>OY288253.1:8995195-11495195 GCA_958450325.1 Agrostemma githago
CTGAACTTTGCCTGCTTAAATAGGATCTCAGAATATGGAGTTCAAATTTGAAGAAGTTCAAGCATTTCTTAGTCAGCAACCAATTGGCAATGTAGATGCATTTGGTGACATATTCCTACGTCGCATTCCTGCCCATAATTCTTATGGTCTCAAAGAGATGGAAGTTGCGATCAGAGTGTCACAGGCTACTCGGGGAGGAAACCAAGAAGAAACTCTTCATTCAGAATTCAAAGTATATTACTATATTGCGAGTACATGATCATGCTTTCGACTTCACATGGGTGCTTCTATTAACTTTTAGCAGTAATAGTATAAATTCATGGTCACCAAAGACACTAATCACTTTGTTGTATACTAAAGTTTAATGATCGTGTTCCCTAACAAGTGATCAACCAAAGCATTGCTTAGATACATTAATATTCTACCACCTCTTGAACCGGATTCTGATTGCTGTTATATCTTCTTTGCAAAACCTTTTTTTTTTTCCTTTTCCCAACCCGAGTGCGCAACTTGAAAGACTTAAAACTTGAGTAGACATTTTGATGTCACTTGTTAATGTTTACTGTCGACTTTCTCGCTTTTTACTTCTGTCATTTAATCTCTTTTTCTTGTGTATTTCTTTGTGCATTGCATCAAGATCTTTCTGCATGCTGATAAAATCTAAATTTCTGTGCCTTTTCCATCCTAAGTAATTTCAGTTGTTAATCGTTTTTAGCTTTTTGTCTTCCCTTATCAATGGTATATATAGTGGCATATCCTCCCTTCATCTCCCCAACCTTCAAAATTTAAGAGTTTATGAATTGATACAATCTTTTTTAGTGGCATTTTTCGGCTTGCTTCTGGTTGAGGTTCTTGTCCATGAATGAGAAGGGCTTATGTTTGATTAAATGGGAGATTGCTTATGTATGCATTATTAATGGGAAGGGCTTATACTTGGTATGAAGAGAGCACTAGAGTTCGTGAAGGAATAATTAGTGTCTATCTTTTTAAAAGGAAGAGTTCATGAATTGTAAATAAAATAACCTAGCTTCTTTCTCTTTATATAACTTTATGCATAGATAAACTTTACTATGTCTGGACAATTAAAAACTAAATTTTCTACTTGTGGCTCTCAATTATATTTCTCTTTTCTTTGACTGTGATTAAGTAGCATTAAAACTAGTTTAACTGTTGATGTTGCAATTACCTGTGTTAGATGAATGTAGATTTATTCCATTACCCTTGCCTGATAATTTTTATTTTAGATCAGTTTTCATCTTTCAAGCATATGCTTTCTGTGCCTGATGTCATACTTCGATTAACTTAGTGAATCTCGTTCCCATCATTTCACAGCCTAATTCATAGTATGTCCTATTCGGATACGCATTATGCACTTTGTATGGTGTCTAAAACGTAGATATTAATAAATAAATAAATAAATAAAACGATGGCACGAATAGGTAACGTGCACGGATTGGGGTGAAAGTGTGAATCCAGTCATGATTCACTAGGGTGTTGAGCGAATTCGATAACCATGTTCTTCACGATTCATCTCTTGTACTCATACCTTTTCTTTCTGCTCACTCGAATTGCAGAACGAATTGAAATTGTGTTCCCTTAAACATCGGAATATCATTGGTTTGATTGGGTTCTGTGAGACAAAGGAGAACTTTTATCTTGTCTATGAGATGTTCCAGGCAAAGCCGTTGTCAAAAATCATTGAAGGTTAGTTGAGTGCTTGCTCTTTTTTTTTTTCTTCGTATATGTGATTTTAGAATGATCCTATTGTAGTTCTTTGAAGTCATTTTTTTGCTATACCCGTTTCCATATTCAGTAGTTCTGTGGTTCTGTGGAGTCATGCATCTTCGTTGTCTTACCTTTCTCTATCTGTTTGTCATCACTTTGTCTCGATCTATTCCAGTGCTATTTGGTCTTTGTAAGATAATAAAGATACTACCTTCTTCCGTCAAATGTCTTACATTTGTCATGACTCAAGAGTCCCAGCCACTGGCCTTTTTCCGAGACAGACATAAATATTTAAACTCCGTTTGATCAATCAGGGTTGACATGGGAACAAGCTGTTAAGATTCTCAAAGGAACTGTTTCTGCCCTTGCGTTTCTTCACAGCCATCCAGAAGGGCCATTTGTGCATTCTAATATCAGTACCAACAATGTACTTGTGACTGAGGTACTTTATCAGACTCTTTCTTGGGGAAAATGGTTACCAATTTTTTTTCTTGCTTGCGTCTCTTGTATCTTTCTTTTCATTTGATCCAACTGATGAAAGGATTGGTAATAAATTTGCAGGACTTTGTGCCTAAACTCATTGATTTCAGGCATTGCATAGTGGAAGGCGAAAGAAGCATACACTCTAGTCCCAGATATTATGCTACAAAACAAGAAGGTATATTTCCTGTGTTTGTTTATGCTTATGGTGGTTATCATCGTGCAAATGATTCTCTGGTGAATTATTGTTACCGAGTATGATAAATCCTCAAAAAAAGAAGGTAGCCTTCTATCATAGTTTCTTCCTAGGGTAATTAATATCCAACCAACAAAAGGGCTGGGGTTTAAGAGTCTGTTCTATGATCCTCAAGCTCTAAATATGGGTACCTCAGCATAATCTCCATTTTACTAGGATGTGCATGGTGAATTAACAATCGTCGTATTGAAGGCAACATTCCTCAATTCATGTTCGTTTATTCCATGTGATTGTTTTAAAACATGGTTTCATAAGTTGGTTTGAGTTTTGACCTTAAAATTGGCTGTTCTGACCTAATCTTAATCACTGTGCTACAAATTCAGAGAATCCCACTTTAATATGAAGTTGTAGTCAAACGTGTTTTTTTTCCCTTTCATACGTATGTGTGCGCGTGTGACCACAGACTTTATGTTTCTCACCATCAATGTCCATGACAAGTCTGGTGTCTCCATTCTTGACAAACAGGTGTGGGTACTGCCCAAGCTGATGTATTTGCATTCGGACTTCTTGCTCTACAGCTTATCACTAAGGATGGGAGGACTGCTTTTGCTATGGAAGAAGGGGAAGGTCCATCCGTTTCTCTCCATCACATCCTCGACTTGTACGTTCCTATGTATAAGGAGAAGAGGAATCTTGTCCATGCATCATACGGGCAAAAAAAGGAATCAGGAAAGTTGACAGAAATGATCTTTGATTGTCTGAAGAAGGATTCTCAGCTCGACCTGAAAAGTTTCCACAGAGACTTAATTTTATTATGTTTAGCTACGCGAAGTTAATTACGCTTTTGCTGTGTTAGTTTGTGCCTTTTGTACATAAAAAAAGAAGCTATCTTAAGCTAAGAGAATAAAATAGGATGAATTACACATTATTTGGACTTTTGAGTTGTACATAGATACATGAAGATGATTCAATTCGAAATATACAAAATCCGATACTTAATGTAATCAACAACTCAATGGTAGCTAAGAAGGTGTAAGCTCAAGTGGTAAGAGTTTCCTTGCTCTGACGGTGAGGTTTGGGGGTTCGATTCTAATCTACGACGTAGTGTGCTCTTCTCTAAACAATAAGCGAGATATACCATATGGTAGCGTATTAGGGATTTTGTATCGTCCACTTGAATAGTGTGGATGTTTTATTGGGCGACATGGTGTAGTTCTTCCAATCTTGAAGCGTAGTAGTAATATCAGCAATTTTGGTGGGCAAACCCACGCGACAATTAGCATGCATGGTGCTAACCTTACTGAAATTTTTGCTTGGTGTGCAAAACCCTCCGAAATAATCCGTATCCAAGAATCGTATTTTTAATCCGATTTCTTTTATATAATCCCCATGTTTTAGAACATTCAACACATCTTGCTCATGCTTCCTAGGAAAGTAGGGTCGTGCTTTCACCCAAAAATCGTAGAATTTGATTGTACGATTGTTGGATCTTATTAACATTAACCCTACGTTTGGCTTGTTCTCCAAATCATACTCTCGACCATTGAAGAAGTCGCATGATAATTGGAAATCATAATCTTGTGTGAATATTGGTAATGGGTTTCGAAACCACATCACATCCGTGTCCTGGACCATCACAGATCATCATCATCGTTATTATTATTATTATAAAATAAATAAATAAAGTTGTATGCAAAATACAAAAACTATGGAGAGATGGAATATATTAGTACCGTGTTGATGAAGTTGTAGCCCAAGGTGAGAACGGTGTGGGAAAAGGCGAGCCTCTGCCAAATAATGTCCAGATATTGGGGGCTCATAAAATCAGCTTGGGCAGCAATATCGTGGGAGTGATTGGTTTTGAGGAAATAGCAATGGGGCACCGAGGAGAGACACCGGTCATAGGCCCTGTCGTCGACTGCAATGACGATCAGATGGTCCAGTAGCCCGGCCGTGTTGTCGCCTATTCTGAAGCTCTCGAGGAAGAGGTCGAAGATGGAGTTTGGTGCTGCCCATGCTTCGTTCAATGTCGCTAGTATTACCGTCTTGTCTTCTGTTGCCGCTGCCTTCAATACCTTTTTTAACTCGTAATAC
This sequence comes from Agrostemma githago, assembly GCA_958450325.1. Taxonomy (NCBI): domain Eukaryota; kingdom Viridiplantae; phylum Streptophyta; class Magnoliopsida; order Caryophyllales; family Caryophyllaceae; genus Agrostemma; species Agrostemma githago. Next base: position 8,999,691 of record OY288253.1, read on the forward strand.
TCATCCTCTTCCATTACCTAATAATAATAATAATAATAATAATAATAACAACGGTTTTTTTAACGTGTGCCCAGTTATGCTTATTAAAAAATAAATCACAGCGATATTATCACGATAAATTAAAATACTAACCCATGTTTACCATACTTAGACAACATCGTTGCGATTTATTCCTTAATAAGGATATTAAGGTGTGCCCAGCACACCTTAGAAAAACCGTATATAATAATTAATCTAATTTATTTACTTGACGAATGGACTATTCATCGGAAATATGGTACTATACCAATTAGTCTTTTATATACAAGCTCTCTACCATATCAAAAGAAAAAAATGATCAATAATTCATTCATCAATCTAAAAAAAAAACTTCGGAAATCAATTCAGGTACAAAATCATTTGTAAGTAGAATGAAGTTACAAACTCATGTGTTACTTTCTAACGTATCTTTTCTAGCAAGTGATATTATTTGACCCATCATTAAATTGTGACAGATATGTCTTCACAAGGGAGACCTACTCGAACTAGAATCAATTGAAGATTCTTAAAAAAGTTTTTTTTGGAAGATAAGTAAAATTTAGGCTTCTGGAAATAAGACACTAATTTACATAATAATTATTTGTGTTAAAGGTTGAATATTCAAATAATATTTATCTACATAGTTCTTTGATACAGGCCCAAATGAAGAGAGTGAGTTACTACTACTAGCAGGCCAACCCAACACTACAAATCTAGTAAGAAACAAGAAAGGCAGCCCAAAAGTGATTGATACCCAAAAAAGAACAAACAAAGACGGAGAGGAGAGAAAGGAAGCAGGTACTGCAAGGAAAGAAGGAATGCGCCTGCCAGCTACATTCAGTACAACTGTACCTGTGACAGTCAATTCACCCGAAGGGCCAAGGATAAGAGAGGGAATTCACTACAGAACAAGCAGCCAAAATCAGGACCACTACTAGCCGTTGCCCATTGTAGCTACACTACTCTAATCTAGCCTATAAATAATACTGTAATGATGCAGAATCAGTATGCTTTTTTGATGATTAAAGTCTGTAGTAGGTGATGTATTCTCAGGTGACCATGCTCACTGCAGAATCCTCAATTCAGTAGCCTATTGGTCCCAAATCAAACAGCTACTTTTATCTATTAATATATAAGTCCTTCATTCTCCCTTCATTCTGTCTTAGCATTCATATTTGTGCCATATCAATTGGTATCAGAGCCAATATCCTCCGACCTGTAAACCCACAAAGCAACCATTAGAGAAAATTTAAGAATCAACCCCAAGAAAAACTCTTTCATCTTTAACCCTTCCTTTTACCTTAGCCCCACTAAAACTCACAAAACAAAAAGGAAATCAACAAAGATCTGTATCATGGGTGACCCATCCTTAAAAGAAGATGTCGAGTTCCTCAAAACACAGCTGGCTCAGGTTATACAGACAATGGCGGGACTGTCAATCCAACAAGGAGGCATGAACTCTCAGAATATGGTAAGAACCCCTACAATTAAATTCCCTGTGTTTAATGGAGATGACTTAGAAAGTTGGTTGTTTAAGTGCGAGCAATTCTTTTCGGTAACTGAGGTAGACAGTAAAATGAAGGTTACTTATGTATCCATGCATCTCGAGTCTAAGGCTTTAGCATGGCATCAAGGCTTTATTAAGGGGAGGGAGGGAAGCACACCTATAGTATGGAACGAATACAAGAAGGCCTTAGAGGCAAGGTTTGGCAATAACCATGAGGATCCTATGTCTGAACTCTTACAACTCAAACAAAAAGGGTCGGTACAAGAATACCATGACCAGTTTGACATTCTGTTAAGTAAACTAAGTCTTCCACCTGCCTATGCATTAAGTTGTTTCGTTACTGGGTTGGACGAGAAAATAGCTGTGATGGTTAGAATGCTCAAACCTAAAGACATACAGACAGCCTATGGGTTAGCCAAGCTTCAAGAAACTGCAGTGGCAGTAACAAATAAATCAAAATCCAGCCAGTCCACCACTCTCCCAAACACAAAAAACACCTCAACCCCACATAAACCTATCTTCCAAGCCTCTAAACCCTTCTTCACAAAAAATTCCACTCCGCTACAAAATACTTCCTACAAAACAAACCTTAATACCCCTCATACACCGAGATTTAAGTTGGCTAACCAGGAATATGAGGAAAGGAAAGCTAAGGGACTCTGTTTCTCATGTGACGAGAAGTTTACCCCTCAACATAAATGCAAAAATAAGAGACAAATCTATGTGTTGGAGGTAGAAGAATCCGAAGAGGAGGAAGGTTCAGGAGAACAGGAGGAGGAACGGGATGAGGGTGAATGTGCTCAAATATCGACATATGCATTGGCAGGACAACAACACTGTCAAACCATGCGGATTCCTGTCCAAATTGAAAAGAAAACACTCAGTGTATTGGTCGATAGTGGTAGTTCACACAACTTTGTGGACATAGGGGTGATAACCAAGCTAGGGGTACCATTAACATCAATACCGGTATTCAATATAGCTGTGGCTAATGGAGGAAAACTGTCTTGTTCCCATAAGATCCAACAGCTCAAGTGGAAGATTAGAGATACAAATTTTTGTGCCGACTTCTTTGCTATTCCCTTAGGAGGATGCGATGCCGTGTTGGGAGTCCAATGGTTAGCCACATTAGGACCCATAACATGGGATTTCCTCAACCTGACTATGGAATTCACACACGAAGGAAGAAAAGTAAAGGTCAACGGTGCTAGCAAAATCAGACTTAAGGCGCCCGGTGCTAAAACGTGGGAAAAAACTATGAATGAAGGGGCACAGTTGGCCCTAGTACAGCAGGCTAACCATGAGGTAGAGTTCTTCGCCATCCAACTAGCTTCTGTGGAGATACCTTGGGAGTTGCAGCAGGTGTTAGACCTTCATCCTCTGGTATTCAAGGAACCAGAAGGGTTGCCTCCATCAAGAGGGGAACACAACCACAGAATAGCCCTGAAAAATGACGCTCAACCGGTTAACTTAAGGCCTTACAAGTATCCCATGCTACAAAAGGATATCATTGAGGGTATGGTCAAGGAACTCTTGGACAATGGAGTGATACGACACAGTGTAAGCCCCTACGCATCACCAGTTGTCCTAGTCAAGAAAAAAGACGGAACTTGGAGGATGTGTGTAGATTATAGGGAGCTTAATAAGCAAACGATCAAAGACAAATTCCCTATACCCCTCATCGAAGAACTCTTGGATGAACTTCATGGCTCTAGCTACTACACAAAAATTGATCTAAGAGCGGGGTTTCATCAGCTCAAGATGCATCCAGAAGACGTATATAAAACCGCTTTTAGAACACACCATGGGCATTATGAATACCTGGTTATGCCCTTTGGGTTAACCAATGCCCCGTCTACCTTTCAGAGCTTAATGAACAAGGTGTTCAAGGATATTTTGAGGAAATTTGTGCTAGTCTTCTTTGACGATATACTCATTTACAGCCATAATTGGGAGGAGCATCTAAGCCACGTGAAGGAGGTATTAAGCATCATGGAGAAACATCAACTGTACGCTAAACCTTCCAAATGCTGTTTTGGGGCTATTAGTCTTGAATATTTGGGCCACATCATATCGAGGGAAGGAGTATCTACTGATCCATCAAAAATAGAGGCAGTACAGAATTGGCCCTCTCCTAGAACTCTTAAACAACTAAGAGGTTTCCTAGGATTGACAGGATACTACAGAAGATTTATAAGAAATTATGGAATTATCAGCAAACCTTTAACCAATCTGCTTAAAAAAGATGCATTCTTATGGAGCAATGAGGCACAAGAGGCATTTGAAAAGCTTAAGGTAGCTATGACCACAGCACCTGTATTAGCTTTACCTAATTTCTCACGGCCTTTTGAGGTAGAAACTGACGCCTCAAATGAAGGGATAGGGGCAGTATTGATGCAAAATCACCATCCAATCGCCTATATCAGCAAAGCACTATCACCAAGACATCAAGCCATGTCTATATACGAGAAAGAATTGCTGGCAATTATTCACGCAGTGACAAAATGGAGCCAATACCTGACTGAGAGGCCATTTATAATCAAAACAGATCACCAGAGCTTAAAATTCTTATTAGAACAAAGAATTACAACTCCTCTACAACAAAAGTGGTTGTCTAAGCTCATGGGGTACGACTATGAAATCACTTACAAGAAGGGAAAAGAAAACATAGCAGCGGACGCGCTATCAAGAGTCCATAGTTCTGAGTTATTTCAGCTATTCATCAGCACCTTGAGTACTGATTTGTACGAGAAGATTCAGGGATCATGGAAAGAAGACAAGCACCTCGGTGAGATCATAAGCAACCTGAAAAGGGACCCTAACCTACACAAAAATTACACGTGGAGGTGTGATCAACTCAGGCACAAAGGGAGGTTGGTAGTCGGTAATCATGATGATTTACGCAAAAAAATTCTTTCGATCACGCACGATACACTACAGGGAGGCCATTCGGGCAAGGAGGCAACGTACCAAAGGCTGAAACAGCAGTTTTACTGGAGAGGGATGAAGGAAGATGTACAGGAGTACATCAGGAACTGTTCCGTTTGCAGACAATGCAAATACGATACTGCTGCTAATCCGGGGAAGCTCCACCCTATCCCACTTCCCTCCACTGTATGGACTGGAATTAGCATGGACTTTATAGACGGTTTGCCTAAATCAATGGGGAAGGATTCAATTATGGTTGTTGTAGACAGGCTCAGCAAATCAGCCCATTTCATTCCACTACAACACCCATATACTGCAGCTGAAGTAGCACAGGCATATTTTGACTTTGTCTATAAGTTACATGGGATGCCAGAAACGATTATTTCTGATAGAGATTCTATTTTCTTGAGTAACTTTTGGCAAGAACTATTCTCGATCCATGGAGTAGACCTACACCTAACCTCAGCCTATCACCCTCAATCGGACGGGCAAACAGAGGTGCTAAATAGATGTTTAGAGACCTACCTCAGATGTTTTTGTAATGAAACACCGACTGAATGGTGCAAATGGATGCCATCTGCAGAGTACTGGTATAACACCTCCTTCCACAGTTCACTAAAAGCTACCCCATATGAAGTCCTGTATGGGCATCCTCCGCCTTTACATCTGCCCTATATGCCAGGAGACAGCAAGGTGGATGCTGTTGACCGAACCCTGATGGATAGGGAAGAGGCTCTACAAGCTATAAGGTTACAACTAGCAAGGGCTCAAAACAGAATGAAGCAACAAGCGGACAAAAAAAGGAGCGATAGGGTATTTGAGGTAGGAGAATGGGTATATTTGAAGCTACAACCTTATAGGCAGTCCTCTGTCAGCTTTAGAAGCAATCAAAAGCTTGCTAAGAAATATTATGGCCCCTATGAGATAGTGAAGAAAGTTGGACAGGTAGCATACAAATTGGCCCTCCCACCAAGGTCGAAAATTCACCACACATTTCATGTGTCTCTCCTTAAAAAACATCATGGAGCACCCCCTGCAGAAATCATAGAACCAACTGAACAAGAGGAAGGCCCAGAGCTAATACTAGCTAGGAAGTCCGTTAAGAGGGGAAGAACTATGGCCACTAAGGTACTTGTTAAGTGGATCAATTCAGAAGTTGAGGATGCTACTTGGGAATTCTTATATGATCTTAGCAAGAAATGGCCAAATTTTGATCCTTGGGGTCAAGGATCAGCCCAAGAGGGAGGTATTGATACAGGCCCAAATGAAGAGAGTGAGTTACTACTACTAGCAGGCCAACCCAACACTACAAATCTAGTAAGAAACAAGAAAGGCAGCCCAAAAGTGATTGATACCCAAAAAAGAACAAACAAAGACGGAGAGGAGAGAAAGGAAGCAGGTACTGCAAGGAAAGAAGGAATGCGCCTGCCAGCTACATTCAGTACAACTGTACCTGTGACAGTCAATTCACCCGAAGGGCCAAGGATAAGAGAGGGAATTCACTACAGAACAAGCAGCCAAAATCAGGACCACTACTAGCCGTTGCCCATTGTAGCTACACTACTCTAATCTAGCCTATAAATAATACTGTAATGATGCAGAATCAGTATGCTTTTTTGATGATTAAAGTCTGTAGTAGGTGATGTATTCTCAGGTGACCATGCTCACTGCAGAATCCTCAATTCAGTAGCCTATTGGTCCCAAATCAAACAGCTACTTTTATCTATTAATATATAAGTCCTTCATTCTCCCTTCATTCTGTCTTAGCATTCATATTTGTGCCATATCATTCTTTAATTTACACCCGTATAAAATTGCACGGGAATTAACCCTAGTATACTTATATTGGGAGGTTTATTTCATTATTCGTCATGTATGTATGTATGTGCCCTCGTCCACATGATGATTAATCTTATAAAATACTGGTACGAGTAACAGATAAATGCATGTTATTTGATACGAGTAATTGATAGGGAGGACGATGACTACATGATCTCCGGACGTAGCGTTAGAAATTGATAGTGATAAATACCAACATGAATGTATTTATGGTGTAAATAAATATATACGAATGAATGAAACAAACAAATTAAACAAACCGTGGTTCCAAGTGGAGGTGAAGCAATGAGAATTCCATAATAATAATTGTTGACTAAAACGCAGTAAATGAATCCAAATGCAAGAACTAGGATTGAAACTGAAACCACTGCCTGCTTCGAAATCTTTACATGATCAACGGATTTTGTTATTGATGATGATGATGATGATGATGTTTTGCTCATATTTTTGTATGTATATGTCTTCCTTCTTGCTTGTTTTTTTTTCGTAGTAATAATGAATTAATTTAGGTTACCTTAGCTTGGATTTTAATACACCAATCCCCATTTATACCTTGTAGAGTATTACAATATCATAGGTTACGTACGTACGTGGAAGGAGATTAATTTTCCTTAAATCAATCTGTTTTATTTAGGACATATATATATAGAGTAAAGATCAAGTGAGTCCTTTTATTTTTTTTGAGTCCATGAGTCTTATCTACAACTATTGATCTGAGTGGGATGGATGGTGGTGATTGATTCCAGTAATTAAGGCAATAAATAACATATTTTGGTAAAAATAAAATAAAATCCTCTCTCCTCCCTTAATTATCTCCAACCAATACACGTTACTTCCTCACATTCAATTTTTTCCTCACATTCAATTTTTTCATTCACATCCTAACCGAAACCCTTCACCTTCATCATCCCAACACAATCGCTCGACTTCTGTTTCTTTTCAAAACACACCCGCGCATCCTCCCGTCTTCAACTCAAGCAAGGCTACATTGAAGCAACTCTCTAACTTCAGCAAAGATAATCTTCAGGCGACATAATACAAGGTAACTCGCTAATTAATACTCGATTGTTGTACTAAAGAACTAGGTTTAGTTTATATTCGTATCTGATTTCATTAATTTTCTCGCTAATTATTGATTGATTTACTTTGCTGCGTTTGTGCCCTATAATTAATTGGTTTCGCTAAAGATTGTTGCGGTATCTGGGTATGAATCTGTAGAGTTTAATTGAATTCACCTACTTCATATTATGCTTCTACTATGCTTCTACTCTTCATACTTAGTCTAACATATATTGAATGTTACTCTAATGCTCTTATGGGTTACTGTAATAAACTTGAGGTGTTACTGTAAGGGGTTGTTCAGTTAGTATTACACATGTATGATGTTATTTTAAAGACGACCATGTGTTACTGTAATGTACAAGACATGTTACTTTTACTCCCATCTTTGCGTTACTTTGAATGCTAGTAATCTGGTACATTTAATTGTGTAGACGTGTTACTCTAATTTGCACTCTATGTTACTCTAACACTTTCTTTGTGTTACTTTAACGCGTATCAGCTTTACATATGGTATTTCTTTCACTCGTATCAGTTGTACTTTAATTTTATAATTCAGATTAAACTGTAACAATAGTTGTACATAATTATTGTACTTTTCAGATGGCAAAAGGAGGAGACAAATCAAGGTGCGATCGCGGTTGTTGGATAACGTAGATAAGTATGTGGACACTAGGCAAAAGATCATCGATGGTCCCAAGAGCAAGCCAACAAAGGGTCGAAAAAAATAACGTGCCTAACGAATTATGTCATCTTTTTCTAATTACGAATAATGCTTTGTATCGTTTTCGAAACTTGTTATGTACATTAGTATTTTGATTATCACCAATGGAACAACGCTGTTAAACTCTGTTACCCTGACTAATTGTTCTTGTCACTCTAATTAACGACCGGTGTTACTATGGGAATGAATGAAGTTTACCCAATATACAAATGTGGTCTCATAATCATTGTGTTACATTGACGCATTATAACTATTACTTTAATGAACAAATGATGTTACTCTAAGTCATTAATGATGTTATTCTTTGTCTCATAGTTAAACAATGTTATTATCAATGACGCATTATATATGGTTCTTTAAAAAGTGAATGTTGTTACTTTGGTAATGAATGGTTCTAATCCAAGTTATCCTCAGTTACTTTGGTAATGAATTGTTTAAACAACGTTGCTGTCCTCAGTTACCTTCATGCATTATGTCTGTTACTGTAACTAACGAATGGTGTTACTCCAATAGACATGAGATGTTACTCTAACCAAATACACATGTATTAAATAAATATATATAGTTAATTGCAACATAGCACAGCGCTATGTGTAAAAAAATGTGTACAAAATCCAGTTCCTGTGTTTTGCCAAACCCCCTCCCCCCCAGAAACGGACTGTCTCTGCAACCTGAACTCCCGAATTAATTCGCACAAGCTTTTCAACATGAAAATTAATCCGCACAAGCTCTTCACATTTGCCTTGTCTTTTGCCCTTAGAAGTCTGTATCAATGAAGCTTTAGTGCTGTGTCTGCTTCAACAAAAAACAAAACAATAATATCAGTGAAGCTTACGTTACTGTAACTCAGGAGGTATGTTACTTCAATGACGTTTCTGCGTTAATATAAAACAAAACAATAGTATCAGTGTATATTATGGAAAACCTAAATAAGAAACATAAAACCCTGGAATCTATAAAGATCGATAAAGCAACTAACCATTGATAGGAAACTATGATGAATGAAATAACAATGAAAGCAATATCAACATTAAAATTGACGGTTATATCAATTCATAAGTTGTGTTACTCTAACTATTACACTATGTTACTTTAACATCATCATCATCAAACCCTTTTTTCTAAACGTTCAGTGTGTTACTGTAATTGCAATTAAGTGTTACTGTAACTCAGAAGGTATGTTACTTCAATGACGTTTCTGCATATCATCAAACAACGTTACATCAATGCAAATAATGTGTCACTGTAATTCATAAGTGGTGTTACCCTAACGTGTACAATACGTTACTCTAGCATATCAAAAAACCTTTTTCCTGAACGTTCATTTGTGTTACTGTAATTGCAATGAAGTGTTACTTTAACTCAGAAGGCATGTTACTTCAACGACGAATCTGCGTTAACTGAAATCAAAAAAATAGAATCAATGGATATCAGGGAAAATCTTAATAAAAAGCATAAAGACCTGTAATCTATAGAGATCGAGATATCAAAATACCATTGATACGAAACTGTGATATCAAAACGCAATGACATCAAAACAACGCAAATTGATACGAACTGTGATACGGAATGACAATGAAAGCACTATAAACATGAAGATCGACGTAAAAAAAACGCAATTCGACGCGATAAAACATTGATATGAAAACGCAAATTGAAAGCCATATGACTATTGAAATCCATGAAGAAAAAACGAATAAAAACGTGAATGAAACACTGAAACTCACCATTGTTATACTCGATTAGTTGCATATCAACCGTTGAAGACGATGATGCGGTCATTGAATCCATTGTAGCAGAATTTCGAGTTCAAAATTGATGAATGAGCGTGAATGAATCAGAGTTTTTTTTTTAGGTGTGAATGAACGTGGAATGAAAATTGTGATAATGAACGTGAATGATAGGAAGTTATTGTTTCCTAAATTCTTGTGAGTTATTTTAGGAACGTAAATCTTCCTTTTTTTTTTTTTTTTTTTTAATGCAACGCATCTTGTCCATCCATCCTCATCTCATCCAATGGATGAGATGAGGACTCATGGACTCATATATAGAGAAGGACTCATAAGAGCCTTACTCTATATATATATATATATATATATATATATATATGCATGGTAGGTAGGTTATCATCTCATTCATTTCTTTAATAATAATTTCAACAAGTTTAAAAGGAAAACTATTCTTCAATGTAGACGTACGTAGTAGTCTCAAAACAAATTCGTCAATGGAGTGTACCAAAATATTGTCCTACCCTATATATATAAATACTATTCTTTCTCTCTCGATGATTTATTTATCGTTTGATAATATTGGTGATAAATAATATTTTAATTATCAAAGATGAAAAAATGACCGAGAAGTATGATTATTATCTTGTGACTTATTCCAATATAATTACACCCTTGTAGCGGAATGGAGGAGGTCCGAGTCCGAGACGCCAAAAATGGCAGACAAATAACAAAATCGTAATCTATATATATATACAAACTAAAATCCTCATAATATTACTCTAAATATTGTTTCAATTACATTCCATATTGATGAACTGATCTTTGATTAGGCAAGTATAAAGCACCCGCCTAAATATACCGGATAAATATTTTATTACTTTTAAAAGCGAGATAATAATTAGATGTTTAATATTTTGTAAAAATATTGTTCGGGCAAAAAATTTGCACCTTCGGAGTACCACGTGGCAAAATACGAGTGGACGGTCAAAAGGTCAGAAGTCAAAAGTCAACAACGTAAGAGTCCACGGATGAAAAGTCAAAGTCAAAGATTAAAATAATCGAAAGTCGTCAAGCCAAGCAAACCCGGAATAATAAACAACAATGGGCCAAACGAAGTATGGAGTGAATAAAACAATGGGCCACTTAATCAAGCAGGCCCAAGAAACAAAGGGAAAAACTTAGCCCAGATGAAGAGGGAAAGGCAGCAGCTGCTGCTCCTACAATTCAGGAAACCCTCCTGAAGACCAGGAGATAAATGAGGAGAAGAATATAACTGCTGAGGAGGATGCAACGGCTAAGGGAGGATTAAATACCAAGATCTTAAGCAATAAAAAAGATGATTAAATACCAAGATCCTAAGCAATAAAATAGAGGTTAAATGCCAAGATTCCCAACCATAAAGGGGATAACGGACAAGCAGCACTATAAAAGGAGGAAGAGGAAGAAGGAAGGGACAGACAGGCTAACCGACTCCACACATAAAAAACACCAAAAATCCTTAGCAATCTACTATAGATAAATGCTCATATTTGTATTCTCTTCCTGATTCTTATTCTTTTTCCATTGATAGTGAAACTTTGGTGGAATTCCGACTCCCCCCGCGGTTTTTCCCACATCGGGTTTCCACGTCACCAAAACTTTGTGTATCGTCCCTTCTTTTTTCATTGTCCTTTACTTGCTAGACTCGTTCAATTTCATCAACCCATAATTATAGGACGATCGCTTTGACCCGCAACCGATATCGTAGACCCGGTAAATTTTTACCAAAACAATTTGGCGCCCACCGTGGGGCAATGTGATCATTTTCTATAAGCCAAACCCTACCGTGAAGCAAACTCGTGTCACCATGACCGGATCCGACCAAAGTTCGTCCAGCTGTCAAGGAGCATCAACTCAGCCCATTGGAGGAAGGTTATCCCCAGGATCAGCAGAGCTGGTTTTCACACCCCTCACCTTGGGTATTCCCACCAGCCAAGCGGTGAAACCCACGTTGCCGGTGTCTGGGACCCCTCCGACGCCTAAAACCTCTGGGGTCACCAGCTCCTCCAAGGCCAGGAAGGAAAGCGTACCAACCAGAACCTTGACTCCAAAAGGATTCGTAGAAGAAGCTTCCAGTGGAGCGGGGTCACCAGACCTGATGCAGAGTATGCTCCAGGGAATCAATGCTCTGCGCCAAGCAGTAGAAACCCTGCAGAAGGACAACCAAGATATCAAGGCTCGGATCTCGGCAGCAGACAAGACCCCAGTTACATCGCTTCAGATGTCACCAGAGATGCTGCCTCTGATGCCTAGGGGAGAACCCAACACCCGTAGGGAATCAGCAGCTGGCAGGAAGACCACCAGAGAGGTCCCTTCAGAGTTGGTCACCAGACCGGAGCTAGGATTGGCTCCACCAAGCCCGGTTATTGAACCCCAAGGGTTGGGTTACTTGACCTATGGCCCCACACCCGACAGATCTCCTACCGCAGGTAACTTTCTCTCCAACATCGAAAGTCGAGAGACTAACTCACTATCTTCTGCAGGCACCCCTGTCCACCAGACGCCACGATGGCAATTTGTAACTCCACCAGAGATGACCACCTTATCCAACAACCAGCCCTCTGGAGGAATGTGGACAGCGCCTACCCTCAACCAGCAGGCGTCAGAGTGGCAGCCCAGATCCGTGACAGCAGCAGCACCTTTACCTCCTCCTCCTAGTAGTCAACACCCTGGAGGACCTTATGCAGGGAGTACTCCTTTCAACTTTTCTCCTCTTGTCTCTAACCCTCCTGCAGGAACAATCAGCACAGCAGATCAGCAACGCCAGGAATTGAAGGAATTGAGGGACCTGATCAACAAGATTCCTGGAATGTCACGCCCCTAGAGAGAGCAGCTAGGGACAGCTACGCAGATTCACCCTTCATCGATGATCTAGCCTGTGTTGCTGTACCCAAGGGCTTCATGCCACCAGCCATGACGCTTTATGATGGCACTGTAGACTCCCTAGATCACATCAACCAGTACAAACAGAAGATGATGGTGGTGACCGCTACGGCCCCCCCTGAAGGAAGCCTGCATGTGCAAAGGGTTTGGATCCACTCTGTCAGGAGCAGCCCTCCATTGGTTCGTCGGTCTGCCTAACCGAAGCATCACCTCCTTCGCTGACCTGGTCAATGTCTTTAACCAGCAGTTCGCCAGCAGCAGAAAACCAGAGAAGCAGACCAGTGACTTGTATCGGGTAGTGCAGAAGTTCGAAGAATCTACACGTGACTTCCTCAACAGATTCAACAAGGAGAAAGTCACCATCCCCAGATGTGATGTGCCCACCGCCATAGAAGCCTTCTGCCAAGGGCTCCACCAGGATCCAGACCTCTATAAAGACCTCACAAAGTACCCATGTGCCACATTCGAGGATGTGCAGACCAAGGCGATGGCAGCCATCAGGCTAGAAGAAGATTCAGGCCCCAGAAGGGCTGCGTATGGTTATGTCACCAGAAAGGCGCCAGCAGAAAAGAGGGGTGAAAGATCAAAGCCCTATGACAGGAACGTGAGCAAAATTTCCGAGGAGAAAGACTGGAAGGACAATCCGGGATTGCCACCTAAAGTAAGTGAGTATGGGTTCTCTACCAACCTTGATGGGGTGCTCAAGGCTCTGAGGGAGTTAGGGCGCAGAGTCAGGTGGCCCAGGAGACAGGAGTACACCAATGACCGAAGAGACGCCAGCAAGAAGTGCGAATTCCATGACGATATCGGACACCATACTGATGAGTGTGTCCAGCTCAGGAGAGAGGTTAAGTTCCAGTATGATCAGGGGAATCTGGATCACCTCATGTCCAGAAACTCTAGCAGAATAAATGCAGCAGATCAGGTATTGCCTTCTCCACCTCCAATATGTACCAGAATTGTCAATGTGATAACAGGAGGATCGGAATTATGCGGGCTGACCTACTCAGCAGCCAAGAGACATGCTTCTCAGACCAGAGGGGACAGACCAGAGCACTCCTGCAGAATCAGTTGCAAGGATCTTCCAGCTGTCACCTTTGACGAAACTGATGCAGAAGCTACTCTAGAGAGGCACCATGACGCATTAATAATTACTCTCTCCATAGGGAATTGTACCGTGAAGAAGATTCTGGTGGACACTGGGAGTTCAGTCAACCTCATCATGCTGGAAACTCTCCAGAACATGGGGTTTAGCGAGAAGGATCTAATGAGGAAGACGGTTCCCTTGGTGGGTTTTAGTGGTGAGACCAAGCATTCTCTGGGAGAGATCATTATTCCTACCTATGCCGGAGGAATAAACAAGCAAGTACGGTACCTAGTCATTGATGGACCCTCCACCTACAACGTGATTCTAGGAAGGCCTTGGATTCATGAGATGAAGGCAATCACCTCCACCTACCACCAGTGCCTAAAGTTCCCTACACCCTGGGGAGTGCAGAAGATCAACGGAGACCAAGGAGAGGCCAAAGATTGCTACAGGGTAGCCCTTAAGAAGACAGCGAGCCCCCCAGCATAGCAATTACAGAGCCTTCATCTGCCTCTGCAGGAGTACGTAGAGCCACCTCAGGCGGAGTTGGATGAAGTCAACTTGGACAAGCAACATCCAGAGCAAAAAGTGTTAATCGGATCAGAATGCACAGGTAATATCCGCCAAAACCTCATTGAATTATTAAAAACTAACATGGATTGTTTTGCTTGGTCACATGATGATATGGTAGGTATAGATCCGAGCATTATCACCCACAGGCTAAGCGTGGACCCAAGCTACAAACCAGTCCAGCAGAAGAGAAGAAGGTTTGCTCCAGAGAGAAATCAGGTCATAAATCAGGAGGTGGACAGTCTGCTGGCTGCTGGAAAAATCAGGGAGGTGAAGTACCCAGAGTGGTTGTCTAACGTGGTGGTGGTTCCAAAGAAGAATGACAAGTGGAGGGTGTGCGTCGATTTCACCGACTTGAACAAAGCATGCCTGAAAGATCCATTCCCCCTACCACATATAGATGCCATAGTAGATGCTACAGCAGGCCACGAGATGCTAACCTTTCTTGATGCATGGAGTGGGTACAACCAGATCAAGATGCATCCAGTAGATCAGGAGAAGACAACCTTCAGGTCTGAGAGAGGTATATATTGTTACAATGTAATGCCTTTTGGTCTGAAGAATGCAGGTTCCACCTACCAGAGACTAGTCAACAAGATGTTCAGGAGACAGATTGGGGACACTATGGAGGTATATATTGACGACATGGTCGTCAAGTCAAAGCAAGCTTCGCAACATACAACACACTTGGAGGATACCTTCAACACCTTGAGGGAATACAAGATGAAGTTAAATCCTTCAAAGTGCACATTTGGAGTGTCATGTGGGAAGTTTCTGGGGTACATGGTGACCCATAGGGGAATTGAAGCTAGCACAGAGCAGATCAAGGCCATCCTCCAGCTGGAATCACCACAGAAGCCAAGAGACGTGCAAAGGCTGACTGGAAGAATTGCTGCTCTGAGCAGATTTATCTCCAGGTCTTCGGATAGATGTCGGCTGTTCTATGATATCCTGAAGAAGGCCCAAAGGTTTGATTGGACAGCAGAGCACGGGAAGGTGTTCAGCGACCTGAAGCACTACCTCAGCACTCCACCTCTGCTGTCAAAACCAGAACCTGGAGAACCACTCTTCCTGTATTTATCAGTAACCGAGGTAGCAGTCAGCGCGGTATTAGTACGTGAGCACGAAGGAGCACAATGCCCAGTATATTATGTTAGTAAGTCTCTGCTTTCTGCAGAGACCAGATACACATCCCTTGAGAAATTCGTACTTGCACTTGTTACAGCATCTTACAAACTTCGACCTTATTTTGAATCGCATGCTATTTCCGTAATAACAAATTATCCACTAAAAACTATTATGAGAAAACCTGAGTTATCAGGGAGAATGGCCAAGTGGTCTATACACTTGAGCGACTTCGACCTGAAATTTGTCCCCAGAACAACGATAAAATCCCAGGCGTTAGCAGAGTTCGTATCCGACTTCAGCCCAGCACTGCAGACACAGGCAGAGAAAGACATCCTCCTCCTTGAGGAGGACAAAGGCGAACAGGTGTGGAAGCTAAATGTAGATGGCGCCTCCAACATGCGAGGATCTGGAGCAGGATTAGTTCTGAAGTCTCCTCAGGGGGATCTCATAGTCCAAGCAGTACGGTGCGAGTTCCGAACAACAAACAACGAGGCAGAATGAAGCTCTAATCTTGGGTCTCCAGCTGGCTCTAGACCTCAAAATCAAGCGCCTAGAGGCTTACAGCGATTCCCAGCTAATAGTCAATCACATGAATGGTTCGTATGCAGCTAAGGACTCCAAGATGGTGTCTTACCTTGAAGTGGTAAAGGAGCTCTCCCTCAGGTTCGTAGCCTTCTCAATCAACCAAGTCCCTAGGGACCAGAACGTGGAAGCAGACGCCCTAGCCACCATGGGGGCAATCTTCAAACCAGGCGTAGTTTCCACCATACCCATTGTCCATGTACTGGAGCCAACAGTTTGGACAGGCACACAGGAACACCAGATGCTGAGGCAGGAGGACAATTCACCAGACCAGGGATTGCAGTGGCTGCAGGAGGCAGGAGTATGCAGCACCTCAGCAGAACAAGAAAGAATCCCAGACTGGAGAAAACCCTACCAAGAATGGCTGCAAAACGATATCCTGCCAGCAGACAAGAAGGAAGCCCGGAGTTTTAGAATGAAAGCGTCCAGGTACACCCTCATTGATGGTGTCATGTTCAAAAGATCAGCCGCTGGACCATACTTGAGGTGCCTAAGTCAGCAGGAGGCAGAGGTGGTTATGCATGACCTCCACAGTGGTGAGTGTGGAAATCATGCAGGGGGCAAGAGTCTATCCAACAAAGCACTCCGCCAAGGTTACTATTGGCCGACAATGCGCAAGGACGCGAGGGAATATGTTAAGAAATGTGACGCCTGCCAGAGACATGCACCGGTCAATCACCAGCCAGCAGAGCCGTTGCACCCAGTAATTTCTCCTTGGCCCTTCATGAAATGGGGGATGGATATTGTTGGCAAGTTACCGAGAGCCCCAGGAAACAAGGTTTTTATGTTGGCCATGACTGACTACTTCTCCAAGTGGATAGAAGCAGAAGCATACTCTCAGGTGACTGAGAAGCAGGTTATATCCTTCATAAAACGTAACATTATCTGCAGGTTTGGCATTTCTTCAGAGATCATCTGCGACAACGGATCCCAGTTTATTGGCAACAAGATGGAGGCCTACTGCGCCAGGTGGAACATCACACTAAGCAAGTCTACCCTTAGAAACCCTCAGTCTAATGGTCAGGCGGAGTCTAGCAACAAAATTGTGATAGACAACCTGAAGAGAAGGCTGGAGGAGGCAGGGGGCAGATGGGCAGAAGAACTCCCCTTGGTGCTGTGGTCTGACAGAACTACACCCAAGGTGGCTACAGGACAAACACCTTTCAGTTTGGTCTTTGGTGCTGAGGCGGTCATCCCTTCAGAGGTGAGAGTGCCTACTCATAGATACGGATGCATAACCGAAGACAGGAACCGGGTAGAGATGGCAAGCAGCTTGGATACTATAGATGAGCTCAGAACCGATGCTCAAATAAGGATGGCCTCCTACAGACAAACAGTCGCCAGAAGTTACAACAAGAATGTCAGAGTCAGAATCCTGCAGGAAGGAGACCTAGTCCTCAGAAAAGTCTTCCAGAACACCAGGAACCAACGAGCAGGAAAGTTCGCTTACAATTGGGAAGGACCCTATCAAATAGAGAAAGTAGTTGGGAACGGAGCCTACCGACTTATGACCATGGAGGGGAAGATCATCCAAAAGCCATGGAACATTGTACACCTAAAGAAATACTTCTTCTGAGTGGGCCACAGCCGCCAGCAATCTGGGCCACTGCCGCCAGAAACATGGGCTACAGCCGCCAGAAACGTGGCATCTATTCTGCCAGGTGCACCTCCACCAGAACCCAGGTTTAATCTTTTCAAACCTCGCAAACACGTATTTAAATTTTCCTATCATTCTTCTGTTTTCTTTTCTTTCTTTTAGCAAAATTCAAATTTTTTCCCGCATATTTAAATCAGATAAAATTTTGATCTCCTTTTTACGTGTGTCGTCAAAATTCAATTTTCTTTGGCATTAAGATTTGATTTTCTTATTGCGTACATTTTCGAAATTTAATTCTCTCTCTCCATATATTTTCGAAATTCGATTTTTTGCTTCCACATATGTCTTCAAATATTGTGTTCCCTATCTTTGCCAAATTTTGTCAGTTTTCTCAAACTGAGTGCTGGTGACTAATCTGGTGGAGTGTACAATTTCTACAGAGGGCGTGCGGCTGTGACTAAGTGCCTACAACCGGGACATTACAGTCTCCTGCGCCACTTAGCACCCACGCAAAGCGTGGCACCTCCGACTGAGTGGGCGAACTAAACCCCAGGCCACCACTATATCAAAGGTCGACCATACAAACATAAGGCATGCATACAACAGAAGGTAGTTAGACAAAACTACAACAAACGATTACAATCAAACGCAAACAACCACGATCAAAAGCAAACGATTACGATCTTCTGTTAAGGCACGAAGTGCCACAAAATACTAACACACTTCGCTCCCCTGAGCAAAGGCGAAGTCATTACAGAATTTTTTGCAAACACTAACAAATCGGAAGTTCATGCCATGCAGGATTCACAAGCCGAAAACAAAGGAGGAGTAACATCACTCCAGCAGAACTTGGTCCACAGCCTGGATATTCTCCTCTGGTGGAGGCGGAACTGTAGCAGATTCTCCTGCAGAAACCTGGGTCTCTGATGAACAGCAACAGAATCTCCCCCAGGGTCATCAACGACATCCTGCTGGTCCACGCTTTCTTGCCCATCAGCCTCCTGATCAGCAATGAGAAATCAGCGGACTCCATCATATCCTCCGCCTCCACATCAGAAAGAGCATCCAGGTCAGGCGCCACAGGAAATTCCTCATCCAGTCACTTCTTCTCTACAACCTGATTCCTCCGCCAACAATCTGCGAACCAAGTCCAACTCCTTCAGAAAACCTTCTTCTAGCACAGACTTGGGACCAGGAAGTAGCATATGATCCAGGAAAGTCATATCCTCTGCAGACTTACCAAAGCCTTCAGGAAATTTGAGCACCACTTCAGCAGAAACCTCATCAATGGATCTGGGGGCAGAATAAGAAGTAGACTTAGAAAGGTCTGCCACCAGAGGTCCACTCTCTGCAGGAGTAATTTCTAAGAGAGGGGACAGATCACGCCTTCTCCTAGAACCAGCAAGGCCAGCTGAAGCAGAGCCAACTGCCTACAACTGGGGCAAGCGGAAATTCCCGCCTAAGATGAGCTTAGTCGGAAATTTGGGGGCATTTGTTCGGGCCAAAAAATTTGCACCTTCGGAGTACCACGTGGCAAAATACGAGTGGACGGTCAAAAGGTCAGAAGTCAAAAGTCAACAACGTAAGAGTCCACGGATGAAAAGTCAAAGTCAAATATTAAAATAATCGAAAGTCATCAAGCCAAGCAAACCCGGAATAATAAACAACAATGGGCCAAACGAAGTATGGAGTGAATAAAACAATGGGCCACTTAATCAAGCAGGCCCAAGAAACAAAGGGAAAAACTTAGCCCAGATGAAGAGGGAAAGGCAGCAGTTGCTGCTCCTACAATTCAGGAAACCCTCCTGAAGATCAGGAGATAAATGAGGAGAAGAATATAACTGCTGAGGAGGATGCAACGGCTAAGGGAGGATTAAATACCAAGATCTTAAGCAATAAAAAAGATGATTAAATACCAAGATCCTAAGCAATAAAATAGAGGTTAAATGCCAAGATTCCCAACCATAAAGGGGATAACGGACAAGCAGCACTATAAAAGGAGGAAGAGGAAGAAGGAAGGGACAGACAGGCTAACCGACTCCACACATAAAAAACACCAAAAATCCTTAGCAATCTACTATAGATAAATACTCATATTTGTATTCTCTTCCTGATTCTTATTCTTTTTCCATTGATAGTGAAACTTTGGTGGGATTCCGACTCCCCCCGCGGTTTTTCCCACATCGGGTTTCCGCGTCACCAAAACTTTGTGTATCGTCCCTTCTTTTTTCATTGTCCTTTACTTGCTAGACTCGTTCAATTTCATCAACCCATAATTATAGGACGACCGCTTTGACCCGCAACCGATATCGTAGACCCGGTAAATTTTTACCAAAACAAATATTTAATTAGATGTTTCAAAAAATGATAGTACGTACTTTGTGATTTTTTTTTGGTCGAGAATACAAGAATAGAAGTGGGATAGCCACAAAAACAAACCGCTAAAACAGATAAGAGAGTATAAAGTGGTACTAGCAAAGGCCAACTAGTGCCTCCAACATCCTCTTGCGCTAACTCGAAAAGCGTAGCCGGGATTCTGTCTTCCTCAAAAACGAGGAGTTGAGGACTTGAGGTCCTCGCATTATTTCGTAATTTGCGAGCCAATCTGCCATCTATTCGCTTAATTTCCGATAAACATGTTTGACCTCTATCTTCCAGTTCAGGTCATTCAATAAACATTTACAAATACGTAACATATGTGTACTGTGTGGGCAGTTGGGTATAGCGCTTCCTTATTGACCAGTCTTTGAACAACCTGAGAGTCAGTTTGCACCAACACATTTTCGCAAGTAGGACGCCACGTCTAAGGGCGATGCATTATCTCAGCTCGGGTTAACGTACGTTGCTTGTCCAATTTGCTCGAAAAAGGCGCTGATAACTCTCCTGGTTGGGTCTCTGAACAGCCCACCTGCGTCGGACAGTCCTAGGTTGCCTTTGGAGGCTCCGTCAATGTTAAGGGTTATCTAGTCCATTGGTGGAGCAATCTGTCCATCGGACTTTGTAAAAATAAGTTGTACAAGTAATAATTAAGTGGGTATATACTTGAGTATAATAATAAAGGTATCCTCCGAAATGGTAAAAAAATTGAAGCAAAACATAGCTAATTATATTAAATCAACTTCAGATAACTCAATCACAGTTGACGGGAAATTTAAGTCAATTACTAGAGTCTCACTTTCCACAATATCACAAAAAACCTTGCCATCGAGTGGGCTACAGGATTACCACCACGCTTTGTATGCGTACATCTAGTTATAGAAAATGATCAAGTAAACAAATAATATCATCAAAAAAAGCATCTGATCAAACTTGTCCACTTTACCTGCTGCGACACCCTCTGAATCACATTAAAGAAGTCGCTTTCAAGGATAATATTATATGGTACATACCTCCCGTTATGACCCTCGAGAAGTCCGAAACATGCTGCTTTAGCCTTCGCAATCTCGATCTGGTGTCCACCTCGCCCGTGCACTTCTAGTCCCTATTCTTAGCAGTTTACCATCCTAGTACGTATTGTCACCTAATACAGTTAATCCTATTAACTAGACTATTAATACGGAATTACTTTTTCATAATTGCTTGTTACTCAATTATACCTAAAAATTCCTTATTTTTCCGATATTACCCTTGTCATATTTTCATACTTTTTCAAACCTACTGCTTTCCCATTCTCATATTTCTTTTCTAAACCACTTTTAATCCATATTCATTCTTAAACTTCATCAAATTTGAAAATCGATCGATCGTTGTTTTGGAATTCGCCATGGATTATAGTTCGGTAATTGATATTTTAATTTTACTTGCAAATTATGATTTAATTGATAATTATGTTTAATTGTTTTTAGAAGTTAGAGTTGGGATGCCGGAGGTTGTCGAAAGAGATGGATACAAATTTAGGTGAGGGTGAGGATGGGTGGTGGTCGGTGTTGGCTGTAAAGGCTTGAAAAGGCTGTCTTTTTCCTTACTCCTCTCCCACATCGGTAGAGGGGGAGTGAGTTGTGTTGTTTATATTGTCTTCTCTCTTTTGGGTTGTCAATAGTATGATTAATGGGTCTTTTGTGGAGAATGAATTAGGTCTAGGTTTTACCACACACGTGTGCCGACTCGACCCGACTTGGCTCGAACTCGGGTCGAATTTTATTATTTTGGGCCTTGTGTGAACTTGGGCTGTCCAAGCTCAGTGTGGGGGTGAGCTGTCCAGATACATTCCTCCCTATAGTCAAATATGACTGTTACCCAACTTTATGGGCCTTAATTTTGGTCTTAATGACTGATAAGCTAGTCGTATATCTATCAAAGATAACCAACTTAGATCTAACTAAAAATATAGCTAGGGAAGCCAGGTCGAATCCACAGGGAGACAAATAAATTCTACTCGCAATTAAAGTCTATCTAAGTAACCAAATTGGGGGTTTTGTTTGTTTGTTTTAACTAATCTAAAAGTAGTGAAGGAAAGAAAATTAAAGGAGAAGAATAACTAAACTAAATAGAATGAATTACGACGAATTAATATATGGAGAGAAAACTAGGATTGTCAGTTCACTACGAATTTCTTATGGTCACGGTCTAAGTCACAGGTCTGTCGCATATATTGGTCTAAGTATTGAAAAGGTCCTTCCGGTCCGCTATTCACCCTAGCATGCGTCTAAAGGCTTCTGATCTTATTAGGGCAAACTAATGTGTTGTAGCAGGTCTAACTTTTACCAGACTTCCGATCTTAGGTTCAAGTTTACCAGATTCAATTAATCAATCATGCGCATTAACTGACTAATCGCGATTATATGCTACAATTGACAACTCAGACACAATATTATTGACAGATCTATAAATTATTTAGCGACCACATTCAATTCGCAGATCTCCTAAATCCTAGCGAAGAAAATTAGCTACTCATGATTAATTTAAGAACAACAAGATTAATAAGAGATTTTACTAGGTTAAACATGATTAATAATAATAAATTTGTGACAAGCATAAAACAATAGTTAAGAATAATTAAATCCGAAGAATAAGAACAATCAAGAATGAAGAAGAAGGAATAAGGATTAAATAAAATTACCAAAAGGAATGAAGGCGATTCGAATCCGAAAGTCTTACAATAACCGAGTTCTTTAAAGGAAGAAATTAAACTAGGAGTAGTTCTAAGAGAATAAGAAAAGAGATAAAAGTCTAGAATAAAAGTAGAGAAGAATAAAGTTGAGAGGCTGTGAAGAAGTGAATTCTAATGTGGCTGAAAAGCCCTATTTATACAAATTGAATGAGTTAAAAACTGTTTAGGAAACTTCTTGTGTTTAGAAAATTTCTTGCTGATCACGAAACCTTCCCGCGGTCCAGGGAATAGTCGGTCGACTAATCATTCATTAACTTGATCTCTGCAGCTCCAGAATAGTCGGTCGACTATTGAAATAGTCGGTCGACTATTGCAATAGTTGGTCGACTATCATCATGGTCGGCCGACTATTCTAATAGTCGGTCGACTATCGCTCGTTTCAGCGAACAGCTCCTTCCAGCTTCGTTTTGGCGCAGTTTTGGTTCGTTTTAGCTCCTTTGTCTTCCGTTCCTGCAAAAGGACAATACACACCACAAAGTAACCAATTCGGGGCAAAATAATAGCTTTCACTATTCAATAAACACGGGAATGCGCGCATAAAAGGCATAAAAAGTGTATATAAAATACGCGCATCAATGACCATTATAGTGCTTGATATTTTATTTGGCTCCCCTCGCTGCTCTATTTCTCTATAAATAGAGCGGTCATTCTTTTGTTTATCAAAAACAACTACAACACAACTATAACACGCATACTTAGCTCCTTCCTCTTTCGTCATCCCTTCTGTTCTTAAAATTCTGGGTTTTGTATTGTGCTATTTCCAAAGCTTCCAGCCTCGAGTGGACGAGTCTGTTTGCTGTTGTGTTCACCTTGGGAAACTGTTGGTGTTTATCGATTGCCACCCCGGTCGTACCGAAACAGTTTTCAAGTCAGTGGCACCTGCCACGACATAGCTTTACGTCTGTTGCCTCAGTTACTGTTGTCTCGGTTACTGTCGCCTCTCGGTACTGTTGCCTCGGTTCCTCGTGTTTACAGTTGCCTCGGTTTCGTGTTTCAGCTGCTGCCTCGTGTTTACAAGTTGCCTCGGTTCTTTGTTGCTCTTGTCCCGTACTTCAGTCCCTCTCGGTTTTTGGTCTGCCGACCTTCGTTTGTTGCCTGGTCGGATTTATTCTGTTCTTCACCTCGGTTTGCTCCGTTTATTGTCACATTTTTGTTCATTGTTACTCACCTACGTTATAACAATTTGAAAACTGTTTATTTCTGTTGTAACAATGTCGTTGTTTTTATCAAAAACTATTCCTGACCTGTCGAAATTGAAGCCTCTTGATGGCAACAATTACAGACGATGGTCGCAAAAGTTATTGATGTTTTTTGAGCAATTAGAGGTCGAGTACGTACTGTTTAACGAACCTCCTATCCCTATGTCGATTAATAATGCTACTGAGGCCACTCCACCTCTAATTTCTTTCATAAACAATAATGAAGAGTTAGTCAAAAAATATGAGAAGGATAATAAAACGGCTAGGTGTCATTTACTCAATCATATGACTAATACTCTGTTCGACCTGTTTATGGTCCATAAGTCGGCCAAATTTATATGGGAGTCCTTGGAGAAAAAATATGGGGCTGACGATGTAGGAAAAAAGAAATATGTAGGGGACAATGGCTAAATTTTCAAATGGTTGATGATAAACCAATTATGGATCAAGTCCACGTCTACGAAAATTTATGTAGTGATGTCGTTAATGAAGGAATGACGTTAGATGAAGTTTTCCCTACTAATGTTTTGTTGGAAAAATTTCTCCGTTCTTGAAGCGATTACAGAAATCAGTTGAAACACAAAAGAAAGATTTGTCACTCCAAGAGCTAGTTATCCATATGAGAATCGAGGAGGCCAACCGTTTAAAAGACAAATCTCTTAATTTGTCCCTGAACCCCGTCAAAGCTAATCTCGTTGAAACTGATGAGTCTTCTAAGGGAGATAAGAATAAGGGAAATAAGAGGAATAAGGGAAACTCTAAGGGTGGTGAAGGCAAGGATCATGGGAACAAAAACAAACAAAGTCAAGGAAAATACACCAAGGCTGTTCCAAAAATTCAGAAACCAAATACTAATGTGGTGTGCTATGTGTGTGGTCAGTCAGGCCATAAAGCCTATCAATGCCCCCAGAAAAAAGATGGTGCTGGCCAAGCTAATCTTGCTGAAACAGATGATATCATTGCAGCTATTGTGGTTGAGGCAAATCTGGTGGCAAATGCTAGTGACTGGATTCTGGATACTGAGCTTCAAGGCATCTCTGTGCTAACAAGGAGCTGTTCGCCGAATTTGAAGCTGTAGATGATGGTGAATGCGTCTACATGGGTAACTTCTCCTCCGCTGTTATCACAGGAAAAGGCAAGGTATTTCTTAAACTTACCTCAGGGAAGACTCTTGCCCTTAGTAATGTTTTGTATGTTCCTTCGTTGCATAGAAACCTAGTGTCTGGTGCCTTACTTAACAAAGTTGGTGTGAAACTTGTTTTTGAGGCTGACAAGGTTGTAATGTCTCGCAATGGAGACTCCATGGGTAAGGGCTATCTCAGTGGGGGTCTGTTTGTTTTGAACATTGATGTTTCTAACATTAATAAAAGCTTCCTCTTTTGTTTATATTGCTGAGTCTATTGATGTGTGGCATGGTGGACTAGGTCATGTGAATGTTGAGTCTATTAAAAAAAATCAAATCAATGTCGCTTATCCCGTCATTATCCTCAGAAGTGTTTACAAAATGTCCTAGTTGTGTAGAGGCTAAATTTGCTAAGAAGCCAAATAAACCTGTTAAGACTAGACATACAGACCTTCTAGAGTTAATTCATACTGACCTACCAGATTTTAAAAGCACTATGAGCAGAGGAGGCAAACATTACTACGTCACTTTTATAGATGATTGTTCTAGGTACACTAAAGTGTATTTACTTACACATAAAAGTGAATCTGTTGTAAAGTTTAAAAACGAGGTAGAAAATCAACTTAATAAGAAGATTAAAAGAGTTAGGTCCGATAGGGGTGATGAATATGGCTCTAATTAATTGATAGACTTTTGTGAGAAATATGGTCTAATCCATGAGAAAAGTCCACCTTACACACCCCAATCAAATGGAGTGGCTGCACGTAAAAACAGAACTTTAAAGGAAATGATGAATGTCATGCTTTTAAGTTCTTGCCTTTCCGATGACATGTGGGGGGAAGCGGTTCTGTCTGCTTGTCACATTCTTAATAGGGTACCTCATAAGAAACCAGACAAGACACCCTACGAGTTGTGGATGAGTTATGCTCCCAACCTTAGTTTTCTAAGAGTGTGGGGGTGTTTAGCTAAAGTAGGTTTACCTAATTTTAGGAGACCCACTATAGGACCTAAAACCTATGGTTGCGTTTTCATTGGATATGCTCAAAATAATGCTGCATATAGATTTATGTCTTTAAGTGATCGATCTATTTCTGAAGCTAGAGACGCTGAATTTTTTGAGCATGTTTTTCCATTAAATAAAGATGTTGCACCATTGCCAGAATTGTCTGAATTGCCTGTTAATCCTGTTGATAGTTCCATGCATGCTAGGAGTAGTACCTCTGGTGATCATGATGCTGAACCTAGAAGGAGTAAAAGGCATAGAATTGAGAAAGATTTCGGCAATGATTTTAGTACAACTTTCTTAACTGAAAATGCATGTGATTTTTGTACTAGTGATGAGCTTGTTTATGCCTTTTTAATAGAAGAAGATCCAAA
Organism: Agrostemma githago; assembly: GCA_958450325.1. Taxonomy (NCBI): domain Eukaryota; kingdom Viridiplantae; phylum Streptophyta; class Magnoliopsida; order Caryophyllales; family Caryophyllaceae; genus Agrostemma; species Agrostemma githago. Next base: position 9,026,191 of record OY288253.1, read on the forward strand.
AACGTATGCTAAGGCTATGAGGTCTATTGATGCTAACTTTTGGAAAGATGCTATTAAAAGTGAACTAGACTCTATTGTTTCAAATCAGACATGGGAGTTAACTGATTTACCTGAAGGGTGTAAGCCGATTTCCAGTAAATGGTTATTTAAAAAGAAACTTAGACCCGACGGTACGATAGAAAGGTTCAAGGCTAGACTTGTGGTAAGAGGGTTTACACAAAAGAAAGATATTGATTATTTTGATACTTACTCACCTGTGACCAAAATCTCCATTAGAACTCTAATCGCTTTAGCTGCTATTCATAATCTTGTAATACATCATATGGATGTAAAAACAGTTTTTTTGAATGGAGACTGACAGGGGTAGTCGTATCCCTAATCAAAGATACCCTAAGGTCCACTAACTAATGCAGATAGTGAATTAGGGGTCGAACCACAAGGAGACAGGCTTAAATACTTGTTCTAAGGTCTAGACTTAAGACTACAGGTCACTGTTTTCTGGTTGTTTAGTAGGCTGACAACTAACTGCTATAAGGTAAATCAATAGTAAAGAAGTCTAGGGTGTCAGGTTCACAATGAATATCAATCGAGTCAGGAAGTCAACTAACAGGTCAACAGTCGAACTGTCTAAGGTGTAGGTCCGGTCGGTACTACTACAAACTTTAGAACTAAACTTAACTTGTGGTCGCTAGAATTAAGCTAGTCTACCCAAAATATCGTGACCTAATTAGTCCTTAACCCGGCCAACGAAAAGTCCTAATTGTGATACTAACTAATTAATCATGGCCAGTAATTAATCAATCAGAGTTAAAACAACATTCAGGCGACAATTCATATGATCAGAGACATGTCAATTTTCTATAACCCAATTAATACCCATCGATCCCCTTAAACCCTAGGTAAAATCTAGCTACTCATAATGTTTGTAATCAAACTCACGAAATAGAAATTGCAAATAAACATGGTGAATACGAATTGAATTAAACTACGTAACAATAATAATTCTACACTAACAATTAATAAGCAAAGACTGAAATCAAATGACTACGAAAACAAACGATGAATTAAGACGAGAATTAAAACAAGAAAACTGAAATTGAAATTGAAATTAAGAGTATCGATACCAAACAAATTGAGATCTGAAAAGGGAAGAACGAGTTCGATGTATCTTGCGAAGAAAAGCGGAAAAGAGCGTGACTTAACTACTAAGAAAAAAGTAACGTAATGTATGTGGAGGAATGATATGAGATGAGATGTATGACAATTCCTCCTCCAACTGATTTAAAAGAAATCAGTTGGACTTACAAAACAGGCCCAAAATTCTAAATGAATTAAAATCCACTTCGCGGCCTGGGTGAGACGCACTCGATCGAGTGCATGCAATGCCACTCGATCGAGTGGATGCGTGATCGCTCCAAGATGAATTTGTCTTTGAGCTGAAAGGAGGTGTTTGCCCAAACTTTGATGCAGTCCAGTTGGGCTCGAATCAGAGGCACTCGATCGAGTGCTTATCGATACTCGATCGAGTGGGTACTGCAGAACTCGTAGCTGAGTTCTTCATTTGCTTCTCGGCTTTTTCGTTTTCTTCCTCGTCCTTCGTCCTCGTCTCGGCTATCTGGGCTATTACTCCTAAATATACTCGAAATCGCATCTATCCTGCAAAATAGAATGAGAACCGACAGTATCGACTTTCTAATAGAAATCGACATTAAACATATAAATATGGAAGAAGAAAAGCTCAAAAATAGGTATCGGGGGACTACAAAATACGATATAAAATACGTTGATCAGAGACTTAAAGGAAGAGATCTACATGACACAACTCGAGGGGTTTGTGGTTAAGGGTCAAGAGAGTAAAGTGTGTAAACTGAGAAAATCACTATACGGTCTGAAACAAGCATCCAAACAGTGGTATGAAAAATTTCACAACACTTTGATTAAAGATGGCTACATTACCAATAATTCTGATTCGTGTGTGTATTCAAAGATTTTTGGATCAGATTGTGTGATTATTTGCCTGTATGTTGATGACATGTTAATAATTGGTAAGAATTTATTTGACGTAAATAAAACCAAACAGTTTTTGTCATCACAATTTGAGATGAAAGATTTAGGGAAAGCTGACGTTATGCTAGGAGTTAAGATTGTCCAAAACTCAAATGGAATCGCCCTAAGTCAGTCTCATTATGTGGAAAAAGTGTTGAGAAAATTCGACCATTTTGATGTTGAGCCTGCTTGAACTCCCTATGATCCTAGTGTTCACCTGTGTAAAAACTTGGGCAAAAGTGTCTCCCAAGAAGAATATGCTAAAATCATAGGAAGTGTGATGTTTCTCATGAACTCCCCTCGGCCTGATATTGCTTATGCTATGAGTAGGCTAAGTAGATATACTCATAACCATAGTAATGACCATTGGACTGCTTTGAGTCGTTTGCTACGAAATCTGAAAGGTACTTGCGATCTATGCCTGCATTACGGTACGTACCCTGCTGTGTTAGAAGGTTACAGTGATGCTAACTGGATCAACAGTAATCCAGAAATCAGTTCAACTAGTGGTTATGTGTTTACCATAGGTGGAGGTGCTATCTTGTGGAAGTCTTCAAAGCAAACTTCTGTAGCAACCTCCACTATGGAATCTGAGTTTATTGCTCTTGAGTTGGCAGGACAAGAGGCAGATTGGCTGAGAAACTTGTTAGCTGACATGCCGTTGTGGGTGGGGGGGCAGGTAGCATCAGTCTCCTTGCATTGTGATTCACAAGCAACAATTGGTGTTGCTAAGAATGATGTCTACAATGGCAAGAAAAGACATATTCGAATCAGGCATGGTGTGATTAAACAATTCCTGAAAAATGGAGTAATTGTTGTGGACTATGTGAGGTCCAAAAGCAACCTTGTTGATCTCTTTACAAAAGGATTGCCATAGAGAGTAGTCCGTGAATTATCGAGGGGAATGAGACTTAGGTTCTTATATATGATTTGACATGAACCAAAGAACTATTCATATGACATTTAATCCATAGCCTTCATGGTGGTGCTGTTTGAGAAGCACTTGATGGATTTCTATTAAGAAGGATGGACTTCCACGTCCTTAATGGTTCTAGTGAGAAGTGCTAATGAGAAGCACTTGAACCACCTATACGGGTGCGATGGTTTGGCCGCCGTCTATGTTTGACTATGAAAAGTCTTACTAAAACACTTGTTATACCAAGGTAAACTCATGGCCTTGTAAAAGCGTTGCACATTGAAATCGCGGAACAAGCACAATTTGAAGGTATGATATGTGTTGTGAGGGTCTCAACCGAAGATCAGTAAGGAATTCAAATCGAAAGATATTCTCTTACTAGATAGTAAGTTGTTGCCTCATTTTCACTAAAGTGTCAATTCAAGTCGAAAGACATTGATACCTAAGTATCCAATCCTTCCTTAACCCAGAATCTCTCTCTCTCTCTCTCTTTCCTTCGCCTTTGTGGGGATTGTTGGCTGTAAAGGCTTGAAAAGGCTGTCGTTTTCCTTACTCCTCTCCCACATCGGTAGTGGGGAAGTGAGTTGTGTTGTTTATATTGTCTTCTCTCTTTTGGGTTGTCAATAGTATGATTAATGGGTCTTTTGTGGAGAATGGATTGGGCCTAGCTAGGATTTACCACACACGTGTGCCGACTCGACCCGACTTGGCTCGAACTCGGGTCGACTTTTATTTTTTTGGGCCTTGTGTGAACTTGGGATGTCCAAGTTCAGTGTGGGGGTGAGCTGTCCAGATACATTCCTCCCTATAGTCAAATATGACTGTTACCCAACTTTATGGGCCTTGATTTTGGTCTTAGTGACCATTATAGTGTTTGATATTTTATTTGGCTCCCCCTACTGCTCTATCTCTTATATATTAAAGAAGGCACCACTAACAATGACGTGACACCTTCTTAATCAGCTATTTGGAAATCGAGCATTCTCATTCAATCAAGCACAACAATCCTTCCTTTCATTAGTATTTTAAAAATAATGTCACCAAAGGGAATTGAACTCACAAGCTTCACAATAAAATCCAAACACCTTATCCACCACACCACTCTAATATTCATTGTTGAAATTGTATAAAAATATTTTAAACTGTATAAAGTATAAACCCATTTGATAAACACCTTTCATTGCTTGAGCTTTTCACGTTTTTAAATTAGTTCCCCAATATATATTCCCTCCGATTTTAAATGATTGCCTCATTTAGATAATATATGCGAGAGGTATTATAATGAAACGGGACAATCATTTAAAACCGGAGGAAATAAATATTACGAAGTATTTGTTTTCTAAAATATACGGAGTATAAGAGTAAAGATTAATTCTTATCACATGAAAATTGTTATTATTATTATTATTTTTATTAATTCTTATCTCAATAATGTATAAATATTACGAGAATTCTATAAAGTATCGTCAAAATTATTAAAATATTATATAATACTCCGTCTATATTATAATTATTGATAATACTTTATTAAAAACTACTCCGTATTATTTTTAATAGTATATCGTCTAACAGTTATTGTCTAATAATATAAATTGTTAAAAACTAATCTGTATAATATAGTACGGAGTATTATATAATAGCACTCCATCTATGTTTGATTGATGAAGGAGCTAGATCGAGATTGAGGATGATAGATTGATAGTTTTGATGATAGTGTTTAAGGTTGTTTTTAAGTCTAATTGATACTTTGAAATTTCGGTAGCTTGGACGGATTGGATTATACGAGTCATAAATCGAATAATGGATGTATAGTTCAGGTCAAGTGTAAAAATGTTCCAAAGAAGGGAGAAGAGTTTATATCCATTTTCAATTGCATATTCAGATATATGAGTTTAGTTTTTATTTTATTTTATTGATATTGTTGTCAATTGAATTTTAAAATTGTGACATTTCTAAAATTATTTACCGATTTATCAGCTAAAATAAATAAGGCAGAATAGTGCAGTAGAAAAACAAAGCATCATCATTTGGGTCTGATCTTCACACTTCATCTAATTGACAGAAAAGAAACGAGGATATGAGTTTTCCGTGGGTGTTGCACTATTGTTTTACCTTCACGAGTTATTTGTCGGATATATTGTTGCACAAGTTATTTGTCGTAAAAATCATACTCCGTACTTCTTTATGACATTTATGTGTCATTATTATTGTCAACTTGGATACTCCGTACATAATAACCTTCAAAGCGTTGATAACTACATTAAATCAATTATCTCAAACAATTTTTTATTAAGAGATATACTTAACCCCATGATTTATCACGGGTATCACATGTTTATCATGCACTTATTTTCGTTTATATCATTCTACTTGCTCTTTCACATTTGTCGTCTATTGTTTAACATTATGCCCCGTATACCAAAGAAACGTTTCAATCCCGTGAATTTTCACGGGTATTACACGCTTCATACCTCTCCTCAATCATTATCATCTCTTTTTCAATAATCGCAAATGATATAACATCTTCTTTTTTTGAAATGGAACGATACAACCCCGTGAATTTTCACGGGTAGTACACTAGTTTCTCTATAAATAGAGCAGACATTCTTTTGTTTATCAACAACAACTACAACACAACTATAACACACATACTCAGCTCCCTCCTCTCTCCTCTTCCCTTCTGTTCTTCTTAAAATTCTGGGTTTTGTACTGTGCTATTTCCAAAGCTTCCAGCCTCGAGTGGACGAGCCTATTTGATGTTGCGTTCACCTTGGAAAACTGTCGGTGTTTATCGATTGTCACCCCGGTCGTACCGAAACAGTTTTCAAGTCAGTGGCACCCTGCCACGACACAACTTTACGTCCGTTTTGTTGCCTCGGTTACTGTCGCCTCTCGGTACAGTTGCCTCGGTTCCTCGTGTTTACAGTTGCCTCGGTTTCGTGTTTCAGCTGCTGCCTCGTGTTTACAAGTTGCCTTGGTTCTTTGTTGCTCTTGTCCCGTACTTCAGTCCCTCTCGATTTTTGGTCTGCCGACCTTCGTTTGTTGCCTGGTCGGATTTATTCGGTTCTTCACCTCGGTTTGCTCCGTTTATTGTCACGGTTTTGTTCATTGTTACTCACCTACGTTAACGTTATAACAGTCGGTGGTGGTGAGGGTGGGTGGTTGGACGTTCACTGCATTTTTTTTGTTGTGCCCTCACTGTAGCGTTGGTTTTTTTTTTGTCTCTTTTAAATTGAATTGTATTTTAATATTTTGTAATTAGATTCTTGCGTTAATTATTTTGAATTTTATTCGAATTAATTTTGATTTGTACGATTGTAATTCTCGAATTAATTTTATTTTTGTTGTTGTAATTTTTTTATTTTAATTTTGATTTTGATTTGTGTTAATTTTTGAATTAATTATGTTATTATAATTTTAATTTTGTTGTAATTTCTTGTATTTTAATTTTTCTATTTTTCTTTTGTAATATTTTATTTGAATTTTGTTTTGGACGTTAGGACGATGATTTTGTGAACGATATTCATGACAAAGAACTCATTGACACTTCAAATTTCTTCGCCTTTGATAGAAATTTCAAAGATTGTGCTGAACTAATCGAAGAAGTTAAAAGACTCGGGTTGTTACACAATATTCATATTATTGTTATTATTTAATACACAACAATAATATTGTCACGATAATAATAGTAAATATGATAATAAATTAGTTAACAAAAAATAAAATAAATAATTTTTTCCAAGAAATAATAATTAGGGAACAAATAATAATTTTCCCCAAATTACAAAATAAATAAATATGAGTACTAATCATTTTTTCCGAGAAAAAACTTGACAATAATAACATTAACATATTTTTTGTAAAACGGTAAAAAAAAAAGCGAAAAAAAAAATGGCGGTCGAAGTGGCGGCCGGAGTAGAGAGGTGGCGGAGGTGGACGGAATTTGGAACTTTGAGAATTTTTGAGATTTCTATCAAATCTCTCTCTAATTCATTGATGAAATGGGAAGGCAATTGTGTAATTCTCAAGTACAAATGAGTAATACACAATTATGAAAAAGCAACGCCCTTGCTACTTCGTACAAAACTGTAGATTCGGAAGATACAAAGTCTGGATCCAACTTCTTGGCTCCTATCACGGTCTTCACCGGAACTCCTTTCGATTGTCACCAACATTTGTCCATTGTCATTAACAGCTGAGGTCCGCGGTTTTCAAAATAATTATCACATAATAAAGGAATTAGAAAGCATAGTTTTGTTAAACATTTGATCGAATAAATAAAACTAATTATTATTACAAATAAACGATACGAGAACACAATAATTACAAACCAATCTATATTCTCATTCATTGTGGGTAATTCCGGTTAGGAAATAAGTGTCTAGCAATTGTTCTTTCGAATCTCGAATTGACTCGTGATACAATCGAATCTGTTTAATTATGAAAGTTTACTAATTAGTATCTGATTGATTAGAGTTTCCTGATCAATATCTGAGTATCTGACCTAAGGTTTCCCATTATATAAGGTTTCTTAATTTGTTTAGGTTGAGAGTATTATATAAACTCTCGTACCCTCTCCTCAAATTAGCTAACAGGCTGTTAGTGAACCATGTAATTAAATATGTTTGTCTCTCGATTTTACGCTCTTAATTTGTTTGTCTTTCTCAAAATAAGTTTTTATAAATATCGTGCATAATTGCACGATTTCTTTTACTAGTTATACTTATAATTCAATAAAAAAAATCAAGATTATATTACTAGGCCAGGGACGAGCATATTTCATTATTTCTCCTCTCGAAGTATACATATATTCCAACTAACGTATAAAATCACGCTATGACTATTACACCGTGAGCTACAAATAAATTATTTCAACAAAAAAAATACAAGAAATCAAATAATGTGTATACACATGGGAGTATCACCCACGACACCGATCTGGAACCCTCCAAAGTGAAGGTCGTAATCCCGTAGAATTTGAATTAAAGTAATTCTTCCAATCTTCAATCGTAGTATTTAGATCCGCTATTTTCCTATCAAGCCCTATACAACAATTAGCATGCATTGTACAAACTTTATTAAAATCTTTGCTAGGGGAACAATATCCGCCAAAATAATCCGTGTCCAAGAACCGTAACCTCAATCCAATCTTCTTAACGAATGGGCCATCTTTGATTTTGTTGAACACATCTTGTTCATGTAAACCCCAATATGTGTATCTTGATGACACCCAAAATTTGTAGAATTTAATTGTACGTCGATTGGACCTGACGAACACAAACCCGTTATTGGGGAAGTTGCTTGTATTGAATTGTTGGCCATTGAATAAATCGCAGGATGTTTGAATGTCTGAATATGGGATAAATTGTGGAAATGGACTTCGAAACCACATTACATCCGTGTCCTGAGAATTGATACAAATAATAATGTTGATTGGATCAATTATATACATAAATCATTGGGCCTCATGTACAAATAATATAAATAGAAATTCATATTGTAATACACTAGTGCAAAACTCGTGCCTACGCACGGTTTTTTAATCGATTTGTTTATATAAATAGGTTAGTGACTAACAAAATTAATTATATTTCCTTCGTTTGAGTCAATAACTTACCTTTTTTTTAGTGTTTAGTTGACCGTTCGCATTTCTATTTTTAAAAGAAATTTATCTTTACTTTTTGTTTTTCCGCATAATAAAAACAATTATTTTCTCATTATCTTTTTTTATGTATAGAGTAACATTTTATTATGATGAAATGAGTATTAAATTAATCACTACCTTCTCTTTCTGTATAGAGTAAATAATCTATTTGGATGAAATAAGTATAAAATTAGTAACGGGGTCACTCACATAATAAATACGATATAATGTTCATGCTTTTTTTAATTATGAAAAATTATTTTTAATTTTAGATCACATTCAACATTACTATTGTCGTTAGGTTTATTAATTATCGCACCTATATTAGAAAAGACTAAACAAAACTTTGTAAATTTAGCATTTAGTAGAATATTTTAAGGAGAACAATATGTTTCTAAATTTTAGGGATTATGATTAGAAGTGGATTTTTAAATTTATAGATCTGTCAAAATTTGACTCAACTTTAATATTATTAATTACAAAAGTAATAAAAAATAATAGTTTTAGATAAATTTTATAGCATTTAATGATAAACTATTTATCGAATAATATAGTATTTTAGGATTTTTTACTTATAAAATTCGGTAATTATTTAATTTAATAATTTAGTGATATTAAATACGATTAATACTAAAAAACTTCTTGTATTTTTAATTGATAAAATGTAGGGCATCAAAAATTATATATGCGCAGTATTCTGACCTTAACTCGACCAATGACATTTATTCGACCCAATACGTAATTTTCTCAACCCGTATGACGTAACCGATTCGACCCATTTGACATGCATATAAAAAAGTATGGAATAAATTTTTATTTATTATGTTACAATTATTTTTTATCTCCAATATATTTGATAGGTAGAATTAATAGAGATAATAAAGATTTTGGTTATTGTATGGATAAATATTTAACAATTGGGCTTCTAAGAATTTGGGCAAAAACTTATTTGTCAAGCCCAATCTAGATAATGAAGAAGTAGGATTTTGACGGGAAAGTTGAAAAGACTATATTGCCCCTTGGTTTTTGTTTTAGTGAATAGGGGATTAAAAAGCACAATAGAAAAAGTTGTAATTGTGAGATATAACTTGGTAATAAAAAAAACTTTATATAGTAAATACTTTTGCACTTGTTCTAATAATCCTACAATAATCACGTAATTAAAAGATTCATCAACCATAACATGATATGACATATGATAGAGTAGTCGGGTCACGGGTGATACATTATCAAGTACTCCAAGTAACCCAAAGTCAATCTCGTTTCTCGTATCATGGAGTACTCTGTGGTCAGTACTCCTATCTTCTAACGCAAAAGTTAAATCTCACGTTGAATAACACAAACTGTCAAACTGATAGTAATGAACCTCGTAAGTCGTATCGATCATGGAGCGCAGTTCATTTTATAATTTATATAGCTAGGTGCATGGTGCACCTCTATACATATATAATGCCATGACCGACGTTGCGTTGTCGGGGGTCATATGAGCTCTCGTATGCTGCGATTGATCTCTGTGTTCAAGTGATTAGACCCACCAGCAAGTCCCATTTTAAAAGGACCCCCCCCCAAACAAGCCTATGTATCTGAATAACATTAGAAACTGTCACCTTTTACTTCTATTGAAAAAAAAAAATTAAGATAAGCTGAATCTAATGATTCTAGTACAGTTAAACCGAACTGAATTGAACTAGAAAAAAGCAAAGTAGATTTGTCCGAAGGAGACTAAATTGAATTGAAATGAAGTGATCATAAAAAAGATCAAAAACAACATGGCCTATGACTACTTTTTTTAAAGGATTGTTTTATGTTACTCCATCCGTTTTATTTATTTGTTTGTCTTATATATTCATTATGATTTGTATTTTAATCAAAGACAAATAAATAAACGAGACGAAAACAGTATAAAATAATTTTAAAAATCATCAAAATTAAAACATCAAGTTTATACTCTATTTTCTTATTAACTAAAATTATTTATGTTTAAAAACTAATACGGAGTATTACTTGAGCTACTGATATTTGGCCTATACTCTCTTCGTTCCATTTGATTTTTTACATTTACTTTTTCACACTTATTAATGCAGATTTTCTTTTGTCAATATCTTTATAAACGTATTCCTAAAAATTATAAAAATTTGAAAATTATTATGTAATCAATTAAAAATTTTAAACAAGATCTACATGACTATATTTTATGTTATACATATACTTATATTAGAAGTTACATTTCACTAACCTAAGCAAATACAAATAATCAAATGGAACTGAGAAAATATTATTTACTCCCTTCATTCAAATCCAACCTACACTTTCTCTTTTGCACATTTGTTCAGACACGTTTTGCACCATCGATATCTTTCATTTTACATTAGCAAAAATTATAAAAATTTGATATTCTTGACCTGCTCGTAAAGATGAATCAAACAAGATCTCATCTGACTATATTTTGTCTTATAGATTGTCAAGAATATCGAAAATTCTCTTTAGTTATGAATAGTGTAAAAAAATGCGTAGTTTGGATTTAAATGGATGGAGAGTATAAGTTATAACACAAAAGTTTATTGACTAGAGTCTATATTGACCTATTACTCGCACAAGTTTATTAGGGTAACATTATCAGCAAGAATCTCCAAAGTCTTTAAGACTCTGCCACCCCAACTTTCCACTAACTTTTATTATTTTTTTATTCCTCAGACTTAGATCAGATTTTATACATTATCAGTCAGACTCTGCTTAGACTCACCTTACCCATTTTTTGTTAAAAAATTAATTAATTTGTGATTAAACAATACTCCCTCCTAGTTGATTTTATCCTCCCTCTTTTTTATGGCACAAAAATTAAGAAGAGAACAAAAAATTAATTAAAGTAAGAAAATGTGAGGTATAAAGTAGAAATATGGTGGGGTTTGTGAGTAAAGGAAAGAATAAACAATTGAAGGAAGAATAAAAAATTGATTAAAGTACAACCCATAAATGGAAAGAGAGAAAATTGTTGAACTAGAGCTAAAAAGGAAAGATGAAAGATAAAAAAAATTATGAGGGAGTACAATTTACTAGTTTGGTACAAATTACTACGAGTAATTACTTTACTCTTTAGTTTAATTAAAAAAATTAACTTGTTTTATTTTTATTGTTGTTGGTTTTGTTTGATATACAAAAAGACGGGTATACGTCTTTTGAGCTTCGTTCATATTATAGATCCGGATGATTTATGATACTTTGATTATGTCTTACTTATATTAATTTACAATATTTTAATAATTATTTTTTCATACATGGTCTTAGGTGTATCGATTTAGGTTATTGACTTACGATTCCCATAGAATCAAAATGTACTCGTAATTGTTATTTTGCAAAGAAAAATAAACGTCGGTGGCCAAACAGTCATCCTTTCTGTCCTTTTCAAAATAACGACATTAAAATAGTTAATTTCGTGTTTAATTAGCTAATTACGTATAATTACTTAATTGTATTTTTATTTGTTAAATAAGTGTTTAATTACGTTGACTCGGTTAATTAGGTGAAATTGCATTTTTATTTGTTAAATAAATATTTAATTACTTAATTAAGTGAAATTACTTGATTCAGTGTTTAATTAGGTAATTACTCCGTAGGTTAAATTTGATTATTATGTGCTTTATTAGTTAAATATGTACTTCGTATTTAATAATTTTATTAGGGGTCGAACAACAAAAGGACAATTAGACAAAGACGTGAGACTTTAAAAACAATAAAAAAAATTGTATAAATACGAACCGTTTATTGGATAATACGTCGAGAAATATGCAACATGAGTCATAACACCACAAAAGTTTTAATTTGAGTCTTTAAAATTCAAGACTCAACTTAAGACTTTGGTACTTCCTCCAAGTTTCTATGATCTTCCCACTTCATTATTTTATTCTCACTCAAATGAATATATAGTGGGAAGATCATAGAAACTTGGAAGAAGTATATTATTTGTAGATCTCACACGAGTTTTGAGACAAGTCTCGTCTCAAGACTATCAAAAATCTTAAGACTCCCTCAAAATTATAAATAATCTTAGGACTTTCCTCAAGAATTTGCAACATTATTGATAAGACAAGACTCACCAATAATGTTACCCTTAACTAACGTCCTAGTAACGATTTGTTGATAGATTACAATATTACACGTTTCAGTTCCCTCCCTCTCTATTGGCCTGGGCCGGGTCTGCTGCCTCCTTGTCTAAGTGTGTGGTTAATGTTTATTCCCACAATTTTGTTTGTTTTGTACTTTTGTCCCCTCTCCTCATTCTCTAACAGGAATGAAGGAGGTGGCCTCCTTGTATAATTGACATTTGCCAATTGGGTATTTAAAGGCTACAGCCCAATATAACGACGGGAATTGGGTCGTGGCCCGTTGGAATGTGCTGTGCTGTGCTGTGCTGTGCTTCCAATCAACCTTGTTTTTGTGAGGGAATCGCGTTATAGGGAGTAGGGATATATTTCTTGGTCACAAAATTCAAATCATTCTAGACTCTAGAGCATATATTTACCCGTTAAGACGGGTTAGGTAGTTACTTTATTTTTGCAATCATTTTTTTTTCATTTTTTCATTCAACTAGTTTGATTGGCGCATAATTCATCTGTTTTATTCATTTGTTCCTCTTTAATTAAATAAAATACTCTTCACAATACATATAAAAAAAAAGTAAACAAATGAATAAAGCGAAGGATGAGTAGTTTCTTTCACTTTGATAGTTTTGGTTTGGTTGTTTACTTGACTAGTGAATCTAGTTTGTTCTCCATTCTTTTAAATTCTCATACTATGTCAGGAGTCTCTCACACCAGATATATATTATTATGAATACAAAAATTTATCGCAGTGTTGATTTGATGTTGTTCAAATTTTTTAATACAGGTCTTAGTTATTGTGTTAGTTATTTCAAAATTTGATTATTTATACCAATTTAACATTTATACACAATTAAGACCAAAAGTGATTATAAGTTTATAACCAACCCGCAATCAAATACGCAGGTTAATTTCTAAACCAAATAAAAAGGAGAAGAGGAGAAAAAAGTACCGTGAAGACGAAGTTATAACCCAAGCTCAAAATGGTGTGCAAGAAATCAAGTCTTCCCCACATCATGTCCATATAAATAGGAGTCATGAAGAGAGCCTCATGAGCCATTTGGGATGACTGATTCGTCTTGAGAAGATAACAATGCGACACTGTGGCCGTGCACCGGGAATATGCATCGTCGTCCACCGCGATGACCACCAGGTGATCGAGAAGCTTAGCGGTGTCGTTCCCGACCCTGAAGCTGTGGAGGAAGAGATCAAATACCGAGTTGGGGGCCGCCCATGCCTCATTCAACGTTGTCAATATGACTGTCTTGTCTTTTGTTGCGGCTGCTTCTAACACCTTCCTCAACTCGTAGTACTTGTCTTTTACCACCTTTCAAATTCAATTCAATATACAATCCATAAAGTCAATAATCATTCCCTTCTTTCATGGCGGCCTACACCGGCTACAATGACTGAATCATTGGACTCCAACTTTGATTGATTTTACTTTTTGGACTTTTTTTTAACTAATTAATACTCCGTACTCCACTGATATTAGTTCAAAGTTTTTAAAAATTACACTATTAAATTCTTTACGAAAAGAACTGTCAAATGAGTATACATTTTATAATATTTATTCTTATATTTTGAGAGATATTGGAGGGAGAAGAAGATGTGTCGAGAAAATAACTTATAAAAAAAATAGAGGGGTACTTGTACTTGAATTACCCATTAATTATGTTTCACCCAAAAATAATTAAAAAAGGAGAATTCCCATCATTAAATAATTGTTGCCCCCATTTTAATACTCCGTGAAATATATATTCGTCACATTTATTTGTGAAATGGTATGAAAAATATAATTTGAAGGAATAATTTTTTCTGGACCAATATAATAAAATTAAACAAATGTTTTATAAATTTAATATAGTTTCCTTCAGAAAAAAATTTAATCTATGATGAAATATTGGACTAAACAAATCTATGTCTAATTATCTCAATTATTCAATTACAATCAATAGAGTATAATCGTCTTAAATAATTATGGTGAAGATGAATTACAACTCGTACTACATACTCATCATATATGTCTAATTATTTCAATTATTCCTCGTACAAAATCTCTTGCCACCATCCATTGGCCATTTTGATGGTTACTCGACTACTGGATGAGTAGAGTATAGACACACTCTCTCACATTTCATTATAATACTTGTTACATATAAGTATATAACCCCACAACATAGAAACCGTAAAATAGGAAGGATTAATAAAAAGAAAAATCGAATGAAGTAGAAATGAAAGAATAGTGAGGGAGTCACCGTTTTGTTATGAAGTAGTGTTGCAGGAGCAGGAGCAGGAGAAGTATAGTTAAAAGCGTATAAAGAGGGAAGAGTTTGGCCGAAGTTGTTGATGGAAGCATAATACAAAACCATAAACGCAAGCGCTACACTGAAGCATAGCACCATGGGCTTAAGCATCTTTGTGTAATCCAAAGGCTTCGTCGGCGGCGTCCAAGTCCAAGTCCAAGAATCATCCACCGTCTTCGTCATTGTTTGGTTACTCCAAGTTTTACCCTCCTCCATCTAGCTAGCTCCTTCACTAGATGTATATAATTAAGATGAGAGAGATTAAAATCAAACTCAAATTGAAGTTATTTATATAATATTAACTTGGTTGGAATTGGATGTGGGATGGATAATTAAACTAAATACCAAGGGTTAATAATTAATGACTCCCATCATAGAGGGGAGGGGAGGGGGGGGGGGGTTACGCACGCACATGGTTAAATGACTTGTAGCTCTTTGATTTTAGCGGAGTAGAAGTTGCAGTAGTATTTGAAAATAATTGAAGAAGACAAAGGCACCAAAGACAATAGAAATGGAATGTGTGGGGGAGGGAGATTACAACTGTTGAATGTAAATGCTTTAATTTGGAGGATGATTCTTTCTAGTAATAATACAGAGTACCACCAATTAAAAGTGTTACTACTACTAGACTAGTCACACCTCTATTATTATTACGAGTATTATTTACTTACTGTATCCCTCCGTTCCAATGAATTGTTTGCCTTCAGTTTTGACACCAAGGGAAAGGGATCCAATTAGGATGTGACATGTGGAGCCAAGAATCAAATTACATGTAAAAAGCATTCCTAAAATAGAAAGGCAAACAATTCATTGAGACGTCCTAATATGGAATAGGCAAACAATTCATTGGAACGGAGGGAGTATTATTAGTCTACGTCTAAAAAAAATGCCCGTTTTATGATTGTTTACACCTCACCATCCTACTACATTACTAAAGTTGGCACATTCATCCCATCCACCCCATTCTTTCCCAATTCTAATAATATTCCAAATCTTCACATATTTCCCCTATTCCCTACCTTTTATAAATATTACGGGTTCGCTTGGATGAGGGTAATGTTTTTGGGAGGATAGAACATAAATGAACTAGAACGGAGGAGAATGATGTTTGATTGTGATATTTTATGGCGTAAAAGAGATAGGAGGAAGGAACAATAACTGTCCTGTTGGGGAGTATAGCTGGTCATGGGAGGTACCGTCCGATTGGCCCGTCCCGTCCGGCCCGAATTTTTAGCGGGCTTGGACACAACATTTTTAAAAATATACAAAGGCCCGGCCCGCAAACCCGTCCCAAACCCGCTAACCCGTCCCAAACCCGCTTGTCCGTGGGCCAAAATTTCACAATTAACCCGGCCCGTGTCCCGCCCGAACCCGCATATGATCACCTCTATTGGGGAGGTACTTGGGGGAGAGGGGAGTAATGTTTTTCCCCAAATAGATTAGATTACCCTCATTTTTGTTGTAATATTTTGTGAAGTTTTGTAAAATTGGAAAGGGAAATCAGATTAATTGCATTACTGAACTGAAGCAAGATTACAGTACATATAGGACTCAAAAATTAAATAACTGACTCCACTCTGCCATGTTTAACATCATGCTTAAGAAGTGGATTGACTCCTAATTTTAAGCAACTACTAACTCCTTAACTTGACTGCATATCATCAACTAACTCCTATTTATTTGCTACTTTAACTGCTACTGACAATGAGGCTCGAATCATCATTCAACACCTCCCTTTGATTCAGACTCTTGAACACCAATCTTCTCCCTGAAGAACTGATGTTTTGCACATGACAAACTCTTAGTGAGTATGTCTGCACTTTGACTGTTTGTTCCACAGAACTTTACCTCCACTGTGCCGTTGCTTACTAGACTTCTAATGAAGTGATGCTGAACTTCGATGTGTTTTGTCCTAGCATGGAAAGCCGGATTCTTTGTCATTGCGATTGCTGATTTGTTATCACACCACAATGTAGTTGGACTTTCCTACTTATTTCCCAGATCAACCAGCAATTTTCTTAACCATGCTGCCTGTCTTCCTGCTGCTCCTGCAGCCACATACTCAGCTTCAGTTGAGGATAACGCTACGGTTTCTTGTTTCTTTGAATTCCATGTAATGGCTCCTGATCCAAGACTGAAAATTGATCCAGACGTGCTCTTCCTATCTTCAATATCTCCAGCCCAGTCGCTGTCAGTGTAGCCTACCAGACTGAAATTATCTGTGCCTTCATACCTCACTCCATACTTTGTAGTTCCTGCCACATACTTGAGAATTCTCTTAGCAGCTCCTAGATGTTGCTTCGTTGGACTGTTCAGATACCTTGACACTACACCAACACTGTAGGTTAGATCAGGTCTCGTGTGTGTTAGATAGTTCAAGGCACCAACCATACTTCTGTAGAGCTTTTCATCTGCTGCACCAGTACCATCTTCTTTTTGTAATTTCTCCGCTGGATTCATGGGTGTGTTGGCAACATCACACTCTTCCATCCTGAATTTCTTGAGAATATCTCTTGCATACTTGTTTTGACAGATGAATATGCCATCTTCACTCTGCTCAACCTCTAGCCCGAGGAAGTATTTTAACAACCCCAAATCTGTCATTTCAAACTCTTGCATCATAGCCTTCTTGAAGTCCTGCAATAGCCTGTTTGATGGACTGAAATAGATTATATCATCAACATAGAGACACACTACTATGTATTCCTGATTTTCTTCCCTTTTGATGTAAAGAGTGGGTTCATTCTCACTCCTTTCAAACCCATCTTTCAGGAAGAAATCATCGATTCTACTGTACCAGGCCCTTGGAGCCTGTTTCAGTCCATACAAGGCTTTCTTCAACAGATATACTTTTCCTTCTTCTCCTTTCTTCACAAAGCCTTGAGGTTGTTCAATGAACACCTCTTCTTGAAGTTCACCATTCAAAAAAGCCGATTTGACATCAAACTGATGAACTGGTAACTTGTATTGAGCAGCAAGAGCGAGTATGACCCTTACAGTCTCAAATCTGGCAACCGGAGAATAGGTTTCCTCAAAATCAATTCCTTCAACCTGTGCATACCCCTTTGCAACCAATCTTGCTTTGTACTTTTGGACACTTCCATCAGTATTGCACTTCGTTCTGAATACCCATTTTACTCCGATGATATTCTTCCCAATTGGAGGATCTACTAATTCCCAAGTTTTATTCTTGCAAATTGACAGTATCTCATCCTCCATTGCTTCTTGCCATTCTGGCTTGATTACAGCTTCTTCAAACTTTGTGGGATCTGCAGCAATGAAAGCAAAACCGCAGGTCTCATATATCTCTTGTATTGATTTCATCTTTCTTGGTGCAGATTCATCTGAACTGTCATCAGATGTTTCATCACCAGCTGAACTCGACTCTCCTGAGTTTGTCTCATTGTTTTCTTGCTGATCTTCTTGCCGTTGTTGCTGAACTTCAGTTTCAAAGGTGAGAGTTCTGTTCATCCTCTCACTTGACCATTCCCAGGTAGCATCTTCATAAAAACTACATTCCTGCAGATTATTACCTTGCCATTCACAGGGTTATATAACCTATATGCCTTAGACTGAACTGCATACCCAATAAATATGCATTTAAGGGATTTCTCATCTAATTTTGTTCTTAAATCGACTAATGCATATGCTATACAGCCAAACACCCTGAGATGACCAACTTGAGGTGTTCTACCTCTCCAAACCTCATAAGGAGTTCTGTCCAGAACAGCTCTTGTGGGTGATATATTCAGGAGGTAAACTGCTGTTGCTACTGCTTCAGACCAAAGTTCATTTGGTAAATTCTTTGCCCTTAGCATGCTTCTTGCCATCTCTACAACAGTTCTGTTTTTCCTCTCAGCCACTCCATTTTGTTCTGGAGTGTAGGGGGCAGTTAGTTCCCTTTTGATTCCATGACTCTCACAAAATTCATTGAATTCATTTGATGTGAACTCTCCCCCTCTATCAGTTCTTAGAGCTTTGATTCGCTTGCCACTCTGATTTTCCACCATAGACTTGAACTTCCTAAAGTTTTCAAATGATTCTGACTTACTTTGTTGGAAGTACACCCAACTCATTCTGCTATGGTCATCTGTTATGAGGAGAAAATAGAGACTCTTGCCTAGTGACTCAGTTTTCATTGGACCACACAAGTCTGCGTGGAGTAGCTGTAAACACTCACTTGCTCTCCAAGCAGTACCAGACGGAATTGAGTCCCTAGTTTGTTTCCCATACACACATCCCTCACACAGACCAATATTCCCAACTTTAGGTAATCCCCTTACCATTCCCTTAGCACTTAGCAATTTTAGACCTTGAACATTAAGATGTCCATAACGCAAGTGCCACAAATTAGCATTATCATCACCCTTCACAGTTAATGCTTTATCAACATTGTTGAGGAGATCTAGTGGAAACATTTTATTCTTTCCCATGGTTGTAGAGGCAACTATTTCATTAGTTTTCTTATCTCTAACCACACATGACCCATTATCAAATAATAATGCAAATCCACACTCTAATAATTGCCCAACACTAAGCAAATTATAAGCCAATAATGGAACATATTGCACATTATGTAAGAGTTTCTGATTACCTTTCTCAGTTTTGAGAATAATAGTTCCAGTTCCTTCTACAACCAATTGTTTATCATCACCCAATCGAACCTTGCCTTTCTTTGATTCATCAAGGTCTTTGAACATTTCTTTTGTGCTTGACATATGATTGGAGCAGCCGCTATCAATGTACCACATGCCTCCCTCAGATTCCTGAACTCCTTCCTTTGTCAGAAAGAGTCTTTCTTCCTGTTCAGCCACATTCACTTTTTGCTCCTGATTCTGCTCATTCTGCTGGTCCTTTTCTTTCTTCCAACATTGAGCAGCCTTGTGACCTGGCTTAGAACAGTAATAGCAGGTTATTGTGCTTTTACCCGTGCTCTTACTGGTTTGTGACTGAGCATTCTCTTCAGTCCACTGACTTCTGCCACGGCCACCTCTTCCTCCTCTATGACCTCCCCTTCCTCTTCCTCTGTGACCAGCCTGCTGACCAGTTCTCTCCTTGGATGGTTCGGACCTCACTTGGAAAGCTTTCTCTTCCTTCTTTTCTAAGGACCTATTAAGCCTTTCCTCATGAGCTTGAAGCGATCCCATCAATTCATCAAAGGTATATGTGGTCATATCCTTTGATTCTTCTATAGCTGCAACTACATGATCGTACTTGCTAGTGAGACTCCTTAGGACCTTTCCCACTACATGCTCATTAGTCATCTTCTCGCCATAAGATTTCATCTGCTGAACCACATTAGAGACTCTGGACAGGTAATCTTGAATGGACTCCTTATCCTTCATGAGAGTTGTCTCAAACTCTCTTCTTAGAGATTGTAGTCGTACAGTGACCACTTTCTTGTCTCCTAAATACTCTTGCTTGAGTATGTCCCATGCCTTCTTGGACGTGGTTGCAGATGCGATTCTGGGAAAGATCTCATCATCCAAGGATTGTTGAATGATAAACAATGCCTTAGAATCCTTCTTCCTGGTTTCTTTTAACTGATTGTCTGGTTCTGTTGGGTTACTATCAGTGAACCCTTCATCAACCAGTGACCACAGCTCTTGAGACTTGAAAAGTGTTTGCATTTTCAAGCTCCAAAACTGATATTTGACACCATTAAAAACTGGAAGTTGCGTGATCGAGTTGCTGCCATTTCCATTGTTCTGCATTTTGAACAATGATCACCAAGGTCCTTTGAATCTTGAACCCGGTTTGCTCTGATACCAATTGTTGTAATATTTTGTGAAGTTTTGTAAAATTGGAAAGGGAAATCAGATTAATTGCATTACTGAACTGAAGCAAGATTACAGTACATATAGGACTCAAAAATTAAATAACTGACTCCACTCTGCCATGTTTAACATCATGCTTAAGAAGTGGATTGACTCCTAATTTTAAGCAACTACTAACTCCTTAACTTGACTGCATATCATCAACTAACTCCTATTTATTTGCTACTTTAACTGCTACTGACAATGAGGCTCGAATCATCATTCAACAATTTTCTCCATATCCGCTTGACATCATCACTACTCTCCGCCATTTTCTAGTTCATTAAATTTTGACATATTTTCAATAATTCACCAACTTTTAGTAGCATGAAGATACTTCAGTGAAAACGTTGTATGATGTACAACGACTATATATGTTCGATGTTACGACTCATTTAATGACAGACAATAATAGATTGCTTTTACTCAATAACTTGTGACCATTTTGTAATTGTATGAATGAAATGGTGAATTGAATTTATCCAAATATGTGAAGTATGGAAGTCTTTCAAATTATAATTTTTTTTGGAATATATATGATCGATAGACGAAATGCACTAAATTTTTTATGTTTGAATTATTTTTTTCTATGTTTGTTATTAGTTACGTAATAAATTATTAAATGTATATTGCGGTACTCGTGTTTTCGAAGTACGGTGTATCAACTATATATGGACTAACTTTATAAGTGCTCAACATATATGCTCGTATTAACTATATATAGAGTATAAAGTACAATTTGGGTTGAATGGAGATTAGAGGAGCATGCACTAATTGATGACACCAAAAATGGAATGTGCTTCATGCATGTATGTGGAGTATGCATGGACTATATACGTACACAAATGCTGGTTATGTGTGCATGATTAAATGCAAGAATAGTCATTATTGAAATTAAATTTGTTTTTGTGGTTGGGATACTAAGTACCCCTCCGTCTCAATCATTTGTTCGTTTTTGGTTTCGGTACAAAGACCAAGGAGGAAGGGGAGAGATGTCCAATTATTGAGTGACATGTGGTGGGAAGGGCATATGGATGATAAAATTACTTATAATTTATTTTATAAATTAGAAAGACAAACAAATGACTGATACATCCCAAAATAGAGTAGGCAAACAAATAATCGGAACGGAGGGAGTATGTACGTAATTCCAGGCTAATTAAGGTAACAATGCCAATGCAAGTGGAAATATGATTAAAAGGAGAATGAATAATCGTATGTAGTTAGGAATCTTCTAAGTTTGTTCATATTATGCGATAAGTACAAAGTAATGGCATAGTGGCATACCTAGGATCACTACATCAAAGTTCTTGCCGGAAGGGGCAAACAATGTTCATTCACAGTTATAGGACTAAATTAATTTTACTGCTCACACCCACCGATTTAATTAATTACTAAGTAGTCACTCCGTATCACGAAGATATTTTCACTTCAATATTATATCCCTCACAGATGAATAAAAGTAGGAAGATCTTAGTGGTACGGAGAGAGTATTACTTCTAATCTTCTACTCCTATATCTTACTCGTATTGACTTATTGTGTTTGCCGGTTAATCAGCTAGCTAGCTCGTTCTGGCATATTATACACTTCACTTACCCTAAGCAGTTGCCCACAAGTTAAAAAAATAAAACAAAAGGTAATTTCTCGCAAAACAAAAAGTTTCAGGTTTAGTGAACGTCAAAAAGTTGACGTTGGTTTACCGGAAATTAGATTTAGTTACGAGTAGTTTTTAACAAAATTTGAAAATAAAAGATAGTTGAATGCCATTAAATAAAAATGAATAGGTGTTCACAAAACACCTTAAATAAAAGATATTCTACCCAAAAAAAACTCTTTTTAAAACACCCACCATTTTTCTTTTTCCGCTGGCAATTCACTATATAATTGCAACATGGAGGCTATCACCACGATAATTTTACCGTTGGATAGAACGTGGATAATACAGGCGTACTGTATTTGATCACAAATGGGTATACACGTCTTAAGATTACGACGAGCTAAATAATTAGGATAAGACAAACAACATTTGTTTAGGTTGTAGCAAAATATTTGATATTTTCTTTCTAATTGGAGTATATATTATTGAGTAATTTCATTGAAATAATCCAAAATATTACTCAACTCCTTGGAATAATCCAAAGTGCCTGTAATCTCATAATAATCCGAACTTTAGGTATATGTTGAAAGTATAATCTAAGATCTCATGAGTTATGATGCAAAGCACAAAATACTACGTAGTCTTTTAATTTTACTACTCGTATATATATTTTATCTGTTTCACATAGTCATTTGTTTACATAAATAATACTCCATTCGTCTCGTTCAATTGTTTGTCTTTGATTAAAATATTTCTCACAATAAATATAAAAGAAAACAAATAATGAACGAGATGGAGGGAGTAGTTTACTCCGTACTAATAATATACTCTGTACTAAACAAATGACTTAGACGGAAAAATGCTTGAGACAAAAATATTATCAAAGAAATAACGGTACCATATATCGTGATTAGGCATGGCATCGAGGAAGTACATAGTACTTACCAGGAACGCTTTTATCTTCTTTACTTAGAAAAGCTAACGTGCATGCGATGGAACTTGTATTAATTAGCCGGATTTGGAGTTGTAGTAAAATGGCAAAGTACATGTGAAACTAAAGCTAATTAAATGCTCTACGCACAAGAATATACGGAGTACTACTCGCATATGAGTATGTCTCCCTTATTACAACAGATATATCCGTCACAAATTGTTTACGGATTAAATGACACACCTGAATATATAGAAAAACAAACTTAGAAAGTAGCAAAGTGCTTTTTGTCTTTATCTACCAAAGTCACTATTATTTGGTCTGTGATAAGATTATGACAGATATTAATTATCGTCACAAATAAGAATTTTTTCCGACACATACGATTATGACACAACACATTACACACTACAACATTCAATTCGTTTAACTTCCCTTTCCGAGTGACTAGTGAGTAATTTGTGTGTAGTGTAGACTTGCTGCTTAAATTATAGCCACACGTTAGTTGAATAGTTGATCAATTAGAGATGCAGTAGTGTTTTATTTAGCTACCGCTCTTCCCAAATCACAATCAATCTGTATGGATTTCCGTATTTATGTCGGCGAGTGAGTAATCTTATTCAAAGCGTCGGCCCATCATGCGCCTTAACATCAACTAACTAAGTAGGTCCCTTTTTAATTTCACGCCCCTCTATCATCTACGTAGTTTTTCAAAGTTATGTGCCATGAGTTTCGATTTCCCGTAGCGAGAATTGCCTGGTCTTCACTAGAAAAATATGAAAGTGAAATGCCGCAAATACAAACGTTAGAGTTGTTTAGTTACTTATTTTTGTTGAGTAAGTAATATCATTGGATTAGAAAAGATAATGTTAGTGGGTAGCACGTGACTTTATCTTATTTATCAAAGTAGGTATTATTTGACCCGTCACAAACAAGAATTTGTCTCTTTTTTTCAATAAAGAGTAGCAAAAACTCACATGAATTAGATTTCCGACAAAAATATACTCCGTAGAAAATTGTTCAAAATTTTCCCCCTTTAATTAGTACTCCCTTCATTCCAAAGAGATGTTTCCATTTGAATATTATACCTCACATCAGAATAAAAGTGGGAACATCATGTGGGATTGAGGGAGTAAGGCCATGTTCTTTTCGGCTGAAACAGGGCTGAGCTGGGCTGGTCTGATAGGAGCTGAGCTGGACTGATAGAAACTGAGTTGAGCTAAACTAAAAGAAGCTAAAACTAATAACTAGTTATATAAATTATCTAATAATATTTTAAAAAATGAAAAAAAAAATAACAGCAATTAATAATATTATTAATAATAACAATAATAATAATTAATAAATTAATAATAATTGTAACAACAACAACAACAACAACATAGTACTCACTCCAATTCATTTGAATTCTAATTTTTTTTTTCATACTTGACAATAGAAAATTTGTTATGTGTATAACTTTGATTACGTAATATACAAAATTTTAAAATTTGATATTCCTAAATCTTAATACAATACAAATAATACTCATATGCTATATTGTATGGTATATATATTAGATATTCTATTCACTAAAAAACGGTGTAAATTTACCACCTTTCATTATCGATTTCTTAATCCATGTGCCATTTGAAAGTGGGAAGATCATTGTGGGGAGGAGGGAGTATTATTATTAGCATTAGGAGATATGAGTACTAAAAATAACAACAACAACAGTTGAAAAGAAACTTGCATTAATATCGAAATACAATAATAATGATAACAACAACAACAACAATAATAACTTATCGTAATTTGTTTCGATCTTAATGCAACTTCTATTTCATAATAATAATAATAATAATACGCCCATCCGCCGGGAAAGTACGAAGGGATGCAGCCTACTGGGTCTGGAGAAGTCAGTATAGGCCCATCCGCCGGAAATCCCACCATGAGGCAACTAGAGGATGATAAGTATGTAGGGATAGAGACAGCTGGGTCAGGAGTTGTCAGGTCTGTCTTATCCGCCGGAACATCTCCTTTGCTTGCTAATGCTGATCTTGATGAGCATGGGTTTCTATTAGTCCAAAAAAGAAATTCATCAGCTAAAAAATCTAAAAAAGACCCTGACATTGAACCCATGGCTCTGATAAACTCTTATCATGTGTTTTCTGATAAGACAGTCTTAGAGGGATATTCTGAGAAGGATACAAAGCTTGATTCTGGTAGTCTAGAGGAACCTATCCCTCCTGATAAATAATGAAAGTCGCATCTTGGAACATTAGGGGCCTTAATTACCCCATCAAGCAGTGTGAAGTCAAAAATTTTATACTTGAGAATAAATTGGATGTTCTTGGCCTCTTGGAGACTAGGGTGAAGGAAAAAAATGCAAACAAAATTATTCAAAATAATTTCAAGTCTTGGTCAGTTTTGATAACTATCTCATCATCGTAATGGCAGAGTTTGGATCATTTATAACCACAATACTGTGTCTTTCTCAAAATTGCAAATTACTGATCAGTCAATCACGCACTGGTCAGTTATTTCATCTGGGTACTACAGCATCCTGTCAAATAAGTATGGTATATGCTAAGAATGAAACTAGTGATAGGGAACCACTCTAGAGCTCCTTAATCTCCCAAGCTACTGATAAAGCTTGGATTGTTATGGGTGACTCCAATATAGTAAGAAATTCTGAGGAAAAGGTAGGTAATACTCCTCCCTCTCTTCTTGATATGATGGCATTTAATGATTGTATTCTGGCAAGTAAGCTTGAAGATTTCTCTTGTTCTGGTGATGCTCTTACTTGGACTAATAAACAAGAGCCTAACACCAGGATTTGGTCGAAGTTGGATAGGGTCTTGGTAAATCATGATTGGTATAGTATGTTCCCTTCTGCTGCAGTTATAAGAGAGCCAGGACTGTCTGATCATGCTCCTATTGTTGTATCTGTGATGGAGAATACATATGTTAAAAAGCAGTTTCAGTTTCTTAACAGTTGGATAGATCATCCAAGTTTTTTGTCTATTGTGGCTTAAGCTTGGAGATCGCCAGTGAAAGGTTCACCCATATATTGTTTCTTTGCTAAACTCAAAATAGTAAAACAAGCATTGCAGAAGTTTCATAGGGAAAATTTCTCTAATATTACAAAAAGGGTTAAAGATGTCAAGGAAGCTCTACTGTCTTGTCAACAGAAGTTGAGTAATGATCTCTTTTCTCCTACTCTAATGCTAGAAGAGAAGGTGTTATTGCATAAATATAGCATGGTTAAAGCTGCTGAACTTAAGATGCTGGCTCAGAGAGCTAAAATAAAAGATCTTCAATTAACTGATTGCTCTACAAAGTACTTTTATGCTAAAATTGCAGAAAGAAGAAATAGCCAGGTGATAGGGTCTATTGTTGATTTAAAGGGACAAGTTCATGAAGGTACTAGTTCAGTTGCACAAGCTTTCCAAGGTTATTATATGGAATTATTGGGTAAAACAGAAGTTCAGGAGATGGATACTACTTCAGGTCCTTGTTTAAATGACTCTCAGAAGGATAATCTAATTTTACCCATTAGTCGAATGGAGATCAGAAATGCCCTTTTTAGCATGGATAATAATAGTAGTCCGGGTATAGATGGATTTTCTGCAGGCTTCTATAAAGCAGTCTGGTTGGTGATTCAGGAGAATTTTTGCAAAGCAGTACTTAGCTTTTTCAAGAAGGGTCTAATGTCTAAACAAGCAAATTCGACTCTTATATCCTTAATACCTAAAAAGAAGGATGCTTCTTCAGTTCAAGATTTTAGGCCAATTTCTTGTTGTACAGTTTTCTATAAAACTGTGAGCAAGATCATTTCCAATAGATTAAAATCTCTACTTCCTGACCTTATTGGAGAAGAGCAAGCTGCATTCATTAAAGGTCGAAGTTTGTTTGAGAACACCTTGATGTCACAAACTTTGGTCAAAGGCTATACCAGAAAGTTTTTAACTCCAAGATGTATGATCAAAGTAGATATTAGGAAAGCCTTCGATTCTCTTCAGTGGAGTTTTATCCACCAGATGTTGAAGAAATTAGGTTTCCCCTCCTTGTTCATCTCTTGGATCATGGGTTGCATTTCGAATCCTTGGTATTCTTTTAAAATCAATGGAGGAGTTCATGGTTTTTTTTTCAGGGGCTAAGTGGTATTAGGCAAGGTGATCCATTATCGCCCTACCTATTTGTGCTAAGTATGAAATTGCTTTCTAGGACCTTAAGAGTGATTACTAAGCAGAATAGTGTATCATTCCATCCTAAGTGTTGTAAAATAAGGCTTACTCACTTGATATTTGCAGATGATTTGATGGTATTTGTAAGAGGGGATGTGCCATCTGTTATTGCAGTTAAGAATGCTCTGGATCAGTTTGGCATACAATCCGGACTCAAAGCAAATTTGGAGAAAACTTGTATCTATTTTGGAGGGGTTTCTCCTGCAGTCCAGTCAGAAATTCTTACAAGTACAGGCTTCTCTTCAGGATCACTTCCATTCAGATATTTAGGAGTTCCTTTACATGATGCTACTATGCAAGTTCACATGTTTGACTCCATGATATTAAAGATTCAGAATAGCATCAAACATTGGGCTTCTAGTCTACTCTCTTATGCGGGAAAGGTCCAATTAATAAAATCGGTGGTCTTTGGCATCCAAAATTTTTGGTGTTCTAGTATTTTACTTCCTAAAGCTGTAGTGAAGATTGTTGAGAAGTTGTGCAAGGATTTTTTTTGGGGTATCAGTCCTGGTGCAAAGAAAATGACCTCTATAAAATGGAAGGAGATCTGCTCTCCATGGAGAAATGGAGGTGCCAACATAAAACAACTGACTTCCTGGAATAAAGCTCTTCTTTCAAAATGGCTTTGGCAACTTTCAACTGGTTCAGGAAGCATCTGGGTTAAGTGGTGTCAGCACTATATTACTGCCAGTGAATCAATTTGGTTAGTTCAGTCTAAGGAATATTTCTCTTCTGGTATTAAGCATATTCTGCGGGTCAGAGATGAATATACTGATAAATGTGGCTCTATTCAAAATGCTAAAGAGTTTCTGTTAAGCTGTACATCAGGGCAGAAATTCCGTCTGAATGCAGCCTATATCTTCTTCTGTACTGATCCTCTTGCACAGCCATGGTTTAGGATTCTTTTCTCCTCAGTTATACTGCCTAGACATAAAGTTATTCTCACTCTAGCAGGCCAAAATAGGCTGTCAACAGTCGACAACATTCTGAAAAAGGGCTTGCAGCTGGCTAATAGATGTAGCTTATGTCAAGAGAGTGAGGAGACAGTCAAGCACTTGTTCTTTTCATGTCCTTTCTCTGCGATTATTTGGGAGAGCATATTGAAGTGGATGTGCATTACTTGTCCAAGATGGGATCTGCATTATATACTTAAATGGATATCAAAACATCAAAAGAGGAAACATTGGAAAGCCTGCTGGTTTCAAGTGTGTTTAGCAGCATCTGTTTACTTGATATGGAAGGAAAGGAACTCAAGGTTGTTCTCAAACTCTAGAGCATCTGAAAGTACTATAATACAGCAAATCAAATTTGTAGTTTCAGTACGTTTTGTAGCGTGTAAGTACAATCCTAAGTACAGTAGGATTATAGATAATCTTTGACATCCAAAGTGATATATCTTTTTGCAACCTTGTAATTTCATTGAAATTAATGAAATGATACCATTTTTGCAAAAAAAAAAATATCTCGGCTGCGATCGCTAAGGGAGTGGGGGCCCAGATAGTATCTCGGTTTCCCTCTAACTCCTTGTAATTTTTTCTGGTGTTAATGAAAGTTCCGTTTAAAAATAATAATAATAATAATAATAATAATAATAATAATGTCAAAAACAATCAACTCTGAGATCGGTCACAGAGTTTCTATAAAATGAATTTCATTGGTCTTCTTTGATCCTCCACGAGAACCACTGCGTCCAGCAAACCACCTTACTCCGCTTACTGATTACTATACAGGGAACAAACAGGGCCTCAGAGGTTTTCGAGGGGTCCCTCTCCGACGCCTAAGTCAGCTTCTGGTGGACGTTACCAGCAGTTACAATGGTAATTGGATGATGTTTAAATGCGTGGAATAAATGCTAGAGTGGGAGAATTAAGAGTGAGAGAGAGTTATCGTTTCCATATCCCTTAATGGAGAATATCAAGGGATATTTATAGGTTACCAGGAGGGAGAAGACAGTCAACATTCGGAGAGATGAACTCTCCCCACCCCTCGGGGGTGGGAGTGGGGGGAGGGGGGGTGGTTTGCAGGGGGAGCTTCCACGGTCACTCCAGGGGATTGAGCCCTGCGGCTCATACGCTCCTTACAGTGAGGGATGAGCCAGGCTCTGCTCGAGTTTGAGGTTCCACGAGCTCGGACAGGAATGGCCTCGGCCCCTCCTGGCGATGATGGAAGAAAAGACCGATACCCTCCACCGAGGGTTATGTCCGAGGGTCCGAACGAATTCCCGGTGGAGGTTACCTCAGGGATGATCCAGGCCGAGGCTTCGCTGCGGAGTCGCTCCCCATCAATGGCCCCTCGGGGGTCGGAAGGTGCGTGGACCTTGCATGCCGCTGAAAGTACACTCTAGGATTTGGAACTGTGAGGACGATCCTACAGCGGACCGAGGCTCCAAGTGTGTTACCATACTTAACCCCAAAGAAAAAAATCTTGTCCCTTTTGTCCATAATCCAGGCCGAGGCTTCGCTGCGGAGTCGCTCCCCATCAATGGCCCCTCGGGGGTCGGAAGGTGCGTGGACCTTGCATGCCGCTGAAAGTACACTCTAGGATTTGGAACTGTGAGGACGATCCTACAGCGGACCGAGGCTCCAAGTGTGTTACCATACTTAACCCCAAAGAAAAAAATCTTGTCCCTTTTGTCCATAATCTTTTATGGGCTCGAGGCACTCAAATGCCTGCTCTTGTGATCATTATAGCAACAATGAAATCTTTTTGGGGGTGCGTTCCTTTTTACATTTGTCACTTTCTCTGTTGGTAGTTGGAAGCAATTACTCCCCAATTGTTTCCTTCCTCCTTGGAGTATAAAAGGGGAGGTTTACAAATTCTCAACCCTACGCTTCACCTCCCTTTTTCTTCCAAAAATGGCTTGGCTAAATGATATTGTTCATAAAAGAGGTGTGTTGGTGAGGATCATAAGATATCTGGGCCATCACTTGAGGTTTCGTTACTGCCCCTTGGTGGGACGAATCCTCAAGAGATCCCTTCTTTAATTTAGGTACGAGGGTCAGACTATGCCCCAGGCTCGGCTTATCTTCCCAAGTCCATACGGCGCCCCCGAACCCAGTCGTTCTGGTGGAAGGCAAAACCTAACCCTTGAGACGCGCTGGGTGGATGTGACAATCGCAGATGCAGCGCCTGTGTCCTTTGGCTCCACCCGGAAAATTTGGACCCTGACATTACTGATTCAGGGTCTTCTCCATCTACTCCGTCCTCTCTTCCCCCCAAGGACAAGGAGTAGCGGGGCTCCTTTACTCTTGTAGACACCCGAATTTAGCCTGCTAGTGTCTATAATATAGCAGTTTCCAACAAAACACCCGATGATGATCGGACGTAAACATGACTTAATACGCTCGATTTTGGACTCGGAATCAATAGTATTTGGCGTGAGCTTTTAGCGGAGTAAAAATCTCACCAAACCGACCTCAAATTCAGGCCTAGTGGGTCGTTTCCAATCTAATAAGACTAATTTGGGTCAAAACCAACACCGGAAATAAAACCATCTTTTAGCGACCGGGTCGAACCCCGGTCAAACCCCGTTTTCGAGACACAAATCAGCCACACAAAGCTTCAAGAGTCCGACTCAAAGTCAAAAACTCTAGATATTTCGCTCCAGCTGGCCCACTCGATCGAGTGTCAGCCCACTCGGTCGAGTGGGCCTCCAAAAAGCCCGCTGTTGCCTTTTTGTTGGGCCACTCGATCGAGTCAGTAGGGGCACTCGATCGAGTGACCCGAGGCCGGGAGGTTGGGTTTTTCCTATAAATACACCCCCTTTGCAACCTTCAAAGAACATAATTCACAACCAAAAATTTCAGCAACCCTAGGCAAACTATACACACATACAATCCCGATCTTTCCTCTAGAAATCCTTTAGAAAACCCGAGAAAACCGATCTCATACAAACACCTTAAACTCTTCCTATATTCTCGATAATCCCACGCAAACGCCGTTACTACGAGTCTATAAGCGAGGCCGAAATTAGCATGTAGATTGAGGGTGTTACAAAATCCCGCTTTCTCTATTTTCCTTCTCCTCCTTCTCATCTTTTCGTTCTTTTTTCTGTTTTTCCATTTTTTTCGTCTTTTTTCGTCATCGTCATAATTAGATAATAAACGTCGCGTACAATCACAAAAAAATCAAAACAAATTTCGTATCGAGTATACCTAAAGACAAATCCCGTTCTAAGATCCTCCTAATCCCTTTACGAGTCGTAACAGAGGTGGCACCCTTTCGAGGAGCGCCGCCCTAAACACTCAAGGGCCCAGTCTAATCGCGGATATTTGTCGTTAGGTGCACTCGATCTCGTTTTTAAGGTTAGAACGAAACCTGTTGAGGCAAATCGAACATCACATAATCCGCAAGGATTAATAACGATGTCGTGATGCGGAGAGAATCGATTTTTGATCTAATCAAACAAATAAAAAACGTTTATTCTTAAGATACGATATCGACTCCGTAGTCGAATATTATGTCTAAATGAATTAATCGATAAACCATATTAGCACGAACCCGTTGACGCCGAAATAATTGTCACATGGTCCGAAAGGACTAATTACGACATTACGACGCGGAGGGAATTATTTCATCCTAATTCAGTTTAAAACAATTCATAATGTCTTTTCTAAATTCCCGATAATCGACCTCGTAATAATAGCGTACATATCACGAGCATCGAAAATTAAATCGAGTATAAATTACATCTATATTTTTACGCGACTTGACAAATTATCGATTTTAAAACTAAAACAAATTCAAAATCAACGCCTTCTCGAAACGAACTGCTGTTCATACAGGGGGCACTCGATCGAGTACCTTAGCCCGCTCGATCGAGTGGCACCCCAAAATCGAGGCAGAAGTTTTTCCGAGGACCACTCGATCGAGTCCTTCCTATGACTCGATCGAGTGGCCCCTATCACGTCAAAATCATGAGCCTTCAACATATTTCAAGTCTCGATAAATCTTTTTTTAACGACTTTGGTCATCACGTGTCAAGTCCATCACGTGATTTACTCTTTTCAAAACCATGCATCACGTCGCGTCATATCGTCTAATCTTTTTAGGTCCGTTATTGTCGCGTCTGGTTTATTTTGTTCGTCGTATTGTATTTCCGGGTTGTATTCCCCCCGTGCATTTGTAATATTTTTCGCGCTTTTATTTCTTTGTTGTTTGTTTTATTGTACTAAAATGAACCTCGCATGCTAAAATAAGTTTGACGTTAGTTTAGATGCATCAAACGACGTAGTTAAACATAATTCACATGTTTAGTTAAAAGGCACTGTTTGCATAACATTCAACCGTCAAACTAGCACGCGTACACGAAAAACGAACGATATCTAAGTAGAGGCCGCTAAGAGCGGGCGGGGTTGGGTGTCCTTTCTGGGCTTCCTAACACGTACCCTCATCCCTTACTCAGAACCATGGTTTCCGGATGTCCGAAACCGTTGGCACACGAGAGTAATTCAATACACGATTCCCGATAACTCGGCGTCGGTATCGTAATGCAAAAGGACGAACCCCTAAACTCTAGAATTAAAAGCGGGTTGTGCTTTGTGCACAAAACGCCTAAATGTAGAGTGAGTTCGAACGGGTTCGAATTCCCACAAAATTCGGTGGCGACTCCTAATTAGATTTAAATTTCAATCCGAGATCAATCTTACCATGAGATTCATTCGCCTCCCCAAACCCACGCGTGGCCGCGTCGGGGTGGACCTATTCATGTCCACAACTCTCCTATTCATTCTCTTCCTGCTTCTCCTCCGCTCTCTCCTGAGTCCAGGGAGATTCTGGTGCTCCTTGAGGAACTAATGGCCAACCCTGATGCCTACTCCGGCCCCGAACAGGCTGAGGAGGGAGGAGAGTAATGGGCGGACTTAGTTTGTCAGGCTCTGCTTAATGACTTGGACGGGGTAATGCCGGGGAATGACGTGGAAGACATCCTTGATGATTGGGATTAAGGCCCTGCCGAGGATACCGGCGCCGCTAGTCCTAGGGAACACCCCCTCCCTGACTCTGATGAAGGAAGCTCCAGATCTGAGAATTAGCGCTTGTCCTTAGGGTGGAGGAGCCCCTGTTGCGGGGGCGGTGGAAGTAATGCATACCGTCGTTACTAATGCGGAGGCAGCACGTTGCCCCCACTTTAAGCACTTTTTCTCCATGGTAGTTTCTATTAATGTCCTCTGACCTTTATTGTAGCCCTTTTATTAGAACTCGTTTTGTCTTAGCTTCAAAAATTCTGTAAGCAACCCCCATGGGGCCTTTTTGTAATGAAACGAAAAGTCTTGTGATGTCATTCTGCATTGTACAGTGCCTTTTCGTTTTTTCGCGCCTTACGCCTCTTTGCCTTCCTTTTCTATGTTTGTCTTTTTGCCCATGTCTTGGGATGTGACTTGAGATGTTCCTGGGGCGCAACACGTGTGAGAGTTCGACTGGGGGACCTTTCAGGTCCTCTTCTTATATATATACTTCCCCCTTCCCCCACCTTCTCACTTTTGCACCCATAATACCCTTTTCCTTCCCAAAAACTTCTTCTTTTTGATTTCACGGTTTCAGGCCTCTCCTTCATCTTCCGGGCTTTGCAGCACGGGTGTCTAGGTTAGATCCATTTCTTCTTCCTTTTTGTTGTGCGATTCTCTTAGCCTTTTTCCTCTTTCTTTTTAATATTCCCTCTTCCATACCTAAGAAAAGATGGGAAAAATGAGAATGCCTACTCATCGTCGGAAATAGCTTACTTTCCTACCCCTGGGGATGACGAAGAGGTCACGCCACCCTGCCATCGTCCCGATGTGCCGATAAACGTGACAGTGGCCCATGTTGGGTCTTCTTCTTTAACCAAGGGTCCTGGACCTTCGAGGGCGACAGCGAGCCTACTGATTGATCCTCATGGGGGGGGGGGGGCAATTCTCCGGAGAGTGCCTCCTCTGACATAGCCAACTTAAGTGGGGCGGGCCTCGAAGCCATCCCTCTTACCGTGGTGGGCTCTTCCTCCATGACCGCCAAAACCCCTTTGTTCCTAGACAAGGAAATCTACGTGATCCCCCTTCATCAACGCACCGACGAAGAGAATCGGGGCGATATAATGTATGCCGATGCGACCAAAGATCCGGAGCTTTATTACGACTTCGGTCACGGGTACTCCATAGTATATCCTGGGGAGAAAGACATAGTTTGTAATCTTCCTGATTGCTGCATCGCTGTGTATCATAAGGACTTGGAGTTTGGGCTTCGATTTCCCTTGCACCTTTTCCTTGCAAAGGTGTTCAGGAGGATGAATGTGGCCGTTGCCCAACTGACCCCCGTCTCAATTCGAACGTTGGTAGCTCATGATTGGGTTTGTTTGTTTTGGGGGTACGAGCCCTCGGTCAATGCGTTACCTTCGCGGTATGACGAGCTTGACCATAAGTAAGACCGACGCTGATTTTTCAGGTTACTGGTCACTTACCCGATCTATGGGTTACCTCCTCGTCTGGCCTGCTCTGACTAGTGTGAAGAGCTGGAAAGATAATTTTTTTTATATGTCCACAACAGGACTGGGTGGACTATTCCTCGTAAGTTCCGCGGGCAGGTCAATACCCGTATGGAAACCCAAGAAGAGTATCATAGCGTCGTGCCCTTGACAACGGATCTTGTGAAACTTAGTGTCCAGGATAAAAGAATAATTTCTCTTTAAGTGTGTCAAGCGGAGGAAGGGTTATGTTCTTGTGTACTAGCTTCCTCCTGCTGATGTTATCTGTAACGATATATATTTGACCAGTATGGGGCTGAATCCCGCTCGACAGAGAGGTAGTCTAGGGCTCTATCATTCCTTCGTTATTAATTTCGCAACTGTTTCGCTAATGCTTTCTCTCCTTCCTTTGCAGATTCGTATGGCGCGACCCTTTCTACAAGTGATTTAGAGGCAATCGGGCTGCACGCAGACCGTACCCCCATCACAAATTGCCCTGAGAATTCTTTGGACAAGAGAAAGAAAGGTCTTCTCATGATATATGTCAAGGGTCTTGAGCCTGCCAAGACCATATATCCTTCCAGAAGCGCTGCCAGGGGTGCTCCCCGAGCGGCTGGTGGTACGCCCGAGCCGGTGGTCGAGCTTCCCCCGCGGACATCTCAGCAAACCCCGGGGTCAACGGAGGTGACCCCGCATGACGCTCGGCGCGTCTCTGAGTCGACGGTGGGGACACCCCAGCTAGTTCCTCAGCAAACCCCCGGATCGGCAAGCAAAACTCCTCAACAAGTTCTTCACCAACCTTTTGGAGTAACTTCTGCTGAGACTACCCCTTCCACCTTTCAATAGACTGCCCCTTTGTCTCTCTCAGTTTCGGACCAGACAAGCCGGAAGTGGAAAGAGAAAGAGCCCATGGAGCCAGACGATCTGATATACCTGAATGCTGAGGGGGAATCTTCTTTGGCTAAACGCCCTGTGACTGACCATGCCTACTCCCCCCAGGGCATGTGGCCCCAAGGTCCCCAAACTGGCTTTCCTATATAGACCATGTTGAGGCATCATCTCTCTTTCTGATAACTTCTCTTCTGCCTTGGACCAAGCTGCCAAACTGGCACACTAGACCGTTCTCTCAATTCAAACAGCCCAGCGCCTGACCTCTCACGAGCTAGAGCAGGCTCGAGAAGAACTAGGGAGAGCCCGAGATGAATTGGAGCAAAGTTGGGGTGAGCTGGGACAGGTTCGAAATGAGTTGGACTCGGCTTGGACCGAGCTGGTCTCGACGCAAAACGAGCTGGGATGAACTCAGGATGAGCTAGGGCGGTCCCAGAATCTCGTCAATGATTAGAAGGATAAAGGAGAGTATCTAGAGAAGCAGCTTGATGAGGTCCGAAGGGAGTTGGGTGAGAAAGTTGTTGCCTTGGATCAATCCACACGCCACTCCATGGATCTGGAGGGTAAGGTGAAGTCCTTGGAGGAAAAACTTCAGCAAGCTGACCTTGAGTTCCAAGGGGTTCGTTCCCGTTGTCGAGCTTTGAAGGTGGAGGCAAATGAACATTTGTGAAAGGCTATTGCCAAAGGGGAGGCCAAGATACTGGAATCTTTCCAGGTTGGTGCCAAGGGTCCTACTGACTTTTGCATGGAGATGATGAAGAACATGATGCCTAATTTTGACGAGGAGGCCTTCAACTCCAAGTATGATGAGATGGATGCTGCCGGGGTACTGGATCCTTTGAAGGATCCACCCTCCCAGATGGAGTAGGCTCAAGGGGTTTCCGACGGTGCTTCTTTCCAGGTGGAGCAGCCCCCGGAGACTGATTTCACTTCTGGGCTAGAACCACCCTCACGCTAGAGGGGTCTGCCTCCTGATAACTCCTTTATTTTATGGTTCCTGTTTTTCTTAATTCCTTGTAAACAGATGCTTAACTTTTTTGCGCTATGCTTAGCCTTTTGCGATTCCCTTATCTTTTGAATTCTTGATTTCACGCCCAGCCTTTTGACATATATTTGCTTTTGCATATGTGCTTATTAGACTAAGTGTTGTTTAGGTAAGGGTCTTGCGCTTTTCATACAAGGCTAAGTGTTTGATGGAGGGATTTGTCGTGAATCCCAACACAGAGTAACCAACCAACCTAAACTAAGTAGTTACGGTAAGTCAGGTCAATCCACGAGGACGGAAAACGATTAAACTAAAGTCGCCTAAAAATGAGACTAAGTCACAAGAGAACAAGGGAAGAGAATTTGTAGGGTGAGAGGATAACTAGGTTAACAAGTAACAACTACAATGATAACTAAAACAAACGAGGAAATGATTAACAACGATGATAAAACGAGTTAACAATAATAGGAAAAGACTAGGGCTAGGTCGGGTTCATGGATAACTAAGCAATCGAGATGGTAACGATGGTGACGACATGCTATACTACCAAAACTACGTCCGACTCTCGCTCCACAACGGCCTCGGGACATCCGCTAAAACACCCCGACAAACACCACACAATAACATGAACGATCAAGTGGTCTATCAAACATGTAATCGTCACCACATACTCAACAAACATTTCATCAAACATTCTAAATGCATGGAGTCCAAGGTAATACAAACAATATCAAACACACTCAAACCACCACCCTAATCACTCATTAATGATACCCAATCCCCTTACTAACCCTAGAATGAAACTACTCACACATCATTATGAACACAAAAACATAAACCAAAGAAAGCAACAAAACAATAAAAGCATTCATAATGTATTCTAAACAAGGAATAACAATAATCATAAACAAAGATTGAAACTTTAATAACAATAAAGGATTAAGAGAGGAGAAACAAGAAGGATTATACCAAGCAAGAGGAGAAATGAAAAGATTAAATCTTGTATATAAAATGACCCAAGAACATCCACCAATGTTGTCAATAGTGGTAGATTCTTAAGAAGATCCCCAAATACACAAGTAGTAACTAAGATTAGGCTAAAATTAAGGAGAGATTAGGGAGAAATTAAGCTAAGAATAGGAAATTTCTATCTAGGGTATCGTGTCTTCAAAATATTACAAGAGGGGGTATATATAGGGTTGCACAAAATAAGGGAAGTGGAGCGATGAAGCCCATAAAGAACAGGGCCGACACGACCGTGAAGGGGGGCAAAACGACCGTGTTTGGTCCCCGTTTCGAGCGTGAAGAGTGGCTACATGGCCGGGTCGCACTGCAGTGGCCTGCTTCTTCTCGTCTCTTCTACCCGTCCGTCGACATGGGATCGAATGTGGCATCTAGGGTTGATCTTCCTTGACTCCTAAGCGATGTCGTGACTCGGGATTGGTTCGTACGACGATGAAAAAGACTCCAAAAGTCGAGTTTCGCGCCCACTGAACCTACAAGCACAATCATAACCAAAAGAGGAATGAATAGCACAAAATCGTTTCTAAAAGCGGTTAAATCAAAGAAATAAGGAGATAAAGACGAGAAAAAGAAGCTAAATATAAAGCCCATTAAATCCCCCTCACTTAACCCTTACTGGCCCTCGAGTAAGCACGAACTAACTAACTAAAAAAATAAAAACTATACTACTAGCCGAGTGGGTATTAGCGCACCCTACGCCCTTTCAACTCACGCGAGAAAACTTAGAGGAAAAGTGCTATCTGCAAAGCAAGTAAGCTCTTGCGACAAAATTGCGTACACAAATGAACACGGAAACATACACACAAACAAACAAACCATCAGTTGCATCCAAGAAGAAAAACACCGCTTCCCTAAAAAAAACGGTGGAAGAAACACCGGTTATGAACTCAAGGCAAGTGACAACGTTCCCAAGCTAATAACACAAAACGATATGGAAAAAACCCTAATAGGATGACAATAAAGCAATAAAAACGTTGATAACTTACCTAGGTCCTCCTAATCTTCTAAGAACGTACTACGGGATGTTAAGCGGGATGGATAAGGGATGAACCATGGAGTTAGTCGACATTGTAGGTAAGTGAAGCCCCGCCTCTCTTAGCGCTAAGCCAAGAGAGTCGTCCCATGCTCAAAAATAGCCTAACTAGTCCAAATAAAAAGGTGGATAAGGTTGAAAAAAGAGGGAAAACTGACCATTATCGCTATCATCCTTCCCAGGGACTCGGTCCTTCGGTAGGCTCTTCACGATAACAATCGGTCAAAAGGCTTACTTTTGAGGGGTAATAAAAAATTTGTGAAATGATTTTCTTGGCATTTTTGTTCTTTTGTATTTGATGTTTGATATGTTGTGCCTTTTCTCTTTCTTCCTTTTGTTTTTGGTTTTCCTTTAATTTGTGGCCAAATGATGCGACTCGGGACCTATAATCATCATGACCCCCGGTTAGCGGCGTAGGGAACGATCTCCTCTTGGAGTATGCCTAGCACGTGACTAGAGTTCCCAAGTCTAATGTGCATCACAACCAAAATGAATAACCAAGCAAATGTAAAATCCTCGATAATATGCAACTTATTTATGGAAATGTGTAGAAGGTAGGGAAATGGGTGTGTCGGGCGCGCTTTCTCTTCAAACCCAGAAAAGGGGGAAACTTGGACTAATTAATGTAGGGTTACAACCCTTTAAGCTAAGGACCGGTTATAAGTGTTAACCAAAAGACAAAAGAAGAGGGATAACGATTATACCTTATTAGCAGCGGAAGAGCGTATTAATAAGAATAATAAGAAATATAATAACCCAGAAGTATATATAATTCTCCACGGACAGAATAAAGCAACCCAGATGTGATGCCTCCGTTGGTACCCACACAGGTATGGAACTGCGGTGTATATGCTAGTATAAGGGTTTTGTGAGACGGCCTCACAAAATTCTATGATTTGGTTCATCATATGAACCTCCTTATATAGGAGAGCTAGAGAGCTAGGTTACTTAACCTAGAAGTTATTCCATAACTCAAATTGGTATAATTAGATTATCACAATAACTCTAATTACCATAACTAGCTTATCACTATAACTCTAATTACCATAACCCGACAACACAGCTGAGTCGTATTACTACTGACCCGATATATTAATATACCGATAAATTAATAATATCCCGTACACATTGTTTGTGACCCAATGGGTCCACTTAAGACTACCAGACATATAACCCATTTATATGTCAACCCGACATTGACCTCTAGCAAGGCATATCAGATACATAGACTTAAGCGGGTAAATCCGTAGGACAGCGGACATAACTCCTTCAGTCTCCCACTTGTATATGTCCTCTCATGAATGACGTTAAGCCTCTTTGCTACTATTGTCTCCAATTGAGAATGAGGTAAGAAAGAGTGTCATCCTCGCATGTCTTAATCTTTTACTCGAATCTCTGAGTTGACTTGTTAAAAGAGCAGATAGATGACAATCATCCTATCTGAGCGCAGCCACGCATTTGCACAAGTCACACTCTTCGAGTGGCCAAGAAATAATAAATTCCTTTCAATAAAGGAAGAACAAATCCCCTCTTGTCTAACCACATCGTATCACATGATCCATGCATGCCCAATAACCATCCATAGCCCTCTTTCACAGCTGACGAGGAATAGTATCAAAGCATACACATCACATGTACAGAATAGTCAAAGACTCAGGTCTAAAGACCGTACAAGTTCATAACTTGTAAAGAACTTTACTGACACTAAGCGAAATCTTAGTAAAATCCTTTTCGGCGGGTCTGTCTAATGCATGTTCTTAACATACACCCGTGTGTCTGGTTTAGTATCTCGATACCTATGACTCAAGGAATTTAGTCATCAACCAACTCACACACTAGTCATTTAAGAGTATTCAAATGTCCCAACACAATACCTTGGCTAGAGACAAAATAATTACATCATCCAAATAGAGTTTCAAGACTAAGTCACGTACTTAGTGGTCTATTTCATCAATGTAAATTAATAAGGGACAAACAATCCATACAATATATTGAATAAAAATTGCACTTTATTAAATAAAAGCAATAGTAAAAATTATAAAGTTCAGCATAAAATTAATACTCCCACTAAAACAAGGATCTCCTAAATAGGACTTAAGACCATTCGCTCATGCGTCTAATGCCTATTGCAGCTCTATGACTCTCATGCTTAGGCTGCGAGAGGGGCTTTGTCAAGGGATCGGCAACATTTGCTTCCGTTGGTACTCTGCATATCTTGACATCACCTCTCTCAATGAACTCTCTGATTAGGTGAAATCTTCAGAGTATGTGTTTGGATTTCTGATGAGACCTTGGTTCCTTAGCTTGCGCTATGGCACCATTATTATCACAATAAAGGTCCACGGGACTTGAAATGCTATGGATGACTCCCAGGTCCTCGATGAACTGCCTAATCCAAACAGCTTCTTTTGATGCTTCCGAAGCAGCAATATACTCAGCTTTTGTTGCAGAATCTGCCACTGTGCTCTGTTTGGAACTTTTCCAACTTCTAGCACCACCGTTCAAACAAAAGACAAAAACGGGCTGTGATTTGGAATCATCCTTGTCTGTCTGGAAGCTAGTATCGGTGTAACCACTTACAATTAGCTGCTCTTCACCTCCATTTGCCAAGAGTAAGTCTTTAGTCCTTCTCAAGTACTTTAGAATATTCTTGGCTGCTATCCAGTTACTTTCACCCGGATTCGACTGGTATCTACTCGTCATGCTTAGAGCACAAGCTACATTAGGACAAGTACACAACATGTAATACATGATGGATCTTATGGCCGAGGCATAGGGAACCTTACTCATGCGCTCTAGATCATCAGGTCTCGAGGGACACTAACTCTTGCTTAGATTGACACCATGTGACATTGGTAAGAACCCTCTTCTGGAATCCGTTATATTGAACCGTTTAAGGATCTTATCAGTATAAGTTCCTTGACTAAGTCCAATAAACCTCTTTAATCTATCTCTATAGATTCTTATTCCTAAGATGTAGGCTGCTTCACCCATGTCTTTCATGGAAAAACAACTTCCAAGCCAACCTTTTACGGATTACAACAATGGAACGTTATTTCTAATTAGTAGTATGTCATCGACATATAGAACCAAAATTGCTATTGCACTCCCACTAACTTTCTTATACACACAAGGCTCGACTTCGTTTTTCCAGAAGCCAAAGGCTTTAACTGCCTCATCAAAACGAAGATTCCAACTCCGAGATGCTTGCTTCAGTCCATAAATGGAACGCTGAAGTTTGCATATTTTCTTAGCATCCTTTGATATGAAACCCTCGGGTTGTGTCATGTACACATCCTCTTGCAGATTCCCGTTAAGGAAAGCTGTTTTCACATCCATTTGCCAAATTTCATAATCATGAAAAGCTGCAATTGCTAAGAGAATCCTAATGGATTTAAGCATCGCTACTGGTGAGTAAGTTTCATCATAGTCGATACCATGAGTTTGCTTGAAACCTTTAGCCACCAAGCGAGCTTTATAGACATCTACATGTCCTTCCATGTCAATCTTCTTCTTAAAGACCCATTTGCACTCGATGGTTTTGACACCTTCGGGTGCGTCTATCAAAGTCCATACTTTGTTATGGTACATGGAATCCATTTCGGACTTCATGGTCTGATCTCAAGCCATTTTTCAGAGTCCGGTCCCATCACCGCCTCTTTGTAGGTTTCATCATAGTCGATATCATGAGTTTGCTTGAAACCTTTAGCCACCAAGCGAGCTTTATAGACATCTACATGTCCTTCCATGTCAATATTCTTCTTAAAGACCCACTTGCACTCGATGGTTTTGACACCTTCGGGTGCGTCTATCAAAGTCCATACTTTGTTATGGTACATGGAATCCATTTTGGACTTCATGGCCTCAAGCCATTTTTCAGAGTCTGGTCCCATCACTGCCTCTTTGTAGGTTTCAGGTTCATCATTTTCTATCAAGTATAAATCATGACGATACCTAGCCGGAGTTTGCCCAAGGTTAGATCTTACAGACTTACGAGGGACAAAATCATTAGAAACAGGCGTAGGTTCTTCTTCAAGTGGTGGGATCGCAACATCTTGCACATTCCCCTCCTCATCCTCAACTTCCCCATTAGGAATTGTGGATGCCTGAATATCCCGAATTTCTTCAAGATCAACCTTACTCCCACTACTCCTTTTGGAAATGAACTCTTTTTCCAAGAAGACTCCATTCCGAGCAACAAACACTTTGTTCTCAGTAGGACTGTAAAAGTGATAGCCTCTAGTTTCCTTTGGATAACCAACAAAAACGTATTTGTCAGATTTAGGTCCTAGCTTTTCAGAAATCAATTTCCTAACATAAGCTCGACAACCCCAAATTTTCATGAAAGACAAACTAGGAACCTCTCCTGTCCACATCTCATATGGTGTCTTTTCAACTAACTTAGATGGACACCTATTAAGTGTAAAAGCAGAAGTTTCGAGCGCATAGCCCTGGAAGTATATAGGAAGGTCTGCCTGACTCATCATAGATCGAACCATATCTAGTAAGGTTCAATTTCTCCTCTCAGACACACCATTCCATTGTGGTGTTCCAGGTGGAGTGAGTTGTGAAACAATTCCACAGCTCCTAAGATGATTATTGAAATCTTGACTCAAATATTCACCACCTCGATCCGATCGAAGGGCTTTAATTGTCTTGCCTAGTTGATTCTGTACTTCATTTTGGAATTCTTTGAACTTTTCAAATGATTCCGATTTGTGCCTCATTAGGTACACATAACCATATCTACTGAAATCATCAGTAAATGTAATGAAGTATGAAAATCCTCTTTGAGATGTGGTACTCATTGGACCACATACATCCGAATGTATTAGTCCCAATAAGTCAGACGCCCTTTCATTGTATCCAGTGAAAGGCGTCTTAGTCATCTTGCCAAGTAAACAAGATTCGCATATATCATATGATTCATAATCAAAACGATCTAAAAGTCCATCCTTATGGAGCTTTTGTATGCGTTTCTCGTTTATATGACCCAAACGACAATGCCACAAGTAAGTAGGATTAGAATCCTTAGATTTCAATCGCTTTGCATTATTAATATTATATAGCTGCTTAGGTGAATCAAGAACATATAAGCCATCAAAAATGAATGCTTGACAATACACTATACCGTTACGCGAAATGGAACAACATTTGTTCTTTATTGAAATATCAAAGCCTTTCATGTCCAAACAAGAAACAGAAATAATATTCTTGCTAATGGCAGGTACATGATAACAATTATTTAGTTCTAAAGATAAGCCACTTGGCAACTCTAAATGAAATGTTCCTACAGCTAAAGTAGCAACTCTTGCTCCATTGCCTACGCGTAGGTCCACTTCACCTTTTGCCAGAGCCCTCACGTCTCTCAATCCCTGTACATTACATCAAATATGAGAACCACATCCAGTATCAAATACCCATGATGTAGAGCAGCTAGTAGTAACATTTACTAATATAACATTAATAC
The DNA here is from genome assembly GCA_958450325.1 of Agrostemma githago. Taxonomy (NCBI): domain Eukaryota; kingdom Viridiplantae; phylum Streptophyta; class Magnoliopsida; order Caryophyllales; family Caryophyllaceae; genus Agrostemma; species Agrostemma githago. The sequence goes on from OY288253.1 coordinate 9,070,605, forward strand.
CTGTAGAGGTTGAAGCAACATTCCCATTCTTCTTATCTTCTAGGTATTTTGGACAGTTCCTCTTCCAATGCCCCTTTTCACTACAGTAGTGACAAAGGTCCTCATCAGATTTCTTAGGCGAATTCTTAGACTTCGGCTTAGCTTTAGCAACACCTTAGCCGCCTTTCTTTTGTTTTTGCTTTTGAAACCTTTTCCCTTTTGTACCATAAGTACTTCAGGGGTTAGACCCTTCCTGACATTTGGTTCAGCTGTCTTAAGCATTCCGTGCAACTCTTGCATCGATCTCTTTAGATCATGCATGTTAAAGTTCAGCACAAAATCCTTCCAGATAGATGATAAGGATTGAAGTAAAATATCTGTCTGCATCTGGTATGCAAACCCAGCACCAAGACGATCAAGGTTATCAAAATAACCCATCATTTTCATCACGTGCGGGCTGACCGGGTCTTTGTCACCCATTTTGCAGTTAAATAGTGCAACGACAGTATTATACCTCTCGGTCCTAGCCTGCTCCTGAAACATTGATTTCGGGTTCTCTATAATCTCATATGCCGACTCAGTGTTTTCATATTGCTTCTGAAGCTCAGAATTCATAGTCGCAAGTATGAGACAACAGACGTCAGTATTATCTTTCTCATGAGTGAGGTATGATATCTTTATATCATCCACAACATCAGAATCTGGTTCTAAAGGAAGTTCCTTCTCAAGGACATATTTCTTTCTCTCCTGTTTGAGAACAATTCTCAAAGAGCGATACCATTCCAGAAAATTTGAACCTTCCAATTTTTCTTTCTCAAGCATTGAACGGAGCGAAAAATTGTTTGACGACGACATATCTACAATAAATAAATAAATGCAGACTAATTAATATGCTGAAAAAATGCAATAAAATCTTAAACAATTTTAAGACAAATTATGAAAACTATCCTCAAATTTACATAATATTCCAAGATCCTAAACCTTTTGTCGCTTAAGTGAATTTGGGCTCACTGCTCAAACTCCAAAAGTAAAGGTAGACAACTATTTGTCGATTACATACCATGTAATTCTTGGTTTGTCGGTATAATTCATCATATGAAACCAACTATTTGCCTCAAAGCCCAAGTCCGACTTGATAGCGATGTTTAAGAAAACCAAACTAAACCTTTGGGTAACCGTTACCCACCTACTCAGTCCACACACATCGACAAAGCACCGCTTAGGCAGTCACTTTAACCAATGATATGAGATTATTGTAGTGGTTAGTTATGGAAAGACAATACTTAAATATTTGTGAGGAAATAATTGCATTATGGGTCATCTAACAATGGGACCTATTAGTTCTAAACACACAAGTCTCATAAAATAAACATTCATGCATCATATGACATAATATTCAATTTTTATCGTGTATAGAACAAGGTTTTACAAGGAACCCGAATGAAATTAATATACAACATGTAAAAGTGACCAAATTCCATTAATTCGTCCGTTATACAAAAAAAATCGAGTCCTGTCCTAATCATATTAGGACTCATCGTTTAATAAGAATTCTAGTAATTTTAATTTCTAAAATTCAATCGAATCTTGACCAATCTTATTAGCCTCATCGTCAACAAGGAAATCGAGGATTATGATGGGTAATAAAATTAAAACATAATCTATATTATATCTTAAATTTAAGAGTTAATTTCATAATTTAACAATTTAAATTCGCAAATTAAGATACCATAATCATAATAGGTAATTACTAGACTAATCATACTTGATGTGATACGTTTAACAAGTTATATACGGTGAAGCAACTAATTGCAAAAAAAACGTACGTAAGAAGTATGATAAACAAGTCACTAGTAATCATTACACTATGCATACGTAATACATCAAAAAACCACATGTTTATGTTGACAAAAACAACAAACCAACATGCATATAAAATATCTCTGACAATCAGAAATCAAATTATATTACTTAAGTTATGACATATACAGAGTGAGAGGTTGAGAACAACTAGTAGCATGCATCAATAATATTATACTACTTATATCATGCAATAATATCGGATGCAACTTATATCATGCAATTACGTATCTCTTATTATCATGCAATAAGGCTCTATATTGTTACGTCACATGTGGTAAACATCGAATGAATGATAACGGATCTTGCAAATAATCAAACTAATACGCAATAGAATCCTTCATAACCAATTATGAGACAAAGATTCAGGTCGATTTGATTAATACTACATAACAGAGGCTCTGATACCACTGTAGGGTTACAACCCTTTAAGCCAAGGACCTGTTATAAGTGTTAACCAAAAGACAAAAGAAGAGGGATAACGATTATACCTTATTAGCAGCGGAAGAGCGTATTAATAAGAATAATAAGAAATATAATAACCCAGAAGTATATATAATTCTCCACGGACAGAATAAAGCAACCCAGATGTGATGCCTCCGTTGGTATCCACACAGGTACGAAACTGCGGTGTATATGCTAGTATACGGGTTTTGTGAGACGGTCTCACAAAATTCTCTCTCTAATAATATATGAAATAATACTCTGAATTGTATGATTTGGTTCATCATATGAACCTCCTTATATAGGAGAGCTAGAGATCTAGGTTACTTAACCTAGAAGTTATTCCATAACTCAAATTAATATAATTAGATTATCACAATAACTCTAATTACCATAACTAGCTTATTACTATAACTCTAATTACCATAACCCGACAACACAGCTGAGTCGTATTACTACTGACCCGATATATTAATATACTGATATATTAATAATATCCCGTACACATTGTGTGTGACCCAATGGGTCCACTTAAGACTGCCAGACATATAACCCATTTATATGTCAACCCGACATCGACCTCTAGCAAGGCATATCGGATACATAGACTTAAGCGGGTAAATCCGTAGGAAAGTGGACATAACTCCTTCAATTAAAACAATTTTGAGCAGGTCACCTAAGAGAACGGGACTCGACAACCACTGTCTTTTCACTCTGTGGGTGGTCAAGGTGGTCAATATGCAAATCCCGAAGTAAATTTCTAGTAGACTAGGTGGACTCAAGGTAAGGGACCAACAAAATTATTGATTTAAAGTCATCCTACTAGACGAAAGTCCAAAAATCGATTTGAGTCACTAAAAAGAGAAAGTAAACACTTGCGCACTAGCCTCAAAACTGGGTTTTCGAAAACCCTTATACACTAAACACAAACTATACAAGACAAAACAAAAAATAAAACACACAAGAATGAATCAAACACACAAAACAAACAAACACCACCCCGAACAATCCAAACAAGCCACAAAATCAACCTCAAACTTCCACAAAGCTCCACCCGAGCATCCACCATCACAAAACATCCTCCAAACTCCGCAAAAGAAAAAAGGAGAAAGAAATAGAAGGATATTACCGGATGTCTTGAGAGCTTTTTGAAACTTGTGGCGATCAAGCAACCTACAAGGAAATGGGGAGGCAAAATACACAACGCAAACCACAAATATACAACACAAAGAAAAAGAAGACACAAAAGAAAATATTTCTGGTTTTTTTGTTTGAAAATTTTCAAATTTTTAGGGATTTAAGGATTTTTTTTCGAAAAAACTAAGAAAATAAGAAAACAACTAAACTATGTCCAAAAAAGTAAAACTAAACTAAGTCTAAGATATCGGTCCCCCACACTTAAACCAAGCAATGTCCTCATGCTCGATTAATAGTGTGCGGAAGACACTAAAAAAAAGAATAAAGGAAATAAAACTAAAAACAAAAATAAAAGTGAAGAAAATGAGTAGAATGGGTCGGGCCTAGGTAATCATGTCACCTTGACCCGAGTCTAGAAAAGATATGGATAAAAGTAAAAATAAAAAGAAGAAAATAAAAAAGGAAATGGGAGGGGAGGACTAGGTGCAATCAAGTCACCTAGCCCCCTTTTCACTTGATTCCGACTAAATTCGACCGATTAAGCTAAAAAATAAAATAAAATAAAAAACTAAAGAGAACATGTCGGTTTGGATTTTTCAAATGGTTTTCGATGTAATCACATAATAAAAAATCGGGAGCAATCATCAAAAGGCCCCACGGCCGCCAAGACACTAATCTAACACAAGAAGGGGGGGGGGGGGGGGTAAAGAAAGACTAAGCAATCAAAGACGGAAAAGAAAAAAGAGTCGCCTTACCAAAACGGCGAGCAACTCAAATGTCTCTATCGCCTCAATAATCCTCATTGGCGCTTTGATCGTCTTCATCATCATTATCCCCTTCCTCTTCCTCGCTACCTTCCTCATTATCATCATTGTTTCCATTGTCATCATTCTCATCATCATCATCATCATCATTTTCTTCATCACCTCCACCACCTTGCTCCTCCACCTCCATAGCATCTCCACTCCCATCGTGCCGTCACCCGGGCCCATGGATGGGAAGCCGGATAACGGAAACCACAATGTGATCTCGCCGGACGGGTCAATCGAGCCTTGTTGAGCTCGCTCATAATAACCCGGATATTGAGCATAGTAATTATCCCTTTGCATAGTGTAGAGTTGGAGGTGCAATTGTTGGAACATGCCCCCAAGTTGCTCTTCAAGCGGGAGAGTGACGGGCATGTCCAAGGGAACATGTGGGGCATAAAGTGGGACTAGTAAGCGCCCCGAAGGTGTGGTCGGAGTCGGTTGTTGTTATTATTGCTCATGAATATGACCTTGAGTGTGTTTGTAATCCCCTATATTTTCTAATGCGAAACAGTGGCGGAATCACTGTCGAGTTGGGATTAACACACTGATGACTAACTTTATAAAGTAAAGATAAGTCAGTACAATTGCCACTTTATACAAAAAGGGCAAAAATTAAAAATCCTCAAAAGTGTTTAACATTTAATCCAAATGATGAAAATAAATTCACGACGTAAGACCAAATATCGCTCGCTAGCCCACACGACCCAAACATAGAATACCTGCCATGTTATAAACATAACAAGCACAATTCAGTGGGGAGTAACAACGACGTTCTCCCCGCCATATTATATGATATTAAAGCACAATTACTAATATATCAAAATAATTGAAAATTGAAAACATTTAAAATGATACGGTAAAATAATTTGAAATGATTGCCAACCTACAAATCAATGTCAATCAATAATAATAACAACGTTATGGAAATCAATCAGTGTAATGGAATAAACTTTCACTAGGATCATACTAAACTAGGTTCGAGAATTCAGTCAAAACAAATTAGACTTCAGTCTCTAACTAGGCAACTCAACTATAACAGGACTGCGTGCAGCGAGGTCCTGACTTAAGTAATGTACACCCTTCCTGGACACCAACCGTAATCCAGTTCAACCCAATGGCGACTTACACGATGTGATATCTAAGTTTAAGGACAAAATATACACACTCCTGATCACAAATCATGCTCAGTTCAACGACCAATGTGTCTCACATAGACACACCAGCTTTATAGTTGATGGCAAAACGTATACCCTTGACTGTATTACTCTACCCGTACACTTGTCCTTATTCCATAACTCCAAAACAAAGCCGTTGTCGTAATTTTATAGGATTATCAAAACATTCTTAAAAGGAAGCTTTCTATTTTAGGAAACTTTTTATTTTAGGAAATTTTCTCAGAATATCATTACGATGAAAATAGCTTTATAGAAAACGGTTTTTCGAACATGTGTCCAGTGGGCACATGTTAACACATTAATGAAGGTAAGTTTATCAAATATATCCTCTAAGTATGGTAATTATAGGTTAATCTTTTAACTTCTCATGATAATTTGATTGATAAATCTACCTTAATTAAGGTATTAACATGTGCCCAGTGGGCACATGTTAGAAAATCCGTATAGAAAAATATCGAGAATAGTAATTTACTATATCTATAAAGTAAATATTATTAGTTTCGCAAACTACTACTTTCGGGCTTAACAATTATTAAGTTCTAAATCGAGTATAAATTATGTATAAAAATTATCGAAACATTTCACATATATCAACATCATCATCGTTATGAATTAGGGTGTTTCGAAAATATATAAAACTAAAATTCCCTAATTATTATTAGTTTTGACGGAACGAGCTAAAATAATATTTTACGACAATCATATCTTTATAAAAGTAATTTATTTAACATTATTTATTTTATTAAACATTTAAATCATCTTAGAATAATATAAGGTGACTTAAGATGAAACGGTTAAATTTTAAGAAGGTTCGAAGTTGCTGGAAAAATAAATAAACTGCTGTAAAATCGCATTTTAACGGTAATTCACGATTTCGTTTAAAAATTGATTATATCATTTAAAATCTTCAAAAAATAGTGTAAAAATTATGATAAATGATTAAAACTATTATTTAGACAATCTGTCCAGAAAATCATTTTTTTTCAAAATCTGGAAACCCGATTTTAAAGGCTTTTACGGAAAACGTGGTTATTAAACGTTAACGATTAATAATAAAAGTTAAATACAAAACGATTTATGCGCGGATGTCCAATTAACATAACTTATCAAGGAAATCAATATTTTCCAGAAATTTTTCAATTTAAATAAAATGAAAATTTCAGTATTAGAAAAATAGGAAAAACCATTTTTTTAATCATCAGTTTCGTTTTAAAAGATTAAATAATGATTTATCGCTCTTTTTATTTTAATAAATCTCGAATGTCACTAAAATAAGTATTTTTTTTAGAAAATATCGTAAACTTCATTTCGAATTCGAGAATTAAAAATCAAAAATCAGAAATTAAAAGGAATATTCGGTTTTAACGATAAACGGTGTTTTAAAACTATTAATTATTTCACCCACTTATAAAATTCAAAACATTGTGAAAAATTCCAGAAAATTAAATTTCGTCAGAATGAACTTAAGCAAAAAAATTCAGATTTAAATAAGTAAATTAGGCATATGAACATTAAATCGGTTTTAAATCATTTTTGTACGAAATATGTTAAAAATTCATTAAACGACTTTAAAAATTAAAAATTTGTAAAATTTATGTGATAACAAGAACTTTATAAATATATTAGTGCATCGGTCAAATATTTTGATTTAATAACTTATAGAACGATTTATTCAGTAATCTCGTAAAAATGAAGGCAACAACGAAATCTGAGTCAATAATATACTCGTCCTCCTCGAGGTTGTCTCGAAAGGCTATAAAAAATATAAACAAGGTACAAGACCTTTATTAGCATCATAAATCGAGAAGTAGGATCGGAAGAAGGAATTAAGAATTCAATTGTTACCCTTTCAAATAGGATGAACAAGGATCGAGAAAGAAGGATCGGAATTGAGAAAGTTGAGAATAAACTATTGTTGTTGTTGTACGTTTAATTCAATTTTTTTTGTAGAGAAGAGGAGAAGAGGGATACGTTATGATAGAATAAGGAGATTGTGTTGGGGGTTTAAGAGAAGTTTGGAGAGTCTGTAACTGCTTCCTTAACCGTCTGCCAAAAAGAGGGGAAGTAGGGAGAACGTGCATAGGACTAAGAGGGAATAGTGGAGTCGGTTTTTACTCTCTTAACCGAACTACGAAAATATCTCAGTCCGATGAAGGAAACGGTTGGGGCTGCTACAATTTGAGCCTGATTCGCGCATGAAATTGTAAATGGATCACTCTAAAAAAATAAGTAGACGAAAATCGTATATGAACGTGTTTACGAGAAAGTAGTATTAAAATCATGTTTCAAAAATAATTATGTACGAAATCGCGTAGAAAAATATTAAATAGCAATTTCTCGAGATTAATAAAAATTCTTGCGAACGAGGTAATTAAAATGGGTTTCGAGTTTAAAATAAGAGCTTAAGTTTATATAAAGATGAACCCAGGAATATAAACCGTCGAAACGGAAACTCGAATAGAAATAAAATGAGTAAATCAAATGAAACGAAAGTAAGATACATTTTAAGCATAAAAATGACTTTTCGAGGTAATAGGACTTTACGAGTTCAAATGATTGAAAAATGAATTTGTTTTATAATTATTTTAAGAAATACAAGTTAAATCGTAAACAGAATAAAATATTAATTTAATTTATAAAAATTAGGGGTGTTACAGTGTTGAGAACCCTCCCCTCGGCTATAGACTTGTGTTTTACTTTTGCTCTTAGCTTGCACTTCCCTCTCGGGAATCTCATAAGGTATGAGATAGAGGGGGTCGGGATTAGGAATAGACCCCAAATCTCTTGGTACAAGCGAGGGGAGACGGTTGCAAGAGAGGTAAATAGTGGGCTTCCCGTTGACCAACCAGGGCCATCTCTTCCGGTCGGCAACAGGGACGAAGAAGCTATTGGTTAAATGGTCCTCGTCCAAATAAGTGCCCCCTCCCCCACTTCCGTGTAGGTCTCAAAATCAAGATTAAGTTCAAGCTTCTTAATTAACAAGGCTATTAAACCACCATAATTGAAAGATGTTGTTGTTTTCCGTTTGATCAATTCTTCTATTCTTTGCACTGCGTAGGCTTGTATGTCGATTTAAAATTTAGGCAACCCTCTCGGGTTCAAATAAGCCTCTAGAATAGTCAGCTCCATCTTATTTATCACCTCCAGTTCTTTTCTTGCGAATACACTTCCGGCTAAGAATCTAGCCCAAAACCTCAAAACCGGGTGGTGAATTATATTATGTGGCAATCTTTGATAGTTTAGAAATGGTAAATTTGTCATTTGGGTCCACATACCCGAGGGCTCAAATCTATCCGGCTCCCTCCCCTCTCTTGATTTCCCAATTCCCAAATATGCACAAAATTCTGACACACTACAAGAATGGTATTTGTTCCCTAAACGGAATGATATAGGCGTATGTGGTTCGGGTCTTATACAATAAAAAGGCGAACTGGGCCTCATACCAACCCGACACGGTCGGGAGGCTGGCTTCACGGTCGGGTTGAAGATTAGAAGAGCGTCATTTTATGCACTCTACGACACGGTCGTGTTGCCTCCTACACGGCCGTGTCGCCTCACGGGCATGTCTCCCTCGACATGATCGTGTAAGAGGTTAGTGGGGTGTCATTTTTGTCACAATATTGACACTACCATGTAGCAACCGACATGGCCATGTAGCTATATGGCCATCATGTCACTCCCCTTGATCTTCATTCTTCTTGAGCAAACCAAGCCTTCCACCCAATGAATAATAATAACTTCGGGATCAAATTCTCGTCCCCAAAAGCTTATAATAAGCTTGAAAACCGACTTCCTAGCTCAATTTTTCCATGAAAAAACCCCGTTGATCTTCATAATCGATTGCGGCAAAATAGAAAACCAAGATAAGGAAGACTTGAGCTTCATAATAAGAGTCAATACCAAAGTTCCCTAGTTTCTTCATAATCCTCATAAATTCAATGATCGAAGAACAATGAGAATCGCTCTTTATGTCGCTCCATGGTTTCACCACCAATAACTTCTCATAATAATTCATCAAACTTCAAACCTACTACGTACACATACTCAATAACCATCATTAGAATCCCTCCCTCACTTTACTCAAGAAAAATCACAAAGAGACAAGATCACAATAAAACACACAACGAAAATCGTTAAGAGACGAAAATAAAAAGAAATAAAAAGGAAGAGAAAGGGTATTTACAACATGACGGTTCTTGAGGAACTCCGTCAAACCAAGGCTTGTTGTAGAGAGATTAAGTTGGGATCGGGTGGAGGTACATCACCTCCACCAAACCCGTGGTTGCTTCTTGATGGTACAACTTGATTCTTTGTCCGTTGACACAGAACCATTCATCTTTCTCATTTGCTAGCTCAAAGTCGCCATAGGGTCCGACTTTCGCGATGACGAAGGGTCCGGACCAACGCGATCGGAGGTTCCCAGGGAATAGCTTGAGTCTCGAGTTGAATAGTAAAACTTTGTCTTCTATCTCGAAAGAGCGCTTCAAGATCATACGATCGTGCCAAAACTTCATTCTCTCTTTGTATAACCGAGCTCTTGAATTTGGAGCAGGCGCTTCTCCCCGACCAACTTTGGATCCAAGTTCATGTCTTTGATTGCCCAATATGCCTAGTACTCCATCTCAATCGGTAGGTGGCATGCCTTACCGTAGACTAACCTATACGGCGAGGTGCCAATAGGTAGGGCTGTGCAACCGGGCCGACCCGGTCCGGACCCGGTTGGACCCGGATCCGGAATCGTCAAATTTCTTGACCCTGGACCCGGACCGGAAACCAAAATATTGACCCTGGTCTGGCCTGGAAAAATAACGGGTCCGATCCGGACCGGATGGCCCGGAATTTTCAGTTTTTTTTGGAATTCCGGTCCAAAATTCCGAACCGGTTGGACCGATTAGGCCCGGGTAGACCAGAATTTTTAAGAAATAAGAATAATTCCGGGTTTTCCGGTCCAAACCGGTCTGAACCGGAAAAAACCGGGTCAGGACCGGAACCCGGAATCGCCCAAAATGATGGCTCGGAGACCGGACCGGAATTTTTTTATTCCGGATCCGGTCTGGTAGATTCCGGTCCATTTTTCCGGTCTGACCCGTATTTTGCACACCCCTACCAATAGGTTTTTTAAAAGCCGTACGGTAGGCCTATAAGGTGTCATGGAGTTTCATGCTCCAATCTTTGCGATTTTTAGCCAACACCTTCTCAAGAATCGCATTAATTTCACGGTTGTAGATTTCAACTTGGCCACTTATTTGTGGATGGTAGCCAAGTCCGGTGCGATGGTGTACTCCGTACTTCAAGAGCAAGGCATCTAATCTTTTCTCATGGAAATGCGATCCTTTATCGCTTATGAGAGCTCGAGGCACTCCAAATCGAGGAAAGATCATTTGCTTGATGAGCTTCATTACGACCCTAGTATCATTTTTAGGAGAAGCGATCGCTTCAACCCATTTTGACACATAATCTACCACCACTAGGATGTAACGATTGCCTTTTGAAGACGGGAATGGGCCTTGATAATCGATACCCCCACACATCAAATACCTCCAATTCTAATATTCCTCTTTGGGGCATCTCATGCCTACAAGATATATTGCCGGTTCGTTGGCAAGCATCACATTGGGCAACAAAGTTGTCTAGCATCTTGGAACAAAGACGGCAAAAGAACCCCGTTTGTAGAACTTTTTCTACCGTCTTGGAGGCACCATGATGTCCTCCATATGGAGATGAATGACAAGCATGTAGTATATCACCTTGTTCCCAATGAGGAACACACTTCCTATATAGCCCATCGACACACACTTTGAACAATAACGGATCATCCCAAAAGTATCTCTTGACATCATACAAGAAACACTTCTTTTATTGATAACTCAAATACGGGGGAAGAACTCCTCCAACAATGTAATTTGCATAATCGATCGGCGAACCAAGGAGGTTGATCCGATGATGTGGTGCAAACCACCATAATTGTATCATCCGGAAAAGAATCATCAATGCGAATATTTTCAAGGTCTTCGACTCGGATACGAGATAGACGATCCACCACCACATTTTCGGCCCCTTTCTTGTCACGAATCTCAAGGTCGAACTCTTGTAGAAGAAGAATCCAACGAAGTAATCGCGCCTTTTTCTCTTTCTTGGCCAATAAATACTTCAATGCGGAGTGGTCGGTGAAGACTATCACCGTGGACCCAAGAAGATAGGATCTAAACTTGGTGAGGGCATAGACAATAGCTAGGAGCTTCTTCTCGGTTGTAGCATATCGAGCTTCAGTGTTGTCGAGGGTCTTGCTAGAAATGGCATGTAGGGCTCTTCCTTCTCTTTGATCTAGCACGACTCCCACCGCATAGTCACTTGCATCACACGTTACCTCGAATGGCTTAGACCAATCTGGGGATCTAATGATAGGAGCGGTAACCAAAGCATCTTTCAACCTAGCAAAAGCCTCATTACAAGCGTTAGTCCATATTAAAGGGGTATCCTTTAAGAGGAGTTGGGTAAGCGGCTTGGCCAATTTAGATAAGTCTTTTATAAAACGCCGGTAAAAAACCGCGTGGCCCAAGAAGCTCCGAACTCCCTTGACATTAGTAGGCGGGGTAAAATGCTCAATTACTTGAAATTTTGCCCCGTTTACTTGAATACCCTGGTCTTTTATCAAATCACCTAACATGATGCATTCATTTACCATGAAGTGGCATTTCTCCCAATTTAACACCAAGTTCACTTCCTCACATTTTGCAAGCACTTTAGACAAATTCACCAAACATGACTCAAAATCTTTACCACAAACACTAAAGTCATCCATGAAAACGTCAACAATCAACTCAATATAGTCCAAAAATGCCCACCATACACCTTTGAAAGGTGGCCGGGGCATTACACAAACCAAATGGCATGCGTCAATATGCGAAGGTTCCATAAGGACATGTAAATGTGGTCTTAGGTTGATCTTCCGGGTGAATCGAGATTTGGAAAAATCTTGAGAAACCGTCAAGGAAGCAAAAGTGAGAGTGAGAAGCCAACCTTTCTAACATTTGGTCAATGTATGGGATTGGGAAGTGATCTTTCTTTGTAGCATTATTGAGCTTCCTGTAGTCAATGCACATTCTAAAACCGGTAACACGCTTAGTGGGCACTAGTTCATCTTTTTCATTCTTTATGATCTAGATTCCTCCTTTCTTCGGAACCACTTGGATAGGACTAACCCAATTAGAACTTGAGATGGGATATATAACCCCGGCATCAAGTAGTTTCATTATCTCTTTTTTAACAACCTCTTACATGTTAGGATTAAGCCTCCTTTTCCCTTGGACACTAGGTTTGAAATCATCTTCTAGGTGTATCCTATGCATGTAAAAGTCGGGGCTAATCCCTTGTATGTCATCAAGGCTATAACCAATGATGCTCTTATATTTTCTCAAGACTCCAAGTAAAGCATCCAATTGGCTACACTCAAGCTTTGAACTAACTATGACCAGACAAGACTTATTTCATTAAGAAAGGCATAACATAAATTAGGGGGAAGGGGTTTAAGATCAAGTCGTTTTACCTCGACTGAGGATGTACCACTAAGTGTAGTTTTAACCGCTTCTTTCGAACTACTTCCTCCCCATCTAAAGCTTCCTTGAGTGCATTCAAGTCTTCTTCCCATAGTCCTTCCTTGGCTTTCTCTAGCTCCATGGTTAAACGACCTACAAGAGGATCTTTCACAAGAATAGTTTCGGTAGCTTCTACTACGACTCCATAAAGTATATCAATTACACAACAAGAGTCATTAACATTCGGTGTTTTCATCGTGCTATATAGCTCAAAGAAGACCTTCTCATCCCCAATTTCCAATGTTAGTCTCCCGTTCTTCACATCTATGAGGGCACCCACCGTGTGAAGAACGGTCTTCCAAGTATGATGGGAATGTTGGCATCTTCGGCCATATCGAGCACTATAAAGTCTAGCGGGATGAAAAACTTGCCGATACGAACCGGGACATCTTCTAGAATGCCTAAAGGGCGCTTGATGGAGCGATCCGCCATTTGAAGAGTAATAGCGGTGCACTTAAGCTCATTCATACCCACTTTCTAACAAATGGAGTAAGGAATGACACTTGCACTTACTCTCAAGTAACACAAGGCTCTCTTAATGTGGACATTCCTGATATTGCATGGTATGGAGAAGCTTCCCGGATCTTTGATTTTTGGTGGGGATTGTTGTAGGAACATCTCAGTATACTCTTCCGTAAAGGCAATGGTTTCGGGCTCCCCCAAGAATCTCTTCCTAGATAGGATTTCCTTCATAAACTGGGCATAAGTAGGCACTTGAGTGATCAACTCGGTGAAAGGAATACTCACATCTAGGTTCTTCGCAAGCTCAAGGAACTTCTCAAATTGCTTGTCCGTTTTGGACTTGGATTGTCTAGATGAAAAAGGTACCTTAACCTTAGTGGCATCCTCAACTTCTTTGAACTTCAATTTCTCACCTTGAGCTTCTTTTAGCTTTGAGGAAGCTCCCTTAGACTTGGGCTTCTCATAAGGAGTGAAAGTAGATGAAGTCTTTTGCGATGAGAGAACATTTCCACCCTCATCTACATCTTCAACAAGTACCTCTTCACCTAAGCCCGGATTAGGGACTTCTTCATCACAAGAGTCATCTAGAAGTTGATCAACCTCTTCAATTATAGGCTCTTCTCTTGGTTCTTCCACATATTCATCTTCAATAGGCCTCATAGGTAGCTCATAGCTAGAACCACTCCTCAAGGTGATAGCATTAGCGGTAGCTTGGTTCGGTGTCATGCCTTGAGGAGGCAATTGCCCTTTTTGCCTTGAAGAACTTTCCGAGGCTACTTGAGACAATAGTGTCTCTAACATTTTAACATGAGTGTCTCTTGCCTTGTTATCTTTTTTTACATGAGCATAGAATTCTTGTTGATTTCTTTGCATTTTCAATTGATTACATTGCATTTCTTGGTTACTCCTTTGCATGTCCAACAACGTCTTTTGCATATCAAAATCCGAAGTTGAAGCTTGTTGAGTGTGTGGAGCATTAATAATGGCTAGTGGGAAGCCATAGTCATATGTAGGAGATTTACTCCTACGCTTGTTGTCTTGTTGATTTTCTTGGAACCCTTGTTGATTTTGGAAATTACCATGACCTTGAAAATTACCTTGATTTTGGTAACCTTGATTGTGATTTTGGAACCCTTGAGAGTGTTGGCTCCCTTGGTAACCATGTTGATTCTGATTGTTGAAGTTACCTTGATTATGGAAACCTTGTTTATTGTTGAAGGCACCTTGGGTTTGGTAAGCATTTTGTTGTTGAAGGTGTAATCCCCTAGAAATTCTAACGCAATACAGTGGCGGAAACACTGTAGAGTTGGGATTAAAACACACTGACAAACTATATCTTATTAAAAGAAATGGTAAGTCAATACAAAGGTCTCTTTTTACAAAAGGGCTAAAAAGAAAATTCTTCAAACGGGTTATACAAAAATCCATAAATTACAAGAATGAAGAAAGAGTAGGATCCACGCTACTCGCTAGCTCACACCCAAAACCCAGCAGCAAATACCTGTCATGTTATAAACATAACAGTCACGTCAGTGGGGAGTAACTCGGACGTTCTCCCAGCCAAATTATATCATATGGAAAAATAATAGTATTATTATATCAAAGTATTTAAAAAGAGAAAGCATTAAAACGATATAATAAAAATAAGTTTTCAGCAAAACTTAAAGCACTCGCCAACCTGCAAGTCAAAATCGATCGATAATAATAATATCAAAACTGGCGTTATGGAAATTCGATCAGTGTGCACAAGGCTAAACTTTCACAAGGATAATACTGGAAACTAGCTTCGAAAACTGTAGACTTAACTCATAACAGAATCCAGTCTCTAACTAGGCAACTCAACTATAACAGGACTGCGTGCAGCGAGGTCCTGGTTTAAGTAGTATACACCCCTCTTGGATACAAACCATATCTAGTTCAACCCGACGCGACTTACACGATGCGATATCTAAGTTTAAGGGCACAATGCACACTCTCCTGAACACAAACCATGCTCAGTTCAACGACCAAATGTGCCCCAAATGGACACACCGGCTTTATAGCTGATGGCAAAAACGTACACCCCAGATTATTACTCTAACCCCACACTTGACTTTATTCCATAACTCCAAAACAGCCATTATCGATATTCAAAAGATATAATCAATATAAATCATATAAGGATAAAATGAATAAATACTTTATATTAAAAAGAAAACTTTCTAAAAATAGAAACTTACTAAAAATATTCTTATAGAAAATACGTAAGATATTAAAATTAGTGAAATGTATAAAATAGCATTTCTAACGAAATTAATATTTTATTATTATTATCGTCGTTATCGTAACTTTAATATATTTCTAAATTCGTTACTCAAAATATAAATAAAATATAATATCTCAATATATAGTATTTTATAAATAATTAGGAAATCGAGTTAAAACTATAAATTTTCAGAGACGAGATATTTTAAGAAAAACGATATAAAAATTAGTTGAGTCAACGAGTTTTATAAATGAAATGAGATTTATAAAGATTTCAAATTATTTTTAACAAATACATTTTATCAATAAATAATACTGATTTTACTAAAAATAATCAATCGTAGACAAATGAGAAATTATTAGGGAAAATAGTCTCGACTAGAAGTGTAATTAAAACAAAATCGATTATTTTCTCATTTATTAGTATAAATCGTAAAACAAAAATTAATTTATTGAACAAGTATAAAAATCTCGATAAAAATACGATTTTGAGATAAATTCACAAAATATGACGAAAATATGAAATCGATATTATTTAGTTACTAATGTCACGATAATCAACAAAATATTATAACGATCGTCAATAATTAAATTGCTAACGATTTATAAAACGATATCGAAAGTAGTAACACATTTATAAGGAATACGATTTTAAAAAAAATGATATTTAGCAAATAATAAATAGCTAAAAATAGAAACCAAAGTAAAAATATTTACTACATACTACTACTCAAACATACGATATAAAATCGATTAACGTCCTAAAGTTACCTTAACCGATATCCGAGCGATCACAAACTTGCCTTTCTTGATTAGACCGAGCTCGAGCCTTAGAACTTGAAAGTCGATTCAATAAAACTCTGAGGCCTTCACAAAATGAAAATGAACGAGATTGGGATAAAGAATACGGAGTAGAAAGACATAAACACCCACGATCATCAGTGATATGCGAACACAACAGCAAGACGCAACAATAGCAGCAAACGGAACGTCAACACCGATACTGAACAGCGCAGCAACAGCAGCAACAACGCGGGGAGACAAGAAGAGAAGGAAAGAAGCAAAAACGCAGCAGCTACGAGCACGGAGCGGGAAAACAAATACGAGCAGTAATAACATCAAAGGAAAAAGGAAAAAGGGGAGAAGAAAATAGGGAAAATTGACAAGCAAGGCCTGGAAATAACGAACTGCAACAGCAAGTAGTAGCAATAATAACAAACAATAACAGCAACAATCCACGACAGCAGCAGGCGAGAAGGACAAAGTGACATCGAACAGTAGCATCGATTCGACGAATAAGGAAGACAAATCAACAACAAATCAGCGAGATAACAATAGAGAGGAAGAAGAACGAAGAAGAGATTAAACATCAGTAGAAATACGAGGTAGCAGCAACAATAACAAAGGAAACGTTGAATGATGACAGCAACAGCGAAAACATCAGCAGCAAACAACAAAACGAAAGACAGCAGCGTATACTGGACAGCAGGGGAGATCGAAACAGAACAAACGAAGGAGAAGGAACTCACACCAAAAAGTAAAGACAGAGGAGAGCAGCAGCAGCAGCATCGAAGCAAAACAGCGGCAGCAGCAGTACAACGCAGCAGCAGAGGATCGATAGCGATGGAGGAGATCGAGAAAAGGTGCTGATTGAGATGGTAGATAAAGAAAGGAGGAGGTGAGCCGAGATTAAATAAAAAGAAAGGAAGAGGAGATGAATGATGAATGAAACGGTGGAGATATGAGATATGAGGGGGTGAAATGAATGTATGAGCAGTAAAAGGGAGGATGAAAGTCAGCAAAGTGGGAAATGAATAGAAGGAAAAATGGGGGGTATGAATCTATAAGAAGACACGTCAAAAAAAAAGAGAGAGAAAGAATGAATCAATTAAATGAATTGGTTCAAATAAAAGCGGATTAAAAATACGTATTGATTAAATGAATCGGGTGAGAAACGAATTCTGTAACTAAGTTGACTGACCCACGAGTTAAACCAAAACGAGTTAATAAAATTAAATAAATAATCGAACCGTCAAATGAAATGAGTAAAATAAAGTATTCGGGACAAAAACGAGGCTTATAAATAATTAGACGATGAAATAGTATTTCCCGATAAATAATAAATCTTCGATAAAATGAATTAAATTGATTTCTCGAGGAAAGAAAATAAATGTTTTGACGAAAATTAAATTAAATGAACTTCGAGCCGAAAATGGAAATTCGAGCTTAAATATAAATAAATGAATAAAATTTAGAATTTAAATCGTCGAAATAGATTTTCGATAAAAATTGAATTAAATGTATAAAATAAATCGAGACAAAAATAAAAATATGTTTTAAATATAAGAAGAGTGTCCGAGTCAAATAGAATTTTAGGAGTTTGAAACGATTAAACAATAAATTCGTTTAATAATAATTTTAAGAATTACGAGTTTATTCGTAAAAATAAAAATACGAACATAATTTTAATTTAATATAATTTATAAAATCAGGGGTGTTACAGAAGGGCCTTTGGTTGCCTTGATAGCCTTGGTTGCCCCTAAAGGGAGGAGCAACATATGGTTGTCGACTTTGTTGTACGCCTTGTTAATAAGTTTGGAACACTTGAGGGTTTTGCACATTTTGAGTCTTACATGAGAGGTAAGGATGCTTGTGAGTATTTTCATTGTAGTAATTGGGAAGGGAGTGCCTTGTTTGTATGATTGAAAGGCATTTACTTGCTCCACATTACTTAGACATTCATAAGCCTCGTGACCGAAGATGCCACAATTGTCGCACATACCATGATTAGAGGGACTATAGGCCGTGTCCATAGCATTCAATTGTTGCATTGATTGTTGGTGGGAAGAACTTGTGCCTTGATTTTGATTTATATGACCTTGGAGCTTCTTGTCAATTGTTTCCATATGAGTCTTCAATTGAGCACCAAGATCGACACTAAGTTGTGTGCTAGCATCGATTTCGTGTCTTCCCCCTCTACTGGGCTATCTAGGCCTACTATATTGAGAGTTATGAACCGCTATTTCTTCGATCCTAGCCCAAGTTTGGTCATCCTTTACCTCGGTAAACCTCCCATTAGAGAACATATTCAATATGGCTCTCGAGTCTTCATATAAGCCATTCCAATATTGTTGGACCAAGAACCATTGAGACAACCTATGATGGGGGCAAGATCGGACCAAAGTTTTAAACCTCTCCCATGATTCATAGAGACTCTCCTCGTCCCGTTGTTGGAAACCGGTGATGGAGGCCTTTAGCAAGTTTGTCTTCTCGGGAGGGTAAAATTTTTTATAGAAGGCCAAGGCGAGCTTTTTCCATGTATCAATTCCCATGGCCAACTTATCGAGACTCTTGAACCGTTGCTTAGCTTTTCAAAGTAGAGAAAACGGGAAAAGAACCCAACGGATTTGATCTTGATTAATTCCGGGTTGAGAAATAGCCTCGCAATAATCAGAGAAAGTCTCCATATGTTGGTGTGGGTCTTCAGTGGGCAAACCACTAAATTGGTTTAGCTCCACGAGTTGTATAAATTGTCTTGGCCACGAAGTTGCCGCCATAAGCGGGAGGTAGAGTGTTCGGTCCCGTCAAGACATCTTCGATGAAAGTTGAGTGTGATGAGAATTTAGGCATAATTGGATGCATGGGAGATCATGGTGTTGAACTTGTAAGAGAGGTAGTTGGAGATGTGGGAGGTGAAGAAGGTGGAGAGTAGGACGGTGATGTAGTATGAGATGTGGGTTATATGGGGATGCCGAAGGGCTTTATAAAATTCGCTTCGGTAGCTTCTAGAGGTGGTGAGTTTAGATCAATCTCCAAGTTTTACTCAAAATCTCGGCTTGTACCCGGTTGGGAACCTCTCGATCTAGCAACCGTCCTTTGTCGAAAGTTTCGAAAGAACCTTTCCGGATCTGAGTTGTAAAGAAGAGGATGGTCACCGCCTCTAGGCATAAACTGTTAACTAGAGAGCAAACGTGAGAAGTCTAGTGCTTTTTGAGCACTAGAAAAGTGTGAAATAAACGTCACACACACACAAGAAGCAAGGATAAACAAAGAAGAACACAAAAACGGGAACAAAGCCTAGAAATAAGCAAACAAAGTCTAAACACCGTCCCCAGCAACGATGCCAAATTGACGGAGCGATTTGTCGTGAATCCTAACACCAAGTAACCAACCAACCTAAACTAAGTAGTTAGGGTAAGTCGGGTCGATCCACGAGGAGGACGGAAAACGATTAAACTAAATTTGCCTAAAAACGAGACTAAGTCACAAGAGAACAAGGGAGGAGGATTTGTAGGTTGAGAGGATAACTAGGTTAACAACTACAATGATAACTAAAATAAACGAGGAAATGAATAACAACGATGATAAAACGAGTTATAATAGGAAAAGACTAGGGGTAGGTCGGGTTCATGGATAACAGCGCCATTTTGACGCGGCGGGAGTCGCGACCCACGTGATCAAACGATATTTATAGTCCCAACTAACTACTAGGTAGTAGTGGTAAGTCGGGGTCGAACCTCAGGAAGCAGGGTGAAGTATTCGGTGAAGTCCGGGATTAATTGCGATTGGGCTCTGAAAAGGGGGGTTTTGGGACGAAATAATTAAACTAAGGCAAGCGAAGTAAACAACTAAAACGAGAAACAATAAGGATAAAGGCGTTAGGGAGAGTCGAGGAGTCGGAATTAAAGATAAGGTACATGAATCACAAGAATTAACACAAGATGAATAAGGGGAGGAGCCACCTTTCGGTTTCCCTACCCGACCTAGCCTAAACCCGCTTTCGCGACGAATAAACTAAAGTCTCAAGACGGAATTACCCAAACCCCGAGTTTCCCCATATTGGTTCGGGTGAGTTAGACTAACCTAGTTGATCATGCTAAGTCAATCAAGACACAATAATCCCAAACAATATAAATCACCCTCAAATGCAATAGTTCTCATAAAATGAAACCCGAATGTAGAATTCCTCCTCCCCTAGCCCCCTAACTAAAATCTACTCACTATCCATGCAAAACATGATAAAACAAATAATAGGGAGACTAGAAGAAAGACAAAACATGATGATTAAAAAGAAATGAAAATTAATCTAACACAAAAGAAAGGGAATTACTACTAAAATGAGAACTTAAACGAGGAAATAAACAACAAGGCAAAAATAAGGGAAAACAAATGCTAAAGAGGAAAATGAAGGAAACAAACAAAGGAGAGAGAAAAACAAGTAATTACTAACAATGGGATTTAAAAAAACACTAACATAAGAAATGACAAGACAAACAAACAATGGATTAAGAAAAGATTAAAAAGGAAACTAATCAATTAATGGAGAAAGGGAGAAGGAAAGAAAGTACTAACTATGAATAAAATGAAAGGAAAAAGTTGAAGATTAAAATAAAGCTTGAATCTTGGAGAAGAAAATACAAGAACTTTGTCACCCAATTCTTGCAAATCTCTTCAATCTCCAAAATAAAACTCAAATCTAAACTAATACAAGAACCTGATTGCAAAATGGAAGATGAAATAATCTAAAACAAAGGAAACTTTCAGATCTATGGAGTTTTCTAATGGAAGCTTACTACAATGGAGATCTACTAAACTAAGCTTAATCTAAAGAGGCACTAATGAAGGGTGTGTGATGTGGCACTAATGGGTGGTCTAATGAAAGGAAACTAGGTTACTATATATACTAAACCCTTAATGGGTCACACAACTTAAGGCCCATAATCCAATCATTGTTCATTTAATTAGACCTTCACCCTATGCATCTTCACATGGCAAAACTTCACCCCTTATCGATTAATTGGCATTCACGAGCTAATACCGCGGAGTGAAATTTCACCCGATGGAACTTTCTTCAGAAATGCAATTTTGGTGCTTCTTTACCGTCGGGCAAAACTTCATCCGATGGTGAAAGTTTCGCCCGGTCATTTTGTAACACCCGCTATTTTTCCTAAGCATTTTTTTTCTTTCCGTTAGGACTCCGTCTTAACTCTGTCACTTTGCGGCCTCTTATTTCATCATTTTACTAAGCTCTATTTTAAATTTTTGAGTTTAATGATTTTTTATTTTTAATTTCAAAGATTTAAAATTCTTTTAGATCATTTATTTGGTTTCTTCGTAAACAAATTAATTTTTCCGCAAGGAATTCTATTTCTCTTCGAATTGACATTTTTAAACTTGGATTTAAATTATTCCTTTTCCTAAAAATGTTTGAATACGTTTCTATAATATTCTCAACTAGTAAATACTTTTATTTACAAAAATTTAGTTGTTAATGATTTTATTACGAAGCTTCGCGAATAATTATTTTCTTACGCGAGGTTTACTCGAATTACTTTGAAATGCCTTTAACTATTTTACGATTATACTTATTATCAACTTATAAATTATTTGAGACAATTTCCTCACATTTTGGACCGACTTAGCTCTTGGTCACAAGTTTTACTACGTTTTATTTAAACGTTTCATTTTATCACGTTAAAACGTAAACGTAAGATTATTTCTTTTCATTCATTGTTGCATTATTATCAAAACTCTTCATACTCCTTTCTCATCTCTTTTGGCCGACCACTTTAACAATGTTACACATAGTTTTCATCAAAACATTAATCCCATTTATATTTAGGAAACCATCCATTTCCATACTTCACTTTATTCATTCATCAAGTTTAAAAAAAAATCTACCTTCATCCCCTTTGGCCGTGGCACTTCCCTCCTACTCTAGGATTATTTTTGCTTCAATTCTAGTCTTAATCGACTCAAATTCATCGTCAAATAATCCTCTTTCCGTTCTCTTCGTTAAGGTATTAATCGACGTCGTTTTCGATCTATATTTACCTTGATTTTTACTAGTTTTCTCATGGTATTTTTCTGCCATGATTTTCGTGTTTGGTAGGATTTGTGGACGATCCCGAAGCCGACAAATATATTATCGATTCAGACTTGGAGTAGAGGTAACGTCGATGTTACTCGGTATTTCATGATTTTAATTGAGTATTTGCATGTATATATTTTTATGTTTTATTTTAGCAATATATGTATGTCATAATATCTGGAAAATTTTGAAAAGTTGAAAATTTGCATGTTTCGGTATTTTTATCGCTTTTACGAGATTAACGATTAAATTGTTATATTAGTTTGTAAAATCATAATATTCGGCCTAAACATGTAATATATGTTTATATTCTGAAAAAATTTTGTTTTTGATGATTTTTAATAATTCAGTATTTTTCTGATATTTTTGATATCGATTATTGAATTATTACCGTTTACGGACAAAAACGATTAAAAACCGATTTTTAGTTCTAGTACTTAAACATTTTATTTTAATCTGATTTTTGACGTGGTGAAACTTTCTGGTGAAATAGAATTTTCTGAAGTTTTTCATAATTTTTCGGAATTTTTAAGTGGATGAATTAATTAATCACTTTAAAGCATCGTTTATCGTTAAAACCGTGTTTGTTGTTTAAATTCTTGATTTCTGGTCTTTGGTTTAAATCTGGAAAAATTATGATTATGATGATTTCATATTAAAATATAATTTTATGATTTTTAGTGTCTTAATAAAATGTTAGGAACGATAAGTTTTATTAATGGAATCGTTAATTGTGAAAACGGGTTTTAAAGACGATTTTGACGGGATTTATTAAATCTGGAATTTTTGGAAATCTGGAAAAATGGTAGATTCTGGAAAATCATGATTTTTAGGTTTAATAATAATTTTTGGATATTAATACTTAAATCGTTTTGTAATTACTATTTTTATTAATCGTTATTGTCGAGATTGGACGATTAACGGGAAAACACTTTAAAAACCGATTTTTAGAATTCTGGAAATTTTATTTTCTGGACAGAATGTCCATAAATATATTTTAACTATTTTACGTAATTTTTTTTACTATTTATTAAAGTCTTTAATTAATAAGTATTGATTTTCGGACAAATTATGATTTATCGTTAAAATGCTTCGTCTTACCTAAAAGAATTATTTTTTCAGCAATTTTGAAAGTATTTAAATCTGAAACTTTAAGAGTTAAATCATCCCTTAACATACTCTAAATATATTTGTTGGTTTAATTAAATGAAGACGTTCAAATATTTAATTTGGTGTTTGCCGTAAAATCCTATTTATAATTTTATTGTCGAAACTAATAATAATTAGAGAATTTTAGCTTTTTAACTTTTGAAAACACCCTAATTAGTAATATTAAAATGTTTAAGACATTTTTAATCATTTTATAACGCTTATACGATATTTTAATAATTTCATCAAATTAAATGTTCACTTTAGTAATTAATATCGTTAAGACCGAAAGTACTAGTTTTATAAATCTATATCGTTTACTAAAAATGTGTTATTAGTATAAACTAGTATTTTGCTATTTTGATATGATGCTATTTTTGGTAAAGTTTCCTAAAATAGAAAGTTCCCTCTTTTAGAATATAAATGTTTACTTCTTTTATCCTCATATTGTTTATAACAAATACATCTTTTAAATATCGATAATGGATTGTTTTGGAGTTATGGAATAAGGAAAAGTGTGGGTTTAGAGTAATATAGTCTGGGATGTACGTTTTGCCATCAACTATAAAGCTGGGGTGTCTATGTTGAGACACATTGGTCATTGAACTGAGCATGGTTTGTGTTCAGGAGGGTGTATGCTTACCTTAAACTTAGATATCGCATCGTGTAAGTCGCGTCGGGTTGAACTGGGTATGGTTTGTATCCAGGAGGGGTGTGCACTACTTAAACCAGGACCTCGCTGCACGCAGTCCTGTTATGGTTGAGTTGCCTAGTTAGAGACCGAAGTCTAATTTGTTTTGACTAAGTTCTCGAAACTAGTTTAGTATTGTCCTAGTGAAAGTCTAGATTCTACATTAATCCTATCCATAACGCCATTTTGAATATTTTTATTGTTATCGGTATAAATTGGTTTGCAGGTTGGCAAATATTTTTATGTTTCTTCGGAAACCCATTTAATTATTTCATTTCACGCTGAATGCTTATTTTAATATGCTGTTTTACTGTTTTCCATTTTGACTATTTTTCCTATATTAGTAATTACTGTTTTAAAATCCTGTTATACGGCTGGGAGAACGTTGACGTTGCTCCTCACTGATTGTGGCTGTTATGTTTTTAAGATGACAGGTATGCATGTTTCCGGGTGTGGGCTAGCGGGCAGATATGATCCTTGCTCGAATAATTTTAATAATTATGTTTGTTGATTGTTAAACCCCTTTGTGGATTTATTTATTTTTGGCCATTTTATTTAGGGCCTAATGTTTGACTTCACCATTTATATTTTTATAAAAACATAGTTACAGCGTGTTATAATCCCGACTCTACAACGTTTCCGACACTGTATCGCGTTATAATTTCTAGGGGATTACAGTTGGTATCAGAGCATCACTGCTCCCGACGTTTACACACCTGAAATTAGGAAAAATACCAGTAAATTATTGAAACAGTAAATAAAGATATCTATAGAAATGGGTAGAAACAGATAAGGACTTAACTGTTAAGGTTATCTGTTCCTGAACTCGATGATTAGCATTGATTTTATGTTATTATTTGTGAACTTCAAGATGGCCGGAAGAGGTAACCGAAACAACAACAACAACAACAACAACACTGATCAGAGAGGTATCGAAGCACTGGCTGACACGCTACGCAACATAGCGCAGGCCATGAACGAGATGAACAACCGGAACCAACAGAGGCCCTTCAGCTTCTCTCACGCAGCTGAAGGAATGGCTAAAAGCAGACTGGACTATTATGATGGCTCCGTGGATCCCGAAGTCATGAACCGTTGGTTTCGACTAATGGAACGGCAATTTGGAATTTTGTGGACATGACGTAGGTCCACCCCGACGCGGCCACGCGCGGGTTTGGGTAGGCGAATGAATCTCGTGGTGAGATTGTTCTCGGGTTCGAAATTTAAGTCAAAATGGAGTTGCCACCGAATTTTGTGGTTATTCGGAACCATACGAGCCCACTCTATGTCGTCATGGGCTATACACAAAGTAAGCCCACTTCGATTTCAGAGTTCATTGGGCTCGTCCCTTTGCATTGCAATATCGATACCGTATAAACCGGCTTTCGTATATAGAATGACTCTCGTGCGCCAAGGGTTTCGGACATCCGGAAACCAAAGGTTCTGAGTAAGGGGTGAGGGTACGTGTTGGGAAGCCCACTAAGGACACCCAACCCCGCCCGCACATGGCGGCCTCTACTAAGACATCGTTCGTGTTCGTGTGAGCGCGCTAGTAAAACAATTAAATGATATGCAAACAGCGTTTTCGGGCTAAGCATATGAGTTATTGGTTAACTACGTCATTTAATGCATCTTGGTTATAGTCGAAATAATTTAGCATGCGAGGTTCATTTATAAAGCGATAAGCAAGTAAATAAATGAAACTCAAACGTAAATAACGTACAAGCTACACGGGCGGAAATACAACCCGGCCAATACAAAAATTATATAAACGACATGGAAATGATATAATAAATAAATAAAAGTTAGGGACGGACCCGTATGTAAGCTTGACTGCGAAATGTGTAAGTGGACTAACCTCGTTTAAATACACATTGTGTTGTACATCAAACGAAGGACGGAGACATAGGGCCTAGGCGTGATGCTAGCCCGATCCTATGCCTCGATGCCTTGTCTCGACTTATCATGTCGAAAAATCGATCAAAGTCATTAAGGTGTCGTGATGTGCATGGTTTTGAAAATGGAATAGTCACGTGATAGTCTTTACACGTGATGACTAATGTCGATAAAAAAGACGAGGCTTGAAAGTATGTGTCAAGGCCCTCGGTTTTCTGGGCTACGGGACTCACTCGATCGAGTCGGGGCTGACTCGGTCGAGTGTGTCCTAAAAAAGGTTTCTGCCCACGATTTGGGGGGTTACTCGGTCGAGTAGCAGGTGTACTCGGCCGAGTGGCACCTGTACGAGTCATGACTCGTGATTTTATGCGTTTTAAATCGAGAGTTGGCCGAATAAAATAGAAATATCGACGGATTTAGATTTAGTTCGGCTTGCCGGTACTATGATCATGTCTTATATGATTATAGTACCGTTGTCGGATTTTTGTAAAAGGGTTGTCACAATAAACGTGAGTTTTGGAAAATGGATTCACGTGATTGGCTTTACACGTGTCGACTAAAAAGCCGTAAAAAGGACGAGGCTTAAATGTTGCATTTAAGCTCTCGGTTTTCTGGGTTATAGGACCCACTCGGTCGAGTCATGGTCTGACTCGGTCGAGTGTGTCCTCGGAGAGTAGTCTGCCCAGTTTTATGGACGCTACTCGATCGAGTGGCCTATGCACTCGGTCGAGTAGTTCCTGTACGAGTGTCAACTCGCCTCGTTTTTTGGGGTTGAAAACGACGGTCGGTCGAGTTAAATACAAATATCGCATGATTTGAATTTAACTCGACCTCCGGTGCTATAATCGTGTATATGTACGATTATAATACCGTTGTCGGGACTTTATGAAAACGTTTACGTGAAGAAAATTTGAATTAGTAACGAAAGGCTTCCCTCTACGTCACGACATCGAGACTAATCCTTTCGGATTATGTGATGTCGGTTTTCGTGTCAACGGGTTCCGCACTAATTAAAATGGGATCGAATACGTTCAACTACGATTAGTCGCGATCACGTCATGCCCTTGAGTACATTGGGACGGGGCTCCTCGAAAGGGCTCCACCTCCGTCGTTGCTCGTAAAGGGGTTAGACGGACTTTGGGCGACAATTGTAGTCAAACGCATCCGAAACCGAATTTTCGATACTAGTTATACATATATACGCGGTATGATAGTAATGTTAGTAACGCGAAATAGAAAAGTTAGTATGCGAAAATGTAAAAGTTAGGATGTTAGAGTTAGTGTGTTAGCGTTACAATACTAGTATAAATATAATATTAACGATACAAAGAAAAACGTAAAACAAAGAGGACAAAGTTCGAAATGGGGTTTAGGACACCCTCAACATACATGCTTAGTAAGGACCTCGGAAATGGACTCGCGAATAGTGACGGGACTATGGAGTATTGAGGATGTATGTGAGTTATGGTGTATGTGTGTGTGTGTGGATGAATTGTCGGTTTATCGAGGGACAAGGGACTCGGTTTTGTGTGTGCTTGCTTAGGGTTGTAGAGTAGTGAGTGTGGCTGGAATGTGAGGTAAATGTAGGTAAAAGATGGGTTGGTGAAGTTGATCAAAAGTTGTGAAATGAGTGAGGGTCATGGGGTATTTATAGAGTTTACCCCACGACCTAGGGTCACTCGATCGAGTGGCCCTAGTGCACTCGGTCGAGTGCCCTAGAAAATGGGCCTGATCCGGTTTTTGACGCTCCACTCGACCGAGTGGGTCAGTCCACTCGATCGAGTGGGTTAGGTAAATCGTTATAAAAGAGAAAAGGGTTGACTTGATTGATTGTGTAATCTTTTTTGAAAATGGGGTTGGGCGCCAACTTCTAGAAGCCGCACTTGGGCTGTTTTTGTGACGGGTTCGTCTTTGACCGGGTTTTGACCCGGTCGCCAAAAGACGGGATTTATTTTTGGTGTCGGTTTTGGCCCAAATTAGTCTTATTTTGCTCGGAACGACCCACTGGGCGTGAATTTGAGGTCTGTTTTGTGAGATTATTACTCCGCTAAAAGTCCATGTCAGACATTATTGATTTCGGGTCCAAATCCGAGTATACTAAGTCACGTTTGCGTCCGATCATCATCGGGTGTTTGTCGGGAACTGCTATAGACACTAGCAGGCAAAATGCGGGTGTCTACAAATTTACTCCGCCCCCGAGAATCAGAAGGTGGGCCTAGCTGTGCTGTACCTGTCAGATGATGCAGACCGATGGTGGACCCAGGTTGGCCCGACTGCACTTCAGACTCCAGGATTCAACTGGACTCTGTTCAAGGCTCTCTTAGAGCAGATATTCTATCCCGAAGAGCTGAGGTATCAGAGGATGACTGAATTCAACGCTCTACGCCAGAATACCATGTCTGTAGAAGCTTACACCACTCGGTTCCACTTCCTGGCGAATTATGCTGGAGATCTGTTACCCAATGAGAATTCCCGAGCCTTCTTTTATCGAGGAGGACTTCGAGCCGATATCACCCTCAACATGCCCCGGAGTCTCGCAACTGTTAATGAGCTCTATAATGCCGCGCTTTACGCGGAGTCTTCGATTGAGCGGGTGAAATCTATGAACCCATCATCTGGTTATAAACGACCTTTCACCCATTCTGGGAATAACTCTTCATCTTCTTCTAAGAAGTTCAACTCTGGAGGTCTGGATTATTTTTCCTTTCTCTTCTTCTTTTACTTTCTTTTCTTCTAAAATTTCTGACTCTACTGTATGCTATTACAGGTAGTGGTTTCAAGAAAAACAATTTCAACTCGAAGCCCAACAACAAGAAGGATTCTAACTGTTTCAAATGCAAGAAGGCCTATCATTCTGGTTTGACTTGTGAGGGTAACCCTATTACCTGTTTCCACTGTGGAGAAGTGGGACACCGCTCTACCTTCTACCCGAAGAAAGCAGTAACCAATACAGCTACTGCAGCTGGCGCTGTTACTACTCCCGCTCCTCGTAAGGGACGTATCTTTGTGATGAGCCGTGCCGACGCTGAGGCTAATCCTGATGTGGTTACGGGTATGTTTCTGATTTCTGGTGTTAGTGCTTATATATTATTTGATACTGGCGCTTCCACTTCTGTCATATCTTCTATTCTGGCTTCAAAACTATCCTTAACCCCCTGTCTAGCTGAACCAATAGCTATTTCCCTTCCTTTTGGTGAAGTTGTTGACTGTTCTAAAGCTTATCAGAACGTACCTATTCTCTTTGCTGGTACTATTCTTCCTTTTACTCTCCTTGAGTTCCCTCTCGCTGAGTTCGACGTTATTTTGGGAATGGACTGGTTAGCTCAGTATGATGCAAGGTTTCAGTGTCGAGATCAGAAGATTTCTCTGAAGACCCCCGAAGGTGTTCGAGTGTCTTACAGAAGGGTATCAAAATTATTTCTGCCATGAAGGCTATTAGAATGCAGAGAAAAGGTTGCCAAGCATTTTTATGTACGGTAACTGTAACTGTTGAACTCCCCAAACTCGAGGAAGTGCGCATAGTGGGTAATTATGCAGATGTTTTTCCCGAGGAGTTAACAGGTATTCCACCCGAACGAGATGTGGAATTCACTATTGAGCTCGTGCCTGGTACTGACCCGATCGCCAAATCACCTTACAGAATGGCTCCTGCTGAGTTGCAAGAGCTACGCAAGCAATTGGATGAAATGATTGAGAAAGATTTCATTCGTCCAAGTTCTTCCCCTTGGGGCGCTCCTGTTCTTTTTGTCAAGAAGAAAGACGGTTCGATGCGCCTGTGTATTGATTATCGTGATCTCAACAAGGTTACGATCAAGAACAAATATCCTCTGCCCAGAATTGATGATCTCTTTGATCAACTTAAGGGTGCTTCTGTGTTTTCCAAGATCGACCTAAGGTCTGGATATCACCAAATCCCCGTCCGAGAATCAGACATCCCAAAGACGGCTTTCAGTTCGAGGTATGGACATTATGAATTCAAGGTCATGCCTTTTGGACTAACCAATGCTCCTGCTGTTTTTATGGATCAAATGAACAGAACTTTCAGGGAATATTTGGATCAGTGTGTTGTTGTCTTTATTGATGACATCCTGATTTATTCCAAGTCAGAGGTTGAACATGCAGAACATCTCAAGATTATTCTTGGCATTCTACGAGATCAAAAGTGGTATGCTAAGTTTTCCAAGTGTGAATTCTGGCTTTCCTAGTTAGCTTTTCTGGGTCATGTTTTCGCAAAGGAAGGTATTAAAGTTGACCCTGCTAAGATTTCAGCTATCGAGAGCTGGGCAAGTCCCAAAGATGTTGGCGAGATCCGAAGTTTCCTAGGTCTTGTTGGCTATTATCGAAGATTCGTGCAAGACTTTTCTAAGTTAGCACGACCTATGACTCAATTACTCAAGAAAGAGAATAAATTTCTGTGGAGTCAAGCCTGTGAAGATGCTTTTTCTGAGCTCAAGAGAAAGCTCACTTCTGCTCCTATCCTGACCCTACCTGAAGAAGGCGTTGGTTTCGATGTGTATTGTGACGCTTCCAAGAATGGTTTGGGTTGTGTCCTTATGCAGAACGGTAAGGTGATCTCTTACGCCTCTAGACAGTTGAAAGTTCATGAGGTGAATTACCCTACCCACGACTTGGAGCTAGCAGCCGTGGTGCATTCCTTGAAAGTTTGGAGGCATTATTTGTACGGAGTAAGATGCAAGGTTCACACTGACCATAAGAGTCTGCGATATCTCTTCACGCAGAAAGATCTGAATGTGAGACAGAGACGCTGGATCGAGTTAGTGAACGACTATGACCTTGAATTGGTATATTGTGAGGGAAAAGCTAACGTGGTTGCTGATGCCCTTAGCAGAAAGACCCTCCATTCCTTGACTCCGTGTTCTGGCTTGTCTGAGGAGTTGGCCCGAGATTTTGCCAAGATGTCTATTGATGTTGTTGATGAAGGTTATGATGGTCGCCTGAATGCCCTAGTTGCTGAACCAACTCTTTTCCGTGAGATTCGTGAGAAGCAGTTGGAAGACCCTTTTGTAGCCGGTATCCGAGAAAAGATGAATCTTGGTAAGGGTCTAGATTTTTCTGTGGATTCCAGTGGAGCACTGAAATTTAAGAACCGCTGGGTTGTCCCTGGTGATGCTGAGGTGAGAAAGCAAGTCCTAACCGAGGCACATAAGACGAGGTACTCTATTCATCCTGGTGGTGACAAGATGTATCAGAATTTGAAGCTCCATTTCTGGTGGCCTCATATGAGAGAGGACATTGCAGAGTTTGTAAGTAAGTGCTTGACATGTCAGCAGGTGAAGTTCGAGCAGAAGAAGCCTGGAGGTTTGCTACAACCACTCCCTGTTCCAGAGTGGAAATGGCAGTGCATATAGATGGATTTTGTGATGGCATTACCTAGGACCGTGAATGGTAGAAACGGTATTTGGGTTATTGTGGACCGCTTGACCAAGTGTGCACGATTCGTCCCAATTCGCGACACTTGGAGTTTGGAGAAGCTCGCAGAAGTGTATGTTGCCGAAATCGTCCGTCATCATGGTGTACCGCTCGAGATTGTTTCAGATAGGGATCCGAGATTCTGCTCTAAATTCTGGAAGGCTTTGCAAGATGCTTTGGGAAGCAAATTATTGATGAGTACCGCTTTCCATGCTGCTACTGATGGACAGTCCTAGAGAACGATCCAAACTTTGGAGGATATGTTGGGAGCTTGTGCTTTGGATTTCCAAGAGAATTGGATCCGACATCTTCCGCTGGTAGAGTTTTCCTATAACAACAGCTACCATGCTTCTATTAAGATGTCCCCGTTCGAGGCACTGTATGGTCGAAAGTGCCGTAGTCCCGTCTGTTGGGATGTTCCCGGTGAAGTGAAGATTTTGGGTCCGGATTTGTTGGCTCAGACTATTGATGTGGTGAATGTGGTCCGATCTAGGATGAAGTCTGCCAAGGATCGACAAAAGTCGTATGCTGATGTTCGTCGCCGACCTTTGGAGTTTTCGGTTGGTGATCTTGTGTTCCTGAAGGTATCACCTATGAAAGGGGTGAAACAGTTTGGGATTAAGGGTAAGCTCAGCCCTAAGTTCGTTGGCCCGTACCCTGTGGTCGAGAGAGTGGGCGAAGTTGCTTATAAACTGGAATTGCCTGCATCTATGGGTAAGGTTCACGATGTTTTTCATGTTTCTCAGTTAAGGAAATATGTTAGTGATCCCGAGCACGTGTTGGAGCCCGAGATTGTGGATCTCGAACCGGATTTGACTTATGAAGAAAGACTGGTGAAGATCACTGATCGCCGTGAGAAGCGTTTAAGGAACAAAGTTGTAACTCTGGTAAAAGTTTTGTGGCGCTGTAATCGGTTTGAGGAAGAAACGTGGAAAACCGAGTCTTCTATGCGAGCTAAGCATCCTCAACTCTTCGAGTAAGGTAAACCTCGATTTCCTATCTGCTTATTCTTAGTTTCGAGGACGAAACTTTCTTTTAGTGGGGAGGATTGTAACACCCGCTATTTTTCCTAAGCATTTTTATTCTTTTCGTTAGGACTCCGTCTTAACTCTGTCACTTTGCGGCCTCCTATTTCATCATTTTACTAAGCTCTATTTTAAATTTTTGAGTTTAATGATTTTTTATTTTTAATTTCAAAGATTTAAAATTCTTTTAGATCCATTTATTTGGTTTCTTCGTAAACAAATTAATTTTTCCGCAAGGAATTCTATTTCTCTTCGAATTGACATTTTAAAACTTGGATTTAAGTTATTTCTTTTCCTAAAAATGTTTGAATACGTTTCTATAATATTCTCAACTAGTAAATACTTTTATTTACAAAAATTTAGTTGTTAATGATTTTATTACGAAGCTTCGCGAATAATTATTTTCTTACGCGAGGTTTACACGAATTACTTTGAAATGCCTTTAACTATTTTACGATTATACTTATTATCAACTTATAAATTATTTGAGACCATTTCCTCACATTTTGGACCGACTAAGCTCTTGGTCACAAGTTTTACTACGTTTTATTTAAACGTTTCATTTTATCACGTTAAAACGTAAACGTAAGATTATTTCTTTTCATTCATTGTTGCATTATTATCAAAACTCTTCATACTCCTTTCTCATCTCTTTTGGCCGGCCACTTTAACAATGTTACACATAGTTTTCATCAAAACATTAATCTCATTTATATTTAGGAAACCATCCATTTTCATACTTCACTTTATTCATTCATCAAGTTTAAAAAAATCTACCTTCATCCCCTTTGGCCGTGGCACTTCCCTCCTACTCTAGGATTATTTTTGCTTCAATTCTAGTCTTAATCGACTCAAATTCATCGTCAAATAATCCTCTTTCCGTTCTCTTCGTTAAGGTATTAATCGACGTCGTTTTCGATCTATATTTACCTTGATTTTTACTAGTTTTCTCATGGTATTTTTATGCCATGATTTTCGTGTTTGGTAGGATTTGTGGACGATCCCGAAGCCGACGAATATAGTATCGATTCAGACTTGGAGTAGAGGTAACGTCGATGTTACTCGGTATTTCATGATTTTAATTGAGTATTTGCATGTATATATTTTTATGTTTTATTTTGGCAATATATGTATGTCATAAAATTTGGAAAATTTTGAAAAGTTGAAAATTTGCATGTTTCGGTATTTTTATCGCTTTTACGAGATTAACGATTAAATTGTTATATTAGTTTGTAAAATCATAATATTCGGCCTAAACATGTAATATATGTTTATATTCTGGAAAAATGTTGTTTTTGATGATTTTTAATAATTTAGTATTTTTCTGATATTTTTGATATCGATTATTGAATTATTACCGTTTACGGACAAAAACGATTAAAAGCCGATTTTTAGTTCTAGTACTTAAACATTTTATTTTAATCTGATTTTTGACGTGGTGAAACTTTCTGGTGAAATAGAATTTTCTGAAGTTTTTCATAATTTTTCGGAATTTTTAAGTGGATGAATTAATTAATCACTTTAAAGCATCGTTTATCGTTAAAACCGTGTTTGTTGTTTAAATTCTTGATTTCTGGTCTTTGGTTTAAATCTGGAAAAATTATGATTCTGATGATTTCATATTAAAATATAATTTTATGATTTTTAGTGTCTTAATAAAATGTTAGGAACGATAAGTTTTATTAATGGAATCGTTAATTGTGAAAACGGGTTTTAAAGACGGTTTTGACGGGATTTATTAAATCTGGAATTTTTGGAAATCTGGAAAAATGGTAGATTCTGGAAAATCATGAGTTTTTGGTTTAATAATAATTTTTGGATATTAATACTTAAATCGTTTTGTAATTACTATTTTTATTAATCGTTATTGTCGAGATTGGACGATTAACGGGAAAACGCTTTAAAAACCGAGTTTTAGAATTCTGGAAATTTTCTTTACTGGACAGAATGTCCATAAATATATTTTAACTATTTTACGTAATTTTTTTTACTATTTATTAAAGTATTTAATTAATAAGTATTGATTTTCGGACAAATTGTGATTTATCGTTAAAATGCTTCGTCTTTCCTAAAAGAATTATTTTTCCAGCAATTTTGAAAGTATTTAAATCTGAAACTTTAAGAGTTAAATCATCCCTTAACATACTCTAAATATATTTGTTGGTTTAATTAAATGAAGACGTTCAAATATTTAATTTGGAGTTTGCCGTGAAATCCTATTTATATTTTTATTGTCGAAACTAATAATAATTAGGGAATTTTAGCTTTTTAACTTTTGAAAATACCCTAATTAGTAATATTAAAATGTTTAAGACATTTTTAATCATTTTATAACGCTTATACGATATTTTAATAATTTCATCAAATTAAATGTTCACTTTAGTAATTAATATCGTTAAGGCCGAAAGTACTAGTTTTATAAATCTATATCGTTTACTAAAAATGTGTTATTAGTATAAACTAGTATTTTGCTATTTAGATATGATGCTATTTTTGGTAATGTTTCTAAAAATAGAAGTTTCCTAAAATAGAAAGTCCCCTCTTTTAGAACATAAATGTTTACTTCTTTTATCCTCATATTGTTTATAATGAATACATCTTTTAAATATCGATAATGGATTGTTTTGGAGTTATGGAATAAGGAAAAGTGTGGGTTTAGAGTAATATAGTCTGGGATGTACGATTTGCCATCAACTATAAAGCTGGGGTGTCTATGTTGAGACACATTGGTCGTTGAACTGAGCATGGTTTGTGTTCAAGAGGGTGTATGCTTACCTTAAACTTAGATATCGCACCGTGTAAGTCGCGTCGGGTTGAACTGGGTATGGTTTGTATCCAGGAGGGGTGTGCACTACTTAAACCAGGACCTCGCTGCACGCAGTCTTGTTATGGTTGAGTTGCCTAGTTAGAGACCGAAGTCTAATTTGTTTTGACTAAGTTCTCGAAACTAGTTTAGTATTGTCCTAGTGAAAGTCTAGATTCTACATTAATCCTATCCATAACGCCATTTTGAATATTTTTATTGTTATCGGTATAAATTGGTTTGCAGGTTGACAAATATGTTTATGTTTCTTCGGAAACCCATTTAATTATTTCATTTCGCGCTGAAAGCTTATTTTAATATGCTGTTTTACTGTTTTCCATTTTGACTATTTTTCCTATATTAGTAATTACTGTTTTAAAATCCTGTTATACGACTGGGAGAACGTTGACGTTGCTCCTCACTGATTGTGGCTGTTATGTTTTTAACATGACAGGTATGCATGTTTCCGGGTGTGGGCTAGCGGGCAGACATGATCCTTGCTCGAATAATTTTAATAATTATGTTTGTGGATTGTTAAACCCCTTTGTGGATTTATTTATTTTTGGCCATTTTATTTAGGGCCTAATGTTTGACTTCACCATTTATATTTTTATAAAAACATAGTTACAGTGTGTTATAATCCCGACTCTACAGTGTTTCCGCCACTGTATCGCGTTAGAATTTCTAGGGGATTACACATTTCACCCGGTGGTGAGTGCTCTCGAAAATCTTCGGGGAGGTGGAAAATGTCGTCGGGCGAAACTTCGGCCGGTGATTACTCTCACCCGATGGTTTTCTGCCTCTTTTTCCGATCTCTCTTTGTCGATCGATTGGATTACTTGAACTTTCCGTTGTGTGTTTTGCTCTTCGGACGATATATCTCTCTCTTTCATGCTCGTGGAAGCTCGGACACATTTTTTGTCGAAAATCCTGTCAAAATAGACAGAAAACTACCAAAAACACGTAAGATGTAAAAGAGAGACTCTAATGCGAGAAATACTCAAAATACGGCGATAATCGCACGCTAATCTCACAAAATGGAGGAAAAATGGGTCTAAATGGGAGGAAAAACGGTCCAAATTTGGCACACAACAAATCCCCCACACTAAACCGTTGCTCGTCCTCGAGCAAAGACTTAAAAAGAAATTAGCTGCTATTACTAAGCTAGACTATGTTAAGCTTATACCGGGCAATTAACGGGCCCGCTCCATCCCTTCAACTCACATCGAGATACCCATGAGGTAGAGTACCTCCATGCAAGGCAAGTCGGGTCTTGCTCAAAATTGAGGATGCGACTAACACACACACAAACACAAAAAACATGGAAGATACACAAAAATATAGACGCATCCAAAGAGAAAATAAATCATCGAATCCCTCTTCGAAACGGCAGAGAAAGCACCGATTTTAAACTCAAGACAAGTGAGAACACTACCAAGTTAGTCACCCAAATTGACATGGACAAAATTCTAATAGGATGACAATCAAACAATAAGAACATTGAAAATTTACCAAGGTCCTCCTAATTCCACTGAAGACGCCTACAACGGAACGATAAATGGAGTGGATAAGTGAGAACCATGGAGTTAGTAAGCACTGTAGGTAAGTGTTATCCCGTCTCCTAAGCTAAGCCTAGAGGGTCGTCCCAAACTCGAGAAAGTCAATTAGACCAAAATAAAAAGTGAACAAGTGTTTGCAAAATGGTAAGGATCAACTAATCACCGCTATTTTCCTTCCTCGGGACTCAGTCCTCTAGTAGGCATTTCACGGCAAATAGTCAACCAAGGGATTATTTGGGTTTGGGAATATTTTTCGAGGTTTTGATTTTCTTTTCGACTTTCTTTCTTTCCCCATTATTTCGGTTGAGGGCTTTTTTTTTTGATGCCTTCTTCATTTTCCCTTTGATTTTGGGTAGCCCATGATTGGCTAGATGGTATATTTGAGATTAAGGTAAAGCATATTTTTGCAAACTTATTTGTGAAATGGGTGAATGGTAGAGAAATAGGCTAGTCGGGTGTGCATCCCCTCCGAACCCACGAAAACATGGAAATTTGGACTAAAAATGGCTTCTCAAATAAGGTCACCTAAGAGAACGAGAAACGGCAACCAAGGCCTTATCACTCCATGGGTGGTTAAGGTGGTCAAAATGCAAATCCCGTTGTAGACTCCTAGTAGAAAAGACGGGCTCATGATAAATATTCAATGCAAGAATTGGTTCAAGGTCATTCTACTAGAATAATGTCCAAAAATCAAAAAAGGTTCCTAGCAAGGGAGTAATAAACACTCGGCCTAAAACCAAAATCAGGTTTTCAAAAACTTTACCTAGACAAAATATACAAAAATGAAAAAGAACACAAAAAGAACAAAACATGAGAAAACAAAACAAATACACAAGTATAGCCAAGCACTCCAAACTCCATCAAGTCAACACAATCCACAACCACCCATTCTAAAATGTTCACCAAGTGAACTTCCAAATAGCATACAAGCCCATACTCTCATACAATTAATAGAAGGGGAAAAAATGAAGGTAGAGGATATCACCAAGCGGTCTTCGTTTTTGCTACCTTACGTACCCATGTTAATTGGTCGGTGGTGTACCTACAAGAAGGAGAATGCAAGGCAATACAAGTGACACAAAAACGAAAACAAAAAGAAAAGGAAACTAAAATGAAGAGAAAAGGAAAAAAAAATTGGTTTTCGATTTTTAAAGGAAAAATGAAAAGAAAAGGAAGAAAAGGATAGTAGATTCCTCCCCCACACTAAAACTGTGCATTGTCCTCAATGCACGAGTAGGGGAAGAATCGAAAAACAAGAAAAAGAGAAAATAACGG
Source organism: Agrostemma githago (assembly GCA_958450325.1). NCBI lineage: Eukaryota > Viridiplantae > Streptophyta > Magnoliopsida > Caryophyllales > Caryophyllaceae > Agrostemma > Agrostemma githago. The sequence goes on from OY288253.1 coordinate 9,109,009, forward strand.
AAAATCTTTTTGAATTTTTATGCTTTTTCGATTTTTTTTTTGTGTTTATCCAAAATTAAGTGAATTAATATAAAATAAGGAAAAGAAAATGAAAAGAAAAGAAAATGAAAGTAAAAGAAAAGAAATGGAGAAAAAGAAAATAAAATATGGAGAAGGTGGCGGGTCTAGGTGTAATCACATCACCTAGACCTAGCCAAAGAGGAAAATGAAAAATAAGAAGAAAATAAGAGAAAATAAGAAAATAACCTAAAATAAAATAAAATAAAATGAAGTAAGAAAAGAAAATAAAGATAAAGTCTAAATAAAAGAAGAAAATGAAAAGGAAAAGGAAAGAAAAGAAAAATCGATAAGAGGAGAAGGGGCGCAGGTGTAATCACGTCACCTCACCCTGATTCCGCGCGAATCAGAAAAAAAAACAAAAGAGAAAGAAAATTTTTGGATTTTTCAATTGGCCTTGGTGCGATCAATTCACCTAAGACCGGGAGCTTACGGCAAGACCCTTCCTCAAAGGGTACCTGCATAAAAACCTCATTTTTTTGCATTTTCCCTGGAATTTTCGGTGTGTAACGACTCAAGTAAGGTCACGGAGGGGCTGAAAACTCACCAAACCATCAAAAATATCATCACAAATAACTAACAATCATAATCATCAATTGCCAAAACTGGCGCTACAGAGACTAACAAAAACTACTGATAACAGTATAAAAATACCGACGACTGACATCCGACACCGCCCCCCCACCCCACACACACTAACCGACGACTCTCAACCACTCACATAGAACCCGGGGGATGAGGTGGTGGGTAGTAAGACCCTGGCGGAGGCATACTGAAAAATTGATCAAAATAGTGTTGCTGTTGTTGCAACATCCTCTGGTTCTCCGCCGCCGCCAACCTTGCTGCTTGGGCATCCCTAGCAGCGTCTCTGGCCATCTCATAGCTATTCTGGGACCACTCGAAACCATCTCTGGAGTAGGTGTAGGAGTTATGCGCAGTATCGCGCGCATTCCGAGCCAGGTTATAGGCACTTTGGGCCAAGTTTAGTGAAGTGGTCAAGTTTTCCCAAGTCTGACGTGTACGGTCATAAACTTCCCCCCATTGGCTATAAAACTCCTCCGATCCGAAGAATGAAGAGTGTCTCAGAGGACTCATATTCACGTCGTCCTGGAAACCGGGGGTAGACTGGGTGAAAGTGGAGTGTCAGTGTGGGGTGAAGTTAGTAAAATCGGGGGTGAAAAACTGAGAGGCCTGAGGTTCAGATTGATGGGAGGAAGAGGGTCCACGGGATGAAGAAGGTAATGCTCTACGACCCTCGTTCCGGAAGGTTTCAACCTCCGGTTCCTCCTCCGGTTCCTCCTCCGATACATCTTCTACTTCTACCTCCTCATCACCATAGTCTAAAGGTCCGGCGGGGTAGTTAACCTAATAGAACTTACCACGGGTGTTATCCCGAATGTACTCCCCTGACCTTTTCGGCATGCCGAAATTCTCCTTAATATCGAGCCTCACCCATTCGGGGTTGGGCATTGAAATAGCTCGCAATTCAGTAATTTTGTACAAGAACAAACTGTTATAACTCTCCACTTGGGGCCAAACAAGAAAAGGGCAATAGGTTTCGTCTAAATAATTCCCCACTCCGATTACTGGTCTCATGTCACTAAAATTAACGTCCAAAGCTCTAGCTATCATCGTGACTACGCCACCACAAGAGATGTTCTTGCGGTTGTCCTTCGCAACTTGCGCAAAATGCAAAGCTAGGGCCTCGGACATGTCGATCGAAGGGCCTCTATTCAGAACCGCATCCTCTAACAGTTATACGGCCATGGTACCACAGTTATGGTGCGTATCATAGCTCGAGAGAAAAGAATTGGCTATGATACGTGCCAAATATTTGAGGATGGGGTTCCGAATGGAGAATGAACGCATTTCCCCCCTTCAAAGTCCTTTGACGGGCAATCTTAAACCAAAATTTATCACAAGCAAATTTTTCATCTCTAGTTTGCCCCGCCCGAGGCCTTCCAAGGACAGAAGTAGGTAAACCAAGCAATGCACCAAAATCCTTCAAGGAGAAGACATATAGAGTCTCAAGCAATTGAAAAGTGACGGTAAGGTCATCACCACCACTTAGCTCATAAGTTGCGAAAAACACACAAGTCAATTTTTGAAAAGTTTCCTCGGTCGAGGTATAAAATTTATTCAGTCCGAGATTTTGGTACATTGTTCGGACCTGCGGTTCAATTCCCATTCGCCTAAGAACATCCCGAGCTGCCCAACGAGTTGGCTCGATCGACAATTCCAAAAAATTTTAAACTTTTCCAATTGGGATTTCTTGGCGAAACAGACATTAGACTCGGAGTGACAAAAATTATGACGAATTGAAGGGTAAGGTACCTCTAGAAAAACCGCTTGTTCGCGCGAGACAGAGCCTTGTGCATGAACGGGCATCGAGACAGATTGGTCCCGGACTTCGATCGGCTCGTCGGAACGTGAAGAGGACGTCGAACCCGAACAACGATTGAGAATGGATGATAACCTCTTCCTTGCAGTTTGCTTAAATCCTCTCATTCTTGATGATTGAATTGGGTGATTTGGTGATGGAGGTTAGGGTTTGTGTTGTCAAAAATTGGATTGATTTCTCAAAACGAATTCCTAGAAGATGATAGGAACTCGATAAGGATGAAGAATGTGGGATTATATTAGAATTTAGTGAAGAAATTGGAGGATTGGAGGGGATTTAGGGTGGTAGGATTTGGAGGTTTTTGAGATTTTTGAGGTTTATTTGAGGAGAGAGAGGAAAAAGGGGTGATATGAAGAAGAAAGAGGGGTGGGTTTGGGTATAGTGTGACGCGGGGTGAAGTTTCACCCGGTGGTCACCATCGGGTGAAATTTCACCCGATGGTCTTCGGACCATTCCTCGTTAATTATGCGCAATTCACCGTCGGGCAAAATTTCGCCTGGTGAGATTCCATCGGGTGAAATTTAACCCGACGGAATTCTGTCAATTCCCAAGTCACGAATAAGTTCACCGTCGGGCGAAGTTTTGCCCGGTGAGATTCCACCGGGTGAAATTTCGCCCGACAGGTTTTTCCGTCAATTCATTAATTACAACATAATTGCCATCGGGTGAAGTTTCACCCGACGAACTTCGGGCAACAATTCCACCGGGTGAAGTTTCACTCGGTGAGATCCTCCACTCCAAATAAGCCTTTTGTTGCGAAAATGCTCTTCGACTTGGTCCAAACCAACTTTAACTCTTCGATAAAACCAATCTTCTCAACTACCCATGTATTTACTACATGGGGAAAAACTCTCTTAATCATTGTAGAGTAACCCAAAAATTCCGAAAGAAATCGTCACAAGTCCTGCAGGTGCCATAAGAAGCAAGCTCCAAAGGAAAAATTCAAAAGCTATTGTCCAAGAAAAATAAAAGAGTACGAATTATACAACTATTTACAAGGTGGTTATTGTGGACACCACCAAACCGAATCAAATTTTTTGAGCTTAATCGGGGTTGCTTGAAAAGCAGCCCGGAGGGTCTTGAGTATTAATTTCAAATTCAGTGTTGCTGATCTTGAACTCTCTTCTAAACTCCGGCAAGCCCATAAGTCGTGCTACCTCGAGAAGCATGGCAAATTCCTCTGGAATACCTTCTTCGGAGGTAGGACCAAGTATGAATAGGGCACCATCGTCTTCTTCGTTATCATAATCAAGATCTTCAGTGGATGGTTCTTCATTGGATGGAAATTCCACCATTTGATTCCATAGTTCCCCGCCAAAAGAATTCTCGGGAAGGAATGCGGGCAATACAAATTGAACCGTGTCATTAGCAACATTGAAAGATAGTCGCCCTCTCTTCACATCAATGATTACTCCACCAGTAGCTAGGAAAGGCCATCCCAAGAGAATAGGATTCCGCTCCTCTATAGGCATGTCGAGAATAAAAAAATCGGTGGGGATACATAGATTCCCCACGTCAACCATGAGGTTGCGAGCTAGACCATAAGGCTCCTTTGTAGTTCCATCGGCCATTTGCACATTAAGTGGAAAGTAGTCCAAGTCCTTAATGTTGATGGTACGAGCAATGGCTAGGGGCATTTGGCTAATGTCGGCGCCTAAGTTACACAAGGCTCAGTCTATCAAGACATGGTCTATGGAACAAGGTATGGAAAAACTACCCGGATCACCTAGTTTGATGGGGATTGTAACTTTTGGGGCGACTCTTGGGGAAATGGGAGCTTCTTTCCTTACGGTGGGTTTCAAAATAATGTCTCAGATATACTCAAATGGGGTAGGCATGGAAGGACTTGTATCAATGTTTTCTAGCAGATTGGTGAAGGTTATCATTTCCAAAGCTTGGTTATTAAAGGGGATTTGGGGCCTATCATTCAAGGGTGGTACATCAATTCTAGAGACTAGGTTCATGTTTTCTATTGGAATCTGTTCAATGACGTTGGTGAGGTCTCATACAAGGTACTTAGAGGGATCTCTAATTGGTCTTTCGGTTACGTCTTTGACCACATTCTCATCGAATTCATTGATTGAGGGATGATATGTATAGGGTTGTGGGTCAAAGGGTTTCACCGGTCCCTTGTTGCTCAATACCTTAATAGCATTCACGGATGCATGATTGGAAGAATAGGTCGGTTCTTGGGAAAATCGAGCTCGCGAGGCGACACGTGCCTCTAAAGCTTCAAGTCTAGCTCGATTTGATGCATTTTCTTTCAATAGATACTTGAGCGTCCCTTAAATATCATAAAAAGGTCGAAAGTTACCTTGAGTATGCCTTGGAGGACCTTGATTATGTGGAGGATAAATTCCAAAGGGAGGACCATAACTAGGTCGATGGGGTCCTTGAGAATAGGAATAACTTTGATTGAAATGATTTTCATGAGAAGATCTTTGTTGATGGTTGAACCCATAGGAATTATGATAAACCCTTTGATTGGGGGCTCTTGGAATTGTATAAGTTGGCATGGAATAAGATCCGTTTCCCCAATTAGGATTGTTCGTGTGAGATTTTTCATAGGTTCCTTGGGTATCAGCTTGATATACATTCTCCTCCCTCTTGCAAAGATCAGAATCATGATCACATTTTCCACAATATAATGATCACATGGTATTTCTACTTGATATAGCTTGGGAGGTGAGATGGATATTCGCCTCGGTGGTGTGACTCTTCTTGGTGGGGTAATTCTCATTGATGGGGGCCTCATCTCGGGTTGAGAAGCATCTCTAGCAACCATTGCTTCAAATCTCTCAATTAATTGGACGATTCTCGCCTCAAGAGTGGTCTCCATATCACTTGACGATTTTGACTTTTCAATTGACTCACCACCTTGTATTTCCTTAGCACGCATGCCACTTTTGGGCATCTTCTCGAGAAGCTTATGGGATTCAACCTCGTTGAGTAAGAAAAAGTCACCTTTTGCAGCCGTGTTAAGATTGTCCTTTGCATCGACGGATAAAGAGTTAAAAAATGTATGGAGTAAGAGCCAATGAAGGATACCATGGTGTGGCTTCGCTTATATTCTCATCCTATTGTTGTTGAAAGGTTTGGATTTCTTTCCTACATTTGTTAGTCTTGGATGGTGGGAAATATTTCTCAAGGAAAGTGTTGCATAAGTGCTTCCAAGTGTGAAAAGTATTGTTACGGAAACTTTGAAGCCACCTCCTTGCTCCTTCACGCAAGGTTCGGGAAAAAGAATCCGGTGTAGTTGACACTTGGTAAGACCTTCGAGCTTGATAGCAATAAGACTCTCCTTGAAAAGATAAACATCCTTACCTGATACGAGCCCTCCCAGTCTGCACTCAGCTTCCCGTGCTCCCGCGCTTTTCCTATGGCCTCTGTCTTCCTTAGGACAAAATCACCCACCTGAAAGCTTCTTTCTGCTACCTTTTTATTGTATGTCTGCCTCATCCTTTGCTGGTATGCAGCAATGTTGACATAAGCATCAGCTCTGACCTCACTGACTAGATCTAGTGCCTCCGCCATTGCTTCTTCGCTGCCCTATGTGTCCAACATCTATGATCTGAGGGTAGGAAAGCGAGCCTCAATTGGTAGGAGAGCCTCTGCCCTATATACCAACCCGAAGGGCGTTTGGCCTGTGGATTCTTTCCTAGTGGTTCTGATGGACCATAGTACGCTTGGCAGCTCATCGACCCATCAGCCATTCAAATCACCTACCATCTTCCTTAACCCGTTCAATATTTGCTTATTAGCGGCCTCAGCCTGACCGTTCGTTTGAGGATGGGAAACGGATAAATATGCTACCGCAACCCCATGTCCTTCTAACCATTCCCGCAAGGAGGGGTTGTCGAACTACCGACCATTATCAAATACCAGCACTTTGGGGACACCATAACGGGTCAGTATATTCCGCCATATAACTTTCTTGACTGCTGGTTCTGTGATATTGGGGACAGTCTTCACCTCTATCCATTTTGTGAAATAGTCGATGGCGACTATCAAGAACTTCTTTCCTACAGTGGCAATAGTGAATGGGCCGATGATGTCCATCCCCCACTGAGCAAAGGGAATAGGAGATAAAATCGGCTGGAACTCTCGAGCCGGGGCATGTATGACCGGGGGATGCATGAAGCTGGCACATCCTACACTTCCTGGTTAGTTCCTTAGCATCTGCCTTCATGGTCAGCCAATAGTATTCGACTCTTAGGGCTTTATGAGCTAAACTTCTTCCTCCTACATGATGTCCGTAGATCCCCGAGTATATGTCGTCGAGGACGAGGGACGCCATGCGGGGCCCGAGGCACCTTAGCAAAGGTGACGAGAAAGATTTCTTGTACAACTCATCGTTTATCATGATATAATGTACGTCACTTACCTATACTTTCCTTCTTTGTGTCGGATCCTCCGGTAGGATCCGATCCCTTTTAAACTGTATGATGGGAGTCATCCAGTTTTCTTGTTCCTCCCCCTCGACTGAGCCTATCGGGTCTAGAGCTGTAGCTTCGCAACCTGACTTAGCTTTTCTCACATGGACCCATACCAACCGTCCTATATCCTGCAGACTTGAACTCGCCAATTTCTACAAGGCGTCTGCGCGGTATTTCTGGGACCTTGGGACTTGTTTCACTGTATACGACTTGAGTTTTGATAGCTCGGCCTTTGCCTTTTTCAGATATCGGGCCATCGCTGGCTCTCGCGTCTCATATTCCCTGTTGATCTGATTTGCGATAAGCTGTGAATCCGTAGCTAGCATCACTCTTTCGGCTCCTGCGGCCGCGGCTAGGCTGATGCCTGCCAGTAGTGCCTCATATTCAGCCTCGTTGTTCGAGGCCGGGAACATGAGCCTCAGCGCATGCTCGAACTCAGCCCCCTCTGGTGTGAACACGATTCCAGCTCCTGCCCCGACGGTCGTCGACGATCCATCTGTGTACACTTGCCATTCACCAGCCGGGGGAGCATCCTCCTTCGAGTGGGAACACTCGGCCAAGAAATATGCTAGTGCTTGCTCTTTGATCGCGGTCCGAGCTTGGTGTTATATTCCTAGCCCACTTAACTCTATTTCCCACTTTAGCAACCTCCCGGATTTCTCGAACTTCTCTAGAATCCTCTCTAGAGGTTGATTGATGCGCGTTGTCGCTAACCCGCATGCAAACAATATTTATAACTCGGACTGATCACAGAACAAATGAATGTAGTCGTGGAAGTCAAGGTCGATCCACAGGGAAGGTGATGTTACTTGAGTGATAACGATGTGTTTTGGGGTCTAGTAGGGGGGTTTGAAGTCGAGTCTAGGTTGAAATTCGATAAACGATAAGAAATAATAAATAAGGAAAAGGAGTTAAGGGGAGTCGGGGAATCAAGAACGAGATACATAAACAAGGAAACAAAGAACAATGCACGATTGAATGAGGAGTGAGTCCCCTTTCGGTTCCTCCACTCAACCTAACTAGAACCCATTTTCATGATGAAATAGTTAAGTCCCTAATCGGAACTACCCAAATCCAGAGTTTCCCCATATTGATTCAGATGAGTAAAGGTCGACCAAAGTGATCAAGTAAGGTCAACAATTACACAACAATTCCAAATTAAACAAATCAACCCAAGCGCAATAATCCCAAGGATCCTTAATCCATGATACCCAATTCCATCCTCCCATAGCCCCTTAACAAAAGTCACTCACTAATCATAATTAGGTGAACAAAAATAGATGATAAGAAATCTAGGAAAAGACAATTCATATTGATCAAGAAGAATGAAAAGTAATCTAATCACAATTGAAAGAAGAACACTACAAAGAGCAACAACTAAGAAGGAAATAAATAACAAGGCAAGATAAATAAAGGAACACAATAAACTAGGGAGGAAATAAAGAAACCAGACAAAGAAGAGAGAAAATAGGAGAATACCAACAATGAAGAAATTTATAAAGGAAAAGGATGAAGATAATAATAGTTAATGAAGAAGCTTCAAGGCACCATACAAAAGTCTTGTCACATAAACCCTTGTAAAACCTCTTGATCTTCAATAAAAACCAAATCTTCAATAAAGGAATTAACTTGATAGCCAAAATGAAGGATTAACATAAATCAAAAGAGTAATCTTGATCTAATTCTAGAATTCTTCTATGGAAACTACAAAGGATAAATATCTAACTAAGGAGGCTACTAAACTATGAAGATGATGACTAAACTAAGCACGAGAAGGTAGGTGTGTAATGGAAATCTAGGGTTAACTATATAGACAAAGTCCTTAATGGATCACTTAATACTAAAGCCCAAATCCAATCTAGCTTCATTAGTAAGACATTCGCCATATGAGTCTTCAAATGGTGAAACTTCACCCTGCGAACAATGTCATTCACGAGCTAATACCGCCGGGTGAAATTCACCCGGTGGTTTCACCCGATGAAGTTCCTCTCCAAATTATGCATTTTGGCGCTCCTTTACCATCAGGCGAAACTTCACCCGATGGATGAAGTTTCGCCCAGTCATTTCGCCCGGTGGTCAAAGTCTCCTGAAGATCTTCGGGGAGGTAGAAATGTCGTCGGGTAAAACTTCGCCCGGTGGTATCTCATCGGGTGAAACTTCACCCGGTGAATTCTGACCTCTTTTCTGGTCTCTTTCTTTGTCATTTGCTTGGATTGCTTGGACTTTTAGTTTTGTGCATTGCTCTTCGGACGGTATTCCTCTCTCTCGTGCTCGTAGAAGCTTAGACACGCCTTTGGTTACGAATCCTATCAAAATAGATCGAAGAACTACCAAAAATACGTAAATTGCAAAAGAGAGACGCTAATGCGAGAAAGACTAAGAATAAGGTGATAATCATACTCTATTCTCGCAAAACGGAGGAAAACGGGTCTAAATGGGAGAAAAAACGGTCCAAATTTGACACACATCAATTCCCCCACACTAAACCGTTGCTCGTTCTCGAGCAAAGACCCAAAAAGAAACTAACTACTACTACTAAGCTAGACTACGCTAAGCCGAGGCGGGGCAATTAACGGGCCCGCTTTGTCCCTTCAACTCACATCAAGATACCCATGAGGTAGAGTACCTCCGTGCAAGGTAAGTTGGGTCTTGCTCAAAATTGGGGATGCAACTAAACACACACACAAGAACATAAAACAAAGAAGACACACAAAAAGATAGTTGCATCCAAAGACAAAAATAAATCGCAGAATCCCTCATCGAAACGGCGGGGAAAGCACCGATTCTAAGCTCGAGACAAGTGAGAACACTACCGAGTTAGTTACTCAAGTTGACATGGACAAAACTCTAATAGGATGACAATCAAACAATAAGGGCATTGAAAATTTACCAAGGTCCTTCTAGTCCACTAAAATGCCTACAACGGGATGATAAATGGAGTGGAGTAAAGTGAACCATGGAGTTAGTAAGCACTGGAGGTTGGTGTTATCCCGTCTCCCAAGCTAAGCCTAGAGGGTCGTCCCAAACTCGAGAAAGCCAATTAGACAAAACAAAAAAATGAACAAGTGATTTGCAAAATGGTAAGGATTAACTAATCACCGCTATTTTCCTTCCTCGGGATTCGGTCCTCTAGTAGGCATTTCACGGAAAAAAGTCAATCAAGGGTTTATTTGGGTTTGGGAATGTTTTTCGAGGTTCGATTTTCTTTACGGTTTTTCTTTAATTTCCTTTCCCCAGTTTTTCCAGTTGAGGGTTTTTTTTAAGAATTTTGCCCTTCTTCATTTTTCCCTTTTTGCTTTGAGTAGCCCATAATTGGCTAAGTGATGCATTTGAGATTCAAGGTAAAGCAACAAAAAAATTTGCAAACTTATTTGTGGAAGTGGATGAATGGTAGGTAAATAGGTAAGTCGGGTGTGCACCCCCTCCGAACCCACAAGAAGATGAAATTTTGGACTAAAAGGTGGCCTCTCAAGTAAGGTCACCTAAGAAAACGGGAAACGGTAACCAAGGCCTTATCACTCTATGGGTGATCAAAGTGCTCAAATGCAAATCCTGTCGTAGACTCCTAATAGAAAAGACGGACTCATGGTAAAAATTCAATGAAACTATTGGTTCAAGGTCATTTTACAAGAACAATGTCCAAAAATCAAAATGGGCTCCTGAAAAGGAAGTAGTAAACACTCGAGACTAACTCAAAATCGGGTTTTCGAAATCTTTTACCTAGACATGCTATACAAAGATGAAAAAGAACACTAACAGAACAAAAATAAGAAAAGAGCAAAATAAAACACACAAGTAGAGCCAAGCACTCTGATCTCCATCAAGTCAACACAACCACAACCATCAATTCCAAAACGTTCACCAAGTGAACCTCCAAATAGCATACAGGCCAATATTCCCATGTGAATAGAGAAGTAAAAGGACAAAGGTAGAAGATATTATCGAGTGGTCTTCAATTTCGCTACCTCGTGTCCGTATGCAGAATGGTTGGCGGTGTACCAACGAGAAAGGAGAAAACAAAGCAATACAAGTGACACTAAAAAGGGAAGAAAAATAAAACTAAAATGAAGAGAAAAATAAAATCTTTTTCGGTTTTTGGGTTTTTAAAGGGAAAAATGAAGAAGAAAAGGAAGAAGAGGATAGTAGACCCCTCCCCACACTAAAACTGTGCAATGTCCTCAATGCACGAGTAGGGGAAAAGATCAAAAAAGGAAAAAAGAGAAAATAATTGGAAAATCTTTTTGAGTTTTTATACTTTTTCGAATGTTTTTGAATTTTTTTTAAAATTAAGTGAATTAAAAGAAAAAGGAACTAAAATAATGAAAAAAGAAAGTAAAATGAAAATGTGGTGGGCCTAAGTGTAATCACGTCACCTAGACCGTAGCCAAAGAAGAAAATGAAAAATAAGGATAAAATAAAATAAGGAGAAGAAAAATGAAATAAAGGAAAATAAAATCAAATATAATAAACGAAATAAAATAAAACGAAATAAGAGAAGAAAATGAGATAGAAGAAAATAAAATAAGAAAATGAAAATGAAAAAGGGAGAAAAACCGAGAGGGGAAAGGGGACGTAGGTGTAATCACGTCACCTCGCCCCGATTCCGCACGAATCGGGAGAAAGAAAAGGGAATAGAAATTTGGATTTTCCATATGGTCTTGATGCAATCACTTCACCTGCACCAAGACCGGGAGCTAAACCTCAGGTCCTTCTTCTCTAAGGTACCTGCAACAAATCCTCACGCATAACCGACCCAAGTAGGGTCACGGAGGAGCTAACAACTGACCAAATTATCAAAATCACCAATAATCATAAAATTGCCAAAATCGGCGCTGCAGAGAACTGATAAAAATTACTGACAACAGGCAACCGACACTCCCCTCCCCAACTAACCTCTACCGACACTCAACCATTCTCACAAGGGACCCGGAGGAGAAGGTGGCGGGTAATAAGACCCGGGCGGAGGCATACCAAAGAATCGATCAAAGTAATGTTGTTGTTGCTGTAACAGTCTTTGGTTCTCCTCCGCCGCCAACCTAGCCGCTTGGGCATCCCTCGCAGCGTCTCTAGCCATTTCGTAGCTGTCCCGGGCGTACTCAAAATCGTCTCTAGAGTACGAATAAGAATGATGCGCAGTATCGCGCGCATCCCGGGATACATTATGGGCGTCTTGGGCCAAGTTAAATGAGGTGGTCGAATTTTCCCATGTCTGTCTAGTGTAGTTATAGACCTCCCCTCATTGGTTGTAAAAGTTCTCAGATCCAAAAAAAGAGGAGTGTCTCGGAGGACTCATACAAACGTCCTCCTGAAATTCGGGGGTCGAGTGGGTAAAGGTAGAGTGACGGTGTGGGGTAAAGTCTGTGAAGTCAGGGGTGAAGAACGGAGAGGTCTGAGGTTCGGACTGACGGGAGGAAGAGGATCCATGAGATGAAGAGGGTAAAGCACGCTGACCCTCATCCCGGAAGATTGCAACCTCTGGTTCCTCCTCCGTCACATCCTCAACTTCGATTTCATCATCGCCATAATCCACTGGGCCCGCCGGGTAATTGACCTGATAAAACTTACCTCCGGTGTGATCCCGAATATACTCCCCGGATCTCTTGGGCATGCCGAAGTTCTCTTCGAACTCTAGCGAAACCCACTCAGGATTAGGCATAGCGATAGCTCTCAAGTCAGTAATTTTACACAAAAACAAACTGTTATAATCGCCCTGAGGCCAAACCAGAAAAGGACAATAAGTCTCATCTAACAGCTTACCCACCCCTACGACTAGTGTCTCACCGCCCAAATCAAGGCCTAATGCCTTAGTTATCATCGTAACAACACCATCACAAGAGATCTTCTTGCGGTTGCCCTTCGCAACTTGGGCAAAATGAGTCGCTAATGCATCAAAGATGTCAATGGAAGGGCTACGGTTCAGAACCACATCCTCAAGCATTTGTACGGCCGTTGCACTGCGGTTATGGTGTTTATCATAGCTCGAAAGGAAAGAATTCGCTATGATACGTGCCAAGTACTTGAGGATGGGGTTGCAAATCGAAAATGAGCGTATTTTACCTCCTTGGAAAACTCTCTGGCGGGTAATCTTATGCCAGAATCGGTCTCGGCAAAGTTTTTCCTCACGTGATTTCCCCGCCCGAGGTCTCCCAGAAACTAGAGTAGGTAAGCCGAGAAATGTACCAAAAGCCTCAAGAGACAAGACATGATGAGTTTCCCGCAACTGAAATGACACAGTACTGTCATCACCATTGGCATTCAGCTCAAAGGTTGCAAAAAAATCACAGGTCAATTTTCTGAAAGTGTCCTCAGCTAAGGCTTAAAAATTTCCAAGACCAATCCTCTCGCACATTGTTCGGACCCGCGTCTCTATGCCCATATGGATAAGAACTGTCCTCAAGGCCCAATGGGTAGGCTCAGGACGACAATTCCACAAAACTTTAAAACGATCAAGACATGTTTTCTTAGAAAAATGAACACCAGACTCGGGGTGGACAAAACTACGACGAATAGAGGGGTAGCGTACCTCAAGCGGAACTGGTTGTTCACGTGGAATCAAGCCTTGGACTTGAATCGGAATCAAGACATGCTCTTCCGACTGCGAAGAGGACGAAGAACCCAGTCTGCGGTTAAAAACAGATGATAACCTTTTCCTGGCAGTTTGTTTGAATATCTTCATACTTGAAGCTTGAATAAGGAGAGATGTAATGGAGTTTGGGTTTTAAGTTGTTTGGATTTAGTCGATTTCTTCAAAAATAATTCCTAAAAGTCATTAGGAATGTGATGAGGATGAAAAGGATGGGATTTAATTTGAATCTGGTTGAGTAATTTGAAGATTGGAAGGAATTAAAGATGGTGAAAATTGGGGCTTTTAGGTTTTTGGGGTTTTTTGGTTGGAGAGAGAAGAAGATAGTGGAAATTATGAGGAATGAGGGGTTAGTTTGGGAGGTAAATGACGCGGGGTGAAGTTTCACCCGGTGGACTTCCATTGGGTGAAATTTCACCCGACGGACTTCGGTCCAAAAATCAACAATTTAGCTCAATTTACCGTCGGGCGAAATTTCGCCCGATGAGATTCCATCGGGTGAAGTTTCACTCGACCGATTTCCGTCAATTCTGAGCCACAAAAATTTCACCATCGGGCGAAGTTTTGCCCGATGAGATTCCATCGGGTGAAGTTTCATCCGACGGATTTCCGCTTCAGTTCTTGCATGTCCATCCCAATTGTCATCGGGTGAAATTTCACCCGACGGGCTATGGGTACAAATTCCACCAGATGAAGTTTCACCCGACGGTTTCATCCACTCAAATATGCTTTTTGCTGCGAAAATTTCTTCTCGACCCGGTCCAAACCAATGTCGACTCCACGAAATTCATACTCATCTCAATCCGTGTATCGAAATACACGAATAAAAACTGTCTTAGTCATTGAAGCACACCCTAAATACTCCAAAAAGAAATCTTCTTAGATTCTGCAAGAATCATTAAACATGCTCCACAGGAGTACCAAAGATCATTGTTCAAGAGTAAACTTAAAGAGTACAAATATACATATTTACAAGATGGTTATTGTGGACACCAACAAACCGAATAAAATTGTGCAAGTTTAACTGGGGTTGCAAGAAAAGCAACCCGGAAGACCATGCATGGTTTACGTTCTTGAAAGTAATATCACCAATCACAAGCTCTCTCCTTGGCCTCGACAACCCCATAAGTTGAGCCACCTCGGGAAGCATATTACAATCCTCGATAATACTTTCAGAAGTGGGGCAAAGTAAGAATAGGGCACCATCATCCTCGCTATCATCATAATTGACATCTTCTATAGATGGTTCCTCTATAGTGGAAAATTCCACCATTTGGTTCCATAATTCACCGTTGAATGAGTTCTCCGGGAGGAATGCGGGTAGTACAAATTGAACAATGTTTTTAGCAACGTTAAAAGATAATCTTCCTCTTTTCACGTCAATAAGCACTCCACCGGTGGCTAAGAAGGGCTGTCCCAACAAGATGGGGTTGCGCTCCTCTACGGGCGTGTCCAAAATTACGAAATCGATGAGGATGTACAAGGATACTACCTTGACCATGAGGTTCCTAGCAAGCCCCATCGGCTCTTTTGTATACCCGTCGGCCATCTGAAGATTCAACAGAAAATACACCATACTCTCGATATTAATGGTTTGGGCAATGACCAAAGGCATAAGAGTAATGTCCGCTCCTAGGTCACAAAGAGCTCGGTGTATTTAAACGTTGTCTATAGAACATGGTATGGAGAAACTACCGGGATCACCTTGTTTAATAGGGATAGTGACTTTCGGGGTAGCCTTCGGTGATATGGGAGTTTCTTCTTTCTCGGTAGAACTCAAGATGATGTCTCGTATATATTAGGACGGAGTAGGCATAGAAGGGCTTGTTTCAAGATTTTCGAGCAAATCGGCAAACGTTATACTTTTCATGTCTTTGTTACTTGGGGGAGTTTTTGGCATATCATGCAATGGTGGTACATTGATCCTAGAGATCGAGTTCATAGCTTTGATTGGGATTTGCTCAATAACATAGGTAAGGTCTCCTACAAGGTACTTGGAAGGGTCTCTCATTGGTCGCTCGGTCACGTCCTTAACCACATTTTCATCAAAGTCAATGATTGAGGGATAAGTTGAATAAGCTTGTGCATTAAAGGACTTTGCCAGTTTTTCATTGTTCACCACTTTTATGACATTCACAAATGCATGATAGGAAGAGTATGTTGATGTATTAGATTGTCGGGCTCGAGAGGCGGCACGTGACTCTAGGGTCTCAATCCTAGCCCGGATGAGTGCGTTTTCTTCCATCAAGAGCTTAAGAGCTCTTTTTTTTCGGTAAAATGTAATTGTATTAATAAGCTTTGAGTCACAATTTAATTACATATCCAATACTCATCCATCTCTACTAGTAGTAATTGATACCTAGTAGTCTAACCCAATTTCTATCAACACATGTTTTGGTCGAATGTATTTTAAGATCTACTCTCCTACAGACCTCCCTCTTAACCTCTTGAATTAAGCTACTTGGGCTCCGGATATAGTAGTGAATCCTACAGGTATTTCGTTCGTGCCATACAACATATATCAACCCCAACAAAGCTTAGCATACTATCTGTTTCTGCATTGCTGATTTTGCTCTCCATTTAACGCACCAATCCACAGCACTAGCAGCAGGAATCGGCACATCAATCCACTGCTGGAGCAACCTGAAGCAACGTCTACTGTAATCACATTCAAAAAATAAATGCTTACTCGTCTCCGAATGCATCTGACAGAAGACGCACAAGTCATCCCTTATAACTCCTAATCTGCACAATCTTTCCCTCGTCAATAATCTGTTCTGCATAAGTAACCATGCTATAAAAGAGCTTAAGAGCTCTTTGAACATCATAGCGAGGGAAATTCGATGTAGAGTCCAAATCGGGTGAATGTTGTGAGTTAAACTGAGCCTACCTTCGAGAACCTTGATTGAAATGGGGATGAAACCCCTCATTAGATTGTTGAAATGAAGGACCATAGTTGGGTTGATAAGGTCCTTGAGGATGGTAGTTTCCTCAATTGAAGTTGCTTTCGTGAGAGAATCGTTGATGATGATTAAACTCATTGGAACTAGGGTAGTTCCTTTCAGTAGAGCTTCTTGCACTTGGTTGGCCTTGAAAATAATAGGATTTTCGGGTCAGCATAAAATGAAATCTTTGAGATGGGTAATGTGATGTCGATCTAGACCCGGCTTCCTAATTAGGATTGTGCAAATAAGGTTCATCATAAATTCTTTGATGCTCCACTTGATGTACTCTCTCTCCTTTCATACATGAATCGGATTCGTGGTCATAGTTTCCACAATGGTCACATGGTAACTCAACTCGATATGACTTAGGTAGTGAAATTGATGCTCGCCTCGGTGGAGTTACCTTCCTAGGTGGAGTTATCCTTCTTAGTGATGGTCTTGTCTTTGGTTGGGAGTTGTCTCTAGCAACAAATATTTCGAATCTTCTCACCAATTCATCGACCTTTGCTTCAAGAACGGCTCTTATATTAGTTGATGACTTCAATCCATCGGTTGACTCTCCATCTTGGGCATCTTTGGAATACTCACCACTCTTGGCCAATTTTTCAAGAAGCCCTTGAGATTCGGCTTCTTCAAGTAAGAAAAAAATTCACCTTTTGCCACCGTGTTGACATTGTCTTTTATGTCATCCGATAAGGAATTGAAGAATATGTGGAGTAGAAGCCAACTAGGAATTCCATGGTGTGGGCACCTCCTTTGTAGGGTCCGGAATCGATCTCAAGCTCGCTTAAACTTTCATTATCCTTTTGTTGGAAGGTTTGGATTTCTATTCGGTATCGTTTCGTCTTGGAAGGAGGATAATATTTCTCTAGAAATGCATTTGCTAATTGATCCCATGTTCGGAAAGTGTTGTCGGGATGACTTTGTAACCACCTCCTAGCGTCATCACGCAAATTTTTTGGGAACAATAGCCTATGGAATTGGCATAAAGTGAGTCCATTCGATCTCATTCCAACTAACTTCTCTTTAAATGTCGATATGTGCTCCAAAGCATCCTCTTGAGGTAGTCCATGATAGGTGTCTTGTTGGACTATACAGATCAAGGAAGCTTTAAGCTCAAAATCATTGGGTATAACTCCATAAGCAACGGGAGAGAAGGTTTGATCATTGGTGGGTTGGGAATGGGATCCTAAGGTAGGCATATTTGTTTGTGGAAGTGTTTGAAGGGAAAGAATGGAGGGAAAGTTTTTATGGAAGATTTGAGAGGGTTGAGTGATTGTTGGGTAGTGTAAGATATGGATGAGGTTTCACTTTGGTTGAGTTGAAGACCGAAATAATAATATCGCCTTGCTTGTACCGATTCGGAATAAGCAATACCAGATATAACTGTTCCTGAACACAACTCAATTCAAACGTGAGACTCCTAGCACCAAGTGGTACTAAGGTAGAGGAAAAGTAAAATTAAAGCAATTAACCAAACACATAAACCCTTGTAAAACCCCTTGATCTTCAATAAAAACCAAATCTTCAATAAAGGAATTAACTTGATTGCCAAAATGAAGGATTAACATAAATCAAAAGAGTAATCTTGATCTAATTCTAGAATTCTTCTATGGAAACTACAAAGGATGAATATCTAACTAAGGAGGCTACTAAACTATGAAGATGATAACTTAACTAAGCATGAAAAGGTAGGTGTGTACTGAAAATCTAGGGTTAACTATATATACAAAGTCCTTAATGGATCACTTAATACTAAAGCTCAAATCCAATCTTGCTTCATTAGTGAGACTTTCGCCCTATGAGTCTTCAAATGGTGAAACTTCACCCTGCGAACAATTTCATTCACGAGCTAATACCGCCGGGTGAAACTTCAACCGCTGGTTTCACCCGACGAAGTTCCTCTCCTGATTATGCATTTTGGCGCTCCTTTACCGTCGAGCGAAACTTCACTCGATGGATGAAAGTTTGAAGTTTCGCCCGGTGGTGAAAGTCTGCTGAAGATCTTCGGGGAGGTAGAAATGTCGCCGGGCGAAACTTTGCCCGGTGGTATCTCATCGGGTAAAACTTCACTCGATGAATTTCTGACCTCTTTTCTGGTCTCTTTCTTTGTCGTTTGCTTAGATTGCTTGAACTTTTAGTTTTTTGCTTTGCTCTTCGGACGGTATTCCTCTCTCTCGTGCTCGTAGAAGCTCAGACACGCCTTTGCTTACGAAGCCAATCAAAATAGATAGAAAAACTACCAAAAATACGTAAATTGTAAAAGAGAGGCTCTAATGCGAGAAAGACTAAGAATAAGGCGATAATCTCACTCTAGTCTCGCAAAACGGAGGAAAAATGGGTCTAAATGGGATGGAAAACGGTCCAAATTTGACACACATCATTGATTTGTTAGGACTGTCACTGGGTGCGCGTCAAAATATGGTCGGAGTTTTCGTGCTGCAATGACCACGGCGTAGGCGGCTTTTTCTACCAAGGGGTAATTTTCTCGGCCGGCCTTAGGGCATGACTGATGAAATATATCGGCTGCTGTGCCCCCGCCTCCTCTCAGAGGATCACCGCACTTACCGTCGTGTTTGTCACGGTTAAGTAGAGGAATAGCCTTTCCCCGGCGCTCGGGCGAGCGAGTGTTGGGAGGGTCTTCAAAAGTTCCTTCAACTTCTCGAACTCTGCCCTCTGCTCGTCTTCCCACCGAAACTGTTTATTCCCCTTCAAAACTTTAAAGAAAGGCGTGTTTTGTCTGCCGATCGAGATATGAATCGCGCCTAGGTGGCCATCCGGCCGGTTAATCGTTGAACATCTCTGATGGTTCGGGGCTCAGGTAAGTCTTGGATTGACTTGACTTTTTTAGGGTTAGCCTCAATCCCCCTTGAGCTAATTAACGAGGAAACCAAGGAACTTCCCTAACTGTACCCCGAAGGTACACTTCTTGGGGTTCAATTTCATCTTGTATTTTCTCAGCAACCTAACCGTTTCTTTCAAATCGTCTAGATGCTGGTCATCCCCCTTGCTTTTTACAATGACATCGTCTACCTACACCTCCACGTTCCTCTCCTTTTGCTCTTGGAAAATATGATCCACGAACCTCTGATACGTGGCACCAGCATTTTTAGGCCGAACGACATCATCATATACATGAATGTGCCCGCGCTAGTGATAAACGCTCACTTGATCCTGTCCGGCTCCCATAGATACACCTGATGGTACCCTGAGAACTCATCTAGGAAGCTCAGCATGGAATATTCGCTCGTCGCATCCACCAGCTGATCAATTTTTGGCAGAGGGTAGCAGTCTTTGGGGTACGCCTTGTTGAGGTTGGTAAAATCAACACACATGCGCCAAGAACCATACGTCTTCTTTACCATTACCACATTTGCGAGCCACTCTGGATAGCTGCAAGGCTCGATAAACCTTGCCTTCAGCAACTTCTCGACCTCTTCCCGGATGGCCTCGTCTTTCTTGATGGACATGTTTCTTTTCTTCTGCTTAACCGGGCGGTACACTGGGTCGACATTCAGCTTATGGACCGCGGAATATGCGAACATGTCGGCGTGCTCCTTCAAGAGACTAACTAGTTTGCCTTGGTACCCTGGGTTGAGACCCACCCCTATGAGCACCGGTCGACCTTCCGCGAGTTCCACCATCATGCTTTCCCCCCGGGCTCCGGTCGGCCGTCCGTGCCTTGATGAGCCGGCAGGCTGTCCTGGAGGTCGATTCCCTCGGTAGGCGGATCGTGCACTTTCTTCTTTCCTTTTGAGTCCTCCTGGGGATTTCTCCATGGCGATGGAATAATAGTGCCTTGCCTTTTATTGATCCCCATACACCTTTCCCTCTGTGTTTGCATCTGAGACATATGCCACTGTGAGGGTTCGGATGGAGATTGCCGCTTGGATTTCGTCGAGGTTGGCACGGCCTATCAACGCATTGTACTCTGACTTAACATCGACTACTACAAAAGTCGAGCGTATATTTCTGGCGGTCTCCCCCTCGCCGAAGGTGACCTGGAGTTCAATCAAGCCCATAGGTAGCACCCTCGCGCCGCTGAAACCGTACAATGAACCCGAAGCCGGTTGGAGATGCCTGGGTTAGAGGCCCATCTTTTTGAAAGCTTCCTTGTAAAGCAAGTTGATGTATGCCCCAGTGTCAACCATGCACCTTTTGACGGTATGGTTGCTTATCTCCAACGTTAGGACGAGTGGGTCACTATGCGGAAAAACTATTCGCCTCCCATCATCGGGGGTGATGCTCAGCGTTAAAGTCGTCTGGGTCAGCTTGGGCTCCGCATAGCAAATCTTGTTATGAAGCTCTCCTCAACGTCGCTTGTGGCTTCTATTACTGACCCTCCCCTCGGCATCACCTGAGATGACATGAATAACCAGCTTATCCCGCTTGTTAGAGTCTTTTGGCCTGTCCTGCGGGGCCTTTTGTGGCTTTGTCCTGGCTGTGTATGTTTCGAGCCACCCCTTCCGGATCAGGACGACATTCTTCCGTGGTGTGGCCGATGTTGTCGTGGAAAGCATAAAACTTAATTGGATCCCCCATCGGGTTGATGGGTTTCCGGGGGCGATTCCACTTAGCCTTATCCTTCTCTAACTCGAAAATTTTGGACCGTGGCTTGTTAAGGGAAGTGTAGCTTTCAAATTTTGGGGAGAAAGAGGTTTCTCCTTTTTGACCTGCTCGCCCTCTCTCTGCTTTTGTGACTTGTCCCCTTTTCCCCGACCTCCCTGTGGCACGGTCTGGACATGCCCCGACGCTGGCGTGGTACCGTGTCGGGTGTGGAACTCTTCTTCCAGCATAAAGCCTTCGGCGATCTTTCTGGTCTTGGCCAGAGATTCTGGCTGGGCCCGTATCAGTTGATTCTTCAACCCACCTGGTACTAGAGAGTTGGTCAAGGCGTACGCGGCGATCGGGTCGACTATTTCCTTGACTTGTTGGAATTCTAGATCAAACCTTTTCAAGTACTCCCGTATAGTTTCCCCTTTCTTTTGACGCAAGGTCATGAGGTCAAAGCGCGTGAGCCTCCTCCTCTTGTTTTCTGCGTATTGATCCAGGAACACCTTTGTTAGCTCTTCAAAGGTGAGTATGGATCCCTTTGGTAGGTCTCTGAACCACCCTCGGGCCGGCCGATAAGAGTCGTGGGAAGACTTTGCACCACACTGCATCCTCCGAATCATACATTCACATATGACTCTCGTAGGCGGCCAAATAGTCGGACGGTCAGTCGTACGGTCAGTCGTCCGGTCAAACTTTACTGTAGGCATCTTGATTTTTGGAATTGGGCAACTCGGACCTCCGGGTGCAACGGTGTCCTAGTAGGCTGGTCTAAAACGGGCTGAAAATAAGCTGAAAAGAACTGGGCCTAACTTGGATTTAGCATGAAATTAACTTCCCACATGGCTCTATGAAGTCCTGCTTGATGGCGTCCCCCAAGAAAATATTTATCGAGCTCGTGGACTCAGGTAAGAAGATTCGTTATCCTACTATTTATGTGTCCTATGCACAAAATATATTGTCTTATTAGCTGCGCTCTAGGAAAGCAGGATTATTCAAGGGATTAAGATTTCTAAATATGCCCCGACAATCAATTATTTATTCTTCGCGAACGATGCAATTTTCTTTATGGAGGGTACGTTTGCAAGTATCACAGGATTACGTGATATTCTGAATGATTTCTACGAAGCTTCGGGCCAATGCATAATCGAAACAAATCTTTTGTCAGTCTCAGCCAAAACATTACTCTCGGGTTGGTTGTGTAAGATTGAAGATTAGCCCAAGTGCAAATATTGACAAATATCTGGGTCTACCTTTAGACATTAATCGATCTTGCAAATATTTAACTTAATTTTTATTTTTTTTCTCCACTTTGTCGAAATGATTATGCATTTATGGAACTATTGGATTGAATGACTTGATACTTCTCTCTTTTCCCACTTAACGTATACATTTACATTCTGGGCAGTTTGAATTTAATACGTTTATTTTTCTAACCATCCATCTATCTACCAATTACATGTATACAATATGTATGTGTCTATTACTCGTATTATTTACTCCGTACCTATTTATCCTTCAATTTCATGTATATATCCCATGTTCAACATTGATATTTAATATACCTTTTATTTCTATATTTGTGTTGCAGCAACACAATTTCGGTTGTGCCACTTATAGAATATAACAAATATAAACCATATCGATCCCCCACTCCTAACCGTGGGGAGTTACGAAATTGTTCTGGGTTATGAGCAATTTGGCGGTAGCTGATGATATGGGTTAAGTCGTCTCACCCAATCAAGATAAACCTAATGCTACTAACAAGAAGATAGCGGCAAGCAAGGTATCGAATCCACAGGAAAACAGTTAAATTCGTCTAATAGCTATGGCGATTCTAAAATACTCTAAACGGTTTATTGATGGAGATATAAAAAAAACTACTAAAATACGAATATGAATAAATAATTCTAAAAATGAGAAGAAAACTAAGGTCACGGGTTCACAATAGATAGTCGACAATTAGGCAACGACGATAACAAACACATAACGTGCTAGTCGGCTATAACACGTTCTCTTGAATCGTATCAACCTAGGAAGGATCTAACGGGCTCTCGCAACTTATTAGACTCCCTACCAAATCGCGCGTGATCTAATCCTAATTCGGCTTTCGCACAGGAACTAGAATTTCCCAAACAGATTAAAATGTTGTGGCCTTTAACAAATTAATCGACAAAAAAAAGCACGCGAAAATGGTACTAGCATAATTATATATTTAGTATCGATGCAACATAATCGTATAATAGTTCACCGATCCCCCTCGACCCTAGCGAGAAAATTAGCTACGCATGATAATTACGAATGAAACAAGAAATCGCATACACAGAATTCATGATAAAAAGTGAAGCAAATAAATCTAACAATAAACGAACGAGAATCTAGCGAACTAAACGGAACAACGAAATGTAAATAGAGAAAATTACGACAAAACTAAGTAATTCACGATGAAGATTGAAATATAAAAATGAAAATTGCATAAACGAATTTACCGAAATCGAGTACGAGTTGAAACTGAGTGCTAGAATGCTAAGAGTCGCGAGTTTTCTAAGGAAAAAAATCTAAGTATGAAAAGAAGTGATAGAAATAAAATACAACTCCTTAGTTATACAAAATAGGCGGAAATAAGCTGGGTATGCACGCCGGCCGGCAGGCAGGCCGCCTGCCACATGCACGAGCCGAAGCACACTTTAAAATCAAGCATAAATCGTCAAATGTGTCATGTCGGCCGGCCAGCAGGCGGCCTGTCGGGGCAGGCTGGCACACACATCACTAATGAGACAAGTATTGGGCCGCTTTCCATGGCCCAATGAATCAACACTTCTCATTTCTTCTTCGCCTAGACGTCCTAAAGCACGGGTTTTATCTCAGGATCGTTCCTCTAACCAGATATGAGTGTAAATGCACGTAAATACCTGAAATCGTGTAGAATCTACAAAAACACTCACTCAAAGCAAAATGTTAGAAGAAACGTCTCTAAAAGCGCGTTCCGACCGGAAAAGACAACGGAATCGAGGGAATAAACCTATATAAACACGACACATCAAACTCCCCCGAACAGAACCCTTGCTTGTCCTCAAGCAAGACCCGTAAGAAAATAACTAAATATAATACCGAAACAGCTCAAAGCAAATAATAGGCAACCAAAATACTCAAGTCCGTCATAGCAAACATCTAACTAAGTCTAAGAAACGAATTCCAAGACGGGAAATGGGAAAAATAATTCACCAACAAATATACAACTTCACCAAGCATAATAAGTAGAAACCACATTTTCAACCAAAACCCTTCCATAGCCTACTCACATGATCATCGCTCAATTAGGAAGGGTGTGTATATGTGAAATATATATATATATATATATATATATATATATATATATATATATATATATATATATATGAAAACGCTCAAGTACTCCAACTCATGGAAATATGCCCGCAATCTAGTATGGTATCGACCTCTAAATTTTTACAAAACACGCTAAGATCACATAGGGAGGCAAGGATGGTGATAACAAGGTAGAAGGTGGAAATCGATATGGTCATGTGAGGTTAAAGCCAAGCTAGTGAACTAACTAGTGCGATAATGCTCAACTCAAAAATTCTTCCACTTCCATAACCAAAACATACAAGTCACCAGTCAACAAGAACGAGTCTGGGGTCAAAAGAGGACGCTCAAATTTCATCAAGTAAACGGAAAATAAAAGTAACGAGAATAACATATTTTTGTTCTTTTGATTTTTTTTCTCTTTTTTTTTTCATTTTCGATCTTTTTTTCTTTTGTTTGATTTCTTTTTTTGATTTTTTTTTTGATTTTTTTTTTTAACTTGATGAAATTTGAAGCAAATATATACAATAATCAAAATTGACCCAGACAAGATCTACAAACTCCCTTGAAACAGAGTCAACCACATCCAAATGTCCATCAAAAATCTTCAAATTCACACAATAACGAGCATAGAACGCACTAGGTGACCTACTTCATCAAGCTCGGCTAGGTAGGCAAATTTGATTTTGTAGTTCATTTTGTGAATTCTTAAAATTTAGCCAAGGAGAAAATGAATAGAAATGGATGAAAATGAAAATGTCCCAAAAATGATCATTAGGCAAGTTAGTCAAAATAAAGGGGCAAACACCATACTTATGCGTATTGACATAGCATATTTCACGAGGAGACCTACACACAATCCTAAGTGGTAGCCAGGTATGAATGTACTGGCTACAGGAGGCTCTAAATCTCACCAATTTTGTAGCTAAAGCCTAGATGCAAGGTCAGTTTAAATGGGAATCACAAATTATAGCTCAGTTGGTTGCATGCTTATCGGTTAATTATTATTCCACATAACAAAGGTCAAATGAATACCAATTAGGAATGAGTAGGTAGCCTAAAGAGTGCAAGTTATCATCATTGCTGCATCATCGATTTCATAGACAATCACTAAGACTCAAGGAAATAAAACTAGAAATACTAAAAACTCCCCCGCGCTAGACTCTACATTGTCCTCAATGTCCAAATCATACAGACTCAAAATTTGTGGGGGGCACAAATAAAAACCGAGGATAGAGAAAAGACATACCAAATATATACACGGAGAGGTAGCGGAATCAGCAATCCGTTACTAATCATCATCATCATCACCAAAATCATCATCCTCCATATCATCATCTGCAGCGATCCCGGAACCAGATGCCCCACCCGTATACCAACCACCCCCCTGATAATCACTAGCGGCTCCAAAAGCAGGGCCTGTCGGAGCACTGAAGTAGTCAGTGTGAAGATGGAAGCCGCCATGAATCGAAGGGTCAGTATAACCACCCACGGGCCATGAAAAGTACGAAGGGTAAGGGCCCTGTGGTGGCACAACAGCACGCCTAGCATAGTCATCATAAACGGGATACATCCCGAGACACTGATCAGCATATAACCTGTCTAGGCGAGCGTGAGTAGCAACGGTGTCGGCACGAGTCTCTGCGCGAAAAGTATCAAAATCAGAACGGGACGAACTGACACTCAACTCCATGCGCTCCATCCATGCAATCAGATCGGGATGGAGAGAAGCATACTGGGGTGGTGGAGGGGGCTGCTCAAAAGTAGTAGTGGTGGTGGTCTCGGGAGTAGGCTGAGATGGATCGGGCTCAGAGGTGGACTCGGGAGCAGGCTGGGATGTGGGCTGGGAGGTACTAGGCTCGCTCGTGGGACGACGAGTATATGTAACAACATGCGAGGAAGGGAGAGAGATGGGGGCAGCAACGGGTAATTAATAATTAGGCTGATCAGCCTCAAGTGATAAAACTGACCCGGCTTGCAAAATGATAGTCGCTTGCTCATGAATAAGCCAAGCCCAACGATTTTGATGCCTAGAAGAAATCCAGTTAAGAGAAGCCAAATATCGGAGGCTAAGGGTAATCTCGCCTGGGACCGGATCATGGTCCGCTTTGCGAAAAGTGGTCAACCGAAGAGCTAATTGCGTGACTAACCCGCCTATATAAATAGGAATATCGACAACGGCCGTAGCAATTCTCCTAAACTGGAGGACGAGGTGATAGGCAATATTAATATGCCACACCTTCGGCTTACGCCGCAAATACGAGTCCAAAATAGACACCTCCTCGGTGCGCACATTATGTGCCTCCTTTCTAGCAAAAATCGTCCATCCCATAAACCTCTGCCAAACCTTTATGACCGGATTATGAATATTATTTGAACTCATATGCCCCGCGGTAGTGTACGGGGCATCAGCAATACACTCCCAAAAATCACCCACCATAAAGTTAGCATGCTCGGGTGGTGAACGGTCCTCATAATCCTTAAGGTCAAAACAATCCCCAAACTGCTTCAGACTCAGCTCAAAACTAGTATTCAGCAAACGGAACTCAACAGAAATCGACCCAGACCGTCTATTCTTAGTCACCTCAAATGAACTCAGGAATTCCAACGTAAGCTGAGTAAACGTATTATGACGCATTGTAAATAATGTACCCATACCAACACCTTTACACAAAAGTTCCAAAGCAGAATCTAAGCCTAAAGTTCTCATAGCATCATGATCGATAAAACGAGTAGGAACAATAGACCGTTTCCTCAAATTTTGAAATTTTACCTTCTGGTCAAGTGTGGTAAAAATTACACCCGGAAAAACTGGATCAGGAGGAATGTCGGGTTGAGCATGGTCGTTTCTGGTGCGCTTGTTCCGAGGAGGCATTGCAAATCACCTGAAAGTAGTAGTTTTTGGGGGAAATATGGGGAAATTTTGAGGAGAGAGAGTGAAGAAGAGGAGGGGATGAAGCCGGGAAAATTGAAGAAATTGGGGTTTGGGGGATGAGAGAGAAGAGAGGGGCGGATGAATGACTGAAAATGACAAGGAAAATTGGGTTTGGGGATATGATATACGGCCCGGCAGCCGGCCGCCGTGAAGAACTTTCGAGTTTTTTAATATATATAGCGTGTCTCATAGCCGACCGGTCTGAACCGGCGGCCTGCCCACCAGCCGGACTGCACAAAATCCTTTATTTTCTTTGAGATTTTGCTCCAATTCCCTCTATTTTTCCTTGTGCCCTCGGCCCCTGAAGTCAATAAGGGGCCTGGGCACAGGCTGAGGTGCACAAATCCTTCTTTTTGAGTTCAAATTCAGCTCGTACCTCGGCCCCTAAAGTCGATAGGCCCCCTAGGCCTAGACTGAGGTGACCTGCTATAAAATCAAGAGCATGGTGAATTTTTTTGGCTTCTTATTTCACTAATATCTTCAAATCAATTTATTTTCGACGATTATGGGCATCTCAAAAAACATTAGTCACTCCTCTCATCTGCACTAAAACAACTAAAAGAAAAATAAAAATAAAACGAGAATGAGAATGAGGGAAATTATTTACATACCCGGGCTGCCTCCTGGTAGCGCTGGTTTAGAGTCCCGCACGACTTGATGATTTCAAGATTTAGTGGGATGAGGGAACGGGATGAAGTTGTATAACTTCAATCGCTCCAACTTGAGCACCTTCATGGTATAATTTCAAACGTTGACCATTCACCTTGAATCGTTCACCCAAATCATTCTCGACTTTAATCGAGCCAAATTTACCCACATGGGTGACAGAAAAAGGTCCAGACCAACGAGATTTCAACCTTTCGGGAAACAACCGGAGTCTAGAATTGAACAATAATACCTTATCCCCCACGTTGAACTCACGGTGAAGGATATGCTTGTCATGCCATCGCTTGGTGCGCTCTTTATAAACTAGAGAACTATCATAGGCACCAAGACGGAATTCCTCCAACTCATTCAGCTGCATGAGTCTCTTCTCCCCACTCAAATGCGGATCCAAGTTAAGCTCCTTGATCGCCCACCAAGCCTTGTACTCAAGCTCGACGGGCAAATGGCATGACTTGCCATAAACCAATCGGTAAGGTGAAGTACCAATAGGCGTTTTAAAGGCGGTGCGATAAGCCCATAATGTATCATCTAGCTTAGAGCTCCAATCCTTTCGAGCTTTTGACACGACCTTCAGGAGAATAGACTTGATTTCCCTATTAGACACCTCAACTTGCCCACTCGTTTGAGGGTGGTTGGCAAGACCGGTACGGTGAGAGACACCGTACTTAGCAAGTAAAGCATCAAGTCGCTTCTCATGAAAATGGCTTCCACCATCACTAATAATCGCCCTTGGAACACCAAAGCGGGGAAAAATAGTCTTTTTAAATAAAGAAATCCCCGTTCTAGCATCATTAGCATGAGATGTTACCGCCTCCACCCACTTGGAGACATAATCAACCGCAACCAAAATATATCGGTTGCCCTTGGATGACGGGAACGGGCCTTGATAGTCTACACCCCAAACATCAAAAATTTCTACCTCGAGAATCCCATTTTGAGGCATCTCATGCCTCCTAGAAATATTACCGGTCCTTTGACATGCGTCGCAGGACATAATAAAAGCTTGGGCATCCCGAAATAAGGTTGGCCAATAAAAACCCGACTGGAGGACCTTAGCCGTATAAGGGACGTCTCCATAGAATCATGAACTACAACATCAATAACATCTATCATGCAACAAGAATCCGTTATCATCGGGTTCTTAAGTGTACTATCTAAGCAGAAAACAATGGTGTCTCCACCCACTTCCAAAGTCAATTTACCGTTCTTGACATCGATCACCGCGCCGGCGGTGTGCAAAAATGGCCTTCCCCAAATTATGGGAATTTGGGTGTCCTCAGCCATGTCAAGGATGGTAAAATCAACCAGGATAAAAAAAATTCCAACTCTAACGGGCACGTCTTCTAAAACTCCAAAAGGGCATTTTATGGAACGATCCGCCATCTGCAAAGTGACACTAGTACACTTAAGAGGACCCATATTAAGTTTTTCACAAACGGAGTAAGGCATGACACTTACACTAGCACCTAAATCACATAAAGCCTTATCAATCGATAAGGTGCCTATAGTGCAAGGAATCGAGAAACTACCGGGGTCCTTTAGCTTTGGTGGGGCTTTATTCTGTAAAAATGCACTACACTCTCAGTAAGAGCGACGGTTTCTACCTCACCAATGCTTCTCTTCCGAGTCAAGATGTCCTTCATAAATTTAGTATAGGATGGGACCTGCATAATGAGCTCGGTAAATGGGACCGTAACCTGCAAATTCTTCACAACCTCCATGAACTTGCCAAATTGGATAGTCTTCTTCCGATTCTTCAATCGACCCGGGAATGGTACTTAAATTGTTGGACTAGTCGGAGTGGGAACGGGAGTAGTGGGTGGTGGAACTTGATCTTCACTTGGAGTTTCCACAATAACATCCTCATTGACATCTTTCACTAGAACCTCCTCCTTCTCGGCCGGTGTATCATCCTTAGGCATCGACGGACCCTCATAGTGTGTGCCACTACGAAGAGTGATCGCTAGCCGTATCATGCTGTTGATCACCTTGAGAAGGGAGTTTACCTTGTTGACGCGTTGCTTGTGACGCGGCAAAGTGTCCTACTTGGTTCTCCAAATTCTTGATGGCATTATCCTTAGCTTGATCATTCTTTTGCATTTGAGCCATCATAGATTCCTGGGTCTTGGCCATCATCTGCAACATATCACGAAGCTCAGTCATTTCATTAGAACTCGAAGAAGAAGAAGAAGAAGAAGAAGAAGAAGAAGAATTACCTTGAGCTTGTGCGGAGGATTGGCCAAAATTCTGCTGACTAGTACCGAAATTCTGATGAGAATTCCCGAAGTTCTGATTAGTATTGCCAAAATTTTGTTGATGTTGACCCGAGTGAGGTCGCTGCTGAAAATTTCCCTGATTTTGAAAATTCCTTTGATTACCGAAATTCTGCTGGTTCTGAAAATTTTGCTGGTTCTGAAAATTCCCTTGATTCTGGAAATTCTGCTGATTCTGGAGATGCTGCTTGTGTGGGGATACATAAGCTGGTGTAATAGGCGGGTTCAAGACATTAGTACTCCTGTAAGACAAAAGAGATGCATCATAACCCGGTTGGTTCATATATGTATAGCGCGGGCGCATGGAATTAAAAGCATTCACTTGTTCTATGGAGCCTAGACAATCCTGAACTTGGTGGTCCGCGGCACCACAACGAACACATGCATAACCTTGGATGGCATGTACTTGATGCATGCCTCCTCCCCCTTGAGAACTCGACACTTCAAATGCATCAAACCTCTTAGCCAAAGCGGCTAATTGAATAGCCACGGCATTAGAGGACCCACTTTCACCGGAATTAGACCGAGTATTACCTCGAGGATTACCCCATCGGGAGTGATGAGATGCCATTTATTCAATTGTTTGCCAAGCCTTATCATCATCCACGTTACATTGGAAACGCCCATTACATGCCAAATCAAGTGTACTCCTGCAATCGTCGTACAACCCGTTATAAAATTGGTTACAAAGAAACCAAACCTCAAAACCATGGTGCGGGCATTCCTTCACAAGCTTCTTGAACCGCTCCCATGCTTCATGAATATTTTCGTTCGGAGTTTGACGAAAATTGGTGATTTGACTTCGGAGCATGTTCGTCTTTGTGGAGGGTAATAGTGCTTGTAGAAGGCAAGGGCAAGAGAATTCCAATCAGTGATCCCCTCGGTGGCTTTATCAAGGTCCGTTATCCACACCCTAGCGGAATCCCGTAATGAGAACATGAAGAGCATCTCCATGACTTCTTCTTGAGTTACTCCGGCCGAAAGCGGAATCGTGGAGCAATAATCAGTAAATATCCTCATATGCTTGTGCGGATCCTCCTTAGGGTCACCACCAAATTGATTCTTCTCCACCAAAGTGATAAAGGCGGGTCGAATCTCAAATGTACCTTGAGTGGCAGTTGGTCGTTTAACCAACTTAGGAAGAGCAGTTTGCTCGGACTCTGAATGACTAGAAAGTTTCGGCATTTTTATAACCGGAGGTGGTGGTAAAATGATCTCGGATTGAGATTGATTTTCCTCTTCAAAGGACTGATTCTCAGCTACAAATTCAGTATGAATAGTTTCCAAAGTCGCAAGATCGGGAGCTGCGGAAATCTCTCTCCAAAACAGTCGTCGCCTACGAAAGGTTTTCTCGGGTTCAGGATCGAACGGAGTAAGCTCTGATGACCGAAAAGACCAGGGCATAAGCAAAACTACAAGTAGGAAGTGAGATCAATCTCAAAGAGTTTTAATTCCATGAGACGAAAGAGAGCAAAAAAGAAACAAGCTAAAAAAACAAGAAAAACCGTCTCCCTGGCAACGGCGCCAAATTTGATATGGGTTAAGTCGTCTAACCCAATCAAGATAAACCTAATGCTACTAACAAGAAGATAGCGGCAAGCGAGGTATCGAATCCACAGGGAAACAGTTAAATTCGTCTAATAGCTATGGCGATTCTAAAATGCTCTAAACGGTTGATTGATGGAGATATAAAAAAGACAACTAAAATACGAATATGAATAAAGAATTCTAAAAATGAGAGGAAAACTAAGGTCACGGGTTCACAATAGATAGTCGACAATTAGGCAACGACGATAATAAACACATAACATGCTAGTCGGCTATAACACGTTCTTTCGAATCGTATCAACCTAGGAAGGATCTAACGGATTCTCGCAACTTATTAGACTCCCTACCAAATCGCGTGTGATCTAATCCTAATTCGGCTTTCGCACAGGAACTAGAATTTCCCAAACAGATTAAAATGTTGTGGCCTTTAACAAATTAATCGACAAAAAAAGCACGCGAAAATGGTACTAGCATAATTATAAATTTAGTATCGAAGCAACATAATCGTAAAATAGTCCACCGATCCCCCTCGACCCTAGCGAGAAAATTAGCTACGCATGATAATTACGAAACAAGAAATCGCATACACAGAATTCATGTAACACCCGCTATTTTTCTAAGCATTTTTATTCTTTCCGTTAGGACTCCGTCTTAACTCGCTCTGTCAATTTTCGGCCTCATATTTCATCATTTTACTAAGCTCTGTTTTTATTTTTAAGTTTAGTGATTTTTATTTTTATTTTTTAAAGATTTAATTCTTTCAAATCTATTTATTTGATTTTCTTCGTAAACTAATTTATTTTATGCGAGGAATTCTATTTTTCTTTGAATTGACGTTTTTAAGCTTGGACTTAAGATTTTCCTCTTCCTAAAAATGTCTAAAAACGTTTATATAATATTTTCAACTAAGAAATATTTTTATTTACTAAAGAGTAGCCATTTATGATTTTAATACGAAGTTTCGCGAATAATTATTTTCTTACGCGAGGTTTACTCGAATTTCTTTGAAATGCCTTTAACTATTTTACAATTATACTTTTTATCAACTTATAAATTATTTGAGACCATTTCCTCACACATTGGACCGACTAAGCTTCTGGTCACAAATTTTACTGCGTATTTTTAATACATTTCATTTTATCACATTAAACGTAAAAGTATGATTATTTTCTTCCATTTATTCCTTGCATTATTGTCAAAACTCTTCATGCTCCTCCTCCTTCATGTTGGCCGGCCATTTGGTGTTAAGAGGAGCCTTGTTTTTATCCACATATTCATTCTCATTTATGCACAAAAACCTTCCATTCTCATCATTCATTTTGGCATAAAAAAAAATATTCAACACTTCTTCCTTTCTTCCTTTTGGCAGAGTACTCCCTCTACTCTCATAGGCTGGTTTTTGCTCCATTTCGAGTCACAATCGCATCATTTTTATCGTCATAATAATCCTCTTTTCGATCCCTTCGTTAAGGTAATAATCAACGTCGTTTTCGATCACTATTTACCTTGATTTTATTAGTTTTTCTTATGGTAATTTTGTACCATGTATGTCGTGTATTGAAGGATTCTTGGGCGACCCCAAAGCCGATGAATTTATCGTAGACTCGGATTTGGATTTGAGGTAACGTCG
Source organism: Agrostemma githago (assembly GCA_958450325.1). Taxonomy (NCBI): domain Eukaryota; kingdom Viridiplantae; phylum Streptophyta; class Magnoliopsida; order Caryophyllales; family Caryophyllaceae; genus Agrostemma; species Agrostemma githago. The sequence goes on from OY288253.1 coordinate 9,142,361, forward strand.
ATGTTACTCGGTATTACATGATTTTATTTGAATAATTTCGTGTATATAATTATAATTTGATTTTGGCAATACATGTATGTCTTATAATCTGAAAAATTTTTAAAAGTTGAAAATTTGCATGTCTCGGTATTTTTATCGCTTTTACGAGATTAACGATTAAATCGTCATATTAATTTGTAAAATCGTAATATTTGGCCTAAACATGTAATATATGTTTATATTCTGTAAAAATGTTGTTTTTGATGATTTTTAATAATTTAGTATTTTTCTAATATTTTAGTTATCGATTATTGAATTATTACCGTTTACGAACAAAAACGATTAAAAGATGATTTTTAGTTCTAGTACCTAAACATTTTATTTTAATCTGATTTTTGACGTGGTGAAACTTTCTGGTGAAAAAGAATTTTCTGAACTTTTTCATAATTTTTCGGAATTGTTAAGTGGATGAATTAATTAATCACTTTAAATCATCGTTTATCGTTAAAACTGTGTTTGTCGTTTAAATTCTCGATTTCTGGTCTTTGGTTTAAATCTGGAAAAAAAATGTGATTCTGAAGATTTCATATTAAAATGTAATTTTATGATTTTTAATGCCTTAATAAATGTTCGGAACGATAAGTTTTATTAATGGAATCGTTAATTGTGAAAACGGGTTTTAAAGACGGTTTTGACGGGATTTATTAAATCTGGAATTTTTGGAAATCTGGAAAAATGGTAGATTCTGAAAAATCATGATTTTTAGGTTTTATAATAATTTTTAGATATTAATACTTAGATCGTTTTGTAATTACTATTTTTATTAATCGTTATTGTCGAGATTGGACGATTAACGAGAAAACGCTTTAAAAACCGAGTTTTAGGATTCTGGAAAATTTTCTTTTCTGGACAGAATGTCCATAAATATATTTTAACTATTTTAACTATTTTACGTAATTTTTGTACTATTTATTAAAGTCTTTAATTAATAAGTATTGATTTTCGGACAAATTGTGATTTATAGTTAAAATGCTTCGTCTTACCTAAAAGAATTATTTTTCCAGCAATTTTGAAAGTATTTAAATCTGAAACTTTAAGAGTTAAATCATCCCTTAAAATATTCAAAATATATCCAATGGTTTAATTAAATAAAAGACGTTAAAAAATTTAATTTGACATTTGCCGTAAAATCCTATTTATAATCGTATTGTCGAAACTAATAGTAATTAGGGAATTTTAGTTTTGTAAATTTTGGAAACACCCTAATTAGTAGTATTTAAAATGTTTAAAACATTTCTAAATCATTTTATAAACACTTGTATACGTTTCAAAAATTTCATTAACTCAAATGTTCTCGTTTTGAGAATTAATATCGTTAAGGCCGAAAGTACTAGTTTTATAATTCTATATCGTTTACTAAAACTGTGTTATTAGTATAAACTAATATTTTGCTATTTTGATATGATGCTATTTTTAGTAAGTTTCTAAAAATAGAAGTTTCCTAAAATAGAAAGTTTCCTCTTTTGGAAAGTGAATCCTTTTCATTTTGTTCTCTTATCTATAAATAAAGTTAAAAGGGTTGTTTATGCATTTAATTTTTTGCCACGTGGCGGGCATTAAATGCTTGAGCAACCTTTTATTATTATTTTTATTTTTATTTTTATTATAAATGGGAGAATTTTATTGATGAAACAAAACATAGTTTACAAAAAATTGGTATTATTCTTATTATTATTATTCTTATTTATAATTTTATTATTATTTATTAAATGGGAGAATTTTATTATTATTATTATTATTATTTTTATTTATTATTATTATTATTATTATTATTATTATTTTTAATTTCTTTCCTTTTGTCAATTTAGTCTTACTGAATTTTTCCCTCATATATATGTGTCACCAAGTTTTGCCTTTACACAGTTGCAAATTTTATCTTCTTAAAAGATTTTCCGTTCTATTTTCAAAATATTCTCCTCAGTTGTATACTCGCTCTTTGTTCGTTCTAATTTTAGTGCTAATTTTTTTCGTGCATTTGTTGTTGTTTAGTGAACTTATGTGAAGCCACTAATCAAGTCTGGAATTCCTCGCTTTTCAGGTATAATAGTTTTATTTTAGTTGATTATTTATATAGATATATTTGAAGTTAACTTTAAATATAATGGATTTGGGGTTCATAAGAGTGTACTTTTATTTATATTCAAACTTGAAGAAATTTACACAATATGATTAAAAAGAGGTTACAACTATTTTTGTTTTTCAGTTTCTTGCATTCGGCTTTGATATATTCTTATTGCATTTTGTTTTATTGCTTATATATGTATTGTTTTTTCATGATTATAGATAGATGCGTTTCCGTTCTGTTTTTAAAATATTCCCTTCAGTTGCACAATTGTTCTTCCTTGATTCTAATTTTAGTGCTGATTTAATCTTTTTGCATTTGCTTTTTGTTTAGTAAAATCATGCGAAGCCAATAATCAAGTCTGCAATTTTTCATTTCTCAGGTATAATAATTTTATTCTAATTGATTATTTATATAAATATATTTCAAGTTCACTATAAATATCACGGATATTGGGTTCATAAGAGCGTGCTTTTTTTTTATATTCAAGCTTGAAGAAATTTACAAAATATGATTAAGAAGCTGTTTGTCCTTTTACAATTTCTTGCATTCGGCTATAATTTACTCTTATTGCATTTTGTTTGTTGCTTACACATATGTATTGTTTTTTTCATAATTTTAGAGTTGTTATAAAGTTTTCGCTTTATTATTAAACTTATATATACATAGACAAAATATTAGATAAAATTTTTAGAAAGATTGTGATTAAAATAATGTACGTGATGATAAATGTACTAACAAAATGAATCATCTTTGTTGGAAAGTATAAAAATAAAATGAAATAATGGAGTATGTTAAATCAAATGAAATTTCCATTCTTTATCAATGAATATTAATTTTCTACTCATTATTATAACGGATAATAATTAAATAAGGGTAAATGAAAAGGTTTTCGTCAATTACTAATGTAATTAATTAATTACATTTAATAAAAAAAAAACTTAATATCACATATAATAATGCAACAAATTATTAAATAAAAGTTTTAGAAAAGATTGTAATTTTTGAAAATTTAGGTCGTAATAAATTTATTAATGAAAACAATTTGCATTGGTTTTTATATTCACAAATGAAAATTCTTATTGCTATAAAAGGTAGTATTAGATTGTGATTAAAATAATGTACGTGATAATAAATGTACTAACAAAATGAATCATCTTTGTTGAAAAGTATAAAAATAAAATAAAATAATGGAGTAAGTTAAATCAAATGAAATTGTCATTCTTTATCAATGAATATTAATTTTCTACTCATTATTATAACAAATAATAATTAAATAAGGGTAAATGAAAAGGTTTTGGTCAATTACTAATGTAATTAATTACATTAATAAAATAAACTTAATATCACATATAATAATACAACAACTTATTAAAACAAGTTTTAGAAAAGATTGTGATTTTCGAAAATGTAGTTCGTAATAAATTTATTAATGAAAACAATTTGCAGTGATTTTTACATTCACTAATGAAAATTCTTATTGCTATAAAAGGTAGTATTAGATTGTGATTAAAATGATGTACGTGATAATAAATGCACTAAGAAAATGACTCATCTTTGTTGGAAAACATAAAAGTAAAATAATGGAGTAAGTTAGGTCAAATGAAATTTACATTCCTTATTAAATGAATATTGATTTTCTACTCATTATTATAACAAATAATAATTAAATAAGGGTAAATGAAAAGGTTTTGGTCAATTACTAATATAATTAATTAATTACATTTAATGGAAAAAAAACTTAATATCACATATAATAATACAACAAATTATTAAATAAAAGTTTTAGAAAAATAGTGTGATTTCTGAAAATGTAGGTCATAATAAATTTGTTAATGAAAACAAATAAATTTATTAATGAAAACAAATTGCATTGATTTTTACAGTCACAAATGAAAATTCTTATTGTTATAAAAGGTAGTATTACACAATTTACTATTTTCGATTAAAAAAAAGGTACACTCTTATGAACACAAAACCCATGATAGATAAATTTAACTTGAAATATATTTTTATAAATAATCAATGAATTATAACAAATAATAATTAAATAAGGGTAAATGAAAAGGTTTTGGTCAATTACTAATGTAATTAATTACATTTAATAAAAAACATAATATCACATATAATAATACAACAAGTTATTAAATAAAAGTTTTAGAAAATATTGTGATTTCTAAAAATGTAGGTCATAGTAAATTTATTAATGAAAACAATTTGCATTGATTTTTACTTTCACAAATGAAAATTCTTATTGTTATAAAAGGTAGTATTACACAATTTACTATTTTCGATTATTAAAAAAAAGTACACTCTTATGAACACAAAACCCATGATATTTAAAGTTAACTTGAAATATATTTATATAAATAATCAATGAAAATGAAAGTATTATAATTGAAAAATGAGAAATTTCAGACTTGATTATTGGCTTTGCATAAGTTCACTAAACAAAAACAAAATCTGAAAAGTAATATCCGTAATACATTTATTATCGCTTAAATTTTTAAATTACATATTTTTCTACGCCTTTTTTATATCAAATTCTCCGTCCGCACTAATTTGTTATGTTATTAGTATGTTGTATTAGTTTATGCTTTTATTAGATTCCATATTAATTTTATTATTATCTATCTATCTATCTATCTATATTCTATATATAAAGTTAAAAGGGTTATTTGAGTATTTAATTTTCTGCCACGTAGCAGATATTAAATGCCACGTAGCAGATATTAAATGCTCAAACAATCCTTTATTATTTTTGCAAGGAAAATTCATCATTTCATTCAAAATTTGAGTGAAATTACATTTAGTTTGCAAAAAAGAGCTAACCACTAGAAAAGAATTAAACTAGTCTTTTGATTCCATACACTTTCTAATCCTATTATGCTTAGGATTACAATCATCAATAAATCTGACTAGTACTTGGGTTTTTATTCTAGCAATAATAGCATCACTGGCAGAGCATTTATCAGCAAAAACTCTCTTGTTCCTTTCTCTCCAAATATTGTGTACCATAGCCGTTATACTTGCTTGTATCCATGGCATCTTCCAATGCTTGCGTTTCTGAGGAGCTGACATCCACTTCATCATATCCTTCAATGATCTAGCCACTAAGCCCACATTCATCCAACCCATAACAGCCCTCCAAATCTGCTCAACAAAGGGACATTTGAAGAATAAATGTATGTTCGTTTCCTGATCTGCATAACATAAACAGCACCTATTGGCGAATTGATAGCCTCTTCTATAGTACTGATCCAGTGTAGCCAGTTTCTCTTGCGTGGCCATGGAAGTTATAATTCTATGACTAGGGATAATAGCAGCATTGCAAAGAGCTCTAGTCCAATTCAAAGGCCTCCCTTCATTAAAGATATTGTAAGCCTTGGATACCTTGAACCTAGATCCCAAACAATCCTTTATTATTATTATTTTTTTTTTTGCAAGAAATGGTATGACTCTTTATTAATCCAAAGAGACAATCTTACAAAAAGTATATCCTCTAACATGTACTAAATACATGTAAATTCAATCTTTTACTTATCCTCTATACAATATTTTTCCAATCAATCCCTATTTGTCTTAATCGGGTAACTACTTCAAATTTTACTTGTCTAAGTATTACAGTATGTTGTCTTGCATTTCTATTGAAAATTTGAGCATTTCTCTCTGCCCAAATCTGGTATACAGCATCAGCCAAGACACTTCTATACCAGGCCTGCAACTTATGTTTCCTACTACTCCTACTAGAACACCACTTGAGTTCAGTTACCAGATCACAACTTCTGCCCAATATTCTTAACCATTGTAGAAGCTCCAGCCATAATGCCTTCGAAAAAGAGCAAGAAAAGAAAAGGTGACAATGGCTCTCCAAGTCCTGTGTGCAGAGGACACACCTGTTCACCAATGGCAAACCCCTTTTCTGAATGTTATCCACCGTAGCCAGCTTGGATTGAGCTGCAAGAGATGCAATTACCCCTGCCTTAGGTATTATATACCTCTGCTGAATGCAATTAAGCCAGCGTTTCTTCCTTTCTTTTGGTCTAAACCAGTCATATCCTTTAGCAACCTGAAACTTCCGATTCGTTGTCCAACTCTTCAACAATGCTTCAGCTTGCTCCTTACCACCTGCACCAGTTATTATCTCATTCCTAATCTGGATTATGCTTCTAAATTATGCGGAATGAGTCTCTTTTTTCTGTATCTCCCAGATATCTGTGTCCCGCAGCACATAGTATTGATGCCATCTATTATTATTATTATTATTATTATTATTATTATTATTATTATTATTATTAATTTCTTCCCTTTGTCAATTTAGTCTTATTAAATTTATCCCCCATATATATATATGTGTGTGTGTGTGTGTGTGTGTCATCAAGTTTTGGCTTTATACAATGACACATTTTTTCTTATTAAAAACTTTTTCGTTTTATTTTTAAAATACTCTCTTCAGTTGTATAATTGTTCTCCGTTGATTCTACTTTTAGTGCTAATTTTATCTTTTTGCATCTAATTTTAGTTAACTTATTTGAAGCCAATGATCAAGTCTGGAATTTCTCACTTTTCAGGTATAATAAGTTTATTTAAATTGATTATTAATATAGATATATTTCAAATTATCTTTAAATATTATCGATTTTGTGGTCATAAGAGTGTGCTTTTATTTATATTCAAACTTGAAGAAATTTACAAAATATGATTAAGAAGAAGTTACAACTGTTTTTGTTTTTCAATTTCTTGCATTCGGCTCTAATTTATTCTTATTGCATTTTGTTTTGTTGCCTATATATGTATTGTTATTTCATAATTATGGATATGTTTCCGTTCTATTTTTAAAATACTCTCTTCAGTTGTATAATTGTTCTCCATTGATTCTAATTTTAGTGCTAATTTTATCTTTTTGCATCTAATTTTAGTTAACTTATGCGAAGCCAATGATCAAGTCTGGAATTTCTAACTTTTCAGGTATAATAATTTTATTTTAATTGATTATTTATATAAATATATTTCAATTTAACTTTAAATATCATTGATTTTATGTTCATAAGAGTGTACTTTTATTTATATTCAAACTTGAAGAAATTTACAAAATATGATTAAGAAGAAGCTACAATTGTTTGTGGTTTTACAATTTCTTGCATTCGACTCTAATTTATTTTTATTGCATTTTGTTTTGTTGCTTATATATATGTATTGTTTTTTCATAATTGTAGATATGTTATAAATTTTTCACTTTATTATTAAACTTATAGATAATCACATTAGTGAGCGTCGCATACTTCTCGGTTGGCCTTGGTAGTTGGTTATATATAGTACTGAATTTTTTATAACTTGCAATAATATAGTACTGAATAATTTGCAATAATATAGTACTAAATATTTTTAATAATATAGTACCGAATTTTTAATTATTATATGTGATGTTAAGTATTCTATTTATTAAATTTGGAGTTAATTATATGAGCACTTGATCCAAAACCTTTTCGGTTACCCTTATTTAATTAATTAATTAATTAATTATTATAATAATCAAATAGAAAATTAATATTCATCCGTAAATAATGGAAGATTTCAAATTTCATTGCGTTTAAGTTAATCCATTTCTTACATTTGTTTTTTGACTTCTCCACAAATATGATTCACTTTATTTCTCCGTAATACCTTTATTATCGCTTAAAAATCTTTTTATCACAGATTTTTCTACAACTTATATCTAATACTCCGTAAGGACTAATTTGTTATGCTATTAGTTTGTAGTATTAATTTATGCTTTTATTAGATTTCTTATTAATTTTATTATTAATTGATCGAAACCTTTTCGTTTGCCCTTATTTTATTATTTGTTATAACAATCAATACAAACTTAATATTCATTGATAAGAAATGACAAATGTTTTACAACAAAGATGATTCATTACTCCTAGGTAACTATTGTCTCCTCTAATTATAATTTTAAGCACATCATTGTTGGCAACCATCATAACTTCTGAGATTAGCAACATCATCTCGATTTTAAATTGTCCCGTAAAATTTGCATGTATGTACGTCTACCACGGTTCAAGGTTGCATTTTTTTTGGCTCTATATACCACATTATATACGTATATGTGTCGCGAATAATAAACCCGAGTTACTTTTATTTAATAATTTGTTGTATTATTATATGTGATGTTAAGTATTCTATTTACTAAATTTAGAGTTAATTATATAAGCATTCAGTCCAAACCTTTTCGGTTACCCTTATTTAATTAATTAATAGTTATAATAATCAAATAGAAAATTAATATTCATTCGTACAGAATGGAAGATTTCAAATTTCAATGCGTTTAAGTAAATTCATTTTTTAACTTTAATTTTTTGACTTCTCGACAAATATGATTCATTTTATTACATTTATTATCGCTTAAATTTTTTTAATCACATATTTTTCTACAACTTATATCTAATACACCGTAAAGACTAATTTGTTACTATGTTATTAGTATGTGGTATTAATTTATGCTTTTGTTAGATTCCTTATTAATTTTATTATTAATTGATTGAAACCTTTTCGTTTACCCTTATTTTATTATTTGTTATAACAATCAATACAAACTTAATGTTCATTGATAAGGAATGACAAATACTTTACAACAAAGATGATTCATTTCTCCTAGGTAACTATTGTCTGCTCTAATTACAACTTTAAGCACCATCATTATTGCAATCGAAGCTACATTTCAACTATGTTTAATTCCATTAAACACGAAATTGATCCACATGTAATTTCAGACAACTACTCTGTATATATATTCGCCAAACGACTTGGTGGATGATTTACAAAAACCAACGCACACAATTTTTAAGCGGATAATCCCGTGAATTTCACGGGTGACGTACCTAGTCTATAAATAAAGTTAAAAGGGTTGTTTATGCATTTAATTTTTTGCCACGTGGCGGGCATTAAATGCTTGAGCAACCTTTTATTATTATTTTTATTTTTATTTTTATTATAAATGGGAGAATTTTATTGATGAAACAAAACATAGTTTACAAAAATTGGTATTATTCTTATTATTATTATTCTTATTTATAATTTTATTATTATTTATTAAATGGGAGAATTTTATTATTATTATTATTTTTATTTTTATTTATTATTATTATTATTATTATTATTATTATTTTTAATTTCTTTCCTTTTGTCAATTTAGTCTTACTGAATTTTTCCCTCATATATATGTGTCACCAAGTTTTGCCTTTACACAGTTGCAAATTTTATCTTCTTAAAAGATTTTCCGTTCTATTTTCAAAATATTCTCCTCAGTTGTATACTCGCTCTTTGTTCGTTCTAATTTTAGTGCTAATTTTTTTCGTGCATTTGTTGTTGTTTAGTGAACTTATGTGAAGCCACTAATCAAGTCTGGAATTCCTCGCTTTTCAGGTATAATAGTTTTATTTTAGTTGATTATTTATATAGATATATTTGAAGTTAACTTTAAATATAATGGATTTGGGGTTCATAAGAGTGTACTTTTATTTATATTCAAACTTGAAGAAATTTACACAATATGATTAAAAAGAGGTTACAACTATTTTTGTTTTTCAGTTTCTTGCATTCGGCTTTGATATATTCTTATTGCATTTTGTTTTATTGCTTATATATGTATTGTTTTTTCATGATTATAGATAGATGCGTTTCCGTTCTGTTTTTAAAATATTCCCTTCAGTTGCACAATTGTTCTTCCTTGATTCTAATTTTAGTGCTGATTTAATCTTTTTGCATTTGCTTTTTGTTTAGTAAAATCATGCGAAGCCAATAATCAAGTCTGCAATTTTTCATTTCTCAGGTATAATAATTTTATTCTAATTGATTATTTATATAAATATATTTCAAGTTCACTATAAATATCACGGATATTGGGTTCATAAGAGTGTGCTTTTTTTTTATATTCAAGCTTGAAGAAATTTACAAAATATGATTAAGAAGCTGTTTGTCCTTTTACAATTTCTTGCATTCGGCTATAATTTACTCTTATTGCATTTTGTTTGTTGCTTACACATATGTATTGTTTTTTTCATAATTTTAGAGTTGTTATAAAGTTTTCGCTTTATTATTAAACTTATATATACATAGACAAAATATTAGATAAAATTTTTAGAAAGATTGTGATTAAAATAATGTACGTGATGATAAATGTACTAACAAAATGAATCATCTTTGTTGGAAAGTATAAAAATAAAATGAAATAATGGAGTATGTTAAATCAAATGAAATTTCCATTCTTTATCAATGAATATTAATTTTCTACTCATTATTATAACGGATAATAATTAAATAAGGGTAAATGAAAAGGTTTTCGTCAATTACTAATGTAATTAATTAATTACATTTAATAAAAAAAACTTAATATCACATATAATAATGCAACAAATTATTAAATAAAAGTTTTAGAAAAGATTGTAATTTTTGAAAATTTAGGTCGTAATAAATTTATTAATGAAAACAATTTGCATTGGTTTTTATATTCACAAATGAAAATTCTTATTGCTATAAAAGGTAGTATTAGATTGTGATTAAAATAATGTACGTGATAATAAATGTACTAACAAAATGAATCATCTTTGTTGAAAAGTATAAAAATAAAATAAAATAATGGAGTAAGTTAAATCAAATGAAATTGTCATTCTTTATCAATGAATATTAATTTTCTACTCATTATTATAACAAATAATAATTAAATAAGGGTAAATGAAAAGGTTTTGGTCAATTACTAATGTAATTAATTACATTAATAAAATAAACTTAATATCACATATAATAATACAACAACTTATTAAAACAAGTTTTAGAAAAGATTGTGATTTTCGAAAATGTAGTTCGTAATAAATTTATTAATGAAAACAATTTGCAGTGATTTTTACATTCACTAATGAAAATTCTTATTGCTATAAAAGGTAGTATTAGATTGTGATTAAAATGATGTACGTGATAATAAATGCACTAAGAAAATGACTCATCTTTGATGGAAAACATAAAAGTAAAATAATGGAGTAAGTTAGGTCAAATGAAATTTACATTCCTTATCAATGAATATTAATTTTCTACTCATTATTATAACAAATAATAATTAAATAAGGGTAAATGAAAAGGTTTTGGTCAATTACTAATATAATTAATTAATTACATTTAATGGAAAAAAAACTTAATATCACATATAATAATACAACAAATTATTAAATAAAAGTTTTAGAAAAAGAGTGTGATTTCTGAAAATGTAGGTCATAATAAATTTGTTAATGAAAACAAATAAATTTATTAATGAAAACAAATTGCATTGATTTTTACATTCACAAATGAAAATTCTTATTGTTATAAAAGGTAGTATTACACAATTTACTATTTTCGATTAAAAAAAAGGTACACTCTTATGAACACAAAACCCATGATAGATAAATTTAACTTGAAATATATTTTTATAAATAATCAATGAATTATAACAAATAATAATTAAATAAGGGTAAATGAAAAGGTTTTGGTCAATTACTAATGTAATTAATTACATTTAATAAAAAACATAATATCACATATAATAATACAACAAGTTATTAAATAAAAGTTTTAGAAAATATTGTGATTTCTAAAAATTTAGGTCATAGTAAATATCGGTAATGGATTGTTTTGGAGTTATGGAATAAGGAAAAGTGTGGGTTTAGAGTAATATAGTCTGGGATGTACGTTTTTGCCATCAACTGTAAGGCTGGTGTGTCTTTGTGGGGCACATTGGTTGTTGAACTAAGCATGGTTTGTGTTCAGGAGAGTGTATGTTTACCTTAAGCTTAGATATCGCATCGTGTAAGTCGCGTCGGGTTGAACTGAATATGGTTTGTATCCAGGAGGGGTGTGCACTACTTAAACCAGGACCTCGCTTCACGCAGTTCTATTATGGTTAAGTTGCCTAGTTAGAGACCGAAGTCTGATTTGTTTTGACTAAGTTCTCGAAGCTAGTTTAGTATTGTCCTAGTGAAAGTCTAGATTCTGCATTAATCTTATCCATAACGCCATTCTGAATTTTTTGTTATTATCGATATAATTTTGATTTGCAGGTTGGCAAATATTTTATGTTGACAGGTATACATGTTCCCCACTGATTGTGGCTGTTATGTTTTAACATGGCAGGTATACATGTTCCGGGTGTGGGCTAGCGAGCAGTGTGGATCCTGCTTATTTATTTTAATAATTATGTCTTATGGATTGTTCAAACCCCTTTTGTGGATTGTTTTAAATTTTGGCCATTTTATTTAAGGCCTATTGTTTGACTTTACCATTTTAATTTTTCTAAGACATAGTTACAACGTGTTTTAATCCCGACTCTACAGTGTTTCCGTCACTGTATCGCGTTAGATTTTCTAGGGGATTACAATTCATGATAAAAAGTGAAGCAAATAAATCTAACAATAAACGAACGAGAATCTAGCGAACTAAACGGAACAACGAAATGTAAATAGAGAAAATTACGACAAAAATAAGTAATTCACGATGAAGATTGAAATATAAAAATGAAAATTGCATAAACGAATCTACCGAAATTGAGTACGAGTTTAAACCGAGTGCTAGAATTCTAAGAGTCACGAGTTTTCTAATGTAGTCTATTTCTAAGTTATGAAAAAAGTGATAGAAATAAAATACAACTTCTTAGTTATACAAAATAGGCGGAAATAAGCTGGGTGTGCACGCCGGCCGGCTGGCAGGCCGCCTGCCACATGCAGGGGCCGAAGCACACTTTAAAATCAAGCATAAATCGTCAAATGTGTCATGTCGGCCGGCCGGCAGGCGGCCTGTCGGGGCAGGCTGGCACGTACATCACTAATGAGACAAGTATTGGGCCGCTTTCCATGGCCCAATGAATCAACACTTCTCATTTCTTCTTCGCCTAGACGTCCTAAAGCACGGGTTTTGTCTCTGGATCGTTCCTCTAACCAGATATGAGTGTAAATGCACGTAAAGACCTGAAATCGTGTAGAATCTACAAAAAAACTCACTCAAAGCAAAATGTTAGAACAAACGGCTCTAAAGAGCGCGTTTCGACCGGAAAAGACAACGGAATCGAGGGAATAAACCTATATAAACACGACACATCAGCTGACATAAATTAAACCTTCGGCAGTTGACGACCCTTATTTTTGGAAAGAATCTGGAATGTCCACTGATAGAAATGTTGCACTTTCAGTACTTTACATCTGGTTATTCCATAATACTCCTTGTCCTTCCCTCCTAACCATAGCATGTATACGGTGATTACAGATATAGTATGCTCTTAGTGAGATGGAAGACGATGAAGTTAGTATGGAAAAAATTCTCGATGATAAGCAATAGTGAATAAATGTTTTAAAATAAACATATATGTTGCTTATTCATCCTTTGAAATGGTCCGTGATTGAACGCGCCCCAAATCGGATCGATCGTTTAGCGAAGGATGGGGGGTCAAACAATATTTATAGACTCGCAAAACACAAAAACTACTAGAGTATTTGTGGTAAGTCATGGTCGGTCCACAGGAAACGGAACGATATTGAGTTAAGAGTAACGTGTTTGGGTACAAGAGAGGGGGTTTTAAAGGTCTAGTCTATGCTAGAAATGCGGTAAAAAAAAGGAAATTAAAAGACAAGAAAAATAACAATAGAAATAACTAGAGATGATCAATCAAGGAAAAGGTGTTAGGGAGAAGTCGGGATTCGGAAATTGGGGTCTAAGAAAATCGGAATCGAGTTAGTAACAACATTGATAAAGGGCCACCTTTCGGTTTCTTCACCCAACCCACCTAAAAATCCGCTTTCACGGCGAACAAGGGTAAGACTCAAATTATGGTAATTTCTACCCCGAGTTTCCCCATATTGATAGAAATGAGTCAAGGTCGGTCTAGTTGGCCGGACTAAAACAACGATGACACAACAACCATAAACAAGATAAACCAACAAGCAAGCAACCCACCAACATCCCTCAATTCAAATAATCCAAAATCCTCATCGCTAAACCCCCCCCCCCCCCAACAAGAAATCTACTCACTACTCATAATGGAAAACAACAAAACATTAACAAAGGAGGAAACAACTAAAACATGCATATTAACTAGATCTAAAGAAAATAACAACAAAACAACAAGGAAATTACGATCTAACAAATTAACCACAAAACTATGAAGGAATTGCAATCAACAAAAATAAACTAGGAAATAATCTAGAACAACATTAATTAGATCTAGAGAAATTAACAATAAACAATGAATAAAAATGCAGTAAACACAATAAACATGAATCACTCTAAAACAACATAAATAAAGATGATCTAAACAAGACAGTAATGAAAGAACAATTAAATGAACAATCTTGAAAGAACAATAATTAAATCTATACTCGAGATTAGAGAGTGGAAGAGAAATATATCAACTATGAAGATCTACAATAAAGAAGAAGATTGCATAAATAAAGGTTGAATCTTTGATGAAGAAAATACAGGATTTGTCACTAATCCCTTAATAATCTTCACAAATCTTCAATAAAAAACTTTAAATAATCTTCTACAAACTTGGAAATAAGATCTAAAGGAAGGAAATTGATGGAAACTATGAAGATCTACTACTAAATTACTATGTAAACTACTAGAATTATAGAGAATTACTAAGAATACTACTAGAATCCACTAATGGAGGGATAAGTAGTGAGAGAATTGTGTAATGTGATGGTTGCTTAGGCAACAAACTAGGGTACACATATATATTGTAAACTCTTAATGGATCTCTTAACCTAAAGCCCAAATCCACTTTTTGCTCCATTAATGAGACAATCACCCTTTAATCTTCATGAGGTGGAACTTCGCCCCGTCGTTCACGGATCAATACCGCCGGGTGAAATTTCACCCGGTGGTTTTCTTCCGGTTCGGCAATTTTGGACGTCTTCACCGTCGGACAAAATTTCACCCGGTGGCTAAAGTTTTGCCCGGTCATTTCGCCCGGTGGAGAAGCTCTCGGAAAATCTTCGGGGAGGCAAATTTACCGTCGGGTGAAATTTCGCCCGGTGGTGTTTCATCGGGTGAAGTTTCACCCGGTCATTTTCTGACCTCTTTTCTTGTCTCATTCTTCGTCGTATGATTGGATCTTCGAAGTTTAAGTTTTGTGCTCTGATTTTCGGACAGCATTCCCCTCTCTTGTGCTTGTGGTAGCTCGATCATGCTTTTGGTGCCAAAACCTATCAAAATTGATAGAAAAACTACCAGAAACACTTAAAATGCACAAGAGGGACGCTAATGCGAGAAATACTCAAAATAGGGCAATAATAGCACTCTAATCTCGTAAAACGAGGGGAAAACGGGTCTAAATGGGAGAAAAATGGTCTAAATTTAGCACACAACAATTTCCCCACACTAAACCGTTGCTCGTTCTCAAGCAAAGACCCAAAAAGAAATTACAAACTACTACTAGCAGCTAGACTATGCTAAGCTGATACAGGGCAATTAATGGGCCCGCTCCGTCCCTTCAACTCACATCGAAATACCCATGAGGTAGAGTACTCCCATGCAAGGCAAGTTGGGCTTGCTCAAAATGGTGGATGTGACTAAACACATAAAAACACATAACACGAAAAAATAGACGCATCCAAAGCAAAAATAAAACACTGAATTCCTCATCGAGACGGCGGGGAAGACACCGATTACTTACCTAAAATAATCATAAACTTCCAAGATAAATCACTCACGTAGACAAGGACCAAAGCCTAATACTATGACATTAAAGCAATAAAGATGTTGATGATTTAGCTAGGTCCTCCTAATCTTCTAAAGGGGTACTACGGGGCGTAAAACAGAGTGAAAAAAGTGAACCATGGATTCGTTCGACACTGTAGGTAGGTGCAGCCCCGCTCTCTATGGCTAAGCCAAGAGGGTCGTTCCAAACTCGAATTTCCTAAATTAGCCCAAAAAAAGGTGGAGTGTTTACAAATTTTTTTTCTTTGTGGATCGACTAATCACCGCTGTCTTTCTACCTCGGGACTCGGTCCTCTAGTAAGCACTTCACGGCGACGAATCAATCAAGGCTTTTTTTTAAGGATACGTTTTTGATGATATGATTTTCATTTGATGCTCCTTTTCTCTCCCTTTGTTTTTCATATTTTTGTGCCATTTTCTCTTGTTTTGGTTTGCCCTTTTTTTGGCTTTTTGATGTGGTTTAAACCAAGCTTGGAGGTTATTTTGTGTAAACTTATTGTGGTAATGTATAGGTGGAGGAAAAATAGGTAATCGAGAACGCGCGCCATTCCCGGATAACTCACAAAAAGATGGAAGGAATTTGGACTAAAGGTGCAATGGTCATTCGAGCAAGGTCACCTAGAAAATGGGATGCGGAAACCAATGCCTAACTCCTCCATGGGTGGTCAAGGTGGTCAAATGGAAACCCCGAAGTAAACCTCTAGTAGAAAAGGTGGACTCAAGCTAAAGGATGAGCAAGTTCATTGATTAAGAGTCATTCTACTAGACTAAGGTCCAAAATCTACAATGAGTTATCTACAATGGAATGTAAATTCTTGTAATAAGTTTGTAATCGGGTTTACGAAAACATTTAGTCCTAGACACACTATACAAAGATAAAAGAAACACACGAAAAAGAAAAATAAAATAAAAGAAAACACAAGTAAGGTCATGTACTCCATACTCCATCAATCGACATTAAAGCACAAAATCAACCACAATACCCAAAATGCTCATCTTCGAGAGCCTTCCAATAACAACAACCTAACTCCTCTACAAAAGTAAAGAAGAAAAAAGGAAGGAAGTTACCAAGCTGTAACACCCGCTATTTTTCCTAGCATTTTTATCCTTACCGTTATGACTTCGTCATAACTCTGTCACTTTTCGGCTGCGCTCTTTGTTTCATCATTTTTTTCCCAAGCTTTATTTTCATTTTTGAGTCTAATGATACTTATTTTTATTTTTGAAGATTTTAATTCTTTTAAATCTATTTAATTGATTTTCTTCGTAAACTAATTATTTTTCCGCGAGAAATTCTACTTCTCTACGAATTAATGTTTTAAAGCTCGGATTTAAGTTATTTCTTTTCCTAAAAATGTAAACACATTCAAATAATATTTCCAACTAAGAAATAATTTTATTCATGAAAATTTACCCTTTAATAATTTTAGTACGAAGTTTTTCATTTATTTATTTTCTAGAGCGGGGTTTACTCAAATTGCTTTGAAATGCTTTTAATAATTTTACGATCCTTATTTTTATCGACTTAAAACTATTTTGGGACCACCTTGAACCATTTTTTTTCATGACACTCATGTCACACAACCACTACACATTTTTTTGTGTAACATTTTATTTTTATAAAAACAATATGATTAAAGCATAAGATATTTCTTTCTCACAAATTAATATTGTTGACTCATGCAAACTCTTCACGCTCCTCTCACATTCACTCTTGGCTAAAATTTTGGAGGTGAATGTACCTAGTTTTCATCAATTTTAAAGTCACCATTCACTCCATATCTCTTCCCATTTTTCTCATAATTCATTCATCCATTTTATTCAAGCAAATACTCTCTTTCTCCCTATTTTTTTTTCTTGTGAAATCTGACCAAAAACCAGCGTCATTTCTGCCCAGAAATTTTGTGTTCATCATCTCCATTTTCCGTCTCCATTTTCGCTATATCGATCTTCTTTCCGTCTCCTTCGTTAAGGTATTAATCGACTTCATTTCCAATCGTTGTCACCTTAATTTTTTTTAGCGATTTTATGGTATTTTCATACCATGGAATTCATGTTTTTTTAAGGTTCCAAAGCGGTCCCGCAGAAGACAAATATATCGTAGACTCGGATTTGGATTGAAGGTAACGTCGATGTTACTCGGTATTGCATGATTTTGTTTGTGTAATTGCATGTATATAATTATAATTTTATTTTGACAATATATGTATGTTATATAATCTGAAAAAATTTTAAAAGTTGAAAATTTGCATGTTTCGATATTTTTATCGCTTTTACGAGATTAACGATTAAATCGTCATATTAATTTGTAAAATCGTAATATTCGGCCTAAACTTGTAATATATGATTTTATTCTGTAATAATGAGATTTTTGATGATTTTTAATAATTTGGTATTTTTCTGATATTTTAGTTATCGATTATTGAATTATTACCGTTTACGGACAAAAACGATTAAAAACCGATTTTTAGTTCTAGTACCTAAACATTTTATTTTAATCTGATTTTTGACGTGGTGAAACTTTCTGATAAAATAGAATTTTATGAGTTTTTTCATAATTTTTCGGAATTGTTAAGAAGATGAATTAATTAATCACTTTAAATCATCGTTTATCGTTAAAACCGTGTTTGTCGTTTAAATTCTCGATTTCTGGTCTTTGATTTAAATCTGGAAAAAAAATTGATTCTGATGATTTCATAATAAAATGTAATTTTATGATTTTTAGTGCCTTAATAAAATGTTAGGAACGATAAGTTTTATTAATGGAATCGTTAAATGTGAAAACGAGTTTTAAAGACGGTTTTGACGGGATTTATTAAATCTGGAATTTTTGGAAATCTGGAAAAATAGTATTTTCTCGAAAATCATGATTTTTAAGTTTAATAATAATTTTTGGATATTAATACGTAAATCGTTTTGTAATTACTATTTTTGTTAATCGTTATTGTCGAGATTTGACGATTAACGAGAAAACGCTTTAAAAACCGAGTTTTAGGATTCTGGAAAATTTTCTTTTCTGGACAAAATGTCCATAAATATATTTTAACCATTTTACATAATTTTTGTACTATTTATTAAAGTCTTTAACTAATAAGTGTAGTATTGATTTTGGACAAATGTGATTTATAGTTAAAATGCTTCGTCTTACCTAAAATAATTATTTTTTTTTCAGCCATTTTGGAAGTATTTAAATCTGAAACTTTGTTAGTTAAATAATCCGTTAACATATTCTAAATATATTCAATGGTTTAATTAAATAAAAGACGTTAAAATATTTAATTTGACAATTGCCGTAAAATCCTATTTGTAATCGTATTGTCGTAACTAATAATAATTAGGGAATTTTAACTTTGTAAATTTTGAAAACACCCTGATTAGTATTATTAAAATGTTTAAGACATTTTTAATCATTTTATACACTTGTACGATATTTCAATAATTTCATAAACTCAAATGTTCTTACTTTAATAATTAATATCGTTAAGGCCGAAAGTACTAGTTTTATAAATCTATATCGTTTACTAAAAATGTGGTATTAGTATGAACTAATATTTTCACTATTTTGATATAATGCTATTTTAGTAAAGTTTCTAAAAATAGAAGTTTCCTAAAATAGAAAGTTTACTCTTTTAGAATATAAATGTTTACTTCTTTTATCCTCATATTATTTATATTGATTATATCTTTTAATATCGATAATGGCTTTGTTTTGGAGTTATGGAATAAGGACAAGTGTGAGGTTAGATTAATATATTCTAGGGTTTACGGTTTTGCCATCAACTATAAGGCTAGTGTATCAGGAATCGGTACATTGGTTGTTGAACCGGGTGACAGGTATCCCGGGAGTTGTGTACATTTTGACTTTAAGCTTAGGCCTCGCAGTAAGTCGCCGTCATAAGTTGAACTGGGTGACAGGTAATCCCAGGAGGGGTGTGCATTGTCTTAAACTAGGGCCACACATTTATAAGTCGCCGTCCTATTATGGTTGAGTAGCCTAGTTAGAGACCGAAGTTTAATTTGTTTGAACTAAGTTCTCGAAGCTAGTTTTTAGTATTCTCCTAGTGAAAGTCTAGCCGTCTAAACTACTCCTATCCATAATGCCATTTTGAATATTTTTAACATGATCGATATAATTTGGTTGCAGGTTGGCAAATGTTTTATGTTTTCTTCGGAAAACTCATTTTTATTATATTGTTTTGATACGTGAAGTTTTTCACTGAAAGTTTATTTTTATTATAATGTGTTTTACTGTTTTCCATTTTTTTACTACTTTTCTATTATAGTGATTACAGTATTTAAATCTTGTTATACGGCTGAGAGAACGTTGACGTTGCTCCCCACTGATTGTGGCTGTTATGTTTTTAACATGGCAGGTGTATGTGTTTTTCTTCGGGTGGGCTAGCAAGCAGTTATGGATCTTGCTTGTTTTAATAAGATCATTGTATTATGGATTGTTAAAAACTCTTTTTATGGATTTTATTTTATTTATTTTATTTTGTAGCCATTTTTATTTTATGGCTTATGTATTGACTTACCATTTTTATTTAATCAAGACATAGCTACGGTGTGTTATAATTCCACTTCTACAGTGTTTCCGCCACTATATTGCGTTAGAATTTTTGGGGGGTTACACAAGCGGGGTGCTTTCATAATCTCTTCAAAAATCGTGCTCTCAAGGTGGTGGTTACCTGTAAGAGAAGAGAACAAGACCATACACGGGACACGAAAACATAACGAAACGAGAAAGGAAAATGAAAAAGAAAGGAAAAATGTTTTTGGTTTTTGAAAATTTTCAAATTTTTATGATTTTTGAAAGACTTTTGAGAAAACAAAAGATAGTAGATCCCTCCCCCCACACTAAAACTGTGCATTGTCCTCAATGGACAAGTAAGGGAAGATCGAAAAAGACGGAAAAGAAAAATAAGAAAAATCTTTTTGGATTTTTGTGATTTTTCAAATGTTTTTGGATTTTTTGAAATTTTTGGGAAAAAGAAAATGAACGAAAAGAGAACGATAAAAGAGTGGCGGGCCTAGGTGCAATCACATCACCTAGACCCTAGCCAAGTGGCTAAGAGATCGACAATGAAATAAAAGAAAAGAAATGAATTTAAAAGAACAAAAGGGTGAAAAATTGGGCGTAGGTGTGGTCACGTCACCTAACCCGAATGAAGAAAAATGAAAAGTAAATGAAAATAAAGAAAAGCAAATTGAAAGAAAATGAAAAGAATTTGGATTTTCAAAAGGGTCAATGGCGTAATCACGTCGCCTAAAGACCAGGAGCAAAACCAAGGCCGCTTCGGCTACAACAATCGGATAGTGAGACAGCTTGCAAATTTGGTTAGAGGTAAAAGCAATCACAATGATCATGACAATGATAATGGAACACGGAACGAAATTAATCCAAAGACATGCAATTGTATATGATTAAAGACTCACCGACACAACCCGCACACATATACAACACACACACCACACTACCTACTCCGGGATAGGGTCTAAATTGAGTAATCGTTCGACGCATAAGAAGCCGTCGGAGACTCGGGAAAGGATTCCATCTCACAAGCGTACTCCCAAACTCCCTTTCCTCCCGACTCAGTCTCGGTCATTCGAAATTCGCCGGGTCCCAAAGGTAGATCCCAATTGTGGCGAATAAAGATAGTGGTTCGGTGTGTGTTGGGAACAATTAAAGCTCTTCCGTGGCTAATGTGGATGAGGCGTTGATCGGTTACATGAAAGATCCAAGTCGGAAAATATGCCTCGTTAAGCCAAACGAAATTTTCTAGTGGGGTAAGGTGGTTGGTCGCATAACTCAAGTTGGTCGCAATTATAGTCACAAGACCTCCACAATCTACAAAGGGGCGTTGGGCGAAAATAATACGGTGAAAGTGCAACGCCACGACAAGTGGTAGGTCTAAAGGGTTAGGGTTACCGAGCAGAGAGTCACAAACTAATTGCAAGACACACACATCAAGATTAAAAATATTATCGTTCGAGGGTAACAAGTAGTGGGAGAGTATCTCGGAGAAGTAAAGAATTGCGGGGTTACGGATTTCGGAGGTAAAAGATGATTTAGGCTCATAACCCCTTTGACAGCGTGATATACGCTTCCAAAGATCTTCTCTAGACACACAAGCTTGTAAATCGCTCGGGGGTTCACTAAGTTCGGTACCCGATCTGGGTAAGCCTAAAGCTAAGCCAAACTCGGAAATAGTCAAACAATGATGTTTACCGAATAGTCTAAATTTAATCGCTCTTGGTGTGGTCGGACTGTCAATGGTAAAAGTTCCTAGGAACTCACAAGTAAGGTCTTTGTATGTAGAAGCCGCGAGGCTAAGGAGTCCACTAGTTCCGGTCCTTGACGATAACTCTTTAATATCGTCAACAATTCCTAAATTTTCCATTGTGAAGGGACAAGGCCATCTAATGCTCTGAAAGGTCTTTTCAGAGAAGGTTCAAGCTAAAGAGGTAGAAGGACAAGGTAAAAGTTTTGGCTTAGAAGACTTATAGGATGTAGAACATTTAGAAGGTGTAGAAGTCGAAGCCATACCTTGCTTTCGAGCGGCTCGCCTTGCTCTTGTCTCCATAATAATATTCTTGCAAGAATAATCCCAAAATTTTTGCTTCACCTTCTTCAAGAACCCAAAAATAATCACCCAAGATGAAATTACGAGTGGAGGTTTAAATGTGGTTGGGGTATGGAAGGTGGTGGTTGATGATTTTATGAGGGGTGAAAATGTGGAGTGAAGAGTGAGGTAAAAGATTATATAAATAAGGGTAATTGAGGAGGGAAGTAAAAGTTTTAAAGTAGATTGGTAAACATTTGGTGTAAATGTTTTGGAGGGAAAGTTATGTGGGGTATTTTTGAAGGAGGGAATTGATAGTGTAGTGAGTGAATAGGATAGGTGATCCGGCCATGTCGTCGGGTGAAATTTCACCCGGTCGAGTACCATCGGGTGAAATTTCACTCGACGAATTTTCGTCGTGAAAATTGATTTTTGCCAACTTTTTTCACCGAGTGATTTCACCCGGTGGTACTTCTCATCGGGCGAAATTTTACCCGACGGTATCTCCGTCAATTTTGGCAAATCTGGCAATTTTGGGAATTTTTCGTGGGGCGAAGTTTCGCCCGGTCAATAGTCTCACCGGGTGAAGTTTCACCCGACGGTCTTGTAAGCTTCATTTTTCCGCCTTGACTTTCCATGACTCTTCAATAATCACCTAGATATTCAAATAATGACACATCTCACATTACATAATCAATTTCTCCCACAAACATGCTTGTGGTCTTCAATTTAAGCTCCATAACTTCTCCAAAAGCTTGATCTTCATCCAAATAAATGCTCAATGGTGAAATCCAAGTTCATCCATTCTTCTCAACTAACAAAGCTAACAAACTCAAAGAATATTATACATATATACAAGGTGGTTGTTGAGGATACCACCAAACCTACTTCAACTTGAGAAGGACTCAAACAACGCTCCCCAATGGGAGCTCACCAAGCTTTACGGTAACAAAGGTCTCACGAACATGACTGGGATGATAAATCTTCAAACGTTGCCCATTGACCATAAATTTCCCGTTTTCCGGGCTAGAAATCTCTATTGATCCATTTGGTTGCACCTTGGTCACTTCGAATGGACCCGACCATTTTGATTTCAACTTACCGGGGAAAAGCTTAAAACGAGAGTTGAAAAGTAATACCTTATCACCAACGGAGAAGTCCTTACGAAGTATTCGAGAATCATGCCATTTGCGTGTTTGCTTCTTGTAAATCCTCGAATTTTCGTAGGCCTCGAGTCTTAGTTCTTCCAATTCTTGTAGTTGGAGAAGGTGGTTATTTCCAACAATATTCTCGTCAAAGTTTAGCTCTTTGATAGCCCATTTGGCTTTGTGTTCTAATTCCACCAGTAAATGACAAGCTTTACCATACACAAGACGATAAGGAGTGGTTCCGATCGGCGCTTTGTAAAACCGTTCTCAATGCCCAAAGGGCGTCATTCAATTTCAATGACCAATCCTTTCGGTGTGTATTTACAACTTTTTCCAAAAAATCCTTTGATTTGACAGTTGGAGATCTCGGCTTGCCCATTTGATTGAGGGTGGTAGGCTAAGGACATCTTGTGAGTGATACCATATTTCCGAAGAAGGTGTTCAAAGGTATCTTTCCTAAAATGAGAGCCTCCATCGCTAATTATGGCTCTAGACATACCGAATCTCGAGAAAATTACATTCTTGAAAAGCTTGATTACAACCTTGGATTCATTGGTAGGAGAAGCTACGGCCTCGATCCACTTTGAGACATAATCAACCGCGACTAGGATGTATTTGTTGCCAAAATAGGATGTGAACGGACCCATGAAATCAATACCCCAAACATCGAACAATTCAATTTCCAATATAGGTTGAAGGGGCATCTCATTTCTTCTTGTTATGTTTACACTTCTTTGGCAAGCATCGCATGTGAGGATGAAAGCTCTAATATCCTTGAACATGGAAGGCCACCAAAACCCGGTTTGGAGAACATTGGCAATTATCTTTTGGTTGGCCAAGTGTCCACCATAAGGTGTCGAGTGAAGGTGCTTCACAATATCAAATCCTTCGTCGGTTGTCACACATCGTCGATAGATTCCGTCCATACAATGGCGGAACAAATAGGGCTCATCCCAATAATAGCGTCGGGCTTCATAACGTAGTTTCTTTCTCTCTTGTTTGGAATAATCGTCCGGAATAAAATGAGACACTAAGAAATTGACGATATCGGCATACCAAGGTGTAATAGTTTCAACGGCCATCAAGGCCTCATCTCTCATAGCTTCGTTGATGGGTATACCATCATCTTCATTCCTTTCTTTACTAACCGTTAGTCTACTAAGGTGGTCCGCTACCAAGTTCTCCGATCTGGCCTTGTCTTTAATCTCGATGTCAAATTCTTGTAAGAGGAGAACTCACCGAAAGAGTCGGGACTTGGTCTCCTTTTTGGACATAATATATCGAATCACCGCGTGATCGGTGTGAATAATGACTTTGGAACCGGTAACATAAGTTCAGAATTTTTCCATGGCAAAGACAACGGCAAGCATCTCTTTTTTGGTCGTGGGGTACCTCGATTGGGCTTCATCTAAGGTCTTGCTTGCATAATAGATCACGTGTAGCTTCTTGTCGATCCGTTGACCTAGAACGGCATCAACGGCAAAATCGGAGGCATCGCACATGATCTCAAATAGAAGATTCCAATCGGTGCCTTGATAATTGGAGCGGTGGTGAGAGCGGTCTTTATCCTACAAAAGGCCTCAAGACACAAGTCATCAAAAACAAAAGGTGCATCTTTCATAAGCAAAGAAATTAAATGCTTGGCAATCTTAGAAAAGTCTTTAATAGATCGTCTATAAAAACCGGCGTGACCTAGAAAACTCCTCACCCCTTTGACATTAGTTGGTGGTGGCAAGTTCTCAATCACGGAGACTTTAGCCTTATTGACTTCAACTCCTCCATTAGAAACAATATGACCTAAGACAACACCTTGTTCAACCATAAAATGACATTTTTCTCAATTTAAAACAAGTCTATACTCTTCACTTCGAGCTAATACTTGATCAAGATTTTCAAGACAAGAATCAAAAGATGTATCATGGACGCTAAAGTCATCCATAAAAACTTCCACGGATTTTTCAATAAAATCGGAGAAAATAGCCATCATACATCTTTGGAACGTTCCCGACGCATTGCACAATCCGAATGGCATCCTTCGATAGGCATAGGTGCCATATGGACATGTGAAAGTGGTCTTCTCTTGGTCATCGAGGTGAATAGGAATTTGAAGAAATCTCGAATGACCATCGAGGAAACAAAAATAAGAATGATGCGCTAACCGTTCAAGCATTTGATCAATGAAGGGAAGGGAGAAATTGTCTTTGACGGTGGCCGTGTTTAATTTTCGAAAATCTATACACATGCGCCAACAGGTAATGGTTCTAGTAGAAATAAACTCACCCTTTTCTCCTTTCACAACCGTCATTCCTCCTTTTTTCGGCACAACTTGTACGAAGCTAACCCATTTACTTCTGATTATTGGGTATATAATCTTAGCCTCATACAGCTTGAGGACTTCCTTCATGACAACCTCTTTCGTAGCGGGGTTCAACCTACGTTGACCCTCAAACGAAGGGCGGTGGTCATCATCAAGGATGATCCTATGCATACAAACATTTAGGCTTATGCCTTGGAGGTTGGCAATGCTATACCCGATGGCCTTTTTGTGTTTTCTCAAAACAATCAAAAGTTTTTCCAATTGAGGTCCATCAAGTGCGGCATTGACGATAACGGGATAATTAGTTCCTTCAAGAAAAGTATATTTGAGGGGAGAGGGAAGTGGTTTAAGTTCAAGATTAGGAGGAGAAGATACCATACTATTACCCACCAGTAGTGGTTCTACCTTTTCTTCATGTAAGCATTCATCTTCAGGAGGTGGGGAATCAAGTAGTTCCTCTTCTTTTCTCATCATCTATCAAACTATACTCAACTAAACTAGCAATGACTTCAATGGAATATGTTTGATCAATCATTGGTTGTTTAAGAACTCGTTCTCTATGTTAAATGACAACTTTTCATTCTTTACATCAACTATAGTCCCACCGGTAGCCATAAAAGGTCGACCTATGATAATGGGGGTAATAGTGTCTTCGGGCATATCCATGACAACAAAGTCGGAGGGGATGAAAAACTTACCAACTTGAACGGGTACATCCTCAAGTATCCCAAGTGGGTACTTGACGGACCTACCCGCAAGTTGAATTGACATACTAGTGGGTCTCATCTCTCCCACACTAAGTCTCTTAGCAATTGAATAAGGTAACAAACTAACACTAGCCCCTAGGTCACATAAAGCTTGATCAACAACAACATTTCCAACCCAACAAGGGATGGAAAGGCTACCGGGATCCTCTAGTTTCTTTGGCATTTGATTCATAAGAATGACACTACATTGTGCCGTGAGAGGGACACATTCTTTGTCCTCCATTGTTCTCTTTTTGGTCAAGACTTCTTTCAAAAACTTAGAATAAAGAGGCATTTGAGAAATTACCTCGGTGAAGGGTAAAGCTACCTCCACTTTCTTCAACATATCCACAAAACGGCTAAATTGGGCATTCTCCTTATGTGGCTTAGCTCGTTCGGGAAAGGGCAATGGTGGGACAAAAGCGGGAGGCGGTGGAACATTGGATTCTTCTTCTTCTTCGGCTAATCGCTCCGCCTCTTTTCTTTTTGCTTCTTCCACTTCCATTTGCTCCTTCTTCTTTCTTTTGAGTTCTCTTTGCTCAATCTCCGCATTTTGGAGGATATCAAACTCCACTTGTATTCCCCGATTTTGTTTGGGAGAAGTGGGCGATGTTGCTTGTGGTGCACTTGGTTGATTGACATTGGTTGGGGTGCTTTTGGTGTTCAAGTTCAGGTTCTTATAAGGGTCCTCAAGTTCTTTGCCACCTCTCAAAATGACGGCATTTGCTTGGTGTGGAGGGTCTCCTAGGTTTTGGGGTTGTCCGGGAAAACCATGGGGTGGATGAATTGAGGCGGCTAAGGCTTTTGTTGCTTCTTGTGATTCCCAAACTTTTAGCCTTGCTTGATGCTCACTCCATAATTGCCCAACGGCTCTTTGCAAGTCACTAATATTATCCCATGGAACTCCTTGACCATATTGAAAATTGCTTGATTGGCCATAAGATTGAGAAGGTTGATTAAATGGTAGTTGATTGTAACCTTGATTTCCTTGAAAATTGCCTTGGAACCCTTGATTGTGTCCATGATTGAAATTGTTACCATGTGGATTATGGTAATTGTTGTAATTGTTGGAAACATGGAAGTTGCTACCTTGTTGATTGAATTTGCTCCTTTGGTGAGTAGGCAAATACGGGGGAATCTTTGGAGGGCCTTTATTGACTTTGATTAAATGGCCTCGATTGACTCTCTTGGGCACATCGCATAGGATTTTGAACATTTTGGTTTCCATAGGAAAAATTTGGATGAAACCTTGTGCCGTCAATGTAAGTATTAGAATAGGGATCAAATTAAGGCCTTTGCCCATACACTTGTATAGCTTGGACTTCATTTGGCTCTTCAAAATAAGTTTCTTCATTAGGAATTCAAGAGCTAGAATCATGGCCGTAATTGCCACAATGATCACAATGAACTTCTCATGTTATTTGTTTAGGAGGTGATGGTTGCCTCGTTGGAACACTTCCTTGAATTTGGTACATGCCTCTAGGAGTAGGCTTAGAACTTCTGGCATCGACTCTCTTTGTTAATTCTTCAACTTGTGCTTGAAGTTTCAATTCATTAGAACTCTTAGATGAGTTCACTTCAAATTTCTTCCTAGAATCCCTCGATTGACCCATTCTAGAATCAATCCTTGCCATCTTTTCAATAAGATTTTTAGATGCCTCATCGGTAAGGGAAGAGAAGTCTCCTCCGGCGGCCGAATTGAGGTTTTTCTTGGTTCTCGATGAAAGGGTGTTGTAAAATGTTTGGGTTGTTAGCCAATCGGGTATTCCATGGTGAGGGCACTTGCGTAATAAATCTCTAAATCTTTCCCAAGCCTCACTTAGGCTTTCAAATTCATCTTGCTTGAATGTTTGTATTTCCATGCGATATTGGTTAGTCATTGACGGTGGAAAATATTTCTCCAAAAAGGCATTAGATAATTGAGCCCATGTTGTAAATGTATTAGCGGGATGGCCTTGAAGCCATCTATGAGCTCCATCTCTCAAGGTCTTTGGAAATAATAATCAGTGCAATTGGCATGAAGTTAACCCATTGAGGCGGGCCTCTACTAGTTTTTCTTTAAATGAAGCGATGTGCTCTTGGGAATCTTCTTGGGAAAAACCATGAAAAGTATCTTGTTGAACAACATTTGTCAAAGAAGCTTTCAATTCATAATTCTCGGGTATCTCCCTGAAATCGACCGATGAAGGTGTTTCTTCATGTGTAAGTTGGGAATGGGAGGCTAAGGCCGCCATTTGTTGGATTGGTGGTGGTGATAAATTCGGATTTTGATGATTTGGAGGGGATGGATTTTGATTTGGTGGTGGTGTTTTTGGTGATGGTGGGGTAGGTGGTAAAATTTGTGAAGTGGATGATGTGGAAGGGTTATTTGATGTAGGTGGTAGAATGGGATTAAGGTTAGGAGGTGATAATAAAGAATGTGGAATAATAGTGGTTGAGTTATTACCCCAAAAACGCAAAGCTCTAAATGTCCTTTCCGGCCCCGGATCGAACCACAAGGGCGATAATGTATTCCTGGGCATAAATTCAATTAAACGGTGAGTCTCCTAGCACCCAACGGTACTAGGGAAGAGGGAGAAAAACAAACTTAAAACAAATAACCAAATACAATAACTAAAAACACAACTAATCGTCGTTCCCCGACAACGGCGCCATTTTGAACGCGCCCCAAATCGGATCGGTCGTTTAGCAAAGAATGGGGGGGTCAAATAATATTTATAAACTCGCAAAACACAAAAACTACTAGAGTATTCGTGGTAAGTCGAGGTCGGTCCACAAGGAACGGAACGATATTGAGTTAAGAGTAATGTAACACCCCAGCTCAATCCTAGGACCGGAAATGTTAGTCGCAGTAGCTCGCCAGGCTCTGTACTGGTCTCACAGACCAACACGAATCCTTTCTAGCACATTTTGTCCTCACTCATGCGCATCCTGGAAACCTTTCCAGGAGGTCACCCATCCTAAGATTGCTCTCACTCAAGCACGCTTAACTGTGGAGTTCTTATCATGGGCAAACCAGAAAAGAAAGTGCACTTTGTTGATATGAGTAGTACTTTCAATCCCTTTAAGCAAAGCTCATAAATAGGACATCTTCAATCAATGTGGAGTGTTTCAAGTAACGTGTTTGGGAACTAGAGAGGAGGTTTTAAAGATCGAGTCTATGCTAGAAATGCGGTAAAATACGGAAATTAAATGACAAGGAAAATAACAATAGAAATAACTAGAGATGATCAATCAAGGAAAAGGTGTTAGGAGGAAGTCGGGATTCGAAAATTGGGGTCTAAGAAAATCAGAATTGGGTTAGTAACAAGATTGATAAAGGGAGAATGCCACCTTTCGATTTCTTCACCCAACCCACCTAAAAACCCGCTTTCGCGGCGAAGAAGGGTAAGTCTCAAATTAAGTTAATTTCTACCCCGAGTTTCTCCATATTGATAGAAATGAGTCAAGGTCGGTCTAGTTGGCCGGACTAAAACAACGATGACACAACAACCATAAACAAGATAAACCAACAAGCAAGCAACCCACCAACATCCCTCAAATCAAATAATCCAAAATCCTCATCCCTAAACCCCCCAACAAGAAATCTACTCACTACTCATAATGGAAAACAACAAAACATTAACAAAGGAGGAAACAACTAAAACATGCATATTAACTAGATCTAAAGAAAATAACATCAAAACAACAAGGAAATTACGATCTAACAAATTAACCACAAAACTATTAAGGAAATTGCAATCAACAAAAATAAACCAGGAAATAATCTAGAACAACATAAATTAGATCTAGAGAAATTAACAACAAACAATGAATAAAAATGCAGTAAACACAATAAACATGAATCACTCTAAAACAACATAAATAAAGATGATTTAAACAAGACAATAATGAAAAAATAATTAAATGAACAATCTTGAAAGAACAATAATTAAATATAAACTAGAGATTAGAGGGTGGAAGAGAAATATACCAACTATGAGGATCTACAATAAAGAAGAAGATTGCATAAATAAAGGTTGAATCTTTGATGAAGAAAATAGAGGATTTGTCACTAATCCCATAATAATCTTCAATAAAAAACCTGAAATAATCTTCTACAAAGTTGGAAATAAGACCTAAAGGAAGGAAATTGATGGAATCTATGAAGATCTACTACTAAATTACTATGTAAACTACTAGAATTACTAAGAATTACTAAGAATACTACTAGAATCTACTAATGGATAGATAAGTAGTGAGAAATTGTGTAATGTGACGGTTGCTTAGACAACAAACTAGGGTACACATATATATAGTAAACTGTTAATGGATCTCTTAACCTAAAGCCCAAATCCACTTTTTGCTCCATTAGTGAGACAATCACCCATTAATCTTCATGAGGTGGAACTTCGCCCCGTCGTTCACAGATCAATACCGTCGGGTGAAATTTTACCCGGTGGTTTTCTTCCGGTTCGGCAATTTTGGACGTCTTCACCGTCGAGCGAAATTTCACCCGATGGGCGAAGTTTCGCCCGGTCATTTCGCCCGGTGGAGAAGCTCTCGGAAAATCTTCGGGGAGGTAAATTTACCGTCGGGCGAAATTTTGCCTGGTGGTGTTTCATTGGGTGAAGTTTCACCCGGTCATTTTCTGGCCTCTTTTCTTGTCTCATTCTTCGTCGTATGTTTGGATGGCTTCGAACTTTAAGTTGTGTGCTCTGATTTTCGGACGACATTCCCCTCTCTTGTGCTCGTGGAAGCTCGATCATGCTTTTGGTGCCAAAACCTATCAAAATTGATAGAAAAACTACCAGAAACACGTAAAACGCACAAGAGGGACGCTAATGCGAGAAATACTCAAAATAGGGCAATAATCGCACTCTAATCTCGCAAAACGAGGGAAAAATGGGTCTAAATGGGAGGAAAAATGGTCTAAATTTAGCACACAACAGTGATGCGTGTATTTTATATACACTTATTATGTCTTTTATACACGCATTCCCGTATTTATCGAGTAGTGTAAGCTACCATTTTGCCCCGAATTGTATACTTTGTGTTGTAATTTTTCCTTTTGCGTGAATGGATGCCACATGAGATGAAACGAATCAAATCCGAGCCAAAACGAAGCTGAAATAAGCTGAACGCTGAAATAGGTCAAGAATAGTCGACCGACCATCAGAATAGTCGACCGACCATCAGAATAGTCAACCGACTATTACAATACTCGGTCGACTATACGATTTGGGAAGTTGCAGAAGTCAAATAAATCAATATAATCTTAGTCGACCGATTATTAAAATAGTCGGCCGACTATTTTCAGGGCCGCGGACAGGCACGTGTTATGCAAGCTATTTCCTTAATTAGTTTTAGCTTTACCTAAGTGTATTTAAGGAGGGATTGAACCAGATTTTAAATCTCTCTCTCCCAATTTTAATCTCTTAATACTTCTCCCTAAATCTTCTAGGTTTTAGTTTTTTTTTCTCTTGAACTCGGTTTTACGAGTACAATTGAATCCTTAGAATCTCTTCCTTCCCCTTTGGTAATTTAATCTCTACTTTCTATTCCTTCTTCATTCTTTCTTCTTTGTTCTTAATTGTTCTTAATCACTTTAGATCGTTTATGCTTGTTTCAATCTTATTATCATTCATTATGTTTAATCTAGTAAATTTGCTTATTATTATTGTTGTTAGTTCTTGAATTAACTATGAGTAGCTAATTTCCCTCGCTAGGACACTACAAAAACAGAGCCTAATACGGCGGACGTCTTGCGGCGGACTACGAATCCGCCACATTTTTATTCGTCGCGTCGGATATGCATCGGATTGACCGAAGCATAGGCCTTGTGTCGGAATAGTCCACGCAAGGCGATGCAGGTCAAGCGCGCTCACGAAAATGAGTTTCGCGCTCAATCTTGCGTCGAACTAGCCAATGCGAGTCGGACGCCTAACATTCTATGCGTTGGATTAAGCATCGCATGCTATCTTATACCGATGCATGATTGAGCGCTTAATTTAATTAAATTTACATATGATTTGGCGAACAATCTGACACGTATTAAATGAATCGTGGCGGACTTGCGTCAGATTGTCCCTCGCATAGAAGTTAGATATAAAAAAAAAAGTCGCGAACGAACATCAGAAATCCTTTTCCCCCAAATCAACTAAACCCCTCGCCCTACCCAGTTTCTCTCCCCCCTCGATCTCCCTCCTCCTCCACCGGCGATTCCCTCTGGCGATGTTGTCGTCGCACCCTCCGCCGCCGCCCCACCTCCCCCCCCCCCCACCTCCCCGTGTCGCGTCCCTCCTTCTTAGCCTCCTTCTGCCACGCACCCTCCTCAATTTCCTTACATTTTTTCGTCTTTTCTCCATTAAAGTATGTTCGAGCTATTAAATTGTTTAAATTCTTGTTATTGTTATCGTTATTACTATTGTTATTGTTATTATTGATTGGGTTATTGTTGTGGTTTCTTGTTGGTGGTGGTGTTAGTGTTCGGGTGAGTTTGTGTGAGTGGTGGTTGGTTTGAGTTTGTGTTAATTGTTGATGTTGTTATTGTTGTTGCTGTAATGGTGGTACTAGTAGAAGTAATATTGTTGTTAGTATTAGTAATTTCGTTGTGGTAGAGTTTGTGTTAATTGTTGTTAGTAGTAGTAGATTAGAAGTAGGAGGAGGAGTAGTGATAGCAACAGCATTAGTGGTAGTAGTAGTAGTAGTAGATTAGTAGTAGTAGTAGTAGTAGTAGTAGTAGATTAGAAGTAGTCGTAGTAGTAGATTGGTTGTATTATTAGTAGTAGTAGATTAGTAGTAGGAGGAGGAGGAGAAGTAGGAGTAGGAGTAGGAGTAGGAGGAGGTTAGTAGTATTACTGGTAGTAGTTAAGTAGTATTAACAGTAGTAGATTAGTAGTAGTGGTGGTGGTGCAAGTACTATTGGTGGTAGATTAGTAGTAGTAGTAGTAAATTAGTAATAGTATGATTAGTAGTAGTAGTAGAAGATTAGTAGTAGTAGATTAGGAGATTAGGAGTATTAGTAGTGGAAGTGAAATAGTATTAGTGGTACTAGTGAAGTAGTTTAACTACTACACTACTACTACTAATATTATTTCACTACTACCACTAATACTCCTAATCTACTACTATACTAATTTACTACTACTATTACTATTAATCTACTGCTAATACTACTACCTCCACTACTACTAATACTACTTAACTACTACTAATAATAGTACTAATCTACTCCTACTATTACTAATACTACTAATATACCACTAGTAATAATACTACTAATCTACTCCTACTACTTCTAATCTTCTACTACTACTACTACTACTAATCTACTTCTACTACTACTACTTCGACTACCACTACTACTCCTCCTAATACTACTAATCTACTACTAACAAAATCACTCATTAGGAGTAATTCGTTGGGTGTTGATACATGATTATTGTTATTGTTTACTGTTTTAGTTACGTATTGTTGGTAAAACATGTTATACATCTAATCAGACCTACCTAGTGTCCGTTCAAGAATTACTCATTAGGAGTAATTCTTGAATAGTCCCCATTTTGGGACTGTCTTTGTAATTTTCATGTCACTTAGGTGGTAAACATAAAATTGTGTTATGTCGATAAGAAAAAGTCTGCTGGCAATTCCCTCATTGTTCTCCGAATGCACATGTGGACTTTTATATTTTCCACATAGTTCATTTGGAGAACTGAGGCGAATTGCTGCTGGATTTTTTTCTTATCGACATAACACAATTTTGTGTTTATCAGTGGCATGGAACGTACAAGGATGGGTTTAGGTTGGAGTGATAAGGTCCCAAGGTGGTGAAATTGTTTAGAAATAATGTTTAAATGAGTTTACGGATTTATTAAAGCATGTTCAATTGATTGCCCTTGGTTTACATTTTTCTTTAGATAATGTTCATAATATTAGGCGTCGTTGAATGTTTTTCTCCACGCTCAACTAATTTAATAATTTCTACGTACTTTGCATATATATATATTGTTCTCATAAAGAATGAAGAGAGTAGAAAGGAAGTGGATGTACGTGAGATTAGATGAGCGCAAGAAGCCTAAACATGAATACAAAGACAGTGTGTTAAAATTTATCGAGTATTCCATTAATAATAACGTCCACTACACGAAACAACAACTTAGGTGTCCTTGTAGTAAATGCAAAAACTTTGTCATACTACATGCCCATGATGTGAGAGACCATCTCTACAAAAACGAGTTTGTTCCAAACTACTACGTCTGGACGTATCACGGTGGGGATTTTGATCTCGTTAGTGAAAGTCACGGAGCGGTTAGTAGTAACCCATATCGGGAGTTCGTGGAGGACGCCTTACGTCCGAACATTGAGGACATAATGGAGGCGGAGCGTAACCCAGACAACATAAGCGATAAGGAAGTTGAGCATGAACCCAACCCAGAAGTTCTATCCT
This sequence comes from Agrostemma githago, assembly GCA_958450325.1. Classification (NCBI taxonomy): domain Eukaryota; kingdom Viridiplantae; phylum Streptophyta; class Magnoliopsida; order Caryophyllales; family Caryophyllaceae; genus Agrostemma; species Agrostemma githago. The sequence goes on from OY288253.1 coordinate 9,177,404, forward strand.
TTTTCAAAATGCTGAAAAATGTTGAGTTACCAGTTTACGACGGATGTAAAATGAGTTCGTTGGAAGTCTATTCAAGGATGTTGACCCTTAAGTGTGAGAATAACATGTCTTTAAGATCTCTAGATGGTTGGATAGCGTTAATAGCTGACCTTCTCCCCATAAAGGAGAATGTCATGTCCCGGAATTTTCACGAGGTCAAGAAAGTGTTAAAGGGTCTTCAACTCCCTCATAAGAAGATCGATTTATGCCCCAACAGGTGCATGTTATTCTGGAAGGCAGATTCCGATCATGAGAAGTGTACAAAGTGCGGTACGGATAGATTTAAGAGTGAGACGAACAGTACGAGGGGAAATAGAGTAGCGAGTAAGGTATTGACTTATTTCCCTCTAGGTCCTAGATTACAACGCCTGTACGCAACAAAGAACATAGCCGAGCAAATGCGTTGGCATCACAAAAATTCACGACTAAGGGTAAATGGTACCATGGTACATCCTAGTGACGGTGAAGCTTGGAAAACGTTCGACCTTAAACATCCCGAGTTTTCAAAAGAGTCACGCAATGTTCGCTTAGGTTTATGCACTGATGGGTTTTCCCCATACGAGCAATTCGGTAAATCTTACTCGTGCTGGCCAGTCATGGTGACACCCTACAACCTCCCTCCTTGGTTGTGTTTGAAGAGACAATTCATGTTCTTGTCTCTCATCCTTCCTGGACCTAGGAACCCAAAGTCAAATATGGACGTGTATCTCTAACCTTTGATTGAGGAATTAAAATGTTTGTGGGAGATGGTATAGGTTAAGTCGTCTCATCCAATCAAGATAATCCTAATGCTACTAACAATAAGATAGCGGCAAGTAAGGTATCGTATCCACAGGGAAGTGATTAAATTCGTCTAATAGCTAAGGCGATTCTAAAATGCTCTAAACGGTTGATTGATGGAAAATATATAAAAGACTACTAAAATACGATAATAAATAATCGAATCTAACAATGAGATGAAAACTAAGGTCACGGGTTCACGATAGATGCTCGACAATTATGCGACAATAATAACAAACACATAAACATGCTAATCGGCTATAACACGTTCTCTCGAATCGTGTTAACCTAGGAAGGATCCAACGGGCTCTCGCAACTTATTAGACTCCCTACCAAATCGCGCGTGATCTAATCCTAATTCGGCTTTCGCACAAGAACTAGAATTTCCCAAACAGACTAAAATGTTGTGGCCTTTAACAAATTAATCGACAAATAAAACACGCGAAAATGGTACTAGCATAATTATAAATTTAGTATCAAAGTAGCATAATCGTATAATAATCCATCGATCCCCCTCGACCCTAGCGAGAAAATTAGTTACGCATGATGATTACGAACAACAAATCGCATACATATAATTCATGATAAAAAGTGAATCAAATAAATCTAACGATAAACAAACGGAAATCTAACGAACTAAACAGAGCAACGAATTGTAAATAGAGAAGATTACGACAAACTAAGTAATTTACGATGAAGATTGAAAGTATAAAACTGAAAATTGCATAAACGAATTTACCGAAATCGAATACGAGTTGAAACCGAGTGCTAGAATGCTAAGAGTCACGAGTTTTCTAATGTAAAATTTCTAAGTATGTAAGAGTGATCCTAATAATAAAACTACCACTCCTTAGTTATACAAAATAGGCGGAAATAAGCTGAGTGTGCACGCCGGCCGGCTGGCAGGCCGCCTGCCACATGCAGAGGCCAAAGCGCAACTTAAAATGAAGCTCAAATTGCCTTTGTGTCATGTCGGCCGGCCAGCAGGCGGCCTGTCAGGGCAGGCTGGCGCGCACAACAATAATAGAAGAAGTAATGGGCCGCTTTCCGTGGCCCACTGAATCGACACTTCTCATTTCTTCTTCGCCTAGACGTCCTAAAGCACGGGTTTTGTCTCGGAATCTTTCTTCTAACCAGATATGAGTGTAAATGCACAAAAAGACCTGAAATCGTGTAGAATCTACAAAAACACTCACTCAAAGCAAAATGTTAGAAGAAACGGCTCTAAGGAGCGCGTTCCGACCGGAAAAGACAACGGAATCGAGGGAATAAACCTATATAAACACGACACATCAAACTCCCCATAACCGAACCCTTGCTTGTCCTCAAGCAAGAAGCGTAAGACAATAACTAATTATAATACCGAAACAGCTCAAAGCAAATAATAGGCAACCAAAATACTCAAGTCCGTCATAGCAAACATCTAACCAAGTCTAAGAAACGAATTCCAAGACGGGAAATAGTAAATATAATTCACCAACAAATATACAACTTCACCTAGCATAATATGTACAAACCACATTTTCAACCAAAACCCTTGCATAGGCTACTCACGGAGCCACTCATCGCTCAATTAGGAAGGGTGTGTATATGTGGAAATTATATATATGAAAACGCTCAACTACTCCAACTCATGGAAATATGCCCGCAATCTAGTATGGTATCGACCTCTAAATTTTTACAAAACATGCTAAGACCACATAGGGAGGCAAAGATGGTGATAACAAGGTAGAAGGTGGAAATCGATATGGTCATGTGAGGTCAAGGCCAAGCTAGTGAACTAACTAGTGCGATAATGCTCAACTCAAAAATTCTTCCACTTCCATAAACAAAATATACAAGTCACCATTCAACGAGAACGAGTCCGGGGTCAAAAGAGAACACTCAAATTTCATCAAGTAAACGGAAAATAAAAGTAACGAGAATAACATATTTTTGTTGTTTTGATTTTTTTCCTCTTTTTTTTCTTTTCCGATTCTTTTTCGATTTTTTTTCTTTTGATTTGATTTTTTTTTTGATTTTTTTTTTCAAAGCTTGATGAAATTAGGAGCAAATATACAATGACTCAAATTGACCTGGACAAGATCTACAAACTCCCTCAAAACAGAGTCAACCACATCCAACGTCCATCAAAATTCTCCATATTCACACAATGACGAGCATAGAACGCACTAGGTGACCTACTTCATCAAGTTTGGCTAGGTAGGCAAATTTGATTTTGTAGTTCATTTTGTGAATTCTTAAAATTTTAGCCAAGGAGAAAAATGAGTAGAAATGGATGAAAATGAAAATGTCCCAAAAATGATCACTAGACAAGTTAGTCAAAATAAAGTGGAAAACACCATACTTATGCGTATTGACATAGCATATTCCACGAGGAGACCTACACACACAACCTAAGTGGTAGCCAGGTATGAATGTACTGGGTACAGGAGGCTCTAAATCTCACCAATTTTGTAGCTAAAGCCTAGATGCAAGGTCAGTCTAAATGAGAATCACAAATTATAGCTCAGTTGGTTGCATGCTTATCGATTAATTATTATTCCACATAACAAAGGTCAAATGAATGCCAATTAAGAATGAGTAGGTAGCCTAAAGAGTGCAAATTATCATCATTGCTACATAATCGGTATCATAAACAAACACTAAGACTCAAGGAAATAAAACTAGAAATACTAAAAACTCCCCCGCGCTAGACTCGACATTGTCCTCAATGTCCATATCATACAGACTCAAAATTGGTGGGGGGACACAAATAAAACCCGAGGATAGAGAAAAGACATACCAATTATGTACACGGAGAGGTAGCGGAATCAGCAATCCGCTACTAATCATCATCATCATCACCAAAATCATCATCCTCCATATCATCATCTGCAGCAGTCCCGGAACCAGATGCGCCACTGGTATACCAACCACCCCCCCGATAATCACTAGCGGCACCAAAAGTACGGTCCGTCGGGGCACTGAAATAGTCAGTGTGAAGATGGAAGCCGCCATGAATCGAAGGGTCAGTATAACCACCCACGTGCCATGAAAAGTACGAGGGGTAAGGGCCCTGTGGTGGCACAGCAGTGCGCCTAGCATAGTCATCATAAACGGGATACATCCCGAGACACTGATCAGCATATAACCTGTCTAGGCGAGCGTGAATAGCAGCGGTGTCGGCACGAGTCTCCGTGCGAAAAGTATCAAAATCAGAACGGGACGAACCGGCACTCAACTCCATGCGCTCCATCCATGCAATCAGATCGGGATGGAGGGGAGCATATTGGGGTGGTGGAGGGGGCTGCTCAAAAGTAGTAGTGGTGGTGGTCTCGGGAGCAGGCTGAGATGGACCGGGCTCAAAGGTGGGCTAGGAGGTACTAGGCTCGCTTGTGGGACGACGAGTATATGTAATAGCATGCGAGGAAGGAAGAGAGCTAGGGGCAGCAACGGGTAAGAAATAATTAGGCTGATCAGCCTCAAGTGACAAAACTGACCCGGCTTGCAAAATGATAGTCGCCTGCTCATGATTATGCCAAGCCCAACGATTCTGATGCCTAGAAGAAATCCAGTTAAGAGAAGCCAAATATTGGAGGCTAAGGGTAATCTCGCCCGGGACCGGATCATGATCCGCTTCGCGAAGAGCGCTCAACCGAAGAGCTAAATGCGTGACTAACCCGCCTATATAAATAGGAACATCGGCAACGACCGTAGCAATTCTCCTAAACTGGAGGACGAGGTGATAGGCAATATTAATATGCCACACCTTCGGCTTACGCCGCAAATACGAGTCCAAAATAGACACCTCCTCGGTGCGCACATTATGTGGCTCCTTTCTAGCAAAAATCGTCCACTCCATAAACCTCTGCCACACCTTAATAACCGGATTATGAATATTATTTGAACTCATATGCCCCGCGGTAGTGTACGGGACATCAGCAATGCATTCCCAAAAATCACCCACCCTAAAGTTAGCATGCTCGGGTGGTGAACGGTCCTCATAATCCTTAAGATCAAAACAATCCCCAAACTGCTTCAGACTCAGCGCAAAACTAGAATTTAGTAAACAGAACTCAACAGAAATCGACCCAGACCGTCTATTCTTAGTCACCTCAAATGAACTCAGAAATTCCAACGTAAGTTGAGTAAACATATTATGACGCATCGTAAATAATGTACCCATACCAATACCTTTACACAAAAGTTCCAAAGCAGAATCTAAGCCTAAAGTTCTCATAGCATCATGATCGATAAAACGAGTAGGAACAATAGACCGTTTCCTCAAATTTTGAAATTTTACCTTTTGGTCAAGTATGGTAAAAATTACACCCGGAAAAACTGGATCAGGATCAATGTCAGGTTGAGCATGGTCGTTTCTGGTGCGCTTGTTCCGAGGAGGCATTGCAAATCAGCTGAAAGTAGTAAACTTGGGGGAAATATGGGGAAATTTTGAGGAGAGAGTGAAGAAGGGGAGGGGATGAAGCTGGGAAAATTGAATAAATTGGGGTTTGGGGGATGAGAGAGAGTTGAATGGGAGGAAATGAATGAAGGAATGACGAGAAAAAAGGGTTTGGGGGTCTGATGTGCGCCCCAGCCGTTCTGGACGGCCTGAAGAACAATTTCATTATTTTCGATTTTTTTAATAGTAAATCTTGTCTCACAGCCGCCCGGTCTGAACCGACGGCCTGCCCACCGGCCGGACTGCAAAAAACCCTTTGTTTTCTTTGAGATTTTGCTCCAATTCTCTCTATTTTTCCTTGTGCCTCGGCCCCTGAAGTCAATAGGGGGCCTGGGCACAGGCTGAGGTGCACAAATCCTTTTTTTCGAGTTCAAATTCAGCTCGTACCTCGGCCCCTAAAGTCGATAGGCCCCCTAGGCCTAGGCTGAGGTGACCTGCTATAAAATCAAGAGCATGGTGAATTTTTGGCTTCTAATTTCACTAATATCTTCAAATCAATTTATTTCCGATGATTCTGCGCATATCCAAAACGTTAGTCTCTCCTTTCATCCTCACTAAGTCAACTAAAATACTAATAAAAATAAAACAAGAATGAGGGAAATTATTTACATACTCGGGCTGCCTCCCGGTAGCACTAGTTTAGAGTCCCGCACGACTTGATGAGTTTCAAGATTTAGTGGGATGAGGGAACGAGATGAAGTTGTATAACTTCAATCGCTCCAACTTGAGCACCTTCATGGTATAATTTCAAACGTTGACCATTCACCTTGAATCGCTCACCCGAATCATTCTCAACTTCAATCGAGCCAAATTTATCCACACGAGTGACAGAAAAAGGTCCGGACCAACGAGATTTCAACTTTCCGGGAAACAACCGGAGTCTAGAATTGAATAATAACACCTTATCCCCCACGTTGAACTCACGGTGAAGGATATGCTTGTCACGCCACCGCTTGGTGTGCTCCTTATAAACCCGAGCACTATCATAGGCACCAAGACGGAATTCCTCCAACTCATTCAGCTGCATGAGTCTCTTCTCCCCACTCAAATGCGGATCCAAGTTAAGCTCCTTGATCGCCCACCAAGCCTTGTACTCAAGCTCGACGGGCAAATGGCATGACTTGCCATAAACCAATCGGTAAGGTGAAGTACCAATAGGCGTTTTAAAGGCGGTGCGATAAGACCATAATGTATCATCTAGCTTAGAGCTCCAATCCTTTCGAGCTTTTAACACGACCTTCTGGAGAATAGACTTGATTTCCCTATTAGACACCTCAACTTGCCCACTCGTTTGAGGGTGGTAGGCAAGACCGGTACGGTGAGAGACACCATACTTAGCAAGTAAAGCATCAAGTCTCTTCTCATGAAAATGGCTTCCACCCTCACTAATAATCGCCCTTGGAACACCAAAGCGGGGAAAAATAGTCTTTTTAAATAAAGAAATCACCGTTCTAGCATCATTAGCAGGAGATGCTACCGCCTCCACCCACTTGGAGACATAATCAACCGCAACCAAAATATATCGGTTGCCCTTGGATGACGGGAACGGGCCTTAATAGTCTACACCCCAGACATCAAAAATTTCTACCTCGAGAATCCCATTTTGAGGCATCTCATGCCTCCTAGAAATATTACCGGTCCATTGACATGCATCGCAGGACATAATAAAAGCTTGGGTATCCCGGAATAAGGTTGGCCAATAAAAACCAGACTGGAGGACCTTAGCCGTGGTCCGGCTCGGTCCATATGGCCACCATATGGCGATGAATGACAACTCTCTAGAACTCCTCAAACTTCCCATTGAGGGACACATCGACGGAAAATACCATCGGCACATTCTTTAAATAAATAAGGGTCATCTCAGAAAAATTGTCGAACATCATGTAGAAATATTTTCTTTTGCTGATAAGAAAGATCAGAAGGTAATACCTTGCCAACTAAATAATTAGCATAATCCGCATACCAAGGTCCTTCGCTTTCACCGGTAGTTAAGGGCATAAGAGAATCATCGGGAAAAGAGTCATGCATGGTGATGACAACTCCTTCCTCCTCAACTTTAAGCCTCGATAAATGATCCGCAATGGCATTTTCTGCTCCCTTCTTATCCCGGATCGATAAATCAAACTCTTGGAGTAGTAAGATCCATCGAAGTAGTCAGGGCTTCGCTTCTTTCTTGGCAAGGAGGTACTTAAGAGCCGCATGATCGGTGAAAACAACAATGACTTCCGATCCAACCAAGTAGGTTCTGAATTTTTCCAAAGCATACACTATAGCTAGCAATTCCTTCTCGGTGGTTGCATAGTTAACTTGAGCATTATCAAGTGTTTTACTAGCATAGTATATAGCATGCAAGACTTTGTCCTTGCTTTGGCCCAAAACCGCTCCCACAGCATAATCACTCGCGTCACACATTATCTCGAATGGCAAATTCCAATCCGGTGACTGAATAATCGGAGCAGAAATGAGGGCATGCTTAATCCTGTTAAAAGCTTCAACACACTCATCAGTAAAGTCGAAAGGGGCATTCTTTAGGAGCAATTGTGTAAGTGGCTTAGCAATTTTTGAAAAGTCCTTGATAAAGCGGCGATAAAATCCCGCATGACCAAGGAAACTTCTCACTCCCTTCACATTAACCGGCAAGGGCAATTGCTCAATCACTTGCACCTTTGCTTTATCCACCTGAATGCCCTTTTCGGAGACCACATGACCCAAAACAACACCCTCAGTGCCCATAAAATGGTACTTTTCCCAATTCAAGACCAAACTAACTTCGACACATCGGTTTAAAATGGTATCCAAATTAGCTAAACAAGCTAAAAAAACTCATACCATACACACTAAAGTCGTCCATAAACACTTCCATAATGGACTTGATGTAGTCGGAAAAGATGCTCATCATGCATCTTTCAAAGGTGGCGGGTGCGTTACATAGCCCGAATGGCATTTTGCGATATGCAAAAGTGTCATAGGGGCAAGTAAACGTAGTCTTCTCTTGGTCAGCCGGGTGTATCGAGATTTGGAAAAATCCCGAATATCCATCTAAATAGCAAAAATACTTGTGAGAAGCTAGTCTCTCAAGCATTTGGTCGATAAAAGGTAATGGGAAATTGTCTTTAAGGGTAGTGGTGTTCAATTTCCTATAATCTGTGCACATTCTCCATCCCGTCACAATTCGTGTAGGGATTAGCTCATTCTTCTCATTCGGGACCACAGTAGTCCCTCCCTTCTTAGGTACAACTTTTACCGGACTCACCCACTTTGAATCAGGAACCGCATAAATAATTCCCGCATCCAACAATTTCATAACTTCCTTTTTAACAACCTCTTGCATATTCGGGTTCAACTTATGTTGACCCTGGACACAAGGACGATGACGTTCCTCAAGATTAATTCTATGCATACAGAAATCGGGACTGATTCCCTTCAAGTCATCGAGACTATACCCCAAAGCTTTCCTATTTTTCTTTAAAACAACTAACAAACCAGAAAGTTGTTGCTCAGTTAAATCGACACTTACAATCACGGGCAAGCTCTCGGTATCGTCTAAAAAGGCATATTTTAGGTGAGACGGAAGTGGCTTACGCTCCGGGACGGTTATGTCTATTGCAAATGAGGTGTGTACGATATTGGTTACATCGACACCTTGCTCCTTCGTGAGCATCCTTCCTTCCAAAGCATCAACGACATCAGAGTCAACGGAAGCATCACCTGCACACGCTTCCAAACATATCAGAGCTTCTAAGGGATCCCGTATAAGGGACGCCTCCATAGAATCATGAACTATAACATCAATAACATCTATCATGCAACAAGAATCCGTTACCATCGGGTTCTTAAGTGTGCTATCTAAGCATAAAACAATGGTGTCTCCACCCACTTCCAAAGTAAATTTACCGTTCTTGACATCGATCACCGCGCCGGCGGTGTGCAAAAATGGCCTTCCCAAAATTATGGGAATTTGGGTGTCCTCGACCATGTCAAGGACGATAAAATCAACTGGGATAAAAACAATTCCAACTCTAACGGGTACGTCTTCTAAAACTCCCAAAGGGCATTTTATGGAACGATCCGCCATCTGCAAAGTGACACTAGTAAACTTAAGAGGACCCATATTATGTTTTTCACAAACGGATTAAGGCATGACACTTACACTAGCACCTAAATCACATAATGCCTTATCAATCGACAAGGTGCCTATAGTGGAAGGAATCGAGAAACTACCGGGTCCTTTAGCTTTGGTGGGGCTTTATTCTGTAAAAATGCACTACACTCTGCTGTAAGAGCGACGGTTTCTACCTCACCAATGCTTCTCTTCCGAGTCAAGATGTCCTTCATAAGTTTAGTATAGGATGGGACCTGCATAATGAGCTCGGTAAATGGGACCGTAACCCGCAAATTCTTCACAACCTCCATGAACTTGCCAAATTGGGTAGTCTCCTTCCGATTTTTCAATCGACCCGGGAATGGTACTTGAATTGTTGGACTAGTCGGAGTGGGAACGGGAGTAGTGGGTGGTGGAACTTGATCTTCACTTGGAGTTTCCCCAATAAAATCCTCATTGACATCTTCCACTAGAACCTCCTCCTTCTCGGTTGGTGTATCATCCTTAGGCATCGACGGACCCTCATAGTGTGTGACACTACGAAGAGTGATCGCATTAGCCGTATCATGCTGTTGACCACCTTGAGAAGGGAGTTTACCTTGTTGACACGATGCTTGTGACGCGGCAAGGTGTCCCACTTGGTTCTCCAAATTCTTGATGGCATTATCCTTAGCTTGATCATTCTTTTGCATTTGAGCCATCATAGATTCCTGGGTCTTGGTCATCATCTGCAACATATCACGAAGCTCAGTCATTTCATTAGAACTCGAAGAATAAGACGAATTACCTTGAGCTTGTGCGGAGGATTGGCCAAAATTCTGCTGACTAGTACCAAAATTCTGATGAGAATTCCGGAAGTTCTGATTAGTATTGCCAAAAAAAATTTGATGTTGACCCGAGTGAGGTCGCTGCTGAAAATTTCCCTGATTTTGAAAATTCCTTTGATTACCGAAATTCTGCTGGTTCTGAAAATTTTGCTGGTTCTGAAAATTCCCTTGATTCTGGAGATGCTGCTTGTGTGGGGGTACATAAGCTGGTATAATAGGCGGGTTCAAAACATTAGTACTCCTTTAAGACAAAAGAGATGCATCATAACCCGGTTGGTTCATATATGGATAGCGCGGGCGCATGGAATGAAAGCATTCACTTGTTCTATGGAGCCTAGACAATCCTGAGCTTGGTGGTCCGCGGCACCACAACGAACACATACATAATCTTGCCTGGCATGTACTTGATGCATGCCTCCTCCCCTTTGAGAACTCGACACTTCAAATGCATCAAACCTCTTAGCCAAAGCGGCTAATTGAATAGCCACAGCATTAGAGGACCCACTTTCACCGGAATTAGACCGAGTATTACCTAGGATTACCCCATTGGGAGTGGTGAGATGTCATTTCTTCAATTGTTTGCCAAGCCTTATCATCATCCACGTTACATTGGAAACGCCCATTACATGCCGAATCAAGTGTACTCCTGCAATCATCATACAACCCGTTATAAAATTGGTTACAAAGAAACAAAACCTCAAAACCATGGTGCGGGCATTCCTTCACAAGCTTCTTGAACAGCTCCCACGCTTCATGAATATTTTCGTTCGGAGTTTGACAAAAATTGGTGATTTGACTCCAGGGCATGTTCGTCTTTTGCGGAAGATAATAGTGCTTGTAGAAGGCAAGGGCAAGAGAATTCCAATTGGTGATCTCCTCGGTGACTTTATCAAGGTCCGTTATCCACTCCCTAGCGGAATCCCGTAGTGAGAACATGAAGAGCATCTCCATGACTTCTTCTTGAGTTACCCCAGCCGGAAGTGGAATCGTTGAGCAATAATCAGTAAATATCCTCATATGCTTGTGAGGATCCTCCTTACGGTCACCACCAAATTGATTCTTCTCCACCAAAGTGATAAAGACGGGTCAAATCTCAAATGTACCTTGAGTGGCAGTTGGTCGTTTAACCAACTTAATTAGGAAGAGCAGTTTGCTCGGGCTCCGAATGACTAGAAAGTTTCGGCATTTTTATAACCGGAGGTGGTGGTAAAATGATCTCGGACTGAGATTGATTTTCCTCTTCAAAGGACTGATTCTCAGCTACAAATTCGGTATGAATAGCTTCCAAAGTCTCGAGATCAGGAGCTGCGGAAATCTCTCTCCAAAACTGTCGTCGCCTACGAAAGGTTTTCTCGGGTTCAGGATCGAACGGAGTAAGCTCTGATGACCGAAAAGACCTGGGCATAAGCAAAACTACAAGTAGGGAGTGAGATCAATCTCAAGGAGTTTTAATTCCTTGAGACGAAAGAGAGCAAAAAAGAAACAAGCTAAAAAACAAGAAAAACCGTCTCCCCGGCAACGGCGCCAAATTTGGTATGGGTTAAGTCGTCTCACCCAATCAAGATAATCCTAATGCTACTAACAATAAGATAGCGGCAAGGTATCGTATCCACAGGGAAGTGATTAAATTCGTCTAATAGCTAAGGCGATTCTAAAATGCTCTAAACGGTTGATTGATGGAAAATATATAAAAGACTACTAAAATACGATAATAAATAATCGAATCTAACAATGAGATGAAAACTAAGGTCACGGGTTCACGATAGATGCTCGAAAATTATGCGACAATAATAACAAACACATAAACATGCTAATCGGCTATAACACGTTCTCTCGAATCGTGTCAACCTAGGAAGGATCCAACGGGCTCTCGCAACTTACTAGACTCCCTACCAAATCGCGCGTGATCTAATCAAAATTCGGCTTTCGCACAAGAACTAGAATTTCCCAAACAGATTAAAATGTTGTGGCCTTTAACAAATTAATCAACAAATAAAACACGCGAAAATGATACTAGCATAATTATAAATTTAGTATCGAAGTAGCATAATCGTATAATAATCCATCGATCCCCCTCGACCCTAGGGAGAAAATTAGCTACGCATGATGATTACGAAACAACAAATCGCATACATATAATTCATGATAAAAAGTGAATCAAATAAATCTAACGATAAACAAACGGAAATCTAACGAACTAAACAGAGCAACGAATTGTAAATAGAGAAGATTACGACAAAGTAAGTAATTTACGATGAAGATTGAAAGTATAAAACTGAAAATTGCATAAACAAATTTAGCGAAATCGAATACGAGTTGAAACCGAGTGCTAGAATGCTAAGAGTCACGAGTTTTCTAATGTAAAATTTCTAAGTATGTAAGAGTGATCCTAATAATAAAACTACCACTCCTTAGTTATACAAAATAGGCGAAAATAAACTGAGTGTGCACGCCGGCCGCCTGGCAGGCCGCCTGCCACATGCAGAGGCCAAAGCGCAACTTAAAATGAAGCTCAAATTGCCTTTGTGTCATGTCGGCCGGCCAGCAGGCGGCCTGTCAGGGCAGGCTGGCGCGCACAACACTAATAGAAGAAGTAATGGGCCTCTTTCCATGGCCCACTGAATCGACACTTCTCATTTCTTCTTCGCCTAGACGTCCTAAAGCACGGGTTTTGTCTCGGAATCGTTCTTCTAACCAGATATGAGTGTAAATGCACAAAAAGACCTGAAATCATGTAGAATCTACAAAAACACTCACTCAAAGCAAAATGTTAGAAGAAACGGCTCTAAGGAGCGCGTTCCGACCGGAAAAGACAACGGAATCGAGGGAATAAACCTATATAAACACGAGACATCAGGAGACAGGGGTTTACACGTGCGACATGTCCACGAAGAAGGGCTTCAATCTGAGGGCAGCAGTAATGTGAACCATCAATGACTTCCCCACTTACGGGATGATTTTCGGTTGGAGTACAACGGGTAACCGTGCTTGCCCGTATTGTCAAGGGAATGATAGAAATCCTTTTATTTGCCAAGAAGTTGTAAGGTGTGTTGGTTTGACTCCCGCAGACAATTTCTACCAACCGACCATCCATTTAGAAAGAACTGCAAAGGTTTTCTAAAGAAGAGACTCAATGAAAGTTCAATCGCCTCTAATAGGTTGTCAGGCGATGAAATATGGGAGGAGGTAAAACATTATCCTACCGTTGTTCATGCTTCTTTCGACGAGTTGAAGAAGTTGAAAGGTCAAAAATAAGGATGGTGGAAACAAAGTATATTCTGGGCACTTCCATATTGGAAGACTCTGCTGATTAGGCACAACCTAGATGTCATGCACATTGAAAAGAACTTTTTTGAGCAACTTATGAACACCATTATGGATGTACCTAATAAGACATCATTCGGACCAAAAGGCAAAGCCAACTTTAAGGAACTGTGCTTTGCTCGACCCAAGTCATTGTCCTTCGTGCTGGAAAGAAGTGAGAAGAAGGCCTTATGTGATTGGGTATCTGGGTTGAAGTTCTCGGACGGTTACGCATATGACTTGTCTAGGTGTATAGACCATTCAAAAATGATATTGCATGGCATGAAAAGTCATGACTGTCATGTGTTCATGGAGAGGTTGTTGCCTATAGCATTGAAGCAGTTAGTCCCTATAAACACATGGAATGCCATAACTGAGATTAGTCAATTTTTCCACGATTTGTGTTCATATACCATTTCCGTGGACTCCATTACTCGGTTGGAGAATAACATTGCCAAGATCATTTGTAAGTTGGAGAAAATATTTCCTCAGTCTTTCTTCAACTCGATGGAACATTTACCAGTTCACCTTCCATTTGAAGCAAAGGTTAGGGGTCCTGTTCAATACCGCTGGATGTACCCATTTGAAAGGTATGACTTCATTAACAGCTGTGCCCAATTTTGTAGCATCTAAAATGAATTTAATTGTACTTTGTATTATTGTTATGCAGGTTCCTTAATCATCTTTTAAAAAAATTGGAAATAAAGCTCGGGTGGAAGGATCAATATGTAATGCTTATTTGTTGGAGGAGACGTCAAATTTCTGTTCCTTTTACTTTCAAGAGCATATTGACACGAAAGCAAAAGACGCTGGTGTTGGTGTCAATGAAAATGACGAATCTGATAACACTGTAGAGCCATTCCAAAAGGATGTGGGCAGCACCACGGGCAAATGTAAGGGAAGATTTCTTACTGAGGTTGAGTACAATCAAGCGCATACTTACGTCATAAGAAACTGTGGTGCAATCATAAGACCGTACGAGAAGTAAGTGACACATGTAGTGCAAAGCTTTTTATTGTTTTGATTATATAAAACCCCGTAAAACAATCTTATTTTTTCATCTTACTCAAAACAAATTTAGGAAATTCGAGGCGTACATCATGACCAAACACACAGAGGTTAGATCATCTGACGCCGTTTGGAGCAAATATGAGTCGTTGTTCTCCACTTGGCTACGGGATCAAGTATGTAAAAATGGTATTTGTAAATTTAAGTTAATCAAAACTATTTATTAAAATAATTTATTGACGTATTATATCTTCATGAAAGCCTGAAGTGTTGCTCAACCCCCTCATCAAAACTCTTGCGACTGGGTGAAGACTTAGAAGCGGTATTCAGTAAATGGGTACAAGTTTTGTGCTTTCAAAGATGGTGTCGACGTCTCAAAATCTACAATTAGTAACGGCGTCTGTGTGAGTTCCACGGATGGGTCGGAATATTATGGAAAACTAAAAGAGGTGATTGAACTCCACTATTTTGACAGTGACAGGACCTGTAAACCCGTACTATTCAAATGTGATTGGATTGATAACTCCGCACAAGAAGTTAGTGTTCATAAGTTATAGAATCTTGTAGATGTATGTGAATCTCTCAAGAAAACTGCGAGGGCACAATCCTTTTATGTTGGCGTACCAAGTGGATCAAATTTGCTTTACCCCTTATGCAAAGGGAAAAAAGGATACGCAATGGTCGACGGTGTTTAAGATCAAGGCAATATCACAAATTGACAACCCAATCATCGACGATATCATATACCAAGAGGATGTGGTTTCTAATGTGCAACCACTTTCATCTATTGTAATTTTAGGCACTGATGATGGCGAGGGCGAGGAAGAGGAAGATGAATTTCATGATTGGATCGTGCCTGAGGGTGAGGATGAGGAATAGGTTATTGTTCAAGAGGAAGATGACGAAGAGGTCGACAGTGAATGGGACGATGATGAGATCGAAGAAGACGGTTTCAGTGAAGTGAACACGAATGAAGAGAATGATAGTAGCGACAATGAGTAGTGTCTATTATCATTTTAATATTGTGACTATAATTTGTTTCCATTGTAACTAAAAACATTTTACGCAAACAGGTGTACGTATTATTATAGATTGGTTTATGTATTATATTTTCTGTGTGTATGTTCCTTCAGTACTGTAAATGGTTAATGTGTTTTCACGTTTTGCAACTATGTTTCTCGTAGTGGAAACGTAATAATGGAAGGTGCTGGAAACAACGACGATATACCGGATGCCAATAAGAAATACCTTTCGCGGAACGATGACGGCGTTTGGTAATAATTCCTGTATTGTATTAATGTTTTCCTAACATATGATATTTATTTCAGTTGGGATGGAATATAACTTGTTAAATTGTTGTTGTAGGTGGGACAATGATGACATTGTCAGATACCTACGGGCGTCCATTATCGGCACTTACATGAACGCCCCTAGCATTTATAGGAACTGGACTGAGGCGGCCCAACAGGCGAGGGACGTCATGTACTCCCACTTCACAATGAGTGTTTTTTTGGTCTAATACTTGAACTATTTCGGTAATTTGTTATTTTTCTAATAATTTGTTTGTCTTTTGCAACCAGAAACGAGTGAGGGTCGATCCGGGCTATGAGCTAAGAAACGCGTACGAGGGAAGGATCAAGAAGCGCCTCTCCGACATCTTCCAGAGAGCAATGAAGGCACGGGACAGGCTTACTTGGATCCCGGAGCACAAGTACCCGGAGCTACAACGTAGGGCGGCGGATCCTAATTTCCTAAAGAAAGTGGAAGTGAACAAAGCGAACCGTCGTGGCGGAAACAAAGATGGGGTCGCGAAAGGGACCGACTGCCTAGGGGTAAGCTTTCAATACCATGGTATGTGTTTTGAAAATAATTGATTAGTTTTTAGTGTTCAATAACATGGTTTGTGTTCTTACATTTTATTTCAAAGGGACCGGATGCGACCCCAAATCAGCTGCTTCACAAGATAAAGAAGAACAAGAAAGGTCTTTAGGTTGATCCCGTTGGAGAAGAGGTGGACGTAAGTTCTCCTACAATATAATTGAAATCATATTAAATTATCTCAACTTCATTTCGTGTTAAGCTATTAATAATTTAACATCTGAATTTTATTTCAGCAAAAATTTGTACGAGCAAGGAAAGAGGCGATGTCCCGAGGAGGGGAAGCGATAGCATATGCCGACGAGTTTCGTTTATACCATGACGCCTCGGGGGGTTCAAAAAGAAGAAACGTGTGTTCAGGGTTGGAAGCGCAGCTAAAGAGCTATTCATATCCCGTGCATGAACCGTACCAGTACCGCAGTCGATGACTCGTAGGTACCCACCGCCGTCACCCAGCAACGGACCAAAAACATGAGAATGAAAGAGGACTTGAAGAGAATGGAAAAACTTCAGCTTGCACATGAACGCGAGATGCAGGAGCAAAGGAGGATGATAGAGATGTTGAGGGAGAGGATTGCTATGTCCGGTGAAGGCTGCAGTTCCACGCCACAGGGTCAGAGGCATGACGACAACGCTGATGATGGACATGGATTTGGTAATAATATAGAGGAAGGATCAAGTGAGTCCTCCTATATATATATTGAGTCCATGAGTCCAATCTTGGACCATTGATCAAGTGGAAGATGGATGATTGTGATTGCTTGAGGTGAAATAAGGAAATAACTAACAAATCTTGGTAAATATATCATTTCTCTCCCTTCCTTAATTATCCCAATGCAAATCTTCTCTCTCTCATATCAATATTTTAATTGCCTCTTTCTCACACACAACAAGTTTCTTCAAAATTAAGTTTTTTTTTCATCTTCACCAAAAAATCATCATTTTTCTACTGTCATTGTACGTATGTTACTATGTTACTGCCATAATCCATAAACTATGTTACTTTAATTCATGAACTGTGTTACTTTAACTCATAAAACTATGTTACTTTAACTCATAAAATCTGTTACGTTGTATAATAGTCTCTTGCAAAAACTGTTACTTTAACTCATATAATCTGTTACTCTAATTCATGAACTGTGTTACTTTAACTCATAAAACTATGTTACTTTAACTCATAAAATCTGTTACGTTGTATAATAGTCTCTTGCAAAAACTGTTATTTTAACTCATATAATGTGTTACTCTAATTCATGAACTGTGTTACTTTAACTCATAAAATCTGTTACGTTGCATAATACTCTTTTGCAAAAACATGACTTCCAATCAACCAAAAGAATAATGTATGTTTCTATTAAGGATACTCCAAAACAAAAATTATAAAACTCCATTATAATTCCAATGTTTCACACATGTTACTCTAAGAACTGGATATTGGAAATCAAATTACACTCATAAACTATGTTACTGTAACTCATTAAGTATGTTACTATAACGCATAATGTGTGTTATTCTAACTCATTTTACTCCAATAAAGGATGTTACTCTAAGGACTAGATATTGGAAAATCAATCAAACTCATAAACTGTATTACTGTAACTTATTTAGTATGTTACTCTAATGAATAATGTATGTTACTCTAACAATATATTGTCCTACTCATAATTGTTCTTCTTCTTCCTCTTCTTCTTCTTCTTCTTCTTCTTCTTCTCCTTTTTCATCGTCAAACGATGACTTACATGACGTTTCCTAATGATTCTTTCTTCTTCTTCTTCTTCTTCTTCTTATCATCTACATCTTTGAAGATCTGCTCTATGTATGGAGTGAAACTCTCACCCACATCCTTGCACCATTCCTCTGCTTTTACGTCTACTACAAAAACAAGAACAATGTCAATAAACGTGGCGACAAACAAACAATCAGAACTTGAAATATGGCGGTATTCTAACCAAAACATTAATAACTAAATCCGATGACATGTTACTCTAATGCTTCAAACGTGTTACTGTAATACATTAGGTATGAATGAGAGTATGAATGACAGTATAAACATGTATACTGCTATGAATAAGAGTATGAATGAGAACGTTATACTTTGATATTGTTTCCTATTTTGATGACAATCACGTTCCATCATTATAGGAAGCAGTATTTTTTTAATATGGCAGTATTTTAAATCCTTTGTTACTCCAATGCATTACAGTAACAGATGACAAGAATTAAACTAACAGATGAAGTGCATTAAAGTAACACAAGATTCAATTAACAGAAGATGTCTATACAGAGGGTTAGACATTAAAATAACAGATGGTCTATATTAAAGTAACACATTATGTGCATTACAATAACTCCATATATATGTTTGTGCGAAAAAATCATATAATGATCAGATCTTTAAAAAATCATACTATGAACGTAAAATCTAATAATATGGAGCATCTTAATGACTTCCATGGCAATGAAAGCATAACAATTGATGAAGATTATGAAAAACCTAAATAATAATCAGTGAAGATTATGAAAAAAACCGAAATAATAAACCTAACAATCTGCAATCTATACTAACACAAGAGCAATGAATCGTTTATATGAATATATGATGAATGAAATGAATAAAATTGACGCAAAACATGAAAGTAATATCGAAACTCACCATTGTTGTACTCCACGAATTGCTTATCAACAGTTGATGATGATCTCGCGATCATTGAATCCATAGTAACGTGATGTCGAGCACATATTTTGAATGAATGGATGGATGAACGTGATGATGTTGGAAGCGTTTTTTTTTTAGGTTTGATGAATGTGGTAACGTGAATGAATGAATGGGTGAATGAATGAATGGGTGAATGAATGGGATATTATTGTTTCCTAAAATTATGGGAGTTATTTTAGGAAGCAGTATCTCCCTTCTTTTTCGTTTTTTCTTTTTTTAAAATGCAAATTGTAGAATGAATCATGTCCATCCATCCTCATCTCATCCAATGGATGAGATGAGGACTTATGGACTCATATATAGAGAAGGACTCATAAGAGCCTTACTCTCTCTCTCTCTCTCTCTCTCTATATATATATATATATATATATATATATATATATATATATATGAGGCAGGATCCCCTACATTTCTCAAATCCTGTACAATTTACCTTTCATTCGTGACCTTTGATTTTGATGAGATGAATGGCTGAGATTTGAGGCTTTCAATATTAAAGAAAAAAATCCACCTTCACTTACAGTTACACAACATTTGATACACAAATATTTCTCAAATCCTGTATACGCTTATCACCTCAAAATCACAAAAAAAAATAGCCAAACCAAATTTCACGACACGTGAACTCCCATCCACATTGTGCGACAGTATCGTCAATTTCTGGTTTTTTTCATTCTATTTTGTTATCTTTTTCGATTTTGAGTTCACGTTATATAAATTTTGTTCAACAGTTGATTTTCGATTGTCCTTAAATTTCAATGTGTAAACAAGACTTGAAATTGATACAAATAATAAAAAAAAAATTGAAATACCTGCTTTCAGATGCGACAGGATTTCAAATGCGAGATAATCAATTACGATTTCAGATGCGAGATGCGAATACAAAAAACAATTGTATCATTAAACATTGTATTGAAATTGATATAGTACAATACGAAAAAATTGAAAAATCAGAATCGAAATTGATAAAATTGAAAAAATCAGAATCAAAAAAATTGAAAATTGATAAAAATCGATAGATGCATTTTGTGATTTCAATTGAAATAAAAAGAAAATGAAATACGTGATTTCAGATGGGAAAAAAATCAGAATCGAAAAAATTGAAAATTGATAAAAATTGATAGATGCGTTTCGTGATTTCAATTGAAATAATACAAAAAAAAATTGAAATACGTGATTTCAGATGCGACTTGCGATTCAATTTCGTGATTTCAATTGAAAAAAACTGACCTTTGATGTGAATATGGTGAGCGTCCGCGATTCAATTTCGTGATTTCAATTGAAAAAAAACTGACCTTCGATGTGAATATGGTGAGCGTCTTTCGTTTGGTGAGCGTCCTTCTAAATACTGTGAGATTTTGTTTTTTTGTTTCAACTGTTTTATTTTTCTGTTTCAGTTTTGGTTTATAATAATCAGTCTTGGCCCTTGATTTAACTAGATCTAATGGCTGCAAATTTAAGGTAAATTGTACAAAGACTTAAGGTGGGTAAAAGATCTCACTTCTATATATATATATACTGGGCACATGTTAATCACCTAATTAAGGCAACATTAACCATGATATTTCATGAGAAGTTGAAATATTAAACTTTAATTACCATACTTATACGATATCCATTTTAATCTTACCTTAATTAACTAATTAGCGTGTGCCCACAGAAAAATCGATATATATATATATATATATATATATATATTAGTTTCTTTTCGAATTAGGTAGACTTGTGAACTGAACTTGTGAACTTCTAATTAGGTAGACTCGGTAATATATTAGTTTCTTTTCGATCATTGAGCATGTTCAGCTTCTGCGTGAAAGATTTGATGCGGAATTTGCTCGGGAGGAGCACATTTGGTTGCACATGATGCGATTTTATTTTTTTCAGGACGCTTTTCATTTTGGAGACATTGCATTTTGTGTAGCTTCGACCCCATAAACAGCCGCTCGCGTCGGAATGTCCCACGCAAACTGGTCGCACATACTCATCTTGCGGCGCATTAGCCGCCGCATGTCCCACGCATACTCACTGTTTGCGGTGGATAGTCCGCCACATGCCTACCCAAATACGACGCTTTTTGAGTTGACTCCAAGTCTCCTTTGATTTGTCATGCGTCAGATTTTTTGCCACATGTTCGCTGCAAACGAGCTTGCGTCGGCCCATCCGACGCACATGCTCCCCTTTGCGTCAAAATTTAATGTCAGACGTTACGCGTCGCCTATTCCGCTGCAAGCGTCGATTTGCATCGGATTTACGTGTTTTGCGGCGGATATTTCCGCCGCAAAAGCCCCTTCATTTTTGTAGTGGGATCTAGGGGATCTGCGGATTGAATATGGTCGCTAAATAGTTTATAGGTCTGTCAACGATATTGTATCTGGGTTGTTAATTGTAGCATATAATCGCGATTAGTCAGTTAATGTGCATGATTGATTAATCGAATTCGTTAAACTTGAACCTAAGATGGGAAGCCTATTAAAAGTTAGACCTGCTACAAACCATTAGTGTACTCTAATAAGATCGAAACTTTTAGACGCATGCTAGGATGAATAGCGGACCGGAGATACCTTTTCACTACCCCTTACACCAATTTCTGCGACAGACCTGTGACCTAGACCGTGACCATATGAAATTCGTGGTGAACCGGCAATCCTAGTTTTCTCTCCTTATAAATTCACCCTAATCCATTCGCTTTATTTTAGTTATCTCTTCTCTTTAATTCTCTTCCCTCACTACTTTTAGATTAGTCAAACATACAAATCTCCCGACTGGTTACATAGATAGACTTTAATACGAGTAGAATTTGTTGTGTCATTGTGGAATCGATCTCGACTTCTCTAACTATATTTTTAGTTGGACCGTAGTTAGGGGTGTTCACCGGTCCAAACCTGGACTGGACCGAATCGGACCGGATTGACCCGCGGACCGGAGCGGACCGGACCCTCTTAAGACCGGACCGGGCCGTCAAAATACACTAAGTTTGATTTGTTTTTTAAAGTGTGGACCGGACCGGATCGGACCGCGGACCGGTCACAAAGTTTTTGGCGACCCGCGGACCGGACCGGTATGTGCCCCGGTCCGGACCAACATGGACCTTACGGTCCGGTTCGGTCCGGTTTGCCGGTCCGGGCCACTTTTTTAACCGCCCTAACCGTAGTCGATTATCTTTGATATGTATACGATCTGCTTATCAGTCTGAGACGATTCGTAATATGCTCTTAGAGACATTCCTCAAATTCAAGCGTTTACTTCTCATGGATTCATTGTTTAGGATGGAGCAGCGCCTCTTTTCAGTGATGAACTACAATATTGCCCGAGAGAATTGGCAACCACACATTTTTTTGCCGATTTCTGTTGCACCGACATCTGGTTTTTTTATGTACGTAGTCACTTGCGCATTATTCGTGTCGTGATTTGGACTGATTTCTTGGATTCTGAAATTTATGGAATTGTAACTATGGTGATCTAGAACGATATTTTCAAGTTTAAATGATGTTCCTGGGATTGTGGTATTTTCATTTTCACTCTTAAATACTACCTCCGTTCATTATTTTTCGCTCATTTCATGAATATTTGTGAGAATGATTTTAATGAAATAGGGCAAAAATAGTGAACGGAGAGAGTAATAATTTTCACTCTTAATAAACCTCTCTCACTAACCAAAATAAACTACCCACACTTGAAGTTGTGAGGACTGGGGAGTTACGTAAATGGAGTTCCTGAAAGTTGGTGCAAGTTCGCATAAGCAGTGACAATTGACAACCCTTAATTTCTGGAAAAGAGAAAAATGATGTGGTTAACACCATTTTTAATCAATTTCGAGCGGTTGAATTTATACACGTAATGGGCCAGCAAGGATGCACATTGGATCCATGTTGGATTAATTAAAAAAAACTAGTTTAGAACTCGTGCATATATGCACGGTATATATAAAGATTTATTATATATCGTATTATTATTTAGATTTTCAATTTAAGTTTTATTATCTTTTTCATCTCCTAATTTTTTAATATATTTTTTTCAGAAAATAATTTGAAATCGTAAAACAATCAAGATAATTGATTAAAGACAGTAAATATATAATTAATGGCAATCACTTAATTTTTTTAGGGGGCGTTTGGTTAAAACACGGGAAAGGGAAAGAAAATAAACATGGGAAACAAGGGTAAAGGAAAGGAAATCAAAGAGATTACCTTAGATTTTCCTCATTGTTTGTTTAGAAATTATAGGGAATAAAAATGACGAGGTGGTGACTGTCTCGGGGTGGCGGTAGTGACGAGATTGGTGGTGGTGGTGGTGACATTGGTGGCGGTGGTGGTGACATTAGTAGCGGTGCCAGAGTGGTGGTGGTTTTAGGGTGGTGGGTGGTGGGTGCTTAGTTGGGGCGGTGGGTGAGGGAAACAAAATCCAAACCCTTGAGGGTGGGGGAATGAAATTGGAGGAGTATGGGGGTTTGGGAGGGAATGCAAATGGAGGAAGGGAATGCAAAAAAAATTAAAACAAACATCAACAAAGGGAATGAAGGACCTTGATTCTCTTTCCCTTTCCTATAACCCCTCGACCAAACGCTCCCTTATCATATGTTATTAGCACGATTCAAATCACTCAATTTAGTATATAAGAGGATTTCCTTATATGTAATCAATTTAGTTTAATTATTTCCTCAATTTACGTAATTTTCCATTGTGGAGGTTGAAGTTAGTTAGAGATTTATATTGGGTCTTATATGAGATTTTTCATTTTCATTTATTGTTTAGGTGACTCATTATTTAAGTGGTCCATTATGTAGTAGTGGTAACATTAGGCGAAAAAATGGATGAAAAAGGGGATGACACGTCTCATATTTCTAGTTCTTCCTATCCTATTACTCCTCTCATCTATTCAATTTTTTTACATTTGACCATTTTTGTGAGGAGAAATGGTGGACTTGTATAAAGAAATAAATGAATGAAAGGAAGTAGTATATAGGGAATTAAATTATATTTACTATACTTAGACAATGCTCATGTGAATCTTTCCATACTTACATTATTGACATTATTCATTTATATTTATTACTATAAATCTATAATCCTATTATCTGACCCAAATTAACAAACAAAATCTTTGTTGTATGTACCAAGAAATATTTTACGTAATAATTTAATATCTATAGATATCAATTTATATATTCCTTTAGATAACGTCATATTTGCTTTATTTTTCAAAAATAAGGACGCTTTATATTATCCAGTTTCATAAAGTATCCGTTAGATCACGTAAAACAAGATTTGTACTATTATTTGTCACCCAAACTCAATGAAAAGATTATACAACTGATTTTATGATTTTGAGCTTTATCACAAAAGTTTCGAGTTTTACTCCAAACTTTCTAAACTTTAGTGTAAAGTTGTCGAGTTAAATCACATAAATGCTTAAGCTCAAAAACTTACTACAACTCTTCTCATAAACTTGTATAAACTCAGTAAATATATATAAAAGTTCAACAACCTTGCCTTGGTTGTACAATATTACTGTACAGCCAGGTGTATAATCCTATTTTCCAAACTCATGTGCAATCAATATAATGTTCCTTGTTTACTAAGATTTACTAAAAAAATTACGTACATTGGTAATCCTAAATTAATTTTTAGACTACGTAAAATAAGATTTGTATTATTATTTGTTTGTTTTTACCTACATTGGTAATCTTAATTGCTAAGATTTAATCTTTCTTAATCTAATTATAATATTTTTTTGAATTCTCAATCTAATTATAGTATTTTTTTTTTAATGTATCCATAATCCTATAAAAAATTTAGGGAGAAATTGTCCAATCCATAGAATTCTCCTTATTTACTAAAATTTATAAAAAAATTTAACGTATAATAACATATATTCTCCGTATAATAGTTCCTTATTTACCGAGAATGTTCCTTATTTACTAAAATATGGGATTAAGATGATTCCATCGTTTATTAATGCTTTTAAATTGATATGGAAGGGTTAAATATATTTCCATTTTGAGCTCAATGTAGCAAGGATTAAAATTTTGGGCCAATGCAGTGAGCTTTATCGGCCATATCTGTTAGCTTTATAATGAGTTTGAATAAAGTTAAGGCCCATTTTAGACATTTCAGAAGTGAGCGGGAAAAAAAATGGAGGAGGAGCTGCCACGTATGCATAATTCAAGCATTCACAATCCTCTTAGTAGGAGAGGGATACTGATGTGGCTTAATGTTGTTAGTCCGCAAAATAATAATTAAACGAGAGACAGCAAACCGAAGAAGGCAACGCAGGAATGTAATAGCAATCCGACAGGCAACACGGACAGCAGCTGCAATACAAACCGAGAAGCTGCACAAAATCCGAGGCAACAGGAATCGGGCAACAAGAGGATCGGGTAAGGAACCGGAACAAACAGAGACAACCGAGACCGAAACAAACAGAGGCAAGACGGCAGCACCAACAGCGAAAAACCGAGGCTCCGGACGGGACAATAAACGGACAAAGAACAAAAAGCAGTGTCGTGGTATGGATGCCACTGACTTGAAAACTATATCGGCGCGACTCGGGTGGTTATCGCCTACAATGCCGTTAGTTTCCCAAGGTTTACACTGCAGCACAGAAACACGACCACTCGAGTTTCAGTGCAATGGAACGACAACTCAACAGTACCCAGAATAGAGATGAGAAGAGAGAAAGAGACAATCTGCAGTATGTTGTAGTATGATTGTATTTGCATGTGTATGCTGTGTGTATGTGTCTGAAAAGGGAGAGGTATATATAGGGTGGAGGAGCCTCAAAACAGCTCCTAAAAGATACGTAATTAAGGCCTTAATATCACGCAATTAAGGCCCCTCCTTAATGACGTTCATAAAACCCGTAACAGCTATGTTTGACTCACTCAAAGCTGTGTACCTGGACAGCCAACACCCCAATGAACCAAGACACAAACACAGTACACAAAAAGCCCAAAAAGGAGTAAAAGTCGGGCACAGCCCGCACCGCATGTGCTCTACCCAAACCCAAACCCGAGCCCGAGCCGAGCCGGGCGGCGCGCGTGTGTGGTAAACTAACGAGCCCAACACACACCGTAAAAGGCCCACTAGCCTTCTAGTCACACAACTAATTACTACAAAACAAGGGAGGAATATAAACAAGAGCTAAGCTCTCAAATCTACCAATGTGGGATAGCAAAACCAAGATACCAACTATACTTGAATGCCATCACTCCAACAATCCCCCACTGATGGCAAAGAGAAGAAGAGGAAGAAAAAGGAAGAAAGAAACTGGGTAAGGAAGGACGAGATACTTAGACGTTCAATGTCTTTCGACTTGAATTGACGTTTTAGTGAGGTGGGCAACAACTTACTTACAACTAGTGAATATCTTTCGATTTGAATTCCTAGTTGAGCTTCGGTTGAGACCCCCACAACACATATCATACCTTCAAAAAGTCATCGTTCCGCAATTTCAAAGTGCAACGCTTTTAAAGCCATGCGTTTACCTTGGTTTAGTGAGTGTTCTAGTGAGAATTGCATTCTCAACTAGGTGGCGGCTAACCCATCACACCCACGTAGGTGGCCCAGTGCTTCTCAACAGCACATCTCATGTAGGCCATTAAGGACATAAGTCCAACCTTTATTTACTCACACAATCCATCAAGTGCGTCTCAAAGCACCACCAAAACTGGCTATGGATCATGTATCGCCATAGGAATGTAAGCTTTTTGAGTCCATCAAGATTCATACTTTAATCTTGACTTAAGGATCTCAGCCCCATTTCCCTCGACGATTCGAGAACTGCTCTTCTCGGTAATCCTTTTGTGAAAGGATCTGCAAGATTGCGTTCAGACCTCATAAAGTCTATTGCAATCACTCCATTTTTCAGGAATTGTTTCACCACAGCATGCCTGATTCGGATATGTCTTTTCTTACCATTGTAGACATCATTCTTAGCGACACCGATGGCTGCTTGACAGTCACAGTGTAAGGAGACCGGTGCAACCTGTCCCCCCCACACTGGTATGTCAGCTAGTAAGTTTCTCAACCAATCTGCTTCTTGACTTGCCAGCTCAAGAGCAATGAACTATGACTCCATGGTGGAGGTTGCTATACAAGTCTGTTTCGCAGACTTCCACGATATAGCTCCTCCTCCCAAGGTGAACACATAACCACTAGTAGAATTTGTTTCATCATTACCTTTAATTCAGTTCGCATCAGTAAATCCCTCTAACACAGCAGGATATTTACCAAAATGTAGACATGAATTAACTGTTCCTTTCAAGTATCTTAGTAAACGATGAAGAGCATTCCAGTGATCACTATTAGGGTTATGTGTATACCGACTTAGCCTACTAACAACATACGCAATGTCAGGTCGAGTACAGTTCATGAGAAACATCACACTTCCTATAACTTTAGCATACTCTTTTTGGGATACACTCTCACCCAAGTTCTTACACAGAGGTATACTAGCATCATAGGGAGTTCTAGCAGGTGTAACATCAAAACTATCAAATTTCTTCAACACTTTTTCAGCAAAATGAGATTGACTTAAGGAAATTCCAGATGAGTTTCTGATCAATTTGACTCCAAGAATAACATCAGCCTCTCCTAAGTCTTTCATCTCAAAACGTGACGACAAAAATTGTTTGGTTTTATTTACAACAAATAAATTACTACCAAGAATTAGCATGTCATCAACATATAGGCAAATAATCACACAGTCTGATCCAAACATCTTAGAGTACACACATGAATCAGAATTGTTAGTTATGTAGCCATCCTCAATCAAAGTGTTGTGAAATTTCTCATACCATTGTTTAGGTGCTTGTTTTAGACCATACAGCGATTTTCTCAATTTACACACCTTACTCTCTTGACCCTTTACCACAAACCCCTCGGGTTGTGTCATATAGATCTCTTCTTTTAGGTCACCATTCAAGAAAGCAGTTTTAACATCCATTTGATGAACAACAAGATCATGAATAGTAGCCAGATCATGAACAACAAGATCATGAACAATAAGAGTTCTAATGGTGGAAATCTTAGTCACCGGTGAGTAAGTATCAAAATAGTCAATATCTTTCTTTTGTGTAAATCCTCTCACCACAAGTCTAGCTTTGAACCTTTCTATTGAACCATCAGGTCTCAGTTTCATTTTGAAAATCCATTTACTACTAATGGGTTTACTACCCTTAGGTAAATCTGTCAATTCCCAGGTCTGATTAAATGCAATAGAATCTAACTCATTTTTAATAGCTTCTTCCCAAAAAATAGCATCTATGGATCTCATAGCTTCATCATACGTTTTTGGGTCATCTTCTATTAAAAAAGCAGAAACAAATTCAAAGCAAGCACAATCATCACTAGCATTTTCAGTTAAGAACGTTGTGATAAAATCATCTCCGAAATTCTTTTCAATTCTAGGCCTTTTACTCCTTCTAGGTTCACTAGCATGATCATCAATAGTACTACTACTAGCATGCATAGAATTATCAACGGGATTAATAGGCATATCAGGCAATTCAGGAGGTGAATAAACAACTTTCTTTAAAGGAAAAACATGCTCAAAAAACTCGGCATCTCTTGCCTCAGAAATAGAACGATCATTCAATGACATGAATCTATAAGCAGCACTGTTTTGAGCATAACCAATGAAAATGCAATCATATGTCTTAGACCCTATAGTAGGCCTCTTAAAACTTGGTAAACCAACTTTAGCCAAACACCCCCACACTTTAAGAAAACTTAAGTTAGGGGCATAGCCCTTCCAAAATTCATAGGGTGTCTTGTCTAATTTCTTATGAGGTACTCTGTTAAGAATGTGACAAGCTGAAAGCACCGCTTCCCCCCACATATCGTCAGAAAGGCCAGAACTTAAAAGCATAGCATTCATCATTTCCTTTAAAGTTCTGTTTTTACGTTCAGCTACTCCATTGGACTGAGATTGGTAGGGTGGGCTAGACTCATGAATTAATCCATTTTTCTCGCAAAAATCTACTAAGTAATTGGAGCTATATTCACCACCTCTATCAGACCTGACTCTTTTAATCTTTCTGTCAAGTTGATTTTCTACCTCAGCTTTGTATTTAATGAACATCTCTTCAGCTTCACTTTTATTCTTAAGTAAATACACTTTAGTGTATCTTGAGAAATCATCAATAAAAGTGACATAATAATATTTACCTCCTCTACTCATAGTACTTTTGAAGTCAGCTAGGTCGGTGTGAATTAACTCGAGAAGACTAGTTTGTCTAGTTTTAACTGGTTTACTAGGCTTCTTAGTAAACTTAGCTTCTACACAACTAGGACATTTAGTGAAGACTTCGGTGGTTAAAGAAGAAATAAGCGACATAGCTTTCAATTTTTTAACCGATTCATAATTCACGTGACCTAATCTAGCATGCCAAACATCAATAGACTCAGCGATATAAGCAGAAGCAGAAGAATTATTATTAATAGCAGAAGAGTCAATGTTCAAAATAAATAGTCCCCCACTGAGATAACCCTTGCCACAAAATCCCTGTTGCGAGACATTACGACCTTGTCAGCCTCAAAAACAAGTTTCACACCAACTTTGTTTAACAAGGCACCAGACACTAGGTTTCTACGCAAAGTAGGGACAAACAAAACATTATAAAGAGCAAGAGTTTTCCCAGAGGTAAGTTTAAGAAAAACCTTGCCTTTTCCTATGATCAGCGCAGAGGAAGAGTTACCCATGTAAACTTTTCCACCATCAGCCACATCTTCAAACTCAGCGAACAGGTCCTTGTTAGCACAGAGATGTCTTGATGCTCCTGTGTCCAAAACCCAGTCACTCGCGTTCGCCACAAGATTGGCCTCAACCACCATCGCAGCAAAGTTAATTGAGACAACAGCCATATAATCTCGTTTCTATTTGCGACACAAATAAAATATAGTTTTCAAATTGTTAGTCCGCAAAACAATAATTAAACGAGAGACAGCAAATCGAAGAAGGCAACGCAGGAATGTAATAGCAATCCGACGGGCAACATGGACAGCAGCTGCAATACAAACCGAGAAGCTGCACAAAATCCGAGGCAACAGGAATCGGGCAACAAGAGGATCGGGTAAGGAACCGGAACAAACAGAGACAACCGAGACCGAAACAAACAGAAGCAAGACGGCAGCACCAACAGCGAAAAACCGAGGCTCTGGACGGGACAATAAACGGACAAAGAACAAAAAGCAGTGTCGTGGTATGGATGCCACTGACTTGAAAACTATATCGGCGCGACTCGGGTGGTTATCGCCTACAATGCCGTTAGTTTCCCAAGGTTTACACTGCAGCACAGAAACACGACCACTCGAGTTTCAGTGCAATGGAACGACAACTCAACAGTACCCAGAATAGAGATGAGAAGAGAGAAAGAGACAATCTGCAATATGTTGTAGTATGATTGTATTTGCATGTGTATGCTGTGTGTATGTGTCTGAAAAGGGAGAGGTATATATAGGGTGGAGGAGCCTCAAAACAGCTCCTAAAAGATACGTAATTAAGGCCTTAATATCACGCAATTAAGGCCCCTCCTTAATGAAGTTCATAAAACCCGTAACAGCTATGTTTGACTTACTCAAAGCTGTGTACCTGGACAGCCAACACCCCAATGAACCAAGACACAAACACAGTACACAAAAAGCCCAAAAAGGAGTAAAAGTCGGGCACAGCCCGCACCGCAGGTGCTCTACCCAAACCCAAACCCGAGCCGGGCCGGGCGGCGCGCGTGTGTGGTGAACTAACGAGCCCAACACACACCGTAAAAGGCCCACTAGCCTTCTAGTCACACAACTAATTACTACAAAACAAGGGAGGAATATAAACAAGAGCTAAGCTCTCAAATCTACCAATGTGGGATAGCAAAACCAAGATACCAACTATACTTGAATGCCATCAATCCAACAAATGTGGTGGCTTGAAATGTTGCAACTTAAAAGATTGAGATTGAATCCATGGGAAGGATGAACTAAAATTGTCTCACATAAATAGATTACTCATCCTCCATGGAGGATTCACCAAATGAATCCTGTTAAAGATAGAAAAAAATAAGGAGAGTGTGTGTATGCATTTATATGAAATTATTCTTTATTTTTTTTATTTTTTTATTAAAAACAAATATCCTATAAATATATATTAGTACCATTTTAATTCTATTGACACTAGTTCTTTTTAATCTAAATT
This sequence comes from Agrostemma githago, assembly GCA_958450325.1. Classification (NCBI taxonomy): domain Eukaryota; kingdom Viridiplantae; phylum Streptophyta; class Magnoliopsida; order Caryophyllales; family Caryophyllaceae; genus Agrostemma; species Agrostemma githago. The sequence goes on from OY288253.1 coordinate 9,208,681, forward strand.
AATTTTCTATGGAGTATTACTTATTCATATTAATCTTAACATATTCTAAATATTTTCAGAGAAAAAAAAAAGATAATAATAATAATTATTAAATATAAAAAATTCAAGTAAAAAATTGATTTGTAATTCGTCGCTTTTATTTTAAAAAAAGTTCAAAATTTATGAAATATAAATGATGATAATTTATAAAATGAAATAAAAATTAATGAAAATTAATGGATAAGTATCATAAATAAGGTGACATGAGTGAAACCGGATAAAAAATTGAATCCATGGGTAGGAAAATATTTTATAAGAGAGAGTGAATGGGGTAGAAAAAGTGAGGTGAGAAGAAGTGGGGTCCTCTATAGAGAAAAATTGTATTCGTTGGTAACCATGGTCTAATATGAGAGAGAAATTGAGAAAAAAGTAGGGTCGTGCTTTTTTCCTAAGGAGTTTTTACTCAATTCTAACGACATTTTAGCAATTTGCCCTTGTTATTTCCTCCTCATTATAAAAAAGTGATAGTTTGATTTATTTTATCTCTAAAAAAATTGAACATCAACATTTTCTTAATTTTCAAAGTTACATTCGATGTTCATGGACGCGATAAAATACAAGACTTAAAGCATTTCTTTAATCGATCAGTCAATCAATCTTATAGCAAAAAAATAGATCTATAAACCCTAAAAGAATACCTAAAATCAATCATTGAGATCAAGAAACCCCTATTGATGAACTTTGCAATAAATTGATTAAAAATCTAAAGTTAAAACTTAAAGCAGTATTACTTTATCATTAATTGGAGAACTAGCTACGTGATACAAAACAAATTAATTAGTACTCCCTCCGTTTCAATGATTTCTTCCACCTTAAAAGTGACACATTTCTTAAGAAAAGCAATAAAATAAGTAAAAGTAGAGAGAGAATAAAGTAGGTGGGCCACCTAGGTAAGAGAAAAGTGTGATAGATAAAAGGAAAGTGGAAGAAATCAAAGAAATTGTTGAAAAAGAAAATGTGGAAGATATCAATGAAACAGAGAGAGTATTATAAGTTATTTCTATTTTATGTTTATTTCTTAAGTTAGTTACGTTATTACCCCTTAGACCATGTCCATCCATCAATCTCCATTCATTCTTAGAGAAGAATGGAGAGATGGGCTTCCTCCATCCATGAAGAATGTTGTAGACACCCACATTTTGACCGCTAGGTGTCTATAGTAGTTCCCGCCAAACACCCGATGATGATAGGACGTAAACGTGCTTTGACAGACTCGGATATGGGCTTGTAATCATGGACAATTGGCTTAGACATTTTAAGGAGTACAAATCTCACAAAACGGACCTCAAATCCAGGCCCAGTGGGTCGTTTCGAGTCAAATAACACTAATTTGGGTCGAAACCGTCACCAGGGGTAAAATCGTCTTTTAGCGACCGAGTCAAACCCGGTCAAAGATATTTTTTCCCGAGTCACACGAGCTGGCCGTGACACCACACGGTTGATTCGGACTCAAACACCAAAAAAATCAGCCTTCACAAATATTAAACAAATCTGTTCAAGGATAGAATTCGATCTCAAGTAGGAATTCTATCCGGAAACCGAAACAAATACCACCCGAGCTCAGATACTCGGCTGAAACAGCCAAGATATCACCCCCAACCAGCCGAGTTTTTGGCTTTCCCACCAAGAAACGAGAAGTCTATTCCCTCACGAACTCTCGTATTTCCTATCCAAACCGGTGTTTCTTGTCACACAAGCAAGACCACCTCGGTTCCTATAAATAGGACCCTCCCTTCAACCAATAAGACACGAGAAATCAGACAGAAAACTAACCAGAAATCACGCCAAAAATACCGAGAAGATCAACATCCAAAATCCCGACGTAATCCCGAAGTAATTCCAAAAAACCGACGAAATCGATCCTGCCCAAACCGGCCAATTCCCCACGACACACATACATACAAGCCACCCAAACCGATACACCTTAACTCACCCACATCATCTCGACGCTCCCGTGTCTAAGCCACCGTCCGACGAGCCTTATACCGAGAACACAAAGCATGTAGGTTGAGGGTGTAAATCAAACCCGTCTCTTCCCTTTTCTCTCTTCTTCGTCTCGTTTTTATTATGGGTCTTGCGTCGGTCTTTCTTTTCTAATATCGATATTATTTAAAACTATTTTCATATGTCGAATATTCTTAAAATATGATATCAATTCTATATAATCGAATATCATATCAAAAAGAATTATATTAAGTTTTCGACGAAATCGTTACATCTTTTTACAACTTTTCGTCCAAAATTCCTTTTTCTATTTTTTCGTTCAAAACAAACTTTTTTTTTTCAAAAGTTTTTCTAAAGTCATTCCGAATATTCGATATCGATAAAATAATCGAATATAGAATACGACGAATATCGAAAATATAAACCGGGTATAAATTAATCCATATTTGTACGCGATTTATAACGATTTTCGACAAAAAAAATAAAAAAGGACAGACTCGCGTGCGAGTCGCGCCCGGTCCAGGCGACTCACGCCCGAGTCTGACCCGATTCTATTTTTTTAAGTTTTCGTTCGTTTATTTTTATTATTTTACGAAACGATTTCTAAATTTACATCTTTTCTAAAACTATTCTAAATATTTGATAATCAACTATCGAATATAACGAGTGTCGAGAATATTAAGTCGAGTACGAGTTATGCGATATTCGTACGCGATTTAATCAAAAAATTTCCAAAAAACGTTGTCGATTTCAGGCCACCACGCGACCCGCATTGGTCTCGGGCGAGTCGCGCGGTTCCCGGCCGAGACCCATCTTTTTTTATTTTTATTCTTTCTCGAACTTCGTTTTTTATACAAAACAACGTTCTTTTCAATTATATTTTCAGGTTTCGATTAATTCTTATTTTCTCGATTTCATATATTTATTTCCTATATTATTATTTCAATCGTTACTAACCTGTTTTCTCGTGTTTGTAGCAGTTTATTTATTTCTTTCTTTTTATCGTTTTATTAGACTAAAACGAACTCACATGCTAAAATAACTTTGACGTTATTAGATTAACATGCATTAAACGACTTAGCAACCCATTATTTATTTTTCCTCACATGTCTTAGGAAAATAATCTCTGCATATCATTTCATCGTCGAACTAACGCGTGTACACAAAACCGAACGATATCTTAGTAAAGGCCGCTAAGTGCGGGCGGGGTTGGGTGTTCTCGCTGAACTTCCCAACACGTACCCTCACCCCTTACTCAGAACCGTGGTTTCCGGATGTCCAAAACCATTGGCAACGAGAGTCATTCAATATACGATTAACCGCCCAGTCGGCATCGGTATCGATATGCTAAGGGACGAACCCAATAAACTCTGACATCGGAAATGGGCCAGGCTTTAAGTATGGCCCACTACGACATAGAGTGGGTTCGAATGGTTCCGAATAACCATAAAATTCGGTGGCGACTCCTACTTCGATTTAAAATTCTATTCGACCCATCTCATATGGAAATTCTATCGCCTCCCCAAAACCCGCGCTTCGCCGCGTCGGGGTGGACCTATGTCATGTCCACAATTTGGCGACTCCGCTGGGGATTAACTGATGTGTCACTTACCATCGGCATCCTCAGGGTGAGACTCGAAAAGAAATCGTTCGATTAGTAATGTACACGTTTTAGTTCAATGGTTCATGCATAACCCCGTTCTATCCCGGGCCGGGTACTTGTGACCGACGTCCCACTATACCGCGGTGCATTCCCATTTGGGTGCACTAAAGACTTCGATGGCGGAACTCGTTTAGACTTTGCGGCATGTCCTAAGACCAACTCGGCTTAGGGAGTCCGTCCTCAGTACGAGAAAGCGATCGTTGTTGGTATAGACCCTCTTAGACCGACCGAGACTTAGACTAAGAGCATACATGGCGTCGTTATACTGATTCTATGACTACATGCTACTTGATCCTTTTTGGTCTTTTTTTCAAAAAAAACGTCATTTTTCAAAAAAATTACATCTTTTCAAAACCTATCCATTTTTTTCAAAAAACCCGGAAAGCTTCCGAATTTAGGACTTATGATTTTGACTCAAAATAGCCTATTTTTAGCCGGTATGCTGTCCAAACTTTTTCAAAAAAAAAGCCCGAAATCTCGGCCCGACAAACCTTTTTTCTCGGTTTTCAAAAAAATCGGGTCTTCCAATCCGACCTTTGCTCGGTTTTCAAATTCAAATTCCCTTTTCAAAATCCTCTTCCACTTAGGACTTCCCGTATTTAGCAGTATCGGGTCTTGTCATAAGTTAGAGTCTTGTCATAAGTTAGAGTCTATAGCGTCGAAACTCCGTCGATCTTATATCACGGGTTTCCACCCCATCCTAGTGCGCCTTACTTGTCAAGGCACGGCCCACCTTCGTAGGACTAACTCCTACAAAGGGAAGCCCGTTTACACACTCGAGTCTAAAGTCTGGGGATTTCTCACGTAGACCTTCCTTCGAACAGGACTAGGCCCACTCTGCCGAATCCTAAGGAAGGCCCGCCACTCATGCGTCATCCATTTAGAAGTCAGTCTCCGGTCTTCTTTCTAGTCTAGTCTTTTTCTTGCTCGGGATGTACTTTTGATTCTAAGATCTGGGTCAGTTACTGATTACGCGGTACCCTTACAGACAGGTCACCCCACACTCGAGCCATGACGCAAAAAGCCATAGATGAATTGACCACCTCGTTGGCCCAAATCCAAGACCAACTAAGGAAAATACGGGAAGACCAGATCGCCATCATTACTCGGGTTAGCGCCGTAGAACAGGGAACCCCCAACGCTTCGATCGATGATGACGGGCCTTTAGCCGCATTGGCCGGTGCAGTCCTCAAATTGCAAGAACAGGTCCACTTGACAACCCAAAGCTCCATCCATACAGAGAATGCTAGGATTTATACCCCACTGACCGATGAACTACCCACCAACCTCAATCTGACGGGTTTGCCGATGTTCGAGGGTACTGAAGATCCGGTCCACCATATCCGGGCTTTCAAGGAATTCATGGCCTTTAAAGGGGTTAAGTCCAACATGTTCAAGCACCTATTCGCTTCTTCTCTCGAGAAGCACCCAAGAGCCTGGTACTACCGACTCGATCCCAAGAAATACAAAACTTGGGATGACGTGGCAACGGAATTCGCTCGGAACTACGCCGACAATACGGAAATCCAGACCACTATGCGCACCCTGGAAGTAATGGCCCAGGAACCTAAGGAAGGATTCACAAAATACCTTCAACGCTGGAGGGCTGAAAGCGTCAAAATGGTCGATAAGCCCAGTGAAAAGGTGCTGGTTGAAGCCTTTGTCAAGAACCTACTTCCCGCTTACCGGGTCCATCTCCGGTACGCCATCATACCTAGCTTCGCGGTCCTAACTGAAATGGGAACAAGAATCGAGGATGATCTAAGATTGGAAAGCCTCACTAAGGCCTCCACTAAGGGATACCAAGGGGCTAGTTCATCAACGAGCAAGCCCGCTACTACTGCTGCCACTCGTAGCATCTTCGACGAGGTAAATGCACTCGATGCCTCATCCCAGAAGACTACCACTCCCCGGGTATTCACTGACATAGGTACCACCTATGAAAACGCCCTGCAGAGGTTATCATCAAAAGGCCTGATCACCCCGATAGGCCCAACACCAGATATCCCGGTTGAACGTCGCTCTAAGGCCTACAACCTCCAGGCCTACTGTCACTATCATCGTGGTAAGGGGCATGATACCGAGAAATGTTGGAAACTCAAGCACCTTATCCAAGATCTCATTGAAAACGGGAAAATCCCTTTACCCGGGGGTAAGCCCAACAACAAAGACAATCCGTTGGCCACTCACGCCATCTTTTCCGGAGAAGTAATGGATTATTCACACCTCACTTCTCCATTTATCCCACAAATAAACGGGATCTGGTGCGATGACGAAGAAGATGTCTACCTCACCAAAGGGGAAGCTGTCCCCATCACACCTGAGGAAACTCAGAAGGTTAAGTCCAAAGTCTTAGCCACTAGTCAAGCCCTTATCATTGCTGAACCACTTCGGGTAGAGTCCGCCCCGGAGGAGCCGACTCCTGAAAAGGCTCTTGTGAAGCAGCTAAGCAAAACTCGAGTTGACCTCTCTATATGGCAACTCCTAGTTAGCTCCCAAGAACATCGAGAGGCACTCACTAAGGCCCTCGATCAAGTCAAAATCGACTCTATGGCTACTCCAGCTGAAATGGTAGCCACAGTCCTACCCCACCTAAAAAGCAGATCCATAGAAGAAGGCCCACTGATTACCTTCTCCAATGCTGATCTACCACCATTCGGGCCGGCCCACAACATGGCCCTCTACATCACGGTTATCTGCCGTGGAAAGTACCTACCCATGACCCTAATTGACGACGGGTCAGCAGTCAACGTCCTCCCCTTGAGGACCGCCAAAGCCCTCGGCATTACCGAGGCCGACTATATTCCAACAGCTCAAACCATTCAGGCTTTTGACGGAAGTCCAAAGTCAGTAGCCGGGGCCACCAAACTCACTATCATAACCGGCCCGATAGAGAAAGAGCTGGAATTTCAAGTGATCGACGTGACTTCTTCCTTTAACCTTCTTCTAGGAAGACCTTGGATCCATGCAACCAGGGCCGTGTCCTCCACTTTGCATCGGAAAATCAAGCTGCCTTTGCGTGACACCGTCATCACTATAGAAGCCACACCTATGACTGTGGCTAATTGCAACACCTCGGGCCGCACCGATCTATGGGGGTTCGATTTCATAGGAGCCATCGAAGAAGATCATCTCTTCCGTCCTTATTTCACCATCCCCCTAGACCGAATGTTACAGAATCTGGGCTTTCTACCAGGGGTTACCTCAAGGCCCGATCTCCCCGCAGGAAAAATTCTCGAAGTTCTGGACAATGGGAGGACTCAAACGGGCTTGGGCTACACCCTAACTCCAGAAAACATAGGCCAAACTGAAACCGGTAAAGTTACCTTTGTCACTCCGGTATTCGAGACTGCTCAGACCGGCCTATATCGGCCCACACGCCCTGGGGCCCACTTGGCCCAGGACTGCAACTACATACCAGACGACATCTTCGCTCTCATCCAATCCGAAGATGCTAAGAATGTCGAGCCCGCGCTAGGGTTACTTTTTGGAGAAGAACTCGCAGTTCCAACGCCGAAGGAGGAGCTAGTCAGCCTCATACTCCGCAGTCACACCTTTGATCCGTCCAAGCTAATCTCGGAGGTCGGGTCCGGAACCAGAGCTTGGACGAAGACTGTCAAATGGACTGACAGTCAAGGAAAAACTTACAAGCTGATCACAGGAGAAGGAGAGATGCCAGAATCTGAGTCTGAGTCCGAGTCGGAGTCCGAGTCAGAGTCTAGGATTGAGTCTAGTGAGTCTGGTGCTAGGGTCAGTCCTGTAACTCCCCCTCTTCCTTTAGCCATTCCTGGTGCCTCGGGGTCTGTCCCATGCACCCTACCTATCCCGCCACTGACTAGTGATCAGATGGCAGCTCTTTTCGAGCTCTTTTCTCAATTCATGATCAATAATAACAACCGTTCTGCTTACGACTTGTCTCATTTTCAAAATTTCAAAAATTTTATGTGCAATGACATTGAGAAGCCCGACGAACAGGTATCTTTACCCCCACATCTGATCGAGCAACTAGAGCAAAGGGAATCCCGCAATCCGGTAATCGAAGACACCGAATCCATCAACGTGGGAACAACCTTAGAGCCTCAGATGCTTAAGATAGGACTATCCTTAGATCCCGAGGAGAAACAACAATTCATAGTTCTCCTTCAAGAATTCAAAGACGTCTTCGCATGGTCCTACAAGGACATGCCGGGGATTGATCGCGAAATAGCCGAGCACCATATACCGATCAAGGAAGGGTTCAAGCCGGTTAAGCAAAAACTCCGACGCATGAGGCCCGAATGGTCCCTCAAAGTCAAGGAGGAAGTCGACAAAAAATTCAAAGCTGGGTTTATACGAGTCTCCGAGTATCCAGATTGGGTTGCAAACATAGTACCAGTCCCTAAAAAGGATGGTAAGGTTCGTGTCTGTGTAGACTTTCGAGATCTTAACAAAGCAAGCCCGAAAGACGATTTCCCATTGCCACACATCGATATACTGGTGGACAACACAGCAGATCATGCCCTTCTATCATTTATGGACGGGTATGCGGGATATAATCAGATAAAAATGGCAGAAGAAGATATGGATAAGACCACCTTCATCACACCTTGGGGTACTTATTGCTATACAGTTATGCCATTTGGTCTCATCAATGCCGGGGCCACCTACCAACGAACCGCCACGACTTTATTGCATGACATGATGCATAAGGAAGTGGAAGTCTATGTGGACGACATGATCGTCAAATCCAAAGACAGGGACGGTCACATCACCGCCCTGAGAAAATTCTTCACCCGATTACGCAAATACAACATGAGGCTAAACCCTCAGAAATGCAGTTTCGGGGTAACATCTGGTAAATTACTGGGTCATATCGTTAGCCAACGAGGTATAGAAGTCGATCCAGCCAAAATCAAGGCCATCACCGAGATGCAGCCCCCTAGAACCGAAAAAGAGATAAGAGGGTTTCTCGGAAAAGTCCAATACATTAGCAGGTTCATCTCAAAGCTAACCATGGTGTGTGAACCGATCTTCAAGAAACTGAAAATAGGAGAACGATTACTATGGGATGACAAATGTCAAGCAGCCTTCGATAGAATCAAGGAAATTTTGGCCTCACCACCAGTCCTAATGCCACCTCAGCACGGTTTGCCTTTGTCACTATACCTAACCACGACAGAAACAGCCATGGGGGCTATGCTAGCTCAAACGGTCAATTCCGAAGAACGGGCCATTTACTACATCAGCAAAAAGTTTTTAGAGTACGAGTGTAAGTACACCATGCTCGAAAAGACATGTTTAGCTTTGGTCTGGGCCACTAAGAAGCTCCGACATTACATGCTTAGTCACGAAGTACAGGTGTTATCCAAAATGGATCCCATCAAGTACCTCTTCGAAAAGCCCATCCTCAACGGCAGGATATCAAGATGGACCCTCATGTTAGTAGAGTTCGATCTAAAATTCGTACCACTGAAAGCCATTAAAGGACGAGTAGTAGCCGAATTTCTCGCTGACAGTCCCATAACCGAGGAAGGACACATCGACACTTGGTCTTTCCCAGACGAAGACATTTTCCACACTGATACCGAAGCATGGGACTTATACTTTGACGGGGCATCCAATTTCCGAGGGTTTGGAGTCGGAATTCTTCTAATCTCACCAAAAGGGGAACATACTCCCGTATCCATCAAACTAGACGTTGACGTCACTAACAACGCCGCTGAGTATGAAGCATGTATCCACGGGCTACAAGCCGCCGCCGACTTAGGGGTCACAAACCTCCGAGTACACGGTGATTCATCACTGGTCATTAACCAAGCGCTCCAAAAATGGAAGACTCGAAATGCTAATCTCGTGGCCTACCAGGCACGAGTACGGGATCTTGAGAAACAATTCCACAAGGTAGAATACATATACCTACCTCGGGAAGAAAATCAATTCGCAGATGCGCTCTCAAAACTGGCATCTTTACTAAACATTCCCGACCATATGACCAGTATGCCAATCTGTGTCGAAAGACGGTCCGAGCCAGCATATATCCACGACATCGAGGAAGTCGAGATACCCGATCCCGAGCCGTGGTATCAAGCTGTACTGACATACCTAGCAACCGGGGAATATCCACTTGGAGCTGACAACCGAGCCAAAAAGGCCCTGCGAAGACTGGCAACCCAGTTCATCCGCACTGACGATGGGCAACTCTACAAAAAGACAGCACAGGGGGCTCTCCTCCGATGTGTCGACAAAACCAACGCCGAAAAATTTATGGCTGAAGTCCATGATGGCGAATGCGGTCCACACATGAACGCCCAGATGCTGGTCCGGAAGATCATGAGGCTCAGTTACTACTGGAATAGCATGGAAACCGATTGTCAACAATATGTTAGACATTGCCACAATTGTCAAATTTTTGCCAATGTACAACATATGCCACCATCCTTGCTATACACCATGACATCACCATGGCCATTTTCAACATGGGGAATCGACATAATTGGAAAGATAAACCCCTCGGGAACCGGAGGACACTGCTTCATTTTGGTAGCAATCGACTATTTCACCAAATGGGTCGAAGCTGAATCCTACCGTATTCTCAACGCTAGCCATGTTGCCAAGTTCATTCAAAATAAGATAATATGCCGGTATGGGATCCCACACGAATTCATTAGTGACCACGGGACCCATTTTCAAGCCGAAACGGCAGCCTTGCTAACCAAGTACAAAATTCAAAGGCATACATCTTCACCATACCGACCCCAAACCAATGGAGCGGTAGAAGCGGCTAATAAAACAATTGTCACCATACTCAAAAAGATGGCTGATAATTATCGAGACTGGCCCGACAAAATACCATTTGCACTTTGGGGATATCGAACCTCGATTCGTACCGCGACCGGGGCAACACCGTACTACCTTACATACGGCATGGAAGCAGTCCAGCCCGTTGAGTTAGAAGTGCCATCACTCAGGATCCTACTCGAAAGTCAAGTACCTGAAGCTGATTGGGTTCGAGCACGATATGACTCGCTAGTCCTTTTAGATGAACGACGATCTCGTGCCCTCAATAATATTCAAATCTATCAGAAGAGAATCCAACGGGCTTTTAACAAAAGGGTGAGGCCCAGAAACATTAAAGAAGGAGATCTGGTCCTCAAATCAGTTCGAGCCTTATTACCAGTGGACCCAAGGGGAAAGTTCAAACCTAACTGGGCTGGGCCATATCGGGTAAAGAAGATTCTATCAGGTGGAGCGGTAATGCTAACGGATCTGGACGGGAACGAGTTTGTCAACCCAACTAACCTGGACCAGCTGAAGCGCTATTACCCTTAACCCACCTCTCTCAATGTCATTTGCAAAAGTTTATTAAAAAGACATTTTTTTCAAACTTTTAAAGACAAGTCAAAAGCTAGAATTATTCATTCTACTGTTCCAAACATCTTGAACCGATAGTCTTGATGTATTTCGAAATTGCAAATTAATTCAGTCTGAACTACGTTTGGTTTGATTCCATTTATTGTGGATACGTAGGCAGCCCCTCAAAAGGGCACAACCACTGCAATCGAAAAAACAGGAACGGTTCTTTAATAAACCTTTCTTTATTTATAATAAAATTACAAAAAAAAATCAAAAAATCATCACAAAGTAAATAGTATTAATACTTAAATAATAAAAACTAGGGCATTTTTCCCTTTCCTTTGCCCTTAGCCTCCTTTTCGGTCCATCGGCGTCGAGGTGGGGGTGAACGCTCCCTAATCACCAAGGGAACCTCCTTAGCCCGGGCTCGTTTCTTCAAACTCGACTCCCCGGTCACCTCATTATCACGCGGGCCTAGCCTATCTCGGACCACCATCCTCGGTCCGAGTCTTCCCTCCAAATCACTAGCACCAGTCTCATTAGTCTGAGTCTTAGGTTTTGACTTGGAATCCGACCCAGATTCAGCAAAGGTAATGGGAGTCTCCTCGAAGAACCGCCTGTTATTTTTGGCCGATTCTCGGCGGGCCAAATCAAGAGCTTCTTCGGTCTTCAAAGCTTTACGGGCCTCCTCGGATTCTTCAGAAGTCCATTTGCGATAGGATTCAGAAACCCAAGTGGTTTGACAAGGGCGAGGTATAGTCCATATGACACGGGTGAACCAGCGCTGTAGCCACGTGTCACACATAGCGTCCGTCAATTGGATCGAAACGCTAATTATTGCCTCAGTCTCAGGGATCTCCTGAAACGAACCGAACTGTCTTAAGATACGGTCCGGATAAATATGGACAGTCCAGTCCAAAGACAAAATCACCAGGTAACGGGCTTTGTCTCTCCTAGCTAATCCCGTCAGTCTCGAAAGAAACCACCAAATGACGTTCCACCTGATCAAAGGCCCACCATGAAATACTAGCTCTTCAACCCAATATTTTTGAGTTACGGGATGACTTGGTCTTATTCGACGAGACCTTGAACCAATCTGATTGCTGCGGTATTTGGGTATATTCACCGGGGGCTCCATAATCGACAGACGCTCGAGTAACCAGGTCTGCAAAATTTTCGAAAAGTCAAAAACTTTCGAAAAATCAAAAATTCGAAAAATTCGAAAAATCAGAAAAATTAAGAATTTTCGTAAAATTTCGAAAAATTCGGCAAAATCGGGAATTTCGAAAAAAAAACGGAAAATTGAAGATTTCGAAAAAACCGGAAAATTCGGGATTACCGTAAAAATCAGGAAAATCGGGCAATTATTCGAGGAAAAAGATTAAATACCTGCAAAAGACGGATGCTCCCTGTCAATTGTTGATTTGGTTCAAGCCTCCTAGCATCAAGACCCATAATAATTTCCCCAGTTATCAGCCAAGCTGGGCTGTGACCTGTCTCCATCTGATCAACTATGCTGATCAGCCTGATCTCACCTAAGCATGAGTCAGCATCCATTCGACCTTCGAAGGCGTACCTATGCAGCATGCAAAAAGCAAAGGCCCTACGCCTATGGGTAGAAGTAATTCTTTCACCCACTGGGTTCATAAATTTATCAGCCAAATCAAATAAGGAAACTGAATTTCCTTTCACCATACGGGCTGTCTCAGCATGCGACAACCCTAGAAAATCCCTCAGCCTCCTCCTTGGATCGGGATAAAATGGAGGAATAGCAGGACGAGCATTAGGGCACCACCCTCCAATAACTGCTATCTCTTCAGGAAGAGGACATATTTCTCCTCGAGGAAATGCAAAAACATGAAAGGTAGTATCCCAAAAGGCTAAACAAGCATCAAGAAAATGCGAATCTACCCTAAGTCGCTGAAGTGGGAATAAAGCCACAATTCCCATTTGAGTTAATTGGACTCTATCTTCATCTCGAAAATCCTGAGCCCACGCATGAAGCATTGCGGTCAAATGGTCAATACCCATCGCAAGAATAGTTTCTTTTATTTTATCCTAAAAAGTCTAAGGGATTTTGAGATAAAAGAAAGGATTTGGGTGGGAATATGAAAAATAAAGGAGCCAAAGCTCTCTATTTATAATAGAGAATATCCCTCTTCCTAGTCATCGCAGGAATAGGATTTTACCAATTTTCCTCCCTCGCCTAGGCATACAAGGAAATCCTAGGAATCCGTGTCAGATCCGATTAGGAATCAAAGTCATCCCAAGCATCCTTATTTCCAAAAAAATTCAGCCTTTTTATTTTAAAATTTTTCGGAAAATCGTCTTTTTCCCCAGCACGAGTCAGTGTTTCGCCTAAATGTTACATACAAATTATGTCAGCATACAGGTACACTCAAGACTCCCCGAGAATTCTAAGTTCCCTAGTGGAAAAACTCCCGCGCAATTCTAAGACAGGATATATCTGCACACAGGTATACCCATAGCTTCCTAGGCAAGCTCCCGCGACATTATCAGCATCAGCTCAGGTATGATTCCTGTTCCGTGGCCGGCGAGCCCTTTACGAAGGTCTAATGGACCCTAAACGACCCGATCGGAAGGCTGCCAGGTTTTAATCCTTGATTGACCTTGTAGCTACTCTGACTTTTGCCTTGTCCAAGCCTCAGTCAGAGTGGGGGCTCTGTAGACACCCACATTTTGACCGCTAGGTGTCTATAGTAGTTCCCGCCAAACACCCGATGATGATAGGACGTAAACGTGCTTTGACAGACTCGGATATGGGCTTGTAATCATGGACATTTGGCTTAGACATTTTAAGGAGTACAAATCTCACAAAACGGACCTCAAATCCAGGCCCAGTGGGTCGTTTCGACTCAAATAACACTAATTTGGGTCGAAACCGTCACCAGGGGTAAAATCGTCTTTTAGCGACCGAGTCAAACCCGGTCAAAGATATTTTTTCCCGAGTCACACGAGCTGGCCGTGACACCACACGGTTGATTCGGACTCAAACACCAAAAAAATCAGCCTTCACAAATATTAAACAAATCTGTTCAAGGATAGAATTCGATCTCAAGTAGGAATTCTATCCGGAAACCGAAACAAATACCACCCGAGCTCAGATACTCGGCTGAAACAGCCAAGATATCACCCCCAACCAGCCGAGTTTTTGGCTTTCTCACCAAGAAACGAGAAGTCTATTCCCTCACGAACTCTCGTATTTCCTATCCAAACCGGTGTTTCTTGTCACACAAGCAAGACCACCTCGGTTCCTATAAATAGGACCCTCCCTTCAACCAATAAGACACGAGAAATCAGACAGAAAACTAACCAGAAATCACGCCAAAAATACCGAGAAGATCAACATCCAAAATCCCGACGTAATCCCGAAGTAATTCCAAAAAACCGACGAAATCGATCCTGCCCAAACCGGCCAATTCCCCACGACACACATACATACAAGCCACCCAAACCGATACACCTTAACTCACCCACATCATCTCGACGCTCCCGTGTCTAAGCCACCGTCCGACGAGCCTTATACCGAGAACACAAAGCATGTAGGTTGAGGGTGTAAATCAAACCCGTCTCTTCCCTTTTCTCTCTTCTTCGTCTCGTTTTTATTATGGGTCTTGCGTCGGTCTTTCTTTTCTAATATCGATATTATTTAAAACTATTTTCATATGTCGAATATTCTTAAAATATGATATCAATTCTATATAATCGAATATCATATCAAAAAGAATTATATTAAGTTTTCGACGAAATCGTTACATCTTTTTACAACTTTTCGTCCAAAATTCCTTTTTCTATTTTTTCGTTCAAAACAAACTTTTTTTTTTCAAAAGTTTTTCTAAAGTCATTCCGAATATTCGATATCGATAAAATAATCGAATATCGAATACGACGAATATCGAAAATATAAACCGGGTATAAATTAATCCATATTTGTACGCGATTTATAACGATTTTCGACAAAAAAAATAAAAAAGGACAGACTCGCGTGCGAGTCGCGCCCGGTCCAGGCGACTCGCGCCCGAGTCTGACCCGATTCTATTTTTTTAAGTTTTCGTTCGTTTATTTTTATTATTTTACGAAACGATTTCTAAATTTACATCTTTTCTAAAACTATTCTAAATATTTGATAATCAACTATCGAATATAACGAGTGTCGAGAATATTAAGTCGAGTACGAGTTATGCGATATTCGTACGCGATTTAATCAAAAATTTTCCGAAAAACGTTGTCGATTTCAGGCCACCACACGACCTGCATTGGTCTCGGGCGAGTCGGGCGGTTCCCGGCCGAGACCCATCTTTTTTTATTT
This sequence comes from Agrostemma githago, assembly GCA_958450325.1. Classification (NCBI taxonomy): domain Eukaryota; kingdom Viridiplantae; phylum Streptophyta; class Magnoliopsida; order Caryophyllales; family Caryophyllaceae; genus Agrostemma; species Agrostemma githago. The sequence goes on from OY288253.1 coordinate 9,223,989, forward strand.
TTATTCTTTCTCGAACTTCGTTTTTTATACAAAACAACGTTCTTTTCAATTATATTTTCAGGTTTCGATTAATTCTTATTTTCTCGATTTCATATATTTATTTCCTATATTATTATTTCAATCGTTACTAACCTGTTTTCTCGTGTTTGTAGCAGTTTATTTATTTCTTTCTTTTTATCGTTTTATTAGACTAAAACGAACTCACATGCTAAAATAACTTTGACGTTATTAGATTAACATGCATTAAACGACTTAGCAACCCATTATTTATTTTTCCTCACATGTCTTAGGAAAATAATCTCTGCATATCATTTCATCGTCGAACTAACGCGTGTACACAAAACCGAACGATATCTTAGTAAAGGTCGCTAAGTGCGGGCGGGGTTGGGTGTTCTCGCTGAACTTCCCAACACGTACCCTCACCCCTTACTCAGAACCGTGGTTTCCGGATGTCCGAAACCATTGGCAACGAGAGTCATTCAATATACGATTAACCGCCCAGTCGGCATCGGTATCGATATGCTAAGGGACGAACCCAATAAACTCTGACATCGGAAATGGGCCAGGCTTTAAGTATGGCCCACTACGACATAGAGTGGGTTCGAATGGTTCCGAATAACCATAAAATTCGGTGGCGACTCCTACTTCGATTTAAAATTCTATTCGACCCATCTCATATGGAAATTCTATCGCCTCCCCAAAACCCGCGCTTCGCCGCGTCGGGGTGGACCTATGTCATGTCCACAAATGTATTCTTCAAGGAGGAGAATTAAAATTCATCCGCCCAAACGAATGGAGGGAGGAGAGGAGCATTGGGACCCACGACAACTTTACGTCTTATAATTTCTATTTTTTTCTATTTTTTATCACAAAGACACTATTTTAGTACCGGAAAAAATTAAAATGTTTCATGTTCGGACCCACTCGAGAATGAAAACCTTATTCTTGGATGGAGGAGTTTTTTTAGGATGGAGATATAGGGTAGAGATAATGAGGTGGAAGGAGTAGGTCCTACCCAAGAATGAAAAAACCATTCTTGGGTAGGCATGCTCTTAGTTTACTTTATAAACCTAATTTCACATTTAGAGGTAATCAACTCAGAATTTGTTAAGAATGCAAATCTACCGTCATCAGCTTCCTCTCTAAACATTCTTTTTTCTTATTTATTATCTATAATCCCAAGTAGTCATCTCCACCCAAATCCACTCCAAATTATAGTTTATACAACCTATCGATTCCAGAAATCGAACAGTTGTAACAATGGTATCAGAGCTAGTTTATCCTCGGACTACTGACTGTCATTATAATACTTTTTGATCATCTAGCCCGAGAGTATGTCGACACTTTCCGATGAAATTGCATCACTCTCCGCACAGATGCAAAAACTGATGACTGCTGTTTCGAATTTGGTACTAGCAAGGAGTTTGCAAGGAACCCTTGATATGCGTAAACTACCAAGTAAGTGTCTCATTGCATTGAAATTAGATCATCTTGTTAAGGATGAACACCAATTGTTCGACGAAAATTCAGCATCAAATTCTTTTTGTAATTTGGTAACACAGAGGGGAATCAGTCAAGAATCTCTTCCTATTGATGATATGTGTAAAAACCATGTACACAAATCGTCTTCCACTTTGAGCATGTTGAACTCCACAGCTCCTGTAGTTCAAGCACACCAAGTGTTTGACGAAACTCCTACACCAACTCCTTGCATAAATTACTTTCAAATGGTGGAACCAATTGTCAGCCCAATCACCATAATCGTTGTTGAAGACCCTCATCTACACAATAATGGGGAAATAGCAGTTCGCTTAGATGCTCTTAAGCCTCAAATTGGTTATCATGATGTCGACGATGGCCAAGTATCATACCCCTTGCAGGTGCTTGATGAAATTTATCTGCCAGACTCCTACTTAAATAAATCTGAGTCTATGCAATTGGTGAAGACTACACTTGGTGCACTCATTCCTAAGCCCTATACTAACATAGATGACTTACTACGTAAAGGCTTGGTCATCACCGATCTTAGTGGAGCATGTCATTCAAAACTACATACAAGTTCTTGGGAGAGTGCTATGGTGGGAAGTCAAACCAAAAAGGTATTGGAGTAAATGAAGTTGCACGATTCCATTTTGAGTGTGATGAAATTCATGAAGCTAAAATTTCAAATGCACACTTGGTGTTCCAAAAATTGCATCCATCTGACGACATTCTTATTTCAAGACTTGACCCTTTTGAATTGATTACTGGAATCAATCTTTCAAAGTTGAAAAATGGGTGGCAATCTCTTATAAGCTATAAAGAGATACAAAGTTGGGGTAATTAAAAATGGGATCGACTTTTCGAGGCACGATAGCTATTATAATTGAGCTCCCTTCATTCCAATATATTCTTACTTATTTTGTGTTTAATGGTATGTTCCCATATGATTTGATGATTATCATCAAAACTAGCAATGCTGGTCCCAACTTTAGGCTCAGAATTTACTTTCACAGCCACAATTTTTTCATGCTCGAGGTCATAGTTATGTATGGGGTGGTAAGTGTGATAAGATCTTTTCTTTCTTGTCTCACCCTTGAGGACAAGGGTCTTTTCATGGGTGAGGGAATGGTAACGAAGAATGGTGAATCTAATTGTTCTCACATCACTGGCTTACAACCACTAGAAGCAACGATTCAAGAATTGATAGATTCATTTCTCATTGGCTCTCCTTATTATAAGATTTTCCTAGATGTGGAGTATGTTTGCCAAGGTGAAGCTAGATGCAAGTTGTTAGCGAGTGTAACTGTTATCTACTACTATGTAGCTATTCGAGTGAGCACAAAAGCAACCAACCATAAGTTCACTCTGCTTTACTCAAATAGTGTGATATCATCATATGAGTCTGAAATTCTCCATGCTACATCACTTTATACTTATGTTGAGAATTGTTCGATGAAGGTTTGGGTCATTTTTGCTTGGTGCCTAAGAAATCATTCTAATGGTGCAAAGGGTTTTGTACAAAAAATTTGGACATGCGACTCCTTGGCTTCAAAAATTTGGGCATGAGCACATGAAGAGCAATTTGGTGCCTCTAATTTTTTTTGCCCCTTCCAATGAATTTCAAAGTCGGTTCTTTGCTTTTGAGTTAAATGGGTGTACCACTGGCAACAATAACCACTTTATTTTTTACCCGGTGGATTAAATAAAGGTCTCTCTTATGGTGAATCTCTTAATATCAGTTTTACTAAGGTCTATCGAAGCTTAGTACTCAAGCAATATCATTTGGCAACTTTTATTGTTTGTATTTGGGTCTTTGACCCGGGGGGAAGGATCAATTAATGATGATTCACCGGGCTACATGTCAAATGGGAGCTGCATCTCCTGTTGTTCCATCTACCACGACATACTTGAACGTCATCAGAATCGGAAGTTTATTCTCACCCTTGAGGACAAAGGTGCTTTCAAGGGGTCGGAAATGATACAAACCAAATTAAGTAGTATTATAAATTATTTCTATTTTATGTTTATTTCTTAAGTTAGTTACGTTATTACCCCTTAGTTTAATTTATAAGCCTAATTTCTCATTTAGATGTAATCAACTCAGAATTTGTTAAGAATGCAAATTTACTGTCACCACCTTCCTCTCTAAACATTCTTTTTTCTTATTTATTAGCTATAATCCCAAGTGGTCATCTCCATCCAAATCCACTCCAGATTATAGTTTATACAATCTATCGAATCCAGAAATCGAACAGTTGTAAAACGACGATCCATAATTAAATTCAAAATAGTCCGATTGATTGATCATAATTTTTGGGAAAAGTCTCATGGTACCCCCGAACTATGTCACATTACACATGGTACACCCGCTTTTAAGTTTGTTCCCATGGTAACCTTGAGTTTTATAGTTTTGTTCCCGATTTGCCCACATCCCATTTTCTGTCATCACGCCGTTGATTTATGCTTAAGAGTTGCATCATTAAGTGTTAATTAATTTTGGGAGGGAAAATTAATTACATCCCTCAATGGCTACTTTTCAGAATCCTTAGCATAAAGAGAGACGTTACCATGGTACCCTTAAGGTTTGATGGTTGTTCCCATGGTACCCTTAAGGTTTGATGGTTGTTCCCATGGTACCCCTAAGGTTTGATGGTTGTTCCCATGGTACCCATAAGGTTACATTGTTGTTCACATGGTACCCCTGAAACTAAAGGAGCGACTCTTTGAAGCAAAGTAATGGCTAGATTATTGAACTAGTCGTTACGCAAATGCTTATAAATGCACACCCCTTTCTATTTTGACAGAATATGAACAAAAAATCCACACAAATCAAACTTCCAACAATGTCAGTTTCACATAAGTTCAACTCTAAGAGGAATTCAAGTGGAAAATAAAACATGCCTAAGATGCAATAAAAGAACAAATATAGAACGGAAGAAGCAACTTCTAATAATGCAATGGAGGTAGTTGATCAAGTGTCCATTCAACAAGATTTGAAGAAAAAGATGAAAAAAACAAATGGAAATAGTTTATGACATCATTAAGAAAATTGATTCTATGTCGAAATTGTAAAATTTAAGCATCATAATTGGTTCGATCATGTACTTTTGTCTACTTTAATCGGCAATTACATCCAGTAATTGCATCAAATCAACGAACGTCGTACACAGAATAATCGAAGGACTTTCCATCATATTGAACTTCCAACCATTTTTCGGCTGTCATTCTAGTTATACACAAACACCAACATTAAATGAGAATTCAGTAAACACAATCATAATAAGAACATAACACAATGAAATATAACACATTTGAAATATTCAATAGTCATGATGCATATACGAAAATTGACAACTAAACATACAACTTAAATTCAAAGCAAAAACATTTCATAAACATTCCTAATTGAACATAAACTCTAACTTTTCGAAATTAGGGGTTGTAATATTTACCTCACAAAGCCAAGAAGATCCCTTCCTTGTGGTATTTGGGTGTTCTGCCTTTTTCTCCCTTTTTTTTGACAGTCATAGGTAAATTGATAGCATAAATAATAACAAGAACATCACATCCATGTGAACTTCAACTACAAATGATGCTCTTGATGACAAACCTGACATCATTCAACAAGAACACTGCTCCTTTATAATGAGACAATTACTCTTCTCAGGATTGCTCTTGATGACAAGAACGCTACTGCTGTATAAATGGCCAACCAGACTAAACAATTAATTACAGGTTTCAATTAAAATACTATATGTGAGTCTTGGACAAACTCGAATGAATGGTGAGAGAGCAACTCTAATTAATACAGAGTAAATTTAAGGAAGCACTGGCAATAGGAATATGAAAGAACACACTCTCTTTTCTTAATCAACTAATTATGGCTATGAGTATCTACGACACTAACTTGCAAATTGCGATATTGATAGCAGCAATACACTTTATTCCCCCAAGTAACATAATCCAAACTTAGAAATTTGTCAATCAAAGAAAAGAAAGCACTCCATCTCCAATCTACATACCAACAATTCTGGCTCTCCTCGTTTCTTCGGTCACTGGGAAGCTAATCTATTATCCTTATACCAACGTACTTCTAACCATACATGATTTATAGTCATCTGATTTCCGCAAATAACACAATTTTCCAATAGGGGATGAGAGTGTATCATCCCCTATTGGAAAATTGTGTTGATGATCCTATAATTCCATTATTAGAGAGTATCATATCCAATTTTTACCCCCATTTTAATGAACAATATAAAACTAGTATAGACCCCGTGCAATGCACGATATTTATAATATATTTATCTTATAGAATATTTCATTTAAGATTTAAAATAAAAAAATTTATTATTTTATTTTTACTATTTATCGAATGTGTATTTTAGAAATAGGAAAATATTTTTTAAATCGCAAAACTAATCAAAATATTTGAGTAATGTCTTGAAATGTACGGAGTATTATATAACGTGTAATTAATGAAAATATTTTTTATATTTTTTATATACTCGGTTTATGTCATCTCACATTTCGAGATACCCACTTCTATCTTTAACATACCGTAAAATACTTAAATATTTATCAAAAATTGTATAATAATGAACTTTTTTTAATGGTTAGCACACCATGATACGTTCTCTTTGTGTAAAAAAGTTATTCAGTTTTTCATTAGAAAATTTTAAAAAAAAAAATTAAAAATGGACTGTCTCAGGTGTAAGACTTATATTATGTAATTTGTGAAACTTTTTTTTATATGGATTTTAATAGTATATTCCGTATTTTGTACTCTCCCGTACGAAAATAATCTTTCTATATGATAATTATAATCCTCACATTTGAATAAATGAGAAGATCTTAGTGATATCGAGTGAGCATATACTCCTTCCGTCCCGATGAATTGTTTGCCTTTGCTTTTGGCACAAAGGGGAAAAGGTCCAATGATGAAGTGACATGTGAAGCCAAATTCATGAGGAGATCAAATTACATGTATATAAAAAAACATTCCTAAATTGAAAGACAAAGAATTTATTGAGACGCCCCAATATGAAATAGACAAAGAACTCATTGGGACGGGGAGAGTATATCTTTGTAAAAGTTAAAGTAAATAGCTCATTTCAAAAATAAATTTTTTAGATAACTGATTTTTTTCTCAAGGTTAATGACATCATGTCTTAAAATTTATCTAATTATTTTCATAAAAAGAAGTTTTTTTGTCAATTTCTTTAACATTAATGAAAATGAATAGTTTGCGAATTTATTGGTGAAATGTTCTTTTACTTCTCAATTTAAATTAATGTATTTTTGAGAAAAATGTTAGTAACTGTTATTGTCTTAGAGTAGTATATAGAGAATTTTTGGTGAGTTTTTACTATGTATTAGGTTTTGTAAGAACAATCAGAATAAATATTCCATTTTTATATAGTTACTAAATTTTATATCGATTGGTACGGGTTAGTCGCGTCACCGTAATCAAAATAATCCTAGATTACTACTAATGGGTAGCTAGCAGTAAGCAGGGTCGATTCCACAGGGAGGCAGGTTGAAAATTATAAGTTAGTCAATTAAATTATCGGGTCACGATTTTATGGTTTGGTGAGCTGACGGTCTAATAAAATCTAAATAATAAAAATAATGAATTAATCAAAATAAGAAAAGCACCAGAGTCTTCGGATCACCACGAATTAAAACAAGCATACATACTGTAGACAACCACATTTTGACCGCTAGGTGTCTATAGTAGTTCCCGCCAAACACCCGATGATGATAGGACGTAAACGTGCTTTGACGGACTCGGATATGGGCTTGTAATCATGGACATTTGGCTTAGACATTTTAAGGAGTACAAATCTCACAAAATGGACCTCAAATCCAGGCCCAGTGGGTCGTTTCGAGTCAAATAACACTAATTTGGGTCGAAACCGTCACCAGGGGTAAAATCGTCTTTTAGCGATCGAGTCAAACCCGGTCAAAGATATTTTTTCCCGAGTCACACGAGCTGGCCGTGACACCACACGGTTGATTCGGACTCAAACACCAAAAAAATCAGCCTTCACAAATATTAAACAAATCTGTTCAAGGATAGAATTCGATCTCAAAATTCTATCCGGAAACCGAAACAAATACCACCCGAGCTCAGATACTCGGCTGAAACAGCCGAGATATCACCCCCAACCAGCCGAGTTTTTGGCTTTCCCACCAAGAAACGAGAACTCTATTTCCTCACGAACTCTCGTATTTCCTATCCAAACCGGTGTTTCTTGTCACACAAGCAAGACCACCTCGGTTCCTATAAATAGGACCCTCCCTTCAAACATCCAACAGAGGAAGAATACACCAATAATACACGAAAAATCAGACAAAAAACTAACCAGAAATCACGCCAAAAAAACCGAGAAGATCAACATCCAAAATCCCGACGTAATCCCGAAGTAATTCCAAAAAAACCGACGAAATCGATCCTGCCCAAACCGGCCAATTCCCCACGACACACATACATACAAACCACCCAAACCGATACACCTTAACTCACCCACATCATCTCGACGCTCCCGTGTCTAAGCCACCGTCCGACGAGCCTTATACCGAGAACACAAAGCATGTAGGTTGAGGGTGTAAATCAAACCCGTCTCTTCCCTTTTCTCTCTTCTTCGTCTCGTTTTTATTATGGGTCTTGCGTCGGTCTTTCTTTTCTAATATCGATACTACTAAAAATTATTTTCCTATATCGAATATTCTTAAAATATGATATCGATTCTATATAATCGAATATCATATCAAAAAGAATTATATTAAGTTTTCGACGAAATCGTTACATCTTTTTACAACTTTTCGTCCAAAATTCCTTTTTCTATTTTTCGTTCAAAACAAACTTTTTTCAAAAGTTTTTCTAAAGTCATTCCGAATATTCGATATCGATTTTATAATCGAATATCGAATACGACGAATATCGAAAATATAAACCGGGTATAAATTAATCCATATTTGTACGCGATTTATAACGATTTTCGACAAAAAATAAAAAAGGACAGACTCGCGTGCGAGTCGCGCCCGGTCCAGGCGACTCGCGTCCGAGTCTGACCCGATTCTATTTTTTTCAAGTTTTCGTTCGTTTATTTTTATTATTTTACGAAACGATTTCTAAATTTACATCTTTTCTAAAACTATTCTAAATATTTGATAATCAACTATCGAATATAACGAATGTCGAGAATATTAAGTCGAGTACGAATTATGCGATATTAGTACGTGATTTAATCAAAATTTTCCGAAAAACGTTGTCGATTTCAGGCCACCACGCGACCCGCATTGGTCTCGGGCGAGTCGCGCGGCTCTCGGCCGAGACCCATCTTTTTATTATTTTTTTATTATTTTTTTATTCTTTCTCGAACATCGTTTTATACAAAACAACGTTTTAAACAATATTTTGCAGATTTCGATTAATTCTTATTTTTCCTCGATTTCATATGTTTATTTCTTATTATTATTCAATCGTTACTAACCCGTTTTCTCGTGTTTGTAGCAAATTATTCTCTCATATTCTTTTTATCGTTTTATTAGACTAAAACGAACCTCACATGCTAAAATAACTTTGACGTTATTAGTTTAACATGCATTAAACGACTTAGCAACCCATTATTTATTTTTCCTCACATGTCTTAGGAAAATAATCTATGCATATCATTTCATCGTCGAACTAACGCGTGTACACCAAAATCGAACGATATCTTAGTAAAGGCCGCTAAGTGCGGGCGGGGTTGGGTGTTCTCGCTGAACTTCCCAACACGTACCCTCACCCCTTACTCAGAACCGTGGTTTCCGGATGTCCGAAACCATTGGCAACGAGAGTCATTCAATATACGATTAACCGCCCAGTCGGCATCGGTATCGATATGCTAAGGGACGAACCCAATAAACTCTGACATCGGAAATGGGCCAGGCTTTAAGTATGGCCCACTACGACATAGAGTGGGTTCGAATGGTTCCGAATAACCATAAAATTCGGTGGCGACTCCTACTTCGATTTAAAATTCTATTCGATCCATCTCATATGGAAATTCTATCGCCTTCCCAAAACCCGCGCTTCGCCGCGTCGGGGTGGACCTATGTCATGTCCACACATACGATTTCCAAATAATCAGTTAAGACGAGTTAAAGGATATCGACACGGTCCTCTCGGATCACTAGTCATCCTAGAAGTCACCTAACGGGCTCTCGCTACTTATTAGGGAATTCTATCGATTACAACGTGTTTAATCCGTTCCAGACTTTCGGTCTTAGGTCGGGATTTACAAGATACAAACAATCAATTACGGCCTATAATTAATTATTCGTCGTTATAATGTTGCAAGAGCGATTTAACTCGTAAAGGTCAATTATTCAGTTATCACATATAAACTCAATTCAATTCGCAGTTCACCTAAACTCTGACGGAAGATTAGCTAAACATATTTACAGTAATCCTAACAAAATAAAACATGATGAAGGATGAAGGAGGATGAGAAAAGGCTAAAAATAAAAGAGGATAAAAGTTACAGGAAACAAACGGAAGGAAGAAAAAAATAAAAGTTACAGTAAACTAAGACGGAGAGAGGTTAGGGAAGAAGAAGGAATTACCGAAATTGGAATAACTAATTAGAACGAAGACGGAGAATAATAATGAAAACCGAGTCTTGATTGAAAAATAATAAATACTGAAATCTCTGAAAAATTAAATTCCAATTAAATCTAACTATTTACAGGATGTGTGAATGAAAGACTGAATTACTGAATAAAAGATAGAAGAAGAAGATGAGATGAGGAGATCATAAAATTAAAGCTGTATTTAAACTGCTTAAGCCCTCCATAACTGTCCTCCCTTTCCTGCTATCTTCAAGCCCTTTCCTGCTATCTTCAATCCCATTAACTAGGTAGTGGGAAGAACTGAAGAGCGTAATAGGGGGAGTAGTGGCTAACGTCAACTGAATTAGTCTTGGAGTGGTATCCTATCCTGCAGACTTGGATTTTAGGCTGGTAGACTTGAGATCCAAGTCTGCAGACTGAGTTCAATCTAGGCTTCCAACGGACTTCTCCTCAGTCTACGGACTGTCTACTGCACTTTCTCAGTCTATAGACTTGTTTCCCAGTCTATAGACTTGTGCTTTAGTCTTCAGCTTTATTACTTTCTTCTTCTCAGTCTATAGACTCACAGTCTAGTCTATAGACTTGCTTCCTTCTTCTTGGTCTACAACGAATCGGTTTCAGAGCTTTGAGATTTTTGATGCAATTTTTAGCTCTTTTAACTACTCGGTCTCGATTATCTGCAAAACAACAAAAGAATACCCGAGTAGCACATATGGGAGAAAATAGCGTAATCCGACTCCTAAAAATAATAAAACGACACGGAAATGCATGCCAAAATAGGTGAAAAATCGAATAGGAACGGCACGCATCAAATCTCCCCAAACCAAACCATTGCTTGTCCTCAAGCAATCAAACACAAAATCCATGGGAATGGTATACAACTCAAAGCTGTTTACCCAAACTAGACTCGTTACAAAAACTAACTCAAGCTAGCGACACTTAGAAAACATGAACGGACTCAAGCTATGACATAATCAAAAGAATAACAGTGAACCGTCAACCTTGCTAGGCTTGTTATTGCCGAACTCTCGCGTTTACACTCTACTCTCATGAAGGGGATGTGGAATATAAATGTGAGATAGAGAGAAAGAAAGACACTCGCCTAATCTGCGACCTATAAACACATGCATGCAGTCTAATGTGATGACAATCTCTACCAATCAATTGCACATTCAAACTAATCGAGACCAAAACACATACCGAGGCATAAAATGGTGAAATGGGATATGAGTTTAAGTGACGGGTAAGAAAGGATTATTAATATGGGAATGTGGAGGTAATAGTCAAGCTAGTCAATTCCAAACTTCCAAATTATACTGCCAAAAATCCCAAGTCAAAAAACAGATAAAATCAAGCCGATTAACGACGGCATTCTCCAAATCTCGCTTATTTCACCAAAGTCGATTCCATAATATTATCGCAATGAAGTATTGGAGTCCACAACTCATTTCTTTTTCCACTTTTCTTTTATTCTTTTTTTTTTCTTTTTTCTTTTTTTCTTTCTTTTTTCTTTCTTTCTTTGTTTTTTTTTCTTGGAACATAAATACAAAAACTGAAACATATATACACCAAATCGGCTTATTTCAACCTAACATCATTATCACCATGACTAGCTCGACTAGGGTAGGCAATTTAGGATTGTGGTTAATATTGTGATGAAAGGATAGATCGATTTTTAAGTGAAAATTAAAAACGGAAAATGGAAAATAAAAAGGAATAAGAAAGCCTCAATACATGCTATAGTCATGACCCGAATGCACAAAGACTTAAGAGACGGACTTCACACTTATGCAATTTAATGTTACATGTGAAATAGGGAGAACTACTCTCATTCCTAAATAGACCGATCATGGATGTCATCGGTTTCATATGGCTCTAAACTCAGAATTTAAGTAGTTTGCCAACAATTTAAGCCAAGTTTATTCGTTTACTGAAATTACAATTGATTTATGCCATAACTCAAGACTCAATCAAGTAAACTAAAGTACCACTAAAATGAGAAAGTTAATGAAACGAGAAAAGAAGAGGCAAAAACATTTTCATCGTCGTCGTTTATCCCGCTCGGACATCTAATATGACTCAAAAAAAAAGAAAAAAGGAAAAAAATATGCTGAAATGCAGGAAATATGCAACTAATGCAAATTAGTTACCCTCCCCAAACCAGACAATACAATGTCCTCATTGTATACACAAATCGGATAACAACATAGAGGGAAAAAGTAACTAAATACGCAACTAAAGAGTGAGGGGAATGAGGAGTACCTAATATGTACAGGGAGGTTACACAAACCAGTCCCTAATCATGGTCAAACTCCGACCTCGATTTCCGTGCCCACTTGGTCCGACTCGATATGCTCAGCCTCTGTTCTAGCTCGCTTAGTTTGTGTAGACACCCACATTTTGACCGCCAGGTGTCTATAGTAGTTCCCGCCAAACACCCGATGATGATAGGACGTAAACGTGCTTTGACAGACTCGGATATGGACTTGTAATCATGGACATTTGGCTTAGACATTTTAAGGAGTACAAATCTCACAAAACCAACCTCAAATCCAGGCCCAGTGGGTCGTTTCGAGTCAAATAACACTAATTTGGGTCGAAACCGTCACCAGGGGTAAAACCGTCTTTTAGCGACCGAGTCAAGACCCGGTCAAAGATATTTCCCGAGACCTGCGGACCGACCGTGATAAATCACGTGTCCAATTCGGACCCTAACTCCACAAAAATCAGCCATACAAAAATAATAAACAATTCCGTTTAAGGTAGAATTCGATCTCAAGTAGGAATTCTATCCGGAAACCGATTCAGACATTGACCGAGTACCAAATACTCGGCCAATACACCCTCAAACCAGCCGGTTTTCCTCTTTCTTCTTGGCCAAGAAAGCGGAATTCTTACTTCCCTCGAACTCCTACGTTTCCTATCCTAAGCGGTATTCAAACTCTCCTAAACCAGGGTCGGAAACTCCCTATAAATAGGACCTCCCGTCCAACATAAAATAGACATCAATTATAACGATTTTCCAGCCAATATACCCGGTTTTTACACACCCACTACACCGAAAAAATATCCTTACAACACGGTTTACATACAACTCGATAGTTAGCAAATCCCGACACTTTCGAAGCCTCGAAACCTCGACGAAACCGGCCAAACCCGACGTCCCAAATCATCCAAACCGATACACCCTAACTCATCCTCATCATCTCGACGCTCCTAAGTTTAAACCACTTTCCGACGAGCCTTATCCCGAGAAAACAAAGCATGTAGGTTGAGGGTGTAAATCAAACCCGGTTCTTCTCTTTCTTCTCTTCCTTTCTCACGTTTTTCTTCTCTTTTAATATGGGTCGTTTTCGCATATTTTTTTATTTCTAATATCGATACTACGAAAAACTATTTTTTATAACGTTCTTAAAATACGATATCGATTCTCTAATCCAATATCGTATTTAACGAGAACAAAATTAATTATTTCTCGTTGATGCTAAACAAAATCGTTACATCTTTTTAAACAAAATTCGACGATTTTATACGCGGAGAGAATTAACATCTTTTTCGTTCAAAATTCTTTTTTTATTTTTTTTTCGTTCAAAATAAACTTTTTTTCAAAACCTTTTCTAAAGTCATTCCGACTATTCGATATCGATTTCATAATCGAATATCGAATACGACGAATATCGAAAATATGAATCGGGTATAACTTAATCCATATTTGTACGCGATTTATATAAATTAACGATTTTCGACGAAGTACAAAAAAATCCGGGCAGCCTGCCACGCGAGTCGCGCGCCGGTCCGGCGACTCGCGCGGTGGTCCGGTCGGCCGGCTTTCTCTTTTCTCGTTTCCTCGCTTTTTCTATTTTTTTTATTCTTTCTCGAGTCTTACATAAAAAGCGACTTTCGCGACATATTTCGATACGTACTTTTTCTTTGACCTCGGTCAACGCGTGCTAATCAATCACGTGTCATAAATCTTTTCAAAAATCTTTCATATTATTTATTTATGCCTTTATTCGATTTATTCATCGTTACTAACTCGTTTGCTCCTTGTTTGTAGCAATTTATTTTTCTCATATTCTTTTTATCGTTTTATTAGACTAAAACGAACTTCACATGCTAAAATAACTTTGACGTTATTAGTTTAACATGCATTAAACGACTTAGCAACTCATTTATTTATTTTTCCTCACATGTCTTAGGAAAATAATCTCTGCATATCATTTCTATCGTCGAACTAACGCGTGTACACAAAACCGAACGATATCTTAGTAAAGGCCGCTAAGTGCGGGCGGGGTTGGGTGTTCTCACTGAACTTCCCAACACGTACCCTCACCCCTTACTCAGAACCATGGTTTCCGGATGTCCGAAACCATTGGCAACGAGAGTCATTCAATATACGATTAACCGCTCAAGTCGGCATCGATATCGTAATGCTAAGGGACGAACCTAATAAACTCTGACATCGGAAATGGGCCAGGCTTTAAGTATGGCCCACTACGACATAGAGTGTGTTCGAATGGTTCCGAATAACCATAAAATTCGGTGGCGACTCCTACTTCGATTTAAAATTCTATTCGATCCATCTCATATGGAAATTCTATCGCCTCCCCAAAACCCGCGCTTCGCCGCGTCGGGGTGGACCTATGTCATGTCCACAATTTGGCGACTCCGCTGGGGATTAACTGATGTGTCACTTACCATCGGCATCCTCAGGGTGAGACTCGAAAAGAAATCGTTCGATTAGTAATGTACACGTTTTAGTTCAATGGTTCATGCATAACTCCGTTCTATCCCGGGCCGGTTACTTGTGACCGACGTCCCACTATACCACGGTGCATTCCCACTTGGATGCACTAAAGACTTCAATGGCGGAACTCGTTTAGACTTTGCGGCATGTCCTAAGACCAACTCGGCTTAGGGAGTCCGTCCTCAGTACGAGAAAGCCATCGTTGTTGGTATAGACCTTATTAGACCGACCGAGACTTAGACTAAGAGCATACATGGCGTCGTTATACTGATTCTATGACTACATGCTACCTGATCTCCTTTGGTCTTTTCAAAAACCGTCATTTTCAAAAAAAAATTACCCCTTTTTCAAAACCCATCCATTTTTCAAAACTCGGAAAGCTGCCGAATTTAAGACTTATGATTTTGACTCAAAATAGCCTATTTTTAGCCGGTATGCTGTCCAAACCTTTTCAAAAAAAAGCCCGAAATCTCGGCCCGATAACCCCTTTCTCGGTTTTCAAAAAAAATCGGGTCTTCAAATCCGACTTTTGCTCGGTTTTCAAAATCAAATTCACTTTTCAAAACCCTCTTCTTCTTAGGACTTCCCGTATTTAGCAGTGTCGGGTCTTGTCATAGGTTGTAAGAGTCTATAGTGTCGAAACTCCGTCGATCTTATATCACGGGTTTCCACCCCATCCCAGTCCGCCTTACTTGTCAAGGCACGGCCCACCTTTATAGGACTAACTCCTACAAAGGAAAGCCCGTTTACACAATCGAGTCCGAAGTCTGGGGATTTCACACACGGATCTTTCTTCGAACGGGACTAGGCCCACTTTGCCAAAACCCAGAGAGATTCCACCATCCACGAGTCACCTGTCTAGGTGTCTTTTCCGAGTCAACCTTTTATAAGGCATAGCCTTATAACAAAAGGTTCGTGATCCTTACATCTAAGGATCACTCGTCCGACACTCGAGTCTTAACAAAGTCTTCAGTCCCACTCGGGGGCTACCCTTCAGTAGAGCGACCAATCACGGTTGCTCTAAGGGTCATGGCTTACACGTGTTGTCTCACGTATCCCACTTTCGAGTCACTTAGGTGTCACACCATCTGAGTCCTATCAAAGTCTTTAGCCTCACTCGGGGGCTATCCCCCACCGAGCAGTCAACCACGGTCATTCTAAGGGCACCCCACGTTCATCATACACTGGCGTCCTTATGATGCCTTCTTCGAGTCGTACCTATGCTACAAATACTCGAGTCATCTAGGGTTAAGTCACCACGGTTGGTCCGAGCACGCGACGCGGTCAAACACGGTTGCCTCATTTTCGGACTCGCCCTCATACACCGTCCGAGTCTCATGGTCGAGTCCAAGCCAGGGTCGTTACCTCGTCTAGATCAACGTTCGAGTATCCCGGTCCAAGAGTCTTTGTCGACCCGTCCCCCCGGGCCATGTCTAGTTTGACTCCCTCTCTTGCACTTGCGCAAAGCCGAGTTTAGGCGAGTCGTGACCCCCGTCGTTCTCTCCAATCAAAGACCTTACCAAAAAAAAACAACCAACCGAGCATCCGAGTCCGGATTTGATTCGAGTCTAAGTCTGAGTTCGAGTCTAAGATACCCTAAATCCTCATTTCCAAATCAAAGTCAGAGTCAAAGTCAATTGTATTCTGTCCTCTTTTTTTTCAAAATTCAATAAAATCAGCTTTTCTATTTCTCATACATACTTTCCTTATGTGTTTTCGAGAACATGATGAACACCATCATACACTGTGAGCACACGCACGTGACTATTATAGGCACATCTATAATGACTGCAGGAAACCGAGCCCGTGTTTTCCTTTTACCTATTCCATGTCTGGTATAGAAAGCCGCATAACTACCCGTAGCAGGAGCATATCGAATCCTATGACAAATCTGGGTAGCCTTCTAGTTTGGGTTCAAGACGGGAGGCAAGCCCACTTCCCACAATAAACACCCTTCCAATAAGACTAACCAAACCCTACCTTAGGTGTTAGTCTGACCGACAAAAAAAAAAGCTGGACAAAAAAAAATCAAAAGTCCAAGAGAAAAAAAAAAAGCAAAAGGCCAAAACAAAAAAAGCTGGCCATGATCAAAAAAGAATTATCAACATCTCTCGACCAGACACGGTCAACTCAAATGAAGAATCCCATGGCCGGGGCTAAGAGGTCAACCCAAAGAATTCAAAAACCCATGACCGTGAAACGGTCAATTCAAAAATTATCAATACCCATACCATCCAATAGGGGAGAGACAGTCAAGCTGGTCAGCTAACACCACATCTAGCCTTCCCACATTACAACCCTCAAGACCTTCTCGAGACCTAGGCTAGAGACAGCCCAGAATTTTGAGGATTCAAGCTCCATAGGATACACCCTAACCTCTAGGGCCAGACATGGAAATCAGATCCCGCATTATCAAACCTGCCCAATCGAAGCTCGAGCCATTCTACTCGACTTCCCCTTTACATAACAGAATTCACAATCACCATATGCAAATCCGAGAGCAAAACTCAGCAAATCCCCGAGAGCAAAACTCATCAAATCCCCGAGAGCAAAACTCATCAAATCCCCGAGAGCAAAACTCGTTAAAATCCCCGAGAGCAAAACTCATCAAATCCCCGAGAGCAGAACTCATTAAAATCCCCGAGAGCAGAACTCGTTAAAATCCCATCCCAATTCTTCTCATTCAAACCAGTTATCAGCCCCAAACACGGGAACTCAACTTGCAGTCGGCATAGAACATGCCCAAATAAGTTCACACCACCTCTGGGGGCTACCCCGGAGAACGCTCACAGTCACAGGATCAACATCCTAACTATTCTAGCCCTTTGATCAAGACATCACTGGGAATGCACCTAGCCTACACCATCGCTATGGCTAGTTACACACGAAGCCCTAGTAAACTAGGCACCATTATCTTTCAATCCACTGAACTACGACTTGGTTTGATTTCACTACACGTGAATACGTAGGCAGCCTTTCAACAAGGGCACAACCACCCACATTGACACACATTCAAAAAGCGCCATCATTCCGGTCACGACGCTGTCATGTTCTCAGCAGCTAGTTTTGTCATTCTGGGGGCTTCTCCTAGGCAGGAGTTCTCCATCCACTCACATAATCCAAATACTTTCAAAATCTAGCCACCTTTCTATAGTGTGTCCTAGTACTCGGCTCAGCCGAAGACAAGAATCTGTCAGGACTCGGAGCAATACCCACTTTGGAAATGTCCCAAAAATCAAAAATTCAAAAGGAGCACTAGACTACAGCATTGTTACTGCTAAAACAGTCTCATTACAGACTACTGCAATTCCCCTATAGCAGATCGTTCCCATTTCGATGTTCGACTGTGTTACCACTCGCCTAGGCTACGGAATAGCGCAACTTAAGTGTCTTGTCATCATAGGTGGCTTACCCCCTACCGAGTCACGGTCTAACCCTTAGAGAGTCAAAGTCGTGTCTGTCAACTCGTCCTCTCGTGTCCAGAGTCGAGTCTGTCGGTATATCTCTCTCTTCAAATTCTCATTTTTTGCAAAGCTTAGCCATTTGAGAAAATTCTTTTCCTAGTCACCACGGGAATAGGAAATTTTATCACACTTCATCTAGGCATACAGGCCTAACCAGGAAATTTCAGGAATCTGAGTCATCTCAAGCATCCTTATTTCCAAACTTCCAAAAAAAAAAATTCAGCCTTTTCTTTTCAGAAATGTTCGATCAAAAATCATCCTTTTTCTTCCCCAGCATGAGTCGGTGTTTCGCCTAAATTTTACATACAATATGTTATGTGTCAGCATACAGGTACACCCAAGACTCCCAAAAATTCTAAGTTCCCCAGTGGAAAAGCTCATGCAAGCTCCTGCGCAATTCTAAGACAGGATATATCTGCAAACAGGTATACCCATAGCTTCCTAGGCAAGCTCCCGCGACATTATCAGCATCAACCCAGGTATGATTTCTATTCTATGGCTGGCGAGCCCTTCACGCAGGTCTAATGGACCCTAAACGACCCGATCGGAAGTCTGCCAGGTTTTAATCTTTGATTGACCTGGTGGCTACTCTGACTTTTGCCTTGTCCAAGCCTCAGTCAGAGTGGGGGCTCTGTAGACACCCACATTTTGACCGCCAGGTGTCTATAGTAGTTCCCGCCAAACACCCGATGATGATAGGACGTAAACGTGCTTTGACAGACTCGGATATGGACTTGTAATCATGGACATTTGGCTTAGACATTTTAAGGAGTACAAATCTCACAAAACCAACCTCAAATCCAGGCCCAGTGGGTCGTTTCGAGTCAAATAACACTAATTTGGGTCGAAACCGTCACCAGGGGTAAAACCGTCTTTTAGCGACCGAGTCAAGACCCGGTCAAAGATATTTCCCGAGACTTGCGGACCGACCGTGATAAATCACGTGTCCAATTCGGACCCTAACTCCACAAAAATCAGCCATACAAAAATAATAAACAATTCCGTTTAAGGTAGAATTCGATCTCAAGTAGGAATTCTATCCGGAAACCGATTCAGACATTGACCGAGTACCAAATACTCGGCCAATACACCCTCAAACCAGCCGGTTTTCCTCTTTCTTCTTGGCCAAGAAAGCGGAATTCTTACTTCCCTCGAACTCCTACGTTTCCTATCCTAAGCGGTATTCAAACTCTCCTAAACCAGGGTCGGAAACTCCCTATAAATAGGACCTCCCGTCCAACATAAAATAGACATCAATTACAACGATTTTCCAGCCAATATACCCGGTTTTTACACACCCACTACACCGAAAAAATATCCTTACAACACGGTTTACATACAACTCGATAGTTAGCAAATCCCGACACTTTCGAAGCCTCGAAACCTCGACGAAACCGGCCAAACCCGACGTCCCAAATCATCCAAACCGATACACCCTAACTCATCCTCATCATCTCGACGCTCCTAAGTTTAAACCACTTTCCGACGAGCCTTATCCCGAGAAAACAAAGCATGTAGGTTGAGGGTGTAAATCAAACCCGATTCTTCTCTTTCTTCTCTTCCTTTCTCACGTTTTTCTTCTCTTTTAATATGGGTCGTTTTCGCATATTTTTTTATTTCTAAAATCGATACTACGAAAAACTATTTTTTATAACGTTCTTAAAATACGATATCGATTCTCTAATCCAATATCGTATTTAACGAGAACAAAATTAATTATTTCTCGTTGATGCTAAACAAAATCGTTACATCTTTTTAAACAAAATTCGACGATTTTATACGCGGAGAGAATTAACATCTTTTTCGTTCAAAATTCTTTTTTTATTTTTTTTTCGTTCAAAATAAACTTTTTTTCAAAACCTTTTCTAAAGTCATTCCGACTATTCGATATCGATTTCATAATCGAATATCGAATACGACGAATATCGAAAATATGAATCGGGTATAACTTAATCCATATTTGTACGCGATTTATATAAATTAACGATTTTCGACGAAGTACAAAAAAATCCGGGCAGCCTGCCACGCGAGTCGCGCGCCGGTCCGGCGACTCGCGCGGTGGTCCGGTCGACCGGCTTTCTCTTTTCTCGTTTCCTCGCTTTTTCTATTTTTTTATTCTTTCTCGAGTCTTACATAAAAAGCGACTTTCGCGACATATTTTGATACGTACTTTTTCTTTGACCTCGGTCAACGCGTGCTAATCAATCACGTGTCATAAATCTTTTCAAAAATCTTTCATATTATTTATTTATGCCTTTATTCGATTTATTCATCGTTACTAACTCGTTTGCTCCTTGTTTGTAGCAATTTATTTTTCTCATATTCTTTTTATCGTTTTATTAGACTAAAACGAACTTCACATGCTAAAATAACTTTGACGTTATTAGTTTAACATGCATTAAACGACTTAGCAACTCATTTATTTATTTTTCCTCACATGTCTTAGGAAAATAATCTCTGCATATCATTTCTATCGTCGAACTAACGCGTGTACACAAAACCGAACGATATCTTAGTAAAGGCCGCTAAGTGCGGGCGGGGTTGGGTGTTCTCACTGAACTTCCCAACACGTACCCTCACCCCTTACTCAGAACCATGGTTTCCGGATGTCCGAAACCATTGGCAACGAGAGTCATTCAATATACGATTAACCGCTCAAGTCGGCATCGATATCGTAATGCTGAGGGACGAACCTAATAAACTCTGACATCGGAAATGGGCCAGGCTTTAAGTATGGCCCACTACGACATAGAGTGTGTTCGAATGGTTCCGAATAACCATAAAATTCGGTGGCGACTCCTACTTCGATTTAAAATTCTATTCGATCCATCTCATATGGAAATTCTATCGCCTCCCCAAAACCCGCACTTCGCCGCGTCGGGGTGGACCTATGTCATGTCCACAATTTTGCGACTCCGCTGGGGATTAACTGATGTGTCACTTACCATCGGCATCCTCAGGGTGAGACTCGAAAAGAAATCGTTCGATTAGTAATGTACACGTTTTAGTTCAATGGTTCATGCATAACTCCGTTCTATCCCGGGCCGGTTACTTGTGACCGACGTCCCACTATACCACGGTGCATTCCCACTTGGATGCACTAAAGACTTCAATGGCGGAACTCGTTTAGACTTTGCGGCATGTCCTAAGACCAACTCGGCTTAGGGAGTCCGTCCTCAGTACGAGAAAGCCATCGTTGTTGGTATAGACCTTATTAGACCGACCGAGACTTAGACTAAGAGCATACATGGCGTCGTTATACTGATTCTATGACTACATGCTACCTGATCTCCTTTGGTCTTTTCAAAAACCGTCATTTTCAAAAAAAAATTACCCCTTTTTCAAAACCCATCCATTTTTCAAAACTCGGAAAGCTGCCGAATTTAAGACTTATGATTTTGACTCAAAATAGCCTATTTTTAGCCGGTATGCTGTCCAAACCTTTTCAAAAAAAAGCCCGAAATCTCGGCCCGATAACCCCTTTCTCGGTTTTCAAAAAAAATCGGGTTTTCAAATCCGACTTTTGCCCGGTTTTCAAAATCAAATTCACTTTTCAAAACCCTCTTCTTCTTAGGACTTCCCGTATTTAGCAGTGTCGGGTCTTGTCATAGGTTGTAAGAGTCTATAGTGTCGAAACTCCGTCGATCTTATATCACGGGTTTCCACCCCATCCCAGTCCGCCTTACTTGTCAAGGCACGGCCCACCTTTATAGGACTAACTCCTACAAAGGAAAGCCCGTTTACACAATCGAGTCCGAAGTCTGGGGATTTCACACACGGATCTTTCTTCGAACGGGACTAGGCCCACTTTGCCAAAACCCAGAGAGATTCCACCATCCACGAGTCACCTGTCTAGGTGTCTTTTCCGAGTCAACCTTTTATAAGGCATAGCCTTATAACAAAAGGTTCGTGATCCTTACATCTAAGGATCACTCGTCCGACACTCGAGTCTTAACAAAGTCTTCAGTCCCACTCGGGGGCTACCCTTCAGTAGAGCGACCAATCACGGTTGCTCTAAGGGTCATGGCTTACACGTGTTGTCTCACGTATCCCACTTTCGAGTCACTTAGGTGTCACACCATCTGAGTCCTATCAAAGTCTTTAGCCTCACTCGGGGGCTATCCCCCACCGAGCAGTCAACCACGGTCATTCTAAGGGCACCCCACGTTCATCATACACTGGCGTCCTTATGATGCCTTCTTCGAGTCGTACCTATGCTACAAATACTCGAGTCATCTAGGGTTAAGTCACCACGGTTGGTCCGAGCACGCGACGCGGTCAAACACGGTTGCCTCATTTTCGGACTCGCCCTCATACACCGTCCGAGTCTCATGGTCGAGTCCAAGCCAGGGTCGTTACCTCGTCTAGATCAACGTTCGAGTATCCCGGTCCAAGAGTCTTTGTCGACCCGTCCCCCCGGGCCATGTCTAGTTTGACTCCCTCTCTTGCACTTGCGCAAAGCCGAGTTTAGGCGAGTCGTGACCCCCGTCGTTCTCTCCAATCAAAGACCTTACCAAAAAAAAAACAACCAACCGAGCATCCGAGTCCGGATTTGATTCGAGTCTAAGTCTGAGTTCGAGTCTAGGATACCCTAAATCCTCATTTCCAAATCAAAGTCAGAGTCAAAGTCAATTGTATTCTGTCCTCTTTTTTTTCAAAATTCAATAAAATCAGTTTTTCTATTTCTCATACATACTTTCCTTATGTGTTTTCGAGAACATGATGAACACCATCATACACTGTGAGCACACGCACGTGACTATTATAGGCACATCTATAATGACTGCAGGAAACCGAGCCCGTGTTTTCCTTTTACCTATTCCATGTCTGGTATAGAAAGCCGCATAACTACCCGTAGCAGGAGCATATCGAATCCTATGACAAATCTGGGTAGCCTTCTAGTTTGGGTTCAAGACGGGAGGCAAGCCCACTTCCCACAATAAACACCCTTCCAATAAGACTAACCAAACCCTACCTTAGGTGTTAGTCTGACCGACAAAAAAAAAAGCTGGACAAAAAAAAATCAAAAGTCCAAGAGAAAAAAAAAAAGCAAAAGGCCAAAACAAAAAAAGCTGGCCATGATCAAAAAAGAATTATCAACATCTCTCGACCAGACACGGTCAACTCAAATGAAGAATCCCATGACCGGGGCTAAGAGGTCAACCCAAAGAATTCAAAAACCCATGACCGTGAAACGGTCAATTCAAAAATTATCAATACCCATACCATCCAATAGGGGAGAGACAGTCAAGCTGGTCAGCTAACACCACATCTAGCCTTCCCACATTACAACCCTCAAGACCTTCTCGAGACCTAGGCTAGAGACAGCCCAGAATTTTGAGGATTCAAGCTCCATAGGATACACCCTAACCTCTAGGGCCAGACATGGAAATCAGATCCCGCATTATCAAACCTGCCCAATCGAAGCTCGAGCCATTCTACTCGACTTCCCCTTTACATAACAGAATTCACAATCACCATATGCAAATCCGAGAGCAAAACTCAGCAAATCCCCGAGAGCAAAACTCATCAAATCCCCGAGAGCAAAACTCATCAAATCCCCGAGAGCAAAACTCGTTAAAATCCCCGAGAGCAAAACTCATCAAATCCCCGAGAGCAGAACTCATTAAAATCCCCGAGAGCAGAACTCGTTAAAATCCCATCCCAATTCTTCTCATTCAAACCAGTTATCAGCCCCAAACACGGGAACTCAACTTGCAGTCGGCATAGAACATGCCCAAATAAGTTCACACCACCTCTGGGGGCTACCCCGGAGAACGCTCACAGTCACAGGATCAACATCCTAACTATTCTAGCCCTTTGATCAAGACATCACTGGGAATGCACCTAGCCTACACCATCGCTATGGCTAGTTACACACGAAGCCCTAGTAAACTAGGCACCATTATCTTTCAATCCACTGAACTACGACTTGGTTTGATTTCACTACACGTGAATACGTAGGCAGCCTTTCAACAAGGGCACAACCACCCACATTGACACACATTCAAAAAGCGCCATCATTCCGGTCACGACGCTGTCATGTTCTCAGCAGCTAGTTTTGTCATTCTGGGGGCTTCTCCTAGGCAGGAGTTCTCCATCCACTCACATAATCCAAATACTTTCAAAATCTAGCCACCTTTCTATAGTGTGTCCTAGTACTCGGCTCAGCCGAAGACAAGAATCTGTCAGGACTCGGAGCAATACCCACTTTGGAAATGTCCCAAAAATCAAAAATTCAAAAGGAGCACTAGACTACAGCATTGTTACTGCTAAAACAGTCTCATTACAGACTACTGCAATTCCCCTATAGCAGATCGTTCCCATTTCGATGTTCGACTGTGTTACCACTCGCCTAGGCTACGGAATAGCGCAACTTAAGTGTCTTGTCATCATAGGTGGCTTACCCCCTACCGAGTCACGGTCTAACCCTTAGAGAGTCAAAGTCGTGTCTGTCAACTCGTCCTCTCGTGTCCAGAGTCGAGTCTGTCGGTATATCTCTCTCTTCAAATTCTCATTTTTTGCAAAGCTTAGCCATTTGAGAAAATTCTTTTCCTAGTCACCACGGGAATAGGAAATTTTATCACACTTCATCTAGGCATACAGGCCTAACCAGGAAATTTCAGGAATCTGAGTCATCTCAAGCATCCTTATTTCCAAACTTCCAAAAAAAAAAATTCAGCCTTTTCTTTTCAGAAATGTTCGATCAAAAATCATCCTTTTTCTTCCCCAGCATGAGTCGGTGTTTCGCCTAAATTTTACATACAATATGTTATGTGTCAGCATACAGGTACACCCAAGACTCCCAAAAATTCTAAGTTCCCCAGTGGAAAAGCTCATGCAAGCTCCTGCGCAATTCTAAGACAGGATATATCTGCAAACAGGTATACCCATAGCTTCCTAGGCAAGCTCCCGCGACATTATCAGCATCAACCCAGGTATGATTTCTATTCTATGGCTGGCGAGCCCTTCACGCAGGTCTAATGGACCCTAAACGACCCGATCGGAAGTCTGCCAGGTTTTAATCTTTGATTGACCTGGTGGCTACTCTGACTTTTGCCTTGTCCAAGCCTCAGTCAGAGTGGGGGCTCTGTAGACACCCACATTTTGACCGCCAGGTGTCTATAGTAGTTCCCGCCAAACACCCGATGATGATAGGACGTAAACGTGCTTTGACAGACTCGGATATGGACTTGTAATCATGGACATTTGGCTTAGACATTTTAAGGAGTACAAATCTCACAAAACCAACCTCAAATCCAGGCCCAGTGGGTCGTTTCGAGTCAAATAACACTAATTTGGGTCGAAACCGTCACCAGGGGTAAAACCGTCTTTTAGCGACCGAGTCAAGACCCGGTCAAAGCTATTTCCCGAGACTTGCGGACCGACCGTGATAAATCACGTGTCCAATTCGGACCCTAACTCCACAAAAATCAGCCATACAAAAATAATAAACAATTCCGTTTAAGGTAGAATTCGATCTCAAGTAGGAATTCTATCCGGAAACCGATTCAGACATTGACCGAGTACCAAATACTCGGCCAATACACCCTCAAACCAGCCGGTTTTCCTCTTTCTTCTTGGCCAAGAAAGCGGAATTCTTACTTCCCTCGAACTCCTACGTTTCCTATCCTAAGCGGTATTCAAACTCTCCTAAACCAGGGTCGGAAACTCCCTATAAATAGGACCTCCCGTCCAACATAAAATAGACATCAATTACAACGATTTTCCAGCCAATATACCCGGTTTTTACACACCCACTACACCGAAAAAATATCCTTACAACACGGTTTACATACAACTCGATAGTTAGCAAATCCCGACACTTTCGAAGCCTCGAAACCTCGACGAAACCGGCCAAACCCGACGTCCCAAATCATCCAAACCGATACACCCTAACTCATCCTCATCATCTCGACGCTCCTAAGTTTAAACCACTTTCCGACGAGCCTTATCCCGAGAAAACAAAGCATGTAGGTTGAGGGTGTAAATCAAACCCGATTCTTCTCTTTCTTCTCTTCCTTTCTCACGTTTTTCTTCTCTTTTAATATGGGTCGTTTTCGCATATTTTTTTATTTCTAATATCGATACTACGAAAAACTATTTTTTATAACGTTCTTAAAATACGATATCGATTCTCTAATCCAATATCGTATTTAACGAGAACAAAATTAATTATTTCTCGTTGATGCTAAACAAAATCGTTACATCTTTTTAAACAAAATTCGACGATTTTATATGCGGAGAGAATTAACATCTTTTTCGTTCAAAATTCTTTTTTTATTTTTTTTTCGTTCAAAATAAACTTTTTTTCAAAACCTTTTCTAAAGTCATTCCGACTATTCGATATCGATTTCATAATCGAATATCGAATACGACGAATATCGAAAATATGAATCGGGTATAACTTAATCCATATTTGTACGCGATTTATATAAATTAACGATTTTCGACGAAGTACAAAAAAATCCGGGCAGCCTGCCACGCGAGTCGCGCGCCGGTCCGGCGACTCGCGCGGTGGTCCGGTCGACCGGCTTTCTCTTTTCTCGTTTCCTCGCTTTTTCTATTTTTTTATTCTTTCTCGAGTCTTACATAAAAAGCGACTTTCGCGACATATTTCGATACGTACTTTTTCTTTGACCTCGGTCAACGCGTGCTAATCAATCACGTGTCATAAATCTTTTCAAAAATCTTTCATATTATTTATTTATGCCTTTATTCGATTTATTCATCGTTACTAACTCGTTTGCTCCTTGTTTGTAGCAATTTATTTTTCTCATATTCTTTTTATCGTTTTATTAGACTAAAACGAACTTCACATGCTAAAATAACTTTGACGTTATTAGTTTAACATGCATTAAACGACTTAGCAACTCATTTATTTATTTTTCCTCACATGTCTTAGGAAAATAATCTCTGCATATCATTTCTATCGTCGAACTAACGCATGTACACAAAACCGAACGATATCTTAGTAAAGGCCGCTAAGTGCGGGCGGGGTTGGGTGTTCTCACTGAACTTCCCAACACGTACCCTCACCCCTTACTCAGAACCATGGTTTCCGGATGTCCGAAACCATTGGCAACGAGAGTCATTCAATATACGATTAACCGCTCAAGTCGGCATCGATATCGTAATGCTAAGGGACGAACCCAATAAACTCTGACATCGGAAATGGGCCAGGCTTTAAGTATGGCCCACTACGACATAGAGTGGGTTCGAATGGTTCCGAATAACCATAAAATTCGGTGGCGACTCCTACTTCGATTTAAAATTCTATTCAATCCATCTCATATGGAAATTCTATCGCCTCCCCAAAACCCGCGCTTCGCCGCGTCGGGGTGGACCTATGTCATGTCCACAGTTTGTGATTCCTCGTGTTCCATATGACCTGTAAACTTCAGAAAACAAACATGGAAACACGTAAAATCACAAAGATACATATAATCTCATGAATATGTAAAATCCAAACCCGAAACTTGACCCTCGGAACCGAGCACAGACGCTGAGTACCCAAAAACTACCCCAATAAACCCACAAATTAGCAACCCAATTGGAAGACGGAGGGACAGATGGTGGACGAAGGCGGAGACCGGGAAGATGAACGGAGTCAGGCGAAGGGAGAAAACGACGGAGGAAGGAGATCGGACGAAGGCGAAGAAGCGGTGGAGTGGTGGGCGGAGAACGGCGTAGAAGAGGGGAAAGGTGATGGAGGTGGCGGCAGGGCGAACGTGGGCGGAGAAGGTGAGGTGGGGGGAGGGGGTGAACGACGGAAGAGTGGACGGAGCGGTGGTCAGGCGACATAGAGTGGTGAGGAGCGGCAGAGGATGACCGGAGTGAGGAAGGACGGTGGAATGTAGGGTTGAAGATGGACGTCGGTGGATGAAGGCGGTGGGTATTAGGGTTTAGTGGTGGAGGTAGGCGAGGGTGATGGTGGGAATGGGGTTGAGAATGATGGGGATGGTGTTTTGGTTTGAATTTGAGAGGGAGTCGGGGTCGGGAAGGGGGAGTCTGGGTAGGGGGAATGGGACTGAGGGAGAGTCTAAAGACCGGTAGATAAGTCTAAAGAGTGGGATGAGAGGTTGGGTGGTGTTAGTCTATAGACTGGGGTAGATTTAGAATGGTATATGGGGATGAGTCTAAAGACTGGGTAGATAAGTCTATAGACTGGGGTCTTCAGTCTGGCATATTTCACTAGACTCAGCCGCTTATTAATCCTGCATACCAACTAGACATATTATCAATATCCTCATTCTCACTCACTAAAATTAATTTAACTACTTTATTCGAACTCAAAAATAAAATAAAAATAAAAATACTCGGGTTGCCTCCCGGCTAGCGCTGGTTTTTACGGTCCCGCACGACCTTGATTCGGCCACTTCTTCATTTTATTTTAAAAAATAAATCAACGCCCTCAGTAGCATGTCATATTCCTGAGCGCAAGAAATATGAAAACAGATATAAGCGCATGATAAGACGTTAATAGCAAAAATATGGAATATGGAATGAGCCATCTTATCACGGAGTGGAAGACCAATTTCCTCCTGAAACACTGAACTAATCTTCTCGTCAGCAAGACATGGAGAATCAAAGTTAGAATCAGAAAACAAAGTGTCAGTGCTCATAGGAGAATGGTTAGGAATTAACGGTAGTGAGACTGACAGACATGAAGGAGGAAAAAGAAGTGGAGCGGAGGGAACAAAGGACAAAACCGTAGAAGGAGAAGGGATAACGGGCAAGGAAACCGATGACTCCTCTACAATGTCGTCCCCATACTCGTCCCATCGAACCTCAATATTGTCCTCGAACGTGTCATTCTCATATCGATCCCACTTGACCTCATGTTCCAGATCAAAAGGTTCTTCACGAACCTCATCAAATAGATTCTCACAAAATGGTTCCGCGAGACTAGTGTCATAGCTTCCGTCACAGCCTGTTTCACAATCAAAACAAGTATTCTCAAAAATATTCACATTACTAGTCTCACCAACGGGTTCATCACTAGGCAAATAAAGTGAAAAACTGGGTTTCACACTCTCTTTTCAGCTAGCCAGTCGAAATAATCTACTGCCTCGTCGTAGGATTTACTTTCGAAATCCTTACATTGAGAATATACATAGGCCTTAGTAGACTCCGTCATACCCTTCAAAACGGTAAGAACAAGTGTTTCATTAGTGAAATATTTTCTATTTAGAGAGTCAAGCCAACTGCAAAACCGTTGTATGTAAGCTCCAAAAGTCTCATCGGACTCCTGCGGAAAATCTACAACAATTCTCATGGAAACAGTGAGATCGGTCTCAAGGAACAAGTATTCCTCGAGACGAGAGATAATTAATTAACTAACAAATAAAATTGCGTCGCCTCCCCGGCAACGGCGCCAAAATTGG
Organism: Agrostemma githago; assembly: GCA_958450325.1. NCBI lineage: Eukaryota > Viridiplantae > Streptophyta > Magnoliopsida > Caryophyllales > Caryophyllaceae > Agrostemma > Agrostemma githago. The sequence continues at coordinate 9,253,688 of OY288253.1, forward strand.
TACGGGTTAGTCGCGTCACCGTAATCAAAATAATCCTAGATTACTACTAATGGGTAGCTAGCGGTAAGCAGGGTCGATTCCACAGGGGAGGCAGGTTGAAAATTATAAGTTAGTCAATTAAATTATCGGGTCACGATTTTATGGTTTGGTGAGCTGACGGTCTAATAAAATCTAAATAATAAAAATAATGAATTAATCAAAATAAGAAAAGCACCAGAGTCTTCGGATCACCACGAATTAAAACAAGCATACATACGATTTCCAAATAATCAGTTAAGACGAGTTAAAGGATATCGACACGGTCCTCTCGGATCACTAGTCATCCTAGAAGTCACCTAACGGGCTCTCGCTACTTATTAGGGAATTCTATCGATTACAACGAGTCTAATCCGTTCCAGGCTTTCGGTCTTAGGTCGGGATTTACAAGATACAAACAATCAATTACGGCCTATAATTAATTATTCGTCGTTATAATGTTGCAAGAGCGATTTAACTCGTAAAGGTCGATTATTCAGTTATCACATATAAACTCAATTCAATTCGCAGTTCACCTAAACTCTGACGGAAGATTAGCTAAACATATTTACAGTAATCCTAACAAAATAAAACATGATGAAGGATGAAGGAGGATGAGAAAAGGCTAAAAATAAAAGAGGATAAAAGTTACAGGAAACAAACGGAAGGAAGAAAAAAATAAAAGTTACAGTAAACTAAGACGGAGAGAGGTTAGGGAAGAAGAAGGAATTACCGAAATTGGAATAACTAATTAGAACGAAGACGGAGAATAATAATGAAAACCGAGTCTTGATTGAAAAATAATAAATACTGAAATCTCTGAAAAATTAAATTCCAATTAAATCTAACTATTTACAGGATGTGTGAATGAAAGACTGAATTACTGAATAAAAGATAGAAGAAGAAGATGAGATGAGGAGATCATAAAATTAAAGCTGTATTTAAACTGCTTAAGCCCTCCATAACTGTCCTCCCTTTCCTGCTATCTTCAAGCCCTTTCCTGCTATCTTCAATCTCATTAACTAGGTAGTGGGAAGAACTGAAGAGCGTAATAGGGGGAGTAGTGGCTAACGTCAACTGAATTAGTCTTGGAGTGGTATCCTATCCTGCAGACTTGGATTTTAGGCTGGTAGACTTGAGATCCAAGTCTGCAGACTGAGTTCAATCTAGGCTTCCAACGGACTTCTCCTCAGTCTACGGACTGTCTACTGCACTTTCTCAGTCTATAGACTTGTTTCCCAGTCTATAGACTTGTGCTTTAGTCTTCAGCTTTATTACTTTCTTCTTCTCAGTCTAGTCTATAGACTTGCTTCCTTCTTCTTGGTCTACAACGAATCGGTTTCAAAGCTTTGAGATTTTTGATGCAATTTTTAGCTCTTTTAACTACTCGGTCTCGATTATCTGCAAAATAACAAAAGAATACCCGAGTAGCACATATGGGAGAAAATAGCGTAATCCGACTCCTAAAAATAATAAAACGACACGGAAATGCGTGCCAAAATAGGTGAAAAATCGAATAGGAACGGCACGCATCATCGATGTTAAGAATATGATTTTCGAATATGATCATAAAGATATACAATAATAATCATAACTATTTTATATTCTATGTAAAATATTGTACGGGGTAGTGCAATCTTCTATTAACAAAAATAATGCAACTATTTGGTTTAAACGGAATACAATATATTTATACTTTTTAAAATCATACATATCATATTAAATATTGTATGTGATATCTTCTATGTAAAACATGTGATTTTTGTAATCAGTGTAATTAATCAAATTTCCTTAATTACATACTTTCTGTGGTGTATAGCTTTATGTGTGATGTAGTAATATTTTAATCAGTAAGATGTTAGAGTGTAGTTGGAGAGGAGAAGGGTGATATACATGAGGTTAAGGGGTTCGATTTGCACAAAGCTCATTTGATCTATTTTTTAATTTTTGTTGGTGGATAGCTTTAGGCGGGAAAATAAATGAGTTGAGTTATTTGGTTAGTGGAAAGAAGAAGATTTTTAATTTTTGTTGGTGGATAGCTTTAGGCGGGAAAATAAATGAGTTGAGTTATTTGGTTAGTGGAAAGATGATTAACGATCAATCTAGTATCACCCACTGAACATAGCATCGGATTGGGAATTGAAATTTATGACTCATAAAAACTCCTAACTGAAACATATAATCCAAACCCTAATTTAATCACAATTTTAAATCAAAATTTATAAACTAAACATAAAAAATCTACGAAAATAAACACAGTTTAATCACATAATAGCATAGAGGAAGATTAAAACGAAGCTTTAATCACATAAATTCAAAAAAAAGGAGGGTTAGTAATTTACCAATTGCTTATTGAAAGAAATGATTTTAATCACATAAATGAACTTTCGTAGTTGGATGTGGTTTTAATAAGTTGCTGTTTCAGGATGATCGAGGTAGGTTATGGTGATGAAGTTTTGTTTGCCATTTTTTTTGTACAGTGAAAAGATGAAAGAAGGTGAAAAGATAGAGAGAGAAGGTGAATGAGTGAGTAAGAGTGTGTCATAGTGTGTGTTAGTGTGTGCTTTTGCGGAACATGTAGGTCTTGCCACTGTCACTCGAGCGGAGGTAATGGCTCTCCGACGCGGGATAATGATAGCAAAGGATCGAGGTATCTCTAAACTACTAGTCCAAACTGATTCTCAAGTCGTTGCAAATTTGATGAAAAAAGAAGTAGTTCATCCTTCGGCACACTCTCACATGATTCGGGTGTGTCAATGCTTGGTTGAGAACACTGACTGGCGGGTTGAAGTTAAACATGTGTACCGTGAAGCCAATAGATGTGCTGATTGGCTAGCTAATTTTGGAGTTCGAATGAACCAACAATTGCATTTGTTTGAGGAAGACCGTATTCCTGCTGCGCTATTTGAACTCGCACAACATGACATGGGAGGAGTGAGCTGGCCGCGCCGAGTTCCGTTTTATGCTTTTTAATTGACTAGTTTGTGTGTTTTCGGGGTAAAACCCACTTCTGTTCTTGACCAAAAAAAAAATAGTGTGTGTTAGTGTGTGAGTGTAAGTGTGATTAATTAATTATTAATCAAACAGTGTTATGACGGAATATGGGGTAAGGACAAATTGGGAAGTAAATTATACGGAGTAATACTTAAGGTTTCCATGGGAACCGACTTAAAAGTGAGTGTGCCATGTGTAATGTGACATAGTTCGTGGGTACCATGAGAAATATCCGTAATTTTTTTGGTAGAGATTAAAGGTAATTAGAAGATTAATCGCTAAAAATCAATCACCGAGAGAAACCCTAATTGATGAACTTTATAATTAATTGTTCAAAAAACCTAAATTTAAAACTTAAGTCAATATTAATTCATCATTAATAGTAGAATTAAGATCCATAATTAAATTCACAAGAGTTCGATTGATTTAATTTTTTTTGTAGAGATAAAAGGTAGGTAGAATGATTAATTGGAGATCTTGCAGGAAGGATATAATTCCGAAAAAGTAAGGCGAAAGGATTGAGACACAATATGGGAAAAAATTAAATCCATGGATAACTAACGTTCTTAGAAAAAATAATTTGGGTCTATCCTCTATAAGATCCATAATCCATGGATGAAGATCTCTCCCACCTTATCATCCCTATGGATTGAATCTAAATTCATTGCTAAACTGTCCCGAACTTGTCCCAACTGCAATGAAGGCCATATTGCATAACATAAGCAGCACAAGTCCACAACCAAAATTGAGGCAAAAAGTCACAATAACATACTCACATTTGATTAGGCTGCCAAACAAAAGCAACACAGTTTCCACAACTCCCTTCCCGCCCTCACCTGTGCTCAGTATTCAGAGTATTGAGGCAAGTTTGTGGCGCTAATTGTACCTGTCTCTCACAAATGAATACGGAGTACTATGTCTGTGTGTTTAATTTTTGGTTGTTGTTATGAATGAATGCAGTAAAGAAGGAAGGAAGGAAAGGCATATCATCATATGTACAAATTAAGAATGAAGGCGGCATCGGCATGGGCATGTGGCGGTACACCTTCTTCACTCGCAAAATGGCGCCCTCTTCCTCACTTTCTTCCCTTCCATTTACCCAATTACTCTTCTCTTACTTCCCCTTCACTACCCTTGTAATTCCTCCTCCTCCTCCTCCTCCTCTCTTTATGAATTTCCTCTGCACTTTGTTGTTGTTGTTGTTGTTATTATTATTATTATTATTATGATGGGTTCATATTGTTGGGGGTAACATGTAGAATTAAAAAGGAATTTCAAACCCTTTGTTTAATGCTACACTTTCCCACAAGATTACTAATGATTCCGGCTATATCAGTACTCACCCAGTTGAGATCGCCTGTCCCACTTTTATTTTATGTCTCATTGCCTCAATTAAGTAACACATCACCTTTTAATTAATAATAGGTGAAATAGATGTATGTATCAGAAGGAGAAACAATGAGACACGAGATGAGACACACCATGCGACTGAGGATTTGCATTGGTACTCACCTTTGGGGTGGTGGTGTGTTTATGTTGAGATAACTAATCAGCCTCCCTCCATAGTCTTGAAAATTGAAATGCTCTTTCTATTCCGCATGCGCCCACATCTTCTCAGTTAGATTGGGATGATTGGGACATTCTGTCCCTCTAGGCCTCCAAGGAAAGTCGGCCACTAGGCATCTTCTGTTTGTCTTGACTCTTGAGGGCGGGAGTCGGACATTCATCTCTTGCTCCAATATTTTGATTATATATATGTCACCCATTGAATCATGGACTAACAATCTTCTCCTATCTCTGCTGCTTACTTCCAACTACTGAATGCCTTCCATCAAATCTAATGTCTCCTACATTATTCATACTTTTCTCGGTTTCACCCTTCTATATTGTTGGTCCCCGCAACATGGATTTATCGTCTCTAAAATCCCACAATATTTGTAATTGATCAAATCAATGAAGTAGCTTCACCTTTTGTTCAATCTTTTAACTTGGAAATAACAAATTTATGTCTATGTAAAAAATTCGACTTTTACTGGATGCTCCTTTGTTCTACTTAGCTGATTATAATTTTTCCCCGTTGAATATAGCGCGTATGTTGATATAAGTACCACCACTCTCAGCTCCATCCAAATACGACATCGGTGTGACGTAACCTTCTCAGCTCCAACATTCGAGGAGACACTGAACTTTGATATGTTGTATATATGTCCTTCTTTGAATCCTTTATTGAAGGCTTTAACTAATCTTTGCTTAACTGATGCTTGAATTGTCGAACCCTGTGCAGGTTGAAGAAACGTCGGAAAGGATTACAACCTTATACGTAAATATAAAAATTCGGAAGTTGCGTAAACTGTGAAAGACACTTACATTGGCGTCGACCAAAATTAGTTCAACGCCATAAATAATTGGTGGTTTCCCGATTTGGCTAGCGTCATTGTCAGGCGCCTTCGATGTACGCAGCCATTTCCGCATGACGCGAGCAGTTATCTGCACTGATCTCATGGAATCTGTTATCCCGGAAATTGCGACAGGCTTGAATTGGAACGACATTCTCGAGGGTTCTCAACTAAAGAGAGAGTTGATAATTTAGGCTTGACAAATGCTTGTATATGCTTATTATTCTTTTCTACTCATCTATAAACACACATATATATTATTGGTGGAGAGTTAACTCAAGTGGGCTTTTGTTGGGTGACTAATCAGGCATAACTGTCTAAGTAGTGGGGTGCAATTGAAAGAACCCTAAATACTGCAAACCTAACTTCTCAACTGTCTCATAATAACTGCTGTTAAAAAAACTGCATATTACTGTAAGCATCCTCCCCCAAAACTGCCAAAATTTTCAAGTGTACGAATGATCGACAAATCAGCGACACATAGGCGCCACGTAGGTAGATGCTTAGGTGGCTTAATGTGGAATCTTAAAATGTATCTGTTTTAAATAATAAAGGATATGAAAAAAAAATCAGATACTCAGTTTAAACCGGGTCAATTTCAGTTCGAAAAAAAGCGATGAATTGAGGCCATAACTTGTTCAAACGAAGATCATTAGCATCTCGTTCTCCCTGTGAATTGAATATAAATCCATTGCTCAACCTGCCCTAACTTGTCCCAACTCCAATGAGGCCATATTGGCTTAACATAAGCACTATGTCCACAACCAAAATTGAGGCAAAAGAGTCACAGACTCACATTTGAAACAAAAGCAACACAGTTTCCAGTTTCCGGTTTCCACAACTCCCTTCCCTTCCCGCCCTCACCTCTGCTCAGTATTCACTATTCAGGCAAGTTTGTGGCGCTCATTGTCATTGTCTCTCACGATTGAATGAATATTTCTGTGGCTAAATTTTGTGTGTGTTTTATTTTTTGGTTGTTGTTATGAATGAATGCAGTAAAGGAAGGAATCTGTACACATCATATGTACAGATTAGGAATGAAGGCGGCATGGGCATGTGGCGGTACACCTTCCTCACTCGCAAAATGGCGCCCTCTTCCTCACTTTCTTCCCTTCCATTTACCCAATTACTCTTCTCCTACCTCCCCTTCACTGCCCTTGTAATTCCTCCTCCTCTCTTTATGAATTTCTTCTGCACTTTGTTGCTATTATTATTATTATTATTATTATTATTATGGGTTCATATTGTTGGGGGTAACAAGTAGAATTAAAAAGGAATTTCAAACCCTTTATTTAATTAATGCAACACTTTCCCACGACATTACGACTGATTCCGGCTATATCACTACTCACCCAGTTGAGATCACCTCCCATTGCCTTGATTAAGTGACACATCACCCTTTAATTAATACTAAAAAGAATGATTATTTAGGTGAAAGTGATTATGTGTAAGAAGGAGAAATGGTGGGGTACGAGATGGGACACACAATGCTTGGGGGGTGGTGTTGGTGTTGGTGTTGTGTTTATGTTGGGCTAACTAATCACCCTCCCTCCATAGTCTTGAAAATTCAAATGCTCTTTCTATTCCGTATGCGCCCACATCTTTTCTGTTTGATTGGGACATTCTGTCCCTAGAAGCCTAGGCATCTTCTGTTTCTTTTGAGGGGGAATTCATGTCTTGCTCCAATATTTTGATTATATGAATCATGGACTAACGATCTTCTCCTATCTCTTTTGCTTACTTCCGACTACTGGAGTGTCTAACATCAAATCTAATGTCTCCTACATTATTCAAACAATTTTTTTGGTTTCACCCTTCTATATTGTTGCTCCTCGCAACATGGATTTATCGTCTCTAAAATCCCACAATATCTGTAATTCATCAAATCAATGAAGCAGCTTCACCTTTTGTTCAATCATTTAACTTGGAAATAACAAATTTATGTCTATGTAAAAAAAATTGACTTTTACTGGATTCTCCTTTGTTCTACTTAGCTGGTTATAATTTTCCCCCGTTGAATATAGTGTGTATGTTGATATAAGTACCACCACTCTGTGAAAGGAAAACATTAACAGGTCTTTTGGCAGAAAAACCGAACAGCAAGAACAAGTGCGTTGTTTCAGAGATAGAAAATCAACGAAAGGATCATCAAGGATAGTGAAAAAATTCAAAGAATGGAGAAATGTCTTGGATGAGAAAGATACTTCTCATATTTTGTGGTGGAAAGAGGTATGCTGATTGGATGCTTTCTACTTTCCCCACCCGTTCAGAATTTGTCGATATTTTTGTTTTGTTTTTCATGACACAGACTCTATATAGCTTGTCTTGCATATAAATAATACATTCAAGCACTTCTGGATGCTAAACTGGCTACAATATTTGTTTTTGACTGTGATATAGAGATTAGAGATGTACAGAAAAGCTTCAAGTGTTCAGCTGATAAAGAAACTTGAGTACTCTAATTTGCTCGGGCTAGATGTTAACCTGAAAAATGGAAGGTAAAACTCATAATGATGACCTTTATCCTCATAAACTCAAGTTTTCTCCTGAAAGTTCCGTAAAATTATAACTTCTGTAGGAGTGTAGGGTTACTTGTCGTTTAATGTGTATAAGATGACATGTTTATCTATCCTACACAATTTACTTAAGTGTATTTGCAATATGCAGTGTAAAAGAAGGAAACCTCAATTGGGAAATGCTGCAATTCAAGTCTCGGTTCCCAAGAGAAGTTCTATTGTGTAGAGTATGCTTATGTCGTATTGCTGATTCCTTTCTGCATACTAGTTACTTGAAGAGCTCTTCAAACAATCACACATGGCTTACTCTCTTATTCCCATTTTTTTCTTTTTGTTTTCCTTTCTCTAGGTTGGCGATTTCTATGAGGCCATTGGAATAGATGCATGTGTTCTTGTTGAATATGCTGGATTAAACCCCTTTGGTGGATTGCGGTCAGATAGTGTCCCCAGAGCTGGATGTCCAGTGGTGGTAATAACTAATGAAATGGCTGCTTTCTTTTCTCCGTGGATCATTTTATGCCATGTGTATTGGGCTTTTGCAAATGCAAAGAGGACTATAATCTATCCATTCTCCTCTCCCTTTGATTTCCAACCAAATAAGGGTATTTGTATCCTTCATCTCCCTCTTCTTCCTTTCCCTTTCTTTCCCACCCTTTCCTTACAATTTCTTCTATACAATAAATCTTTCCACCCTTTATTTTCTAACCAAACAAGGGAATTTTGTATCCTCTCCTCCCTTTCCATCCCGTTCCCTACAATTCCCTTCATCCAAACAATCTCTTAGAATTTTCATTAAACACTCCCTACAATCCCATGTTAGCCGACCCCAAATCTTTTTGGGACTAAGGCTCCGATGTTGTTGTTGTTGTTGTACTCCACTAAGTTAGTATCTATTCTTTTTGCTCTTGCAGCATTTGGTTAGTGGAGCTTTTTATCAGTCCATTGCATATCATCCACCTGGTGCTTTTTTTTCGGATTTAATATCTTCTCTAATTCCACTCCATTTGCACGCTCAATTAAATATAAGTATATAACTGGTCTTTTATGTTCAAATAATTTCCTTGAAAGTTACTGTCTAATTTTTACTTATGCAGAACCTGCAACAAACTTTGGACGATCTGACACGCAATGGCTACTCTGTTGTGAGTGTCCTGATTTTCTTTATCAGATTATTATCAAAACCTGTTACCATTCTCATGGTTTGTGAACACTGAATAGTACGAATACCTTTAGCTTGCGTTTGGGTACTCAGAATTGATTTGAATATCATGAATTCAATTATTGTATTTGAATTTCTAGAATTTAATTCCAAATCCAAATCCAAAATTGTGTTTGGATACCCTTGGATTTGGATTTGGAATTCGCGCGGGCGGAGTCAGTTAAAGGTCACCATTTTTTTGGAAAATTTTTCATTAGAAAAATGTAAATTTTTAAATATGGGGAAACAAAATAAAGAAAAAAATATATTCTAACAAGATTATGCGGAAAAAACAAACAAAGGATAAGTAGCGGAATTGAAATGACTACCCATATACTAAGAATTTGAGAGAATCAAATTTGAACTAGGTTGAATTTAGTCTCAATTTCAATTCCAATTCCCAAAGTTCCCAAACGCTTGAAATATTTCAAATCCGAATTTCAAATCTAAATTCAAGTTCTCAAACGTGCCATTAATTAGTTAATGACCTAATAAGTTAGAAAAAGTCGTGTGTTCCATTTTTCGCCTGATGCAATTTCTCTATTCTAGTGCAGCTATGAGAGCTAACTAAGATTAGGAGCATGAGTATGATTCCAAGAGTCATAAGAGGCGAAACATAGTCAGAAAACCATGTAATGCCACGGGGTTGAGAGTTCTTAGATGAGGCCTATGTTAAACCCATTAAGAAAAAGAAGAAAACTGACCAGAGTTTCAAAAGTCGTGTGTTGTTCCATTTTTCGTACTTTTGATGCCTAAATCACAATAACAAGAAGTGCAACCAGTTTGGTGGATCAATTTTGATGATGTCATCACAATACAGAAGGCAGGAACCTAAGAATAACGGCTCTTTGTACCATGGAGAATAGAACACTGGCTGCGGTTTTTATCATTTTGGGTCATTCTGGAACAACCTCTTTATGTTGCTAACACAAGTCTAATACTGTGTACATTCGACATCCCTTACCTTACAATTTGCTGGCTTTCTTGATGCACTGGGTTAATACTTCTGCAGTGTTTGATTTTTCATTTTTCCAATTTGTCATAAATCATCATGAGATCGTTAACTTGGGATTCGAATCATGCGATTATTTGTGGTAAACCTACTCAGACACATTTTGAAACTATGGCAGTTCGATAGTCCAGAAGAAGTTAACTTTAACTTCAGTTAATCTTCGCATGAAGTAGTGAATACTGTTAATCTCTAATATGCGTGATTTATTTAATTCTTATTAATTTAGTTTTGACTCGGTTTTATTTATATTACTAGCCATTGTTTTGTTTGCTTTGGTAGTGCATAGTTGAGGAAGTACAAGGTCCGTCTCAAGCTCGTTCCCGGAAAGGCCGCTTTATATCTGGGTAATTTCCTTCCACCTCTTGAATTGTGTGCACTGTAGTGTATGTCAATGAAATTATTTTCTTGTTAGTTTCCTTTACTTCACGGTAGTGTTCATGGAAGATAGCTTCTGATGCAACAAGAACAATGTCATCAAACTGATCTTTCTCATTTGATTTCTCCAAGTGCTTATGGCACTTTACTTTCGGTTTGATCAATTTATGAAATTCGACATTCGTCCAAACAAACCAGAAGTGCTTTAGCTGATTGATCAGTTATTTTGACAATTAAATGAGACGAGGTGGATTGGAAGGGAATGGAAATGAAAGGACCCATATTGACTCTCTTCTTCAAACCATACTGTTTATTTCCCATCATAATCTCTTTGATGTCAATTCTTCTACCAGGTGATTAATCCCTTTTCTTTCCAGGGGCATATCGTTTTGACTTTTGAGAAAGCCTGTAAATCATTTCTTGGCTTTTGAAATTCCAGCCATTTTCTTTGTTCTTATTTTAAGAGTGCCACAAATTCCTAACCTTAGTTTGAGAAGGCGCAAGGAGTATTGAGGCGATTGGATCCTAGGGTGATGAGGCGCGACTTGCGAGGCGAAGGCGCGTGCCTTTTGGACACGAGGCACACTAATTTTTCAAACGAACGTGCATATTTTTACAATCAAATTTTGTGCAAGAATAATCCCTTTTTTTGTCTTAACGAGAGCTAACATGTATTTGTAAGTGAATTTAGGATAAGGGGGAGAAGGGTAAAAAAAACAATTAGGAGAAAAAATAACAAAATTGCATGTTACTGTGCCTTGGGCCTTTGGTGCCCCTCACTAGTTGCATCTCTGTGCCTCGAGTGCACCTCATGCGCTTTAGGTGCGCCTTTTATATTCCATGCACTTTAGGCATCTTGATGCGATTTGGTTGGCGCTTCACTGGCCTTGCGCCTAGGTGTGCCCCAGACGCACTTTTAAAAAAAAGGTTCCTAGCCATTTTACCTTTTTTAAAAATATATATTTTCCGTTGATGCTGATGATAAGGCACCGCTGTTTACAGTCATCACTTATTCTCTGACATTCTGTTGTGTCAATTCATAAATATTGCACGCAAGTGGAACTAATAAAATGAGACAATTGATTATCAAATGACGTTCTTGCAGACGTTGTAGTTGCTGGGTACTGAATGTATAAATTGTACGAAAAACTGCTGGTATTTGTGAAATCTTGAAGAGTCAAGTGTTAAAGGAATACTCCCTCCATCCCAAAGAGATGTTCCCATTTGATATGGGCACATCTCTTAAGGATTAATATTAAATATTACAAAGTGGGTCCAATTGTAGGGAAAATATCATAAACAAATGTAAGTTGGTTAAAGTAACCAAAATGAGTGGCATTTGAGGTAAATAGGTAATGTTGATAAGAATAATCTTGTAAAATAAACCAACCAAATAAGGAAAGAAAGTAAATGGGAAGATGTTAGTGGGATTTCCCTTTTAGGAAAGTGGGAAGAAGATAGTGGGATGGAGGGAGTACTATTTACTATTCAGATGCACATGAATTGCTGACTAGGTGGTCTAGAACTTTGTCTCAGTTCATTTATTTATAGTGTTTCACTGTAATTTAACGTGTTCGTCATATTTAGGCATGCACATCCTGGAAACCCGTATGTTTTTGGTCATGTTGGGGTTGATCGTGATCTCGATTTTCCAGAACCGATGCCTGTTGTTGGTAAGCAACAAATAAAACTATTTCAGTGTTTTTCTCTTTCATTTTCTCCTCTTATTGGATGAGCTTAGTCTTGATTATTACCGAAGCTTGAGTATTTCTTTCGTTGAACTGAGTAGTTTTGTTTCACCTGAATTTGTGCTTTGGTATTGCTATCAAATATACTTCTTTATGTGTTGTGATATATTGCGGATGCATTTCTTTTCAGAATACTTCCATAAAAACTGTGTCCCTTCCCATTACTCCTTTAGAAACTTTCAGTGACTGATCATACTGTATACGTCTTTTGTGCTTAGGTGTATCTCGTTCTGCCAAAGGTTATTCCTTAATCTCAATCTTGGAGACTCTGAAGACATTTTCTACTGAGGATGGTTTAACTGAAGAAGCCCTAGTCACAAAGCTTCGCACTTGTCGCTGCCACCATCTGTTTTTGCACTCTTCATTGAAACACAATTCTTCAGGTGCGCATGTCTACCTTTAAGTTTTGGTGTATCTGTATATATATATATACAATTTTTTGATGGTGGTTGTTTAAATAAATTTGGAAATACTTGATCATGACTTCATTCAGTATTAAAGTGTCTTTCAGTAACTGGTATTAACTTCACTTTCTCTGAATGAGACAAAAACATATGGATCATCTCTGACCCCAGGAGAATCCATACTGAGTGCTGTTAGTTTCTTACCCGTGCCTGCTTGGTATTTTTGCTTAGTCTTGCCAAATTGACAATTTCCAGTGCACACTGAAATATCAGAATAGTTTACTTTACTTTCTCATGTAAAGATACTTACGCCCAGGAACTTGTCGCTGGGGAGAATTTGGCGAGGGAGGGCTATTGTGGGCGGAATGCAGTTCCCGACACTTTGAATGGTTTGAAGGTGACCATGTCAAAGAACTTTTACTTAAGGTTGACTGTTTGGTGCAGCTAGTTTGATTTCTGATGCCTATGTTTCTGTATGCTTGCTTTGCTTTATTGCATCTGTGCTCTCACTCAGTTTATCGTTAGGTGAAGGAGCTTTATGGTCTTGATGATGAAGTTGCATTCAGAAATATAGCCATTCCTTCTGAAGACAGACCTCGTCCTTTACACCTAGGAACTGCCACACAGATTGGTGAGTTGATTTTTAAGAGTTTGTTTGAGTGCCCAGCCTCTTTACATTTATCATATATGTATACATTATTATTATGAGGCAAAGTTGTTAATTTTTTTAATAAAATCAAGATTTAGTTTTTAGAAACTTCATTTACTTTTTCCAGAAGGACCAGAAGTTATTACAACCATCTAAACCACTTTTAATTGAAACATGATACCATAGTTGATTTCCGGCCGAAAAAGTTATATTCCGTCGATTATGGAATATTCCCTCCAAATCTATGTTTTTTGTCACAATTTCTGCCCCCATGTCTTCCTTCATTAGCTTAATCAACTACCAATCCTCATCGTACCACTACCAATCACATCACCACCTCCAATCACACCAGCATCACAATACCCACCACCACCACTCGTTTACTCCCCCCAAAACACCATATTTTTTCCACTTTCTCGCCTTCACCGTCCACCACTACTCACACCACCACCTAGTTTAAACTGCCTTCACATGGTGTCCCACATGGAAGGAAGGGTTGGTGGTATATAAGGAAGAGTATGACTAGGAAGCCTCTTTTTTTGCGTCGAAAAATCTACCGAGTATGTGGTTTTAATATCTGAATAAAGGTTGTGAAGAAATCCATATATTCTCACATGTGAGTGTCCCACATGGAAAGAAGATGGGAGAGTTCACTATATAAAACTAGGGCAACACTAATGCCACGTGAGTTTTTGATGATGCCACGACAAAAGTAAGGCAAATGCAAAAGATGTTACTCCCTCCATTCAAATCCACTTGTCTCATTTCACTTTTTAACACTATTCACACTTGAGGGAATCTTCGATATTCTCGACAATCTATAAGTGAGAATATAGTCATGTGGGATTTTGTTTGATTCGTCTTCATGAACACATTAAGAATATCAAATTTTTATAATTTTTGATAATGTAAAATGAAAGATATCGCTAGTGTAAAACGCGTCTCGGCAAATGTGCAAAAGGAAATGAGACAAGTGGATTTGAATGGAGGGAGTACTATTCATCCACTCTCAATTCTCGTGGCATTAGTATTTAAGCCCGTGGCATTATGCCTTCCCTAAAAGTAAGGGGCTACTACTACTCCCTCTATCGCCAATTGGTTTTAGAGTGGAACATTCTTAGCTTGTATTGTGGGCTCTCTCTCCTACATGGTATCAAAGCCCGCAATGTGACCTGGGTATTGAATTAAACCAAGCCTTTGTATTTGTATTTGAGCTGGGCGTGGCTTTGTTTGTACCTCTTTGGCCTAGTCTAAACTTCAAAGGGAACTCAGGTTTAAGGGGGAATGTTGAGATTGGCTCCAACCCTTGTATAAAACTTAGGGACTATTCTCTTTATTGCTAATTTTTTTTGGAGTGGAATCCTCTTGGGCTTGTATTGTGGACTCTCTCTCTCCTCCCTTTGAATGTGGCACGGGCGTGTTGTTGAAATTTAACATGTGGCTTGTATTGTGGGCTCTCTCTCCATTTGCGTGTGGCCCACGCCTGTTGAAATTTAATATGGTATCAGAGCCCACAGTTTAATGCAATGCCTATGGATCGAATTAAACTGGGCCTTTATCGGCAAGATGGGTGAGGCTTTATTTACCTCTTATATGGCCCATCATGGGTGTTATTTGAAGTGAGAGATGAATCTTTCAGTTCATGGCTCCGTCTGATTTAAATCGGCCTTACATGTGAGGGGGAGTGTGAACTGTGAAGAAACTCATATATTCTCACATGTGAGTGTCCCACATGGAAAGATTGGAGAGTTTACCACTATATAAAACTAAGGGGCTACTCTCTTTATTGCCAATTGGTTTTATAGTGGAACCTTCTTGGGCTTGTATTGTGGACTCTCCCTCCTCCATTTAGGTGTGGCCCAGGCTCGTTAAAGTTTAACTGTTGTTTTTATGTTAGTAATTTTTTAAATTAATTTTGAAGGGAGTAAGTTTCAAAAACCTGATTTTAGAAGAGTCTTTGAACAATTTGCCTTTATTATGGTTATGATATCTTATTTTGGTTTTTAAATCTTAGGTGCCATACCTACGGAGGGAATACCTTGTTTGTTGAGAGTATTGCTGCCATCAAGTTGCACTGGTTTGCCTCAATTGTAAGCATGAAGTCTGTTTTACGCACTTGTTGAACATTTTCTAAATTTTCTTATCTAGGTATACACTTTCTTAGGCATATAGACACCTATTATTTACTCCCTCCATTCCATTTATTTTATTCTCATTTTCTTTCCATCTCGAAATAATTGTCCTTCTCTCAATGTAAAATAAAAGGTGAACATTACACACTTTTCGTATTCCCTAGTTTGTGACACTTTTCTACAAATAGCAGTCTTTTTTGTTGGAGTCGAGCTCTGCTTCTTTCTATGTGAAGTAGTAGCAGGCAGTCATTGGATTCACTTCTTGACATAATTTTCATCTTGGGTCATTCGGAAATAACTACTTGTCTACTTGTGTTGCGAACTTAAGAGTAAGGCTGCGGACATTCGAGCCCTCCCTTACTTCACATTTTTGTGGGAACCCTTGTGGCAATGGGCAGTGGCGGATCTTGAAAAAAATATTACGGGGGGCTGAATTTTTTTCCCCGTAAATTACCACTACATAAATTTTTATTTATCGCTTTTTAAGTTTCTAATTTTTGGTTTTAAATTACTCTATTTTGAACTCTCAAAAACGGATGACAATGAAATTTTATAAAAAAAAATCGATAAAACTCATATGGAATACTAATTTTTATTGAGAAATATATGGTACTCCATACTAATTATGACATTTGAGAATAAACGGTGATTCATTAAAGTGCCTAATAAAAATATTTCATATGGGCACATAATATGCTCATAGTAGGATTTGAATACAAATATTGCATATGAGCACAAAATATGCTCATATTAGGATTTGAACCTGGTCCATTATGTCAGTACCGAAGTTTCCAACCAAGTGTGACACTCTAAACAAGTGATATAAGATCTAAGTAACTTATTTTGATTTTAAAGGACTGATTAGACCAAATCTAATAGAAGCTTCGTGATTGGGTTGAGGGGCCGGTCCCTTGCCCGGCCCAACCAAGATCCGCCCTTGGCAATGGGGTAATGTTGTTGTATTGCTGTTAAAGTCGAGCGCCGATATTGGTATTTTTAGTGCAAAGGAAAAAATATAAATGGCATGGAGCATATAAATCTAAATATATATGTGTGCGTCCGCTGTCTTAACCTCCCTTCGGTTAGGCATATAGGTATATATAGTTTGTCATGTTTTTCATTTCCTCTTACCTAAACTTCACTTTTACTGTAGTTTTCTTCAGAAAATCAATAATTTTGAAACATTTACAAACATAGGTCTCAGCCATTTTAGTTAACCAGTATTTAATGCCTTAGATGTTTGTAGTAACTAGTAAAGATGCAAAGATGAAAAACATTAGCAAGGAGGTAACTAGGGAGATACAGGTCCGGTTATTAGGTTGAATAAAACTTCGTACAACGGTAAAGCTTATGTCCTATGCACTGAAGTTTAATACTCCCTCTTTTTTCTTTAGTTAGCTCCATTGGTCCACTTTTTGTGAGGGAAAATGTGGGTCCATGGCGCTAATCCAACAAAATAGACATAGTATCTAAGTATCAATCGTGTCATTAACGGAGTTACAATTGGAATGTGATTTTCTGTACACATTCCAAAGCTTTAATCTTACCTTGAAAGTTGAGAGGTCATGGTGCATGCTGCTGAGAACCTGGAGTTGATAGTCATATCTAAAACTTTTACTCGATTGATATTCATTACGTGTATATTTCTGATTAATAGATAGTTCAGGATTCACTTGCTGAGTTATATGAATCGGTGGCTGTATATCCAAAGATGAATGAGTAGGAGTTAGTTAATTGGGAGGCTGTCCTTGGGCCACAAAGAAAGCTAATGCAGCTGTTGATCAGTATTTTGATTGGCATTTTTGCTGACTTTCAAAGTGTTTTACCTCAGGTATATCAGAGATCTTCTTCTCAATCCTCCAGCTTACACTACAGCAGCTAAAATACAAGGTGAGTTTTCCCTCCGAAACGTGGCGAGCTGTCAGCCATCAGCTGAACAGAAAGAAAAGAATATGAACAATATTTCAAGAGTATCCTTGAAGATTACTTGTAGAAACTTGACAACCGGACTAATTGTTGATGATCTAGATTTTTATACATTAAATGAGTTGATATAAAAACTTCAAAATTTTGTTCTCTTATGCACACCTTTGATTGCTTAACAGATGTGTGCAAACAAATGAGCAGTGTGACGTGTTCAATACCGGAGTTCACTTGTCTGTCTTCTTCGAAGGTAATTTATTGCTGCGGGTTCAAGAAATCTGCGTGTAGAACTTTTGTTGTGCTCTCGCTGAAGAATGTCATGTGTTCTAGTGATGTTCGTTTGTCATTATCATGTGGCTATGTTATGCAGTATGCTGATGTTTCTTCATGACCCTCTGATCTTATTAACCTCAGTGATATTCTGTTTTGTCCCGTTGGCCTTTTTGTTTTGTCAAAGGTCAACGTTAATAATGCCATGGGAGTGAAATTTTGGTGGAAGTATGGTCTTGCTAATTTAATTCATTGTATAGTTAACTAGTCAATCATATGAGGAAGGTATGCAAAAAGAATATAGTAACTATTGCCCATTGTATTTCCCTGCTCACATCCTCAAGTGCGTAATTGTTCGTGTTCTGATTCTGTTGTTATCATCTCCAGCTTGTCAAGTTGCTTGAGCTGAGGGAGGCTAATCATATTGAGTTTAACAGAATAAAGAATGTTGCTGAGGAAATACTACAGTTGCACTGTAAGGCTGAGCTGTGTAAAATCCTCGAGCTCTTGATGGATCCTACTTGCGTAGCAACTGGGTTGAAGCTTGAATCCGATAAATTGGTTAGTGAAAACTGAATTATTCTTCAGAAAGATGTTCTCTATATTTTTCGTTTGGTAAGGGTCCACATCTCTTAATAGCTGTTTTTTTGGCCGACCTGCCTGGATTGGGGGAAATTTCTGTGATTTATAGTAGGCCTCAAAGATCATTGCTGTAGCAGATTGCCCAATTTAAGAAAATACTAGATTAAAGCCCGTGCGTTGCACGGGTTAGTTGGCTTCGGGTTAATTGGCTTAATTACATTGATGATGTATATTCGTTAAATAAGAAACTTGATTGATCTATATCATTATAATAAATAAGATGATCGCATGATATTAGTAATCAAACTTAATTTCAACTAAGTTTATAAACTTAATTTCAACTAAGTTTATAGTCTTAAGAACTTATTCTAAAACTCAAAAGAATACGTGCGAATAATTTTTTTGATTGATAATATAAGATTCTATCGCCTCATCATAATTTTTCGTTATAGGATTACTCAAGGTTTATAGTTTTAAGATATGCTTTAAAGACCCAGAAAAACGCACGATTAATCTTATTTATAATATAGAATCATCACCTTATTTTAATTTTTCGATGTGGGATAATTTTAGGTTTCTGGTCCTTAAATTTGTTGCTTGATATTTAAAACCATAAGATTACTCACTTATGATATAGAATTTTCATCACCTCATCATACTTTTTTGATGTGGTATAATTTAATTACTTAATTAAGTTTATAATTTTAAGAGCTATTGTGAAGACTTAAAAGAGTTTATTTTTATATCTATGTTAGATGATAGACGATTACTCTTTATTTATATAATCGAATTTGATAATCTTTTATTATAGTTTTTCGATGTGGAATAATTTTAATTAAGTTTAGATAATATAGTCTAATTAAGAACTTTTATTTATAGACGGATGCATGATTATTCTTATTTATAATACATAGAATTTCATCACACCATCGTGATTTCGATGCGGGATAATTATACATTAACTATATACTTTAATTATACATTTTTTTAAGTTCAAAAGATTGTTGGTTAATACGGAGTATCTAAGAACGAAAGATTACGTAGAATTATATTAGCTCATTATAATTTTTCGATATGTGATAATTTTAATTTAACCTTATTTGTAGTTTTATTAATAGCTTTTTTTCAGACTAAAAGTTTTTTTATTGACATCTAAGAATGAATGATTAGTCTTGTTTATAATATAAAATTTCATCACCATAGAATTTCATCGCCTTATTATGGTCTTAAGAGTTTTTTGAAGACTCAAAAGATTTTGATTGATATGAACAAATAATTAGTCTTATTTATAATATAGAACCGTAACCATATTATAATTTATCGATGTGGGATAATTTAAGTAAAATTTGTAGTCTTATTTATAATATAGAATCATCACCGTACCTTATTTTAATTGTTTCAATGTGGGTTTTAATTTTGTAGTCTTATTAAGATTTTTCTAAACTCAAAATATTATTGGTTGATATTTAAAAACAATGATTACTCTTATTTAGTAGAAATTCATAACCTCATCATTATTTTTCAATGTGGGAGAATTACTTAAGTTGGTTGATGCCTAAGGAAAAAAATTATAATTAGTCTTTTGTGTATAGTCTTAAGAATCTTTTTAAGACTCAAAAGATTTTTGTTTGATAAAACTTTATAATTTTTCGGATGATAGTTTTACTTAAGTTTCACCTTATTATAATTTTTTGATGTGAGATTATTTTAATTAAGTTTGTAATCTTATTAAGAGATTAAGACATAGAATTTTTTATTGATATTTAAGAACGAATGATTAGTCGTATTTATACTATAAAATTTCATCACCTTATGTGAGATTATTTTTATTTAACTTTGTAGTCTTAATAAGAGACTTAAATGTTTTTTTTATTGATATTTAAGAACGAATGATTTGTCTTATTTATAATATAGAATTCATCAACTTATCATAACTTTTCGACGTGGGATGATTTATTTAAGTTTACAGTCTTCCATCAGTTCGTCAATTTTTTTTTACTTAAGCTTATAGTTTAAGCTCTTTTTAACTCTTGATTATAATACGAAGTATAGAATTTCATCACAATTTTCAATGTGGGATGATTTTAAGTTTGTAGTCTTGTATATTAAAAGCTTTTTTAAAATTCAAAAGATTTTGTCGGTATTTAACCCGTTGTATTTAAGCATTTAAAATATTCCACTTTTAGTATAAACATATGGATTATCTTATTATATATTTTGGATGAATGATTACTCTTATTTATATAATAATAAAAATTCACCTTATCATAATTTTTCGATGTGGGATAATTTTACTTCAATTTATTTAAGTTTAGATATAGTCTAATTAAGAACTTTTATTTATAGACAAATGATTACACTTATTTATAATATATAGAATTCCATCAATCCATCTTCATTTTTCGATGCGAGATAATTATACTTTAACTATATAGTCTTAGTCCTAAAACTTTTTTTTGTCTCAAAAGATGGTTGGGTAATATCTAAGAACGAAAGATTACATAGAATTTTATCACCTCGTTAAGAACTTTTTTTAGGACGAATGATTAATCTTATTTATAATATAAAATTCAATCACCTCATCATAATTTGGAGAAATGACTACTTTTATTTATATAATAAAATTTCATCGTCTTATTGATAATATAAAATTTCATCAACTCACTATAATTTTGTAAATATGGGATGATTTTAAATTTGCAGTCTTATATATCAAAAGTTTTTTAGTAGATATTTAAAACCGAATGATTACTCATATTTATAATATAGAATTCCATCACCCATCATAATTTTTCGATGTATGATAATTTAAAAGTTTTTCTTGGTCGATATTTAAAACGAATGATTACTCTTATTTATAATATAAAATTTCATCATCTCGATGTAGGATAATTACTTAAGTTTATAGTCTTAGAAATTCTTTTTGAGATTATTCAAAAGACTTTGGGTAGATATCGAAGAACGAATTATTACTCTTTATTTATAATATAGAATTTCATTATCATATTGTAATTTGTCGATGTGGGATAATTTTAAAACTGTTATGTGTTATAAATTTATCACATAATATGAAACAAATGATATGAAATTTATATTCTAATGAAAGCATTTTTTAAGACGAATCTAATTATTTCATTTTTATAATTTATTTTACGATAATGTTTTATAAAAATGAACTCTAAAGGTTTTCACGTCAGAATTGTAAAATATCACATTAATATAATAAATTAAATATATATTGTAATAATTAAAAGATTCTCTAATTGATTTTTTTTATTATTATTTATGATACTTTCCTAATTTGAGGTTTGATTGAACGGACCAATGAGATCGCTCGAAAAAAGCCTAATATATATATATATATATATATATATATATATATATATATATATATTGATGCTGGTATTTGACTTTTTGAATATTCCCATATCTAGATCTTTGCGAGAAAGTGACAGTCATAGTTGTTAATACAAGGGTGCTGGTACCCCTTTTGGTATTTACTACTCCACACTATATTTGCTCATTGAATGATTTCTGTCAGAAACTTAGCATGTATATTTTTGTAATATAATTAAGTTATTGCGGGATTACTTAATAATATGGTAAAACTAGCAGTAAATTTGGATAAAATTGCAGATTCTGTCTCTTACTCTCTATTACCTCAGCCGGGCCTCGTAATCTCTGTGCTCCTCTCCTCTCATCACTTTGAAAAATAGATCTGAATAAGTTTTGGTTTAAAACACTCTTTATTCCAGGTGAGCGAGTGTGAATGGGTATCACATAGAATTGGGGAGCTAATCTCACAGGATGGTGATGTTGACCAAGAGTATAGTTCTTGGTCCCTTATTCCGAATGGTTTCTTTGAGGACATTGAGTCTGCTTGGAAAGGACGAGTCAGAAGAGAACATATGGAAACTTTTTGTGAGGAAGTTGACGAAGCAGCTAAGGTTCTACATACTGCGGTAAGTGAAATTCTTTGAAACCTATATACTTCTCATTTATAGCTGTTTTGGTATGGTATTCTGGAAATGACTTGGAAAGAATGTATTAACCTGTGACCCTTCACTCATCTCTTCATGTCAAACAAGCTGATGGCTTTTTACACTCTACAGTGACGGTATAGAAGTATCACTGCTTTTTGAAGTATCAGTTACGTTAACAATAACCATTCCTATCATATATTATATACTTTAGGTTTCTGAGGATTTCCTCCCCATTATTTCAAGGATAAAAGCTTCGACTGCACCATTTGGGACCCCAAAAGGTGAAATATTATATTCTCGAGAGCATGAAGCAGTTTGGTTCAAGGGGAAACGGTTCATGCCATCAGTATGGGCTGAGACCCCTGGAGAACTACAAATTAAACAGTTGAGGCCTGCAATGGATTCAAAAGGGAAGAAAGTTGGCGATGAATGGTTCACCACAGCCAAGGTGGAGGATGCATTAATGAGGTTTGTGTTTTTTTTTTGTCGTCATGTTTGGTTCTATTCAACATGGTAAAAATCTAAATCAATATCTTTTTCTGTTGTAGTTACCATGAAGCTAATGAGAAGGCTAAGTCAAAAGTTCTTGAATTGCTGAGGGGACTTTCTGCTGAGTTACAATGTAAAACAAATGCACTAGTCTTTGCCTCCATGATGCTTATCATTGCAAAGGCACTATGTGCTCATGTAAGGTTAGAAATGCATATAGATTCCTGTAATTTATCAGCATTAATCCATCATATGATGCCAGGGCCTCAAGACTCCCGTCTAATGGTTTTTAGCTATTGGGTGTTGAGGTCCACTGATATTGCAAGTAAAATAGGCCAGAAAATCATGGATTATCTAGGAATATTTGTACGAGAGGGAAATAGTGTCTGTCCTCTTTAGATATGTGGCCAAAGGATTTAACAGTTGTTCTTCAACTTCTGCATGGAGAACTGTGTTATTTTGGTTTCATGTTTCGACCTTAACATTTGCTCACCCTCTCAGTTAACTATGGATGTATCATTTGTCATTTAGCCTGCCTTTAGATGTTATGAGTTGCCTTTCTTTCTTTATTTCAATGGCTAGAGAAACTTGGCAAATCATCATAGGGAAGATTAGCATGTACAAGGACAACCAAATTATTGATCCTAGCTGATACTCTATCCCAAAAATGTTAGCCACTTTTAGCAAAAAGTACAACTACTGAAAATGTTCATGTACTCTTGTCATTCACTCTACCCTCTTATTCATCTCTTCTGTTTTTTTCTTCATATTTTTCTTCTTATTTTGTAAGTTTCATCCAAGAAGTGACCAAATATCTTGTGAAAAAAATCAAATTTGAAATGTGGGCAATATTTTTGGGGTGGTGGCACCGAGGAAGTACATCTTTGTCTTATAGTGTATGTTTGTATTTTAGAAGTTCTGACGTCTTTTTGGTTTTAATTAGTGAAGGAAGGAGACGAAAATGGGTCTTTCCTACTCTGCTGGTACCCAGAAAATATGAGGTGGTATTTTTTTTAATTCTAATGACTATAACTTCGTTTGCTAATTTTTTGTACTATGTATTTTTCTAAGAATCTGATTTTGCACTAGCTGTGATAAATGACTTGGAAGTAAATTTATATGCTGTTGGTTGTACAATCTTTGGCTGTGTTTGACTTTAAAAGTTCCATGCGAAAGATATTCACCTTAACTGACATTTTTGGAAAAGTTTAACGGATGATCTCCTTTAATTCCTTATGAATCATCCATTCTTTGAAATAAATTTCGACAGTAATCACACCTCTCCGTAAATCCTTTCTTTTTATTTCTGTTGCAGTTCCTTGATAATCTGCTATGAGCCTTTGTACTTTTTACTATTTCATATCTTTGCGTTGTATGCCTCTCTTAAATGTGATATTCTTCTCAGAAAGAGTCAAGTTTTTTCTCTAAAAGTACACTTACAAAGATGAAAAACAGTTATCAACTGTTGATGGCTTTCTGGAATAATAACTTCTAAACAATAGTGTTTTGTCACGTACACAGAATGGAAAGCAAGTAGCTGAGGGATCAAGTCCAGCAAGGATGGAGTTAATGGGTATATCGCCCTATTGGTTTGATGTAGCCCAAGGCAGTGCAGTGCGTAACACAGTCAGCATGCAGTCATTGTTCCTACTAACAGGACCTAATGGAGGTGGTAAATCAAGTTTGCTCAGATCGGTTTGTGCAGCTGCTTTGCTTGGAATATGTGGCTTCATGGTGCCAGCAGAGTCTGCTTATATTCCGCATTTTGATGCTATTGTTCTTCACATGAAATCTTATGATAGCCCTGTTGATGGCAAAAGTTCGTTTCAGGTATTGCTGTTTTAATAACTGCTTTTTAGGTAGCTAAACCTTTTAACCTGAACTGTTTTCAGTCAACTAAAGATTTTTTTTTACCAGAGGTTTCATTTTCTTATTACTGTTATTTGATATTTGTATAGCATTACATAGTTTTGCTTAATTTTTTGGGTTATTTAACAGGAATAATACCACAAATAAAACCAACTTTAATTAATCTGAGAATAAACTCATGTATGAGACACATCAAACACGAATGGATTCGGTCTACTTGCTATGCCTGAACACTATTTCATTATGGTTAAATTGACATTACTAAACTAACTGATAAAAAACCATAATCGTATTTATTGAGTTTACCGGCCATAATGGACGTCCATGCAACTTCTTCCCAATGTTTTCTCCCTTTTTGATAGTCCTAATCATTGTTTGTAACTTGTGGTTGCAGACAACATCTTTCGAGATGTTAGATCCCCATGAATTCAAAGACTATGAATTTGATGGATTACCCATGGATTACGAGAATGTTGCGCAAAATTAGGTTTTAAAATTTGGGTTTAGGGGAGAGAATTTGGGTTTAAAGGAAGAATCGACATTGATGTGGAAAGGAGGAAGATGTAGCTGCGTTAATTAATGACTATGAGACCAACATAAATTCCATTTTGATTCCTCTCATACATGGTTTATTTCTAGATTAATTGAAGTTGATTTTATTTATGAAATACCACCTAAAATTGAGATTATTCCTGTTAAATAACCCTAATTTTTTAAAAAAAATTTTATCATCATGTATTGGAAAAAAACCCAGATATATCCTACTTATTTCTGCATGTCTTTGATTCTTTTATATGTTGATATTGTAAATTATTAAGTACGGAGTACTTAGTTAAGCATAGTAATACTCTGTTTTTATCTACTCCTTAAATTTTTCCACATTTTTACGACCACTTGATTCCGAACAGTATATTGACTGCTTAATATTTTTTCCTGGTACTTCCAGTTATTTTTGTAGTGTCATTATTTTTACCGTTCGTTTACGGTTTGAATGATGATTCATGTCAAATAATTTTGGGATTATGGCTCTCTGTTGTGTTACCCAGATGTTTGGCTTGTATTTTTTATTGGTATTCTGAAATTTGCCTATTCTCTCTTTGATATCCTTTTGAGTCATTTCTCACTTTGATGCTATGATGATAAGTAAAAGAGAAATATATTGATCCATCTTAATTCTGCTCTTTATTCGAGTAGTTGTTTCTTCCAGTTTGACTTTATTTAGTACTCCGTTTGTTATATGATATGATGTGATGGCTCTTGGCTTTCGCCCATTTAAAGGTCATGTTACTGAACATGGAATTTGTCGAATTATTCCTTGTCTTGCATGAATTATAAAAATATGGTTCTAGGATGATACTTTTATCCCCCCTTCTCTCTTTGCCATCTCTCAACTTTTGTAGGTCTGTCTCGTGTAGAATTTATATACTTATGTTGGTTCTCAAATTCAGATTGAAATGTCAGAGATCCGCTCTTTATTATCTGCAACCACATCAAGAAGTCTTGTTCTTATAGATGAAATCTGCCGAGGAACAGAAACCGCAAAAGGAACATGTATTGCAGGCAGCATCGTCGAGACCCTGGACACAATTGGCTGTCTGGGTATTGTATCTACTCACCTGCATGGAGTTTTTGATTTGCCACTTCAAACAAGGAATACTGTCTATAAATCTATGAGCGCAGAATACATTGATGGCCAGACAATGCCAACTTGGAAGTTGGTTGATGGAATCTGTAAAGAAAGTCTTGCTTTCGAAACTGCCCAAAGAGAAGGCGTACCTGATACTGTAGTTAAAAGAGCTGAAGAACTCTATCGTTCCGTTTATCTAAATAATATGCCTTTGAAAGTTACAAAGCCTCGAGATTTGAAGGATGATCCTGACGTAAATGGTTGTAATGAAGCTCCTTCTGCATCCGTTGCAATAATTGCTTCCGGAAATGATATCTTAAAAGGAAAAGTTGAGAGGGCTGTTAGTGCCATATGCCAGAAAAGGCTGATGGAACTTAGCAAATGGGCAGACGAATCTCAAGTACCTGAATTGAAGTTTACAAGTATTGGTGCTAGGGAACAGCCACCTCCATCAACAATAGGGGTGTCAAGTGTTTATGTGATGTTGCGGCCTGATAAGAGGCTATATGTTGGAGAGGTAAGCCTAAGGCCAATGCCTGCCTTGTGTTTTTTTTTCTTCTGTTTTTTTTTGGTACAGGACTCAAGTGCTGAAGTTTAAGGTTATGTCAGACCCCTTACCCAGCCATAGGTTGGGACTTGGGAGCCCCTCCACAAGGCTACGTGCGATGCTGATGAGGTTTGAAACCAGGTCATGAGTATCACATCTCAATGACTTTGTCAGTTAGCTAGACACGTGTGTGGGGTTAGGTTGCTTGAGAAATTGCATTGCTTTGTCCGGGTGGCTTCCTACGATTCCCCCCTGTATGACTTAGTCAATTCTACTAGCTCCTTTCCCTTATGAATATCGGATGATATGATGATGCAGACTGACGATCTTCAAGGTAGAGTTAAAGCACACCGAGCCAAGGACGGTATGCAAAGCGCCATATTCATTTCGTTTATAGTTCAAGGGAAGAGCATAGCATGTGAGCTTGAAACTCTACTGATAAACCAGCTTCCAAAGCAAGGATTCCAGCTTGCTAATATTGCCGATGGTAAGCACCGAAACTTTGGTACAAATGATGCCTCCTCCTCCGTCTTAGAAGCAGCTGCTACCGTGGCCGTTAATTAGTAGTTGAATCGTTGATTTTGTAGATAACAACGAAATATTTTCGGATTGTGGATCCTTATGTATTTTATGTTTAGGACACTAGAAGTGTAGTTTGTATGTTAGATTGCTATTAAGTGTAAATAGACATTTACTTGCTCCTCGATGCAGCAATTTTGTCTGTGCTTTCAAGCTGCATCACCACAAATCATTATTATTAAAAAGTACTGTAGTACTGTACTAATTGTGTGTTTTTTTAATCTAAGTTTAGGTATTATGGTCGTTTGAGTCATTTCATTTCGTATTCATTTCAAATCGGATGGCATTGGGATGGTTATTTGGGGCTGGCCAAATGAGGTTATCACGGTTTGAGTCACATTCGAGCCTACAATTCCGTTATCAAATTATCTCTTGTTGGGTCCGGTTTATGTCATGAGGTTTATTGTGATTTTCTTGCTTTTTCAGAGACTAACTTCACACGGTAGTATTTATGGCTCTATTTAGGGTCGGCAAACAATAGAATAACCCGGAAACACAATACAAACTGACATGAAATTAGTGGAGTAGATTTGAATGAGGTTTAATGGCCTATTTATGTAAATAGGTCGAAACAAATACAGTAGTTAATTAAGTCGTGTTTAGGTTGAGGCCACAAAATATTGCCCTGACCCGAATAAGTTAGTCCTCTCATCCATTTAATCCTTTACATAGAGAATTTCATCACTTTTAAAGCATTTTGTGTAGATAGAGTAAAAATATAAGGATTATAAGGTAAAGTATATGGTAAGTTGGTCTAAATTATTGCAATTGTCTGTCATATAAATATAGCTACACTTTTCTGTATATGTATTTTTTTTAGGTGATGTTTTGCCTAATTTAAAATAAATGAGTTTTTGATTACGAAGCTTAGTTTTTTTAATAGTGTTCTTCAAAAGTCAAAAGCTCCAAATTGATGCTTCTATTTTTAAGGGGAGAATAATGGTTGTTAAGCTTTTGAAAAACTACTTTCAACTTACGAATGATTGTGTGTTTGACCAATTTGTAATTTTTTATCCAAAAAACACTTTGCAAAGCTTGGCCAAACGCCTCCTTAAACTAAAAGCGAATTTTTTTATCGTTTTAATGCTTTTTATTAAACTATTGTTGTAGCGTCTTTCCAAAACTATTTATCGTCAATGGTTCTACGTCATCACTTTTTATCTTTTTTTAAAACCCACCCAACCTGCAGCTATTTCAACTAGAGGCTAATACCCTGTTCCCCTTTTTTATTCATCCCCTTCCCCTGCCTAGCATACTTCTCGTATCCCCATTCCCTCATTTCCTTACATCACAACCTCCATGTATTTATCAAGCTTGCTGGCCGCTCCTCATACCATGCTGCATAATGGGTGTGGCAGATGAATCCCTCGATCAGTATCCGATTTGTATTCCCCTGATGTTTTCCTTGCTTACCCACCCAAATCTTCGTGGAAATAACTTGAACAATTTTCTACTGGATTTTTCTTAAAAGACTACAAAATCGAAAGTTTCTGAAATCTCAAAAGATTACAGAAATTAGTAACAAAGTTTCAAAAGTTTGATCTTCTTTTTGGGTTTGTCTTCTCTGTGCCGGGTTAATCGGGTTTTCATGGATACAAATCGGGTGGATTGGGCACGATTCAGCTCATTACCAAGCAATGATAAACCCCGAGTTTAATTCATTACTTCAATTTATTTTCATGAATTTTTTGTCTAGAGGAGATGACGAGATACATAGGAAATGAGGGAATGGGGGTGCGAGAAGTATGCTAGGCAGGGGAAGGGGATGAATACGTTTGAGGGAGATGAATAAAAAAGGGGAACAGGGTATTAGTCCCTAGTTGAACTAGCGGCAGGTTGGGTGGGTTTCAAAAAAAATAAAAGTGATGACTTGGAACCATTGGCGATAAATAGTTTCGAAAAGACGCTAAAACAATAAATAATTTAATAAAAAACATTAAAACGATAAAAAATTCACTAAAAGCTTTATAACAATAATGGGACAATATAATAACCGTATTTTTCATGTCAATAGGAAAGTTTCCTTAAAAAGGTTTGTTTCCTAAAAAGGTTTAGGATTATGAAAGCGGTTGACAACGAAGGCCCATCCTCTATATATATAATCAACCTTGCTTAGGTCAATGTCCTATATACACAAAAATCAAACATTAGATTTTATTTCCTCCATTTTTTTTGATTAGCACAGTTCGAGAAAATAGGAATATCAAAGAAGAAACATACCAAACATGATATCACCCTGCAAGCACCCTTACTTCGTCAGCTTTAGATGCCCGGGTTGCCAAAAAACCAAGAAAGAATGTGGAGTTCCACCCACGAAGTCATTGAATTACGTTTGCCGTAACATGTGCGTCAGCGTGGAGGAGATGAACCGTCTCCGAGACGAGAACATGCGCAGACTGATCCACGAGAAGAAGCTCCCCCTCCTACTAGACCTTGACAAAACCCTAATCCATGCAATCCGTGAAAGGAAGCTCGCAGCCGCCGACAAAGACTACATCAGGCTGACTCAGAGGGAGATCGTTGACGGGGTGGTTAATCCATCCTACATCCAACTCGTGCTGAACAACCGGTACGCAATCAAAAAGAGGCAAGGTGTTATCGATTTCCTGCAACTACTGACCTCTCTCTTTGAAGTATCCATCTACACCATGGCAAAGCGCTCCTACGCCAAAGCGGTGGCTCAGATTCTAGACCCCTACAAGTGCATATTCAAGTATGTCATCTCCCGGAAAGATTGCACCTCAACGGGGTCAAAGGGCCTTGACATTGTTCTGTATCCGGAGCGAGTTACTGTTGTTGTCGATGATTTAAGGGAGGTTTGGGCAGGGTATACCGACAACCTAGTACAGATTGGGGCGTACAGATTCTTTGATGCTGGGTTGGCCACAGGAGGGAAGGGAGTCGAGTGGGCGGTTGAGGAGGAACGCAACAGAGGTGATATGGACATAGAGTTTCTGAGGGTTTTAACTGTGTTGAGGTCAGTGCATGAGCGGTTCTACAGGGGATATACAAAGTCCGAAGGTGTCAGAAAACTCATCAAGGATTTAGCCAAGCTAGAGGCCAGTTATTGCTGAATCACCTACTCTACTACTCCAATATACCTACTGTATCCACTAGTCCACTGCTCGATCACTAGTCCAAAATTATATATGGGTTTAGTATGATTGATATGGCCACATATCTGCCTATCTGGAGGACGACCATGGATGTTTTCATACTAGATTTTTTGTAGCCACACGTACATGTGGTTAAATTTATTTGGTAAGCTGGTGCATGGCGCAATCTCTATCGGAGTCATTATCATTGTTAGGTTACAAATAGTGGAAGAAGAAGACCTACATAAATAATGTTTTTTAAGGGATAGAATGATAGTGAAAGTGTGTTGGTGGGACTTACAATCCCCCGTGGTTTTCTCCCTGAATTTAGGGTTTCCACGTACAAATAAATTCTCGTCTCTCTTTTAAATTTGTTTACCTACCTCGCCCTCTTCTCTTAATATTCTTTATTACACATAATCACGTTGTACCATAACTGTAAGTAACATTAAAAATTGGATTTAAATTAACATGTATAAAATATTGTCTCACATTTTTTATTCGTCTACTCCACTAAGTGAGAAAGAGTACGCCGCAAAAAAAAGTTTGAACAATAGAATGTATCACACCAATTCAAATGAGAACAAGTACATCTAAGTATATAATGAGTTCATGCACTTCATTCATATGTATAATCTCGCCAAAAAGTTTTCTCATCGTACATATAATGAACTAAGAACAAGTACAATAAATAGTTATACGAAACAATATACTACTCCGTACTATATATGTAGCTACCTTTTATTACCTCAAAATTTTAAGCTATTTTGCTCTTCAATTAAAACCGTTCCAAATCTCCGATAATGCTAAGCTAGCTACAATACCTTGTAGTAGTTAGTATGGATCCTATAATATTAATGTACTACGTACTTTCAAGTTTCAACCAATACGGAGTAATTTTTTTTCCCTTTTCTACATTTCGTATCAATTCTACATGATATTACTACTATAACTTACCCTTGGAAATCTAGAGCTTATCAAACAAGCAAAATAAAATTAGTAGCGTATCTAAACAAATAAAATAAAATAAGTAGCTTATCATTCGGAGTAAATAGAGTAATTCACAAAGCAAAAACAATTTGTGAGGAGGTGTTGACAAGGAATTTGAGTCAATTAATTTGTGGGGAATTGAGAAGGAATTGGAATTGTCACAGAAATATTTATAGCAAAGAAAAAAACTGAAGATAGTAGATGGTGCGTGTTTTGGCTACTTCAAGGGTATTTTGGAGCCAAAAAGACACCTCAGGGAAAGAATGAAGACAAGACACGTGACTTTATCAGAAAAATAAAGTCAACATCGATTATTGGTCAAATTCCGGCGTAAAAAGTCGTGTTTTGCAAAAACAAAATACTCGTATTAAAAGTTGTGTTTCACAAAGATTTTTATTAAAGGTTGTGTTTTACAAAACACTTTTTCAAAGGCCGTGTTTCACAAAAAACACGTTATGCCCAACTGGTGCAATGCACCGGCAATTTACTATTTTAGGTAAATATATGTTGACACAAATAAGTTAACTACGTTGGATAATTTAATTAGGTTGGTCTCAAATCATTACCTGACACGAATAAACTATTTATTAAGTTGATCTAAGTTATTGTAATTGTCCTTCACATAAATATAGCTACACTTTATTTTCTAATTATTGACATCTAAATCAAAATATGGCATGAAATTAAAAGATTTTGGTCGAATCTTGATGACTCATTGTTAGGAAATAAGTGTCTATCAATTGTTCTTTTGGGTCTCGAATTGATTTGTCCGTTAATATCTTTCCTAAAGTTGATGTTTTTGTTTTGGAAACAATATTGTTACACAATATTATTTGGGTTAGGAAAGTGTCTTTGTTTTCTAATTAGTTTAGGTAACTAGTTTGGGTGAAATAATACTATATAAAGACCTGACTACTAGAAAAAAAGTGACGGGCGACTGATAGCAGCTACCGTCATCTGTCGCAAAAATAGACGCGCGACAGTGAGAAATAGTCGCACCTGGTAGGCGCTTGAAAAGAAGACGAGCGACAGATAATTGTCGCTAAAAAACACATGTGATAGATATCTGTCGCTAAGCTTAGCGACTGAAATCTGTCGCTAAGTGGGGCTCTTAGCGACAGATATCTGTCGCTACTGTAGACGGTTTAACGACAGATATCTGTAGCTAAGTGCGATCACCTGATGGTGTTGGAGACCTTGGACGTCTACATTAGCGACCGTTATCTGTCGCTATGTATCTCTTGTAGCGACAGATATCAGTCGCTACCTGACCTGTATTTGACCAATTCAATTTGTTTCATTTCTAGCCAAAATCTGCAAACTGAAAAACAACCCAGCAATGACAAATACGTTCCAAACACCATGCCGTATCGACCACATAATGTCGGCTTCACATTTTCATAATTGCCAACCAAGGTAACTAAAGTACTTGAATAAACTAAATTAAGAGTAATGTTACAAATTGTTTTCAATCAACATTCATAAACTGCAAGCTATGTTTCTTAATCTACATGCTCAACTAACGAGAAAACTAGCCGAAGCGCCACTACCACCTCCGTTGAAGAGGTCTCTAGGGTCTCGGCGTTGTGGAGTGGGGCCGGAGTTGCAGTTCTGCTGCTGCAATGCTCTTCAGGCGGGCTAGCTCTTCCAGTATTTGCATACTAACCTCATCCTGTCGCTGGATACGCTCATCCTGCGCCTTCATCCTCTCAGCCAAAGCAACCCGTTCCGCCCTCTCTTCTTGTAGTTTCGACCTCATCTCAGCAACGACAGATGGTACGTACTTCGTCGAGGTCGAATGCCCCTCCCCAAGCATTAAATGGTGTCCAGTACAGGGTGTGAGCGTTCCCCGTATCGTACACTGCTCCCTTGAGGTACCCTTGCACGACACTGAACCATACCTCGTTCGGATCCCTACCTTCAGTGTCGTCCGTGGAAGTGGCCTCAATATATGCTTCCTAAAAGAAATTGATTTGATGATTAGGTGAGATTTCATTGACAAAGTCACAATCTAAAGAACAATGTAAAGACGCCTTATGTTAGAAACTCACCCAAATTTGTCGGTCCATGTTCGAAATGAAGCCCCTTCGACCATTGCAGTCCACCTTGCTCTTCGTGTCAAGAAACAGCTGCGCAGCGTCGGAGAGTTCTCCTGTTTTCTTCTTCACTTGTTAATAGTATATGTAGATTTCTCATTAATAATTTTAATGAAAACATTAAGTAAGAATCCAAAATAAAAATCAAAGGAAACTAAACACTTACCTCCATAGCTCGTTGATGCATAGACTGCGACCCACCGTAGTGGGTGGGCACCACTTCATCCTCAGAGTCCCCTCCCCGTCTCTTGTTTTTCTTCGCTTGGAGGGATCTCTTAACAGACTTGGGGTTGGAGCGGGCTTTGTGGAATTATTCTAGTGCGGGACCTACAATTCATATGAAGAGATCAGTAAGCGAACATATATAACTTTGTATTCAAGTACGAACACTAATTCAATAATCAAACCTCTAAGGTATTTTTCTACCTTCCCCTCATTCGCCACCTTGAACATGTTGTCCCTGTACCGATCGACTGTGATCTCCATGTAGTGGTCCCTTGCAGCCACCTCGAGGCTAGAGTCCCATCAGTGTTTCAACTGCAAGATCGTTTGTCGTTAGTAAATTAGTAATCCGTAAACAGTAATAGGGATACTAATGTAAACTCAAAAAATTGTGCACCTTGAAATTATCGAACCACTTGTCCTGCTGCCACTTAGGCACCTTAGTCCAACTTGTGCAGTAGGTCGTCAAGTCCTGCAGGAAACTATCGGTGACACCAGTCACCACCTTGCGGTACCGAAACCTACACCAAAATATGAAATAAGATTGAAGTGTAAAAGTATTTGACAACCTTATAATTAACTTGTTCACAATAATGAAGAATGAAGTTCCTAATATGATTGAAGTTTACCACGTGTTATCGGGGCTCAGAATGAGGCACCCGTCCTGCTCCCGATATCTTAACCCCTGAGGTGGTGGTGGATGGGAGGTTGGTTGCTGCCCCTGCCCGTGCCCGTCCTACTGGTTCTCGTTCAACTGGTTCTCGTTCAATTGCTGGTCCTCCTGCCTCTGCTGCGGCTCCTGCTGGCTCCTCCTGCTCCCACTACCAGCTCTAAATCGTCTTCCCAGTGTCATATCTGCTGACGAAGATAGAAAGTTAGAAATTAACAACATAATCAACTACACACTCCTAGCAATATAGATTATTACTATTGAAATAAAATAGATTATTAAAACTATACCCTACTAGCAATCGTCGTCGCCATCGTTGTCGTTTCTCACTTGCCTACTCGACCCAACTACATCTTCCCCCTCGTAGTCATCTTCCTCCTCATCATCGACCTCTAAATCATCGATGCCTGCGACTTCGCTGTCTTCCTCCTCCTCGACCATATCATCAAAAGCGCCTTCAATGTCCTCACCACCTTCATCCTCTTCAAAATCCTCCCCCATTTCCACCTCATTATCATCATCATTTGCGAACAGATTCTCATCGATTGGAGACAATGTTGTACCACTAGAAATGACCTCCTCTTGAAAGAGGTCAATGTCAATGTGCCCCCGTGGCTTAGTTTTAAACACCGCCCACCACTGATTTCCACTTCTATCGTTCTTTGTGGTTGGATAAGGAGAAAAGTACACTTGGTGTGCTTGTTGTGCAAGTATAAACGGATCGTACTTAGAGTATTTTTTGGTATGATTAACTTCAACTAGTTTGTACCGTTCATGTACTCTAGTACCATGCACTGAGTTGTCCTTCCATTCGCATTTAAATACCACAACTCTATACCCACGATCACTTCCAGCGTAGCACAACTCGAAGATGTCTTCCAGTAGACCGTAATAGTCGTCACCATCAAGTGACGACACAGTCACACCAAAATTACATCTAGCCCTACTGCTACCATGGACAAATGTATGGAAATTGTAACCATTAACCGAATATCGGTTCCAAGTTCTAACCTTCCGCAAAGGACCTAATGCTAGACTCCTAAATAAATCATCTCGAATATTTTCTGAAATTACATGATCCTTAAGCCAACTGGGAAACTGTTCCTCATGCTTATTCCAAACATCATCAGCATTTAAATGTGGATTAACAGCTAGAAGTTCAGTTACAAAATGTTTCTCATACGGCTCCAAAACTTTGCAGTTTGATAATAAGTAAAAGTGAGCACGATTGTATTCCTTCTCATCTAACACCCTCCACCCCCAGCCGATGAAGATCCTTCACCTACCTTACTTTGAAATAAGTCTGGTATGTTGGAGTCAATCATCTCAGGTGTTTTTAGGTTAAGATTCTTGGCTTTGGTGTTGACTTCTTTCTCAAAATACAGAGAACAGAAGTTGGCTATCTTCTCTGTTAGATAAGCATTGCATATGGAGCCCTCGACCCTCGCCTTGTGACCAATTTTTTTCTTCAAATGGTTGAAAAATCTATAACAATGAAGCAATTTTATTAATAATAGAGTACAATATTTAACGTTAGTGTTTCATTATGTATAAAATTCTCACCTCTCAAACGGGTACATCCATCTATATTGGACCGGTCCTCCCACTTTAGCTTCGTAGGGAAAGTGGACCGGTAGATGCTCCATTGAGTTAAAGAAGGAGGGTGGAAAAATCATCTCAAGTTTGCACAATATCTGAGGAATTTGATCCTCCAAACGAGTCATGCCGTCAATTGTAACTGTCGATGAACACAAATCTTGAAAAAAACTGAGATATCTCAGTAATAGGATTCCAAACACCTTGCGGTAGCAGTTGCTTCAACGCCACAGGTAGTAACCCCTCCATGAAAACGTGGCAGTCGTGACTCTTCAAACCTTGCAACTTCAGGTTATTAATGCCGACA
Source organism: Agrostemma githago (assembly GCA_958450325.1). Taxonomy (NCBI): domain Eukaryota; kingdom Viridiplantae; phylum Streptophyta; class Magnoliopsida; order Caryophyllales; family Caryophyllaceae; genus Agrostemma; species Agrostemma githago. The sequence goes on from OY288253.1 coordinate 9,289,972, forward strand.
CACCGACTGAAATCGGAGGCGTACCCATCAGGAAATTTCAATTTCCCTAACCACTCTAACACGACCTTTCTCTGAGCCTTATCAAGGCTAAACAAGGCCTTAGGCTTGGATCCATCCCGCTTGATATGCAATTTCGGACGGTCACAAATTTTCTTCAAATATTTTCGGGATCCTACGGTGTCACATGTCTTACCCTCTACATCCATGATGGTGTGAATCAGTTGCTCAAAGAAATTCTTCTCAATATGCATCACATCCAAATTATGTCGGAGCAATAAAGTACTCCAATATGGAAGGTCAAAGAAGATGCTTCTTTTAAACCAACCATTTTTTAATTTCTTAAGATCCTTGAACTCTTGATCGGTGCCGTCAACAGTAGATGGGAACTCTGAAATCACCTCCTATATCTCATCTCCCTGGAGACGAATTGGTGCCTCGTCTAGCACCACCTCACCCTTCTTGAAAGCTCTTCTGTTCTTCCTGTACATGTGACCCTCGGGTAGAAACTGTCTATGACAGTTAACCCAACTAATTTTGCTTGAATTTCTTAGGTAGAACGCTTTACTTTCACTCATGCAACAAGGACAGGCTTTTTGGCCCGCCGTAGACCAACCGCTCAACATACCATACGCAGGGAAATCGTTTATAGTCCACAAAAGCGACGCTCTACGCTGGAAATTTTGTTTAAACGACACATCATATCTCTCCACCCCTTCTTCCCACAAGTGCTTCAATTCTTCTATCACTGGTTGTAAGTAAACATCTAAGTGATTTTTTGGATTTTTTGGACCGGGAACAATAAGAGAAAGGAAGATGAAGGGTGGTTTCAGACACAACCATGGGGGTAAGTTGTATGGTGTGACCATGACAGGCCAACTTGAGTACGACTTACCAAACTGACCGAAAGGGGCAACCATCGGTACACAACCCAAGTCTCACGTTACGGGGTTCCTCATCAAAATCATGGTAAATCCTATGAAAGCGTTTCCATTCCTCCCCATCACTAGGATGACACATCTTCCCCTCTACATGAATTTCTTCTTTATGCCACCTCATTTGTTCGGCAATGGTTCTGGTTGCATATAATTTTTGAAGTCTAGGGGCGATGGGAAAGTAGATAAGTCGACTAAGTGGTATAGGTTTTTTATCCCTCGCAAGACTCTTTCCCTTCTCACCCCTCAAAGCAATATTCCCATCTACACTTTTGTATCTACCCTTACCACATTTCTTACATTCTTCAAGTAGGACATCGTTCTTCCAAAAGTGCATGCATCCATCGGGACAAGCATCGATCTTTTGATGCAGAAGTTCAAGACCTTTAACTATTTTTTTGGTATTGTAGAATGTTTTGGTCATAATGTTGTCTTTTGGGATGACTTTCTCAAGCAACGCAGCGAAACCGTCTACGCACCCAAATGGTAGGTTATACAGAGTCACTACCATAGACACGACTTCTAATAATGTCACATCACACCCTCCATATAATGGCTTCTCCGAAGCGTCTAACATATCAAAAAAAGCTTTCGCTCGTGGGTTCGGCTCTTGTGGGGTTGGTTGGTCATCGTCATTGGTGTACATGCTCTCATCATTAAACACATTGCACTAAACTACATCAACTATCATTCCTCTCAAACTCCTCTCATTCTGTTCAACCTCAGATTTCTCAACAACAGACGTCTCACCATGACAAATCCAACAATAATAATTTGGATAAAACCCATTTGAGATAATATGTTCCCTAATCAAAACAATCTCCAAGAATTTGAGGTTTTTACATTTTACACAAGGACATGTAAATTTATTGTCAGACGCGTATTCAGGGTGGTTTTTAGCAAACTCCAGAAAATTATTAACACCCTCTAAAAATTGCGTTGTGGGACATCGTCTTTTATCCAATCTTTCCTCATACATCCATTTTCGTTCAAATCTCTTCATTTTTTATCTAAATAAATTGAGACAATAATCAAATACAAATTATTTCCTCTAAAGTAATTTACTAATATACACTACTCACATATTTTGTAAAATTCTCAATTCACCTAAACATAGTACTATTTGCACCTAATTCGTCAATAATTACATTACTAAATCGGCATAATTATATTTTCACTTTCAATTTCCTAACACATTAAAACAACCCAATTCATTCAAATACTCAACCATAAACCCCAAATTTATACTAACAATCTACCTATTTCAAATTGGGGAACCTATGAGCAATTAACATGCTAACTACACTTAATATTCCGACAACAACAAGACTACACTAAAAAACTATCTAACCCAATAACTAATTTATTTAAATCAATAAAAACAAAAATTAACAAATAATTAAACCTAAGTATAGATAAACATACCTTACTAAAGGAAAATGAGAAAAACATGAAGGAATGAAAAGAATGAGGAGGGGGCGAGGTTAGAGAGAAGGGAGACGAAACTTAGAGAGAGAGAGATAGAGAGTGAGTGAAATGGGAAGTGTGATCGAGGAAGGGGGGGTGCTGCGTGATTTAAAAAAAACTCACGCCCTTAGCGACAGATATCTGTCGCCCGACTTTTTTTTTCTGTCGTTGATGTTCGTTTTGCGACAGATATCTGTCGCTAATGAGGATGGTTTAGCGACAGATATCTGTCGCGCGTGTTCTTCTTAGCGACATATCTGTCGCTCTTATTTCCTTTTAGCGACAGATATCTGTTGCTATAGTGTATTTATTTTTCCCACCCACTACCCCCCTTCGTCTCTTTGTCTAGCGACGGATATCTGTCGCCCGAGTTTTTTATCGGTCGCTATAGGAGCGACTGATAGTTTTCGTCGCGCGTGTTTGGTAGTTAATGAGATACTTTCTTGTAGTGTTAGCCACAAAAATTAAGTACTTTAGCCACAAAAAATTTACATTTTCGTTACTTATAACGATATTTTTATGTCAAAATAGGAAAGTTTTCTAAAAATGGTTTAGGATTATGAAAACAGTTGACAACAAAAGCCCATACTCTAATCTTAGCTATATATATGTTCCGGTCACGGAAACAATTTACCCGGCCTTGGATCCGGGCTATATGATCGGACTAATGGTGAACAATTGATCGTTTGATTTCCTTCAGCCTCCCCTTCCTCTCACTCCCTTGGTCGGACCTTCCCGGCGGAATTGGCCTGCTTCCTGCACAATGAACGCACAGGGCCTCGGAGGTTGTCCGAGGAAACCCTCTCCGATGCCTAAGTCAGTCCGTGAAGCGCCTTGACGAACCTAGCTCGTGAGGAACTAGGTGGCGTTTTTAGAAGTAAGAGTCTAGAGAGAGAAAATCCAACCCTCTCTATGTGGGAAATGGGTAAGTATTTATACCTTCCCACAAGAGAGAGGAAAAGAGAAAGAAGAGGAGGGAAATGAGCGGATGCTGGTGCGACACGTGGACTCACCTTGTCCACCCATTTCCCCTTACCTTAGGCAAAATGACGGATGGGTCCTTGGCTTTCCTTTGGTCCTGCTTAGGCGGGAGCGCCTTGGAAGCAGGCGGGAGGCCTGGTTTGCCCTGCATGGCAGGCGGCCAGGCTGCGCCAGGCGGCTAAGGGATTGAGGCCATATACTTGGAGGTTTCAATGAGCTTGACGAACAGTCTGCTGGGCAGGCCTTTCCTCTTTCCGGGTTGGTCGCCTTGGGGCCTGACTGGCAGGCGGCCCGAGGTAGGCAACCGACCCCCATCAATTGGCCCTCTCCGGCTGAGGGGGAGCGGGGCTCCTGCTCGGTAGGTGACGTCTTGTTTTGGGACGGTGGGAGGTTGACTCCATGGACACTCTTGCATTAAATGTGCCGCGTATTCCCGAGGGAACATGCTTTAAATTCTCTGGGTATGCAGAGAGTTCAAACGTCTTTTGTTATGATTACTCTCCTTTGCATAGCGAATTTTCGAGCAGCGTGCCAGTTTGATGATTGACTCTCTTTCTTGCAGAAGTGGTTGGGGCGCCATTAATGCCCTGCTTCTGGTTTTTGTATAAATTGTATCCTCCACTATTTTCACAATCCATTTCCAACCTTCCTTTCTTTGTCTTCAATCATGGCTTGGGTCAAAAAACATGTAACTTGTCGTGGAGTTAGACGCGTTACTTTCATCTTCAGAGGGTTTTGGAGGTTTCGATATGCTCGTGCGGCTTATCTAGCTGTCCGCCGTAGCCGCCGTTTACGGCTTCGTTCCCGCCGGTCGGGTCAAAAAGCTTCTGCTAGGAGAGGCAAGCGCCTCAAGAGGTCCTCACCTCCTGCTGCGCCTAGGTTTAGGCGCTGCCCCCAGGAAGGGGGCTGTTTTGACAGGGGGTGCCACGCGTGCTTTCCGTGGCTGCACCCCGAGCAATTTTACCCCAACCTTTCTGACACCGACTCCTCCTTGGCGTCAGGTCCCTCTTCGCCTGTGAAGAAGACAGGCTGTCGCACCTGCGACGAATCCCAGACCGTTCCCTTTGGCAGGGACTGGGAGGACAGCAGCCATGACTCTGATGATAGTGAGGGTCTTGGTTGCCTGAGCGACAAGGATGAAGGCGGGGCTTCTGATGATCCCTTCCAGGGCTCCCCAGACTGGGACTGGGGCTCAGCTCTCGGGAGTCCAGGCAGCCCTGGGGATTACTCCCCAGATTTGGGCGACGACTAGGCCTGCGTAGCAGGGGGTTTGGTTTCTATCAGGCCAGAGTTTTTGGGCCTTGTGTATTTTTCTTTTCATATCTATCCCAAGATGTAACTTTCCTTTGTAAGTCTTAATGAAATGAAGTTCAGGCGACGCGTTTGTGCACTGCACCGTTTTTTTTTTTTTTTTTTTTTCCAAGGGGGACGTCATAGGGTGACCAATCTTCTGACACCCTTTGGCCCTCCCGAGATTTTTCTTGGGAAGCTACTCAGAGCAAACCTCTGCAGGGGTGACACGTGGACCGCAACCTTTGGGTGAATTCCTGAGGGTTGAGCGACTCTTGGTATGCCTTTCTTTCTATAAAAGCGATCAGTCATCCACTCTTTCACCTTTTCCATCTTTCTTTTCCTTCGAAACTCCCTATTCTCTTTATCCGTTAAAACCCTCGAGCGTTAACGAATCGTATCCTACTTTGCACCCCCCTTTCCCTGGGAGACTCTTTCTTCGGGCTTGCACCGTGCTGTCAGGCGATCTTAGGTCAGATTTTTGTCCTCCATTTTCTGCTTTTTCCTTTTGATTTCCTGTTTTCCGCTTTCGCTAGAGTAGAATGTCTAGAACTCGCGAGCGGATTTTGCCCTTTACCGACCCATCAAAGAGGGGGGAAGGGACGAATCTTGCCTCCTCCTCTAGGGAGGTGGGTTTTGAGGAAGAACACTCGGCGGGCAGCGGGGGTGGTAACTCTCCTGACCCCCCCTCGTTTGACGCCATTGACTCGGACGATGAGGCGTTGGAAATTGACCATTCTAGGACCTCTGGTCCTCTTGTTCGGCGGGAAAGGGGTAGGGTATATTACTTAGATAAAGTTAAATATCGTATCCCTTTGAGTACTTTCCCTGACCCGAAAAATCGGGAGTTGATCCTTGCAAAGAACGCCACTGGTGTGATTGAACGGCTCTACAACTTCGGGGAGGGGTACACAGTAGTTGTCCCCGGCGAAAAGGATACCGTATGCAACCCCCCTGATGGGTGCATAGCGGTCTACCATAAATGCCTGGAGTTCGGCCTTCGCTTTCCCCTCCATCATTCCTTGGAAGAGATCTTCAGGCGCATGAACGTCGCCATCGCCCAGCTGACAGCCACGGCTGTCAGGGCGCTGATTTCGTATGTCTGGACCTGTCTGTTCCACCACTCTGAGCCTTCCATTGACGCCCTGCGGTTTATGGTGGGTCTGCAAATGGTGTCTTCTGGGAGTGCGGGCTCCCCTGGTTATTGGTCCCTTTTGAGGCAGAAGGGACATTGTTTGGTGTGGCCTGGCATGGACAGTTTGAGGGATTGGAAGAACAACTTCCTCTATGTACACAGCACCCATGGGTGGAAGATTCCCCGCCATTTCAGGAATCATGTCCACACCAGGCTTGAGACCTCTGAGGAGTATCACCTTGGCGTGGGTGGAAAAGCCTTGGAGGTGAAACTGGGCGAGAAAGACAAGGAGTTGATGGCCTTTTTTGCTGGCCATACTGATAAGTATGGGGTGTACGGCCCTACATTCTGGCTCCCCCATGCGGAGGTTATTGCGTCTGATAAATACTTGACCCGGTTGGGCATGAACCCGGGTCTAGATAAAGGTAGTTCAGGAGTGTTGATGGTTTCCTCTTACTCCTTTCCTTTTAAAGTGCCCTGACAACTTGTATGTTTGCCTTGCAGATCTTGCTACCCTTATTTGGAAGAAAGGGGAGGTGAGACGCTTGGGCTTGGACGAGAATCTCATTGTGGTCCAGCGTCGCCCTTCTCTTCCTCCTGATTTTAAGAGAGGTGAGAAAAATCTGATGAAGCACTTAAAGGGTCTGTCGTTCAGCAGGCTAAGGCTCCCCCCTCCTCCTAGGGCAACGCCTGCAAAGACGGCGATTTCTGAGGCCACCCCCTCTCCAGTTGCGAAGGCGATCGCTTTCGAAGCTACCCCTTCGCCTGTTGGCAGGCAAGAGGGCCTTTCAGCAGGGGTCCAGATTCCCCCGGGGCCGCGAGCTGCAGGTTCTGAAGAGACTGGGGAGAGCACTCCCCGGGCGCTGCTTAGAAAGAGGAGTAGGGAGGCTCCAAATGCTAACCGGGTGGTGGACCTGGAGACTTCCACGCCTGAGCCTAAACGTTTTGCTCGGGAGATTCCTGCCACCCTCTTCTCCGAGGAGAACGCTGAATTCCATTATACCGCCGGAGACAGCCAAGATGTTTCCGCCCTACTTTCCGACTCAGGGGCGGTTCTAGCGGATCATCTCCTCAAAACTGTCAAATCTGCCACAAACCAAGTGATCCAGTACATCCAGCGCACTGCCCGGATCATGCAAGCTTCTGCAGAGCTGGCGGCCCTTAACCGCCTGAGTGATGAGGAACTGTCCAACTCTGACCGCCTTTCTGCCGTCGAGAGGGACGTTGCTCTCATTGCCAGCCTGAAGGATCAGTGGGCAAAAAGGGAGACCGAGCTGGAAGAGGCCAAAGGTCAGGCGATCCACTGGAAGTCTGAAAATGAGAAAGCTATCAGGGAGGTGTCCCGCCTGGGGGAGGAGTCAAAGAGAGCTCAGCAGGCCTTTGCGGAATTGGAGCAGGCCAGGAAAGCTTTGGCTGAGCTGGATCACGCCAAGAAGAGCGTTATCGACCTCGGGGAGCACCTTTCCAAGGCGAATTCTGATCTGCAGGCGGCTCTTGGCGATCTGGCGGCGAAGACCAAGGATTGGGAGAAGGAGAGGGACGAAATACTCCAGGAGGTGGACACGGCTGTGTCGGCGGGCTTCGTTAATGGTGCTAACTCTTGCCTTAAGGTTGTGATGGAAACTGTCAGGGAGATGTTCCCTGGTTTTGATGAAGACGCTTTCCGATCCCTCTATACTGCTAAGGACGAGGCTTTAATGCGCAGACTGTCTGAAGGAGCTGCTACCTCCGGCCCAGATGATCCCCCTGCTTAACATGGAGGGCAGTCTTCCTCAGAGGGCTCTTGCTCGTCTCCTGCTGCGCCTGTGCCAACGTTTTAATCTTCCTTACTTCTTTGCGCGCCGAGCCCTTTGATGGCCGGCTGCCGTGTTTGATTGTAATCATTTGTCTTAAAAACTTACTTATCCTGTGTTCCTTTGACACTATTTCTTTTTATGTAGATTTTCTGTTTGCTTTTGTCTGTTTTCGGTTTTTCACGGTTTTGATGCGTAGCTTGTCCCTGTCCTCCTGTAAGCAGGGGGGTGCCTTATCGTTTTTCATGCAAGGTTGGGGGGCCTGCCCCCAGTCCTTGTTGATCCGGCCTGTCCCTGGCTTTTGTTCAAAGTCCAGGGGGCCTGCCCCCTGCCTGCCCAGAGGTGAGCAGGGTGGCTTTTGCGTTTTTTATACAAGGTTGGGGGGCCTGCCCCCAGTCCTTGTTGATCCGGCCTGTCCCTGGCTTTTGTTCAAAGTCCAGGGGGCCTGCCCCCTGCCTGCCCAGAGGTAAGCAGGGTGGCTTTTGCGTTTTTTATACAAGGTTGGGGGGCCTGCCCCCAGTCCTTGTTGATCTGGCCTGTCCCTGGCTTTTGTTCAAAGTCCAGGGGGCCTGCCCCCTGCCTGCCCAGAGGTAAGCAGGATGGCTTTTGCGTTTTTTATACAAGGTTGGGGGGCCTGCCCCCAGTCCTTGTTAGTCTGGCCTGTCCCCTGCCTGCCTAAAGGTAGGCAGGGTGGCGCTCGGATTTTTTGCTGGGGGGGGGGGGTCATTTTTCCCGATTTTGGCAACAGGGGGGCCTCCCCCTATTGCCCCCTGCTCGTTTGTGTGTGAAGAACGCGAGTGTGAACAGGCAACGAGTATAAATCTGAATATTCTTCATTTCTTTGTAAAACTGTAACATTTTCGGGTGGTCGGAGCCGTCGACATTCTTTTGACCGTCCTCCGCCATTTGTTTTTAGCAAAAATAAAAATCTATCCTCGAATTTTGTTCAGACGTAATATTTCTTTAAGGTGTCTGCATTCCAATGAGCATGCAGCTCTTGCCCTTCAAGGTTGGCGATTTTGTACGTGCCTGGTCCCAGGATTTGAGTCACTTGGTATGGACCCTCCCAGTTGGCACTCAGCTTTCCATGTTCTCTTGACTTTCCAACCGCTTGCGTCTTTCTCAGAACTAGTTCTCCCATCTGAAAATTTCTCTGTCGGACTTTGGTGTTAAAGGCTTTCTTCATTCGTTGCTGGTAGGCAACGATGTTGGCGCTAGCTTCTTCCCTTAACTCATTTACCAGGTCCAAGGCTTCGACCATTACAGCTTCGTTTTCAGCCCGGTCGTACTGCAGGGAGCGTAGAGAAGGAATTCTGGCCTCGATTGGTAATAGCGCTTCTGCTCCGTATACCAGACCAAACGGGGTCTGGCCTGTTGACTCTTTCCTGGTGGTTCGAATTTACCAGAGTATACTGGGAAGCTCGTCAGCCCACCTACCCTTGCAGTCATCCACCATTTTCTTCAGGCCGTTCAGGATTTGTTTGTTGGCTGCTTCTGCCTGTCCGTTGGTTTGAGGGTGACAGACGGCTGAATAGGCGACTGAGATGTTGTGGCTTTCCAGCCAGATTCTCAGCGGATCATTATCAAATTGCCTGCCGTGGTCAAATACCAACATCTTTGGTAGACCGAACCTGGTGATGATATTTCGCCAGACCACTTTCCTGACCGCCGGCTCAGTGATGTTGGGCACTGCTTCGGCTTCCACCCATTTGGTGAAGTAGTCTATGGCGACAATCAAGAATTTTCTGCCCCCTGTGGCCACTGTGAAGGGTCCTAGAATGTCCATCCCCCATTGAGCGAAGGGGATGGGGGACATGATTGGCCTGAGTTCTTGGGCCGGAGCGTGGATCGATGGGGCAAAAAGTTGGCATTTCCTGCACTTCTGAGTCAGGCCCTTGGCGTCTGCCAGCATGGTAGGCCAGTAGTAGCCTGCTCTTAGGGCCTTGTGGGCCAGTGATCTCCCACCAATGTGATGCCCACAAATCCCTGAGTGGATGTCCTCCAATACCTCAGCGGCCTGATCCGCCCGCAGGCATTTGAGCAGGGGGTAGGTGAAAGACTTCTTGTAAAGCTCTTCATTAATGAGTATGAACCAGGCTGCTTTAGCCTGTATCTTCCTTTTTTGTAATGAGTCTGATGGTAAGATACCATGCTTCTTGTACTGGATGAAGGGAGTCATCCAGCTTTCTAGTTCTTTCTCCACTGTATTAACCACCTGACAGGGGTTAGTGGACTTCTCGTGTAAAACGTCGACCCATACTGATCTTCGGATGTCCTGCAGACTGGAGCTTGCCAGTTTTGACAGGGCGTCTGCTCTGTTGTTCTGGGATCGGGGGATCTGTTTGACCTCATATGATTTTAGGCCGGATAACTCTCCCTTCACCATCTCCAGGTATGTGGCCATTGCTTGGTCTCTTGCTTCGTATTCTCCATTGATTTGGTTGGCGATGAGCTGGGAGTCTGTCGCCAGGACAATTCGTTCTGCTCCTGCGGCTTTAGCTAGCCTGACGCCTGCGAGTACTGCCTCGTACTCTGCTTCGTTGTTTGATGCTGGGAAAACAAATCTGAGGGCGTGCTCAAAGTCAGCCCCTCCTGGGCTGGTTAGTACAACGCCTGCGCCTGCGCCATTGGCTGTTGAGGATCCGTCAGTATGCACGATCCATTCCTCGGCAGGGGTCTCTTCCTCCCCTGAATGGGAGCACTCAGCCAGAAAATCTGCTAAGGCTTGGGCCTTGATGGCTGTTCTCGGCTGGTAAGATATACCTAGCCCACTCAGCTCAATCGCCCACTTCAATAGTCTCCCTGATTTTTCAAAATTTTCCAGCACCTTCTCTAGCGGTTGGTCGGTGAGGACCACGACTGGATGCGCGTCAAAGTAAGGTCTGAGTTTCCTGGCAGCAATTATGACTGCGTAGGCGGCTTTTTCGACCATCGGATAATTCTTCTCGGCTGCCCCCAGCGCGTGACTTACAAAGTATATAGGCTGCTGGGCGCCTGCCTCTTCCCGTAAGATGACCGCGCTGATAGTTATATTGGTTACTGCAATGTAGAGGAAAAGCTTTTCTCCTGCTACTGGTCTTGCCAGAGTAGGGAGCTTCTTAAGATGGTCCTTTAACTGTTCAAAGGCCTCTTTCTGCTCGTTTTCCCATTTGAACTGTTTGTTTCCTTTCAGTATTTTGAAGAAAGGGGTGGCCTTATCTGCTGACCGGGCGACGAACCGTGCTAAGGCGGCCATGCGGCCCGTCAGGCGCTGGATGTCTCTGATGGTCTTGGGCTCAGGAAGGTCTAGAACTGCCTGAATTTTTTCGGGGTTGGCGTCTATCCCCCGAGAGCTGACCAAGAACCCCAGGAATTTGCCGGAGCGGACTCCAAATGTGCACTTATTTGGATTGAGTTTCATTTTGTAGGCGAGCAGGGAGCAAAAGGTCTCCTGCAGGTCCATCAGGTGCTCTCTGTCTTCTCTGCTTTTTACGATGGCGTCATCGACGTAAGCCTCGATGTTTCTGCCTTTTTGTTTTTCAAACACTTTATCAACTAACCGCTGGTATGTAGCCCCTGCGTTTTTAAGCCCGAATGGCATCATCTTGTACATGTAGGTGCCAGAACTAGTGATGAACGCGCACTTCACCCTGTCCGGCTGCCACAAGTATACTTGATGATACCCTGAAAAGGCGTCTAGGAAGCTTAGCATGGAATAACCACTGGTGGAGTCTACCAGTTGATCGATTCTGGGGAGCGGATAGCAGTCTTTCGGGCAGGCTTTGTTGAGGTTTGTAAAGTCCACGCACATTCTCCATGCGCCTGACGATTTTTTAACCATGACTACGTTTGCCAGCCATTCTGGATAGTCGCAGACCTCAATAAAATCTGCTTTCAAGAGTTTGTCAATCTCTTCCTTGATTGCGGCGTCTTTTTCTGCAGACATATTTCGCTTCTTCTGTTTTACAGGGCGGGCGTCTATGCTTACGTTCAGCTTGTGAACGATGCATGACGGATCAACGCCGGGCATCTCGTCTGTCGAGTAGGCGAATACGTCTTTGTTTTCTTTCAGCAACTTGATCAGTTCAGCCTGGTAGGACTCCTCCAGGTCAGCTCCTATTAGGACCTGCCTCCCTGGTTCCAAGTCTACTAGCATGCTTTCGCCCCCTGGCTCCAGGTGGTCGGACGCCGGGTGCTCGGCTGGTATTTCACCTTCCCTGCCGGGGGAACTGTCAGCCTTTCTTTTTCCTTTTCTTTCTTTTTCGTGTTCTTGCAGGGCCACAGAGTAGCATTGTCTGGCTGACTCTTGGTCCCCGCGCACTTTTCCTTCTAGTCCGAAATCGGTGACATATGCTATGGTGAGGGCCCTGATGGAGATGGCCGCCTCGATTTCGTCCAGGGTGGCTCTGCCAATTAGGGCATTGTAGGCGGATCTTGCATCCACAACAACAAAGGTTGCCCTGACGTTTCTGGCAGTAGAGCCTTCTCCAAAGGTCACGGGCAGGTCTATGACTCCCATGGGCAACACGCCTGCCCCACTGAATCCGTATAGCGATCCGGGGGCAGGTCGTAGGTGCCTTTTCTCCAGGCCCATCTTTTCGAAGGCATCTTTGTACAGTAGATTTGTGTATGCGCCAGTGTCTACCATACACCTCCGCACAATGTGGTTGCTGATCTCGAGGGACAGCACCAAAGGATCACTGTGCGGGTATACTACGCGCCCTGCATCATCAGGGGTGATGCTTAAGGTTACTCCCCTGGGACTCCCTGCTTTCTCAGCATAGCAGATCTGGTTTTTTAGTTCACGCATTTGTCTTTTTTGGCCTCTTCGACTGAGCTGGCCCTCAGTGCCCCCTGAAATTACATGGATCACCATGCGGTTCTGCACTGACCCTTCGGGTTTTTCAGATACTTCCTTTTGAGACTTATTCTTAGCTGCGTAGTTGGCTAACCATTCGTTCCTGATTAACTTCTCGATTTCGTCCTTCAGGTGACGGCATTCCTCGGTGGTATGGCCTATGCAGTCGTGGAAAGTGCAGAACTTCTTGGGGTCTCCTTTCGGGCTGCGAGGCTTGTTAGGGCGGTTCCATTTAGCAGTTTCTTTTTCCAGTTCGAAGATCTCCACCCTGGATTTGTTCAGGGCAGTGTAACTGTCGAACCTGGGCTGGTAGACTGTGCGCTCTTTCTTGGGAGTGTCTCCCTCTTCCCTTTGCTTGCCTGACTCACTTCTGCCCCGTCCACCCTGCGGTCCTCCTTGAGGCCTTGTTTGGCCTGCAGGGGTATCCGTCAGGCCGTGGAACTCCTCCTGCAGAATAAAACCTTCCGCAATTTTCCTAGCCATGGCCAAGGTTTCCGGCTGGGCCCTGATCATCTGGTTTTTCATTTCCCCTGGAAGCAGGGAGATGGTCAGGGCATAGGCGGCAGTGGAATCGTCGATCTCCCTGACCTGCTGGTAGGATAGATCAAACCTTCTCAGATATTCCCTCACACTTTCGCCCTTTTTCTGCTTCAGGGTCATAAGATCGAAACGAGTGAGGCGTCTTCTCTTATTCCCAGCATATTGTTCGAGGAAGATCTCGGCCAACTCTATGAAGAATCTGACTGACCCCTGGCGGAGGTCCCTGAACCACCCTTGTGCGAGCCCTACCAGGGTGGTTGGGAAAACTTTGCACCAGATAGCATCATCTACGTCATACATGCCCATGTGGCTCTCGAATGCTGCCAGGTGGTCTTCAGGGTCTGTTGTCCCATCAAATTTGATGGTCGACATTTTAATTTTTGGAATGGGGTACTCTTGTACCTCCTGATGAAGTGGGGTTTTTGTGGGCCTGCCCACCAATCGTGACCTGCTCTCCCCAGACTGGTTACCATGAATATCCCATTGTTTATGGGCTGGTTTCCTCGTGCTGGGGGAGCGGTGCCTTGGGGGCGGCCTGCTTGCCGCTTCATCTTCTGTCTCAGGGGAGACTTGTCTGGGTCTCTTCCTCTGGGAGTGACAGAAGCTCTCACCCTGGTGGTACTTTGGCTCGAGCGGTTGCCCTCGATTGAGCCTTGATTGCAGGCTTTGGGATAAACCGGGGGCTGACTGCTCTCTGGCTGCCGGAGTTAGCCTGGAGAAAACCCCGCCTGGTTTCTCTCCCAAGCGTTTTGACATAGGCTCCCTGGGCCTCATTCGCTCCTGTAATCCTCGGGATAAGCCTCCCTGCCCTCCAGACGCTGATTCTGTTGTGTGAATGGAAAACGCCTGCTGGACGGGTGGCTCTGGATTGCCGGTGGTAATGCGCCTTTGCACATGCGCATACGCTTGAGCCGTCCGTCTCGCTTTCCTCTGCGCATTTCTGGTGGCGGTCCGCCTCGTGCCCCCGGCCCCATCCCTACTGATTGGGGATGGTTGCCTGGGCGCCGATGCGACCCTGCCTACCAAATCCTCAGGAGTGAACTCCTGGTTCAGCATTGCAGAGAAGAACGCGGCTGTCTGCGCCATCTGAGCTGGGGTCAGGTTGAGAGCGTGACCTGGGTGTGTCCCCAACTCAGGTGTCACATCAGTGTTGGATCCGCCAAGGAGACTGGTTCCCCCTACCCCTAAGATCGTGGTAGGAGGAACCCTCTCCGACTGCGGCATACCGTACAGGGGGGCCACCGGTGGGACCGTCGGACCCGTTCCTGCACAGGCATCAATGATTTCTGGCATAATTGTTTTAGTTTTGTGATTATGAGTGGTTGATTTTAGTGGGTAACTCGTGAGCACAACCGTAAGCTCCCCACAGACGGCGCCAAATTGTTCCGGTCACGGAAACAATTTACCCGGCCTTGGATCCGGGCTATATGATCGGACTAATGGTGAACAATTGATCGTTTGATTTCCTTCAGCCTCCCCTTCCTCTCACTCCCTTGGTCGGACCTTCCCGGCGGAATTGGCCTACTCCCTGCACAATGAACGCACAGGGCCTCGGAGGTTGTCCGAGGAAACCCTCTCCGATGCCTAAGTCAGTCCGTGAAGTGCCTTGACGAACCTAGCTCGTGAGGAACTAGGTGGCGTTTTTAGGAGTAAGAGTCTAGAGAGAGAAAATCCAACCCTCTCTATGTGGGAAATGGGTAAGTATTTATACCTTCCCACAAGAGAGAGGAAAAGAGAAAGAAGAGGAGGGAAATGAGCGGATGCTGGTGCGACACGTGGACTCACCTTGTCCACCCATTTCCCCTTACCTTAGGCAAAATGACGGATGGGTCCCTGGCTTTCCTTTGGTCCTGCTTAGGCGGGAGCGCCTTGGAAGCAGACGGGAGGCCTGGTTTGCCCTGCATGGCAGGCGGCCAGGCTGCGCCAGGCGGCTAAGGGATTGAGGCCATATACTTGGAGGTTTCAATGAGCTTGACGAACAGTCTGCTGGGCAGGCCTTTCCTCTTTCCGGGTTGATCGCCTTGGGGCCTGACTGGCAGGCGGCCCGAGGTAGGCAACCGACCCCCATCAATATATATAATCAAACATTGCTTAGGTCAACTTGCGTATAACCCTTAAGCAACAAGATCGATGCCTCCTTCCTCTTCGTAGATTAGTTAGAATGACACAAAAACAATACTCCCTCTGTTTTTTTTAATATAAGTCATTATCACATTTCGAGACAACCCATTCTCTCTTCAATATCTCTCACAACATAAGAAAAAATACCATGAAATAAATGTATACTCATTTGAAAGCTCTTTTCGTAAGGAATTTTATGGTGCAATTTTTAAATTTTTTGGAATAATATATTTACATAAAAATTAATGTCAAACTCTCGCCTCGAAAAAGTAAAACGTCATATAAAAAAATACGGAGGGAGTATAAGTTAGTAATTATACTACTAATATAAGTTAGTAATTATACTACTCCCTCCGATTCATTGGGTTAGTAACATTTACTGTTCACACCAAAAATAAGAAAAGTAAATGTGGACCACAAAAGGTGATGTCATGTAAGATTAAACAATATAATAATATTAGATTGAGTGAATAGGTTGGGTGAGTAAAAAGTTAAGTGAATATTTTGAAATATAATAATGATAAGTGAAGGGTATGTTACTCATTTTATAAGAAAAATAAAGCCCAAAATAGAAATGTTGCAAAGCTGATGAATTTGCCAAATGTGGAATACGTTGCAAATCTAAAGAATCGGAGGGAGTACTAAATAACTTTGAAAAGAGAGAGTAGAAGATAAGAGAAAAAAGGATGGGGCTCTTGAAAAATGGTGGTTGATATACACCTTAAGAACTTAATTAGGAATTAAGTGAGTTTAATGAGCATATGAGGCTGGTTATATGAGGTCTTGGTCGTGCATATGGTGAGGGAACAAAAGATAGGCAAACAATTGACAACTAGTCGCCATACCCGTGCACCGCACAAGATTATATTGTTTTATGGCCTTTATAAATCGCAGTTTCGTCCTTTTGCCTCATAGTCCAATATTTATTTTATTGTTTATTCACTTTTTGTTTTGATTTCATGTCTTTGTAAGTTTATTTACTTTCACATGCATTCTTAAATTGTGAACAGGACGGAGCTTAGGAAGATTGAACGATCCAAGTTACGGAAATATATATGGCATGTATGTTAAATGAATGACAGGAAAAAAAAGGGTGGATTGAAAGTGCCGAAACATGCATGATGCATCAAACATGTCACCACAAGTAGGGTTGTGAGTGAGCCGAACTATTCGATTCGATTCGTGAAACTCGGCTCGAAAAAGGTTCGATTCGTATTCGATTCGTCCGATCAAATATAGGCCAAATAATAATTTGGTATTCGAACCAAATCAAGCCAAATATTTGGCTCGATTCGTTTCTACCCATTACTTGATCCATTTTTTTGGTGTATTTAAATTCATGGTTCATTTAGAAAATTTACCCTAAAATTTTACTTAAATATTGATATTCACGGTCCATTTTACTTAATACACGTCCAATTTTCTTAAACTCATGACCAGTTGAAACATTCAAACCGTCAATATAGAGCCGAATGTTGATTTATCGTCAGAAGTTTCACAACCATCACTTGCAAAACCACAAAGAAAATTTGCAAAAACAACCGTTGTCGAGCGCAAAAAAGCAAAGAAGAATTTAAAACTAGATTTAATTTAAAAACTTATTATTTGTGGATGAATTTTTATTGTAATAGATATTAAAGTCTCTAAAATAGAGATTTTGTTATGTAGATTTGCATTTTGTTTAGTTTTTTTATTTTATTAGGTCAAATCAAATATTATTCGATATTTGATTCGATAAAATCAAATATCAAACCAAATAATGATTTTCATTATTCGACGTTTTCAAACCAAATCAAACGTCGGTTCGAAAAAAAATCAAATCAAACCAAATAATGCCATTATTCGGTATAGTTCGGCTCGATCACAGCCCTAACCACAAGTGTAGTAAGGTAAATTAGACTGAAAGTGTGTTTTTCAGAATGTAAGTGAGTGATTATTGACGAAAATGAGATATAACGCTATAAGATTTAATGCATAATAACTAATAGTTCATTTTTTAAACTTTTATTGGAGAACGTAATCATATTGGATTATAACTTTGATCTTTATTCGTTTTTCTATCGCGTCTTTAATTGATATTTTCAAATTTTGACCTATTTTCTTCCATGGTTTATATTGTTACGATTGCTTACTTTTTTACTATCACTTCAGGTCTATAAAACATTTTGGGTGTGTTAGTTTTGTTCTTAAAATATAAACAATGTACTTGTAGTTGATGTACATAATAATTATTCACTTACCCCTTGTCTAGCTTTTTTTTTTCTCCTTTTTAATTGGTGTGTTTACCGCAGGCTCTAATTTTGTTTGGATGGTACACCGAGATTCATATTGAGGTTTGGTTGCAGGTCTAATTGGGTCGCTTTGGTTGTACACTTGGGTGCCATATTGAGGTTCATGCTCTGTAATAATTTTTGTATCCATTGTTGTAGGTGATAATACACTTATGAATAAATTATGGAAGGGGAAGATGAAGCGAGGTGGGAGCTAAGAAGTTTTTCCTCTTTTCTCTCTTCTTTATTAATTGATTGGATTTTTTTAATTAAAAAATTTGTTAATTGATTATCTCTGTTTTTAAACATATCTCTCCTTTCTTAATTTTGTTTGTCGGTTGTTTTAGTTGGTTTACCCAATCAAAGTAGAATACATGGCTTTATTTGAAGATAGTATTAGATAAATGATGGATAGAGGATGATTTGTTTGGGTTTTAAATTTTACTCCGTAACATATAGTGTATATAATATAAGACTCTCTCTTCATTTTCCTTCTCCCCTATGTTATATTTTTTTTGTTTCCTCAGTTTTTGTACATGATATTATACTAATAGTTGGTCGGAGGTCCGGATGTGTCATATTTTATTGTTTGACCTTGTGCTAGCTTTCCCTTTGTTTCATCTCGTCTACATTGTTGAGTTTGTTGCTCTTGCCATTTGTTGTGCTTGTTCATAATTCTCATGTTTCACATTTGTCTGTGTTAGTTTTGTTCTATTATTTTTCATTATTAGTTGTGTATTAGATTACGATTGAAGTTTATGGTGATGGTTTCCTTACGTTTCTTTTCCGTTTCACTTTTTCTTATTATCTGATGTGTCTTGTGTTATCTCTACTCCTCTTATCGGTTGGCTTGACCGTTATCTTATAATTCGTCCTAAACATTGTTCAATGAGTAGATTATACAATCAGTTATACATAGCTCTATGTACAACTGTGTAGACACCCACATTTTGACCGCCAGGTGTCTATAATAGTTCCCGCCAAACATCCGATGATGATTGGACGTAAACGTGCTTTGATAGACTCGGATATGGGCTTGTAATCATGGACATTTGGTTTAGACTTATCACGGAGTACAAATCTTACAAAACCAACCTCAAATCCAGGCCCAGTGGGTCGTTTCGAGTCAAATAACACTAATTTGGGTCGAATCCGACACCAGGGGTAAAACCGTCTTTTAGCGACCGAGTCAAAACCCGGTCAAAGATTTTCCCGAGACACGTGAGTCAGCCGTGACACTTCACACGGCTGATTCATACTCAAACTCCTACGAAATATCAGCTACAATAAACATTAAACAATTCTGTTAAAGGTAGAATTCGACCTCAAGTAGGAATTATATCCGGAAACCGAATCAGACACCAACCGAGCTCTAAATACTCGGCCAAGACATCCAAAACAGCCAAAACACTCCCCCACCAGCCGAGATATTTGGCTTCTTCACCAAGAAACGAGACTTTGGTTTCCTCTCGAACTCTCGTATTTCCTATCCAAACCGGTATTTCTTGTCACACAAGCAAGACTACCTCGATTCCTATAAATAGGACCTCCCTTTCAACACATAAGACACACATCATAGATCTATTATTCCTACACACACACACCATAGATCCATTATTCCTACATCACACATTCATCATCAATCATCGAAAGTCAGAAAATATACAACCTCGTAACGCCAAACAATTCCCGAGTAATCTCGACCCGACGAATCCGACCCCCAGCCGGCCGAAACCCGTCCCATTACACGTCCAAAATAACACCCTAACTCATCCTCATCATCTCGACGCTCCCAAGTCTAAGCCACTTTCCGACGAGCCTTATCCCGAGAAAACAAAGCATGTAGGTTGAGGGTGTAAATCAAACCCGATTCTTCTCTCCTTTTCTTCACGTTTTTTTTTCTCTTCTTTTTTTGTGTCGAGTCGTCGGTCCTCGTTTAATATGGGTCGTTTTCGCATATTTTTCAATATTTCTAATAATCGATATTTAAAAAAAAAAACTATTTTTTTATAACGTTCTTAAAATACGATATCGATTCTCTAATCGAATATCGTACCTAACAAGAACAAAATTAATTAATTCTCGTTGATGCTAATAAAATCGTTACATCTTTTAAACAAAATTCGACGATTTTATACGCGGAGAGAATTAACATCTTTTTCGTTCAAAATTCTTTTTTTTTTACTTTTCGTTCAAAACAAACTTTTTTTCAAAACCTTTTCTAAAGTCATTTCGACTATTCTATATCGATTTCATAATCGAATATCGAATACGACGAATATCGAAAATATGAATCGGGTATAAATTAATCCATATTTGTACGCGATTCATAAAAAATGACGGTTTTCGACAAATAATAAAAAACGGACAGACCGCCACGCGAGTCGCGCGTCTGTCAGGCGACTCGCGCGGTGGCCTGTTTGGCCGAGTCTTTTTTTCGTTTCCTCGTTTTTCTATTTTTTATTCTTTTCGAGTCTTACATAAAAAGCGACTTTCGCGACATATTTCGATAAATACTTTTTTTTGACCTCGGTCAACGCGTGCTAATCCATCACGTGTCATAAATCTTTTCAAAAATCATGCGTATTATTTATTTACTTCTTTATTCAATTTATTCATCGTTACTAACTCGTTTGTTCCTTGTTCGTAGCGATTTATTTTTTATCGTTTGTTTTATTAGACTAAAACGAATTCACATGCTAAAATAACTTTGACGTTATTAGTTTAACATGCATTAAACGACTTAGCAACCCATTTATTTTTCTCTCACATGTCTAGGGAAAATAATCTTTGCATATCATTCAATCGTCGAACTAACGCGTGTACGTAAAAAACGAACGATATCTTAGTAAAGGCCGCTAAGTGCGGGCGGGGTTGGGTGTTCTCAATGAACTTCCCAACACGTACCCTCACCCCTTACTCAGAACCATGGTTTCCGGATGTCCGAATCCATTGGCAACGAGAGTCATTCAATACACGATATCCGATAATGTCGGTATCGGTATCAAATGTTAAGGGACGAACCCGATAAGCTCTGACATCGGAAATGGACCATGTTCTAAATATGGCCCACTACGACATAGAGTGGGTTCGAATGATTCCGAATAACCACAAAATTCGGTGGCGACTCCTACTTCGATTTAAAATTCAATTCGACCCATCTCATATGGAGATTCATTCGCCTCCCCAAACCCGCGCGTGGCCGCGTCGGGGTGGACCTATGTCATGTCCACAATTTGGCGACTCCACTGGGGATCAACTGATGTGTCACTTACCATCGGCATCCTCAGGGTGAGACTCGAAAAGAAATCGTTCGAATAATAATGTACACGTTTTAGTTCAATGGTTCATGCATAACCCAAATTTTTCCCGGGCCGGTTACTTGTGACCGACGTCCCACTATACCACGGTGCATTCCCACTTGGGTGCACTAAAGACTTCGAGTGCGGAACTCGCATGGGTTTTACGGCAGGTTCTAAGACCAACTCGGCTTAGGAAGTCCATCCTGATTTGCGAGAATGCTATCGTCGTTGGTATAGACCCTATTTCGACCGACCGAGACTTAGACTAAGAGCATACATGGTGTCATTATACTGTTTCCGTGACTACATGCTACTTGATCTTCTTTGCTCTTTTTCAAAAACCGTCATTTTCAAAAACCCGCATCTTTTCAAACCCATCTATTTTTCAAAACCCGGAAAGCTACCAAATTTAGGACTTATGATTTTCACTCAAAATAGCCTATTTTTAGCCGGTATGCTGTCCAAACTTTCCATAAAAATTCAAAATCTCGGCCCGGTAACCTTTATTTTTTTTTTCGATTTTTCAAAAAAATTCCAACCCGACCTTGCTCGGTTTTCAAATCCAAATTCCCTTTTCAAAACTTTCTTCTTCTTAGGACTTCCCGTATTTAGCAGTGTCGGGTATTGTCATAAGTTGTTAGAATCTATAGCGTCGAAACTCCGTCGATCTTACATCACGAGTTTCTAGACCATCCCAAGTCCGCCTTATTTGTCAAGGCACGGTCCACCTACGTAGGACAAACTCCTACAAAGGGAAGCTCATTTACACAATCGAGTCCAAAGTCCGGGGAATTCTCACATGGATCTTTCTTCGAACGGGACTAGGCCCACTTTGCCAAAATCCAAGGAGAGTCCACCATCCACGAGTCACCCGTCTAGGAGTCGGTCTTCAGTCCCACTCGGGGGCTACCCTTTAGCGGGGCGATCAACCGCCTTTTCTCTAAGGATCAGGTCTTACACGTGTTGGCTCACGTACCCCACTTTCGAGTCACTTAGATGTCGCACCATTTGAGTCCTATCAAAGTCTTTAGTCTCACTCGGGGGCTGTCCTCCACCCGAGCAGTCAACCACGGTCACCTTAAGGGGTACCCTACGTTCATCCTGCACCGGCGTCCTTATGATGCCTTCTTCGTGTCGTACCTATGCTACGAATACTCGAGTCACCTAGGGTTAGGTCACCACGGTTGGTCCGAGCACGTGATACGGTCAAACATGGTCGCCCCCATTTTCGGATTCACCCTTATGCAGCTTGAGTCCAATTCGCAGTCGTTACTAGGGGTGTTCACCGGTCCAAACCCGGACCGGACCGGACCGGACCGGTTTGACCCGCGGACCGGAAACCCAAAAAACCCAAACCCGCGGACCGGACCGGTTACAAAGAAACCCGGACCGGACCCTCTTAAGACCGGACCGGACCGGACCGTAAAAATACACTAAATTTGATATTTTTTTAAAGTGTGGACCGGACCGGACCGGACCGGGGACCGGTTACCAACTTTTTTGGGACCCGGAGACCGGACCGGTACGTGCCCCGGTCTGGACCGACCCGGACCTTACGGTCCGGGTCAATTTTTGAACACCCCTAGTCGTTACCTCGTATAGATCAACGTTCGAGTATCCCGGTCCAAGAGTCTTTGTCGACCCGTCACCCCGGGCCGTGTCTAGTTTGACTCCCTCTCTTGCACTTGCGCAAAGCCGAGTTTAGGCGAGTCGTGGCACCCGTCTTTCTCTCCAATCAAAGACCTTACCAAAAAAAAACAACCAACCGAGCGTCCGAGTCCGGATTTGATTCGAGTCTAAGTCTGAGTTCGAGTCTAGGATATTCTACTCCTTTCAATTTCAAAATCCGAGTCAGAGTCATTTGTATTCTGTCATCTTTTCAAAAATTCAATAAAATCAGCTTTCAATATTTTATCTCCATGCTTTCATTATATGTTTCCGAGAACATGATGAGCACCATCGTACACTGTGAGCACATGCACGTGACTATTATAGGCACATCTATAATGACTGCAGGAAATCGAGCCCGTGTTTTCCTTTTACCTATTCCATGTCTGGTATAGAAAGCCACATAACTACCCGTAGCAGGAGCATATCGAATCCTATGACAAATCTGGGTAGTCTTCTAGTTTGGGTTCAAGACGGGGGGCAAGCTCACTTCCCACAATAAACACCCATCCAATAAGACTAGCCAGTCCCTACCTTAGATGTTAGTCTGACCGACAAAAAAAAAAGCTGGACAAAAAAAAAGAGCAAAAGGCCAAAACAAAAAAGCTGGCCATGATCAAAAAAGAATTATCAACATCTCTCGACTAGACACGGTCAACTCAAATGAAGAATCCCATGACCAGGGCTAAGAGGTCAACCCAAAGAATTCAAAAAACCATGACCGTGAAACAGTCAATTCAAAAATTATCAATACCCATACCATCCAATAGGGGAGAGACAGTCAAGCTGGTCAGCTAACACCACATCTAGCCTTCCCACATTACAACCCTCAAGACCTTCTCGAGACCTAGGCTAGAGACAGCCCAGAATTTTGAGGATTCAAGCTCCATAGGATACACCCTAACCTTTAGGGCCAGACATGGAAACCAGATCCCGCATTATCAACCTGCCCGATCGAAGTCCGAGTTATTTTTACTCGACTTCCCCCTTTCCTACCACATTACAATACCTTACCCTCGAAGCCTTAGCTCCACAAAATCGAGCTCCAGATTTCGAAACATCAAAGCCACTTGCGACCTAGCTCCACATTTCCAAAAACATCTAAACCAGTTACCAGCCCCAAACACGGGAATTCAACTTGCAGTCGGCATAGAACATGCCCAAATAGTTCACACCACCTCTGGGGGCTATCCCGGAGAATGCTCACAGTCACAGGATCAACATCCTAACTATTCTATCCCTTTGATCAAGACATCACTGGGAATGCACCTAGCCTACACCATCGCTGTGGCTAGTTACACACAAAGCCCTAGTAAACTAGGCACCATTATATATCTTTCAATCCACTGAACTACGGCTTGGTTTGATTTCACCACACGTGAATACGTAGACAGCCTTTCAACAGAGGCACAACCACCCACATTGACACAAATTCGAAAAAGCATCATCATTCCGGTCACGACACTGTCATTTTCTTAACAGTTAGCTTTGTCATTCTGGGGGCTTCTCCTAGGTAGAAGTTCTCCATCCACTCACTTAATCCAAATAATTTCAAAGTCTAGCCACATTTCTATAGTGTGTCCTAGTATTCGGCTCAGTCAAAGACGAGAATCTGTCAGGACTCGGAGCAATACCCACTTTGGAAATGTCCCAAAAATCAAAAATTCAAAAGGAGCATTAGACTACAGCATTGTTACTGCTAAAACAGTCTCATTACAGACTACTGCAATTCCCCTATAGCAGATCGTTCCCATTTCGATGTTCGACTGTGTTGCCACTCGCCTAGGCTACAGAATAAAGCAACTTAAGAGTCTTGTCATCTTAGGTGGCCTACCCCCTACCGAGTCACGGTCTAACCCTTAGAGAGTGAAAGTCGTGTCTGTCAACTCATCCTCTCGCGTCCAGAGTCGAGTCTGTCGGTATATCTCTCTTTTCAAATTCTCATTTTAAAATTTGCAAAACTCAGCCATTTGAGGAAATCCTTTTCCTAGTCACCACGGGAATAGGAATTTTTATCACACTTCATCTAGGCATACATGCCTAACCAGAGACTTTAGGAGTCCGTGTCAGAATCGGATTAGGAACCAAGTCATCCCAAGCATTCTAATTTCCAAAAAAAATTCATTTTCTTTCCAAAAAATCAATCAAAAATCATTTCTTCCCCAGTATGAGTCAGTGTTTCGCCTAAATGTTACATACAAATTATGTCAGCATACAGGTACACCCAAGACTCCCGAGAAATTCTAAGAAAAGTTCCCCAGTGGAAAGTTCAGGCGACATTTTCTACTGAAGAATCAGGATATATCTGTAAACAGATATACTCATAGCTTCCAAGGCAAGCTCCCGCGCAATTCTAAGACAGGATGTACCTGTAAACAGGTATACCCATAGCTTCCAAGGCAAGCTCCCGCGACATTATCAACATCAACCCAGGTATGATTTCTATTCTATGGCTGGCGAGCCCTTCACGCAGGTCTAATGGACTATAAACGACCCGATCGGAAGTCTGCCAGGTTTTAATCCTTGATTGACCTGGTAGCTACTCTGACTTTTGCCTTGTCCAAACCTCAGTCAGAGTGGGGGCTCTGTAGACACCCACATTTTGACCGCCAGGTGTCTATAATAGTTCCCGCCAAACATCCGATGATGATTGGACGTAAACGTGCTTTGATAGACTCGGATATGGGCTTGTAATCATGGACATTTGGTTTAGACTTATCACGGAGTACAAATCTTACAAAACCAACCTCAAATCCAGGCCCAGTGGGTCGTTTCGAGTCAAATAACACTAATTTGGGTCGAATCCGACACCAGGGGTAAAACCGTCTTTTAGCGACCGAGTCAAAACCCGGTCAAAGATTTTCCCGAGACACGTGAGTCAGCCGTGACACTTCACACGGCTGATTCATACTCAAACTCCTACGAATATCAGCTTCAATAAACATTAAACAATTCTGTTAAAGAATTCGACCTCAAGTAGGAATTATATCCGGAAACCGAATCAGACACCAACCGAGCTCCAAATACTCGGCCAAGACATCCAAAACAGCCAAAACACTCCCCCACCAGCCGAGATATTTGGTTTCTTCACCAAGAAACGAGACTTTGGTTTCCTCTCGAACTCTCGTATTTCCTATCCAAACCGGTATTTCTTGTCACACAAGCAAGACTACCTCGATTCCTATAAATAGGACCTCCCTTTCAACACATAAGACACACATCATAGATCTATTATTCCTACACACACACCATAGATCCATTATTCCTACATCACACATTCATCATCAATCATCGAAAGTCAGAAAATATACAACCTCGTAACGCCAAACAATTCCCGAGTAATCTCGACTCGACGAATCCGACCCCCAGCCGGCCGAAACCCGTCCCATTACACGTCCAAAATAACACCCTAACTCATCCTCATCATCTCGACGCTCCCAAGTCTAAGCCACTTTCCGACGAGCCTTATCCCGAGAAAACAAAGCATGTAGGTTGAGGGTGTAAATCAAACCCGATTCTTCTCTTCTTCTCTCCTTTTCTTCACGTTTTTTTTTCTCTTCTTTTTTTTGTGTCGAGTCGTCGGTCCTCGTTTAATATGGGTCGTTTTCGCATATTTTTCATTATTTCTAATAATCGATATTAAAAAAAAACTATTTTTTTTATAACGTTCTTAAAAT
Organism: Agrostemma githago; assembly: GCA_958450325.1. Lineage (NCBI taxonomy): Eukaryota > Viridiplantae > Streptophyta > Magnoliopsida > Caryophyllales > Caryophyllaceae > Agrostemma > Agrostemma githago. The sequence continues at coordinate 9,315,985 of OY288253.1, forward strand.
ACGATATCGATTCTCTAATCGAATATCGTACCTAACAAGAACAAAATTAATTAATTCTCGTTGATGCTAATAAAGTCGTTACATCTTTTTAAACAAAATTCGACGATTTTATACGCGGAAAGAATTAACATCTTTTTCGTTCAAAATTCTTTTTTTTTTTACTTTTCGTTCAAAACAAACTTTTTTTCAAAACCTTTTCTAAAGTCATTCCGACTATTCGATATCGATTTCATAATCGAATATCGAATACGACGAATATCAGAAATATGAATCGGGTATAAATTAATCCATATTTGTACGCGATTCATAAAAAATGACGGTTTCGACAAATAATAAAAAAACGAACAGACCGCCACGCGAGTCGCCCGTCTGTCAGGCGACTCGCGCGGTGGTCTGTTTGGCCGAGTCTTTTTTTCGTTTCCTCTTTTTTCTATTTTTTATTCTTTTTGAGTCTTACATAAAAAGCGACTTTCGCGACATATTTCGATAAATACTTTTTTTTGACCTCGGTCAACGCGTGCTAATCCATCACGTGTCATAAATCTTTTCAAAAATCATGCGTATTATTTATTTACTTCTTTATTCAATTTATTCATCGTTACTAACTCGTTTTCTCCTTGTTTGTAGCGATTTATTTTTTATTGTTTGTTTTATTAGACTAAAACGAATTCACATGCTAAAATAACTTCGACGTTATTAGTTTAACATGCATTAAACGACTTGACAACCCATTTATTTTTCTCTCACATGTCTAGGGAAAATAATCTTTGCATATTGATGGGGGTCGGTTGCCTGTCGTTGGCCGCCTGCCAATCAGGCCCCGAGGCGACCAAGTCCCAAAAGGGGGAAAGGTCTGTCCAGCAGCTTTTCCCATCAGTCATTGGAATCTCCAAGTGTGGCCCCAATCCCTTGGGCCGTCCGCCAAACGGAGTAAACCAAGCCTGCCGCCTGCTTCCAGGGCGTTCCCGCCTGAATGGAGCCGAAGGAAAACCGAGGACCCATCCGTCATTTTATCTAAGGTAAGGGGAAATGGGTGGACAAGGTAAGTCCACGTGTCGCGCCAACATCCACCCATTTCCCTCCTCTTCTTTCTCTTTTCCTCTCTCTTGTGGGAAGGTATAAATACTTACCCACTTCCCACATGAGAAGGGTTGGATTTTCTCTCTCTAGACTCTTACTCTTAAAACGCCGCCTAGTTCCTCACGAGCTAGGTTCATAAAGGCATTCCACGGACTGACTTAGGCATCGGAGAGGGTTTCCTCGGACAACCTCCGAGGCCCTGTGCGTTCATTGTGCAGGGAGCAGGCCGTTTTCCGCCGGGAAAGTCCGATCCAAGGAGTGAGAGGAAGGGGAGATCAAGGGAATCAAGCGACTAATTATCCATCATTAATTCAATTATACTACCCGGATTCTAGGCCGGGTAAATTGTTTCCGTAACCGGAACACATATCATTCAATCGTCGAACTAACGCGTGTACGTAAAAAACGAACGATATCTTAGTAAAGGCCGCTAAGTGCGGGCGGGGTTGGGTGTTCTCAATGAACTTCCCAACACGTACCCTCACTTCTTACTCAGAACCATGGTTTCCGGATGTCCGAATCCATTGGCAACGAGAGTCATTCAATACACGATATCCGATAATGTCGGTATCGGTATCAAATGCGAAGGGACGAACCCGATAAGCTCTGACATCGGAAATGGGCTATGTTTTAAATATGGCCCACTACGACATAGAGTGGGTTCGAATGCATGGTTCCGAATAACCACAAAATTCGGTGGCGACTCCTACTTCGATTTAAAATTCAATTCGATCCATCTCATATGGAGATTCATTCGCCTCCCCAAACCCGCGCTTGGCCGCGTCGGGGTGGACCTATGTCATGTCCATAAACTGGTTTTATGATTTTTTATATTATCACAAAGTTTTTTTAGCTTTGTTACAAACTTTTTGAGCTTTAGTGTAAAGTTGTCAAGTTAAATCACATAAATATTTAAGCTCAAAAACTTACAATTCAGCTCGAAAATAAACTTGTATAAACTCAATAAGTATACACAAAAGTTCAACAACTTTGAGATGGTTGTACATACGAATGGTGGTATAATACTATTTTCCAACACTGTTCGTGTTAATAGTTTATTGCGGAGTAATTGTTATGGTTAATTAGTCAAGGAAGATTAACCAGTATTAGCGTCTAATAACAACTTAAAATAAAATAATAATTAAAATAATAGTACTCATATTTTCCTAGGGTGATCGACTATATGTTTTGAAAATTTAGTTAGAAATTAAATCAAGATTTTTTTTCTATCCAATACCACTTATATATACCAACAATACATGGTTCATTTAAAGTTTATCTAAATTAATTATTTTTAATATTTAAAAAAAAAAAAAATTAACCAACTATCTGAATATATAAAATGCATAATTTTTTTTATAAAATATACAAATATAGTTTTTAATATCCTTAAATGCTCTCAAAATGAAATGAAGAAATTTGATGATTTTGTTTGAATTTAATAGTATATATATAGATTTGCATTTGATTATATACATTCAATACACAAATTAATTATTTTACTTTTTTTTAAAAAGAAAAGAAAAAAAATCAACCAATGAGAAGAGAGTGTCGTGGCTTCCTAAAATGCTCTCAAAATGAAATGAAGAAATATGATGATTTTGTTTGAGTTTTTTTTATGCGAACATATACCCAATGAAGCAGGAACAAAGTTGATAGCCACGCACATACCGAGTTAGTCTGGGCGGTGGAAAAAATCGGGGTCGCCTGCATCCAACGACAACAGTAAAACGACGTTTGGCGGCGGAAATCAGCTCGGTTTCGTTGTAGGTGGTGTAATGGGAAAGACAAGCACCCATTGTTGTAGGTGGTGGATTATAAGGGTGGAAGATAAAGAGGATTGGAGGTGAGAGGTGAATTAATGAAGCAATGAAGGTTGAAATTGATTGCTCACTTTGGATTCTACATAATCAATGGAGAAGAAGTTGATGAGTTTTACGTAATTTATGACAAACAAATAACCGACTTTGGCACTAATTAGGAACTCAACTCCATCATTTTCATTTTCTACCCAATCATATCATGCAAAGTGGGATACTTTAGAATTGAGCATTATTGGGTGAATAGAGCATGGAGAATGATTTGTTTTCTATTTAATAGAATATATAGATTGCTCAAAATGGTTAATCATGTATTAGAAGGAACATTACCCTATTTAGTGTTTTTGATTAGAAAAATATTTTTTGACCCTTAGAAGGTGACGGTATAGAGTGTATAAATATGATATTTTGGATTTATTTTGGTTTCACAAAGGTTAGGAAAGAAGTATGGGCATTGAAAATCGAGAAGCGATTAATCGGGTGAAAATTTCATTGCAAAGGAGTTGTCCAGCACAATATTTTTATGATTCACTTAGAAATTATAATTTTGAATTTGAATATTGTGTAGATCTTGGAAAAATAATAAAGTTAGGATTTAGAAACGTCTCAATCAGAGTTCGTATGAGAAAATAAGAATTGTTTTACAAAATCGCGCAGAATTGCGATAACGATAGAAATTTCAGTTTTGCAAACTGTAAAAAGTAATAAAAAGGTTCCAAAGGCACAAGAATTGAATATTAATATTAAAATAATTTGTCGAGACTGGATTTATTAATATTACTCGTTATTAGAAATAATTAAAATGGTCAAAAACACGGGGTGTAACATGACCCATTGCATATATCTAACTAGTTCGACCTAAGCATTACATGAGATTTAATTGGGTGGAAAAGGTCGATATCCATTTACATGTGGCACGATTATTTTAAAGGACACGACTCGATCTATTTGCTACGATTGGACTAAGGCCCTATTCTTTTGGACTAAAGTAGATAGACTGAACTAAACTTATATAACTGAACCGAACTGAAGTGAACAGAACATAACTGAACTGAAGTGTGCTGAAGAACGTACTGAGACAAAATAAGCTTCCTCCCCTTAGTAACACACTCTCTCCTCACTTTACATCACTTTACCTCCCTCAAACACACTGATCCCTCTCAAAACCCCCAAATTCCCCCAAAATCAAGAACTCTAACCCTATTCGGCAAAATCGACGAGAAATAGAAGACGACGAACCATTCACAATCAATCGACCCAATTCGTAAGGTAATTTCTCTTCTTTCCTCCTGCTATTTTCATTTGTCTTCGCAATTAGGGTTTTTTTTCTAACAAATCTCGAATTTCTGGGTTCATTAAAAACCATTTCCAATTTCTGGGTTTACATTTAGGGTTTAGAGTTGTTGTTTTCAATGGTAGTGATTCGAATTTCTGGGTTCATTAAAACCATTCCCAATTTCTGGGTTTATATTTAGGGTTTAGGGTTGTTGTTTTCAATGGTAGTGAATCGAATTTTTGTGTATGTAAATGTCATTGTTTCTGGGTTGTGTTCGTTAATGTCATTGTTTCTGGGTTCTTCGAGATAGTGACTTCTGTTAATTGCAGCCATGTCCATCCAAAGCGAGGTGCAGTCATCAGCTGGAGGCGAGAGATGTCACTGCGGCAATGAAGTTGCGCTGCTCACTTCTTGGACACATAAGAATCCCGGTTGACGCTTCAAGTGTTGCAAAGAATATAACAGGGTACTTGATACTCGTGGCTGTTTGTACTTCAAATGGGTTGACAAATGTCAAACTGAATGGCAAAGGGATGTAATTAGCCAATTGAAGATGGATAAGGAGTTTCTGGAATTGCAGAAGTCCGTTCTGGAAGTCACGAAGGACACTTTCTCGAACGGTATTCGGTTAACTGATATGAGGAATGATGACCTCAAGGCAATGTTGAGGTCGGCAGCTAAGAGGGATGCTATTTTGAAAAAGGCTGTCATTCTGTTGTCGGTGGTTTGTTTGATGCTTGTACTTGGTATCGCATTTGCTTAGTAAAGTGACTATGCAGTAATGTATTGTAATGTAGCGTAATGTATTGTAATGTACGTTCTACTAATGCCCTGAATTTGCAGATTGTATGTAAGCTCTATATAATAGAGCCATTTTGCAAGATAATGAAATGAGGATTTTATTAGAAAATTTAGCAATCACCATTACGGTAGTTCGTACATATCAACCAGCATTTATCCTGTCGTCCCGTCTAGGTGTACAACGGCCTTACTATATTATCTATTGCGGCACATACATCGACTGAGTCGTTTGCAGTTTCCATCTCCGCTACACGTTGGTACATGTATGGTGCGGGTCTGTAAGTAGCATACCTATCAAACATGACCCTGTTGGCATGTGTAGCCACCCATGCATATGGTCCGTGCTCACCCACCCCGTTGTTCCATTCCTCCTTCCCCTTGACTTCAGTTGAAACATTGTCGCCAGCTTGAATGCCGACACGCGGTCATCTCCAGACCTCCCAAAAGTGAGCAACATAGTCCCACGAAATTCAGCGCGATTCCAGAGGGGTTTAACCTTCTTTCATTGGTTAATCTAATCTACAACTTCAATTGGTAAGTAGCAAGGTTGACTGTGTGGTTGCTAGATAGAAAATGAAATGACTTCATGAATCTCTAATTTATTAATGTCGAATGATGCCAATGTAGTAATGGAGGAGTAACATTAGCCAATGTTTCAGCTTCCCTGTTTTCCCCCTTAAATTTCTTTGTTCTTTAATATTACCCCCAAAACCTATGTATCCATAAAATTAACCACCAAAGCCTATGTATCCATAAAATTAACCCCCAGAGTGATGTAAAAATATTTGATTTATTTTACCCCCATTATACAGACGAATTGTCACCAATTTGTACACAAAGACAAGGAATAAATGTGAAATAACTGATCTGGAATTGTGCACCTGAAAACCAAATGTGCAGTACTACATAGAAAATAGATCCAAAGTCATACAACCACAAGCAAAGTAGAGTTCTAAATCATAAGCAAAGTAGGTTTCATAAGCACAATAGGAGATACATCCAAGAGTTCTAAATCATATTTCCAGTTAAAGTCGAAGCTTGACTAAGAAGTTCGACAAAGTGACGTAAAGATTCGTCGCGAATCCCCACAATCAAACAAGAACATAACTTAACTAACTGGGTAACTAGGATAAGTCGGGTATCGAATCCACAGGGACAGTGAGATAAATGAAAAGTCTCGGGCTAGTTGAAGTTTTAGTCGGAGAAATTTGATTTGGGTTGAATACGTCTAAACTAATAAACTAAATTAACAAATTAGGAAAACGGTAACAAGTACAGAGTATAATAAAAGGGACTAGGGTCAAGGTTAACAAGTTAGTCTCAGAGGAGTTGTCGGAGTCATAAAATAGTTGATTAAGGTCAGTAATAGTCATAAGATAGGCTCTCTCGAGTCTCTAATTACCATAGGACGGTCCTAGAGGGCTCTCGCTACTTACTGGGTAGACCCACCAAATGAACGTTAGTCTAACTTAGACTCGGCTCTCGATCTTAAGTGTAGGTTAACTGAATTGATTAACTAATCTGGCCAGGACAAGAAAATCATACAGATATAACGTTCAAAAAGAGATTAATAACGATTAATCAACAATTAAATCAACTCGAAATAAAATCCCAATTAAGACGAACCGTCCTAACCCTAACCCTAGAAAATACTACTCAGACATGATTAAAACGAATCTAATTAATTTATCCAATACTAACAACATCATAACAAATCTAATAAAGAGATAAAGATGCAAACTTTGATAAACACGAGAAATTAAATAACCCAAACAAGCAATAATAACGGTAAAGGAGATGTGAGAAGAAAATTTATACCAACCAAAGTCTTGAACTATTGAAAAGAAATTAAGACGAAACTGAATCTACTATGAAAAACGGAGTGAAGTGTATCTCATGATAATACGGAATAAACGAGAGAATTACCCCAGAGAAAGTCCAAATCATGGAAACTACCCTAATCTAATTTTCCCCACTTGTCCTCTGTCCAACCTCCTAAAAACGTCATGCTCCCCTCTTCCTTTCTTTTTATTTTGTTTTTGCATGGAGTTGTCTCCAATCCTCCGTGAAGTTGGTCTTTTTGGACCCGTCCAACGCTCGTCTTTCGTACTATTTCCATTATCTTCTAATTTGTCTTGACCTGTCTTTTCTCGGTTGTTTCCGAAATGATACCTACAAAATAGAAACGAGACAAAGCAGTACCAAACTCTCAGAAAATAACAATTAATACGATAATTATAAATAAAACAACTAACTAACTCTAATTAAAGCTTAATAACGAATAATGAGCTATATAATAGTTATAGAACACAAAACCAGACTAAATAACGGGTAAAAGTAGGGGTAAATCACTACTAAAATATCAATTATCACAAAGCTTGTTGGTGTCTGAGGTTGTCCACTGGGTACTTGATTTGATGTTGAAGGGTTGACGTCGGAGGTGGAAGCTTGTGCAGTTGTTGCAGGTTGAGCTTGAGTAGCTTGAGCTTGAGTCTCTAAAATCATATGTGCTCTCTGGACATTCCTTGCCTGCCTCTTCCTCCTTGTCTCTACAACCCACTTCTTACCTCCCAAAGGCCTACCTCCAGGAGCCCTCTCTGCTGCAGATGTAGAGGGTGCAGTTGAGTTCTTGCATGTTCTTTTACTGTGTCCACGGCCGCCACAGTTGCTGCATTTGTTCACCTTCTTCCCCCTTCTAACCCGTTGCTCTTCGACTTCCCCAGCCTCTCTTATTCTTTTCTTGGACTTAGGCCTTCCAAGTAACCTTCTATGTGGTGGTGGGAGTGGCTCGGGCATACCAGCGTCCTCCTAATGTTTGACACCGGGCATAGGTGGGACAGGGGTTGAGTAAGCCAAAGTGTACCTCCCTATTGAGTAAACGTCGTCAACATAGTCGTATGGGTCCATCCTTTTTAGTAGCAGGCAGCTCAAGGCATGAACACAAGGCAACCCACTCAAACTCCAATGGTTGCAGGAACATGTTCTAGCATTCAAGCTCACAGCTGCAGTGTCGTTCTTGTAGTCGACTTCAAACTTACCCACATATGACTGAACGATAGTGCAAAACCTAGCATCATTCTCAGTAAACTCGAGGTACTTCGTGACATATGGCATCATCCTTCCCTCATATCTCTCCCCCATTTCCCTCCTCTGATAGAATATGTTCATCACATATTTCCTAATCCACTACATTTGTGTGAGAATTGGTTTGTCTCTGCACTCCTTCAGAACATTATTGAACACCTCACATATGTTGTTCAATAGCGTATCAGACTTACATTGGGTATCAAATGCATGTCTTGACCAATTTCTTGGAGGAATTTTTTCCAAGTAAGACCATGCTTCTTTGAAAACAACTCCAGCCCCAACATTTCTTTGTTGAATTCTCCCTGCAAACAATCCAATACGTTAGCATTTCTAGGGATACAGTAAGAATAAATGTCAAGTTAATGGCATGTTACCTTAGTTAAGGCCCTTGCAGCATTCCAGAAGGCAGCCTCGTACAACGGACCACCCCACCTTGTCTTGAAGTTTTCCCAAATATGTCTGACACAGTACCTTACGTTGCTCTTTGGGACCACATCAGAAAGAGCATCAACCAAGCTCTTCTACCTATCTGACATTATGGTCAGCCCTTCACCATCAGGCTTCCCCAAGTCAGAAATGAGTAACTCTAAAAACCATGTCCATGATTCCTTGTTCTCAACCTCCACCACTGCCCAAGCAATTGGCTATATGTTGTTGTTACCATCAATCCCAACTGCAGTGAGGATGATGCCAGGGTACGCACCTCTCAAATGGCAGCCATCAACAACAAAGGATGATTATCCTGCGTTGTACTTCCTAATTGCAGCAGCATAGTCCCAAACCCTAGCATACTGATCATTCGCATTCCCATATATTATCAATTTTGCTCTACACCTTGCATACCAACACTTGTTGTAGCTTACAAAAACGCCGAAGTCCTTAACCATATGCCTCTGAAAAGATCTCAACTTCCAATCAATGTTTTCTTTCCAGAACTCAATGTATTTCTCGGCTAAGTACTCAGTGGACACCTTCCTATTGTAGCTATTCATGACACAGTTGTGTTTCAATTGTAGAGATTTAATTTGGAATGTGCTAGAGTCAGGTAGTTTTCTAGCATGAATGTGAAAAAGACAAGAGTTCTTTACACCACAGGAACACTTACCGAGCTTAGACTTCTTGTTGTTCCACTCGCAATTGCACCTGTTCTTGCACTTAGCAGTCACCCTCTCCCTCTCGTTGTGAGTGTAGTAGAAATCATAGGAATTGGCAATGCTGTGATCTCTTAATGCTTTGCTAAAAATGTCTATACTACGGAATTTCAAACGAACCTTCAACTGAATCGGTTTACCAAAGTCTGTTTTGGAGTTGAATGTAGGGTAAATGCATCCCTCATCATCATCACTGTCAGCCAAACTGCGTAGCTCATCATCGTCACATATAGTGTCCTCACCAGCAAATACATTCAAGTTGTCGAGACCAAATATGTCTCTATCCTTGTTCTGCTTGGAGGTTTCGCCAAATGCCTCCTCCTCAGAGTTTCTGGCTTCTACTTTTGGACTTTCTTCTAAAAACTGCTCATCAAGATTCACACCAACTCAAATTCATTCAAACGGTGATCTGAATCATCAGCACTACTGATTTCAGAATCAGTGAGCTCATCATCATCCTCAGTGGCTTCTTTCCACTTCATTTTCTTCCCCTTACTTCTACTCCCCTTAATTTTACTCCCCTTATTTTTACTCGTCTTACTTTCACTACCCTTACCTGTACTACCCTTACCTCTCTTACTCCTCACAGGCACAGAACCATCATCCTCATCGTCACCAACAGGTACTCCACCTAAGCCATCCTCACTTGGAACAAAATCTTCATCACTTACTTCGTCGTCACCACTGGACTCTGTCTCAGCCACAACCTGCTTCCCCTTCCTCTGACCACCACTTCTTAAGCTTCTCAAAGTGTCTGCTATGATTTTTTCAACTTCGTCCTCAACCACCCCCTTCTTACTTTTTCTTTTACCTCTTTTTTTTAAGGTACTCAACAAAATATCTTCATCATCATCACCAACATTTCTTCTGTCATGTTATTCTTTCAAACAGTCTCTACCACCTAGATCTGTGTCTTGGTCAACCTTATCTAAGGCCACAGCCTCAGATTCAGTGGACTCTCCAAACACTAATTTCCTTTTGAATGGTAATTTATGCCCTCTTTTGCCTTCATTTATCTCAACTAAATGCTCCAATGGCTTATTGACACCAATTAAATGGGGATATTTTTTGGCTGCTTCAAGTGAACAAAGTGGTTGCTCTGTAGTGGGAATGGAGGGGTGACCAGAGGTGGAAGAGGTTCCCTTACTTATTCTAGGGCTTCTTCTCAAGGGTGAAGGTGAAGGGAGTTGTTTATTGTGAGTGGGTGGCTTTGTTGAGGGTGCTTTCAATGTGGAAGATTCCCTTATGGGGAAGTGGTTCCTTGGCATGTGCTGCTGTTTTTGTTCCACTAGGTCCATAGTAGGACGTTTGGTTCTTGGAAGAGGCACGTAACAACTTTTTTCTTACTGCCATGAACACCGTAATTGACCTCTCTTTTGTCATTGTCTTCAACAGACAGTCCACATCATGTGGACATGTAACCATTGCCTTCCCAATGATTTGAGCAAGTCTAGGATCAGCTCTAGTATAGTAAATTTCGAAGTCTCTCCTTCCCATTAAACGCTCTCCTAGATTTCTAAAGTATTGGACATTCACAGTTCGAGTATTTAACTCACATTCTAGATGCATACCACCCCTAACATATTCAGTTCTACCATTAACTAGAGCAAACTCACCACCAAAAAATGTTCGCAGATTGAACTCCATCTTAATCAGAATATAAACAAAATTACTTCAATTAACATTTCTTTCATGAAACAACCGGACATTAGTGTTCAATTTTGAATGTGCAAAATAAACAAAACTGAAATAGTGTTCAATTGAACCACGACATAAACACAAGTGCCCCCAAACAATAAACAATAGTGTTCAATTGAATTTTGAACCATAAATCCTAATTGGGAGCTTAAACACAGAAATTTCAATTTGAATGTGCAAAATTGCGAAGAGAGATTGAAAATAGCAAGAGGAAAGAAGATAAATTACCTTACGAATTGGATCGATTGATTGCGAATGGTTCGTCGTCTTCGATTTCTCGTCGATTTTGCCAATTAGAGTCAGGGTTCTTGATTTTGGGGGAATTTGGGGGTTTTGGGAGGGATCAGTGTGTTTGAGAGAGGAAAAGTGAGGTAAAGTGAGGAGAGAGTGTGTTACTAAGGGGAGGGGAAAATCTGGAAGAAAACAAGCGTAAGTCGCCGGAAAGAGGAGAGAAGGGGGCCGGGGGGTAAATTCTAATTTTTGTAAAACTTTGGGCGTAATATTTCTAAAAAATCTTTTTTGGGGTAATTTGTAAAATTCTGAACATAAAAGGGGTTATTAGTGATTTACTCTTTTATGTTTCTTATGTTACTTTTTGCACGTAGAATAAGAAAGTGGATAAACAATTGTAAAGTAATAGATGGTGTGCCTTATGAAATGGTTTGTGTCCAATGAGATAAAATTGTCTAATAAGAATAAAAAGGTTAAGTGGTTGAACAAAAAAGGAAAAAATAGAAACAGGAAGAAACATAAAAATAATAGACTTGGAACGAAATACGGAAGAAACGTAAAATACGGAGGGAAGGAGTATATCAAAATAGGAAAGTTTCCTAAAAAGTTTAAGATTAGGGAAACGATTGACAACAAAAGCCACTCCTATATATATAATCAATGAACTTGCTATATTCACACAACCAAACATTAGATTATATCAAAGAAAGCAACAGACTAAACATACAAACCATGATATCACCATGCAAGCATTCATACTTCGTAAACTTTAGATGCCTTGGTTACCAAAAAACCAAGATCGAATGTGGAGTTCCGTCGACGAAACCCTTGAACTATATCTACCCTAATATATGCGTCGTCGTCGAGGAGATGATCTGTCTCCGAGAAGAGAATATGCGGAAACTGATCCATGAGAATAAGCTACCCCTCTTATTACTCGACCTCGACAACACGCTGATCCACGCCATACGTGAGTGGAAGCTGGCAGCCGCGGACAAGGATTACATAAGGCTGACACAAAGGGAGATCGTGGAAGGGGTTGTTAACCCATCTTACATCAACCTCATGCTCAACAACTCGTACGCAGTCAAGAAGAGGCACGGTGTCACCGAATTCCTGCAACTATTGACCTCGCTCTTTGAGGTATCCATCTGCACCACGGCGGAGCGCTCTTATGCCAACGCGGTGGCTCGGATTCTAGACCCTTACATGTGCATATTCAAGTATGTCATTGCCCGGGAAGATTGCACCTTAACGGGGTCATAGGGGCTTGATATTGTTCTGTATCCGGAGCGAGTTACCGTTGTTGTAGATGATTCAAGGGAGGTTTGGGCAGGGTATACCGACAACCTAGTACAGATTGAGGCGTACAGATTCTTTGGTGCTGGGTTGGCCGCAGGAGGGAAGGGAGTCGAGTGGGCAGTTAAGGAGGAATGCAACAAAGGTGATATGGACATAGAGTTTCTTAGGGTTTTGACTCTGTTGAGGTCAGTGTATGAGAAGTTCTACAAGGGATATTCAAGGTCTAAAGATGTCAGAAAACTCATCAAGGATAATTTAGGTCAAGGGGTTAATGCTGGAGCCTAGCTAGAGGCCAGTTAGGGTTGAATAATATACATTACTCTATTCACTATTCCATCACTATTCACTAATAAGCAAGGTATGTACCTACCTACCTGTTCCATCTTCCTTCTTTGTTTTCATGTCTTAATTTCTATATTACTCATAATTATTTTCTCCAAAAAATACTCAAAAAAATGATTTTCTTTTAATCTTGTCAATTTTTCGTTTTCTTTCGTGAAACAATTTTTTTTTTATTTTGGGAGAACTTCTTGTTCCTATCTACCCTATCTTTCACTCTTATGCTTAAAAAAACTCAAAAAAATGATTTTTTTTAATCTTTTTAATTTTTCGATTCTTTCTTTTCGTAAAACGTTTTTTTTCGATTCGGAGAACTTCTTGTTCCTATCTACATTTCACTTTTATGTTTTAAAAAAAACTCAAAAAAATGTTTTATTTATCTAAAAACAAATAAAAAGAAAAAAAGAAAGAATTTTTTTTTCTTTACTTTTTATAAACAAAGAGAACACAAAACAATGTTGTCTATTTTTCTTTTTTTGAAAGTATCTATTCCTTTTTTGAGTCATACTTTGATTTCAACAAAAGTACTAAAAATCATTAAAAGTCTATAAAAAATCCTTTCAATTTTATGTTAATTTCATTTTCATATTATTTTTCAAAAAACGCTATATCCGTCGTTTTTGTCAAGATACGGAATGTTTTTTTTTTGCCTAAATTGTACTCTAAAAAAAGATTTTACTTGTTTTTTTTCCTCAAAATAAGATTTTTTCCTTTTATTTTTAAGTTTCGGTTTTTAATGGTTTTATTTAAACAAAACCAAGAAAAATAATAATTCAACGAACTCTTTTTAGTGTGTTTGGGATGCTTTGGTTTTCCACTTGCATGCATGCAGCTTTTGTTTACGTGTCATTACTTTGTGTATATATAGGTCAGGTCATGTCTAAAAAATCATTACTAGGGCGTCAGTTTTAGTTAGTTAAGGATGGAAGTCGGGGAGCTAGCTAAGCCAGTGTTACAAAATCGGCAGGTTATTATGAATAAACCATATATTTATTGGAGTATTATGCTGCATGCATGCATATATGACTCAATTGGAGCCTATACGTACAGCTTAAATAATTAATGAAATAAAATCCAAGTACGTAGGCATATTACTAATTGGTGTTTCAGTCCGTGTTTAGGGGATGATTTACATGATACCTGACCTTGCGGCTAATAAGTTTTCATCGCTTGAGATCTAATTTATTCATAATGTACAGTCTTAACGGTTCGTTTTACGTTGAAATGCTTCGATGCTTCGGAGGCTACCTGATTAATCAGGGGTCACAGTGGTCACGGGATGACTGCGACCGATGGTATGAGCATACGCAACCCTAAAATGTTTGCCCATTACACTAGCACATGACCTTCAAAATTGGGAACCAAGAGACATGCGAGGGGTGTGACCCCGTTAAAAGGTACTCAAAATGGAAATAAATATATCTCAAGAAATCAATCAAGGCACAATGCTTCGATGCTCTTGGAGGGAACTCGGTGAACGGGTTTAGCCACAGCGGTCACGGGATGACGCGACCAAGAGTATGAGCAATAAGTATAGCCCTTTATAATGTCCACCAAGTCATTGCACTGTGTGTTGAAAGTTGGTTATCCAAACTTCAGGACTCTAGCAGTTTATCTACAAAATAGGATCATGTTTTCCTTTCAGTTAATTTCTTTTCTAGCATTGCAGTTATTGAGTTTGAGTCAAGTTCCATCTTTGAACCACTAAGTTAGTGGAAAGAGTGGAGATTAGTTAACGTACTATTTAACTATTGTATTTCCCTTTCAGTAAAGTAATGAATGCAAGCACTCTTTCCCTTCCAATTCTACAATATCAAAATCACAAATACTTACAACATTTGGTATCAGAGCAACCGGGTTCAAGGTCCAAGAACACCGGTAAATATTGTTCACAATGCAGAACAATGGTTCGAACTCTGCCTCACAATTGCATGTCTTTAATGGTGTGAAATACCATTTTTGGAGTCTGAAGATGCAGACTTTGTTCAAGTCACAGGAATTGTGGAGTTTGTAGAAGACGGGTTTGATGATAGCAGCACTGCAGAAGCAGATCAGCAGCTAAGGGAGAAGAGAAAGAAAGATTCCAAAGCATTGTTTATGATTCAACAAGCTTTGGATGATGAGGTGTTTCCCCGAATTGCTTCTGCTACTACATCGAAATAGGCTTGGGATACTCTAAAGCAAGAGTTTCTTGGAGATAAGAAGGTGGTTACAGTTCGTCTGCAATCACTGAGGAGGGAGTTTGAAACTACTCTCATGGATGATAAGGAGTCAGTTCAAGACTACTTATCTAAAGTCTCGAGTTTGGTTCAGCAAATGAGGTCCTATGGGGAGAAGTTGAACAATGAGCAAGTAGTAGGAAAGGTGCTAAGAAGCCTGACACCCAAATATGACCACGTTGTTGCAGCAATAGAAGAATCAAAGGATATGGCCACATACACCTTTGATGAGTTAATGGGTTCACTTCAGGCTCATGAAGAGAGACTCAACAGATCCTCTGAAAAGAAAGAGGAGAAAGCATTTCAAGTTAAGACTGAATCGGCACACAAGAAAGGTCTAGTCAGTATCAAGGTAGAGGACGAGGCAGAGGTGGTCATAGAGGAAGAGGTGGTCGAGGCAGACAGCAGTGGAATGGCGGGAGAGGCGGAAAAAGTGAAAATAATCAGTGGAGCGATGACCAGAATCAAGCACAAAAAGGTAGTAGTAGTACAGTAAAATGTTATTACTGCACGAAACCTGGTCACAAAATAGCACAATGTTGGAAGAAAGAAAGGGATCAGGCTGAGCAAAGTCAGGATCAAAAGGCCAACATGGTCGAGCAGGAAGAAAAGTTGTTTTTGACAAGAGAAGGGTCTCAAACAGTAGAAAATGGGGTCTGGTACATTGACAGTGGTTGCTCTAACCACATGTCAAGCACCAAATCCATGTTTAAGGAGTTGGATGAGACAAAGAAAAGCAAAGTAAGGCTTGGCAACGATAAGCAATTGGTGGTTGAAGGAACGGGTACAGTAGCTGTCAAGACACAACAAGGCAACAGTAAGCTGTTATACAATGTTCAGTATGTACCATTTCTTGCATAAAATTTGCTTATTGTTGGTCAGTTATTGAATTCTGGTTTTTCGGTGATGTTTGATGATGACTCATGCTTGATAAAAGATAGAATGGAGGATTGGTTTTATTTATAAAATAGAATTCATCAACTTATCCAAATTTTTCGATGTGGGATAATTTATTTAAGTTTATAGTCTTCCATCAGCTCTTTTTAAGACTAAAAAAAATGCATCATTACTCTTGTTTATAATATAAAATTTCATCATCTCACTAATATAGAATTTCATCATCACCTCACACCTCACTATAATTTTTCAATGTGAGATGATTTTAAATTTGTAGTCTTATATATTAAAAGTTTTTTTAAGACTCAAAAGTTTTTTTGTCGATATTTAAAACCGAATGATTACTAATATTTATAATATAGAATTTCATCACCCCTTCATAATTTTTTGATGTGAGATAATTTAAAAGTTTTTCTCGGTCGATATTTAAAATCGAATGATTACTCTTATTTATAATATAAAATTTCATCACTCCACGATAATTAATTGAGGTTTATAGTCCTAAGAACACTTTTTGAGATTCAAAACACTTTTAGTAGATATCAAAGAACGAATGATTACTCTTATTTATAACATAGAATTTCATCATCATATTATAACTTGTCGATGTGGGATAATTTTACAACTGTTATATGTAATAAATTCATCACATGATGTGAAACAAATATATGAAATTTATACTCTAATGAAAGCATTTTTTTTACCACGAATCTAATTATTTTACTTTTATAATTTATTTTACGATAACGTTTTTAAAAAATGAACTCTAAAAGTTTTAACCTCAAACTTGTAAAACATCACATTAATATATATATATATATATATATATATATATATATATATATATATATATATATATATATATATTGGAAGCTTTTGGCATGTTTGACCAAAAAATATGTTGATTATGGTGTTTGGTAAATGATATTTTGTAATGGCATATTGAGGTCCAATATGCTGCTAGGAGCAGCATATTGAGTTAGCGCATTGATTTTTTTTTTTACTTCTTTACCCTTTGCAAATCTCTTAACCCTATATTAGTTATTCTAACTCTTTCATAAATTACCCTTTCTAATTAGTTGAAATGTACGCTTTCGTCTTCCCCTTGATTTTTTATGTCATCAATTTGATACACAACGACTTTATGCACTCTTTAATTCATGTCTGGTTATTTCGTTGGAATCAATTTATAATCTCCGGCCGAGATTTCATAAACTAAAAAAAATATCAACTCTTCGTGATAATATTTGTTCAGCTTTAATGGATACATTGGCTAGTAGAATAGATCAGAAGTAATTTTAAAGTTGTTCGTGTGATGTATATATGTTGACGTATATTTAATCAAATATTTATAGATGTCCTTTTTTGTCATTTTACAAAACAGTTAAACAATCAGCTAATTTAAAACTGCTAATTATCAAACCATACAAAAACAATCTACTAATTAAATCTGCTAGTCAAACTGCCAATTGATTCTGCTAGTCAAATCTGCTTTCTTAATCTGCTTCTGCCAATATTAATCCGTTGTTTACCAAACCTGGCCATATTATAATGATTAAAAGATTCTCTATTTGATTTTTTATTATTATTTATGATACTTTCCTAATTTGAGGTTTGATGAAACGGATCAATGATATCGCTCGAAAAAAGCCTAATATATATATATATATATATTGATATTGATATATTGATTGATTGATGAGTATAAAAGAAGATACCAAAACCGCTGATGTCGCAGCGTGAAATATCATCTTTTATACTCAATCTGAAATTTCATTCAACATGGTCATTTAGGGAAGTTTTAAACAAAAGAGTACCGCTAATTCTGAAAAGAAAAAAAATCATTGATTGCAGGACACCATTCACACTCCACGAAAATCGCTAATCAATTTAATTTCCCCTTCCCATGAATTTCTCTCTTCCTTGTAAACCTAACATGCTCCCTAATAAATTATTATTGTTGTTGTTATTAATCCCCCGTTCCAATAAATTCTTTGCATTTGATTTTTCACACTTTTCAATGCACGTTTTCTTTTGTCCATATCTTTAGCTACATATTTCTAAAAATTATAAAAATTTGATATTTATTACGCACTCGATTAAACAATTTAAACAAGATCCCACGTGACTATATTTTATCTTATATACTACTGTAGAAATTATATCGACAATTTCCTCAACTTATGAATAATGTCCAAAAAGTAAATGCAAAGAACCTAGTGAAACGGAGGAAGTATTTCACACTCCCGGTTGTTGTTATTGTTGTTATTATAGTTATTATTGTTATTACTACTGCTGCTGCTGCTGCTACTACTACTATTATTATTATTTCTGCATTTCAGGTTCAGCTTAGCTCAGTTCAGTTCAACTTATTAACTCAGTTCACTTCAGTGAAAAAGGACATGGCCAAAATAATTTGTACTCCGTATTAGGTGATATAGTTGTATAGATGATAAAAACCAAATTCGTATAATAAATGATAAACAATAACGTACGTAATAAAAACGGATAATGAATTGATGATTATACCCGACCAAAACCAAACAAAACCTAGTTCGACCTGAACATGACCAAACCCGACCCGAACCAAGGAACCGACTTGGAAATGATCCGCATCTGAAAACGAGTCGATATCCCTAAAAAATATGAAAATAGCAAACGCGAAATGATCTGGCCCGACCCAAAGTCATTGTGAAACTCAACCGACCAACCCGACCCGATTGACTTGTTTGCCAGGTCTAGCGACAACCCAACCCGAACTCGACCCACCCGTCCGATTGTCATCTTTAATAATGTCCACTCGAAAATAAAATTATTCGTATGTCACAAGATTTATTTAAAAATTAATTATTTAATTGTAATTATTCGAGTTATAAAATAAACGTAGGTAATGAGATAAAAAGAAAAAAATAAAATAAGGTAGGCAGAAAGTTGAGGTGAGATAAATAATAAAATAATACAGTATAAAATAAGGTATGTGAGGTGAGAAAGTCTGAGATGAGTCTATTCGCATTGAAGAGAGTTTCATTTAGTATATATATATATATATGTGTGTGTGTGTGTGAGTGTGTGTGTGTGTGTGTGTGTGTATATATATATATATTAATGTGACATTTTACAAGTTTGAGGTTAAAACTTTTAGAGTTCATTTTTTAAAAACATTATCGTAAAATAAATTATAAAAGTGAAATAATTAGATTCGTGGTAAAAAAAATGCTTTCATTAGAGTATAAATTTCATATATTTGTTTCACATCATGTGATGAATTTATTACATATAACAGTTGTAAAATTATCCCACATCGACAAATTATAATATGATGATGAAATTCTGTGTTATAAATAAGAGTAATCATTCGTTCTTTGATATCTACTAAAAGTGTTTTGAATCTCAAAAAGTGTTCTTAGAACTATAAACCTCAATTAATTATCGTGGGGTGATGAAATTTTATATTATAAATAAGAGTAATCATTCGATTTTAAATATCGACCGAGAAAAACTTTTAAATTATCTCACATCAAAAAATTATGAAGGGGTGATGAAATTCTATATTATAAATATTAGTAATCATTCGGTTTTAAATATCGACAAAAAAACTTTTGAGTCTTAAAAAAACTTTTAATATATAAGACTACAAATTTAAAATCATCCCACATTGAAAAATTATAGTGAGGTGTGAGGTGATGATGAAATTCTATATTAGTGAGATGATGAAATTTTATATTATAAACAAGAGTAATGATGCATTTTTTTTAGTCTTAAAAAGAGCTGATGAGAGACTATAAACTTAAATAAATTATCCCACATCGAAAAATTTGGATTAGTTGATGAATTCTATTTTATAAATAAAACTAATCCTTCATTCTTAAATATCAATCAAAAAAACTTCTAAGTCTTAAAAAGTCTCTTAATAAGACTACAAACTTAAGTAAAATCTTAAGATTATAAATCTTAAGTAATTATCCCACATCGAAAAAATCTTTTGAGTGTTAAAGAGCTCTTAAAATTATAAATCTTAAGTAATTATCCCACATCAAAAAATTGTGATGAAGTTATGAAATTCTACATTATAAATAAGAGTATCATTGTTTTTAAATATTGACCAAAAAACTTTTCAGCCTTAAAAATTCTCTTAATAAGACTACAACATAAAATTAAAATAAGATGATGATGATTCTATATTATAAATAGAAGTAATCATTTATTCTATTGAGTCTTTAAAAGAGCCCTTAAGACAGTAAATTATCCTACATCGAAAAATTATTAAAAAAATCTATCTTTTAAATAAGTGTAATCATTCATCATTAGATATCAACCAAAACTCTTTTGAGCTTTAGATGACTTGATTAAGTTCTATATTATACTCCCTCCGTTTCATTTGATTCCATACGTTTTCCTTTTATATCCGTTTCATTTAATTCCATAGATTTCCTTATTTGATCATCCATTTGGTTAGTAAATGACTATATTACCCTTATTTAATCCTCATAATTTCATCCACCCAACCCCCACCCAAACCCTAATTTCTCGTCACTCCTGTCACTCTCTCTCCCATCTGCCTCTTCACTCCCCCTCTCATCTCTCTCTCTCTCTCATCTGTCTCTTTACTCTACCAAATCTTCAACTGTATCATTATCATCTCCCTCATTTTTCGTCAATCAACCCCCCTCCTATCTACTCTCCAATGGCGGATCCAGTAAAAAAATGATGGCGCATCTACTCCTCTTTTGGATGAAGTTTCTGCGAAATCAGTCACCAAAAACGTGGTTGATGATGTTGCTAAGGTGGAGATCCCGGAAGGTGAGAGGTTTTGGAAGGGTATGAAAGTTGATGATATTGATCCAGACGAGTTATTTAAAACTTCGGAGAACGAAGGTGAGGGCAAGGCTGACACTAACGATGCGGATCCATCTCTGCAAATGTCTTCTGAATCGGCTTTTACTTACTTGAGGCCGGGTTTCAGAGGATATAAATACTGTCACTTTAACGAGGACGGTGATTATGTGAGATATGTCGATGATGGTAGAGAGGTTATCTACAATGGATCGGTTGATACAGACTCGGGTTGGAATAGATATACTTATAAACATTGGCGTAGACAAAGAAAGGGGTTGCCTCTGAGTTCCGACTCCGACGAGGAGGTCTCTTCTCGATCTCCTACTAAAAAAATCGTCTAGGCAGGTATATATTTTGACTTCTGACTCCGATGAGGAGGTATATACGAGTATGAATCAAAATCCTCTGAATGTTGGGTTGTTTTACTGTTTTTTAGTGTTTGTTTGTTGAGAAAGGAACATCTTTTTTGTGTTAGTGTTGGTGAGAAAGTTAGAGTGAGTTCAGTGAGTTTGTGTTGGTGTTTGTTCAACAAAAGATGGCATGTTTTCTTGTTTGTTATTGATCAAATTGTTCAAATTGATACCCCATGTTGTACTACAAGTTGTTCAACTTGAATTTGAGGAGGTACAAAATTAATATGCATGTTAAATTGTTCAAATTCTATACTGTCAAATTGTTTAAATAGTTTTAATCATAAATGACTTCATATTAACCAAAATGATAATGGGGGTAGAACTTACAAAAATATACATGTGCATGTATTACTTACAAAATGGGCTTCAACTAAGCCATAAAAAAAGTTACTGTATACCCCTTGTCGTACTACTAATATGTACGACGACTCCAATACTCCCATTCAACCCAAAAGTAGATCTTCGACTCCAATACCCCATTCAACCCAAAAGTAGATCTCCTTTGAAACATATACTTGTGCATTCTCATGTTGTTCATTGTTGTTGTTCACATTCTCCAATGCATGTAGTGCTCTTTGTAGACATTCAATGTTCGGTTTCACTTTTGTTTCATCAACTTGAGAATTTTGTAGCCTCTTCTTCCCAATGTGTGGTATTGAGTATGAATTGCAACCTTGAACCCTCAAAATTTCATTCATGCATGCATGTAGGGAAATCCATACAAATTTCAATTTCTCATTATCGACTTCATCAAATGCCCTACTAACCGCATCCACAAGTTGGATTATAGACTTAGGTGACTTTTTATGATAAAGTGTTTGAATGGACCTAAAAAACCCCAAGTCCAAAATGTTTAAATCGGGACTATTTGGGGGTTGACAAACTAGCTCCATATCAAACCCATCGGATCTTGCAACACGTAAAAAATCTATGTCGTTGGTGATATGTGCGGTTTTGCATTGTCTTGTTGAATGTAAATCTTTCCACTTGCATCTAGGGGTCACTTAGATTTGATTGCGGGAATGACTTTCTCAAGTAGGCATTGTTTAACCACTTTCTTTGTAATACTTTCAATGGGTCTTACTTCTAATGTTCCCTTCTCTCTATTCTTGCTTGACCTTAACACGGGAATGACTTTCTCAAATGCCAATTTTCCTGTCAAATAAGACACCACCATCCTCATCATATCTAGGCCTAGCAACGGCCGTCATAAACATAATTTTGGTTATGTACTTTTTCGATTGACATGTTCTATGTGGATGTTCTTCATTAGGCAACAAGTAGTACTTTTGGTTAATTCTAGTCATGTAGAAGAACTTTTCATCAATGTGGACAACATTGCACATTTCATCATAGATTAAATTTAATTTTCACCTAATGAACTTGCACTTATCTTTCTTAAAACCCGATGCAATCTAACCAATTTGTTTTGTTGAGTTAGTGATGGTCTAATGGCACTAGAATGACTTTTCATTTCACCCTTTTCAACTAATCTCCAAACCGTGGTGTGAGATAAATTTAAACCATTTGCCAAATCTCTAAGACACATTTTATCACTTAAATCAATAGATTTTACCTTTTCGGGGTCAATGAAGCTTGTTGTTGTTCTTCCTTTGTATTTTCGATCCACATTCACCACTTGACCATCTTTGATTTGTGCTTGGACTTCCTTCCAAATTAGACTAATGGTAAGTCGTTTCACACCAAAATCCTTGCTAAGTTGGTTAATGTACCCATGTTGAAGCTTTCCATTCTTATACCTTAAGATCATTAGTTGGCTAATCTCCTTTTTTCCATATTTGTCAACCTTTTTTGTTTAGTAATTATTGGTGTTGGTGCTTGTGGGTTAACAACAAGAACTTGATTGTTGGTTGTTTCACTCCCCCTAACCCACTCCCTTAGAGTCACAACAAGCTCTTAATTTTGATGTAAAATTGACAAGTTTGTTGCTTGTTGTGCATTTGATGGCCTTCTTTGCCGTTGTTGGCTACTTTCATTGTTGGTGGGCTGTTGCTGCCTGTTTGTACGTGGTTGTTTGGCCTACTGAAGTTGGTTGATTGTTGCAGTTGGAGGCTGATTTTCTGCTGCATGTTGAAGACTGCGAAGAAGGCTGCTGCATGTTGTTGTTGGTTGGTTTGTTGGAAGTTGTAAGCTGCTGTTTGTTGTTGTTTGTAGTTGATTTTCATTTTCATTTTGATGAAGGCTATTATTAAATGTAAAATTAGACATGCTTATGAATTATTTGGTTCATTTAGTTTGTGTTGTGAATTTAGATTTAAGTTGTAAGTCTATTTATAATGGAGAATGTAGTATGTTCAATTTGGGAGGGAACATTCAAAATTCCTCTTTTGTTAATGAAATTCTCATTTCGGAGGGAAAATCTCATTTTTCATTTAATTATTTTGGAGCCAAATCTGAAAGTTGGCCTAATTTTGGGGACCAAAAATTAAAATTAGAGCCAAAATGGAACAAATGGAGGGAAGAAATTTGGTGGAAACAAAAGTAGTCTAAATAAATATAAGGGTAAAATAGTAACTTCAACAAAAAAAATACATCTTTCCAACACCACCTAAATTATTGTGCTAAAGTCAAACGTATGGTATCATATGAAACGAAGGGAGTAAATAAGAGTAATCATTCGTCCATAAATCAGGGTAATGAAATTTTTTTATATAATTAAAAGTAATCATCGTCCTTAGATCTCAACAGAAAAAAAAAAGTTTTAAGACTATAAAATTAAGTAAAATTATTTCGTATTGAAAGAATAATTTCAGTGGAAGATGTTGTGTTTTTTAGTAGGTGGTTTATCTCGCATGTCCCACATTGAAAGAATAATGTCACTGTTTGAAATTTATTATGAGTTTTAAAAATACTTTTTTCTTCCATAATCGTAGTTAATATATAAAATATCAATTTATTCTTATTTTTATAATTTCATATAAGACCTTTTATTTCTATAAAAAAAAAATCCAATGTAATTAAGCCAATTAACCCGTGCAGCACACGAGCTTTAATCTAGTATAATAATAAAGATGGGAAGGAAAGAAAGGAAAGTAGAGGAGGATTGATAAGTGTATATTAATTTTTGGAACGTACAATTCTTGTAATTACGATTATTATTTTTTGATTCGTTTAAATATAGCAAGTACGTAGTATATTTTTGACTTAAAAATTGATAAAAAAAACGAACCAAAGTAATTTTTTTTATTCGTTTTCTTATCCTAACATGATTCACCTGTGACGGAAAAAAAAAAAGCAAAGACATACAAGAATTAAACTGAATGTGTTTTGTTTTAACTTAATTAACCCATGTTAATTTGACCCACAGACTTTCAACTAACCCGAATTATTAGGAATTACTACCATAAATTTTGGAACACTAACTCCAATAGGAGATCTATCTTATCCTCCTTTGTAAGGGCATTAGTAATGGTGTCAAATGAGGAGTTTCTTAACCTTTAAGAAGCTCCTTCTCCATTGTTCCTCACAATAAGGAGCTCCTTATATGAAATTAGTTACTAAAGTAAGAAGTCTGTTTCATGTCATAAAAAGAGAGAAAGAGAGGGAACCACATAGAAAATATGGAACTTTTACCACGAGGAGAATTAAGAAATTACATAATTAATAATGTGAGCTGATGTGTCAATGAAAAAGTTTAGTAAGAAACCGTAACCATTGTTATTGCCCTAAAGGGTAACCGACTAATCGTTGTTAATTAATCCAATTTTTTTTCATATATCTATATAGTTATTAATCGAATACGGAGTAAGGTAATAAATTCACGTTTGTAATAGCGTTAATCCAACACGTATTTGATCCTAGTCGGACGTGAATAATGTATTTTTGAAAGCCAAAATACTTCCGACCCTATTTTTACTAAATTACATACGTAGAAATGACGGAAGCTGAAACTCAAATTCTTCCTAACAACGTGTCCCACAGGCACAGGCACATGCCCGTCTACTCCCCATCCATCAGCTTATCATCATCTACCAGTCATTGGAAAGATCTATTACTGACTCCGGATGACATGTCACGTGTGCCAACCACCTGACAAGTAAAATTCCAGCTAGTATGATATGGCTCAAAAAATATAGTAGAAACCTTAAGTGAACACACTGAATTTTGAGAAAGATTGATGATTATATTGATAGATATAGTTGTTCAACCTTAAAGATTGACAGGCTATGAATGACAATTCTGCAGTGACTATCACTTGAGAATATATCAACGTAATACAATTTAGGCTAAATTTCATGATAATCCTTCCTTATTCTAGCAATCTGTATATATAGAGATATGCCTTAGACTATTGAGCACACTGACAACTAATTAGAATAACGGCTAGTGGTCCTTGCATTGTCTTGTGAGTTATTCATTCCTCCTGGTCATTGTACCTGCTGTACTGTTGTACTGCTGTACTGCTTCTTTTGCTGTCATAGCATTCTTCCCTCTTGCAGTATGGTAGTTTGCTTGGGTTGGATTTCCATCCTTAGTAGCTCAGTTGGGCTTGTTTCCCTTTGCCTTAGGTCTTCAGTGTTGAGCTGGACTGTATCAATACCCTCCTCTTGGACTGATCCTTGACCCCAAGGATCAAAGTTGGGCCAATTCCTCTTCAAATCATATAGGTACTCCCATGTGGCATCTTCAATGCCTGAATTTTCCCATTTAACCAGTACCTTGGTGACTTTGATCCTTCCTCTCTTAGTGGATTAACTTGCTAAGATTAGCTCAGGTCCTTCTTCTGTGTTAGGAGTAGTAATCTGTGCAGGTGGTTGCCCATAGTGTTTCTTAAGGAGAGACACATGGAAAGTATGGCGAACCTTTGAGTGTGGTGGGAGTGCAAGTTTGTAAGTCACCTTACCTATTTTCTTTAGAACTTCATAGGGGCCATAGTATCTCTTTGCCAACTTCTGGTTAGTTTTACTGCTTACTGAGGATTGTCTGTAGGGTTGTAGTTTGAGATATACCCATTCACCTACTTCAAAGACTCTGCCACTTCTCTTCTTTCACTAAGACCACAGGTAAAGAATAAGGGCTTACATTGTGTTTAATGACTCCACTATCCAGTAATTCCTTCACCGTGGACTCTATCACATCCTTTGCAACATAGGGTATTTGTAGGGCCTAAGGTTTACTGGTTGAGCATTATTTTTAAGGGGAATTCTGTGGTTATGCTCGGCTCGGCAGGGTGGCAAACCCTCCGGTTCTTCAAATACAGTAGGATATTGTTCCAAGACTTGTTGTAGTTCCCGTGGTATAGCAGGGGGAGAGATCTGAATAGCAAAAAATTCCACTTTGACTCTTGTTTGATGAATCAGAGCCAACTATTCTCCTTCGGTTATTGCTTTTTCTAGAATCTTGGCAGTGGAATTCTTAAGTTTAGCCTTACTTGCCCCCTTTACCTTGTCCCTCCTTCTCCCATGAGTGAACTCCATAGTGAGATTTAGGAAGTCCCAAGTAATAGGACCTAGCATTGCCAGCCACTGTACTCCAAGCACTGCATCACACCCTCCTAGTTGGATGGCAAAAAAATCAGCATAGAAGTGAGTATCTCTTATCTTGCATTTAAGTTGTTGTGTTTTGTGAGAGCATGACAATTTCCCTCCATTTTCCACTGCTTTATCGAAAGCAGGAACCTGAACCAGAGGTATTCCTAACTTAGAGATCACTTCCATATCCATAAAATTGTGAGAACTCCCACTGTCTACCAAAACACTCAACACCTTCTTATCCACCTGTACTGGAATTCTCATGGTTTGAAAGTGATGTTGCCCAGCTAAAGCGTAAGCAAAAATCTGAGCACACTCTCCAGTTCCCTCCCCTTCGTCCCTCTCTTCAAATTGATCCTCCCCTGAGTCAGTCTCCTCAATTTCCATGACATATAGTTGTTTCTTATTTTTGCACTTGTGTTGGGGGGTGTACTTCTCATCACAGGAAAAGCAAAGACCTTTAGCCTTTCTTTCTTCATATTCTTGATTGGCTAGTTTGAATTTAGGTTCATAAGGAGTATTTGTTTTGTGGGGTGTGTCTTTTAAGTAGGCAGATGATTTTGGGGTGAAAGGAGTGGTGGTCTGAAATACGGGTGATTTTGAGGAAGGAAGGGTATTTTTGTAGCTGGAAGAAGTGAAATGGGGTTTGTTTTTGCTTTTGTTTAAGGCCAATGCAGTTTCTTGTAGTTTAGCCAACTCATATGCCATTTGAATATCCTTGGGTTTAAGCATTCTGACCATAATAGCAATACTATCATCCAGACCCGACAAGAAACAACTTAATGCATAGGACGGTTGCAAGTTTAACTTACTTAGTAGGACGTCAAACTGGTCATGATAGGACTGCACAGACTCGCCTTCTTCCTGTTTGAGTTGTAGAAGCTCAGACATTGGATCTTCAAGACTGTTTCCAAATCTGGTCTCCAATGATGTCTTGTACTCCTCCCACTCGATGGCAGTGTTGGTACCCCTGCCTTTTACATATGCCTGATGCCAAGCAAGCGCTCTGGATTCCAGATGCATTGACACATACGTAACTTTCAGTTTACTCTCAATGCTGGTCATAGAGAAAAATTGGTTACATTTGAACAACCAACTCTCTAGATCGTCTCCATTAAATATGGGGAATTTAATGGTCGGTGACCTGATCATACTATTGGGTGTAGCACCATCCTTTTGCAAGGCAAGGTCTGCTAATGTTTGTATCACTTGTTGTAACTGAGTTTTTAGAGCTTCCACATCTTCTTTGAGTGTTGGGCCGGACATGATGCAAATTTTAGTTGGTTTCTTTTTGGTTTTGAGGATTTTTGTAGAACTAAGGTAAAAAGATGGAGTGAAAAGAAGCGAGTTTTTCTTGGGGTTGGTTCTTAGATTTTCTCTAATGGTCGGGAAAGGATTTACACAGGTCAGAGGAGTCTTAGCCCTGATACCAAATGATATGGCTCAAAAAATGTAGTAGAAACCTTAAGTGAACACACTGAATTTTGAGGAAGATTGATGATTATATTGATAGATATAGCTGTTCAACCTTAAAGATTGATAGGCTATGAATGACAATTCTGCAGTGACTATCACTTGAGAATATATCAACGTAATACAATTTAGGCTAAATTTCATGATGATCATTCCTTATTCTAGCAGTCTGTGTATATAGAGATATGCCTTAGATTATTGAGCACACTGACAGCTAATTAGAATAACGGCTAGTGGTCCTTGTCTTGTGAGTAATTCATTCCTCCTGGTCATTGTACCTGCTGTACTGCTTCTTTTGCTGTCATAGCATACTTCCCCCCTTGCAGTATGGTAGTTTGCTTGGGTTGGATTTTCATCCTTGGTAGCTCAGTTGGGCCTGTTTCCCTTTGCCTTAGATCTTCAGTGTTGGGCTGGACTGTATCATAGTACCCGCAAATGGCATGGCAGTACATGTACATCACCAAGGAGAATATATAGTTCAGTGGCTGAAGGAGTTATGTCCACTGTCCTACGGATTAACCCGCTTAAGTCTATGTATCCGATATGCCTTGCTAGAGGTCGATGTTGGGTTGACATGTAAATAGGTTACGTGTCTGGTAGTCTTAAGTGGGCCCATTGGGTCACACACAATATGTACGGGATATTATTAATATATATCGATATATTAAATATATATCGGGTCAGTAGTAATACGAACCCAGCTGCGTTGTCCGGTTATGGTAATTAGAGTTATAGTAATAATCTAATTATGGTAATTAGAGTTATTGTAATAACCTAATTCCACTTTCTCATCTCTCCTATATAAGGAGGTTCATATGATGAATCAATATATGGAATTAAGAGTATTGATTCATAATATATATATACGGAGTATTCTTCTTATAAGGAGTTATAAGAGAGGTATAGAGAGAAGTTGTGAGACGGTCTCACCTACCTTTATACTAGCATATACGTCGCAGTTCTGTACCCGTGTGGATACCAAAGGAGGCATCACATTCGGGGTGCTTTATTCTGTCCGTGGAGATTATTTATTCTGTCCGTGGAGATTATTTATTCTGTCCGTGAAGATTATATTTATTTTTGGGTTTATTATACTTCTTATTAATACGTTGTTCCGCTGCAAATAAGGTATAATTGTTATCCCTCTACTTTTGTCTTTTCGGTTAATACTCGTAACAGGTCCTTGGGTTTAAGGGTTGTAACCCTACAGTGGTATCAGAGCCTCTGTTACGTAGTATTAATCTAATAGACGTGAATCTATGTCTCATAATTGGTTATGAGGGATTCACCGGCGTATTAATTTGATTATATGTTCCATCGTGCGAGAACTGTTCTCATGTTTCATATAGGCCGTGTGAAACTTGGATTAATTATGAATATGCCGCAATATTATATTCCATGCCACAATTTTGTTTTGGCTGATCATGCGTTACATAGGCATGTGATTGTTTCACACTTGGTAGTAGTTGTTTTACGTTTCGTTTCATTGGTTTTGCACCTAGTTTATCGTCTTATTGATCAAGTTAGGGTTTGTTTTAATTTACGAATTTAATTTGTTAAATTCTAAAATTGACTCGTAAAATTAATTTAAGATCTAATATTGATTATTTTTAATTTAATTTTGCCCTAAATTGACCCATTATTATTCTCAATTTCCTTGTTAACGATGAGACTAATTTGATTAGTCAAGATTCGATTGAAATTGGGAACGTAAAATTACAAGAATTTATCGTTAACGATGAGACCTAATAAGATTAGGACAAGACTCGTTTTAATTATGGTGGAGACGGAACGAAACAAGGTCAACCCGGTCGACACGAGTGTGACTAGATCGGAACGGATGTGACTCGGTAGGCACGAGTATGTCCCGGTCGGAACAGGATGACTCGGGCGGCAAAGGTTTGACCAAGACGACACAATATTTACTCGGACGACATGGTGTCGGGTCGAGCGACGCTTTTAAGAAAAGTTGTTTTCTTGCGTTTGTGTGTTGATTATGAATCAAACATGGATTATACTTTATTTTTCCGGATCAAAGAAAAATTAGTTTTCTAAATCGGCTAAATAATTTTATGCATTTTAATTATCATATTATCATAAATGGATCGGAAAAAGAGTTTCTCGAGTCTTATTTGATTTTGATGAATTGTTCATCTATATGACAATTATAAGTTGCAGATCGATTGTGAATCGAGTTTTGTATATCCGTTCAGTTTTTCCGGGTGGGAAATTGTTCCTCGTAGTTGGAAAAATGAAAGATATTGGTGAAATTGTTCAAACCAAATAGGAATTATGAATTGTAATATGATTACGAATCAAAATATATATATATGGGATCTTTTAACTTGTTCTACGCACAATTCACTAATAACAATTGAATAATGATGTCATATGATGCATCAATTTTATTGTTTAGACTTGTGACTTGTGTGACTAGAACTGATAGGTCATCTTGTAAGTTGACCTTGGAGCATGTTTAGGACCCATAATGCATTTAATCCCTCGCACAAATATTAAGATTGCCTTTCCAGAATTGACCACTACAACAATTTCATACCATTGGTTGAAGTGACTGCCTAAGCGGTGCTTTATTTGCCGATGTGTGTGGACTGAGTAGGTGGGTAACCGTTACCCACAGGTTCAATCTGGTTTGCTTAACATTGCTATCAAGTCGGACTTGGGCTTTGAGGCAAATAGTTGGTGTCATATGATGACTAATTCCGACGAACCAAGAATTACATAGAGATGTAATTGACAAGTTTGTTGTCTACCTTTACTTTTGGAGCTTGAGTAGTGAGCCCAAGTTCACTTGAGCGACAAAAGGTTTAGGATCTTGGAATATTATGCGAACTTGAGGGTAGTTTTCATGATTTTATCTTAAAATTGTTTAAGATTATTAATATTAATTATCGTTTTACTTTGCATATAGTTGTAGTTGTAAGTTAGTCACCTTTATCACATTTATTAAAGATGAGTTTGAATTGTTCAACCTTGTCGATTGGTATCTTGAGAATTGTTTTCAAAATTAGAGATATGGATTTTGTCATTGGGAAGGATAATTTCGACAAATTATAACCAGTGTCAATGTACAGTATGGATTGTATAATTAGAGTCATGGAGATGACTACTATAAGTACTAAAATCAATTGTTTTAATAAAGGGAATCCTTTCCATTAAGTGAGAAAATGTTAAAGATGGTCTAATTAATCCATATCATACGATGACGTGATTATATTGATAATCAGGAAATTTTGGATGCTTCTTTCTAGAATTAGGAATTGAAATCGTTTCAATTAGTCCTAAGTTTAGGTCACTTTATTATGAATAAACATGTGACTTAATAAGGTTTCTCACCTTCTAGCATAAGATGTTAAAAGACGATTGAATATTGTATCAAGAAGGCAAATAATACTAATGTTCTAGGAGTTCATTAAGAAAATTGCTTGAGATAATGATTAATGAATCTAAGATGTTGGTTAAAGTAAGGGAAGGATAATTGTTATCATACCCAAACTTGTTGCCAAATTTAGATTAGGTACGATTTTATTTTAGTTATTAATGTAATGAAAAATATATGACATTGGTAGATAGTTTCTAGAAATGTCTAGAAAATCTGCAAATCAATTATTAAAGTATGACTTCTGGTGTGTATGTTACTAGAGTAATTGTTACTTTCATTCCATTGTTTTGGTACAAGATACACAATGCAACTATTACATTGTGGATGTGATGGCTCAAAGAGGGTGGAATAATGGTATATAAGTGAAGTATTTTATGATGAAATGAACAAACGTTGTTGTTTCATATATAAAAGGAAAATCACTTAATTTTCCATAAAGCTGAATACTGGAAATGAATAATTGTCATTCTTGTACTAGTCATAAGCAAGAATATTGATTCTGTTTCATGTATGGGCATGAAAAGTTTTAATAAAAGTAGAAAAATTGTTGCTCTATACCTTGCAAGATTATGAAGTACAATAAGGCTAACATGATTGTTGGACTTTACATTTCTAGTAGTGAATGTTTTTATTTGTAACATAACAATCAAAATGTTTCGTCCCTCAACACAAGTTTTACCTATTATGGCATTGTCCTTAATCCATGATACAAGAAACATTAGAATAAATTTCATAATGAGAAATTATAAACCTTATTGATAAGGATCAACTGAGGTAAATGGATCTTGTCTAGATGGATAAATGACATTAGAAGTGACTCCTATTAATTGTAGTGGGAGGGTACTTAGACTTGTTGGATCACACATATACAGATACATGTGAGTTTAACTAGTGATGTTGCAAAAATGGATAACATGTACGGTTTTGTTCATTTGATGAAATTTGAAATTGAATGCTTTGAATTGTTCAAAGTACAAGATCAACTTGATAAGTTGGTACGAGTTGTTTGATATGATTGAAACAGGAAGGAATTGAACTAAAAGATTGTGATCATCTTAGAAGTAGTGAAAAGTGTTTCAAACTACATCGAACCATATTTGATATGATTTGGTTTACGATGAGTTATGCAGATTTTATTGACGCTTTAGAAGCTTATGCACTATAAAAGTCTTTGTACAAATGTTGATGAGATTGTCCATATAAGTCGGAGAATAGACATTATATGAGATATGGATTGAAAATGTTCTTAAAAGTATGTTCTTAATTATCAAGTCAAGTTTAAAAAAAAATGTTTTCTAGAATTTAAACTCAATTATGGCATGTGTTTTATTAAGGGTATTATGTTAACTAGTGTAGATCCCGTGCGATTGCATGGTGTTTGGTAGATATTGCATTATAATATGTTTTTCATATAATAATGCAACTGTGCGAAGAAGATAATATTTTATAGCATTCATAACACTTTGTTGAATATGTTTGTAGCTCGGGGTCTGTAGTATTAAATATGTTGGAGACAACACAGCACAAACCTGAAATAAAAAAGAGTCCATGTAATACTTCTCATTTAATTTGTCTAACTTTGTTAATTAATAAATGATATCATAAGGTAATGAGAAATATATGAAGTCGTAGCACATTTGAAATGACAGAGTGATGTACATGTACTTATGCATACAATCCATACAGTCCTCACAATCTCACATATAATATGGCAGTAAGAAGATAAATAGTAGTGTAAAAGTATAAGGTTATACTTCTATAAGATTACATCATCTGAGGTTTTGGAAGACTTCCTTGTACACTACATTGTCGGTAGTGTTTCCCAAAACATTTTCCTTGTCACAGATCAATATCTTCAAACCTCGCTTGTTCGTTACTCGTGAATGTTATGGCATAATTTATAAGAATATTCTATATTTATGATCATCTACGAATGTGGTAGTATCTCGAATTTATTCTCGAATGTGGTAATATTCTCGAATTATACCTCCTCCAATCTTTATTTATCTTCCTCTTTGATTAAATTATATCTCACATATATTAAACAAAGGGGAAGATTATTAAAAATCGGAGGGAGTATATGATTATACATGATAGTAGTATACCAATCAAATAATAGTTATATTCTATATTCTATATGAGTATATATTATATTTCGTATATGATAGTATCCAATTAAAAAAGTCTATCTAAACCAATCACACAAATCATGTCAGTTATATACAAAATCAAAAGATTGATCGTCTTCTATAATTAAAAGATTGATTTTAAATCAAAAAGATATACAATTATATCGTGTAGAACTAATTATAATAATATCTTCTAGTATAGACTCAATTAACCAAAATTTCATTTCTAGTATAGACCCCGTGCATGTATGCACGGTATTTATAGAAATTTATATATTTTTAGTTAATTATTTATACAGAATGGATTTTAATTAACAATCTGATAATTTTTCATTTTTTCTATCTTTGTTTTTGGATATAATAAAATAATTTGAAATTGTGTAATTAATCAAAATAACGACCTCGACTAATATCATGAAATATGTTGTCCAAAAAAATTATTATTACAATCATTTCTCGTTTAAATATTTTTTATTATAATATATGAATAAATTGTGAAATGTATATTCACTTTAAATTTATTTTAAAATAGAGTATATAATTTTCTACTCTTGATGTTTAGATGTACTCACTCGGTCTCGTTCGTTTGTTTGCCTTTAATTAAAATACTACTCACAATAAATATAAAAGACAAACAAATGAATGGAACGGAGAGAGTAGTTATTCTCTATGATCTCAGTATATATCATTTGTTCATAAAAGTTCAGAGTTGTTGTTCGAGATTCAAGCAACTATATTTCTGCAATTTATTTTCAACGATACACCCATCATTAGTTTTTAAATACGTAACTTGTAAATATTCTTTATATGATATGATTCATAATTGAGTGTGATTCTTTTCTTATTTGTTATATTGATTTTATCCAGATTAAGTGCTTAAAATTCATTCGGGAAAAAGTTTTGATAATTTTTATTCTCTTAGTAGCTAATAAAGGATTACAGTATTTAATTACAGTGTTATACAATCATGATTATTACAAAAATAAAATGTATTTCCGTTGGTATTCATATAGTGAAGTTTTAAACAAACATATTCTAGTTTGAGGATTGATTAATAATGAATAATTTGGTTATAATTTGGTTAATTAATACGGAGTAATTTAATACTGTAGAAACGGATTATTTTCCTAATTTTCCTTAATTAAATTATTGAAGTGTATAGCTTTAGGATTAATTTAGTGATAATTGAAACAATGAGATATTGTGGTGTAGTGGTAGAGAATAGGTACTACATATCTAAGGTCAAGGGTTCAATTCGCATATAACACATTTCACTTGCTTTATTAATTCTTTTTATTTTTTGTAGTGGATAACTTTAGGCGGGAAAAATTGAA
This sequence comes from Agrostemma githago, assembly GCA_958450325.1. Lineage (NCBI taxonomy): Eukaryota > Viridiplantae > Streptophyta > Magnoliopsida > Caryophyllales > Caryophyllaceae > Agrostemma > Agrostemma githago. The sequence goes on from OY288253.1 coordinate 9,350,963, forward strand.
GGATTGTTATTTGGTTAGTGGAAAATGGAGATTCTACTAACCATCCAAATAACAAAATTGTTTTGTTGCATGGAGTGGTATGTTTCTTTTAAAAATATGTGATTTCTAACGGAAACAATGGGAGTAGAATCGACCTTGAATTGTTCAAGATTAACAGGATTTCTCTACAACTGTTGAAGAGGATATTGATGCATCCATGAAAAGTCATGATCATCTTACCTGTAAAGTATTACCCTACATAGGTTTGACCTATGATGAAACAATAATGGGCAAAGACTCCAAAATGCACATAAAATCTAATAGATTCCATATACCATAACTACCAAGTATAGACTTTGGTTAAATGGGTCTTATAGTGAAGAACAGTCTTCAATATATATAAAGACGATGTAGATTGATATAAGAGTATCTGTGAAGCATAGTTGGTAGTTAAGGATTGATCTCATAGTAATGACTGTGGAAAAACTTTTTTACAACGTTATGCTTAAGTCTATTAAGATTGATTTAGCATTTTGAATGTCATCACTCATCATGATGAGTTTTGGACAAATGTATGTGGAATATATTTCTTGAAAAGAAATGTACAAGATGGTGTATGAGACACATCATATGAATTTCATATTATCAGAATGGCCAGACAACTGTGAATGATCCAATTTGATTGGAGCAAGTATTATGGAGTAGTAACTTCGTTCTCAATGTGGTAATTCAAATATGTTTTGTTTTCCATTGAGAGGAAGAGAGACAAATTGTGTACAAGAGGCTAGTGAGAGTGCATTTATTGTTATGATTTGGTATGTAAGTGACATACTTCTCTAACTAAGCGACATTTGATTGCTTTAGTCTATGAGACTTTGCCAGAAATGTGTTTATTATGTACTCGTGTGACGAGTAGATACTAATCTGGTGAGTGTCACTAGACAGCAATCTAAGGATTATTCTTATGAGCTTAAGAAGCAAAAGAGAATTATTTAAGAGATGCGCATGATGTGATAATCGAATTATTGTAACAAGTTACAACGATTCATATTTCCAAATAGACAAAGATGACGTGAGATTGTAATCTCAGTAAATTTTGTTTTGGATAAGAAGTTGTGTGTTGGAATGGTTCCAAACAACAACTTTATGACTAATATTATAACTAAAGTTAGTGTTCTATTGCTTTTGAAGCAAATAGACGTTTGATTACGAATCAAGCACACACTCAACTTTATAGTTTATGAAGCAATTTGTTGCTTATGAAACTAACAGTTTGCCCTAATTGAGAGAAGGTAGATTGATTATATGTTTGTAAATAACCGATACAAATGTTGTATATCCCGAAACCTCCTCTACATAAAGATCATATTGTTATGATTGGTATAAGACGCATGAGCGAGTGGTCTTAGTACTTTTAGAGGTGTTTGGTTTAGTGGGAGTTATTTCGATAATTGATATATGTATGACATATTGTCATTTGGTTAATGTAACCGAATTTTGTCCCTAAATAATTTACATTGATGAAATAGATCACTAAGTACGTGACTTAGTCTTGGAACTCTATTTGGATGATATAATTATTTTGTCTCTAGTCAGGGTATTGTGTTGGGACATTTGAATACCCTTAAATGACTAGTGTGTGAGTTGGTTGATGACTAAGTTCCTTGAGTCATAGGTATTGAGATACTAAACCAGGCACACAGGTGTATGTTAAGAACATGTATTAGACAGACCCGCCGAAAAGGATTTTACTAAGATTTCGCTTAGTGTCAGTAAAGTTCTTTGCAAGTTATGAACTTGTACGGTCTTTAGACCTGAGTCTTTGACTATTCTATACATGTGATGTGCATCCTTTGATACTATTCCTCGTCAGCTGTGAAAAGGGGCTATGGATGGTTATTGGGCATGCATGGATCATGTGATAGGATGTGGTTAGACAAGAGGGGATTTGCTCTTCCTTTATTGAAAGGAATTTATTGTTTCTTGGCCACTCGAAGAGTGTGACTTGTGCAAATGCGTGGCCGCGCTCAGATAGGATGATTGTCATCTATCTGCTCTTTTAACAAGTCAACTCAAAGATTCGAGTAAAAGATTTGAGATATGTGAGGATGACACTTCTTCTTACCTCATTCTCAATTGGAGACAATAGTAGCAAAGAGACTTAACGCTGTTCGTGAGAGGACATGTACAAGTGGGAGACTGAAGGAGTTATGTCCACTGTCCTACGGATTAACCCGCTTAGTCTATGTATCCGATATGGCTCGCTAGAGGTCGATGTCGGGTTGACATGTAAATAGGTTACGTGTCTGGTAGTCTTAAGTGGGCCCATTGGGTCACACACAATATGTACGGGATATTATTAATATATATCGATATATTAAATATATATCGGGTCAGTAGTAATACGAACCCAGCTGCGTTGTCCGGTTATAGTAATTAGAGTTATAGTAATAATCTAATTATGGTAATTAGAGTTATTGTAATAACCTAATTCCACCTTCTCATCTCTCCTATATAAGGAGGTTCATATGATGAATCAATATATGGAATTAAGAGTATTGATTCATAATATATATACGGAGTATTCTTCTTATAAGGAGTTATAAGAGAGATATAGAGAGAAGTTGTGAGACGGTCTCACCTACCTTTATACTAGCATATACGTCGCAGTTCTGTACCCTGTGGATACCAAAGGAGGCATCACATTTGGGTGCTTTATTCTGTCCGTGGAGATTATTTATTCTGTCCGTGAAGATTATATATATTTTTGGGTTTATTATACTTCTTATTAATACGCTGTTCTGCTGCAAATAAGGTATAATTGTTATCCCTCCACTTTTGTCTTTTCGGTTAATACTCGTAACAAGTCTTGGGTTTAGGGTTGTAACCCTACAGTGGCCACTCCGTATGTACTTAAAATAGTTGAAGATCCGAGTATTTATCGTCACACTCACACATAGTCATAACTCAACCGACGGAGTTATATATTAATTTGGCGGGTGGAAGTGTGGAAGAATCAAGTGGCTTGCTTTCTCAACCAACGTTATTTAATCAATCCTCTGCATTTCTAAGCTTATGTTGTACTGTAGTATGCATTAAAGAGCTTCTTCATCGATTATACAATTAATACTTGCTACAATTGTTGGCTAGAAATCTCCTTCTATTTATGTTCACTTTTTATCCAAGTACAATTTGTCAGTCCAAAATACGAAAGTCGGACCTACACAGAAAGCTACTGGGACTGGGAGCAATTATGTAAATAGGTTGTTGTATAGTACTCCACTTACCAGGCCACCCGATTCGCTCCTTTAGAATACGTGTCATATATGTGTAACCATTCGTTATTCGCTAGTCCAGTAACCATGGTTGTGTGTGTATATATATGACATGTGATCGAGTTGGTTGTGAAAAACACATACAGTGATCGACAAGTATGGTTAGTTGCATTAGAAGGGTAAGGTGACGAAACAGAGAATGGTGAAGCTAATAAGAGCATCTCAATATTTACTACTTCCTCTTCTTGTTTACTGCGGACTATTGAACTCCACTAGAAAACTGACTACTGCCGTTGCAAAGGATGACTTAAACCGCCACGATTTTCCTGCTGCTTTCATATTCGGTGCTGGAACTTCAGCTTACCAGGTACCATACCCCGCCTCCCGCCTGCATGCCTGTAATAATGATCACTATATGTATTGACTGAAACATGACGATATGATATGTGAAGGTGGAAGGAGCCGCGTTTGAAGATGGACGAACTCCCAGCACAGCGGATTTTCATGCGCGTACAGGTATACTTTTACTTGACTTAGCTTACGTCTCCCTTCCTCTGTTTCTTCTTGTTTAATTTCCGCTTATTTAATGTATGTACTGTCACAGGCCCTATCCCCAGTAATGCAGATGTAACTTGTGATGAGTATCATAGATACAAGGTACTCTAATATAATTCCCTCTTCATTTCACTTTATATATATATATATATATATATATATATATATATATATATATATATATATATGCATATGCATGCACTCCTTCATTCTCCGATGATGATGAAACTCATGATGTAAATTGTGCTCCGGCCACGCCACGTGACAAAGTTTACTTCAGAGTAATCAATCGAATGTAGCTAGCTCCCTTTGGCCTGGGCCGGGAGTGAGTGACCTAACTACCTATAGCTAGCTAGATCCAGTTTCATGACTTGCTTGAACACTACTACTCTTAATTAACCCTGATGCGTATTATGTAATTATAGGATGACGTTCGGCTCATGGTAGAAACAGGACTGGATGCGTATAGGTTCTCCATCTCGTGGTCGAGACTATTACCTAGTAACATCCCTGCTTATCCCAAGCTTATAACAACTAGCTTAATCAAACCCCATGAGTTGATTACCCAATTAAACTTATTAGATTCTACTCCTATCATATACGTACAACGTACTCTATGTTGCTTGATTCAGATGGAAGAGGTTCTATTAACCCCAAAGGTCTGGAATACTACAACAATCTCATCGATGAACTAGTTACCCATGGTAAGTAGTAACACGTACTCAAGCTAGCTAAATACTACTACAATTAAGTGAATTTGAGGATGAATAAATTTATGGAATATGGAGGGCAGGTTTTAAATTGAAATCCATCATCTACTGCCTACTGGAGTATATGATTTGAATTTGCAGGAATAGAACCACATGTTACTTTGTTGCACCAAGATGTACCCCTTGCAGTGGAGGATGAATATGGAGGGTTCACAAATCCAAGGATTGTGTACGTAATGCCTTTGCTCGCTCGATCGATCTTGTTGTTGGAATAATACTCGTAATAAGGAATGTAAAATGTGTACATACAGGGAAGACTTCACAGCATATGCTGAAGTCTGCTTTAGAGAATTTGGCGACAGAGTGAAGCATTGGACTACTATTAATGAGGCTAATTTATTTGGATATATCACTTACCGACCCTTGAAATCACCCATTTCTGAACACAAATCTTCTTCTTCTTCTTCTAATAAACTCAATTGCTCCACCGGAAACAACAACAACAACAACATCAAGGCGGCTAACTCATTTGACCCCTTTCTTATTGCTCACCATACGCTGCTTGCTCATGCATCCGCTGCAAGACTTTATCACCAAAACTACAAGGTATGTATATGTATGGTATACACCCACAATTCTTTGCTTTGGTTTCCGTCTACCAGGATATAATAAATCCACTTGATTCGGGTGTCCCAATTTTCATGCCTTACACACTTACAGTGCTGGCAACCCTAATCTGATAAGATGATAACCTGTAATCCCAAATAGCCACCCCCTCATTCAGTCTGTAACCAACCCGACTCGAAAGGCCGAAAGCAGACCCGATCGAAAAATGCCGACCCAACCGGGTCCGACCCAAAATTTATTTATTTAAATTTCAAATATTCTCAACCAAAAATCCTTATAAAGACCAAAAAGTTACGAGTCATTTTTTAATTTTGAAGAAAATGTCTTAAAATATACCCTCTCCGTCCCTTAAAATTTTTCCTGTATTTTCTTTTAGGTTAAAATTGTCCAATTTCTTTATTTTCTTGTTCAGGTTATCTTTTTAAAACTTCGTCCCTCCCAAACATTTTTAGTTTTTTACCTATTTTGCCATTTATTACCTTTACAAACATCACACATAACACTTATTCAATGGATAAAAAATGCATCTTCATTTCTTCCTTCAACAAAAATAAGACTTGTAAACATGGATGGTTTTTCTCTCCATTTTGGAGGTTCATTCAATTACACCCCAACTTTTCTCTTATATTATCACAATATTATGCATATTTCTTTTATTTTTTTGACGTAATTATACGGAGTACAATATTATCACTTACAGAGTAATGATTTGTGTATTTCATAATTGTATTAAAAAAAATTAGGAATGTAAATAATTTTTTTTTCGATATTCTTTAACTTTTTCATCTTTACGAGACGTTTGGATTAACTTAAAAAATTAAATATTGAATAATATATTAAAAAAAAAAAGATTAACTTTAAAAAATTAAATATTATACACTTTCGTTACTTAAGAATTTAAAATACACATTTTGATAAGATTTTTCTTCATTCTATTCTCAATGCTCATGAATAATATTTTCACACTCCATGGATAAAAGACAATATGGATATTTTTTTTCTCCATTTTTTCTGTGGATAGATTTTTTCTCCATGGATAAAGATGGAGTATAACCAAACATAGCCAACTCGTCATAAATTAAATTGGATGGGAGTATGGGACAATCTCTAAAGCCTAGTTAGTACGGAGTACTACACTACTACCTCCATTTTTTTTGTTTTATTTTCTTCTCACTTCGCTATTACACAGCTAAGTATTTTAATGAAGTTGTACTTGCGATTTAAACGTTCAATCACAGCTAATTATTGTTATATAATTTCATACAAAATTATCTTCAAAATCTGTTAGGAACATTTATAAAAGTATTAAACATTGATCTAATAATTTTGAATGATATATATATATATATACTCCGTAGAAGAGATAATGAATACAGTACTAAACTAGTAACCAAACATTTTCACCGCCGGTAGCCCTTATATATACAAAGTATCTTTTTGTGTCGAAAATACATTTAACTATTCATTGGTTTTACTGTGACGAACATATCCATCTTGTAAGTCTTAACATTAAAATGGAGCAAATATATACTCAGAACTAATGATTGAGTGAGTTTGTACCTACTACAGGATAAACAAGATGGAATGTTAGGGTTCAGTCTATACACTAGCTACTTTATTCCTTATAGCAATTCAAGTGAAGACATATTAGCTTGTGAGAGATCATATGAATTTCATACCAACTGGTAAGTAGTTAGTTACAATAAAATTGTACTCCCTCCGAGTTTCTATTATTGTCCCACTTTCCTTTTTGGGCCGAGTTTGATTTTTGTCCAACTTTCCTTTTTAGACCATCAATGTGTGGTTCACAATTACTCTCCTATTTCTCTCTCTTCCTCCTCCTTTTTGAGCCACTCATTTCTCCTTACTTATTTTTCACCCCAAATGCTTTTAGGACAATAATAGGAACTCGGAGGGAGTACTATATATACTGGATCAATTTCGGAACCAATAATATTATATTTATTCGACGAAATGCTAGTTACTTAAGCTTGCTTTTGTGTAATAATAAGCTAGGTTGGTACATCCCTTAATGTATGGAGAGTACCCTGAAATGGTGAAGAAAGTGATGGGCGCTGGTCTTCCTGTATTCACAAAGAGTGATTCTGAGTTGGTGAAGGGAGCATTTGATTTTTTGGCATTGAATTACTATTCAGTGGTCCTGGTTAAATACATTCCTCCTTCAACTACAACTACAAGTACTACTACTTTGAAGCAAAGGAAAGACTTTGAATTGTACATAGATGCGGAATGGACATGTATGTAATATGTTACACTTTACTTTTACCTTCTCACCTCATTTTACCTTCTCATTTCACCTCATTATTATTATTATTATTATTATTATTATCATTATTAATTATTTTTACTATTGTTATTGTTATTGTTATAATAATTATTATTATTATAAAATATTTTTATTAAAATTAAAATTAATATAATAAAAATAATTAATATTTTTGATACAATAATTAACATTATTATTCGTTGTTATTATTATTATTATTATTATTATTTCTTGTTACAATAATAATTTTTTTTTTTGTAACAAGTAAACTTGTTGTTGTTATTATTATTATTTCTGTATTTGAGGTTACTTTAGTTTAGTTCGGCTCAACTCAATTCAGTTCAGTTCAACCCATTTCACTACTTTAGCTCAGTTCACTCTTGTACATAGAGCCGGCAAAAAATGACCCGACACGAAATAAACGAGTTTGGGTTGAGGGTTGATAACCCATTTATGTAAGTGAGTCGACACGAACACGACACAAAATTTAAATGGGTCGGGTTTGGGTTGAAGTCCCAAAACACGAACCTGACACGAATACCCCGTTTATTAAATTAGTCTAAATATTTTTTTTACCATTTTTAACATTAATATGTTAATACTTTCCAAATATAGACATGACACGAAAATACGACACGAAGTCGATACGAAATAAATGGGTTTGGGTTGAGGCTTAATGACCCATTTATGTAAGTGGGTCAACACGAACACGACACAAAACTTAAATGGGTCGGGTTCGGGTTGAGGGGTTTGTGACCCATTTACCAATGACACGAACACGAACACGAACACGAACACGACACAACCCAATCTGTTTGTCAAGTCTACCGGTACAAAAGGACATGACAAAATAATTTGTATTAGTGATATAGTTGTATATATGATAAAACCAAATTCGTATAATAAATGATAAATAATATTGTACTTAGTAATAAAAACGGATAATGAATTGATGGTTATAGGCGACCAAACCGAACAAAACCTAGTTCGACCTAACATGACCAACCTCGACCCGAACCAACAATCCCCGGAAATGATCTGTATTTGACCCAGACCCGATAACTAGACATGGCAAAACTGACTCGACCAGAATGACCCGACCCGAATAAGCCAACCCGAGCCCGATCTGATACCCAAACTAAATATTCGAGGCTGACTCGTAACTTGAATTCACCCAAGCTAACCTGAAATTGACCCGACTATTATTATAAAAAATGAGTCAATATCCCTAAAAAAGATTAAAATAGCAAACCCGAAATGATCTGCCCGATCAAAGTCAACGTGAAACTCACCTGACCCAAACCCGACCCGGTTGACTTGTTTGTCAGGTCTAATGACAACCCAACCCGAACTCGACCCACCCGCCTGATTGTCACCTTTAATAATGACCACTTGAAAAGAAAATTATTCGTATGTCACAAAACTTATTTACAATTAATTATTTAATTGAAATTATTCGAGTTATAAAATATACGTAGATATTGAGGTAAATAAAAAAATAAAATAAGGTAGGTAGAAAGTTAGGGTGAGATGGGGTAAATAAAATAATAATAATAATAATAATAAGGTAGGTAAAAAGTTGAACTGAGATGAATAAAAAATAATATAAAGTAAGTATTTGAGGTGAGAAAGTCTGAGATGAGTCTTTGGATAAAGTGTAATTTTGTAGTGAGTCTGAGTCTGAAGAATGAAAAGTGAGTAGAAAGCTGAGGTGACAGAGTCTGAGGATAAAAGTGAGTAGAAAGCTGAGGCTATTTACAACCCTTTAGTTTGATGAATAAAGTATCCTTTCCACAAACATATTTCTCTGTATCAATGTATTGATACCTTACAACTAATATCAGAGTCAGGTTGTGAGTTTGAGTGAAAAAACAAAAAAAATCATGTCATCCTCTGAAAAGTTTGTGCAGCCATCAATTCCAAAGTTCGATGATCACTATGTTTTTTGGTTAATGACTGGAAATTTTTTTGAGGAGCCAAGAGATGTGGAGTTTGGTGGAGGAAGGAATTCCTGCTGCATCAGTTGGAGCATCAACTGCGAGTGAGGCGCAGAAGTTAGTAGAAGAAGCCAGGCTCAAGGATTTAAAAGTAAAGAATTATCTTTTTCAGTCCATTGATAGAGAGATTCTGGAAACGATCCTTGACAAGAAAATGTCAAAGTTTATCTAGGAGTCCATGAAGCAAAAATACCAGGGGTCCACAAAGGTGAAAAGGGCACAACTTCAAGCATTGAGAAGGAAGTTTGAGTTGCTTGCCATGAAAGAAGGAGAAAAGGTGGATGTATTTTTGGGACAAAATTTGGCTATGGTAAACAAAATGAAGTCAAATGGTGAGAGCATGGAGTAAAGTACAGTGGTAAGTAAGGTACTTAGATCACTGACTAGCAAATTCAATTATGTTGTTTGCTCAATAAAGAAGTCAAATGATTTAAGTACTTTGAGCATTAATGAACTTCATGGGAGTCTCCTTGTTCATGAACGAAGAATGCAAGGCTTTCAAGAGAAAGAGCATGTATTAAAAGTAGTATATGATGATAGGCCAACTAGAGGAAGGGGTCGAGGTATGAATAGAGGAGGTTATGGCAGGGGTAGAGGAAGACAACCTGTCAACAAATCTCTTATTGAGTGTAATTATTGTCATAACTTGGGACACTTTCAATATGAGTGTCCATTAAGAAAGCAAATTATGTTGAAGAAGAGGACAAGCTTTTATTGATGGCATATGAAGTGTCTCATCAAAAGCAGCAAGAAGAAGTGTGATTTCTGGATTCAGGTTGCAGCAACCATATGAAAGGAAACAAGAAATGGTTCTCTGATATTGAGGAAAATTTCTCTCAGACAGTAAAGCTCGGGAATAATACAAAAATGGCAGTGGTCGTAAAAGAAAGCATAAGATTGAAAATAAATGGCTTAATTCAGGTAATCTTTGATGTTTATTATATTCCAGAGCTTAAGAACAATTTATTAAGCTTAGGACAATTACAAGAAAAGGGATTGGCTGTTTTAATATTCAGAATGGAGCTTGTAAGGTATTTCATTCTAGTAGGGGATTGATTATGCAAACCAATATGAGTTCCAACAGAATGTTTTGTGTGTCAATATCACTGCCACAAAATAAATCTTTGTGTTTGCGAACTGAGGTTGTCTCGGAAAAGGAAGCACATATGTGACATTGTCGATTCGGGCATTTAAATCATAAGAGGCTTAGAACACTGTCTATAAAAAAATGGTAATTGGGTGATGCGCGTCCGATTGTCGCCTATCCAACGCGGTCAAACAATATTTATAAATTCCAACTAACTACTACGTAGTAGTGGCAAGTCGAGGTCGATCCACATGGACGGTAGAGGATAGTCGGTCAAGTCTAAGTCTAGGAGTGATTGGGGTCGAGAAAGGGGGAGTTTTGGTCGAGAGGAGCAAGATTAACTAGACGGGAGAGGAAACTAAGTCGAGAAACAATTAGTGGGAAAGGCGTTAGGGGGAGTCGGGGAGTCGGAAATCTAGATAAGGGTGTAACATCACAAGAATTATCACAAGGTGTATAAGGGAGGTTCTACCTTTCGGTTTCCCTACCAACCAAGTCTAAACCCGCTTTCGCGACGAATAAACTAAAGTCTCTAGACGGAATTACCCAAACCCCGAGTTTCCCCATATTGATCCGGGTTAGTCAAGTCAACCTAGGTGATCAAGCTAAGTCAATCAAGACACAACAATTCCATCAAGACAATATCACCCTCAAATGTAATAAACTCACAAAATAAAACATTTATCTAGGATTCCTCCTCCCCTAGCCCCCTAACTAAATTTACTCACTACCCATAACAAGATGTTCACCAAGGAGACTAGGAGAAAGACTAAGCATGCTTGAAGTAGAGGAGGAATAATTAATCTAACACAAATTATGGAGAACAAACAAAGGAGAGAGAAAAACACTAACAATGGATTAACAAGCAACTAAAAACAAGACTAATTAATGGAGAAAGGGAGAGGAAAGAAACTACCAATTATGGAGAAACTAAAGTAGATGAAGATTATCATAAAAATTGAATCTTGGAAGAGATAATACAAGAACTTGTCACCAATCCTTGCCAAATTCTTCAATCTTCAACATAAAAGCACAAATCTTCAACTAATACAAGAACTTGATTGAGGATTGTTGAGTAGAATTAATCTAAAACTAATAAGTTTTAATAGATTTAAGGAGTTTTTACTATGGAAGCTTACTACAACTACTATGGAGGTTTTCTACCCTACTCCTACTCCTAAAGAGACACACTTAAGGCTCAAGTTGAAATGAATCCCTAGGTTAACTATATATATTAATCCTTAATGGGTCACACAATCTTAAGGCCCATAATTCAATTCTTCTTCCTTAAGCTAAACCTTCACCCTTTGCATCTTCATGGGTGAAACTTCACCCTGCGGCTGCTGACGAGTTGATCCCACCGGGTGAAATTTCACCCGGTGAGATTTCTTTCTCAATTTGCGATTTTGGCGCGTTTTCTCCATTGGGCAAAATTTCACCCGGTGGGCGAAATTTCGCCCGGTGGTGAGTGTCCACGAAAATCTTCGGGGTGGAAAATGTCGTCGGGTGAAACTTCGCCCGGTGGTGACTCATCGGGTGAAACTTTACCCGGTGATCCTCCGCCTCTTTCTTTGTCGAACGATTGGATTACTTGAACTTTTAGTTGTGTGCTTTGCTCTTCGGACGCTTTTTCTCTTTCTCATGCTCGTAGAAGCTCAGACACGATTTTGGTCGAAAATCCTATCAAAATAGACAGAAAACTACCAAAAACATGTAAAATGTAAAAGAGAGACCCTAATGCGAGAATTACTCAAAATACGGCGATAATCGCACTCTAATCTCGCAAAACGGAGGAATAACGGGTTTAAATGAGAGAAAAAACGGTCCAAATTTGCCACACAACATTGGGTTACCACTTCTGAAACCGTCTAAAGAAATATGTGAAACTTGCTTGATGGGAAAACAACACAGAGAGCACATTCCAAAAAGAAGTTCATGGAGAGCATCTAAGCCACTTGAACTGGTGCATTCAGATATTTGCGACCCTATCAAACCCACTTCACATTATATCCTAAGTTTTATTGATGATTTTACACGTAAAACTTGGGTTTATTTTTTAAATCAAAAGTCAGAAGCATTTGTAAATTTCAAAAATTACAAAGCATTTGTTGAAAACAAGGTGAATATATTTGTTTAAGAACAGATAGAGGTAGGGAGTTCACCTCAAATGAGTTTACAGTTTTTTGTGCCTCACAAGGTATCAAGAGACAACTGACAGCAGCTTTCACACCCGAACAAAACGGGGTTGCTGAAAGAAAGAACCGAACAGTCATGAATTATGTCCATTCTATGTTAATTGAGAAAAATGTTCCGAAATTTTTCTAGTCTGAGGCTGTACATTGGTGTATTCATGTTCTGAATCGATGTCCGACGACGGCGGTAGCAAATAACACTCTAGAAGAGGCATGGAGTGGAAATAAACTAGTGGTGGAGTATTTTTGAATTTTCCGATGTGTAGCTCATGTACACATTCCAGATCAGAAGAGGAGTAAGTTGGATGATAAAAGTAAGAAATGTGTTTTCTAGGGGGTCAGTGATGATTCAAATGCATGGAGGCTATACGATCCAATCTAAAAAAAGGTTATTATCAGTAAGGATGTTGTTTTTGAAGAAAACAAAACCTGGGATTGGGGAAGAATTGAAGAAGAAATTAATAAAGATATATTGGAATGGGAGGATGAAGATGAAATCGATGGGATTAATGAAGAAGAAGCACATGAATTTCAATCGAATAATTCCAGTAATAGTAGTCCAGATAATTCTGACCGTCCAAACAACTCAAGTAGTTCGGTTACATTGACGCCAAAATAGTCAACTCCGGCTAATGTTGAATTGGATCAAATGGCTGATGGTGGTAGATTGACTCAAGGGAGGGGTTTTCGAGAAAGACGGAGACCAAGTTGGATGGATGATTATGTGGCAGGCAAAAGAAGTGTTCCAAGATGAAATTTTGAATCCTATGATGGTCATTGAGAATGATCCTATTCTATTTGAAGAAGCAGCAAAGAGCAAGAAATGGAAGGATGCAATGACAGCAGAAATTCAATCCATTGAGAAAAATCAAACTTGGGAACTCGTTTCGCACCGAAGGGAATCAAACCTATTGGTGTTAAGTGGGTATTCAAAACCAAGCTAAACGAAAATGGTGATGTTGAGAAATATAAAGCAAGGCTGGTAGCAAAAGGGTATGCACAACAACATGGAATTAATTATATAGAGGTATTTGCTCCGGTAGCGCGACTCAACACAGTCCGTGCAATTCTTGCTGTAGCTGCTAATTTCAGTTGAGAAATTTTTCAACTTGATGTGAAAAGTGTGTTTCTTCACGGAGAGCTCAAGGAAGAAGTCTATGTGCTACAACCAGAGGGATTTGTAAAAGACGGAGAAGAAGAGAAAGTTTACAAATTGAAAAAGGCACTATATGGTCTTAAACAAGCGCTGAGAGCTTGGTACAGCAAAATCAAAGCTTACTTTGTTCGGGAAAATTTTGAGAGATGCCCAAGTAAGCAGACACTATTCACAAAATCGTAAGTCTTTATGTTGATGACTTAATTTTTACTGGTAATAATAGAGCCATGTGTGATGAGTTTTGTGGACATGACATAGGTCCACTCCGACGCGGCCACGCGTAGGTTTGAGGAGGCGAATGAATCTCGTGTGAGATGGTTCTCGGGTTGAAATTTAAATCGAATTGGAGTCGTCACCGAACTTTGTGGGAGTTCGGGCCCATTCGAACTCTATATCTTGGTGGGTCATGCACAGATTACGGCCCATTTCGATTTCAGAGTTTATGGGGTTCGTCCCTTTGCATTGCGGTACCAATACCGACATTATCGGTTACCGTGTATTGAATGACTCTCGTGTGCCAATGGTTTCGGGCATCCAGAAACCATGGTTCTGAGTAAGGGGTGAGGGTACCTGTTGGGAAGCCCACAAAGGACACCCAACCCCGCCCGCACTTTAGCGGCCTCTACTAAGATACCGTTCGATTTTAGAATACGCGCGCTAGTGATTCGGTTAAATGTTATGCAAACAGCGTTTTTGACTAAACATGTGAATTATGTTTAGCTATGTCGTTTAATGCATCTGAACTAACGTCGAATTTATTTTAGCATGTGAGGTTCGTTTTAGTACAATAAAACAAACAACAGAAAATAGAACTTGAAACAAAAGATTACAAATGCGCGGGCGGAATATAACCCGAAAATACAATGCGACAAATAAAAAAATATATAGCAACTGCGACAATAATGGAATGTAAATAAATTGGACGACATAAAAGGTACGATGCACGGTTTTGAAAGAGTAAAACACGTGATGGACTTGACACGTGTTGACCGAAGTCGTTAAAAAGGTTTATCGAAGTTTAAAATTTGTGGAGGGCTCGCGGTTTGACGTGACAGAGGTCACTCGATCGAGTCATGGGAGAGACTCGATCGAGTGCCTCTCCAAAAAGCTCCCTGCCTTGATTTCGGGGTGCCACTCGATCGAGTGGGCTAGGCACTCGGTCGAGTGCCCCCTGTTCGAACAGCAGTTCGCTTCGGAAAGCGCTGATCTCGAATTTGCTTTAATTTTAAATCGATAATTTATTAAGCCGCGTAGAAATATGGTATAATTTATACTCGACTTAATTTTTGATACTCGCGATATGCGGGCTATTATTACGAGATTGATTATCGGGAATTTTAGAAAAGACGTTATAAGTCGTTTTGAACTGAATCTGGACGAAATAATTACCTTTGCGTTCTAATGTCGTAATTAGTCCTTTCGGACCATGTGACAATTATTTCGGCATCAACGGGTTCGTGCTAGAACGGTTTATTGATTAATTGTTTTAGATATAATATTCGATTACGGAGTCGATATCGCATCTTAAGAATAAACGTCTTTTAATTTATTTGATTAGAGCGAAAGTCGATTCCCTCCACGTCACGACATCGTTATTAATCCTTGCGGATTATATGATGTCCGATTTGCATCAACAGGTTTCGTTCTAATCTTTTTGAAAAAGAGAATCGAATATGTTTAGCATGGAATATTCGCGATCCCATCATGCCCTTGAGTGTTTACGGCGGGGCTCCTCGAGAGGGCTCCACCACTATTACAACTCGTAAAAGGATCAGAAGGGTCTTATGCGAAATTCAACATTAAACGTATTCGAATCAAGATCGTTTTGTAAATCGATGTATGCGTGATGTTTTAATGTTAATTACGATAGTAGTAATATTAATAATGATATTAGAAACGAAAGAGTAAAATAAAAAACGACGCAACGATGAAAAGGACGACGAGAAAGACGAGAGAAGAAAAGAGAGAAAAGGAAGAGATCAGGATTGGATTAACACCCTTAACCTACATGCTTAATTATCTCGAAAATAGACTCGTATAGTAGTGGCTTAGGCACGGGAGCGTCGAGATGTATATAGGAGAGTTATGGTGTGTATAATTGGGAAGGGATTTGACGAGTTTTGCTCTCGAGTCTTTGACGAGTTTTGATCTCGGGTTTGTGTGTATAGGGTTGAAGGTTGTAGAGTTGAAAAAGTTGTAGAGAAAAAAGTTGTGAAAATTGTGTTGCAAAGGGAGGTATTTATAAGAAATTCAGCCTCTCCCCCGTCCTAGGGTCACTCGATCGAGTGCCCCCATGGACTCGATCGAGTGGCCCATAATACGGCAATCAGCGGGCCTTTTGGAGGCCCTCTCGACCGAGTGGGCTGACACTCGATCGAGTGGGTCAGCACGGGTGAGATATTTTGAGGTTTTTGACTTTGAGTTGGATTCTTTGAAGTTTGCATGGCTGGTTTGTGTCTCGGAAACGGCTTTGACCGGGGTTTGACCCGGTCGCTAAAAGATGGTTTTATTTCCGGTGTCAGTTTTAACCCAGATTAGTCTTATTTGATTGGAAATGACTCACGGTTCCTGAATTTGAGGTCGGTTTTATGAGATTTGTACTCTGTTAAAAAGCCCAAGCCAAATACTAACGATTTTGAGCCCATATTCGAGCGCTTTAAAGCACATTTGCGTCCGATCATCATCGGGTGTTTGTCGGAAGCTACTATAGACACTAGCAGGCAAAATGCGGGTGTCTACAAGTTTAAGCAATCAATGATGGTTGAATTTGATATGTCTGACTTGGAAAAAATGAAACATTTTCTTGAAATAGAAGTGAAACAATATCCGAATGAGATTTTTATTTGTCAAAGAAGATATGTCAGAGATGTATTAAAAAGGTTTAGCATGGAGAATAGTAATGCTGTGAGAAATTCTATTGTTCCGGGTACAAAGTTGTGCAAAGATGAGAGTGGGGCTAGAGTTGACAGCTCATCACGATTCAAGCAAGTGGTCGGAAGTCTTATGTACTTAACTGTAACCAGACCCGACTTAATGTATGTTGTTAGCCTAATAAGTCGGTTCATGGATAATTTTACTATGCCTCATTGGCTTGTAGCAAAAATAATTTTGAGGTATGTAAAAGGTATGACTGATCTTGGAATTTTCTATAGAAAAGGGAGGACTAATTTGAAGTTAATGGCGTTCACTGATAGTGATTATATGGGTGATTTAAATGACCGCAAAAGCACTTCGGGGTACACTTTCATGTTTGGGTCTGGTGCTATTTCTTGGGCTTCAAAGAAGCAGTCAGTAGTTGCTGTAACACCCCAGCCCAATCCTAGGACCGGAAATGTTAGTCGTGGTAGCTCGCCAGGCTCTGTACTGGTCTCACAGACCAACACGCGTCCTTTCTAGCACGTTTTGTCCCCACTCATGTGCATCCTGGAAACCTTCCCAGGAGGTCACCATCCTAAGATTGCTCCCACTCAAGCACGCTTAACTGTGGAGTTCTTATCATGGGCAAACCAGAAAAGAAAGTGCACTTTGTTGATATGAGTAGTACTTTCAATCCCTTTAAGCAAAGCTCATAAATAGGACATCTTCAATCAATGCGGGGTGTTTCAGTTGCACTCTCAACCACGGAAGCGAAATATATAGCAGCAGTCTTGTGTGCTTGCCAATGCATTTGGCTGAGGCTGATCTTAAAGTCCATTAAGGTTGAAGAGAAAAGTGACACTACGATTATGTGTGATAAAAACTCTACTATCTGACTGTCCAAAAATCCTGAATTTCATGGTAGGAGCAAACATTTAGATGTGAGATTTCTTTTTTTTCAGAGATTTGGTGAATGACGGAGTCCTCAAGTTGAATTACTGTGCTTCTGAAAGTCAAATTGCAGATATTACGAAACCGTTGAAGTTGGAGCAGTTTGAGAAGCTCCGAAGCATGCTTGGTGTGATTGATGTTGCTGATATAAGCTAAAACCCTTACTAGCTTTAGGGAGGAAATGTTAGTTATTACTCCCTCCGATTCAGAATGATCTTCCCCTTTGATTAAAATATACCTCACATATATTAAACAAAGGGAAAGATCATTCTGAATCGGAGGGAGTATTATGTTTGAACTAGTCATAGTGAGCTTCATTATTTCTGTTGACAGAGTTCTAGTCTTTAGGGAAGGTCTGTTCTTTAGGAAGTCCACTTATTTTCTAATTCCTAGGCTTTCTGTTTGTTGTTAATTAGCCGTGAGATCAGTTAGGTGTAAGGTTATTTATAGCCCTTTAGTTTGATGAATAAAGTATCCTTTCTACAAACATATTTCTCTGTATCAAAGTATTGATACCTTTCATAAAGGTTGTATGTGTACATCTATATTACTCCCTTTACAGTTATATATGGAGTATTTGTGTTTATTTATTACGAGTATAGTTTTGACTAACGACTAACATTTTCTTTTTGCTTCAGATTTTGAAGACACTGATCCTTTCAATGGGGTAAGTATATTTTCTAGGCTTTTTTAGATGGAGTAATTATGTGTAATGGTGCGACGATAGTAGTAATAATTTGCAACTTATGGTAAAAACTAAAAATAATGATCATTTTAGGTTTGTTAGGTATGTATCACTTTCAGATAAATAGTAACCACTCTCCTGTATTAAAAAGTTGTCACTAAATTACCTAAAGTGGTACGAGTAACTTTTTATCATAAATTTCTAATTTTAAGGTTTGTTGTACGCTACGACGATTGTATATTATAATTTGTGTTTTAGATGCTTTTTTTAGCATTTTAACTAGCGTAGTTAGTCATCTTCTTTAATTATACTCCCCTGACACTATTTTTTTTTCTTATTACCTCAATATATGTGAGGATTATTTTAATGAAATGAGATAAAAAATAGTGTCCGGAGGGATATCATACTCCTTACATTTTAACATTATATATTTGTGTGGTAGGATCCTTATGTTAATACGCCTTGGGGTTTGCAAGGAATTTTGGAGTACTTCAAGCACGTTTATAATAATCCCCCTGTCTTAATCCATGAAAATGGTTTCGCTCCATATCTCCATTGCTTCTTCTTTTTTCTTTGCATTGCATTTAGAAATACTCCTACAGTCCTATATATACCAATTTTTATTTTTTTTATTATTGCCATCAGATCATACTTTGTCGATCATTATCATATTCTTTTTAGAGTAAATTACTAATAACCCTCGTTTATGTTGCGTTTTTTTTGAAATTATCCCCGAAAAGTTTTTCGCGAAATTTTACCCCCTTAAACTTCACCAAAAAATAGATTTTGCCCTAACCCCCCTTCTCTCTTATTTCCGGCGACTTAAGCATGAATTCTTTCCATTTTGCCCTTCCCCTCATTATTAGCCTCTCTCCTCTTTCTCCCTCATTCAATCAATCATACTTACTCATTCAACCCTAAAATTATTTGGCGACAACTCCCCCTCCGCCTTCCTCTCTCACGTCCGCTGGACCTCCGCCTTCCACCTCCAGCTCCTCAATCTCTCCGGTAATAACTTCACCCAACAAATTCCCACCTCCTTCTCATTGTTACAGGAGCTCGAAAAAGATCCCATCATCCTGAACCGATCATACCTGGGATCGCAAATCCCAAGTTTGAAGTACTTGTATTTGGACCCTAACAATTTATCCGGCTCCATTCCCGCTGCGTTGTCCAACTGCACCCAGCTTGTGCACTTCAGCGCTGATGGTAACTCCCTTGTCGGAGTTCTTCCCGCCGGCATACCCGCATTGCCGAATATTCAGGTTCTCTCTCCAATAACTGCCTCTTCGGCGATGTTCCTACCACCATTTTCTGCAAGGTAGGCTCCAATTCTAATTCCAATTCCAGTTTAAGAGTTGTTGATTTGAGGTTTAACGGGTTCCATTGAGTCCACGAGATAAATAAATAAAATAGAGATGAATAAATAAATAACTTAAGTAGAAGCTATCGGTTATTGAAATTGAATTAAAACCTAGGGTTTGAAAAGAGGAAATCGACGTACTTAGATGATGAGATTAATTGGTGCAAAATCTTGAAACAAATTGAATCATTAATCTTTTAATGTTTTAATCGATCGACGAATTGGATTTGATTGGATGTAAATTGATAGAGGAGAGATTTGGGTCGAGTTAGGGGTTAGGGTTCTTAGTTTTTGGGGTTTTTTCTGGATTTTGGGGTTTTTTTTGGGAGATTTTTGGGTTTTTTAGGGTTTAAGGAGTAAATGAGGGAGAAAGAGGAGAGAGGCTAACAATGGGGAGACGGGCAAAATTGGAAGAAATCATGCCTGAGTCGCCGGAAATAAGAGAGAAGGGGATTGGGGGTAAAATCTAATTTTTGTGAAGTTTAAGAGGGTAAAATTTCGTGAATTTTTTTTTGGGATAATTTCAAAAAAGTGCAACATAAAAAGGGTTATTAGTGATTTACACTTCTTTTTAATGTGCACTGTGTTATTAATTTAAAATGGAGTCAAGTAAGATGGATTTTGAAATTAATAGCCAGTCAAGCTAGAGCCATCTCAAATTTGTCAATAAATTTTTACATACTTCTTTCATTCCAAACAATTGCTTACTTTAATAGTATGCGGGAAAGTAGTGATTGAGCCCATTTACTTTGTTCAATTGTGAAATCAAGCCCCTTAACTCTTGATTATAGCAATTACACCCCTTAACTTTGCCAATATGTGAAATTAAACCCTTTTTTATTTTTTCCGATCAATTGTTCAATTTCATGTCAACATCTCATTAATATCAATAAATATTTTATCCCAAAATACACCAATATAATACGTATACGTATAGAAATACATATTCCCAAGTACGAAGTAATACAAAAAAAAATACTATTCGTATTTGTGGACATGACATAGGTCCACCCCGACGCGGCGAAGCGCGGGTTTTGGGGAGGCGATAGAATTTCCATATGAGATGGATCGAATAGAATTTTAAATCGAAGTAGGAGTCGCCACCGAATTTTATGGTTATTCGGAACCATTCGAACCCACTCTATGTCGTAGTGGGCCATATTTAAAACCTAGCCCATTTCCGATGTCAGAGTTTATCGGGTTCGTCCCTTTGCAGTTCGATACCGATGCCGACTTGAGCGGTTAATCGTATATTGAATGACTCTCGTTGCCAATGGTTTCGGACATCCGGAAACCACGGTTTTGAGTAAGGGGTGAGGGTACGTGTTGGGAAGTTCAGCGAGAACACCCAACCCCGCCCGCACTTAGCGGCCTTTACTAAGATATCGTTCGTTTTTGGTGTACACGCGTTAGTTCGACGGTTGAATGATATGCAGAGATTATTTTCCTAAGACATGTGAGGAAAAATAAACGGGTGGCTAAGTCGTTTAATGCATGTTAAACTAATAACGTCAAAGTTATTTTAGCATGTGAGTTCGTTTTAGTCTAATAAAACGATAAAAATAGAATATGAGAATCAGTTGCTACAAACACGAGAAAACGAGTTAGTAACGATTGAAATAATATAGCAAATAAATATACGAGATCGAGAAAATAAATATTAATCGAAATCTGAAAAATATTACTAAAACGTTGTTTTGTATAAAAAAACGAAGTTCGAAAAAAAAGATAAAAAAACGAGAAAGGCACATGTGGGCAGTCGGCTGCGCGACTCGCCCGGGGCTCAGGCGGGTCGCGTGGCGGCCTGATTTCGACGCCGGTTTTCGGAAAATTTTTGATTAAATTGCGTACGAATATCGCATAATTCGTACTCAACTTAATACTCCCGATATTCGTTATATTCGATAGTTGACTATGAAATCAATATCAAATATTTGGAATAGTTTTGGAAAAGATGTAAATTTAGAAATCGTTTCGTAGAATAATAAATATAAACGAACGAAAGACTAAAAAAAAGGGACCGGTTCACAGACTCGTGCGCGAGTCGCCTGGACCGGGCGCGACTCGCGTGCGGGTCTGTCCTCTTTTATTATTATTTTTGTCGAAAATCGTTGTTTTTATAAATCGCGTATAAATATGGATTAATTTATACTCGGTTTATATTTTCGATATTCGTCGTATTCGATATTCGATTATGAAATCGATATCGAATAGTCGGAACGGATTTTAGAAAAGGTTTTGAAAAAGTTTGTTTTGAACGAAAAGTTAAAAAAAGATTTTGAACGAAAAGTTTGAAAAAAGGATTTTGAACGAAAAGATGTAACGAAATCGTCGAAATCTTAATATAATTCTTTTTGATACAATATTCGATTATATAGAATCGATATCATATTTTAAGAATATTCGATATAAAAAATAATTTTTTAAGTAATATTGATATTAGAAAATAAAAAGACCGACGAAAGACCCATAAAAATAAAAAACGAAGAGAAGGGAAGAGAAGAAGGAGAGACGGGTTTGATTTACACCCTCAACCTACATGCTTTGTTTTCTCGGGATAAGGCTCGTCGGGAAGTGGCTTAGACTTGAGAGCGTCGAGATGATGAGGATGAGTTAAGGTGTATCGGTTTGGGTGATTTGGGATGCCGGGTTTGACGGGCGGTCAAGGCTTCGAGGCTTCGGGAAAAGTGTCGGGATTTGCTAACTATCGGGTTTGTGTATGAACCGTGTGTGGAGGGGGGTTTCGGACGTGTTTTTGCTGCTGTTGTGTTGTTGTGTCTCGGTATTTTTTATGTATGATCGTTGTTAATTGTGTTGGACGGGAGGTCCTATTTATAGGGAGTTTCCGACCTTGGTTTAGGAGAGTTTGAATACCGCTTAGGATAGGAAACGTGGGAGTTTGAGGAGCATGGGAATTCCGTTTTCTTGGCCAAGAAGAAAGGAATTTCGGCTGATTTGAGGAGTGCTTGGCCGGGTATTTGGTACTCGGTCAATGTCTGAATCGGTTTTCGGATAGAATTCCTACTTGAGGTCGAATTCTACCTTTAACGGAATTGTTTAATATTTTAATGAATCTGAATTTTTGTAGGAATTTGGGTTGGAATCAACCGTGTGAGTGTCACGGCTGACTCATATGTCTCGGGAAAATCTTTGACCGGGTTTTGACTCGGTCGCTAAAAGACGGTTTTACCCCTGGTGTCGGTTTCGACCCAAATTAGTGTTATTTGACTCGAAACGACCCACTGGGCCTGGATTTGAGGTTGGTTTTGTAAGATTTGTACTCCGTAATAAGTTTAAACCAAATGTCCATGATTACAAGCCCATATCCGAGTCTATCAAAGCACGTTTACGTCCAATCATCATCGGGTGTTTGGCGGGAACTATTATAGACACCTGGCGGTCAAAATGTGGGTGTCTACAGAGCCTCCACTCTGACTGAGGCTTGGACAAGGCAAAAGTCAGAGTAGCTACCAGGTCAATCAAGGATTAAAACCTGGCAGACTTCCGATCGGGTCGTTTAGGGTCCATTAGACCTGCGTGAAGGGCTCGCCAGCCATAGGATAGAAATCATACCTGGGTTGATGCTGATAATGTCGCGGGAGCTTGCCTAGGAAGCTATGGGTATACCTGTTTGCAGATATATCCTGTCTTAGAATTGTGCGGGAGCTTGCCTTGGAAGCTATGGGCATATCCGTTTGCAGATATATCCTGAAAGAAGTTGCCTGATCTTTTCCACTGGGGAACTTAGAATTTTCTGGGAGTCTTGGGTGTACCTGTATGCTGACATAATTTGTATGTAACATTTAGGTGAAACACTGACTCATGCTGGGGAAGAAATGATGATTTTTTGAAAATTTTTGAAAAGAAAAAATGCTGAATTTTTTTTGGAATTTTGGAAATAAGGATGCTTGGGATGACTTTGATTCCTAATCGGATTCTGACACGGATTCCTGGAATTCCCTTGGTTAGGCCTGTATACCTAGGTGAAGTAGGGGAAGTGGTAAAAATCCTATTCCTGTGATGACTAGGAAGAGGGATATTCTCCATTATAAATAGAGAGTTTTGGCTTCTTATTTTTCATATTCTAACCCAAATCTTTTCTTTCATCTTAAAATCCCTTAGACTTTTAGGATAAATAAAAGAGACTATTCTCGCAATGGGTATTGACCATTTGACCGCGATGCTTCATGCGTGGGCCCAGGATTTTCGAGATGAGGATAAAGTTCAGCTAACTCAAATGGGAATTGTGGCTTTATTCCCACTTCAGCGACTTAAGGTAGATTCGCATTTCCTTGATGCTTGCTTATCCTTTTGGGATACTACCTTTCATGTTTTTGCATTTTCTCGAGGAGAAATGTGTCCTCTTCCTGAAGAAATAGCAGCCATAGGCGGTTGGTGCCCTAATGCTCGTCCGGCTATTCCCCCATTTTATCCCGACCCAAGGAGGAGGTTAAGGGATTTTCTAGGCTTGTCCCATGCTGAAACAGCCCGCATGGTGAAGGGAGATTCAGTTTCCCTATTTGACTTGGCTGACAAATTCATGGACCCAGTTGGTGAAAGAATTACTTCTACCCATAGGCGTAGGGCCTTTGCCTTTTGTATGCTGCATAGATATGCCTTCGAAGGTCGGATGGATGCTGACTCATGCTTAGGTGAGATCAGGCTAATCAGCATAGTTGACCAACTGGAGACAGGTCACAGCCCGGCTTGGCTGATAACTGGGGAGATTATTATGGGCCTCGATGCTAGGAGACTCGATCCAGATCGGCAATTGACAGGGAGTATCCGTCTTTTGCAGGTATTTAACCATTTTTCGAACAATTGCCCAATTTTCTGGTTTTTTCGAAATTTTCGAAAATTTTTGATTTTGCCGAAATTTCCGAATATTTCCAATTTTTACGAAAATTTTGATTTTTCGAATTTTTCGATTTTTCGAAAGTTTTTGACTTTTCGACAACTTTGCAGATCTGGTTATCCGAGCGTCTGTCGATCATAGAGCCCCCGGTGAACATATCCAGATATCGTAGCTGTCAGATCAGTTCAAGGTCTCGCCGGATAAGATCAAGTCATCACATAACCCAAAAATATTGGGATGAAGAGCTAACATTCCATGATGGGCCTTTGATTAGATGGAACGTCATCTGGTGGTTCCTTTCGAGGCTAACGGGGTTAGCTAGGAGGGACAAGGCCCGTTATCTGGTGATCTTGTCTTTGGACTGGACTGTCCATATCTATCCGGACCGTATTCTAAGACAGTTCGGTTCGTTTCAGCAGATCCTTGAGACTGAGGCAATTATTAGCGTTTCGGTCCAATTGACGGACGCTATGTGTGACACGTGGCTACAGCGGTGGTTTACTCGTGTCATATGGACTATACCTCGTCCTTGTCAAACCACTTGGGTTTCTGAATCCTATCGGAAATGGACTTCTGAGGAATCACAGGAGACCCGTAAAACTTTGAAAACTGAAGAAGCTCTTGACTTGGCCCGCCGAGAATCGGCCAAAGACAACAGGCGGTTCTTCGAAGAGACTCCAACTACCTTTGCTGAGCCGGGGTCGGGTTCTAAGTCAAAAACTAAGACTCAGGCTAATGAGACCGGTGCTAGTGATTTGGAGAGAAGACTTGGACCGAGGTTAGTGGTCCAAGACAGGCTAGGCCCGCGTGATAACGAAGTGACTGGGGAGTCGAGTTTGAAGAAACGAGCCCAGGTTAAGGAGGTTCCCTTGGTGATTAGGGAGCGTTCACCTCCACGTCGACGCCGGTAGATGGAAAAGGAGGCTAAGGGCAAAGGAAAGGGAAAAATGCCCTAGTTTTTTATTATTTAAATATTACTATTATTTATTTTGTGCTGATTTTTTTGATGATTTTTTTTTCGTAATTTTATTATTATTTGAAATAAATAAAGAAAGGTTTATTAAGAAACCGTTCCTGTTTTTCTTTTCTCGATTGCAGTGGTTGTGCCCTTTTGAGGGGCTGCCTACGTATCCACAATAAATGGAATCAAACCAAACATAGTTCAGACTGAATTAATTTGCAATTTCGAAACACATCGAGACTATTGGTTCAAGATGTTTGTAACAGTAGAATAAATAATTCTAGCTTTTGACTTGTCTTTAAAAGTTTGAAAAGAAGATGTTTTTAATAAACTTTTTGCAAATGACATTGAGAGAGGTGGGTTAAGGGTAGTAGCGCTTCAGCTGGTCCAGGTTAGTTGGGTTGACAAACTCGTTCCCGTCCAGATCCGTTAGCATTACCGCTCCACCTGATAGAATCTTCTTTACCAGATATGGCCCAGCCCAATTAGGTTTGAATTTTCCTCTTGGGTCTACTGGTAATAAAGCTCGAACTGACTTGAGAACCAAATCCCCTTCTTTGATGTTTCTGGGCCTCACCCTTTTGTTGAAAGCTCGTTGGATTCTCTTCTGATAGATTTGAATATTATTGAGGGCACGAGATCGTCGTTCGTCTAACAGGACTAGCGAGTCATATCGTGCTCGAACCCAATCAGCTTCAGGTACTTGACTTTCGAGGAGGATTCTGAGTGATGGCACTTCTAACTCAACAGGTTGGACTGCTTCCATGCCGTATGTAAGGTAATACGGTGTTGCCCCGGTCGCAGTACGAATCGAGGTTCGATATCCCCAAAGTGCAAATGGTATTTTGTCGGGCCAGTCTCGGTAATTATCAGCCATCTTTTTGAGTATGGTGACAATTGTTTTATTAGCCGCTTCTACCGCTCCATTGGTCTGGGGTCGGTAGGGTGAAGACGTATGCCTTTGAATTTTGTACTTGGTCAGCAAGGCTGCTGTTTCGGCTTGAAAATGGGTCCCGTGGTCACTAATGAACTCATGAGGGATCCCATACCGGCATATTATCTTGTTTTGAATGAACTTGGCAACATGGCTGGCGTTGAGGATACGATAGGATTCAACTTCGACCCATTTGGTGAAATAGTCGATTGCTACCAAAATGAAGCAGTGTCCTCCGGTTCCTGAGGGGTTTATCTTCCCAATTATGTCGATTCCCCATGTTGAAAACGGCCATGGTGGCGTCATGGTGTATAGCAAGGATGGTGGCATATGCTGTACATTGGCAAAAATTTGACAATTATGGCAATGTCTAACATATTGCTGGCAGTCGGTTTCCATGCTATTCCAGTAGTAACCGAGCCTCATGATTTTCCGGACCAGCATCTGGGCGTTCATGTGTGGACCGCATTCGCCATCATGTACCTCAGCCATAACTTTTTCAGCGTTGGTTTTATCAACACATCGAAGGAGAGCCCCCTGTGCTATCTTTTTGTAAAGTTGCCCATCGTCGGTGCGGATGAACTGGGTTGCCAGTCTTCGCAGGGCCTTTTTGGCTCGGTTGTCAGCTCCGGGTGGATATTCCCCAGTCGCTAGGTATGTCAACACAGCTTGATACCACGGCTCGGGGTCAGGTATCCCGATTTCTTCGATGTCGTGGATATACGCTGGCTCGGATCGTCTTTCGACACAGATTGGCATACTGGTCATATGATCGGGAATGTTTAGCAAAGATGCCAGTTTTGAGAGTGCATCTGCGAATTGATTTTCTTCCCGAGGTAGGTATATGTATTCTACCTTGTGGAATTGTTTCTCAAGATCCCTTACTCGTGCCTGGTAGGCCACGAGATTAGCATTTCGAGTCTTCCATTTTTGGAGCGCTTGATTAATGACCAGAGATGAATCACCGTGTACTCGGAGGTTCGTGCCCCTAAGTCGGCGGCGGCTTGTAGCCCGTGGATTCATGCTTCATACTCAGCGGCGTTGTTGGTGACGTCGAAGTCCAATTTGATGGATACGGGAGTATGTTCCCCTTTTGGTGAGATTAGGAGAATCCCGACCCCAAATCCTCGGAAATTGGATGCTCCGTCAAAGTATAAGTCCCACGCTTCGGTGTCGCTGTGGAAAATGTCTTCATCTGGGAAGGACCAAGTGTCGGTGTGTCCTTCTTCGGTTATGGGACTGTCCGCGAGGAATTCGGCTACTACTCGTCCTTTGATGGCTTTCAATGGCACGAATTTTAGGTCGAATTCTGCCAACATAAGGGTCCATCTTGATATCCTGCCATTGAGGATGGGCTTCTCGAAGAGGTATTTGATTGGATTCATTCTGGATAATACTTGTACCTCGTAACTGAGAATGTAATGCCGGAGCTTTTTAGTGGCCCAGACCAAAGCTAAGCATGTCTTTTCGAGCATGGTGTACTTACACTCGTACTCTAAAAATTTCTTGCTGATGTAGTATGTGGCTCGTTCTTCGGAATTGACCGTTTGAGCTAGCATAGCCCCCATGGCTGTCTCTGTCGTGGTTAGGTACAGTGACAAAGGCAAACCGTGCTGAGGTGGCATTAGGACCGGTGGCGAGGCCAAAATTTCCTTGATTCTATCAAAGGCTGCTTGACATTTATCGTCCCATAGTAACCGTTCTCCTATTTTCAGCTTCTTGAAGATTGGTTCACACACCATGGTTAGCTTTGAAATGAACCTGCTAATGTACTGGACTTTCTCGAGAAACCCTCTTACCTCCTTTTCGGTTTTAGGGGGCTGCATCTCGGTGATGGCCTTGATTTTGGCTGGATCGACCTCGATACCTCGTTGGCTAACGATATGACCCAGTAATTTGCCGGATGTTACCCCGAAACTGCATTTCTGAGGGTTTAGCCTCATGTTGTATTTGCGTAGTCGGGTGAAGAATTTTCTCAGGGTGGTGATGTGACCATCCCTGTCTTTGGATTTGACGATCATGTCGTCCACGTAGACTTCCACTTCCTTATGCATCATGTCATGCAATAAAGTTGTGGCGGTTCGTTGATAAGTGGCCCCGGCATTGATGAGACCAAATGGCATAACAGTATAGCAATAAGTACCCCAAGGTGTAATGAAGGTGGTCTTATCCATATCTTCTTCTGCCATTTTTATCTGATTATACCCCGCATACCCGTCCATAAACGATAGAAGGGCATGATCTGCTGTGTTATCTACAAGCTAAGTATATCGATGTGTGGTAACGGGAAATCGTCTTTCGGGCTGGCCTTGTTAAGATCCCGAAAGTCTACACAGACACGAACCTTACCATCCTTTTTAGGGACTGGTACTATGTTTGCAACCCAATCTGGATACTCGGAGACTCGTATGAACCCAGCCTTGAATTGTTTATCGACTTCCTCCTTGACTTTGAGAGACCATTCGGGCCTCATGCGTCGGATTTTTTGTTTAACCGGCTTGAACCCTTTCTTGATCGGTATATGGTGCTCGGCTATTTCGCGATCGATCCCCGGCATGTCCTTGTAGGACCATGCGAAGACGTCTTTGAATTCTTGAAGGAGAACTATGAATTGTTGTTTCTCCTCGGGATCTAAGGATAATCCTATCTTAAGCATCTGAGGCTCTAAGGTTGTTCCCGCGTTGATGGATTCGGTTTCTTCGATTACCGGATTGCGGGATTCCCTTTGCTCTAGTTGCTCGATCAGATGTGGAGGTAAGGATACCTGTTCGTCGGGTTTCTCAATGTCATTGCACATAAAATTTTTGAAATTGAGAAAGTTTTGAAAATGAGACAAGTCATAAGCAGAACGGTTGTTATTATTGATCATAAATTGGGAAAAGAGCTCGAAAAGAGCTGCCATCTGATCACTAGTCAGTGGCGGGATAGGTAGGGTGCCCGGGATAGACCCCGAGGCACCAGGAATGGCTAAAGGGAGAGGGGGAGTTACAGGATTGACCCTAGCACCAGACTCACTAGACTCAATCTTAGACTCTGACTCGGACTCCGACTCAGATTCAGACTCAGATTCTGGCATCTCTCCTTCCCCTATGATCAGCTTGTAAGTTCTTCCTTGACTGTTAGTCCATTTGACAGTTTTCCTCCAAGCTCTGGTCCCAGACCCGACTTCTGAGATTAGTTTAGACGGATCAAAGGTGCGACTGCGGAGAATGAGGCTGACTAGCTCTTCCTTTGGTGTTGGGACCGCGAGTTCTTCTCCAAAAAGTAGCCCTAGCGCGGGCTCGGCATTCTTAGCATCTTCGGATTGGATGAGAGCGAAGATGTCGTCCGGTATGTAGTTGCAGTCCTGGGCCAAGTAGGTCCCAGGGCGTGTGGTGGTAGGCCGATATAGGCCGGTTTGGACAGTCTCGAATACTGGAGTGACAAAGATAACCTTACCGGTTTCAGTTTGGCCCATGTTTTCCGGAGTTAGGGTGTAGCCCAAGCCTGTTTGGGTCCTCCCGTTGTCCAGAACTTCGAGAATTTTCCCTGCAGAGAGATCGGGCCTTGATGTAACCCCTGGTAAAAAGCCCAGATTCTGCAACATCCGGTCAAGGTGGACCGTGAAGTAAGGACGGAAGAGCTGGTCTTCTTCGATGGCCCCTACGAAGTCGAACCCCCAGAGATCGGTGCAGCCCGAGGTGTTGCAGTTAGCCACAGTCATAGGTGTGGCTTCTAGAGTGATGACGGTGTCATGCAAAGGTAGTTTGATTTTCCGATGCAAAGTGGAGGATACAGCCCTGGTTGCATGGATCCAAGATCTTCCCAAAAGAAGGTTAAAGGAAGAAGTTACGTCGATCACTTGGAACTCCAGCTCTTTCTCTATCGGGCCTGTTATTATAGTGAGTTTTGTGGCTCCGGCTACTGACATCGGGCTTCCGTCAAAAGCCTGAATGGTTTGAGCTGTAGGAATGTAGTCGGCCTCGGTAATGCCGAGGGCTTTGGCGGTTCTCAAGGGGAGGACATTGACTGCTGACCCATCGTCAATTATGGTCATGGGTAGGTACTTTCCACGGCAGATAACCGTGATGTAGAGGGCCATGTTGTGGGCTGGCCCAAATGGTGGTAGATCAGCATTGGAGAAGGTGATTAGTGGGCCTTCCTCTACGGATCTCCCCTTTAGGTGAGGTAGAACTGTGCCTACCATTTCAGCTGGTGTGGCCATAGAATCGATTTTGACTTGATCGAGGGCCTTAGTGAGTGCCTCTCGATATTCCTGAGAGCTAACTAGGAGTTGCCATATAGAGAGGTCAACTCGAGTCTTGCTTAGTTGCTTTACAAGAGCCTTTTCAGGAGTTGGCTCTTCTGGTGCGGGCTCCACCTTAAGTGGCTCGGCAATGATGAGGGCTTGACTAGTGGCTAAGGCCTTGGACTTAACCTTCTGAATCTCCTCAGGTGTGATGGGGACAGCTTCCCCTTTGGTGAGGTAGACATCGTCTTCGTCATCGCACCAGATCCCGTTTATTTGCGGGATAAATGGAGAAATGAGGTGTGAGCAATCCATTATTTCCCCGGAAAAGATGGCGTGAGTGGCTAACGGGTTGTCCTTGTTGTTGGGTTTACCCCCGGGCAAAGGAATTTTCCCGCTTTCAATGAGATCTTGGATAAGGTGTTTTAGCTTCCAACATTTCTCGGTATCGTGTCCCTTACCACGATGATAGTGACAGTAGGCCTGGAGGTTGTAGGCCTTGGAGCGACGTTCGACCGGGATATCAGGTGTTGGGCCTATCGGGGTGATCAGGTCTTTCGATGATAGCCTCTGAAGGGCATTTTCATAGGTAGTGCCTATGTCGGTGAATACCCGGGGAGTGCTAGTCTTTGGGGACGAGGTATCGAGTGCATTTACCTCGTCGAAAATGCTACGAGTGGCAGCAGTAGTAGCGGGCTTGCTTGTTGATGAGCTAGCCCCTTGGTATCCCTTAGTGGAGGCCTTAGTGAGGCTTTCCAACCTTAAATCATCCTCTATTCTCGTTCCCATTTCAGTTAGGATTGCGAAGCTAGGTACGATGGCGTACCGGAGATGGACCCGGTAGGCTGGAAGGAGGTTCTTGACGAAGGCTTCGACCAACACTTTTTCACTGGGCTTATCGACCAGTTTGACGCTTTCAGCCCTCCATCGTTGAAGGTATTTCGTGAATCCTTCCTTAGGTTCCTGGGCCATTACTTCCAGGGTGCGCATAGTGGTCTGGATTTCCGTGTTGTCGGCGTAGTTCCGAGCGAATTCCGTTGCCACGTCATCCCAAGTTTTGTATTTCTTGGAATTGAGCCGGTAGTACCAGGCCCTTGGGTGCTTCTCGAGAGATGAAGCGAACAGGTGCTTGAACATGCTGGACTTAACCCCTTTAAGGGCCATAAACTCCTTGAAAGCCCGGATGTGGTGGACCGGGTCTTCGGTACCCTCGAACATTGGTAGACCCGTCAGGTTGAGATTGGCGGGTAGTTCATCGGTCAGTGGGGTATAGGTCCTAGCATTCTCCGTATGGATGGAGCTTTGGGTTGTCAGATGGACCTGTTCTTGCAGTTTGTGGACTGCGCTAGCCAATTGAGCTAAAGGCCCAGTAGTATCGACACTGCCGCTAGGAGTTCCTTGTTCCACGGCACTTACCCGGGTGAGGATGGCGATCTGCTCCCCTCTCATCGAAATGATCATGTTTTCAAGCTTGGTCAATGAGACCTTCATGTCATCGATGGCTTGTTGCGTCATGGCTCGAGTGTGGGGTGGCCTGTCTGTAAGGGCACCGCGTAATCAGTAACTGACCCAGATCTTAGAATCAAAAGTACATCCCGAGCAAGGAAAAGACTAGACTGGAAAAAGACTGAAAATCGACTTCTAGACGGATGACGCGTGACTGGTGGGCCTTCCTTAGGATTTGGCAAAGTGGGCCTAGTCCTGTTCGAAGGAAGGTCTCTATGAGTATTCCCCAGACTTTGGACTCGAGTGTATAAACGGGCTTCCCTTTGTAGGAGTCTGTCCTACGAAGGTGGGCCGTGCTTTGACAAATAAGGCGGACTGGGATGGGGTGGAAACCCGTGATATAAGATCGACGGAATTTCGACGCTATAGATTCTAACTTATGACAAGACCCGACACTGCTAAATACGGGAAGTCCTAAGAAGAAAAGGGTTTCGAAAAGGGAACTTGAATTTGAAAACCGAGCAAAGTCGGATTGGAAGACCCGATTTTTTTTTTGAAAACCGAGAAAGAGGTTATCGGGCCGAGATTTCGGGCTTTTTTTTTAAAAAGGTTTGGACAGCATACCGGCTAAAAATAGGCTATTTTGAGTAAAATTCATAAGTCCTAAATTCGGCAGCTTTCCGGGTTTTGAAAAAAGTAGATGGGTTTGAAAAGATGCGACTTTTTTTGAAAAATGACGGTTTTTGAAAAAGACCAAAGAAGATCAAGTAGCATGTAGTCATAGAAACAGTATAACGACGCCATGTATGCTCTTAATCTAAGTCTCGGTCGGTCAAATAGGGTCTATACCAACAACGATCGCATTCTCGCAAATCAGGACGGACCTCCTAAGCCGAATTGGTCTTAGAATCTGCCGTAAAACCCATGCGAGTTCCGCGATCGAAGTCTTTAGTGCATCCAAGTAGAAATGCACCGTGGTATAGTGGGACGTCGGTCACAAGTAACCGGCCCGGAACAGAACGGGGTTATGCATGAATCATTGAACTAAAACGTGTACATTACTAATCGAACGATTTCTTTTCGAGTCTCACCCTGAGGATGCCGATGGTAAGTGACATATCAGTTAATCCCCAGCGGAGTCGCCAAATTGTGGACATGACATAGGTCCACCCCGACGCGGCGAAGCGCGGGTTTTGGGGAGGCGATAGAATTTCCATATGAGATGGATCGAATAGAATTTTAAATCGAAGTAGGAGTCGCCACCGAATTTTATGGTTATTCGGAACCATTCGAACCCACTCTATGTCGTAGTGGGCCATATTTAAAACCTAGCCCAATTCCGATGTCAGAGTTTATCGGGTTCGTCCCTTTGCAGTTCGATACCGATGCCGACTTGAGCGGTTAATCGTATATTGAATGACTCTCGTTGCCAATGGTTTTGGACATCCGGAAACCACGGTTCTGAGTAAGGGGTGAGGGTACGTGTTGGGAAGTTCAGCGAGAACACCCAACCCCGCCCGCACTTAGCGGCCTTTACTAAGATATCGTTCGTTTTTGGTGTACACGCGTTAGTTCGACGGTTGAATGATATGCAGAGATTATTTTCCTAAGACATGTGAGGAAAAATAAATGGGTGACTAAGTCGTTTAATGCATGTTAAACTAATAACGTCAAAGTTATTTTAGCATGTGAGTTCGTTTTAGTCTAATAAAACGATAAAAACAGAATATGAGAATGAGTTGCTACAAACACGAGAAAACGAGTTAGTAACGATTGAAATAATATAGCAAATAAATATACGAGATCGAGAAAATAAATATTAATCGAAATCTGAAAAATATTACTAAAACGTTGTTTTGTATAAAAAAACGAAGTTCGAAAAAAAAGATAAAAAAACGAGAAAGGCACATGTGGGCAGTCGGCTGCACGACTCGCCCGGGGCTCAGGCGGGTCGCGTGGCGGCCTGATTTCGACGCCGGTTTTCGGAAAATTTTTGATTAAATTGCGTACGAATATCGCATAATTCGTACTCAACTTAATACTCCCGATATTCGTTATATTCGATAGTTGACTATGAAATCAATATCAAATATTTGGAATAGTTTTGGAAAAGATGTAAATTTAGAAATCGTTTCGTAGAATAATAAATATAAACGAACGAAAGACTAAAAAAAAGGGACCGGTTCACAGACTCGTGCGCGAGTCGCCTGGACTGGGCGCGACTCGCGTGCGGGTCTGTCCTCTTTTATTATTTTTTTTGTCGAAAATCGTTGTTTTTATAAATCGCGTATAAATATGGATTAATTTATACTCGGTTTATATTTTCGATATTCGTCGTATTCGATATTCGAATATGAAATCGATATCGAATAGTCGGAACGGATTTTAGAAAAGGTTTTGAAAAAGTTTGTTTTGAACGAAAAGTTAAAAAAAGATTTTGAACGAAAAGTTTGAAAAAAGGATTTTGAACGAAAAGATGTAACGAAATCGTCGAAATCTTAATATAATTCTTTTTGATACAATATTCGATTATATAGAATCGATATCATATTTTAAGAATATTCGATATAAAAAATAATTTTTTAAGTAATATTGATATTAGAAAATAAAAAGACCGACGAAAGACCCATAAAAATAAAAAACGAAGAGAAGGGAAGAGAAGAAGGAGAGACGGGTTTGATTTACACCCTCAACCTACATGCTTTGTTTTCTCGGGATAAGGCTCGTCGGGAAGTGGCTTAGACTTGAGAGCGTCGAGATGATGAGGATGATTTAAGGTGTATCGGTTTGGGTGATTTGGGATGCCGGGTTTGACGGGCGGTCAAGGCTTCGAGGCTTCGGGAAAAGTGTCGGGATTTGCTAACTATCGGGTTTGTGTATGAACCGTGTGTGGAGGGGGGTTTCGGACGTGTTTTTGCTGCTGTTGTGTTGTTGTGTCTCGGTATTTTTGATGTATGATCGTTGTTAATTGTGTTGGACGGGAGGTCCTATTTATAGGGAGTTTCCGACCTTGGTTTAGGAGAGTTTGAATACCGCTTAGGATAGGAAACGTGGGAGTTTGAGGAGCATGGGAATTCCGTTTTCTTGGCCAAGAAGAAAGGAATTTCGGCTGATTTGAGGAGTGCTTGGCCGGGTATTTGGTACTCGGTCAATGTCTGAATCGGTTTTCGGATAGAATTCCTACTTGAGGTCGAATTCTACCTTTAACGGAATTGTTTAATATTTTAATGAATCTGAATTTTTGTAGGAATTTGGGTTGGAATCAACCGTGTGAGTGTCACGGCTGACTCATATGTCTCGGGAAAATCTTTGACCGGGTTTTGACTCGGTCGCTAAAAGACGGTTTTACCCCTGGTGTCGGTTTCGACCCAAATTAGTGTTATTTGACTCGAAACGACCCACTGGGCCTGGATTTGAGGTTGGTTTTGTAAGATTTGTACTCCGTAATAAGTTTAAACCAAATGTCCATGATTACAAGCCCATATCCGAGTCTATCAAAGCACGTTTACGTCCAATCATCATCGGGTGTTTGGCGGGAACTATTATAGACACCTGGCGGTCAAAATGTGGGTGTCTACAGTATTCGTAATGTACGTATTCGTATATCCAAGTAGTTTGATAAAATATTTTATCCCGTAATGTACGTATTCGTATTATATTGTAATGTATGTATTCCTATTCTACCGTAATGTACGTATTCGTATTCTAGTATGAAAAATTGACGAGAAGTTGAGCAACTGATCGGAAAATAAATAAAAAGGGTTTAATTTCACATATTGGCAAAGTTAAGGGGTCTAATTGCCCAATCAAAAGTTTGGGTTTAATTTCACAATTGAGTAAAGTAGAGAGATTCAATCACTACTTTTCCGTAATAGTATGCCATTCATTTAGTGAAATTTATAATGACTCTATTAGAGCCTCCCTCATATTCTATCGTATTTTAAGCACGCTTAACTCGAATTGTCAATAGGTCAACTGACAAATTATCATACTACAACGGTGAGCGACCCATCAAGGGTGGAATATATCAGGGGACATGTTGAGAGCTTACTCAATTCTGTGAGGTATGTTCAATCTACTCTCATGGGGCTATCTAATTATTTCTTAATATTGTTTTCTCGTCTTACTATAAATCTGAAAGTAGCTAGCCAACATATATATTTTTGTTGGATATGTATACTTCAAAAGAGATTAAATGAGTACAAGTTCCAAGACTGATTATGAAGTCTTCCATGTACAATCTCCAAGATTGACGGTTATGAGTTCCTATACATTCAGACATTCAGTCTCGATTGTGTTGGTTCTTTTAATGCTCTAGCTTTGGTTTCTCCATCACTCACCGTACCTTGTATATATACATGTCACCCTCCAAGTGATTTAACGCACACAACCATTCTATCTATCTATCTATCTATCTATCTCTCTCTATTACCCGTCTCTCACTCTCATATTCTTTAAAAGCAACTTGGTAACGTTTCGGGCAAGGTTCAGTTTGCAATTCCGTCTACACCAAAGCTGCAACGGTTGTGTAATCATGGGGTCGATTGTCGTAAAAAACCGTGTGTAGAGTACGGGGCAAGGTTCAGTTTTGTACTGTAACAACCAAGGTCCTACTAGCAACACGTACTACTAATAGAATAACAATTTTCCAAAATTTTCCATTCAAATTGCACTCATTTTTAATTAGAAAAACAAAGAATACTTCGTACGTAGTACGGAGTAATTAACTAGCCACCCACCATTGCTTATTACCTTTTGATTGATTGCATAGTTTTGTCCCGATTGAATTTCTTACATCGGTCGATCACATTATATTATTGTTTGCAGAAATGGATCGAATGTGTTCGGGTACTTTGTGTGGTCATTCTTGGACGTGTACGAATACTTATATAACTACGAAAAAACATTCGGCATATATTACGTTGATTTCAATGACCCAACATTGCCAAGGCACCCTAAGCTATCTCAAAAGTGGTATTCTGGTTTCTTGAACAAGGACAAACAAGATAACAAGCCTACCAAATCACAAGAAGAACATATTCTTCAAATGGGTCCGCATCAACCAACGTTCGTTTAATTTCTACGTGGTAACATATACATACGGAGTATATTTAAAGCCATGTATATTCCTTCCACGGATTTACTTTGTACCAATAAAGATTCACCATGTCTCATGATTACGTAAACTTAATCGCTTGCATTATCCGAATAAAATAGAAGTCAAGATTAAACTCTTTACGTGTATTTTTTTTCAACAATAATGTCCTTGAAATATTTGTATCGCATAGGTAGAAAATAAGTAGTCATTTTTTAGTTCATAATGTTGAACTAGTTTATGTTCATAATTTGTATGGTGATTATAATATTGTTGGTGATTGATGTATTTGTTTAGTTTGTGCTAAATTGTGTTTAGATGTATAAACGTAAGGGTATTTTTGTCATTACAGCATTTATTCACTTAATGAATCGGAAATTAAGTTAGATGAGTCTCAAAATTGAAATATGGTGGAGAGTTTGAAAATATACCTAGTAAGTTGTAAAAACAAAATACACAGTGGTAATTTATAAAATAGTTTTTTTTGTAGTTTTTCCTAAAAATAATGTGGATGGATTGGATCTCATCCAAGTATATAAAAATAAGTCCCTTGATACTGAAGGGAGTGGCGGTTGTGGTCGCAGGACACGAAAGGGCTCCGTCAGATGTTTGTGGTTCATTGTACTCCAGCTTTGCTTCTCAAGTGATCTTACTTGCAAAGCCACTGCTAATTGCACGAATAGACTTCAGGAGTAAATGACCTTTTTATCGTTGTATAGTGACTGACACTGACTCACTGACTGGTGATAACTGGTAACCTAGATTCAGCACTCAGCAGAGATAGATGAAAGATATTACTGCATATGAGAAAGTGTGTCACTGAAAAAGCTACATGGGAAAAAAAAAATATTTTAGCTTCAAATACGCGATCTTATCTTATCAAAAATAAACATCTTACAATGTATTTGTCGGAGACCGTCTCACTAATCTTTGCTTTCATAAAACATCACTAGGGCATTACGTTAGCTTAACCGTGAGATTTGACATCTGAGTTTTGTTCACGATTCTGTTCAGGTATCCATCTACATATTGTTTGCTCTATAACTTGGCAATTCATCAAACCAATCGGAGAACCCAGCTCATTTCCGTTGCCTTGGACATGTAACACCAGCGGCGTCTTGGCAACACCGCCACAAAGTCGGATTGTGCAATGAAAATCCGACCACAATTTCAACCGTTCACGTGAGTTATCATTGTTATCAGACGAGACAATCACCGCATATTCTGAATGAACCAAAGCCGGATGATGACGATAAGCAACATAATCCACTCCATATTGGGATCCGGGTCTGACAACCCAGTTCTTGGATCTTAAATGAGAATAACCTTTGTACAGCCTTGGAAAAGCTTCGATCTTAGAGCACATGTAATGCCATAACTCAACAGCTTTTTTGATGATTCCTGCATGATCTACAATCTCCAAGCATTTCAAAGCGTTGCTCAAATAAAAGGCTTCATCTAGACCCAATTCATACCATTGCTCCTCTTTCTGGCTGGATATAATTTCCCGTCCAAAACACGCACGATTTAAAAAAGCAGACTGTTCTGGATTTGCTTCAAGCAGGACACTACATCCCGTTAAAAGTCCCTTGCAATTTGAGGTGGCCAAAGATGACTGAAGTGACGAAACTATCTCTGACATGGGTTCTGCAGCTGCTTTGGCTTTTGACCCCTTTCCTTTCCATCTTGGACCCATTAAGGCTTTATGAACAAAAAGAAGTTAGTTGTGATGACTTGTAACTGGTAACTGGTAACTGGTAACTGGTTGTATATACACCCATTTCTGTCAAGAGAGTAAAGATGCACAAGGGCTTTACCGGCACCAAAATAGGATTTGCAGCAAGAACTACAACTAAATATATATATACATCCAATCAGTATTGCTAAAAGCAATTGATTTTCTTTTTTATTGCTAAATTAACTTGTAACTAAATAAATAAACACCCAAGGGTTTTCCCAGAGTGAAGAGTGAAGACCCGTGATAAGATTGATCTTCTCAAAGGTGATCAAATACTAACTCAAAAATGTCAATGATAAGTACCTCATATTAATGGTTTACGAACCTGGAACTAGCAATAAATTTTGTAGAATCAACCTGCAAAAGTTACATACGAGTAAAATTACAGATAAACATAACTCTCTTCCTTTTCCAGAAAAAATATACTGAGTATTACAGTATATTGGATATAGCATAATCTCAAATCAGGTATGTCCAGTGGATATGATGCCCAAGAAAATGAAACAAAAGTATAAGCACAAGGCATACAATGAGCTCTTATTAAAAACTAATGCCAACAATTGATAAACAAGAAGACCGATTTCATAGACATAATCCCAAATCAGCAAAAGCAAAGCTAATATTAATAAACATTGCACGTACACTACGATATATGCCAGCAAAGATTCGGAAACAATTTCCAAGAATTCAATTTTACAGAAAATCCAAAAGGTAAATGGAAGCTCTATTTTGTTCCATCTTGCAATCTTTTCATCAGGATCTTCGGATGCGCCGGGAGGTAGCTTCTACATCTTGAACGTGAGGTACTACAACTGAAGATCCTAAAAGCTTATTATAGACAAAGTCTACTCTCAATGGACGGCCAAAAATCACCTCACCGTCCATGGCTGCTCTGGTAGATTTTGCGTCATCACCATTAGAAAAATAGACAAATCCAAATCCTCTAGATTTTCCTGTATCTTTCTGATACATTATCTTTACTTCCGTCACCTCTCCGAATTTTGAGAAAGCTTTCAACAAGGCCATCTCATTGACTGACCAAGAAAACCCAGCAACAAACAGCTTCTCACTAACAGATAATTGCGAAATAGATGAAGGATGAGAGCAATAGCATTTAATTTGCAAGGCTGGGATCCAAACATTAGCGACTGCTCTTCTCACAATACTTGCTACGCTATTCATCCTCAAATGACGATGGTATTTTCGATCAAAGCCAAATACCCCCTGTCCAATTAAACAGCTTTTAAGATGACTAAACTGAACGCCATCAAAGTTAATATTGGCAAGTTTCCTCATCACAATAAACTCAAACGCTGAAGGCGAATCTAACGCACATTAATCACACTCTTTATTGCTTCCTCTCAACTGCCTTTTCCGTCTTTCATACAAAGTCCTCATTTCCCAAACAACGAGAACATGTAGGTGTTCAACTGTTCAAGCTGTAACTTACCAAACTTTCACTTCCTCGCATCAAAAATTAAACAATGATGCTCAACGAGAACCGGAATTTTTTACAAAACGATAGACCCACATTGCTTTGTCGTTACACACACCCATCCTTTCCTCCCAACTACATTATGTGCTTCAAGGTTTAGTTGAAAATATACCAAATTCTAGTGATGTTCATACCTTTCCACTCTATTCGACTAAGCAAACATAGGAGCCAGTCAGATGAGCAAATATTGATCAAACGAATTCCAAGCATCGTAAATCCGATTAATGAAGCCGCTTACTAAAACCTTAACACATCACTCACCAACAAAATACCAATTAAGAACTACTCCCTCCGTCCACTATCTTTTGCCCCGTTTCATTAAAATACTCCTCACAAATAATGATGAAATGGGGCAAAAGATTATGAACGGAGGGAGTAACATAAACACATAATCAATTCCCTCCATTTGTTGAGATAGGCTTCTAATTATTATCCTAAGAAATTGGTCAAGTATAGTACTCGTATAAGTTTACAATATGGCTGAAGTTTGAAGGATCGGAGGGTTGTAACTTGTGGAGTAATTGAATTCATTCAGGAATCCATTTTTCTTATCAACGAATTAAATGCAGAAAACCCCATATCATAACCTGACGAAAGAAGAACCCTAGGTTCACAAATAAATCAAATACAAATTAGACCTAACAAAACAGTACACAACTGTCACCAATAATCGGAAATGTAACCAAGTAAAGCAAATCAAAACGCAGTATAAATTCAATCAAAGTGATTAGTTTCAGTGAAATAATAATTGCATACCTGGGCTCAAAAGTATGACAATTTTGCTTTAACTTAGGAGAAAAAATTTACCCAGGACAACAAAAACCCAATCATCTCGAAACAGTGAAGAATTGAGGGTTTTCATGTGAAGCCCAATTATATTTGAAACTTTTGATCATGTCTTTGGAAATCCTTAGGAAAAAAAACATAAAAGTACCAACACTGTTTTTACATTTATTTTATTTGTGTTTAGTCTAATGGTTAATGAAGATTAGGTACGGTAGGCGTTCAAAAAGTAACTCGGATCGGTAAACTCGATCGATCCGGACTATACGGTCCAGTCCGGTTTGCGGGTCTTAAAAAAATTGGTTGCTGGTCCGCAGTCGGGTCTGGTCCGATCTCCGGGTTTAGATTTTTTGGGTTACCAGTCCGCGGGTCAATCTGGTCAAGTTCGGTCCGATCCAAGTTTGGACCGGTGAACACCCTAGTTACGGGATGATGGATCTGGCTCTCCTTAAAATAATTGAGTGAGTTGGTGGTAATTTGGTTAGAAGGAGAAGCGTAAGAAATAATAGCAAATCGTCGTACACAAAGTGCGATACTTGACACATTTGCTCTTATCAGCATCACCTACCACACGTCCAGTGCTCTAGGCACGAAATAAGACATCTTGGACTGAGTCAAGGGGAAGATCTAGCTAGATCTACACGCATCAAGCCTCTGTCTCAGGAATAAACTAAAGCAAATGTTTAATAGAGTGTTACGAATAGGGTTATGTTAATGTTTAATAGCAACAACTCCAACGCACGACAC
This sequence comes from Agrostemma githago, assembly GCA_958450325.1. NCBI lineage: Eukaryota > Viridiplantae > Streptophyta > Magnoliopsida > Caryophyllales > Caryophyllaceae > Agrostemma > Agrostemma githago. Next base: position 9,392,965 of record OY288253.1, read on the forward strand.
GGCATGATCACCATAAATGTCTCCATCAAATACTCGAAAATAACTCGGCATGACCTAGGTACCAGAAACCACTACACATTTCGTCGTCGGCATTTCAGCCACGTCGTCGGCGCTTTATACGTGAATTTACTCTTTTACCCTTTCCATAATTGTGATTAATGATATTAATCAATATTCTTAATTAATGTAATTAATATTTCCCGACTAAATTAAAATTACGGTTTTTGTACTTTTGAACGATTTTTAGGCACGTGTCTCAACGTAACTGTTCTACCCTTCTATAATTGTGATTACTGAATTTAATTAAGTTTCGGGATTAATGTAATTATTATTTTCCCGACTAATTTAGAATTACGGTTTTTGAAATTTTGAACGATTTTTGACACGTGTCTCAATGTGACCCGGGAATATGTTTAGGAAATTTATATATAAACCCCTTTCTCCTCACAATTCACTTTCACTTCTCTCTCTCTCTCTCTAAAATAATTCCTTTAAAAAATCGCTTTTCAAATCTAAAACCGTCTCCACTCCCATTCCAAATCCGTAGTCAAGTAAGTAGATCTGTCTATTTTGTATTACTTTTTAGTTTTTATTTGATTATTTTAGGTCGATTAATTTGATTATCATTCGTATTAGGTTGATAGTTTAGCTAGGTTCCCCGCAACTATTATATGCTTGAACAATCCATGTAATACCCGATTTGAGTAGTTATGGTATGCTATGTTCGATGTTGGTGTCAGTTTTTGTGATTTGTGGATCGAATATCGCGAAGAGGGGGCGATTTCTGGGTTCGAGCTCGCTGAAAATAGCCGCGGACGTCCAAAATTGGCGTCTGGAAGGCCTCCTAGGCGCCCAAAAATGGCGTCTGGGAGGTCCCCTGGGCGCCCAAAATTGGCATCTAGGAGGCCTCCTGGGTGCTCAAAAATGGCGTCTGAGAGGTCTTCTGGGGCCAGTTTTAGGCGTTTCAGGGGCCTCTTGGGCGCCTATTTTGGACGTCTGGGCCGATTTTCGCCTTTTTAAAAAAAAACGTTACACGCTATGATCCGTCTCGATTTTTTTACTTTATTTTTCAATAAATGTAATTGTGGGTCGGTATTTTTGTATCTTTGATTAGTTAGGAGGGAGTTTTGTTTGTTATTGAATTGAATTGGGTTAGTTGATTATTAAATTGATATGAATTGAATTGTAAATGTTATTTTTTTAGTGGTCGATTATTGAATTGAATTGGGTTGTTATTGTCATTGAATTGGGTTTGTATACTTTGTCATGTGGGTTCTGGGTTTAATTTTTGTTGTTTACAAAAATTAAATTTTTGTAATCTTTGACAAATAGTGTAATTAAAAAAATATAGGTTCTTTAGGTAAAAAAAATCAATTTAGCTTCAAAAATAGGTACAAAAGTTCAATTTGGGTGAAAACTTGTAGTCGTTATGTTTCGCTAAAATCGGTTACCCAATTGAGATAACAATGAGTACTAATTTTAAGGTTACTAGTGTTTACTAAAAAAAATAAACTTCTTTTGAAGGCTAATTTTAGCTAAAAAAACTAAGTAATCGACGACCCTCATTGAGATAACAAATCGTAGGTAAAATCACTTGAAAGAAATTAGTTAAAAATTAGCTAAAAATAATTGTACTACGTATCAATTTAAATATTATTATTAACAACTAATATATTTCCCTTTGATCATCGTGTGAAATTCAAAATATTTTTGAAACTAGTAAATGTTATCATGAGTTGAAATTAATATCAAGTTAGCCGATATGGAAAATAGGTGACCAAATTATTTGAAAATAATTTTGTTGAGAAGAATATACGTTATTATTTATTTGATTTTTTAAATAAATTTTAAATATGAATCTGAACTCCCAATATCGGTTGGTTGAACACAGTTTCATTTACAAAATTGTACGAGAACGTTAAAGTAATTTCTTATTAACGTTAACAAGTGACATAGTTTTGTTTTATCACCTTGTCGAACTTATAAAAGTAGATGGCTGATAAGGGGAAGAGTAGTCGGGTCGACGGTAGGAGAGTCACTGCGTCCACACGCGCTCGGAACAGGGCACGACCGCCACCTACCGGCCGACCAGAGCCGTCGATCACCACGGAGCCACCACAGACGGTTGATGCGTATGGGGTGGGCGGGTCTTCCTCAGTGGGGGGTAGACAGGAAATTCCTATTCCACATTTCCGTATCACGAGCGGTACTCGTGATGGTTCTTCGGAGGGAACCGCGAGCGGTGGTGTCCCCGAGCCGTCCAGGTCGTTGCAGTCTGCCGACTTGGACATGGAGTTCTGACGTAAGGATTTGTCGCGGATCCCCACAATCAAACAAGAACCTAACTCTACTAACTGGGTAGCTAGGGTAAGTCGGGTATCGAATCCACAGGGACGGTGAGCTAAATGAAAAGTCTCGGTCTAGTTAAAGTATTAGTCGGAGAAAATCGGTTTGGTTGAATAAGTCTTATCTAAAGAACTAAACTAACAAAAAGGGAAAACGTTAACAAATATAATAAAAGGGACTAGGGCAAGGTCAACAAGGTAGTCTCGGGGGAGTTGTCGGACTCACAAAATAGTTGATTAAGGTCAGTAATAGGCATAAGATAGGCTCTCTCGAGTCTCTATCTACCATAGGATGGTCCTAGCGGGCTCTCGCTACTTACTAGGTCGACCTACTCCAATGAACGCAAGTCTAACCTAAACTCGGCTCTCGATCTTAAGTTCAGGTCAACTAAATTGATTAACTAATCTGGCCAGGACAAGCGAATCATACAGATATAACGTTCAAACGAAGATTACAAACAATTAATCAACAATTAAACTAACTCGAGACAAAACCCCAATTAAGACGAACCGAACTAACCTTAACCCTATAAATTACTACTCAAACATGATTAAAATTAATCTAATTAACCTACCCACTAAAATTAAAGAAGAAATAAGCATGATTAAAGAACAAATGCTACAACTCCAATTAGTTAACTAATCAAATTAACTAAACTAGAAATTTGGAATAAAGAACAATAGAACGAAAAAGGAAAGAAAATTGTACCAATTATGAGAGGAATTGAACAAATTGAATAGAGTAGAGAATTCCATACAAAAAAGATTAGAACTTAAGAATTAATCTATTGAAAATGAATTAACGGAGGAGATAAACTAATTTGGCACCATAATGAAAAAGGATGTTCTTCTCCTTAAACTAATCTACTGCTATCTACGAGTAATGGCCTCCACCCCCTGCCTCCTTCACCCCATGCCTTGTTTATATGGAAATCCCTAAAAAATATCCTCATGGGTCAAGACGTGAAGTGGGTGTGTACGTGGGTTTCGATTGAATTTCATCTTATTTGGACTTGTCCAATACTCGTACTACGTCTTGTTTCAGTTGTCTTTTAACTCATCATGACCCGTCTTTACTCGGTTATTCCCGAGAAGGTACCTACAAAATAAAAACGAGACAAAGCAGTGCCAAATCCTCGGAAAATAATAATTATTACGATAATTATAACTAAAACAACTAACGGACCCTAATTAACACTTAATGATATATAATGAGCTATATAACAGTTATAGAACACAAAACCGGACTAAATAACGAGTAAAAGTAGGGGTAAATCACTATAAAAATATCACTTATCAAACTTCCCCACACTTAACCGTTACTCGTCCTCGAGTAAGCTTACTAAACTAAACTAACGACCCTTAAAGAAAAATAACTAGAAAAGCTAACCAACACACACATACTAATGACACAAAATGTTTACGTCACAAGCTTCCTAATCAAAAGTTAAAATTCTAAAATTCAACTCGAGTATAAACAATGATAATCAGACACTAAAACGGTTGCAATCGACATTATACATCCATCGGTTTCGGTCCATGCTATGTCAAGGGTATGAGATGGAGGCGGAATGAGTACTCCCATGACGTTAGTGACTTAAGAAAAACTTATCTCGACTCAAAGAGTCAAGGATCGTCCTAATGACCCAAAGTGACAAGAGTAAACGATCCAAAATGAGAAAATAAGATTAAAAATAACTAACTCGGGGAGGAATCATAATTTTTTTTTTTTTTTTTCTTTTTCCTTTTTTCAGATTTTTCATCTTTTTCTTTTTTCATATATTTTTTTCATCTCCCCCTTATTTCTTTTTGACATTTTTTGTGATTTTTTCGTTGCTTACAAACATGCACTTATTTATGTGGAAGGATCAAGGGAGTAAAATGGGATCCCACTTATTTCTATTTATTTGATCGAGAAGAATTTGTAACGCCTCTCTCTCTCTCAATAAGAGAAGGTAAGTAAAATAAGATCGCAAAAAAAGAAGTCACTTGGGTCACCGTCACCTAGACAAGTCAACTAGTGTCACATCAAATCACGGGAGGTGGAAAATGGAACAAGTGAAGTACACACCCTCGAGCGACTTACAGTAGGAGACCGATTGATATATAGCGAACAGTTGCAACGATCAAGTGTCTAAAAATCACTATTTACACAAAGATTAAAAGTTAGAAAAAGGACTAAATCAAAGAAAACGAGTGGAAAAAAAACGAAAAATAAAATCTTTTTGGATTTTTGGCATTTTTTTTTACACAAAAAACAAAAAACTACGACTCAAAAAAACACAAATCGACACAAAATACTTCAATCAACCAACAACAAATCCTCCCTCACACTTAAATCGGACATTGTCCTCAATGTTCAAGAACTAGGGAGGGAAAGGAGAATGGGTGGGTAAAGAACTTACTAAAGTGAAGTGATGCTTGATACTTATTCTCGTACCCGTCATATCTCTTGTCGTTTTCTTGGAGCTCACATATTACCTACACAAAAAAAAAAACACAAAACACACGACACAAGCAAAGGGATATATATACACATTATACTCACTCCTCAACAAACAAATAAGCAGTTTAAAAAACGAGTCAAGGACCTCATTAGCTTGTCAAACAAGCTAGACCAGTCATTACCAAAATGGTCATAATGAATCGACATCAATAAGCATGACCAGTAGTGGATAATAGAGGTAAGAAGACTAATAAGTGGTTTGTGAGGCAAGATGTGCATACCGAATATCTCAATTCTATCCGAAGGCTCGTCATAAAATTCAAGTTGCACAAGAAAGAGGTCTAATACCCCAAAGCCACTCAAAATACCCACCTTACCACTTTCACTCCTCCTATGAAAGGTGATAATATCTCTGTTTTCAATGCCCTCCATCACAGTATCCATAAGAAACGAGTCTAAAAGCAAACTGATCTCCTGGATAGAACTATCACAGTCCTCCTCACTTATCATGAGCTCAAATACAGGGCTAAGAGAAACAAGGTCGAGACAATCAATAGGTGAAATAAATTCATCCTCAACAAATTTCTCTAAAATAGGTTTCTCAAAGAAACCATCACAATCCCTTGTATCGTCAAGCACAAATTCATATGGAGATGTGTCAAAGTAAAAGGAATCAAGGAGAGCATCATTATCATCACTAACCCTCTCTACCACCATGAAGTCAAAGAGAGGATTATCCATCATTTCAACATCAACTACATCCTCAAACATAGGATTCTCAAAATAATTACCTAATGAGAAATCCTGCACTTCATTTTCAACATCAACACGGTTAGATTGAACATTATACATATAATCATCATCTTCATCATCAATTACGCTCTCTAGGGGTGGGGAAGATGGAATATCATGCATAACATTCACATTGACACAAGGAGGAGAAACATGACAAACACTAGCATCATGCACAAGAGAGTAGGAATCGACCCCCTCACTTAACAAAGAAGGAACATGTGGGTCATCTTTAGGTTGTGGACCTCTCCCAAATTCTCGATGGTCATGGACACTGGCTATTTTTGCAATCAAAGCATGTGCGTCTTCCACTTCCAAATCATAGAATTTCCAGTTAGATGCAACAAAAATCAAATCTCTATGAGAAGGAAGCAAGCTATCAAAGAACGTCAATGTAGTAAGCCAAAGTGGGATGCCATGATGGGGACAAGCTCTCAATAAGCTCTTAAACCTACTCCAAGAATCACTCAAACTCTCAAACTCGCCCTGTCTAAAGTTAAGAATGTCTTGTCTAAACTTGGCTGTTTTAGCAGGAGGAAAGTAATTCCTAAGAAAGGCTAGAGCTAATGATTCCCAGGAGAAGAATGTGTTAGGAGGGTGTAAGTATAACCATTCCCAAGCTTCGCCTTTAAGGAAAAAGGGAAAAAGCATGAGAAATATCGTCTCAATGGGTAAATCACCTTTCCTCACAAAACTACAATAATCCACAAATCTCTTAAGAAGTTTATACACATCCTCACTCTCAGTCCCGTGAAAGGCATTCTGCTCCACCAACTCAATAAATCCCGGGTCAACATAGAAGTCAAGACCCTCCAAATTTCCAAGGTTAATAGGTGAAGCAAACATCTCGGGTTTTGGTGCATAATGGTCGGTTAGAGTAGGCATAGTGAGAACAAGAAGAAGAGATATATATACAACACTCAAGAAGAAGAGAAGGGGAAACAAAATCAAGAAAAGAAGGAAAAAAAAAGATAAAATACTACTACTAATAAAAGAAATAATAATAACAAGACTAAAACAACTATACACAAACACGTACAGAAACAATAGATTTTTTTTTTTGTTTTTTATTTAAATAAAAGAAAATAGATATATAAACATATAAAATAGTAAAACGACTAATACTAAAACCAAATAAAGACTAATATCCAACTGAGCACTGTCCCCGGCAACGGCGCCATTTTGACGTAAGGATTTGTTGCGGATCCCCACAATCAAACAAGAACCTAACTCTACTAACTGGGTAGCTAGGGTAAGTCGGGTATCGAATCCACAGGGACGGTGAGCTAAATGAAAAGTCTCGGTCTAGTTAAAGTATTAGTCGGAGAAAATCGGTTTGGTTGAATAAGTCTTAACTAAAGAACTAAACTAACAAAAAGGGAAAACGTTAACAAATATAATAAAAGGGACTAGGATCAAGGTCAACAAGGTAGTCTCGGGGGAGTTGTCGGACTCATAAAATAGTTGATTAAGGTCAGTAATAGGCATAAGATAGGCTCTCTCGAGTCTCTATCTACCATAGGATGGTCCTAGCGGGCTCTCGCTACTTACTAGGTCGACCTACTCCAATGAACGCAAGTCTAACCTAAACTCGGCTCTCGATCTTAAGTTCAGGTCAACTAAATTGATTAACTAATCTGGCCAGGACAAGCGAATCATACAGATATAACGTTCAAACGAAGATTACAAACAATTAATCAACAATTAAACTAACTCAAGACAAAACCCCAACTAAGACGAACCGAACTAACCTTAACCCTATAAATTACTACTCAAACATGATTAAAATTAATCTAATTAACCTACCCACTAAAATTAAAGAAGAAATAAGCATGATTAAAGAACAAAAGCTACAACTCCAATTAGTTAACTAATCAAATTAACTAAACTAGAAATTTGGAATAAAGAACAATAGAACGAAAAAGGAAAGAAAATTGTACCAATTATGAAAGGAATTGAACAACTTGAATAGAGTAGAGAATTCCATACAAAAACTATTAGAACTTAAGAATTAATCTATTGAAAATGAATTAACGGAGGAGATAAACTAATTTGGCACCATAATGAAAAAGGATGTTCTTCTCCTTAAACTAATCTACTGCTATCTACGAGTAATGGCCTCCACCCCCTGCCTCCTTCACCTCATGCCTTGTTTATATGGAAATCCCTAAAAAATATCCTCATGGGTCAAGACGTGAAGTGGGTGTGTACGTGGGTTTCGATTGAAGTTCATCTTATTTGGACCTGTCCAATACTCGTACTACGTCTTGTTTCAGTTGTCTTTTAACTCATCATGACCCGTCTTTACTCGGTTATTCCCGAGAAGGTACCTACAAAATAAAAACGAGACAAAGCAGTGCCAAATCCTCGGAAAATAATAATTATTACGATAATTATAACTAAAACAACTAACGGACCCTAATTAACACTTAATGATATATAATGAGCTATATAACAGTTATAGAACACAAAACCGGACTAAATAACGGGTAAAAGTAGGGGTAAATCACTATAAAAATATCACTTATCAAGTTCGATGAGACAGAGAGGCAGCACGCTTTCGTGGACGACTTCTCGGAGCAGCACGCCGAGGAGCGGGAGCAGGAGACGGACACAGAGACGTCGCGGAAGGGTAAGACCGTTGTGTACAGGAAGGGGCCTGGAGGAACTTTTCAGGGGAGTGTAGGTACTTCGGGCTCGAGCGCTCCCCGGCGTCCACGGAGCGACACTTCGTGGCTTCTGAAGGGACCTAGTCCCGGAGGTCCCATCGATCCATCGGTGATCCCGAGCTTCGGGAGTCATGTGGCGCGTCTGTTTTGGTCAGAGCCAGATCACGAGCTCACTCTGTTGAAGACCTACCATCGTTCTAGGATCGTGAGGGAGTTGGAGTCGTTTGACAGATTTGAGGAGGTAGTGGATGTTGTCCGACTGACTGGCCTGATGCACCTACGGGCGTGCATTCTACGCCATTTGGACATACCGCTCCTTACAGCATTCGTCGAGCGGTGGCAGCCGGATACGAACACATTCCACATGCCGTTCGGGGAGATGACCATCATGTTGCACGATGTCGCACGGATCTTAGGGCTCTCTATCCAGGGTGAGCCCTGCGTGGTTCGTAACGACACAGGGGGTCTGGCCGATAGGATGGCTGCTGTAAGGAACTTCTTCGGGATGAACGATGCGCAGTTGAAGGCACCCGCGAGTGGAGGGGGCCCTCCCATTTACAGGAGCGGAGGGGTACTAGCGAGGGTCGTGTATGAGAAGATGCGCACTGGGACCCAGGAGCAGACTATTCAGGGTTACTTGATCACGTTGTTGGGAGAGTTTCTCTTTGTGGATAGGTCCAGTGATCGTATTCGTCCGTCAGTCTTTCCACTGACGAACAGCTTGGACTCGATCGGTCGTTTTGCGTGGGGTGCTGGTGCTGGTCCGTCATTCTTTTTACATTTCAGATGATTTGGATGTTTGTTTGTTTGTTATTAGTGGTATTGGACTGTCGTTACGAGATTTGCAGTCGCCCCAACAACAGCAATAGCGCGCATACTTACTACAATTTACAAATGAATACAATACTAGTCTAAAATATGAACATAATACAAATGCTGGAATAATATTTATACTTACTAAAATTTACAAATGAATACAATACTAGTCTAAAATATGAACATAATACAAATGCTGGTCTAGTATTTATACTACACTACAAGGTGAAGGGGTTGTTTGCACCACCGGGGTCGTTGGGATTGATCAGCGCACGCAGACAGCACTGATTCCACTCCTCGACCCACCTGTCTTGACGTTCTCGGTAAATGTGAGGATAATAAGCTGTAGTACCGTCATGCGCGCGGTGCCAAAGGCCATGTGTAGGAGGCATCGGATAGTCGTCTGACATTCTCAATCTCATCAAGTGACCTCCCCCCCCCCCCCCCCCCCGCGTTCAATGTGCATTATCCACATTACGCCGAACGGGACATGGTTACTTGGCATTTCTCGCAATGGGTAGTAGGTAGTGCATTCGAGGCGTTCGGATACTCGACATATAACCCAGTTATTTATTGTGGCAGAACCGAATAAATCACAGTCTGCGAGATAATGCTCCTCGCCTACTGGGAGGGGGGTCGTCGTACCTACACGGATTATGGCGCCTTCTCGACCGTCGTCTTCTAAGACGTACACGCTGTCGTACATGGGGGGACTGGATGTGCTCCTACAACGCCATTCTCTGGCGAGTAAAACTAGACTGATCACCGTATACTGCATGAGCCATGACACGGAATCCGCAGTGACCGTCCCCAATAACATTTATCCAGTTCACGAGGTATGGACACATGAAACCGACGAGTTTGCTCATGTCCGGGAAGGGCCCCCTCATGTAGTTCACCTCCAGGGGAGCGTTCGGTAGCCCTTCCCATGTGCCCGTGGTGGACTGGCTGGCGGTCGGTATGGGTGGGTCGGTCGACTGACTGCTCCCTGGCATTGACGCGTGCGTAGTTCTGGCCGACTTACTCGGGGTGGCTCCCGTGTCGGTGGTGCCGTACCTCAGCCTCGCGTGTTCGACTCCAATAAGCATCCTCCCTGTCCCTTTAGATTTTCTGGGATTCGGATTCGGGGTAGGATCAAGTAGACCAGATTCCTTGGGACGTAATGCTAAATTCAGCACATCAATGTAATGTCGCCACATACTCGGATCGCTCGTACGTATTTCCTCAATCAACCCGTCAAGCTGAAATTTATCGCTGACGGGCAAAGCTTCCTCCCCGACATAGTCAAGCGTCCTCCAAAACACATGAACGTCGGTCAACTGCACTACGGAATTCCGCGCCATCAACCCGGCAAGTTGACATGCGCAAGGCAAACCCTTGGACATCCTCAATACACACCGGCAGTCGTAATAAACCCGATCTCCCAACTCCTGCATCTTATTCAGTTCCCCGGTCAGCAAGTCCAACGCCTTAAGATTTACCCGGAGTCTCAAGTTCATCAAAATGGGTGGTAGAGTAGTTGATCGCTTCCTGCGGGATGTCTCCAACTTCTTCCGCAGTTTCGACTGCTGACGACCAATTAGCCTGTCGATCCTATCGAACAACCGATCTAAGGACGCTGTCGACGTGCCAAGAGCCTTCTTCAAAGCCGCATGCGCAGATTCGACGATGGATGTGGTGGTGTTGCCGAAGTGGAGGTATCGGTCAGTGTACGCGTGATTTCATTGATTGAAAGTACCCCAGGTGTTATAAATCTAAATAGGAATTCCCGACAACCTCCACTTCAACTTCATGTTGTTCCATTTTGTTTGGAGGTCCGCCATACTTGTAGAATACAGGAGAGGGTACCACACTCCATGCATGAAGGTCGCTACTCGGTCTTTCTGACCATGAAAGAATTCCAGGGCACGTTTTTCCACACAGTTAGATATGTGTGGACATGACATAGGTCCACCCCGACGCGGCCACGCGCGAGTTTTGGGGAGGCGAATGAATCTCCATGAGATGGTCAAATGGAAATTTAAATCGAAGTCGGAGTCGCCACCGAATTTTATGGTTATTCGGAACCGTTCGAGCCCACTCTATGTCGTAGTGGGCCGTGTACAAAATACGGCCCATTTCCGATGTGAGAGTTTATTGGGCTCGTCCCTTTGCATATCGATATAGATGCCGACTTGAGCGGTTAATCGTATATTGAATGACTCTCGTTGCCAATGGTTTCGGACATCCGGAAACCACGGTTCTGAGTAAGGGGTGAGGGTACGTGTTGGGAAGTTCACTAAGAACACCCAACCCCGCCCGCACATTAGCGGCCTCTACTAGGATATCGAATGACGTTTTAATGCGCGCGTTAGTTGAACGATGAATGATACGCAAACATTGTTTTCCTAAGCATGTGAGGAATTGAACGGGTTGCTAAGTGGTTTTAATGCATGAAAAATTAATTAACGTCAAAGTTGAATTTAGCATGTGAGATTCGTTTTAGTATAATAAAACAAATGAAATAAAAGGATGAATTTGCCACAAAAGATGAACAAACGAGTTAGTATCGATTTGTAAAATAATATATCAAGAAATAAATATGCGAAATCGAGAAAAATCGAAATCTGAAAATACTGCTGAAAAGACGTTATTTTGTATAAAAAACGATGTTCGAAAAATAATAGAAAAAAGAACGAAAAAAGTGCGTCGAGACGGCCGACCGCGCGGCTCGCCCAGGTCGCCGGCGAGTCGCGTGGCGGCCTGTTTCGGGAACGGTTTTTTGAAAACTCGATGTTTTTATTAAATCGCGTATGAATATTGCATGATTCGTACTCGACTTAATATTATCGATATTCGTTATATTCGATAGTTGACTACGAAATCAATACCAAATACTCGGAATAGTTTTGGAAAAGATGTAAATTTTTAGAAATCGTTGAAAAATAAATAATAAAACGAACGAAAAAGTAAAAAAAGGAGCGCGGGTTTCAGACTCGTACGCGAGTCGCCTGTGAGAGGCGCGACTCGCGTGCGGGTCTGTCCCGTTTTCGCTCGTTGTTTGAAAGTTGTTAGTTTGATGAACCGCGTACAAATTATGAATTAATTTGTATTCGATTCATGTTTTCGATATTCGTCGTATCCGATGTTCGATTATGAAATCGATATCGAATATTCGGAGTGAGTTTAAAAAAGGTTTTGTAAAATTGTTTGTTTTGAACGAAAAGTAAAAGAAAAGAGCTTTGAACGAAAAAAAAAAAAGATGTAACGATTTTTAATATCGTCGAGATCTTAATATAATTCTTTTCGATACAATATTCGATTATAGAAAAATCGATATTGTATTTTTCAGAATGTTCGTTATGAAAATAGTTTTTCGTTAATAACGATATTAGAGGAAAAAATAAAAAAACGACTCTTGACCCATAAGAAAAACGGACGAAGAGAAGGAAGGAGAAGAAAGGAGAAATCGGGTTTGGTACACCCTCAACCTACATGCTTTTGTTGACTCGGATCGGGGCTCGTCGGAATGTGGCTAGGCACGGGAGCGTCGAGTGATGTTCGGTTCGGCTAGGGGGTACGGTTTGGACGAGATAGGTGAAGGGTGTCGGGTATAGGACCGGTTTCCTTCGGGTTTGTAATATCGGTTTCTCGATGCTAAGTGTAAGGATGATTGATGAAAAGTTGTGTATTTCTGATGTGAAGATTTGATGTCGATGATCAATGTGTGTGTGGGATTGTATGAATTAATTGTGTTATGATACTTTCTTATGCTCGAAAATTGTGTGACCGTGTGAATAATGTGTGTATTGCTAATAATTGGTAATTGGTGTCTCTAAAGTGTTGAATGGGAGGTCCTATTTATAGGGGTTCCCGACCTTGACTTAGGAGAGATGTGCTTATACTAGAATTACCGCTTGGGTAAGAAGCTGAGGAGAACGAGAATTCCGTTTTCTTGTGAGGGAAGAAAAAGAGTCTCGGCTGGTTCATGCTACTCGGCCGAGTGTTTTGCACTCGGTTGGGTGTTTGAATCGGTTTTCGGATAGGATTCCTATTTGAGATCGAATTCTACCCTTAAACGAACTTGTTTATTATTTTGTGAAGCTGATTTCGTAGAATTGGAGTCCGAATTGGACACGTGAGAATCACGGTCAGCTCATATGTCTCGGGAAATATCTTTGACCGGGTTTTGACTCGGTCGCTAAAAGACGGTTTTACCCCTGGTGTCGGATTCGACCCAAATTAGTGTTATTGGACTCGAAACGACCCACTGGGCCTGGATGTGAGGTTGGTTTTGTGAGATTTGTACTCCTTAAAAAGCCCAAGCTAAATATCCATGATTTCGAGCCCATTTCCGAGTACGTTAAAGCATGTTTGCGTCCGATCATCATCGGGTGTTTGTCGGAAACTGCTATAGACACCTGGCGGTCAAAATGTGGGTGTCTACAGAGCCCCCACTCTGACTGAGGCTTGGACAGAGCGAAAGTCAGAGTAGCTACCAGGTCAATCAAGGATAAAAACCCGGTAGCTTCCGGTCGGGTCGTTTAAAGTCCATTAGACCTGCGTGGAGGGCCCGCCGGCCATGGGCTAGAAATGTACCTGAGCTGATGATAACTCCGTGGGAAATTGAATTCGTCGCATAAGACTTAAAATGGGCCTGTATGTGGGCTCATCTTGTTAAATGTCGTTGGGGAGTTATGTGAATTGCGCTGTCGTGATTTGTACCTGTATAAGTTACATAAAATTTTGCATGCAACACGTAGGCGAAACAAATATGACTCGCGCTGGGGAATAAAAATGATTTTTGCTGTATTTTGAAATCGAAGTCCTGAAAGCAACTCACGTGCTAGGAGATAGGTTTCCAAAATTGAAAGAGGTGGAAAAGAAATTTGCAGTTTAAATAGATTGAAATTTGACCTTGTCGAAAAGATTTTTTTTTTCAAATGGCAAAGTTTTTGCAAATTTTAAAATGAGAATTTGAAAAGAGAGGCCTACCGGCAGACTCGACTCTGGACGCGACAGGACGAGTTGACAGACACGACTTGGACTCTCTTAGGGTTGGACCGTGACTTGGTAAGGAGGTGGGCCACCTAAGATGACAAGACTCTTAAGTTGCGCTATTCTGTAGCCTAGGCGAGTGGCAACACGGTCGAATCCTCGGAATAGGAAGGATGTGCTATGGGGGGATTGCAATAGTCTGTAATGAGACTATTGTAGTCTAGTGCTCTCTTGGATTTTTGATTTTAGGGTGTATTTCCAAAGTGGGTATTGCCTCGAGTCCTGACAGATTCTTGTCTTCGACTGAGCCGAGTACTAGAACACACTATAGAAAGGATGCTAGATTTTGAAAGTATTTGGATTATGTGAGTGGATGGAGAACTTCTGTCTAGGAGAAGCCCCCAGAATGACAAAGCTAACTGTCGAGAACATGACAGTGTCGTGACCGGAATGATGGTGCTTTTTGAATGTGTGTCAATGTGGGTGGTTGTGCCTCTGTTGAAAGGCTGCCTACGTATTCACATGTGGTGAAATCAAACCAAGCCGTAGTTCAGTGGATTATGGTGCCTAGTTTATTAGGGCTTTGTGTGTAACTAGCCATAACAATGGTGTAAGCTAGGTGCATTCCCAGTGATGTCTTGATCAAAGGGCTAGAATGGTTAGGATATTGATCCTGTGACTGTGAGCGTTCTCCGGGATAGCCCCCAGAGGTGGTGTGCACTATTTGGGCCTGTTCTATGCTGACCGCAAGTTGAGTTCCCGTGTTTGGGGTTGGTAACTGGTTTGAATGAGAAGAATTGGGATGGGATTTTAACGAGTTCTGCTCTCGGGGATTTTAACGAGTTCTGCTCTCGGGGATTTTAACGAGTTCTGTTCTCGGGGATTTTAACGAGTTTTGCTCTCGGGGATTTTAACGAGTTTTGCTCTCGGGGATTTTAACGAATTCTGTTCTCGGGGATTTTAACGAGTTTTGCTCTCGGGGATTTTAACGAGTTTTGCTCTCGGGGATTTGAACGAGTTTTGCTCTCGGGGGATTTGACGAGTTTTGCTCTCGAGGGATTTGACGAGTTTTGCTCTCGGAGGATTTGACGAGTTTTGCTCTCGAGGGATTTGACGAGTTTTGCTCTCGAGTTTGCGTATGGTGATTGTGAATTCTGTTATGTAAAGGGGAAGTCGAGTAAAATGGCTCGAACTTTGATCGGGATAAGTTTTGATAATGCGAGATCTGATTTCCATGTCTGTCCCTAATGGTTAGGGATATCCTATGGAGCTTGAATCCTCAAAATTCCGGGCTGTCTCTGGCCTGGGTCTCGGGAAGGTCTTGAGGGTTGTAATGTGGGAAGGCTAAATGTGGTGTTAGCTGACCAACTTGATTGTTTCTTCCCTGTTTGATGGTATGAGTATTGATAATTGACCGTACCCTGGTCACGGGGCTTCCACTTGAATTGACCGTTGATCATGGTCATGGGTTTTTGGGAGTTCTTTTTTATCATGGCCAACTCTTTTGTTTTTGGCCTTTTGCTGTTTTTTCCTATTGGACTTTTGTTTTTTTTGTCCAGCTTTTTTTTATCATGGCCAGCTCTTTTATTTTGGCATTTTTCTTCTTTTTTTTTCGGTTGGTCAGACTAACACCTGAGGTAGAGATCGGTTAGTCTTATTGGATGGGTGTTTATTGTGGGAAATGGGCTTGTCTTCCGTCTTTAACCCAAACTAGGAGATTACCTAGATTTGTCATAGGATTCGATACCGCTCTTGCTAAGGGTAGTTATGTGGCTTTCTATACCAGACATGGAACAGGTAAAGGAAAACACGGGTCTCATTTCCTGCAGTCATTATAGATGTGCCTATAATAGTCACGTGCGTGTGCTCACAGTGTATGATGGTGTTCATCATGTTCTCGGAAACACATAAGGAAATTATATATGAGAAATAGAAAAGCTGACTTTATTGAATTTTGAAAAAGAGGACAGAATACAATTGACTCTGACTCTGACTTTGAAGTTGAAATAAATAGTATATCCTAGACTCGGACTCAGACTTGGAGTTAAATCAAATCCGGACTCTTGGATGCATGAGAGGTAGATTGGATGCTTTGGTCATCGGGCCCTGTATAGTCCATGAGGGGCTTTGCAAGTGACAATGTTTCCAAAACGGGAGTCTTCCCGGCATCGAGGAAGTCTTGAATGAGGTGTTTCAGTTTCCAACACTGTTCTGTATCGTGTCCCCTCCCTCTGTGGAATTTGCAGTAATGCTCGTCGTTCCATGCTTTGGAGCGTTTTTCCAAAGATGGGTCGACTGTTGGGCCTATAGGTAGTATTAGGCCCTTCGGAACCAACCTCTGGAAAGCGACGGTGTAGGACATATCCAAGTGGGTAAATGTCCTTTCCTTTGACTGGTTTTTGATTTTTGGAGAGGTGACTTGAGGGTTACCTCTCTCGGTCTTGCCATCTTGAGGGTATCGAACAGTTTCGTAAGAGTGTTCACCTTTCAAATGGCTCGGTTGGGTGATTGGCTGTCTTACCCGCTCTAGTTGTGCTAGACGGGATCGGGTTCTTACAAGATCCTCTTCGATGATGGTTACCCTGGAACTTAGGTTATCTAGGGCAGTATTGATTTTCGAGAAGATATTGTTAATGGAGCAAGACAGCATAAGCATACTCCCTTGGATATCCCCATTCTCGACGGTGCGAGATTTGTTGTGGTTTGGTAGTGTCTCGTTCATAGGGTCCCTGATCGGAAGAAACGACAGGTGTTAGAACTCGCCTAAGCTCGGTTTTGCGCAAATGCAAGAGAGAGAGTCAAACTAGGTACGGCCCGGGGGCGGGAATGACTAAGATTCTATGACCGGGCTACTTAAACGTTAATCCAGACAAAATAACGACTGTGACCTAGACTCGACCACGAGACTCGAGCTGTACAAGGATAAGTCCAAAAATGGGGCGACCGTATTTGACCGTGCCACGTGCTTGGACCAACCGTGGCGACCTAAACCTAGGTGACCCGAGTATTCATAGCGTGGGTACGACTCGAAGAAGGCATCATAAGGATGCCGGTGTAGGATGAACGTAGGGTACTCTCTAGGGTAACCGTGGTTGACTGCTCGGGTGGAGGACAGCCCCCTGAGTAAGGCTAGAGACTCAGATGGTGTGACATCTAAGTGACTCGAAAGTGGGATACGTGAGACAACATGTGTAAGACATGACCCTTAGAGCAACCGTGATTGATCGCTCTGCTGAAGGGTAGCCCCCGAGTGGGGAAAGGCCTGAAAAGGAAATGACTTGGGAAGGACACCTAGACGGGTGACTCGTGAAAGGTGGGTCTCCTTTAGGATCCAGCTGTGTGGGCTTGGCCCTATTTGAAAGGAGGCTTACGTGGGACATTCCCCAGACTTTGGACTCGATAGTTGTGTAGACAGGCCAACCTTCGTAGGAGTATGTCCTACGTAGGTGGGCTTTGCCTTAGTCAAATAAGGCGGACTGGAATAGGGAGGAAACTCGTGATATAAGATCGACGGAGTTTCGACGCTAAAGACTTTGACGACTTATGACACGACCCGACACTGCTAAATACGGGAAGTCCTAAGAAGAGAAAGGTTTTGAAAAAGGGATTTTTTTTTTTTTGGAAAATCCGAGAAGTCTCGGTGGATGGCCCAATTTTTCGAAAAAATGGAAAAGTGCATCGGGCCATAATTTTGAAAGTTCGAAAAAAAATCGAGTTTTGAAATGGGCAGAATACCGGCTGGAAAATAGGCTACTTTGAGTCAAATCGTAAATCCTAATTTCGGTAGCATTCCGGGGTTTTGAAAAGTTGAATATTTGGAATTTTGAAACTTGAGTATCGAAAAAAGGAATTTCCGACAATTTGAAAATTGAAGATGAGATCCCGAAGATTTAAAAATCGAAAAACGGCATCTCGAAGATTTTGAAAATCGAAACTAGTATCTGGAAAATTTTGAAAATCGAAACTGGCATCTCGAACATTTTAAAATCGAAATTGAATTTTGAAAATTCGAAAATCGAATGGTGGATCGGAAATTCGAATTTTGAAATGGGCAGCATGCCGGCTAGAAAATAAGCTTGTTTTGAGTCAAATCTGAAGTCTAAATTTCAGCAGTTTTCCGATTTTTTTAAAATTTGAATATTTTTGAAAAGATGCATTTTTGGAATTTCGGAATTTTGAATATCGAAGATGAATTTCCGAAAATTTGAAAATCGAAAACAGGATCCCGACTTTTAAAATTGGCGAAATTGTCATTGGGCTTGAATTTTTTGAAAAGTCAGAAATTTTGAATTTTTAAAATGGATTTTTGAAAGCCCGAAGAGAAATTCGGGGGATGGCCCGGCTTTTTCGAAAGAAGAAAAAAAAAACGGAAATCGAACCGGGCGACGGTTTTGCAAGTTCGAAAATAGTTTCGAGTTTTAAATTGGGCATAGTACCGGCTAGAGAAAGGGCTATTTTGAGTAAAATCGTAAGTCCTAAATTGGGTATATGCCCGGGGTTTTGAAATTAGATATTTTGAAAAAGATGCAAATTTTTTGAAAATGACGGTTTTGAAAAAAGATGATGTGGATCAAGTAGCACGTAGTCATGGAAACAGTATAATGACGCCATGTATGCTCTTAAGCTAAGTCTCGGTTAGTCTATAAGGGTCTATACCAGTGTACATAGCCTATCGAGAATCGGGGCGGACTCCCTAACTCGAGTTGAGATTAGGACATGCCGTAAAACCCATACGAATCGGCTAATGGACACCTTTGACATAACCAATTTGGACTATATCAATGGTATAGTGGGACGTCGGTCACGAGTACCGGCCCGGGAAAATGGGGTTATGCATGAACCGTAAAACTAAAACGCGCATTGTACTAGTCAAACGATTTCTATTCGAGTCTCACCCTGAGGATACCGAAGGTTATTAACTCATCAGTAAATCCCCAGCGGAGTCGCCAAATTGTGGACATGACATAGGTCCACCTAGACGCGGCCACGCGCGGGTTTTGAGGAGGCAAATGAATCTCCATGAGATGGTCAAATGGAAATTTAAATCGAAGTCGGAGTCGCCACCGAATTTTATGGTTATTCGGAACCGTTCGAGCCCACTCAATGTCGTAGTGGGCCGTGTACAAAATACGGCCCATTTCCGATGTGAGAGTTTATTGGGCTCGTCCCTTTGCATATCGATATAGATGCCGACTTGAGCGGTTAATCGTATATTGAATTACTCTCGTTGCCAATGGTTTCGGACATCCGGAAATCACGGTTCTGAGTAAGGGGTGAGGGTACGTGTTGGGAAGTTCACTAAGAACACCCAACCCCGCCCGCACATTAGCGGCCTCTACTAGGATATCGAATGACGTTTTAATGCGCGCGTTAGTTGAACGATGAATGATACGCAAACATTGTTTTCCTAAGCATGTGAGGAATTGATCGGGTTGCTAAGTGGTTTTAATGCATGAAAAATTAATTAACGTCAAAGTTGAATTTAGCATGTGAGATTCGTTTTAGTATAATAAAACAAATGAAATAAAAGGATGAATTTGCCACAAAAGATGAACAAACGAGTTAGTATCGATTTGTAAAATAATATAGCAAGAAATAAATATGCGAAATCGAGAAAAATCGAAATCTGAAAATACTGCAGAAAAGACGTTGTTTTGTATAAAAAACGATGTTCGAAAAATAATAGAAAAAAGAACGAAAAAAGTGCGTCGAGACGGCCGACCGCGCGGCTCGCCCGGGTCGCCGGCGAGTCGCGTGGCGGCCTGTTTCGGGAACGGTTTTTTGAAAACTCGATGTTTTTATTAAATCGCGTATGAATATTGCATGATTCGTACTCGACTTAATATTATCGATATTCGTTATATTCGATAGTTGACTACGAAATCAATACCAAATACTCGGAATAGTTTTGGAAAAGATGTAAATTTTTAGAAATCGTTGAAAAATAAATAATAAAACGAACGAAAAAGTAAAAAAAGGAGCGCGGGTTTCAGACTCGTACGCGAGTCGCCTGTGAGAGGCGCGACTCGCGTGCGGGTCTGTCCCGTTTTCGCTCGTTGTTTGAAAGTTGTTAGTTTGATGAACCGCGTACAAATTATGAATTAATTTGTATTCGATTCATGTTTTCGATATTCGTCGTATCCGATGTTCGATTATGAAATCGATATCGAATATTCGGAGTGAGTTTAAAAAAGGTTTTGTAAAATTGTTTGTTTTGAACGAAAAGTAAAAGAAAAGAGCTTTGAACGAAAAAAAAAAAGATGTAACGATTTTTAATATCGTCGAGATCTTAATATAATTCTTTTCGATACAATATTCGATTATAGAAAAATCGATATTGTATTTTTCAGAATGTTCGTTATGAAAATAGTTTTTCGTTAATAACGATATTAGAGGAAAAAATAAAAAAACGACTCTTGACCCATAAGAAAAACGGACGAAGAGAAGGAAGGAGAAGAAAGGAGAAATCGGGTTTGGTACACCCTCAACCTACATGCTTTTGTTGACTCGGATCGGGGCTCGTCGGAATGTGGCTAGGCACGGGAGCGTCGAGTGATGTTCGGTTCGGCTAGGGGGTACGGTTTGGACGAGATAGGTGAAGGGTGTCGGGTATAGGACCGGTTTCCTTCGGGTTTGTAATATCGGTTTCTCGATGCTAAGTGTAAGGATGATTGATGAAAAGTTGTGTATTTCTGATGTGAAGATTTGATGTCGATGATCAATGTGTGTGTGGGATTGTATGAATTAATTGTGTTATGATACTTTCTTATGCTCGAAAATTGTGTGACCGTGTGAATAATGTGTGTATTGCTAATAATTGGTAATTGGTGTCTCTAAAGTGTTGAATGGGAGGTCCTATTTATAGGGGTTCCCGACCTTGACTTAGGAGAGATGTGCTTGTACTAGAATTACCGCTTGGGTAAGAAGCTGAGGAGAACGAGAATTCCGTTTTCTTGTGAGGGAAGAAAAGGAGTCTCGGCTGGTTCATGCTACTCGGCCGAGTGTTTTGCACTCGGATGGGTGTTTGAATCGGTTTTCGGATAGGGTTCCTATTTGAGATCGAATTCTACCCTTAAACGAACTTGTTTATTATTTTGTGAAGCTGATTTCGTAGAATTGGAGTCCGAATTGGACACGTGAGAATCACGGTCAGCTCATATGTCTCGGGAAATATCTTTGACCGGGTTTTGACTCGGTCGCTAAAAGACGGTTTTACCCCTGGTGTCGGATTCGACCCAAATTAGTGTTATTGGACTCGAAACGACCCACTGGGCCTGGATTTGAGGTTGGTTTTGTGAGATTTGTACTCCTTAAAAAGCCCAAGCTAAATATCCATGATTTCGAGCCCATTTCCGAGTACGTTAAAGCATGTTTGCGTCCGATCATCATCGGGTGTTTGTCGGAAATGCTATAGACACCTGGCGGTCAAAATGTGGGTGTCTACAATATGTGCCATGTGCAAAGCAGATTCTGGGTCTGCGGAGCCGGAAAGACCGTCGATACTGCCGCCGTCAATGCCTGAGCCTTATCCGTCACAATCACGTTCGGTGCCCGATCCCCAATTGGCAGCTTCAACTTCTCAAGCACCCAAGTATAGGACAACGTGTCCTCGTATCGAAGTAAGGCGTACGCTATCAGATAAGGTTTCCCGACGGGTGTCACCCCGACCATCTCCACTAACTTCATATCGTACGTGTTCGTCTTGTAGGTCGCATCCATAGTGACTACGTAAGGCCAAGTACGAAACAGTTTCACGGACTCGGGGTGAGCCATGAATATACGTTTCACGACACTCGTAATCTCGTGCTCGAAGAAGAAGTGGACGTATAGAGCCCGGCGCGCTAGTACCATCATCTGCTCGATGGCATTACGACCTTCCCTTGCCTCCGCCTTCAACTTCCCCCCGATATTGTATATCGTCTCGATCGAGGGGCGTGCTTTCTCCGGATTTCTCTGATGAAGGCCCTCGTGTATTTGGGCTGGTGTCAAGTGGTCCCGAATACCGTTCCGAACAAACTCTTTCTCGCTCTCGTCAAGGGCGGCTAGACGTCTTTGCCCGCCAGCGAAAACCCGTAACGGGTGGTTGTGCGTGCCACATGGACCGATGGCTAAAATCCATCATTCCCGGTCTAAGCTCTCGCACGCCTTCACCCAAAACTTACAACCGATCTTCTGAGAATTCTTGCTACTTTTTTCCGGGTTCCCGTTAAGCTTGCATTTAAAGTAATTCTGACCAAGACGGTTCGGGTTCACATTACTTTGCGTTTTGTTGCTCGCTTTCACCAAGGTGAACCCAAGAGCCAAAGCTATCTCACTAGCGTAGTTGAATGTCTCATTCGAACTACCGAACGCTGGCCCAAAAATAAAACAGACGCGATAGTCAATACCGTCGCCACCAAAGTCCTCCTGATACACCGATAAAAAATTACAGGTTAGTTACACAATTTTATTTAATTTCATAATAATAATTATACGGATAATAATTTCATAAATTCTATTTAATTAAAATAATTTGTATACAAAATTTTAGTCATGAATTTGATAATAATAATTCCAATAATATTCATAATAATCCTAATCATATAAACATTTCGTATAATTTCATAATAATAATTATAAATAACGACACCCGGGTCACGATATAAAAAAAATGTCAAACAAAAACTAAAAAAAACCCGAAAACAACCCCAGGCGCCAAAAAATGGCGCCCAAGAGACCCCCAGGCGCCATTTTTGGGCGCCCAAGAGACCCCCAGACGACATTTTTGGACGCCCAAGAGACCTCCCAGACGCCCAAAAATGGCGTCCTGGAGACCGCCCAGACGCCCAAAAATGGCGCCCAGGAGACGCCCCAGACGCCATTTTTGGGCGCCCAGGAGACCCCCCAGACGCCCAAAATTGGCGCCCAGAACCTTTTCGCCCACTACAACTCTATTTTATACTCGATTTCGATTTCCACAAGAAATCGAGCACGTAAACAACATGTTACACAACAAAATGCGATTTCTTACGCTAAACTAACATTGATTTCTTTAGAATTTCTTATGCTAAACTAACATTTCTCACAAATTTTAATCAAAAAAAGAAAAACAAGGAAAGATAATATAAACAAGAATGTACTAACCGCAGGTCGATCCATTTCAGGCGAAGTCGGGTCTCTAGAAAAATCGAATTTCTCGAAAAAAAAACAGTTTTTTTTTGTGAGAGGAGAGAAATTGATATTACATGTGGTGAGTGTGAGTGGGGTGTAAGTGACTATATAATAACCACAAAATAATAACATAATAATGGAACGGTTTGAAAGATTTAAAACCGCTTCATTAACGAGTTTCATTAACTAATCTAACTTCTAAAATTACATAACATTGGTTAACTAATCTAATTAAGGCAAGGACAAGATCATCTTTTACATTAAAAAACGCCGACGACGTGGCTGAAATGCCGACGACGAAAAACAACACTCCCAGAAACAAGGGAATACATTGCTGATAAGCTTAGCACACTACGTTAAGTCCTTCCAATCATAGTTTGCCCCAACCAGAAATAGGGAATACATGTATTCAATCAGAAGTGTGATCTCTCTGTTGAGACTTCCACAACGCCACTTGCCGATGAGTTAAAGTGAATCCAAATTTCATTGTAATAATAATAATCGTTGTGAAATACTTGCATATATATATTTGTCAATTTCTTTTTAAGTTTGGGGTCAGCGATCTCACTCGACGCGGGTATATTTTCAGATGTCCACAATTTAACCATGATGCAAAGAACCATCAAATAACCTTAGGTGTCTGACTTGCTAACCAATCAGAAGCCTCGTCGTTCATTCACATAACCCCGGAGAATTTGTACGATGCTTGATTAAATTTTCATTGTGTCTCTTTATCTTTTATCCCTATGGAACCAATAGAGTAACCCATGGTTATCCGATTTTAGTCCCTTTATTTTTGGTCATTGTGGGTGAAAAACCTAAAAATGACATGCTGAAGAAATCGAGTTAGATACTTATCACATCACAACTCCATAGTGATATTCACTTTATTCAACCCCAACCTTTTCTTTTGCTATTTCATGTTTGTCAACGACCAACGCATATTTTGTATCGTTAATATCTTTCGTAGCATTAGTAAAGATTATGAAAGAAACAAAAATGAAAAGATGCACCCCTGGATTGTGATGAGGCATTTTCCAATTTTATAATCCTGTATGAAAGAAACAGATACTCTCATGTTGATTGTGGAGTTGTAAGCGTTTGCCTCGTGGTCGTGGAGTCATGGTAAAAGTGTGAAAATTGAAAAATGGTCAAGATTTGGTCTGAGGAGATCCGATCTGGCCCACATGAAAGAAGAGCAAGAGCAAGAGCAAGAAGATAAAACGGTAAGTAATCTAATCCTTTTACATTTGTTAAACAACCTCCTCAGTCCTCCCTCACCAGTCACCAGGCTTACAGCTTACAGCTTACAGCTTATAGCTTACTCCTTCAAACTTCAAACCCCGCCCCGCCGCTTACTCAATACTCATTCAGGTCTGTATTTTGCTCTCTATGTTTTACTACCCCTTGTAGAGTTGTAGTTGTAGTAGTAGTAGTAGTAGTAGTAGGAATGGAATTGAGTTTAGTTTATTACTCAAAGCTCAATCCAACCCAACCCTCCAACTTCACTATCACTCCAATCCCATCGCCACCTGTTGCATTCATCCTCTTACTGTGACTCTCATTTATTTGCATTCTCTCCCTCCTGAGTCCTGAAGCCCAGAATCTGATCTCATCTTCACAGCTATGACAGTTGACAACCATGTTTGCAATCACCCATTTGTTGTTTTCCCCTCACTTTCAACCTTTCTTCACTGGGAGTATAATATGTAAGGCCGTCATGGTCATGGACTCATGGTCGATTCGAAGACTTGACAAAATGAACCTATTGGGGTCGGGGCCCTCACCTGGAGTCTAATGAAGTTAGCCCACTCAAGGGGAAAATAACCTCCATCTTAATCACCTCTATATTCACCAATCACCACTGCTAATTGCTAATTGCTAATTGCTAATTGCTATGCTTGATGATTATTAATTATGTAAAACTAGCCCCCCCATACAAATACAATTATCCACAAATTCTTTTTTTGTGATTGAAATATCCGTCATAATGTTATAACGCCTCAAATACTACCCATTTACATACAAAAACACACGATACTATGTCATTTTTTTTAATCTAAATGGGTAATATTTGACCCGTTATAACGTTAGGACGGATATCGAGATTAACTGAAAATGATGGTACAAAATACCTCGAATGAAAGCCTAATAGCCACTCGACATGGCAGTCGTACAAAAGATAATATTAATTAATAATAATAATAATAATAATAATAAGCCTGCATCTGCTGGATCAGTACTCACTTATGCAACTTGCAATAACTGTCTATATAAACTCCCTTGGATTAGTTTAGACTTTCTGTATGTTTGCGGATAATATCAGACATCGTCTTTGCTAATTGATTATTGTTACTATGAAAAAAAAGGGCAGAGAATATCCTACATGGCTGTATTTGTATGCCCTGCAAAGATCCCAAAAGCTAGGAATTTGTGTATGTAAGCCAAGGGAATTAATGAACAAAACCGATTTCTATTCTGATCATTATTTAGGGGACATAACAGCCACATATTTCTTACTGTGGGTCCTCATTCATACTTTAATAAAGAAGCATTAATAATGTGGTCTACCAGCTTTATAAATACTAATTATAATGGAATGTCCTTTTCTTTTTCCCTTGTAATTTGTCAACATATTATTATTTTTCCCATTTTTGCTAAGAAGTTGTCTCTATATATATTTACATAGATAATCTTAAGCATTTTGGAGGGGAGCAGGCTTGAGAATTTGTCTAATTGGCGTATCAATTGACACTACTTGTGTGGATATTAGTCCCTAGCTTACGCTTTTGGTTGAGATGACGCTCGCCATTAAAGCAGGGACTAGACCACCATGGGTGGGTCTAGCAGCAGCTGTGTGGGTTCAACTTGGCTCAGGGAACCCCTACACTTTCCCTCTCTACTCCCCTACCTTGAAATCTGTACTTGGACTCAGTCAGCAGAAGATCACACTGCTCGGAGTTGCAGTGGATATCGGTGAGAGTGCCGGGATTCTGCCGGGCATGGCGTGTAACAAGTTCCCTCCATGGGTTGTGCTCTTCATTGGTGCTCTCTCTTGCTTCTGTGGGTATGGCCTTATTTGGTTGGCTGCCACTGAAACTTTGCAGAACTTGCCCTACTGGCTGGTAAGTCAGATTTCCTTTTTTCAGGACTATGTTTGTTTTTTCTTTCTTTCTTATTTATTTATTTATTTATTTATCATTTTGCTAGTTTAATTTTCTTACGATGATTCATGGTTACAGATCCCATAGTTCTGAAACTAAGACTCTTGTGACTTTCATAGTTTTGCTGCTGATTCTCCGTTAACACTGAACATTTCGCCTAGGCAAGAGCTAGAGATCTGATATGAGTAGCCTTGCCCTCTGATTGAGTCATGCAAACTTTATTTCTGCTTTTCGTTACTTGTTGAGAGGTATGAAGCATAATCAAGTAAAATATTACAATAACGAGCCGGACATTCAAACCTACAACCCATTGCATCATCCACATGAGTTTGGGATGTTATACAATTTCTAAAAACTTATGGAGAGGTCCATTTCCTTTACATTAATAGCATCATTTAATGTATTATATCACCCCCATCGCATCAGTCATTGCATAAATTTAAGTCTCTTAGATTGTCACTGGATAGAATCTGGAATCATGAAAAGGTATGGAAGAAAATGGAGAGGAGAGGAAATAGAGATCGTCCAAACTCCTCTAGATGACCCTAGTCTTTACCACTAGGCAAAAACTCTCGGCCATTAAACTTTTTGCGTACTTCACTATTTCATACTCATTCAGCATTGTTGTTTGGTGCATTCGGACAGATTCAGACACACGTGGCTAGAAAATGATTGGTTTCTAATCCTGTACTTAAAAAAATAGTTGCTTATAGCTTCAAATTTCAATTACCTGCAGTTTTGCAGCTAGCGTATCTGTTTTACTTTGTGAACGTGCCGTTCTCCTTATTGACTGGTATAGTCTAGATACTCATGTAAAGTATGCCAACTATAATAGTGTGCATTATAAGGCATGACTCAGACGTGGGATATTTTTTGAAGTTGATTGCTTGACTAGGTGGCAATGTCATTTTTATATACATATATCCTTGATTGTCTTAGACATAATTTTGATGAGCTATTACAGCTGTTTCAGGATGTGAGTGCCAAGACTTTGCACCAAGATTTCAATTATTCTATAATGACTTGTCAAAATCAGCTAAGGAAAAACATGATTCATACAGATTCAATTTGATTTAGTCATCCAAACTGGGCAAATATATTTGCTGTCAAATTTATGATCTTATGATGTATGACTACCATTTCCATCTAGCAAAGGCATGAACCTTTCAAAATAAAGGATTTCTGTAGCAACACATGATGACCTCTTTAGCATTGTTTGGATGGAGGGGGATTGGAGGACTCAAATGAAGGAAAGAGAAGGGGACAATTTCCGTGTTTAGTTAACAAGTTAGGTTGAAGGGGAATGCACAAGCCTCCGACCCAAATTAAAATCTTCTCCCTTCTCTTCTAATATTCTATTCGAACAAGGGCTTAAGATTTCTTGCTGGGTTTCAACTTTCAAAAGCCAACCTAAAAACATCAAGTTGTTGACTTGACTGCATGACCCTAGTCTTACCCATGTATAAACATCACAACTATAGCTTCAACAAGTTAACGCAGGTCATCTGCAGGATATGACGTTCAAAACTATGATTTCTGATACAAAATTGCATCCTTTTATTTTCTCATTATCAGAAACTAACTGTGTATAGTTTCAGAAAATAAGACACGAGTTTATCATTGAATCATCTTCTTCTTCAGAGATTAATGTAGCAAATGTGAACCATTCTTTCGTTCTGGGTTTTGATACAATTCTCAACTTCCATCCGTCTTTGCAAATAATGTCCCTATAGTTTATATTGAAAGGTCATGTATTTCCCTTTCCACTAACCTTCCAGTGCCGGGACCAACTGTAGCACTAGGGTAAGTTGCAACTTATTTGTCACAATTAGTGCGAGTCTGATTAAGCTTTATGACAATAGCTTTCTATCTCATGACAGTTGTGGCTCGCTCATTTGGCTGCAGCCAACAGCAGCGCGTGGTTCAGTACGACAGTAATAGTAACTAACATGAAGAACTTTCCCCTAAATAGAGGCACAGTTGCTGGGCTTATGAAGGGATACTCAGCTCTTGCAGCCGGTATTTTCACAGAGATTTACAGCATGGTCCTCAACAAATCTACTTCAGCCCTTCTGCTCTTCCTCACCTTTGGCCTTCCAGTCATATGTTTTGTCATGATGACCCTTGTTAAGCTTTGCTCCCCCGCGACTTCCTCAGAAGACACTTCACAGAACTTTTTATTTGTTCAAATTGCAGGTGATTATCTTTGCTAATTTTGTCTTAGTCTCTCATAAGATTATGTTAGTTAATTTTTATTTAAGACCTTCCTGTTTAGTTATACACAGGTTCATATAACATCCCACCCACCAACTCAGTGAAAAACAACCTATTTTGATCCTCGTATTAATTAGTCTCATAACTGTATCATCATGAGATCATCTCATGTTACATTTTGTCAATGTTTTTATTTATTTTTTCTTTGATTTTTTCATTCCACGCCTCCACGCTTTACGTTTTATTAAGATTTTGTTAACTTTTTTTTTTCCTTCTCCTTTATGTTACGTTGTTGACTGTTGTAACTTTTATTGACTGATTCAAATAGTGGTTCTTGTTAGCCAACCTCATATCACGTAGAGACTAATGATTTGTTTTCTTTGTTGTTGCAGGTGTTGTTCTAGGAATTTTTCTTCTATCAACACAAGTCTTAGACAGTACTATTACCCTACAAAAATCCGTATGCTACTCTTTCATTGTTATAATGGTAGTATTGATGCTGGCACCTCTTGCAATCCCTATCAAAATGACACTATTTCCGTCTGAGAAGAAAGTTGAAAGTTCAATGACTGACAGTGACCCTCTATTGCCTTCAAAATCTTCACTGGAAACACAAAGTGGCCAAAACATCTTATCAGGGTCAGAATCTGATCAAAACCTGCTCCTCGCAGTTGGAGAAGGCGCTGTTGAAAATAAGAAACGAAGACCGAGAAGAGGAGAAGATTTCACATTCCGAGAAGCAATGGTGAAGGCTGATTTCTGGCTTTTATGGTTGGTGTATTTCTTAGGGTCAGGTTCGGGTGTGACTGTTGTGAACAATTTGTCACAGATAGGTTATTCCCAAGGAAACGGGAATGATACCACAATGTTGCTTTCTCTGTTCTCTTTCTGCTTTTTTGCAGGTCGCCTTGGAGGCGGTGCTATTCCGGAATACTTTGTCAGGTAATCAGCTGCTTTATGAGGCTTCTTAATTACTTTTATTTGGAGTAATTGGTCTGGTATAAATTCTGGTATTCGATTGGAAGTAAGGCTATCAAGCTTCATGTAACAAGCACTCAACCAAAATGCTTATTGATACTTAGACTTGACAAACAACAATTGATCAGGATGCGAGTCATGTCAGTCTGAGAGATCTTCGGGTATACTATGCACTCCAAATTTTGCCAATTTAGATCATTTTGGGTTACTGGTCTAGTCTGAATCAGATATCTAGTTTATCATGGTCTTTGTTATCTTTATTTTGATATTCACATAGGTGATTCTGGTGAGCTCAGGTCTAGCTTAATCCCATCTTGTGTGGATTAGTGGTTTTGAGTGTGGACATTGCGAATCATGTCACCATCAACAAATTTTGGTCGAGTATGGGTTGGATCAAGTCATTTCTGTTTCTATGTCATAAACTCATATCTTGTTCGAGTCTAACTCGAACTCAGGTCAAGGTATGCAGACCGGCTTCAGTTTTACTGGGTCTATAATAACACATTGAATCTGTGATAATTGCATTTGAGTCATTTCATGCAATGAGCAAGTCTCATCCTGGATTAGTTGGTCATTCACCACAAGCTTCCACTGTTTATCAATCCCTAAGATAAGCAAAAGCTCATTACTTACTCTAAATTTCATTATTGCAGCTCCAAAGCAATACCAAGAACAATCTGGATGTCATTCTCTCAAGTGATAATGCTTGTATCTTTCCTTCTATATGCATCAAATCTCAATGGAACCCATTACATTGCAACGGGGTTGATAGGTATGTGCTATGGGGTGCAGTTCACAACAATGATTCCAGTTGCTTCAGAGCTTTTTGGACTGAAAAGTTTCGGTGTGATCTTCAACTTCATGATGCTTGGGAATCCTGTCGGTGCATTCCTCTTCTCGAGCCTGCTGGCGGGGTCTGTCTATGATGCAGAAGCAGCCCGCCAAGGAGTCTCAGCGTGCTATGGTGCTGACTGTTTCAGGTTCACATTCCTAGTTCTTGCTGCTGCCTGTGCGATTGGAGCATCACTAGGCCTAGTTCTTACTGTCAGAATTAGACCTGTTTACCAGATGCTGTATAGTAGTGGGTCATTTAGCATCCATTAGCATTCATCTGACGAACGTTTCTTGAGGGGGGCAATTATGAGCCTGTAAAACACATGTCTGACTTCTCTATCATTCTCATATTGTCGCAAAACGTGAACATAAAGAAAAAAAGAGGGTTATTGAAGAGAAATCAGCCTGAGGTTCATATGCCCATATGGGTTATGTACTGTAAAACTGAAGAGAGTACAGTTTATCTTTCTTTTGTAAAAAGTGTGTATGTTGCCTGTGAGATGGGATTGATGTACTGTGTACAGAAGAGAAAATGGTCTTTCCGGTCATTGTTGATTTGTTGGTGCACTGTCTATAGAGCATGAAAATAAATCAAAGTCGTCAAGAAAAAGAAGGGATATGGTAGTACAGGAATGACATTCTTATATTTGGCTTGCTCTACCAGCAAATCTTGGCAATTGTGGCATAGTCGCGCTTGATGTTGCAAACTTAGGATTTGCGGCTTCGAATATCTCTACACTCTAGTATAAGAAGTGCTCATTTCTGCTTTAAAATCCCTTTTAAACTTTGATCAGAATCAAAGCTACCAAGCAATCAAGCATCAATGGCATCATATCTCAAAGTAGTCTAAGGAATCAGGAGGCAGGCAGCAACTGTCTGCTTCATTACGTCTCCGATATTCTCTCGCTTACAGATCTGCACCTGACTGTTAATAAGATTTGTATCAAGAAGGTTTCCAGCCTAGTGAAAATGGAAAAATACTCCCAATTGCTTAATAAACCCACCCTTGTCCCATGCTTACCAGTTACCACGAAGATAGAGGGCACCAAGAAAGAGGATTCTCAAAGCGTACCAATTCCACATTGGTAATCTCTTTAAAAAAAACGTGTTTCTAGAGAGAAGTCAGAGAGGAGAGAGAAAGGGGAAATCCAAAAGAAACCCTAACCCTTCCTTCCTCTCAGCCGCCGCCTTACCCCTTCTTCATCTCCTTCACCCACCCACATGGCCGGAGGTATGGCGGTCTTAGGCCTACCTCCGGCCGAATAGTCGTATTAACTGTCTGATCCCTTCTCTTCCCTCGTCGCCTCCGGTCGCCGTCGCCGGGGAAGTCCTTTAGTGTCGGGTCTTGTGCTCTCTTTGTCTTCACCCATGGTGGTCGTCTTGTTAGGCCGTTTTGGTCGTTTGAGTTTCTGTCTTGACCCTCCCACTATTGATGTTGTTCGCCGGAGGATGTCTCCCCCCTCCCGTATCCTCCGGTGGACACGTTTTAGTTCGGATAAGTTGGTCTTTGGTTTTTTATGTGTGTGGACATGACATAGGTCCACCCCGACGCTGCCACGCGCGGGTTTGGGGAGGCGGATGAATCTCCATATGAGATGGATCGAATTGAATTTTAAATCGAAGTAGGAGTCGCCACCGAATTTTGTGGTTATTCGGAACCATTCGAACCCACTCTATGTCGTAGTGGGTCATATTTAAAACATGGCCCATTTCCGATGTCAGAGCTTATCGGGTTCGTCCCTTTGCATTACGA
The DNA here is from genome assembly GCA_958450325.1 of Agrostemma githago. Lineage (NCBI taxonomy): Eukaryota > Viridiplantae > Streptophyta > Magnoliopsida > Caryophyllales > Caryophyllaceae > Agrostemma > Agrostemma githago. The sequence continues at coordinate 9,425,103 of OY288253.1, forward strand.
TACCGATACCGACATTATCGGATACCGTGTATTGAATGACTCTCGTTGCCAATGGATTCGGACATCCGGAAACCATGGTTCTGAGTAAGGGGTGAGGATATGTGTTGGGAAACTCATTGAGAACACCCAACCCCGCCTGCACTTAGCGGCCTTTACTAAGATATCGTTCGTTTTTGTGTACACGCGTTAGTTCGACGGTTGAATGATATGCAGAGATTATTTTCCTAAGACATGTGAGGAAAATAAATAAATGGGTTGCTAAGTCGTTTAATGCATGTTAAACTAATAACGTCAAAGTTATTTTAGCATGTGAATTCGTTTTAGTCTAATAAAACAAAATATGAAAATAAATTGCTACAACCACGAGAAAACGAGTTAGTTAACGATTGAATAATAATATAGCAAATAAACATACGAGATCGAGAAAATAAATATTAATCGAAATCTGAAAAATATTGTTAAAACGCTGCTTTGCATAAAAAACGAAGCTCGAAAAATAATAGAAAAGAACGAGAAAGGCGCGCGAAGGCAGCCGGCCGCGCGACTCGCCCGGGACGCCGGCGGGTCGCGTGACGGCCTGTTTTCGGAAGCGGTTTTTTGGAAATTTTCGATTAAATCGCGTACGAATATTGCATAATTCGTACTCGACTTAATATTCTCGATATTCGTTATATTCGATAGTTGACTACGAAATCAATATCAAATATTTGGAATAGTTTTAGAAAAGATATAAATTTTAGAAATCGTTTCGTAGAATAAAAAACGAACGAAAAGCTAAAAAACGATCCGGGTCTTAGGCCCGTGCGCGAATCGCCTGGGCATGGCGCGACTCGCGTGCGGGTCTGCCCGTTTTTATTATTTTTTTGTCGAAAATCGTTAAATTTTATAAATCGCGTACAAATATGGATTAATTTATACCCGATTCATATTTTCGATATTCGTCGTATTTGATATTCGATTATGAAATCGATATCGAATAGTCGGAAGGATTTTTAGAAAAGATTTTGAAAAAAGTTTGTTTCGAACGAAAAGTTTAAAAAAAGATTTTGAACGAAAAAAAGATGTAACGATTTTTAACATCGTCGAAATCTTAATATAATTCTTTTCGATACAATATTCGATTATAGAAAATCGATATCATATTTTTAAGAATGTTTGATATATGAAAATAGTTTTTAATAATATTGATATTAGAAAATAAAAAAAAAGACCGACGAAAGACCCGTAATAAAAAACGAGAAGGAGAAAAGAGAAGAAGAAGAAGAAGCGGGTTTGATTTACACCCTCAACCTACATGCTTTGTTTTCTCGGGATAAGGCTCGTCGGAAAGTGGCTTAAACTTAGGAGCGTCGAGATGATGAGGATGAGTTTAGGGTGTCGTTCTGGGTGGTTGGACGTCGGGTCGGACGATTTCTCGGGGCTTCGAGATTTCGGAAAGGTGTCGGGATTTGCTAGATATCGAGGATGTATGAGAACCGTGTGGAGCCGTTTTTTCGGTGTTTATTGTGTCGAGGTTGACGAAAGTAATTGTTGCGTAAAACCCGTGTTTTTGGTGTTGGACGGGAGGTCCTATTTATAGGGACCGAGGTAGCCTTGCTTGTGTGACAAGAAATACCGGTTTGGATAGGAAACACGAGAGTTCGAGAGGAAATCAAAGTCTCGTTTCTTGGTGAAGAAGTCATGAATCTCGGCTGGTGGAGGAGTATTTCGGCTGACTTGGGACGCCTAAACCGAGTGTTTGGAGCTCGGTTGGTGTCTGATTCGGTTTCCGGATAGAATTCCTACTTGAGGTCGAATTCTACCTTTAACAGAATTGTTTAATGTTTTAATGAAGCTCAAATTTTGTAGGAATTCGAGTATGAATCAACCGTGTGAAGTGTCACGGCTGACTCACGTGTCTCGGGAAAATCTTTGACTGGGTTTTGACTCGGTCGCTAAAAGACGGTTTTACCCCTGGTGTCGGATTCGACCCAAATTAGTGTTATTTAACTCGAAACGACCCACTGGGCCTGGATTTGAGGTTGGTTTTGTAAGATTTATACTCCTTAGTAAGTCTAAACCAAATGTCCATGATTACAAGCCCAAATCCGAGTCTATCAAAGCACGTTTACGTCCAATCATCATCGGGTGTTTGGCGGGAACTACTATAGACACCTGGCGGTCAAAATGTGGGTGTCTACAGAGCCCCCACCCGTAATAAAAAACGAGAAGGAGAAAAGAGAAGAAGAAGAAGCGGGTTTGATTTACACCCTCAACCTACATGCTTTGTTTTCTCGGGATAAGGCTCGTCGGAAAGTGGCTTAAACTTAGGAGCGTCGAGATGATGAGGATGAGTTTAGGGTGTCGGTTTGGGTGGTTGGACGTCGGGTCGGACGGCTTCTCGGGGCTTCGAGATTTCGGAAAGGTGTCGGGATTTGCTAGATATCGAGGATGTATGAGAACCGTGTGGGGCTGTTTTTTCGGTGTTTATTGTGTCGAGGTTGACGAAAGTAATTGTTGTGTAAAAACTGTGTTTTTTGTGTTGGACGGGAGGTCCTATTTATAGGGACCGAGGTGGCCTTGCTTGTGTGACAAGAAATACCGGTTTGGATAGGAAACACGAGAGTTCGAGAGGAAATCAAAGTCTCGTTTCTTGGTGAAGAAGTCATGAATCTCGGCTGGTGGAGGAGTATTTCGGCTGACTTGGGACGCCTAAACCGAGTGTTTGGAGCTCGGTTGGTGTCTGATTCAGTTTCCGGATAGAATTCCTACTTGAGGTCGAATTCTAACTTTAACAGAATTGTTTAATGTTTTAATGAAGCTGAAATTTTGTAGGAATTCGAGTATGAATCAACCGTGTGAAGTGTCACGGCTGACTCACGTGTCTCGGGAAAATCTTTGACCGGGTTTTGACTCGGTCGCTAAAAGACGGTTTTACCCCTGGTGTCGGATTCGACCCAAATTAGTGTTATTTAACTCGAAACGACCCACTGGGCCTGGATTTGAGGTTGGTTTTGTAAGATTTGTACTCCTTAATAAGTCTAAACCAAATGTCCACGATTACAAGCCCATATCCGAGTCTTTCAAAGCAAGTTTACGTCCAATCATCATCGGGTGTTTGGCGGGAACTACTATAGACACCTGGCGGTCAAAATGTGGGTGTCTACAATGTGCATGTTTGATCTTTGGTCGGCCTTCCTGACTTTCTGTGGGTTTTGTCTTCTTTCTTTTAAGTTGTTAAAGTTCTTTTTCTTTGACACTCGCTTGGGGCTTTCCACCATTATGTTTCGGGGTCGTCTGTCTGTTTTCTGGGATTTGTTCGGGGTTCAGAATTTGTATGATTGTTTGTGGGTGGGTGATGGTGTTTGGAGTGTGGTTGGGCCTTGGCTGCTTCATCTTTAATTGATGCTTCTAAAGTCTTCTTTCTTTTTTCCTAGTAGTTGTTACTTTATTGTTTTCAATAAATTTTTCTCACGGGATCGGTCGAGTTAGCTTTTACCTTATCAGTTATGTTGTTCGGGCTAGTTGTCCCTCGGTGAATGTTTGTGTTAGTATCAATAATGATCTTAATAAGATGGTTATGGAAATTGTGTGCTCGGTGTGTGGGTTGGTCTCGTCAAGAGCCGACGTTTATTAGCGACTTTGGATAGAAGGATGGTTCAGGGGCTCTCTATGCTCTCTCCTAGCATGATGATTTTCTCAAACGGTTGGACTTATGTTCAGCGGTTACGATCACCCAGGCGTAGGAGTTTTATCTCCGTCGAGGGCGGTGTTTGTCTTGCCCCTCTTCTTTTCTTTCTACGCTCTTTTCGTAAGAGCGTAAGTGCGCTTGGGTATTTTTGTCACCCTGCTGCCCATATGCCGCGACGGTTTTTGATGATTAGCAATGTTAATGAAGATGGTACAAGTGCTCGTGTCCACTGTTTTGTTGTCTATAATCCTGCTCATGTGGATCCCCGATGCATTCATCCCATGATTTTAGTTCTATTGCGTTTTGTTTTTAAGTTCAATAAAGGTTGTAATATGAGTTTTGAGGACTCAAATGTTATGGTTCCTAGAAATAAGTGCGCTTATGGGCTGGCCATCAACGTACGAAAAAACTGTTAGATCTTGTATTTTCCAGCTGGCGAAAAAAAATTCCACACTGGTGACCAGTCAACCGACAAGAGAACCACTTGAATACAAGAGTTTCCAATAAATAATCTATATAACTGTTCAACAATCTCTGTGTTGATAAATAAATACCGAAAGAGAAAGATTGAGAGGAAAGATTTAGAGTAAGTGTGTTTATTCTCATTCATTAGATCACGTATTTATAGTACAAATATATTGTATACATAGTTGATGTTTGAAAGAAAATTCTTCCATACATTAAATATATGGAAGAAATTTCTTCCATAACTACTGTTGCAAATTATGGGTGAGGAGATGTTTGCAGAGAAAACCATGAGCTGAGATTTTCACCTTCACCCTAATGTTGTTCAACCCTCCCCCTTAAAAATTATCACCCATATGGATCGCAATGTTGGATGATGTTGCCTCATTAAAAACCTTGTCAGTAAAACCCTGTGGGATAAAACCTGACGAAGGGAAAAAGAGTGCAACACATCTAATACTGCCCCTTAATTCAACATTTATCCTTCAATCGGCACATTCCAACCTGGCGATCGAGTTCTTGGAATTGCTTTGATGGCAATGATTTTGTTAATAAATCCGCTAAATTTTCGTTTGAATGAATTTGTTGGATGTTAACTATGCCTTGTTCTTGCAGATCATGTGCGAAGAAGAACTTTGGTGCTACGAGTTTAGTCGTATCTCCTTTGATATAGCCTTCTTTCACTTGGGTAATGCATGCAGTATTGTCTTCATATATTGTTGTTGGTTGATCACTTGTCTTAATTTCACATTCCTTTTCGATGTGTTGTATCATGGACCTCAACCATACACATTCCCTAGAAGCCTCGTCGAGCGCAATTAGTTCAGCTTGATTTGATGATGTTGCAGTCAAAGTTTGCTTTGTCGACTTCCAAGAAATGGCCGTACCACCCTACGTAAATACATACCCTGTTTGTGATTTTGCCTTGTGTGGGTCTGATAAGTATCCATCATCTGCATATCCAATCAATGTAGCATCTTTCCTTCTAGGGTAGAATAAACCCAAGTTCTGGGTTCTCTGAAGATATCTTAACAGATGTTTAACCCCATTCCAGTGCCTCTTAGTCGGTGATGCACTAAATCTTGCCAATAGGTTGACTGAAAAAGCTATGTCTGGTCGAGTGTTATTTGCCAAGTACATTAGTGCGCCTATTGCACTAAGATATGGTACTTCAGCTCCTAGGATATCTTCATTTTCTTCTCGTGGTCGAAATTCATCCTGTTCAATACTAAGAGTACGAACGACCATTGGAGAACTTAGGGGGTGCGATCTAGCTATTCCAAATCTTTGTATAACTCTTTACGTGTAATTTTTTTGATGGATAAGGATTCCGTCCTTGAGGTGTTCAAGTTGCAGACCGAGGCAGAACTTTGTCAGTCCAAGATCTTTCATTACGAATTCTTTCATTAGGTATTTTGCAGCAGCTTCAAGCTCATCAGCCGTTCCGATGATATTTAAATCATCAACATATACCGCAATGATTGTAAAACCGTTCATTGTTTTTCTAATGAAAACACATGGGGTGATGGGATCATTTTTGTAACCTTCTTTCGTAAGGTACTCTTTTAATCGATTATACCACATTCTTCCAGACTGTTTTAATTCATACAAGGATTTCTGAAGTTTTACACAAAACATCTCATGAGGCAGATTAGGATTGTGATCCCTTGGCATTGTTACTCCCTCGGGGATTTTCATGTAGATATCAGTGTCAAGTGACCCATATAAATATACCATCACTACGTCCATAAGACGCATATGTAATCCTCTGGATACTGCGAGTCCGGTTAAGAATCTTAGAGTTGTTGCATCAACTACAGGCGAATTTGTTTCTTCATAATCTATTTCTGGCTTCTGCGAGAAGCCTTGTGCAACAAGTCTTGCTTTGTACCTTACAATTTTCATATTTATTTTTCTAGTGAAAACCCACTTATGCTCTACAGGTTTTACATTCTTTGGTATTCGACTTACCGGGCCGAAAACTCCTCTTTTCTCAAAAGATTTTAATTCTGCCTTCATTGCTTCTTTCCATTTTGGCCAATCATATCTTTTCCGACACTCGTTGACGGACTTTGGTTCAATATCTACTTTGTCGTTCATGATTTCTGTCGCTCTTAAGTGAACAAATATCTCGTTTATATCGACATTCATTCTGTTATATTCAATTCCCGTATGAACATAACTCATTGAGATTTCATGATTATCATTTATATTTTCTGGTGTGGGTTCTTCTTGAGATTTGACATTTTGTTCATCTTCTTCTGTACCTTTACAAGGTATTTCCTTTGATTTTTTGGATTTTCTCGGCCTTAGGTCTTTTGAACCAGGTGGCCTTCCACGTTTCTTTCGTGTTGTAGATTGTTCAGCTATTGATTTCTCTGAATTATCTACGGGGATGTTAATACTGGCTGGAGCATTTACCGCAGGTATATGGGATTTTTGTGATTCCCTTTGAGTTTGTGAATGCATCGGGTAATTGATTTGCAATATTTTGCAAATGAATTATCTTTTGTACTTCTATGTTACAAGAGTCATTCCTTGGATCTAGATATGATATTAAATCTGCGTTCCATATGATTTCTGTAGATCGTTGGTCCACCTTCCTTTCTCCCCCTAAGACTGGGAATGTATTCTCGTCAAAATGACAATCTGCAAATCGTGCATTAAATAAATCTCCAGTCGTGGGTTCGAGGTATTTAATTATACTTGGGGAGACAAAACCCACATATATTCCCAGTCTTCGTTTTGGACCCATTTTGGTTCTCTGTGGTGGTGCAATCGGGACATACACTGAGCAACCAAAAGTTCTTAAATGGGAAATATTTGGTGGTTGACCGCTTACTAGTTGTAAGGGAGAAAACTTGTGATAAGCGGTTGACCTTAATCTAGTAAAGGCTTCTGCATGTAAAATGGCATATCCCCATGCATACGTTGGTAATTTGGATTTCATCAGTAAAGGTCTAGCAGTGAGTTGCAATCTTTTAATCATTTCTTCTCCAAGTCCATTTTGGGTATGGACATGTGCTACCGGATGTTCAACGTCTATGCCAATTGACATACAATATTCGTTAAATGCCTGAGATGTAAATTTCCATGCATTGTCCAAATGAATTTTCTTGATATTTTGATCTGGGAATTGAGTTCTTAGCCTTATTATTTGGGCCAGTAATTTTGCGAAAGCAAAATTTTGTGTGGAAAGAAGAGTCACATATGACCATCTTGTAGATGCGTTGATTAATACCATGAAATATCTAAATGGTCCACATTGAGGGTTGATTGGTCCGTATATGTCCCCTTGAATTCTTTCAAGAAATGCGGGTGTCTCATTTTTTATTTTATTTATTGATGGTCGTATAATTAGTTTCCCCATTGAAAATGCACTGTAAGGAAAATCGCTCAATTTTATAACTCTCACATTTTTCATAGGATGTCTGAGTGCATTTCCGATGATTTTTGCCATCATTGCAGGACCTGGATGTCCTAACCTATCATGCCATAGAACAAATGTGGTTTTATCATGGATTTTGGATGATGTCATCATACTAGTTATAATGTGGGTTATTTTTGTAAAATACAGATCAAATGAATAAGATGACATCTTCTCAACGATGCATTTTGTGCCTGATTTGAATATCGTTAGGCATAAGTATTCTTTATCATTTTCACTCATGGTTTCAATATGATAACCATTTTATCGCATATCTTTGAAACCAAGGACGAAGCCAGAAATTTATTATGCATAGGGCCGGAACTAAATCGTCACTATCTACATATATATAAACAAAAATATCCAAAAATATTATTAAAAATACGTTAAAAAAATGAGTACTTCAGTACATGGATCAAGTTCTATGACCTAAAATTGGATTCTCCGTTCTTTCGAATCTCGAAATGCATCTATAATTGAATCAATGCTAAAACTTTTCGCTATCTCGCGTTCAATGTTGATAAGCATACAACTCTCAAGCAAATCAGCTTCCATCTTGTTGCGGAGAGTGGTCTTTACAATATTCATCGTCGAGAAAGCACGTTCAGCACTTGCAGTTGATTCAGGTAGAGTCAACAAAAGTTTTATTAATCTAAAAATAAGAGAATAGATATTCAATTTTCTCGTAGTCACCAACCATTGACTTAATTCAGAAATGATCGCGAGATTCTTGATATCCTCATTTCGAGATAATTCAACCTCATAATGACGCAATTGTACTCTTAATTCCTTTTTCTCAACCTCCGTGAAGTCCTCAGGATAAAATTTTTTTATGGACAAGATTACAAATATCATCTATATTGAAAAATTGTCCATTTGCTCTAGGCTCCAAAGCACAACTGAGAGTTAGCAATTCTATTGATTTTTCATTGAACCTGTGACTGAACTCTTGTAATTGCACATCAATTGCAGCATAAAATAAATTCACTAGATAGTGGGATTCAATTGTGTTATGATCCCTTTGATGACGAACACGACCTCCTCTTTCAACATATCTGACATTCATATTAGGGATTTCAATATTGCGTCTCTCACATAATGAGACAATTTCAGCTAAGAGAGATTCCCACCCATCGTCTCTTAATTTTTGTAAGAGAACTTTTGTACTGTCAACAAGGTGTAATGAATTTAGAATATCTTGAGCTTTTCGCTGTAAAGCCTGACAAAGTAAGTCTGAAACCTCTAAAATTTTCTTCATAAGATGCAAAATGAAGATAAATTCAAAAGAGGTTAGTGTCTAATGCAGTGGTTGCTTGTGCTCGTTCAGCAGATGTATCTCCTTCATCAATAAGCTTATAGAGTACCGAACAAGTAGCACTAAACATTTGTATTAGGCTTGAGATAGACGTCAAATGGGAGCTCCAACGTGTATCTCCTGGTCTCTGCAAACCAGTACCAGTACCAGTACCAGTACCAGTTTATTTGATTCAAACCAGTACCAGTTTCAAGTTCTCTATCTTCAATCAACATATCTATCTCACTAGAATAAGCCTTCCGAAGTTCATCAACTCTCTTATAAGATGCAAGAACCACATTGACAACAAATGATAATTTGGAGAAAAACCGGGACACAGGTATGACTTCTTTTGCTGCTCCTACTAGTACCAACTGTAAGCGATGCGCAAAACAATGAACATAGTATGCACAAGGACACTCTCGAATGATCACTGCTTGTAAACCATTAAATTTACCACCCATGTTACTTGCACCGTCATAACCTTGCCCTCGTAATTTTTTCACGTCGAAGCAATACTGATTGAAACTTCAAATATTTTATCTTTCAGTGTCATAGCATTGGTGTTTGAAACCTGAATGATTGTGAAAAAACGCTCTTTAACTAGACCAAGGTTATCAAGAAATCTCAAAATTAGAGCCATTTGTTGTTTTCCAGCCACATCTCCTGCCTCGTCGACAATTATACAAAAAGGTGATGTGCCAATTTCCTCTTTAATTGCCTGTTTAACTCTTTCTCTCCCAAAATCTGTAATATTTCTTTTTGAATGTCTGGTGAGGTGTAAGTGGCATTCTTTGAACCATTTCTCACTATGTCAGTGTTAAATGAGGCTTGGTACTTTAGAAGTTCAAGAAAATTCCTCCGATTACTTGAACTCTCACTTTCATCCCGACCTCTCATAGCCAAACCTTGTAGAGCTAGCCACCACAATGCTTTAATCGAACACCCGAGCTTCATTCTATTGTTAGCAATTTCTTTAGGTGTCTGCTTAGCATAAATATTTGGTATATGTCTTTCTTGATTGAGAAAATCTTCTAACTCTTTCTCAACATTTTGATGATGTGAATTTGGTTCAGCACCAGTATGTAAAAGAAAAGCACCCTTTTTTCTAAAGGCATTCTTCCAATTACTAAAACCATCAATAGTAAAAGCCCTATGACGATCTGGTTTGTTAAACAAAAAACACACAAAGCAAAATGCAGCATCTTTTTCAGGTGAATATTCTAACCATGACTGAAACTTATCATACCATGAAGCTTGAAACCGTCGACCATGGGATTCTGAACCTGATTTTTTGTATTCTTTTGGCTGAAACACAGGTTGATATGGACCCTTCAAAAAATAAGCTCGTCTAACTTCATTTTGTTTCTCAGGTGGATATTCCCAAATTTTCTTACGTTTTCCCGGGTCTCGTTCAATTTGATTAGAATTAGTTGAAGGCTCTATCGTTCTTAAGATTTTTGTAGGTCTATTATCAAGATGTGTAGTATCATGACTTTCATTCGGCGCATTTGTTGATTGTTCATTTGTCTCATTTCTTGAAGTTTCACCAATTTTTCTTCTAAAAAGTTCAACTATTGTAGGTGTTTTTCCCATTATAAAACTACAGAGTTTTCGAATTAAAAGAATGATACATTTAATCATTCAAATTAAAAAATATTAAGACGACAAGTAGCGAAATGCCAACTTTGGTAATTATCTACTGTATTTGACTATTCGTATATTTACCAAGAAAACAACCAAACGGATACAATTGAAGTCTTGAAGAGTCACAAATCACAAACCTACAACCTACTCTGCACACTCGTACGGTCTACAGCCTACACTTAAGTACTTAACAAATAACAATGACACCTACTGCTACTCTTCCACTTTTGACTTTTCAACCTCTATTTCTAAGATTAGAGATTTTTATACTACTATACTACTATACTAGTTCTTACTTCTTCCCTTTTCTAGTTTTCTTATTCACTCATTCATACTAGTACTAGTAAAAGATAAATATTGCTCATCTTACATTCTTATCCAACAAATACACCAATAATACCAAAATTGAAGTAAAAATTAAAAATAATTGATAAATCGGTTAACTGATTTCAGAAATTACGTCAAAAAATTCTGGTTGTTTAATTGTTTAGAAATTCTGGATGAAGTTTTGTGCCCTTCTGTCACTTTGTCCAGTCCCGCACGGCCGCACGCCCGCACAGTCGCACTTCCGTCGTAGTACCGCTTGTTCGTTGTTCAGTCCGTTGCTCAATGAGTCAAGGGCTTCCAGGCTTCAAGAATTGTGTTCAATTATTTTGTGCTTGATTAGTTGATTTTACCCTTATTTATTGAAGATGTGAAGTGATTGTAAACTAGGTAAACATTGAATAGTTCTTTTTTTATATTATACTAGTTGGAAAGCCCATGTGATGCACGAGTCGATTTTTAGTGACAATAATAATGACACCAAGTGAGAGAATTGCATAAATTGGTGAAACTACTGATTGACGGACTTTTATTTATATAATAGAATTTCATCGTTTTATTATAATTTCTCGATGTGTGGGATAATTTTACTTCAATTTATAGCCTTAAGAGTTGTTATACTCAAAAGATTTTTCTAATTAATATCTAAATCATGATTTCTCTCATTTTTGATATACTATAAAATTTCAGCTCATCGTAATTTTTCGATGTGTGATAATTCTACTTAAATTTATAATTTTAAGAACTCTTTTTAGGACTCAAAAGATTTATTACTTTCATTTATATAATAGAATTTCATCACCTTATTGCAATTTTTCGATGTGGGATAATTTTAATTCAATCTGTAACCTTAAGAGCTATTATAAGACTCAAAAGATTATTTTATTAATTAAAAACGAATAATTTCTCTTATTGATGATGTAGAATTGCATCACCTACATCATAATTTTTTGATGTGGGATAATTCTACTTAAGATTATAATCTTAAAGCTCTTTTAAGACTCAAAAGATTCCAGATTGACATATAAAGACGAATGATTGCTCTTAATTATATAATAGAATTCAATCAACTTATAACTTTTCGATGTAGGATAATTCTACTTGAATTTGATTATAGTCTTAAGAACGCTTTTTAGGATTCAAAAGATTTCTCGTTGATATCTGTACACGAACGATTACTTTTATTTATACAGTAGAATGTCATCACTTTATTATAGTTTCTCAATGTATAAGTTTACTTAAATTTATAGCTATATGAGCTTTTATAAAACTAATTTTTTTGGGTTAATATCTAAAAACGAATAATGTCTCCTATTTGTGATATAGAATTTCAATTTTTCGATATACGATAATTCTAGTTAGGTTTATAGTCTTAAAAACTCGTTGAAAAAAAGTCTCTTTTATATTATATATATATATATATATATTATACATTGATTACATCATCTTATTATAATTATTCGATGTGGATAATTTTACCACTTTTATGGGGTGCGTAATAAATGTATCACTTTTTTTCAAGAAAATAATATGGAATCTTACTTGTTTATAATATAGAATTTCATTACATCATAATTTCATGAATGACTACTCTTATTTATAATAGATAATTTCACCACAGTATCATAAATTTTTGATGTGGGATACTTAAGTTTAATTCCACCACTTTATTATAATTTTTCGATTAAATTCCATCACTTTATCATAATTATGACGAATTATTGCTTTTATTTTTATATAATAAAATTTGATCACCTTATTATAATTTTTCGATGTGGGATAATTTTACTTTATTAAGTTAATGGTTTTAAAAGTTCTTTTTAAAACTCCAAAGAGTTTGTTTTTATATCTAAGTTAAGGACGGAAGATTACTTTTATTTATATAATAAAATTCGATCACCTTATTATAATTTTTGGACGAATGATTACTCTTATTTATATAATAGAATTTATTCACCTTATTATAATTTTTTGATGTGGGATAATCTTACCTAAGTTTATAGTCTTAAGTACTTTTTAAGGACTCAAAAGACTTTTTTTATATATAAGAACGAATGATTAATCTTTTCTTATTTATAATATAAAATTACATCACCTAATCATAACTTTTCGATGTGGAATAATTTTGTACTTAAGTTTATATTTTAAATGTTTTTTTTTTAAAGTAGACTCAAAAGATTTTTGGTTGATATCTAAGAACGAATGATCACTCTTATTTATAATACTGTATAGAATTTCATCACCTCATCATAATTTTTCGATGTTGTATAATTTTACATAAGTTTATAGTCTTCTTAGCGTTTTTTAAGTCTCAAAATATTGTTGGTTGATATCTAAAAACGAATTATTACTCTTATTTATATTCCGTATTATAATAGAATTTCATCACCTCATCATAATTTTACTTAACTTTATAGTCTTAGAAGACTTTTTTAAGCGATAAAAGATTGTTGGTTAATAAGTATCAAATAATGAATGATTACTTATATAATTGAATTCTATCACCTCATTATAATTTTTTGAGGTGTGATAATTTTATGGGTTATGTTAAACACAGCTCTAAGGGTTGTATGCAAGATTGCAAGGTATTAAAAGTTTCCATATTTAGTATAAATATAGAATTTGAAGCCCAAATTATACATACATCGATGCAATTAATGCACATATTGAAAAATTATTTCCCCTTATGGTTTCTTAAATATAGCCCTTAGGACTGTATTTATAATTTCCTTAATTTTATTTAACTTTGTAGTCTTATTAAGAGTTTTTTTTAAGATTTAAAAGTTTTTTTTTGTTGATATTTAAGGACGAATAATATTTCATCGTCTTATTATATAATTGAGTACTCTTATTTCTTATTTATAATATAAAGTTTTATCACATCTTGTTATAATTTTTCGATGTGAGATTATTTTACTTAAGTTTGTAGTTTTATTAAGAAACTTTGTAAGATTCAAAAGTTTTTATTAGTGATATTTAAGAACGAATGATTATTCTTATTTATAATAATATAAAATTTCATTATCATAATTTTTTTGATGTGGGATAATTTACTGTCTTAAGAGATATTTTTAAGACCCAAAAGAACACGTGATTATTCTTACTCTTATTTATAGTATAAAATTACATAATCTCATCATAATTTTTCGATGTGAGATAATTATTCAAGGTTTATAATCTTAATCTTAAGAACTCTTCAAGACTCAAAAGTTTTTTGGTGGATATTTAAGGACGGATGATTACTCTTATCTATAATACAAAATTTCATCACCCTATTATAATTTGTCGATGTGTGATAACTTTACTCTTTTTAAATGTAATAAATTCATCACTTTTTCTAGCAAATAATATAAAACAAATTATATGAAATTTATACTCAAATGAAAGCATTTTGTACTAAGGGGTCGTTTGGTTGCCCTCTTAAATCATGGGAAGTGGAACTTCCCATGAATTGATAAATTGTGAAGCTGTTTGGTTGCCCACTTCCCGGGAATTGCCACTTCCCAGGAATTGCCACTTCCTCCATAATGGGGGAAGTTACTCACCAAGCCCCCCCTTGGTGTGTAGAACTTCCCGCATGAAGTTATTTCCCAGATGGCAACCAAACAATATTTTTGTAATTCCCATGAAATACAAATTCACGTGAATTTAAGTTCCCGGTAACTCTATCTTCCCATGGTGAACCAAACGAGCCCTAAGAATCTAATTATTTCATTTTTATAACTTTTTTTACGATAATTTTTTGTTAAACGAAATTTAAAGGTTTTAAGATGAAAATTAATATATATATATATATATATATAGAGAGAGAGAGAGAGAATCAAGTGAGTCTTTTTATATACATTGAGTCCATGAGTCCAATCTTGGACCATTGATCAAGTGAAAGATGGATGGTTGTGATTGCTTGAGGTGAAATAAGGAAATAACTAACAAATCTTGGTAAATATATCATTTCTCTCTCTTCCTTAATTATCTCAATGCAAATCTTCTCTCTCCTATCAATCTTTTAACTGCTTCTTTCTCTCACACAACAAGTTTCTTTAAAATTAAGTTTTTTTTCATCTTCACCAAAAAAACATCATTTTTCTACTGTCGTTGTACGTATGTTACTATGTTACTGTCATAACCCGTAAACTATGTTACTTTAACTCATACAATGTATGTGTTACTTCAATTCATGAATTGTGTTACTTTAACTCATACAATGTGTTACGTTGTATAATAGTCTCTTGCAAAAACTGTTACTTTAACTCATACAATGTGTTACTTTAATTCATGAACTGTGTTACTTTAACTCATAAAACCTGTTACGTTGTATAGTCTCTTGCAAAAACTGTTACTTTAACTCATACAATGTGTTACTTTAATTCATGAACTGTCGTATAGTCTCTTGCGAAAACTGTTACGTTAACTCATACAATGTGTTACTTTAATTCATGAACTGTGTTACTTTAGGAAAAAAAAAATATGTGTTACTCTAACGCAGTGTAGCTGTTACTTTAACGAACAAATCATGCTACTATAAGAAATGGTTGTGGTTAATCTAAGAACGAATGATAAACAACGCTAATATCCCCAGTTACTTTTATGCATTATATTTGTTACTTTAAGGAACGAATGGTGTTACTACAATACATCTGAGATGTTACTCTAACCAAAAACGCATGTATTAAATAAATATAGAGTTAACTGCAACGTTGTACATCATTATGTGTAAAAAAATATGTAAGAAATCAGTTATTCTTGTAAACCCACAAAAAAAACAACTTCGAATCCGCAAGCCAGCGCGTAGATTTTATAAAATTCCACCGCCTCATCGATTTCCCCGAATACTTGCCCCATGTACGGAGTGAACGCCTCACCCACATCTCTGCACCATTCTTGTGCATTTGCTTCTTTGTCAATGCTACCTGCAAAAAAATAAACAACGTTACGCTCATGGGACATATGTGTTACTTTAACTCATAAGTTGTGTTACTGTAATTGCAATTAAGTGTTACTTTAACGCAGAAGGCATGTTACTTCAACGACGTTTCTGCGTTAATAGAAATCAAAACAATAGTATCAGTGGATATCATGGAAAATCTAAATAAAAAGCATAAAACCCTGGAATCTATAAAGATTGAGAGAGCAATTAACCATTGATACGAAACTGTGATGAATGAAATGACAATGAAAGCAATATAAACATGAAAATCGACGTAAAAAAAACGCAAATTGAAAGCAATATAACCATTAATATCCATGAATAAAAATTGAATCAAAACGTGAAAGAAATATTGAAACTCACCATTGTTATACTCAATCAATTGCTTATCAACAGTTGAAGAAGATGACGCGGTCATTGAATCCATTGTAACAGGATTTCGAGAACAAAATTGATGAATGAACGTGAATGAAGAAAAGTTTTTTTTTAGGTTTGAATGAACGTGAATGATGAATGAATGTGAATGATTAATGAACGTGATCAAGGGAGTTATTGTTTCCTAAATTCATGGGAGTTATTTTAGGAACGTAAATCTTTTTTTTTTAATGCAATTGCTAGGATGCATCTTGTCCATCCATCCTCATCCCATCCAATGGATGAGATGAGGACTTAGGGACTCATCTAGAGTAAAGGACTCATAAGAGCATTACTATATATATATATATATATATATATATATATATATATATAGTGCTTACGAAATCTAGTAATCTACTGATTTTAAAGACTAAAAATGAGGATATTAAGTTGTAATATATGGTGGATGATATTCCGTTCAGACTTCTGATTCTAGATTTTTTTAAAAAAAATTTTAATGGCAGAAATACAAAAAAATATATTTCAAAATCACCCCGGGCCCTGGACCGGTTGGGCCTACCAATAGCTCCGTCCCTGTTTGAAACCAATCAGGTTTCTTTGCGACTTACTTGAGTATAACGCTAGCTTTATATATGTATTGTTAGACAAGTTCCCATTGGGAGCATAATATTGGCTTTTCCGATCCGTTGCCTTCAATGATTTCAGCGTTGCCACATATAGTATTCACATATGCCTTAATTGGCTTTAATTCAACGAAGTGCTTCTTTTGTCTCAAAATAGTATGAGTTATGCCACTATTAATTAGGCATATTTCTGCTCCAGTGGTCATGTCTAGAAAATAAATAAGTGGAGCTCATCAATACTACAGAATGTCAGTGAAATAACAATCAATATATTACATTTTATTTGAAATGATAAACAAACGGAACAAACATACAAATATGCATAATAAAAATAAAGAAGCGTGCGCGCACACACACACATATTTATTTATTTAGTTATTTAGTTGATCTACATAGTGGAGATCTGTCTAGAATCCACTGCTCCCACCACCATCATCAAGAAAATAATTATTTGTTTCGATCATCTCTGAATCGAGCAGGTCAGTTTCAGCTAAATTTGATTCAGGCATTTCAGAATTTAATGGTACGACATCTGTAACAAAATGTGTCTCCCCCCTCTTTTTCTTGATGGATGCTTGATAGAGGTTAATAAAATGTTTTGGGGTGCGACATGTGCGAGCCCAATGACCCTCCATGCCACATTTATGACAGGTGGTCTTATGTTTTTCCGAGGCATCGGAATTAACATTTTGTTTTCCCGGGCGTGTATATTTAAATGAATTTTGACCTCTGCCTGGGCTATTATCGTGTCCTCGACCTCGTCCGCGACCATGGCCACGACCATGCCCGCGTCTGGCGAAATTCGCCTCTGGTATAGCGGTAGAGCCACTTGGCCTCAAATTGTCATTTCTTAATAAAACTTTGTCATGTTGTTTAGCAACTAAAAGTATTGCAATTATGTCCGTTAATTTTTTAATTTTATTGATTATGATACTCCTTTGAAAATCCATGTTTCTTTTACCCATGGTAGAAAATATTTTCTCCATTTCACTGTGTAGACACCCACATTTGGCTGCTAGGTATCTATAGCAGTTTCCAACAAACACCCGATGATGATCGGACGCAAACTTGCTTTACCGTACTCGAATATGGGCTCAAAATCGTTAGAAAATTTGGCTTGAGCTTTTTACGGAGTACAAATCTCACAAAACCGACCTCAAATTCAGGCTCAGTGGGTCGTTTGCAATCAAATAAGACTAATTTGGGTCAAAACCGACACCGAGGGTAAAACCGTCTTTTGGCAACCGGGTCAAAACCCGGTCAAAGGCAAACCCGACACAAAAATATCAGCTGCGTCGCTTCTAGAAGAGAACTCGTGCTACTAAACCTCTTCAATTAGAGATAGAACTTTATCCCTAAAACCCTTTCATCCGTCCAGACCCACTCGATCGAGTGGTTCAGCCCACTCGGTCGAGTAGGCTCGCAAAACCAGCTGAACCGGCGTCAGACCGGGCACTCGATCGAGTGCAACACACCACTCGATCGAGTGGCCCTTTTTCTATCCTAAACCGAGGTATTTTCTTATAAATACCCCACCCCCCTCAACACAATTGACAACTTTTTCCTCTACAACTTTTTACACACACAATTCCTCCCGTTCAACCTACACCCTACACCTTTCCTTCACCTTAAACCACCATAACTCATCTACATCTTCTCGACGCTCCCGTGCCTAAGCTACAACTAGACGAACCCTATTCCGAGAAGACAAAACATGTAGGTTGAGGGTGCCAAATTCAATCCCGCTTTCTCCCTTTTCTTCCTCCTCTTCTCTCGTATCTTTTCGTCCGTCTTCTTCGTCGTTGCGTTGTTTTTTTTATTCTCTCATTTCTAATAACGTTAATATTACTACTATCGATTTAACGTTAAAACATCGCATATAATTACATAAAATTCAAAACAATTTCGTATCAAGTATATCTAAAGACAAAGCTCGTTCTAAGATCCTCCTAATCCCTTTACGAGTCGTAACAGAGGTGGCACCCTTTCGAGGAGCGCCGCCCTAAACACTCAATGGCCCACTGCGATCGCGGATATTTGTCGTTAGGTGTACTCGATCTCATTTTTCAAGGTTAGAACGAAACCTGTTGATGTAAATCGAATATCACATAATCCACAAGGATTATTAACGATGTCGTGGCGCGGAGGGAATCGATTTTCGCTCTAATCAAACAAATAAAAAACGTTTCTTCTTAAGATGCGATATCGACTCTATAGTCGAATATCATGTCCAAAAGAATCAATCAATAAATCGTACTAGCACGAACCCGTTGATGCCGAAATAATTGTCACATAGTCCGAAAGGACTAATTACGACACGGAGGGAATTATTTCGTCCTAGTTCAATCTGAAAACGACTTATAATGTCTTTTCTAAAATTCCCGATAATCTATCTCGTAATAATAGCATGCATATCGCGAGTATCGAAAATTAAGTCGAGTATAAATCATATTATATTTTTACGCAACTTAGTAAAATTATCGATTTAAAAATTAAAAGCAAATTCGAGATTGATGCCTTTCTCGAAACGAACTGTTGTTCGTACAGGGGGCACTCGATCGAGTGCCTTAGCCCACTCGATCGAGTGGCACCCCAAAATCGAGGCAGGGTTTTTTTTCGAGAGGCACTCGATCGAGTCCCTCCATGACTCGATCGAGTGACCTCTGTCACGCCAAACCGTGAGCCCTCCACGTACTTTAAGCCTCGATAAACTTTTTTTAATGACTTCGGTCAACACGTGTCAAGTTCATCACGTGTCTTACTCTCTTCAAAACCGTGCATCATGTCTTCTCATATCGTCCAATCTATTTATATTCCGTTATTGTTGCAATTGTTATATATTTTATTTGTCGTATTGTATTTCCGGGTTGTATTCCGCCCGCGCATTTGTAATATTTTGTTTGTTTTTTGTTTTGTTTTATTGTACTAAAACGAACCTCACATGCTAAAACAATTTCGACATAATTCAAAGATGCATTAAATGACGTAGATCAAACATAATTCACATGTTTAGTCAAAAAACGTTGTTTGCATAACATTTCAACCGAATCACTAGCGCGCGTATTACAAATTCGAACGGTATCTTAGAAGAGGCCGCTAAAGTGCGGGCGGGGTTGGGTGTCCTTTGTGGGCTTCCAAACACGTACCTTCACCCCTTACTCAGAACCTCGGTTTCCGGATGCCCGAAGCCTTTGACACACAAGAGTCATTCGATATACGATTTCGAACACTCGACATCGGTATCGTAATGAAAAGGGACGAACCCCACAAGGGGCCGTACTTTGTGCACGGTCCACCAAATATAGAGTGGGTTCGAATGGGCCCGAACTCCCACAAAGTTCGGTGACGACTCCAACTTCGATTTAAATTTCAACCCGAGAACCATCTCACATGAGATTCATTCGCTTACCCAAACCCGCGCGTGGCCGCGTCGGGGTGTACCTATGTCATGTCCACAATTGGGCGACTCCGCTGGGGAAAACTGATGCGTGTCTTACCATCGGGATCCTCAGGATGAGACTCGAGGAAAAATCGTTTGATTAGTACAATACGCGCTTTAGTTTTACGGTTCATGCATAACCCCATTTCTTACCCGGGCCGGTACTGGTGACTGAGGTCCCAATATACCGCAATATATTCCAAATTGTATATGTCAAGGTGTTCATAGCTAATTCGTATGGGTTTCGCGGATGTTCCAAGATCAACTCGACTTAGGAAGTCCGTCCTGATTCTCGAAAAGGCTATGCGCACTGGTATAGACCCTATTTGGACCGACCGAGACTTAGTGTAAAAGCATACATGGTGTCGTTATAATGCTTGCGTGACTATGTGCTACTTGGTTTCTATGTCATTTTCCAAAAACGTCATTTTCAAAAATGCATCTTTTCAAAATATTCAATTTTCAGAACCTGGAATGCTACCGAACTTAGGACTTACGATTTAACTCAAAATAGCCTATTTTTAGCCGGTATGCTATCCATTTCAAAATTCAAATATTTTCGAACCTTCAAAAATTTCGGCCCGACGGCTTTTTGCTCATTTCAAAAAGTCGGGACCGTCCTCCGATTTTCTCAGAATTCGAACTTTCTTTTCAAAAACCTTTCTTATCCTAAGACTTACCGCATTTAGTAGTGTCGGGTCTTTTCATAAGTCATCGAAGGTCTTTAGCATCCAAACTCCGTCGATCTTACATCACGGATTTCCTCTGTATCACAGTCTGCCTTATTTGTCTAAGGCAAGGCTAACCAACGTAGGGCATACCCCTACCAAGGAAAGCCCGTTTACACACTCGAGTCCAAAGTCTGGGGAATATCTCACGTGGACCTTCCTTCTAACAGGACTAGGCCCACACAGCCGAATCCTAAGGAAGGCCCGCCATCCACAAGTCACCCATCTAGGTGTCTTTTTTGAGTCATTCTCCTTTCCAATCTTTTCCTTGCTCAGGATGTACTATTTTGGTTCCAAGATCTGAGTCAGTTTCTGATTACGCGGTATTCTTACAGACAGGCCACCGGTAACCAGACACAAGCACAAAATGCAAGAATCCTTGGACAAGTTGTCAGCCTCATTGGACGTTATGGTCGTCAAGCAGACTCAGATCGAGGCCCAATTGACAGTTATAAGGTCTGACCAAATAGCTATTGTTACTCGTTTGAGCGTCGCGGAATAGGGGACTCCTGCCGCTAGGACTGACACCACCGGGCCCCTAGCTGAGCTGATCAGCGCAGTCCGCAGACTGGAGGAACATGTCCACTTGTCAACAAACAACACTATCCACATGGAAAACGTCCGTGTCTATTCGTTTTTGAATGATGAACTGCCCGCCAACCTCAACCTTACGGGCCTACCGATGTTTGAGGGGACCCGAAGACCCGTTGCTTCACATCCGGGCCTTCAAAGAGTTCTTGGCCGTTAAGGGAGTGAAATCGGCCATGTTCAAGTACCTGTTTGCCGCTTCTCTCGAGAAGCATCCAAAAGCCTGGTACTATAGGCTAGATCCCAAGAAATATCCAACTTGGGATGACGTGGCTACAGAGTTCGCTCAGAATTTTGCTGATAATACCGAGATTCAAACGACCATGCGTTCCTTGGAAGTCATGGCCCAGAAGCCCAAGGAAGGTTTCACAAAATATCTTCAACGCTGGAGGGCCGAGAGTGGGAAGCTGGTCGACAAGCCCAATGAAAAAACTTTAGTGGAGGCCTTTATCAAGAACGACCTCCTCCCCTCCTACCGGGTCCATCCCCGGTATGCTGTCATACCCAACTTCGCCACTTTAACTGAAATGGGGACAAGGATTGAAGATGATTTAAGACTAGAGAGCCTTACTAAGGCCTCTAGCAAGGGGTATCAAGGGGCTACTTCTTCCATTACCAAGCCCACAGCTGCAGCTGCAACTCGCAGCATTTTCGACGCGGTTAATCTACTAGATGCCTCGTCCAAAAAGAATACCCCAGCTCGGGTATTCACCGATATAGGGACCACCTATACATAACCCTTACAAAGGCTATCCTCCAAGGGTCTGATCCAACCGATAGGCCCAACTCCTGAGGTCCCGGTCGAGAAGCGCTCCAAAAGCTACAATATCCACGCTTATTGCCAATATCACCGAGGTAATGTGCATGATACTGAAAAATGCTGGAAGCTGAAGCACCTGATCCAAGACTTGATCGAGAGTGGGAAGATACTGTTGCCCGAGGATAAACCGAGTAACAAAGAAAACCCCTTTAGCGCCCATGCCATCTTCACCGGAGAGGTGACTGTTCTCACCTCATCCCACATGTTAGTGGGATATGGTTCGATGATGAAGATGATGTTTACCTGGCTAAAGCGGAGGTTGTCCCCATCACTCGTGAAGAGGTCTGAAAGGCTAAGTTCAAAGCTTTAGCCAGTAACCACCTCGCTACTGCCGGTCGTCCTTATCAAGCTACTAGCTCTAAGGACACCCCTATCCCGGCAACCGTCGCTGAACCTACCAGGGCGGAAGCTGCCCTCGAGGAGCCAAGCACTGATACGGCTCTTGTCAAACAACTAAAAAGGGTTCGAGCTAATCTCACCATATGGCAACTTTTGGTTAGCTCGCAAGAACATCGGGAAGCACTTACTAAGGCTCTCGATCAGATCATGGTCGACTCACTGGTTACCCCTGCTGAAATGATAGCCACTATAATGCCCTATCTCAAGGGCAAGTCCAAGGAAGAAGGCCCACTTATTACCTTCTCTGAGTCCGACCTACCACCGTTTGTGGCCACCCATAACTTGGCCCTATACATCACGGTGATCTGCCGAGGGAAGTACCTCCCGATGACCCTAATTGATGATGGGTCTGCTGTGAATTTCCTTCCCTTAAGGACCGCTAAAGCCCTCGGCATTACCGAGGCCGATTACCTTCCAACCACGCAGACTATCCAGGCTTTCGAAGGAAGCCCAAAATCAGTTATTAGGGCCGTTAAGCTGACAATTATAACGGGCCCAATTGAAAAAGAGATGGAATTTCAGGTGATCGATGTCACCTCCTCCTTCAACCTACTTCTCAGGAGGCCATGGATCCATGCGGTCAAAGCCGTATCCTCTACTCTCCACAGAAAAGTCAAGCTGCCCCTGCAAGATGGTGTCATTACTTTGGAGGCAACCCCCATAACTGTGGCTAGCTGGAAAACCACAGGCCGTACGGACCTCCGAGGGTTCGACTTTGTAGGGATGATAGAAGAGGAATATCTCTTTCGGTCCAATTTCACAACTAGCATCGATACAATGCTACAGAACTTGGGATATATACCGGAGGCTACTTCGAGGCCATATCTTCCAACTGGGAAGCTTATTGAAGTCCTAAAAGACGGAGAGTCTCGCTTCGGCTTAGGGTACGCTGTGACCCCGGGAAATGTGGTCCGGGCAGGTATTGAGAAGGCCTGCAGCATCATTAAGGGTACCTACTGGGGCCCTTACAGCCCAAGACTAACTGACTACTTTGTTACTCCAGTATTCGGGGCTGTTCAAGTTGGTCTCTACCAACCCACCATCACATATCCCGAGACCAAATTGGCTCGGGAATACAACTACATTCCAGATGACGTATTTGCCCTCGTCCAGTCTGAATCCAAGAAGGATGCTGACAACGCTAAGCCTCTGTTGGGGCTCCTATTTGGGGAAAACAAGGCTGTCCCGACTCCTAAAGAAGACTTGGTGAACCTGATCCTCCGAAGCAACAGGTTCGATCCCACGAAGGTGATCTCTGAAGTCGGTTCTGACACCAGGAAAAGGGCATGGAGGAAGACTATTAAGTGGACCGACAGCCAGGGCCCAGTCTACAAGCTGACCACCGGTGAAGGAGACATGTCGGATACCGAGTCAGAGTCTGAGTCCGAGTCTAGAGGGTCTGGTGCTGGAGTCCAGTCTGTAACCCCTCTCCCTATAGTCACTTTCACTGGAGCCTCGGGGTCTTTCCCGAGGGCACTCCCAATCCCGCCACTGACCAACGATCAGATGGCCGCTCTCTTTGAGCTGTTTTCTAAATTCACTATCAATAATAACGATAATCGTTCTGCTTACGACTTGTCTTATTTTCAAAATGCTTTCAATTTCAAAAATTTTATATGCAATGACATTGAGAAACCCGACGAACAGGTATCCTTACCTCCACATCTTATCGAGCAACTAGAACAAAGGGAATCCCAAGACCCGGTAATCGAAGAAACCGACTCCATCAATGTAGGAACAACCTTAGAGCCCCAGATGCTTAAGATAGGGTTAACTTTAGATCCCGAGGAGAGACAACAATTTACAAACCTCCTCCAAGAGTTCAAGGATGTCTTCGCATGATCCTACAAGGACATGCCAGGGATAGATCGGGAAATTGCTGAACACCGTATACCCATCAAAGACGGGTGTAAGCCGGTAAAACAGAAGCTCCGCAGAATGAGGCCCGAATGGTCTCTCAAGGTAAAAGAAGAGGTCGACAAGCAGTTCAAAGTCGACTTCATACAAGTGTCTGAATATCCAGACTGGGTTGCGAACATCGTGTCGGTACCTAAGAAGAACGGTAAGGTGCGGGTATGTGTAGATTTTCGGGATCTTAACAAGGCAACCAGAAAGACGACTTTCCGTTGCCACACATCGATATACTGGTGGACAACACTGCCGATCATGCTCTTTTATCATTTATGGACGGGTATGTCGGCTACAATCGGATCAAAATGGCAGAAGAGGATATGAGTAAGACCATCTTCATTACACCTTGGGGTACATACTGTTACACCATTATGTCGTTCGGTCTCATCAATGCCGAGGCCACTTATCAACGAACCGCCACGACCTTATTACACGACATGATGCATAAGGAAGTGGAAGTTTATGTAGACGACATGATCGTCAAATCCAAAGATCGGGATGGGCATATTGCAGCCCTACGGAAGTTTTTCACCCGACTACGCAAATACAACATGAGACTAAACCCTCAAAAGTGCAGTTTCGGGGTAACATCTGGCAAATTACTGGGTCATATCGTTAGCCAAAGCGACATCGAGGTCGATCCAGCTAAAATCAAAGCCATCACCGAGATGCAACCTCCTAAAACCGAAAAAGAGATAAAGGGATTTCTCGAAAAATTTCAATATATCAGCTGGTTCATATCCAAGCTGACCATGGTGTGTGAACCGATTTTCAAAAAACTAAAAATAGGAGAACGAACACTGTGGGATGAAAAATGCCAAGCAGCTTTCGACAAAATCAAGGAGATCCTGTCTGCTCCGCCGGTATTAATGCCACCTCAACCCGGTTTGCCTTTATCGTTATACCTAACAACGACCGAGACAGCCATGGGGGCTATGCTAGCACAGACCGTTGACTCGGAAGAGCGAGCCATTTAATACATCAGCAAGAAATTCTTGGAGTATGAATGCAAGTATACCATGCTCGAGAAGATGTGTCTAGCTCTGATCTGGGCCACTAAAAAGCTCCGACATTATATGCTCAGTTACGAGGTACATGTACTATCCAAAATGGATCCTATCAAGTACCTATTCGAAAAGCCCATCCTCAATGGCAGGATGTCTAGATGAATTTTAATGCTGGTAGAGTTCGACCTCAAATTTGTGTCACTAAAAGCTATCAAAGGCCGGGTAGTGGCCGAATTTTTCGCCGATAGTCCTGTAACCGAAGAGGGGCATACCAACACTTGGTCCTTCCCAGATGAAGATATATATGGGATTTATATTTTGACACAGAAACATGGGATTTAAATTTTGACGGGGCATCCAATTTCTGAGGTATCGGAGTCGGCATCCTCCTAATATCACCAAAAGGAGAGCACATTCCGTTATCCATTAAACTGGATTTTGACGTGACTAATAATGCAGCCGAATATGAAGCATGTATTCACGGGTTGTGATGTGAGTTGCTATGAACTTTGAAACAAGAATATGAAGTATGATTAGTATTCTGAAATGGAACGTAAACAAGTAACCAAAACAGAATGAAAGGATAGTTTTAAGGTTGAATAAACCGTAACCAAGGATAGTATGCTAGGTGAAGTAGACCTATACTTCAACAAAGCGGTTGCTAGATCAAACACTCGATTGAAATAGCGAGTTTAGAGCTTGTAACGCGACTTACTCTAGACTTTGTCTTGTAAACAACAAGGACGTAAAAGAAAGCTTAGCTTTACTCGGGTTTTTGATATGCAAATTGGATGATGTTTATTCCTTCAAATGACCGGCTATATATAGCCTACAAGAACCCTTAAACCGGTTGGTTTAGGGTGACAAAAACAAAGACTAAACTATGTGAACATGGAGCTAATTACAAAGTAGGGAGCTAATAACAAAGCTAGTGTAAACATGGAGTTAAAACCAAAGCTAGGGAGTTAAAACCAAAGCTTCACCAAGAGTAACCAGCCGTGGAGTCTTGTGTGAACATGGAGCCAACAACAAAGCTTGAGTGTACACACCATGTGAACATGGAGCTAAAAAACGAAGTTATCAATCAGCCCTTAATCAACCTTGACTTTTTGCTCCTTTATTCAGCTCCCTTGTGAGCTAACTTAGTACTTGGAGAAGGCATACTACTAGGCTAGTAGGAGGTGCTAGTATGGCTTGACTCGAGCTAATAGGAGCTAGTGTTACTTCATTGAACTCCTTAGTCTCTTCATTCGGATCATCTCCTCCCCCTTGAAAAGGAATTGCCCTCAATTCTGAAATGCCATCATCATCAAGATAGGGAGAAAGGTCTCCTATATTGAACGTGGCATGGACTCCATAATCATCCGGTAATTCCACTTTGTAAGCATTGTCATTTACCTTTGATATGATCTTATAAGGTCCTTCCGCTCGTGGCATCAACTTATTCTTTCTTTTGCTTGGAAACCTTTCCTTTCTCAAGTGAACCCAAACTAAGTCACCTTCTTGAAAAAGTCTTGGCTTCCTGTTTTTGTTGGACTTCCTTTTGTATGCTTCATTAACCTCCTTGATTCTTTCTTGGATTTGCTCGTGGAGTTTGACCATAGCCTTTAGTTTGGACTCCGCATCCTTGTGAACTAACTCATCTTTTGGTAGAGGAATCAGGTCCAAAGGCATGTAAGGATTGATCCCATATACAGCCTCGAAAGGGGAATGAGAAGTAGCATAAGTAGGAGAGCGATTGTAGGCAAATTCAGCATGGGCAAGTTTGATATCCCAATCCTTTTGAGTCTTACTCACAAGACCTCTTAATAGCGTCCCCAAAGTGCGATTGGTAACCTCGGTTTGTCCATCTGTTTGTGGATGATGAGAAGTGCTAAATAAGAGCTTGGTTCCCACCTTCCTTCATAATGTGTTCCAAAAGTAACTAAGGAACTTTGAATCACGATCAGAGACAATGGACTTGGGTATTCCATGGAGACGCACCACCTCCTTGAAGTATAAGTCTGCCACATTGCTAGCATCATCCGTCTTGTGGCAAGCAATGAAGTGAGCCATCTTTGAAAACCGATCTACCACCACCATGATAGCATCTTTTCCTCTAGCGGTTCTTGGTAGGGCTACAATAAAATCCATGGATACATCTTCCCATGGTCTGTTAGGAGTGGGCAAGGGCGTGTAAACTCCGGGTTTGAAAGAACTTTTGGCAAATTGGCAAGTCACACACTTACTCACTACATGCTGGACACTTCCTTGCATCTTTGGCCAAAAGAAGTGTTCCTTTAAGACCTCCAAAGTTCTTGTAATGCCAAAATGACCCGCTAATCCTCCTCCATGAGCTTCTCTAACCAGCAGCTCCCTAATGGGATGTTTGGGCACACATAGGCGGTTTCCCTTGAAAAGGAATCCTTCCTGCAAAACAAATTCATCAAAGGCTCCCTCCTTGCATTTGGTGAAGGTTTCACCAAAGTCAGCATCATTGTTGTAGTAGTCTTTTAGAGTCTCAAATCCGAGCAACCTCACATCCAAAGTAGATAGTAAAGTGTAGCGGCGGGATAGTGCATCAGCTACTACGTTACTCTTTCCATCTTTGTACTTTGAAGAGAAATGAAAGGATTGCAAGAATTCTACCCACTTGGCATGCCTTGGACTTAACTTTTGTTGGCCATTGATGTATTTTAAGGACTCATGATCTGAATGAAGAATAAAATGGTTAGTACGAAGGTAATGACTCCAATGATCAAGAGCTCTTACTATGGCATAGAACTCCTTGTCGTAGGTGCAATAATTCAGTCTTGCTCCATTGAGTTTCTCTGAGAAATAGGCAATGGGACGCTTATTTTGCACAAGAACAGCACCAATTCCAACTCCACTAGCGTCACATTCCACCTCAAATGGTTGAGAGAAATCAGGAAGGGCTAAGATAGGAGCGGAGCATAGCTTCTCTTTAATGGCTTCAAAGGCTTCTTGGGCAGCCTTGGTCCAAACAAATGCGCCCTTCTTCAAGCACTCGGTGATGGGGCTTGTGATAGTGCTGAAATCCTTGATGAATCTCCTGTAAAAAGAAGCCAAACCATGAAAAGACCTTACTTCTGTAATGGTGGAAGGGATTGGCCAAGTACGTATGGATTCCACTTTGGTTTGATCAACTGATACCCCTCCTTTGGACACTACGTAGCCAAGGAATACTACGCTTTCCACAAAGAAGGCACACTTCTCCTTCTTCCCAAACAGTTGTTGCTTGCGGAGTGTTGTGAATAGTAGTCTCAAGTGCTCCATATGTTCTTCCAAAGACCTGCTATACACAAGGATATCATCCAAGTAAACCACAATAAAGCGACCTAAGTAGGCCTTAAGTACCTCGTTCATTAACCTCATGAACGTGCTTGGAGCGTTGGTAAGACCAAATGGCATGACCGTCCACTCATAGAGTCCATGTTTGGTTTTGAAAGCGGTCTTCCATTCATCCCCTTCCCTCATTCTGATTTGATGGTACCCACTTCTTAGATCAATTTTGGAAAAGACCACCGCTCCATGAAGCTCATCTAACATATCATCCAACCTTGGAATAGGAAATCTATACTTGATGGTGATGTTGTTAACGGCTCTACTATCTACACACATTCTCCATGTCCCATCCTTCTTAGGCACTAAAAGGACTGGAACAGCACAAGGACTAAGGCTCTCCCGCACATACCCTTTACTCATTAACTCATCTATTTGTCTTTGTAATTCCTTAGTTTCCTCCGGGTTACACCTATATGCAGCCTTATTGGGTAAGGTTGCTCCTGGAATGAGGTCTATTTGGTGTTCTATACCTCTAATAGGTGGTAATCCAACGGGTAATTCCTCAGGGAAGACATCCTTAAACTCGTGTAACAACTCCTCTAATGGTTTTCCTCCAAGTCCATTCTCAACTTCTACGGGTCTTTCTTTAGCCACCATGACAAATACACGTTCCCCCCTTGTAAAGCCTGTTCTACTTCACTCTCACTTGCAAAGATGGTGAGGTTAGGTTTCTTAGCTTTGTTGGAGGTCATAGCTCTAACAGCTTGGGGAGTCATAGGTTTTAGAATGATTTTCTTTCCCTTATCCCTCAATTCGTATTCATTCTTTCTACCATGGTGTACCACATCCCTATCAAACTGCCAAGGACGCCCCAAAAGTATATGACAAGCATCCATAGGGATAACATCACAAAGAACCTCATCGACATAAGACCCCATAGTTAAGCCTACTCTCACTTGTTTTGTGACCTTGATTTTGTTTTCATTATCTAACCAATGTAATGCATACGGTTTAGGGTGATTTGTAGTGGTTAGACCTAACTTAGCTACCATTTCAGTAGAGGCCACATTCGTACAACTACCTCCATCAATAATCAAACTACACCATTTGGTATTAACTAGACATTTTGTGTGAAACAGTTGGTCTCTTTGTTCGGTGTTGTGTGGGATGGGGTTAGCATGAAGTGAACGTAGTACTAAAACATTACCATATGTTGGAAGCTCATAGTCTTTTCTTCCTTCCTTCTTTACTTCCAAGCAGACTTCAGGATCAGACGCGCCATTGCACTTAGAAAGATTGATGATGCTTGAGTCTTCAAAGCTCACAACTCCTTCCATGTTTACGTCTAAATGGATGACCAAAGCTCTGATACCACTAATGATGTGAGTTGCTATGAACTTTGAAACAAGAATATGAAGTATGATTAGTATTCTGAAATGGAACGTAAACAAGTAACCAAAACAGAATGAAAGGATAGTTTTAAGGTTGAATAAACCGTAACCAAGGATAGTATGCTAGGTGAAGTAGACCTATACTTCAACAAAGCGGTTGCTAGATCAAACACTCGATTGAAATAGCGAGTTTAGAGCTTGTAACGCGACTTACTCTAGACTTTGTCTTGTAAACAACAAGGACGTAAAAGAAAGCTTAGCTTTACTCGGGTTTTTGATATGCAAATTGGATGATGTTTATTCCTTCAAATGACCGGCTATATATAGCCTACAAGAACCCTTAAACCGGTTGGTTTAGGGTGACAAAAACAAAGACTAAACTATGTGAACATGGAGCTAATTACAAAGTAGGGAGCTAATAACAAAGCTAGTGTAAACATGGAGTTAAAACCAAAGCTAGGGAGTTAAAACCAAAGCTTCACCAAGAGTAACCAGCCGTGGAGTCTTGTGTGAACATGGAGCCAACAACAAAGCTTGAGTGTACACACCATGTGAACATGGAGCTAAAAAACGAAGTTATCAATCAGCCCTTAATCAACCTTGACTTTTTGCTCCTTTATTCAGCTCCCTTGTGAGCTAACTTAGTACTTGGAGAAGGCATACTACTAGGCTAGTAGGAGGTGCTAGTATGGCTTGACTCGAGCTAATAGGAGCTGGTGTTACTTCATTGAACTCCTTAGTCTCTTCATTCGGATCAGGTTGCAAGCCGCCACTGATTTAGGGGTCACAAACCTCCGGGTCCACGGAGATTCGTATCTAGTCATTAATCGAGCTCTCCAAAAATGGAAGACTCGGAACGCCAATCTCGTGGCCTATCAGGCGCGAGTAAGGATTCGCGAAAAACAATTCCAAAAGGTAGAATACATTTATCTACCCCGGGAAGAAAACCAATTTGCAGATGTACTTTCCAAATTAGCATCCTTACTGAATATCCCGGATCACCTAACCAGCATGCCGATTTCCCTCGAAAGACGATCCAAGCCGGCATATATCCACGTTATCCAAGACATCAAGATAACCGATCCGGAACCTTGGTACTAGACTGTTCTAACCTACTTGACAACGGGAGAATATCCTCCGGGAACTGAAAACCGGGTCAAGAAAGCCCTGCGGAGATTGGCAACCCAGTTCCTCCGTACGGACGACGGACAATTATACAAAAAAACCGCACAGGGGGCTCTCCTCTTATGTGTCGACAAGATACAAGCCAAGAAGGTTATGGCCAAAGTGCACGATGATGAATGTGGTCCCCATATGAACAGCCAGATGCTAGTCTGGAAGATTATAAGGCTCGGATATTATTGGAATAGTATGAAGACCAACTGCCAGTTATATGTCAAGCACTGCCATAACTGCCAGATTTTTGCCAACGCTCAGCATATGCCGTCATCCCTATTATATACCATGACATCACCATGACCATTTTCGACATGAGGAATTGATATAATCGGAAAGGTAAATCCTTCCGGGATGGGAGGTCATTGTTTCATTTTGGTGGCTATCGACTATTTCACCAAGTGGGTCGAAGCCGAGTCGTACCGAATTTTGAACGCTAATTACGTTGCTAAGTTCATCCAAAACAAGATTATATGCCGATACGGGATCCCGCACGAGTTCATCAGTGACCACGGGACGCATTTCCAAGCTGAAACCGCTACTTTGCTAGCAAAATATAAAATCCAAAGGCATACATCTTCGCCATACCGTCCCCAAACAAATGGAGCGGTAGGGGCAGCTAATAAAACAATTGCCACCATACTTAAAATGATGGCAGATAATTATCGGGACTGGCCCGACAAAATACCTTTTGCCCTATCGGGATACCGAACGTCGATCCGCACCGCAATCGGGGCAACTCCGTATTATTTAACGTATGGGATGGAAGCAGTTCAACCAGTTGAGCTGGAAATACCGTCTCTTCAGGATTTTACCAGAAAGCCAAGTGCCTGAAGCAGATTGGGTCCAAGCCCGATACGAATTGTTAGTTCTTTTGGACGAACGGCGGTCCCGGGCCCTCAACAACATTCAAATATACAAAAAAAGGATACAACAGGCTTTCAACAAAAGAGTTAGGACTAGAAACATCAAAGAAGGGGATTTGGTCCTCAAATCCGTCCGGGCATTAGTACTGGTCGACCCAAGAGGAAATTCAAACCCAATTGGGCTGGGCCGTATCTAGTAAAGAAGGTTCTATCAGGAGGAGCAGTGATGCTGACAGACTTGGACGGGAATGAGTTCGTTAACCCGACCAACTTGGACCAGCTGAAGCGCTACTAGCCCTAAATCTTATCTCAATGTCATTTGCAAAAGTTTATAAAAATTTGTTTTTTTTTTAAAAAAAATAATACAAAATTTCAAAATTATAAGCAAGTCAATAAGTTAGGATTATCTATCCTACTGTCACGCACACCTCGAACTAATAGTCTTGGTGTATTTCGAAATTGCAAAATTTCTATGTCCGAACTACATTTGGTTTGATTCCACTAATTGTGGATACATAGGCAATAATAAATATGTCTTTTATTAACTAAAAACCCGATAAACTCGGGAATTTCAAATTACATCACACACAAAATAAAAACAACAAAAAGCACACCACAAAATAATAATAATATTTAGATAATAAAATTAAGGAGACTAGTCTTTAAGGCATTTTGTCTTTGCCTTTGTCTTTTGGGTCACGCAGAGCCCGTGGTTGCCGGGGCGGGGGCGAGCGTTCCCGGATCACAAGGGAAACCTCCTTTGCTCGAACCCATTTCTTCGACAATGGGTCTTCTGTCATTATAACCGGTCTGAGTCGAGCCCGTACGTGCTCAGGTAGCTTATCTCGAGGACC
The DNA here is from genome assembly GCA_958450325.1 of Agrostemma githago. Taxonomy (NCBI): domain Eukaryota; kingdom Viridiplantae; phylum Streptophyta; class Magnoliopsida; order Caryophyllales; family Caryophyllaceae; genus Agrostemma; species Agrostemma githago. Next base: position 9,458,322 of record OY288253.1, read on the forward strand.
AAGTCGGTCCTGAATTGCCAACTTCGGGCCAAGTCTCCTTTCCAAGTCTGTCTGGGGGCTCACTCTCCCCCGTGCACCTCTAGCACTAGACCCCTCAGCTTGAGTCCTAGTCCTTCCCATCTGACCTGACATCAGACGAACCAGTGTAGCCGGAGTCTCACCTTCGTCAAAGAAGCCTCTGTTATCTTAGCTTGCTCTCGTCGAAGCAGGTCATAAGCTTCATCAACCTTTAAAGCAGCTCGGGCCTTGGCAGAATCTGCTTTCGTCCATTTCACATGAGAGTCTGATACCCAAATTGAGTGAAGAGACTCGGGAATAGACCAAGTGACCCGTGTATACCATCGTTGCATCCAAGTATCACACATTACATCAGTCAGCTGGATTGGATCACTCACAACTGCTTCGTTCTCCGGGATCCTCTGGGACCAACCATACTGCCTAAGTATGCGGTCGGGGTAAAGGTGAACTGTCTGTCTGAAAGACAAAATCACCTGATAGCGAGCCTTATCCCTCGGTGCCAAACCTGTCCAAACATAAATAGGTCACCACGGCACTACCCATCGGATCAATGGACCGCTACGAAAAGACAGTTATTCGTCCCAATACTTCTGATTGATATGGCGAGAAAAGTCAATGGTCCGTCTCTTGGTCATCACCTGATTAGGCCGGTACCGACTCGGGTCAAGAGGAGGTTCTATGATTGATAGCCTCTCGAATAGCTAAAGCTGAAAAGAAAAGTGAATTCATAAGTTCTCGAGGCAAAAATGACATCCGCCTAGGGGCACTCGATCGAGTGACACCCCTGAAATCGAGCAGCGAGTTTTTGACGAATATGGCGAAAAAAATCAAAAAATCAAAAAATCCGAAGCAATATACCTGCAGTAGACGGGTGCTCCCAGTCAGACGAATTGACGGGTCCCTTTTGCGATTATCCAAACCCTGGATAATTTTCCCCGTAATCAGCCATGTTGGACTGTGCTCCGTCTCCATCAGTTCGACCACAGTAAAATGTCGAACATTGCCCATACACGACAACAAATCCATGTGACCTTCTCAAGCATAAACATGGAGCATACAAAAAGCACAAGCCCTACGGCTGTGGGCCGGCCTAACCCGGACATCATGCGGGTTCATGAATTTCTTGGCCAAGTCGAACAAAGAGATATTATCCCCTTCCATCATACAGGATACTTCCATATGGGAAAGTCCTAGAAATTCCCGCAGTTTCCTCCTGGGATCATGAACTGAAAACGGGACAGCAGGACGAAGGCAAGTCTGACTCCCTACGGAGCTATCAACACCAACTCAGGTATGATTTCTATCTTCTGGCTGGCGAGCCCTTTACGCGAGTCTAATGAACTATAAACGACCCGACCAGAAGTCTGTCAGGTCTTAATCCTTGATTAGCTTGGTAGCTACTCTGACTTTTGCCTTGTCCAAGCCTCAGTCAGAGTGGGGGCTCTGTAGACACCCACATTTGGCTGCTATGTGTCTATAGCAGTTTCCAACAAACACCCGATGATGATCGGAAGCAAACGTGCTTTAGCGTACTCGAATATGGGTTCAAAATCGTTAGTATTTGGCTTGGGCTTTTTACGGAGTATAAATCTCACAAAACTGACCTCAAATTCAGGCCCAGTGGGTCGTTTCCAATCAAATAAGACTAATTTGGGTCAAAACCGACACCGAGGGTAAAACCGTCTTTTGACAACCGGGTCAAAACCCGGTAAAAGGCAAACCCGACACAAAAATATCAGCTGCGTCGCTTCTAGAAGAGAACTCAAGCTTCTAAACCTCTTCAATTAGAGATAGAACTTTATCCCTAAAAATCTTTCATCTGTCCAGACCCACTCGATCGAGTGGTTCAACCCACTCGATTGAGTAGGCTCGCAAAACCAACTGAACCGGCGTCAGACCAGGCACTCGATCGAGTGACCCTTTTCTATCCTAAACCGGGATATTTTCTTATAAATACCCCACCCCCTCAACACAATTGACAACTTTCTCCTCTACAACTTTTTACACACACAATTCCTCCTATTCAACCTACACCCTACACCTTTCCTTCACCTTAAACCACCATAACTCATCTACATCATCTCGACGCTCCCGTGCCTAAGCCACAACTAGACGAGCTCTATTCCGAGAAGACAAAGCATGTAGGTTGAGGGTGCCAAACTCAATCCTGCTTTCTCCCTTTTCTTCCTCCTCTTCTCTCGTCTCTTTTCGTCCGTCTTCTTCGTCGTTGCGTCGTTTTTTTTATTCTCTCATTTCTAATAACGTTAATATTACTACTATCGATTTAACGTTAAAACATCGTATATAATTACATAAAATTCAAAACAATTTCGTATCAAGTATATCTAAAGACAAATCTCGTTCTAAGATCCTCTTAATCCCTTTACGAGTCGTAACAGAGGTGACACCCTTTCGAGGAGCGCCGCCTTAAACACTCAAGGGCCCAGTCTTAACAGAGTTGTTATATATTTTATTTGTCGTATTGTATTTCCGGGTAGTATTTCGCCCGCGCATTTGTAATCTTTTGTTTTAAGTTTTATTTTTGTTTTGTTTGTTTTATTGTACTAAAACGAACCTCACATGCTAAAACAATTTTGACATAATTCAAAGATGCATTAAATGACGTAGATCAAACATAATTCACATGCTTAGTCAAAAAACGCTGTTTGCATAACATTTCAACTGAATCACTAGCACGCGTATTACAAATTCGAACGGTATCTTAGAAGAGGCCGCTAAAGTGCGGGCGGGGTTGGGTGTCCTTTATGGGCTTCCTAGCACGTACCTTCACCCCTTACTCAGAACCTCGGTTTCTGGATGCCCGAAGCCGTTGGCACACGAGATTTATTCGATATACGATACCCGAACACTCGGCATCGGTATCGTAATGCAAAGGGACAAACCCCACAAGCTCTATCGAAGTGGGCCGTACTTTGTGCACGGTCCACTAAATATAGACTGGGTTCGAATGGGCCCGAACTCCCACAAAGTTCGGTGGCGACTCCAACTTCGATTTAAATTTCAACCCGAGAACCATCTCACATGAGATTCATTCGCCTACCCAAACCCGCGCGTGGCCGCGTCGGGATGGACCTATGTCATGTCCACACACTGAAATCACTAACTTCTTCCCCCACAATACTCTAGTTGCGATGCAATACGGAATAGAGCAGAATTATATTTGTTTACCGAAGTAAAATCTTGGAAACGCAAATTTTGCCATTTATGTCGAAGTTTTGGGAAGAGGAAATATTGCTGATGTCCAAACCATTCCTCAAGAAGGGACCATAATTCAGATGGATCTCTGATCCTTAAATATTCATTTTTTAGCCCTTCATTCATGTGATGTCGTATGAATATATGAGCCTTTTGTTTTTCCTGGTGTGTAACCGCATTGCCTTTCTCGACAGTATGTTCAAGGCCTTTTGCCCATAAATGGACAATGACATCATCTTTCCATTGTAAGAACTTTTGACCAGATAACTCAAGGATGTCGAATTCCCTTTTTGCAGTCTGAGTCATTTTCTTTTTTATAGATCTATCATATAGAATTTTGTGGGTGTTAGTATAATAATCATAGACAATATATAGTAAAGTCTAGACTTCGATAATCATAGACAATAATCATAGAATTTTGTGGGTGTTAGTATAATAATCATAGACAATATATAGAATAACACGAGCTAAGAACGATCGCGAGCACCGTCTAGGGCCAATAACCTGAAACCCTAGACTTCGATGCCAATAACCTGACACCAAAATAACCCTATAGTGGGACACATAACCGTGAACCCATGTCTAAGACTGGCCAGAGTTTCGAGGGACAAAATGTCTAGTTAAGGCGTAAAAGTGCGGACCTTTAACCAGTCAAGGCGTAAAAGTGTGGACCCTTGACCCCCAATCGACATATCCATAGACTCATAAGAGTATTCCTTAAGGAACGGTCAACCCTTAGCAGACCAATAACCTGAAACCATGCCAGGGTACTAGGTAGACAAATAACCTGAAACCTATCCAGTTTGGTATTGCTCTTCTCGAGTAGAACAATAACCTGAAATATACTCGATATCTTATACTCTAGCCATATCATATATAAAATGGAACAAGGTCCAAAAGATAATATCTGGGCACCATGGATAACCCCATTTTAACATGCCAAACGCTCATAACCGAGCAATTGATTCCATAACATCAATACAAATAAAGTATAATAAATTGTTAGAGCATAAGATAAATTTCCTCCATAAAAATCAATGTCGCTTAAAACAACCATTTATCAAAGGCATATTATTCGATCATGAAGACTAAATAAATTTTATGTTAACCATATGATTAAATGTACAACATTATACTCCGTATTTCTCTTACACATGAATGTAAATTCACTTATTAAATAAATGATCAAATTATTATTTATGATACATAATAAAAGTTAAAAAACATTAAATAATTGATATTTATAAAAATAATAGATTTAGTTCTTAAAATGAGCATTTTTATGTTTTACATCATAACATGTAATTTATTCACATAGTATATTAAATCATTAAAAGTAATTATAGAATTCTCTATTAACTAAGAGAATAACAACTTACTAAAATTCAATTAAATTTCATAAAAGACAAAAAAGTCAAAATAACTTGAACAAACTTATAATAAGAAAATCATCAAAGTAAAAGCAAATATAATCACTTCATTTTCTAAATAATATTTTTGCTTTTCGAGGTTAATCTCTCTTCAATTTTTTGTTAAAAAAACATAAAATTAGTCTAATTATTTTTTAAAAAATGTGCTATTAAACAATTTAAGATTATATTACTCATATGAGTAATCAATTGTTAATATTAATTCATATGTATGTTTTAAGAAGAAAAATGAGACTTTGAAAGTATAATAAAACATATATTTCATGTAATAATAAAAATAAATATATATAATACTTCTATTGGCTTACTAATTTATCTTGATTGCTTAACAATTTCTAATTATTCTCTTAAATCTAAATTACAAAGTTGTGTAATGTAAAAATTATTATGTAAATTTTAGAATATCTATAAAATAAATAAGCATATTTACCGTGCATATGCACGGGGTCTATACTAGTTAAATTTTAAAAAGATGTGAAAGGAAATAAAGAGAAGTACAAAAATATGCTAGCAATGGGGTTCAAACCCCGACCACTAGGTAAAGGGGCATTGTGTCTAACCACTGCAGCACAACTACTATTCTATTCTTTCCTAGAATTAAAGTTTACTTAATTGTGAAACAACAGTGTTATTTAGGATGATGAAAACTTATCTTTTTAATTATACAATCATGGATATGCTTAACTACACATTATAAATGATTAAATTAAAATTACATACTGTCCATGAAAATTTAGTTAATATAAAATTAGGTTTTAGTTCAATTAAAATAATGCCATGTTAATCATTTAACAAGTTTTTATACTTACAATTTATAATAGCATTTTAATAGGAAATCTCATGAATAATTAATTAAATAAATGAATAAAAATACTTCATGACACTTATAAATTAATTTTAACAAAAAAAACTCAGAATATATTTATATAAAATACCATATGAATTTATCTTGTACTCCCTCCCCTTCACTAAGATGTTCTACATTTCCTTTTCAGGAAAATTCACTAAGATGTTCCACTTTCCTTTCTAGTACTATATTTTGTGGTTCTTATTGTTTGTGACTCCACCCTCTTTTCTTCCCATTCATTTTCCTCCACATATTCCCTCCTTCTTAAGAACTTCCCAAAATCCAATATGGAAGATCATAGAGAAGAGGAGGGAGTATTTATTATAACTTGAGAACTTTATTGCCTAATTACTCATTTAAATCCAAAAATAATTATATAAATTGTAAAATCACCATGCAAAATTTTATTACATACTAAAAAGTCATATTATAACTATAAATATTTTTTTATAATTATTTACGTATTGTGGATATTTATGCATACATGCATGAGTATTCATAAAAAAAAATATGATAACATGAAAAATAAAATAATGATCCGAAAATCAAATCCAAAAATTTAAAAATCTACATGCAATATCATCAACATAAAAAAAAGGAATATAATTGTAGACACCCACATTTTGACCGCCAGGTGTCTACAGTAGTTTCCGACAAACACCCGATGATGATCGGACGCAAACGTGCTTTTAACGTACTCGGAAATGGGCTCGAAATCAATGGCATTTGGCCTAGGCATTTTACGGAGTACAAATTTCACAAAACCAACCTCAAATTCAGGCCCAGTGGGTCGTTTCGAGTCAAATAACACTAATTTGGGTCGAACCCGACACCAGGGGTAAAACCGTCTTTTAGCGACCGAGTCAAAACCCGGTCAAAGATATTTCCCGAGACTTGTGGACCGACCGTGATGTCTCACGCGTCCTGATCGGACTCCAACTCCACAAAAATCAGCTTCACAAAATAATAAACAATTCTGTTTAAGGTAGAATTCGATCTCGAGTAGGAATCCTATCCGAGAACCGACTCAGACACTCAACCGAGTGCAATTACTCGGCCGAGTAACACACAACCAGCCTGTTTTTCTTACTTCTTCACCAAGAAAACGGAATCCTCGTTCTCCTCAGCTTCTTACTCAAGCGGTAATTCTAGCTCAAACAGGAATCCTATTCAAAAACCGATTCAAACACCTGACCGAGTGTAAAACACTCGGCCAAAACAGCACAAATCAGCCGAGTTTCCCTTTCTTCTCTGCCAAGAAAGTGGAATTCTCATACTTCTCAAACTCCTACGTTTCCTATCCTAAGCGGTAGTCAAACTCTCCTAAGCCAAGGTCGGGAACTCCCTATAAATAGCCCCTTGCATCCAACATAATAAACACAATTAATTCATACTATCCCCAACATACATAATTCCTGAAAAAACATAATTCTTTAGCATCGAGAAACCGATATTACAAACCCGAAGGAAACTGGTCCCGATATCCGACACCCTTCACACGTCCCACCTAGCCGAGCCACCCTAACCCAACCGACATCACCTCGACGCTCCCGTGCCTAGCCACATTCCGACGAGCCCCGATCCGAGTCAACAAAAGCATGTAGGTTGAGGGTGTACCAAACCCGATTTCTCCTTTCTTCTCCCTCCTTCTCTTCGTCCGTTTTTTATTATGGGTCAAGAGTCGTTTTTCTTTTTTTTCTCTAATATCGTTATTAACGAAAAATTATTTTCATAACATATATTCTAAAAAATATGATATCGATTTTTCTATAATCGAATATTGTATCGAAAAGAATTATATTAAGATCTCGACGATGTCAAAAAATCGTTACATTATTTTTCGTTCAAAATTCTTTTCTCTTACTTTTCGTTCAAAACAAATAATTTTACAAAACCTTTTTTTAAAACTCATTCTAAATATCCGATATCGATTTCATAATCGAATATCGGATACGACGAATATCGAAAACATAAATCGAGTACAAATTAATTCATATTTTGTACGCGATTTATCAACTTAGCAATTTCGAACAAAATACAAAAACCGGACGGCTCGCAATCCGGACCGTTTTTTTTACTTTTTCGGTCGTTTTATTATTTATTCTGCGAGACGATTTCTAAAATTTACATCTTTTCTAAAACTATTCTAAATTTTTGATATTGATTTCGTAGTCAATTATCGAATATAGCGAATATCGAAAATATTAATTTGAGTACGAATCATGCAATATTCGTACGTGATTTAATAAATCGAATTTTCAAAAAACCGCGTCCAAAACCAGCCCGACGCGCGACCCGCCGGCATCCCTGGCGAGCCGCGCGGCCGGCTGTCCCGACGCCCCTTTCCGTTCTTTTTTTTTTTTTGAACATCGTTTTTTATACAAAACCGCTTCTTTTTAACAATATTTTTTTTCAGATTTCGATTAATATTTATTTTCTCGATTTCGCATATTTATTTCTTGCTATTATTATTTACAAATCGATACTAACTCGTTTGTTCATCTTTTGTAGCAAGTTCATCCTTTTTATATCGTTTGTTTTATTATACTAAAACGAATCTCACATGCTAAATTCAACTTTGACGTTAATTAATTTTTCATGCATTAAATCACTTAGCAACCCGTTCAATTCCTCACATGCTTAGGAAAACAATGTTTGCATATCATTCATCGTTCAACTAACGCGCGCATTAAAACGTCATTCGATATCCTAGTAGAGGCCGCTAATGTGCGGGCGGGGTTGGGTGTTCTTAGTGAACTTCCCAACACGTACCCTCACCCCTTACTCAGAACCGTGGTTTCCGGATGTCCGAAACCATTGGCAACGAGAGTCATTCAATATACGATTAACCGCTCCAGTCGGCATCTATATCGATATGCAAAGGGACGAGCCCAATAAACTCTGACATCAGAAATGGGTCGTATTTTGTACACGGCCCACTACGACATAGAGTGGGCTCGAACGGTTCCGAATAACCATAAAATTCGGTGGCGACTCCAACTTCGATTTAAATTTCCATTTGACCATCTCATGGAGATTCATTCGCCTCCCCAAAACCCGCGCGTGGCCGCGTCGGGGTGGACCTATGTCATGTCCACAATTTGGCGACTCCGCTGGGGATTTTCTGATGAGTTAATAACCTTCGGTGTCCTCAGGGTGAGACTCGAATAGAAATCGTTTGACTAGTACAATGCGCGTTTTAGTTTTACGGTTCATGCATAACCCCACTTTCCCGGGCCGGTACTCGTGACCGACGTCCCACTATACCGTTGATATAGTCCAAATTGGTTATGTCAAAGGTGTCCATTAGCCGATTCATATGGGTTTTACGGCATGTCCTAATCTCAACTCGAGTTAGGGAGTCCGCCCCGATTCTTGATAGGCTATGTACACTGGTATAGACCCTTATAGACTGACCGAGACTTAGCTTAAGAGCATACATGGCGTCATTATACTGTTTCCATGACTATGTGCTACTTGATCCACATCATCTTTTTCAAAAACCGACATTTTCAAAAATTTGCATCCTTTTCAAAATATCCAATTTCAAAAACCCGGACATATACCGAATTTAGGACTTACGATTTTACTCAAAATAGCCCTTTTTCTAGTTGGTACTATGCCCAATTTAAAACTCGAAACTATTTTCGAACTTGCAAAACCGTTGCCCGGTTCGATTTCCGTTTTTTTCCTTTCTTTCGAAAAAAAACCGGACCATCCCCCGAATTTCTCTTCGGGCTTTCAAAAATCCATTTCAAAAATTCAAAATTTCTGGCTTTTCAAAAAAATTCAAGCCCAATGACATTTTCGCCAATTTTAAAAGTCGGGATCCTGTTTCGATTTTCAAATTTTCGGAAATTCATCTTCGATATTCAAAATTCCAAAATTCCAAAAATGCATTTTTTCGAAAATATTCAAATTTTAAAAAATCGGAAAGCTGCCGAAATTTAGACTTAAGATTTGACTCAAAACAAGCTTATTTTCTAGCTGGCATGCTGCCCATTTCAAAATTCGAATTTCTGATCCACCATTCGATTTTCGAATTTTCAAAATTCAATTTCGATTTTAAATTTTTCGAGATACCAGTTTCGATTTTCAAAATTTTCGAGATACCAGTTTCGATTTTCAAAATCTTCAAGATGCCATTTTCAATTTTCAAATCTTCGAGATGCCGTTTTCGATTTTCAAATCTTCGGGATCTCATCTTCAATTTTCAAATTGTCGGAAATTCTTTTCGATACTCAAATTTCAAAATTCCAAATATTCAACTTTTCAAAACCCCGGAATGCTACCGAAATTAAGATTTACGATTTGACTCAAAGTAGCCTATTTTTCGGCCGGTATTCTGCCCATTTCAAAACTCGATTTTTTTTTCGAACTTTCAAAATTATGGCCCGATGCACTTTTCCGTTTTTTCGAAAAAATTGGGCCATCCACCGAGACTTCTCGGATTTTCCAAAAGAATCTCTTTTTCAAAACCTTCCTCTTCTTAGGACTTCCCGTATTTAGCAGTGTCGGGTCGTGTCATAAGTCGTCAAAGTCTTTAGCGTCGAAACTCTGTCGATCTTACATCACGAGTTTCCCCCCTATCCCAGTCCGCCTTATTTTACTAAGGCAAGGCCCACCTACGTAGGACATACTCCTACAGAGGTTGGCCCAGTTACACAATCGAGTCTAAAGTCTGGGAATGTCTCACGTGAACCTTCCTTCGAACAAGGCCCAGCCCACATAGCAGGATCCTAAAGGAGATCCACCTTTCACGAGTCACCCGTCTAGGTGTCCTTTCTGAGTCATTTCCTTTTCAGGCCTTTCCCCACTCGGGGGCTACCCTTCAGCAGAGCGATCAATCACGGTTGCTCTAAGGGTCATGTCTTACACATGTTGTCTCACGTATCCCACTTTCGAATCACTTAGATGTCACACCATCTGAGTCTCTAGCCTTACTCGGGGGGCGGTCCTCCACCCGAGCAGTCAACCACGGTTACCCTAGAGAGTACCCTACATTCATCCTACACCGGCGTCCTTATGATGCCTTCTTCGAGTCGTACCCACGCTACGAATACTCTGGTCACCTAGGGTTAGGTCACCACGGTTGGTTCAAGCACGCGGCACTGTTAAATACGGTCACCCCATTTTCGGACTTATCCTTGTACAGCTCGAGTCTCGTGGTCGAGTCTAGGTCACAGTCGTTACTTTGTCTGGATTAACATTTAAGTAGCCCGGTCATAGAATCTTAGTCATTCCCGCCCCCGGGCCGGACCTAGTTTGACTCTCTCTCTTGCATTTGCGCAAGACCGAGTTTAGGCGAGTTCTAACACCTGTCGTTTCTTCCGATCAGGGACCCTATGAACGAGACACTACCAAACCATAACAAATCCCGCGCCGTCGAGAAAGGGGATATCCAAGGGAGGATGCTTATGCTATCTTGCTCCATTAACAATATCTTTTCGAAAATCAATACTGCCCTAGATAACCTAAGTTCCAGGGTAACCATCATCGAAGAAGACCTTATAAGAACCAGAGCCCGTCTAACACAACTAGAGCGGGTAAGACAGCCTATCACCCAACTGAGCCATTTGAAAGGTGAACACTCTTACGAAACTGTCCGATACCCTCAAGATGGCAAGACCGAGAGAGGTAACCCTCAAGTCACCTCTCCAAAAATCAAGAACCAGTCAAAGAAAAGGACATTTACCCACTTGGATATGTCCTACACCGTCGCTTTCCAGATGTTGGTTCCGAAGGGCCTAATACTACCTATAGGCCCAACAGTCGACCCACCTTTGGAAAAACGCTCCAAAGCATGGAACGACGAGCATTACTGCAAATTCCACAGAGGGAGGGGACACGATACAGAACAGTGCTGGAAACTGAAACACCTCATTCAAGACTTCCTCGATGCTGGGAAGACTCCTTTTGGAAACATTGTCACTTGCAAACCCCCTCATGGACTATACAGGGTCCGATGACCAAAGCATCCAATCTACCTCTCATGCATCCAAGAGTCCGGATTTGATTTAAGTCCAAGTCTGAGTCCGAGTCTAGGATATACTATTTATTTCAACTTCAAAGTCGGAGTCAGAGTCAATTGTATTCTGTCCTCTTTTTTCAAAATTCAATAAAATCAGCTTTTCTATTTCTCATATATACTTTCCTTATGTGTTTCCGAGAACATGATGAACACCATCATACACTGTGAGCACACGCACGTGACTATTATAGGCACATCTATAATGACTGCAGGAAATGAGACCCGTGTTTTCCTTTACCTGTTCCATGTCTGGTATAGAAAGCCACATAACTACCCTTAGCAGGAGCGGTATCGAATCCTATGACAAATCTAGGTAATCTCCTAGTTTGGGTTAAAGACGGGAGGCAAACCCATTTCCCACAATAAAACACCCATCCAATAAGACTAACCAATCCCTACCTTAGGTGTTAGTCTGACCAACAAAAAAAAGGGGAAAAAACTGGACAAAAAAAACAAATCAAAAGTCCAATACAAGAAAAAAGCGAAAGGCCCAAAATAAAGGAGCTGGCCATGATAAAAAAGAACTCCCAAAAAACCATGACCATGATCAACGGTCAATTCAAGTGAAAGCCCCATGACCAGGGTACGGTCAAAATTTATACCATCAAATAAGGGAGAGATAATCGAGCTGGTCAACTAACACCACATTTAGCCTTCCCACATTACAACCCTCAAGACCTTCCCGAGACCCAGGCCAGAGACAGCCCGGAATTTTGAGGATTCAAGCTTCATAGGATACCCTAACCATTAGGGCCAGACATGGAAATCAGATCTCGCATTATCAAAACTTATCCCGATCAAAGTTCGAGCCATTTTACTCGACTTCCCCTTTACATAACAAAATTCACAATCACCATACAAAGACCCGAGAGCAAAACTCGTCAAATCCCCCCGAGAGCAAAACTCGTCAAATCCCCCCGAGAGCAAAACTCGTCAAATTCCCCGAGAGCAAAACTCGTCAAATCCCCCCGAGAGCAAAACTCGTTAAAATCCTCGAGAGCAAAACTCGTTAAAATCCCCCCGAGAGCAAAACTCGTTAAAATCCCTGAGAGCAAAACTCGTCAAATCCCCCGAGAGCAAAACTCATCAAATCCTCGAGAGCAAAACTCGTTAAAATCCCCGAGAGCAGAACTCGTTAAAATCCCCGAGGGCAAAACTCATCAAATCCCCGAGAACAGAACTCGTTAAAATCCCCGAGAGCATAACTCGTTAAAATCCCATCCCAATTCTTCTCATTCAAACCAGTTACCAACCCCAAACACGGGAATGCAACTTGCAGTCGGCATAGAACTTGCCCAAATAGTTCACACCACCTCTGGGGGCTACCCCGGAGAACGCTCACAGTCACAGGATCAATATCCTAACCATTCTAGCCCTTTGATCAAGACATCACTGGGAATGCACCTAGCCTACACCATCGCTATGGCTAGTTACACACAAAGCCCTAATAAACTAGGCACCATAATCCACCGAACTACGGCTTGGTTTGATTTCACCACATGTGAATACGTAGGCAGCCTTTCAACAAAGGCACAACCACCCACATTGACACACATTCAAAAAGCACCATCATTTCGGTCACGACACCGTCATGTTCTCAACAGCTAGCTTTGTCGTCCTGGGGGCTCTTTTAGCCAGAAGACCTCCATCCACTCACAAAATCCAGATAAATTCAAAAACATCTAGCCTCCTTTCTGTAGTGTGTCCTAATACTCGGCTCAGTCGAAGACAAGAATCTGTCAGGACTCGAGGCAATACCCACTTTGGAAATGTACCCTAAAATCAAAAATCCAAGAGAACACTAGACTACAACAGTCTCATTACAGACTACTGCAACCCCGTATAGCATATCTATCCCATTTCGATGTTCGACCGTGTTGCCACTCGCCTAGGCTACGGAATAACGCAACTTAAGAGTCTTATCATCTTAGGTGGCCCACCTCCTTACCAAGTCACGGTCCAACCCTTAGAGAGTCCAAGTCGTGTCTGTCAACTCGTCCTGTCGCGTCCAGAGTCGAGTCTGCCGGTAGGCCTCTCTTTTCAAATTCTCATTTGCAAAAAACTTAGCCATTTGAAAAAAAAAAATCCTTTTCGACAAGGTCAAATTTCAATCTATTTAAACTGCAAATTTCTTTTCAACCCTTTCAATTTTGGAAACCCATCTCCTAGCACGTGAGTTGCTTTCAGGACTTCGATTTCAAAATGCAGAAAAAATCATTTTTACTCCCCAGCACGAGTCATATTTGTTTCGCCTACGTGTTGCATGCAAAATTGTATGTAACTTATACAGGTACAAATCACGACAGCGCAATTTGCATAACTCCCCAACGGCATTTAACAAGATGAGCCCACATACAGGCCCATTTTAAGTCTTATGCGACGAATTCAATTCCCCACGGAGTTATCATCAGCTCAGGTACATTTCTAGCCCATGGCCGGTGGGCCCTCCACGCAGGTCTAATGGACCTTAAACGACCCGACCGGAAGCTACCGGGTTTTAATCCTTGATTGACCTGGTAGCTACTCTGACTTTCGCCCTGTCCAAGCCTCAGTCAGAGTGGGGGCTCTGTAGACACCCACATTTTGAACGCCAGGTGTCTATAGTAGTTTCCGACAAACACCCGATGATGATCGGACGCAAACGTGCTTTTAACGTACTCGGAAATGGGCTCGAAATCAATGGCATTTGGCCTAGGCATTTTACGGAGTACAAATTTCACAAAACCAACCTCAAATTCAGGCCCAGTGGGTCGTTTCGAGTCAAATAACACTAATTTGGGTCGAACCCGACACCAGGGGTAAAACCGTCTTTTAGCGATCGAGTCAAAACCCGGTCAAAGATATTTCCCGAGACTTGTGGACCGACCGTGATGTCTCACGCGTCCTGATCGGACTCCAACTCCACAAAAATCAGCTTCACAAAATAATAAACAATTCCGTTAAAGGTAGAATTCGATCTCGAGTAGGAATCCTATCCGAGAACCGACTCAGACACTCAACCGAGTGCAATTACTCGGCCGAGTAACACACAACCAGCCTGTTTTTCTTACTTCTTCACCAAGAAAACGGAATCCTCGTTCTCCTCAGCTTCTTACTTAAGCGGTAATTCTAGCTCAAACAGGAATCCTATTCAAAAACCGATTCAAACACCTGACCGAGTGTAAAACACTCGGCCAAAACAGCACAAATCAGCCGTGTTTCCCTTTCTTCTCTGCCAAGAAAGTGGAATTCTCATACTTCTCAAACTCCTACGTTTCCTATCCTAAGCGGTAGTCAAACTCTCCTAAGCCAAGGTCGGGAACTCCCTATAAATAGCCCCTTGCATCCAACATAATAAACACAATTAATTCATACTATCCCCAACATACATAATTCATGAAAAGACATAATTCTTTAGCATCGAGAAACCGATATTACAAACCCGAAGGAAACCGGTCCCGATATCCGACACCCTTCACACGTCCCACCTAGCCGAGCCACCCTAACCCAACCGACATCACCTCGACGCTCCCGTGCCTAGCCACATTCCGGCGAGCCCCGATCCGAGTCAACAAAAGCATGTAGGTTGAGGGTGTACCAAACCCGATTTCTCCTTTCTTCTCCCTCCTTCTCTTCGTCCGTTTTTTATTATGGGTCAAGAGTCGTTTTTCTTTTTTTTCTCTAATATCGTTATTAACGAAAAATTATTTTCATAACATATATTCTAAAAAATATGATATCGATTTTTCTATAATCGAATATTGTATCGAAAAGAATTATATTAAGATCTCGACGATGTCAAAAAATCGTTACATTATTTTTCGTTCAAAATTCTTTTCTCTTACTTTTCGTTCAAAACAAATAATTTTACAAAACCTTTTTTTAAAACTCATTCTAAATATCCGATATCGATTTCATAATCGAATATCGGATACGACGAATATCGAAAACATAAATCGAGTACAAATTAATTCATATTTTGTACGCGATTTATCAACTTAGCAATTTCGAACAAAATACAAAAACCGGACGGCTCGCAATCCGGACCGTTTTTTTTACTTTTTCGGTCGTTTTATTATTTATTCTGCGAGACGATTTCTAAAATTTACATCTTTTCTAAAACTATTCTAAATATTTGATATTGATTTCGTAGTCAATTATCGAATATAGCGAATATCGAAAATATTAATTTGAGTACGAATCATGCAATATTCGTACGTGATTTAATAAATCGAATTTTCAAAAAACCGTGTCCAAAACCAGCCCGACGCACGACCCGCCGGCATCCCGGGCGAGCCGCGCGGCCGGCTGTCCCGACGCCCCTTTCCGTTCTTTTTTTTTTCGAACATCGTTTTTTATACAAAACCGCTTCTTTTTAACAATATTTTTTTCAGATTTCGATTAATATTTATTTTCTCGATTTCGCATATTTATTTCTTGCTATTATTATTTACAAATCGATACTAACTCGTTTGTTCATCTTTTGTAGCAAGTTCATCCTTTTTATATCGTTTGTTTTATTATACTAAAACGAATCTCACATGCTAAATTCAACTTTGACGTTAATTAATTTTTCATGCATTAAATCACTTAGCAACCCGTTCAATTCCTCATTGCTTAGGAAAACAATGTTTGCATATCATTCATCGTTCAACTAACGCGCGCATTAAAACGTCATTCGATATCCTAGTAGAGGCCGCTAATGTGCGGGCGGGGTTGGGTGTTCTTAGTGAACTTCCCAACACGTACCCTCACCCCTTACTCAGAACCGTGGTTTCCGGATGTCCGAAATCATTGGCAACGAGAGTCATTCAATATACGATTAACCGCTCCAGTCGGCATCTATATCGATATGCAAAGGGACGAGCCCAATAAACTCTGACATCGGAAATGGGCCGTATTTTGTACACGGCCCACTACGACATAGAGTGGGCTCGAACGGTTCCGAATAACCATAAAATTCGGTGGCGACTCCAACTTCGATTTAAATTTCCATTTGACCATCTCATGGAGATTCATTCGCCTCCCCAAAACCCGCGCGTGGCCGCGTCGGGGTGGACCTATGTCATGTCCACAATAATTAAGAACATAATTATTTTAATCATTCATATAATTTATATATTTATTGCATGATAAATAAATTAGAAGCATGATTAAATAATG
Organism: Agrostemma githago; assembly: GCA_958450325.1. Classification (NCBI taxonomy): domain Eukaryota; kingdom Viridiplantae; phylum Streptophyta; class Magnoliopsida; order Caryophyllales; family Caryophyllaceae; genus Agrostemma; species Agrostemma githago. Next base: position 9,475,006 of record OY288253.1, read on the forward strand.
AGCAACAAAACCAATCATATATTCATATATTCATCACAAAAATATATACATAATTTATACCATAAAGTTCATATATTATCATAATTTTTAAACTTCATATATATCCTCAATCTTATTATACATTCATAAAAATATTAGAATTTCATAAATCAAGAAAAGAAGTAAACCTAGTTACCTTGAGAGAAATTAGTATTACTAATAAGTAGAATGTGAGTGATATCAACCCAAGTGGTTTTCTTCCACCAAGGTCTCTTGTTCACCTAGTTTTAGATTAATAAAATTTATCAAGAAAACAATAAACAATTAAACTAGTAATGAATAAAACTAATGAATAAAATCTACAGTTACTAGTAAATAGGAGTGGTGTGAGAAGATGATATGAAAAAAGAATTATGAGAAATGGGGAGATGATGTTCACGGTGGAATGGTGGAGGAAGAATTAGGAGTCCATCACAATTTAAGGACAAAATGATGAGATGACTAAGGCTAGGTAGTTTAGATAGGTGATTAGCCATAGCCATGCATGGCTATAGACCTATGCTCATAGACTTGGGCTCCAAGGAAATGCAAGGTGGCAAGTTGGCAATTCAAGTTGCAAGCATGTGTCAAAAATAAGTGAAGTGTGAGTGAAATAGATGAGGATGACGGAATTGCGGTCCGCGGATTACGGTGACAGTCTGTCATATTCCGAGCATAACATTCTCTACAGAACTCCGATTAAGACGATTAAGGTGGCGTTGGAAAGCTAAGAGAAATATCTAAAACGTTTATGTTTTGATCAAGAGCCAAGTACGTCTTTAACCTGACGTAAAATGAGCAAATATATTGCCTCAGTTTATTGGTCCATCCGAACATAAGAGTTTAAGAGTATAAATAAAAGTGTGAAGGGTGGGAACCTGAAATATTAATTCCAAGCATACAAGTGATGGATGAATTAATGGATAATGGGGATGGAGTTAAAAGAATTTATATTTGTTTATAAAATTAGGAAAACACGGGGTGTTACAATTATTATTATATATTATTTTAGACAGAGCGGATAAGGGAAGTGAGTAAGGTGATAAGATTTTGTGATTTTATAAAGGTTTAAAGTACTGAAGCGTCCGTGGAGATTAAAAATTAACATACTTATTTTGCAAATTTGTACCATTACGAAGAAAATTTCATGTATACGAGTAGAAACAGTTGGATTCAGCAACTATATATAAAACCTTAGAAAGGATAAATGCAAGAGTATATTTGATAAGAGTACTAAGAGAGCAAAAGGGTAATATATACTTAAAACAAATATTTACAATGAACCAAATGTATTGATTCACAACTTACGCAAGTATGCATGCATACCTCACATGCATACTTCACATGCATGCATAGTTCATAGTTCACATGCATGCTTCATACTTCACACGCATGCGTCATACTTCACACGCATGCATAGTTCATACTTCACATGCATGATTCATACTACTATAATAAAACAACACAACCATAATAAAAATCAACACAAACAACTACCCCCTCTTGCATTCTTCAATATCCAATCAATGTAGCATATTTCCTTCTAGGGTAGAACAAACTCAAGTCCTGGGTTCCCTGAAGATATCTTAACAGATGTTTAACCCCATTCCAGTGCCTCTTTGTCGGTGATGCACTAAATCTTTCCAATAGGTTGACTGAAAAAGCTATGTCTGGTCGAGTGTTATTTGCCAAGTACATTAGTGCGCCTATTGCACTAAGATATGGTACTTCAGCTCCTAGGATATCTTCATTTTCTTCTCGTGGTCGAAATTCATCCTTTTGAATACTAAGAGTACGAACGACCATTAGAGAACTTAGGGGTTGCAATCTAGCCATTCCAAATCTTTGTATAACTCTTTGCGTGTAATTTTCTTGATGGATAAGGATTCCGTCCTTGAGGTGTTCAATTTGCAGACCGAGGCAGAACTTTGACAGTCCAAGATCATTCATTTCGAATTCTTTCATTAGGTATTTTGCAGCAGCTTCAAGCTTATCAGCCATTCTGATGATATTCAAATCATCAACATATACCGCAATAATTGTAAAACCGTTCATTGTTTTTCTAATGAAAACACATGGGGTGATGGGATCATTTTTGTAACCTTCTTTCGTAAGGTACTCTTTTAATCGATTATACTACATTCTTCCAGACTGTTTTAATTCATACAAGGATTTCTAAATTTTTACACAAAACATCTCACGAGGCAGATTAGGATTGTGATCCCTTGGCATTGTTACCCCCTCGAGGATGTAGATATCAGTGTCAAGTGACCCATATAAATATGTTGTCACTACGTCCATAAGACGCATATGTAATCCTCTGGATACTGCGAGTCCGATTAAGAATCTTAGGGTTGTTGCATCAACTACAGGCGAATATGTTTCTTCATAATCTATTTCTGGCTTCTGCGAGAAGCCTTGTGCAACAAGTCTTGCTTTGTACCTTACAATTTCATTTTTCATATTTCTTTTTCTAGTGAAAACCCACTTATGCTCTACAGGTTTTACATTCTTTGGTATTCGACTTACCGAGCCGAAAACTCCTCTTTTCTCAAAAGATTTTAATCCTGCCTTCATTGCTTCTTCCCATTTTGGCCAATCATATCTTTTCCGACACTCGTTGACGGACTTTGGTTCAATATCGACTTTGTCGTTCATGATTTTTGTCGCTCTTAAGTGAGCAAATATCTCGTTTATATCGACATTCATTCTGTTATATTCAATTCCCGTATGAACATAACTCATTGAGATTTCATGATTATCATTTATATTTTCTGGTGTGGGTTCTTCTTGAGATTTCATATTTTGTTCATCTTCTTCTGTACCTTTACAAGGTATTTCCTTTGATTTTTTGGATTTTCTCGGCCTTAGGTCTTTTGAACTAGGTGGCCTTCCACGTTTCTTTCGTGTTGTAGATTGTTCAACTATTGATTTCTCATAATTATCTACGGGGATGTTAATTCTAGCTGGAGCATTTACCGCAAGTATATGGGATTTTTGTGATTCCCTTTGAGTTTGTGAATGCATCGGGTAATTGATTTGCAATATTTTGCAAATGAATTATCTTTTGTACTTCTATGTTACAAGAGCCATTCCTTGGATCTAGATATGATATTAAATCTGCGTTCCATATGATTTCTGTAGATCGTTGGTCCACCTTCCTTTCTCCCCCTAAGACTGGGAATGTATTCTCGTCAAAATGACAATCTGCAAATCGTGCATTAAATAAATCTCCAGTCGTGGGTTCGAGGTATTTAATTATACTTGGGGAGACAAAACCCACATATATTCCCAGTCTTCGTTGTGGACCCATTTTGGTTCTCTGTGGTGGTGCAATCGGGACATACACTGAGCAACCAAAAGTTCTTAAATGGGAAATATTTGGTGGTTCACCGCTTACTAGTTGTAAGGGGGAAAACTTGTGATAAGCGGTTGGCTTTAATCTAGTAAAGGCTTTTGCATGTAAAATGGCATGTCCCCATGCAGACGGTAATTTGGATTTCATTAGTAAAGGTCTAGCAGTGAGTTGCAATCTTTTAATTATTGCTTCTGCAAGTCCATTTTGGGTATGGACATGTGTTACTGGATGTTCAACGTCTATGTCAATTGACATACAATATTCGTTAAATGCCTGAGATGTAAATTCCCCTGCATTGTCCAAACGAATTTTCTTGATATTTTGATCTGGCAATTGAGTTCTTAGCCTTATTATTTGGGCTAGTAATTTTGCGAAAGCAAAATTTCGTGTAGAAAGAAGAGTTACATATGACCATCTTGTAGATGTGTCGATTAATACCACGAAATATCTAAATGGTCCACATTGAGGGTTGATTGGTCCGCATATGTCCCCTTGAATTCTTTCAAGAAATGCGGGTGTCTCATTTTTTATTTTATTTATTGATGGTCGTATAATCAGCTTCCCCATTGAACATACACTGCATGGAAAATCGCTCGATTTTATAACTCTCACATTTTTCATAGGATGTCCGAGTGCATTTCCGATGATTTTTGCCATCATTGCAGGACCTGGATGTCCTAACCTATCATGCCATAGAACAAATGTGGTTTTATCATGGATTTTGGATAATGTCATGATATTGGTTATAACGTGGGTTATTTTTGTAAAATACGGACCAGATGAATAAGACGACATCTTCTCAATGATGCATTTTGTGCCTGATTTGAATATCGTTACGCATAAGTATTCTTTATCATTTTCACTCATGGTTTCAATATGATAACCATTTTGTCGCATATCTTTGAAACCGATCAGGTTTCTTTGCGACTTACTTGAGTATAACGCTTTATATATGTATTGTTAGACAAGTTCCCATTGGGAGCATAATATTGGCTTTTCCGATCCGTTGCCTTCAATAATTTCAGCGTTGCCACATACAGTATTCACATATGCCTTAATTGGCTTTAAATCAACGAAGTGCTTCTTTTGTCTCAAAATAGTATGAGTTGTGCCACTATTGATTAGGCATATTTTTGCTTCAGTGGTCATGTCTAGAAAACAAATAAGTGGAGCTCATCGATACTGCAGAATGTCAGTGAAATAACAACCAATATATTACATTTTATTTGAAATGATAAACAAACGGAACAAACATACAAATATGCATAATAAAAATAAAGCAGTGCGCGCGCACACACACACATATATATATTTATTTATTTATTTATTTAGTTGCTCTACATAGTGGAGATCTGTCTAGAATCCACTATTCCCACCACCATCATCAAAAAAATAATTAGTTGTTTCAATCATCTCTGACTAGAGCAGGTCAGTTTCAGCTAAATTTGATTTAGGCATTTCAGAATTTAATGGTACGACATCTGTAACAAAATGTGTCTCCTCCCTCTTTTTCTTGATGGATGCTTGATAGAGATTGATAAAATATTTTGGGGTGCGACATGTGCGAGCCAAATGACCCTCCATGCCACATTTATGACAGGTGGTCTTATGTTTTTCCGAGGCATCAGAATTAACATTTTGTTTTCCCGTGCGTGTATATATTTAAATGAATTTTCACCTCTGCCTGGGCCATTACCGTGTCCTCGACCTCGTCCACGTCTGCGGCCACGGTGTGGACATGACGTAGGTCCACCCCGACGCGGTCACGCGCGGGTTTGGGGAGGCGAATAAATCTCATGGTAAGATTTATCTCAGATTGAAATTTGAATCTAATTAGGAGTCACCACCGAATTTTGTGGGAATTCGGACCCGTTCGAACCCACTCTACATTTAGGCCTTTTGTGTACAAAGCACGGTCCGCTTTTAATGCTAGAGTTTAGGGGTTCGTCCCGTTGCATTACGATACCGACGCCGAGTTATCGGGAATCGTGTATTGAATGACTCTCGTGTGCCAACGGTTTCGGACATCCGGAAATCATGGTTCTGAGTAAGGGTTGAGGGTACATGTTGGGAAGCCCACAAAGGACACTCAACCCCGCCCGCTCTTAGCGGCCTCTACTTAGATATCGTTCGTTTTTCGTGTACGTGTGCTAGTTTGATGGTTGAATGTTATGCAAACAATGCCTTTTAACTAAGCATGTGAATTATGTTTAACTACGTCGTTTAGTGCATCTAAACTAACGTCAAAGTTATTTTAGCATGCGAGGTTCATTTTAGTACAATAAAACAAACAACGAAGAAATAAAAGCGCGAAAAATATTACAAATGCACGGGCGGAATACAACCCGGAAACACAATACGACGATCAAAATAAAACAAACGCGACAATAACGGACCTACAAAGATTAGCCGATATGACGCGACGTGATGCATGGTTTGGAAAAGAGTAAATCACGTGATGGACTTGACACGCGATGACCAAAGTCGTTAAAAAAAGATTTATCGAGACTTGAAATATGTTGAAGGCTCACGATTTTGACGTGACAGGGGCCACTCAATCGAGTCATAGGGAGGACTCGATCGAGTGGTCCTCGGAAAAACCTTCTGCCTCGATTTTGGGGTGCCACTCGATCGAGTGGGCTAAGGCACTCGATCGAGTGCCCCATGTACGAACAACAGTTCGTTTCGAGAAAGGCGTTGATTTCGAATTTGTTTTAGTTTTAAATCGATAATTTGTCAAGTAGCGTAAAAATATAGATGTAATTTATACTCGACTTAATTTTCGATGCTCGTGATATGTACGCTATTATTACGAGTTCGATTATCGGGAATTTAGAAAAGACGTTATGAATCGTTTTAAACTGAATTAGGACGAAATAATTCTTCCGCGTCGTAATGTCGTAATTAGTCCTTTCAGACCATGTGACAATTATTTTGACGTCAATGAGTTCGTGCTAATACGGTTTATCGATTAATTCCTTTAGACATAATATTCGACTACGGAGTCGATATCGTATCTTAAGAATAAACGTTTTTTATTTGTTTGATTAGATTGAAAATCGATTCCCTCCGCATCACAACATCGTTATTAATCCTTGCGGATTATGTGATGTTCGATTTGCCTCAACAGGTTTCGTTCTAACCTTAAAAATGAGATCGAGTGCACCTAACGACAAATATCCGCGATCGCACTGGGCCCTTGAGTGTTTAGGGCGGCGCTCCTCGAAAGGGTGCCACCTCTGTTACTACTCATAAAGGGATTAGGAGGATCTTAGAACGGGATTTGTATTTAGGTATACTCGATACAAAATTTGTTTTGAATTTTATGTGATTGTATGCGATGTTTATTATCTAATTATGACGATGACGAAAAAAGATGAAAAAAAAGGAAAAAAGAATGAAAAGACGAGAATGAGAAGAAGGAAAAGAGAGAAAGCGGGATTTTGTAACACCTTCAACCCCCGATAATAGACTCGTAGTAACGGCGTTTGCGTGGGAGTATCAAGGATATAGGAAGAGTTTAAGGTGTTTGTATGAGATCGGTTTTCTCGGGTTTCCTAAAGGATTTCTAGAGGAAAAATCGGGATAGTATGTGTGTAGGATTGCTGAATTTTTTTGTTGTGATGAATTGTGTTGAATGAAGGTTGCAAAGGGGGTGTATTTATAGGAAAAGGTACCTGATTTTTTGATAGATTTTAGGAAAGAAATCCTATCCTAAATTGAAGAGGTTTTGGTTGTCGGGTTCTCTTCTAAAAAAGTGCATACAGCTGTTATTTATAGGAAAAACTCCACCTCTCGGCCTAGGATCACTTGATTGAGTACCCCTGCTGACTCGATCGAGTGACCCAACTAAGAGGCAACAACGGGCTTTTTGTAGGCTCACTCGACCGAGTAGGCTGACACTCGATCGAGTAGGTCAGCTGGAGCGAAATATCTGGAGTTTTTTACTTTGAGTCGGACTCTTAAAGCTTTTTGTGGCTGATTTGTGTCTCGGAAACGGCTTTGACCGGGGTTTGACCCGGTCGCTAAAAGACGGTTTTATTTCCGATGTCGGTTTTGACCCAAATTAGTTTTATTTGATTGGAAACGACCCACTGGGCCTGAATTTGAGGTCCGTTTGGTGAGATTTTTATTCCGCTAAAAGCTCGCGCCAAATACTATTGATTCCGAGTCCAAAATTGAGCGTATTAAGTCATGTTTTCTTCTGATCATCATCGGGTGTTTTGTTGGAAACTGCTATAGACACTAGCAGGCAAAATGCGGGTGTCTACACATGGCCACGACCACGCCCGCGTCCGGCGAAATTCGCCTCTGGTATAGCGGTAGAGCCACTTGACCTCAAATTGTCATTTCTTAATAGAACTTCGTCATGTTGTTCAACAACTAAAAGTATTGCAATTAGGCCCGTGAATTTTTCAATTTTATTGATTATGATACTCTTTTTAAAATTCATGTTTCTTTTACCCATGGTAGAGAATGTTTTCTCTATTTCACTGAAATCACTAACTTCTTCCCCACAATACTCTAGTTGCGATGCAATACGGAATAGAGCAGAATTATATTCGTTTACCGAAGTAAAATCTTGAAAACGCAAATTTTGCCGTTCATGTCGAAGTTTTGGGAGGAGGACATATTGCTGATGTCCAAACCATTCCTCAAGAAGGGACCGTAATTTTGATGGATCTCAGATCCTTAAATATTCATTTTTTAGTCCTTCATTCATGTGATGTCGTATAAATATATGAGCCTTTTGTTTTTCTTGGTGTAGTCGAATTGCCTTTCTCGACAGTATGTTCAAGGCCTTTTGCCCATAAATGGGCAATGACATCATCTTTCCATTGTAAGAACTTTTGACCAGATAAGTCAAGGATGTCGAATTCCCTTTTTACAATCTGAGTCATTTTCTTTTTTTTAGATCTATCATATAGAATTTTGCGGGTGTTAGTATAATAATCATAGACAATCTATAGTAAAGTAATGTATTAATATATTAAATAATCAATAATCACTAATACTAACATTAATATTAGCATATAAATGTGTGAAAAGATAAAAATAGATAAAAATAATGAGGATATATGAGCCCAATGCATACAATAAGGAAAAAAAATGAACATAATTAACGAAGTTCATAATGGATTAGTGGTAATTAATTGATTTATAAGGAATACATCAAGTATAAACTATTTATTGATATATAGAAATATGAAAAATGCGACTAACAGGACTATTATAAACATGAGTACATTAAGTAGACCCTCCAACTCACGAAGATTTTGCTTAATAGAGCGCATGGTGTCGTCGTCTTCTCCGTCTTTATCCATTTTTATTAGTATTATTATTGTTATTATTATTTATTTTTATTTTTTAAGACAGAGCGGATAAGGGAAGTGAGTAAGGTGATAATATTTTGTGAATTTTATGAGGGTTAAAAGTACTGTAGCGTCCGTGGAGATTAAAAATTAACATACTTATTTTGCAAATTTGTACCATTACGAAGAAAATTTCATGTATACGAGTAGAAACAGTTGGATTCAGCAATTATATATAAAACCTTAGAAAGGATAAATGCAAGAGTATATTTGATAGGAGTACTAAGAGAGCAAAAGGGTAATATATACTTAAAACAAATATTTACAATGAACCAAATGTATTGATTCACAACTTACGCATGTATGCATGCATACTTCACATGCATGCATAGTTCATAGTTCACATGCATGCTTCATACTTCACACGCATGCATAGTTCATACTTCACATGCATGCTTCTTACATTATGTTATGTTTATTGTTATGATTATTGATTATTATTCCGACTAGGTAGATTACCCGATTAGCATGGTAGGTACTACGTTTATTGTCATATTTCGACATACGTCGTTGGTTTAGGTGGGTTTAAAGATCGTCGTTGTTAAAAGTCGGTTCATTAATGTCTGTGTGGCGGCGCTTTGCGCCTGTGAGTTTGACTGACTCGGAGGATTTCGAGGAATCTACTATACCTTTCGCCTTCTTAGGGCGAGATGGTCATGCCATATTTCCGGGTAAGTAGTGATGAATTTTGTGATGCTTTTCTGGTTGCTTCCTTGGTCGATTTTGGTTAAGATGGGTGACCGATGGTTCGCTAGGCTGTGGTTCGGGTTGGGGATAATCGGTAAGTTATTAGGTAAATTATTAGTAGGTTCTCTAAGTGTATATATATATATATATATGTGTGTATATAGAGAAGAGATCATATAAGTCCCTTCTCTTCTTATAAGTCCATAAGGCTTATTATCAGCCATTGGATCAAAACGAAATAGATGGTTGAGATCTTGCTTCACATTTAATTTGAAATTAAAAGTTACGTATCCCCAAGCTCTTCTTTTTTTCCCCTCATTATTCTCACCTTCATTCATTACCCTGTTCACTCATTATTCCCACCTTCATTCATTCATTATTCCCCAAGCTCTATTCCCACTCCATTATATTTCACTTTATTCCCCCTCCATTACTCCTTTACCGTCAATTTGTTCTCTTCTTTGTTGATCAGTGTATTTTCGATCTTCTTTGTTGATTCAAGTACCCTCTTCTCGGTCGATTTCTCATCTTTTCGCAGGTCAAGGTATCGTTTCCTCTTGTTGTTTTTTAATTTGACGATTTATGGTGGTTTTAGCGAAATTAGGGTTTGCTTGACGATTCATCATTTTGCTTTACGATTTATGGTGGTTTTAGCGAAATTCCAATTTGATGGTTTTTGCGTTGAGGAAACGATTTTCATGTTTAATTTCGAGTTTCTTGTTAAATTGGGGTTTTCTATTTGAGAATTTGGTGTTCATTGCTGGTGTTCTATTTCTGGGTTTTCTATTTGGGAATTTTTGGTGGTAACATTTTTAGGGTTTACTAATTTTTTTTCCTCACTGCAATTTTTTTCCTATGCTTACTAATTTTGTTTTTTTTCAATTGTTTTCAATATTACTCCATATATGCTAATTGATATATTTTTTTCATTATGTTTATGATTTTTATTGTCCGTTTACTTGTTTCCGTCTTCATTTTTTAATTAAATGTTTTTCAACTAATATAGTATATATAGTTCAATTAATATAGTATATGTTTTTTCAATTAATAATTGCATATTTTTGATGACGATGAAGAATTAAAAATGGAGATGAAGATGAAGAAAAAGAATTAAAAATGGAGATGAAGACCGGACGAGCTTTGTAAATGAGTTATTTTATATATATATATTTGTAACTTCAGTTCACATATTTTGTAACTTTAGTTTACATATTTTGTAACATCAGGTTACATGTATATTCAGATCGTATATTGTAACTCTAGTCCACATATTTATAACTTCAGTTCACATATTTTGTAACTTCAGTTCACATATTTTGTAATTTCAGATCGTATATTGTAACTCTAATTCTAACTACTTCATATATTTTTGTAATTTCACTTCACATATTTTGTAATTTTAGTCCATATTTTTGTAACTGCAATTCATATGTTTTGTAACTTCGGTTCATATGTTTTGTAACTTCAGATCATATATTGTAACCACAATCCATTTTCTGTAATTTCAATTCCAATCATTTCATATATTTTTGTAACTTCAGTTTATATATCACGTAACTTCAGTTCATATATTTTGCAACTTCAGATCATATATTGAAACTCCGGTCATGTTTTATAACTTTAGTTCGAATCAGTTCATTTATTTTTGTAACTTTAGTTCTTATATTTTACAACTTTAATTCATCTCAATTAAAAACAATCGTACTCTGATTTACCACCTTCAAGAAGATCCAAAAAATTAAAGCAATTTCTTTTGATGAAGAAAATGATGAACCAATATTTGCCATGAATCTGCTACTATCTTTAAATAATTTTATTCTAAGTAATAATGGAGAAGATGATGGACCAAGAGGAAGGTTTTTAGCATTATTGGGATTTGACATGGTTAATTAATGGAAATGGTTGGGAAAACGTGATGACTTCTTTTTTGGAGAGAGAAGGTGATAGTGATAGGTTAGATGTTTTCTCATTTAATGTCATCCCTTAATTGCAAATCAAATCTTAGCCCTTCATCCAAGGTTAATCCAATGACTAACAATAGGACTTATGGACTTATAAGAGGTATGGTCCTTATGAGAACCTATCTCTATGTGTGTGTGTGTGTGTGTATATATATTACAATTTGTGATACAATTAATGGTAATGGAGACTCCAAAATAATGGTGATCCATTTTTTTATATTTTAAAAAAAGAAAAAAAAAAGAGGTTAGTAACTATTATTAACAAAATACTGATTTAAAATACTACCTTATAAACTTGGAGCAAAATCGTGCTGATAACGTGTTGAAAAATAAATACTGAAAGAGAAAGATTGAGAAGAAAGATTGAGAGTAAGTGTGTTTATTCTCATTCATCAGATCACGTATTTATAGTAAGTTGATGTTTTTAAGGAAATTCTTCCATACATTAAATGCATGGAAGGAATTTCTTCAATAACTACTGTTGCAAATTGTGGGTGATGAGATGTTTGTAGAGAAAACCATGGGCTGAGATTTTCACTCTAATGTTGTTCAACACTTTGTATATAAAGTTTAATTTAGTTCCAACTTATTTTCTCTCTCCTTTTTGAGAGCTTCACCACGTTTTCTTTGCTTCTTCAACTTCTTCCTCCTTCCAATGCCAATCAGATTGTCTGACATACCTAGTAAGTCATGATTACTGTTGCTGCCTAGCAGCTTTACCCTTTTAGGTCCCTTCTTATCCCTTTTTCCTCTCACCATCTCCTTGATATTTGTTCTTTCCTTCTTGGAAGTTGCTACTACTTCCATTTTTACCTTTTCCTACTAGGTATCTAGCTTGCATACTTGCCCTTCTATTGGTGTTTTTATATCTTCCCAATCATAGTTGATTACTTAGGGATGATTGGTTCTCTCGATTAACTAAAACATGATTACTCTATTATTATTAGGTTTCTAGATTCTAGCTCACTCCCTCCCCCTCCCCCCTTATTTATACAGTACATCCTTCCACTTCACCATCATCGCTACCTTTCCTAAAAGTTTAACCCACCTTCCACTTATCCTTTTCCTTTTCACCTTTATGTACTTTAGCTTCATAGTATGGATCAACATCCTTTTCCTAATGGTAGTTCTATCCCTAGAGTGAGTAATAACACTCTTTTCAACGACACTATTTGCACTGAACAAGATTATCTGGCTGCATGGCGCTTTCCCCGCTCCGGTCCCAACTCACTATCAATCCAATTTGTTTGGAGAACTCTATTGCCTTCTGGGAGCATTGCTTTCTTGGCTATTTAGTCGATTATCGCAAATTCAGACCTTCTTTGATCAATCTTATCATTGAGGACCACTGGATTACTAGGGAGACTATCAAAGTCCTTAAAATGGGTGACATTTTTATTTTTCACTGTTCCAACTTTGATGACCTAAATGAGCTTGCTCTTAAAGGGCATGCAACTTTCCAGGGGGCTCTCATGGTCCTCCAGAAATGGGTCCCCGAAACCATCCCTCGCACTATTCGTTTCCCCTATGCTGATTTATGGGTTCATGTGTGTGGGTTGCATTTTGAATATCTCAACCTCGACGTGGCCAACAGGATGGGACAACTCCTGAGTGATCTCTATGATGTCAAAGAATTTGATCCATTCCCGACAGAGATTTCCTCAGAATCAAAGCTCGCATTTACCTTTGTGATTCCTTGTGCCCGGGTTTCTTTTTGTCATGCGGAAGTAAGTGCCTTCTTTGGATCCAGTTCAAATACGAAGATATCTTCAAGTATTGTGTTCGATGTGGCAAGGTCGGGCATAAAGCGACTCAATGTAAAGAGCTACAAATGAGTATCATTAATGGTATCAATGCGGCCCTCAATCGTGTTTATGCGAAGGGTTTTGTGATTTTTTAGGCTGGTAGTACGCACACCATGTTTAATCTCGATTTGCGTGCTACTCCCTCATCTACCAGTTATCTCACTTCTGACATTTGCATGGGTTTCAATGTTAACCACAATGTTCCAGCTGACTATTTTGCAGATCATATTGTTGATTTTGAGCATGGTTTTTTGCCGGGTAGGCGTGTAGAACCTGGTATGCGGTTCCTTGTCGATTCATGACCTTTTGATGCCCTGTCTTGTATCTAAATGGGCATGCACCTCCTACCTATGCTGATGTGCAATGTGACGTCATTGAATCCTCTAGGGCAGCGGAAGACCGTAGTCGCCACCGACAACAAGGTCCTAATGGATACATGTTTGAGAATCTTGTGAATCTTGGGGGTGACCTCTACAATCTGGGTAACCTCGGCAGCAATGGGAGTGGTACTGAATATCTCAACAATCGAGATATCATTCAACAAGAATCTATCAGATTGAGGGTTGAAAACAACCCAATCTACGCTAGAAGAGTTGATGAGGTCTGCGGTTTCAATCAGGTTTTCTATCATCCTTCATCCATTTCCCATGGCTTCCAAGTACCGCCCCCTAACCATGCATTTGCCTCTACTGCCACTGGGGTAAACGCCCATCCCACCTCCTAGAAACAAAGTGGGCTCGATAGTAATGACATCTTCAACTCCCTTAACACTCTTAATTACCCCTCTTGTACCCACATTAATTTGGATCAACTTTCCAACTTAACCATCCCCCTTGGGATTCCTATCCCAGACCATTCAACTCATGACCCAAACCTCTCTCACAACAACACCACAGTAGACAATAATACCACAACTGGCAATCTGGTGTTAAATCCCAATGCAACTGTCAGGGCCGGGGGTTGGGTGATTGACATTAGTTCAGACTCGGAACCAACTCCGGTTTAGTCTGATCCCTCGGAGAATGAAGCTACTGATGATTTTGAAGCCTTCGACGATGCAAATGATGACATGGAGTATGGGGAACATTCAACTGATTCTGTCACAAGCAAACAGGAGTTAATGGGTGAAGATCATTTGTCTCAAGAGCTGGATGTGGTGGTCTCTCCTCCACGTGCGGGTGCTGCCCCTTTTGAGGTTAATTCCACTAATCTATCTTTAACTGTTATAGGTCTCCCTTCGCCTAATCTTTCTGCATCTTCTCGGGCTTCGCATTTCGAACCGGACATCAATCTGGGTCTTAGTTTACCCACACAGGAGAAGGCCCATGATGATGGGCTGCAAGTGCTAAGTTATAAATCTACTTCCCCACCGCTTTATGTGGATCTTTCGGATGTTGACCTTGCCAAACCCCACCGTTCGATGGTTGCGAAGATTAGAAACTCCTCTCCTGCTCCTGCCTCTCCAACCTCCTTTGGGTTCCTTGAGCATTACAACAACCCAGACCTTCTGCTTAATAACAAGGATACTGATTCAGCTGCTCTTTCGGTTCATTCACTTCCTCTTCAGCTCACTACTTGCAATGACGCTCCTCTCTTTGTGACATCCATGAATGATCGAGGTGACACGGTCTTCCCACCAAAAAAGCAGAAGGCAATTTCTGATCCTCTATTGTGCAAGGTCCTGTCACATGCTCTCGCATCAAAAATTGGTGTTGTTGCCTATCTTTCTGATCTCAGTCAAGATAATGGTAAGAAAAAGTAGGTCGAGTCATCCGCTTCTGGCTCTTTCCGTATGCGTGTGTGATGTTCGCGGGCGTCGCGACTCGTACAATCAAACAATATTTTTAACTCCGACTAACCTAACAAATGTAGTAGTGGTAGGTCGGGATCGATCCGCAGGGAGAGGGGTTAAGCCGTAATGGTCAAGTCTAGGGTCTAATCGTGATTGGAGGATTGAGATGGGGGTTTTGGGTCGAGAGAGGGGTCGAACTATTGATAGCAAACTATACTACTAAAGCTAGGGGCAATATCTAGAAAAAGTGTTGGGGAGAGTCGGGATTCGGAAATGGGGTCTTAGAGTCTCGGGATCGAGTTTTTGTTACAACGTTAAAAAGGGAGGTTGCCACCTTTCAGTTTCTCACCCAACCTACCTAAACCCGCTTTCGTGACGAAAGGGTAAGTCTCAATCTAAGGTAATTTCTAACCCGAGTTTCCCCATATTGATAGAAATGAGTCAATATCTAGGAAAAGTGTTGGGGAGAGTCGGGATTCGGAAATGGGGTCTTAGAGTCTCGGGATCGAGTTTTTGTTACAACGTTAAAAAGGGAGGTTGCCACCTTTCAGTTTCTCACCCAACCTACCTAAACCCGCTTTCGCGACGAAAGGGTAAGTCTCAATCTAAGGTAATTTCTAACCCGAGTTTCCCCATATTGGTAGAAATGAGTCAAGGTCGGCCTAGTCGCGATTCTAAGTCAACAAAGACACAAAAACCATAAAATTGATAATTAACAAGTAAACAACTCACCAACATCCCTTGAATCAAATAATCCAAATCCTCCTCCCTAATTCCCCAACAAAGAAATCTACTCACTAGTCATGATGAGTAATAATAAAACACTAATAAGAGATAAATTGTCTAAAACATGCATAAAAACTACACTAACAATTATACTAATGGAGAAAAGGGAGAGGAGAGAATTTTACCCACAATGGAGAAGATTTAAAGAGGAAGATGAAGATAAATAAAAGATTGAATCTTGGAGAAATACACAAGAATTTGTCACTAATCCATGCATAAATCTTCAATCTTCAATAAGAGAAATAAGAATCTTCAAGAAATAAAGCAAGGGTTTTGTCACATAAACCCTTGTAAAACCCTTGAATCTTCAACAATTAAGCACAATCTTCAATAAAGATGGAGACTTTTCTACTAATTAAGGAGTAATTATACTAATACTAAGTAGATCTATTAATTGTTTGTAGAGAATTTTCTAGGAAGCTTACTACAATCTACTACTACTACTAGAGAGTTTTCTACCCTACTCCTACTCCTAAGGGCTAATCACAAGGCTCACTTAAGGCACAAGGAGGCACTAAACCCTAGGAGGGGTATTTATAGATTTGCTTAATGGGTTGCACACACTTCAAGGTCCATAATCCAATCCTTCTCCAATTAAGCTAGACCTTCACCCTTTGCATCTTCATAGGGTGAAACTTTACCCTGCGGTTCGACCTAGTAATCCCACCGGGTGAAATTTCACCCGGTGAGATTTTCTTCAGTTTTTGCGTTTTCGGCCCGGTTTCTCCATCGGGCAAAATTTCACCCGGTGGGCGAAATTTCGCCCGGCCATTTTGCCCGGTCGGGAGTGCCGTGAAAATCTTCGGGGGTGAAAAAAATGTCGTCGGGCGAAACTTCACCCGGTGATGACTCACCGGGCGAAACTTCACCCGGTGGTCAGCCACCTCTCTTCCGGTCTCTTTCTTCGTCGATCAATTGGATTACTTGAACTTTCAGTTGTGTGCTTTGCTCTTGAACCGTATCTCTCTCATGCTCGTAGAAGTTCAAACACATTTTCGGTCGAAATCCTATCAAAATTGACAGAAAACTACCAAAAACACGTAAAATGCAAAAGAGAGACACTAATGTGAGAATTACGCAAAATACGACGATAATCGCACTCAAATCTCACGAAACAGAGGAAAAACGGGTCTAAATGTGAGGAAAAACGGTCCAAATTTGGCACACAATAGTGTGGATGAAACACACGTTGATTCTGATAATGATGTTGTTGTTAATGACGAGGAGGCGAAGGATGTTGGCCTTAGACAACCTCCAAGGGAGCCATGATTGGCCTTGCATGGAATTGTAGGGATATTAATGACCCGCTCGCCCCTACAATTGGAAAACTTAGAGCGGTAGTCAGTAGTAGAACTAAGCATTATAACTTTGTCTTTCTTATGGAAACTAAGTGTAGCACAAATGTAGCGGTTGCCATGGGTCGTTCCTTTGACTTTAATAATGGTGTAGGTGTTGATTCGGTGGGTAGTAGTTACGGCCTCTGGCTTGGCTGGAAATCTATAGCCTCTTTTGAATGTCTGTTCTCTTGTAGTAACTTTATCATAATGAAAGTCATCTCAAGTGGCACGGTTTGGTTTTTGTGTTGTGTTTATGGCTACCCAAATGTTCATCAAAGGCAATCTGTCCTCGATCAACTGAGCTCTTGGATTGAGTCCTTTGATAGGCCTTTCATTCTTATTGGAGATTTTAACCAAGTTGATTGCATGGAGGACAAATTTAGTCATAAGCACAGAAAAATTGATGGTCTTGACTCCTTCATCGCATGGAAAATCCAGCATCAACTTTTTGATATCCTTTATAAAAGACCAAAATTCACATGGTGCAATAACAAAAAGGGACGAAAGCGCATCTATGAGAGGCTTGATAAGGCCTATGCTCTCCTCATTGGCTCGATCTCTGATGCGTGTCGTTCCTATTCGATTTTTCACCTATTTTGGCACGCATTTCCGTGTCATTTTATTAATTTTAGGAGTCGGATTACGTTATTTTCTCCCATATGTGCTACTCGGGTATTCTTTGTTGTTTTGCAGATAATCGAGACCGAGTAGTTAAAAGAGCTCAAAATTACGTCAAAAATCGTTAAAGCCCTAAAATCGATTCACTGTACGAAAATCAAGAGGAGATAAAGCTGAGCCCAAATAAGAAGGCCCAATCCTTTGGCCCATACGAAAGTGCAGCAAAACAAGCAGATTGAGGAGTCTGTAGACTAAGAAAGCAGACTGAGGAGTCTGTAGACTAAAAGCAGACCGAGAAGTCTGTAGACTGAGGAAGAATTAGAAGCCTAGACTGAAGACAAGACTAACCGAGACTAAAGAAATCAGTCGGCAGACTGGGATCTTAGTCTACCTGATTGAAGAAATCAGTCTGCAGACTGGGATTTACTACATCAAACTATCAATTCAAGTCTAGCGTAGATATTTTGATGAAATTAGCCACGTTCTCCCTCCTTGGTGACCACGGTTCCTTTACCCCGCTACCTTCTGTTTTACGTATATTGAGAAGTTAGTGGGGGATTGAGGTGTTATCAGTTAGTGGGGAGGTTAATCCTTGGGTTGATTTAGTATAAATCGGCTTACAATCTTATACTCAGGAATCTCATCTTTTATCCAGTAATTCTCTTCTTCATCTTATTCTTGTAAATAATTAGCTAGGTTTATTTAAGTTACCAGAGATTTTCCAATATTTATTATTTAAGACTCGGGTTTTATTATTTTCGTCTTTATTTCTTCTGTCTTCATTCTAATTTAATCTGACTTCGGTACTTTCTTCTTCTTCCTTAACCTTCTCTTCAGTTACTGTTATTCTCATTTTCTCTTTTCTTTTCTTCTTTATCTTTTTCTGTCTCTTGTAATTATAATTCCTGCCTCCTGTAACTTCTCTGATTCGTTTCTTTTTAACTATTTCTTTCATCCTATCTTCTTTGTTAATTCAATCATGTCTCATATAGTTATTATTCCGTAAATATGCTTAGCTAATTCTCCGTCACTAGAGTTTTAGGTGAGCTACGAATTAAATCGAGTTTATATGTGATAACTGAATAATCAACCTTTACAAGTTAAATCGCTCTTGCAACATTATAACGACGAGTAATTAATTATAGGCCATAATTGATTTCTTGTATCTTGTAAATCCCGACCTAAGATCGAAAGCCTGAACGGATTAGACTCGTTGTAATCGATAGAATTCCCTAATAAGTAGCGAGAGTCCCTTAGGTGACTTCTAGGATAATTAGTGATCTGAGAGGACCGTGTCATTATTCTTTAACTCGTCTTAACTGATTATTTGGAAATCATATGTATGCATGTTTTGATTCGTGGTGATCCGACGACTCTGGTGCTTTTCTCTTATGGGCTATTAATTAGCTTTAGATTATGAATTTAATTAGACACCATTCATATTAAATCTATTGATAATTCGTGACCCGATAAGTTAATTGACTAGCTGATAATTTTCACCATGCCTCCCTGTGGAATCGACCCTAGTTACCGCTAGCTACCCGTTAGAAGTAATCTAGGTTTATTTTGATATTGGTGACGCGACTAATCTGTATCATTCTCTTCTCTAATACTGCTATTTTACACTATCCCATTCAATTTTCAGATCATGCAATGATTGAGTTAAACCTCAATCTTGTTCAAGATAAGTCTGGTAATGTAACAACCCGGATTTTCGATGACTTAAAATAATAGATAATGCGGAAAGTTATCTAAGTCATTTAATTAAAATTATATCAGAGTGTAAATAAATCCGGATCGCTACGGATCCTTACAATAATAAACGACTATTAATTACATAGTCTTGATTCACTTAGTACAAAATATAATTTATTTTTTTTTTTACTAAACATATTATTAAATCTCTCTCGCTTGATTCCCCAACGTCTTAGACCTGCACAAATATATAGAGTAGAGAGACCGCTGAGCGGGACAGCAACCAAACCGTTCAACTAATATCACCTCATACACATAAGATAATCATGTGAATAACAAATAATATGCTTATAAAAATATTAAAGGATATCACGTAACAAATAGTTTCCTTTAATTCAATTAATCAATATGTGAGGTGATGAAAACGGTAAAGTTTAAAAGATGAGACATTGACAGCCATTTGATTTTAAAATCATTTTTCACGTAAACAGAGAATAAACACACGAGTCGTGGCTCCTAGTAACACCGCTACTCCATATTGGCTTGCATCTCACCAATAGAAGTAACCTTAGTACCGACTCGTAGACCGAACCGATCTTATGAAGTTTACATCTCACCCACAAGGCTCAATTGGGCCCGAACTTCTATTATATTATACGTTTATTCAAACGGGGCTCTGGGCTGAAATGAAAGCTGATGATTACATTCTCTGCATCACCAAGAGGGAACCCGCAGTTTTCAGAATCCTGTTCTGCCCCCACTACCTAGGTGGTAATACTGATCAAGTACTTGTTTATATGTGCGCCACATACCCTACGCAGACTCTTGAACCGCAGAACTCACTGCCGTAGGACGACTACCTTAAACACTAGGTCGACTCTCGGACCGCAGCCTCCGAGTCTGCTTTTCATTACAAGTGCAGTCGAAACACCACGCATGGTAGGATCCAACACAAGCTATTCGTCCCAGACTCGCATCGTAAACTTTATATAAAAGTCGCCCGTGAACAAGTAGTATATTATTTGGTGACCTACAATAATTGGTCGGACTCATTTGAAACAGTCAAATCCTCAAATACTTACTTTCAGTGTGACAACGTTATACGTTAATCCTCAAGTGTCACCCGAAACATTATATCCCAAATATCGTAATATTTTTAAAATAGTAATTTCTTTAAAATCAAGTTTTATATAAAAATAAAATTTAAGGTATAATAATAATAAAATATTATTTTAAAATTTATAATTTTTGAAAAATATAAATTAAGTCGTACTTAGTCGATTTACAAAATTTTGACGTAAAATCATTTTTTTTTATATTTATAAATATCGTGTAAAAGTTTCGTAATAAAATAAATTCATTTACTATAGAAAATAAAATTTATAAATCTTTGCCTATATAAAAATAATAAGTGACTTTATTAAAATAAAACATTTTTCAAGTTACTAATTTAGTCTATATTATAATATATAAACGAATGTAAAAATACTAAAGAAAATTAAATATGACCGAAATTACAATTATATAAAATACATACAAAATATAAAGTACATAGAGTAAACATACATAACAAATAGAATTAAACATACATATGAAATACAATGAAAATGATATAAGTAAATTTTTATCATTTTAAGTTCTTTTATTCATTTTCTCACTTTCTCATATAAACAGAAATGTAAAGGTGATAAATAAATAAATTAAACAAGTGATAATTTAATCGAGTTGAATTTAATCATAATAAAATATCACGTAACATTTTTATATATACATAAGTAATTTAGTCATACAAATAAGCCTAAATATTTAAGTAAGCAATTTATTAAATTACTAACATAATATACTTATATATAAGAAATGTTGTTAGAAGAAAAGTTTGGTTACCTTAATAGCTACTATTTATTAACGTTATTAAGAATAGAAGGTCGAAATGAATTGACCCAAATACGGTACTAGAAAAGTGATCCCGCCAAATACTGGCCAGCTCCTCATTCCCGATGCTCCAATTATAAGAAAGGACGAATGAGTAAATATAATATATAGTACGGAATATATAGTATACTAAGTAGAAGTAGTAGTAAGTAAGAGTAGTAATATGCGTGTACGGAGTGTAGTGATATAGTATGTAGGGAGTATGGCGGTACGTAGGAAGTGCATGTTGTGTACTATATATATAGTGCTTAGTATGTAGTAGATAGGTATTAATTTGTAAGTATAGGTATGTAGGTGTGTGTAGTAACATATATAGTGGGTAGGTGTAGAGGTATAGTGAACATAGGGTGAGTATGTGTAGTGTGTAAATAATACTAGGTGAGCTTAGTGTGTAGTAACATAGTAATACGTGGGAGTTAGTTAAGAGACCGAGTCTCGGTCCATTTCTTGTACAAATGTTTTTCTTTCTTTCTTAAAAAGTTGAAATATAAGATTACGAGATTAAAATAATGGAAACGGTAAAATTTATTTTTAAAAATGAATTTGTGAGACGGTAAATAGTATTATGAGACAAAAGTTATAAGAAATCATTATTTTAAGAATTCGATAAATTATTTCTAAATTTTTTTACGAGACGAGAAAATATCAAAATGACAAGTCAATATTAAAAATATTTTCGAGTTTTAAACTTTATTTAACGAAAGATAAAATTTTTAATAATTCGATAAATAAATCCTCATGTTTTTAATAAAGAATAATTTGTAATTTAACGAAAATAAAATAGTTTTATTCACGAAAATAATTTTTCAAACGTTAAACTTGGTTTAAATAAATGTTTTAAAATTTTAACTCTATTTGAAAAATACGGGGTATTACAGGTAAGCCTTACAAACTTGACACCTGGACTCTTGATTTCAATGATTGTAATAATATGATTATTAATGAATGACCGAGCTTCTCATCTTGCCCTAGCTCTTCAACTTTTTTGTCTTATGCGCAAGTTTAGTCACATCCAAGCCATGGTTAAAAAATGGGCTATGGATAAAAGAACTGAGTGAAATAGGAAATGGACCGATTTTGATGACAAGCTGGAAACCGGTATGAATATTATTCTGGAAGGTGGTTCGGAGGATAAATATGATTTTGCCCATGAGGAGGCGAAGCAATTTGCTACGGCTGTAGAAGTTTTCTGGAAACAACGAGATAAAGTTAAGTGGGCGGAGCAGGGAGATACTTGTTCAAAGTTCTTCTTTAACTCCCTTAAAGGAAGAACGGCTCGGAACTTCATCTCTGGCCAGTATGATCATTCTGGGGCTTGGCAACCTGAGCCGAAAGGTATTAATGCTATCCTTTGAGAGCACTTTTCTGATGTTTACTCTTACAATTGCGATGATCCGCTTGCCAATATGTCCTATCATATGTACATGGAGACCTTTGGCATCATCTTTAGCAATGTAAAAAAAAAAATTGTCTTCTGATCAACACCTTCTGGAGCAACCCTTTACTGCACGTGAGGTGCGCATTGCTATCTTCCAAATGGGTGGCATGAAATCACCTGGTCCTGATGGCTTTCCAGCCATCTTTTTCCACAAGCATTGTGCTGTAGTTAAACATGATGTTACCAAGGCGGTTTGCTCTACCCTTAACTCTGGTCGGGTTCTCCGGGAATTAAATAGAACTTTCATCGCTCTAATTCCCAAAGTAACTAGCCCTACTAGTGCAGATCAATTCATACCTATTAGCCTCTTTAACGTCATAATGAGAATAACAACTAAATGCATTACTAATCGTTTTAAGAGCCTATTGGGTTCACTTGTGGGTGATTTCCAGAATGCGTTCGTTCCAGGACGTTCAATGAACGATAATATTATCATTGCCTATGAACTCTTCCATCACATCAACCATTGTTCTGTATCAGGAAGAAAGAATAAATTAGCTTTGAAGATCGATTTTAGCAAAGTCTTTGATAGGGTTAACTGGAATTTCGTTCGTCACATGCTGGAATCTATGGCTTTTCCGGTCAAATTCGTCAACCTCGTTATGAACTGCATCACTTCGGTCTCTTATGACCTCCTTATTAATGATTCTCCTAAAGTTCGAATCAATCCTGAGCGTGGTCTTAGGCAAGAGGACCCCCTCTCCCCGTTTTTGTTTTTCCTCTACACTGAGGTTCTTTCCGCCAATTTGCGTAAGATGCAGAAGATGAATGCCTTCCAGGGTATTCGTATTGCAAGAGGGGCGCCCCCCCATTTCACATCTCTTCTTTGAGGATGATGTAATCTTTTTTATGGAGGGTAACAAAACTGGTATTATTGAGAACCTGCATTTTGCAATTGCGGAATACTGCGAAGCCTCGGGCCAAGTTATCAACAAAGAGAAATCATCACTATATTTCAGCCCAAACACCACTCTCGATGTGGCCCGCTTCAACTACAAGGTTTTTGGTATTTCTTTGTCCGCTATTGTGGGCAAATATCTTGGTGTTTCTCATGAAGTCTCCCGGAACAGTAAGCCTTTCTTTAACAGCATCTTTGATTGCGTGGTGCGTCGAATATCCTCTTAGAATGGGTCATTTCTTTCTCCAGCTGGACGCCTTACTCTTATCAATTCTGTAATAGCCTCCCTCTCTGCTCACCTCCTATCGGTATTTAAAATACCGGTAAGTGTGGCAAATAGGATTAATAAACTGCTTGCCCATTTTTGGTGGGCTGGTACTAAAATTAGTAGGACTATCCACTGGCGAAGCACTTTGCACCTGTCCCTTCCAAGATCGGAGGGGGGGTTAGGTATTCGACACATTCAAAGTTTAAATCAGGCATTGCTTACCAAACTAGGCTGGAGAGCTATCAGCAACATTGACTCAATCTTCAACAAGCTCCTGGCTCTAATTAAAGTACCACTGTCATGTTCAGAATCTTAACCGTCTATCCACCACCCCCTTCGGGTTTTAGTTCCTAGGGCTGGAAAGGGATTAAATGGGGTCTCGATTTGGCCAAATGTGGTTTGGCCTGGTTGCCTGGACGTCCCAGCACTATCAACCCATCGACTACGAAGTGGGTTTATGGTGAATGTATGCCCACGCCTTAAAGCCCGGTTGCTCTTCGGGTGGTCCTTCCAATATCGCTGACCTTACTGATGGCTTTGGCAATTGGTGCATTGAGAAATTAAAAGATTACTATGAGGATCACTGGATTGACAAAATCCTCTCATGTTGTCTTCCCTTCTCCGATTGTAGGGATGATTTTTATTGGTACCACTCTCCATCTGGTAAGTTCTCTACTAAAAGTTCTTATAGAAATGCTCTGGATCCTTACCTTCAATAACAGCCTTCTTCTTTTGGTCTTGATGATAAGCTTCGATCCTTTTACGGTAAGTATCTTTGAAAAATCAATGGTCCCACCAAATGGAGAAACTTCTTATGGAAAATTATTAATAATGCCCTCCCAATTGGACTTGAATTCCAGCGTCGTAACCTATAGGTTCATTATGCATGTACTTTATGTGCCTCAGAGGCGATTGAATCTCTTGACCATGTTTTCCGAGATTGCCCTTTCTCCTCCCGTCTCTATCTGGGGTCGAATCTTGGCATTCGACCTAACACCTCCTAGCTTGATTTACGGCATTGGATCGTTGACTGGATTATCTACCTTACCAAACTGGACCGAGATCCCTCGCGTGATTCTCGGGCATCACATTTTGTGGCAATCCTCTGGACTATTTGGATCATTCGAAACAGAACCAAATTTCAACACCTTCGTTGCAGTGCCCATGGGGCTATGACCCTCTTAAAGGAGCACTTAGCCGTTATCCCTTCCAAAACCAATTTACGGGGCTCCTTACGCGACCGTGACCAACCTTCAAGTGTTCGTCTTGGCCTACCTATTAGGATTATTGGGATGCCCAGCACTTGCTCTGCGACTCATATCAACACAGATGCAGCATGGAAGGGTTTGACTTTGGCGGCGGGTGGTTGGATTGCTTTCTCACCCTTTGGGACTTGGCTCGCTAAGGTTTTCATGAAGTTCAAAGTCGCGACTCCGCTTTAAGCTGATGCTCTAACCCTTCTTCCTGCAACTTTATGGGCGCGTTCTCAAAACCTTCTCCGTATCCACCTGTTCACGGACTGCCTTGGCCTTTTTCAGCAACTTGGAGGCCTCGAAGACTTCTCCCCATACACTAGTACAATTTTTAAGTTATCTTTTTTAGGTCTTTTCGTTTTTTCATTGTGTGGATGTTTCTTTTATTCCGAGGGGGCTTAACCTTGAGGCTCATGGCCTAGCTGCTGCCATTGAAGGTTAGCCCCTCTCTTTCTTTCTTTGCTGGTGAAAAAAACAATCTTTGTATATGATAGCAGAACCATTTAGAGGCCGTCATAAAATAAAGTCGTTAACAAGGATTGATTAGATCAAACATTTAAATTTCATCTTGCCTCTTTGTGGAATCGATCCCGGCCTTCCATGACTTCATTAGTTAAAGATTCTATGGTTATTTTTTAGAGGTCTGCAAGAGCCTATCAGAACCTCATGTCTAGCTGTCTCACCCTAACTTTGGGTGTCGATATTGCGTCCGACCAACCGTGTATGGCCACCGATGATTGGGATACCCTTGATACTCATGTGGGTGATGTGCCCATTTACTTGGAAAATCGAGACACAGACTTGGTCCCCAAAGAAAAATTCACTGATTAGGAACAAATTAGTGTCGAGGAAGAGGTTGTTGCCACGACTCCTAATAATGGGTCAGGAATGACGGTGGATGTCCTCGCTACTGGGCTAGGAGGGGTACCCGCCCATTGAAGAGCTGGATCGCGGCCATCGTATTAGGCAACCGTCCTCTACCTTACCTGATTACATTGTGGAGACCACTTTGCTCGACAATTGTCCATCTAACGCATCTCAGGTCACTGTGTCGGCATCGTCCTCATGTACTCCCTATCCTATAGGGAATTTTATTAATTGTGAGAACTTTTCTATGGATCATCGTGTCTTCTTAGCAGCTATAATTGCTCATAAAGAACCCCATAATTTTTAAGAGATCGTTCAGGATGAAGGTTGGCGGGCTGCCATGGAACGTGGACAACGAAGTTGTTGCCTCCCGGGAAGAAATAAAGCTCTTGGTCGTAAATGGTTTTACAAGTTTATAAACAAGTATAAGTCCACGATTGAGTAAGTTAATGCACATTTGGTGGCTTTCAGAAACCATCAAACGGAGGAGGTGGACTATGATATTTCAGATGAGATGTTTGCTCTTGTGGTGAAAGTGAGTACGGTTTGTACTTTCCTTACCGTGGTGGCTAATAAGAATTGACACCTACCTCAGATGTATGTGCATAATCCACTGTTGCACGGGAATTTAGATGAGGGAGTATATATCCTATCGCATTCACTCTGACCCAACCCGGCACAGTGTGTCTTCTCAAGAAGGCCTTGTACGAGCTTAAATATGCACCTCGTTATTAGTTTGCTAATAAACTTGGTAACTTTTTGAAACAATATGGTAATAATAAATAGTAATAATAAAAAAATTACTATTTTTTTTTGCCAGCTGGAGAAACAAGTTTAACATTCTTTTCGCGCTTTGTTGGCTATTCCATAAGCGCGTTTATTAAAGAGTCTATGGATAAAATTAATAGAAATGCAATGAAAATAGGTTGATGTCTCCAAGATATCATCCAGCACTCGTCTGAGATCGTTTCTATAACTGTTCGGCATGTGCAGTGCTTCAATTAGTTTCAAACAGTCGCTGGCAATGTTGAGATGAAGAATGTTTCTTCTTAGATCCCAGTTGCAGGCGTTCAGTATGGCGATGGCCTCAGCATAAATGGGTGAGACTGCTCTGAAAATGCTAGCAGCTTCAGCAAGGATGCGATCGTGAGAATCGAAAAGATAGAACCCAACCACCACCAGCCTTGTAATCAATGGTCCAGGAAGCGTCGACATTAATGCTAAGTGCCTCACAACATGAGGATACCCCAATCAGTTGTAAAGGTGTGCCATTCTGGAGATTTATAGCAGGGCAGTGGGATTGAGAATCCTGGTTCTCCGCGGAGTCTCTATTAGAGCATGGTATTGACTGCAGATTATTAATCTCATGCAAGGCGAAAGGCAGAGGTGTAAGGGATCCCTTGAAGATATGATTATTCCTAATTACCCAGAGTATCCACAGTGTACCCATAAATTTACAAAGAAGCCAATCGCCATCATTCCTTGTTATCAAATAATAAATCCACTTAGTAATCCACAAGTTTAAGTCAATAGTAGTAGCAGGCTCACAATTTATACCTAGAGGACCACATGACCAGAACCTGGATGCGAGGGGGTAGTCCCTGAAGAGGTGCGACAAAGTTTCAACTTTCTAATCACCGTTGTCATCACATTGTGGACAATTGTATTGGAAGGGGATACCACGTCTCATGAAGGCAGCACTAGTAGGAAGGCACTTGTGAAGAATTTTCCATAGAAAGATTTTCCATTTCTGAGGACATCGGAGCTTCCACAATGTCTTTTGTAGCTTAATGTCTTGTGATATCCTCAAACTGTTAGGATTAGCGTGGTCATCCTAGTGTCGATTAAGGGCCAGCTTGTACCCGGATTTGATAGTATAGTTACCATCCGAAGTATCATGCCAATAGAGCTTATCGTGATTGTTAGTATAGCGGATGGAGAGTCTTTTTACAAAATAGCTTAATTTACTAAAGATGAATTAAAAAAAATTGTACGTGCTCTAGTTTATTATTTGATTGACATTAAGAGCATAACTTATCTATTTACGGGGTTGGATCATGGGTGAAATAGGATCCTAACTGGAAATATGGGGGTGGGTTACCCATGAGGACGAATGGTTTAGTGGGGTGGAAAAGAAGAGATGTTTTGTTGAGGAACCACCTAGCAAGTGAGCAACTAAACATGAGTGAAGCATATTAGAAGTACGTACGGCCCAGTAGCAGTAGCGCACACCAAATTAAAGGACGAAGAAAAAGTAGGGACTATGGAGAGATTCCCATGTCGCTCTCGGTAGTGGTAGTACTTGGACAAGAGAGAGAGTGAGTGACCTCCTTCCCATCACCATACCATCATCTTTTTATTATTCACTCACTTGATAACGACAACCAATCTCAATTCTCAATCATTTCTCTTCTGCTTTTTCCCCAAATTCATTCCTACTACTTCTACTGCTACTTTGTTGTTTTTTATGTTTTCATCTTACTTAGATCTGCAACCATGGCTTCTTCCACTAAAGAACGCGACCACTTCGTTTACACCGCTAAGCTAGCTGAGCAAGCTGAACGCTACGACGGTCTTCTTCTCTCCTCTCTCATATCTCCTCTTCACTTCTTCATTTCCTTTCTTTCTCTGCTAAACGTGTTTCCACACAAATTCGAGGTCTCCGTCTCACCTCATTTTGAAACTCCATGAATTAAGTTATAATGATTCATCCTTTTATTTTGCTTTCTTCATCATTCCTTGCTTCTAATTTGCTTTCAGTCCATCGTTGTTTTGCTGTTTATGTACTAACCTTATTTTCATGATTGTTGAAAATGCCTGATTTTTTAAACGCCATGAATTCTGTTTTGGTTCATCGTTTTATTTTACTGGATTTAGTACCTTTTTTTGTTTCTAATTTGCTTTGAATTCGTGATTTTTGTGCTTTTTTCCCTGCTTTTGTCGTGGCTGCTGATTACGAAGAAGACTTTCTGTCTGCTGATCAATTATAGTAATTCAAATACTTGATTTTAATGAGTTCAGAAAAATCGTGCTGAAATTAAAAGATGATTTTTAAAATTTGTTAACGTTGTCCTTGTTTCGGTCTCATTTATTTTGTGTGTCATTTTTTGTGTTCAATGCATTAGATGGATTATGCAATTTGAGATAAATAAAATTATTTTCTTTTCTACTGAGTTTTGTAGTTATATGAAAATGTCGTGCATGTTCGATTTAGATCAAGAATTCTGTCTTAATCTGAACTGATTGGAACATGATTTTACTACTGTGTGCTCAACATTCATTTAAAAATGCAATTGTTAATATCCCCATGATAAAGAGATATCGTCTGCTGAGAAATTGGTGATATTTTTAGATGTCATAGAAGTATGTGAGGTTTGCAACTTATGAGGGTGCTGAATGTGATATTGTTATCTGAATTGTTGTTCAGAAATGGTGGAAGCGATGACAAATCTAGCAAAGCTTGATGTGGATTTGACAGTGGAGGAACGGAATTTGCTGTCGGTTGGGTATAAGAATGTGGTAGGTGCAAGAAGAGCATCATGGAGAATTCTATCTACGATTGAGCAGAAGGAAGAGGGGAAAGGGAATGCACAGAATGTGAAGCGGATTAAGGAGTATAGACAGAAAGTTGAGACTGAGCTTACCAACATTTGTAAGGATATCATGACTGTCATCAATGAGCATCTCATTCCGTCTGCCACTGCAGATGAATCCACTGTTTTTTACTATAAGATGTAAGGGCCTCGTGGTTTAAGTATCAAGTATGTTGAAAAAAATGAGATAGCAGTGTTGGATGATATAGAGATTAGTATCCAACTTTGTCGTGCATTTTAAAATATCTAGCCTATTTTGGGGATCTGTATAATGTATACGAGAGAGTAGTATTGAAACTTAGTATCACCTCACAACGCCGTCTTATAATAGGCTTGCATGGTTGTGATTGGTGTGCCATTATTTGTGTTGCAGGAAAGGGGATTACTATAGGTACCTGGCTGAGTTTAAGTCTGGTAATGAGAGGAAGGAGGCTGCTGACCAATCCAAGAAAGCTTACGAGGTATGTCTGCTCATTTTGTTACAAGTTTCCTTCTTGTGTTGTTCTTATGCCACGAGTGATTTGGTCGGAACATTGATTATTTCCCAATTAAGGGTCCGATTACTAGGGTTAAATACAGAAACCTTAATGATCCTCTTAAACCTTGACCAAAACCTGATGTTTTTTAGTCTCTAGTTGAGATCACAGCGGGAAATGAATGACTATAGTTATCATTATATTGGTACTCGTAATCTACTCCTCTTTTATATTCTTCATGTAAAACTCTTAAGCAAATTTTTCTTCCTTTACATTTGCTGTCTATTGTCATACATTTGTATTACACTCTGTATACAAGTATTTCCATTGAATTTGTTTTATGATATTTCTTCATCTTCTATCCTTTTTGACGATATTTCCTTACAATCTGGTATAGACATTTCTTGTGGTGTGTCGTGTGCTGCAAGTTATATGCAGTGTTTTGCGTTTCAATTATGGTCTGCTCGAACTTTTTGTTGTGCAGTGGGTTGTTTATTTTGTCCGATCATTTGCATGTCGAAAGACAATTAATGCAATTAGGGTATGGAGTTTATATTGGGTAATGTTTAGCGTGAAACAGATTTTCATGGGTGCTTAATGAACTGAAATCCAGAATTTACTTGCACCAAACCAAATTAGTTTAGTGGTTTTTGTTTTGCGAACTTGCTTTTTTTTGGCATTGAACAATGAACATTACAATACATCAGTCAAGTATCCTCAAAACGTTTTGGGAAGCCATAACAAGTTGAATGTGCATTTGTCAATGTAAGAAGTTAAGAACCACAAATATGGTAGCTAAGCTGGCTGGATGAAGCCAGATATTGATAGTCAAACATATACAGAGTATGTTGTATCATGCGACAATAGTAAAAATTTGCAAATTATGATAAAAAGTAACCATTTTAGGTTAGTTAGTTACCACTTTCAGATAAATAGTTACCACTTTTTCATATTAAAACATTCACTATTTAACTTAAAGTTGTCACTAAATAACATAAAGTGATAACTTTTTACCATAAATGACTAGTTTTAAGGTTTGTCGCACGGTACTAACGGTTGTATACTATAATTTGTGATGAATTCATCCTCTTTTCAATTTCTTATTTTGTTTGCTTATTTCTGATATCCGATTTTGTTTGCTTATTTCTGTAGAGTGCAACCTCCACGGCTGAGGCTGAATTGCCCCCTACACACCCCATTCGATTAGGATTGGCCCTAAATTTCTCTGTATTTTATTATGAGATTTTGAATTCCCCTGAAAGGTTTGTTCTCCCCTCTTTTCTTAAAAAGAGTGAGTTGTTGTTTCTTCGTGCTTATTATGATTCTATATCCTTCTTTCTTTCAATATTTTAGGGCATTCCACCTTGCCAAGCAAGCTTTTGATGAAGCTATCTCAGAACTCGACTCTCTAAATGAGGAGTCGTACAAGGATAGCACCTTAATCATGCAACTTCTCAGAGACAATCTCACATTATGGACCTCTGATATTCCAGATGAAAATGGTAATTTCCTTTGTACTTTACCTAGTCTTGATCGTTGTTCGTAATGGAACCAAATTTAAGTCCTATTTCATTTCAATTGTTTAGTCCTATCTGAAAGATAGTTCGTTAATTAACATCAGTATTAAATACAAGGCTAAGGTGTGAACACTAGGTTGTCAGATCCTAAATTACAAGATATGCTAGCTATACAAAAGATACATGGTTGACTAAATATACAACAAAATATTGGCATATTCTATTACTTTCAAGAATGTTACTGTATTCTTGAAAGTACTCCCTCCCATCCATTTCATGCTTTACATAAGGATTTTCACAACTTTTAAGAAAAACGGTGAAAGTAAGGGTATTATTTGTAAATTAAGTGTGTTATGGGTCTACCAAACTTTAAAGTAAGGAAAAAGGAGTGACATTTTGAGTAATTAGAGGAAATATATGAGGATTATAAGGTAAAATCTTTTACCAAAAGGGGAATGTAAAAAATTGAATGGATTGTCCATTTATAGTAAGTGTAAAGAATTGAATGGATGAGAGGGAGTAATAGAATATTGTATAGTATTCAAGAATGTTACTGTATTTCTTCAAAGAAAAGAATGTTACTGTATTGATTAGTGCTACTATGTTCTGAAGATTCCAGAATTGTCTTCCCTGTTTTGCTCATTCTGCATTTTGTCTTGCTGTGTTGATCCACCTGTCAAGCCCCCTGTATTTGATGCTCGTGTGTGCATGTTATTTATATTATGTGCTAAGGAAGGATAGGTGATTGATCTCTGAAAGTAAAGAGACATAAAAGACCTATGTTACTTTCATAGTTGGATACCTCGGTTTGCTGAATGTTGCGTGTGAAGCACTCCACATCATCACTTGATTTTATGCCAAAATTATGAAACTTTAACTCTGCCGTCTCCAACACTTGCAGCCAAGTTGGGGTACCATATGATTACACAAGAGAGTAATATGTGCACGGTTATCAACATGTCACTTTAAGTGTATCATTATTGATGGAAATCGTGAAATATGTTTCTATGATAATATTTTAAGTCTGACAAGGGATGTAAATGACCAATCTTGCATTATCATCAGTACATAAAATTTACTTTATACTTTATTTCCCTTGTCCGTTCTGAAAGGCCGGTCCCAAATCTTTTTGGGACTAAGGCTCTGATGTTGTTGTTGTTGTTGTTGTTGTTGTTGTCCTGAAAGGACTGACTACGATTCTTACTCACTGATTCTTTCAGATGATATTCAGAAGGTTGATGGAGTTGGAAAAGCCCATGGTGGTGATAATGCTGAGGTTGGTTTCACTCTCCTTAACCATAGTTTTGTTCGATTGCTGATATATTTACAAGTACACTATCTAATATTCTTAACCTTCTGCAGTGAATCGGCATAACTTGATCAACAAGGTCGTGTTGTTATATAGCTAATCATAAGAGAAGATGAATGAATGGGATGTTTATGTTATTTTGCTTTCGGTAGCAGGGCATTTTTTGCCTTGTAGGCTATATGAGAAGCATATGGTTCACTTCAAATATGGTATCGTCCGATTTGTGTGCCATTTGCTTTTCTACTTGCTGCCCTTGAAGATAAAGTTTGAGGAGTGGTTCACTGTTGAGGCTATGAGTCAGTTTCCAGCCAATCTGGTGTATTTTCTTTGATTGAGAATTGTTCTTTGTTTTATTTCTATACCTTCTCAAATTTTTATTATCAAAATGTGCACATTTTTGGCATGAAATTTGCGACTCATTATGTTCTCATTTCATTTTCTCGGTTGTGCTTGCTGAATGCCACAAACGATGATTGTTATTGTTGAATGGAGTGACACTGGTGATTGTGGTTCCCAGTGGCTCTTGCTCTTGGACAAGGGGTGTTGTACTGCAAAGTCTGCAATAAGTATGTTCCAGGAATCAATGATTATGCTCTAAGGTGATAGCGCCTCGTATATAGTCATATACTCATATGATAGACAACAACAATACTCTCATCGTAAGTGTGGAGTCTTAGGGTACACCTTAATTTCATTAATATCTCCACCATAACTATCACACCCACAAAATTCATAACCTGTCACCAGCGGGCAGCGGCCAGCGGCCCACGCCATGATTAAAGGTCACGTTTTTTTAACTTAACTAGTTTAAAACCCGTGATAAAATTAAGGGTTTGAATAAGTAGGACTATCGGAGGATTTGTTTTTGATCGTATTACACAAAGTATAAATGTCACCAAAATCAATCTTTTAGTGATTGACGTAGTTATTATTGACTAAAGTTATGAATGACTAATGACAAACGTGAAATATACGAAATGACGTAGTTATTATCGACTGAAGCTATGAATGACGTTGTTCATCCTAATACGGTGTAGTTATGATTTATGAATGACAAATGGCAAACGTGAAATATATCAAATTCTAAAGTTACTCTACAATATTTGGTGATCTTATCGACAAATTTTTTTTTACGAATAATAAATATTCTCGGTTTCAAATACATTCGTCAATGAGAAATTACACGCAACAATCAAAATATGCACTGAATCATATGTGGACTACACGTATGTATGCAAACTGTTCGATAAATATGGTGTTCAATTTTGCCTGAAGAAACTGCAACGGAAGAAAGGTAATACATCAAACACACCGTTGTTAATATACATAAAGTAGTCGATTAGATGCATTGCCTAAGTTCGTGTATAATGCTGATAGAAGCAGAACATGCTCGCAACAGTAGCATGAACTCAACTATCAGACTTGGCAAGTGACTAAAGCTTAGCACTGGAACGTAAAAAGATTCTGGATTTGATGGTTGCTTGAATGATTAAACATCGCATGCAACCTTCCTTGACTGAGTTTAAGAGCTGGAATGCAAATTATTCAAAGTTGTACATCATTACCTCAGCAAAACACTATTTCAATTGAGCATGCAATTGAACATTTGTCCTCAGCAGCAGTGTGGATTGCATGTTCAATTTCAGTACTTTCTCCCTATAAATAGGGTGGTAAGTTGCAATGTTAAAGGCATCATTCAGAGTATAATCAAAGTTTAACATATAAAAAAATCAATGGCAGAAGAATTTGTGTATCCCTCTACCTGTGTGATGCATAACATGCCATACTCTATTGAAAATCGTAATAGAGTAATTGGCAAATGTTTTGCTTGTTTGAGGGATGAACTTCGAAGGCTCGACTACCCTATCAGGCAAGTTTGTCACGTCTGGAATAACCTGAACTTCCTGAAAGCTATAGTCCTGGGTCGTGCATTTGTAAAATAATCATCCATATTTTTCATGTAATATAATCGGGTGGTTAGTGACCTTTATCTACAATACTATCTCATAGTCTCTACGGTTAATATAATCCGATAACACCATCACTTGCATTACTCGACGCTTAAATAATATAGGTTTTGTTAACAATATGGTATGAGATAATGACTTGTTGCTACTGTTGAAAATTAGATTAAAAGAAAGATGCAGATGTAATTGTTGTAATGGTAACAGAAGAAAGTTGTGCAGTAATCAGAAAATTAAACGGTGTCGATACAATAACTGCATGATGAGTTCTTGTTCATCTAAACTACACATGACATTAGGAATTGTATAGATTCGATTCCTACCTTACATGCGAAAATACTTCCTTGTAGACAACGTTCGTTGTTATAGGACATACAACATCTAACGCTGTCTTATCGGATGGTATTAATATTTTCAGCCCACGTCTGATCGTAACCCTTGATATAGCAACATACAACTGTCCGTGTGTGAAGACCGGTCTAGGTAAATAAAGTCCAACGTGCTTTAGTGATTGACCTTGACTCTTATTGATCGTCATTGCGTAACATACTGCAATTGGGAACTTTCGCCTCTCGAATTTCACGGGGAACTTCGTATCGTCAGATGGGTTGACAGTGAGCCTTGGAATGAAAACCTTCATACCCTTAGTCGTTCTAGATATAACGATTGCTGCAATTACTCTATCTCCCAAATCTATCACCACCAATCTAGTACCGTTGCATAGTCCATTAGCCTGGTCTTTGTTCCTCAACAGCATGATAATGCATCCAGCTTTCAGCGTTAGTCTGTGGTTAGGTAGTCCGGAGCATTGAATCATGTTAAGAAACTCCGTGGAATAAAGGTCGTGTATTACAACACTTGTCTTGCCTTTGCTAATTTAATCGGAACTCAAGTACGTTCTCTCATCACCGGGAATCAGAGAAAGGATATAGTTATTTACTTCTTCTACGACGTCGTTAGTTGGTGCTAGAATGACTCTTTCCTGGAAGTATTCAGTGTCCTTCAAGTTGCGGTCCAAATTGGGGTATATTGACTGAACAATGGCCGATATTGAATCTCCTTCATCTTCAATAGTAATGTCCTCAGGCAGTTTTATATCTGCTGTTCTGTCATTAGGTCCACCAGCAGTTCTGTCCCCGACATTCAGAATCCATTCTGAGAAGTCACTCAACTCTGCATTCTCCTTCTCGGTTCGTCCTGACTCGAGTCTCTTGTTCCGAGTTAATTGGAGAATTTGAGTGTAAACAAAGAACCACTGCTGTCATTAGGGATGACAACGGACCGGATCAGCATGGATCCAGATCCGCACCCCTAGTAGCGGATCCGGATCCGGTCCGGATCCGACGGAGCCCAAAAAAGTAGATCCAGATCGACCGGATCCGGATCGGATCCGCGGATCCAATTTCTTACCTAAATTCTACAAATTTTTTAATTAATACGTATTTGCGACCTACTCCCTCCGATTACCTGTGTTCTTCCCCTTTCTTTTTGGGGAAGAAAATAAGGAGGGAGTAATTATATTAATAGAATAGGAAGAGTGGAATGAAAAAGTAAGAGAGAGAAATATTATATTAATTAAATGAGAAAAAGTAGAATGAAAAAGTAGGAGAGAGGAATATTATATTAATTAAATGAGAAAAAGTGTGGTGGAAAAGTAGGAGAGAGGAATATTATATTAATTAATGAAGATGATAAAACTTTCCTTAAATGGAAAGAGGGAAGAAAATCAAACTCAGCCCAAAAAGGAAATAGGGAAGAACATAGGTAATCGGAGGGAGTATTAATTTTCATAATTTTATAAATAAAATCGGATATAAAGGTCATAATTAAAGATTAATAAACTAAAAGAAAAAAAGTCTTAGAAATAACCAAAAAAACACAAATTAAAGTTCCAAGTTTTTTATTATTGTTAATTTTTTAATAAAACGGATTTGCAGATCCGGATCCGGATTTACTCATTAAGATCCAGATCCAGATCCGTTTAAAGATAGTGGATCCGGATCCAGATCCATATCCAACGGATCTCAAAATTTAGGATCCATATTCGATCCGTGCGGACCGGATCTTGCGGATCTGGATCGGATCCCGGATCCGTTGCCATCCCTAGCTGTCATAATTTCACTGACAATAAAATATGTAAAGAATACATCATAGAAGGGATAATCAAGTTGTCCGATAATTATGTCATATCCGGTATAATGTCGGATGGTTAGCATGCACTGCATAATATAATTGAGGCAATATACGTTTTAAAAATATGGAAAAGAATATGTACCTTGTGATAAGCTAATCGTACACCTATCAAAGATAACCAACTTAGGTCTAACTAAAAATATAGCTAGGAAAGTCAGGATTGTATCCACAAGGAGACAAATAAATTCTACTCGCAATTAAAGTTTATCTGAGTAACCAAATCAGGGGGGTTTTGTTTTTGTGATTAACTAATCTAAGGCCTCGGTTTGGTTCATCCGGGAACTTATTTCCTGGAGGAAGTTGCAATTACCAGGAAGTTACTTCCCACATCAACTTCCCGAAAATTTGCAATATTTGTTTGGTTGACATCCTGTAATTCACACTTCCCAGGAATTGAATTACTGCATCTTGTTTGGTTAACTCGAGCTAATTCCCATGATTTTGATTACAATTACTATTATGCCCTTTATTAATTAAGGGTATAAAACTTATTATTTTTTTCCAGCAACTTATAAAATATCTAAAATTGTCTTCCCTATAATATGTTGTCGTAATCAAATTACATTAAAAAAACGAATGACAAAAAAATATATTATATAACAAGATCGAAGAAAGTAATTTACTATGAATGATTTTGGCGGGTAAAATGCTTTTTTTTAGAAGAAGACAATGAAGAAGAGTTGAGAGGAAACCGTAGATGGAGAATTGAATGAGAAATTAGGTTATAAAGTGAGAAATAGATGAGTAAAGAAGGGTAAAAAAGTCATTTGAAGAAATTGGGATGTGGGAAGTGCAACTCACCGAGGAGGGGGGGTCGGTGAGCAACTTCCCGCATCATGCAGGAATTGGAACTGATGGAGTAAGTTTGAGTTCCCCATTTTTGTATTTTTGGGGTAACCAAACAACTCCCCAGGAATGCAATTCATGGGATGTTGCAATTCCCGGGAAGTGAGTGGGGAACCAAACGAGGCCTAAAAGTAGTGAAGGAAGAGAAGTAAAAAGAAGAATAACTAAAATAAATAAGATGAGTAGGGATGAATAAATATAGAGAGAAAACTAGGATTGTCGGTTCACTACGAGTTTCATATGGTCACGGTCTAGGTCACAGGTCTATCGCGGATATTGGTCTAAGGGGTAATGAAAAGGTCCTTCCGGTCCGCTATTCACCCTAGCATGCGTCTAAAGGCTTTCGATCTTATTAGGGCATACCAATGTGTTGTAGCAGGTCTAACTTTTACCATGCTTCCGATCTTAGGTTCAAGTTTACCGAATTTAATTAATCAATCATGCGCATTAACTGACTAATCGCGATTATATGCTACAATTGACAACTCAGACACAATATCATTGACAAATCTATAAATTATTTAGCGACCACATTCAATTCGGAGATCCCCTAAATCCTAGCGAAGAAAATTAGCTACTCATAATTAAATCAAGAACAACATTATTAATAAACGATTTTACTAGATTAAACTTGATGAATGATAATAAAATTGCGACAAGCATAAAACAAAGATTAAGAACGATTAAGAACGATTAAGCACGAAGAAGAAGGAAGAAGAATGAAAGATTAGATTAAATTACCAAAAGGAATGAAGGCGATTCGAATGTTGCAATCTTACAATAACCGAGTTTCTAAGAGAGAAATTAAACTAGAAGCAAAATAATTCTAGGAGAGATTTTGGAGTAAAAGTCTAAGGAGAAGTAAAATAGAATAATGAAGAAGTATCAAAGTTTGGCTGAAACTCTCCTTAAATACACTTGGGAAGAATTAAAACTGATTAGGAAACTGCTTCTTCAGCACGAAACTCGTCCGCGGCCCAGAAAATAGTCGGCCGACTATTTTAATAGTCGGTCGACTAATATTGACTCATTTGACTTCTACAGAATTCCCAAATAGTCGGTCGACAATTCATACTGTCTGTCGACTATCGTCATGGTCGGTCGAATATTCTGATAGTCGGCCGACTATGATTGACCCATTTCTGTTTCAGCTCTTTCCAGCTTCGTTTTGGCTCGGTTTTTGTTCGTTTTGGCTCCTATGACTTTCGTTCTTGCAAAAGGACAAGACACACCACAAAGTAGCCAATTCGGGACAAAATAATAGCTTTCACTACTCGATAAGTATGAGAATGCACGTATAAAAAGCATAAAAAGTGTATATAAAATACGCGCATCACCTTGCAATATCTCCAGAGAGGAGATGAGCAAATAGATGCACGAACAATGTCTTGTCGGCTTCCCTTTGGTACAATGGGAAGAATTTCCTAAAGTCCGTGCCTAGAACAACGACTTTACCTCCGAAGGGTTGGTCCATGTCACCGTCCGATGCAAATCTTGCAATATCACGTAGACTACGATCTAACGCCTCGAAACAATGTCGATGAACCATCGGTGCTTCGTCCCATATAATGAGTTTAGCTCGTAATATGAGTGCAGCAAGGTCCGTTCCTAGTTTAATTCCGGAACATGTTGAATTTTCTTCAATGTTAATCGGTATGCTGAAGCGGGAATGAGCCGTCCGACCACCCGACATTGGTATGACAGCAATCCCGTTGGACGCTACAGGTAGAACAATTTCCCCTTTCCTTCTGAGGGCAGCGCACAATGTTCTCCATATGTACGTTTTAAATTCACCGTCCCACCGTAACTGTAGAGGAAGAATAATCCCTCGTCAGAATGTCGAACTGCGCCCATTATTTCGTCGTATACATGCCTCTGTTCGTCAGTAAGAGAGTTCATACAATTGTCATGTATTGTAGCCTGCTCATCAAGATCGTATGAGAGTTCATCCGAAATTAGCCTATTAGTATGAACTGAAGCTAACTCGAAATCTGGGAAAGACATGTTTTCGAACTTCAGTAAACTACTTCCGTTACGTTGCAATGCACGTTCTACTTCAGCTAGTGCATAATTCTGTAACTCTTCGTTGCTCATCTGCAAATCTATTGAACCAAAAAAAATAAAAAATTAAATGTGTAACGTAGCAAGTCCGAATTCTATAAATTATGTGCAAATAAAAAGAGATTGAAAATATCACCGTATTTACATAGTTGAGTACACCTCAAGTGTAATATATCTTCGCTCAAGAAATGCCAAGTCTTCTCCCACACATATTCCGGTTTGATCAAGGAACCAGAGAAAAGAAGAGTTGCAAATAAGTTATGAAAAAAATACCCTGATCTCCAATGGCTTGCTTCCTCTATAGCGTCAATGTATTCCTTGTCATCGCCAAGTAGACCAAGGGCGTAGCAAGCGTCTTTGAAAGTCGGGTGAATGACACCGTTAATGGTTATGATGTCCTGGTAAGATGTGGGACCTCTAACAAAATTGAGGAGGGTCCTCATATAATATATCTCACCACCTGTAGGTGACATATGGAACATTCTACCTAAGTTGAATCCTTGTTTTCTAGGAGCCCACTCCTTCTCCTTGGCGTGCCAGATGTACCTGTTTGGGAACTCTGAGTATGTAAGGTCACGACCATCGGTTTTTTTTATTGTAGTCAAGCCAAGCCGTGAATTTAGTACGTTCACCACTTGATCGAGCCATGACTTCTTCTAACGGGTCGTCATCATTGAAGACAACATTCTGCTCGTTTGGCAGATGGTAATCGAGTCGTAGCACTACTGGCGGAGTTCTATAATGTATATCGAAACCAAAAATCCTCCAAACGGCTTCACACGGAGATATGTAGCGGCAGTCATAGTACTCTTTGATTTGATCAACTTCGCATGTTTTCCCTCTAACTAAAGCACCTACAGTTACTCTATCATAACCCTTGTTTATGTATTTGAACAGGTACTTGATAGACCTACCCTGATTACACCATTCTACGTTTATATGTGCACGGTAACGGATTAGTAAGTAACGGTTGTAGGGAACAACGAATCCGTTGTGAACAGGTACGCCACCACTATCCACTGTAATTCCATTGTCTGCCTTCTTGTAGATTGGATAACCATCTCCGTCGATAGTGGTGCGGTCACTAAATGGTCTTGGAAACCTCTTTGTGCAAACACCATCCTGCAAACATACTGCCTTAGGATTTGCAGGACCATATGGTCCATGTATCATCAACTCGGAAACTGCATTGAATAGAACCAGATTGTCATCTTTATCCGGTAGTTCTGCACTGATGATACCGTTTACGTTCTCAAAGATAGGGAACTTATCCTCCCGGTGGAGAAATAGTAGTATATGCGCATAAGGAAGACCTCGCTTCGGAAATTCAACGGTGTATACAACTGTGACATATAGAAAAACAGACATGAGGCAATGTGGGATGTATATTAATAAACTACGTGATAAAATATTTTCGGAATAAAGATTCATGACGTACATGAAAGATATGTTGTTATAATTCAAGTGCCATTGTCACTTAATTGAATAACGTTTTTCCGAAGGTAGCAATACATCCGGGTAACCCGTCATAAGGACGAAACATTGATAGTGAGGTAAAGTATTGTAGGTGATATAAAACACAACTTATAATTAAGAATTCGACGAAAACAGGATTGTCAATCAATAATATATAATTATAGTACTACCCGCCCTTGTTCTACCAAAGATTAGTCCGTCCTTGCAGTCCTTGATCAGTTGCTCGAGTTTCATTCTAAAAACTCTAGTAAGGATATCAAGTCTGTGTTCACTTCGTACGCCCTTCGACTTCACAAATCTGGTTATTTCTGCCCATTTTGGATTGCAAGTGAATGTGATAAACAAATTTGGGTAACCGGACCGCTTACATATGGCCATCGTGTCCTGATAAGTCTCCTTCATGTACCATTTCCCCCAAGAAAACTGGACGGAACAATGTAACGTGCGCCTGAAGACCCAGGTTCTGTTGCCCCATTTTCAACCGACGCAACTAGTCGTTTGTAATTTTCTGATCTCAATTTAGGCTGATTAAGCCTAAAATATAAGAGCCTTTGAGCTTCGACCATAGTGTAGCCGTCAACACAGAACTGCTGGAAAAGATTGGTTGCGTTTAATATCGTTGGTGGCTCGACGTGAACTGGTCTATCCATGATCCAAAATGCGAACCATTCCCTCAGTGTCAGCTTATTCCTTCCAGTTTCTGGATGTTTAGATGCCGCTATTTATTGTTCACTGTGAGCAATGCCCATACGTGGACCATCCTCGCCACGCGGGAAAAGGAACGAGTACTGAAGGGAAATGTAAGATGGTTGTAGTTCTAAAATTCGTTGCAGTCTCCCAGACCTCTCCTCGACAATGATATCTCGATTGTCTATTGTGTCCTCAATGTCACCAACAATTAGAGCGACAACTTCAGAAACGGATGACAAGTTGTATATCCTGCCATCGACATGCCTGCCACTGATAAGTTGGAGCCTAACCTCGTCCCCAGTATCAGCATTTATAATGCGATCCCTAGCCATCCTGAAACACTTTACTAAAGGATTGTATTCATCGAGCATCCTTTTTAGATCAGCCATAAGTTGCGCGTCCCAAGTGTTCTTCTTATACGAACTGCGTGTGTAATCATTTCAACAAATTTATGTTATGCAGAAAGTGTTAGCAGATGTTATATAAATTTATTTTGTACTCAAATTGCGACTTACCTTAACACATTCTTCCTATTTGATATCTCTTCTTCGGTGTCATATATATATAATTGGCAAAACTTCGGGGCTTCCTCTTCGGGAGGTAAGAGGCTGCCGATACGGTGATTGTTCTGTCCACTCAATCTGAAGGTGTATGTACCTCTTCCGCGATTAATTTCATGGTCGATTTTGCCCCCTATGGAGGTCATTGAAAAACCATTGTTGTAGTTGCGAATGTTGTCCCTAAAGTGACCACTTTTCGGGTGTTCACCTATGAGTAAGTCGAGCAAAGGTTGCGGCGGATTTTGGAGATACGGTAGCTCGACAATACCATCCTTGCAACACATTGTGAAATTAGGGGTCAACGGTTTGTGATCCATACGATCCCTTTCGTTATACCACAACTGCACCGCACACTTGTGGCAAGAGTATTCTTGGTCACCGATATCCACGTAACCATCCCACTCTAATAAACATTAGTAAAACGTTCATTAGTTTATGTTAATTTAGATTGGTGTACTAAAATAATTAACAATGTATATACTTTATAAATTATGTTAACAGGCTAAACCTTCGTTCAATTGTTGGTGATCCTTGGTTAAAGATGTTGAGGACCCAGCACCGAATATGTCTCTCGCAGGGCTGTGGATAATTGTTTCCCTATCATATTGCCTATGAACGGAAGGATGGGACAATGCTGATGCAGCGGTGAGACAACTTTGGAAAATTGTAGATGGTGTTTGACTTATCATGTTGGATGTAGTGCCTGCGAAGATAACAACCTAGTGATTGAATGCAATATTTCTGTTTCGAATATAACTTGTAATAGGTGGCTAATAAACCGTTTGACGACGAAGAGGCTGGAGTTAAAACAGACAATGGTTGAGCAGTTGTAACGGTCTAACTTGCCCTCAGTTCGTATAAGAGAATGTGCCTGCTATGTCTCGCAAGTTTAGTCCGCCATCGCTGGTCAACCTGGATACCAAAAAAAGGGTGCGGGGATACAGTGGGAAAACTTCGGTTGCGTGCTGCTTTCTTCTCATTGACAATACGTCTACGGTCGTGCCTTTTTATTTGTGCCATGTAGTAACGATTGACGTATTTCTGAATGTGCAGGGACAAACCTGTTGGGTGAGACATGAGGCACGTTAGAGGCGTCATAGTGAATTACAGCATGCATATAAGATGAGAATGAGATGTAAGACTAATTGAACTAAATTTTGGGTAATCACCGGCTTGGCTGAGAAGGGGAGGATTAGATCGAACGTCAATTATTGCTTGAATATCGTTATTGGTGGATTGACTGTTAAAGTGATGATTGGTAGGGGCTGTCAACGAATTTTTCCTTACGGTAGAGTGACGTGACCTTTTACGAGTAGAAAGAATAATACCATAGCTCATGAGCCAACCCATCTTAGACCTTGACAATTTGGCAAACGATTCTTGTTGAGACAATTGTCTAAGTTTACATCAAACTTCGTCCGAGT
The DNA here is from genome assembly GCA_958450325.1 of Agrostemma githago. Classification (NCBI taxonomy): domain Eukaryota; kingdom Viridiplantae; phylum Streptophyta; class Magnoliopsida; order Caryophyllales; family Caryophyllaceae; genus Agrostemma; species Agrostemma githago. Next base: position 9,519,200 of record OY288253.1, read on the forward strand.
AATTACCTATTTTAATCATATGGGTTTTCGATTTGTTCCTAAAAGATATACTCGCTCCATTTTATTCACTTGTTTGACTTTTATATTCATTATAAAAAGTATTTTAATTCCATCTAATCGAGACGACGAAGTATACGGATATAAAAGCAAAAAAAACATGGATTTGACGAAAAAGAAAGGACATCCCAAATGGTATGCTTTTAGAGGTGTGCGCATTCCTCCTTTATCACTACTACTGTCTCCTCCCATAAACCCCTTAATTAATTGCTCATCCTTCATTCTTTCCCTGTCATTCATTGTGCTCTTCTGGATCCTGATCTCTCACATTTCTTCGACTCTCTTTCACTTTAGTACTGTAATGGCTAACACCAATCTCCCTCGAAGGATCATCAAGGTTATCTCTCTCTCTCTCTCTCTCTCCCCCCTCCCTCCGTCCCTTGATTACCCCGTTTCATTAAAATACTTGATGAGGAAATGGGGCGATCTTTTTTTTGGACGGAGGTAGTATTAGTTATTCGCCCCCTCTCTCTTTTTACCATTTTGCATAACTTATTTATTCATTGTTTTTTCTTCTATTTGATTCGACAGGAGACCCAACGTCTTCTCAGTGAACCAGGTTATTTATTTATTCCCTTCTCTTTATAAAGGCAGTAGTTTTCAGTATGAACCCAGTTTGAGTTTAGTGGCAGTGATTGATTACTTGTTGGTAGATTTTGTTAGTTTGATTTCATGGGGTTTGTAATTGTTTGGATATAGCTCCTGGGATTAGTGCCTCACCATCAGAAGAAAATATGCGCTACTTCAATGTTATGATTCTCGGTCCTTCTCAATCTCCTTATGAAGGTGAATCTCCACCCCCTTTTACCGCGCCATTTGCATTTACTACATCATTCTATGTTGTTTTTATACCTATCATTGTTTGTAGATATAAGTTGTGAGTATGCTTTAGCTTCGACATATGGTTGTGTTACTTGTCAACATCACATCAACATTATCTCAATTACATCTTTGATGCCTACTGAAAGTGCAAGGACGACTAAAAGCGAGAGCTTTCTTCTTGTGATGGAAGATACGTTAGATGATGAAATCCATTCTTAATTCTTTCAAGGCCCCAAACATTGTCATCATTGGAAATAACCCGTCTTGGTTTACCATCTTTGTGTTGGTTTGCTCTTGTTACACACAACTCATTTTTTTTATAGAGATCGGTTTGAAGGAAATTGTTAAATACCTTACTTTGAAAACACAATTTTTAGCAATATCGCCTCAGTCCCCAGTTATTTATATGCATACCTATTTTAGTGGGGCACACAGTTATTGTCGGACAGCAAAAGTTGAGGGGGTGTTATGTACTTCCTCTGGCCTCTGTCGCTCTTCATTTTCGGCCCCGAACGAATCAAACCACTAACATGCAATATGGGCTCTAAGTTTGTTTCTTTCCACCTTAGAAACATTTGAACTTGTAGACTTGTTAATTTGTATACTTGGCTGAAACTTACATGAGTCAGCCTTTGATTTTGACATGAAACATGTAAAAGTTACTTGCTTTCATCGAAGGGTGTTTCCTCTTGGCTAGACTACATCTCATATAAGAAGTTGCGATACTATAAAATAATCAAGAGGATGCATGCTAGATTCTGGCTTCAGCAAACTACAGTGAAATAATGCATCTCATATTCCTTCGTCTCTTTTTCACCGTGTGTTATATTCTCTTGATGATCTGTGCAACAGCCAAAGGTTATATGCTATAAAGTATAAAGTACAAATCACTTCTTTGCTTTCTTCCGCCATCCATGCACTGGGGTAGTTTACTACTGCACATTATACTGCTTTTGTTATGGAACCGTAGCTGAACTAAATTGACGAGTTGTCTTATGTGGCTTGCTGACAATGTTTGTCTTGATGCTACTGCCGTACCTCTTCTTTCCCTTGTCTCTTCTAGATGTCTGTTTTTAGTGCATTTATTCAAATTTACAAGTTTGACAAATAGGGGGTGTTTTCAAGTTGGAGTTGTTCTTACCAGAAGAATATCCGATGGCACCGCCAAAGGTGCGTCAACTTTGCATGCTTTAAAGTTTAAACATTCGTTGTGCTTGACTCAGTTTTGGCTTACTTTTAAATTCCCTTGAGATCTATAATCTTCACTTTTACTAAGACTGTAGACATTATTGTTATTAAGAGATGAGGGGAGGGAAGTGGTTGTCAAATAAAGATAGTCTCTTCGTGGTTGTCTTGATTATGATGCTAAAACATCTACTCCGTATGTAGTTATTACTTATATGTTTCTGCTTATCGAGTAAAGCCGGTGCAGGTCACTGTATACCAGCTTTGCTGTCTTTATCAATGAATTTACTAGCAGAGTAGCTTACATTTTTGTTTGATATTTTTTAGTGTAACTGCCAAAATTCACGATATTATGCAATAATCCTCTTTGTTACAAAGTATGTCCAAACTCCAAAGTGACAACGTTCTCTTGTATGTGTCATGCAAGAACCTTCAGATTTCAGATGTTGGTTCCTATATTCCAGTATCAAAATCTTATGATGATAGACTTGAATCCATGAAGTATATTCCAATTATAGTTAAGCTTTGCTTTATATCACATCTTATTTCTCCATGAGAGGATTCGAAGACTTGAAGTCCACTCTCTCAAAAAATTGATGGGAGATGGAGGTGGAAGCTACATTTATCTATTTCAGAAGCATTATATCTTCTTTATTATGATGGAATGAGTTGTCTTCTGCAGTCTCACACAACAAACTGCGCATTCGTTGTTATATTTTTTTTTCTCACTTGCGAGGTATTTGCCTACCTAGTGGCTATTATGGAATTTCTAACTCTTGACAATATGTCGCCTAAGAGCCATGTTGAAACTTTAGATTTAATTGCAATTTTGCAACTGGCCAGGATTAATGGAGGGCTGACAGTCTGATTCACATGGCTTTGCTGGGTCATGTTATCATTCTAGGAGGCTTTTGCCGTGGCGTACAGTCTAATGCGTTAATGCTTTATCATACTTAAAAAGGGTAGAGCCTGCTGCATATTGGGGTTTCCCTGATTGAATTTGGTTGAAAATTCAATCACGATTTTGAATGATGATTCATGTTAGCCTATCCTAAATCAATTTAGGATTTAGGCTGTGGTGTTACAATGTGGTTATAAGGAGACACCCATCGCAAAAACTTGAAATCAGCTAAAATTTTGTAGGAGCATGTTTTCCTAATTGGTTTATGCTTTTAGTTGGTAAACTAGATAAATGCAAAGATATATTTGAAAGATTTATGCTACGTAGGATGTCCCCTTTTCTCATTATAATCGGTGCTGCTGAAATTTTATTTGATGATGTGATTGACTGCATCAAATACGCTCTTGGTGATTCTGGAAACCAATAATTTGACCTATAATATGTTCTGAGCAGCTTTTTATCGAGTTAGACCTCATGTAGGCTCCAAGGAGGCCATCATATTGTGTATAACATGTTGGGAGATATTCGTATCCCCTTTTCCCTTCTCCATGCTTAGTTGCTTACATATAAGTGAGCCTCCAGCCATTAATCACGTGCTTCAGATTCAGAAGCCGTTTCTCCACACTTTATTTAGCTTAGATACTCATATCTCTTGGTTCTCTCTTAGCTCCATCTTTGGGGCACACTGTTTTATGCATATACATAGTGCCACTCATCTGTCCGCATGGTATTATATCTCAGTTAGATACTTACTCAGAGTCACAGGGTTGTGTTGGTCATCGTCGACAACTAGATTTGGCATCGAGGCCCCCGGCTTAACTCCATGCATGTCCTACCTGCTATTCTGCATATTTAATTTTACTTCACTTCTCCTTTCACTTGGAACTTGTAACTCTTCAAAAATAATAATTTTACTAACACTTTTTAACTTTATTTTGACCTTGAAATTATGTGTATTTTTTTTATTCTACTTAGTACTCCTACCATTTACTACTGTTATATGACTTTTTTTTTGGAGACGACTATATGGTTTCGGAGAATGATTCATGTTAGCTGACCCCCCCCCCCCCCCCCCCCAATGTTGTAGTAGTATGCACTGTAACTTGATAACTGTACATATTAATACTCTTTATCTAAAATTGTTGCTAAAGATATTAGGCTTCCATCCTAATTGTGTAATTCTGTTTTCTTGTTTCGAAATTTTTAATGTCATGATTTATTTCATTGCAATACAGGTCCGATTCCTGACCAAGATTTACCATCCTAACATTGATAAGGTTTGAAGACTGAACCTATTCTATTTATGGACACTCTGATTGTTGACATGTTGGTTATCTAATGGGAGTTTTTTTATTTGCGACAGCTTGGAAGAATATGCTTAGACATTCTTAAAGATAAATGGAGTCCAGCTCTCCAAATCCGGACTGTATTATTGAGGTAAATGGTTGGAACTTCCCAAACTATAATTCATCTAACCCTGACTTGAATTTCTGCTTCATTGAATCATACTTCTCACTGATTATATTGCTAGTCAAATGAGGTCTTATGGTAGGATTGTTTATAAATGTTGGTGTTTGTTATAAAGCTAATTAAGGGAGCTAAAGCTTAGATAACGATTTCGTGTTGTTAGTCCAACTATACTTGGTTAAAGACTATGTTACTCCAACTCTTCTAATTAACTCGCGTACCCGTGTCCGACATTTTCAACCAAAATATGCTGAACTTACATAAAAATAGCCTAGTATGACACTTGAATACGCAATTTCTAAATGAGTCCGAGCAACACAGGTTAATGATAGTGATATATAGAAAATGGTTTACTATATATGCCATATAAGTCCATCAATATTTATGTGATTCTGCAACTGACGACAATTATTGTTTCTTTGATTCAGCATCCAAGCTCTTTTGAGTGCCCCCAACCCTGATGATCCCCTGTCTGAGAACGTGGCAAAGCATTGGAAGAGTAACGAAGTTGAAGCTGTGGAAACAGGTTAGCCTAAATCAGTTACCGTTTCAATTGTTTGTGTGGAAAGAACCTTCTTAGGTCTATACCTTTATGTACATCTTACACTCATACACATTTTTGGATGGATTGAGGAAATGGTAGAGGAATATTTCCTCATTTGGATACCAAATTGGGTTGTAGGGAAGTTAGGGGTTCCGTTTTTTCGCTCATACAAACCAAATTAAAATCCCAAATGATTAGTTAATGTTAAACGGAAGGTTAATTATCAGGAGTGACTCTTCCGAATGTGAAATGCACCACCATAAGCTAGTTTAAAAATGAAAAACGTGTGGCTTAGAAAAAAACAAAAAAGAAAGGGTTTTTCTACATGGTAACCCCGTATTTTTTTAAATTCCACATGGTAACCCTCTTTTTTAAAAAACACATGTGGTAACCTTCTATTTTCTTAAAAACACACGCGGTAACCCTCTGTTTTCTTAATAGTTGATTAAACGTTGTTTAAGTAGTGAATCGACTTTGGCTAGGAGTACACTATGAATTTTCAACGAGGGTTATTTGTATTCGTGTATTCCTGCACGATAAATTTTTTTTTTTTAAATGTCAATTTAATGGTTAATTGAGTACTTAATCCCTCAATTAACCATTTTAAATGCTCTTTTTAACTTTTGGATGCAAATAGAGTGAAGAAAAGAGAAAAAATGGTGTACACAAGCTCTTTTTAAATGCTCATTTACCACTTTACAAACCAAATTGGCGAAATTGAATTTTAAGGGTCATATCTCTAAGTAATAGGAGAGTATAGGGTTACCGCATGTGTTTTTTAAAAAGAAAGGTTACCATGTAGAATTTCCAAAAACACAGGGTTACCACGTAGAAAAATCCAAAAAGAAATGTGCAGAGTCTACGCAACAAGACTATCTGGATGACTAGTCTTGAAAGTTGTGAATTGCATACCAGTGAGCCATTTTCCTTTATTTCATCATAATTTAGACATAGAATCACGAGTCTCAAGCTCCATTCGAAACAGAAGAACATATATGCGACAATGCAATGTTTTATTATTATGATAATTTGTTGGCAGTGTATGTTTATATTTTACTCTGGAGTCTGAACATTATCTGTTTGCAGCGAAGGAATGGACACGCTCATATGCAACAGGTGCTTGACAGATAGATCTTATCGCGTCCATTGGAACTCTGCTTTGTATGTTGAAACCAAAAATATGCCACCCATTTTCTAATAGAAATGGGAAGGAAAAACATGTGACAGCGGGTTTTTAACCAAATGCCTGCAATTGCTGGTTGTAGTAGTCTTCCTGATGATTTTCATAAGACTATTGTACTATTATCATTCACAATTATAATGTATTTTCAAAAAAAAAAACTTTCCATCATGATCGTTTCTATCCATTTTTTTTATACCATTGTTGGACAAAAGATTGGAATTTAGTTGAAGAGATGTTTTGAGTTTGCTGGTGTCACGTGCGTGATGGCTGAAGCAGGAAAGAGCTATCGAGGGTAATAAGTTCAGCAGAGTTGCAATATGCTCCAGAAGTATCTAGTCTGGTTAAGAGACGATATTGGATCCTTTCTCATTTTGATCGAAATATTACTTTGAATTGACTGGAGCAGCCAGAGCAGTTACTACATCTGCAGTGTATAGCAGCTTCTGTATAGAGGCCCTCTTGTTTCTCTTTTTCTTAATTCCAATGGGAGGCATCTTTGAGGAAGAAGAAGAACAAGCACCAGAAGCACAGCCGTCGTCCATACTCAGCGCATTGCCGTTGCTCGTGATAGATGTAGCACTTGGGTTTGACAGCTTGCACCTCTTATTGTTCTTGAGAGAAATCAGTTTGGCAGCTATTTCAACAAGAGGCAGATCATGAGGTTGTAGACAGTTCTTGGAGCTGATTGTTCTGATGGAAGAAATTGAACATTCTTGCCAGTTGAGCAATTTCAGGTCTCTCATTGTTTCAGCCACTGTGGGGGTTCCTTTGCTTGATAACATTGTTGACGGAATGTCGTCCTCGAGTGTTGAGCGTGCTGGATTTATTGGCTCACTGATTGCTGCAACTGCTTCTTCAGCTAGCTGTCCCATGAAAAATATGACATTGCATCAGTTATCTGAAAGCGAGAGTGGTTCTTAATTGCCCAAAGTAATCCGCGTACTCTGTATGGTAAGGATAGTCGATTGTGATTAGGTGGGAACTTGACGACTCAACTCACTCAACACCATCCCCAATCACAATAAGCTCAGGTGTATTCTATCGTGTTATCACCACCCACTCTATTGATAAATGTATCATGTAATGAATCATATTAAACATCGCTCGAAAAGAAAAATCGACTAGAATTACCTTCCTGCTGCTGACCTTTTTGTACCCATGGATTGAAATTATCTACAAGATAGGAAAAATAATCATCAAACGGGGCCACTAATATAAAGCTCAACACGTTGAGCCAAAAGTATAAAGAAAATTTGTTTAACTGATTGTAAAATGAAGATTCTACTAATGGCCAACATTTCAGCTTCTATTGTTAAAAATAGGAATATTCAGAGGAATTAGTGAAGAGTTAGGGCCATTCATAGATGAACACAGAAAAATAGAAACGAACACAAGAGAAAAGAACCATCTGCATAGAATTATAAGGAGTGAGAATTGTGCTAAATCCCTCCTACAGTATATTAAGAGAGTGTTGTGTATATGCGACTAACCACAAGATATTTATTCAGACTGCGTGATCTAACAGAAAAAGAATTCACAATGGAGCTACTGCAACTTACGTTTAAAACAGTTACACTCAGATTTTCTCTTGCTTCTTCCTTGAATATCAGCAAATTTGCTAAAAAATTCACAATCACGGAATCGAATTTCGCAACTATGAAACCAACTGAACAAATTTACACTTCTTTTTGCTACCTAATTAAATTGCGAATCTATTTAAATAGTTGTATCAATTACTGATGAAAATCGAGTAGATGAACAAACATGAATAGTACTTTTAGAGCATTATAGCTAAAAACAGTGAGTAATATAGGGAGTAATTAATTAGAGTGTAGCCAGAAAAGATAGCAATCAAAATTCGAATGTAAGATGAAAAATTTTACCAGAAAATGTATGGAAAAACTGAAGAAAGTAATGGAGAGAAGAGAGAGGACCTTGTTGAGATGATCGACGGTGAGGCTGTGCACGTCGCGAGTATGGAGGAACTGGAGGTAAGTTTCCAGAAAGAAGGCCTTCTTCTCTTTGCGAAGCTTCGTTTCATGATGATGATCGAGATGGAGCTCCTTTGGCGGTAAAACTATGGCAGTTATCTCCATTGTTTAAGCTCCAAATGATTTCTTCTCTTACTTTTCCGGATGTTTATAGTCGACTCAAATTATAAATGCACTTGAGTAGTTGAGTAAGGGTGGAAATGGGTCGTTATTGACTTACTGGACATATGACCAATAACGAGTCGAGACGAGCACGAGTTTAGCTTCATATTTCTTAATAAAATTCAAATTTGAGTCGATCTCAGCCGTATACAAGTTTGAAGAGCTCACCCACAATCTGGTCAGCTTAATTCGAGCCTATGTATAAATATTAAGTTTACATTTTTTTTCAGCGACATTTTTTATTAACTTGAATCCAAAAATATATAAAAAAAATACTCCCTCCGTTTCATTGAAAGCTTCCACTTTTCCTTTTTTGTAAATTTCTTTGATAGCTTCCACTTTCTTTTTTGGTATAACTTTTTCCCTCTTACCTAATATTTTATTATTATCCTTAAAAAATGTGCCCCTTTTTAGGTGGAATCTTTCAATGAAACGGAGGGAGTATGAGATTTTCTCCACGATACTCCTATATTTTTCACTTTTCTACGTGGTACCCCTACCTTTTTTATGTCTATACATGGTACCCTTGAATTTTATTATTAGTTTAACTAGCGCCCCGATTTTTTTTTCTATCAAGTTTTGTAGTTAGATTATGTTTTTAGCTTAGGATTAAGACCTCAATATCATTTAACTTAGATAATTATAATTAACAAGTAATTGAGGTTAATTTAAGTGTTATCATTTTATTTGACAATATAACGTCAAAAATATAATTCGTTTATATTTGGAGTATAACTGCAAACACGTACAAAATTGTTAGTCTAAGTTCAATTATCGGTTAATTAGGTATGTTATATGACGTTTAACTTTTAATCTTGAACATAAAAAGGTAGATAATAATAAAGTTTAAGAGTACCGAAGAAACTTTTAGGAAAGTACAAGGTACCATGTATACGTCCATGTATACGTGTAAAAAGTGTAGAGTACAAGGTAGAAAAGTAAAAAATTCAGGGATACCACTTAGAAAATTCAAAAAAAAATATTAGACAAATAAGTAAGAACATTTCATTGGATAAAAAACTACTCATATATAATTATGATTACTCTATTTTTTTTAAATAAGAGTAAAAAAACTACTCATATATAATTATGGACTATAATCAAAACATAAAAGATTAAAATAAGGATAGTACATATCCTCTTCGCTCTCGCTTGACATTTTATGGGAGATAGAAAAACAAGAATTAGGGGCACTGTTGATTGAAGTTACAGTGTCCATAAACTTAGGAACCCTGCTAGAGCCGTAGACTAGACACTCAAAATGGGAACCTTAAATCCTACCGAGTGATTTATCCACCTCATTAAGCAATAGAAGGAAGTATTTGCATGGTCACATAAGAACATGCCAGACACCGATAGAGATACTCTGATCAAACCATGGTTCAAACTTGTTTATGACAATTTAAAACCACAAAAGTGTCCGAAAGCTCATACATGTGAAAGGCAGCAGCACATCAGGTTTTCATATGATAGGATGGATATCCAGTAAAAGACACCCAGGAGTTGATATCCAGTACTCCCAAACATTAAATCATCAACATCAACTACAGAATCATTTCAGCTTGCTTATTACAGACCACAAATCATCCTCTTAATACATACATACATACAAAATCCATCTATAAAGTGAGCATGAAATGAAGCGGAAAACCGTCACTGCCAACATTTAGACTCCTTATGAATCAATCAGGAATCTTGCGATCGTTTAGCTTGTCCTCAAATCGACAACACGAGTCGACTCTCATCTCTGTACTCATATCATTCTCAGGCGCTGGGTAGTAATCCCCTCTCAGCTGAACATCTCTCAGGTTAGGAATCTGCAGGAAGAACATCATGAAGTGCTCATGAGTAGTTCCATGGATGAAAAGCTTCCGTAATGAGGAACATCCGGAAATCAATGCGACTGCAGGGAGAGAGAGACTCCGCTGATTCACTTCTTTATCTTGAGGGGGCCAATAGTCAAGCTCATTCAGACTCAAATGGCTAATACCGTTCAGGAACCACCTCTCCCATAGGCTAAGGTCCATGTGCCCCGAAGGGGCTGTCAATGCATAGCCTATCGTATCGCTGCAATCCACCTTCATCTTCGATAACTTGGGGTACACAACCAACGTATTCATCCCAAAGCTAGCTTGACAAGGCTTTGCCTTCTCCCGACAATCACCCTCAACCTTAATATGAATCTCCCTCAAATTTGGGCAATCACCAAGTCCAGCAGAAGTTGCTAAAGGTGCCAATAGCTCTCCCACACCGATCCAAAGAGATAAGAACTCCAGACGATCCCACGATCTCATGCCAAACCTCCCATTGCTACTCCCATTCTTGTAACAACTCTCGCCATCATCTGATGATACCACCCTACACCTCTTACTCACCCTGCTTCCCTCAATTTCACCATCATCCACATCACAAGTGCTACTGCTACTGTGTAGTAATCCCTCTTGGCCCCAAATACAGTCGATGCTCAACCTTCTGATCCTACTGGAAATGGGTTCCACAGCTTGCAACGAAGCAAATGCATCAAGTTGCCTGCAATGCGAAATTGTAACCTCCACGAGGGTCTTCCTAAGCAAGCTAACCATGGTCCTCAACCCTCTCATTGTAATGTTCCCACATTCACTGACCTCAAACTTAGTCAACATAGAGCACCCTCTCCCAATCTCAATCAAGCGCAAATCCGTCAAATCAGCCGAGTTCTTAATTGACAGTGACTCAAGCCGATGACAAAGTGCAACCCCATCAAGGTGGGACTCAATGGCTTTACATATCTCATGAAAGCAACCCAACTCAAGCCGCCTCAAATTCGGACATTTGGAAGCCAAACCTTCAAGAGCAACCCAAGTTGATCTCACGTTTTTCCCAACATCCAACACCAACTCCTCAATCTCCCTCAACCCCCCAAAAAAACCAATCAATCCCTGCATACTAAACCCAGCATCCTCAGTGCTGAACCCCTGATCATCAAACTCTCTCTCGGCGGACGAAAGATCGACCAAATGAAGAACCCTAAGCTGGTTACAGTTGGCAGGGATGGAGAGAAGAGCTTCATCCCCGAGAAACCCCAAGTACCTGGAATCAAAGGTACACACAATCCTAAAATCCCTCAAATTAGGGCAAGCGGCGGTAATAGTGAGAATCTGATCGGACTTAAACCCTTCAGCGAGGGCGAAATTCAAGAGATTCAAGCGGACGAGGTTGAGAGCAGCTTGGGGATGAGCCTGCAAGGCGGGGGGAATATCCTCGGTCCAGCAGTAGAAAGAGGAGAGATCAATGGAGCGGAGGGAGGCGCAGTCGGGGAAGAGGGCGGCGAAGTGGGTGAGGTGGGGGCGCTGGTGCCAGCGGAGAAGGTTGATCCGGGTGAGGGCGGGGAAGGCGCGGGAGACGAGGGAGATGGAGTCCGGGAGGCGGGAGTAGAGGGTGAGGGTGTGGACGGCGGGGAAGGCGAGGCGGAGGAGGAAGGCGGCCTCGGCGTGGGGGAGGGGGGAGCCCCAGGGGGAGAGGAGGGAGAGGTCGAGGTGGGTGACATTGGTGAAGCAGGTGGGGAGGGTGTAGAGGAGGTAGCGGATGTTGCCGCGGAGGGTGAGGTGGGTGCGGGTGTGCCGCTCCGTGGCGCACCACTTGTGGTTCACCAGGGACGCGGCGTTGCGGCTGCGGACGTCGCTGATGGCGCCCAGGATGCTCGTCAGGATAGCATCCGGGATGTCGTGGATGCTCGTGCTGCTTCTGTTCATGCCTCACTCACTCACTGATACAGAGGAGGATAGAGGAGATGGATTAAGAGGATGATGGGAAATGGGGATGGGATTGATTGATGGATGGATGGAGAAGGGACAAGGGGATGAAATCCACGTGATTGGGAAACTGATGGTTTTGTTGTTTTGTGTGACAGATCGAGAGATACTGTAGTAGATAGAGTCGGGTGAATACTGATTACTCGCTGGTCACTACTGAGTATCGATAAGTGATTAGCGTTTACCCCAAACTCCAAACTCAAATCACTGAGTACTGACTGCTGACCATGTGAAGAGAAGACCGGTGAATTCCTCATTCTGCAAATTGACTTCCCATCTTTCCACAACAATGCCTCATTTTCCATGTTGAGTGAAAAAAATTACTCCTTCCCTGTTATCTTCCATCATTATTTTTTGTCTTTTTTTTATGAATATTTATGAGAAATATTTTAATGAAATAGGATAAAAAAAAGTGAATGGAGTGACTAGTGAGTAGTATACTATGTGATTAACTTGCTTCAGTCATCTCACTTTTATCATAATGTAAAGATATTTTTCTACTCCGTATTAAATATTTTTTATATTCGAGATAGTCTATCGAGTTCTTGTACGATAAGCAAACAAAGCACAATAAGACAAGAGACGTGCTACTTCATACTCGGAAATTACTACGTTGTACGCGCAATTTCCGTGCATACCCTTGCCATTTCCCACCTTCCCTCCTTCAGTTTGAGAGAAAAACCAAAAAATCCATAAAAAAGTGAAGTTCAAATTAAAAGTATTGTTAACAATCACACCGTCATTCAATTTTCACCACTCCAAGGTCACCTATCCCAAGAGACCAAGACCCAACAACCAATGCCCAACCTTACCCTACCCTTTCTACCACCACCTTCAGTCCCGCCCCTACGCCGCCACCATAAGTCGCCGCTCTCAACACCGTCCCCGCCTCCCTACACCACCACCCTCACCCACAACAACCCACAACCACTGCAACACGACATCCACCGTGCTCAACGACCACCGCAACACCACATCCACCACGCCCGACGACCGGCCACTCACAACCACCCTGTCAGCCATGCTCTCATAGAACCGACAACTGTGCAACCAACGACTCTGATTGAAATATCATAATTTCTAAACCCTAATTAACAAGATAATTAAGATATAGTTAAACTATCAATTAGAAATTAACGAGATCCAAATTACTTGTTACATGTCGAGTTGCGATTGATAATCGTGGAGTGGTGCTTAATTTGGCTAGGTTTAGTAGTAGAAAGACATTAGAGAGACCATTTTTAAGAGAAGGGCAAATAAGGAAAAATATATGACAAAATGTGAACAACGAAGTACACTCCGTGTATGAAATAGCAATTTCGTAAGACAAATAAAGACCACTCATTATCAATTACTTCTATTTCTGTAATGCACACTATAACTCATTTTCATTGCTTGTTCCCCTATGCATTCATTTCTTGTACGTGCTTTGTTTGTTTTTATCTTTTTACATTCCTCTCAAGATGAGAGTGGGTTGAATATTCTTGCACCACATCCATCTTGCTCAATAGCCTTGAATGTTGCTGGATGGCGTGTTGCTCAATAAAGACATCTACAAAGGTCTTTAGTGGACACTTAAGTCGGTTGAATGACTATTTTTCTCACCGTTTCTCTTTTATAAAGTGACAATCAATCTCAATGTGCTTCGTTCTTTCATGTAGAACAAGATTTGCAGCAATGACAATAGTTACCTAATTATCACATTTTAACACGACTGATTATATCTTCTCTAATCCCATATATTTTAACAACGTCATGAGCCATGTCACTTCACATGTAGTTAGTGTCATGGCTCTGTACTTAGCTTCAGTGGATGACCTTGCTACTACCCCTTGCCTTTTGGACTTCCATGAAACAAGGGTCTGCCCTAGGAGCACATTGAACCCTGTGGTAGACCTTTTTGTAGGGGAATACTAATGCCACATGAATTTTGGATAATGCCATGACAAAAGTAAGGCAAAGGCAAAAGAGGTTATTGTTCATCCACTCACATTTCTCGTTGATACGAGTAATTCAATACAAGTCGGAGATCCGTTTCATACATTCCCGAGTATTATTTGGGGCAATAAAATGAATCTCGGGAATGATTAAATGCATCTCGAGCTTTTATTGGAGACGTTACGCTTATTATTAGCTATCTTAATAGTGTTTTATGAGTATCATTATGTGTAATAATAACTATTCTTAATAGCTAGTCTTTTGGTTTTCCATTTCTGAATTTGTGAGGCTACAAGTAGTTTTCTAGTTCATCTGGTAGAGATATACATTGAAGAAAAATAAAAAGAAAATTTGTGTCGCTCAATTAAATAATGTTTGCTACGTTTATTTGTGAAACTCAGATTGTTACGATAATCCAAAACGTAATCGTGATTATTTAGGACGCGACTCCTAATTTTCTTTTTATTTAGGACGTTACTCGATTGGAACCAATAGGTCTTGGTTAGCCAATCTCGTTCATCAAGTTATATGTCTAACTTGGTGTCTGCCTATTCCTTTCATTTCCGTTCAATCTGTTCATTTCCGCTTCCGCACGTTAATTCGCATCACTCATGACATTAGTATTTGAGGTCGTGGCATTATGTCTTCCCTTTTTGTAATGGCAAGAGGCCAAATCCGAATCACAATACCCAGTAAGTTTAGCAGCAGAAGATTGGGCTAGAAGTATTCCTTGTCTTGGAGCTGATTTTTGGTATCAAAGGACCCTCTTAGCTGTGCTTATAGATGGTCAGATGTCGGCCTTTGCATGAATTGACTCAATCGTTAGGCATCAAAAGAAATATCAAGCCTAGTGATTCACTTTTCTTCTTGAAAGGCAGGACTGATAACCTAAAAAAATTTCATAGACTACTTGAGCAATATTGTAGGCTATCGGGGCAAGTCAATAATAAAGAAAAATCAGCAATGGTTTTCAGCTCAAACTACAATATTGGAGTCCTTCGAAATAGTCTTAAGTTATTCCAACTTAAACCCTGTGCGAAGCTTGGAAAGTATTTGGGGATATCGGACATTAGCAATACAGGGGTGAAGAATTTCGCTGACATGATTTATGGATCAATTTTGACACGTATTGGATCGTGAAATGGTTCTCTTTTATCTCCAGCTGGAAGAATAACCTTGATACACTCGGTTCTTGCTAACCTTTCAAATTTCTTTCTATCTGTATTTAAAATGCCGATAAGTGTGGCTAAGAAAGTAGATGCTTTGTTAGCACATTTCTGGTGGGCTGACAATAAATCGGGTAAAACGTTGCATTGGAGATCTATTAAATATTTAAGTTTACCAAAAAGGATGAGAGGTCTGGGAATTAGACGCACTGCGCTTACTAATTAGGCTTTGCTGACAAAAAATACTTGGAGGGTTATTCAGAAAGAAGATTCACTTCTTAGTAAGGTGTTTACGGGGAAATATGGGCCTATTAGAAATTATGAAGAGTTTAAAATGAGTAAGCACAAGGGTAACAAATCAAGGGATTGAGGGGAAATTTTGATTGGTAGGGAGACATTGGAGGAAGGATTGGGATGAAAGGTGGGAAACAAAAGAGTAACTAGCAATTTGAGATTCAACATCTTCCAAGACAAGTGGGTGAATGGGAGTATTCCGGTAATCAAATGCGGTGTGAACATCGATGATCCCTCTATTAGAGCAGGTGAATGGAGTATTAACGACCTCATAACAGAAGGGGGGAAATTGGAATCCGGAGAAAATTGATCTTATTTTCTCTAGAGAATGTCGGAATACAATTCAGGCTATTCCTTTGACTAATTGATCGGCTCCAAATCGGAACGGTCGTTTAGCGAAGGATGAAGGATCAAACAATATTTATAGACTCGCAAAAACACAAAACAACTAGTGTATTCGTGGTAAGTCGAGGTCGGTCCACAGGGAACATAACGATATTGAGTAAAAAGCAACGTGTTTGGGATCTAGTGGGGGGTTTTAAGGGTCGAGTCTATACTAAAATGCAATAAATGATAAAAGATGGTCAAATATGGAAAAGGTGTTAGGAGGAAGTCGGAAATCGGAAATCGGGGTCTAAGAAAATTGGAATCGGGTCGGTCACAACATTGATAAAGGGAGGATGCCACCTTTCGGTTTCTTCACCCAACCCACCTAAAAACCTGCTATCGCGGCGAAGAAGGGTAAGCCTCAAGTTAAGGTAATTTCTACCCCGAGTTTCCCCATATTGATAGAAATGAGTCAAGGTCGGTCTAGTTGGCCGGACTTAGGGATGGCAACGGATCCGGGATCCGATCCGGATCCGCAAGATCCGGTCCGCACGGATCGGATATGGATCCTAAGTTTTGAGATCCGTTGGATATGAATCAGGATCCGCTATCTTTAAACGGATCTGAATCTAGATCTTAATAAGTAAATCCGGATCCGGATTCGCAAATCCGTTTTATTAAAAAATTAACAATAATAAAAAACTTAGAACTTTAATTTGTGTTTTTCTTGTTATTTCTAAGAATTTTTTCTTTTAGTTTATTAATATTTGATTTTATTCGTAAAATTATGAAAATTAATATGGTCGCAAATACGTATTAATTAAAAATTTTGTAGAATTTAAGTAAGAAATTGGATCCGCGGATCCGGTCCAGATCCGGCGGATCTGGATTTGGATCTACATTTTTGGGATCCGTCGGATCCGGTCCGGATCCGCTACTAGGGGTGCGGATCTGGATCTGGATCCATGCGAATCCGGTCCGTTGCCATCCCTAGCCGGACTAAAACAACAATGACACAACAACCTCAAGCAATATAAACCAACAAGCAAGCAACCAACCAAAAACTTCTCAATTCAAATAATTCAAGATCCTCCTCCCTGAACACCCAACAAGAAATCTACTCACACATAATAATGAAAACTAATAAAATAATGACAATAGGGAAAACAACAAAAACAAACATGAAGATTAAATCTAGTGAAATAACAAGACGATAAGAAAAATTACGATCTAATAAATTAACCACAAAACAAAGAAGGAAATTGCAATCAACAAAATAAACTAGAAAGTTATCTAAAACAACATAAACAAAATTTAGAGAAATTAACAACACAAAGATGACAATCAACAAAAGGAAACATAAAACGATCTAAGAATGATAAAGGAAGATCAACAAAAACGATAATGAAAGAACAATAAAAATGAACAATATTGAAAGAACGAAATTAAATCTAGGCTAGAGATTAGGGAGAGGAAGAGAAATATACCAACTATGAAGATCAACAATAAAGAAGAAGATTGCATAAATAAATAAATGAAGCTTGATGAAGAGGACAAAGGATTTGTCACTAATTCTTTAATAATCTCCAAAAATCTTCAATAAAAACTTGAATAAATCTTCCACAAAACTTGAATGTAAATCTAGAGAATTGATGATGAAAACTATGAAGATCTACTACTAGCTTACTATCTAAGCTATAGGAATTATAGAGAACTACTGGAATTACTACTAGAATGATCTACTAATGGTGAGATAATGCATGGTCTAATGAATGGTCCTTTGGCAACTAACTAGGGCATACATATATATAGTAAAGCCTTAATGGATCCTTAACCCAAAACCCAAATCCAACTTTTTGCTCCATTAGTGAGACAATCACCCTTTAAATCTTCATGAGGTGGAACTTCACCCTGTCATACACTGACCAATACCGTCTTCACCCGGTGAACTTCTTCCAGTTTTGCATTTTTGGACACCTTTACCGTCAGGCGACACTTCACTCGGTGGGTGAAAGTTTCGCCCGGTCATTTCACCCGGTGGAGAAGCTTTCCTGAAAATCTTCGGGGAGGTAAAATTACCATCAGGCGAAACTTTGCCCGGTGGTTTCTCATCGGGTGAAATTTCACCCGATGATTTCCTGACCTCTTTTCTTGTCTCATTCTTCGTCGTACGATTAGATGGCTTTGAACTTTAAGTTATGTGCTTTGTTTTTCGCACGGTATTCCCCCCTCTTGTGCTCGTAGAAGCTCGTTCATGCTTTCGGTGTCAAATCCTATCAAAATTGATAGAAAAACTACCAAAAACACGTAAAACGCACAAGATGGACGCTAATGCGAGAAAGACTCAAAATAAGGTGATAATCGCACTCTAATCTCGCAAAACAAGGGAAAAACGGATCTAATTGGGAGGACAAACGGTCTAAATTTAGCATACAACACTAATAACGCTCAAAGGAGTAGATGTTTTTGGTGGAAAACAGGGTCGGGAGCATATACTGTTAAAAGTGGATGCTACAATTTGCTTCTTAAGGAAATTAATGACAGTAAATGCACTCAAAAAGCTAAGATGTTGCCCGCTAATTTTCCTCGGTTCTGTAATAAAGTACTTTGGAAGCTGCCAGGTCCTTCCATGTGGAAGGTCTTCTACAGGAAGATTATTTCAAATGCTTTGCCAATAGGAGCGGAAAGACAAAAAAGCAGCTATTGGGATCTACTCATTGTGTTCTCTGCTTTAAAAGGGAAGAAGAGGGTGATTCTTCTAATGGCAACATGTTCTTGGAAATTTTAGAACATCTATTTAGAGACCGGTGCACCAGTAGGAGATTGTGGTCTTCAACAGATTTCTCTGAGGGTTCAGGAAGGGGAGTCTTTAAATTTTCAGAACTGGCTTATGGAGTACACGTCACGTCTTTTTGAGAACAATGATGATGGTAGGAGCTTGTTCCAGTTCATTAATGTCTTATACAACATTTGGCTCTTCAGAAATAGTATCATATTTAGAGGGGTTCCGAATGATGCTAACGAGTTACTTATAAGACATAAGGAGTCTCTGCCATATATGAATAACATTTGGGAGGATATGAAGAAGAAGAAGAAAGATATAGATGTAGGCTTGATTAATCAGGCTAGCTAGAGGTTCGGATAAGGAAAGAACTAGAAGCAGGTTAATGAACTCGATAAACTTCTGGTTGATTTCACGGGCCCAAGAAAATCTGTGTTGCTCGACGACAGTTATCAATGTTGATGCAGGTTGAAAGAGTACTGGAGAAGCTTTTGCTGGATGAGTTGTTAAAGATTTAGAAAACGGAACGTGTAGGAGTGGTCATGACAAGTTTCTTGTGGAATCGGCTCTACAGGCGGAAACATTAGATGCCCTGAAGGCAATCCAGTGGGCCATGCGACATGGGATTCTTCATATTACAGACTGACTGCTTACTGACTGCTTACAGCTAGTTGGAACACTCGCTGACACCGAGGAGCTTCATCATAGCACTAGGGATCTAATTTCGATTATCCATGAAGTAGTTACCTTGTTTCATTGTTTTTCTATTAAGTCTGTACCTCAAAATCTAAACACCAGTGCGCGTAATTTGGCAGCCGCTATTACGCGAAGGTGGGAAGGCAAAAATTTCTACCGATGACAAAAAAGGAAAAAAAAATCACTTATATTACTACGCAATATTGTTATTGTTTGAAGGTTATAAGTACATAAATACTCGTATCTTTGGAAACATACGACTTCAGCTCATCAAAGACCATTTTCAAGGAGATGGAGATCGAAATCGTTTTTAGCACAAACCCGATAAAAAGGCATACAAGGTTTAAGAAAATAGATTGCATTTACACGGTAAACAATCAAACCTTATACATTAGGTACAAATAACAATTGTGTTGCCTACCATTTACACAACAATTACAGTTGCCAACTAGCTTACTTGTAGCTAGGTGGTAAAGTAGGTGTCACATACTCACATGTGGCTCGAATCCCGTCGACATGAACATTTACAGAATAACCTGGCCTGATGTATCTTCCCCGCCCTTGGCTAATTTTCCAGTATAGGCCCGAGTCCCTAAAACAAAATAAGAAACAAAGTTTTATCAAACCTCCAACCAGTGAAATGAATCCAACCACAGACAGCGTTCCAGTGCGTGCAATTAGATCATACATTTGGTCAGAAGGAAGACGTTTTGCGGCCTACGCACACACAAATACAAACAGGTTACTCAGACAATAAACATACCGTGGCATGCCGAAATACCTTGTGCTGCAAATCAGATCTCCGCATTGGTGATGACCTAAAAGGCAAGTTCCCTACATACTTGGGAAATGGCTTCTTGGTGGACATTGTAGGCAATGTCCGAGAGAGCCAAGATTCTGATGGAGATTTTGGCAGGAGAGGGCCCAAAGCAACCAGACCACTTTCTCTTATACTGGCTACATTGAAATAATCTTGATGTTTCTTCAAGTCTTTCCCAGCATCTTGAAAAAAGGTCTTTTCCCAGGTACTAGATAATATTCTAGAATCAACAGTATCGGAGCTTTTAGAGAGGATCGTCTGTTCTTCTTTCATCATATCTTGCAGTGAATCCACAGAAGGGTTTCTTTCCCTGGAATCTGATGAGCCTGAAATAGACTCCCGAGAGTTTTGTGTTGGTTCAGAATCGACGACATGTATGGTCTTTTCAGCATCAAGGTCAGCTAGAATGGTTGTTTGGTGAGCACCCTGAATTGACATCCCCTCCTTACGTTCCCGGGGAACACTCCAACTTCTTTTTTCTTTATCAACGAACAAATGATGCGCTCCATCTTCAAGTGGTTTTATATTCCAGCCACAAATATGTTCATTCATCAATGGGTCTGTTTTAGGATGTATTACTCTTTTCATATTTCCTATATGACTGTTTGTTTTATCCTGCAGAGGGAAAATGTTGGGGAACCATCATATTGAGCAGATAGAATCATACTCCCTCCGTTCAAATCCAAAGGATACGCTTCCCTTTTGGACACTATTCACAACTCAAGAGAATCGTTAATATTCTCGACAATCTGTAAGAGAAAATATAGCCACGTGGGATCTTATTTGATTCGTCTTTATGAGTAGATTAAGAATATCGAATTTTTATAATTTCTGTTAATGTAAAACAAAAGATATTGACGGTGCAAAACGTGTCTCGGCGAGTGTGAAAAAGCAAACGTACCCTTTGGATTTGAATGGAGGGAGTACAATAGTAGTGATAAAGAAAACTGAGTAATTGACAGTCACACTGTCCATGACTAAATTTTCTCGTTTCAATTGCATGAAAGATAAAGAACAGAATACGATGAGGATGGCAACGCAAGTTGATGAAAGATAACGATCACAAACCATAACAACCGCAAATAACATATGGAGTCGAAAAGAAAAGACTTCAGTGGAAACTGTATTCGTGGAATCATGGACGTACCAAAATGAAAAATAGATTTTTTTTAAAACTGATGTATACCTTCTTTTCAGTCTGCTTGCAAGATTCAGCATATGAAGGTCTTGTGCGAACACTTCTAACAGAGGATATTTCTCGCGTATGATGTCTCATCCCCGGTACTGGATTTAAGATGCAAAATTTAGGTAATAAACCACAGAGGTTAGCAGACATATCGTCCATTCCAACATATTCTCCATTCTCTTCTCTGTCATCTTCCTTTTCCCCATCTATGTTGCTAGGCAAACTGGCCTGCGGGGCCTGCTGCTTCCATTTCGTTACCCTCTTAACCGGTTTTAATTCCTGTCTAGCTTCTGAATGCTTTCTAGAAAAATACTGAGTTGTCTCAGAAGACACGGCTTTAGAAGCAGGAAGGAACCTGCCCATCATGAAATCTCTTGTCCGAGGATCCATGTACATACAAGAGTCCTCCATGCTTGGATCATCCACTCCACTAACACTACAGTTGAAGAATGACTCTGTCCGAGAAAGGGTGTCAGGTGCATCTACAAAGGTCACATTTTCATCGTCAGAATTATAAGTATACTCGTCTTTTCTATCCTTCTCGGACTCTTGATTGTCTAATAGGCCTTTTGTCACAGAAGACATGTGTAGGGCACGAGGAATCCTCCCCGGTGGCAATTTTGGAGCGACAGCTAACTGCCAAAAATCGTCTTTAGGTACTTTGTTTTCATCTTTTGGTCTTCCAGGCATTTGCTCCCACTGAAACGGAACAACCCCGGGATTCCTTACAGGGCCTGATTTTAGGTCTGATTTGTAGTAAGGAAGAGGAGGAAAACTGCTCTTAGAATCATGGGCCTTCCTGCTGTTAATTTCTGGTTGAGCACCCATTGACGCGCCCCGCCTCACAGAGAGCAGAGGCTGATTAAAGTTTAACTTGCGCTCATCCATCATATATTTAGAGTATAATGCAACAAGCCTATGTTCACAGACACGATAAATTATTAGTCTGCTTATCAAACAAAATCATACGGGGTTATAAGTAACAAGGCAGTTTAAGAATGCCCTGGTGACCCGTATATATTTGTTACACTAAAGTAGTATGAGTAAAATATAATAGCAGAGGATCCGATCGATCACTGACAGAATACATATATATGTTGTTTTGCCTAGAAAAGACAGAAGGATCAATGTCGAGACACAGTCAAATGATCTTGATGGGTCACTTTTAAACAGCACATTAAACAGTAGAAGTCACCAAAAACATGAAAACAGTAACATTCATTCTACCAACTCTGGTCGTATGAGGTTAGTATCCATTAATTACAAAAGGAAACAATGTTGAAACCAATGTCATAAGGGAGTGCAACTAGAAGTCAAATCTCGACTACAGCATTCTCTGTGAGTAGTGCACAGTCTCAAATGCTAGCATTACAGCGAGGCAGCCAGCAGGAAAGGCTAACATATTGGACATTTTCACTGCGTACTAGCGCTTGTCACAAAGTATGTTACTCCTACTTGGTTAAAATGATCCGACATATGTATTTAAAGCAAACGTAAAAGAAGGAAATGAAAAGGGGGTAGGGAGTATAATCTATACTAGTAACTACGGAGTACTCCGTACAATTGAAGCACAGAAATGATTTACAAGGGAATCAAACGTGGTTGTTGTAATGATTATAATGGGGGGTATGAATGAAACACAAATCAATTGAAAAGCAGGTAGGATCTAAGTCTAAACTCTAAACCCCCCAGGCCACCACACAAAATAATACTCTTACAGTTGGTTGGTTGCTACCCGTGCTATTAATCACACTAATCATTTCATATCATCATCATCATCATCATCATCATCATGCCATAAACGTACAGATTACCGAAACCAGAATAAAACACTAGAGTAGCTGCTATTCTCTTAATAACCATTACTCCGTATTAAACTGCAAGCACGCCCAGAGGCGTAAGTCAACAACCCAGGCCAACAATTATTTCAGCTACAATTAAAAATAAAATAAAAAAATTCAAAGCATACCCAGAATACATAATAATAAATAATACGAGTAATCTTGAACATGAATCCAACAACTAACCGGAAAAATCAAAACTTACCCAGAAATCCCAGATGATCATATATAAGTATATTTAGATGATGAAAAGATTGGTAATTTGCTACGAGGTAGGAGTACTAGGAAAGAAGAAACTAAAAGCTGTAAAATTAAACCCCTTTTGTTTTTATAATTATGAATAAAAAGTGGAAGAAAAGAAAGAAAGAAAGAAAGGTAATGGAATAATACTTGGGAGATGACCGAGATAGGAGAAATAAGCGAGGAAGTGAAGTGAAGAATAAACTGGTTTGTACGTTTCTGCAGTTTGCTTCACCAGCGAATCGATTTCTCAGCTTTTTCACTATTACTCCATACTGTACTTATTTATTGCACGTTCTGTTATACTAATGCTTGCATTGGTGTTTATTTATTACTTGCCGCTACTGGCCGCTTGTGACTGACTTACTGTAATTTGTTTGCATGCATAAATGTTGTCGTGGCAATTCGCAAATCCAGCTGCAAGGCTGCAACCTTTGGCTTTTCAAGCCCCACTACTAGTCTACCACTAGGCAGGCAGGCAGGCAGTCACACAAATCAGATCTACTCATATCATAAAACTGAATGCAGTAGTAATTTTTAAAAAAAGGTCGGGAGTAGGAAGTACGAGTACCATCATGAAATAAGGGAATAATAAAGGTACTCCGTATTGACTACCGGAGCTTATCAAAAGTGGGGGTTGAGCTGAACATGAACGGGCCTAACTATAAAAAAATTGTCCGGTGGGCCATATATTGTTGTCCGTGTCCGTTATAACGGCCACATGATGCTGCCCAAGCCCGCCAACTTATGGGTAGCGGGCTAACCCGTGGGCCTGAATAAAGTTAATCGAGTCTTTACTTTTCTTAAAATATAAGTCAGACATCGCAATTTAAGAGACTAAAATTCAAAAAAATATTACACATTGAAAAAAATATCCGATACTATTTCAAAATTCAAATACAACTTCACTAACAAAAATATTCATTTCTCATCAAACAATAGTAGGATCTGCCTCATCATTCTCATCTTCGCCTTCAACGTCTTCTAAACCAAAGGTTTCATCATGAATCAATGAGAAATTGAGAATAAAGAAGGTAAATGGCTTGGTTCCTTGGTTTGATACTTTGATGGCTGATGCGTCAACATTTGAAGTGTGGTTGATTACTTGATGTAGTATAGGCAATTGATATTTTTTAGGAGTAAGTGGGTAACTAGGGGTTTAAGAGATAAGTCTATTGACTTTTTTAGACATTGGAATTTGTGATTTCTTTGTAATTTGTATTATAATAATCATATTCAATGTCTCTTTTGTCAGTGATTTCTTTAACTTATATAAGTATATATATTTTAACGGGCCTAGCGGGCTGTCCGCGGGCTATTTTCTTTAGTCTAAACCCGTCCGTTTATTATAGCGCACCTAGTTTCTTTGTTCGTAGCCCGCTTTTTTTTTAAAGTTTCTGTCCAGATCCGCTTACTAACTGAGCCAAATGGGCCGGGCCAAACAGACAGCCCGCACTTGATCAACTCTATTGAGTACACCTGTCAAATATGGTTATTTACCCCTACTTATTTAGAGCTTTAGGGCTCGCTTGGGATGAAGGTAATGTATTAAGGGGTAATGAAGCTAAAATGAACTAGAAAATGAAGAAAGTTAGTGATGGTGCTAAGCGAAAATAGAAAAAAAAAATTCTATGGGATACCTCTCAACTATTGGCTTTTCCAAGTGGTACCCCCGTCTTTTTCGAATTATATGGTGTACCCCTAAACTTTACTTATCAGTCCATATCATAACCAAAGTGATAAGTGTATTACAAATATTTTTTTTAAAATGAATAATTAACATATTAATCAATCCAATTTGACGCTACAAACCACCTCTTTTTCTTTACCATTCACTAAGCCACCAAATGCCCATCAAAACGAACTCTGTTGTCGGCCGACATCGATCTATCTCCCTCACTCTTTTAAATCCGTCAACCTCAATCCCTCCGTCACCCCCATGTTGAAGTGTGGTGGAATGAATTTTTTCGAGTAAAGGATGCAAATTGAAGAAATATATCATGGTTGATGAAAGTAAAATAGGGAATAATCACTATTTATATCATCAATTGAGAAATTTTCGTTGGAAAATTATAACTTTGGTTACAATATAGACTAATTTACAAAGTTTAGGGATACATCTTGTAATTCGAAAAAGGCGGGGGTTTCACTTGGAAAAGTCGATAGTTGAGGGGTACCCCATAGAAAAACCCAAAAAAAAAAATGATCAAAATGACACTAATATGATCTCTTTTGGGGTAATACATTATTCCCCTCCCCACATAAGTAATGCATTACTCCATATGGGATAATTGTTACTCCCTTCTCTCCCTTTACCCCATAAAATAGAATCACTAACCACTCATCTCCTTCATTTTCTAGTTCATTTTAGCTCCATTACCCCCTTATTCCATCCCAAGCGAGCCTTAGAGTGACATCTAATAATAGAATAGGTACAAGTAATATATAAAGTGGTACTGAAAACTAATCTTTCAATAAGTTATATTTTGTGTTTTTCTTTTACCAACCGATAATAACAATCACATTCTGATTTCAAATTTGTAACAATAGATTGAGTACCGCAAAAGTGGTGATTAAATGTTCAATTGTGAAATCAAGTCCCTTTAATCTCTTATTTGGAGCAAGTAACCCTATTATTTTTCTCAATATGTGAAATTAAACTTTTTTTTTGTTCAATATCACACCGGAATATCAATTTCTCATTGCTAGGTACAATCCCAAAATACACAAATACACCTACACAGGGCCTCAATGTTAAACACCAAGTTTCCAGACTGTCCCTTGAAAGTTGTTTCACATATTGAATCTACAAGCTAAGTGGTTTACGGATAAGTATGCAGTTGTGGCCGAAATGGTGAACAAAACATCGAACTTCCAATGGGATGATCAAACTAAAATGATACAATGTGAGAAACAAGGTTATGATGACTTTTGTAAGGTAACCGTTTATCTTTCTTAATTAATAAATTATATATTTTGTTAGCTTTCTATTATCATATTGTTACTAATTACATCTTTTTTTAGACTCATCCTAAAGCTCGAGGATTTCTTTTCCTCATCTTGACAAGTTAGATGAAAATTTGGGTCTCGATCGAGCTAATGGTATTACATTCGAATTGCCGGATGACTCTGTTGACAATCTTGAGCAGGAAACAGTGAACCTTGGCGATGACAGTGATGATGATAATGTTTCTATATATCAGTCACATTTTTCGGAAGTAACCGATGATGCTCAACCTCAACCTCCTCCAAAAAAAAAGAAGAAAGAAAAGACTCCAAGAGTGGTAAGAAAAGAAGAGCTTCACATTTTGTTGATTTAACCTCAGATCACATGACAACTAGCTTCATTGGATTAATGAAAGACATGAGTAGTCATTGAGCAACTATTGTGAGTGCTATGAGCACAACTCAAGAACGTGAAATAGAAGTTGTGGAACAGAAGAAAAAGTTACTCTTTGAAATTCTAGTTTACATGGTATTACTCAATCTGAGGCAATTCGAGCTGCAAGTCTATTTTCAGCAAATACAAGTCAAATGGATATATTTTTTCGAGTCACGATGATGATTGGAAGAGAGAAGCGGTACTAGATATGTTAAGCCGTAATGGCTAATTTATAATATTAGGATTAAAGACTTTCTTTTCTTATGCACTTAGATTTGAACTATTAGTTTGAATAACAATTTGTTGCGTGCTTTATTTGAATTATGTAGTAACCTTGTCTTTTTTGAAATTCTACGTGGTAACCTTGCTTTTTAAAAAACACCTGCGGTAACCTTGTACTCTCCTAGTACTTAGAATATGACCCTTAAATTTACTTTCGTCAATTTTGGTATGTGGGCATTTAAAAATGGTTTTTGTACATCGTTTTTTCTCTTTTCTTCACCCGATTTGCGTCCAAAATTTAAAAAAGAGGATTTAAAATGGTTAACCGAGGGATTAATTTTTAGATTTGCATTTTGGTAGAGTAGAATTACCGTGTAGGAATACACGAATAGAAGTAACCCTCGTAGAAAATTCATAATGTACTCCTAACAAAGTCGCTTCACTGCTTAATCATCGTTTAATCAATTAATTAACGGACACATTTAACGTAATTAAAGTTAAGAGTCATGTCGTAGAGTACTAAGAAAGTAGAGGGTTACCGCATGTAGTTTTAAGAAAGTTAAGGGTTACCACATGTGTTTTTTAAAAAAGGAGGATTACCACGTAGAAATTACATAAACACAGGGTTACCACGTAGAAAAACTCTTTATTTTATTTTGAAAATTTTATAATTTGAATTCTACTTTAGTATTTTACTAGCTGGAAAGCTTGTGCGATGCACGGGACGCTTGTTCTGTGACGTTGATAAGAATACGAATTTGGATGATTGCATAAATTGGTGAGACTGCACAACAGTAGAGAGTCAGTCGAAGGTAAGGATATGCCTAATAGTAAATGAATATTATCCACATACGTAAATGTGTTTCAAGGGATCAGATATAATATACTCTGTATACGGTAAACGTCAAATTAAATTATAGGCATTATATATGGTGCATTGTAGTTAGAATGAAAGACTAATTAAAGTACCTCGCACATAAATATACGTAGATATAAATATTCACTGGGTAAAATGGGAACATATTACCATTAACAACGATGAAACATGTGATAAAAAAAAATTGTCATCATTAGGGCACAAGTTATAATAACGAATGTTGTCGGTTAAAGTAACGATGCATACCCTTGCTTATTTATATAATAGTACAATTATATGAACGCATTTGAAATGATAATAAAGTTGAAAATTATGACTTAATATTTATAATCGTAGATACTCACCACATTAGAGTCTTAGGACCATGCGATTTAGTTGATAATCTTACTTTCTTAAATTTTTGGTTGATATAAGGACGAACGATTACTCTTATTCATAATATAATATTCCATCATGTTCTTATAATTTTTCGATGTGGGAAATTTTTTGGTTGATATCTACGGACGAACGATTACTCTTATTTATCATAATAAAATAAAGGAAAATAAAATATACCTGTATTAGGATAATAATAATAATAATAGTAATAATAATAATAATAATAATAATATTGTTTTTATTATTAATTATTTTAAAATTTTAATGTTATATTTTTAGAATTTCTTAAGAATTAAAAGATTTTTGGTTCATAGTCTAAAAAAATATTTTTAAATTCATTTTATGACTTAAAAGACTTTTGGTTAATATTTAATAACGAATTATTACTCTTATTTATATACACTTTTACTTATTGTCGTCCATAAATTTACTTAGCGTCGTCCATATTTTAACCGTATTACCACTTTACCCCCTAACTTTATTAGCTCTTCACCTTCCTCTTTATTCACCTTCTTCCTTATCCCATCCACCTTCTTCCTTTTACCTCCCTTCTCTACTTCAGTAAAAAAAATTAAAATTTGAAAAACGGTTTCAAGCAATCTCACTCCAATTAATTCTGTCGTATCATCTCAATTCTGGTCCAAGATAAAACATTTTTTTAATTTCTGTACTTTAGGACAAATCGATTTCTGTTTGTTGTACTTTTTTTTTAATTGCATACTTGCTTCGTAGCTAGAAATCGATTTTTCTTCTGAGAATCGAAATACGAATAAAATTAATTTTTCGTTCATTGGAGAAATATAAAATTAATTTACTAAATACGAATAAGTCAAATAAAATGGGTTAGGTTTCATGGCCAACTCCACACTAATCACTTCTCTCCCTGGAAATATGAGTTACAACTCACGACGGAGCGTTAAATTTTTAGTTCTTTTCTTGGGCAGAGACGTGGGAGATCTACACCTCTTCCCAGGAAGGGGCATAGAACTCCCACTTCTCTCCCTGGATAGAGGTGTGGGAGATCTACACCTCTACCCAGGAAGGGGCATAGAACTCCCACTTCTCTTCCTGGGTAGAGGCGTGGGAGATCTACACTTCTACCCATGAAGATGTAGGGTTACAACCCTTAAACCCAATGACCTGTTACGAGTATTAATCGAAAAGACAAAAGAAGAAGGATAACAATTATACCTTATTTGCAGCGGAACAACGTATTAATAAGAAGTATAATAAACCCAGAAATATATATAATCTCCAGGGACGGAATAAATAATCTCCACGGACAGAATAAATAATTCCCACGGACAGAATAAAACACCCCAAACGTGATGCCTCCTTTGGTATCCACACGGGTACGGAACTGCGACGTGTATGCTAGTATAAGGGTTTTGTGAGACGGTCTCACAAAATTCTCTCTCTAATAATATATGAATCAATACTCACAATTGTATGATTTGGTTCATCATATGAACCTCCTTATATAGGAGAGATAAGTTACCTACTTAACCTAGAAGTTATTCCATAACTCCAATTGGTATAATTAGATTATCACAATAACTCTAGTTACCATAACTAGATTATTACCATAAATCTAATTACCATAACCCGACAGCATAGCTGAGTCGTATTACTACTGTCCCGATATATTAATAATATCCCGTACACATTGTGTGTGATCCAATGGGCCCATTTAAGACTACCAGACATATAACTCATTTATATGTCAACCCGACATCGACCTCTAGCAAGGCATATCGGATACATAGACTTAAGCGGGTTAATCCGTAGGACAGTGGACATAACTCCTTCAGTCTCCCACTTGTACATGTCCTCTCACGAACGACGTTAAGTCTCTTTGCTACTATTGTCTCCAATTGAGAATGAGGTAAGAAGAAGTGTCATGCTCACATATCTCAATCTTTTACTCGAATCTTTGAGTTGACTTGTTAAAAGAGCAGATAGATGACAATCATCTTATCTGAGCGCGGTCACGCATTTGCACAAGTCACACTCTTCGAGTGGCCAAGAAACAATAAATTCCCTTTAATAAAGGAAGAGCAGATCCCCTCTTGTCTAACCACATCCTATCACATGATCCATGCATGCCCAATAACATCCATAGCCCCCTTTCACAGCTGACGAGGAATAGTATCAAAGCATACACATCACATGTACAGAATAGTCAAAGACTCAGGTCTAAAGACCGTACAAGTTCATAACTTGCAAAGAACTTTACTGACACTAAGCGAAATCTTAGTAAAATCCTTTTCGGCGGGTCTGTCTAATGCATGTTCTTAACATACACCCGTGTGCCTGGTTTAGTATCTCAATACCTATGACTCAAGGAACTTAGTCATCAACCAACTCACACACTAATCATTTAAGGTATTCAAATGTCCCAACACAATACCCTGACTAGAGACAAAATAGTTACATCATCCAAATAGAGTTCCAAGACTAAGTCACGTACTTAGTGATCTATTTCATCAATGTAAATTATTTAGGGACAAAACTTGGTTACATTAACCAAATGACAATATGTCGTACATATATCAATTATCGAAATAACTCCCACTAAACCAAAAACCTCTAAAAGTACTAAGACCACTCGCCCATGCGTCTTATACCAATCATAACAATATGATCTTTATGTAGAGGAGGTTACGAGACATACAACATTTGTATCGATTATTTACAAGCATATGATCAATCTACCTTCTCTTGTTTAAGGCAAACTGTTAGTTTCATAAGCAACAAATTGCTTCATAAACTTTAAAGTTGAGTGTGTGCTTATTTGCTTCGAAAGGAATAGAACACTCATTCCAGTTATAATACTAGTCACAAAGTTGTCCTTTGAAACTGTTCCAACCCACAACTTCTCATCCAAAACAAAATATACGGAGATTACAATCTCATGTCATCTTTGTCTATTTGGAAATATGAATCATTGTAACTTGTTTACAACAATTCGCTTATCACATCACGCGCATCTCTTAAACAATTCCCCTTTTTGCTTCTTAAGCGCAAAGGAACAATTCTTAGATAGCATTCTAGTGACACTCACCAGATTAGTATCTACTCGTCACACGAGCACATAATAAACACATTTCTTGCAAAGTCTCATAGACTAAAGCAATCAAATGTCGTTTAGTTAGAGAAGTATGTCACTTACATACCAAATCAAAACGATAAATACACTCCCACTAACCTCTTGTACACAATGTCTTTCTTCGTTCAAAGGAAAACAAACATCTTTAAACTACCATATTAAGAACAAAGATACTACTCCATAATACTTGCTCCAATCAAATTTGATCATTCACATTTGTCTAGCATTTTTGATAATATGAAATTCATACGATGAGTCGCACACACATCATATTGCATCTCTTTCAAGAAATGTATTTCACACATATATGTCCAAAACTCATCAAATGAGTGATGACAATCAAAATGCTAAATTGTTCCTAATAGACTCAAGCATAATGTTGTAAAAAGGGTTTTTCCATAGTCATTACTATGAGATCAATCCTTAACTATCAACTATGCTTCATAGATACTCTTATATCAATCTAGATCATCTTTATATTGAAGACTATTCTTCACTATAAGACCCATTTAACCAAAGTCTATACCTGGTAGTTATGGTATATGAAATCTATTAGATTTTATGTGACTATTGGAGTCTTTGCCCATTATTGTTTCATCATAGGTCAAACCTATGTAGGGTAATATTTTGCAGGTAAGATGATCATGATTTTTCATAGATGCATCAATATCTTCTTCAACAGTTGTAGAGAATTCCTGTTAATCTTGAACAATTCAAGGTCGATTCTACTCCCACTGTTTCTATTAGAAATCACATATTTTTAAAAGAAACATACCACTCCATGCAACAAAACAGTTTTATTATTTGGATGGTTTGTAGAATTAACATAATATCCCTAATAAAACACATGCCATAATTGAGTCTAAATTCTAAAAAACAATTTTCTTTAAACTTGACTTGATAATTAAGAAAAGACTTTTAAGAACATTTTCAATCCATATCTCATATGGTATCTATTCTCTGACTTACATGGACAATCTCATCAACATTTGTACAAAGACTTTTATAGTGCATAACTTTCTAAAGTGTCAATAATATCTGCATATGACTCATCATAGACCAAATCATATCAAATATGGTTCGATGTAGTTTGAAACACTTTTCACTACTTCTAAGATGATCATAATCTTTTAGTTCAATTCATCTCTGTTTCAATCATATCAAACGACTCGTACCAACTTATCAAGTTGATCTTGTATTTTCATCTGAATTTCCTTGAACAATTCAAAGCATTCAGTTTCAAATTTATCAAATGAACAAAATCGTACATGTTACCCATTTTGCAACATCACTAGTTAAACTCACACGTATCTGTATATGTGTGATCTAACAAGTCTAAGTACTCTCCCACTACAATTAATAGGAGTCACTTGTAATGTCATTTATCCATCTAAACAAGATCCATTTACCTCAGTTGATCCTTATCAATAAGGTTTATAGTTTCATCATTATGAAACTTATTCTTATGTTTCTTGTCTCATGGATTAAGGACAATGCCATAATAGGTAAAACTTGAGTTGTGGGACTTGAATCTTATGGTTGTTATGTTAATAAATAAAAGCATTCACTACTAGAAATTTAGAGCCCAACAATCATGTTAGCCTTATTGTACCTCATATTCTTGCAAGGTATAGAGCAACATTTGCTCTACTTTTATCAAAACTTTTCATGCTCATACATGAAACAGAACCAATGTCCTTGCTTATGACTAGTACAAGAATAACCATTATTCAATTCCAGTATTTAGTTTTATGGTAAAATTAAGTGATTTTCCTTTTATATATGAAACAACAACGTTTGTCCATTTCAATCATAAAACACTTCACTTATATACCATTATTTCACCCTCTTTGAGCCATCACATCCACAATGTAATAGTTGCATTTGGTATCTTATACCAAAACAGTAGAATGAAAGTAACAATTACTCTAGTAACATACACCAGATGTCATACTTCAATAATTGATTTGCAGTTTTTCTAGACACTTCTAGAAAGTTATCTACCAATGCCATATATTTGTCATTACATTAATGATTGAATCACTACATTAATGATAAATAATTTCGTACCTAATCTAAACTTGGGAACAAGTTTGGGTATGACAACAATTATCTTTCCCTTACTATAGCTTTAACCAACGTCTTAGATTAATTAATCATTATCTCAAGCAATTTTCTTAATGAACTCATAGAACATTAGTATTATTTGTCTTCTTGATACAATGTTCAATCATCTTTTAACATCTCATGCTAAAAGGTGATTGAGAAACCTTATTAAGTCACCTGTTTTATTCATAATAAAGTGACCTAAACTTAGGACTAATTGAAACGATTTCAATTCCTAATTCTTTAGAAGAAGCATCCAAAATTTCCTGATTATTGGATTATTGGATCATCTTATCACATGGATTAATGGATCATCTTTAACATTTTCTCACTTAATGGGAACGATTTCCTTTATTGAAACAATTGATTTTGGTACTTATAGTCATCTTCATGACTCTAATTATACAGTCCATACTGTACATTAGCACTGGTTATAATTTGTCGAAATTATCCTCCACAAGGACAAAATCCATATCTCTAACTTTGAGAACAATTCTTAGGATACCAATTGACAAGGTTGAACAATTCAAACTCATCTTTAATAAATATGATAAAGGGACTAAATTACAACTTCAATTATATGCAAAACAAAACTATAATTAATATTAATAATCTTAAACAATTTAAAGATAAAATCATGAAAACTACCCTCAAGTTCGCATAATATTCCAAGATCCTAAACCTTTTGTCGCTCAAGTGAACTTGGGCTCACTGCTCAAGCTCCAAAAGTAAAGGTAGACAACAAACTTGTCAATTACATCTCTATGTAATTCTTGGTTGTCGGAATTAGTCATCATATGACACCAACTATTTGCCTCAAACCCCAAGTCTGACTTGATAACAATGTTAAGCAAACCAGACTGAACCTGTGGGTAACCGTTACCCACCTACTCAGTCCACACACATCGGCAAAGCACCGCTTAGGCAGTCACTTCAACCAATGGCAAGAAATTGTTGTAGTGGTCAATTCTGGAAAGACAATACTTAATATTTGTGCGAGGGATTTAAAGCATTATGGGTCCTAAACATGTTGCTAGGTCAACTTACAAGGCAACCTAAGCACACAAGTCACAAGTCTAAACAATAAAATTTATGCAATCATATGACATATTTATTCAATTGTTATTAGTGAGTTGTGCATAAAACAAGTTAAAAGATCCCATATTTTGATTCGTAATCATATCACAATTCGTAATTGCTATTTGGTTTGAACAATTTCACCAATATCTTTCATTTTTCCAACTACGAGGAACAATTTCCCACCCAGAAAAATTGAACGGATATACAAAACTCGATTCACAATCGATCTGCAACTTATAATTGTCATATAGATGAACAATTCATCAAAAATCAAATAAGACTCGAGAAACTCTTTTTCCGATTTATCTATGATAACATGATAATTAAAATGCATAAAATTATTTAGCCGATTTAGAAACTAATTTTTCATTGATTCGGAAAAATAAAAGTATAATCCGTATTTGATTCATAATCAACACACAAACGTGAGAAAACAATTTTTCTTACAAGCGTCGCTCGACCAGACACCATGTCATCTGAGTAAATATTGTGTCGTCTTGGTCAAACCTTTGCCGCCCGTGTCATCCCGTTCCGACCGGGACACACCCGTGCCTACCGAGTCATACTCGTGCCTAACGAGTCACACCCGTTCCGATCGAGTCACACTCGTGTCGACCGGGTTGATCTTGTTTCGTTCCGTCTCCACCATAATTAAAACGAGTCTTGTTCTAATCTTATTAGGTCTCATCGTCAACGATAAATTCTTGTAATTTTACGTTCCAAATTTCAATCGAATCTTGACTAATTCAATTAGTCTCATCGTCAACAAAGTAATTTGGGATTATAGTGGGTCAATTTAGGGCAAAATTAAATTAAAAATAATCAATATTATATCTTAAATTAATTTTAATAGTCAATTTCAGAATTTAACAAATTAAATTCACAAATTAAAACAAATCCTAAACAGACAAAAACGACAACTAGTCACGGTAATACAATCATATAAATAACTGTAACAAGTCTCGCATGAAAATACAATCAATTCACTAAAATGATTCGGCCACTTGTTGTTCATGATAATATGCATCCACAATCATTTATGTGTGTACGTGTTGTTATGCCAAAATACAATCCATGCACATACACAAGTTGATACGCCAAAAAACATGCGAAACAGGCGTCCGGTGAAAAAAGTACAAAATAATCAAATTAACACGTGCGGGTTGAATCCCTCATAACCAATTATGAGACATAGATTCACATCTATCCGATCAATACTACGTAACAGAGGCTCTGATACCACTGTAGGGTTACAACCCTTAAACCCAAGGACCTGTTACGAGTATTAACCGAAAAGACAAAAGAAGAGGGATAACAATTATACCTTATTTGCAGCGGAACAACGTATTAATAAGAAGTATAATAAACCCAGAAATATATATATAAATGATTTGAGAAGAAGTGAGTATTTCCATTAAGTTAGAGGGTAATTTATACAACTTACATCCTACGTATACAAGGCAATTATTCTAGTCAATATGTAACTAAAGTAACATATACAAAAAATGATCAAGATTGATTACAAGTGATCAATTAGAATCAGTGATTGAAAGATTATGTTGTCATAGGAAGATTATGTATTGGGACGAGATGTATTTGGACTAGTATCGTTAATATGCTCCCGCAAGTTGGAGGCGTTAGGAACGAGTCCAATCTTGTACAGTAAGGGCGCGAGTTTTGGGCTTGGAAGAGGTTTAGTCAGAGCATCAGCCAACTGATCGTCGGCGGAGATATGTTGGACGCGGAGGAGACCGTTATTGACCTGTTCCCGAACAAAGTGAAAGGAGAGCGCAACATGTTTCATCCTGGAGTGAAATATTGGATTAACAACATAGTTGGCAGCTCCAAGATTATCGCAATATATGACAGGAATATTTGGGATAGATATACGTAATTCGGTTAAGAGAGAAGATATCCACATAATTTCGGCAGTAGCTTCAGCGACAGCACGAAATTCTGCTTCAGTAGATGAGCGAGATAGCCCTTTTTCTTTCCTTGAGACCCAAGCTATTGCGTTCCTGCCTAAATACACAATAAAACCGGTGGTAGATACATAATCGTATTTATCGCCGGCGTGATCAGAATCACAGAATGAATGTAGAGTAAAAGGGCTGGACTGATATAATTGTAGTCCCAAATTGAGTGAGCCTTTGAGATACCTTAGAAGACGCTTAAGCGCAACCCAATGAGCCTCTTGGGGGTTTTGTAGAAATTGGGCTAGTTTACTGACACTAAAGGCTATGTTTGGACGGGTAAGGGATAGGTATTGGAGTGACCCGACAATAGCACGATAGTCAGAAGGATTGGAGATGGAGGTGCCAGTGGTGGGTAGGAGAGGGGGATATGCCGTGAGGGGGGACGGGACAGGTTTGCAATCTAGCATATTATGTTTAGCTAGAAGGTCATAGGTGTATTTATACTGACTAAGGTGAAGACCAGCTGGGTTGGGAGTGACCTCTATGCCTAGGAAGTACGATGGAAAGCCGAGATCCTTAAGGGAGAAACGGGCAGCAAAGGAAGTAAAGAATGATTTTAGGTGTGGGGAGGTGGGCCCGGTAACGATGATATCATCAACGTAAACCAGTAGGTAAATGGGTTCGGGTGATTAAGTAGTAAAAAGAGGGACGGGTCCGAGATGGATTGTGAAAACCAAAAGAGAAAAGGTAAGATTTTAATTCATTGTACCAGGCTCTGGGAGCCCGTTTAAGACAGTAAATAGCTTTTGTGAGTTTACATATATAATTAGGGTGGGAAGGGTGCACAAAACCGGGTGGTTGACTCATATAAATAGTTTCAGTAAGAGTACCTTGTAAGAATGTATTGTTGATATCCAGGTGCTTGAGGGACCAGCCACGAGCAAGTGCTAATGTTAGAATGAGTCGAATTGTGACTTGTTTGACTGCCGGACTAAACATCTCAGAATAGTCTACGCCGGGACGTTGGTGGAATCCTTTGGCAACAAGGCGGGCTTTGTATTTATGGGTAGTATTGTCTGGATTATATTTGATTTTGAACACCCATATGCAACCAATAATGTTAAATGAGTCTTGAGGTGGGACAAGTGTCCAGGTATTATTATTTTGTAGGGCTGTAAATTCTTCCTTCATGGCATCATGTCACTCGGGAATAGTAAGCGCGGTTTTGACCATGGTGGGAGGAAGAGAGGGAGGCGGAAGTTGAGTATAGTGGGCATATTTAGGATTTGGGACCCGAATATTGTTCATGGATCTCGTGGTAACACGAGGAGCTGGGACGGGGGAGGAATCGGGTGAGGAGGTAACTTCGGGTGAGGTGGCCGGTGTTGTGGGTGGATCGAGGAGGGGACGGGGTGTGGTTGGTGGGGAATCGGGCGTGTTTAGTGGGGAGGGCGTGGTGGGAGGGGAGATGGGGCGCAGTGACCGAGGTGTAGTGGGTGGGCTAGTAGTGGGCTCGGTTTGAGCGGGAGTGAGATCGAAGGTGAGAGGAGTAGATGGCCAATGATAGGATATGGCCGAGGGGGTGAGGGAGGAATCGGGACATAGGGTGGGGTAAGGGAAGACATCTTCCACAAATTTAACGTGACGGGAAGTGTAAATTTTTTGAGTAAGTGGGTCGAGACAGTGGTAGGCACTTTGGGTAGAGGAGTATCCTATAAAGATACATGGAGTGGATTTGGGGGCTAATTTGTGAGATGAGTAGGGTCTTAACCATGGGTAGCATAAGCATCCAAAATTATGTAATTTGTGATAATTTGGTTGTTTGTTAAATAAATTAAAGTACGGAGTAGAGTTAGAGAGAGTAGAGGTGGGCATTCATTAATTAAAAAGTAGGTGGCGGTTACCATGACGTAGGACCAATATTCCAAAGGTAGGGAGGCATGAGTGAGAAGGGCAAGCCCCGTTTCAACGATGTGACGATGTCATCTTTCGGCATAGCCATTGTGTTCCGAGGTCTGGGGAGGGGATGTTAGATGACTTATGCCACTATTATTTATGTCGAGAGTGAGTTTAATATATTCACCTCCGTTATCGGAGAAGAGTTGTCGAATAGGTCGATTAAAATATTTTTCTACTAGTGCTTTATAACGATGAAATATGGGAGTGGTGTCAGATTTATTTTTAAGTGGGTAAAGCCAGATATATTTAGTGAAATGGTCCACAAAAATAACATAGTACTTATAGCCATCTATTGATTTAAGGGGTGATGTCCACACGTCGGAGAAAATAAGTTCTAGAGAAGATGTAGAGGAAAGACTAGAGATAGAGAAGGGGAGTTTATGACTCTTGTTAATTTGACAAGCGTTGCAATGTGTCGTAAGTAAATGATCATGATTATGGTTAGAAGACGGAAATAAATTTGACACTTTATTAATTATGGCCATAATTTTAGGAGTAGGGTGGCCTAGTTTGTGGTGCCAAGATACATTAAATGAGGGGGGTGGGGGGGGGGGTGAGAGCCATGACATAGGTGGAGGGTGGTGGTGATGGATTATCCCATTTTGTAGACGACCTTCAATTAGCACCTTGCCCGTGGACTGATCCTGTAAACAACAAGATAAAGGTGAGAAAATTGCAATGGCATTATTGTCGGAACAAAATTGTGAGACGGAAAGTAGTTTTCTAGAGATAGTAAGAACATGTAAAACTTTTGTAAACATAATATTAGAGGAAAGAGTGGAAATAGAGAATGAACCAATATGATGAATGGGTAAGGGAGACCCATCTCCAATAAGGAGATCGTCATTTCCATCGTACGGGGCATGTAAGGCAAGATAATCAAGATCATTAGTGATGTGGTTTGTTGCACCACTATCAATTATCCACGGGGAGGGAGTGGGTTTTTGGGGGGTGACTACGGCTGTGTTGGCAGTAGGAGGGTGGCGACGGGTATGGGAGGTGGGTGGTGGGGGTCGGGATGGGACACGAATATTTGGGTAAAGGGATTTGAAAACGGCACAATTCTCAAGATAATGTGCCTGAGTATGGCACCATTGACATTTCCCTTTGAAGGGATTCGTGGTGAGGGATGTGTTGGTTGGAGGGGTAGGTCCGGGTGGGGTAGGAAGGAGGCCGGCCGAGGGACGGGCAGGGGTGTGGGGCTGGCGATATGTGGCGGCATGGGCAGAGGTAGGGAGGGTCGGGTTTGACGATGTTTGTTTGAGGGTAAGTTCATGATGAATCAACTTTTCATGAAGTGATTCAAAGGATATGGGTGTGTCACGGGCTCTTACGGCCTCAATGACAGGACGGTATTGGGCATGGGGGAGGCCATTGAGTATTTTGCTAGTAACGTCTTCCGGATCCATGACTTTCCCAAGATGGGCAAGTTCATCAACGCAACTTTTGACTGCTTGCATGTATTCAGAAATTGGCTTGTCTCCTTTTGTGATGGAGGAGAGACGGTCTTTGATTGTGAGGATGTGTCCTCGTGATGGATTTGCATAAGTTTGAGCGAGTGTGCTCCATATGGCATGAGATGTGTGCACATCAGTGAGAATTTGTGTGACACCATCCTCAAAAGTGCCTCGGAGGGCGCCACATATAAGACTATCTTGGCGAAGCCAAGTAGTGTAGGCAGGATTAGCTTTTTCAACTTTGGGACTTTTGTCGTCTTTGCCATCGACCATGATGGTGACGAAGGGTTCCGGGTGTGACCCATCCAAATATTTGAATAGGTCAAAACCGAACATGAGTTCCTTGATTTGGCGTGCCCAAGCTCTGTAAGTTAAGGGTGAGAGCTTGATGACATGGGAGAGGGTTAGAGCAATAAGTGGGTGGTCGGGTTCATGAGGGTTGTCGAGGTAAGTGACTAGGTTCGACATGATGAAGTTAGGCGAGTGATAACCGAGAGGATTAGGCAATAGTTTTTGTGTGATCGGTACGCTCTGATACCATATAAATGATTTGAGAAGAAGTGAGTATTTCCATTAAGTTAGAGGGTAATTTATACAAGTTACATTCTACGTATACAAGGCAATTATTCTAGTCAATAAGTAACTAAAGTAACATATACAAAAATGATCAAGATTGATTACAAGTGATCAATTAGAATCAGTGATTGAAAGATTATGTTGTCATAGGAAGATTATGTATTGGGACGAGATGTATCTGGACTAGTATCGTTAATAATATATAATCTCCACGAACGGAATAAATAATCTCCATGGACGGAATAAATAATTCCCACGGAGAGAATAAAGCACCCCAAACGTGATGCCTCCTTTGGTATCCACACGGGTACGGAACTGCGACGTATATGCTAGTATAAGGGTTTTGTGAGACGGTCTCACAAAATTCTCTCTCTAATAATATATGAATCAATACTCACAATTGTATGATTTGGTTCATCATATGAACCTCCTTATATAGGAGAGATAAGTTACCTACTTAACCTTGAAGTTATTCCATAACTCCAATTGGTATAATTAGATTATCACAATAACTCTAGTTACCATAACTAGATTATTACCATAAATCTAATTACCATAACCCGACAGCATAGCTGAGTCGTATTACTACTGTCCCGATATATTAATAATATCACGTACACATTGTGTGTGACCCAATGGGCCCATTTAAGACTACCAGACATATAACTCATTTATATGTCAACCCGACATCGACCTCTAGCAAAGCATATCGGATACATAGACTTAAGCGGATTAATCCGTAGGACAGTGGACATAACTCCTTCAGAAGAGGCATAGAACTCCCACTTCTCTTTCTAGGCAGAGACGTTGGAGATCTATACCTCTACCTAGGAAAGGGTGTGGTTCTCCCATGCCGGCTCTTGGGGAGAGGCGTGGATACATCGTAGTTATCATCGTCCAAATAAAACAATAAAACAACTCCATTGACAGCGTAGTTATCAGTTTAATTGAGTAGTTGAGTTAACGTAATTTTTTGGGTGGGATAATTTTTTTAGTCTTAAATGGAGTAGGATTGTTTTTTTATACAAAAATCTATATTCTTTATTTAAATTTTTAAAAAAATTGAATCTTAGGTGTAGTAGGATTTTTTTTTTTCATATACAAATTTATATATTCTTTATTTAACTTAAAAAATATATTAAAAAACTTGGATCAATCATATCGCTCGAAAAGTTCATGCTTTATTAATATATATTGATTTTCCCAATACTTATAGTAATATTTGTTATTGTATTTTTTAATTAATATCTGGATTGTTTTAATAAAGTCGTAACAGGTCCCCAAAAAAATAAAGTCGTAAAAAAATTGATTCCTGATTCCACTCTTTTTTTTATCCAAACACAAGGTAAGAGGATGAATTCAAGAAATGAACCAAACACCAAGTATCAAGAATCAAGTTTCAACCCCATACCACCCTGGTTTTGATTTCAGATTCCAAACCTATACCTTTTTGGGAACCAAACGACCCCTATATGTTACGCCATTTTCATAAGCCGTTAGGCCTAGTTTTGAATTACTATGATTAGGCCCAACACACATAGCAGGCCGAAGAATGTCGCAGTACAAGTAGCCTAGCAAGCTAAAATCAAATGTAACCAAGGAAGCACGTCAACTAAGCGATCAAAAGAGCCGTCATCAATGCCAAAAGCGTTAAATAATCGAAGATGAGGGCAACCATTAAAAGAGGAGCATACAAGCATCTCTTTTGTTATGTTTTATTGTGTAGTTCCGCAAGCGTACGAGTATTGTAGCATACGGGTCGATCTCAGGGAGGTGAATGATTAAATACTAGCTAATTTCTGACTACAAGTTATCTACGTCGAATAAATCAAAGTGGAGATTGTATAACTAATTTTAACACACTAGTTTGGGAAGTAACAAATCGAGATGAATTCAATAAAGGGAAAGACCTAGGGCAATGGTTCACCACTAACCTGGATCATCGTTGAAATCAAAATGTAGCACAACTTTGTCAAATTAACGTCTTGGGTGAGACTACCATTCCAATCCCCCTTTTCACTAACCAAATAACAATCCTCCAATTTTTCCCGCCTAAAGTTATCCACAGCAAGTGAAGTGAGTTATATGCGAATCGAACCCTTGACCCTAGATATGTTGTACTTATTCTCTACCACTACACCACAATATCTCACTGTTTCAATTATCACTAAATTAATCCTAAAGCTATAGACTCCAATAATATAATTAATAGAGTAGATGCTATCATTTTTGTTCTACCATAAAATAGTATAAATCTTTTTCTATATATCATACTAATTAATTGATTGATTAATTGACAGTACCATCTAATTTTATATTTTATATACCATAAAATAGTATAATAATATAATTAATTGAGTAGATGCTACCATTTTTGTTATACCATAAAATAGTATAAAATTTTTTCTATATATCATCATACTAATTAATTGATTGATTAATTGACAGTATCATCTAATTTTATATTTTATATACCATAAAATCCCCTTGCTACTAAGAGATTAACCACCCCTATAATTTTTCCGCCTATTCATATTGGACTCATATTTGGGCCTTAACTGCTTTGGTTATGTAATACTGAAATTTTGTTAACAGTATATTTTACAATCTCTGTTATTTGCACCAGTGTATACTAAATACAGACTGTATATATACCAACGAAAATACGTTTTATTTTTGTAATAATCATGACTGATATTTGATTGTAATTAAATATTGTAATCGTCTATTAAGTAAGAAAATAAAAATTCTCAAAACTTTTCGCACCAAAATTTTAAGCTATCAATATCTACTAACTAAGAGAAAAAAAAATCTCAAAACTTTTCTCGCCTAAATTTTAAACTCTCAATTTGGACAAAATCAATAGAACAAATGAGGAAGAATTACACTCAATTATCATATAAAAATTCTTACGGGTTAAATATTTAAAAACTAACAACGGGTGTATCGATACAAAAAAATTGTAGAAGTATAGTCGCTTAAATTTCTAACAACAATTAAGATAATAATTTTTTTTTACTACATATTTCATGATATTAGTCGAGGTTGCAATTTCAAGTTATTTTATTATTATCCAAATACAATGATAGAATCGTGAAAAATTATCAGGTTGCTAAATTAAAATCTACTTTGTATAAATAATTAACTTAAAATATTAAAATTCTATAAATACCGTGCATACATGCACGGGGTATACACTAGTTTTAATCAATACTTTAAATTCTCTCTCGAGACATAAAAAGCCTATCTAACATGTTATAAAATCCTATTCTCATGGCACGAATAACAAAACTAGATGCATTAGAAATCAATACTAACATGTCCCAATTATT
Organism: Agrostemma githago; assembly: GCA_958450325.1. Classification (NCBI taxonomy): domain Eukaryota; kingdom Viridiplantae; phylum Streptophyta; class Magnoliopsida; order Caryophyllales; family Caryophyllaceae; genus Agrostemma; species Agrostemma githago. The sequence continues at coordinate 9,562,987 of OY288253.1, forward strand.
CCAATTCACTATTCTCATGTGAAAGTTCAAATCTTGTTTCGGTTCTCTAAATTAAAACCTGACTCTCGTCGTAATTAAAATTGAGTAGAAATTAATCGACAAAGATACTAACTTTTAGGGTTGATTCATATGAAAACATCCAACTTTCGTTGCAATGATAATCTAGACTCAAACCTAGCAATTCAAACTAATCAACCAATTATTAAGCACAACCGAAACAAACTCAATTCAATAATTCAACAAAGCGCAATTAAAATCAAAGCATCAATAACCCATATTATCGGCTCACCAAGCCCTAGATAAAAGAACTACTCACAACTCATAATCAAAATAATAATCAATAAATAAGATAAATAGTAGATAATTAGGAAAAGTTATTCTTCATTGGTGAACAAAATGATGAACGATCGTCTTCTTCAAAGTCTTAGAATAATTACACTAAATTGCATAAATCTAATAAAATTGCATAACTTTGATGTTCTAGTCTAGAAATGATAAGATCTCTCTAATAAAAACAAGCATCAAATATAAGTAGGATAGAACAGAGGAAGATCAAGAGTCACACGCGGGTAGATGTTCGCTAGTAGCGGTACATTTTGTTACTTGGCATGATTACTGATTATGCCGCTACTAGCGGCACAATTGCTCTTCGTCATCCGCTACTAGCGGCGGCACCTGAAAATTCTCTATTCTCTCTTCTTTATTTTTTCATTGATTTTCTTCTCTTCGTTTCTTCATTCAATCTCGATGTAACCCGACATTTGACACGTATAGCACCACAATAATCCGGGCATAATAAAAGAATTTCTCGACTCTTAAAAATAGCTTGAACCGTCACCAAAAATCACATATTCGCTCAAGTAATGCAAGATCATCGGAAATGCTTCAAATTTCACTATATTGCCCAAAATTAACTCGCAACACCACAAATACGACGATATATACTCACAATTAGTGCTAAAAATAGCACTTATCAAATTCCCCCATGATAAATCTTTACTCGTCCTCGAGTAAACTCAAAAGGCATAAGACGATATCAATGCAAGGTCTAGCTAGCGAACTCCCTCACTCACAAATGGTTAGCTCACAACTTCCTTCTTATATCACCCTTACTAACTACTCCGAAATCGTCTAGCTTAGCATGGTCAACACCGAAAGATAAATCAAGGAGTCAAGTTAGTGTATGACTCCCCCATGTTAGCTCAAAAACACTCTCTAATCACAAGCCAATAATATCAACATTAATAAACATCAACTCACAAGAATATCCAAAAACAGGATCACGGCAACCAACGATCCCCACAAACAATCCAACTCCAGCCCAAAAATATGACGCCAAACAATGATCCTAATCTTTACCATTACCTCCGAACGTCGTCTTCTTATGTCGCCAACCACCATGATGTTTACTATTTGCCCATAGTATGGGATATTATGGCCCTTTTTTTCTCTCTCTCTCTCTCTCTCTCTCTCTCTCCCTCTTTTCTTCATTTTTTTCAATCCCTCATTTTGCCTAGGCCACTCTTTCGCGTTTTCAACCTAGCTCTTTTTTTTTATTTGAGCTCACTTTTTCCACTCGCAACCTCAATGTTGCCTAGAACGTCCCTCCTTGCAGATTTTCATTATAGCGAGGCTTCCCTTTTTTTGCCTAAGCCACCCTTTTGGGTTTTTGACTTAGCGGGATTTTTTTTGTTTTTTTTTTTCAGAAATAAGTATATAAAAAAGTAAGTGAAATGTCCCTTCCCCATGCTTGAATTGAGCAATGTCCTCAATGCGACAAAGACAAATAAAATAGGAACAGGGGACAAATCACCTGTCAAGAAGTATCAGAGGACTCTGCAGAAGGTCGTCGAGAGCCACTACGTGCCTCCCGATGACTGCTAATTGCGCTCCTCTCAACTGCCAACTCTACATAAAATTGCTTCGAAGGGGAAGCGTAGGTGTCAGGATGCCTAGCCGATAAGAACTTGTCGAAACCTTGACACAACTCAAAGATTTCATGCATAGTCAACCCTTGTTCCGCCCGCCAATCATCGACCTCTAACCTCCACATATCAGACTCCCGGCCTACAAGAGGAAGCGGCATGTGTGAATGAGGAAGATGGTCTCTTGGTCGCATTTCCATCATCACGACCATTCGTATCATCATCATTTGACATCTCATCATCATTGTCTGCAATCCGACTTCCTACCCTTTTGTCACCAGGCTCCAAGAGAGTAAGTGGGTCACGCTGTAGACACCCGCATTTTGCCTGCTAGTGTCTATAGCAGTTCCCGACAAAACACCCGATGATGATCGGACGCAAACGTGACTTAGTATACTCAAATATGGGCTCGGAATCAATAATATCTGACATGGACTTTTAGCAGAGTACAAATCTCTCAAAACCAACCTCAAATTCAGGCCCAGTGGGTCGTCCCGAGTAAAATGAGACTAATTTGGGCCAAAACCGACACCAAAAATAAAAACCGTCTTTTGGCGACCGGGTCAAAACCCGGTCAAAGACGAATCCCTCCTCAAAATCAGCCAAGTCCGCTTCTAGAAACTTGCACCCAAACACAATTTTCAAAAAATCAAAAAAGTCAACCATTTCCTAAAATGGCTCGCCAATCCTATCCACTCAATCAAGTGGATTGACCTCACTCGATCGAGTGGAGCCACAAAAACGCAACAGACCTCTTTTTTAGGGCACTCGATCGAGTGCACTAGGGCCACTCGATCGAGTGACCCTAGGTCGAGGGGTAAACTCTATAAATACCCCTCCTTGTGCTCTTCATTTGGGCAGAATTTATATATACAAAAAAACCTACATTTTCAACCTAAGTCTAGCATCCTCCCCACACTACAACCCTAAGCCATCCTACACAAAAAACCGAGTCATTTGTCCCTCGAAAAAATTGACAAAACCATCCATACACACACACACACACACCATAACTTTACATACATCCTCGATACTCCCGCGTTCCCGTCGCTATTACGTGTCCATTGCCGAGGCCATTCTAATTAAGCATGTATGTTGAGGGTGTCATCAACCCCGTCTCAATCTTTACTATACCTATTTATACATTTTTATGCTTTATATTATAATCGTATTAGTATACTAACACTAACGTTTGATTATCGTATACTAACTTTTTAAATTTTGTTACTAACTTTTTTATTCTTTCGCATTCTAACATTTAACGTTTACATACCGCGTATACGTATATAGTATTAAAACTCGGATTCGAACACGTTTGACTACGACGACCATCTCAAGTCCGTTTAATCCCTTTACGAGCCACGACGGAAGTGGCACCCTTTCGAGGAGTGCCGCCCCAATGTACTCAAGGGCGTAACGTGATCGTGGTCATTCGTAGTTGAACGTGTACGATTCCATTTCTAAGATTAGCACGAAATCCGTTGATGAGAGAAAATCAACATCACATAATCCGTTAGGATTAGTTTCGATGTTGTGACGCGGAGGGGCACCATTTCGTCACTAATCAAATTTTTAGTCCAATAATAACACTTTTCATAAATTTCCAATGACGGTATTATAATCGTATATTACACGATTATAACACCGAAAACTGAGTTAAATTTAAATCATGCCATATTTCTATTTAACTTGGCCAACCATCGATTTTAAAATAAATAAATCAAAATAGCCACCTTTTCCGAAACGAGTTATAACTCGTACAGGGGGCACTCGACCGAGTGCCATGGGCCACTCGATCGAGTAGTACCCCAAAAACCGGGCAGTAGCTACCTCGAAGGTACACTCGATCGAGTCTAGGCCATGACTCCATCGAGTGGGTCCTTTAGCCCAACAAATCCGAGCGCTTCAAGCATCATCCGAGCCTCGTCTTTTTTTATGACTTAGTCGTAGCGTGCAAAGTCAATCAAGTGATCTACCATTTCAAAACTCATGCATATCATTTCACTTAAACGACTTTGATCGATGTCTTTCACTATTAATCTTGTGTCGACGACTCTTTAGTCGTATCCGGTACATGATTAATCTAGACGCTAATTTCTCGATGTGATAAGTCGGGACAAGGCATTGAGATTTGGGATCGGGCTAGCACCACGTCTAGGTTCCATATCTCCGTCATCCGTTTAATACACAATATGATGTGTATTTAATCGAAGTTCGTCCATTTGCACAACTTACGGTCTAGTTTATATTTATTATATACGGGTTCGTTTCTAGTTAGCATTTGCTGCTTATAATTCGATCATTCTATTTTATTGCTCGTTGTATTGTGAATTTCGGGTTGTATTCCGCCCGTCTAATTTGTAATTTATTTACGAGTTTTCTATTTTCGATGTTTGCCATTTATTTATTTAAATGACGTAGCTCACATTTAATTCGCATGCTTAGCCGAAAACGCTGTTTGCATATCATTTGGTCATTTTACTAGCGCGCGTACACGAACACGAACGATGTCTTAGTAGAGGCCGCTAAGTGCGGGCGGCGTTGGGTGTCCTTAGTGGGCTTCCCAACACGTACCCTCACCTCTTACTCAGAACCTCGGTTTCCGGATGCCCGAAATCGTTGGCGCACGAGAGTCATTCTATACACGATAACCGGTAGAGACGGTATCGGTATCGCAATGCAAAAAGACGAGCCCCATAAACTCTGAAATCGAAATGGGCCGTACTTTGTGTACGGCCCACAACGACATAGAGTGGGCTCGAATGGGTCCGAATTCTCAAAAAATTCGGCGGCGACTCCAACTTTGACTTAAATTTCAACCCGAGATCAATCTCACCACGAGATTCATTTGCCTACCCAAACCCGCACGTGGCCGCGTCGGGGTGGACCTACGTCATGTCCACACACGCGTTATATAAAAAGCGACGGTCTTTGGCCCGGTAGGAATAGATTGCTCTGTAGGACGAGGCAATCGTAAGTAAGGTGAAGCTTTCGGGCCACGTTGCCATAGAAAGTAACTACAGACTAGGACCACCGAATCTTGAAGCATATATGTACGTTCCAATGTATGAAACTCGAGCACATGACCTCCCGTCACCGGAGTAACTGTGCTAGGAATAGTGACTTCCAAATGTGTAAGTATCAATGTAACCATATCACCCATGCCAATTTTTCCTTTAACGTTCTTCCTACACTAAGGCAACTAGATACAAACATGTCATCCCAATCAGGCACCATCGAAGCTTCGGGCATCAATGCCCACATGTAACCCATTTCATTTTGACTAATCTTCGATTGTTCTCCATGACAGAAAATCACCACAGACCAAAATTGGTGAATCGTACGGAGACATGGTTGAGGAATACTAGAGCTTACATCACCCTTTCGCTTAATAGCTTACCCCGTAATAGATGCCCAAAATATGCTCGAATCACCACTTGTGAACGGACCCTCGAAACTTTTCGAAGTTTTCAAGGTCGCCAAAATTTCCAAAGTATACCTAGTATACGTTGGTGCTTGTCGATCCAACATGCCTTCCATTCCCACTCTTTTCAACAACACCGACATAGGCTCTAGTAATCCTAACTATGACAAAGTGTCGCGATAAAGGAATTTAGTTGGTAGGACATGACGGTCTGCTTGTCTCGAATTGGTGAGATAGTCGAGCTCATCACCATTTATGTGTGAAAGGCTCGGTGGAACCGGGAAGCCCAAATCTGATTTTTGCACTTTGAGTGAGACTTTTGCCCAATGGATCTTCAGAGGGTGAAACTTCGCCCTGCGAACTTCTGTCTTTCACGAGCCATTTCCGTTGGGTGAGACTTCACCATGTGGTTTCACCCGGTGAACTTTTCTTCCAGATTTTGCATTTAGGGGCCTCGTTACCATCGGGTGAAACTTCACCCGGTGAGTGAAAGTTTCGCCCGATCATTTTGCCCGGTGGGTTCAATTTCCTGAGGATCTTCGGAGAGGTCGAAATGTCGTCGGGCGTAACTTCGCCCGGTGGTATCTCATCGGGTGAAACTTCACCCGATGGTTTCCTTGACCTCTTTTTTTCTTGTTTCGCTCTTTGTCGTTTGATTGTTTGGACTTTAGGCTTCGCATGTGTTGCTTTTGGACGGTACCGGTATTTCATTCTCTTGTGCTCGTGGAAGTTTGGACATGCTCTTGGAAACGATTCCTATCAAAATAGATAGAAAAACTACCAAAAACACGTGAAATGCACAAGAGGGACGCTAATGTGAGAAAGACCGAGAATAGGGCGATAATCGTATTCTAATCTCACAAAAACGGAGGAAAACGAGTCTAAAGTTTGATCCAGGGAAGCTGAGTTAGAGTCTGGAAAGAGGGCAGAAACATCGACACTCTCAGCAGCAAAGTTAAAATCAGCATTTCCCTCATTAAACAGCGTTTCTGGAAGGCTGAGAGCAGGGCATTTTGGTTGGGGAGTGCTGGCATTTGCCTCCAGGTCCACCACCTGGTCAGCGTTCACAGGCTCCTTGTCCTTCCTCTTTCTGTTAAGGGGGGACGCTTTCCCCTGTCTCTTCAGATGGGGAAGGCCCCGCCACAACAGAAGGATGAGGATGAGGCGTAGGACCCTCGTGTCTAGCAAAAGGAGAATGAGTGGCCTCTGATGACTTTCCACCCTCAGCTGCCCTGGGAGCAAGGGTAGAAGGCGCAGGCCGCTTCGAGGCCGGTCTAGGCGGGGGAGGAAGCTTGGTCTTGCTTGCTGTGATGCTCCTCACGTGCCTCATAAGGGTCTCTTTCTTGAAACATGAGGGAGAACCTCCCGACTCTTTGCATACCCCAAGCAATTAAAGACATTCCTCAAAGGGAATATGCACAACATTAAATGCAAAGAAGGTAAAAGGTCAACCTCCCACTAGGCTGATCAAAGATCGTCAGCCAAGGGAAGCCCCGCTCCCCCTGCTGACGAGGGGCAATTGATGGGGTCGGTCACCTGCTCTGGGCCGCCCGTCGGTTGAGCCTGGGGCCGACCCGACCCAGGTCATGGGAAGCCTGTTGTGCAGGCCAATCAGCAGGCCCCTCCCTGCAGCCCCTTGAAGGCGTCACTGGAAAGCCTTGCCGAACTCTGGGCGCAAAGCTCAGCCCCCTGCTCACTAGGGCTAGGCTGCTGCCACCATTGCAGGAGGGGGGAGGAGTTCCCCCCTGCCCTCCAGACGTCAGGGGACTTCCCCCTAACGAGCCCAGGTCAGGCAAGAAAAACCCTCTTGATCCCCAAGGTAAAAGGAGAACGGATAGGGGAGGTGTACCCACGTGTCCCCTCTGTCATTCTCACTCTCTCTGTCTCTCTCTCTCTTTACTCTCTCTTGTGGGAACCCATAAATACCCATTTATTTCCCACAAGAGAGGGTAATTGATTTTCTCTCACTAGAATCTTACTCTAGAAAACGCCACCTTACTCCTCACAAGTAAGGTCCGTCAAGTGCTTTCACGGACTGACTTAGGCATCGAAAAGGGTTCGCTCGGACACCTTCGAGGCCATGTGCGCTTTCTGTGTGCAGGTGACAGCCCCCTCCGCCGGGAAGGTCCGATCGCTAGAGAGGAGAAAAGTGAGGCTTTGAGATCAAGCAACATTAACCAAGAGTTAAGATCCAATCTGAGATCCGAATCCGTTTCGGGTCCATTGTTTCCATACTGGAACAATAGGCTTTTGTATAAAGCCCGGAGGTTGGTTGAAAGGCCTAGAAGATTGTTGTTGGTGTGACAAAGGTCCTTGAGCATTGTTATTTTTCGAAGAGAAATTCGGATGATGGGCCCAACCGGGATTGTATGTATTCGAATATGGATCAAATTGTTGCTTTTGATAAAGAGCATTGGCTTGTTCCATCATCGATACATTTCCACAACCAGCTGAACCATGACCCCGAATACCACACAAGTGGCACACAGAAATCGATGAGCTTGGACCACCTAGACTAATCTTGGAGATTTGTTAAGATAAATCATCAAGCCTTGTGTGCACCATGTTCAAGTCATTATTTTCTACCTTCCTTCCTTGCACTTGACGGACACTACCCCAATGATATGTATTTGCGGTCATTTCCACAATTAGTTCTTTAGCCTTACTCCATGGTAGACTATCTAAGCTACCTCCAGCAGCGGCATTAAGACTCATCTGAGATTCCGGCTTCACACCATTATAGAATGTAAGAACAAGAAGGTAATTAGGAATACCATGATGTGGGCATGTACGTTGGAGTTCCTTAAACCGTTCCCAAGATTCATATAATGATTCATTCTCATGTTGAACGAATGAGCTAAGATCATTGCGTAACTTTGCAGTCTTACCCGGTGGAAAGAACTTGTGAAGAAACGCGGTGGAGAGCTTGCATTGTCCCGTGTATCAAAAGAGTCGGCGTCACAATTTCGCAACCATTCTCTAGCCTTATCTCGTAATGAATATGGAAACAAACGTAATCGAATAGCATCATCAGAAACCCCATTGATCTTCACATTGTCACAATTTTCAAGGAAAATATTGATGTGTTCATTAGGATTTTCCGTTAGTGACCCACTAAATTGATTTTGTTGAACAAATGAAATCAATGAAGTCTCCAGCTCAAAATTATATGCTTGCACAGCGGGTCTCGTAATGCTCAAATTGAGCACACCTTTAGAAGAACTTTCATCCTTAATAGACGTCATAGTAATTTCTTTCTCGCTATCAGTGACTACTTCCTCAATATTAAGAATTACTTCCCCGGGTTGTGGCTCACGTTGAGCCTGCTTCCTCTTTCTCTCTGTGTTTCGCCTTCTAGCGGTGGCTTCGATCTCGAGGTCAAATTCGTATAAACCCTCTGATTGACTCCTGCACATAAAGGCCACAATACGTAACTAGAGAAATATTAGTAACAAAGAAAGCGGACCAATGTACGCGGAAAAAGATGTAATCTAACAAATCAAAAATCTAAGCTAATATTAATCCGTTACCTCCCCGACAACGGCGCCAATAACTTGTTATGTTTTATTTTTTTAGTTCTGCAAGCGTACGAGTATTGTAGTATACGGATCGATCTCAGGAAGGTGAACGATTAAGTACTAGCTAATTTTTTTACTACAAGTTATCTGCGTCGAATAAATCAGAGTGATGATTGTATACCTAATTTTAGCACACTAGTTCGGGAAGTAACAAATCAAGATGAATTCAATAAGGAAAAAGACCTAGGGCAATGGTTCACCACTAACGTGGATCATCGATGCAATCATGCAATCAAAATGTAGCACAACTTTGTCAAATTAACGTCTTGGGTTAGACTAGCTAGCATTCCAATTTTAATCAATACTTTAAATTCTCTCTCGAGAAATAAAAAGCCTATCTAGCATGTTATAAATCATATTCTCATGGCACGAATAACAGAACTAGATGCATTAAGAATCAATACTAACATGTCCCAATTATTCCAATTCACTATTCTCAGATGAAAGTTTAAATCTTGTTTCGGTTCTCTAAATTAAAACCCAACTCTCATCGTAATTAAAATTGAGTAGAAATTAATCAACAAAGATACAAACTTTTAGGGTTGATTCATATGAAAACATCCAACTCTCGTTGCAATGGTAATCTAGACTCAAACCTAGCAATTCAAACTAATAAATCAATTATTAAGCACAATCGAAACAAACCCAATTCAATAATTCAATAAAGCGATTAAAATCAAAGCATCAATAACCCATATTATCGGCTCACCGAGCCCCAAATAAAAGAACTACTCACAACTCATAATCAAAAATAGTAATCAACAAATAAGATAAATAGTACAGAATTAAGAAAACTTATTCTTGTTTGATGAACGATCGTCTTCTTCAAAGTCTTGGAATAATTAAACTAAATTGCATAAATCTAATAAAATTGCATAACTTTGATGTTCTAGTCTAGAAATGATAAGATCTCTCTAATAAAAACAAGCATCAAATATAAGTAGGATAGAATAGAGGAAGATCAAGAGTCACACGCGGGTATAGTTGTTCGCTAGTAGCGGCACATTTCGCTACTTGCATGATTACTGATTGTGTCGCTACTAGCGGCACAATTGGTCTTCGTCATCCGCTACTAGCGAAATCGATTCAGTTGAAGTACGAAGGAGAATGAACAGTTCAACACACAAATCATCAAAAATCACGTAACAAACGCGAATTGAATCCAAACGAAAAGCACGAAATCCTAGCTAAATAGATCAAACTTTAGTATTATGGCGAATCATCATTCCAAACGTCAACAAACTGCCTAAATCAAATAACAAATGCGAATTGAATCCAAACGAAAAGCACAAAACCCTAGCGAAATCAATTCAATTAAAGTAAAACAAAGAATAATCTATTCAAACTAGCACGACTGGAAAGAAAGATAGAGAAGGAGGGGGACGAACTCGGCTTGGTCTTGGAAGTAGGTAGTGCGAGAAACAATGGCGGATTTGATCAAGGACTCAAAGTGATGAAACGTGATTTGCTTCTTCTTTGATGGAACCTGGAAACTCTGATCATCTTTGTGTAAGAAATCGTAGAAAGGGGCGCCGTTGAGTTGAACTGAAATTCGAGCACCCAGATCATTAAACGGCGATTTTGATGTTACCGTCATCATCTTCTTCAAATTAGGGTTTTTGGAAGAACTGTGATGGGAAGGGAATTCAGGGTTGAGAACTTGAGAACAGTAAGATGAAGATTCGGTTTGTTTTCTCTTATTCATGGTTGAAATTGAAATTAATGGAGAACTGAGTGTAAATTGGGAAAATTGCTGATCGGAGAAACACTAGGGTTAAAAAGACGTATTTGAGAAACTAGGGGCCAATTTTTTTTCCCTAGTCTCTTTTTAGTGAACAATTGATTCCAATGGTATATGATTTATTTTTTGGCCATCTAAGGAGTATTTAAGAACTAAACCAAACCCTAAACCCGACGAACTAACCCCAGCATTCCGGCAAATGCAATAAAAGAACACTGAATTATGAAGTTAGATTTAGAAATAGGACGAATTGTTAAAAGACGAATTGTTAAAAAAAATTGAGAAACTTACAGGTATGAATTTCTGAATTCCGGCGAAAAAGAGAAGAAGCCGTGATTAACAATGCCGGCGAGGGACAAGACGAAAAAAATCGGCAAAGGAGCAACAGTAATTCCGGCGAAAGAACTGAGGCGCTCAACAATTCCGGCGGAGATGAAGGCGGATGATGAAGGTGGCTGTAGGCAGTAGGCAGTCGGCAATCGGCGGAGATGAAGGCGGAGACGAACGATGAAGATGAACGAACGAAGGGTTTTGGAGCTTGACCTAGGTTTGTAAGGTTTTGATAGAAAACGTGTAACTCTGTTACTCTATTGAATAGGACGGGTCCTATAGTTTAATAGGGTGGGTTTAATATATAACCGTGCTATTAAAATATTTTAATAGGATGGGTTTAACCTATAACCGTGCTTTTATATTAACTAGGACGGTTTCATTGACCAACCGCGCTAATAGTAAATATAATCGGATGGATCTTTTGCTGAACCGTGCTATTTAACCAAGGTCATGGGGCACCAAAATTTATCGTGATATATAGGACGGTTCCTTGTATAAGCATCCTATTTTGGGCGTCTTGTAATATCAAAATTGTAGTAGTGATCATTTGTTTTTGTCCTATCTATAGTCACAAGGGTAAGGATATAGAAAACCTTCTTGATGGTTGCTTCAAATCATGGGGTTTAGATGATAAAGTCTTTACTTTGACTATTGATAATGCTAGTTCTAATGACACTGCTTGTTTGGAACTAAGAAAAATTCTTCAAAATAAGCCTAATACAGTTGGGAATGGGGATTATTTGCATATGAGGTGTGTTGCGCATATTATCAACCTTATTATGTGGGATAGTTTGAAAAAGAACAAGGATTCAATCAATAGGGTTAGGAATGCGGTTAAATTTGTTAAAAGTTCTCCTGCTAGAGTGAAATTCTTTAAGGATGTTGCAAAGAGGTATACACAATCTGAGAAGTCATTATCTCTTGACGTGCCTACTAGATGGAACTCTACATTTGATATGTTGGAAACCGCTTTGAAATTTAAGGATGTATTTGGTGATGTAAATGTTCCAGTTAACCCTTCAGGAAATGAACTTGGTCCAAGTTCAGATGATGTTGATGAGTTTGGGAATCCTATTGAGGTAGAACATTCTGGTGCTCCTAGTGACCATGATTGGGGTGTAGTTGAATCATTGATGAAATTTTTGAAGGAGTTTAAAGTTTTGACTGAAAAAGTTTCTGCTTCATTGTATGTGACTAGTGATTCTAGTTTCTTTTTCATTCACTACAAGGAAGACAGCAGTTAGCAACCGATCAAATCGGTCGGGAAGATATGAAATCGGTCGGTAAACACATTTACCGACCGCAATTAAAATATTTCCGACCGAAAGTCTATAGTCGAAAACTATGGTCGGAAACACAACTTACCGACCGAAAATCCCAGTCGGTGATTCACCCACCGATATACGGTCGGTAAATATGAAATGCGGTCGGCAATCGTTATTACCGACTGATCTCAGCAGTCGGTAAATTAAGGTTTCCCGATCGACTTGTCGGTCGGCAATCTTATTTTGCGGTCGGTAATTTAATTACCGACTGAAATTTTCGGTCGCAAAGTGTTGCCGACCAAACCAAGATCATAACCTCCTGTAAATTGTTTGGTCGGGAAAAACTGCAGTCGGTCGGTAATGCGGTCGGTATTTAGGGTTTTTGCCGACCGTTTCTGTCGGTCGGTAAACATTACCGACCGTCGTTTGACAATATCTTGGTTACTTTGGGCGGTCGCTAATGACATCAGTTCGGTCGGTAAAGAACCGAGGGCGGTCGGTAAAGTGAAGAAGGTAGTTGGGTCTAGTTGTTTTGTTGTCCTCCGATTTGTGACATACAAACCTGCATTCAAACTACAACATACAAACTACAACATCATTCACTTCAACCTGCATCACTCACAAACTACAACTCCTTACACAACAAACTCCAATTTGTTGTCATCATATCATTCAAATCTTCCATCTCATTCAAACTACAACATCATTCACTTCAACCTTCATTCATTAACTTCATCCAATTCATTCAAAATCCAACATCTCCACAATTCATTCACATACAACCATTCGATATCATGGGCATAGCTTTCTAAAATGTTTAACTACTTAATTAAGAGAATACTAATGAAAGTGTAAAGAGTCTAAACAACTTGGAAGAGAAATCAAAGTTTACAGAACTTAAAAGAGTAATCAATTACAGGTTCAAGCTACCCTTAAAAACCGACCCCGGCTCCCCCAACTCCACTACCTCCCGAATTATCATCATTCGGATTACGGAAGTTAGTGAAGTTAAACGGATTACAGTTCTGAGTTTGTAATACCTTGTTAAGCGCTGACATGAGCTGTTGTTGTTGTTGCATGAGCTCCCGGGTCTCTTCTCTAAAGCGCCTATTCTCTTCTTTCTCTTTCTCTAAGGCTTCCAAAATCTTGTTTTGAAATTCTTCTGCCCATTTTTCTTGTTGTACAAGAATACCGGGATGATAAGAGCACGAAGCATTCCCCTTATTCTGTGCAGGGGGGGTGAAGTACAATGGGCCGGCGAATCCCACTCCATATACGTGGCCTTTCTTGAAGCCCTCGGCCGCTTCAAACCAAAGTTCGTCGTCCTCTTTTTCTTTCCCCTCCTCCTCGTTCTTTTTCTTGAGCTCTTCAAATCGTTCCTATTAGCAAACAGAGAAAGGTAATGTTTAGGAACAAGTTATAACTAATTTATTAAGGAATTTTAAGATAATCTCTATAATAAACTAAATTAACACTTACAAATGTAGCCTTTGCCTTCTAACTAGTAAAAACCCTTTTACCGTCGACTTCTTTGGAATGTATGGCTTCTGCGAGCTCGGCCGCACTGGGCCTCCTGCCACCCAGTTGCTCCATCTAAAAAGACAAATTAAAACTTACTATGCATAAACTTGGATCAATTATTACTATCATCTTCAAAAAAATATTAATAAAAACATTATGGAACATTTTAATATATTTTGTCATTACCAGCCTGGAAGCATGTTTAGTTGCCTTGATCGACCCCCTGTGGTGTGTAGGGCCAGGCTGAGCACAAGCTTTATTCACCGCCGCTGTCCTAGATTTCTTCTGAAAAGCCTTCGTCTTCCGTCTCTCCAACAAGTCCTTGTACACTTGCGGCACCATCCACCCCGGGCAATCTTTGTTCTTACCATTCTTCACTTCACAGATGTCGTTGACGGTGTCCTTCAACCGTTTTCGTGCTTCGACGTCGTATCTCTCTCTAACTTTCTCTTCATCCTCGGGCTTCCATGAGCATTAGCCCTGACATTGTGACCGATCATAATTTAATAATTACATATTAAGAAAAAATTCAAATAACAATTAAAAGTGCATATAACTATATATATATATAGTTAGCAATATACTCATATAAATTAAAGTGAATGTATACCCTAAAATTGCCGAACCATTTATCTTTGATCGTCCTCGGGGTCTTTCGGTAGTTCATACGTGGTTCATGGTAGAAACCCTTGAAAGACTTCGTTACTCGTCTTACCACAGCGGAGTCATCAAACCTTAATCAAAACAAATGCAACAAATTATATTTTTGTATAAAAAAAATTATATACTACATCTACTTCGATAATGATAGAATAAGCAATACCATCTCCCTCTGGGTTCTATCAGAATTATGGGCAGATTTTCTTGTTGTTGTTGTTGTTCCTGCTCCTCCTCGTGCTCGTCGACCTCCACCTGTGGTCCACGTCCACGTCCACGTCCAACCATCTTTCAGATATGATCTGTTGAATGACAAAACAAACAAACATATGCAAATAACACTTACCAAATGCAATCCAAGAAAACATTTAACAAATAATATCACCTTGCCTAAAACCAAACAAACATATACAAATAACTGCATTTATCCATGAGTGTTGATCGACATCTATTTCATTGACTAAACAAATACAAGTTAGCAATCATCGTCGTCATCATCATCGTCTTCTTCTTCTTCTTCTTCTTCTTCTTCTTCTTCTTCCCCCTCCTCCTCCTCAAACTCATCTTCAAATTCCTCCTCCTCATCAATGTTATCATCTTCGCCAACCACATCATCACCCATCTCATTCATCTCTTCCATGTCCTCCCCTTCACTAAAACTTTCTAAGCCGTCATCGTCGACAAGACTAGATAATAATGAAGTACTACTCACATCTTCTTGAAATACCGTGACATCCACTGGTGCATTAAATTGTGACTTTGCCCGACCCTTAAAAACAGCCCACCAATGATCTCTATCCTTCTTTGGGTTTGGATATGGAGCATAATAAACTTGACTAGCTTGATGGGCAAGTACAAAAGGATCATATTTACCATATTTTCTCCTACTATTAACTTCTACTAGTTTATAAAGGCCATGAACACTTGTACCGTTTGTGGAATTATCCATCCATGAACACTTGAACACGATTGCATTATAAATTCTCTTCTCCCCACAATACCTCAACTCAATAATTTCCTCTAAAGTGTCATAGTAATCGTTTCCTTCAACATTACTTACGCAAACCCCGTAATTCATGGTAGCTCTGTTTTTCCCGTACTTCTGTGTGTGGAAATTAAACCCATTAATCATATATCTTTGCCAAGTGTTTACTTCTTTAGAAGGACCAAATGCTAAGGCTTGAATCACATCATCTTTGACATTCATCTCAGATACCTAATTGCGTAGTAGAGTGTTAGTGCATTTGTGACGTGCTCAAATTTTATTTCATTCTAATATGTCAATACTAAGACTTACATATCCTTTAAACCAATTTGGAAACAACTTCTCATATGTAGTCCAAACTTCATCCATTTTAGCTCGTGGATGTTGCTCCATAATGAACTGCTCAAATAAGCTGTAATTATCCAGTTTAGTCGTGACATCTACATCTCTTAATTCTAAAATAAATAAGTAAGTTGTTACTATTTACGTACCGTTCATATTCTCCTAGTAGTTCACAATTTGATAATGCATAAAGATGGGCACGATCGAACTTTTGTTCGTCCAAGTATCTCTGTTTTGGTTTAGCAAGTGCTCTACCTTTGTGTTGTCGAAAGAGCTCGGGTAAAGATGAATCATTTTCATCTCCCGTGCCCACATCCAAATCCTTAGCCTTTGTATCTACGTGGTCTTCAAAGTATAGAGAACAGAAATTTGATATTTCTTCAGTTAAGAAAGCATTTCAAATTGAACCTTCCACACGTGCTTTATTACCCACTTTTTTTTCAAATGATTAAGAAACCTACATTTTGATATAGTGTTGAGTATTTTCACAATTATAATGATATAATGATTAAGAAACATTAATAAGTTGAGTATTTTCACAATTATACCTCTCAAAAGGGTACATCCACCTATATTGTACTGGGCCACCAACCCTTTCTTCATAAGGCAAATGTATTGGTAAGTGCTCCATTGAATTGAAGAACGATAGTGGAAACACTTTCTCAAGTTTGCAGAGGATCTCCGCAATATCGTTCTCCAGCCGCTCTACATTTTGGGTTGTAAGGCTTGAGACACACAAATCACGAAAAAATTGGCTGATCTCGGTAATTGAATTCCACACATTAGTTGGCAACAAGTGTTTCAAAGCAACGGGTAATAGCCGTTCCATGAACACATGGCAATCGTGGCTCTTCATACCATGAAGTGTGAGACTGTGTAGGTCGACGCACCGACCTAAATCCGATGCGTATCCATCTGGAAACCTCAAATAATTGCATATCCACTCACATAGTATCTTTTTTTGCAGTTTGTCAAGAGTGTAGGGAGCTTTTGGTTTGCCGCCGTCCTTGAGGTGTAGGTGACCTCTACTACATAATTTGGGCAAGTCCTTCCTTGTGTTAAGGGTGTCAGCTGTTTTATTTCTATTATCCAGGACTGTATGAATTAATTGCTCAAAAAAGTTTTTTCAATATGCATGACATCCAAATTGTGTCGAATCAACAAATGCTTCCAATAAGGTAGGTCCCATAACAAGCTTTTTTTGAACCACCCTGTTTTCATCTTTTTAAGTTCTTTGAGTTCTTGATCAGTACCATCAATGATCGTCGGGTAGTCTGATATCGTCTCCCAG
The DNA here is from genome assembly GCA_958450325.1 of Agrostemma githago. Classification (NCBI taxonomy): domain Eukaryota; kingdom Viridiplantae; phylum Streptophyta; class Magnoliopsida; order Caryophyllales; family Caryophyllaceae; genus Agrostemma; species Agrostemma githago. The sequence continues at coordinate 9,580,049 of OY288253.1, forward strand.
ATTTCACATCCTGACAATGTCGGAGGTGATTCATCATTCTCGCACTTACCCTTCCTAAAGGCAGTTTTGTTGTAACGGAATGCATGATCTAGGGGTAAGAATTGTCTGTGACAATCGAACCAACACATTTTACCTCCATGTGGAAGCCAAAATGCCTTGGTGTCTTTCATACAATGTGGACATGCAAGTTTGCCAGCAGTAGCCCACCCAGAGAGCATCCCATAAGCCGGGAAATCGTTGATGGTCCATAGGATACATGCTTTCAGCCAAAAATTTTGTTTCCTGGACACGTCATAGGTGAGCACTCCCGTGTCCCACAACTCTTTCAATTCATCAATAAGAGGTTGCATGTATATGTCCAAGTTTTTCTTAGGATTTTTTGGCCCGGGAACGATCAAAGATAGAAACATAAATTGTTTTTTCATGCATAATCCAGGGGGTAGATTATAAGAACTAAGAATCACCGGCCAACATGAGTACGACTTACCAAATTGACCGTATGGTGTAAAACCATTTGTGTAGAGTCCAAGTCTAACATTATGAGGCTCACTAGCAAACTCCGGAAACATATAATCTAGATGCTTCCAAGCCTCACTGTCACTTGGATGAGCCATGGTCCCTGGTACACGTGGATTTTCAATATGTCATCTCATTTCTTTTGCAATGTTCTTGGTTGTATATAAACGTTGCAACCTTGGTGCAACAGGGAGATAGGTTAGGACTTTGAAAGATATGTCTGCCCCACTAAAAGTTTTCTTCTTGTACCTATCTTTTCCACACTTTTTACATTTGTCAAGCATGGAATCTTCTTTCCAAAATAGCATGCATCCGTCCTGACATGAATGGATCCTATGATGGGGCATTTGAAGGCCCCTAAGCAGCTTTTTAGTGTCATAAAATGTGCGAGTCATCAGATTATCTCGTGGAATGATATCCTCAATCAAAGCAGCAATCTTATCTAAACTTCTTTCCGGTAGGTTGTCCTCACATTTAATGTTAATCATCCTAGAAGCTACTTCTAGCAATGACGACTCACATCCACGATACAGAGGTTTCTCGGCGGCCTCTAACATTTCAAAAAATTCTTTCAGATCAGGGTGGGGGCTTTCTTCTTCACCCAAAGGAGAATCCTCAACACGGCCGAACATTATGTCTCCAAATGCATCTACTACTATCTCCCGATAAGGTTGGTGGATGAAAGCATTAGTGTTTGTTGAAGTAGTAGGATTACTAATAAAAGAAAAGGGTTCTCCATGGCACACCCAATTAGTGTAACCAGGCTTAAACCCTTTGCTAATGAGATCCTCTTTCACCGTAAACTCATTCAAGTACTTCAAATTTTGGCATTTCACACATGGACATCTAAGAATCTGATGTGTCTTGTATTCTTCTTGTTCCTTAGCATATAGAATAAAATCATCCACCCCAAGTATAAACTCATACTTAACTTTGTTTCTATCGTCTACCCTTTCGTACATCCATTTTCTTTCGGTATTCGTCATTATTAGATTTTCTATAAGAGGAACGAAAACTTATTTAAATAACATACAAAAATGGAGTAAATAACAAAGAAATAACCATGAGTTTACTCTCGTTAGTTCAAAAACAATAATCGAATATAATTAGAGTAGGGGTTGATACGTTTACTCTAATTAGACAATTTGAACTCCCATGATCCCATCTCATTCGTACCCCTTCATTATTTAATTAAGTTTTCAGATCTAACCTTAGTTTAATATATAAACTCAAATTCTTAGTATTCTTTATTGAATTTGATCGATTCATATTACACCATATTGTATCTAGTTGGCCTAAAAACATTTGACAAAACAAATAAGAGGTTAATGCCTAAAAACTTTGAATGGAGTGGTCCAAGTAGAACTAAACTTAGAATATTTCACTATTATTCTAGAACACTAAAATATACTAAGCTACAACTATATTAGGCTAAAGAATGTTAGTCCCTACATTGTTATTATTTGTTAAGTTAAGAATAAATAGTAGCCTTACCAATCAACCTTACAAACCAAACAAGAATACTAATTGGATAATCCAATCAACATTGAATATATTCTTAAGACTAATTATACTAAACAATTTTCCAATCAAGAATACTAATTATTTTTTTATTTGGCCACACATACACCCACACCCATGGCCCATGAAGAAAAAAAATGGAAATTATTCAAAAGAGAAAGCTCATCAACAAATCATAAATCATCATCTCATCAATACATAGATTTATCATTATTGAGAAGTTATTCACATAAAAACAATATTAATTATAATAATAATACTTCTCCAAATTTCCTTAGAAGTTATTCACAAAAATCCTCATCAAATAAACTTAGTAGAAGCTCATCTTTAAAGAGTTCATGCCCTTCATCTCCTACACTCAACCAAAATTAATACTAATAAATCCAATAATAATAATAATAATAATAATAATAATAATAATAATAATAATAATAATAATAATAATAATAATAATAATAATAATAATAATAATAATAATAATAATAATAATAATAATAATAATAATAATAATAATAATAATAATAATAATAATAATAATAATAATAATAATCTTATGAGAAGTTTTTCTAAGAAAAGCAATGCATTTGGCAAGAAATGCACCAATTTGGCTAAGAAACCTAATTACACTAACCTAATAAGTTTCACCCTAAACCTAAATCTAATTTAACACTAGTTTCTACACTAACCTAAATTAAACAAGTTTTATCTAAATTTAATCCTAAATTCATCAAACAATTGGATTAACAACAATAATAAACCAAATATAAACAAAATCAAACAAAAAAATTGAGTTAGAATTCATACCTAGGTTGAAATTGGGGATTTTGGGGAGGATGGGTAAGATAATCCGGCAAAGGGCGGCGGTGCGGGGAGACTCTCCGGCGACGCTCCGACGAAGGGGAGTGGGGATAGATGGTGGTCGGGTTCGGGGATTGGGGTTTGGGGTTTGGGGATCTCGGTTTTTTATTTATTTTAAGTACAAAGTGAGTAATGAAAGAACCTGAGGGATTTATGTTAAAAAAGACACTGACCGACAAATCGGTCGGTAAATTCAGAAATCGGTCGGTAAAACAGTAAGATACCGACTGATTTTCTATTTGTCGACCGATAAATCAGTCGGTAATTTACCAACCGGACGTATCATATACCGACTGATTTCGGTCGGTAAGTCTAATTACCGACTGTTTTTTGTGCGGTCCGAAAATATCGGTTGCTAACCTAGACTTTTCTTGTAGTGATTGCTCGTGCACTTCATCAGTTAAATAAATTTAGTGCTAGCGATGATGATGACTTTAAAGCTATGTCATGTGCTATGAAAAAAAAATTGACAAGTATTGGGGAGATGTTGAGAAGATGAATGTCTTGGTTTATATGGGAGCTATTCTTGATCCACATGTTAAGTTAGTAGGTTTGAAGTTTGCTTTCACTAGTGTTTATGATGCGCCTAAAGATGAAGAAATGAGCAAACTAGTGTATACTAAAGCAATGGGGTTATTTGATGAGTATAGGAGATTATATGCTCCTTTGGCTCCTCAAAATGATGAGAGTACACACGTTGTGGGTAGTAGTGTTGGACATGATGATTCTTTAGATTTCAAAAAAGCTATTGAACGCCAAGTTCGAAGGACAAGGTCGAATAGTGGGTATTCAAAATCCGAGCTTGATAGATACTTGGAGGAAGTACTTGGGGACCACGAACAAGATTATGATGTGTTGACATGGTGGAAACTGAACGCTCCTAGGTACCCTATTTTATCACGTTTAGCACGTGACGTTTTAGCAGTGCATGTTTCTACTATAGCTTCAGAGTCCTCTTTTAGTGTCGGTCGTCGACATCTATCACCATTTAGAAGCTCATTGACCCCAAAGGTAATATAATTATTTAGACATTTTAGTTCTTATTTATTTTATCTACTCTTTTTTAATTTTCTTTGAATGTCTATTGAAGACTTTAACCACAAAAATTTATTATTTTATGTCATCTAAGATTGTGGAAGCACTCTTATGTGCACAAGATTGGATTCGGCCAAGAAATGATAAAGGGCTTAACATGGAAGAGAAGTTAGAAGAACTTGAAAAACTTGAAAAAAGGTATTTCCGAACTTATAGGCTTATTTAGTTACTTACTTCTATTAAATTTATACATTATTATTCTTATTGCCGACTTACTTAATATTTTTCTAACATAATTTGTCAATTTAATTTTATATAGATTTGACGAATACGACAATAGTTGATGAAGAAGATGTCGTTGTCCAACTTTGAAGAGTTGAAGACCGAAGACCTCAAAGATTCGAAGATTTTATTAGTCTCGTCATTATTAAATTTTAAGCATACATTATTAGTTTCGTATTTTATTTTTACCTTGGACTTTGCTATTTAGTTCTCAATTCTTTATGATTACGTATTCATTTATAAACATTGTACGTTGGGACGTTGCATCTTAACTAAATTCTTACAAGTTACAACTAGTCGTACGTAACCACGCGCCATCCGGGTCGACCGGTCCGGTCCGGGTTAAGACTGGTCTGACAGGTCTGATCCCGGTCCGGTCTAACACCTGGTCGGTCCGGGTTTCAGTTCTGGCGTGAGCATCTGGCCGGTCCTCGGTCCAACCGGGTCCGGTCCGCTTCCGGACTGGTGAACACCCCTAGTGGGAAGTACAACTCACCGAGGAGGGCTTGGTGAGCAAGTTCGCACATCATGCAGGAATCACAACTCATGGGTAAGTTTGAGTTCCCCATTTTTTTTACTTTTGAGGTAACCAAACAACTTTCCAGGAATACAATTCATGGGATCTTGCAATTCTCGAAAAGTACATGGGTAACCAAACGAGGCCTAAGAAAATATTGCATTTACCAACAAATTAAAGCAAAAAAGTGGGAGAAAATAGTGCACTTTCCAAGAGAAAACATATTTTTTTCTCCATTGTATTCTCCATGCTCGTGGAGATTTTTGCAATTCTCTATCCGATGGAGATTTTCTCCATGGATAAAAGAGCTCATAATTGTTATCTTTTCTCCATTCTTATCATGGAGAAAAAATCTCCATAGACCATGGATAAGGCTGCTCTAAGTTTTTTCCACTTTATTAAAATGTGAGTGATGTACAATAATAATCAAATTGGAAGAAGATTTTGGTACAGAGGAAGTACTAAATACTCTATCTATTCCACCAAGATTGTCCCATTTCATTAAACACAAAGTTATTGAGAGACCATTTGTCATTAATACTTTATGTCTTATTCGTACCTATTTTACGATTAGATGACCTCTAAATGACAACTTTGTTTTGTACCATGTTTATAACAAGTGTACATCTTTTATATTTGTATACTCTTTTAGGTTAAGCGTACCTATTTTTTATTAGGTTTGGTATCACCGTTACCTTCATTTGTAATTGGTCTTTCACTAAACTTAATAAAAGACCATCTCTAAGTAGACATACTCTTCATTAAAATACTCATTGTTATCACGATAGTAGTAGAAATAAGAGGAAAAGAAGGTAAGATCTTATCTGGAACGAAACAGAGATTGTGTCGCGACAATTGTCACTGTCCTAAAGTTGATTTATGCCCCGTCTGCTACACACGGCCTCAATAGCACTCAACTCCCACGATTCCACAACCAAACCGTAACTTCAGTGTAGGTGAAGAACGGATGAATACAGCCAAGAACGTTTGCCAACAACTAAACCGGAACAGAGATGAAGATATGAAGTATAAAGTATATGAGTGTGTGTTGATTGTGTGATGGAAGTGAAATGAAGGGAAGTATATATAGTGGAGCAAGGGTAAGAGGTTCAAACTGCAACAGTAAATGCATACTGGAAACTTGCACAATCAGTACAGTAATCAGCCTCGAAAAAGCGCACAATCAGTCTCGGAAATGACAGAGGACTTGACTGATTTGAAAGATGCTTCTGGAATTAAAAAGAAATCCGACTACTAAAATTACCCGCAAGCGGTGCGCCGCAGACGCTCTACCAAAGCCCCAAGCCCGAGCCCGGCCCGGCCCGTGCTCGACTCGGCTCGGCGCGCGCGCGCGCGTGTGTGGTGTACGTAGTCCTCTCTTGTACACAACTAGTAGAGCATTTTAGTGAGTCATATATAAACACATATTAGTAGTCATAAATTATCCATGTGGGATAGTAAATGTCACTAAATGAGCTTCTTTTGAAGCATTAACTCTAAAAATCCCCCACATGATTCAAAAGAAGAAGAGAAGTGGAAAAATCATTGGCAAACGGAGTTTTAGTGTTTAGATGTTCAGTGTCTTGTGGACTTTAACTGACACCCAGTGCGTACACAAACCTGGAACCATCATTTAGAGGTGGATCGAAGCCTTTAACCTCCTAATGATTTTGGTAAAAGGTTAGTGCGCACTTACCGTACTCAAATCAGGGCTAGTATTCGCACCATCCATGAACTCATCATGAACGCTAACTGTATATAGTAAGTGTTTTACTTGGACTTCCCAAGTGCTCTCCAAATGAATCCTGGTAATTCATGAATGTCTCTAGAGATCCTAAAGCCTAAGGATCTCTTGGGGTTTAGAGCAATAATCCCCCACATTCACATAGGTAAATTCATCAGGTTTGACTGTCACAAACCATCCATTTAGGACTATGAATTTATTAAGAGCCAAAGCTCAACCTTAACACACAAGACAGTAGATACAAAAAAATAGAATATATGTCACGCAAAACAATTACAAAAGGAAATGGTTGTGACATTATTACTCGAGTTTACTGTGACTTCGTTTGACCGCATTTGACCTTAGCTGAGCTAAGTTGGGTATCAATCACAGTTTACTCCTTTACGGGCTTTAAACCCATTTCCCGTGCTGTCTCCAGCACCATCTTTCTACCAAGGCCTTTGGTGAAAGGATCCGCTATGTTCCTCTCGGATCTTACAAACTCAATTGAGATTACATTTTCTCTGATCAGATTCCTCAGTATTCCATGCCTTAGGCGTATGTGTCTCCTTTTCCCATTGTATGTTTGACTGTGAGCTACCCCAATTGCAGCTTGATTGTCACAATGCATGGAGATCGATGGAGTCGGCTTCCCCCACAATGGAATGTCAGCTAGCAGACTCCTCAGCCACTCTGCTTCCTGTCCTGCCGATTCTAGAGCAATAAATTCAGATTCCATTGTCAATTTGGCAATGCAAGTTTGTTTGGACGATTTCCATGAAATAGCACCACTAGCAAGTGTAAACACATAACCACTAGTAGATAAAATATAAGGAGAATCGGCTATCCAATTAGCATCAGTGTAACCTTCTAGGACAGCAGGTGTTCTCTCATAATGTAACCCCCAATCCATAGTGCCCCTCAAGTATCTCAACAAACGAATAAGGGCCGTCCAATGGTCTTGTCCGGGGTTATGAGTGTACCTACTTAGTCTGCTTAATGCGTAAGCAATATCGGGTCTAGTATAATTCATTAGGTACATGACACTACCTATAATCTTGGCATATTCCTCTTGTCCCACACTGTTCCAGAGGTTTTTAGCCAGATCTATACTAGAGTCATAGGGTGAGAACAAGGGTAAACTATCAAACTGATTGAACTTTTTCAGAATCTTTTCCGTGTAGTGAGACTGACTCAAACATAATCCTGTTTTAGTTCTAGTTATTTTTACCCCAAGAATAACATCCGCCTCCCCTAGGTCCTTCATGTCAAAACACGAATTTAGAAAACTTTTGGTAGCTTCTACCACATGCATGTTTGTTCCAAATATGAGCATATCATCCACATACAAACATACTATTACACAACCAGAATCATCATATTTAGATTACACACATGCATCAGAATCGTTTACCGTGAAACCATTGGATCTGATAGTTTATCAAATTTGTCATGCCATTGCTTTGGTGCCTGTTTCAGGCCGTACAAGGACCTGATGAGCTTGCATACCTTGTTCTCTTGTCCAGGAGCCAAAAAACCTTCTGGTTGTTTCATGTAGATCTCTTCATCAAGATCGCCATTTAAAAATGCAGTCTTTACATCCATCTGGTGAATAACTAAATCATGTATAGACGCAAGTGCAATTAGAGCCCTAATAGTAGACACTTTAGTAACAGGTGAGTAAGTATCAAAGAAATCCAAACCTTTCGTTTGACGATTACCACATACAACAAGTCTGGCCTTAAATTTATCAACTGAGCCATCGGGTTTGAGTTTCTTTCTAAACACCCACTTATTACTTAGGGGTTTACAACCCCTAGATAAATCTGTTAACACCCAAGTGTTATTACTCATAATAGACTCTATTTCACTATTAATGGCTTGAAGCCAAAAAGTGGAATCAATGGAGCTCATAGCCTCTTTATAAGTTCTAGGATCTGTTTCGAGCATAAAAACATTTACAACAGACTCATCAACTAAACTCGTTTCGGCAAGGAAGGCGGTCACGAAATCTGGACCAAAACTGGTTTCAGTCCTGGATCGTTTGTTCCTTCGAGGTTCCTCGGAAACCACCGCAGGAGTAGGGGGACGCGCTGCAACAACAGGAGCCAAACAGTTAGTTTTTATAGGAAAAATATGCTCAAAAAATTCTGCATCTCTAGATTCTTTTATGGCCCCGAAACCAGACGAATCTTTAAGAATGAAGCGGTAAGCGGCACTATTCATGGCATGCCCGATGAAAATTCCGTCTACGGTTTTCGGTCCAATTTTGCTCCTTTGAAACGTTGGAATCCCGATCTTCGCCAGGCACCCCCACACTTTGAGGTATTTGAGATTGGGCTTGTATCCTCTCCACAGCTCATAAGGAGTCTTACCTGTTTTCTTATGAGGTATGCGATTCAGAACATGACATGCATAAAGGACTGCTTCACCCCACATATTAGTTGGCATTCCAGAACTCAACAACATTGCATTCATCATATTCTTTAGTGATCGGTTTTTGCGTTCGGCAACACCGTTTTGTTGGGGTGAATAGGGGGCAGTCCTTTCATGTATAATACCATGGGTCTTACAATAGTCACTAAGTGGATTACCGTCGTATTCACCTCCCCGGTCAGATCTTACTCATTTTATTTTAAGGTCTAATTGATTTTCAACCTCGACTTTAAACTCTATGAACTTGTTTTCAGCCTCATCTTTGGTTGTTAATAAATAGACCCTAGTGTAGCGAGAATAATCATCCACAAAAGTGATATAGTAATGTTTCCCACCCCTACTTGTGGTGTTCTTAAAGTCAGCTAAGTCCGAGTGAATTAGTTCAAGAAGCGTAGTAGAACGTTCCACACATTTATTAAAGGATGTTTTAGCATGCTTAGCTTCGACACATATTTCACACTTATCAAAATTTGTGTCGCTAAAGTCAGGAATAAGGTCATGCTTTTTCATGTTTTTAATCGAGGTCACATTAACATGTCCTAGTCTAGCATGCCATAAAGAAACAGACTCAGCAATATAAACAGAAGAGGACGAATTCTTATTAATAACTTCTATGTCTAATACAAATAATCCACCATTACAAAAGCCTTTACCGACGAAATTCCCATTTCTAGTGAGCACAAGTTTATCAGATTCGAAAGCTAATTTGATACCTGCTTTGTTTAATAAAGCTCCAGGGATAAGATTTCTTCGAATATCAGGAACATGTAGCACGTTATTAAGTTCAAGAGTCTTACCAGAAGTGAGCTTCAAAATAACTTTCCCTTTACCAAGTACTTTCACGGTGCTGGAGTTTCCCATAAATACGCATTCCCCACTTGGTACTTGAGAGTAATCCGTGAAAACATCCTGATTGGAGCAGATGTGCCTTGTAGCGCCGGTATCAACAACTCATTCGGAAAAATTGCTTACTAAATTAACTTCTGACACAACAGCAACAATTATATCGTCATCTTGTTCAGTAAGATTAACATGAGATTTATTGGGGTTCCTTTTACCAGCGGGAGAAAAACCTTCGGGACAAAATCTAGCCGAGTGACCCGGTTTACCACATGTAAAACAATTTCCCTTAAATTCCCGTTTACCTTCACCTTTAGAATCCCCCTTGCCATCCCGTTTGAAGGTATTCTGGTTTCTAGTCCCATGAACTTGATTAGAAGACTTGTTACCCCGTTTTTGACCCTTGTAATGGTTCTTAGACTCGGTCAGGTTAGCCATGGAAGAAGAGTGTTCGACTTGTTTACCTAAAGTCGGTTTTGTTCCTCAATCTTTATATGAGACACTAGTTCTAAAAGGGTAAAGTCTTTTTGTTTGTGTTTCATACTACGAACATAGTTTTCCCAAGACACCGGAAGTTTATCTAATAAACAATTAGCCTGAAAAACCTCACAGATTTTCATACCTTCTGCCATTACCTCTGCACATAGATTTTCGTATTCATGAACTTGATCTAAGATGGGTTTGTCATCGACTAACTTGAAATTTAACCAACGACTGCAAGCATACTTTTTCGTTCCATAATCATCAGAACCATACTTGGTTTTGAGAGCATCCCAAATTTCAGTAGTCTTCTTAAACTTACTGTAAATTAAGTACAAAGAAGAAGTCATATAATGCAGTAACATTCCCCTACAAGTAACATTATCCGTTTCAAAAACTTTACCCAACTTTTCCGGAGCCTCAGATTTAGTAAGTGTATAAGCGACCCCCAATTGAGTTAGAAAAAATTCCATTTTATCTGACCACATCCGGTAATTTTTACCATCAAAAAGTTCTAGTCTGGACATGTCGGGTATGAATGGGTTATGAACAACAGCAGTAGGAACGGAAGTTAAAACAGAAGGAGGAGAAGTAGAAGGAACGGCATTAACAGGAGTACTAGCCACGATAAAAACGCTAAATCAACTTTAGATTGTTATCACGGTAGTAGTAGAAATAAGAGGAAAAGAAGGTAAGATCTTATCTGGAACGAAACAGAGATTGTGTCGCGACAATTGTCACTGTCCTAAAGTTGATTTATGCCCTGTCTGCTACACACGGCCTCAATAGCACTCAACTCCCAGGATTCCACAACCAAACCGTAACTTCAGTGTAGGTGAAGAACGGATGATTACAGCCAAGAACGTTTGCCAACAACTTAACCGGAACAGAGATGAAGATATGAAGTATAAAGTATATGAGTGTGTGTTGATTGTGTGATGGAAGTGAAATGAAAGGCAGTATATATATATAGTGGAGCAAGGGTAAGAGGTTCAAACTGCAACAGTAAATGCATACTGGAAACTTGCACAATCAGTACAGTAATCAGCCTCGAAAAAGCGCACAATCAGTCTCGGAAATGACAGAGGACTTGAGTGATTTGAAAAATGCTTCTGGAATTAAAAAGAAATCCGACTACTAAAATTACCCGCAAGCGGTGCGCCGCAGGCGCTCTACCAAAGCCCAAAGCCCAAAGCTTTAGTATATGACTCGGCTCGGCGCGCGCGCGCGCGTGTGGTGTACGTAGTCCTCTCTTGTACACAACTAGTAGAGCATTTTAGTGAGTCATATATAAACACATATTAGTAGTCATAAATGATCCATGTGGGATAGTAAATGTCACTAAATGAGCTTCTTTTGAAGCATTAACTCTAACACTCATCACATATAATGAGATAATGGAACAATCTTTAAGGGACGGAGGTAGTTGCATATTATCGATACACAAAAATTATGGCAAAAAACGGTGTCTTAATAAGTTATCGAGAGATCACTTTTAAATACTCATACCACATTACATGATTACATGTTATTCGTACCAGTTTTATTATTTTTATATGTCTCTCAAATTGACAATTTAATTTTGTACTTGTTTTTATAACAAGTGTACCCATTTTAGTGTATATTGTGACAATTTTTATTTGTATACTTTTTTATATGTTAAACATACATATTTTTATTACTTTTGTTTCCATTGACACTATTATCATCATTTGTAATTGATCTCTCAATAAATTTAATGATAAGTCATCTCTCAGTAGACCTACTCCAGTGAAGGTACCACATGAAAAACTCGTTTGTTCAAGGATACCCCGTATAAAAGTCAAACATCTTTTTCAACCAAATGCTTCAACCATTAGTATACTATAGTATTATTCAATCTAGTTCTACCAAATAGGTCAATCGGGTCTACGTGGTGTCGCATCTCTCTGGATTCGGCCATTTCGGGTTAATAAGAGTTGGGTCAATTTTGGGTCAACCTGGATCATTTTGGATTCAGATCATTTTCAAGTTTGTTATCTTCAACTTATTTAGGATAATCAGTTCGTATATACTCCCTCGATTGTTTTTTGTTTTCTTTCCACATCTCTATTATATAGCAGATGAGGTATTTTAATGAAGTTTGAAGAAAATAGGAAAATGAAGGTAGTAATACGGAGTAGTAAACATTCTCGTTAATTCAGGTTCAGGTTGGATTATTCGAATTCGGTAAGTATTGTCGGGTTTAATACAACAGTTAAAGATTATTCTTCTCACCATTTCTTGTCTGTCGTTCTATTTCACATCATTTTATGAATATATGTAAATGAATAATTTATTGAAAACGACAAACATTAAAAAAGGAGGAGGGATATTATTCATCTTATAACTTATCCATAAATGTTCAATTGTCCATGAGACCATGACTTTCTTCAATTCGTGAGATTGAGAAATTTTCCGAAGGAAAGAGAGAGAAGATGTAAGGAAGAGGATCCAAATGCTGATTGACTGATTCAACCCAAGACTTCAAGAGTACTTTGATAGCCTGATGGGCTTTCAAGTTTCAAGTGGCAAATAATAAATACTTGCGTAGAATTAGTACACATGACATGCGTGCTGATTCAAGTCATTCAACCCAAGAGCTGGTACTAAAGAACGAAGAGTCAACTATGAAGAACAAGCCCGTAGAATTAGCACAAGTCAACCATCTACACCCGGCCACATGGACATGGCAACTTAATTACGGAGTACAATTTTCTTCTCCTTACAAACACAACATTATAAATAGTACTCCTAGGTTATATGCAGGACGGGGATAAGTTATCTTAGACAAACTAACTACAATGGCGAGGTACATGAATCATATGAGCGTGATGCATTTACCAAAATATAGCGGTGATGGTCTTAAGTTATTATTAGGAAATTCGGGTGGTCTAGTGCTCTTCATATGTTTGGTTGTCATCTCTCTGCTAATTATAACCATGATTGTGTTTGGTTGTGCCGACGGAACTAAAAAAAGACGACGTGGCCATGGCGGCTCTGCGGGCTATGGTGATGGTGGTGTTGTTGTCATGTCTAGTGGTTGGGGATTTTTTGGTGGCGATGGTGGTCACGGTCATGGTCAGGGTCATAATGGTGCTGCTTGTGGTGGAGGCGGTGGTGGATGTGGTGGTGGTGGAGGTGGTGGATGTGGCGGTGGTGGTGGCGGAGGCAGTTGAAATGACTTCATTGATGCGGCCAAAACGTGTACAGTTTTATAGTCCATTTAATTTAATTACAGATTTAGAAATGGGTCATTAATCTTTCTTTATCCTCTTGAAATATTGCTTGTATAGTTTTTATGGATGGTAGAAAATTGGTTTATGGAAGAACAAAATCGTGTCGCTCCTCTTGCAATCTAGTTATAGTTTGTACAATATATTATTCGATTTAATCAATAGGCGTGCCTAGTCATATTATCTATGGTTTGACTTCATATCATCTATCTATACCATATAATAAAACAGAAACCATTACATTGACGTTTTGGCGCCAAAACGCACTTTCCAAAAACATCATAATTTCCATATTAATCTAATATAATAATAATCATTAATATAATATAATATTATAAATAATTTTCATATTCACAAGATATTTTTGATATATAGACCTTAAAATGTCAAAGACACGGGATTGAAATAATTTGATAGTAATATCATTTATTTAAGCGGGTTAAAAATATTTGAAAAGTTTTCTACAAGGCTACAATAATACGACTTAATGAATATAATAAATTATATTAATGGATCGTGATATCCCTAGAAACTAACACTCATTTGTATTTGTTCTTCTTTGATCTATTACCAATCAATGGGATAACCTTCTTACAAAAAATATCCTTAGAAAATACTCTATCAACTTAATTAAAATACATAAAGAACAAGAAATGACACCCGCAAAATATAAATTATATAACTATTTAATATGTAAAATATAATATAGAAACACTTACTCCGTATATTTTTCCATTTCATTACACGTGAAGTCATGTTTCACAGTTAACTCTATCTTACATCAATATTATAGGTCATTTAGTAGATTAACGCTCATTTATTAGTATCAATAAAAAAAGGTACTACATTTTTTTTATTTGCTAATAAGTTAAATATTGTTCTTTGATTTTTCATGAGGTTCCAATTAGGGGTCAAATTTTTTAGTCACGATTTCTTGAAATATTATGTGGTACTATTCTCATAGTATTATATTGTTCTATTATACGAGTAGAATTTAACTTAGACTAAAAAACATAAGTTAAAACATATTTATTTACTTAGTAAATGATTGTATTACAAGATACGTGTATAAACATGTGTGGACATGACGTAGGTCCACCCCGACGCGGCCACGCGCGGGTTTGGGTAGGCGAATGAATCTCGTGGTGAGATTGTTCTCGGGTTCGAAATTTAAGTCAAAATAGAGTCGCCACCGAATTTATGATAATTCGGAACCATTCGAGCCCACTCTATGTCGTCATGGACTATACACAAAGTACGGCCCACTTCGATTTCAGAGTTAATGGGGCTCGTCCCTTTGCATTGCGATAACGATACCATCTACACCGGTATCGTGTAAAGAATGACTCTCGTGCGCCAACGGTTTCGGGCATCCGGAAACCGAGGTTCTGAGTAAGGGGTGAGGGTACGTGTTGGAAAGCCCACTAAGGACACCCAACCCCGCCCGCACATGGCGGCCTCTACTAAGACATCGTTCGTGTTCGTGTGCGCGCGCTAGTAAAACGATTAAATGATATGCAAACAGCGTTTTCGGCTAAGCATGCGAATTAAATGTGAGCTACGTCATTTTAATGCATCTTGATTCACGTCAAAGTGATTTAGCATGCGATGTTCATTTAAGGCAATAAATGGCAAACATCAAAAATAGAAAACTCGTAAATAAATTACAAATTACACGGGCGGAATACAACCCGGAATTCACAATACAACGAGCAATAAAATAGAATAATTGAATAGGAAATGGTAAACGTTAACTAGAAACGGACCCGTATATAATAAATTATAAACTAGACCGTAAGTTGTGCAAAAGGACGAACTTCGATTAAATACACATTATATTGTGTATTAAACGGAGGACGGAGATATGGAACCTAGACGTGGTGCTAGCCCGATCCCGAATCTCGATGCCTTGTCCCGACTTATCACATCGAGGAATAGAGTCTAAATCAATCATGTGTCGGATACGACTAAAGAGTCGTCGACACAAGATTAATAGTGCGAGACCGTCGATCAAAGTCGTTTTAAGTGATATGATATGCATGAGTTTTGAAAAATAGGATCACGTGATTGACTTTACACCTGTCGACTAAAAGTCGTAAAAAAATGACGAGGCTCAAATGATGATCAAAGCGCTCGGTTCTCCAGGCTACAGGACCCACTCGATCGAGTCATGGCACGGACTCGGTCGAGTGTGCCTTTAAGGTGGCTACTGCCCGGTTTTTGGTGTGCTACTCGATCGAGTGGGCTTGTGCACTCGATCGAGTGCCCTTTGTACGGGTGTTTAATTTGTGCTTTGAAATGACCCATTTTGTAGCTTTTATGTTTTTGAATCGAGATGCCATTACGCTAAATATAAATATTGTCCAATTTATATTAGTTTAAATCTCGATGGCTCGTCATACTCGACATTCGGTTATAGAACCGACATCTAGTATTTAGAGCGAATTTGCAAAATCGAGTTTGATCGGGCTAGAACAAATATTGATTCCCTCCGCATCATAATGTCGTAATCAATCCTTTCGGATCGTGTGACAATTAATTCGGCATCAATGAGTTTCGTCCTAATCCAATTTGTCGATGATTCTTTAGAATAATATTTTGAAAGAAATGTGGTCGGACATATTTAACGACGAATCTCCACGATCTATTACGCCCTTAAGTGTTTAGGGCGGCGCACCTCGAAGGACGCCACCTCCAATACGACTTGTAAAGGGATTAAATAGACTTTAGGCGGAATTCGTAATTAAACATATTCGACCCAAAAATTCGACCGTCGTTGCAAACTTAAGTCCTCGGCATTTTAATATCGTAATTTGGCCTTAAGGCCTACGATCGTTAATTTAGCCTCAACGGACGTTGCTCGGATCGTTTTGAAAATAGTTTTGTTAAATAATTATACGCGGTATTAATATTATAACAAAATGTAAATGACGATAATTAAATGTTAGAGGTTAGAATACGATAAGTAAATGTTAGATGTTAGTTGACATAAAATAAAATGTTAGATTGCGATAAATAAAATGTTAGTAGCAAAATTAAAATGTTAGTAACAAAATTAAAAATGTTAGTAATAATAATAATTATAATAATATATAGTAATAATAATAATAATAGTGTATATATATATATAATCAAAAAAGAGAAAGGAGAAAGGATGTCGGGATTTGAATTACACCCTCAACCTACATGCTTAATTGGTCTCGAAAACGGACTCGTAATAGCGACGGGAGCGCGGGAGTGTCGAGATATGTAGGGTGAGTTATGGTGTGTGTCTTTGACGAGTTTTGATCTCGAGAATTTGAATGTGTATGTGTGTATGTAGATGATGGATGATTGAATGTTTGAAGGTGTGTTTGATGGTTGATGTATGTAAAGTTGTAGTGTGATTAGGGTAAAAAGTTGTGTGAAGGTGGTAAAAAGGTAGAAAAAGTGTTGTGTAATGTGTTGGGGTAATGGGGTATTTATAGGGAAATACCCCGGTTTAGGGTCACTCGATCGAGTGGTGCGGGTGCACTCGATCGAGTGCCCGGCTTGGGTCTGGTTTGGAGGGTTCATGGCCTTACTCGACCGAGTGGATGTGAACCACTCGACCGAGTGGGTGTGAATGGAGGGAGTGTAAATAGGGAAAGATTTGTTGACTTTTTTTGAAAGGATTTGGTTGTTGTGACTTGATTCATTTTGTGTATTTGGACATAATGTGAGGCTGGTTCCTCTCAGAATTCGACTTTGACCGGGTTTTGACTCGGTCGCTAAAAGACGGATTTATTTCCGGTGACGGTTTTGACCCAAATTAGTCTCATTTTTGTTGGAAACGGCCCACTGGGCCTGGATTTGAGGTCGGTTTTGAGAGATTTGCACTCCGCTAAATGCCCACGTCGGATACTATTGATTCCGAGTCCGTATTCGAGCGTATTAAGTCACGTTTACGTCCGATCATCATCGGGTGTTTTGTCGGAACTGCTATAGACACTAGCAGGCAAAATGCGGGTGTCTACAGAGCCCCCACTCTGACTGAGGCTTGGACAAGGCGAAATTCAGAGTAGCTACCAGGCCAATCGAGGATTACGACCTGGCAGCCTTCCGGTCGGGTCGTTTATAGTCCATTAGACTTGCGTGAAGGGCTCGCCAGCCATAAGCAGAGGGTCATACCTGTCCTGATGATGATAGCTCCGTGGGGAGTCGAACTTGCCTTTGAAGTCATAGGTGTACCCGCATGCCGACACATCACACTTTGGATGTAGCATTCAAGGAGAAACACCGACTCACGCTGGGGAGTAGAGTAGTTGCACGGGACTTGCTTCTGAAGTCTTGGGTGTACCCGTATGCCGACACATGACAACTTGCATGTAGCATTCCAGGAAAAACACCGCCTTTGATGTTCCGTTGGGAAGCACTAGCTGGTACCTGAAATGTTAGATACATAGGCAAAAGTAGCAGGCATAGCAGATAGCAAGATAGCACATAGGAAATGCAATTAGCATCTATAGACTGACTTGCGCTGGGGAAAATGATTTTTGCTTAGTTTTGAAATCGAAGTCCTGAAAGCAACTCAGGTGCTAGGAGATAGGTTTTCAAAATCGAAAGGGGTAGAAAAGAAATTTGTAGTTTAAAAAGACCGAAATTTGACCTTGTCGAAAAGGATTTTATCAAATGGCTAAGTTTTGCAAACTTTGAAGCAAAAATTTGAGGAGAGAAGTACCGACAGACTCGACTCTGGATGCGACAAGACGAGCTGATAGTCACGACTTGGCATCTCGCAGGGGTTGGACTGTGACTCGGTAGAGGGGTGGGCCACCTAAGATGACAAGACTCTTAAGCTGCGCTATTCCATAGCCTAGGCGAGTGACAACACGGTCGAACATCGAAATGGGATAGATATGCTATAGGGTGGCTGCAGTAGTCTGTAACGAGACTGTAACGACAGGACTTAGTAGTAGCAATGTTATAGTCTGGTGCTCTTTTGGATCTTTGGTTTTGGGGTATAGTCCCAAAATGGGTGTTGCTTCGAGTCCCTGACGGATTCTCGTCTTTGACTGAGCCGAGTACTAGGACACACTATAGAAAGGTGGCTAGATTTTTGAAAGTATTTGGATTATGTGGGTGGATGGAGAACTTCTGTCTAAGAGAAGCCCCCAGGACGACAAAGCTAACTGTTGAGAACATGACAGTGTCGTGATAGGAATGATGGTGCTTTCTGAATTTGTGTCAATATGGGTGGTTGTGCCCTTGTTTGAAGGGCTGCCTACATATTCACGTGTAGTGAAATCAAACCAAGCCGTAGTTCAGTGGATTGAAAGATATATTATGGTGCCTAGTTTATTAGGGCTTTGTGTGTAACTAGCCATAGCGATGGTGTAGGCTAGGTGAATTTCCAACGATGTCTTGATCAAAGGGCTAAAACAGTTAGGATGTTGATCCCGTGACTGTGAGCGTTCTCCGGGGTAGCCCCCAGAGGTGATGTGAACTATTTGGGCATGTTCTATGCTGACCGCAGGTTGAGTTCCCGTGTTTGCGGTTGGTAACTGGTTTGGATTTTTTTGGAAATGTGGTGCCAGGTAGAAAGTGGCTTTGATGTTTTGAAATCTGGAGCTCGATTTTGTGGAGCTAAAGCTTCGAGGGTAAGGTATTGTAATGTGGTAGGAAAGGGGGAAGTCGAGTAAAAATGACTCGGACTTCGATCAGGGTAGGTTTGATAATGCGGGATCTGATTTCCATGTCTGGCCCTAATGGTTAGGGTGTATCCTATGGAGCTAGAATCCTCAAAATTCCGGGCTGTCTCTTAGCCTAGGTCTCGAGAAGGTCTTGAGGGTTGAAATGTGGGAAGGCTAAGTGTGGTGTTAGCTGACCAGCTTGATTGTCTCTTCCCTATTGGACGGTATAGGCATTGATAATTTTTGAATTGACCGTACCCCGGTCAAGGAATTTTCACTTGAGTTGAACGTTGACCACGGTCATGGGTATTTGAATTTTTTTTTTTTTTTGGGTTGACCTCTTAGCCCCGGTCGTGGGATCCTTCACTTGAGTTGACTGTGTCCCGGTCAAGGGATTGATCGTATCTGGTCGAGGGATGTTGAGAGTTCTTTTTTGGTCATGGCCAGCTCTTTTGTTTCGGCCTTTTGCTTTTTTTCTTTGGACTTCTGTTTTTTGTCCAGTTTTTTTTTTCACGGCTATCCCTCCCTTTGATGTTGTGCGTGGATATGGGGGTGGGCCCATCGGTTGGATTAGGCTTATGGTGCCAAACCTTTGTAAGGTGTAAGCCTAGTTGGTGAGTGCAACTCGCGGTGGAGTACTCTACGGTAAGCATGGTGATTTGGACCTCGGTATTATCATCATAATTCCAAGCAGGCTTAGTGGGAGCATCGTCCCGAGTTGGGTATTTTTGGCATCAAGCCTATAGAGTCACGATGCTTCTTTTTTGCTTCTGGTCAGACTAAACGCCTGAGGTAGGGATTGGTTGGTCTTATTGGAGGGGTGTTTATTGTGGGAAATGGGCTTGCCTCCCGTCTTGAACCCAAACTAGGAGACTACCTAGATTTGTCATAGGATTCGATACTGCTCCTACTAGGGGTAGTTTTGTGGCTTTCTATACCAGACATGGAACAGGTAAAGAAAAACATGGGTCTCAGTTCCTGCAGTCATTATAGATGTGCCTATAATAATCACGTGCATGTGCTCACAGTGTATGATGGTGTTCATCATGTTCTCGGAAACACATAAGGAAGCATATAGGAGAGATTGAAAAAGTTGATTTTATTGAATTTTGGAAAGAGGACAGAATACAGTTGACTCTGACTCTGACATCGGAATTGAAAGAAATAGAACATCCTAGACTCGGACTCAGACTCGGACTTAAATCAAATCTGGACTCTGGGATGAGGTTGTCAGTAATCTTCGGCTTCTAAGGACTCAAATGGATGTCCAGTATAGCCTTCGGTAGAAGCTTTACCCAATCCTAGTGCCCATTTCGGTAAGCACTGCAAAGTTTGAAATGCCGGCATACCTAAGATGGACGCGGTAGGAGGGTAGAAGGTTGTTGATGAATGCCTCCACCAGTGTCTTCTTGCTGGGCTTGTCTATCAGCTTAACACTCTCAGCCCGCCAACGTTGAAGGTATTTGGTGAAACCCTCTGTTGGATCTTGGGCCATGACTTCTAAAGTCCGCATGGTAGTCTGAAGTTCAGTATTATCAGAATATTTTTTAGCGAACTCGGTAGCCACATATTCCCAAGTGGGGAATCTTTTTGTATTAAGCCTATAGAACCAGGCTTTTGGATATTTACCGAGGGACGTGCCGAACAGATTGATGAACATGTCGGCTTTGACCCCCTTGATCGCCATAAACGCCTTGAAAGCTCGGAGGTGTAGTAATGGATCCTCCGTCCCTTCGAATATGGGTAACCCTTCTAGATTGAGATCTGTTGGTAGTTTCTCACTAATGGGTGTATAGTCTCGGGAGTTTTCAACTCGGATGTTGTTCTCTTGGGAGGCATGGAACTGTTGTTCGAGCTCACGCACCATGTTGATCAGTTTGGCAAATGGCCCAGTATTTACCGACCCGTAATTGAAGTCTTGTTCTTCAACGACAGTTAGACGAGCATCCAAGGCCTCTTGGTCGGCTCTTATGAACCCTAGTTGGGTTTCAAACATGGCCTGCTTACTAGCCATGGTTTCTAGCAAAGCCTTCAGTTCATTAATGGTGTTTTCCATCTCCCTATTCCCGGTTGTGGATGCCATCCTCTGCGAGAATACCCACGTAATCAGAAATGTTGCTTCGGAACTTGAATACATCAAGGCATAGGAAATAGCGCGGGAGGAGAGACAACTCTGGTTTGACTCGGGTTAGACTCTCCTAAGACAAATATGTAGGGTACGATTCTCGGAGAATAGCCCCCAAGTGAGACCAAGGACTCTTGTAGGACTCAGATGGTGTGATATATAAGTGACTCAAAAGCGGGGTACGTGAGACAACACGTGTAAGACATGACCCTTAGAGCAATCGTGATTGATCGCTCTGCTAAAAGGTAGCCCCCGAGTGGGATCGAAGATTTTGCTAAGACTCGAGTGTCGGACGAGTGACCCTTAGATGTAAGGACCATAAACCTTTAGCTACAGGGCTATGCCTTGTAAAAGGTTGACTCGGCCTCGAGGAAAGGCAGACGGGGTAAGGGAAGAAACTTGTGATGTAAGATCGGCAGAGTTTCGACGCTAGAGACCCTTAACTTGACTTGAATAAGGATAGACCTTGTGATTAGGGTAGACCCTTAAGTAAAAGGACTTGAATTGGGATGACTCGACTAACGGATTGAAAGACGGGCAAAATTCCCCTAGGAAAGGTCGTGGGGACCGTCCTGTCGGAGGGAAAGATCGCGTGATGAGACTTTCTAGTTAGGACTCGAGTGTATGGACGAACCTTCCATTTACGAGTGTATGACTCGTGTTGGTCGGTTGTGCCTTTAGAAAAAGGCGGACTAGGATGGGAAAGAAGCCCGTGATTAGGGATGGCAACGGATCCGAGATCCGATCCGGATCCGCAAGATCCGGTCCGCACGGATCGGATATGGATCCTAAATTTTGATATCCGTTGGATATGGATCCGGATCCGGATCCGCTATCTTTAAATGGATCCGGATCTGGATCTTAATAAATAAATCCGGATCCGGATCCGCAAATCCGTTTTATTAAAAAATTAGCAATAATAAAAAACTTAGAACTTTAATTTGTGTTTTTTTGGTTATTTCTAAGACTCTTTTTTTAAAATTTATTAATCTTTGATTATAAATCTTTATATTCAATTTTATTTGTAAAATTATGAAAATTAATATGGTCGCAAATACGTATTAATTAAAAAATTTGTAGAATTTAAGTAAGAAATTGGATCCGCGGATCCAATCCGGATCCGGTCCAGATCCGGCGGATCCGGATCTGGATCTACATTTTTGGGATCCGTCGGATCCGGACCGGATCCGGATCCGCTACTAGGAGTGAGGATCTGGATCTGGATCCATGCGGATCCGGTCCGGATCCGGTCCGTTGCCATCCCTACCCGTGATGTAGGATCGACGGAGTTTCGACGCTACAGACCTTCGACAAATCATGAAAAGACCCGACACACGGATTACGGTAGGTCCTATAATAAGGAAGGTTTTTGAAAAATGATTGAATTTTGAAAATTGAGAGGACCGTTCTGAAATTGGCAGTGGGCCAATAGGACCGGGCATTTTGAAATGTTAGAATAGTTGCGAGTAATTTCGCGTTTTGAAAATTGAGGAGGCGATCCCGTCTTTTGAAATTGGCAGCATGCCGACAGGGCCGAGTTTTTTGAAGAGTTGAATATCGAAAATAAATTTCCGAAATTTTGAAAATCGAAAATAGGATCTTTGAAAATCGAGAATCACATCTCGAGGATCTGAAGAAAAAAAATCGAAATGGAATTTTGAAATTTGAAAATCGAAATGGAATTTGAAAATTCGAAAATCGAATGGTGGATCAGAAATTCGAATTTTGAAATGGACAGCATGCCGGCTAGAAAATAGGCTATTTTGAGTCAAATCGTAAGTCTAAATTTCGGCAGCATTCCGAGTTTTTGAAATTGGATATTTTGAAAAGACGGGTCCTGAAACGGACAGTATTTCGGGTTTTTCAAAATTTGGTATTTTTGGAAAGATGCATTTTTTTGAAATGACGGTTTTTGAAAAAAATGACACGAAAACCAAGTAGCACGTAGTCAAGCAAGCATTACAACGACGCTTCTGTATGCTTTACACTAAGTCTCGGTCGGTCAAAATAGGGTCTATACCAACAACGATGGCATTCTTGTGAATCGGGACGGACTCCCTAAGCCGATTTGGTCTTAGGACATGCCGCAAAACCCAGACGAGTTCTGCCATCGAAGTCTTTAGCGCACCCATGCACCGTGGTATAGTGGGACGTCGGTCACAAGTAACCGGCCCGGGCAAAAATTTGGGTTATGCATGAATCATTAAACTAATGCGCGCGCACTAATATACGAACGATTTCTCTTCGAGTCTCACCCTAGGAACCCCGATGACATGTGGTACATCAGGTATCCCCAGCGAAGTCGCTAAATTGTGGACATGACGTAGGTCCACCCCGACGCGGCCACGCGCGGGTTTGGGTAGGCGAATGAATCTCGTGGTGAGATTGTTCTCGGTTTCGAAATTTAAGTCAAAATGGAGTCGCCACCGAATTTATGGTAATTCGGAACCATTCGAGCCCACTCTATGTCGTCATGGGCTATACACAAAGTACGGCCGACTTCGATTTCAGAGTTTATGGGGCTCGTCCCTTTGCATTGCGATACCGATATCATCTACACCGGTATCGTGTAAAGAATGACTCTCGTGCGCCAACGGTTTCGGGCATCCGGAAACCGAGGTTCTGAGTAAGGGGTGCACTACAAGAAAAACTGTTCCGGGCGTCCACCTGTTTGGCGTCCTTGGCATATGGTCGCCGACATGGCGTCGGAAAAATCATACGGGCGTCCACAGTCGGACATCAAAATTGGCGTCCGACTGCATTTTGGAAGGACAAAACTCAAGCCGACGGGCGTCCACAGGCGGACGCCATTTGGGGTAATTGGCGTCCACTGGCGGACGCCATTTTGGGTAAAACGGGCGTCCACCATGGCGTCCGACAGTGGACGCCCGCCCAGCTCCTACTGGCGACATATGCTCGCGCACCCCCCTCTCCCCCATCACTCTCTAAAAAAAATACACTCTCTACCTCTCTTCCTCTCCTCGCCGATCCACTCCTCCATTCCTCTCCTCAATTTTTTCCTAATTTTTGGTATGTTTCTTACTTACTTAGTTGTTATTCATTATATTTAGTTCTTGTTTTCTATTGTTATCGTTATTTATTGATAGTTTGATAGTAAATATTGTTTAGGTCTAAATTTAGATTAGGTTGATTAGTTTAGGCCAAATTCGATTAGGTTGATTAGTTTAGCCCAAATTTGATTAGGTTGATTAGTTTTGCCCATCACAATTTTGATTAGGGTTTGATCAATTTGGTTGAATTGAGCTACAATGACCTCTAGGGCATTCCGTGAGTTTTTGTGTCACTTAGGACGGACCAAAAGGTGTCGTAATAATGCCGGATTTTCCCGAAACCACTTCTATCTTGATCGGGGTTGTAATTAGGTGTTAGCGGTGCTTTCGGAGTTTTGATATCTGTATCCGAAAATTTGACCTTATTTGACCTGTTTTAGCTGTTTTTGTCGGACTTAGGCCATGAATTTTTGTCTTTCGTTTGGTTATTTTGGGATTAAATTGATAAATGAGTTAGAGTTTTTGTAAATTGCGATGAAATTGTGATTACATTTGTGATTACTATCGGTGACTGATTTTTGTAAGGTCAATTCTAGAGTAATAAGACATTTGGGTTTACGTCGACGTATTAGGGATTAAATTGAGGAAGCTTAGTTAGAGAAATTAAGTTTAAGTTAAATGGTGATTAAATTTTCGTTTAGTATGTTACAAATGAAGTTAGGAAAATTAAACTTTAATGTGTTATATATATTTTTTGAACATAGAAAATGAAGAGGATTGAACGGAAATGGATGTATGAGGGAAGACTTGATAAGAAGAGATGTCCCACCGTCGAATTTCTGAGGGGTGTTGAATCATTTGTCGAGGTGGCTAAAAAGTCAGTAGATTATGCATCGAGGGGGGAGGTTAGGTGTCCGTGTACTAAATGCAAGAACATAAAATTTCTTGAGATCCTTGTAGTTAAGGAACATGTCATCTATAGTGGGGTTTTACCCCAATACTATAATTGGATTTGTCATGGTGAGTCATCTCAGTGTGAGGAACCCGGAAACCATTAAAATGAGGGGGGATTGAGAGGAATGATAGTTGACGTTGTGGAGTGCAATTTATTTAATAACGAGAACACATATGGGAATGACGACTCACCTAACCCACAAGACTACCCTAACCCACAAGAGCCTAACCCACGAGCAAAGGCGTTTTTTGACATGTTGGATGCTTCTGAGAAACCGTTGTACGGAGGGTATGATGTGACTTTGTTAGAAGTCGCGTCTATGGTAGTTAGCCTTAAATGTGAGTTCAACCTACCCTTTGCTTGTGTCGATGGTATTGCTGCCTTGCTCGAGAGAGTTATTCCAAAGGACAATATCATGACCCGATCATTCTACACAACCAAAAAGGTTGTGAAGGGACTTCAACTCCCGCATCAAAAGATTGATGCTTGTCCAGATGGATACATGCTATTTTGGAAGGATGATGCGATGCTTGATGAATGTAGGAGATGTGGTAAGGGTAGGTATAAGATGGTTGAGGGGGATATTGTTTTGAGAGGTAGAAAAGGGAAAAGTGGTGTCAGGGGTAAGAAACCAATCCCAATAAGTCAGCTTACGTACTTCCCTATTGCACCTAGGCTTCAGAAATTGTATGCCACAAAAACCATAGCGGAGCAAATGAGGTGGCACAAGGAGGACATTAGGGTACTAGGGAAGATGTGTCATCCGAGTGATGGTGAGGAGTGGAAGCGTTTCGATAGACTACATCCCCACTTTGCGTTAGAACCACGAAATGTAAGGCTTGGGTTGTGCACTGATGGTTTTGCACCGTTCGGCCAATTTGGTAAATCGTACTCTTGCTGGCCAGTGATGATCACACCTTACAACCTACCTCCTTGGTTGTGTTTGAAGCAGCCTTTCATCTTCCTATCTCTTATTGTGCCCGGACCCAAAAACCCGAAAAATCATTTGGATGTTTACTTGCAACCTGTTATTGAGGAAATGAAACAACTGTGGGAGGTAGGGGTGGAAACTTATGATGTCTCTCTTAGACAAAACTTTCAGTTGAAAGCAGCTTTGTTGTGGACTATAAATGACTTCCCCGCATACGGTATGCTCTCGGGGTGGTCTACTGCGGGTCAGAAAGCATGTCCGTGTTGTATGGATGAGAGCAAAGCTTTTTATCTTCCAAATTCTAGTAAAATAAGTTGGTTTGACTGTCATCGGCAGTTCCTACCAGAAGGTCACCCATATAGAAAGAATAAGAAGGCATTCAAGAAGGGTGAGGTTGTGCTTGATGACACACCTGATCGACTCCCCGGAGATGAAGTCTGGGAGTTGATTTCCGATTACCCGTCCACTATCGACGGAACAGAGCAGGAGTTCAAAGACCTCAAGAAGTTGAAAAATGGTTGGTTTAAACGTAGCATATTTTTTGACCTACCATATTGGAGGACTTTGTTAATTCGTCACAATTTAGATGTGATGCATATAGAGAAAAACTTCTTTGAGCAGTTGATACACACGGTGATGGATGTGGAGGGGAAGAGTTGTGACACTATAGGCTCCCGGCGAGATGTAAAGAATTTTTGTGACCGTCCTCAACTGCACATCAAACGGGATGGGTCGAAACCGAGAGCCTTGTTCACACTTGACAAGGCTCAGAGAAAGGCGTTGTTGGAGTGGGTAGAGAAGTTGAAGTTCCCTGATGGGTACGCCTCCGACTTCAAACGCTGTGTTGATCTTAAGAACCTGAAGCTGCAAGGGTTAAAGAGTCATGACTGTCACGTCTTCATGGAGAGGTTGCTGCCGGTATCACTAAAGAACCTTTTGCCACCGACGGTGTGGAATTGTATAACTGAGATATCTCAGTTCTTCCGAGATTTGTGTTCAGCTACAGTATCAATTGAGGACATGACTCGGCTGGAGGATCAAATTCCACAGATACTTTGCAAACTTGAGATGATCTTCCCACCGTCGTTCTTTAATTCCATGGAGCATCTACCTGTCCACTTGCCCTACGAGGCTAAGGTTGGAGGACCTGTCCAGTATAGATGGATGTACCCATTTGAAAGGTACATAACTTTTTGTAACTTCATTTATACATTTAATTTAAACATAGCTAATTTTTATTAATTGAAATACATAACTTGTTTACTTAGGTTCCTCAATCATTTGAAGAAGAAAATTGGTAACAAGGCTAGGGTAGAGGGATCTATTTGTAATGCATATTTGACAGAAGAGATTGCAAACTTCTGCTCCCTCTACTTCGAGAAAGATGTTCAAACAAAAACAAAGAACTTGAACATAGAACATTCGGTGTCCATTGATCCTACTATACCCGAGTTTTTTCAAAAGAAGGACGATGAAGGAACTTCATCCGCTGAGGGTTATAGGACACTAGATGAGAAAGAGTATAGCCGAGCGCACCTTTACCTACTCTCTAATTGTGAGATCTTAGAGCCTTATGAGAGGCAATTTGTAACTGAATATGTCGGTGCGAATCCTGACGTGAACCCTGATGACGTTTGGAGTAAGCACGACGAACATTTTCCGAAGTGGCTCAAGGATCACGTAGTTTCCTTAGACATACATGATGACTTGGTTAGAAGTTTGGCATTTGGTCCAGTGCGAGCGGTTAAAACCTGGAAACGATACTCGGTGAATGGGTTCAATTTCCACACATTCAACTACGGGAAGAACAAGGCTAGATGCAACTTTGATGTGAGTGTGTCATCTCTTGATGGTGATGAGTTCTATGGTATTTTGGAGGACATTTTTGAGCTTTGTTATGCCGGCAAAGAACGAGCGTATAGAGCTGTGGTTTTCAAATGTGAGTGGAAAGACAGCTCCGTCAACGGGACCCGAGTGCATGAACGTTACAAGATTGTGGAAGTTAATCACACAAAGAAATTTCCTATGTACGATCTGTTCATACTCGCCCATCAGGCGAAGCAAGTTTATTTTGCTCCTTCTCCTTACACAAAAAATGACAGAAATCAAAGTCAATGGTGGGCAGTCTTTACAACTAAACCACGGGGACAAATAGACAGTTCTCTGTTCCAGGAAGAAGCTGTTTCAACTGGTACACGCTTATCTTCTATTGAAGAGGCCATATTCTCCGAAGAAGAAGATCAGGATGAAGGGGCAGAGGAAGATTTTGAGGACGTACAAGGAGATTACATGGTTATGGATGTACCAGAGATCCTTGAGGAGGATGACGGACACGAAGAAGGCAATTGGGAGGACGATCAAGTGGAGGGCGAGGAGACGGAGGAGGAGGATCAGACTGAGGAGGATGAGGCTGAAGACAATAACGACAGTGAAGATGACTAAGCGAGTTGTTGTAGTAAGTTATATTGATGATTACATGACTAGGTCACTGTGCTACTTATTTGGTACATTACTTAAATCAAGTTAGAATGTAGTCGCTAGTTGTTGTTAACATTGTTTAATTTGTTGCAAGGTGAAGATAATGGCAGGCAGTAGATCGACCAGAAAACGTGGTGGGGTAGTAGGTCTGCTCAGACGTCGACCACACAGCAGGAGGAGGAAGTGATTCCCGAAACGATACCGGAGCAGACCGATGAGCATGAGGAGGAGGAGCAGCAGCAGGGGCAGGTGGAAAAGCTGGATATGGACGATGCCGGTCGGGTGATTCTCAAACCTACAGGCACATGGTAATATAATCTAACTTGTTGATTAATCGTTTATAACATGTTTATTTTTGGACTACATCTTGTATGATTTTGTACATATATGTGCTTCTGGACTCGATGCAGGTTTCTGCATAAAGATGTCGTCAGAGGCTGTACTACCAGCTACATGGTCGACAAAGGACAGGGGTATGCCTGTTGGTCTCAGGTGCCGGAGGAGGTACGGCAGTGGTGGTTCAACCAATTCCGGGTATGTGGATTGTTTTGCTACCGAGTTTTTAATTTATAATGAGGACTTTGTAAATAATTTTGCTACTAATTATTAATCCTCCTTGATTGTGTAGATGAAGTTCAGTTGGGCACCCGAGTTAGAGGGAAGGGTCTGGAGCCGGTACAATGAGGCGTGCACACGACGTTTCACTTGTGTGATGAATAAACGACGCACGCGGGGGACTCCGCTAAAGGACCTTAAAGGTGTTGCTTTTATTTTGGTAATCAATTTTAACAAACAATCTAACTTCAATATTTCACTGTATTAAATAATATATTGGGTCGTCATATTTTAGGTGAAGCATTGGAGAGATGGGTCGCGTACCACGACAAGAAGGACTTTAAGGTCAGGTCTGAAAGGGCCCAGAAGAACAAACTTGCCGACTGTGAGCATGAGGGCCACGCAAACCCGACACATCATCGTGGTTCTCAGTCTTCTTTCAGTCGTGCCAAGAGGGTATGATTTCTACTAATTAATACCGTACTCTTACTTGAATAATCGGAAAATATTCTCGCATAATTTATATTCACCTAATAACATTCGTACTCATTTAATAGATGCAAGCTGAGCTCGGGAGGCTGCCAACCGCAGCGGAGATATTCTTCGACATGCATGGGCAGACCGATGACAAAGGGACTACCTTTAAGACGAAAAAGGATCAGGCGCTCTGGGTGAGTAATAACTATTTCAAATAAATCGACTTTAGTTGGTAGATAACTATCTTCGATGGTTTCATCTAATAATAACATCAATTGAAATCGTTGTTCTGTACGACGCAGGACGCCTACCAAGAAGAGCTATCGAGACTCGAGGTTGATCCTGATGTTGAGGAAGTCGACCCGAATGAGACTTGGTTCAAGGTCGCCAAGGGTTACAAGAAAGGTAGTGTGTACGGTGTAGGAAATGCACACGGTATGTACTTCACACCTCCCACACCGCGTCTCAGCACCTGCACACAAATGGAGTACACGCCGGCTGGATCTTAGCAACCCGACCCGGAGAAGGACGCCATGAAGGAACAGCTGACGGCCCAGCAGTAGCAGCTGAAGGACCAGGCCGAGAACATAAAGAAGATGCAGGAACAGATGGCCATGTTTCAGGCCATGTTCAGAAATTGCAACCAAGGTCGTCCCCCATCCCCTCCAGACGACAGAGACCCATTTGGTGATGGTGGTGGTAACTCTGGTGCTGCAGCTAGCTTCACAGTTTGCTGATTGTTTTTTGTTGCTGTTGTTGTAACTTAATTTGCGGATTATGTATCTTCTAACTAGTTTAGATTTGTGTATCTTCAAATCGTATGTTAAATTTTTTTTATATAAGTTTTTTCAGCAGAAATGAGTCGAGAGATGAAGTGTTTTGGTTGACTGAGAGTGAATGAGGTTGAGGTATTGTGGATAGTCCACATTTGTGGTTGGTTGAGTGTTGTGGATGTGGTTTATATTGCAGGTTTTGGCTAGACATTGAACGCATGTTTACGGCCATGCGACAGCGTAAATAACGTCCGATAACGGAAGCCATAACAGACGCCAGGGGAAGCTAGAATGGCGTCCGACTGTGGTTGCCAGGAGTCCCCAGATGGCGTCCACAGCCCGACGCCAACTTAAAGACCCTGACGTCCGACTGTGGACGCCATCTGGGGACTCCTGGCAACCACAGTCGGACGCCATCCATGACGTGGACTGTCGGTCGCCATTTCTCTTGGCGTCCAATAGTGGACGCCCGTTTAAAAAATGAGCGAGGGGTCGTGGCTTCCGCTTTCTAACGTCTGTTTGCGGATGCCCGTTTGCTTATAACGTCCACTGTCGGTGGCCACTAGGTGGACGCCTGGGGCACCTTTTCTTGTAGTGGTGAGGGTACGTGTTGGGAAGCCCACTAAGGACACACAACCCCGCCCGCACATGGCGGCCTCTACTAAGACATCGTTCGTGTTCGTGTGCGCGCGCTAGTAAAACGATTAAATGATATGCAAACAGCGTTTTCGGCTAAGCATGCGAATTAAATGTGAGCTACGTCATTTTAATGCATCTTGATTCACGTCAAAGTGATTTAGCATGCGATGTTCATTTAAGGCAATAAATGGCAAACATCAAAAATAGAAAACTCGTAAATAAATTACAAATTACACGGGCGGAATACAACCCGGAATTCACAATACAACGAGCAATAAAATAGAATAATTGAATAGGAAATGGTAAACGTTAACTAGAAACGGACCCGTATATAATAAATTATAAACTAGACCGTAAGTTGTGCAAAAGAACGAACTTCGATTAAATACACATTATATTGTGTATTAAACGGAGGACGGAGATATGGAACTTAGACATGGTGCTAGCCCGATCCCGAATCTCGATGCCTTGTCCCGACTTATCACATCGAGGAATAGAGTCTAAATCAATCATGTGTCGGATACGACTAAAGAGTCGTCGACACAAGATTAATAGTGCGAGACCGTCGATCAAAGTCGTTTTAAGTGATATGATATGCATGAGTTTTGAAAAATAGGATCACGTGATTGACTTTACACCTGTCGACTAAAAGTCGCAAAAAAAATGACGAGGCTCAAATGATGATCAAAGCGCTCGGTTCTCCAGGCTACAGGACCCACTCGATCGAGTCATGGCACGGACTCGGTCGAGTGTGCCTTTAAGGTGGCTACTGCCCGGTTTTTGGTGTGCTACTCGATCGAGTGGGCTTGTGCACTCGATCGAGTGCCCTTTGTACGGGTGTTTAATTTGTGCTTTGAAATGACCCATTTTGTAGCTTTTATGTTTTTGAATCGAGATGCCATTACGCTAAATATAAATATTGTCCAATTTATATTAGTTTAAATCTCGATGGCTCGTCATACTCGACATTCGGTTATAGAACCGACATCTAGTATTTAGAGCGAATTTGCAAAATCGAGTTTGATCGGGCTAGAACAAATATCGATTCCCTCCGCATCATAATGTCGTAATCAATCCTTTCGGATCGTGTGACAATTAATTCGGCGTCAATGGGTTTCGTCCTAATCCGATTTGTCGATGATTCTTTAGAATAATATTTTGAAAGAAATGTGGTCGGACATATTTAAAGACGAATCTCCACGATCTATTACGCCCTTAAGTGTTTAGGGCGGCGCACCTCGAAGGGTGCCACCTCCAATACGACTTGTAAAGGGATTAAATAGACTTTAGGCGGAATTCGTAATTAAACATATTCGACCCAAAAATTCGACCGTCGTTGCAAACTTGAGTCCTCGGCATTTTAATATCGTAATTTGGCCTTAAGGCCTACGATCGTTAATTTAGCCTCAACGGACGTTGCTCGGATCGTTTTGAAAATAGTTTTGTTAAATAATTATACGCGGTATTAATATTATAACAAAATGTAAATGACGATAATTAAATGTTAGAGGTTAGAATACGATAAGTAAATGTTATATGTTAGTTGACATAAAATAAAATGTTAGATTGCGATAAATAAAATGTTAGTAGCAAAATTAAAATGTTAGTAACAAAATTAAAAATGTTAGTATTAGTGTTAGTAATAATAATAATAATAATAATAATAATAATAATAATAATAATAATAATAATAATAATAATTTTTGGAGATCATGCTGTGTCGTGTGCTGGTACCGTTGGTATTAAACACAGACATAACTTGGTTCGTGACACCCTTTTGGATATCTGTTTCCGATCTGGTATTTCGGCCGGTAAGGAGGTAGATGTCGGTTTGATTGATGGGCACGACAGGCCCCTACGCCCCGCGGATTTGCTTCTTTATTCCTGGGATAGGGGCCGTGATGTGTGTGTCGATTTGACGGGGTCGTCCCCTTTGACCCAGTCGGCGATGTCTGATTTTCTACCTGGCCGCGCAGTCGCTGATGCTGCTCAGCGCAAGTGCGCCAAGTATGGAGATTTGTGCACCAAGATTGGGTATGGGTTCCTTCCTTTCTCTTTCTCTTCTCTAGGGGAGCTCGACGCGGAGGCCGCTGCTTTACTCAAGCGAATTCAGAAATTTTCTATCTCTCAGGACGCGGGAGCTCGGGCAGCTGCTTTTATTTTTACTCGTCTTAGTTTTTCTATCGCTAAGGGAGTGGGAGCCCAGATAGTATCTCGGCTTCCCTCTAACTTCTTGTAATTTGTTCTGGTGTTTAATGAAAGTTCCGTTTTAAAAAAAAAAAAAAATAATAATAATAATAATAATAATAATAATATATAGTAATAATAATAATAATAATAATAATAATGTATATATATAATCAAAAAGGAGAAAGGAGAAAGGATGTCGGGATTTTAATTACACCCTCAACCTACATGCTTAATTGGTCTCGGAAACGGACTCGTAATAGCGACGGGAGCGCGGGAGTGTCGAGATATGTTGGGTGAGTTATGGTGTGTGTCTTTGACGAGTTTTGATCTCGAGAATTTGAATGTGTATGTGTGTATGTAGATGATGGATGATTGAATGTTTGAAGGTGTGTTTGATGGTTGATGTATGTAAAGTTGTAGTGTGATTAGGGTAAAAAGTTGTGTGAAGGTGGTAAAAAGGTAGAAAAAGTGTTGTGTAATGTGTTGGGGTAATGGGGTATTTATAGGGAAATACCCCGGTTTAGGGTCACTCGATCGAGTGGTGCGGGTGCACTCGATCGAGTGCCCGGCTTGGGTCTGGTTTGGCGGGTTCATGGCCTTACTCGACCGAGTGGATGTGAACCACTCGACCGAGTGGGTGTGAATGGAGGGAGTGTAAATAGGGAAAGATTTGTTGACTTTTTTTGAAAGGATTTGGTTGTTGTGACTTGATTCATTTTGTGTATTTGGACATAATGTGAGGCTGGTTCCTCTCAGAATTCGACTTTGACCGGGTTTTGACTCGGTCGCTAAAAGACGGTTTTATTTCCGGTGACGGTTTTGACCCAAATTAGTCTCATTTTATTGGAAACGGCCCACTGGCGTGGATTTGAGGTCGGTTTTGAGAGATTTGCACTCCGCTAAATGCCCACGTCGGATACTATTGATTCCGAGTCCGTATTCGAGCGTATTAAGTCACGTTTACGTCCGATCATCATCGGGTGTTTTGTCGGGAACTGCTATAGACACTAGCAGGCAAAATGCGGGTGTCTACAACATGATATCAAATACATGTCTAAACATGCACTATATCTTACTCCCTCTCATCCATTCAATTCTTTATATTTACTATAAATGGACAATCCAATCAATTCTTTACATTCTTCTTTTCACAAAAACTTTACCTTATAATCCTCATATTCTTCCTCTACTTACACAAAATGCAACTATTTTTTCCTTATTTTAAGTTTGGTGGACCCATAATACTATTTGATTTACCAATAATACCCTTACGTTTATCACTTTTCTTAAAAGTGGTGAAAAATCCTATGTCAAGGATTGAATGGATGAGAGGGAGTACTATTGATGTTAATGTGTATATACTTCAGTTTGATTTTAATTTTATACTTTTTTTAATATTGTAAATTGTATAGGTTACTATACTAGAGATTGAACATTCGTATAAGATTACCTATGTAATTCTTTTATTTAAAACCTGTGCAACGTTGCACGGGTGTTAACCTAGTATAGGAATATACTCCCTCCGTTCCAACCAATAGTATACATATTCCTTTTAGGTCCGTTCCAATCAATGATATACATTTTCTTATTTATATACTCATTTAATTATTAAATTACCCAAATAACTCTTCTTACTCCCCACCCCATCCAACTCCCAAACCCTATTAAAAGTTGACAAAGGGTAAAATAGTAAGTTCAACATCAAATTATCTCTTTTCCACACCACCTAAAATCTTGTGCATAAAGCATATGTATACTATTGGTTGGAACGGAGGGAGTAGCTTATACGAGTAATTTTTTACTCCCTCCATTCAAATCCACTTGTCACATTTCATGTTGGCACATTTGTCGAGACGTGTTTTACACTAGCGATATCTTTCATTTTACATTAGCAAAAATTATAAAAAAAATTGATATTCTTAATGTGCTCATAAGGACGAATCAAACAAAATCTCACATGACTATATTCTCACTTATAGATTGTCGAGAATATCGAAAATTCCTCTCAAGTATGAATAGTGTCAAAAAAATAAAATGTGACAAGTGGATTTGAATGGAGGAAAGTAATTTTTTTGACCTAACTAGGCGACTATACAATTATGATTAATTATTGTGTATAATCGTTATACTGGTGCGATGATAGTAATGATTTGTAATTTATGGTAAAAAGTGATTATTTTAGATCCATTAGTTACCACTTTCAAATAAATAGTTACCATGTTTTCGTATTAAAAGTGATCATTATTTAACTCAAAGCGGTCACTA
Source organism: Agrostemma githago (assembly GCA_958450325.1). Classification (NCBI taxonomy): domain Eukaryota; kingdom Viridiplantae; phylum Streptophyta; class Magnoliopsida; order Caryophyllales; family Caryophyllaceae; genus Agrostemma; species Agrostemma githago. The sequence goes on from OY288253.1 coordinate 9,615,561, forward strand.
AATAATTAAAGTGATAATTTTTTACCACAAATTCCTAGGTACGGTACAACGGTTGTATACTATAATTTGTGATACGATTATACATGTGCTACTGTAATGATTGATAATATAGTACTCCCCCCATCCAAACAATCCTTGACATCCTCCCATCTAAATAATCTTTGACATAAGATTTTTCATCAATATTAAGAATATGATTATAAGGTAAAATCTTTTGTCAAAAGAGGAACGTAAAGAATTGATTGAATTATCCATTTATAATAAGTGTAAAAATTGAATGGATGGGAGAGAATACATCAATTTATTGATTATTTTCCGCCCCATTTAATGAATATCGGTAATGAATTGTTACTTGATCGTCTCACACTAATTTTACCGTGAGACCTCTCGTAGAGGGAATGATTACAAATTTAGTAACCACCTCTTATGTGAATTTACGGTGAGACAATAGGGAAAGAAAGGAGTAACGGAGAGATACTTTCCCTTATCCGCGTGTGTGTTAGTGGTACCGGTTCCGGTTGGGTAAACCTGGATCTATAATATTGTCAAAGCCCCTCTCCGAACACCCAAAATTCAGCACAAGTTGAAATTCTGTGCAAGAAACAGGGCGAGAGTATGGCGGACAGCCCATACGAGAGAGTTAAGGGCGGACGCCTAACTTTCAAAGGCGGCGCAGTTGCAACACACAGCAAAACCATTGATAAGAAGAAGAAAAAGAAAAAGAAGATGAAAACCAACGAAGAGGGTGATGAACAACAACCTCAAGAACTGGAATTCGGTAAGGTTATCGTAGATCAGGCCGCCATAGCTGGTTCAGGTGCATCTGGGGATGATATTTACACAATCGACGCGGCGAAGAAGATGAAGTATGAGGAACTGTTCCCTGTTGAGACCAAGAAGTTTGGGTACGATCCCAATGCTAAGGTCAAATCTGTGGAAGATGCTCTTGATGATCGCATCAAGAAAAAGGCCGATCGTTATTGCAAGTAGACGAGGTTCGGAATACTGCTCTCTTCTTATAATCTCTCAACACTTTGTACTAGTTTAAGTTTAATTAGGGTTTTCATTGGAGTTGTTGTAATCAGAAGCAGCAATTGAAGCGGCGGCTTAGATCTTATGAATCTCACATCCATCTCCATCCTAGGAAGAATGTATACAAAACTGTCTGAAAACTATTCTCCTCAATGTTTGGTTCACTTGGACTAGAATATGTATTCATAGTGGTGTGAGGTTCTAATTTCATTCAGCGTAAAACTTGTTACTGTTTGGTTCATCAAAATTTACAAGATGAGGGAATGTAGTTAGAAGATGACGACTTGAGATAATTATTCAGGCTAACCGACCCCAAATCTTTCAGGACTAAAGCTCAGGTAGTTAGAATCCCATGCATATGGGGAGAGGTGGGGACAAGATTCCAAGGGGTTGGGTCGAGTTATAATCCATTTCAAAATCATCAACCAAACACGAATGTAATCCATTGCATTCAACAATTCGTGCTAACCAACTCAGTTTGATGCTAGAAAATCGGTAGAAGTTAGGCATCAACTCTTTTTAGTTTGTCGTATTCTTCTTCTTTTTTGTTGAAAATGTGAGTAAGTATATTGAATTCAACCACATTACAACTTTGGCTTCAAGGCCCATATACAAGACATCACATGCCTCATAACATCAATTACATCAGCTACATAAAGACATAAAGGCTTCAAGAGCGTTCGAGTGATAGGAAGAGACTTGACTTCCTTAACTAGTCCCTGTCCGAGCACTTCGAGCCTAAATAATATCTGTTCATGGACCTCATGGTAACTAGTACGGAGTACTTCTTGCCTGCCAAATATGGTATATCAGTGCAACGACCACTGCTGCAATTGTCTGTTTCTTCACATGTTTTGTCCATTTCAAATCTATTCCACCGGCCTTCTTACCCAACATCAGGTGTGTTGAACTCTTGTCTATTTACTCAGAAAGTGTAAGCATCTCTTGCTGTACAAACATAAGATACTTTTTTTCATATTCAATCTTCCATACCTTTATGCTTTGTCTAGCCATTTTCCACTCACCACAACCAATTCCCCAAAGGCCGTCTCCCACTGCCACTCAGGTGCTACTTAACTACACATCTTCATTGGTACCTGCCTTCACTGTTCAGTAATCATATGATAAGTTGGTTTATATGAAACACATGAGGATTAAAAGTAAATGATTTGTTTTTCTCCTATCCAAACAAAGCTTTACATGAGCCCTATTTTTCTCCTCACAAAAAGTGGATCATGTAAAGATTTGTTTGGATGGGAGGAAGTATTTCAAAACACAGTATTTGCACGTTTTTCTTCTTTAGTCAGAAAGTGACGCGGCTGTGCTTGAAGATGCGGTGGTCCTCGGGGGGCGGATCGATGCCTCGTACCTGTTCTTGCGATATAGCCTGAAAGCCTGAGGGCATGGGTTCTTGTGTGAGAAGAATGCACCGTGGAGAGCCTAAGAGTGGATCATAACCAAGCAAAAATATGTGAAGACGGCCTTCAACCCGCCGTGTTGAGTGCTTCTTCCCGATACCACATTCATATTTACCGCAGGTGCAAGATGTGGTTCATGTTTATCTCATTCATCCCAAAGCGTACTGAGTGTCCATATGTCAACATTCAGTTAGTTCAGATTTAAGTTGTCGGATTCGGGTCCATTTACCATTCCAAATCGTTCTCTTAGATCGTCCCACAGATATTTTGAGCTTCCATAATTAGGTAGAAGTTCATTTACCTCGCTGGTAATAGTATTTGTCAGCCACGACAAGAGTGTGCATTGAAGAGCTTCCCAGTCGGCATCTGTGCGCATGGAGGGGTTAGAGACTTGAGTGTGCCATCAAGAAACCCGAATTTCCGTCAGTCACGAAGAGAGACGCATAGCATGTTCTCAGCCGTCATAGACTCGTAGTTGTCCAGTTTGAGACGAAAGGAGGTGGTGTAATCGCCGGGTCGGTCATGTGGACCGAGATAGTACGGAGAAGATGGCCCAATTTTGTTCGATGCATGGCCATCGGATTTTTCGCCGGCCACGATGCATATGTAGTATTTCTTGGCCTATTCATTTTTTCTTACCCAGAGAAACAAGTTAATTAGAATCATTTGAATTTGCGGATGATTGATTCTTCACTAAATTTTTACTAAGTTTTGTTTCTGTTTAGTGCTATGAATGTGTGTTTGGCTCTACATTTGAGAAATCAGCAATTGTTAAAATACTCTTTACATTTCATTCATTTGTTTGTTTTTGATCAAAATACTATTCACGATGAATATCAAAGGCAAGCAAAAGTTAATTGGAAATCATACAAAAGTTGAGGGAATTTGTATTACATTCATTTGTAAAATTATACTGAAATCAGTAGTCGAAGATACTTTTACAATAGCAAAAATAAAAATCATAAACTACTACCTCCGGTTTTATATGATTGTCCTCTTACATTATAAAGGGAGTATATGAGTAGTATTGTAAAGCAATTAAATTGGATCATATATTCGGAATTTCGGATGTCTTTTGGATTGTATACCGGATAGTAAATTTTTTATTTTCATATAGAATATCGGGTCCGTGTCTGTCTTACATGTAGCCTTGCTCTTGGGTTCATTATGAAAAGATGACTTCAGTAATAAGGTTTATTACTAGATTAAATGAACTTTGAGTTATTTTATATAGACCTCATATAGTTGAGATTATTCATGCTAAATAATCCATGTACTCATATTATTTTTGTTCAACGAAAAATGCACCTAGCCCTATTAGGATAGGGGGGGAAGGAGAATTCGAACATGAGACATATTGTTCAAGGTAGCTGGCTAAGACATCTTAGGTTAAATAATCCATAAATAAAAACAAACATTTGAGGATTAACTTAAGTCTGAGTTTCTTTTACTATCATAAATGGGCAGGTAATGCTCGCTTCCTGGATTTTCAATGCTCATGAATCATGTTCTAACGTTGCTGGAAATGAGCACTTGCAACTTCCATTTGGAATTGAAGTTGAAGAACAACTTACGATGGACATTCATCCTATCAGCTAAAATATAAAGAGAGGAGAAAATAGAGGGTAGATTAAGAGAACAAAGAGGATAAAATGTTTATAAACAAGGAAAAGAAATGGACTGCAAATGTAGGGGATATGGAGGGAAAATGCGGTAAAAATTTAGAAGTCACGTGCCTCAAGGTGGTAAACATAGTTATTTGAACTTTTTCATCTGAAAATCCACTTTGGTAGTATAAGTAAAATATTCAGCTCTGAGTTGTGAACTTACGCTAGGGAAGTACTGCTGCTGCTACTGCTGCAGATCCTACAAGGGACTGGGAGCAGCATAGGATACTAAGGATATACTACTACAATGGTCGACTAAGAAACAAATCAAGGAACATTGGAAGTATACGTGGGTCTTCTCTTGTGTCGCTGCAACGGTCATCTATAGCATCTAGGCTCAAGCAAATCAAGGAAATTTTACTCATGTAACTATGTCACTTCCATATCTACATATTCTTGCAAACAAAAAAATTATCAATATAACATCCACCTCCAACCAAATCAACATTCAAATTTAGCATACATAGCGTACACGTAAATTTGAAATAAATGCACTTGGAAACAAGAATTCATAAACTGTCCCAATTCAAATTTACATTTCATATCCAATTTGACCCAAAAATGAGAGCTTTATATCTAGCCAACCCACCAAACTCACTTGGAAGGCTGATCAGCGACCAAGTAGCAACTTCAAAGGGTATATCTAGAACTGGCAAGCCTAACCCGACCCAAAACCCGCGTAAACCTGACCTGCCGTGACCCGACTCTCCCATGTATCTGACATTCCCACCATACAGTTCACCTGCATCCTTGGGAAGTATTTCCAAGGCGTGGAATTCAAAACAATGTGCCCACCCCGACAGTAAATTAGCAAGCGCGTACCTTTAATGGGACAGGAGCAGATTCCGGTTCATCTTTCATGGACTTGAAAGGCCCATTAAGAGCAATATTACCTAAACCAGCTTCCATTTCCTCTTGTTCCTCCTTCTCCTTTTCATCATCACATTGTGTACCACTAGCTTGGACTTCCATGGAAGGCTCCAGAAGCCTAGGACCAGAATCCATCCACTGGTGGGTAAGGCACTCTGCAGCTTTTGGTCTCTTATCAGGGGAATATTCAAGAATTGTGAGGAGGAATTCTGATATGCCCTTTGCATCTTGCTCAGTGAACTGATACTTTTCAACAAGTACCTTATCTAGCGGCCAGAAACGTAACCGACGTATGTGCCTCAGATCCCCATGCCGGTTGAAAAACTCCTTTGCATGGCGTCCTGCTAGAGCTATCTGCAATGACCATTCAAGATTCTATAAGGTCATGCAAATAATTCTTCACCAACCCTATCATCTTAGTCATTTGAAATTATTATTTTCATTATTAACAAGTCATCCAAAGTTATCATTTGTGGGAACTGTTGCAGCACTGAATCAATATTGTATTAAAACTCAGTATGAGACTTGACCTCGAAATCAGTCCCTGCAAATAAACCTACTCATCTAGGTCGTCATCACGGCTTATAATTAATACTCGTATTTAATACAGTTGAGGATTACAAGAGTTACAAAACTTTTACAAGAGGTGACAACAAAAGAGTTTGCAAGAGGATTATTAATTACCTTTCGAGGAATCACACCCAACAGCTCCATCATCAGCGCAAGGTGGTCCTGAAACCAAAAGACAGGTGAGAACTTATAGGTTCGACATCTTTGTCTGATACATATTTGTAGACACGTTAGTGTTAACAAACATCATAAGCCTCAACAACACACTTCACTAAAAATCCTGACCCCCTAAAAGGACACTTGTTTACTATACAGATTCTCAAAGTCCAAGTAGAAGCATAGGGAATTCTACATTCCCATGGCAGGAAAGCCTCGGAGTACTGCAAAGACCATCAGGCGCCATAGCTAGGGGTTCTAGTAACTGGATACTAAAAATATGCGACTACAATACAGATAAATAAACAGCTTTGTATTAACTATGTAATTGAATTCCATGTCAATAAAACGCAAGAAATATTGTTTCCTTCTAACGGTGAAGTTGTTATGTGTTGAATTAATGTCATCCAAAATTGCTAAAAGCTAGCAATATTGAAGAAGCGTCTAATAGAGTCCGACATCCATGAAAAAGTAATATGTTCAGTATGCCATATTCATAGACAAATACAACAATATTATCCTAGTGCCTCCACGGCTCAAGCAAATAGAGGGGTCAAACTAACGCAGCCTTGCCAATGTGGTAATGACACAAATAAGTAGTATTTGGATGACCCCAGAACACTTAAGAGCAAAAGGTATGTCTTAACAGAAAATAACAGCAACAGATTTACAGCCATACCTCATCTCGACTGTAGTTGTCACCAGAATGAGGATCAAACAGGACATCACCAGTGGCCAGCTCGAAACATATGCAAGCAAAGGACCACATATCTGCTGGGGTAGAGTATTTAGATCCCAGAATAACCTCTGGAGATCTGTATTGCCTAGTCTGGATATCAGATGTAAATTGTTTATAAGTCCAGCATGCATTTCCAAGGTCCACCAACTTGCAACTGCCATCCACAGACTTCAAGAGTTTTTTCCTTGTTGATCGACTACCTCTTCTACTACCCTTCTTTCTTTGCTCGGCTTCATTAGAGGTTCCATTCGACACCACATCATCACTGAGTTTTTCACCTGCCATTCTCATGCTGGATTCAGGTTCCTCGGCCGGTTCATCTTCGACACATTTTTGTGCAGCCTTCTTAGCCTTCTTCTTCATTTTCTTTTTCTGGTTCTTGGTCAAGTCACTATTAATGATGGATGTAGTCTTTGAGGGTTCAAGATCAGGAACAGATTTAGGTTTATTCAACGGAAGAACTAAAGGAACTTTTGACTTCCTAGGATCATTAGAGGGATCAATCGTGGACAAAAGCAAGACGTTCTCGGGTTTGAGATCAGTGTGTATCATCGAAAGTTCACGATGCAAAAAATCTAAAGCCACTAAGATACGGAAACAAATTTCTTTCACCAAATGGAGTGGTATCCCTTGGTAATCAGAATATTTTATTAGAGTAAGCAGATTGTCTCCCAAATACTCAAATACCATACACACGTGCTGCCCATTTGGCCCTGAATGCTTAAAATGATCTAAGAGCTTCACAACACACTTTTTGTCATCTGGGTCTCCATCTGCAATCTGTTTGAGGATCGATATTTCATCCATTGCGGCCTCTGTATAATGTTTTGCGCTCTTCTGCACCTTAAGGGCTACATATTTCTGCCAGAAGCAATAACATAATAAGAACCATATTTTTGCTAGTGATGAGAGCATGTCTATTCCTAATAAAAGCAACAAAACATATGGAGAATCATTGTCGAATGTAAATTTGTACAACCAAACAGTAAAATCATAGAACCACATGACTAGCTGAATCATGCTGCATGCAGCATAAGAATGCGTATTTAGGAGGTCAATCCAACATTCGTCATCCCAATTACGAACCATTAATCTGTAAACATATATGTAAAATCGTGTAGTACATACTACTCCCTCCAATTCATAGGAATTGCCCCATTATTTATTCATAGGTGAGGTATATTTTATTCAAATGGGGCAATTCTAAAGAGTAGGAGGGAGTATATAATTTGTCACTCATCACTTTTGTTTTATCCAAACATGATTAAATAGGTGTACATATTGCATATTGTGCAAACTTATGTATTACTGTGGGATATTTTCCGTGGTAGCTCTTTTTCACAATTTATAGGAGATATCTACTTGATTTCTGTAATTGTGTGATTAGATAAAGGACTAGTTTTTGTTTCATAAGGGTTTATGTTACTGATTGATTTGATTCTTTGTATGATCACCAAATTTTTTTGAAATAGCGATTTTTTATGGAATTACCAATATGATTTGATCTTTGCTCTATTTATTGATGAATGAGTTCAAGATAGAAGCGTTTTAGGAAGTAAATTTTGTTGATCACTCCTATGTATCACATAATTTAAGGAAAGATGTTGTAGACTTGTATCTACTGGTGACAATGATTTGGGCGATTTTGTGGTTGTTTTATGTGAGATCATTTGATTGACTTTACCTAAATGTGAACTATTTACTCAAACATGTCAGGTGCTTACCTTCTACAGAGTATTTGCCAATTGACATCATATGATTGGTTTTACTATATTTGTTCACTACTTTTGATCACTTGCGTTGCTCATATTAGATTGATAAATTTTCGTTTGCAAATTCATTATTTTTCAAAACATGGAAATTGCATCTCAAATATTAGAATTTCAAATTCGTTGTTCCTCAAACAAGGAATTTGGATTGTGATTCATCATTTCACTTTTCTAGTTCGACAATGATGATTTGAAATGAAATATAAGTTCCCAAACGCTACATAACACCATTTCAATTTCAGACCCTTTAAAAGGACTTAAGCATCACAAACCTGGGTTAACAAGAGCAACCAATCCATCAATCAATGAAAAATATGAATCTTAAAATTAAATTTTTTGTTTTTTTCTATGTTATGCACTGGCAAGACAAATTCACCTCCTTAGTTCTAACCCGGCCCCTACCAAACCGATGAAGGGTAACACAACCAAAATTTCACTCCCCTCAAAAAGGTCTTTCACATGACACACAGGGACTACGAAGGGCAACTGCCTTAATCATTTCAATACATGGATCTCTTAATACAAACTCATTTTCAAGTTAAAAAAAAAGTTGCATTACTACTCCATCCCTAAGTTCAAATCCTGGCCCCACCATTATAAATAAACATTGAAAAAATTCAAACTTCTTTCATCAGAATCTATATGCAATGTCCCGAAAAGTATGGCCAGAAGAATCCACAAATGAAATGCAAATCACACAAATTTATCGACAACCGAATATCAAGACCCGTAAAATCACTGAGCAGTGACGGAACTAGGGGGCAGCAGGTGAAATTATCAGTTCAAATATTCGAACTTTATTCTAATTTATTATCCTATTGCATTACCAGTTCGCCCTCGCCCCCTAACTAAAAATCGTGGTCCTGCCACTGCAACAAACAATGTCTATCTATCAACCCGCAGCTTATTTCAGCAATCACTCCATAACATTAAAAAAAAACAGAGGAATAGGAAAAAGAAAAGGGAATTTACAGGATTGAGAGTGTCCCAAGCAAGCCAAACAGTAGAGAAATGACCCCAGCCAAGTTTACTTTGAACAACATATCTACCGTTTTTAAAAGTATCCCCAATTTTAACTTGATGATATCCACCTCTTCTGTAATCTTCGATACCTTCATCTTCAGATGTGTAATCACTCTCTTCTTCTCCTTCTTCTTCACTAATCACCCTCTCTTTATCTCTATCACCTACCATGCTGTTATTGGATGATTATGGGAACGGATTGAGATTCGAATGCTGGGGTTTTCAATTAGGGTTAATTGGACTGATTGAAGGTTTTTGGGGAAAGAAAATAAATTAGGGTTTTGGAGGAGAGAGAAAGGGGAAAGGATAGACAGAGGAAATTAGTTGGTGTTTGTCTCAAGTCGCCGCATTCGGCTTCCTCGAGTTGCCGGGAAAACCTTTTTCTTTTTTCATTAAAAATTATAAATTGGATCATTTTTCTCATTGAATAGATGGAGGGAGTATAACTTATAACCGGTCAAACGAGATTATTTTTCTTTAGTAGCTCGATATTTTGAAAGAGAATTAAGAAGAAGGAGGAGAGAGAATCGAGAGGTAGTTTATTCGTTAATGATGAGTACATGTATATAGAATACAAAGGGAATAAGGTTTACATAAGCCTAAACACTATACATGGGCATCCATATAATGATACATGACACTCCCCCTTGGATGTCCAATACTGAAGGAATTGCCTCGTTAAAACCTTATTAGATAAAACCTAGTGGACAAAAATCTAATGAGAAATCTCCATGATACGCAATAAATGTTGCCTCGTTAAAAAACCTTGCCTGGAAAACCCAGTGGGACAAAACCATGGCGAGGGAAAAAGAGTGCAACGCGTATTTAGTCCCCCTGATTAAAACATTGTTTGATGTTTTTGAGACGACGTAAACCGAGTCTAGTGATTAACTTCTCAAAAATCTTGCTTGGTAGTGCCTTCGTAAAAACATCCGCAAGATTGTCACAAGAAGAGATTTGTTGAACGGTAATAAAGCCATCTTTCTGAATATCATGAGTGAAAAAGAACTTTGGCAAGATGTGCTTCGTTCTATCTCAAGCTGCATTGCCTTCGTGTAGGATAGTGGGGGCCTTAGTTTCAAGACATATACCGCAAGATTCTACAATGTGATGAATCATGGATCTTAACCATACACACTCTCGGCTTGCTTCATGAATCGCCAACAATTCTGCGTGGTTGGAAGAGGTGGCAGCTATCGTTTGCTTTACGGAGCGCCATAAGATGGGAGTATCACCACACGTGAATACATAACCGGTTTGTGAACGGTCATTATGAGGATCAGATAAATAACCAACATCTGCAAAACCAACCAAATCTGTTTTGGATTTGTTAGAATAATATAAACCCATATCTGACGTACCTCTGAGATATCTAAGTAAATGCTTTACTCCATTCCAATGTCTTTGAGTAGGACATGAATTGTATCTCGCTAATAAGTTGACAGAAAAGGATATGTCCGGTCTTGTATGACTGGCGAGGTACATCAATGCTCCAATTGCACTTAAGTATGGTACTTCAGGGCCGAGAACCTTTTCGTTCTCTTCTCGGGACCGAAATGGATCAATCTTCACATCAAGTGGTCTTACTACCATTGGAGTATTTAGAGAATGTGTCTTGTCCATCTTGAACTGTTTTAGTACTTTATCAATATACGTTCCCTGGTGTAAGAGAATCTCATTGTCAAGATGCTCACTTTGTAGGCCAAGACAAAATTTCGTCTTTCCTAGATCTTTCATCTCAAATTCTTTCTTTAAATATTCAACAACTTTGGTAATCTCTTCAAAAGTACCAATAATATTCAAATCATCAACATAAATAGCGATAATCACAAATCCAGATCCGGATTTCTTTATGAATAGACAAGGGCAAATTGGATCATTTTTGTATCCTTCTGCCATTAAATATTCACTAAGGCGATCATACCACATCCTTCCAGATTGCTTCAAGCCATATAATGATTTGTTTAGTTTGATTGAATATCGCTCACGAGGACTTGATTTCATCTTTTCAAGTAGCTTAAGGCCCTCGGGAAGTTTCATGTATATCTCATTATCAAGTGAGCCATATAAGTAGGCTGTAACAACGTCCATGAGGCGTAAATCAAGTCCCTCCCTCATAGCGAGGTTTATTAGGTAACGAAATGTAGTTGCATCCATTACCGGAGAGTATGTCTCCTCATAGTCAGTGCCAGGTCTTTGTGAAAAGCCTTGTACAACTAATCGAGCTTTATATCTGACTATTTCGCCTTTTTCGTTTCTTTTTCGCACAAACACCCATCTATAACCCACGGGCTTTACTCCGTCGGGTGTGCGAATTACAGGTCCAAACACATCACGTTTGGCCAATGATTTTAACTCTAATGGCATCTTTCCAATTTGGCCAACCAATTCTACGTCTGCACTGATCAACAGACTTTGGTTCATGATCCTCATTTCATGCATGATATCTAGCGCTACATTAAATGCAAAAACACCATTATCGACGTCGATTGTATTTCAGTCCATATTTGTCTAGACATGATATAATTTATCGAGATCTCTTCATCATTTTCAGGTACCTGAGTCTCTTCTGGAGACATATTCTCAGTCATGTCGTCAGACTTTTTCGGGGACTTTTCAAAAGTCACTTCTTCCTCAGATTTTGCTCCTTTACGTTTTCGAGGATTTTTATCTTTGGAACCAATGTAACACCCGCTATTTTTCCTAACACTTTTATTCTTTCCGCTATGACTTTGTCATAGCTCTATTTCGGCTTTATGTTTCATTATTTTTCCAAGCTTTATTTTTATTTTCGAGTCCAATGATATTTATTTTTATTTTAAAGGATTTTAATTCTTTTAAACCTATTTATTCGATTTTCATCGTAAACTATTTATTTTTTCCGCGAGGAATTCTATTTCTCTACGAATTAATGGTTTAAACTCGGATTTAAGTTATTTCTTTTCCTAAAAATGCCTCAACACATTTATATAATATTTACAACTAAGAAATATTTTTATTTACAAAAATTTAGCCTTTAATGATTTTATTACGAAGTTTCGTAAATAATTATTTTCAGACGCGCGGTTTACTCGAATTGCTTTGAAATACCTTTAATAACTTTACGATTCTTCTTTTTATCAACTTACAATTATTTTGGAACCTTTTCTCACATGTTGGACCGTGACAACCTTTGTCACACCCCTTACTACACATTTTAGTACACATTTCATTTTATGATGTTTAAGCCTTAGATATTTTCTTTTTCTCACCTATTTATTTTTGGCCTTAAACACAAACTCTTCAAACTCCCTTCCTCTCTCATTTTGGCTGATTTGTGCATGTATTATGACATAGTTTTCATTAAAATTTACTTATCATTTATGCTTTAGAAAACCATCCACTTTTTTATCATTCATTTTACAAAAAATTAAACAACATTTCCTCCCTTTTTCTCTCTTGGCTGAGATTTTCCAGCAGCTTTTCTACCCAAATTTTGTCTCAAATCGAGTCTCGATCGTCTCGTTTTCATCTCCTAAATAATCGTCATTCCGATCCCTTCGTTAAGGATTTTTGAATGATCCCGAAGCCGACGAATTTATAATCGACTCGAATTTGGGTTAGAGGTAACGTCGATGTTACTCGGTATTTCATGATTTTAATTGTGTATTTGCATGTATAATTTTTATATTTCATTTTTGACAATATATGTGTGTCATATAATCTGGAAAATTTTTAAAAGTTGAAAATTTGCATGTTTCGATATTTTTATCGCTTTTACGAGATTAACGATTAAATCGTCATATTAATTTGTAAAATCGTAATATTCGGCCTAAACATGTAATATATGTTTATATTCTGTAAAAATGATGTTTTTGATGATTTTTAATAATTTAGTATTTTTCTGATATTTTAGTTATCGATTATTGAATTATTACCGTTTACGGACAAAAACGATTAAAAACCGATTTTTAGTTCTAGTACTTAAACATTTTATTTTAATCTGATTTTTGACGTGGTGAAACTTTCTAATGAAATAGAATTTTCTAAAAAAAATTCTTAATTGTTTGGAATTGATAAGTGGATGAATTAATTAATCACTTTAAATCATCGTTTATCGTTAAAACCGCGTTTGTCGTTTAAATTCTCGATTTTTGGTCTTTTGATTTAATCTGGAAAAAATTATGATTCTGATGGTTTCTTAATAAAATGTATTTTTATTATTTTTAGCGCTTTAATAAAATGATAGGAACGATAAGTTTTATTAATGGAATCGTTAATTGTGAAAACGGGTTTTAAAGACGGTTTTGATGGGATTTATTAAAGCTGAAATTTTTGGAAATCTGGAAAAATAGTATTTTCTGAAAAATCATGATTTTTAAGCTTAATAATAATTTTTGGATATTAATACTTAAATCGTTTTGTAATTACTATTTTTATTAATCGTTATTGTCGAGATTAGACGATTAACGAGAAAACGCTTTAAAAACCGAGTTTTAGGATTCTGGAAAATTTTCTTTTCTGGACAGAATGTCCATAAATATATTTTAACTATTTTACGTAATTTTTTTACTATTTATTAAAGTCTTTAATTAATAAGTATTGATTTTTGGACAAATTACGATTTATCGTTAAAATGCTTCGTCTTACCTAAAAGATTTATTTTTCCAGCTATTTTGAAAATATTTAAATATGAAACATTAAGAGTCAAATCATCCCTTAACATATTCTAAATATATTCAATGGTTTAATTAAATAAAAGACGTTAAAAGATTTAATTTGACATTTGCCGTAAAATCCTATTTGTAATCGTATTGTCGTAACTAATAATAATTAGGGAATTTTAGCTTTGTAAATTTTGAAAACACCCTGATTAGTATTATTAAAAAATTTATGACATTTTTAATCATTTTATACACTTGTACGATATTTCAATAACTTCATAAACTCAAATGTTCTTACTTTAATAATTAATATCGTTAAGGCCGAAAGTATTAGTTTTATAAATCTATATCGTTTACTAAAAATTGGTATTAGTATGAACTAATATTTTCACTATTTTGATATAATGCTATTTTTAGTAAAGTTTCTAAAAATAGAAGTTTCCTAAAATATAAAGTTTCCTCTTTTAGAATATTAATGTTTACTTCTTTTATCCTCATATTATTTATATTGATTATATCTTTTGAATATCGATAATGGCTTTGTTTTGGAGTTATGGAATAAGGATAAGTGTGAGGTTAGAGTAATATATTCTAGGGTTTACGGTTTTGTCATCAACTATAAGGCTAGTGTATCAGGAATCGGTACATTGGTTGTTGAACCGGGTGACAGGTATCCCGGGAGTTTTGTACATTTTGACCTTAAGCTTAGGCCTCGCAGTAAGTCGCCGTCATAAGTTGAACTGGGTGACAGGTAATCCCAGGAGGGGTGTGCATTATCTTAAACTAGGGTCACGCATTTATAAGTCGCCGCTCTATTATGGTTGAGTAGCCTAGTTAGAGACCGAAGTTTGATTTGTTTGAACTAAGTTCTCGAAGCTAGTTTTTAGTACTCTCCTAGTGAAAGTCTAGCCGTCTACACTACTCCTATCCATAACGTCATTTTGACTATTTTTATTATTATCGATATAATTTGGTTGCAGGTTGGCAAATGTTTTATGTTTTCTTCGGAAAACTCATTTTTATTATATTGTTTTGATACGTGAAGTTTTTCACTGAAAGTTTATTTTTATTATAATGTGTTTTACTGTTTTCCATTTTTACTATTTTTCTATAATAGTAATTACAGTTTTAAAATCTTGTTATACGGCTGGGAGAACGTCGACGTTGCTCCCCACTGATTGTGGCTGTTATGTTTTTAACATGGCAGGTATATATGTGTATTCCTTCGGGTGGGCTAGCGAGCAGTTATGGATCATGCTTGTTTTGATCATATCACTGTATTATGGATTGTTAAAACCCTTTTTATGGATTTTATTTATTTATTTTGTAGCCATTTTTATTTTACGGCTTATGTATTGACTTACCATTTTTATTTAATCAAGACATAGCTACAGTGCGTTTTAATCCCATTTCTACAGTGTTTCCGCCACTGTATTGGGTTAGAATTTCTAGGGGATTACAACCAATGGGTCTACCACGCTTCAGGCGTGTCATAGACTCATTTGCAATTGATGGTCCTTCCCGGACTACAATTTTAGCTGGAGCATTTACAGCTGGTATATGAGATTTAATCACACCTTTCGGATCAGTGAAAGCATCGAGTAAATGATTTGCCAATCGTTGTAAATGAATTATCTTTTGAACTTCGAGTTCACATTGTTTGGTGTGAGGATCTAAATGAGATAGTGATAATTCATTCCAAATTATCTCTTTTTCCAGCTATTTATTATCTCCCCCTAATGTCGGGAAAACTGATTCATCAAAATGACAATCAGCGAAGCGGGCTGTAAATAGATCACCTGTAGATGGTTCTAAATACTTGATAATCGATGAAGATTCATACCCGACATATATTCCCAATCTCCTTTGAGGTCCCATCTTAGTACGTTGTGGCGAGTTAATTGGAACAAACACCGCACAACCAAAAATTCTTAGATGAGAAACATTTGGTTCTTGACCAAAGACCAATTTTAGGGGGGTTGATGTATGATAACTTGTTGGTCTAATGCGAATTAATGATGCTGCGTGCAAAAATGCATGTCCCCATGCGAAAATAGGTACTTTAGACCTCATAAGCATTGGTCTCGCAATCAACCGAATGCGTTTAATTAATGATTCGACAAGGCCATTTTGAGTATGAACACGTGCTACAGGGTGTTCAACACCTATCCCAATAGACATACAATAATCATCAAAAGTTTGTGAACTGAATTCTGCATTGTCAAAACGAATAGCCTTAATGGGATAATCTGGAAAATGAGCTCTTAATCTTATCAATTGAGCCAGTAATCGCGCAAACGCAAGGTTGCGGGTTGATAACAAGGACACATGTGACCATCTAGTAGATGCGTCAATTAGAATCATAAATAACGAAATGGTCCACTTAGTGGATGTATAGGTCCACAAATATCACCTTGTATCCTTTCCAGAAATGTCAAAGATTCATTCCCAATTTTAGACGACGATGGTCTAATTATTAATTTACCTTGTGCACAAACAGCACATGAAAATTTTTTGGACTGAAAAACCTTATGGAGCTTTAATGAATCTCCACATGAATTTTGGATTATTTTTCGCATCATCACAGATCCGGGATGACCAAACCGGTCATGCCACATGATGAAATTTGGTTTACTACAACGTGTGATTCAATTGTACTAATTGTGGTATAGTACAAGCCGGAGGACAGAGTAGTAAGTCTCTCCAATACACTTTTATTGTTCGAATGTGAACATGTAATATCGAGGTATTCAATGCCTCTTTCATTTGATGTCTCAACGTGATATCCGTTTCTACGAATATCATTAAAACTCAACAAATTTCTTTTTGCCTGTGGAGAATACAAAGCCTCCTGGATTTCAATACTTGTCCCTTTCGGCAACAAAATTTTAGCTCTTCCGGAGCCTTCAATTAGTTTTGTACTACCGGCAATAGTATTAACATTTGCCTTTGGCTCTTTTAAGAGAGTAAAATACTTTTTATCCGTAAGAATAGTATGTGTTGTTGCACTATCGATGAGAGATATATCTGCTACTGTAGCGTCCATAATCTTCATAAAAAAAATATAAATAAAAATAACATAAGATGAATTGTAAATCAAATTGCTTAGTGGTGAGTGATTTATTCCAATGCAAAATTTTAATATTCATTCATGAAACAAATGTAATGCTAATATTAAATGGTAATTTAATGCGACTACAAAATATTTAATAGTTTCTCATTAATAATTAATGCAAATGAAATAATAAAACTTAATAATAATAATAATAATAATGTTCATGGACAAATAATTATTCGAACTATTAAAAATAAATACGATGACTGAAGTTCGAAATATAAAGTGCTAAATAACAATAGTATAATAATACTAATAATAGTAATAATTAATCTTGTGACTCTAAACTTCTGTCACCAATCAAGTGATCAATTCTTCCATCAGAGTCTGAAAGAAAATCCGAGACATCCGAATGATCACCAATATTATAATCATCTCCATCAGCAAAATTTGTCTCAACATCTTTCTCAGCAACAAAATTTGCTTCAATTTGCTTCCCTTTTTGTTTAAGGAACTGATAGTAAAGATTTACAAGATGTCTGGGTGTACGACATGTATGGGCCCAATGACTTTTATCACCACAACGGTGACATGAACTACCGACCGGGATATTCTTTTCGCGTGGACCATCATTTTCTTCTCGTTTATGACGAGAAAATGAGTTTTTAA
Organism: Agrostemma githago; assembly: GCA_958450325.1. NCBI lineage: Eukaryota > Viridiplantae > Streptophyta > Magnoliopsida > Caryophyllales > Caryophyllaceae > Agrostemma > Agrostemma githago. Next base: position 9,633,172 of record OY288253.1, read on the forward strand.
ATTTTCCACCTCTAGCACCTCGATAATTATTTCTCCCTCGTCCACGTCCACGGCCTCTGTCGTGACTTCTATTATTATAATTATTATCATATTTTGTCGCATTCACTTATGGGAATGGATCAAATCCAGTTGAACGGATTGGTGATTTTTCAACAGAATTTCATTATTCTGTTCAGCCACAAGCAAGCAAGAAATCAACTCAGAGTATTTTTTAAAACCTCTCTCACGGTATTGCTGCGATAAAACCAATTATGACCCATGAACAGAGGCGAATCTGATTAGTAGCAAGGGGTAGCGGGCGCTACCCCAAGCCCGGAAAATTCGATGAAGAAGATGAGCTTGTGCTACCCAAAATATAACTAAGTATAGAATAAAATAATAACATGCATAAAAGTAATAATGAAATGTTTTGACCTAGCGGTAAGATGGTAGGTAAATGTACTGAATGTCATGGGTTCAAACCCCAACATTGGTTATTTTATTACTTGTGTCTTCTGATGTATCCTACAGATTACTAATTAATACGGATTTACTCTTTACCCTTCACACTAACATATTATAATTATTTTTATCTTATTATGTATCCTTTTATTCTGAAGTAATTTTTTTAGAGAAAAATTGACAAAAACATTATACTCCGTACTATTTAATAACAAATACATTATAACATTTTTGTAAAATTTTCATTTTTTTTAGGAAAACACGTGGATTTAATTAATTTATATGCTACTTCGTATACATAATTAATCCGTACTAGGAATACCATGTATACATAATTTTGTTATTTAGATTTAATAGTTACGAGTACTAAAACCCTTTACATAAAAGTAAATGGTCGGTATAACACTAATTATTTGATAATCAGTAACCACATCAATCATAAGTCGTTTGTTAAACAAAATTGAGTTTTTATTTTAAAATTCTCTCTAAAAGAGAAAAAAAGTGAAACGAAAATTTCACTACCCCATATTTTGAATCCTAGATTCGCCCCTGCATGAAAGGTCTGATATGTTTTTTTCCAACATATCTGCATCAGATATTTTTTCGCCACACAAATTTAATTGTGAGGTAATTCTGAAAATGGTTGAATTATAATCACTAACGGATTTGAAATCCTGTAATCTCAGGTGGATCCACTGATGTCGAGTTCTAGGTAAAATTATCAATTTCAAGTGCTCATATCTTTCTTTCAGATTTGCCCATAGAACCAAAGATTCTTTCACAATCAAGTATTCAATTTTCAGCCCTTTACATAGATGGTGACGAATAAAAATCATAGCTTTTGGCTTATTCTGGGAAGATGAATGATTCCGCACTTTGATAGAGTCACCAAGACCATTAGCATTCATGTGCATTTCCACATCTAATGCCCATTCTATATAATTCTTGCCAGAGATATCAAGGGCATTAAATTCAAGTTTCACCAAATTCGACATGATAACTATAAAAGAATTAAAAAAATAATTAGTTATATTAAACTGAGATCAATAAAGAATTGTGATATTAAAAAAAGTATATGATTAATCAATTTGTATCATATAACATATCAAAATAATGATATAATGATTAATCATGTACTAAAATAATGAATCACCGCATCTATAAGTCGGCTATCATAATAAATAAGAAATTCATCACAAACAAAAAGAAAAAAAAATTGTTTACGGCAATATGCTATTCATGTGCAATATGCTATTCATGTGATATAAGCAAGTAATAATTGATCATGAATTGCTCATGAATTAATCATGAATTGATCACAAACTAATATTGCTCATGAATTTATTACCTTGAATGATACGTGCTACCACTAAATTAATGTAAAAATTGTTTTTTTTACCTGAAAAAGAAAAATTAGTGTTAGAGTTCGTGCTGATAACGTATTGTGAAAGAGAATTAAGAAGAGAGAGTATAGAGAATTGAGAGGTAGTTTATTCCTTAATGATGAGTACATATATATAGGATACAAAGGGAATAGGGTTTAGGGTTAGTGATTTACATGGGCCTAAACACTATACATGGGCATCCATATAATGATACATAACACTCGAAAAATATTTTGTTAAAAAAAATTACGGAATATGCAAACTACTCCCTCCATCTCAATAGATAATTCACATTTGTTTTATAGACAAATAAAATTTAAGGCAATGAGAAAAGAATTAGGGGGTGTTTGGTTGGCCACTTAGGAATGGATTTGTTCAGTTCCAATGTTTGGTTGATGAGTTTTGTAGTGGAGTTGGATACCTAAGGAGTTCTAACTTCATCCGAGATCCTTGGAATCTCATCCATCTCTCTTCCTCTTAGATTCTAACTCCATTTATTCATACTTCGTTCCCTTTTTTTTATATCTTCCACATTAATTTTGGAGGAACAAATTAATATGAATGAAATATGTGAATGAAAATGAAAGTGAAACAAGAAGGTGGGGTCACAAATAATAAGAATCACAAAAGATATGAGAAAATTGGGTAAAATTAAGAGTATTGGTAAATCTAATGGTTTTATGGTCCACCAAACTTAAAGTAGGTAAAAAGTAGTGACGTTTTGTGTAAACAGATATAGGATATACTTCGTATGTTATACCCGTATTTTTATAGTAAGTCAAACCCGAGTCGAGACAGTTAAGTTGGGTCAAACTTAAAGTCAACTTGAACAAATAAGCCTTAGACCCGAACAATAATTAAGTATATCATTCTAATACCGTAATACTCTAATACAAATAAATGGTGAGTATCTCCTTACATATTAAGTCTCGTAAACCACTTTATTTTATGCTAACTAGTTTTCGTGCCCGTGAAATTCACGGGTCTAGCGATGTGTGTGTGTGTAGAGAGAGATGAGTTCTTATGAGTCCCTCATAAGAATTGAGTCCCTAAGTCCTCATCCCATCCATTGATTGGGATGAGGATGGACGGACAAGATCCATCAGAATATTTAATAAAAAAAAAAGATACTACTTCCATCAAAATAGGAAGGAATATATTAGAGTAACGTATCATTCATACTGACATTCATTCATAACAAAACTCACGTTCATCATTCTCTCATTCAACCATTGAAATTCTTCTTCGCGCCGCTGCCATTTACTTCTAATCAACACAATCAAAAACACATTCAATCATTCACCGCCTTCTTTGCGCTACTGCAATTTACGTTCGATCAATCAGGCTAAAAAATTTCATTCGATGGCGGATATGCAAATCATAGAACACACAAACGGTGAGTATATGCTTTGTAATTTATACTGTAAACGTCATGGAAGTCATTAAGATGCTACTTAATTATTAGTTTTTACGTTTGCAATATGGGAAACTGCATATCTATCGTGTTACTGTAGTATATGGGAAGATGTCTGATTCATCATATGAAATTTGCACACGCATAATATATTGAGTTATTGTAGTTCACATAATGCGTTACTTTAATGTAGAGGATTTGTTATTTTAATGTCTATCATCTGTTACTTTATATGTCGTGTTACTTTAATACACTCCAATCGTTACTTTAGTGCTTTTCATCTGTTATTGTAGTGCATTGGAGTGTCGTAAGGATTTAGGAAACCGCCATATTTAAAAAATAAAAAAAAAGATACAGTTTCCTATAATAATGGGACGTGACTGACACCAAAATAGGAAACAATATCAAATAGTAACGCCTCTCATTCAAAGAAATATACTGCTTTATACTATCATCCACCACGTTCAACCAAAATAACCTTCAATCGAAGTACACACGTTCAGTCACGACACTCTAATAGACGTTCAGTCATTCATCTTCTTCCTAGTGCAACTGCAACTTCTCCTTCAATGGCTGATATGCAACTTGTCAAAGACACAAATGGTAAGTTTTTGCTTTTGTAATTTATACTGGAGACCCCATGGGAGCCATTAAAATGCTCCGTATTATTATATTTTACGTTTATGGTATGGACACTGCGTATTACCACATTTTTTTCAATAATATATGAATGGTATATACATGGTGTTATTTTAGTGCACAATATCTGTTACTTTAATTCACGTTAACCGTTACTTTGATGCCCGTCATCTGTTACTTTATCTCTAGTTTGTACGCATCTTCTGCTGATTGAGTCCAGTGTTACTTCAATGCATTTCATTTGTTACTTTAATTAATGTCATCTGTTACTTTATTGCGATGGAGTGACAGAGTGATTCTAATCATCTTCTGCTGATTGAGTCCAGTGTTACTGCGACATTTAATGGCACTGTTATTCTTTTACAGTAGACACAAAAGCAAGTGAATGGTGCAGGGATGTGGGCAAAAGTTTCACTCCATACGTAGGGCAGATTTTCAAGGACGTGGAAGAGGCAGTAAACTTTTATAAGATCTATGCATTGGCTTGCGGGTTCGATGTGAGGAGGTACACAACAAAAAGATGGCGAGGTGGTGAGATTAAATCAAAGCTGCTCGTATGTAGCAGACAGGGTTTTAACAAAAAGAAAAATGTCAGCGCGGACGCGGCGGCCAAGGAGTCGTCGTCCAGGGAGGGAGCAGTGAAGGAGACGACCGAGGGAGTCGCTGTCAAAGCACCGAAAAGGAAGACCAAGGTCCGTCGTGTTGGTTGCAAAGCAAGGATTAGGTTGTACAGCAAAGGCGGACCCCTAAAAATTGATATTTTCCACAGTGGACACAATCACGAGCTAATTTCACCAAAGGATAGAGAATTCCATCAGATATCGAGAAAACTCACAAAGTACCACAAGCAAATGATCCTGAACAATTCACGGGTATGTGTTTATTAAAATTCTGATCACTATATGAGTTCACTGCACTACAAAATATTTGGGGTTACTTTGATGCACATGATAAGTTACTGTGGTTCATACCATCCGTTACTTTAATGAATACCATCTGTGAATGCGCATTTCTGTTAATTTAACCCCGTGTTACTTTAATGCCTTTCTACTGTTACTTCAATTCTTGTCATACGTTACTTTAATCTATGTATTGTTTCAGCTGAAGATCGGTGCTACGCGGACGTACAAGATGTGTAAGGAGCAGGTTGAAGGGTTCGCAAACGTAGGTGCCAGCTTGGTCGACTTCAAGAACTTTGGCAGAGATATAAAGTGCTTCGTCCATGAGAGGGACAGTCAGTTATTCATCAATCGTTTCAGGGACATGGTCGAAAATCGGCAGAGATTCTTTTTTGATTACAAACTGGATGACGATGGTAGTTTGAGCAGGGTATTTTGGGCTGATGGTGTTGCTAAGAGAACTTACAGGTTGTTTGGTGACGCAGTTTCGTTCGACCCAACCTACAGGACGAACAAATATAAATTGATATTCACCCCGTTCACCGTTGTCGATCATCACAAACAATCGGTGACTTTTGGTGGCGCTCTCATCGCGCACGAGAACTTTGAATCGTTCAACTGGATGTTCGAACGGTTCCTGATGACCATGGGTGGCAAGGAGCCTGAGTACATCATCACTGATCATGACCCCGGGATAATATCATCGTTCGCGAAGATGTTCAAATCGGCTTGGCAACGATTTTGTATGTGGCATATCATGAATAAGGTCCCCACTAAATACGGTGCCTCGAGGAGTGACTACCAGGAATTCCTGAAAAAATTGAATGCAATAGTGTGGGATGACGAGATCGATGCAACTGAATTCGACGAGCGGTGGATGGAAATAATAGAGGAGCACGACGTGGGGGATGTTCAGTGGTTCACATCTACCTTTTCGATTAGGAAGCAGTAGGTCATGGCACACTGCAGGAATCTGAAGATAGGTGGCTTAAAGCAAACAACACAGAGATCGGAGAGCAAAAACAGTTTCTTCAAACGGTTTGAGAACCAGCACAGAACGTTGGTTGAATTCTGGATGCGGTTCGAGAGCTCTATGGATCAGCAGAGGTATACCCAGAAAAAGCTTGACAGCGAGAACATACAATCTCTACCGAAGACAATAACCCACCTGCCGATAGAACAACAAGCCGCCAGGATCTACACCCACGTCGTGTTTGATGAATTTCAAGAGGAGGTCAGGTGTTCAGTGGGGACGTGCAGTGTGAGAGGATTTGCTTAAAGGGATGGGGTTGAAAAGTAACTACGGTGAGGGATGACACCAGGGGTAAAGAATTTCTGGTCCACTATAAACAAGGTACACACTGGCCTGCTTGTTGTCTTCATTTTTACGGGATTTATGAGTTAAAGTAACAGAATGCATGTATTAGAGTAACACACAGTATGAGTTAAAGTAACGCGGTTTTTAGGTTGTAGATCTGATTGTCTTAATGCTTTAATAACCTCCTGCAGAAACGTCAAACGTCAGGTGCACGTGTAAATTGTTTGAGACAAGGGGAATACTGTGTCGACACATAAGTTGGATATATTCCTTGAAGGGCCTGAATAGTATACCCGATAACTACGTTGCCATAAGGTGGTCGAGAGATGCACTGCGCAATGCTCGTATTGTTGATAACGATATGGAAGGCGATGACATTGACATCATAGACAGAAAGCAGATAGAGATCTCTAAATTGTAGTCGGAGGTTCTTGAGACGATGGGTATTCTACGGTCTGCTGATAAAGCAGATGTGGAGAGCATGTGCGCTTTGATCCGCGAATTCAGGCAGAAGCTTAAGCCGATTGGAGGTAGCAAGACATTGAATAAAACCCAGGAATTGGAAGAGATGCTTGGATGTACGTCAACTGCAGAGATAACGATACTCCCGCCAAATATTTCCAAGACAAAAGGAAGCGGCAAAAGGTTGTTATCGAGCAAAGCGAAATTCGTTGCACTTGCAAAAAAAACCAAGCGCATGTGCAACAAAAGCAGATGGCGCATCATGACAAAAGGAATTGCCCCAATCCCTTTGCAGCACGGCCGCCACCGACTGTCGAACCGTCTGACGATGACTCAGAATTAGAATCAGAATAAGAAGATGAGGACGAGGAGGGTGAACCAGAATTCTGATAAGGGCAGTATGTTATTAGAGTAATGTAGCTCATTCTTTACAGTAACACATTGAACGAATTACAGTAACACATTTTTTTTGATGTTGATTGACTTACAAATATTCATTTCTTGGAGAATATCATTTATTGTTGGAGTAAGATTCAGTTAAAGTAACACACATTATTCATTAAAGTAACGTGGTAGATGAGTTAGAGTAACACAGATTATGTGTAACAGGTGTTAGTCGATTGAATGAAGAACACACCATTTTTCTATTTGTTTGGAGAATACTTAATAAAAAAAGACATTACTCTTTTTGTTTAATTGGACATCCTGTGTTAAAGACACAATTATGCAGCATACAAGATATTAGAGTTAAAGTAACACATGTCATGAATTGAAGTAACACATTATACGAGTTAAAGTAACAAAGTTTACAGGATATGATGACATTGAAATATGTCAAAATGATAGTAATTGTTTGTTTGACAACCTAATTTGTCAACCATGTACAAAACGATGCTTAGTTTTTTTGTTAAACGAAAGTTACAATTAATCCAACCATTTACGAGTTACTGTTTCCGGCTCTTTCCTCGCTTAGCCTTCGCTTCTTCAATTAATTTTGGCTTAACTGCCACAAACTTAGTTACATGTCCAATCAGCCGCTTTCGCACGTTGTTCATGTCTGCTAGGAGAAGAGTGACTGCAAGTTGGACCACCAGGTATCTTCTGTTAACCTTCTTGTCGAGGTCTGCGTGTTCGAATTCACGGCCCTCGTACATTAGCATGTGCATCAGCAGGAACATCCCCGACTCATCCTTGTTGGTGACCTTGGACTGCCAATTCAGTTTAACCTTCCGCACCAACAACTTTATATTGGTCAAGATAATCGCCCATTGTCGCCACCTCAAAATAAATGATGACAATATAAGATGACCTCACTAAACATAGCAAACGAGTTGTGATAAAAGACAGATGAAATGAAGAATAGAGAAGCTCACAATTATCTTGATAGCTGTAAATAGTTATGTCTCTCTAATGTCTGTGTAGCGACAATGGTCGAGGAGATCGACTGTCTTCTTCTTTCGGTTGAAGACTATGCAAGAGAAGTACCCGTCCATGTTGATAGGCACAAAAATCAAATCAACATCCAGCTGCAATGTACCACTGCAATTATCCCTGAAAATATTCCACTGCTCCATCAAGGCGTCGGAATTCTGAGTAGATATGCAGTCCGGATCTTTGGCCATAATCCTCATTATGCAATCCTGTAAAAATGTTTGGCTTGCGTGAACATTTACAATTAATACAAGGTAATTTGTTGGTGTCCTTGTACTGTAGTGAAACATAGAATTCTTGTTACTGCAACACGTGGTGAGTAGGGATGGCAACAGACCGGATCCGTATGGATCCAGATCCGCACTCCTAGTAGCGGATCCGGATCCGACGGATCCCAAAAATGTAGATCCAGATCCGGATCCGCCGGATCTGGACCGGATCCGGATCGGATCCGCGGATCCAATTTCTTACTTAAATTCTACAAAAAATTTAATTAATACGTATTTGCGACCATATTAATTTTCATAATTTTACAAATAAAATTGAATATAAAGATTCATAATCAAAGATTAATAAACTAAAAGAAAAGAGTCTTAGAAATAAACAAAAAAACACAAATTAAAGTTCTAAGTTTTTTATTATTGTTAATTTTTTAATAAAACGGATTTGCGGATCCAGATTTATTTATTAAGATCCAGATCCGGATCCGTTTAAAGATAGCGGATCCGGATCTGGATCCATATCCAACGGATCTCAAAATTTAGGATCCATATCCGATCCGTGCGGACCGGATCTTGCGGATCCGGATCGGATCCCGGATCCGTTGCCATCCCTAGTGGTGAGTGTTACTCCAACACAGTTGAAGTGTTACTCTAATCAATCAATTTCCAAAAAATTCAGAATATTTGGCGAGCATAATGTATCCTACCACATACTGCCCCATCCTATAATTTTATCCATAAATTCCTAAACAGTAACTCATTAGGCATACCGTCTGTCGTAGAACAAAGAAAGCCATCTTCAAAGAATCACCCGACCCGCTCCCATTTGCGACGAGGCTGTTCATCAGCATTGACATGCACTTGACGACAGATGAAGACATGTCGCTACCCGGAAGCATGGACATTACATCGCCTCGGGTGATTGCAGCCAACAGTGAATACTCTGCTACCATTTCACTGAATTCAGAACAGATCAGTAGGCATCGTGAATAACAGATAAATGACAAAAAAATTAAACAATAATATATACCCAATATGTGTAGTGTTCGTCTTATTACCTATTGTTGTAGTTGTTGTGCTGAAATATGCAGTAGTCCACTACATTTTTTTCGCAGGATGCGGATATTGCCCAGCAGGGTCTTGTTGTTTGCAAGGAACGGGGATGCCATCGGGAGACTGGGATCTACATCGCCACAGTCGATGGAGCAGTCTAAGCCGTCCCCGTCTCCTGTAGATCGACTTCTAAGGACAGATAATGATCCGGTTGTGACCGGTGATTGATGCGTGGTTTCTACAGATGGTGTTTTTGGAGTGGGTGGTGGCACGCGACTCTTCTTAGTGGGTCTTTCGTCGGGGATCGGCTCTTCTGACCTCTTGTCAGTCTCACTGATAGACGTGGCAACAGCTGGCATAGTTTTACTAATGACAAGGTTAGCTTTATCATCTACGAAGGAGGACACCCGCGATATCAACACGTCCCTCTCCTTATTGATGTCGTAGAGACACAGCGTCGCGGCGATTTCTGCTCTATACAGATTGTTCGCCTCGCTCGTGCCCAAGGGACAGTCGAACTCCTTCCCGGTATACAACATCATGTGCATCATGAGGTAGACGCCGCAGTCATTAGCAGAGAACCCGCTTCCCTGTCATCTGAACGAGATGTTGACAAGAGGGAACGACGATACATTCGCTCCCTTAGCGATACCTCTCTGCAACATGTACTTAACCATTCCTACGACCTTGATGATAAAAAAGAAAAAAAAAACGTATGAGAATGACAGATGACCAAAGATCATTTGTTTGTTTGTCATCCTTATATACAACATTTTGTATGTAAGGATGTTAGAATATGTACCAAAATGAGTAGACTTACTGAGAGCCGTGCCATCCCGACATAAGGAAGACTTTCAAAATCCTCCTTGTCGTAAGACCTATTATCAAGGTATTCAATCTGCCGTGATAGAAAATTGATACACGCGCAGCTATAGTGATCATTGTTTTCTGACAGCACCGGTACGAATACCTGTAGATAGAGAATGAGTAACGTGTTGATGATTATAACTGAGGAGGAAGCTTACAAATATGGGAAATAAATTTAAAAATATCATGTCGGAATCTAGCTCGACATTGCCTTCATTTTCTTCTAGCCATATGTTCCAGAAGTTGAACAATTCTGCGCTCATGTCCACCAAAACACCATCCTTTCTGCTTCTCCAAATCTTCAGAGCTGTATCCTGCATGATATTTGTTGGAGTAACAGGTCACCATCATTAGAGTAACGCACAAAATCCATTACAGTAACACAGTCGAAGAACTACAGTAACACCCTTCTTTGCATAATATATTATAGCGACTGATATGATGACATTATATTAATATTACCAGGGTTTGTTGATGATATTTATACTTATCATTTTGGACGAGCAAGGAAATAAATTAGCTCACTGATAAGGCTAAAGTCGTATTACCTATATCAAAAATAATCCTAACGAACAACTAACAGGCAGCTAACAGTAAGTAAGGGTCGAATCCACAGAGAGACGGATGAATATCGCTAATTATCTAATAATCAATTCTAAACTATTTAAATTCTGATTTGTTTGAATTGTTTTCTAAACTAATACGATAATGTAAAATAACGAGGTTCTAACAATATTAAAAGGATCTAGAGCTTTCCGGTTCACTATGTAATTAAATGGGGTAAGGTTAATTAATCATTCAATCAATCAATCACAGTTATTTAGGGCAAAGACACGACCTTTCGGATCTTATGTCAACCTTAGGATAGATTCTGACGGGCTCTCGCAACTTATCAGATTATCCTACCCACTTACTTGTAAGTCTACCCTTACCCGGCTTTCGATCTTAGGTTCGGGTTCCTAAACATTCAACCAGTTCAACGTCTCAAACTAATCAAACAATAATACAAGACAAGGAGTAAGGCAATAACATATGAATGATCAATTAAACAAATAATCAAGCTAACATCCCCAATTCAATTAACATAGATCCCCTTCAACCCTAGATAAATAAATTAGCTACTCATAATAAAAGATAAAGCAATAAAGAAATTAAGCATAATAAAAGACAATATGAAACTAAGAGAAAAGAGAAAAATATCAATTACGTAGAACTGAAAGATTGACGATCTAAAAGCAGGATTACAAACTAGAAGAATTATAATGCTAATAAAAAGTCTAAATTAAACTAATAAATATGAAAGTGTAAAAAAATCTAACCCCAAGGAGGGTATATATATACTAATAATAAGGAGTCTAACATCTTCTCCTTTCCTAAATAATAAGAAAAAACTAACAAGCTAAGAATATTCCGTAAGATAAGAGTTATGGTAAGTTACAAAGTATAAAAATAGAAGTCCCGCAAAAACAGCCTCAAACCGGTCGGTTCGGGTCTGTCCCGACCGGTTCAAGGTTGTCCCGACCGGTTTGGGTTCGTCCCGACCGGTTCGAGTTTCTCTGCAATGCGCGACAAATTTTAAATGCTTGTTGTTTCTTCGTTACTTCTAGGAATTGGACGTGCGATATACCGTTGGAAAGCTAAGAGAAAGAGCTTTCCAACGCCACAAAAACAGCTCAATCGGAGTTGTAGAACTCAAGATATTCGTATTTGAAGTTGTCTCTTGTTTTAGCGATCATTCTTTCTTCTTGATTTGCATTTGTTTGAGCTTTCCAACTTATTTATTTGTCGTTTCTTATTGTTTCTTCACTCACGTCCTTCTCCAAGTATTCACTTAGTATCCTCTAACTTTTATCACTTCTTCCTTGTAGATTTCATGGCTCGACTCCCGTCATTGTCCAACATGTAGCTCAATCGCCTTCATCTGTCTCGTTTCCTACAAAACGTAAACAAAATACCCGGCTTAACAAAGAAGGATAAAAAACTAGAAAAGCGACTCCTCGGACACATAAAACAAATCAAAATAAAGGAAAAGTTGGGATTAAATATATATACAAAATGAGTTCATCACTTACGCTGTGGCTGACACCAAAGAAGCAGCGTGATGTCCGCCGCGGTGCAGTCTGAGCAACTGCCATGTGATTCAGAAGTATGAAGCAGGCCACCAGTTGTCAATTACAGCGTTCGAAAGTTGCTCTCCAGGCGCCAGCGTGGCCAACTCGCCACGGGGTACGTTGAAGAAGTCACTGAACCTTACAATCATCTCCCTGCAAAAATTCGAACGGATTATGTAACACTCAACAAAATCGACATTAAAACGCACGAAAAAATTAGGTGATGTAGACTACTTACGATGTACTATATTTTTCATTTTTGTAGAAGACGTAGTCAATTACGTCTTTCCTTATAGACAAAACAGACCTGAAAAGCCTGCTATCCCTACCCAGAAAGTCCGACAACGTAAGCTGGTCAGGATCTGGGAAGTCACAATCACATGAGCATCCAAGCCTCTCATCGATGACTTGCATGTATCACAACCGCTTGTCAGAATGAAAAAAGTAAGGGTGGAAGACCTTCCTTTCGTCTACTTCCACCCACAAGCACTCACCGACCTCCTCATCTTCGCTTCTATCCTTATTCCACAGAGACAGCACCAACTGGCGGTCACTGTTTAATTGCAATTCCTCCTGAATAACCTCATTAACCTCAGCTGTCGGGTACGGCTGAAAGTTAAAATCGTCCTCATCATCTGCATTTGTATTTTTGGCCTCAAATATCGGCCCCTGCAACGACAACTCCCTAGCGCGTCGAAGCGCCTCACAGACTTCGTCCACCACCTGGTGAAGCTCTGCTCCTCCCCAGAATGCCTGGGATGCTTGTGATGGGACCGGGTCTTCGGGTAATGGATTGCCCGATATTATCCTCTTGATCTTGGCAGCATGTGAGACCCACCAATCATGGAATGCGACTGCATTCCTTCCCATCATAAGATGAACCTCATGGACCTCTTTCATGAACCAATAATTGTGTTACAAATATGAATTGGGGTGCAAAAATGAATAGAATGGTCATTCAAGTACACATGAATGTTTTGTCGCAAAGCTTGATCATTGAAGTAACATATGATACGCACTAAAGTAACGGATGATATGTATTAAAGTAACAGTGCATGGAATGGGTACTCAACTGACAGAATGTGTAGTGAAAAGGGGGTGGACATTAAAGTAACAGATGATATCAAATAATGTAACAAATGGTATGCATTAAAGTAACATCATGTATGTTTGAGCAAAAATGTAGATGATATAGGTTAAAGTAATGGATTGTAAGCATTAAAGTAACACATATTGTTCATTAAAGTAACATCAGTTATGTGTTAAAGTAATAGATGATACGTTAGAGTAACATGCAGATTTACAGACACATTCCAGATTTACATCCTTACAGATTTACGGGACACAAAACCATGGTTTCCAAGTCATACACATACAGATTCATTAATGAATTAATGACACGATTACTTACGTCGACCGCCCTGGCCCTCATTTCACTATCATCTTCAACACCATGAGCAAGCTTGATAGTGATGAACTTATCGCCCTCTTGCCCAGGCAATATCAGATCATCAAACTGCCGGTTTTGCGTAATCCTCAACGGTGAAGTCGCGTGTCCCCCCTTCGCCAGATGAAGGCAACGGGGGTATTCCACATCCGATCAGGTCAGACGCCCGAGCCCGCCACTGATAAACTCGTCGGCCAACCGTTCCAGCATGCGCTGACCAGCCCAATGCTTGATCAAAGGAAGATCACACGGGTTCGTGAGGTTACGGTAGACAAATCGCTGGAAGTGTGTGATCATTAAAAATGGAACACAGCCAAGTAGATACGATAGATTACGGAATACAAAGTTCTCACACGCATCAGCCAGTCCGTCCAGTATGAACGTGCACCAGTCAATGTTTTTAATCTGTTGTACATCTTGCACAGCCTTCAACAGTCTGAGATCAACTCCATGATTGGACGTCGGGTTGAAGAATATAGATATGTTGTACAGCACGAACATCCTATAGAAAAACTCTCCACCCTCTACATCCTCCTGAAGTTTGGTTAGGACCCTTGAGAGAGAGATTGCTTCACTTTCATTGACGACTTTAAACTCATCCCTCCACTGTTTCTTCAGCTTCACAACAGACTCCTCTTCAGCTGCCTTCGACCGACGACCCATTGGCAGCAGCTCGATAGGGTCCGGACCGAAAGGAAGGAGGAAGCAGTCATGTACATCGTGCTTGGTTACAAGGAGCTAATTGCTCCCGCATCTGAATATCAGCGTGTCGTCGCTGAATAAAGACATGAAATCAGTCGGAAACTTTGTGGGGAAGCTTCTAAGGCGCATTTCAAGTACGCCACCGAACCCGATCCTTGAAAGCGCCTCCCACTGCCTATGGTTTAGTGTAGATATTAGATCAACCAGAAGCTTTGGCCTGCACCTGACCGACGATGTACGCTCGACGATGGCTTCACCACCGTCTTCGGTCAATACTTTCTTCAACTTAGACGGCTTGACAGCCGTTTTCTTCGCCCGTCGTACCTGCTTCTGACCCTCCCCTTTCTTCTCACCAGCGACTACCATTTTACCTCCTTTTGCCATCTGAAAAGTGGTATTATGAGAATATAATCACAAATATGGCTAATTGATACAAACTGAATGGAGGATTACGTACACCTCATCCACATTGACATAGTATACAGATTAAAGTAAAGTAACAGTTTAAAGTAACGTATATATTACATAGTATATATAGTTTAAAGTAACAGATTATAAACATCACAGTAACTTATCGTGTGAATTAAAGTAACACCATTAGACGTTGGAGAAAATGATCCTTGTTCATAGATACTATGAATTACAGTAACAGACGTTATGTATTAAAGTAACATATTATATACATTAAAGTAACACTACATACATGTATTACAAAACGATGCAGATAGTATGATATCAGTAACATGATAAGCTTAGTTGTATAGGTTATTCATTAAAATACCAAATGATACCAGTTAAAGTAACAAATAATGTTCATTAAAGTAACACAATAAATATGCAGGGGAACACATGTAAACATAGAATGGTGTCGTTATTTCCCAAAACACATTTTCTTTGATGAATCCTCACGGGCTTATGTCCTACAAATGAAAACATATTTTATTCAGTGAAGTAGTCTAAACCTGAATCATGTAGGGTGCATTATACTAACATACGGAGTACATTAAGAGAAGGTGGCGCATTTCTGTGTGAAACCAAAAAATTAAGAGAAAATACTAATAATTCCAGTTGAACCGGTTTGAAGAGAAAAAATAAACTCATATAATCTTACATTTTAAAAAGAATGGTGTCGGTTTTGAGTCAAGCCTAACTATTTGGAACATCGATTGTCGAAGCCGTGATTCGAGGCCAAAAAACGTTGTGGTTGTTCGTTGAAGAAGTCAGTTTATGATTTATGGCACTATAGATTGCTTCATTTTCTCCTTTTATCTCCTCCTTTGGCCGGTCAAACAAAGTCAACGTGCAAATAGAGGAAAGAAAGGGAGTGTTGCCAAGTGTCACTCATAAGAAGCTCATAAAGAACTTGTTGGGATGCCTTTATATATATATATAGATAGATAGATAGATAGATAGATACAACTTTGTTTTTGTTATATTATTAGGGACATGCTGTTTCATACAAGGGTTTTACTTCATTGTACATGCAATTTTTGTATTCGCCTCTCTCATTTGAGAGTGAAAACCAAAAAAAATCATTCAAGCATCCTATACAATCTTCCATTAACGTATGAAATACACAAAAATGTACGATAAATATTGAGAACGATAATTCCAAATAGTAATACTCCCTCAGTTCACTATTTTTTGTTCATTTCAATAAAACACTCTTCACAAATAATCATTAAATTGGGCGAAAAATAATGAACATAGGGACAAATTCTAAAAAAAATGCTACAATCAAATTAAATTAAATATAAAATTATAAAATATACTTCGTATAAGAGAAAAGAATATTTTTTTTTTAAAAAAAGAAAAAAAAAAGAACAAAGCATTCCTTCTAGCAAAACACAAACCCCCAACCCCCAAGATCTCACCCCTGCCAGAAAATAGGTTTATACACCTGCTTGTACAATAACATTGTATTACCAAGGCAAAGTTGTTGAACTTTTTTATATATTTATTGGGCTTATAAAAGTTTCTGAGCTGAGTTGTAAGTTATTGAGCTTAAACATTTATGTGATTTAACTCGACAACTTTACACTAAAGCTCAGAAAGTTTACAGCAAAACTCAAAACCTTTGTGATAAAGCTCAAAATCTTAAAACCAATTATACATAAGGCTATGTAGAACTGGTTGTATAATCCTCTCATTGCACCCTACCCTACCCTACCGTACAACCACGAACCACTACCGTCCTAAACACCTTCCTCACCCACAAGGCAATAACCACCCACACAGTCTACTTCGATATACCCACCCACGAAGTCGTCAACTGCGCACCTAACGAAATTATGTTGTTCGAAATACCGAAATGACTAAACCCTAAATTAACGAAATAATTAGCAATAATATAATTAAGCTACGGAGTTACTCTTCGCAGTGTCAATTTTACTCGACGCAGTACTTTTTGCACATATTTTTCCATTACGCCCTTTGGTCAAAAACAAAAATTTTCTTACTACTCTCTAACTCTCTCTATCGTAACTCTAGAAATCATCGAATTTTTTCAAGGGTCGTGCTTTTTTGTAACGAGTTTTTACTTAATCCCAACGACATATTACGAATTTGGCCTTGTCATTTTCTTCTCATTCTCAAAAGTTATGTCTGATTTTCTCTCTAACAAAATTGAACATCAACATTTTCTTACATTTGAGATTCTTCAATGCAATGAAATACAAACCTTAAAACACTTCCTTAATCGATCGATCAATCAATCTAATATCAAAAGACAAGATCCATAAACTCTGAAAAAATCCCTAAAATTAAAATCAATCACCAAGCCCTAAAATAATCCCCAAAGTTAAAATCAATCACAAAACCCTAATTGATGAACTTTACAATAAATTAATTAAAAAAAGACAAAAGTTAAAACTGAAAGCGATATTACTCCATCATTAATTGGAGAATTAGGATCCATAGTTGAATTTAGAGGAGGTTGATTGATTAATCAGATTTTTTTTGGTAGAGAATAAATGTATTAGAAGGATTAATTAGAGAGCTTGTATAAAGTAAGGGCATAAATGGAACACAAATTCTTATATGAGACGGTCTCACGATAAGTTTGTCGTGAGACCTCTCACATGGAACACAAATTTCAAGAAAATTCGTTAGGATTGAGTAAAACCTCGTTAGGAAAAAGTAATTCCATTTTTTCAATTATCATCGATTCATTTCAATTCTAACTATACAACTCATTCAATTTATCAAATTTATAAGATTGTGGATACAAGTTTGATCGAAGAACAACTATATATATTGTGTATTTTTTAAGTTCAAAGTTGATCTAAAATTTCACTAATCTATAACCCAAATTTCACTAATTTATTACCTAATCTATAACCCAAATTTCACTAATTAGGAATAATTAACAGTTCATACCTATTTTTTCATCAAACTTCTATCCATTCCTCTTCTACTAACAGAATAGAAGAAGCTAGAAATATGCCTACGTGTCAACACCACACTAAAAATTTTCCCGCCCAATACATTTTCCCACATATATATGGTAAGTATATTAAATAATACAATAATTAATTTGTACAAAATAATAGTATTACCATATATACTATTGTACAAATAATCTATAGACTCATATTTATATATACCCATATACCAAATTATCATATGTATGTTTTTTTTGGTTTGCAATTACCATATGTATGTAATATTATATTGTACAAATTACTATTACCATACTTACAAACGTACAAATTACTATTACCATACTTACAAACGTACAAATTACTATTACCATACTTACAAACGTACAAATTACATTAACTTTGAGACAAAAAAATTGATTATTCAGATTTGAAATTTTATTTTCAAAATGAGTTTTTTCAATTTAATTTAAAAATAATATTCAAAATACAAAGTTTATCATTAAACTCCTTATATACGAAAAAGTTTCACAAACTATACATGAGAACACATGAGACAAGACATTTTGTAAAATGATCTTTCATTTACGTGATATTAAATGGTGTTTCACAACATGTGAACTACTAAAAAATCATTATTATACATTCTTTAATAAATGTTTAATACATTTTACGATATATTGAAGTTAAAGTGAATATGTCGAGTTAGGAGCTGACATATACGAGGTATATACACATTATCGACATTATATTCACTAAAATATCATTTAATGACATTTCAAGCCTTCAATTATCTTGATCAATTTTACAATTTTAAAAATATTTTCTTATATCTGAAGTACACGATTGTCAGTTAATAGATACATTTAAAATTAAAATATTGGATTCTTGATTTTAAATCTAAAGAGAAATATAATATAAAATAATTTTTTTTATTAATACCGTGCATAATTGCACGGGGTCTATACTAGTAATCTTATAAATTTGATAAATTGAATGAGTCGTATAGTTAGAATTGAAATGAATCGATGTAATTGAAAAAGTTGAACGATTTCTAGAACCTTAATTTCAATAATTAGAAATAATTAACGGTTCATAGTTGTTCTTCGATCAAACTTGTATCCACAATCTTATAAATTTGATAAATTGAATGAGTTGTATAGTTAGAATTGAAATGAATCGATGATAATTGAAAAAAATGGAATTACTTTTTCCTGACGAGGTTTTACTCAATCCTAACGAACTTTCTTGAAATTTTCCATTTATGCCCTTACTTTATACAAGCTCTCTAATTAATCCTTCTAATACATTTGTTCTCTACCAAAAAAAATCTGATTAATCAATCAACCTCCTCTGAATTTAACTATGGATCCTAATTCTCCAATTAATGATGGAGTAATATCGCTTTCAGTTTTAACTTTTGTCCTTTTTAATCAATTTATTGTAAAGTTCATCAATTAGGGTTTGGTGATTGATTTTAACTTTGGGGATTATTTTAGGGCTTGGTGATTGATTTTAATTTTAGGGATTTTTTTAGAGTTTATGGATCTTGTCTTTTGATATTAGATTGATTGATCGATCGATTAAGGAAGTGTTTTAAGGTTTGTATTTCATTGCATCGAAGAATCTCGAATGTAAGAAAATGTTGATGTTCAATTTTGTTAGAGAGAAAATCAGACATAACTTTTGAGAATGAGAAGGAATTGACAAGGCCAAATTCGTAATATGTCGTTGGGATTGAGTAAAAACTCGTTACAAAAAAGCACGACCCTTGAAAAAATTCGATGATTTCTAGAGTTACGATAGAGAGAGTTAGAGAGTAGTAAGAAATTTTTTGTTTTTTGACCAAAGGGCGTAATGGAAAAATATGTGCAAAAAGTACTGCGTCGAGTAAAATTGACACTGCGAAGAGTAACTCCATAGTTTAATTATATTATTGCTAATTATCTCGTTAATTTAGGGTTTAGCCATTTCGCTATTTCGAACAACATAATTTTGTTAGGTGCGCAGTTGACGACTTCGTGGGTGGGTATATCGAAGTAGACTGTGTGGGTGGTTATTGCCTTGTGGGTGAGGAAGGTGTTGAGGACGGTGGTGGTTCATGGTTGTACGGTAGGGTAGGGTGCAATGAGAGGATTATACAACCAGTTGTACATAGCCTTATGTACAACTGGTTTTAAGATTTTGAGCTTTATCCCCTTGCAAAAGCACGGCTCACGTAGTATGTATTATCATATTATCATACCCATTATCATATTAACAATATATTACACTTCAACTTGACATATTATTTAAATTTTTCTTTAATTAGACATTAAGGTTTAAACCTACATTTAATAACTCGTTAATGTTTTTATGATAATGTGTATAAGATAAACTATATATGGTATTATATGATTGAACAAAATTAGGATAGATCTCGTGCAAATACACAGTTTTTGAGTTACGAGGTTCATGTAGTGGTATCAATTAGGTTTTACTACGTACTATTAAAAAGAAGTTTGAGTTTGAAATATATTATTGTAATGATTTTTTTCTTAAAGCTCATTTCGGGAAAGTGTTTTTAGGAGGTCGTATATTATAATTTTAGATCAACTTTGAACTTAAAAAATACATTGTATTGATTATTACTAACAGACACATAATATATCTTGCAATATGCACACCATAATATAATTTTTCAATACACCACATTATATGTTAAAAAGAAAATTAAGTTATCACATACATATATAATACATAAAGTCAATCTCGTATACTAATTACCCGTATCAAGTATATGTTATCACATACTAATTTTTATGATTTTATAACCGCGTGTATTGACTATTGACAATGTCACAATATTTTTTTTGTAACTTTGATTTATTAAGGGCCCCATTTTGAACATTTTGCCTAGGGCCCTTATATATATACAGGGCCGGTCCTGAACTTATAAGGGCCCTAGGAAAAATGTTCAAAATGGGGCCCTTAATAAATCAAAGTTACAAAAAAAATAGGGTCGTACTTTTTCCTAACGAGCTTTTACTCAATCCTAACGACATTTTACCAATTTGTCCTTGTCATTTCACCCAAATTGATTTTCTTTAAAAAAAAAACCCCTAAGTTCAACCACCACCCAAAACACCAACAAACACCACCCAAAACACAATTAAACCTATCAATACCAACCACCACCACCCAAAACACAATTAATTAAGTTTAATTTGACATAATAAAAGAAAAATAAGATAGTAAAAAACCGAATTAAAAAATTACATGAAAAGAAAAACCATAATGCATCCTAAATCTCTAACCCTAATTTAAAAAATTAATTAAATCCTAAACAAAATATAAATCAATTAATCAAACAATTAATTAAAATGATATTACTTCATTGATAATTGAATTAAAATTTATAATCGAATTCGAAAGAGTTTAGTTGATTAAAGAAATTGGGGAGGTAAAGAGACAAAGAAGAAGAGAGAAAAATTACAAGTTAGGTTAAATTATGGAGAGGGTAAAATTGGAAAAGTGACGTTATTTTCGTTAAGATTGAGTAAAGGCTCGTTAGGAAAAAGCAATTTCGAAAAAATATTGTGACATTGTCAATAGTCAATACACGCGGTTATAAAATCATAAAAATTTCGATCTGCGGGAATTTTGAGACGCAAAATCTTTAATGATAACATCAGCATCAATGTTTTCTAAAAGTTCATTCTCGATAGATAATATTGTAAGATCATTCAACCGTTCTTCTATCATTGATGACCTCAAGTAGATTTTGATCAACTTTAACTTCGAAAAACTTCTTTCGCCTGATGCTACAGTTACCGGAACTTTTAAAAAAATTCTATAAGCAATTGAAACATTAGGATAACAATCTGCAGATTTGACAAACTCAAGAATTTCAGTAGCAGACAACAATGTGTTCGGTAAAGTCGATTGCAAAACTTTCAATTCTAAGTAAAAATCATTTAAATCAATATGTATTGGATAAGTAGAGTGAAAAGCTACACAACATTCTCTTAATTTCTTTTCATCCAACGACTTTAACTTGTTTGAATCAAACAAAAAACCAAAAATATTTTCAAAAGTTCGTAGTTGCTCAAATCTACTTTTCAAAGAAGTAATTGTCATATCAACAACAACAAAAAAATACTCAAGTCTAAATATTTCTTCAGGCGATTGATTTTGTTCATCTTCTTGATTAGTTTCATAAAATTGTCTTTTTCTAATAATACGACGCTTTGTCGGAAGAGTAGGCTCTACATCCATAATAAGTGCTATACTTTTAGCGTCATCCATACAAGAAAGAAAGCCTTCAACTCTAAATTTCTCAAAATATGACACTATACCTTCAACTTGTACTCGGTGGTGTCAATACACATGGACTTAGATTGCAACTTTTTATTGACCTTATTTATGAGTTATGACAAATAAAATTTCATACCAAATTACCATTCCAAGCAAAAACTCAAAACTACCAAGTGCATTATACAAACTCTCTGCTTCACTCTTTGTCTTTGCATCATTATCACAGGAATCATTTAGAATCGACAAAGCCAATCGTAACTTGGGTGCTTGAAATCTAATAGCTTTAACGCTTATAATCCGACTCTCCCAACGAGTGTTAGATAAAAATGTCAATGTAAATTCAGGAACATTATCAAGCAAAATTTTCCATCTTTTGGAAGAACCAGAAAATACTGCATATATGCGTTGAGTGATTCCAAAAAATGAAACAGCTTTAGTACAAGAATGTACCATATCGCTAAGAGCAAGATTCAAACTATGACAAGCACAAGGCATATATAATGCACTTGGATTAACTTCAAGTAAACGTTTTTGTACACCTTAGTGTTTCCTTTTCATATTGGAGCCATTATCATAACCTTGACCTCTTACATTGTTAATATCAAGATCAAGAGACTTTGAAGCCTTTTGTAATTCAATAAAAAGTCCTAATCCTGATGTATCATTCACCTCCAAGAATTCTAAAAAATGCTCTTTAATTATAATGTTTTCAGTTGACATATTCACACATCGTACAATCAAAGTCATTTGCTCTTGATGGCTTATATCAGGAGTACAATCAAGAATTATAGAAAAATATTTTGCCTCTTTGATAATTTTGATTATAGAACTTTTCACATTATGGGCCAAAACAGAAATCAATTCATTTTGAATTTTATGTCCAAGATAATGATGATGAATATCTTGATTTTGAATCCGTCTTACATGATCTTGCATTACCACATCAAATTCCGCAATCATTTCAATTAATCTTAAGAAATTACCATTATCATCTTCATATAATTTTTCATTAGATCCTCTAAAAGCCAAATTATGAGTAGCAAGACATTTAACAACCGACATTATTCTAAGTATCACTTGCCTCCATCGATCCTTCTCTTTCATTATTGTTTCTTGCAAGTTTTTATCAATTGTTTCACACTTATCCAACCTTACTCTTGTTTCATTCCATGTAAACATGTTATTCATATGCTCGGTACTATTTTCATGATCTTTGAGTCTTACACTAATATGTTTCCAATCACATAAACCATTGTTCGCCAACAAACTTTTATTATTAATAGATTTAAACAACTTACAACAAAGACAAAACACCTTGTCAACATGTTTAGAATAAACCAACCATTTTCTATTAGGGCAGAGCACGGATCGGATATCCGATATCCGATCCGAATCACTTCGGATATCCGATTTTTGATATCCGAAAATTTCGGACCGGATATCTGAAATATCCGATATCCGATTTGGTTAAGATTTTTGGTCAAATAAAATTCTAAATGAAGTTCAATTCAACTCGAAAAGTCCTAATCTTAATTAATCTGGTATTATACGGAGTATACTATTCTATATTTTAAGGCAATACAAACATGTTACCAAGGCTTAATGTAAAATGAATTAAATTATAACTTACTTACATTATAATACACTAACCCAATATAAAAATTACAAAAATAATTCATTGTTCGGATCAGATCGGATATCCGACAAAATTGTTTTGGATATCCAAATCCGATCCGATATCCGAAATTTTCGGATCGAATATCCGATCCGAAATCATTTTTCGGATCGAATATCCGGTTTTTCGGATCGAATACGAACCGGATAGCGGATCGGATTCGGATAGTCGGATAATTTGCTCAGTCCTATTTTCTATCACTATTTTCACCATTGTTCAATTTTCTAGAAAAATAGGCATACGAAAAATGTCTATTATTACCGTCGAGAGGAAAATTAATATTTGATTCTCTTATAGGTCCATTTTCAATTGTAATATCTCTTGTCTTGTTATCAATATTAGTCCAATTCATAGGATCATAAACATCAACAAAAGCATTGGACATGTTTGACACATCATTTGGCACACCATTTGGTACATTAGACTCGTTTTCAATATTATCATCATCAACGTTCTTTTCATTACTTTCATTGTTATTATCTTGCAAATTTTCATTTAAGTTAACTAAATTTTCATTGACAACATTTCTAACAACAAATCTATCGATTGCACCTTGTTGTGATTTTGTTAACTCTTCCGCAAGTTTTCTGTTTTTTCTTTTCTCACTCCCCGATAAGTGTTTTTTAGGCAAGATTGTAACAAATTAACAATAACAATAACAGTTGACGAATTTCTGAATCACAAACCCAATTGCTCAATTGCTCAACACTCAATTATAAAACTATAAAATCACATAAAAGCTTAAATAAATAAAAATTAACATCTCCTCTCTAAACACTAAAATCAGAAACTCAAATTAACAAAACAACAACTCAAAATCAGAAATTAAGAATCAATAACACAATAATATAATTATAAGACTCTAAAAGACTAAAATTAAATAAAAGCATAAATCTTTGCCCAATAATCAAGCAAATAAATAAAGATAAAAAAAAGATTTAGAACACCCTGATGTAGGTGGACTGGCAAAAAGGCGGTGGTTGAGACAACGGCCGGCGACCGGTGGTGGGGCTGAGGCGTCGTCGACATCGGCGGAAGGCGGGGTAGGCCAAGTCAGATTTTTGAAAATTGAAGAATTAGAGAGGAAGGTAGATTGAAGAATCAAACATGAAGATTGAAAAAATTGGAGGAAAGACATAGTAATTTAAGAGATATTAGTAAAAAAATTACAAATTAGTAGAAACAAATCAAATCCCTTTCTGATTGTAAAAATTTTGATGGGATATTTTGGTGTAAAATTCTGAAATTTGACTTTTAATTTCTATCCTCTATTCCTCTTTCCTCTGTTTACCTACTCTCATCTTCACGTGAAGACTGAACAGCTGCTTTCTAATTTATTTATTTTTCCTGGATTGGGCCCCCTTCCCACTTGGGCCCTACGACTGCGCCCCTTAGGATTAAGCCTAGGGCTATTTTTCCTGGATTGGGCCCCCTTTCCACTTGGGCCCTACGACTGCGCCCCTTAGGATTAAGCCTAGGGCCGGGCCTGTATATATATATATATATATATATATATATATATATATATATATATATATATATATATATATATATATATATATATATATATATATATGTATGTATGTATTTAATATACTGTAATTTATACCCGTATTATATTTATTCCTTACCTATTACCTCATCTATTATACGGAGTAATTCATATTGTGTACGGAGTAATATATTTTATGACCTTGATATTATACGATGTAATTATAAGAAATACTCCGTATGTATTGGCCCACTACTAATACTAGTATTGGCCCACTCCTATCATTTTAGTATATAGGGGATTCATAATATTATGAACTTAATTATTGTAAGTAGTTTTTTTTCTTGGTTCTTTTTTTTGTGCGACCTTATTTTTTACTTGACATAGCACTGCCGGTTGAAATTTAAAAAAAAACGTGTTGTGTCAGCAAATAAAAAAATTTCCTCAATCAAAGGGGTGTAAAAAATATGTACTGCGTCAAAGTTGGGGAAAAAAATGTACTGCGTGGTAAAAGAAACATATTGCGTTAGCAAAGTTAAAAAAAAGTTGCGTCAAATTTTTTTTTAAAAATATGCAGTGCACCAAAAATAAAACAAATATACTGCATTAAAGTTAAAAGATAACAAACTGCGTAAAAGTAAAAAAATGATGTTCTACATTGAATCAAATAGATACGATGTAAGAGGAGGAGAAAAGCAAAAAAAGAGGGAAAAAGAGATGGAATTTGAGTGGAGGGATAATGAGAGGGCCAAAATTGGAAACATTGTACTACGTTGAGTAAAACGCGTACCACGAAGAGCAACACCGTTAAACTATTAACGAGAAACTAACGAGATAATTAACAAGATCTACATTACTTGTTAGTTGTTACACGTTGAATAGCTTTCGATAACGGTGAAGGGGTTGATTAATTTGTTTAGATTTAATGAAGGTTTTTAAAAGAGAAGTGCGAAAACGGGGAAAAAAATGACAAAATGTGTACAATGTAATAAAACTCATGTATGAAATAACAATTCCGTATTATTATAATACATTAATGCCTAATACACACTTGGTTAATAAGTATTCTAATACCTAATACACACTTTGCTCCTAATACCTATTTGTATGTTTCTTTATACATCTGCGTCCAGGGGTGGATGTAGGGCTAGGCTTGTTGAGCTCTAGCGCTACATGATTCATGAACATATAATTTTTGGTGTGAGAATATAGCATATGTCTACTCTTTTCATAGTAGTCTGCTTGGTGACATTCTAGCTAGGGATCCTTGGTTCGACTCCCATTACCTAGTTTCTCACTATCATGTTCCTTTGGTTATTGGTTTTGCATTATTTTTCTATCATTTTCCTAGTTTCAAAGGTTTTACATTATTTTTATACTTTTATTATTTTCCTAGTTTCAAAATATTACGGTATGATATATTGGGAATTATACTTCCACCGTCTCGATCATTTGTTTATTTTTAGGATCCATTTAAAAATGGGCAAAAAAATAATTAACACTTATATCATTTGCGTCAATATATGTGTAATACAGTATACTACTCCGTGGACTAGTATTTAATTTCGAAGTGTATATGAAATTTAGAAGGTACGAGTATTAAACTTTTCTGTTGTATTTATCATTATCCTCGATTAAAATATCTCTCACAAATAGTAGAAAATGTAATCAAATGAAATTAGCCCCATGTAAATATATTTCTTGGGTCCGCCCCTGTCTGCGCTGCACCTCATTGCCATAACCACGATCTCCATTACCAACCTCTTCGCCTCTATTTTGGCGCCCCACAACAGCCATGGTCGTCTTAGGTTAACTGGAGTCGGGTGTGTGCATCCCCGTGTGTCAACCGCAACTCCCAACCTCATGTTCTACTTCTTGCTGGTTTGTATACCTTTCGTGTAAAGAAAAGATTGAGCAAGCACCAGGCAGGTACTCTGTAATATCCCGAGTTTAAAGAGTATATATTGGATATGGTGCTCAGAGGACCGTGCATTGGATATAGTTTAAGAGGCTCAGATGAGTGCTTAAAGGGATTGATAGTACTACTCATGTCAACAAAGTGCACTTTCTTTTCTGGTCATCCATGCAAAAGAACTCCGCAGTTAAGCATGCTTAAGTGGCAGTAATCTAAGGATGGGTGACCTCCTGGGAAGGTTTCCGGGATGCGCATGAGTGAGGTCAAAATGCGCACGAAAAGACTCGTGTTGATCTGTGGCGCCAGTACACGACCTATTGAGCGCCATAAGTGATACCACAGTCCACAAGTGGTGGTTGAGGTGTTACATACTCCTACTCAAGAGTTAGGAGAAAAGGGAAACCTAGGACAAGTTGAGTAGACAAGACAAGTCACCAATAGATTAATTACAAAGTAGAGTCAATTAAGTCTTGACATATAGAAGTATCCGTAGAGTAATAACCAGCCAGCCGGTCATTGTACAACTGATTTTCCTTATATACCGAAAAGTAGCTCATTTGTAATACATATAAAAAAATTCAATTAATGCAAAGTAGCTCACCCCTTGGAGGTTGACACTAAACTATCAGGTATAGAGAACTACCTAGAGTGGAAGAAACAAATGGAGCTAGCTATATGCTCAAAGAGGAAGCTTGGTTTCTTAACTGGAGTGACTAAGAGGCCAGTTAAGGATCCACTTAGAGAGGAAATCTGGGATACGTGCAACAGCCTTCTGATCTCCTGGATCCTGCACAATGTGGAGAAGCCAATAAGGAAGTCAGTGCTTTACACTAAGACAGCAAATGAGATCTGGGATTATCTCGAGAACCATTTTAATTCAACAATAGAGCTAGGAAATTTATATTGAATAAAGAGTTAGAAGAGCTGGAACAAGGAGATAAGACCATCTGTGATTACTTCACAGAACTGAGAACACTCTGGCAAAATAATGAGATGATGAGCGATTGGCCTCCTGTAACTCAGGTTACAACTGAAACAAATGTCTGGCTAGCTGCACAACACAAGGAACAAGAAGAACGAAGACTTTTCCAGTTCCTGAATGGACTAAATCCATCTTATGCCACTATGAGAACCAATATTCTCATGATGAACCCCTTACCTTATGTTGAAGAAGCTGCTGCTATGTTTCAACAAGAAGAGTCACAAAGGAGGAACTACATACAAATCTACTGTTAAAGTAGAAACTGAAAGTGCAGCATTTTTTGCTGAACAAAAGGATACTGATGACTCTCCATTCTGTCATGTGTGCAGTAGAAAGGGACACTCAAAGGATAAATGCTGGAGGGTGGTTGGTTATCCAGCAGATCATCCAGTGTCTAAAAGGTTTCCTAAAAAATCTCAGGCAAACAAGTCAAGAGGTTTCAGGCATGGTATGAATAGGGGCAGAGGAAACTCCAGCTACAGCAAACAGGGAAGGGTTGCTGCTAATGTTGTGATAGGAGAAGAAACTGAATCTGGAGGGTCAATAACTCTTACTACTCAACAATTTGCTCAACTAATGAGTAACTCAAAGGGAAACAAAATCAGCTACAATGAGCTAGAAGATGAAATGAAGGCAAACCTTGCAGGTATCACATATCTAAATTGTAATTACGCTTCCAAAGCACCACATGACTGGATTGTTGACTCAGGGGCTTCCAATCATATGGCCTTTGAGGCCTCCATCCTGGAAAATCTTAGAGAATTACAAACAAACCTAAGATTAATCTGCCAACTATAGCCGGCAAATATTAACACGACACGAACCCGACACGAAAAATAATGGGTTTGGGTTAAGGCTGAATGACCCATTTATGTATGTGGGTCGACACGAACACGCCACAATACTTAAGTGGGTTGGGTTTGGGTTGAGACTCATAACACGAATCCGACACGAAATAACCCATTTATTAAACGGGTGAAAATCAGGTCGGGTTGACACAATAACCCACATAAAATATTTTTTGATTATACTTAATATTTGAAATACTACAAATTAAAGCAATTATCACACAAAATCAATTTATTACTATCATTACCCCAATTATAGTATATCTTATAGACTTATATGCATAATATAAGGCAAAAAAAAATCTCTCATATTAGAGGTAACATTATAAACTAACCGATTAACTTACTCTTCTTACCCTTGTTAATCTTACTCTCCCTCCTATAAAGAAGCTTTCAATAATACTACCATCCCTAAATCGATAAACTACCAAATCAGTAAATCACCATTTCCCACCCTTGTTAATCTTAATCTACATAAGTTACAGGTACATCTTCCTCTTCATTTTATTTTTTTAAATCTTTATTTTTTATTTTATATGGTCATTAGTATAATAGGGTATCCTTTGAAATAATTTCATTATCTAATTTAATTTTAATTTTTAGTGGTTTTGTTTTGTATCGCCGGCTGTTTTTTTAACCTTGTTCTGAACCTCAAAAGACTTTTTAAGTTTCTTATTCTAGTTTTGCTATCATCAGACCTTTGAGTCTTTGTTGTGTTTCAGTTCTTGTGGACTGTTTACATTTCGAACCATATTTGTAATAGGCTTAATTATTTATAACTTTGTCTTGTTTTCAATCTTTTCTTGTGCAGATCAATTGGTCTAATTCGAAATGGTTCATTTTGGTATGTTTTATTTGATCATTGGAAAAAAGATGCTCATAGTTTTTTTTTTCAGTTTATCACTCATAAAGTCATAATTCGAAACAGTTTCGTAATCCTATGTTTTTTGTTCTCTTTGTAGATGGAAAGGAAGTTTCCGCTGGAAACCCACTCAAACCAATTGATGTACCTTCTGGTGATGAGTTGGAAGCAACCGGTACAAGGGCAAAACCTTCAAAAATTCTTAAGCCAAAGGTAACAGGTACAAAACGTATTATTAAACGTCGGAGAAGGTTAAGTTCTCCTGTTTGGGATCAATTTGATATTCTAGATCAACCTGATACAAATGGAAATCTTGTTTGCAAGTGCAAAAAATGTACTAAAATATTCCTAGCTCAGAGTAAATATGGTACTAAATATTTGATAAGACATCTTAAGTCTTGCAAGGGCAAATCATTTAGAGATATTGGCCAATTCATATTACAAAGTAATGAGGGTTCTTTGGTTTCTAAACTTCCTAAGTTTAATATTGATGAATTTCGTCAACTAGTTGCTATTGCTGTTGCTAAGCATAATCTCCCTCTCCAACTAGTGGAGCATGAAGCCATTAGAAACTGTTTCTATTACTTAAATCCAGATGTTAAGTTCTTTAATTTGTTAGAAACACAATTAAGGCGGACATCCTTAAGATGTATGGTATGGAGAAGGTGAAACTAGTACTTTCGCTAAAAAATGCTTGTAGTAGAATTTCTCTTACCTTGGATTGTTGGACTTCTGTGACTACCGATGGTTATATTTCACTTACTGCCCACTTTATTGATGAGAACTGCCCACTTTATTTGTCAAAAACCATTTCAACACCACTATCAAGATACTTAGATATGATAATGCCCTGGAAATAACTGAAGGAGATACCAAAAGATTTCTACAGTCAAAAGGCATATGGCATCAAACTAGTTGTGTGGATAGACCACAACAAAATGGGGTAGTGGAAAGAAAACACACGTGGATCCTCACAGAATTACCTAAAGGAAGAGAGGCAATAGGATGCAAGTGGATATATAAAACCAAGTTTAATCCAGATGGGTCCATTGAGAGGCACAAAGCAAGACTTGTAGTCCAAGGGTTCAGACAACAATATGGAGTGGATTATGATGAAAACTTTGCACCTATGGCAAAGATGTCCATTGTAAGAGCGCTACTCTTAGCCATCTGTAATAATAACTAGGAAACATGTCAAATGGATGTGTCAAACGCCTTATTACATGGAGACCTAGCAGAAGATGTGTACATAAAGCTACCTCAAGGGTATGGAGATGATGTTCTACAGGGCAGTGGACAGGGGGAGTACAGGCCAGAAGGAAAGGTGTGCAAACTACTCAAACCTCTCTATGGCTTGAAGCAAGCTTCTCGCCAGTGGTTCACCAACATGTCTCAGACTCTCCTCTCTTGTGGTTTTAGACATTATCATGTTGACCACTCTCTATTCACCAAGCAACACAATGGAAGCACTATTGTTGTATTAATGACGATATGGTTATAGCAGGAGATGAGCCCCTTGAAATTCAATCTTTGAAAGCAACATTAAATGCAATGTTTCACATGAAAGATCTTGGTGAACTGTCTTATTTCTTGGGTCTGGAAGTAACAAGCTAAGAAACAACTTGGGGATATTCATATCACAACAAAAGTATACACTTGATCTTCTACAAGCGTTTGGGATGGATAAAGTCAAAGCTACTCACTTACCAGTCAATCTGGTTCTTAAATTTGAACCTGGAAAGGGCACGCCTCTGCCACATCCAGAAACATACGGATAGTTGGTAGGCAAACTGATCTATTTAACTATATCTCGGCCAGATGTTGCCTTTTCTGTCCAACTCTTGAGTCAGTTTCTCCAGGCACTAACTTCTGATCATATGCAGGCTGCCAGAAGAGTTCTTAGATATCTCAAGAACGCACCAAGTCAAGGCATATTGTTTGCCAGTAACTCAGCTGCTCAACTCATAGCTTATTGTGATTCTGATTGGGCATCTTGTCCATTTATTAGAAGATCCACAACTAGTTACTATATTCTCTTAGGAAATTCCCCAATCTCCTGGAAGTCTAAGAAACAGACAGTCGTCTCAAGATCCTCAGCTGAACCAGAGTACAGGGCCATGGCCATGACAAATTGCGAAGGAACATGGTTATTTCAACTTCTCCAAGATCCGAGACTAAAGCTTTTGGGACCCGCACACCTTAAATGTGACAATCATGCTTCTTTAGCTATTGTTGCTAACCCAGTGTACCATGAACGTACTAAACACATTGAGGTGGACTGTCACTTTGTTCGGGAAAAGATTCAACAAGGCCTACTCACTACATCCTATGTGAACACTAAAGATCAAGTGGCAGATGTGTTTACCAAGTCATGCTTTATATCTCAGTAAAGGCACTTATTGCCCGAGATGGGAGTTACATCAAGACTTCACTCTCATCTTGAGGGGTTCGTGTAAAGAAAAGATTGAGCAAGCACCAGCCAAGTACTCCTACTCAAGAGCTAGGAGAAAAGGGAAACCTATGACAAGTTGAGTAGACAAGACAAGTCACCAATAGATTACAAAGTAGAGTCAATTAAGTCTTGACATATAGAAGTATCCGTAGAGTAATAACCAGCCAGCTGGTCATTGTACAACTGATTTCCCATGTGTACTGGAAAGTAGCGCATTCATTTGTAATACATATCAAAATTCAATCAATGCAAAATATACACTACAAGAAAAGGTGCCCCAGGCGTCCACCCAGTGGCTTCCGTCAATGGACGGTATACGGGGACGAGCGTCCGCAAACAGACGCCAGAAAGTGGAAGCCACGACCGGTTGCCCATTTTTAAACCGGGCGTCCACTGTTGGACGCCAAGCAAACGGGCGTCCGACAGTGGACGTCAGGTGTGACGTCTGACAATGGACGTCATTTACCTCTGGATGGCGTCCACAGTCAGACGCCATCTGCTCCATGTTGGCGTCCGACTGTGGACGCCATCCAGGGGTAAATGGCGTCCACTGTCAGACGCCATATCCCCTGAATATCAGCCGTTTTCCTTCGATTTTAGCTACCTCTGGCGTCTGGCATGGCGTCCGTTACTGGACGCCATGTATGTTGTTGCATGGCCGTAAACATGTGTTCGATGTCTATCCAAAACCTGCAAAATAAACCACATCCACAACTCTCAACCAACCACAATTGTCGACCATCCACAATACCTCAACCTCATTCACTCTCAATCAACCAAAACACTTCATCACTCGACACATTTATGCTGAAAAAACATTCATATAAAAAAGTTTTAACAAACGGTTTGTAAATCTAAACTACTTCGAAGATACATAATCCATAAATCCAGTTACAACAACAAAAAATAATCAGTTAACTGTGAAGCTAGCTGAAGCACCAGAGTTACCACCATCCCCGTTAAAGGGGTCTCTATCGTCTGGAGGGGGTGGGGGAGGACCTTGGTTGCATCTCTCAAACATGGCCTGAAACATGGGCATCTATTCTTGCATTTTCTTTATTTGCTCCTGTTGTTCCTTCATTTGTTGCTGCTGTTGCGTCAGCTGTTCCTTCATTTGTTCCTTCTCCGGGTCGGGCTGCTGAGATCTTGCCGGCGTGTACTCCACTATGTAGAGGTGCCGAGACGCGCTGGGGGAGGTGTGAAATACATCCCGTGTGCATTTCCTACACCGTACACGCTTCCTTTCTTGTACCCTGAGACGGCCTTGAAAAAAGTTTGATTCGGGTTGACTTCGGTAGCATCAGGAGCAGTCTCGAGGTTCGCTTGCTCATTTTTGTAGGCATCCTGCATACACAACAATGATTTCAATTCAAGTTATTATTAGATAATGACATCATTAAATATAGTTATCTACCACCTAAAGTATAGACAAAGTTGAATTATTTGAAATAGTTAGTACTCACCCAGATTGCCTAATCTTTCCTCGTGACAAAACTGGTCGTCCCTTCATCATCGCTCTTCGCGTGCATGTCGAGGAATAGCTCGGGCGTGGTTGGCATCCTCCCGAGTTCAGCTTCCAGCTATTAAACGAGTACGAACGTTAGGCGAATATATATTATGCAAACATAGTTTAGGATTATTTAAGTAATAGTACGATATTAATAGAAATCATACCCTCTTGGCACGACGGAACAAAGACTGAGAACCCCGATGATGTGTCGGGTTTGCCTTCCCCTCCTTTTCACAGTTCTTGATTTTGTTTTGTTGTGCCCTCTCCGACCTGACCTTGAATTCAGCGGTGTCGTGGTACGCAAACCACCTCTCCAACGCTTCCCCTGAAATATGAAGGTACTAATATATTAGTTAATACAGTAACAGATTGAAGTTAAATTGTTTGTTAAAACTGAGTACTATTAAAAACTACACCTTTGAGGTCATTGAGCGCAGTCCCCCGCTTGTGGCCTTTGTTCATGACGCAAGCAAAACGTCGTGTGCAGGTCTGGTTATATCGGTACCACACACTTCCTTCTAACTCCTTATCCTAAGTGAACTTCAACTGCACAATCCAGGTGGATTATTAATTAGTAGCAAAAATATTTACAAAGTCTACATTGTAAAATAAAAACTCGGTAACAAAAAAAATCCACGTACCCGGAAGTTGTTGAACCAGCCACCACTGTCGTACGTCCAACGGCACCTGAGTCCAGCAAGC
The DNA here is from genome assembly GCA_958450325.1 of Agrostemma githago. NCBI lineage: Eukaryota > Viridiplantae > Streptophyta > Magnoliopsida > Caryophyllales > Caryophyllaceae > Agrostemma > Agrostemma githago. The sequence continues at coordinate 9,667,676 of OY288253.1, forward strand.
ATAACTCTGCCCTTTGTCAACCATGTAGCTGGTAGTACAGCCTCCGGTGACCTGCTCGTGCAGAAACCTGCACCGAGTCGAGAAGCACATATATGTATGAAATCTTACAAGATATAGTCAAAGAATTCATATGTTACAAAAGAATCGACATGTCAGATTATATTACCAAACGCACCCAGGGTCGAGAATCACCCGGTCGTTCTCGTCCTTCTCCAGCTCCTCCTGTTGCCCCTGTTGTTGCTCATTTTGCTCAGGTACTGTTTTGGGGACCCGTTCCTCCTCCTCCTGCTGCGTGGTGGATGTCTGAACATACCTACTTCCCCCACCACGTCTCCTGGTTTATCTACCGCCTGCCATCTTAACCTTGCAACAAATTAAACAATGTCAACAACAATTAGCAATTACAATCTAACTTGATTAAAATAATGTACCAAATAATTAACACAATGATCAATATAAGCTACTACAACAACTCTAGTAGTCATCTTCACTGTCGTTATTGTCATCAGCCTCATCCTCCTCAGTCTGATCTTCCTCCTCCGTCTCCTCGCCCTCCACTTGATCGTCCTCCAAATTCTCTTCATCGTGTCCGTCATCCTCCTCAAGGATCTCCCGAACATCCGTAACCATGTAATCTCATAGTCCATCGATATCGTCATCATCCTCTAAATCTTCTTCTGGCCCTTCATTTTGACCTTCACTTGAGAATATGGTCTCTTCACCTGGAGATAAGTTTGTACCACTTGAAGCCACATCTTCCTGGAACAGAGAACTGTCTATTTGCCCCCGTGGTTTAGTCGTGAAGACTGCCCACCATTGACTTTGATTTCTGTCATTTTTCGTGTAAAGATAAGGAGCAAAGTAGACTTGCTTCGCCTGATGCGCGAGTATGAACGGATCGTACGTAGGATATTTCCTGGTGTGATTAACTTCCACAATCTTGTAACGTTCATGCACTCGGGTCCCGTTCACGGAGCTGTCTTTCCACTCACATTTGAATATCACAACTCTATACCCCCATTCTTTGCCAGCATAACACAACTCGAAAATATCCTCCAAAATACCATAGTACTCATCACCATCAAGAGATGACACACTCACACCAAAATTGCATCTAGCCTTGTTCTTCCCGTAGTTGAATGTGTGAAAATTGAACTCATTCACCGAGTACCGGTTCCAGGTTTCAACCGCTCGCACTGGACAGTATGCCAAACTTCTAACCAAATCATCATGTATGACGAAGGCAACTACGTGATCCTTGAGCCACTTAGAAAAATGTTCGTCATGCTTACTCCAAACGTCATCAGGGTTCACGTCAGGGTTTGCAGCGACATATTCAGTTACAAATTGCTTCTCATAAGGCTCTAAGATCTCACAATTAGAGAGTAGGTAAAGGTGCGCTCGGTTGTACTCTTTCTCATCTAGCGTCCTAGAACCCTCAACGGATGAAGTTTCTTCATCGTCCTTCTTTTGAAAAAACTTGGGTATAGTAGGATCAATGGACACCGAATGTTCTAGGTTCAGGTTCTTGGTTTTTGTTTGAACATCTTTCTCGAAGTAGAGGGAGCAGAAGTTTGCAATCTCTTACGTCAAATATGCATTACAAATAGAACCCTCTACCCTAGCCTTGTTACCAATTTTCTTCTTCAAATGATTGAGGAACCTAAATATACAAGTTATGTAGTTCAATTAATAAAAAAATTGCTATGTTTAAATTAAATTTATAAATGAAGTTACTAAAATTTATGTACCTTTCAAATGGGTACATTCATCTATGATGGACATGTCCTCCAACCTTAGCCTCGTAGGGCAAGTGGACAGGTAGATGCTCCATGGAATTAAAGAACGACGGTGGGAAGATCATCTCAAGTTTGCATAGTATCTGTGGAATTTGATCCTCCAGCCGAGTCATGTCCTCAATTGATACTGTAGAAGAACACAAATCTCGAAAAAATTGAGATATCTCAGTTATAGAATTCCACACCGTCGGTGGCATAAGTTGCTTTAGTGATACCGGAAGTAACCTCTCCATGAAGACGTTGCAGTCATGACTCTTTAACCCTTGCAGCTTTAGGTTCTTAAGATCAACACAACGTTTGAAGTCGAAGGCGTACCCATCAGGGAATTTCAACTTCTCTACCCACTCCAACAACGCCTTTCTCTGAGCTTTTTCAAAGGTAAACAAGGCTCTCGATTTGGATCCATCCCATTTTATGTGCAGTTGAGGACGATCACAAAAATTCTTTACATCTCGTCGGGAGCCTGTAGTGTCACAACTCTTCCCCTCCACATCCATCACAGTGTGAATCAACTGCTCAAAGAAGTTTTTCTCTATGTGCATCACATCTAAATTGTGACGAAGTAACAAAGTCCTCCAATATGGTAGGTCAAAAAATATGCTACGTTTAAACCAACCATTTTTCAACTTTTTGAGGTCTTTGAACTCCTCCTCGGTACCGTCAACAGTGGACGGGTAATCGGAAATCAACTCCCATATTTCATCTCCTGGGAGTCGATCAGGTGCGTCGTCATGCACAACCTCACCCTTCTTGAATGCGTTCTTATTCTTTCTTTATGGGTGACCTTCTGGTAGGAACTGCCTATGACAGTCAAACCAACTTATTTTACTAGAATTTTGGAAGATAAAAAGCTTTGCTCTCATCCATACAACACGGACATGCTTTCTGACCCGCAGTAGACCACCCCGAGAGCATACCGTACGCGGGAAAGTCGTTTATAGTCCACAACAGAGCTGCTTTCAACTGAAAGTTTTGTCTCAAAGAGACATCATAAGTTTCCACCTCTACTTCCCAGAGTTGTTTCAATTCCTCAATAACAGGTTGCAAGTAAACATCCAAATGATTTTTCGGGTTTTTGGGTCCAGGAAGATGAAAGGTTGCTTCAAACACAACCAAGGAGGTAAGTTATAAGGTGTGATCATCACAGGCCAGCAAGAGTACGACTTACCAAATTGGCCGAAAGGTGCAAATCCATCAGTACACAACCCAAGCCTTACATTTCGGGGTTCTAACGCAAAGTGGGGATGTAGTCTATCGAAATACTTCCACTCCTCACTGTCACTCGGATGACACATCTTCCCTAGTACCCTAATGTCCTCCTTGTGCCACCTCATTTGCTCCGCTATGATTTTTGTGGCATACAATTTTTTAAGCCTAGGTGCAATAAGGAAGTACGTAAGCTGACTGATTTGGATCAGTTTCCTACCCCTAACACCGCTTTTCCCTTTTCTACCCCTCAAAACAATATCCCCCTCAACCGTCTTATACCTACCCTTACCACATCTCCTACATTCATCAAGCATCGCATCGTCCTTCCAAAATAACATGCATCCATCTGGACAAGCATCAATCTTTTCATGCGGGAGTTGAAGGCCCTTCACAACCTTTTTGGTTGTGTAGAAACTTCGGGTCATGATATTGTCTTTTGGGATAACTCTCTCAAGCAAGGGATCAATACCATCGACACAAGCAAAGGGTAGGTTGAACTCACATTTAAGGCTAACTACCATAGATGCGACTTCTAACAAAGTCACATCGCACCCTCAGTATAACGGTTTCTTCGAAGCGTTCAACATGTCGAAAAATGCCTTTGCTCGTGGGTTAGGCTCTTGTGGGTTAGGTGAGTCTTGTGGATTGGGTGAGTCTCGTGGGTTAGGTGAGTCGTCATTCCTATATGTGTTATTGTTATTGAACAAGTTGCACTCCACAACGTCAATTATCATACCTTTCAACCCCCCTCATTTTGTCGATTTTCGGGTTCCTCAGACCGAGATGGCTCACCATGACAAATCCAATTATAATAATCGGGTGAAAAACCATTATAGATAACATGTTCCTTAACCACAACGACCTCAAAAAATTTTAAGTTCTTGCATTTAGTACACGGACACCTAACCTCTCCCCTCGATGCGTAGTCTAGTGACTTTTTAGCAACCTCGAGAAATGATTCAACACCCCTCAAAAATTCGACGGTGGGACGTCTCTTCTTATCAAGTCTTCCCTTATACATCCATTTTCGTTCAATTCTCTTCATTTTCTATGTTCAAAAAATATATATATAACAAATTAAAGTTTAATTTCCCTAACTTAATTTTGAACTTACTAAACAAAAATTTAATCACCATTTAACTTTAACTTAATTTCTCTAACTTAATTTCCATAACTGAATTTTCTCAATTTAATCACAAATACGTCAAAGTAAACCCAAATGTACCTTACGAAAATTAAACCCAAATCAAATGTCTTACTAATGTAGAATTGACCTTACAAAAATTAATCACCGAATTTAATCACAAATGTAATCACAATTTAATCCCAATTTGTGAAAACCCTAATTCATCAATTTAATCTCAATTAAACCGAACAAAACACAAAAATCCATGGTTTAGGTCACACAGAAACAGCTTAAACAGGTCAAATAAGGTCAAATTTTCGGATAGAGATATATAAACTCTGAAAGCACCACTAACACCTATTTTTGACCCCGATCACGATGGAAGTGGTTTCGAGAAAATTCGAGATTATTACGACACCTTTTGGTTCGTCCTAAGTAACACAAAACCTCACGGAAGGCCCTAGAGGTCATTCTAGCTCAATTCAACCAAATTCATCAAACCCTAATCAAAATTGAGATGGGCAAAACTAATCTACCTAATCAAATTTGGGCTAAACTAATCTACCTAATCGAAATTCAGACCTAAACAATATTAACTAGCAAACTACCAATAAAAAACGATAAAAATCAAAAATAAGAACTAATTATAATGAAGAAGAGCTAAGTAAAGTAAGAAAACATACCAAAAATTAGGAAGAAGGATGGAAAATGGAGGAGAGGAAGCGAGAATGGGTTCGGCGAGTGGAGTAGAGAGAAGGTAGAGAGTAGAAAAAAAAATTGAGAATGAATGGGGCGAAGGGGCTCGGGGAATATTTGAAGCGTGTCTGGCCAACGAGCGTCCGACAGTGGATGCCATATTCAACAAAACTGGCGTCCGACTGTGGACGCCATATTACCCTAAATGGCATCTGACAGTGGACGTCATTTAGTGGAATATGGCGTCCGCTTGTAGACGCCCGTCAGCCTGAATTTCTTCCTTCCCTACTTCTGTCGGACGCCAAGTTTGGCGTCTGACGGTCGACGCTCGTTTGTATTTTCAGACGCCATATAGGCGTTCATATGCCCAGGACGCCCACCAGGTGGACGCCCGGAGTTGGTTTTCTTGTAGTGATATTTTCTCTGCACAAATATGGTTGCTCACCATTAATGTCTTCTTAGTTCCTAAATCTACATGTATAAGTATTAAACTTATCATGCCGTGCCTCTTCTCTTTGTCTTCTCCGGCTTGTACTCATCTGTTAATGGTAGTCAGTAGTTGTTGCAGTTGGTATCACTACTAAAAACAGGTGAAATTGCGTCGGATACATTGCATCGGATAGTAACTCCGACGCAAGTATCGTAACTGTGTCGGTTTGCGTCGGCTAATCCGACGCAAATAACTTGCGTGGGATCAACCGACGCTATCCGCCTCCATGAAACAGGCGCCAATAATTTTGGGTTGGCGCCACTATGTTAAAGGGTTGCGTGGGATTAGCCGACCCAAATGGAAGGGTTTGCGTCGGCTAATCCCACGCAAAAGTGTTGACTCAGCGCTACCAGTCAACAGAAATAAATGCATTGCGTCGGATTAGCCGACGCAAAGTTGAATATTGCGCCTCGTTTGCGTCGGCTAATCCGACGCAGTATCTGTTAAAATAAAAAAAATCGACAAACAGACACAATCAACCAAACCCTATCTCTCTCTAAAACGCGAAACCCGGCGACCATCAACCCCACCCAGAACGCGCACCACCTCCGGCAAAACCTACCTCCGGCGACGACCCTTCCTCCGGCGACCACCGCCCCACCCAGATCCGGCAACAAATCGTTAATTCGACCCCCAACAACCAAACCCTAACCCCTTTTCCGGCGACCACCACCCTGCCCCTGCAGCCGGCGACCTCCCCCTCTTCCGGCGACTCCAGAATCCCCGGCAAACCCTCCCCTTTCCGGCGCACCCAAACCCGGCCCCCCAATCGACAAAACTCGTCGGCGCGCAGCTCCTCCAGTGACGATCTTTGCCGGCGAACCGAACCCCCCCGGCGTACTTAGCCCCGAAAAACCCTAACCCGACCCCCAAATATCAGGTAAGATAATTAGGGTTTAACTGTTTTGATTAGGTTAATTGTTACTTAAATAGATTAATTGTTGGTTAATTAGATTAATTAGGTTTATTATGTTCATTATTAGCATGTTGATTGTTTAAAGGTTATTGAGATTGTATGGTGATTAAGTTAGTATGTTAATTAGCTTAATTAGGTTAATTAGTTTCATAATTATGTTAATTACGTTAATTAGTATGTTAATTAGGTTAATTGGTATGTTAATTAGGTTAGCCTTCGTTTTATTGTTAGACGGAAATTGTTAATTATATTAATGGTTAATTATATTAACTAGTAATTATTGTTAGTGTGTTATTAGTGATTATTGTATTAGTGATTATTGTATTAGTGATTATTGTATTAGGTTAGAAATTGTGTTATTAGATTAGTAGTAGTAGAATGTAGTTTAAGGAATTAGTAGATTAGTATGTAGTAGTAGTAATATTAGTGTTAGTAGTAGTCATATAAGTGTTAGTAGTAGAACATTAGTAGTGCTAGTAGTAATAGTAGTAGTAGTGGTAGTAGTAATAACCTACTACTAATACTACTCATTAATGTACTACTAATACTACTACTAATCTACTACAACAAATCTACTAACACTACTACTACTACTCTTCTTCTTCTACTACACAACTACTAATCCACTACTACTACTAATTTTCTACTACTACTAATACTACTATTACTTTTCTTCTACTACTACTACTACTAATTTTTTTCTACTACTACTACTACTAGTTTTACTACATAAACAATACTAAAAAAAGGGAAATTCATTTTTGTTTTTTAAATTTCAGCAGTTAGTGGTGGTAATAACAGTAAATATAAGTTGTAATTTATTAAATTGTAATTGGAGGCTACTTTGGTAATCAATGAAATTCCTGGTTTACCCTAAACTAACTGACTCTACATTTTAACTTTGCGCAAACATATTTTGTAGACGTGATTATGACAGGTGGTAGTGGGATGGTGACGGGTAGCAATAGCCACAATGACGCCACCCATATGGAGGAGGACGTGCCTCTGCCTGAAGTCGAAGGTGTGGACGCTGTACAAGAAGCCGGGGCAAAGGTCTATGTTGCGACGCCTTCGAAGCCCTACCTATCACGGCGGAAAGTCCGTACTGCTACTTGGTGAGTTTAAGTTGTTTTAACCAGTTGTTTTCTATATTTTCACTCATTTATTTGCTTCCCATTATCATAAATTACTTGTGTAGGTGGGAGGACAAGACGTACTCTACTTATATGCGGGATTCCATAACCATGACCTACATGTCTACCCCTGGCGCATACCGTAGCTGGACGGAGGCGCCCCAAGAAGCTCGGGAAGCCATGTATATGCACTTCGCGGTAATTGCCTCGTCTGTCATTCTGGGGTTTTCGTTGCACAATTTATACATTAAAGTGTAACTAACGAATCATTTTTTTGACAAACAGAGGAGAGTGCGTATAGACTTGGGGTACGACCTCAGGTCGGACTACGAGAGTCGGATAAAGAAGAAAATAACCGACATATTTCAGAGAGCTGTTCCTAGGGGTGAGAAGGCAGAATGGATTCCTCAAGAGAAGTGGGAGGAACTGAAGAGGAACGCTGCCGACCCAAACTTCAAGAAGAAGTCGGCGGTTAAGTCGTCGAACAGGAGAGGTGGGCAAATTGACGGGGTGGCCAAACCCACCAGCTGCCTTGGGAGTAGGAGCACAGCAACAGTTTTCGCGCAAATGGTAAGTGCTTATAACACAAGTAATCAATTTGAGTATAATTCAATATATACTATTGGTAAAATAAATGTTGAAAGTCTTAACATTGTTCTATGAAGGGCCCAACTGCATCCCCGGTGCAGCTCTTGGAGAAGACGAAGAAGGGGAAGGATGGCAAGTGGATTGACCCCCGAGGACCGCAGATCGTTGTGAGTAGTAGTAATATTTTTCAAAAATATACTAGCCCAAAAAATTACGATGTGATAGTGTGTGTAGTTCTAAAGGTTCTAACGCTGTTTCATGTTGCTGTTTCAGGAGAACTATGAGAAAGCGGTGAAGGAGGCACGAGCTTCTGACCGGGCACCCAACACCTTGAAGATCTTCCACGATGTCACGGGAGGCTACAACCAGAAGAGAAGGTTCTGGGGGATAGGTAACGCGGCGAAAGATCTCTTTCGCCCATGCTTGAACCGTGGTAAGAAGCCGTCTGCGGACACGTACCTTCCTACCGCCGCCTCCCAGGAACGCACAGTTAACGCGCACATGGAGGACAAATTCTAGAGACAAGAAGAGCGCCTGCAGACGTTAGAAAAGAGGTGTGAGGAGCAGAACAGGTTTATTGAGATGATGAGGGAACGGTGGGCCATGGAGAACGAGAACTGCAGCGGGGGACCACATACTAGTAGACGAGATGACAACAACGACGATGGTCATCCCTTTGGGTCGGAGCGAATTGAGCCCCTTGCGTAGGTAGTTCATCTCTTTTACGTTACTTGCTTAGACTATGGTTTTGTATATATATTTCACCAACTCTTAGATGGAATTATGAACCCAGCACATGTTTTCTTTGTAATCTATTATCAGTTTCTATAATAGTACACTGGTTTAGATTTGTTGAGTTTTGTGAAATTCTGTGGAGAAGATATGTACGGGAGCTTTGATTGGAGTTATTGGGTGATTTTTGTGGCGGATGTGCTGCTGTAGTGGTTTGTTGTAGGAGTGGGGTGTGATTGCAGGTCGTTTACTTTCACGCATATGGGGAGCTGAAAACAAAGAAACGATGTAATTTTTTATCCAGCCTGCGTCGGATTAGCCGACGCAAAGGCGAATCCTCCAGCAACGTTGCGTCGGATTAGCCGACGCAATGTCGCCGGAGGATTTGCCTTTGCGTCGGCTAATCCGACGCAAAATGGGTTGCCGGAGAGCCTTTGCGTCGGCTAATCCGACGCAGAGATCAGTGACTGGGGCGTTGACCTCCAAAACACCGCATCAGATTAGCCGACGCGAAGCCGATGCAAATCTAATGCGTCGGACTAGCCGATGCAAAAAAAAATTGCGTCAAATTATAATGGCGGCCTTTTGCGTCGGCTATTCCGACGCAACAGACAATTTGCGTCGGATTTTGCCTATTTGCGTCGGATTTGTCCGACGCAATTCCAGCTTGATTTTTGTAGTGTATTATGGTCCTCGGTGGTGTTGTATGACTGTTATCTGTGTTATGTTGCGAATCTTTTCGTTAGATGTTGTCGGGGTGTCGTGCTACTGTCATTGTATTGTGGGTCTTGCGTGAGTCGTGATGGTTGCGTGGGTATGGGCTCTTGTTGTCTACGTCGTACAACTGTTGTCGTGTCGTGTTGTTGTGTCGTCATGGATTGTTGTTGGGGTTGTCGTCATGGCATTGTTATGGATGTCGTTGGACTGTTTTTGCTTCCATGGTGTGACTATTGTTGCTACGTATGGTCTCATGTTATAGCTTAGTGGGTCGAGTTGGTCTCACTTTTATAATTTAGTTAGGCCTGTGTCGGTTTCATTTTATAAGTTACTTAGGTTGGTGGCGATTTTACTTTATAATGTAATCACGTTAGAATCAATATTAATTTAAGTATATAATAATGTGTCATAACTAAGTCGGGTTAGGTGTCATTTTATTATTTAGCTATTTTAGGACCGATATTTTATTTTATTTTGCCAGCAGGGAAAACACGATGCATTACATAAGGTTGGGACTATAAAAGTCCTTATTACATCCATTATTGAAAATAAAAACAACATAAGGACCACAAATACATTGATAAACGGGAGTCGGACAATGGAAAAAGGCGGACTCTTCTTGATTGATGTTGCTAACCTCCGAACACTGCCAATGCAAAAGAGTTGCAGGGTGACAAGAACCAAGCGTACTTACGTTCTTGCGAAAAGGACGTAGAAAAAAAGGTGACAAGCAAGACGAAAAAGTTTGTCGTCGATGGAGATAAAACTCCTACACCTGGGTGATCGAACCCTTTGATCATAAGCACGACAATATAAGAAGCATATAAAGCATGTAACATACAGCCCCTCAACCAATTTCATATCCATAGTTGCAAAAACGCACCGTCTTCTGATGAACTCAACCCACACACGACGCAGAAGATATCCATTAGAGTTATACTAGTACTACTTAAACTTATTATTAGGAAAAAACTAAAAATAACAACTAAACAAGAGTTCATTGCGGGAGGTAGCCACCAGTACCCCAGCCACACCTCAGAACCCAGATCAACCATGAAAAGACAACCCAAACCCAAAACCGTTCAAAAACAGAAAGACCTACACCATTCATAACGGGAGAGACACCACCGTGACAACATTGTCCAGTAGAACGAAAGAAAAAGGAACCAATAGATGGACAAGACCCTCACAAACCCAGACCAATCAACCAATCAAGCCGACAAAAAATGACCAGACCAAGAAACCAACTCAAGACCGTACAAAATTGGGCAAATAAACATAAACAAAAAGGCCAACCAACCAGACAATCAAACAAACACCGTAGGGTGGGGGAAGGGGACGAGGGGAGGGGAGAACACACAAAAGCGCAAGTCGATGAAAGAGGGGCCAAACAGACCTCAACTAGGGAGGGGGAAACGGTCGCCGGAGGGCGGGGGAGTGGGACGAAGGGAGGGGGAAACGCCCCACAGCAAACCACCAGACAGTGGTCGACGACAAGATGGAGGGAGGAAGGGAGACGGCCGGACCGGATCGACGACGACGAACGGGTCTGGATCGGGAAAGCCAACACCAACAACAACCCAAAAGAACAAAAAAAAAAACCTACTGGACAACGGAGACGGAAGGGACCAAACCGACGACGAGATGGGGTAGGGGGACGAAGATGAACGGTAAGAGTGAGGGATGAACATATCAACCGGCCGGAGATAGGTCAGAAGACGGCCATATCTCCGGCCAGCAAGGAGATCGGTTGGTTGAAGGTGGTGGGGCGGCGGCAGCAGCAAAATTAGGATTAGGGTTTTACTGTTTTGAGTAGAGAGATGGGGGAACTTTTATTTAAGAGAGAGAGGGAGCGTTTTTTTTACTCCGTATGAAAGCTAAATGTATTTTAGGACCGATATTAACTTAATTATGAGTTTAATATTTTATTAGGATTGTACTTTGTAGAGTTCCGTGGTGATTTGTACTACTGATGCGGTGGTGACTTGCTGATTAGGTAAGGTTTAACTTTACTGTTATAATGGTATCTATTGGTTTGAAATATATGTTGAACATGAGTATATGATGAGATATTGGATGAGTTGGAATTATTGAGATTCTGATACTGAGTATGATATCAGAGGCTACAGCCTAGTTGGTGCCTGCGGGCCCAACGTGTGGATACTGTAGGTTACTAGAGGAGTAACCTAGTTTCAGTTGATCTCGAACCTGCCCGTTTATTCGCTTCCTTTGGGCTGCCCTTTGGAGGGATGTGCACATTAATGAATATGGGCCCCTGTTACTATTGTGGTTTATATTGTGGAAACCGAAATTGAAATTGAAATTGAGATCATTGAGATCTTGGTTATGGTATGGTACCCATGTATAAAGTTTTAACTTTTACACTAAGATTCAATCAAGTTTCTCTTTTTTTTTTTATCAATTTAGATAATCAATCACGCTTCCGAATTCAATTGTGAATTCTAATTCAACTGTCGATTACTTTTTTTTATTTTGATTAAATGTGATTATATATCAAAAAATTACGATGTACATCTCAATTGGATCCTTAACTAGGACCGGAGACAGTTTCCTTCCTTCATAACACAAATAAAAAAAACAAGCTTCATCAAATCAGCTATGAAACTCTACCACCCCAGGGCATGACCAGGCATCAAGGCCTGCACCCTCATCTTCACATCCCTCCTTGTGTTCGCAGCTACATTCTGATTATCATCTCATTAATCCTAGCATTATTCCTTTGCGGCCATATGTATTAATAGCTAGCTGCAAGTAGGACAATATTAATCTTCCAGTCTATTCCATCTTTGGCTTTCCCTATCAGGTCATTCAGACCCTTAACAGGTTCAAACCAGTCTTCAATTGTCAATTACTTATTTATGGAGTACTTAATTATTTTTTATAATTAAATGACGAGGATAAAACAGTAAAATGTCGTTAAGATTGAGTAAAAGCTCGTTAGGAAAAAGCACGACTCAAGATAAGGTAACCTCAGTGGCGTCTTAATAAATTTGGAGGCCCAGTTCGAGTCTCGAGTTTGAGGCCCTTATATAGATATATATATTTTATTTTATTTTTTCAACAGAAAATGCGGAATATAATTTTTTTAAATTGTTATTATTTTTTTTCGATTTATTTACACATTAATTGTACAAAATCATCACCGTACCTTATTTTAATTGTTTCAATGTGGGATAATTTTAATTTTGTAGTCTTATTAAGACTTTTTGAGTAATTTTAATTGTTTCAATGTGGGATGATTTTAATTTTGTAGTCTTATTAAAACTTTTTTAAACCCAAAATATTGTTGGTTGATGTTTAAGAAAAAAATTATAATTAGTCTTTTGTGTATAGTCTTAAGAACATTTTTAAGACTCAAAAGATTTTTGTTTGATAAAACTTTATAATTTTTCGGATGTGGATAGTTTTATGTAAGTTTCACCTTATTATAATGTTTCGATGTGAGATTATTTTAGTTAAGTTTGTAGTCTTATTAAGAGAGTTTTTAAGACTTAGAATTTTTTATTGATATTTAAGAACGAATGATTAGTCTTATTTATACTATAAAGTTTCATCACCTTATCATAACTTTTCGATGTGGGATGATTTATTTAAGTTTATAGTCTTCCATCAGCTCGTCAATTTTTTTTCAATGTGGGATAATTTACTTAAGCTTATAGTCTTAAAAGCTCTTTTTAAGTCTTGATTATTATAATACAAAGTATTGAATTTCATCACAATTTTCAATGTGGGATGATTTTAAGTTTGTAGTGTTGACGTGTTGTATATTAAAAGCTTTTTTAAGATTCAAAATTTTTTTTGTCGGTATTTAACCCATAGTAGTGTTGTATTTAAGCATTTAAAATATTCAACTTTTAGTATAAACATATGGATTATCTTATTATATATTTTGGATGAATGATTACTCTTATTTATACAATAATAAAAATTCACCTTATTATAATTTTTCGATGTGGGATAATTTTACTTAAATTTATTTAAGTTTAGATATATAGTCTAATTAAAAACTTTTATTCATAGACGGATGATTACACTTATTTATAATATATAGAATTTCATCAATCCATATTCATTTTTCGATGCGAGATAATTATACTTTAACTATATAGTCTTAGTCCTAGAATTGTTTTTTGTGTCAAAAGATTTTTGGTTAATATCTAAGAACGAAAGATTACATAGAATTCTATCACCTCGTTAAGAACTTTTTTAGGACGGATGATTAATCTTATTTATAATATAGAATTGAATCACCTCATCATAATTTGGAGAAATGACTACTTTTATTTATATAATAGAATTTCATCATAGAATTTAATCGTCTTGGTGTTTTAATGAAATGATGCGACCGAAGGGAGTATAATTTTTTAATGTGGGATATAATTTACTTAAGTTTATAGCCTTAAGAGTGTTTTAAGACTCAAAAGAGGATATAATTTTTCGATGTGAGATAATTTACTCAAATTTATAGTCTTAATAGGTCTTAATAGTTCCTTTAAGACTCAAAAGATTTTGATTGATATCTAAGAATCTAAGAACAAATAATTAGTCTTATTAAGAGATTTTTTAAGACTTAAAAGTTTTTTTTTATTGATATTTAATAATGAATGATTATTCTTATTTATAATATAAAATTTCATCATCTCGATGTCGGATAATTACTTAAGTTTATAGTCTTAGAAACTCTTTTTGAGATTCAAAATTCTTTTGGTAGATATCGAAGAACGAATTATTACTCTTTATTTATAATATAGAATTTTATTATCATATTGTAATATGTCGATGTTGGATAATTTTAAAACTGTTATATGTTATAAATTCATCACATAATGTGAAACAAATGATATGAAATTTATACTCTAATGAAAGCATTTTTTAACACGAATCTAATTATTTCATTTTTATAATTTATTTTACGATAATGTTTTAAAAAAAATGAACTCTAAAAGTTTTCACGTCAGAATTGTAAATAATCACATTAATATAATAGATTAAATATATATTGTAATAATAAAAAGATTATCTAATTGATTTTTTTTATTATTTATGATATTTTACTAATTTGAGGTTTGATTGTAAAATTGCATCCAACAAGGCAACAAGGTTTGAAGCCATGATCTTCCTTGAAGAGGAGTAGACTCAAACTACCGGACTACAAGCCACATGTGTAGACATTGTCTCATCATTTTGTATATAGAGTAACTTCTCAGAAATAGGATTATGAGGCCCAATAAATCTGGAGGGCCAGTTCACCTGCTCACCTTGAACCCCTCTATGAGCCGTCCCTGGGTAACCTATACAATAGTACTCCCCCGTTCTAATCAATTCCATACGTTTGCTTTCCTATACAATAGTACTCCCCCGTTCCAATCAATTCCATACATTTGTTTTTTCACACTTGTCAGATGTACGTTTTCTTTTGTTCATATCTTTAGTTAATTATTTCCAAAAATTATATTGTAAAAATTTGATATTCATACTGCATTCGATTAGACAATTTAAACAAGATCTTTGAAAATTCTTCTCATGAATAATATTAAAATAAAAAACAAATGTATGAAATTGATTGGAACGAAGTGAGAGTAAAATATATATTCCGTACTAGTTTACTACTCATAAAGTTAAGCAGCAGAGCAGCAAAAATGCAAAATGAAGTAAAACCCCGATCTGATAATAAAAAATCATCAAAAGAAGCAAAAACCCAGTAGAGTAGAAGTTAGGAAGCTGGAATCCAGAATAGATCTATCTATCTAACTATCTATCTGGGTAAAAGCATTAAAAAGTAAAGTGGAATGATGGGATCTTCATCTTCATCTTCATCTTCTGGTCGGTGGTGTTTGGTGATGTTCGCAGTGATGTCGGCGTTGTGCGTATCGGGGCCGGCCCTTTACTGGAAGTTTCACAGAAGCATTCCTCACTTCACTTGCCCTCCTTGCTCCTGTCACTGCCCTCCTCCTCCTTCTCTTCTTCGCTTCGCCCCCGGTTCGTCTTTTCTTTTCTTTTCTTTTTCCCCAATTACTTCTTTTATCTTCAGATCACCACTTGAGTAATCTTTCGTTTTTGTTTTTGCTGCAGGATTGCTGAACTTGACTACTACAGGTAAGGAGTAAGGACATTGATTTATTGATTGTTTGGTGGAAATCATGGTGTTTAAAATGAAAGAATGAATTGCAATTGCAGATTGTGGGGGAAATGATCCAGAAGTGAAGCAGGAGATGGGGAAAGAGTTTGTGGATCTGTTGACGGAAGAGTTGAAGCTGCAAAAGGGTGTGAGCTCGGAACATGCTCAACATATGAATGCCACTTTGAGTGATGCCAGAAGAGTGGCTTCCCAGTACCAGAGGGAGGCCGATAAATGCGTGGCCGCAACTGAAACCTGCGAGGGAGCCAGGGAGCGGTCCGAGGCTCTTTTGAGGAACGAGATCAAGCTTACTCTCTTGTGGGAGCAAAGAGCTCGTCATTTGGGATGGCACCCCGAATCATTATGAACAATCCATTATTCCCTTCCCATCCATCGCTACTCTTTTCTTCTTGTAATCTTATCCACATTTCTCACTTTGTGTTACACTATTCAGAAATATATATGACTACTGTCTTATACAGCTTCTTCTGATTTGGACAAGAATCCATGTTTCATTATTCTCCATCACTTTGGATCAATTACAATTATAAAGAGTTGTACTCTAGGATTATTATCGTACCAGTGAATAGTTTTATGGACATTCTGGAATGCATGCGAAAATGATTAAATTGATAGTATAGTCAGAAACACATTTGGCAAGTCAAAAGCCTGTCTGCGAAATGCACAATCAGTTGGCGATAAGGTTTGCGCATTGCAGCCACCTTTCCAACCTTGACGGACATCACATGAGATCGACACAGGTGATCAAGTGGCCTAGTCCGTTCCCTCACAGCCTAAAATACTACTGTAGAATCCAAAATATGATTCGACTGTGGAGTCTACTAGCAACCCATATACTCTCACTTTGGAATCTAATAAGAATAATCGAAGACTTGTTGAGCTAATATAGTACTCTGTATTACACTATTCATTAAATGTCATGTAATGTACAACCCTATAAATACACATGCCCATATACAAGAAGAAAGGCCAAAATCATTCTTAACCTACAACGAAAGCACAAACTAAAGCAAAACAATAAGAAGAAAAAGAGAGGCTATACCTAAGGCCGTATAAGTGAAGTAACTAATTTGTCCTGTCATTTGCTATAAATATATACGACAGGGCATGGCAATCTATTTGAAGAAAAAAATAGTATAAGAAGAATGATAATTTATGTTGGGGTATCCGTATGTCACATCAACAGCAGAGTCCCCAGCATTACGACGACAACAGTTAGTACTGTGGACAGACGAGGTATCTTCACGGAGACACCGCTGCTTAGCTGTCCGGTGTTGACGTATGTGTTCGAATTTGAGCCTGTACTTGTCGAAACATTCACCGATAGAGAACCTAGAAAAACAGACAGCATATAATGAGAAAAACATTGAACAAAAGGTCTCCTAAAATGGGGTCATTTCACGGTCTCATTCTGCCTGGTAAGTGCTAACCAGTTATGCCGTTCCAAGGACCGGCAAGAGACTCATCTTGTTTCACTCTTTTTATTTGTTAACGTCAAATCAATGGCGAGAGGGAATCAAAGGTGAGAATAAACTTACAATCATAGTTGACCCATCCAACACGCTGATTGGCCAAGTCATAAACCACTGCTTTGTCTTTTAAAACAAGATCTGCATTAAGGACAGAGAAAGACACATAAGACATCAGAATGCGGGGAACATGAAAATCAGCCCTCATGGTAAAGATCAAGGAAATGGTTATGCGCTATTAAAGAGGGATTACCTCCTAAAATAGTCATTTTCTGCCCATCAATCTTCTGAAATCCCATACACCAAACTGCAGCTCCCGCCTGTTACCAGCAATTACCATAAATAAAATCAAGAGATTGAGTTAACTGCAATTGAAAACAAAATGTAACAAGATATGTCATTTTATTCTTCTCTGGTAGAACTACCAGGATATATTGTACTCGAGTGTTCTATTTGGTTATTTTCAAGGAATTTGATCTGTTATATTGTTTTAACTAAACGCGAACGAGTATTAAGAGGTTGTTACTTGCGGCTGAGAGACTGGAGTACAATAGTTTACAAGTGAAAAGCAGTCATTGAATACAAAACCTAGTCATTACCTGTTAATATGTGATAGTTATAGCCTATGTGGCTATGTTACACACGGACTCTTTGTGTTGCACCTTGACTCTTTGTATTAATAGTGAATATGCGACGTTGACAAACTTTGGACACTTCCATTTAAGCCAAAACAACTAGTCCAGTACAACACATGGAGAGGCTCCCAAAACCAAACCCGAGTAACATAGCGTAGGTGATAATGGACTAATGGAGAGTATTGAAGCTCACTCCAAAACAGAAGTCGAGTAATGGATGAAGTAAACTTACAATAGAGTTCTGCTCCAATAGATAATCTTGTGGTCTCAGAACCATTGACGCACCACCCGCAAAATTTAAGCTAACTTGAGGGAATACATCATTAACACTGTACATTTTAGGACACAGTCACAAACATAACTGCATGAGAAACTTGTACCCATTGATACAATGTATGGGAGACATTATTAGTGTAAAAGACGTGTAAGGAAAACCTGGATGTTATCAAATAGCATGAGTTTCCCCTTGAGAGTAAAGGACGTACTGACTGAGAAACAGCTGTCGATATCTGCAAAAAAAAACATTTTATTTCCTTATTAAGATACCCGGAGATGAGAAGGACTAGCCTTGTCAGCATCTAAAAGAAAACTACGAAGTACTTGATTTTGATGGGAAGCATCAAACCAATACTCCCTCCATCTCATTCATTTGTTGTCATTTTATATTCATTGTGAGGATTATTTTAATCAAAGGACAACAAATGAATAAAACGGAGGGAGTAATTGTTATTCAATTACTGGGGTTTGAGGTTTAGACTGTTTTGGACAGTTTATGTTCCTGAGGGGTTTCAAACCCACATAATGAGTACTGTATCACCCCTGGATAACTTTTTCAAGCTGAGCTAGTTAATACGAATATCTGCTATTTGCACAACCAGTACAATTGAAGCTTACCGCATTCACAAACGGATCATAAGCTGCTTCGGCAAGATAAGCCAAGGTCGTCCCAGAGTCAATTATGGTCCCAGTGTCAGTAGATGTAGTAAATACCGAAGCATCTATGGGAAGTGTTTCACTGTTGATAGATATACTCTCTAGATTCAAATTGTAGTGTGGCCTGCAAGTTCATAGTAACAAAATCGTCGGGAAATCTCTGAGTATACACGTTAGAACTGACCAAATGATAATAAAAAGTAATCAATATCCAGGTAAGCTCGTTCTGTTTATACAAGTACAAGGTAAAATACTACTGT
Organism: Agrostemma githago; assembly: GCA_958450325.1. NCBI lineage: Eukaryota > Viridiplantae > Streptophyta > Magnoliopsida > Caryophyllales > Caryophyllaceae > Agrostemma > Agrostemma githago. The sequence continues at coordinate 9,686,539 of OY288253.1, forward strand.
ACCACCCAGGCTCCCATTCTTGGAGATCATACCATACCATTACTTTTTGAATGTAAGGAATAAAAGTAGTTGTGGGGTATGTGAAGGTTATATGGATCATTTAAGAAATTTATTTTTGTCATTTAAGGAAATGGTATGAATCAAAAGAATGAGAGGGAGTACATAATTGCCTTGTTGCTAGATAGCTAGATCTGATAAAAAAAAAATGACCCCGATCCGACATAAACCGATAAGAAACCCTTGGTATGCTCGAAAGTCGAACCCCCTATCGAACCTATAAGAAACAACGCATCCTGAAAATTGGCCTATCTGAAATGACCAACAAACGACCGATAATGACTAACCTAAACAAAGAATATTTATATACACAAGGTGAAACAACTCAAAATTCAACCGACCACCCTGCTGATTCGAAAACCACCCGAGCCCACCACTTAGCCTGAACTGAGCCTAAATGACCCGTTTGACAGGTCTACTGGTGACTTGTAGCTCAACGGTGTACTATAAATCCATGCATGAGGTACTTTCAACTGAATTTCTTACGAGATATGCACTATAGGATCAAATCTGATTGAAATAAGTGTCAGCTCTTTAGTAATGTCTAATATCATAGGTATCTCATTAGGCTAAGATGATGAGCCCAGCTCATAAATATGGAGTACTCCATATTTACTTGGTGAGAGGGACCGAAAAGAAAAAACAGAGAGTGGGGGCGTGGGGCGATTGTCGAATGTACTAAAATCTTAAAATTGCAAATAAATAAATAAGATTGGAATCTTAATAGGGTGACTGTTCTAGAATTTTCAGACATGAGCACTTCTTCAGGCCAAGAAAAGGAAGAGAGAGAGAAGAGTGTTTAATAAAAGAGAATCTGAGCACAAGGGTGAGATTTAGACTTTATCATTTGCTTCACTGGGAAACATCAGGCTCTCTTTACTCTACCCCTTTATCCATCAAAACCCTTATCCTAATCTTCAGAACCAGAGTATAAATACCACGATTAATATATATTTAAACCCATTATAAATTATGCTCAAATTACGGTTGACTTTATTCCAAATTTGAACTACAGACTAATAGACTTATTAGACTATGCTTTGAAATTTGGTCAAGACCAACGTATATAGGCAACCATTTTGGACATCTGATAAACCTCAATTTGACTTTGGATAGTAAATATTAGGAGAAATAAAGGATCCCACATATATTTTTAAGGAGCATTTTAAAGTCCATATTGTATCAAAAAGAATTTTTGTAAGTCCGAGGATAAACTAAAAATGAAGTGAGTTTGCGTTGACTCTTAAAAATTAAAATACTATAATGATATTATGTTGATATTAAGAATAATTAACTAGAGTTCAAGTGAAAAAAAAAATTCTAATGTTCATTCTACAGGCAGACTGTACCATCAGAACCCAGACTAGTTACTTTTACTAAACAGCTATGTAGGGAGTGTTACGTAATAAAATGATGAAAGACATAAAAATGAGTTTAAGATGCTCAACAACATGATAAGCTAAATGGAACTTAACTGCCAACAACAACAAAAAAAACACTACGTAATGGCTTAAAGAAGAAAGGAACATACTGTGATGGCATAAGAGGAGTGTAGACCATGTGAGGCTCCACAATGCTCCCAAGAACAAGTATTCCACCACCATTTTCATCCCCCCTCAAGCAGTGTGAAAATGCTGCAGGTGCAACTCCTTGTGATGATAACTGAGTGACAACAGACATTGCCTGCTGTCCGAATCCAAAAATCCCGTCAACTGCTCTATCCGTCTTTGTCAAGTCACCAGTTTGAGTAACACTACAACTGTCCCATAGTAAATCAATAAGCTACCTTAGAGAACGCCAAAAATGAACAAAAAGAACTATGACCATAGAAATAAAGTCTCCCCGGTGCCTACAAGATAGCTGGACCGGTTGTACACAATGTTACCTAACCAGTAACAGCAACAATACTCTACTGCCTAAGGGCTGCCGCAGATTGGGGGTTATATGGGTTCACAAAAGCAGTTTAGTGAGGTATTTTGCTTTATTGCATCAAAATGGGTGCACCTCCACGGAATTGGAATATCCAATCTTTCAATACCTCGTTCAAAAGGCAGCAGAAACTGTTACCATAAGCAGCTCACTCTAAACTAGGAATGATGCCTTTACCTCCATGGAAGATTAAAAACCATTTTAATTGGAACATAACACCCTTGTTCAAATCAATAGAATGACAAGTCAAGTTACAAATGGAAATGGATGAAGTAATTCTTACCCAAAGATGACTTTGGCAGAGCTGTTAGATATTGTAGTTCCACCAACAATAGTTGTTAGGCGCAGCATATCAGAGACATAATAGCCCTCGGTTCCACTACCATCCCCATACTGGAATTGGTAGGCACAGTTGTTAGAGTTATCGCAGAGAGCATCAGCAAACGGTGCTGCCATACTGCATCGTTTGTCCGAGCAAGAAATAACAGAAGCTGATGAGGAGCTGGAAGGGTTGAAAGCGCTGAGTTGAACATCCTGTGTAATTACTCCATCATCAGAAATAGGAGATCGAGGGAATACGTACCAATTCATCATACATTCTAACGTTAGCAATCTTTGTTTCAAGAATGACTGTTTTTTCGCCGACAAAGTTGAACAAATGAAAGAGAAAGATGAACGGTTCTAAGAAGACAAGAGTGACTATACTTGAAGACCAGTAGTGGATGGACAACCAGTGCATCCCCTGCAACCAACCCACAAGACATCACTTCCGGTATCAATCTGCACATTGAATTGTTGGGGTGGACTGCCTAGTTGCACCTGTGTATAATACAGCCTATAATCACAATATCAATCCAATTTAAAAATTAGTCACCACATCACATCTTTGACACTCAATTTAGGGTTATTATATTATTGAAATTTGAAATCCAGTCATAAAGGCGTGGATGGAAATTACAGAAGAAACTTCTCAAAATAAAAGCAATGAACTTTGAAGCAGGGAATGGATTAAAGCTACAGAATAATTGGATAGTAGTAGCTTTATTAGTTATTTTAAAAAAAGTTCAAGTTACTAAATACTTTAATGTTTTCACATTTGTCAGGTAGTGATACTGTTCTTCTCTTGTTTAACGAAGAAAACACCTAATCGCATTACTTCCGTTTTAAACATTAGGCTAAGACATCTACGGTAGGTAGTGATGCTGTTGATGAACTAAATTCAATGAGTCACACAAATCATCGTCATCCACAAAATACAAGTGGCCATATAACGTGAGCAATTAACTTATAACCCATAGAAAACAGTAGACCAAGAATCAAACAAATTGTGGCAACTACCTATGAAATCATTAATCACTTCGACTCATATTATGAATTAATTATGCAGGCCGAAATTGCAATGAAACAGAAACAGAAACAGAAGAACATAAAGCATGCGGCTCAAACACCCAGATCACATATCATCATCTAAATAACAACAAGAAAAACCCAGTTTATATATATGCAATCAAACAAAATTGAGAAAAGGAAGAAGAAAGATCACCCAACACGGTAAGGATTAAAAGTGCCAGAAACAGGGAAATCTATGACGCCATTGATGGACTGCAGTAGGCGGCCATGGCGAGCTCGGTCATGCGCTCTGAGTTGACTCAGTCCAACTCGATCTTTTAAGGAAATGGAGCGTTGAAGAGTCAAAGTTGTTGGAAATGAAGTGCCAATAACGACGTCGGATAAGATCACCACCCAGATGAATAAACTTGCTGCTACAGCAGTAGTAGTATATAATTTCTTCATCTTAAATTCCAAATCCAAAATTTAATACTCGTAATTCAGTTTGTTGTACTTTATTCTCTCCCTTGATGAATTGAATTTGACAGCTCACCAAACAACAACTATAGAACCAACAAGTAGAATAGAAGAAGAAGAAGAATATTTGGGAAGAATTAAGAAATGAGTAGAGAATTATGGGGTGTAATTAATTAAGAATAGTTTGGGATTAAAATAAAAAAGGGTTTTTGAAAAAAAAAAAAAGATTAAATCCTTGAATTTTGTAGAGTGGGATTAAATGCAATTAAGTTAGGGAGTAGGGTGGTTTAGTGAGAGAGATTTTAGAGAGAGAAAGGTTAAGGAGAAGAGAAGGAGAGGATGAAGAATGGATTTGAGATTTATATACTCTATGTTTTTCCGTACTTACCAGTTACCCTCCTCACACGTTTTTACATTTCAGTTTCTACTCCCTGCTCTATTGGTTTTCCAAATATCTATCCCCTGGACACGTGTTAATAAATTAATTAAATTATCATTTTATATTAATACTTTCTCCGTCCTTTTTAATACTTCCTCCATTTTAATCATTTGTATACATTTTTTTTACACTATTTATAAGTAATACTCCCTCCGATTCTTTAGACTCGCAACATATTCCACATTTGACAAATTCATTAGGTTTGTAACATTTCTATAATAGGTAGGTTTTTGTTTGTGTAAACTTTTTACTTTATTGGTGAGACCCACCATCTCTACTCACAACCTTATTATTTGTGCAAATAGTAAACGTTGCGAATCTAAAGAATCAGAGGGAGTAAGAATCTTCATGATAGTCATATGAGATTTTGTTTAAATCGTCTAATAAAATACATTATGAATATCAAATTTTTATAATTTTTAGTAACACGTAACTAAAGATATAGACAAAAAAAACGAGTATCGACGTACGTGCATAACGCAAACGTATACAAATGGTTGGAACGAAGGGAGTAGTCTATTATGTTTGAAGTCCTCCTCACGTAATAAAGAAATAAAAAAATTGATAAAAAAATGGAGGGAGTAACGAGGTTAAAAAGGATTATCTTCTCACTTTTCATTATTTAGTCATCATAACAAAAGGTAAACAAATGAACTCACAAAGAGACTAGACTAATCTCTAATCTCACCGAATTGTAATGTAGATATTGTGTTAACAAAATTTTAGAAACTGTGAAATAATAGGAGTACTAGTTTCTTAGGTCAGTTTAACTACAACTACAAAAATTCGCCCATATATGTGACTATGGAGTACTCCGTGATATACTTCGCTAATACACGACTATCTCTTCTTAGTTTTTGTGTTATGGAGAGAGGATAATTCTTTCTGTAACTATTTATGTGTTATTTATACTTATTTTATTATTAAACATCACTCAAAATAACTATTCGTATTTGTGATTATATACTTGTTTTTAAAACAAGTCTACCCCTTATGGTGTAAATTGTTACTCGTACTATTTTTACTACTAGTATACTCTTCCACATCAAACAAACCTATTTTTATTATTTTGGGTACGATTGTTACGTCAATTTGTAATTGATCCCAAAATAAGTTTGATGAGATACCGTCTCTTGATGGACCTAGTTACTCATACCGTACAGCTGAGGATAAATTTTCCGCAAAATAACTGAAATTCCGTCATATGTATTAATAGTATTATCGAACCTTCAATATCGCGGTCGAAGTAAGGATGATCTTGCTCACTTGAGCTTACATTTTTTCCGGGTAAACATTTTCTCATCACGGAGTATTATTCCCTCTGATTTTTACAATTTATAACATTTAATTATAATAATAATTCTCACATATCTTAAAAAAATTTAACAATCTTAAAGAATTAGAGGGGTAATATTAGTCATTCAGTGGAAAGTTGAATTTGACTAATGTACGGGTAATGGTCCAATGGAGTTATGTCATGAAGAAGGTTCTACCTGAGTTTTTGCTTGTGAAGAATTATTTGGGCGTATTTTTTTTACACATGTTTGATGTCTGGCTTACGATTGGTAGGTTCCTTGCACCTTCATTATTTCAATTACGAGTACGTGACGTGTATACATACATACGGTTATGCCTAATTTCAGTCTTAGTCCTTGGATCGACGGTTTAGACAAAAATTCTTTGAATATTGATCCCAACCTTCATTAATTTGCTTTTGTATTTATTATCAACATTATTTATTTATTCAGTAACTCTCATGTGAGACCGTCTGACAATAATTTTATCGTGAGACCTCTCACATGGGCACATAGGGGTGGTTACAAATTTTTGTAACCACCTCTTATATGAGAGGTCTCACGATAAATTATCGTGAGACGGTCTCATACAAGTTTTTGTGTTATTTTTATCAATATTAAGAATAAATATTAGGTTATTTAACAGGAATAATACCAACTTTAAGTGGTATTCCATAAATAAAATAAACTTTAGTTAATATGAGAATAAAACCATGTATGAGACATATTATAATGAAATTGTCTTTTAAATGACGGGATGAAGTCGGTTTTTGTGGGTCCCATACTATTAATTAACACACATCTTCATCTTCTTCATTCCTACAACAAACTCGATTTTCTCCTAAACCAAATTCTCTCCTAAATCCTAATTTCTCCAAATACATGGGTGACCCATCAAATTCATGTTTTTCGAATTCATTGGACACTAAAACCCCTAAATTAAACTCAGAATAAGAAAACCCCAAATTAGAAAATGATGTTAAGTAAATAATGATTGATATTTTATGAAACTTGATTACAGAAGTTACAACCTAGATGTATAAATACAAGAGTTACAAAATCATCCTAAATAAGGAATTAAGAAGTATGAATGAATGTAGACTAAACTAGGATATAATATAAGATATTACAGAATATGCAAAGATTGGAAACAAAATAAGATCAGAATAATATCTATGAAATAATATCTACGGGATATCAGGAGATATCCTTAACATGCTCCCGCAAGACGGACGATCCTCCAAAAAGTCCGATCTTGGTAACTAATTCGACAAACCGGGCACGTGGCAAGGGTTTGGTGAGCGAGTCTGCCAGTTGATCGTCACCTGCGATGTGCTGAACTCGAAGAGCGCCGTTGGTGACTAATTCCCGAACAAAGTGGAAAGCTAGGGCCAAGTGTTTCATTCTAGAATGAAAAACGGGGTTGGCTGAGTAGTTTGTGGCGCTTAGGTTGTCACAATAAATTATTGGTGTGGTGATGGTAGGAAAATGCATTTCAGTGAGTAGGTTTTTCAGCCATAGAAGCTCGGATGCGGTGGTTGCTACGGCGCGGAACTCAGCTTCGGTAGAATTGAGACACGGCGGATTGCTTCTTGGATGACCAGGATAATGGGTTCCGCCCAAGATAGGTAATAAAACCTGTGGTTGACCGGTAATTGTCCCGGTCTCCAGCTAAGTTTGCGTCGCTATAGGCGTGCAGACTGTTGGGAGAGTTACGGTGTAGCAATAGGCCGACTTGGGTAGTGCCTTGGAGATATCGTAATAGTCTCTTTAGGGTCGTCCAGTGAAGGTCAGTTGGGTGTTGCATAAATTGGGTCAGTCTATTGACGGTGAAGGCCAAGTCAGGTCTGGTGAAGGAAAGATACTGGAGACTACCAATAATGGCTCGATAGTCCAATTCGTTTGTTATTGGAGATGTGTCATCCTTGTGAAGTGGGGGGAAACAGTGCCATTGGTGTGTTGGCGGGTTTTGCCTCAAGCATGTGGTGACGGTGCAATAAGTCATGTATATATTTTGATTGTGTGAGTAGTAATCCCGATTTGGTGGGTGTGACTTCGACCCCTAAAAAATAAGACAATGCACCACGATCTTTGAGTGCAAATCGGGATGATAATTTTGACACAAACGACGCAACAATATTCGGATTGGGACCGGTTATTATTATGTCATCTACATATACTGGTAAATAAATTATGTTGTGTTGTGTCGTGGTGATGAATAGGGACGGGTCAGCAATTGACCCTACGAACCCGTTGGCGAGAAGGTATTGCTTGAGGGTGGTATACCAAGCTCGCGGGGCTTGTTTAAGGCCGTAAATGGCCTTGGTGAGTTTACAAACGTGGGAGGGATTGTGGGAGTCCACAAACCCGGGTGGTTGTGACATATAAACGGTTTCAGTGAGGTTGCCTTGTAAGAAGGCATTATTTATGTCTAATTGACGTAAATTCCAGCCATTGGTGAGAGCTAAGAGAAGGATTCGGACTGTGGTGGGTTTAACAACAGGGCTGAAGGTGTCATAGTAATCAATACCGGGTCGTTGAAGAAAACCTTTGGCAACCAGTCGAGCCTTATACCTGTCGATAGTGTTGTCGGGCTTGTACTTAATTCGGTATATCCACTTGCAGCTAATGACATTGAACTCGGATTTTCGTGGAACGAGAGTCCACGTTTTGTTGTCACACAAGGCATTGTATTCGGTTATCATGGCCTCCTTCCATTTCGGGATGGCAAGGGCTTGTTTTGTAGTATGGGGAAGTTGGGAGGGGGGGGGGGGTGAGGGAAGCTAGATTGACATATTTGGGGTTGGGCTTCCTTATGTTGTTGGATAATCGAGTCGTGGGTCGGTTTTGTGGTGGGTCGGGTAGGGGCGGTTGGTTCGTGGTCGTGGGTGGAGTGGGCACGGGCGGTTGGGTTGTGGGCGAAGTGGGCAGGTTTGGTGAGGCGTCGGGTTCAGGGTGTCGGGGGGCTGTTTTGGGTGTCACGGGGGTGGGTTCGGGTGTCACGGAGGTGGGTTCGGGTGTCACGGGGTTATGTGGGGTGTGAGATGAGGAGTGGGTGGGAATGGTTTGATGAAACCACTGTATGGGTGCACTATTTGTGGAAGAGTGTGTTGGGTTGAGATCCGGGAATGGAAAGCAGTTTTCTATGAACTTGACATGACGTGAGACATAAATTTTATGAGTTGTGGGATCGAGACAATAGTAGGCACTTTGGGTTGGTGAGTAACCTACAAAGACACATGAGGTGGATTTGGGTTGAAGTTTGTTAGTGGTGTAGGGGCGGAGCCAAGGGTAACATAGGCAACCAAAACTTCTAAGTTTGGTGTAGTTTGGGTGAGTACCAAAAAGAGCAAGGTAAGGGGAGGAGTTTTTGAGGGTCGGGGTTGGTAATCGGTTAATTAGGTAGGTGGCGATGGAGAAGGCATGGGTCCAAAACGATGTAGGTAGACAGGCGTGAGTGAGAAGGGCTAGCCCGGTTTCAACTATGTGTCGGTGACGACGTTCGGCGTACCCATTTAACTCGGGTGTGTGAGGTGGGGTGGTAAGGTGTCCTATGCCATGATTAGCTAAAGAGTGAGACATTTTAATGTATTCACCACCATTATCGGAATAAATTTGACGAATAGGTTTATTAAAAAGTTTTTCCACTAGAAGTTTAAAACGAGTAAAAATTGTGGTGGAGTCGGATTTGTTCTTAAGAGGGTATAGCCAAATATACTTAGTGAAGTGGTCAACAAAAATAATATAATACTTAAAATTGTCATAAGAAATAATTGGTGAGGACCAAACATCGGTGAAGACAAGTTCAAGAGGGTTTTTAGTAACTATCGTGGAAATAGAAAAATCGAGCTTGTGGCTCTTGTGCACGTTGCATGGGTTACAAGTATCCGACGCAAGATTATTAGATGCAAAATTAAAAATAGTACGTAAATAATTAAAAATCTTGATTGACGGGTGTCCAAGACGATGCCAATCCGGTGTAGTAGTAGTAGAAGTGTGCGCGGTGGGTGACGGAGGTAGCCATTCATAGGCGCCTCCATTAGGTCTTCCGCGAATAAGAATCCGACTCGTTTTGGAATCCTTTATGAGAAAAAAAATCATCAGAAAATTCAAAAACAGTATTATTATCTTGACAAAATTGTGAGACGGATAAAATATTGCGAGAGATGGTGGGAACACAAAAAACGTTAGTGAATTTAAAAGAGGATTGAGAAGAGTGAGGCATAAGAAATGAACCAATATGAGTAATGGGAAGCGCCGAGCCGTCGCCTATCACAAGTTCGTCACTACCGTCATAGGGTGCGTGAAGGGCGAGATTGGAGAGATCTTTGGTGACATGGTGTGTGGCCCCGGTGTCGAGAAGCCAAGGTTGGTCGGTGGTGGGTTGGTGAGTAGTGGCCAAGTTGACTTGGGGTGGGCGAGAGGTGCGTGGGTTCGGGTCGATGTTGGGTCGCGGTGAGGGTAGGGTTCGGAAGGTAACACCGGGAAAATCCCGTACGAAGCGACGACACTTAGGAACAACGTGGCCGATGTAGTTGCAGTATTGACAACGACCTTTAAAGGGGGCAGTTTGGTTATTCGAGTTGAAAGTTGTGGCGGGTGGGTTGCGGTTTGGTCCGGATTGGGTTCGGGGTGTGGGGCGGTATTGGGCCACGTGGGTCGTGGCTGGGAAGGGTTCGGGAATGGTGGGTTTGTTGACGGTACGGTCGTAATTGAGGAGTTTTTCGTGAAGGTTGTCAAAAGATATGGGTTCATCTCGAGCATTGACGGAGTCAATGAAGGATTTGTAGATGATGGGGTCAAGGCCTCGTAAGACTTTGGCAGTGACATCTTCAGGGTCCATGGGTTTGCCGAGAACGGCAAGTTTGTCAGTACAGGTTTTAATAGACTGTAAGTACTCGGAAACGGTTGTGGTGGTGGTCTTGGTAATTGAGTCAAGGCGATCTTTGACTTGAAGAATGTGTCCCCGGGAGGGATTTGCGTAGGTTTTGGCCAAAGATGTCCAAACCTCGCGAGATGTTGCAAGTCGCGTGACAAGTGCTCCGGTGTCAGAGGTGAGGGAACTTAGGAGGGCGCCTTTTACGAATTGGTCTTGACGTTTCCACGTCATGTATGCAGGGTTGGGGATTTCGGGTGGTGAGACGGTGTTTTTCGGGTCCGCGGCGAGTTTGTGGTTGAGATCGGGTATAGTGATTGACGGGCATGGGTGAGTGCCATCCAGAAATTTTAGGAGGTCATAGCCGAATAGTATTGCTTCGACTTGGGTTTGCCATTGCATATATGTAAGTGGGGTGAGTTTGTCAATCATGGAGAGATTGACGATGAAGAGAGGAACGCTAGGTTCATAGGTGTTGGAAATTTGGTTAGTTGACATTGTTATGGATGTGTATGGATCACTTAAGCTCTGATACCATGTTAAGTAAATAATGATTGATATTTTATGAAACTTGAAATAATATCTACGGGATATCAGGAGATATCCTTATTAACAAAGGAAACCCAGAAAAATCGATTTGGGGAAATGAAAACAATACTCAACATTGACATTGTCGACGCAAAAGATTGATGAATGAACTTCTGTACAACTATATATAACCCCTGAAAATGAATTTTCGACAACAATAATGGTAATTATAAAGACGGACGTAGTTGACACTTGATAAACAAACAAAAGTTTCGAAAAAAAATTTACTTTCGACAAGATGAGTTGAGGAGGAAGCTAAGAAGATGAAGTGATGAATTGAGGAAGCAAAAGATGAATTGAGGAAGAAGATGAAGTTTGAAGTTAAAAAATTGAAAATTAATGAAGTGTGGGGTTACTGAAGTTAATGAAGTTGAAAATTGTATTAGTGAAATATTGACTGACGTAGGCGGTAGCAGGTAAGACTATTCCATTTCTGTATAATAGGTTTCATAAATGGTTTTATTGCCGTATTAATTAAAGTTGGTTTTATTTATGTAATACATCCATAGTTGGTATTATTTTTGTTAAATGACCATAAATATTATTTTAATTAAAGATAAATAATTAAGCATTAGGAATAAACATTATTTTTACGTTAATATTTTTATTATGTATTAACTAATTCCAATTATCTTTGATAACCTAGCTTCATATTGATTTCAAACAACTGTGAACGGTAAGAGTAGATTTTTAATATGAATATCTTAACTTTATAGAACTATACAAAAGAATTGAATAAGAGAGCCAGAGAGGAGTCTAGACATTAGTTTGTCCCTCCTCCTAGTATGTTTTTATAAATTATTTGTGCAACAAATGTAATTATATTTTTGTATTTAATTTGTAAAGTTAAATTATCACCCCACATATACGATGTTTCATTTTATACAAATTATAGTGTATAACTGTTTTATCCTATGACAGAGGTAAACTTTGTTACTCCGTATAACTTATGGTGACCATTTTGGTTAGCTAAAGTGATTAATTTTTCCCATAAATTGCAAATTTCTATCTGTGTCGCATTGTATAACTATTGTACACTAGAATTATACATATGTTGTACGGAGTACTTCATAGTCTTTATCGTGAGTTCGTGATAATGTATCAAACTAATTCAAACAAAAATAATGTAAATATACACTCGTTGTTCATTCATATTCCCCTTCTTACCCTTTATATCATTACAAAATTCAGACAAAAATAATGTCAATATCCACTCGTTGTTCATTCGTATTCTTCGTTCCTACTCTTTATATCATCACAAATTTTTTAAAAAGACATCCTCTAAGTAATACGAGTATTATTAAGAAACCTCTCACATACGGAGTAATAAAAAAAGTGACTTAATTCTCATTTTTCATGTTACGTCTCCCACTAATTTAGTGGGAAACGATCTCTTCGTATACGGTGGATGTAGGGTTATATTACAGTCGTACTTGGTATTTCATACGGAGTAACTATAAATGATTAAAAAGACATTTGTCCATGTATTGGTGAAAGGCTGAGTCGGAAATATTTAGAAAAAGAAAAAGAAAAAGGAGAAATTAAAGTTGTCTTTTTACCCCAATCATTCTGTATTATTGTGGGAGAGTATGTTTGTCTGATGTATGCTTTATTTTCTTAAATAAATAAATAAATGCATGCAGAAGTAATGTCATTTTTAGTAATGCATGCACTTCCTCTGCTTGATTATATAAAAAACGAAGTCAAGGTTTGAGAGCTTTTTTTTGTTTGTTGACCTAACATAACAGTTTTAAGCGTTGAAACTTGGTTGGTCTGGTCATAAGTTGTGTACGTTCCTTGCGACGACGCGCCTCACGTTCTGGAGCATCAACCACCCCAACCTACTTTAATTTGGCTCTACAGATAAATGATTCAATCCCTTCTCGATCTTAGGCCGGGGTGACCTATACCTAAAGCACACATATATATGATGAACTCCTCAATTTAGCAATTGAGTTCTTTCACTCCAGATCCATCCTCCAACATCCATGACCAACTGAGCTTCGGTACTTAAAAATAGAACCTAATTTGATTGTGTGAAGAAAAATAACAAGTGGTCTCTGGGTAGTACTTCCTCCATTCATATCCACTTGTCACATATGTTTTTTTGCACAAGTTTTTAGGAGACGAATATAAAATTATTAAAGTACAATAAGAAGAATATAAGGTGGGCCATAAAAAGGATAAGGAGGAATAAAGTAAGGGTAAAAGTGTCATAATGATTGACCAAAATGAAAATGTGATAAGTGAATTTGAATGGACTAAAGAAGAATATGTGACAAGTGGATATGAATGGAGGGAGTAAATGTTTAGGCACATACTGGTGACAAAAAATGATTTCTTTCGCTTGAAGACTATGATGGAGCCACTACATCAAAAGGGCAAATAAATTGGTATGGGTAAAGTAGGTGTACGTTCCGGACGCACATATATGTATTCCCTCCGTTCCAATGAGAGAGTGACACGTAGAGCAAAACTCATGAGAATGATCAAATTATATATAAAAACATTCCTAAAATAAAAAGACAAACAATTCATTGAGACGGAGGGAGTAATAGATAACGTATACTCTATACTTAGTTGACAATATTAAATATAACCTACTAAGTATAGCTCTTAACTAAGCTAAGCACTTGTAACATAGTTAAACTCAACTAGATATTATAGTTAAAAGGCACTAGTAACATAGTTATAAAAACGTTTGTATTATCGACTTGAATACTGTTGCTTCGATCTGATTCCTTATCTTGTATGAAAGCAACAATTGATATGATTCATGCCTATGACACAAAAGATTTCGCCATATATAAGCGCTCGTATCCTCAACAAACTCAAACAATGTGAATAATTAGTCAGAGAATAATACGTATCATTGTACTAGTTAATCCAGAACGATATTTGTGACTTTTTAACCGACTACATTAGGTAACCTAACTCATTTTTAACTGATTCAATGAATTAACCGTCTGAAAGTGATTGTTTAATTTGAAGATAAAGATGAAGAAAGAGGAGGGAGACATTAATGGAGGATGAAAATTAATTGCTTCGTACATTGACAATAATGAAGAGAGTGATGGAATATGAAATTAAATAAAAGCAAAAATGGAAGTTGGACAGGTTCATCAGGTAACAAGTCACCGATACTGGTTTGGGTTAACTAGTCCAGTGATCGTATGTTTTTTTAGATTAAATTAAATTGATATTATTTTGAGAAGACGTCCTATAATTGATATTATTATTTTCGTTAAATAACTTTTTATTGTTTACAATTATAAATCTTCTTTTAATAATTTAATGTAGTTCGTAGTACTCGGTAATAGACTAATAGTAATATGTTTACATTTTACGTACAAAGTACTCATATATATTGAGGAATTTAAATGTATATATTTGGTAAGATATTGACAAATTTAAAGTATCTTAAACATTTTAACCTATGTGATCAACTTATCAACTTATATAGACAGATGATATAATAAATGTAATGGCAAAACTGATATTGAAAGACGAAGTTAAAAGACGTACTTGGGAGATAAAAGATTAAAGGTTGCAGGTCACTTAACGATAAACATGTACAATACTTAAAGATAACTTGTATTGACACTGATGATATACTAATGACGATATTCATTCAAAGTTAGAAAGAGATAAAACTATACTCCATACTTTATACGAGTACTTGGGAGAAAAAAGAACTTTAAAGTTACAGTACGTTACTGTTACTTAACGATAGCCATGCACGTTATTAAATAAATTTGTGTGTGCAACATACGGGTCTAGTATAATTTGCAATAATCATCATCTCATTAAACAAGCTTAAGCCAACTTTTCTTGCAAGGAAGGATGTACGAATAGCGGGGCCACATATTATTCCATGGACATTAAATTACGATGATTTCCACAGCTCGTCGTTTTAGATGATGATTCAAATACAACAAGAATTTGTGGATAAGGACATAAAGCCTACAAAGATTTGAAAAAGGTAATCACTTGATTGATTGATTACTTTAAGGAAATGCTTAACCCCGAAGAAACCCAGCCCCTATCTGCTCCCCTTTTATGTATAATTGACATTTGGAGCCCACTCTCACGAGATGACTCTTTCAATCCCTTTGAAAGACTCGTGTGCCATCTAATTTGAAGTCCCGTCACAAGTTAAGTCAGACAAACCCGAATATCACACCTTAAGTCGGATTAACAAAATCAAGATTAAGTAAAGAACGAGGAGACTAAGTCGTAAGGGAAAGATTGCTTTACTAAGAAAGCTTAACAAAGAGAGTATTGCAATGCTTGATAGCGTGTCTTGTGGGCTTGTGTAGCTTGGTGGATGGATGGCAAATGAGCCATGCACCCCTATTTATAGGGCTCCTAGAATCCGAAGCCTTCTAGACCATTCTATACAAGTCCATATTTACATAATGACTAGAATGTTCTAATCTAAAGGGACCTGGAGTACTTCTCTAGAGAACTCCGGAATCTTCTGGAGATCTCCGAAGAAATTTAGTCCAAGTGAACCCTTAGTCTTACCTGGGTAGGAGAAAGCCTCAAAATGATGCGGAACCTAATACCACGCCCCAAATCCCTACTACTAACATCCGTATAAGGTACTCCATACCTTGTTGTAGACACCCACATTTGGCTGCCAGGTGTCTGTAGCAGTTTTCGACAAACACCCGATGATGATCGGACGCGAACATGCTTTAACGCGCTCGGATATGGGCTCAAAATTGTTAGTTTCTGGCTTGGGCTTTTTACGGAGTACAAATCTCACAAAACTAACCTCAAATTCAGGCCCAGCGGGTCGTTTCCAATCAAATAAGACTAATTTGGGTAAAAACCGACACCAAGGACAAAATCGTCTTTTAGCGACCGAGTCAAAACCCGGTCAAAGTCGAAACCCGAAAACAAAGCAAGCCATGAAGGCGTCCAAGTACACAATCAATCAAAGTCAAACAAAAACAAATCATGCCTCGAATAACACGGATATCAATCCGTATCTTGAGTACTGAGTCGCGCGCAAGTTCAACTGCCCGCATCCGGACGCCCCAGAACGGGGCCGCGTCAAAGGGGGCGCTCGAGTACTGAGTCGCAAGCCTTCGGGCGCCCGAATCTTGGGGCGAGGCTTTTCGAAAAACTCTATAAATACACCCTTACGTCCGACATTTCAAAGGACACAAAAATTCATTTCTGAAACCTCCATTTCAGAAATCCGAGAGCTCTTTCTCTCCCTACCTCTACAAAAATCGAGTCCATTCATTGTTCATGTTTACCGTTGTTAATTTGATATTATTATTACGATTTGTTCAAGTATTGTGAATTCCGGGTTGTATTCCGCCCGTGTGACTTGTAATCTATATTTCATGTTCTTTCGCTTTATTTGTTTGGCAATTCATCGTTATCAAATTAACCCGCGTGCTAAAACAACTTCGACATATTTAAGGTGCATTAAATGACGTAGTAACACGTATTTCACATGTCCAGCATAAAACGTTGATTGCATATCATTTCATCGTCTTACTAACGCTCGTACACAAACACCGATCAATATTTTAGTAGAGACTGCTAAGTGCGGGCGGCGTTGGGTGTCCTTCGTGAGCTTCCCAACACGTACCTTCACCCCTTACTCAGAACCTTTGTTTTCCGGACACCCGAAACCATTGGCAACGAGAGTCATTCGATATACGATATTCGATAATTCGACATCGGTATCGTTATGCAAAAGGGACGAACCCCACAAGCTCTAAACTATAAGGCAAACCGTGCTTTGTGCAAAATACGCCTAAGTATAGAGTGGGTTCGAATGTGTCCGAACTCCCACAAAGTTCGGTGGCGACTCCAACTTCGATTTAAATTTCAATCCGAGAACAATCTTACCACGAGATTCATTCGCCTACTCAAACCCGCGCGTGGTCACATCAGGGTGGACCTATATCATGTCCACAATTTGGCGACTCCGCTGGGGATACTTGATGTACCACTTGTCATCGGGATTCTCAGGGTGAGACTCAAAGAAAAATTGATCGGTTACTAAAGTGCGCGTTTTAGTTCGATGGTTCATGCATAACCCCAATTTTGTCCGGGCCGGTTACTTGTGACCGACGTCCCACTATACCGCGGTGCATTCCTACATGGGTGCGCTAAAGGGCATCTATGGCCGAACTCGTATGGGTCTCGCGACATGTTCTAAGTCAAATTCGCTTTAGGAAGTCCGTCCTGATTTACGAGAGAGTATAGACCCTATTTTGACCGATCGAGACTTACTATAAAGAATACATGTTGTCGTCATAATGCTTGTTTGACTACTTGCTACTTGATTTCAAAAGTCGGGATCGTCTTCCGAATTTTTCAAAATTCAACCCCTTTCGAAACCTTCCTTATTATAGGACCTACCGTAATCCGTGTGTTAGGTCTTTTGATAAGTTCGTCGAAGGTCTATAGCGTCGAAACTCCGTTGATCTTACATCACGAGTTTCTTCCCCATCCTAAGTCCGCCTTGTCTTAAAGGCATACCATGACCAACCTACGTAGGGCATACCCCTGCAAAGAAAGGTCCGTCTCGACACTCAAGTCCAAAGTCTGGGGAAATCTCACTTGGTCCTCCCTTCGAACGGGACTTGACCCACTTAGCCGTATTCTAAGGGAGTCGCACCACCCGTCTGTCATCCGTCTAGTCGTTCTTTTCGAGTCATTTTTCCCTCATTTCGTTTTTCCTTGCTCGGGATATTTTGATTCCAAGATTCGGGCCCAAGGTTTCTGATTACGTGGTATTCTTCCAAACAGGTCACCTTCAACTAGGCTCAGAATGGAGCAAGCCATGAACGATCTGAAGACCATGATGAAAACCATGGTCAACAAACAGACGGATGTCGAGAATCAACCTGTAGCCATAAGAGATTTACGTATTTTTTCCATAACGTAAGTTAAAGTCGATTAGAGATTTACATTGAGCCTTATATGAGAGTTATGAGATTTACAGTTTCATTCATTATTTATGTAGTCCATTATGTATGTAGTAAGAGTAACATTAGGCGGAAAAACGGATGAAGGAGGTTATGACACGTCACTTCTAGCTCCTTCTATCCTTTTAGTGTATAGGGGATTGCATCTAGGGGTCGGTGTTCACCGGTCCAAACCCGAACTGGTCCGGACCGGACCGGATTGACCCGCGGACCAGTAAACCCAAAAATTCAAACCCGCGGATCGGACCAGTTAACAAATAAACCCGGACCGGACCGGAGCCTCTTAAGACCGGGCCGGACCGTAAAAATACACTAAATTTGATTTTTTTTTAAATGTGGACCGGACCGGACCGCGAACCGTTCACCAAGTTTTTGGCGACCCGGAGACCGGACCGATATGTGCCCCGGTTCGGACCGACCCGGACTGTACGGTCCGGGTCACTTTGTGAACACCTTTAATTGCACCTTAAAACAAAAACTCCATTTATTTATACATTCTTTCAGCATACGATAAAAATAATTGTATATTTATAAAATGTATGCAATTTTTACATATTTTGGGGAAAAAAATATTTGAAAGAATGACATAAAATCGAAAATTTGTAACTTAATCTCATAGAATTATATAAATTACGGAGTATATTTAAATTATTAAAAAAATTCTAAAAATTATGTTAATAGATTATTTAATTGCTTTTATAATATTAATAATCATTCAGCTTACATTGAGTTTATATATAACATGATTTAATAATATAATTTATGTTGAGAATAAAAATTGAATCAAATTTCATTTCTACTCAAAGTTATGTGGCTTAATTACAATATCTGAAACTATGGGGTTTAATCTCTCAATTGCCCAAAGTTAAGGGAGTTAATTAACACTTTCGCGGTAAATAATCAAATGAGGAGATAACAGACGGCTAGAGAAAGTAACTTATTTGACGAACGAAATAGATTACGAGACAATTAATATTTTAAAATGACGGTTAAGAGGGAAAAAATGTTTCTACTATATAATGATTTACTGTATTATTTATCTCTTTAACAAATTTACCAAAACTTTTGTTTTATGTTTTTAAAAGTTGGGTTTTTGTTAGAAGCCACCATTTAGGCCTTCTGTATAAAATGCACTTAATTTTTTTCCCCAAAAGCACCTTAAGTTTCCATTTCTTTGTTTGAAGACACCAAAGCCCCAATTCCATTAAAAAAAAGTTAAATTTAACGGTTGCTTCATTTTTTTTCCTCTTAATGACTTCATTCCTTAATCAAACTCTTTTATCTCATTCCGTGGAATACCATACATATACATCTTCAATCTATCTTTTGTTACTAATCTTTGGTAGCCATCCAATGGATGAGTGCTTAGGATATGCCGATCGATCTACACCAAATTAGATGTCTTGCTCCATTCCACTCTATCCTTAACCCCTGCTAACCAATTATAGCATGACTAATCAGTATCCCAATTAAGGGGGTGTTTGGTAAACGGCGGATATGCCATTTTTTTGGCATATTGAGAGCTTTTAGCATGTTTGACCAATCAATATGCTATTTTGGATGTTTGGTAAGCGGCATATTGAAACAGTAGATTTGGGCGCAATCTACTGTTTTACAATATGCTGCTAACCCCAGCATATTCAATTGGCGTATTGAGAATGTATACAAAAATGACTTTCTTACCCTTCAAAATATATTTTATCCAATCTTTATTTTTAATTCATATCCATAATAGTCATATTACTGAAAATTTAGCATTCTACTAATTTGAAACTGCTGATTACCAAACACCAGTAACAAAATCTGTTAATCATATATGCTAGTCAAACATGCTAATAAAATCTGCTAATTATAATCCGCTTTTGCAACCTGCTTATGCCAATATTAATCCGCCAGTTACCAAACAGGGCCTAAGTCATTTGCCTATCGGGGGCTTGATTTCCTCCTAATCTTTGCACATCTTCCTCTAGCCATGCTTAGCTAGTAGTCTGAGAAAGTTGATAAGTAAACAAGTAATTTCTTTTTTTATAGATATAGTCTACCTACTTCATACACAAATGATCAGCTTTGGAATGAATTTACCTCATAAATGTGAGGTTAAATTAAGTAGAGAAATAAAAGAGTTCTTGGAGGGAAAATTGAGTATTATGAGAAATGAATAAAGGGGATGAATAAATTAATTAAGTTTGTGTGGACATGACATAGGTCCACCCCGACGCGGCCACGCGCGGGTTTGGGTAGGCGAATGAATCTCCATATGAAACGGATCGAATTGAAATTTAGGTCTATGTGGAGTCGCCACCGAATTTTGTGGTTATTCGGAACCATTCGAGCCCACTCTATGTCGTAGTGGTCCGTATACAAAATACGGCCCATTTCCGATGTCAGAGTTTATTGGGCTCGTCCCTTTGCATTTGATACCAATACCGACATTATCAGATATTGTGTATTGAATGACTCTCGTGCGCCAACGGTTTCGGGCATCCGGAAACCGAGGTTCTGAGTAAGGGGTGAGGGTACGTGTTGGGAAGCCCACAAAGGACACCCAACCCCGCCCGCACATTAGCGGCCTCTATTAAGAATTCGAATGACTTTCCAATACGCGCGTTAATTGAACGGGAAAAAGATATGCAAAGATTATTTTCCCTAAACATGTGAATGGAATTGAAAAGGGTTTCTATGTCGATTTAATGCAATTAATTCTACGTCAAAGTGGAATTTTAGCATGTGGGTTCATTTTAGTAAAATAAAATAAACGACAAAAATCGACAAAAGAAACAATCAAACCGTTAGTAACGATGTAACGAGTAATAAATTGAATAAAGATATAGATGTGATGAATGCATGATTTTGGAAAGAATAGTAGGTCACGTGATGGATTAACACGTGTTGACCGAGGTCAAGGAAAAATATATCGAGATCTAAAAAAAATGTTTTGTCTAAAAAAATGATGTTTGAAGAATAATAATAAAAAAAGAGCGAAATTGTTTTCTTCGGAAAATTGATGATTTTATTAAATCGCGTACAAATATTGCGTAATTTGCACTCGACTTAATATTTTCGATATTCGTCGTATTCAATATTCGATTATGAAATCGATATTAAATACTTGGAATAATTTATACTCGATTTTGATTTTGATGCTCGTTATATCCCATATCCGATTATGGAATCGATGTGGAATACTAGAGTGAAAAAATAAAGAAAATAATGTAAGTCGTTTTAAATTAACTAGCACGATATAAATTTTCTCCGCGTTTATTAATGTCGTAATTAATCCAATTGAATTAGAGGACATCTATATTAGCATCAACGAAAATCGTGTTAATTAATTTATTTGACTAAATCATTAGATTCGACATCCAATTATGGAATTGGTATCGAATCTAATAGATCGATACTTTAATTAAAAAAACTCGACTTGATTCCCTCCGCATCCCGACATCATAATTAATTCTTGCGAATTGTTTGATGTCGGATCCGCATCAACGGGTTTCGACCCTTATTAAATATAATGCTTGTTTTTGAAAAATAATGTAAATATACGACTAATGATAATGATGCAAACGAAATAAAAAAATATTGTTTAAGTTAACTTATCTCAATAATCAAATAATCGGGGTATTGGAACAAGCGACCGTCAACGCTGTGTGCAGTACACTTGTATATTCGTGTTTCCTTATTCCGATACCCCTCTTATTCGACACAAATCGATAAGTATTTTAATGTTTTGTATTAGTATTATCGATATTATGATGCAATAAAGGAAAAAAAAAAAAAAAAAAAAAGTAAGAAAAAGCGAAGAAGATGACGAGAGGAAGAGAAGAAGGAGAGAACGGGGTTTTGACACCCTCAACCTACATGTTCTTGTCTCGGATCGAACTCGTAACCGTGGCTTTAACCCAAGAGTCTTCGAGGTTTTATGGAGGTTAAGTTATGGTGGCTCGGGATTGATTCCTAAAACTGGGTTTAGGGTTTTTTGCTAGTGTAGAATTGTTAGGGTTTGATTAGGGTTTGTAATAGATGTTGTATGTGTGTGTAGGGTTGCTCTAGGGTTTTTTTTTCAATGTCTGAAAGTGTGTTGCATGGGGGTGTTTATATAGGCATGGTCATGCACTTTGGTGTCTAGGGTTTTGCCTTGACGGACTTGACCTGATGGCCCGTCTGAAGATGGACTGTTGGTTTTGCTTCTTGAGTTGGACTTTTGATGTTGTGAATGGTTGTTTTGTATGTCTCGGAAACGACCTTGACCAGGGTTGACCCAATCGCAAAAAGTCGGTTTTAATTTCGGTGTCGGTTTTGGCCCAAATTAGTCTTGTTTGGCTCGGAACGGTCCGCTGGGCCTGGATTCGAGGTTGATTTTGTGAGATTTGTACTCTGTAAGTGTGTTAGCCAGCGATTAATGGATTTGAGCCCGTATCCGAGCGCATAGAAGCACGTTAGCGTCCGATCATCATCGGGTGTTTTTTGGAAACTGCCATAGACACCTGGCAGTCAAAATGCGGGTGTCTACAGTTTGATTAAGGGATGAAGTGATTAAGAGAAATAAAAATGAAACCACTATTAAATCTAACTTTTTTTTTAACGGAATTTGGGCTTTGGTGCCTTCAAACAAAGAAATGGAAACTTAAGTGCTTTTGGATAAATAAAAAAATAGAAAAACTTAAGGTATTTTTTTTTTTGGTAATGTTAAATACAATCCTTAGGGTTGTATTTAATCCATTAAAATTTTCCATACTTAGTTAAAATATAGGGATTGAAACCTAAATTACACATATATCATTGTAATTAATGTTATGAAACATAATATGTGGATGTCCATCGGGCCTTATAGCCCACTATGATGTAACCCTAGATGTACCATGTACTATATATTCTCTTGATGGAATGAATAAACTAACTCTCTTATTTATCTCATTCCTATCTCTCTCTAGTTTCTCTTCTCCCTTACTTTTACACCTTACTTTTACACCACGTTATCAGCACGAGCCTCTAACTTAATTTTTACCTAATTTTTTTTAGTTTTACCTTTAAAAGGAAGGGATCATAATTTCATATGATAATCGACTTTGTCCCTAATTTTTATTTTCTTTTACGATATGATAGCCGACTTCTTTTGGTGTGGTGATTTATTAACATCTGTATGTGAGTCTCGAACCCACTTTATTTTTTACGGTTAAGATATAACAAATCTTAAAAATATGATTTTTTTAACCTATTATATGTTCTATCCCATGTCGTGTCTATTGCAAATTTTAAGAACTTTTATGTCTATTGCATGACACGCATATGAGAAAGCATGGAATTTCTTGAGGTCAATTTTTTTTTATTATTATTTAAAATCTATATATATATATATAATGTCTTTGGCCATGATTTGCCGCAAGTCGCCAAACACGGCAATTTTTTTTTTTGATTTGGGTATTTTGATTGTCACCTGGCTTGACTATTTTGATTACCTAGTTTATTGCAACTACTCTTTAGTTGTTGTTTAATCTCTAATTTATTTTATTTTATTTGTTATATGTAATATAACCAATTGTTCTAGTTATTTTGATTTTTTTTATAGTTTAATTATCTTGAATTTGGAACAACTTGATTTTATTTTCAAGAATATCATGCTATGTGTGGACATGACGTAGGTCCACCCCGATGCGGCCACGCGCGGGTTTGGGTAGGCGAATGCACCTCCATATGAGAATGGATCGAATTGAAATTTAAGTCGAAATGGAGTCGCCACCGAATTTTATGGTTATTCGGAACCGTTCGAGCCCACTCTATATCGCTATGGACCATACACAAAGTATGGCCCATCTCGGTTTTAGAGTTTATTGGGCTCGTCCCTTTGCATTGCGATACCGATACCATCTATACCGGTAATCGTGTAAAGAATGACTCTCGTGCGCCAACGGTTTCGGGCATCCGGAAACCGAGGTTCTGAGTAAGGGGTGAGGGTACGTGTTGGGAAGCCCACTAAGGACACCCAACCCCGCCCGCACATAGCGGCCTCTACTAAGACATCGTTTGACTTTCTAATATGCGCGTTAGTGATTCGGTGAAATGATATGCAAACAACGTTTTAGCTAAGCATGCGAATTAAATGTGAGCTACGTCATTTTAATGCATCTAATTTATTGTCGAAGTGATTTAGCATGCGAGGGTTCATTTATAAACGGTAAAACGTAAATAAATTAAGCAAAGCAATAATAAATCGGTTACAAATTACACGGGCGGAATACAACCCGGAATTCACAATACAACGAGCAATAAAAGTAGAATAATCGAAATATATATAGCCAAAATGATAAGCAATAGTTAGAAACGGACCCGTGTATAAACTAGACCGTGAATTGTGTAAATGGACTAACTTCAATTAAATACATATTATTTTATGTACTAACCGAAGGACGGGGATATAGGACCTAGGCGTGGTGCTAGCCCGATCCCAAATCCCGATGCCTTGTCCCAACTTATCATGTCGGTAAATTGGAGCCTAAATTAATTATGCGTTGGATGCAACTACGGAGTCGTCAACGCAAGATTAATAGTGAGACCGTCGATCAAAGTTGTTTATGTGCGATGATATGCATGTATTTTGAAAAGGAGATCACGTGATTGACTTTACACGTGTCGACTAAGTCGCTTTTAAAAAGACGAGGCTCGAATGCTATAAAAAGAGCTCTCGGTTTTCTGGGCTACAGGACCCACTCGATCGAGTCGGGGCTGACTCGGGCGAGTGTGTCCTTAAAAAGGTTTCTGCCCACGATTTGGGGTGCTACTCGGTTGAGTAGCAGGTATACTCGGCCGAGTGGCACCTGTACGAGTTATGACTCGTGTGATTTTATGCGTTTTAAATCGAGGGTTGGCCGAATTAAATAAAAATATCGACGAATTTAGATTTAGTTCGGTTTGCCGGTATTATAATCATGTCTTATATGATTATAATACCGTTATCGGATTTTTGTAAAAGGAGTTGTCGTTAGTTTTAGAAATTTGATTAGTGACGAAATTGCGCCCCTCTACGTCACGACATCGATATTAATCCTTACGGATTAGGTGATGTCGATTTTCGTGTCAACGGGTTCCGTACTAATCTTTGAAATGGATTCATACGCGTTCAACTACGAATGATCGGGATCGTGTTAATAAACGAAAAAAAAAAATCATCGTAGTCAAACGAGTTCGGATCCGAGTTTTGAAATTATTACGCAAAAATATATATATATATACATATGCGGTACATAATATTATAATAAAATGTACATAACGATAATTAAAATGCGATAAGTAAAATGTTTAGCGTTAGATGTTAGATGCAAGAAATAAATGTTAGATGTTAGTAATGTCGTTACTATCGACTAAATATAATACTATAAGCATAAATATAAATATACATAAAAGATCGAGAAAAAAGATGAAGAAGGAAAAGTCGGTGTTGAATTGTCACACCCTCAACCTACATGTTCTTGCTTCTCGGGATACGGTTCGTCAAACGGCGGCAATGGCACGGGAACGTCGAGATATGTAGGAGGAGTTGACGGTGTGTATGTATGTCTTGGTTTCGTGTGTATTGTGATGTCGAGAATGGTGTTGCAAAGTGTAGGGTGTAAGATGAGTGCAAGGTTGGCTGAATTTTTGAAGGGTGAAAAGTGTTCCAAGAGTTGTCTTTGTGTCAAAGGTTGACGGGTATTTATAGGGAGCCCCGACACATGGGTCACTCGACCGAGTGGCGCGGGTGCACTCGGTCGAGTGCCCTCGTGGATGCACCTGGACCATTTTTGTGAGGCTCCACTCGGGCTATTTTGGGCGTGATTGCCTTGATTTGCTCTTGATTGATTGTGATTGATTTGGCATTAATTTGGGTTGATTTGGCTGATCTTGGCTGATTTCGAACGTATCAGGTCGCTTTTTGTGCCGGGTTTGTCTTGACCGAGTTTTGACCCGGTCGCTAAAAGACGGGAATTATTTTTGGTGTCGGTTTTGACCCAAATTAGTCTCATTTTGCTCGGAACGACCCACTGGGCCTGAATTTGAGGTTGGTTTTGTGAGATTTGTATCCTGTTAAAAGCCCATGCCGAACATTATTGATTTCGAGCCCGTATCCGAGCGCGTTAGAACATGTTAGCGTCCGATCATCATCGGGTTGTTTTTGGAAACTACCATAGACACCTGGCAGTCAAAATGCGGGTGTCTACAGAGCCCCCACTCTGACTGAGGCTTGGACAGGGCGAAAGTCAGAGTAGCTACCAAGTCAATTAAGACCTCGTAGACTTCCGATCGGGTCGTTTATAGTCCATTAGACTCGCGTGAAGGGCTCGCCAGCCATAAGTTAGAAATCATACCTGAGTTGATGATAACTCCGTGGGGAATCGGACTTGTAGCATAAGTCCTGGGTGCGCTTATATGTGGGCTCATCCCGTACCATTCCGGGGAAAATGCCGCCTTAGGCTTCCGCTGGGGAGATTTAGAGGGTTGCATGTCCATGTTCTGAGTCGTACCTGTATAAGTCACATAAAATGTATGCAACACGTAGGTAGTAAAAATGACTCGCGCTGGGGAATAAAAATTTGGACGATTGAAATTTTTTGAAAAATTTTAGAATGTATTATTTTTTTTGAATTTTAGAATTTTGACAGACTGCTCGGGATGACTGAATTCCTGTGTCTGTGGGGAAGAGTCATGGGTCGGGCTTGTATGTCTAGGCCCGCTTGGGCCATGGAGGCACAGCTGCAGGGGATGCTACAGGGTTTTGATGTTATAAATACATCACCCTGGCTCCTTCCTTTGTCACAACTCAAAAAAAGCTTCATCTTCTCCTAAAAAAAACCTTATTCCTTTCAAGAAAAAGCTTTATCATGGCTATCGATCGTCTGATCAACATGCTGCAAGATTGGGCACACCGTTTTAGGGATGCGAGCAAGGTAGCCTTGAGACAGTCAGGCATATTCCAATTGTTCACGTTCCGTCAGATGCACGTGGACCGTCATTTCCTTGACGCCTGTTTGACCTTCTGGGATGACACTTACCATGTTTTCGCCTTCCCTCGGGGCGAGATCTGTCCTCTCCCTGAGGAAATTGCTGCCATAGAAGGGTGGAATCCACTGCTCCGCCCCGCCGTCCCTTTCTCAGTTCGGGACCCCAGGAGGAAACTACGGGAATTTTTGGGGCTCTCCCACGCTGAAGTATCCCGCATGCTTGAAGGGGATACCGTTTCTCTGCTTACCTTAGCTGAGAAGTTCGTGAACCCGTATGACATCCGGGTTACGCCCATTCATAGCCGTAGGGCGTTCGCCTTCTGTATGCTGCATGTATATGCCTTCGAAGGCCATATGGACCTGCTGTCTTGCATGGGTAACGTTCGTCTTCTCGTCATTGCTGACCTTATGGAGATGGAGTGTAGTCCCGCATCGTTGATCACGGGGGGAATTATTCAGGGCTTGGACAACCGAAAGAGGGATGAGTCAGCCCGTTTCACTGGGAGCACCCGTCTGCTGCAAGTATATCCTTTTCTCCTTTTTTTTCGCGACATGCTGCTACAGGGGGGGCATTCGACCGAGTCACCCTGGCACTCGATCGAGTGCTCTCGTAAAGGAGCATTCTGCCTCGTTT
Organism: Agrostemma githago; assembly: GCA_958450325.1. Classification (NCBI taxonomy): domain Eukaryota; kingdom Viridiplantae; phylum Streptophyta; class Magnoliopsida; order Caryophyllales; family Caryophyllaceae; genus Agrostemma; species Agrostemma githago. The sequence continues at coordinate 9,714,097 of OY288253.1, forward strand.
TAGGGGTGCCACTCGATCGAGTGACCCCGGCACTCGATCGAGTGCCCTTATGCGGACGCTGAATTGTCCGGAATCTCATAAACGTTGCTTTTCTTTTCAGCTTTGGCTATTTGAAAGGTTGTCAAAGATCGAGCCTCCTCCCAACCCGAGTCAATATTGGTTCAACCAGGTGATGACAAGGAGACGGCCTACCGACTCGTCCTGCCTGACTACCCAGAAATATTGGGAGGAAGAATTAACATTCCATCGTGGTCCATTGATACGATGGGTGGTTCCATGGTGGCCAATTTATGCTTGGACGGGTCTGGCGTCTGGAGACAAGGCCCGCTACCTGGTGATTCTGTCCTTTAGCCACACAGTTCACCTCTATCCTGACCGCATACTCAGGCAGTATGGGTGGACTCAGCGCATCCCGGAGAACGAGGCAGTTGTGAGTGCACCTACCCAGCTGACCGACATTATGTGTGACACCTGGATTCAGAGATGGTATACCCGAACTACTTAGTCCGTTCCCAAGTCGCTTCATTCTACCTGGGTGTCTTATTCTTATGAAAGGTGGACCAAAGCCGAGACTGCCAAAGCTCGTGCTGCTCTGAAGGTTGATGAGGCCTTCGACCTGCTTCGACGGGAGAAAGTTAAAGATAACAAAGACTTTTTTGCTGAAGGGGAGGTTCAAGCTCCGATAGTCCGTCTGAGGCCAAGTCAGAGGAGAGGAGCTAGGACTCGAGCTAGGGGGTCCGATGCTAGAGGTGCTCGGGGGGAAGTGAGCCCCCAGACAAATTTGGAGAGGAGACCAGGAGCCAGGCCTTTAGTCCAGGACCGACTTGGTCCTAAAGACAGGTTGCCAGAGCATATACGGGCTCGACTTGGGCCCGTGACAATAGCTGAAGATCCTCTGTCGAAGAAGAGGACTCGGGCCAAGGAGGTTCCCGTGGTTATTCGGGAACGATCTTCTCCACCCCGGCGACCTCGGGCTCCACAAGACCCGAAGGATAAGGGCAAGGGCAAGATGCCCGGATACTAGTCGCCTGCTATTATTATTTAGATATTATTACTATTTTTGTTGTGTGTTGTTTTTTTTTGGCTTTTTGTAATTTTGAATTACCGAGTTTATCGGTGTTTGTTTTCTGGAATAATAAAAGTACTATATTAGTGAAACCGTTTCTGTCTTTTTCGTTATTGCGGTGGTTGTGCCCTTTTGAGGGGTTGCCTACGTATCCACAGTTAGTGGAATCAAACCAAACGTAGTTCAAGCGTAGATTTATTTTTGCAATTTCGAAATACACCAAGACTATGAGTTCAAGATGTGCGACAGTAGGATAAATAATCCTAACTTATTGACTTGCTTATAAATTTTGAAAAAAAAAAGGTGTTTTTAAATAATTTTTGCAAATGACATTTGAGATAAGGTTTACGGGTAGTAGCGCTTCAGCTGGTCTAGGTTGGTTGGGTTGACAAATTCATTCCCGTCCAGGTCCGTCAGCATTACTGCTCCTCCTGATAGAACCTTCTTGACTAGGTATGGCCCAGCCCAATTGGGTTTGAATTTTCCCCTTGGGTCAACCGGTAGTAAGGCACGAACCGATTTTAGGACCAAATCGCCTTCCTTGATATTCCTGGGCCTAACTCTTTTGTTAAAGGCCCATTTGATTCTTTTTTGATATATTTGGATGTTATTGAGAGCCCGCGACCGTCGTTCGTCCAAGAGAACTAACGAGTCATATCGAGCTTGAACCCAATCTGCTTCGAGCACTTGGCTTTCTAGTAAAATTCTGAGAGACGGTATCTCCAACTCGACTGGCTGGACCGCTTCCATGCCATATGTTAAATAATATGGAGTTGCCCCGGTTGCAGTTCGGATCGACGTCCGGTATCCCCACAGGGCAAAGGGTATTTTGTCGGGCCAGTCCCGATAATTATCAGCCATCTTTTTAAGTATGGTGACAATTGTCTTATTAGCAGCTTCTACCGCTCCATTTGTTTGGGGACGGTACGGCGAAGATGTATGCCTCTGGATTTTGTATTTCGCTAGCAAAGTAGCGGTTTCGGCTTGAAAGTGGGTCCCATGGTCACTGATAAACTCGTGTGGGATCCCGTATCGGCATATTATTTTATTCTGGATAAACTTGGCCACGTGCTTGGCGTTCAAGACACGGTATGATTCCGCTTCGACCCACTTGGTGAAATAGTCGATAGCTACCAAAATAAAACAGTGACCTCCCGTCCCGGAAGGGTTCACTTTCCCAATTATATCGATTCTCCATGTCGAAAATGGCCATGGCGAGGTCATGGTGTACAGTAGGGACGATGGCATGTGTTGAACATTGCCGAAAATTTGACAATTATGGCAGTGTTTGACATATGATTGACAGTCGGCCTCCATACTGTTCCAGTAGTATCCGAGCCTCATGATTTTTCGGGCTAGCATATGGGCGTTCATATGCGGGCCGTTTTCACCGTCGTGTACTTCGGCCATCACTTTTTCGGCCAGTGTTTTGTCGATACATAGGAGTAAAGCCCCCTGTGCCGTCTTTTTGTATAACTGACCATCGTCCGTACGAATGAATTGGGTGGCCAGTCTTCGCAAGGCTTTCTTGGCCCGATTTTCAGTTCCTGGTGGATAATCTCCCGTAGTCAAATAGGTTAGAACAACCTGATACCAAGGCTCTGGATCAGTGATTTCGATATCTTGAATGTCGTTAACATATGCCGGCTCGGACCGTCTTTCGACACAGATTGGCATACTGGGCATATGTTCCGGGATGTTTAGTAAGGATGCCAATTTGGAAAGTGCGTCCACGAACTGATTTTCTTCACGTGGGAGATAGATATATTCTACCTTCTGGAATTGCTTCTCTAGAACCCTTACTCGTGCTTGGTAAGCCACGAGATTGGCATTCCGAGTTTTCCATTTTTGAAGGGCTTGATTGATGACTAGGGACGAGTCCCCGTGAACCCGGAGATTTGTAACTCCCAAATCAGCAGCCGCTTGCAACCCGTGGATGCATGCTTCATACTCGGCCGCATTGTTTGTTACATCAAAGTCTAATTTGATGGATAACGGTGTGTGTTCCCCTCGTGGTGATATAAGGAGAATACCGACTCCGAACCCTCGAAAGTTGGATGCTCCATCGAAATACAGATCCCAAGTTTCGGTGTCAGTATGGAATATGTCTTCGTCCGGAAAGGCCCATGTATCGGTGTGGCCTTCTTCGGATATTGGTCTGTCAGCGAGGAACTCGGCAACTACCCGGCCTTTGATGGCTTTTAATGGTACAAATTTGAGGTCGAACTCGGATAACATTAAAGTCCATCTTGACATCCTGCCGTTGAGGATGGGCTTCTCGAATAAGTGCTTGATAGGATCCATCTTGGATAACACATGTACCTCGTGACTGAGCATGTAATGTCGGAGCTTTTTAGTGGCCCAAACCAGAGCTAGGCACGTTTTCTCGAGCATTGTATACTTGAATTCGTATTCCAGGAACTTTTTACTGATGTAGTAAATAGCCCGTTCTTCTGAATCGACTGTCTGGGCCAGCATAGCCCCCATGGTTGTCTCAGTCGTTGTTAGGTATAACGACAAAGGCAAACCGGGTTGAGGTGGCATTAGCACTGGCGGAGCAGACAGGATTTCCTTGATTCTGTCAAAAGCCGTTTGACATTTATCATCCCATAGCACCCGTTCCCCTATCTTTAGTTTCTTGAAAATGGGCTCACATACCATGGTTAGCTTTGAGATAAACCGGCTGATATATTGGACTTTTCCGAGAAACCCCCTTATTTCCTTTTCGGTCTTAGGTGGTTGCATCTCGGTAATGGCTCTGATTTTAGCTGGGTCGACCTCGATGCCGCGTTGGCTAACGATATGGCCCAGTAATTTGCCTGATGTTACTCCGAAACTGCACTTTTGGGGGTTCAACCTCATGTTGTACTTACCTAATCGGGTGAAAAATTTTCTTAGGGCAGTAACATGCCCATCTCGGTTTTTAGACTTAACAATCATGTCATCCACATAAACCTCCACTTCCTTATGCATCATGTCATGTAATAATGTTGTGGTTGTCCGTTGATAAGTGGCCCCGGCATTAATGAGCCCAAACGGCATGACGGTATAACAATAAGTACCCCATGGCGTGGTGAAAGTAGTCTTACCCATATCTTCTTCCGCCATCTTGATTTGGTTGTACCCGGCATACCCGTCCATAAATGATAGAAGGGCATGGTCAGCCGTGTTGTCCACCAATATGTCGATGTGTGGCAACGAAAAATCGTCTTTTGGGCTAGCCTTGTTAAGGTCTCGGAAATCTACACATACCCGCACCTTGCCGTCCTTCTTGGGTACCGGCACGATGTTTGCAACCCAGTCTGGATATTCAGACACTTGTATAAAGCCTGCTTTGAATTGTTTGTCTACTTCTTCTTTGACTTTGAGAGACCACTCGGGCTTCATTCTTCGAAGCTTCTGTTTTACCGGCTTGCATCCATCTTTGATGGGTATGCGGTGTTCAGCTATTTCCCGATCTATCCCCGGCATGTCCTTGTAGGACCATGCGAAGACATCCTTGAATTCTTGGAGGAGGTTTGTGAATTGTTGTCTCTCCTCGGGATCTAAAGATAACCCTATCTTAAGCATCTGGGGCTCTAAGGTTTTTCCCACATTGATAGACTCGGTTTCTTCGATTACCGGGTCTCGGGATTCCCTCTGTTCTAGCTGCTCGATCAGATGCGGAGGCAAGGACACCTGTTCATCGGGTTTCTCGATGTCATTGCAAAAAATATTTTTGAAATTGGAAATTGATGCGTGCTATTTATATATCAAAGATAACCAACTTAGGTCTAACTAAAAATATAGCTAGGGAAGTCAGGATCGTATCCACAAGGAGACAAATAAATTCTACTCGCAATTAAAGTCTATCTAAGTAACCAAATCGGGGGTTTGTAATTGGGTTAACTAAACTAAATTAGTGAAGGAAAGAGAATTAAAGGAGAAGAAATTACTAAAATAAATAAGATGAATAAATATAGAGAGAAAACTAGGATCGTCGGTTCACCATGAATTTCCTACGGTCACGGTCTAGGTCACAGGTCTGTCGCAGATATTGGTCTAAGGGGTAGTGAAAAGGTCCTTCCGGTCCGCTATTCACCCTAGAATGCTTCTAACGGCTTCCGATCTTATTAGGGCAAACTAATGTGTTGTAGCAGGTCTAACTCTTACCAGGCTTCCGATCTTAGGTTCGAGTTCATCAATTCAATTAATCAATTACGTCGACTTAATTAATTAATCTCAATTAAATGCTGCAATTAACAACTCAGACGCAATATCGCAGACAGATCTATAAACTAATTAGCAATCATATTCAATTCATGGATCCCCTAAATCCTAGCAAGGGAAATTAGCTACTCATGGAGAAATTTACGACAACAATAATAAAGATGATAAATAAATTAAGCATAGTGAATAGATCTAAAGAGAAATTAAGAATAAAAGAATTAATAAGATTGAGAGAAAGAATTAAGAACAAAGAGAATAAGAAGGAACAAAGAAAGAATTAGATTACCGAGTTTAATGGAAGAGTAGAAAAGAATTCATAAATCTAGATCTAAAAGTTTAGGGTAGGGAGAAATTTAAAGAGAATAGTCTAAAGAAAAGTCTAAAGAGAATTAGAAGCATACAAGAAGAGGTTGTAGAATTCTAGTTTAATAGTTTCTTAAATACTAAGCTAAAACAAAAGCTCAAGAGTCTTATTAACCCTAAACATCAAATTAGGAAAGTCTCGGTCTTCGTCCAGTCTCGAGAATAGTCGGTCGAGGATTTTGAATAGTCGGTCGACTATTTGGATAGTCGGTCGACTATTAGGATAGTCGTTCGACTATCTGTGCCTTGTTTCCGTTCTCAGCACTGCGCGCTCAACTTCAAACGCTTGCCATTTCTTCGTTACTTCTTCAAATCAGGCTTGTAATATACCGTTGGAAAGCTAAGAGAAAGATATTTCCAACGCAACTGGAATCAGCTCAATTGGAGTTGTATAACTCAAGATATTCACGTTTTAAGTAGACCTGTTTGGAAACGATCATTCTCTTTTCTTATTTTGCAAAAGATTTCATCTTTAAGCACGATTTTTGCCTTGTTGATGGGAGGGATTTGTCGCGGAATCCCAACCGTCAAATAAATAACCGGCTAATCCTAACTTGGGTAGATAGGGTAAGTCGGGTCGAATCCACGGGGACGGTAAGATGCGTATAGACCAAGTTCGCCCAAGTACTTGACTAGGTCAACGAGCTAAACTATAGAATGATAGAGGGGGAGAGAGCTAGACTATAACTAGGAAGAACAACTAAGGAAAACGGGCTAGGATTAGGTCGGGGTCAAAGGGGTAACGGAATGGCCAAGGAGGAGTTAGAGTGAAAGCGGTAGTAGGGTAATCTAGGACGCACGACCTAGAGGTTCCTCATGGAACCCATCCGGCGACACACACGACAAAGGAAAACAAGAAAAACAAGCAATCCAACTTACTTAGTCATTCAAGCATTCCATCAAACATGTAATATGCATCACTCAAGAAGAAACCTCAAATCTTCCACCAACATCTCCAACAAACCCTTAATCATCCAATTAACACCCTAATCACCCTACTAACCCTAGTAAGAACACTACTCTAACATAATCAAACTAATACTAACAAGAACAAGAGAAATCAACACAAACAACAAAACATCCATAATGAAACTAGTGATACAATGAAATATGAACAATAAAATGAACAAAGATTAAAACTTGGATGAACAAACAAGGATTAAGAGTAAAAGGAGAAGAAGATTATACCAAACTAGTGAAGGATGAAAAGATGAACACTTGTATAGAAGAAAACCCAAATAATTCCTCCAAGGTTGTCAATCTTGGATGGATTCTTCAAGAGATCCAATAATACAAGATTAAACTAAGATTAACTACTAATTACCGACTAATCTACACTAATCTAATCTAATCTAACCTAAAGTAGTCTAGGGTTTAGTGGGAAGTGAAGAACATAAGCTAAAAGTGGTGTCTTAATACAAGAGGAGGGTATTTATAGGGTTACAAATGGAAAGGAGAGGAAAGAAATTGAAATGCGGGTGAAGCTGGGTGGTCCCGACCGGGACGGGTCATCCCGACCGGGACGGACCCACCATCCCGACCGTGACGGGTTGGTCCCGACCGGGACGGCCTTGCAGTAGCTCCCTCAAACTCGCACTTCATCCCCGACGGGATGAGGTGCATACCCGTCGGGGATGGGTCTTGTAGGCCTCCAATATGACCCTTTTGGCTCCTCCTTGCTTCATATGAACTTCTCATCAATTCTCGGGACTCGGGATTGGGTCCCAAGGTCTCGGGGTCGATTCCGAAGCATCGAGTCATCGTTCCTCCGCTTCGTTGGCTCCGAAAAGTGTATGTATTGAGTCGGAATCGCTCCAACTCTTCATGAATGGTCTCGGGAACCTGAAACGAACTAGAGGAAGCATAAGTAGCCCATAAATCGCTCCCAAGGAGCGATTCCACAAGGAAAATGGGACCAAAACACTACAAAATAGGCACTACAAACCACACTTATCAACTCCCCCACACTTAACCCTTACTCGCCCTCGAGTAAGCACATACTAACTACTATACTAGCCGAATGGGTATTAGCGCACCCTACGCCGTTTCAACTCACGCGAGTGCACTTAGAGGGAATGTGCACTCCGCAAGGCAAGTCGGGTCTTGCGACAAAACTGTGGATGCAACCGGACACAAGACACAAAAACATACAAACACACAAACGAACACACAAAAGGTTGCACCCAAAAGAAAAGAAATACCGCTTCCCTCAAACAAGCGGTGAAAGAAACACCGGTTTAGGACTCAAGGCAAATGACAACGTTCCCAAGCTAGCAATACAAACCAAGATGGACTAAACCCTAATAGTATGACGACAAAGCAACAAAAACGTTGGTAACTTACCTCGGTTCCTCCTAACCTTCTAAGAACGTACTACGGGACGATCAGCGGGATGGAAAAAGGATGAACCACGGTGTTAGTCGACACTGTAGGTAAGTGAGACCCCGCCCCCTTTAGCGTGAGCCAAGAAGGTCGTCCCGTGTCCAAAACCGCCTAACTAGTCCAAGTAAAAAGGTGGAAAACATGCAAAATGAGGGAAGACCGACTAATGCCGCTATCATCCTTCCTAGGGACTCGGTCCTTTGGTAGGCTCTTCACGGCAAAAGTCGGAAAAAGGCTTATTTTTGTGAGGTTAAGATCTTTTTGTGAATCGGGTTTTCTTTTGGCACTTTCTCTTTTCTTTTGCATTTTTGCCTTGTTTTGTCATGCCATTCTTTTTCTTCTTTTCTATTTTCTCTTTGGCTTTTGTGCCTTTTCTTTTTCTTCATTCTTTTCTTTCTTTCATTTTCTTTCTTTTTCTTTCCTTTGCCCTTTTTTTGGCAAGATTTGGCTTTTTGGCATTTCTTTATATGACAAGAAAGAGAGGAATCAACAATTTTGCAATTTATTGGTGGATATGTGTAGAAGGTAGGGGAATGGGTAAGTCGGGGGTCGCGATTTCCCTTCAAACCCACAAAAAGTGGAGAACTTGGACTAATTAAACAATCCCAAACACGGTCACCTAGGGGACGGGACTCGGTAACCAAGGCCTTTTCACACCGTGGGTGGTCATAGTGGTCAAAAGTGCAAATCCCGTAGTAAATCCCTAGTAAGCTAGGTGGACTCAAGGTAAAGGACCAACGAAATCATTGATTTAGGGTCATTCTACTAGATTAAAGTCCAAGACTCAATTTACATTACTAAAAAGGGGAAGTACAGACGCACACACTAACCTCTAAACCGGGTTTTCGAAAACCATTTACACACAAGACACACAACAAAACACAAAACAAAGACTCGACAAAAACAAAAGAAAACAAGAAACAAAAGCAACAAAACAAGAACAACACAAAACAAACACATAAAGAACACAAACACCACCCCTATCATCAAACAAGTCTCCAAATCCACCACAATCTTTACAAAGCTCCTCCCGAGCACACATCATCACAAAACTCCTCCAAACTCACAAGAAGCAAAGAGGGAATAAGGGATGAAGAGATGTTACCGGAAGTCTTGAAAGCTCACCAAAGCTAATGGCGATTAGGCAACCTATAAGGAAAAGAGGGGGGCAAAACACGCACAACAAAACAAATATACGACACAATGACACAAGAGGAAAACACACAAAAGAAAAATCTTTTTGATTTTTGTAAAAAAAAATTTCAAATTTTTAGGAATTTTTAAAGATTTTTTTAGAAAAACTACAAAAATAAAGCTAACTACGCTAGAATACCACTCCCCCACACTTAAGTCGAGCCATGTCCTCATGCTCGACCGTAGTGCATGGGAGCACAAAAGAAACTACGAAAATAAAGCTAGAAATCAAAAGGAAAAGTGAAGAAAAGGGTAGAAAGCGTCCGGCCGGGGTGTAGTCAAGTCACCATGGGCCGAGACAAGAAAAAGATATGGAAGGGGGAAGAAAATAAAAAGAAGGAAATAAAAGGAAATGGGAGGGGAGGACTAGGTGTAATCAAGTCACCTAGCCCGGATTCCGCCTAAATCCGACTAAATCCGACAAAAAGGAAAGAGTGAAAAACTTGTAAAATTTGGATTTTGAAAAATGACTCTCGATGTAGTCACATCATCGAGAATCGGGAGCAACCAAAACCAAGGCCTCGAAGGCCACCATGACACCAAGACACAAAAGTGTACAAGGGGAAGGGAATAAACACAAAAGAAAACAAGCTATAAAAGACGGGAAAGAAAGGATAGTTGCCGTACCAATAGGTTAGCAACTCACTCGCTCCATCGTCTCATAGATCAATATAGGCACTCGCTTGTCTTCATCATCGCTATCCCGCTTCAAGCTTGATAGAACCGCATGGTAGAGGTAGAAATGGTGCGAAGGGGGTGGGATTTGATGTGTAATCGGTCTAAAGTGAGAAGGAAATGAGGTTAAGGTATGTAAATGAGGGACATGGGTGGTATGACATGAACAAGGATGGGTAGGGAGGTTGGGTGGGGGTATACAATGGTTGGGTGGGCTTAAATGTCGAAAAAGAGGCACCAAAAAGGAGTAGGGGGTCATCCCGGTCGGGATGGGTGGTCCCGGTCGGGATGACATACCCGTCCCGGTCGGGAAGCCTCCTTCCCGATCGGGATGACACTCCAGTGAACTCGATTTTTGGCACCTTCATCCCGATCGGGACGGCCCCATCCCGGTCGGGACGACACACCCTTCCCGGTCGGGAAGGGTCATCACGGCTCCCATGACCCCAAAAACCGGCTCCCTTGCTCACGATCCAAGCTCTATCACTAACCACTCCTTTCTAGGAGTCACCTTCACTTCACCTATCACAATAAACTCAAAGTATACATCAAATTCACTCCCTCACATCGCTCATCAAAATACCAAAACAATTACAAGATTACCACAAAACTAACAAAATCAAGAGAAAAATCACACAAATACAAACACAAGTACTCTAAGGAGGAGAGGAGAATATACAACATGACGGTTCTTTAGGAACTCCGTCAAACCTAGGATGGTGGACTCTCTTCAACCGTAGCCCTCAAGGGCATGGAGGAGCAAGTCGAACGCGCTACCGACATCATAATGAAGGCCCAAGAAGCGCTCGAGCCTAGCCAACCTCCACGGCCTCCAAGGTGGAGGCAAGAAGTAGGAATCCCAAGACCCAAAATCATCATTCGTGTCACATCCGGGGTCTATCCATCCTACGAGCTTCACCGGCCTCTTCCTCCCTAGGCATCGCCTCCAATCACAAGCAAGCTTCATCTCCAAGAAACAAGGCACAAAAAGCGGTTTTGGCCTCATCTCCTCAATGCACACCCCCACACTTTCCTCAAGTTGTGGTTCCCCATCTTCATCACTCGGCCCCACATCATCTTGGAAAGGAGAATCGAAACTTCTACCGGCGGTTTCAATCTCTTCCAAGTCATCTTTCGGTGTACTAGCAAGGGGCTCTTGATGCTTGTCCAAACTATCGCACAAGGGCAACTCGAGGCTAACAATCTCACCCAACAACTCCACAAACTCCACCAAACCATCCAACTCACTATCCTCCTCCAATTCTTCACCAATGTTGCCTTCACTAAGGGTCATCTCCTCATTTGTCTCTTTTTGGGTAGACGATTGAGGTTCTTCAAAGCAAATCTCTCTATCAAAGGGAACAACGTTGGCGGCTTCATGGTTAGGTTGCTCCTCTTTCTCAAGTGGGCACCCTTCATCTAATTGCGATGTTCGGGATAAATACATTACGGTTTGAACCGATAATGCATTTAACCGAGCATCCCTCGCCTCGTTTGCCCTTCGAATTTGGGCCATTAATTCATCTTGTTGTTTTCGCAATTGAATGGCCGTTTCTTGAAGGCTCCTTTGCATTTGAAGAAGCGATTGAAACTCCTCCAAGTTCGACGATTGGTGGTCATTGGGGTCTTGTAAGGCTCCTTGATAATCTTGATGATAATCTTGATAATCTTGATTAAACATGGTGTCTTGATGATGCCCAAGGGGTGGGGCATCATATTGTTGGTAGCAAGGTTGGGGTGATTGGTAGTATTATGGGTCATGGGGTTCATATTGTGGTTGGGGTGGAGGGTAATATGGTGGGTCTTGGTGGTATTGGCTTCCATAAGGTGAATCTTGATTGAACATGGTGGGTTCACATTGATAACTCGAGTAATAGTCACCATGATCGTAGGATTGGTAATCGTTCACTTGTTGGTAGCCATTTCCATACTCTTGAGGATCATACCCATCTTGATTACCCCAAGAAGCTTGATTATGGTAGGGGGACGTCATGTCATACCCTTGGTTCATGGAAGAAGAGGAGTAGCTCATATCGGCTCCCGAGTGTGTGGAGTTTAGATCAAACCCCATGCTTGCTCGAAAATCGTAGTCCATACCCGGTTGGAAACCACTCATCCTAGCAACCGTCCGTTAAAGCGGCTCTTAATCGCAAGAAGAAGATAGTCACCACCTCTAAGCATAAACTGTAGACTAGGAACAAACGTGAGAAGTCTAGTGCTTTTTGGGCACTAGACAAGAGAGAAATAAACCACACACACACAAGAAGCAAGGTAACCAAAAAGAAAAAGAAAAACACAAAACACAAGACAAAGCCAAGTAATTAGGTAAACAAAGTCTAAACTAGCACCGTCCCCGACAACGGCGCCAATTTGATGGGAGGGATTTGTCGCGGAATCCCAACCGTCAAATAAATAACCGGCTAATCCTAACTTGGGTAGATAGGGTAAGTCGGGTCGAATCCACGGGGACGGTAAGATGCGTATAGACCAAGTTCGCCCAAGTACTTGACTAGGTCAACGAGCTAAACTATAGAATGATAGAGGGGGAGAGAGCTAGACTATAACTAGGAAGAACAACTAAGGAAAACGGGCTAGGATTAGGTCGGGGTCAAAGGGGTAACGGAATGGCCAAGGAGGAGTTAGAGTGAAAGCGGTAGTAGGGTAATCTAGGACGCACGACCTAGAGGTTCCTCATGGAACCCATCCGGCGACACACACGACAAAGGAAAACAAGAAAAACAAGCAATCCAACTTACTTAGTCATTCAAGCATTCCATCAAACATGTAATATGCATCACTCAAGAAGAAACCTCAAATCTTCCACCAACATCTCCAACAAACCCTTAATCATCCAATTAACACCCTAATCACCCTACTAACCCTAGTAAGAACACTACTCTAACATAATCAAACTAATACTAACAAGAACAAGAGAAATCAACACAAACAACAAAACATCCATAATGAAACTAGTGATACAATGAAATATGAACAATAAAATGAACAAAGATTAAAACTTGGATGAACAAACAAGGATTAAGAGTAAAAGGAAAAGAAGATTATACCAAACTAGTGAAGGATGAAAAGATGAACACTTGTATAGAAGAAAACCCAAATAATTCCTCCAAGGTTGTCAATCTTGGATGGATTCTTCAAGAGATCCAATAATACAAGATTAAACTAAGATTAACTACTAATTACCGACTAATCTACACTAATCTAATCTAATCTAACCTAAAGTAGTCTAGGGTTTAGTGGGAAGTGAAGAACATAAGCTAAAAGTGGTGTCTTAATACAAGAGGAGGGTATTTATAGGGTTACAAATGGAAAGGAGAGGAAAGAAATTGAAATGCGGGTCAAGCTGGGTGGTCCCGACCGGGACGGGTCATCCCGACCGGGACGGACCCACCATCCCGACCGGGACGGGTTGGTCCCGACCGGGACGGCCTTGCAGTAGCTCCCTCAAACTCGCACTTCATCCCCGACGGGATGAGGTGCATACCCGTCGGGGATGGGTCTTGTAGGCCTCCAATATGACCCTTTTGGCTCCTCCTTGCTTCATATGAACTTCTCATCAATTCTCGGGACTCGGGATTGGGTCCCAAGGTCTCGGGGTCGATTCCGAAGCATCGAGTCATCGTTCCTCCGCTTCGTTGGCTCCAAAAAGTGTATGTATTGAGTCGGAATCGCTCCAACTCTTCATGAATGGTCTCGGGAACCTGAAACGAACTAGAGGAAGCATAAGTAGCCCATAAATCGCTCCCAAGGAGCGATTCCACAAGGAAAATGGGACCAAAACACTACAAAATAGGCACTACAAACCACACTTATCACTTGTTTATGCGTCCACGGGTTCATTCCCTACATAAGATGCAACAAGACCACAAAGTATCAAATTCGGGAGAAAATAGTAGACAATGCTACTCGATATGCATGGAAATGCGTGCGTAAAAGACGTAATAATCATATATAAATAGCACGCATCAGAAATATTTTGAAAATAAGACAAGTCATAAGCGGAACGGTTTTCGTTGTTATTGATAGAAAATTTGGAAAACAGCTCGAAGAGAGCAGCCATCTGATCATTGGTCAGAGGCTGGATTGGGAGTGCCTTCGGGACAGACCCCGAGGCTCCAGTGGTAGTGACTATAGGGAGGGGAGTTACAGTTTGGACTCTAGCACCAGACCCCTTAGACTCAGACTCAGACTCTGACTCAGACTCTGACTCAGACTCAGACTCGGAATCAGTGTCCGGCATGTTTCCTTCCCCGGTGGTCAGCTTGTAGACTCGACCCTGGCTGTCGGTCCACTTGATGGTCTTCCTCCAGGCTCTTTTCCCAGTATCAGCACCGACTTCCGAGATCAGCTTTGAAGGATCGAACCTGTTGCTTCGAAGGATCAGGTTCACCAGATCTTCCTTGGGGTTCGGAATAGCTTTGTCTTCCCCAAACAAGAGCCCCAGTACGGGCTCGGTATTGTCATTATCCTCCTTGGATTCAGATTGGATGAGGGCAAATATGTCATCTGGAATGTAGTTGCATTCCCGAGCTAGTTCAGTCTTGGGATATGTGATAGTTGGTTGATATAGGCCAACTTGAATAGCCCCGAATACTGGTGTGACGAAATAGTCAGCCAACCTTGGGCTATAAGGGCCCAAGTAGGTACCCTTGATGATGTTGCAAGCTTTCTCAATGCCTGCCCGGACCACATTTCCCGGGGTTATAGCATACCCTAGACCGAAGCGAGATTCTCCGTCATTTAGGACTTCAATAATCTTCCCAGCTGGAAGATATGGCCTCGAGGTAGCCCCCGGTAAATATCCGAAATTTTGTAGCATTGTGTCAATGCTTGTGGCGAAATAGGGCCTGAAAAGGTACTCTTCTTCAATCATCCCCACAAAATCGAATCCCCATAAGTCGGTGCGGTCCGTGGCGTTACAGCTAGCCACAGTCATAAGGGTTGCTTCTAGGGTGATGATGTCGTCTTGCAAAGGCATTTTGATCTTTCGGTGAAGGGTAGAAGACACCGCTTTTACAGCATGAATCCAAGGCCTTCCCAGGAGTAGATTGAAAGAGGAGGTGACATCGATCACCTGGAACTCTAGCTCCTTTTCAATTGGACCCGTTGTAATTGCTAATTTAACGGCCCCGGAAACCGCCTTTGGGCTTCCATCGAAAGCTTGGATAGTGTGGGCGGTTGGTATGTAGTCGGCCTCGGTGATACCAAGGGCTTTGGCAGTCCTTAGAGGGAGGACATTCACAGCAGACCCGTCGTCGACTAGGGTCATTGGTAGGTACTTACCCCGGCAAATTACCGTGATATATAGAGCCAGATTGTGAGAGGCCCCGAACGGTGGTAGGTCGGCATACGAGAAGGTGACTATCGGGCCTTCTTCTTTGGACTTGCCCTTGAGGTAGGGCAGGATAGTGGCTACCATTTCAGTAGGGGTAACCTGGGAGTCGACCTTAATCTGATCGAGAGCTTTTGTAAGTGCCTCTCGGTGTTCTTGTGAGCTAACCAAGAGTTGCCATATGGTGAGGTCAACTCGGGTTCTCTTCAATTGTTTGACAAGAGCCGTATCGGTACTTGGCTCTTCGATGGCTTCTTCCATCCTGGCAAGTTCAGTGATGGTTACCGGGACTGAGATGTCCTTAGAGCTAGTGGCTGAATAAGGACGACCGGTGGTGGTGAGGTGGTTACTGGCTAAGGCCTTGGACTTAGCCTTCCGGATTTCTTCGGGAGTGATAGGGACAGTTTCCCCTTTGGTGAGGTACACATCTTCCTCATCATCGAACCAGATTCCATTGATTTGTGGGATGAAAGGAGAGATACGGTGAGAACAGTCGATCACTTCACCGGTGAAGATAGCATGAGAGCTAAAGGGGTTGTCCTTGTTGCTTGGCTTGTCCCCGGGCAACGGTATTTTCCCGCTCTCAATTAAATCCTGAATCAGATGCTTCAGCTTCCAACATTTCTCGGTATCATGCCCATTGCCCCGATGATATTGGCAATAGGCTTGGGCATTGTAGTCTTTGGTGCGTTTTTCAACTGGGACTTCAGGAATTGGGCCTATCGGTTGGATCAGGCCTTTGGAAGATAGCCTTTGTAAGGCATATGTATAGGTAGTCCCTATATCAGTGAATACCCTAGGAGGGGTAGTCCTTTTGGATGAGGCATCCAAGAGATTAACCGTGTCGAAGATGCTTCGGGTTGCGGCTGAAGGCTTGGTAGTGGATGAGGAGGCTCCTTGATATCCCTTGCTAGGGGCCTTAGTCAGGCTCTCTAGTCTTAGATCGTCTTCAATCCTCATGCCCATTTCAGTAAGGGTGGTGAAATTGGGTATGACTGCATACCGGAGGTGGACCCGGTAGGAAGGGAGGAGGTTCTTGACAAAAGCCTCCACTAAAGTCTTCTCACTGGGCTTATCGACCAGTTTCACACTTTCAGCCCTCCAACGTTGGAGGTATTTGGTAAAGCCCTCCTTAGGTTCTTGGGCCATAACCTCTAGGGACCGCATTGTGGTCTGGATCTCGGTGTTGTCAGCATAGTTCCGAGCAAATTCCGTAGCCACATCATCCCATGTCGAGAACTTCTTGGGATCTAGCCTGTAGTACCAGGCCTTTGGGTGTTTCTCTAGAGATGCAGCGAAGAGGTTTTTGAACATGGAAGAGTCCACTCCCTTAATGGCCATGAACTCCTTGAAGGCCCGTACATGTAGTAATGGGTCTTCAGTCCCTTCGAACATGGGTAAGCCCGTGAGATTCAGGTTTGCGGGCAGTTTGTCACTTACCGGCGAGTACTCCCGACTGTTTTCCCGGTGAATATTGTTACTTCCAGTCAGGTGGACTTGCTCTTCCAATCGGCGAACCGAGCTAACTAGTTCAGCTAGGGGTTCCGTGACCCCAGTATTTGGAGTCCTTTGCTCCACTGTAGCCAGACGAGTGATGATAGCAATTTGCCCAGCCCTCATTTCATTCAGTTGGGCTTCGATCTCGGCCTGTTTGTCGACCATGGCGTCCACAGAGGTTTTCAGACTGCCTAAAGTAGCTTCCATCCTGCGAGTGTGCCTGGTTGCCGGTGGCCTGTCTGTAAGAACACCGCGTAATCAGAAACTGAACCCGGACCTTGGAACCGAAATAGTACATCCCGAGCAGGGAAAAGACTAAAACGACTTGAAAGAGACTCTTACACGGGTGACTCGTGGATGACAGGCTTTCCTTAGGGTTCGACGGGTGGGCCGAATCCTGTTTGAAGGAAGGTCGATGTGAGACATCCCCAGACTTTGGACTCAAATGTCTAGACGGGCCCTCCTTGTAGGAGTATGTCCTACGTAGGTGGGCCTTGCCTTAGTCTAATAAGGCGGACTGGGATGGGGAGGAAACTCGTGATGTAAGATCGACAGAGTTTCGACGCTAGAGACCTCGACTACTTATGACATGACCCGACACTGCTAAATACGGGAAGGTCCTAAGGGAGAGGAAAGTTTTGAAAATGATTATTTTTGGAAAGTCTGAGAAAGCTCGGAGAAAGGCCCGATTTTTTTCAAGAAAATCGGAAAATACATCAGGCCTCGATTTTGAAAGTTCGAAAATATTTTCGAGTTTTGAATTGGGCAGCATACCGGCTAAAGTGGGCTGTTTTGAGTAAAATCATAAGTCCTAAATTCGGTATGTGTCCCAGGTTTTGAAATTTGAATATATTTTGAAAAGATGCGTTTTTGAAAATGACGGTTTTTGAAAAATGACACGGAAACCAAGCAGCACATAGTCACACAAGCATTATAACGACGTCATGTATGCTTTACACTAAGTCTCGGTCGGTCTATAGAGGGTCTATACCAGTGTTCATAGTCTAGACGAGAAACGGGACGGACTTCCTAAGTCGAGTTGAGCTTAGAACATGCCGCAAAGTCCATACGAATCGACTATGAACACCTTTAACGTATCCAAGGCGGAATACATCGTGGTATAGTGGGATGTCGGTCACCAGTACCGGCCCGGGAAAATATGGGGTTATGCATGAACCGTAAAACTAAAACGCATATTGTATTTGTCAAACGATTTCTATTCGAGTCTCACCCTGAGGATGCCGATGGTTAGGCACTCATCGGTTAATCCCCAGCGGAGTCGCCAAATTGTGGACATGACGTAGGTCCACCCCGACGCGGCCACGCGCGGGTTTGGGTAGGCGAATGCACCTCCATATGAGAATGGATCGAATTGAAATTTAAGTCGAAATGGAGTCGCCATCGAATTTTATGGTTATTCGGAACCGTTCGAGCCCACTCTATATCGCTATGAACCATAAACAAAGTATGGTCCATCTCGGTTTTAGAGTTTATTGGGCTCGTCCCTTTGCATTGCGATACCGATACCATCTATACTGGTAATCGTGTAAAGAATGACTCTCGTGCGCCAACGGTTTCGGGCATCCGAAAACCGAGGTTTTGAGTAAGGGGTGAGGGTACGTGTTGGGAAGCCCACTAAGGACACCCAACCCCGCCCGCACATAGCGGCCTCTACTAAGACATCGTTTGACTTTCTAATATGCGCGTTAGTGATTCAGTGAAATGATATGCAAACAGCGTTTTAGCTAAGCATGCGAATTAAATGTGAGCTACGTCATTTTAATGCATCTAATTTATTGTCGAAGTGATTTAGCATGCGAGGGTTCATTTATAAACGGTAAAACGTAAATAAATAAAGCAAAGCAATAATAAATCGGTTACAAATTACACGGGCGGAATACAACCCGGAATTCACAATACAACGAGCAATAAAAGTAGAATAATCGAAATATATATAGCCAAAATGATAAGCAATAGTTAGAAACGGACCCGTGTATAAACTAGACCGTGAATTGTGTAAATGGACTAACTTCAATTAAATACATATTATTTTATGTACTAACCGAAGGACGGGGATATAGGACCTAGGCGTGGTGCTAGCCCGATCCCAAATCCCGATGCCTTGTCCCAACTTATCATGTCGGTAAATTGGAGCCTAAATTAATTATGCGTTGGATGCGACTACGGAGTCGTCAACGCAAGATTAATAGTGAGACCGTCGATCAAAGTTGTTTGTGTGCGATGATATGCATGTATTTTGAAAAGGAGATCACGTGATTGACTTTACACGTGTCGACTAAGTCGCTTTTAAAAAGACGAGGCTCGAATGCTATAAAAAGAGCTCTCGGTTTTCTGAGCTACAGGACCCACTCGATCGAGTCGGGGCTGACTCGGGCGAGTGTGTCCTTAAAAAGGTTTCTGCCCACGATTTGGGGTGCTACTCGGTTGAGTAGCAGGTATACTCGGCCGAGTGGCACCTGTACGAGTTATGACTCGTGTGATTTTATGCGTTTTAAATCGAGGGTTGGCCGAATTAAATAAAAATATCGACGAATTTAGATTTAGTTCGGTTTGCCGGTATTATAATCATGTCTTATATGATTATAATACCGTTATCGGATTTTTGTAAAAGGAGTTGTCGTTAGTTTTAGAAATTTGATTAGTGACGAAATTGCGCCCCTCTACGTCACGACATCGATATTAATCCTTACGGATTAGGTGATGTCGATTTTCGTATCAACGGGTTCCGTACTAATCTTTGAAATGGATTCATACGCGTTCAACTACGAATGATCGGGATCGTGTTAATAAACGAAAAAAAAAAATCATCGTAGTCAAACGAGTTCGGATCCGAGTTTTGAAATTATTACGCAAAAATATATATATATATATATATATATATATATATATATATATACATATGCGGTACATAATATTATAATAAAATGTACATAACGATAATTAAAATGCGATAAGTAAAATGTTTAGCGTTAGATGTTAGATGCAAGAAATAAATGTTAGATGTTAGTAATGTCGTTACTATCGACTAAATATAATACTATAAGCATAAATATAAATATACATAAAAGATCGAGAAAAAAGATGAAGAAGGAAAAGTCGGTGTTGAATTGTCACACCCTCAACCTACATGTTCTTGCTTCTCGGGATACGGTTCGTCAAACGGCGGCAATGGCACGGGAACGTCGAGATATGTAGGAGGAGTTGACGGTGTGTATGTATGGCTTGGTTTCGTGTGTATTGTGATGTCGAGAATGGTGTTGCAAAGTGTAGGGTGTAAGATGAGTGCAAGGTTGGCTGAATTTTTGAAGGGTGAAAAGTGTTCCAAGAGTTGTCTTTGTGTCAAAGGTTGACGGAGATTTATAGGGAGCCCCGACACATGGGTCACTCGACCGAGTGGCGCGGGTGCACTCGGTCGAGTGCCCTCGCGGATGCACCTGGACCATTTTTGTGAGGCTCCACTCGGGCTATTTTGGGCGTGATTGCCTTGATTTGCTCTTGATTGATTGTGATTGATTTGGCATTAATTTGGGTTGATTTGGCTGATCTTGGCTGATTTCGAACGTATCAGGTCGCTTTTTGTGCCGGGTTTGTCTTGACCGAGTTTTGACCCGGTCGCTAAAAGACGGGAATTATTTTTGGTGTCGGTTTTGACCCAAATTAGTCTCATTTTGCTCGGAACGACCCACTGGGCCTGAATTTGAGGTTGGTTTTGTGAGATTTGTATCCCGTTAAAAGCCCATGTCGGACATTATTGATTTCGAGCCCGTATCCGAGCGCGTTAGAACATGTTAGCGTCCGATCATCATCGGGTGTTTTTTGGAAACTACCATAGACACCTGGCAGTCAAAATTCGGGTGTCTACACTATGATTGATTTATACTCCGTAATATATTGATTGAATTACATTTCGATCTTAATTGATTATCAAGAGAATATATAGGTACATCTAGGGTTACATCATAGTGGGCTATAAGGCCCGATGGACATCCACATATTATGTTTCATAACACTTCTCCTTGGATGTACCTCACTAAAGAAAATGTCTCGTTAAAACCTCGACTAGAAAAACCCGGTGGGAAAAACACTAGTGAAGGAAAAAGAGTACATAAATCTCCATTCACGCATAACAGGCTGCCTCATTAAAACCTTTCCATGGAAAACCCAGTGGGACAAAACCATGGCTTAGGAAAAAGAGTGCAGCGCGTGGTTACTCCCCCTGATAAGTACACAACATAATCATGTATGATTTCTCATACGCTCAAACTTCAAGTTGAGACAATGAAACCGTGCATTCATACTATACCACATGCATGTTGAATGCTCTCATAGATACACTTACGTGTAGAGGTTCATATATACTTAATCACGAGTCCTTCAGGAACTCATTCGATCAACCACTGTCATGTGCTGATAATTTATAATATAAGCTCTATAAGCTCCTTCCCGGAATACTTATCAATCTTGGAGTATGATCTCCTTTTAAACATATATCCTGCAATATATAACAATAAGATTACATCATTGCATTAATTTAGAATATATACACTTTAAGGCATTGTTCGTATTACATGCATGCATGAGATTATTATTGTTATATATTGCAGGATATATGTTTAAAAGAAGATCATACTCCAAGATTGATAAGTACTCCGGGAAGGAGCTTATATTATAAATTATCAGCACATGACAGTGGTTGATCGAATGAGTTCCTGAAGGACTCGTGATTAAGTATATATGAACCTCTACACGTAAGTGTATCTATGAGAGCATTCAACATGCATGTGGTATGGTGTGAATGCACGGTTTCATTGTCTCAGCTTGAAGTTTGAGCGTATGAGAAATCATACATGATTAAATTTTTTGTCATGTGAAAATACTTTATGGTCCAGAAGCGCCATAATAGTTGGAAAATCATGTAGTGAAATGCTACAATAAGTATGTCAATCTGTACAATGACAAGAAAAATCAATTATTATTTAAGATAAAATCGGATTGATTGATTCTCCTGAAGATAATCAGTTGAGAAATAATAGTAGCTACACTCTTTTTCCCTTCGACTAGGTTTTTGTCCCATTGGGTTTTTCCTAGCAAGGTTTTTAACGAGGTAGCGCTATAGACGTGTTAATACGCTATAGTTATGATCGTCATAATTTTAATGACGAGATACATATTTGGTTATACATCAACAAGGAGTCATAAATGATTATGTCCAGATTGCAAGCTCCGAAGAAATATGATACTGAACTTATCAAAGATTCCTATTGATTGAAGATACCAAGTTTGTCAGTTATTACAATCCATTTCAACGTCGCCGTGAAGTTCCATGAAGACATGAATTATTTTCATTAAATATCAAGTTGTGTAATTATTAGGGGAGTAACCACGCGCTGCACTCTTTTTCCTAAGCCATGGTTTTGTTCCACTAGGTTTTCCATGGAAAGGTTTTAATGAGGCAGCCTGTTATGCGTGAATGAAGATTTATGTACTCTTTTTCCTTCACTAGTGTTTTTCCCACGAGACATTTTCTTTAGTGATGTACATCCAAGGGGGAGTGTTACGAAACATAATATGTGGATGTCCATCGGGCCTTATAGCCCACTATGATGTAACCTAGATGTACATGTACTATATATTCTCTTGATGAATGAATAAACTACCTCTCTTATTTCTCTCATTCCTATCTCTCTCTAGTTTGTCTTCTCCCTTACTTTTACAACAATTAATACTTATATTAAAAAATTATTTCTTCTTATGATCTCTTATATATCATTTTTTTTTTTATCGAATATCGAAATGTTAGGCTTCTTCTGACCAAACTAAGGAATTCCACTCGTAAATGAATTGTTTTTTTGATGCGGAAAACCCAACAAAAAATACTGGTTGAAAAATTCCAAACTTGATTAAAATTCCAAGATGAGATGAGATGAGATGAGATGAGATGATCCTTCCTGGTTGACGTATTGGTATTGATGATTAGATAAATACTCCAGTAAATACAACCACATTCCACGTACACGTCTCTCTTTCTTCCGTAGAAGCAAACGCCCATGAATTCATCGACATCCAATTAAAATCAAAGCTAAAAACCAGGGAATTTGAGAGACATAAGAACAACAAGAAGAAGAAGATAGATAGATAGATCTCCAACCCAAACAATCAAAATTTTGAATCATAAAACAAAGCATGGGTGGGGGTGGTGTTGGTGTTGATTTTTCAACAAGAGCTCGCAATAGATTAGCTGTTCTTGCCACTCATCTTTCTCATGATGATGAATCTCTCACCGTTTCACAAATTCTTGAAAAAAACTCTGTATCTTCTCAATCATTAGTTCCTCCTCCTCCTAATTTGAAGGGATCTCTTACAATTATTGATGAAAGAACTGGGAAAAAGTATCAATTTCCTGTCTCGGAGGAGGGCACCCTCAAAGCTACTGATCTAAAGAAGGTCTTATTTTGTTGATATGCCTCTGTTTTTTCTTCATATTTTTAGTAGTACGAGTATAATATTTCTGTCTTTAAGAAGGTGATTGATTATTGAAATGGGTTTCTGTTTGATTCATTTATTATTTTGTAGCTTTTGATTCTTATGGACAATTTAGTATTAGGATGAATCATGGACTCATTTGGACCTCCCTTACACCGGCTTACACAGAGTGGTATTTGTGATTATTGACGGCTATTGATTTACGGAATTACGTACACGATCCTTGATTTATTAATGTAGTTTTGGGTAGTGATCATATGATAATTGATTCTTAATTTCTATATTGTCTTTCTTATGTGATTGGAATATCTTAGCCAATGATTACCCAATTTAGTTATCTTGTCATTTGGAGGATCAAATGTCAATGCGGCTGTTCATCTACAGGCAAGCTATTCTTCATTAGAAACTCACGCCCAAGAATTGTATGGAGTACCTCTTTTGCTTATGATTTGGGAGTTGAGAAATTTTACTGATCCTGAAATTTGCACTACTTTTCCTTTTGATTTACTGAGGAATAGCTTTTGAGATAGATACTCATCGTGTGTTCAATATAGACGATTGATTTAGCTTTTGTCACATTTTACGTGTTGTACTCTAGTGCTTGTGTTTCTCACTGTAAACCACGGTGATTTGGTTTAAGACTAGTGAGGGAAATACATGTATGGATCAAGATGTTCAGTGACATTCTAATGTAGTACTGTAGTTCAAGATGTTTGCGATTCACTCACTCAAAATCTGTTTTTTATGTCAGTCTATCAAGAATACAGTCCTAAGCCAACTTAGCATACTCGTATAAATTAGGCAACCTTTGCATAGAGCCATAGAACATTCTTCTTTTCAAGTTTTTTGTGGTCATTTTTAGCATTTCTTCATGGAAACACAAATATCGTTTCTCATAAACATCTCCAGTTCGGAGCTGATATTGCAGAGCAAAGATTCACAATTGAAGGCTGAATCTTTCTTTTCTGTGTGCTTTGCATGAGTTGAGATAAGATGTTAGATTATATGATGACACTACAACACATCACTTTGATTGAATTAAGACTTTCGAGGTCCTGGATTAGCAATTAAGGTATCTGAAAAATTACAAATGCTTTGTTGTACGTGGCAGATAACAACAGGAAAGAACGACAAGGGGTTGAAACTATATGATCCTGGTTATCTCAACACCGCTCCTGTGCGATCCACGATTTGCTATATTGATGGGGATGAAGGGATCCTAAGGTATCGCGGATACCCTATAGAGGAGCTTGCTGATAACAGTTCTTTTCTTGAAGTCGCCTATCTCTTGAGTAAGTAGTTCCCAAAGCATTTTTCGTTTTTGCAAGCTATGCAGGGTGATAGTAGTTGACATTTTGTGTTAGTTATATAGTGACCCCTCCCCCTGTTATATTTTTTTTCTGGAACAATCTCTGTTTTTAGATGCAAGGTAGGATGCATATATTTAATCTTCTTACTTGCCATAGCAGAAACTATTGAAACACTGGATTAATATTGTTAATGGTTCTTCCCAATCTCAAACCTTGAATGTTTTACAAAGGTCAAGTTGAAACTCTTGGGATCCAAATTGGAAGTACAACGTTCTACTTGGTTGTTCCAAAGTATTGTGAATTCTAGTGCACTATTTACTTCGTCTTGTTACATTGTACAAAGGGTTTGATCATTATTGTGTGGACAACAGTTAAGAGAGCGATGAACTGAGATGACGGTAATTTTCATAGAATAGGGCATTGTAAAAGTAGCAAAATGAATGTTGAAGGAGCAGCCTGCAATTATTCAAAAGAGGAGGAATTGTTTTAGGGAAAGCAATACTAGTTGTAAGAATTGAAAGGTGACTGCATTTTTGCTATGCTGCTCTTGTGAAGTGCAATTACTACTGTTTGTAAGCTGTGAGTATTTGTTGTTATACGCCTTATGAACACGAACAAGGAAACAATTAATTGATAACACCGAATCGTCTCTACTTTCCTAATAGAACAATTCGACCCTGATATTAGTGTTGGGGTTGTCTGAATTTTCTACTGAGATAAGACGGTGCTCCTTTGTTTTTTGCACACAAAACAGAGGTATAACTTTGAAGATTATATGTAATTCGTTGCTAAGTTCAAGGTGCAGAAGAAAAATTTGGAAAGTAAATTTGTATCAACATATCTATGCATACATATAGATATGAAAGAGGATATGGAATCCGGGATTTTCGTTTTTGAGGACTTGTGCCAAATTCTGTTAATCCAACGCAAACAGTTTGATGTGAAAGTTGTTATAGTTATTCTCGAAACCTATACCGCAAATTCTCAAATAATTATGCAAGCATACAATCCGTACTTCCCGAACTTGCATTACATTTATCGAATTTACTCATCTATGAACCAAACCCAAGTATGCTAAAATGAACGGGTAATTACACTTAAATCACCAAGTTTTTTTGGATAGGCGGACAAAGTGTCATGTATTGGAGTTTTCTAATCTAATACTGTTCGTGTCTTGGATTTTTCTTACCTATACTCCCTATTTAGTTTAAGTATAGTAATTTGTTCGTCCTGTTTGCGTTTCCTTTTGATATATGTTTTGTGTGGCGAAGAGTGAGTGTGGAATTGCATATGTTAACCCAAAAGTCCATGGAAAAGCATATGTAATTTTTTCTCTCCGGGATATGAGAAGTATTTGTTAATTGTGGCTGATATCCACAAAGTCAAAAACATGATGCTTTTGGTCATTGAGGTATTATCTGATCCAAGTAAAAAATCTAAGTCATTGGTTAACCAGCGTCAAGACCAGCTTGTGACATACTCCCTCCGGTTTTATAAGTTTGCCCCATAGCCATTTGCACACTAATTAAGGTAGAGTAAGACTGTAAGAGTAAATATGAGCAATGATGAAACACTATGTATGCATGACTCATCATTTTTGTTAAGGTAGAGTAATGTTAGTTAAGTTAAGTGAATGACAAAATGTGTAAATATGTAACTTTGTAAGGATGAAGTGGTAAAAAAAGTTAGACCAAAAAGGAAAGTGGAGAAATGGGGCAAACATAAAAAAACCTGCCAAAAATGGAATACTGGGCAAACATATAAAACCAGAGGGAGTATGACTTATGAGTTCCGATGCAAATTGCGTTTGTCTATGTAAATATTATATACTCCATATGTTTGATGTTTCAATGCTGTTCATCACATTTGAATTTTTGACGTTGTGATTGATTTTTGCAGTGTATGGGAACCTACCTTCTAAAGGTCAGTTGGCAGACTGGGAATTTGCTGTATCCCAGCATTCCGCTGTTCCTCAGGGAATATTGGTGCGTTTTATCTCTGTGTTTCTTTCCCCGTTTGAAGCTTGCTGATGTTGTATTATACGGAGTATTTAACTGTAGGTTATTGAATGAAACAAAAGATATCAGATGTTTTTGCTGACATAGATATCTTTTTTTTTCCTGTAGAATATCATACAAGACATGCCTCACGATGCACACCCGATGGGTGTTCTTGTTAGTGCAATGAGTGCCCTTTCAATTTTTCATCCTGACGCTAATCCAGCTCTCAGAGTAAGCCCTCTACTGTAAAAGTATCTATACAAGTTATGTTTAGTGTGATTCTTAATAGGCCATCCAGCACTATCCTGACTATCCTCTTCATTTTTTTGAACGTTTGAGCACTTCGAGTTGTTCTAATTGTATTGTACCATTTTATGTTAATAAGAGAAGCATTGTATTTATATTATCTCCAGTCATGTTTCCCACTGATTTATACTCTGTATATAAAAGGTGAAATAGCCTTATACGGATTACATTTCTGACTGGTTCAATATGGTAGTTACCGGAGCTTTTCTGATGTCACTTGTGGGTGACCACTAATTTTTAATGGTCTAGTTTTGGGTGATGAGATTTAAAAAGCTTTTGTAGGAAAGGTATTTTTTTTTATAAATGTAAGAATGTTACTCCATACTAACTGACTCTTTGTAATATTTGCTTGCTTGATTTGTCAAAAGCTTCTCTGTCACAACAACTGAGAAGAAGTATTTGATTTTTCATTGCCAATTTGTTGGGAAGCACATTATTTCTTTTCTCTTTCTTAAAAATTACAGACTTCTAGGTTTATGTTAATCAATTTTTAGGTTTAGTGTAAGCTGTAAGCATGTTCTGATTATTACTCTCTGCTTGTAGGGTCAGGATCTTTACAAGTCAAAACAAGTGAGAGATAAACAGATAGTGAGGATCATAGCGAAGGTTTGTATTTCTTACTGTTTGCTCCGTACTTTTGAAGCTCTTTACCCTTGCACGTTTCCTTTATATTCCTATAAATGCATCATGAAGTGTAAAATCGTTCTGGGTTTACAGGCACCCACAATTGCAGCGGCAGCATATTTGAGACTGGCTGGGAGGCCACCTGTTCTTCCCTCTAACAGCCTTTCGTACTCAGAAAACTTCCTTTACATGCTTGATTCAATGTATGTCATACTTCAAGCCAACTCATGAACTCTTGCGGTCTACGTTCATTTTTTTGTCTCAATTTGACATTTTTGCTAACTGATATCTTGACTGAGAGTAGGCCGCTTTTGTTGCCAAGACTAATAATGTAAAATGTCAGGTTTGGTTTATCAAAATAACTATTTTCATATTGGAGTATTTGATTTTACAAATATATTATGGAAAATATTGATAGCAGTTGACAATGTTTGACCACCGAAGTCATATGAGGACAATATAAATGCAATGGAAGGAGTACTTCCTATCTTATGTTTCTTCAATGTTAGGTGGATGCATGTTTTCTGGTTTATGTATTGGTCATATAAGCTGAAACCAAACCGTGTTTCCTGACGAACGATCGATCAAACTGAGCACTTCCCATCTTAGTTTATTCCTCTGTCACATGAATGCATGTTTTTTTATGGTCTATGTAACGGTGATAAACTCAAAACCATTACCATGTTTCCTGCCACAAAATGATTAAGCTGTCTTATTGTCTTACTGATGTGCAGGGGAAATAAATCCTACAAACCAAATCCTCGTTTAGCTCGTGTTATTGATGTCTTGTTCATACTTCATGCTGAACATGAAATGAATTGCTCGACAGCTGCAGCCCGGCACTTGGCATCAAGGTATCGTGTGACATCAACTTCAACAACATTACCCACTGCCACTTTTCATTTTTTTTCTTTGGAGGTTGTTGGGGGTTGTTTCTGACTGACTCGTGATGCAAATTGCATCTTTAATTGTGTAGAATGACTACCACTTTAACTCGTGTGACATCAACTTCAACATTGTTACCCCACTGCTGCTTTTCATTTTTTTCTTTGGAGGTTGTCGGGGGTTGTTTCTGACTGACTCATGATGCAAATTACATCCGTAATTGTGTTGAATGACTACCACTTTAACCATAAGCCACTTAGAGTTTGTTTCTTTATTCCATCGTTATTTTTGAAAAAAGTTGAGTTGTTAGTTCCTTAGGAAATGGTAGGATGTGTCTACTGGTAGAGAAGCAATCGCAATGTTTTTATTTTGAATACGTATCAGTTGAAACTCTTTTATGGGACACATGCAGTGGTGTCGATGTCTACACTGCTCTCGCGGGTGCTGTTGGGGCACTTTATGGTCCTCTTCATGGTGGTGCGAATGAGGTAATGTCCATTGGTGTAGACATCTTGTAAAGTAAATTTGCTTTTACTTGTAGAATTCTGACAATCATGTATTGTTGTACGCATTTGATGTGTTGTGTGTGTAATGGAAATGTAGGCTGTGCTCAAGATGTTAAATGAGATTGGTAGTGTTGACAACATTCCAGATTTCATTGAAGGTGTGAAAAATAGGTAATGTTTATGTACTTGTACTCCTTGTGTTTTTCCCTCATATACCATAGCTTGGGAGATGATACTTATTTTGTGGTTTTAGGAAACGGAAAATGTCAGGCTTTGGGCATCGTGTTTACAAAAATTATGATCCGCGTGCCAAGGTCATAAGGAAGTTGGCTGAGGAAGTGTTCTCTATTGTCGGACGGGATCCTCTGATTGAGGTACTGTTTATAGAATACAAGAACTTTGCTCATTGATTTATACAGAGAACCAATGGGTAGTGAACAATATTAAATTTGAGGAGAAGGGGGAGGAGGGCTTAAAGAGTAGAGAGTATAGAAATCGCGGAGTTGTTTTTATACAGAGTATAGAAATGCATGGACATGCCTCCTCGCTAACTAAACAAAACATTAAAAGATTAGCTCACTTATATAAGTGACGTTAAAAAATTTGGCAAAGACATTTCCTAAAGAGATATGAGTTTCTCACAAGAATATGTGAATTAAATTAGAGTAGATGTTTAGGATTAAAAGTGTGTACATTTATCCTTTGGGATTACTTCACAGGTGGCTGTTGCTCTAGAGAAAGCAGCATTATCTGATGAATTTTTCATCAAGAGAAAGTTGTACCCTAATGTCGATTTCTACTCTGGGTTAATATACAGGTAAATAATCTGGCATTTTGTTAGTTGGCTCTTTAATGTTTTCCATTGTCTTGGTAGTTAACCTTATATACTCTTAAACAGGGCAATTGGATTCCCTCCTGAATTTTTTACTGTCCTATTTGCAATCCCTCGTATGGCCGGATATTTAGCACATTGGCGAGAGTCACTTGATGACCTCGACACCAAGATCATGAGGCCCCAAGAGGTTTGACGAAATAACTTAATCTTCAACATCTCCATAACTACCTTAGTAACTTGAATAATTATGGAAAGCAATAAGAAGATTAACCTTTTTTTTTGTATGTGATAATCATCTCATTCATTTTGTGGGCTTAGGTTTGTATTTGGATACAGGTTCTTCTCTTAGACTCTAGTACTGTTTTATGGTAGTCTTTGGCTGGGTAGGCCTAAAAGGCTGTTACGCTTTGGCCTTCCTGAATTTTGACACTGTTTTGTTGAGACATCAGGTTAAGTATGGAAACTTAACACCTGTTGATCCAAGTGCTCAGCATTTTAGTTTCAGTTTCTGTAACTTAGATAGTGCCTCTCTGTTGAAACCTGATTATCCACTGAAAACTGACTTGCCGTGTAATTAATTGTTCATTACTGAACATAAAAGTTCATGAATGTGTGTAAAAAATGGCTGCCTGTTGGTCACCATTTTTTTCTCCCGTGGTTAGAATTCAGAAACCATATGAAGTATTCACCCTCATGTGAACATTGACAGTAAAACTTGACCTTTAGTCGATATTCTGGAGCTAGGATTGGATGGACTGATGGGCATGAAAGAATGCAACCAAACCACTGTTTGTTGCGTGGTTCAGGGTTGGATGGCCAATCATCGAACCAAATTTTTGGTAGCGAACGGATTTCATTCACAAACTAGGTTGTTAGAGCCTTTCAGGAATGTCGGAACCAAGTCAACCAAACGTTCATTAAGCTGAACTTGAGCAAGTGAAGCTACGTTTTTTCTAGCTGCAATTTTCTTTCTGTGCCAAGGAAAATGTTATTTTCCTCTTTCAAAAATGGAAGTATTGACTAAACATGATAATGTTGCAGGTGTATATTGGGGAATGGTTCAGGCATTATGTGCCACTAAAAGAACGGAGAGAGTCAAGTGGGACAGACAAACTAGGCGAGCTATCCACTTCAAATGCAACAAGGCGTCGACTTTCTGGCTCTGGAGCTTAAGTGCACAATTTATTCTTTCGAGTCGTCCATCCTTCGGAAGTGCGGAGTGAGGTGAAATATCTCCAACAATAAGGCTTTGAATCAATGTGTTCTCACACATAATAAATCTGTGATGACTTCTGTAACATTTTCATGCGCAAGTAGGTTATGGAAACATCTGTGCCGAAAAATTTACACTTACCAAAGTTCTCAAAGGTTTCATAGTTGATAGTTTATAAAGTCCGATATATATATTTTGATGCATGTCGAAAAGAGCTTCAGTTTCTTTTATTTATGAGAGCACATCAATACATCATTGCCATATGCATGCTTCAGTAATTAACCGTATGCCTGAGCGGAGCTACGAAGGTGTTAAGGTGTGTATTGTATGCAGACCCAAAAAGCTAAAGAGTGAAGTAGTTTATTCACCCTTGTAGGTATAAAGAAATACTCCCTCCGTTCCAATGAATTGTTTGCCTATTTCATATTGGGGCGTCTCAATGAATTGTTTGCCTTTCTAATTTAGGAAAGATTTTTATATGTAATTTGACCCTTGGCTCTACATGTTACTTTGCCATTGGTTCTCTTTTTCCTTGGTACCAAAAGCAAAAGCAAACAATTCATTGGAACGGAGGGAGTACACAAATATTTTGTCCTAATTACTTGTTTTTTTTTTTCATTTTGAGTTGGGAGTTCTTTTTTGTTTCTTCATGAATTGTTTAATCACCGGGTTATCTGTGTACTGTAGTCGGGTTTTGACCAAAATTGTAGGTAATTATGAAATTGATATAATATATGTGAGTTAGGACTTATGAGGGAGGGAATAGATATGTGAGTTAGGAGGCCTTGGATAAACGGAGTAGATGTCAGTTTCGATTTCCTCTCCCTTAGGCAAATCCAAAGAAGGTTTTCTTGTACGTTCATCAGAAAATATTTCTAGATCTCAAAACACCTAATGTCAAATAGCTGCTAAAAAGCACAAACCAGAAAACACTATGTGTGCTCCGGCCACACCTTCATAACTCCAAATACCCGGATCTGTTATAGTCCTCCCTGTAATACTCCAACCGCCCCATGAATTGGTTATTCCTAAACGAGTCATGAAAGGTATAACGATGTGTTGCGATTAAATGTACTTTTTGTTGAAACAAAAGAAAATCTAACTACTAAGTGTCTATAAGTGCACTTCCGATCGTGGTATGGTACATGGGGGTGAGGGGTTAATGTCCTTGGTAAAGCGTGAAAGAAAAAGGAGTCGGGTGACTAAATTGTCATGCCCAGGGCCGTCTCATAAAATTTGGAGGCCCTGTGCGAATTTCAAAATAGGGACCCCTACTACATTTCGTCGTCGGCATTTCAGCCAGGTCGTCGGCGCTTTATACGTGATTTTACTCTTTTGCCCTTCTTTAATTATGATTAATGATGTTAATTATTTTACTTAATTAATCTAATTAATATTTTCCGACTACTTTAAGATTATGGTTGGTTGCACCGATACGGACACGGACACAGACACGTATCGGACACGGGACACGGCACTCAGATTTTTTCAAGACACGGGGACACGGCAAAAATATGTATATCGAAATAAAGGGAATTTTAAGCTCTTTATAGCGAACATTCAAATTTTGGTCAATTATAAGACCACAAAGAAAGAAGTAATGAACTAATACATCATTGTCGATTGTCGCTGAGGAGGACCGGTCAGGGTCGCCATCGGCATCGGAGTTGGGGTCGGCGTCGGGTTCAGGTGAAAAGGGTTGTTGAAACTTGAAAGGAGGTAATAAGGGGATGGTTGGTGGCGGGTGCGTTTGAAAAGATGAGAGTTTTGTTTTTTTTTTGTCCTGAACCGTATCCTGAATGTGTCGGTCCGTGTCCAATACGTGTCCATTTTTAAAAAAAACCAAGACACGATTTTTGGTGTGTCCGACACGTATCCGGGCGTGTCGGTGTCCGACACGGATACGCCACAAATGAGGCGTGTCCGACGTCCGTGCAACCTAGCCTACAGACTTTCTCCCACTGGCAAGTGATTACTTGATGATTCAACTTGATGGTTAATCATTTATAAGTGTCTTACCGTGTATTTCTTATCGTTTTCATTTTTTTCCTTAATTAGTTGTTAGTATAATTTTTACGGTTGAGTGAACAATTATACGAATTTTTCAAAAGAATAAAAAAAATTACTTTAGCCTAGGAACTTGTCTATTTATTGAACAGGGAGTTAAATGGGCAATCAATATGATAAATTTTCTTAATTTAAGAAAGTTTTCATACAAAGATTATTTATTAAATTGAGTAAAAAAAGGAGCAACATGGGATTCGAACTCCTGCCCCCATTGTACAAACCCAACCACTCAACCACCAATGAGTAATTTGGACTTCAAATAATTTATGAGGCCCCCAAAACTTTGAGGCCCAGTGCAAGTGCGCCTATAGCGCTGCCCCTTAGATGGGTCTGGTCACGCCCCCTTTGTTCCCTTGTTTTTAGTTTCCTGGGGAGTAGTTTTTTCTGCACAACTCAGTTTCCACCTTTCTACCCCCACCTCAGTTTTCAGACGATTGATTTTCTTTGGTTGTACATTTCTATCCAGAAATGATGAAATTAAGTTCGTGACAGTTGTTGTGCTAGAGGTGACGTTTTGACGGGTTGGCCCGTGCTTCATGTTGGCCCATTTTTGGGCCCAATAAATAGCATGACCCAGGCACGGTCAGGCAGGCCTTGTCTTCATGCTATGCATGGGCCAGACCCGATTTGTGTGTCGCTGCTGTGGCATTGGTCCCGTCGTGCGGTGTGTGGGCATATCTGACCCGACTTTTTTTAATTAAAATTTTATAGTAATTAGTAAAAATAATAAAATGATGTAAATTAAAGTTATGTTATATTTGAGAGTATGTTTTTTATTACGTTATACGGAGTATTCATTTGTATTTTTTTTTGCTGTATACTTCTATACTTTAGACTTGTACGAGTACTATTTTTGAACTTTTATTGTAGATTTAACTATATGTCGTTATAAAATACAAAGTACATTGAAAACAGTTGTAAAAGGTGTAAATACAACATCAAAACCCTGGTTCCAAAAATATTTGTTCGGTAACATGAAACATTATCCGAAATCGTCAAGTCATTTTTAAAAAATAAATAGTAATGGTAGGAAACAAAATAATAAAAATACATAGCTTCAAACTCAAAAGAAAGTTGAAACGTTAATAAAAACTTTTAGAAAGGCTACAAGCTAAAAGTTTAGCAACTAAAAATAATACTCCCTTCGTTCGTATCCAAAGGGTATGTTTCAATTTTACACAAGGATTAAAAAAAACTTAAAATTACTATTAAAGATACAATAACTTGTGAGAAATTAATACGAGTATTTACTCTTCGCAGTACCAATTTTACTCGACGCAGTACTTTTTGTACATATTTTTTCATTATATGCCCTTCACCAGAAAAAAAATAAATATTGCTCTTACACTCCAACCTCTATACTGTAACCCTAAAAATCATTCAATTTTTTCAATTATCATCGATTCATTTCAATACTGACTATACAACTCGTTCAATTTATCAAATTTGTAAGATTATGGATAAAGTTTGATCGAAAAATAGGTATGGATGGTTATTTATCCCTAATTATTGAAATTAGGGTTATAGATATCATTCAGTTTTTTCAATTATCTCAATTCCCTAATTATTGAAATTAGAGTTACAGAAATCGTCCAATTTTCCAATATCATCGATTTCCCCAATTCTAATTATACAAATCATTCAATTTATTAATTCATAAGATTATGGATACGAGTTAGATTAAAGAACAATTATAAAAT
Source organism: Agrostemma githago (assembly GCA_958450325.1). NCBI lineage: Eukaryota > Viridiplantae > Streptophyta > Magnoliopsida > Caryophyllales > Caryophyllaceae > Agrostemma > Agrostemma githago. The sequence continues at coordinate 9,748,783 of OY288253.1, forward strand.
AATCATTGAAATTAGTTTTTTTTTCTTAATTTTTTTGTTTGACCTTATTTTTACTTACGTAGTACGGTCGTAATTGTTTTCACAAAAAAAAATGTTACAAATTGAACAAAATGTACTCAATCAAAGTTTAAAAAAAAATGTTGGAAACAAATGTATTGGGTCTTATAAGAATTGTATTGCATAATCAAAGTTTTAAAAAAAGTTGCATCAAAGATTAAAAAAACATGCAGTGCATGAAAGTAGAACAAAATGTACTGCGTAAAAGTAAAAAAAAAAAAGATGTATTGTATTGAGTTAAATAGATTAGAAGGAAAAAAGAGAAGAAAGGAGAGAAATAGAGGGAAAAAAAAAGATGAATTTGAGGGGAGGGCAAATGAGAGGGGTATAATTGGAAATGTCGTACTGCGTCGAGTAAAACCCGTACTGCGAAAAACAACACCCATCTTAATTATCCAAAGTGTAATATTATAATGACATATAATGTAAATATGTTAAGTGTCTCTAATGGTAAGACTTACCAAAGTCTTAAGACTCTGCCACTTCAACTTTCCACACACTTTTAATATTTATTTATTCCTCAGATTCAGACTCACCTCAGATTTTACACATTATCAGTCAGACTTTCCTCAGACCCACCTTACCTTTTTTGGTTAAAAAAGTTAATTAATTTAGTTTAATTTGTGATTAAACAATACTACAATTTACTTGTTTGGTACAAATTATTATTACTTTACTATTTAGTTTTATTAAAAACAAATTAACTTGTTTTATTTTATTTTTGTTGATTTTCGTGTGATATACAAAAAGACGGGTAGACGATCTTTTGGGTTTCGCTCATATTATTGATCCGGATAATTTACGATATTTTAATTATGCTTTACTTATATTAATTTACGATATTTTAATAATTAATTTAGGTTGACATATGATATAAAATACTAACATACCTAACAAATTAATAAGTAGTCTGTTATTAAAATTTAAAATACTACGTATTAGATTACTAATTTAAAAATGAAAATATCATCTAACTAGCGTCTCTTCCGAAACAAGTCCAAATATGTTCCACCAAGTCGTGTTGGAGTTGATGATGTCTTGATCGGTTGCGAAGTCGTGTATGATTCTCGAAGAACCTATCACGATTAGCATAGTAATTTGGAAGTATACCAGTTTGAAATTCAGGCATTGATCGTGAATTATCGATTTCGTCAAATTGGATATTGTTGACCAAATGATTGTTGAAAATAAAAAAATGTATAAATGAGAATAATTTATCGAGTCGTATGTCGAGAAATGTTTGTCACAAGTCACGACCCCACAAAAGTCTTAAGTTGAGTTTTTAAAATTCAATACTCAACTTAAGACTTTGGTACAATATTAGTAGACCTACATGAGTCTTGAGACAAGACTCACAGACTGCCAATAATCTTCTCAAGACTACCAATAATCTTTAAGACTTTCTCAAGACTACCAATAATCTTAAGACTTTCCTCAAGATTTTGCAACACTATTGGTAAGACTCACATAATGCTCTCTCAAGACTCATGGACCAATGTGGATACCCTTACTCTAGTATGGACTAAAAAGAAAGGGGACAATTGAATTTGAACGGCTCAAAAAGGAATACGTATCCTTTAGATACAAACTTAGGGAGTAGTAGGAATAATAGTTATAAGTATGAAAAATAAAGTAATACGTACGAAATAATAATTAAGAAAAAAAATACTTCCTCCCACTTCATTATTTTATTCTTACTCAAATAAATACTCCCTCTCGTTCACAGGGTTCCTACCATTTGATTAAAATACTACTCACATATATTCAACTTAGGGTAGGAATCCAAAGAATGAGAGGGAGTATACGGTAAGAAGATGAATAAAAGTTGAAGGAAGTATAATTTTTATTTTAAAAATATAAAGATACTGTATTGTTTAGCTAGATACTAGTGTATGACCATGTTCTTTAGGATTGAAGGATGCTGAACTGAATTGAAGTAGGTTGAACTAGAGTGAATTCACGACACAAAGAATATCCTAAGATTAAACTAAATTGGGCTAAACTAAAAAAATGAAAAGAACCTGACTCATGGACCCTTATTCATACCTATACAAATAATTTACTTCGTATAGGTTACATTACAATTTTGTCACGTTGGTGCAACTGACACAATTTCCGAAAACAATAAAAAAAAAAAATAGACGTTTTTCAATTTGGTGAAATGTAAATTATACTCGTGGTAATAGTAATAAAGTTGTTTAAGCTTTGAGGTTAATTTTTTTTACTAAAATGCACCTGTGATTTTCTTTCACGGATAAAAATTGAAACAAGAGGAGGGTCGACTACAAAGATTAAGATTAAGAAAAAACAACAGAGTCCACTGAAATTATTGATTTTAGACTTGGCTGTCTAATTCTTGAACAAATTAAATTAAATAAATATGAAAGGGTAGAAAATGCAAAGCACCACCCAGAAAAATGGCCATCTACTTATACATGGCGGCAGTCCTTTCTTATATATCAGTCTTCAGCACAAAAATCAGGGATAATTAATGCACATTACAGAACCCGATATCCTTCCCCAGCATTGCACAGAATTGAGTCTTGCAGCGATAATGGCCTGGTTAATAAGTCACGAGAACATCTTGAGGAAGTTGTTCGCATACGCCATTGGCATCACATTAGGGTGCGGCTGCAACAACAACAACAATAACAACAATGAATTTATAAATTAATCAAATCAACAGCTGACATCAATAAGAATGCTCCACTTTGCTCCGCAACAGAAGTTTTAAAAAAATTCCATAAAAACTCGTGCGAAACAATCCCACAGATGAGTAAACGACCAACACATTTACCCGATTGTTAAATGAATAACACAGAATTTGTGAATTGTGATGTGGACCAATGAACGCCATCTCATGCAACTGATACAAAAATGTTACTCCAAACAAACAACATTGTTTTCTGGATTTTCCGAAAAGAGAATGGAAAAGCCGCACTTCAAGCATTGATACAAAGTTTTTTGCAGCTAAAGGGCCATAACACATCTTGCATTTTAAGGTAGTACTGGCAAAGATTTATGGCACGATGACTGAGATTTGAGAATACCAAGCTCAACACCATGACTTAAAGTCTTAAACCGATATTCGATATTATGCTACAAGATGGGAAACTTAGAGGTACGAAAGAGAGTGATGGCAAAAAAAAAAACTAACCACTGCAGAGAACGAGGTGATATTAGGTTTCATTTCAGGGGCTTCAAAGCGGATGAATGCACCCTTGTTACCCATCTGCAAAGACACAAAGAACATTGAAATTCACCAGATATTACACCTCACAGTACAAACATTTAACCCCTTGCTAGAAAATTTCATTTTCTCACACGCACATGGCTAATATCCATCCACCTGATCAACATGAATGGATGAATACCCAAAATAAACGGATGAAAACAGCTGATTGGTAAAACATATGACGGATGGATGGTGAGGCAGGTGAACATCTATTGAACCCACCATACATGTGTCACATGACATTCTTCAGATTTTAAAAAATATACTCCGTACTCTATATGGATAAATTACTCCACTTTATATAGCATCCAGCAAATACTTGATTTACAAAATTTCATTTACTACTAAGTGGGTACTAGTTAACTTGTGCTTTTAATGTTTTAATAAGCTAAACAAGATTTATTTAAGTAAGCAACCAACCACCCAGTTACCCTCATTCACCTGTTCCAAAAATAAGTAGAGAAGGTTGTATGTGAGAACTGAGAAACTAACAATTAACTACTCTTTCCGCCTCAACTCTCAAGTCATTTCTTTACCTTTCATATTATTTGTGAGGGGTATTTTAATCAAAGGTAAACAAATGATTGAGACGCAGGGTATATATATATATATATATATATATATATATATGAATGGGAGTGCATGATGTTCTAAGTTGGTTTCACACATACAACGGCCTTGGACATCACTCACTGAGTTGATATATTAACTATTGTACAGCTAAAAATTGATAAACCAGTGTAAGAGAAGTACGGAGAAATAGATCAATATGAAAGTGATCGTCGAATTGACATTAATTTTTCGTTGAGGAATCATACGTTAAGGAAGAATTCTACGTACTTCAGAACACTAAATTTACAGTTTCATGTCTGACTATATGAAATATTAGGTACTCGATAATGCTTAAAGTTTCGTGTCTGACTACAATGAAATATTAGGTACTCCATAATGCTAAAGCGGCAAAGATATATAGAGCTGGAAAAAGTTACCTGATCACAATAATTGGGGGCAGAAAATACGGTAATAAGTTTACCATCATGATCAATCTCATATCCTTCATCTTTCACTTCATGAGATCGCACAATTAGATCTGAAGAAGCAAACCAACATATGAAAACTTATACCCTAAAAAATAAAAATAAAAACATTGTGAACTACTAGGCATATATTTAGAGGAGTTTGCTTATTTCCACAGTGACTTAATCGATCAATACAACGGATATATTACTTGTTTTCAGTTGAAGATTTGAAACAAGAGTACCTAAATTGTTGTCCTGAAGAAACTTTTTGGTGACGTCAGGACCAAAAGATAGACCAACACCCCGCTTACTGGGACCTCTACCTGGGAAAGGTTGTGGATCACTCCATAATGTTTCACACATCAAACCTGTCAATCACAAAGTAAAAGTAAAGGTTATTTACATAATTCTTTAAACAGGTATATTCTCTCAAGTAAATGCCAGAAGAGGTGACAACAAAAGCCAATAAACCTACAAAACTGAAGTAAAAATCATAAAAATATGTACCGGTTCTAAGTGCACAAAGAAAAAAGGAACATAAGATGGAAGGCAAGGAAGACAAGTAACAAAAGAAGACATACAGAAATTATGAAGAACAATAGGACATGGAAAGAGTGAGGGATTCTCCTTACAAACCTCTCCAACTTGGGAAGGCTTTGATTGACAAGACACTCTACCACCAAGATCTGAATTTTTCCAAAAGCTAAACTATGAATATGCCCTCCCCTCCCACCATTTCTCCCTATCCACACAAATGAGCCAGCTAGATTTGCAATTCTACACACCTTGCCAGCAAAAAGATACTAATAAATTTCATCATGAAGCCTGGAAAATAAGAAAGAATCGAGGATTAACCCGCCCCACTCGCCCACCCCACTTTTTTTCTTTCTTCTAAGCATGTGAGCGCAAAAGTCCCCGCCACCCTTTACAAAAAGTCCTGAGAGTGCCCACTTAAATTTGTAAACTGGAAAACCCTATGCCCACCCGTTTCAGCAAAAACCACCGCCCAACAACCTACACGACCATTAATTCAAAACGAACACGAACTATGTTACCACCGAACACGACCTACATTACACCATGTGCTCAAAAGACGATGTTTGCAACATGTGACTTGTAATCATACAAATCATACTATCGCTTCGTATGTTAAATCAGCTCTATTGCTTGCTTCATAAAATAGATTCTTCCTTTCAATATATATCGCCATCTATATTTAGTTACTTGCATGACAAAGAAAGATGGACCATACACCAAAATACAAAACTTGCGAAAGAAACCATAAAGTCTATGATATCAACATAAGTTATATTCAGCGCAGTAGAATCTCAGCAGGCTATTCTAATATGATTTCGTCATTTTTTATGTTTTGGAATCAATCATTACCCTTACAAATTACCTCTTCCGAGGGGGCGTTTGGTTGAAGGGGTATAGGAAAGGGAAAGGGAATCAACATCCTTCATTCCCTTTGTGGTTGTTTGTTTTAATTTTTTTGCATTCCCTTTCCCCCTTTGCATTCCCTCCCAAGCCCCCATACTCCTCTAATTTCATTCCCCCACCCCCCAAGGGTTTGGATTTTGTTTCCCTCACCCACCGCCCCAACTATCACCCACCACCCTAAAACCACCACCACTCCGGCACCACTACTAATGTCACCGCCACCAATGTCACCACCACCACCACCACCAATCTCGTCACTACCGCCACCCTGAGACCGTCACCACCTCGTCATTTCTATTCCCTATAATTTCTAAATAAACAACAAGGAAAATTTAAGGTAATCTCTTTGATTTCCTTTCCTTTACCCTTGTTTCCCATGTTTATTCCCCTTCCCGTGTTTTAACCAAACACCCCCTGAGTTCTGAGGAAAAGGGAATTACACAAACTTTGAACTTCATTTATTCATGGAGGATAAGGGCGCATACTGCCTCTAAATAAGTATCTAAGATTTAACGAGGGAAACAAAAAAAAAAGACATCTAGGAAGTACTTGAACAACAAAATACCTTCTTCAGGAGGTTCACAAAACCGATCAATTGCTTTAATATCAGAAAGCTTTACTCCGTCAACACTGAAGAGACCACCGTGAACTACAAACACCTTGTTATTAATAACATGAGCCAAAGGTAAGCAACAAAACACTTCAGCAAATAGCTCGACAAATGTTTCGTTCAACTTGGATTTGACTTCCCCCTCGAACCCATATATCTTGTTCATGCTCCTGCTCTCATGATTTCCCCTCGTCAAATACATAGCTGCATGTCAAAAAAGCAGAATTTGCTAAAGTACTAGGAGTCTAGGAACACTAGAGTGTGACTATAATACATACTGAAGTACACGGGCACGTAAGTTTCAAAAACAACATTAACAAAATCCTCAGGTTAAACCTCAAATCTACTCTATACTGCAATCAGCTCAGAGCCTCAGAGCAAAGCTTTAATAATTTAAAAGGGGGCCCAACCAACAACATATACAATCGCATTTCAGGACAATCTTGTGAAACAAAAGAATGAAAAGAGGGCAGAGGAAAAAGCTGGAAAAAAAATTATTTACCAGATGGGCACATGCACTTGAATGCAAAGAGCGTGAGGATAACCTCCAGCGAAAAGGAGCCTCTATCCACAAAATCACCATTAAATAGATATGGATTGTCTTCTGAAGGAAGCCCATTCAGTTCAAATATATTTAGAAGGTCATAAAACTGCCACAAAAACATACTGATTATTTGAAGGATTCAACCACAAAACTATGCAAGGTAAAACAAATATGACAGTCAACATAATATAATACGAATAAGACATGGTAAACTGCTTGTCATGTACAGATCAAAAGAGGGATTTTCTTTATTCTGCTGGATGGAAACACAAGTTACCTGTCCATGTACGTCACCACAGATGGTAAAATGCTTGCCATCAGTAACAGATATGTCTACAAGAGAAGGCAAGGCACGCAGCAACTCCCGTGTTTGCAAAACTATCTGGAAGGCATATCTATCACAAGAAATAACTCAATAAGAAGAATTTAAAACTCACTTACATATCTAACAGATATATGTTCAATCCCAAGATTCAAGTGTCACAAACATACCTCTTATGCAAACACTTCTCTTTTTTAAAGTCCTCAATCATTTTCTTTATAAAATCTAACGTTACTTCATCACCTTCTATCATTGCCCCAGAATATTGTGGCTCAACCTCTGTAAAAATTAACACCGCATAAAATATCATCTCAGAAGACAGCACAAGATAGGTGGTTCTCACATCTACTTTCAATGAGTAAATCTGCCAGGAAATAAAGAATAATAGCAGAAATTTAAACACCCGAGATGCCAATAATTATTTGACCACAGAGGACCCTATTAAACACACAACACATAAACAATGAAAATCACCACTTTTACACAAAATCTAATTGAAGACAGCCACAGGATGCCAAGACTTTAGGACTTTCAAGCATCATCCCAATAGTACGTTAGTACACACTGCCTATGAAAACAGACATGGAGGTGAACAATTGAAGATATATCATGGATTGGAGGAAAAACTCCAAATGAAATGAAATTTTGGGTTTTCCACATGCCTCATAATTTTGTGACAAGGAGATGTTTACAGAATTTTGTTGCTGAACATGGGAATCATTTTACTTTGTCTGAACGTCATGTTAAGCAAAGTAATATGTCAATATGTGATCAACCCAAGACTATAGCATGACCTTAAATAGAACCATAAAACAGTATTTGCTCACCAGCCTCCTAAGAATCAAAACCCCCACTGTTCAAAAAGTTTGCGATTGGATTATAAATTGAAATTAAGAATAAATCAATTGCTTAGATCATGTCTAGAAAAGAAGTTCATACGTGCCAAAGGAAAAACAAGGACCATCACAGATGCTGCCAAAACAATAATCGCTACCACTGCTTCCATTGACATAAAATTTGCAGCCATCAGAGTAGCTGCCAAGACAATTGCTGCAGCCCCACCCATCAAAATTCGACTGGACACCATACTTCCCACTGTCAGAATGATATGACCATATATTGAGATTTACTTCAATAAAACACATACAATCATTTTCATTGATTACAGTGTTTTGTACTCGGTCAGAATCATTCTAGGTGCTAACCAAAATTTACAAGACTCGTGTATATATGAAAAATTGAAAACCATGGTATGAATCTTGGTGCGACAGCACATTGCAACCGGATTATCCTGATTTTGGGGTTGTGCAACTGTATTGAGGTGGTATTGGCCGCATTTAAAGGGAATCCAAGGAGCTCAATCAAGATAACTAATCCTGACATCCAAGTCTTAAACCGAGATTTATGCCATGACCCTATAGCTTTCTACTGATGCGTTATCTGATGGAAATTTAAACCAATGTGAGAGAACTCACTAATGCATAAAACGAGCACAAACATTCACATTGATGAAAATAGATTTGAATTGATAAGCCTGCTACACCGTAGAAGACACTGACACTCAGCCTAGCCAGCTCACTAACTAGTCCAAACAATCTAAGCACACTTACTACACAAATGTTGCATCTTTCTTCAGTGGAAAACTTATAAACGATATCAGACACTTTTTTGCTGCTATAGTACACAAATGTTCCTGTAGTCAAGCAACGCGGAAACTTCATAACATACGATGTATTTTCAGCAAGAATCAAAAGAGCAAGCACATGTACACGAAGAAGCAACTCTACTCTGTTAGTAAATTTAAAAAAAACGTGAATTCAGAATAACACGGAGAATTACTTCCACCGCCTTAGAGACAATGTGATGCGGGAGCATCCTTAGAATGAAGTCTGGATAGCCCGGGGACAGCTAACATGAACCATTATCCGAAATCCTCTAAGTCAACTCCATAAAAAAAATTAAAGAAGTTTTAAACTCAAAATAAAGTTGAAAGCGTTAATAATAAATTTTTAAAGGGTTACAAAGTCCAAGTAAAAAAAAAGGGCAAAATACTACGGAGTATTAGGAATAATCGTTATGAAAAAGAAAAAGAATAATAAAAAGAAGAAAAGAATAATAAAAAAATAAAAGGATAGTCCTCAAATAACCTCAACCAAACAAATCATCTCTCTCCACATCATCCTACACAACGTCATAGCTTCTCCAATCCTACAAAAGTTCATATCCTCCCTGGGTCCTCCTCGACCTCGCAACAACCAATGCTATCTCCATCCTTCGATGCATCAATTGGCCTCCGTCTCACATGCCCAAACTATCTAAATTGATTCTCCATCAACTTATCTTCTATGGGGGTCACTCGTACTTTCTTTCGAATCATCTCATTTCTATGTTTATCCTTTCTTGTATGCCCACACATTCATCTAAGCACACACATTTCTGCCACATTCATCTTTTGCTCATGACTATACTTAACCGCCCAACATTCTGTGTCAAATAAAAGTCCAGGCCTCCTAATTGATGTCCGATAAAATTTGCGTTTTAATCTGTAAGGTACTCCTGGATCACATAGTAATCCCATTGCGCTCTTCTGTTTCAAGCATCTCACTTTGATCCTATGGGCCACATCACCGTCTAATTCTCCATCATTAGAAATATTTCCAAGATTCAAGAAGGCTTCAAGATAAGATCAACACTAGTGAATAAGCTAACTTAGGAAGAAATAGAAGTTGGTTGACAAAAGGTGCTATGATTTATTTAGGTTGTTACTCCAATCATAACAATAAGGAGTTAGTTGACTAGTTTTATTTTATGAAGTTCGTTAAAGTTTGTTAGAATTTATTGCTTACTTCCCTAAGTTAGTTAGGGTTTGTTTCCTAGTTGAATCAAAGAATTTGCCCCCAAATCAATTTGGGCGAGTATTTCTACCAACCCCTCGGGTAACTCAAAATCAAGAATCTTAGAGTGAGTTTAGGAGTAATTACTCGTAAAGTAGATCGAGTTAGTTTTACTATGAATAGGGGTCTTATTTGTTGTTATTATTCATTCAATTCAAAGATCAATTTAAGTATTCATTACTTGTTGTTAAGCTTTTAAAGTTGCGACTTTTATGTTCTTTATTTCTTTCTTACGAGGTCGAAATAATCTTTTCTTCATTGCGAGGTTAAAAATCGTGGTCTTTATTCTTTGCGAGGTTGAGAGTTCACAAAAACTGAAATCTTACGAGATTACAAAACTATCCTTTTGTTAAAAAAAAGGCCGTATATTTGGCTACTACTTTTAATTTCAAGAACATCCAATATTGAAATATTCCGCTATAAGATTCGAGTCCACTATACATCACAATGTTTCAACCGCAATAGAAAGAGACTCAATATACAACCACTAACACATCCTAGCTTTAGTATGGAAAGGTGCAAACCACACCAAGGTTCTTAGTTTTAAAAGGTGTGAGGCGCGCACCAGAGGCGACAACACACAAAGCAGGAGATGAAGACGCACAACTTATAGACATGAGGCGCAAAGTTTTTGCAAACAAATATATATAGATTTTGTGCAATATCTATCTATTTTTGAATTTAAAGACGGATAAACATATAAAGGAGTACCTTTACGGGTAATGTGCGAAAGAGAAGGGTATAAAAGATTAGAAGAAAAATATGTCGAATTAAGGCCTCACTAGTTGTGCCATGTCTATAAGGCATTAAAGTGCACTGAGGCGCTTTAGAATTTAGATTGTACCTCATGAGCCGTGGGCGTAAGGCCAAGGAAAATAATAAAAACAATACAGACAGGGAATAAAAATTGCATAATTATGTGACGTGGGAGTTGCACCTCAGATGTACTATTTGGACCTCGTGTGTGCCTCACAGAAACCACATGCCAAAGGTGCACCTGAGGCGCGCATTTACGAACAACAATCCTTACTAGCTACCATCAGATGTATTAGCATATCAATGAGGATTACCGATCGAACGATAGTCAATGGAATCAGCCACAGATCGTCTTTCGGCCTCCGGTACAGAAATTGCCTCCTCAAATTTTAGCTTCATTACAGCCTTCTCACATTCTCTCAGCTTTTTGGCAGCATCTGGATCATTCGGGCATAACCTTTTGACCTGAATCAAAGGTTAAAAAAACATATAATTCTTCAAAAAAAACGTTACACAAATTGTCAGCGACCAAATAAAAACACGCAAATTACAGATGCAAACCAAAGAATGCTATAGAAGTCATTATCAATAATGCTAAACAAGTGTATCCAACTAGTCTTTTTATATGAGAAATAATTTTTAAAAAAAATTATTACAATACCTGTTGAAAATCCTTTAGTGCATCTTTAAATTTGCCCATAGCAAGGTATGCTACTCCTCTCCTGTAATAACCCTGTGAAACACCATCAAGTAAGCTTTTAACCATGACAATTGATTGACATGTGAATAACATTAAATAAAGCAGAAATAGAAGGCGGAACTATCAAGAATATTTTCTAACACTCAAAAAACGATTTATCAACGTCCGAAATAACATACCTTCGAATACTTGGGGTCAACATCAATAGCATTTGTTGCATCCTGAATTGCACTACCATATTCTTCCAATTTGGTGTGTGCAAATGCGCGATTTGCAAAGTATACAGCATTCTGACTGTTCAAGTCGATTGCTTGAGAGTAGAGATCAATAGCTTGATTGTATTTATGAGCTGCAAAGGAAACACAGTATTATCAGAAAACTCAGTAGATGAAACATTATCAGATGAAATCAAAAGAGAATGGAACAGAAGGGAGAGATCCACAAAGTGATAAAAAAAGGGGGACACAATAAAAGCTTAGGAGTTGTAGAAACTCTATAGTTGAGATTAATGGTTCAAGAAAGAGGAGAATCTTTTCTGAATAAGAATTTCATCAAGGACATCAAGGGGGCACCATATACAAAAAGACAATATGCAGGGAGAAGACAACAACATCTTATAAAGAAACGATAAATGGCATGCTAGGACCTCACAAATTCTGAATCATAGAGAAGAAAACTCTCATTATAACATGTGCCACGTTTTACAGCTAAAAGATTAAACTCTGCATGGTACTATTACCTTTGAAAGCATCATTAGCTAACAGTTTGAATTCTTCGGCACGTGACGAGTTTGAAGTTCCGGAGTCCATAGTAGGTGTGTAATAGTAGCGAAGCTAGAGTTATGGATTTACGGTCTTTCACATACAGGATCACATAAGTATATCCAATTATCGCTGTTAATGAAAACAGAAAGTTAAAGGCTGATGAACAAGAAGATAAAGCCCAGCATTTAAGTAAACTATAATGCTCCCAGAAAGGGATGATAGGAGTAACATCCTGAAGGGATAATAACATAGAAATTAGCAATAACTGGGAAGCAAATGCTAATGCAAATGACTCGTAGATAGCCAACATAATAACTCGGAGAAAAATCAGACTTGATCCTCGAATAGATGACATACGTGTGTCCTTACCTACTCCCACTCCCACTCACTGCCAACAGAATTTTCTCCTAACCATAGACACCGTCATGTGAACTTTAAATTTTAATGGGTAAATAGTAATCGTTGCTCTAATTCAATTTCCAATAGGACGGGACCAAATCATGAAGGCAGGAACTACTAGCAATTGCATATCCTCAAGGGAGAATAAATTCAGGCAACAAACCCAACAAGTGACCCTATGACAAACATCAAAATCTAAATACTACTTCTCACTTAAATCTCTAATTTATCAGAACCACGCCCGTGTGTCTAAAACACTGACGCACAATACAGCTCAAAACTGCTTCAATTCAGTTAGGCTAGTAACAGACTATCACCTTCTACATGCAAAATTAAAAATGGCTTTGCCAAGCTAAAATCATGTCTACTACCTCAAAATTTAGCGTTTTCGGGTATAAACTCCATCTCAAATCCACAACAATCAATGCACCAAAGGCGTAGTGATAATGACTCAATAGTCAGGCAATACTAGCGAACTGCCATCACTAATCCAGAAGTTGTAATCAACAAAGTGTTCGAAAGAGAGATATTGGTCATATCTCATTGAAATCAAGATGACACACTATCATCATAGTAATAAAGTCAACTTTTCCGTAATACAATAAGCCGCAGATACGAAAAAAGAAAAGAGGGAAGAAGAAAGGAGCATCAAAGATTGAAACTTTGACTGATTGCACATAACAAATACGAGTAGTATGGAGTAATATATATGGGGGGGAGGGGAAGAAAGGGGAAAAGGTGGAAGGTTGAAGTACCTGGAAATCAATCAGTGAAGAAAGAGAGAAAGATGTGGAGGAAAAACCCTAATTAGATTGTTGCAAGTTGTATGCAGCAGAAAGAGGTAAAAAGTAGGCGCTGCTGTTCCTGTTCCTGTTCCTACTTCCACAAACAAGCGAGCCTCACCTCCCTTTTTTATTTATCTCTCCTACCATTTTTTTTTTCGAGATAACTAGTACACCTCAGGTCATTTGTATTAACTCGTTCACTTTTACCCATAAAATAAAATAAGGAAAAATGGTAAATGGTAAAGAAGATGGTCAATTGGTGAGCCCTAATATGTACTTTCTCCGTCTCACTAAAAAAAGTGGTTTCTCTTTTTTTAGTTAAGAATCAAGGTGAGAAGAAATGTAGGGTCAAAAATGAAAGATGAGAAAATAGGTGGGGTCAGAAATAATGTTAACCACAAAAATCAGACAAACGTTGAATAAAACAAAAGATGATTCTTTTAGAGAGACGACTCAAAAAGGAAAGAGTGACTCTTCTATAGAGACCAAGGGAATACTACGTAGTAAAGAATTAATATAAAATTGTAAAGAAATTAATGATAAGCCTTAAAATGTAAGAATTCTATGACATTTCTGGTAATAAATGATAGGAACAAAGATAATACGATAAAAATGGTAAGATATATATAAAAGAAAAGTGGAGAAGTGAGACAAAAAATAAATACCTGCCAAATAAGTAAAATGGGTGTGGACATGACATAGGTCCACCCCGACGCGGCCACGCGCGGGTTTGGGGAGGCGAATGAATCTCCATATGAGATGGGTCGAATTGAAATTTAAATCGAAGTGGAGTCGCCACCGAACTTTGTGGGAGTCCGGGCCTGTTCGAACCCACTTTATATCTTAGTGGGCCCTGCACAAAGTACGGCCCATTCGGATGTCAGAGTTTATTGGGTTCGTTCCTTTGCATTTTGATACCGATACCGACATTATCGGATACCGTGTATTGAATGACTCTCGTGTGCCAATGGTTTCGGACATTCGAAAACCATGGTTCTGAGTAAGGGGTGAGGATACGTGTTGGGATTTTCACAAAGAACACCCAACCCCGCCCGCACATTAGCGGCCTCTACTAAGATATCGTTTGATTTTGAAATACGCGCGTTAGTAATACGATGAAATGATATTCAAACATTGTTTTGACTAAACATGCGAATATTCAAATAGGTTGCTACGTCGATTTAATGCATCTAAAATTAACGTCAAAGTTGTTTTAGCATGCGAGGTTCGTTTTAGTATAATAAAACAAACAATGAATAATAAGATACAAAGACAAAGAACAAACGGGTTAGTAACGATTTGCAAATTGAATGAATGATGTAAATATGATATGATGCATGGTTTTGAAAAGATGAATCACGTGATGGACTTGACACGTGATGACCGAAGTCAAGAAAATATTATCGAGGCTCGAAAGACGTTATGGGACTTCACGGATTGACGTGATAAAGGCCACTCGATCGAGTCATTGAAGGACTTGACCGAGTGGTCCTCGGAAAAGGTTTCTGTCCCGGTTTTTTTAGGTATTACTCGACCGAGTCATGAGGGACTCGGCCGAGTGAACAGCCACTCGATCGAGTCATTGCGAGACTCGACCGAGTGGTTCTTAAAAAACCTTCTGCCTCGGTTCTTGGGGTGCCACTCGATCGAGTGCCCCCTGTACGAACTGGGGTTCGCTTCGCAATTTATTATTGATTTCGAAATTGCTTTCTTTTTATTTTGGAAAATCGATGATTTTATTGAATCATGCAGAAATATTGTATGATTTATGCTCGATTCGACTTTGATACTCGTCGTATCCGATATTCGATTATTGAATCGATATCAAATATTTAGAGCGAAATCTAAAAAAAATATGTTTGTAAGTCGTTTTAAACCAAACTAGAGCGAAATAAATTATCTCCGCGTTTATAGTGTCGTATTAATTTTTTCGAATTATGTGACAACTGTTTTTAGCATCAACGAATTCGCATTAGTTAGATTTGTTGACAAGTTCGTTTAGATATGACATCCAATTATTGAATTGACATCGAATCTAAAGAAAGACGCTTTACGATTACTTGAATTAAAAGGACTTGATTTGATTCCCTCCGCACCCCAACGTCGTAACGAATCCTTGCGGATCTTGTGATGTCGGATCCGCATCAACGCGTTTCGACTCATAAAAAAGGAATCGGGCGCGTTTAAAGGGGAATATTGCGATCCCATCATGCCTTTGAGTGTTTAGGGCGGGGCTCCTCGAGAGGGCTCCACCACTGTTACAACTCGTAAAAGGGTTAGAAGGGTCTTATGCTAATATCGCCTTTAAACGTGTTCAATTCGAAATAGTTTTTTTGAAAATCGATAAATATGCGATAATAATGATGATGACGAAATAAAAAACACCATTGTTGATGTTGACTCGCTTCAACAATCAAACATTCGGGGTGTCGGGATAAGCAACCGGCCACGTATGTGAAACACCTTTGTATCCGGATTTCCTTATTCCGTCATCCTTCATATTCGACACGAATTGTAATCCCCTAGAAATTCTAACGCAATACAGTGGCGGAAACACTGTAGAAGTGAGATTATAACACACTGTAGCTCTTGATTAAATAAAAATGGTAACTCAATACATAAGCCATAAAATAAAAATGGCTACAAAATAAAATAAATAAAATAAAATCCATAAAAAGGGTTTTTAACAATCCATAATACAGTGATCTTATTAAAACAAGCAAGATCCATAACTGCTCGCTAGCCCACCCGAAGGAAAACACATACACCTGCCATGTTAAAAACATAACAGCCACAATCAGTGGGGAGCAACGTCAACGTTCTCCCAGCCGCATGACAAGATTTTAAAACAGTAATTACTAATATAGGAAAAATAGTAAAGACGGAAAACAGTAAAACATTACAATGAAAATAAGTTTTCAGTGAAAAACTTCACGAATCGAAACAATATAATAAAAATGAGTTTTCCGAAGAAAACATAAAACACTTGCCAACCTGCAAATCAAAATTATATCGATAATAATAAAAATATTCAAAATGGCGTTATGGATAGGATTAATGTAGAATCTAGACTTTCACTAGGACAATACTAAACTAGCTTCGAGAACTTAGTCAAAACAAATCAGACTTCGGCCTCTAACTAGGCAACTCAACTATAACAGGACTGCGTGCAGCGAGGTCCTGGCTTAAGTAATGTACACCCCTCCTGGACACCAACCGTAATCCAGTTCAACCCGACGGCGACTTACACGATGCGATATCTAAGTTTAAGGTCAAAATATACACACTCTTGAACACAAACCATGCTCAGTTCAACGACCAATGTGTCTCAACATAGACACACCAGCTTTATAGTTGATGGCAAAACGTACATCCCAGACTATATTACTCTAAACCCACACTTATCCTTATTCCATAACTCCAAAACAATCCATTATCGATATTTAAAAGATGTATTCAAAATAAACAATAAGAGAACAAAATGAAAAGGAATCACTTTCCAAAAGAGGAAACTTTATATTTTAGGAAACTTCTATTTTTAGAAACTTACTAAAAATAGCATCATATCAAAATAGCAAAATACTAGTTTATACTAATAACACTTTTTTAGTAAACGATATAGATTTATAAAACTAGTACTTTCGGCCTTAACGATATTAATTCTCAAAACGAGAACATTTGAGTTAATGAAATTATTGAAACGTCATACAAGTGCTTATAAAATGATTTAGAAATGTTTTAAACATTTTAAATACTACTAATTAGGGTGTTTCCAAAATTTACAAAACTAAAATTCCCTAATTATTATTAGTTTCGACAATACGATTATAAATAGGATTTTACGGCAAATGTCAAATTAAATCTTTTAACGTCTTTTATTTAATTAAACCATTGAATACATTAAGAGTATGTTAAGGGATGATTTAACTCACAAAGTTTCAGATTTAAATACTTTCAAAATGGCTGGAAAAATAATTCTTTTGGATAAGATGAAGCATTTTAACGATAAATCATAATTTGTCCAAAAATCAATACTTATTAATTAAAGACTTTAATAAATAGTACAAAAATTACTTAAAATAGCTAAAATATATTTATGGATATTCTGTCCAGAAAAGAAAATTTTCCAGAATGTTTAGTCTCGGTTTTTAAAGGGTTTTCTCGTTAATCGTCTAACCTCGACAATAACGATTAATAAAAATAGTAATTACAAAACGATTTAAGTATTAGTGTCCAAAAATTATTATTAAACTTAAAAATAATCATTTTTCAGAATATACTAATTTTCCAGACTTTCCGAAGTTCCAGATTCACCAAATTCCAATAAAACCGTCATTTAAAACCCGTTTTCACAATTAACGATTCCATTAATAAAACTTATCGCCCTAACATTTTATTAAAGCACTAAAAATCATAAAATTACATTTTATTATGAAATAATCAAAATCATATTTTTTTTCCAGATTAATCCAAAGACCAGAAATTGAGAATTTAAACAACAAACGCGGTTTTAACGATAAACGATGATTTAAAGTGATTAATTAATTCAGCCACTTAACAATTCCGAAAAATTATGAAATAATTCATAAAATTCAATTTCATCAGAAAGTTTTACCACGTCAAAAATCAGATTAAAATAAAATGTTTAGGTACTAGAACTAAAAATCGGTTTTTTAATCGTTTTTGTCCGTTAATGGTAATAATTCAATAATCGATAACTAAAATATCAGAAAAATACTAAATTATTAAAAACATCAAAAACAACATTTTTCCAGAATATAAACCTATATTACATGTTTAGGCTAAATATTACGATTTTAAAAATTAATATGACGATTTAATCGTTAATCTCGTAAAAGCGATAAAAATTACCGAAACATGCAAATTTCCAACTTTTAAAAATTTCCAGATTATATGACATACATATATTGTCAAAAATAAAATTATAATTATATACATGCAATTACACAAATAAAATCAAGTAATACCGAGTAACATCGACGTAACCTAAAGTCCAAATCGGAAACGATAATATACCCGTCAGCCTCGAGATCGTCCACAAATCCTTAATACACGAAAATCATGGCAGAAAAATATCATGAAAAAAACTAAGAAAAATCAAGGTAAATAATGATCGAAAACGACGTCGATTATTACCTTAACGAAGGGAACGGAAAGAAGATTATTATGACGATAAAAATGATGCGATCGAGGCTCGAATTAAGCAAAAGTCAGCCTAGGAGAGGAGAGGAGTGCCACGGCCAGAAATGAAGAAGAAGATTTTTTTTCTTATGTTAAAAGTGAATAAAAGATGTAAGAAAATGGATGCTTTTGTTAAGAATGAATGACATTAAAATTTTGATGAAAACTATGTGAAGTGTGTGAGAAACCAGCCAAAAGAATGAAAGTGAGGGAGAGTGAAAAGTTTGAGTAATAAAGCATGGAATAAATGGAAGAAAATAATCTTACGTTTACGGTTTAACGTGATAAAATGAAATGTATTAATAAAACGTAATAAAATTATGACAAGAAGCTTTGTCGGCCCAAAATATGGGGAAAATGTCTCAAATAATTTATCAGATGATAAAAAGAAGAATCGTAAAATAGTTAACAACATTTCAAAGCAATTCGAGTAAACCTCGCGTTGGAAAATAATTATTTACGAAACTTCGTAACAAAATCATTAAAGGCTAAATTTTCGTAAATAAAAATATTTCTTAGTTGAAAATATTATATAAATGTATTTAAACATTTTTAGGAAAAGGAATAACTTAAATCCGAGCTTAAAAACGTTAATTCGTAGATAAATAGAATTCCTCGCGGAAAATAAATAGTTTACGAGAAAAATCAAATAAATGGATTTAAAAGAATTAAAAATCTTTTTAAAATATAAATAAATATCATTAAACTCAAAAATGAAAATAGAGCTTGGAAAAAGATGAAATGCAAGGCCGAAATGTGACAGAGTAATGACAGAGTCATAACGGTAAAGACAAAAACGCTAGGAAAAATAGCGGGTGCGTGTTACACGAATTGACGAGTATTTTAATGTCTAAATACTAGCATTTATTAATGGTATTAGAAACGATAAAATAAATAAAAGAAAACGACGACGACGATGAACTGACGGACGACGCGAGAAAAGGGAAGAGGAGGAGAGAGAAGAAATCGGATTGTTGCACCCTCAACCTACATGTTTCGTACTCTCGGATATGACTCGTCTAATTGTGGCTTAGGCACGGGAGTTCGAGATCTATGTAAGTTGAGTTATGGTGGTTTAGGGTTTGTAAGTTGCTTGGGCCTTGGGTTGTAAGTTGAAGATGAGTGATTAGGGTTTTTGAATGTTGTAGGTAAAAAAAAGTGTTGTGAAAGGGTTGCAAAAGAGGTGTATATATAGTCATGCTCCATCACCCGAATTAGGGCTACTCGACCGAGTGTCCTGGCGACTCGATCGAGTGGCCAAAAGCAGACACACACGGGCCTGTTGAGGGCCCACTCGGTCGAGTGGGCTGACACTCGATCGAGTGGGTCAGCTGTAGCGAAGGGGTCCAAATTTTTGACTTTGGGTTGGACTCTTTGTATTTGTATGGCTATTTTTGTGACTCGGAAACGGCTTTGACCGGGGTTTGACCCGGTCGCTAAAAGATGGTTTTATTTCCGGTGACGGTTTTGACCCAAATTAGTCTTATTTGATTGGAAACGGTCCACTGGGCCTGAATTTGAGGTTAGATTTGTGAGATTTGTACTCTGTAAAAAGCCCAAGCCAGAAACTAATGGTTTCAAGCCCATATCCGAGCGCATAAAAGCACGTTTGCGTCCGATCATCATCGGGTGTTTTTTGGAAACCGCTATAGACACCTAGCAGCCAAATGTGGTTGTCTACAATGAGATAAAAAATAGTGACCAGAGGGAGTATTAATTTTCGTCCTTAGCTTCCAGTAAATAGCTTACATTTTCTTTTTTGATTAAATTTTGATAGTGTTTGATCTTTTTTTTGCCACCCAAGAAAGAAAATTAGGTCTCTAGTTCTTGATACCCATGGCTGCTAAGTCATGGGCATCCTTGTTAAAACATCTAAGAATGTACGACACAGATACACAGTGGAAAAGAGCAAAGGTGTTATGGATTTGAGTTTCTATCCTGTAAATTTCAGGCGAGACGTCCGCCATACCACCGATCTGGTGAACTAGGAATAGACAGTCTGTAGAGAGATGTATGTGGAGATAACCATGGGACAGGGCCTAGAGAGTGACATGAAGCATAACAAGGGCTTCGGCATGAAGAAGGGAAGCATCCCGAAAGCTGGAGAACCCTCTTGTCACACAGGTTCCATCATTCGAGAAAGCAATCCAACCTCCACCTGCTTTGCAGAAATCTTTCCAAGGCCCCATCAATTTTGATGGAAATCAAATTGCGATCTCCGCAGGATTTAATGATAATGTCAGGATTCCTATTTTTAGCATAGTTACCATCAGAGCGATCGGACTCGGGAGAAGTATCTAAATTCATATTTGAGACCATCCCAGCAAGATCGTATTGTTGAGCTTTAAGAATAGTCATGATCCCCGGACCCGAGGGTTAAGAGCCCTCGAACTTGGCCTAGTTCCGGGCAATCCAAATGGTCCAAAGAATGATCGTAAATTCAGTAGCCCGAGATCTGTCACAATCGAGGGCCCAGAGGTAAGAGATCCAGTTAGCAATCCAGTGTCTAATGTCCACGAGAACCAACATCTTAGATCTGATTCCAAGATTAGACCCAATCCATAACCGATTAGAGAAGGGGCATGATGAGCTTGTTTTGTAATGTTTATTTCGCGTGCTTCATCCCTTTTTCTCTGCCGGAACCGCTCTTGGGAGCGGGTTTTGAGGCCTCTTATGCTTCTTCTAGTGTGTTTTATGGTTCTAAGGTCGATCATAGAGAAATGGAATGATTTCATCTCATTTCCGGCGCTTAAAGAGCAAATGAAGTGAAGCAAGGATGACTCGATGCCTTAGGCTCGATCCCGAGTCCCATAAGGGTCCACTTGAGACGATCCCGAGCACCGAGCCTCACACAAGAACCACCAAGCAGCACATGAGGACCAAGGAAGAAGTACAAGAGCGTCATTAGGCCTACATGGCCGTGTCCTACACTTACATGGTCGTGATTGAATGTGCAAAAGAAAGCGGCTCACTGGTGCTTGACCCGACAATGTCACCCGTATTCCCGACCGGGTATATGAACTCGACACGGCCGTGTCAGCTAGCTACACGATCGGAACGGGGCACTCGACCCGGTCGTGTCGCATGTGACGGCCGTGACGCCTCTGTTTGTCATTAGCCTCGTCGCTCCATTCCCCTACTTTTGTGCAACCCTATATATACCACCCTTGTAATATGTTGTAAGACACAAAACCCTAGATAGAAATTTCTTATACTTAGCTTAATCTCTCCTTAATCTCTCCTTAATTCTAGCTTAATCTTAGTTGTTACTTGTGTATTTGGGGATCTTTTGAAGAATCTACCTCTATTGACAACATTGGTGGATGTTCTTGGATCAATTTATATACAAGACATAATCTTTTCATTTCTCCTCTTGTTTGGTATAATCCTTCTTGTTTCTCCTTTCCTAATCCTTTATAAGTGTTAAAGTTTGAATCTTTGTTTATGATTATTATTATTATTATTCCTTGTTTAGAACCGATTATGAATGCTTTCATTGTTTTGTTGTTTCCTTTGGTTTATGTTTTTGTGTTCATAATGATGTGCGAGTAGTTTCATCCTAGGGTTAATAGGGGGAGTGGGTAGTATTAGTAAGTGATTAGGGTGGTGGTTTGAGTGGTGTTTGATGTTGTTTTTTTTACCTTGGACTCTATGCATTTAGCATGTTTGATGAAATATTTGTTAAGTGTGTGGTGACGATTACATGTTTGATAGACTACTTGATCGTTCATGTTATTGTGTGGTGTTCGTCGAGGTGTTCTAGCGGATGTCCCGAGGCCGTTCTAGAGCAAGAGTCGGGCGTAGTTTTTGTAGTAGAGCATGTCGTCACCCTCGTTACCACCTCGATCGCTTAGTTACCCATGAACCCGGCCTAGCCGTAGTCTTTACCTATTATTGTTAACCCATTTTATTGTTGTTGTTATCCATTTCCTCGTTTGTTTTAGTTATCGTTGTAGTTGCTAGCCTAGTTGTCCTCTCACCCTACAAATTCTCCTCCCTTGTTCTCTTTTAACTTAGTCTCGTTTCTAGGCGAACTTTAGTTTAATAGTTTTCCATCCTCGTGGATCGACCCGACTTACCCTAACTACTTAGTTTAGGTTGACTGATTTACTTGGTGTTGGGATTGACGACAAATCCCTCCATCAATTTGGCGTCGTTGCCGGGGACGGTGTTTAGGCTTTGTTTGCTTATTTCTAGACTTAGTTATCGTTTGTGTGTTTTTCTTTCTTTGCCTCTTGTTTGTGTGCGTTTATTGTCTCTACCCAGTACCCATAAAGCACTAGGTGTTCTCACGTTTGTTCTAGTGTGTAGTGCATGCCTAGGGGAGGAGACGACTCTTTGCTCTTCAATTCAGATCCGGAGAGACTCTTTAAAGCCTTTCGCCAATGAATGATTACTAAAGTTAGTAACTCTCAACCGGGTACTAGCACCAACATCGAAGAGCAAGCCTTTGGATTTGACTTAAACGAACCACCACAAGAGACCATCGAAGGGAACTTCTTAAATCCCTTCGGCACATCTATTCATTCTTCTCCTCCTAGTTCCCCTTCAACATCACAATCAAGTTCTACACCGTCATCTTTCGTCAATTGAATCATGCCTAAGTTCTCCTCACATTCAACTTTCACCGAAGACGTTTTGCCCGGTCCTACCGCTTTACCGACCGCTTATGCCGGAAATTTTGTGGCAAAAACGCAATTTACCCAATTGGGTGAACGGAGTCAATTTAGTGGATTGCTCACAGAAGACCCACACCAACACATGGAGACTTTTTTCGACTATTGTGACGCCATTTTGCAAGCGGGAATTACCCAAGACCAAATCCGGTGGGTCCTTCTTTCTTTTTCTTTGATTGGCAAGGCGAAACAATGGTTCAAAGGTCTCGACAAGGCGGCTTTGGGTATAAACACTTGGAAGGAGCTTGCTCTAGCTTTTTATCAAAAGTTCTATCCTCCCGAGAAGACTAATTTATTGAGAGCTTCAATCACATTATTTCAACAACGTGATGAAGAGGCCTATATGAGTCTTGGGAAAGGTTCAAAGCCTTGGTCCGTTCTTGCTCACATCATGGGTTATCTCAATGGTTCCTAGTTCAACAATTTTGGAATGGCCTACATGAAGACTCAAGAGCTATATTGAATATGGGGTCTAATGGGCGGTTTACCGAAGTTGAGGATGATCAAATATGGGCGGTCCACAATTTCCAATATAGTAGGCCTAGAAAGGCTAATAGGGGGAAGGCACGAAATTGATTATATTACTTAACTTAGTGCCCATATTGGTGCTCAATTGAAGACTCACATGGAGACAATCGATAAAAAGCTTCAAAGCCATGCGAACCAAAACCAAGGCACAAGTTCTTCCTACCAACAATCAATGCAACAAGTGAATGCTATGGATGTGGTATCTAATCCTTCTAATCATGGAATGTGTGTGAATTGTGGCATTTTTGGTCATGAATTCTATGAGTGTCAAAGCAATGTGAAGCAAGTCAATGCCTTTCAATCATACAAACAAGGCTCACCATTCTCCAATTATTACAATAAGAACACTCATAAGCATCCTTACCTCTCCTACAAGACCCAAAATGTCCAAAATTCTCAAGTGTTCCAAGCTACACAACAAATCCAACAACAAGACCGTCAACCCTATGTTGCTCCTCCCTTTAGGGGCAACCAAGGCTATCAAGGCAACCAAAGGCCATTCAACAATTATCAAAAAAATGCCTTTCGTAATCAAGGGTTTCAAAAACAAGGAAACTTCAATAATCAACAAGGTTTTCAAAACCAAGGGTTCCACAATCAAAACCAACAAGGAGCTTTCCATGGTAACAAACACTCTCAAGGGTTTCAAAATCACAATCAAGGTTACCAAAATCAAGGGAACTTCCAAGGGAAAGGGAACTTTCAAAATCAACAAGGATTCCAAGGCAATCCAAGAAAAAGGGAGTGTCGGTTGAAAAATCAAAGCCTAAAGAACTTGACAAAGACAACATCGAACTACCCTTTCCATCGAGGCAATCTAAGACAAAGGCGAATGCTCAATTTGAGAGATTCCTCGATATTGTGAATAGATTGGATGTGAACATCCCATTCACCGAGTTAATCCCTCAAGTCCCGGCTTATGGGAAATTCATGAGAAAAATCTTTTCAAGGAAGCGATCCTTAAACAAGGTAGAGACTATAGCATTCGTCGGCGAGGCGAGTGCTCTTATTCAAGGCTCCACTCTCCCTAAGCTTAAAGATCCGGATAGTTTCTCAATCCCATGCACCATCGAAAATGTGATGATCAAACGAGCATTGTGCGATTTGGGGGCAAGTGTAAGCATCCTCCCCTATGCTATTTGCGAACAACTCGGCATGAAAGAGCTTAAATATACCCCGATCACACTCCAAATGACGAATCGTTCACTAAATCGACCATTGGGAATTTTGGAGGATGTGCCGCTAAGGGTCGGAAAGTTTTTCATTCCAGTCGATTTCCTTGTGCTCGACATGCCCGAGGATGCTAACATCCCCATTATCCTTGGACGACCGTTCCTACACACCGCTGGTGCACTAATCGATGTCAAGAAGGTTAGGATCACTTTTGAGTTTGGTGATGAAAAGCTTAAATTTGATCTTCAACGCACTACATTACCTACGCACAAAGAGTCTTGTGATATGATCCACACCATTGGAGACATTAAGCTAGAGAATGAATTGGGTGAAAAGATAGATGTGGTCAACAACTTGTATGAGGATGATGAAAATGACGTACCCTTGTGCCAAAGTTTGAGAACTTTTGATAAGCTTGATTGTAAGGAGCTTGGGCATGGCTCATAAGAGATTAAACCCATTTGCTTGGGTTTTAAGTCTCTACACCTTAATGATGTGAAACATGATGATGCCTTAGAACTTGAGGTGAATGATTCACCATGTCAAGTTAATATGGAATGGTCGGTTGGTAAGAGGAAGGTTGAGCCTCCTCTAATGTTCTATGAAAAGAAGCCAAAGCTTGGTTATGCTAAGAAAAAGTGCATGTACAAGAAAAAGCCATTGAATATAGCGGATCGGGATGACCCGGGGACGTCAAGGCATGAACATGAAGAAACATTGAATATGAGTTGGTATTCTCCAAGCTTTAATGAAGATTATTCAAGAGCCTTCGACTTGTTGCTTGCTCCGTGCCCTCGAGAGCTATAGGACCATCTACGATGATAGTAACAAAGGATGAAATCTCTCTACCACCATGGTTTGGCGCGTCATGTTGTAAATATCTCTTCCTTCTTTTTCCTTTTTTTGTGTTTCTTTGTGTGTTTTATTTAATTTCTAAGATTTGTGTGATTTGTTGTGATCTTGTCTTTTGGTGATTTTTCTTGAGTGATGTGAGGGAGGGATATTAATGGTGGTTATTGAGAATGTGTGGTAGGTTTGAAGTTTTGATGAATTATTGTGAGGAGTTTTGATGGTGAAACCATGGAGCAACATAAGGAGCGATTTTCTTTGTTCCATGAAGATAAATCTATGAAGTTGTGAAGAAGCTTTGAAGCTTTGATATCGTCTCTTATTATGAAGCTCTAGTCATCTTTATCTCGGTTTTCTATTTTCCTACAAGCGATTATGAAGATTGGTGGGGTTTTTATTGGAAAACTTGAGCAAGGAAGTCGGTTTTTGAGCTTAATATAAACTTTAGGGGACATGAATTTTGATCCCGAAGGTATTATTATTCATTGGGTGGAAGACTCGGTTTGATCAAGGAGAAAGAAGGTACAAGGGAGTGACATGGCCATGTCACTAAGAACATGATCATGTCGCTACATGGTCATGTCGATTGGGACATGGTAGTGACGACAATGTCACAAAAACAATATCCTACTGCCTTGCGACATGGCAATGTCGGGGGCGACACGCCCGTGTCGCTAGAGCCATAAAAACACGGCTCACCGACCTTCGACACGGCCGTGTATGGGCCGACACGACCGTGTCGGGTCCCTATGCGGCCCGGTTCACCCTTTTTCAACTAAGCAAACCGACCTCCCCCCATATTGATATCGAATCCGGCCCCCTCCTAATTACTCACTTATAACTCATTCAAATATTCATCTTCCACCTCCCTCACAATACAAAACCCCCAAAATCCCGCATATATCCTAACCCCAATTCACTACTACTCCCCCAAAATCGAAGATAATGAGAAAGAAAGTGAGGAGGAAGAGGATGATAACGAAGACGATGACGAGCAAAGTGTCGAAGATGATTATTGAGACGATGGAGACATTTGAGTTGCTAACCATTTTGGTAGGCACGACTCTCTTTTCTTTTCCGTCTTTGATTGCTTAGTCTTTGTTTATCCCCCTCTCCATTTGATATATTAGTGTCATGGTGGCCTTCGGGACCTTTTGGTTATTGCTCCCGGTTCTCGATGACTTCATTACATCGAGAACTAATTGAAAAATCCAAAGTGACAAGTTCTTTTTACTTTTTTTTATTTGATTTTCATTTCATTTGGTAGAATTTAGTCAGATTCGTGCGGAATCAAGGCTAGGTGACGTGATTACACCTAGGCCTCTATTCCCGTTTCCTTTTTTATTTTTTCCTTTTACTTTTATTTTTCTCCTCTCCGTATCTCATCTTGACTCGGGTCTAGGTGACGTGATTACACCTAGGCCCGACCCATTTTACTCTTTTTCTTCATTTTTCTTATTTTGTTTTCTTTCTTTCCTTTTCTTTAGTGTCTTCCATACACTATCGATCGAGCATGAGGACATTGCTAGGTTCAAGTGTGAGGGAGCGATATTTTAGACTTAGTTTTATTTTATTTTCCTTATTTATTCAAAAATTTCTAAAAATCCCTAAAAAATTGAAAAACTTCCAAACAAAAACCAAAAATATTTTCTTTTGTATCCTTTTTCTTTGTGTCTTTGTGTTGTACATTTGTGGTTTGCTTGGTGTGTTTTGCCTCCATATTTCCTTGTAGGTTGCTTGATCACCGTAAATTTCGGGAAGCTCTCAAGACATTCGGTAATATCGCTCTATCTCTTTCTCCTTTTTCCATTGCAGGGTTTCGAGGATGTTTTATGATGATGGATGCTCGAGTGGAGGTTTGTGGAGTTTGAGGTTGGTTTGGTAGCTTGTTTGGAATGTTCGGGGTGGTGTTTGTTTGTTTTGTGTGTTCTAATTATTTTGTGTGTTCTATTTTTGTTGTGTCTTGTATAGTTTGTATGTCTAGTGTAGAAAGATTTTCGAAAACTCGATTTTAAGGCTAGTGTGCAAGTGTTTACTTTCCCTTACTAGTGACCCAAATCGATTTAGGACTTCAGTCTAGTAGGATGACCTTAAATCAATAATTGCATTGGTCCTTTACCTTGAGTCCATCTAGTCTACTAGGAATTACTTCGGGATTTACATTTTGACCACCTTGACCACCCACGGAGTGAAAAGGCCTTGGTTTTCGAGTCCCGTTCTCTGAGATGACCATGCTTGAAATTGTCTTATTAGTCCAAGTTTCCACCTTTTTGTGGGTTTGAAGGGAAGCGCGCGCCCGACACACTCATTTTTCATTTACACATTTCCATAAATAAGTTGCATATTATCAAGGTTTTGCATTTACTTGGTTATTCGTATTGATTGTGATGCACACTAGACTTGGGAACTCTAGTCACGTACTAGGCATACTCCAAGAGGAGGTCGTGCCCTGCGTCACTAAGCGGGGGTCGTGATGATTGTAGGTCCCGAGTCGCACCATTTGGCCACAAGGGCAAACCAAATTACAAAAGAAGAAAAAGAAAAGGCACAACAAATCAAAAACCAAATACAAAAGAAGAAAATGCCAAGAAAATCATTTCACAAATTTTTTTTTTACTACCCCTAAAAAATAAGCCTTTTACCGATTTGTTATCGTGAAGAGCCTACTGAAGGACTGAGTCCTTAGGAAGGATGATAGCGATAGTGGTCGGTTTTCCCTCAATTTGCAACCTTAACCACACTTTTACTTGGACTAGTTAGACTATTTATGAGCATGAGATGACCCTCTTGGCTTAGCGCTAGAAGGGGGCGAGACTTCACTTACCTACAGTGTCGACTAACTCCGTCGTATTCCTTATCCATCCTGCTTATCATATAGTAGTAAAGTCTTAGAAGATTAGGAGGACCTAGGTAAGTTATCAACGTTTTTATTGCTTTGTGGTCATCCTATTATAATTTTATCCATATCGGTTTGTGTTATTAGCTTGGGAACGTTATCACTTACCTTGAGTTCATAACCGGGGTTTCTCCCACCATTTTTTTTGAGGGAAACGGTGTTTTTTTTGTTTTTGGGTACAACTGATTGTTTGTTTGTGTGTTTTCGTGTTCAGTTGTGTCCACAGTTTTGTCGCAAGACCCCACTTGCCTTGCGGAGAGCACTTTTCCTCTAAGCATTCTCGCGTGAGTTGAAAGGGCGTAGGGTGAGCTAATACCCATTTGGCTAGTAGTACAGTATATTTTAGTTAGTTAGTTAGTTAGTTCGTGCTTACCCGAGGGCGAGTAAGGTTTAAGTGTGGGGAGTTGATGAACTTGTTTTGTAATGTTTATTTCGCGTGCTTTATCCCCTTTTCTCTGCCGAAACCGCTCTTAGGAGCGGGTTTTGAGGCCTCTTATGCTTATTCTAGTGTGTTTTAGGGTTCTAAGGTCAATCATAGAGAAATGGAACGATTTCATCTCGTTTCCGACGCTTAAAGAGCAAACGAAGTGAAGCAAGGATGACTCGATGCCTTAGGCTCGATCCCGAGTCCCATAGGGGTCCACTTGAGACGATCCCTAGCACCAAACCTCACACAAGAACCACCGAGCATCACATGAGGACCAACAAAGAAGTATAAGAGCGTCTTTAGGCCTACATGGCCGTGTCCTACACTTACATGGCCGTGATTGAATGTGCAAAAGAAAGCGGCTCACTGGTGCTCGATTCGGCCATGTCACCCGTATTCCTGACCGGGTATATGAACTTGGCACGGTCGTGTCACCTAGCTACACGGTCGGGAAGGGGCACTCGACACGGTCGCGTCGCATGTGACATGGTCGTGTCGCCTCTGTTTGTCATTAGCCTCCTCGCTCCATTTCCCCTACTTTTGTGCAACCTTATATATACCCCCCTTGTAATATGTTGTAAGACACAAAACCCTAGATAGAAATTTCTTATGCTTAGCTTAATCTCTCCCTAATCTCTCCTTAATTCTAGCTTCTTAGTTGTTACTTGTGTATTTGGGAATCTTTTGAAGAATCTACCTCTATTGACAACATTGGTGGATGTTCTCGGATAAATTTATATACTCCCTCCGTTCCAATGAATTGTTTGCCTTTCCTTTTGGCACCAAGGTTAAGGGAACCAATGAGAGAGTGACATGTAGAGCAAAACTCATGAGAATGATCAAATTGCATATAAAAAACATTCCTAAAATAGAAAGGCAAACAATTCATTGAGACGCCCCAATATGGAATAGGCAAACAATTCATTGGAACGGAGGGAGTACAAGACTTAATCTTTTCATTTCTCCTCTTGTTTGGTATAATCCTTCTTATTTCTCCTTTCCTAATCCTTTATAAGTGTTAAAGTTTGAATCTTTGTTTATGATTATTGTTATTCCTTGTTTAGAATCCATTATGAATGCTTTCATTGTTTTGTTGTTTCCTTTGGTTTATGTTTTTGTGTTCATAATGATGTGTGAGTAGTTTCATCATAGGGTTAGTAGGGGGAGTGGGTAGCATTAGTAAGTGATTAGGGTGGTGGTTCAAGTGATGTTTGATGTTGTTTTTATTACCTTGGACTCTATGCATTTAGCACGTTTGATGAAATGTTTGTTAAGTGTGTGCTGACGATTACATGTTTGATAGACTACTTGATCGTTCATGTTATTGTGAGGTGTTTGTCGGGGTGTTTTAGCGGATGCCCCGAGGCTATTCTGGAGCGAGAGTCGGGCATAGTTTTGGTAGTAGAGCATGTCGTCACCCTCGTTACCACCTCGATCCCTTAGTTACCCGTGAACCCGACCTAGCCTTAGTCTTTACCTATTATTATTAACCCGTTTTATTATCGTTGTTATCCATTTCCTCGTTTCTTTTAGTTATCGTTGTAGTTGGTAGCCTAGTTGTCCTCTCACCCTAAAAATTCTTCTCCCTTGTTCTCTTTTAACTAAGTCTCGTTTCTAGGCGAACTTTAGTTTAATCGTTTTCCGTCCTCGTGGATCGACCCGACTTACCCTAACTACTTAGTTTAGGCTGGTTGGTTTACTTGGTATTGGGATTGACGATAAATCCCTCCATCATGGCACTCCCTGAAGAGATGATCCATAGTTTCAGTGACATGTTCTTGATTGCATAGAGAGCAACCATAAGAAATGGAAAGACCCCTCTTTTGAAATTCCTCTCCGGTAGGGAGTGCGTCGTTGAAAATTTTCCACAAGAAAGTTTTTAATTTTGTTTGTCCCTTGATCTTCCATAGATATTTTCTGTAGAATGTCTTCAACTTCTGATCAAGTGAGTATCCAGAAGGACAGTCCCTCAAAAGATTTGCGAGGGTCAGATTGTAGGCACTCTTAACAGTAAACTTACCATCTGAAGTTGGTCCCCAGTAGAGAAAGTCCTCACAATTAGGTGGAGGGGGTTGGGTTGACATAATCTTATTAACCCAATCTTCATCATAAAAGGAACTTAGGGTACTCAGATTCCATAGACCAGTTTCATCAAGAAAGTTACAGATATTAGTAGGGGGTGGGTAATTACAGCCTTGCGCTTAATAGTTGGGCATTCCCCAAATACCCAACGTGAGTGTCGTAAATCAAGTTGGCTTTGCTTACCTGGGATACAGGAAATACTGGATGCAATTATATTAAGGCCCCATTTAATACTTTTTCACCCCCAAGAGCAATTAAACGATGGTGTCTCAAGAGTGAGTTCAAGAGAGGGAGCAGTACATTGGTACTTGGAGGTAAGGAATTTGCTAATAAAAGCTTTAGGTTGATTCAGAATCCTCTACCCACATTTGGCCAACAGGGCTTGATTTAAACATCTTATGTTCCGAATACCTAGGACGCCCTCTACTTTAGGGAGAGATAAGTAATGAGTGCTTCGCCAGTGCATGATTTTACCATTTCTCGTAACAGCCCACCAGAAATGGGCAAATAGTTTGTTAATTCTATTTGCCACACTTACCGTAATTTTGAATACCGATAGGAGATGAACATAAAGTGAGGCTAGAACCGAGGTGATGAGGGTCAGTCGTCCAGCTGGCGATAGCAAAGATCCATTCTAGGATAAAATTCTACGAGCAACACAATCAAAGATCTCATTGTCGAACTGTTTACTATTTCTATTTATATCAAGAGGCACTCCCAGGTATTTTTCCAATGGGGCCGAGGATGAAATACCAAAGATGCGGTAGCAAAATCTGGCCACATCAAGAGTAGTATTATGGCTGAAACATAAAGAAGACTTACCCTTGTTAATCATTTGACTAGAGGCATCACAGTATTCCTTGATCGCGTATTTAAGATTCTCAATGCCAATTTTATTACATCCAGGAAAAATATTGCATCATCAGCAAAGAAAAGATGCGAGATCTGAGGAGCATGACGAGCAACCCGAATTCCCTGGAATGCATTCATATAATGCATTTTGCGCAAATTAGCTGACAGAGCTTCTGTGCATAGAACGAAGAGGAAGGGGGATAGTCGATCCCTCTGTCTTAACCTACGCTCAGGAGTAATTCTAATCCTTGGTGACCCATTGATAAGAATATCATAAATGATAGTCATAATGCAATTCATAGTAAGATTGATGAATCTTTCCGAGATATTCATAGTTTCAAGAAGAGCCATAACATAGTTCCAATTGATTCGATCAAAAGCTTTGTTGAAATCAATTTTCAAAGCAAGCTTACTTTTTTGTCTGGGGCCTCTGCATCTGTTAATATTGCTCATTAGCTCATGTGCCATGACAATATTGTCATTTATTGATCTTCTAGGGATGAAAGCATTCTGAAAATCTCCGACTAAGGAATTGAGCACACGTTTGAGACGATTAGCAATGCACTTGGTAGTGATTCTCATGATAACTGTGCACATGTTAATAGGTCTTAATTGATACGAAGTAGTAGGGTTAGTTACCTTATGGATAAGTGTTATGAATGTGCGATTCATTTCCTTGAGGACATGCCCCGATCTGACAGCATGGGTAAGATCCTTCTTGACAACCGACCAATGTTTCTGAAAGAAAAAATCGGGAAACCATCTGGCCCAGGAGATTTTAATCCCCCGAGTTGGAAGACAGCACCATGGATTTCCTGATTATTGAAGGATTTGCCAAGATTCTTCCGATCCAAACCAGACAGACGAGAAACATTACTAAAGAAAGAACGATAGGTCTCCGAATAATCCTTGAAAGACATTGACAGATGTGGATCGTCACTTTTATGGCGACGCACCATCGAGAAGTGCTCTTCAATCAGTCGATTTAAATCATTAGTATTCGAGCGCCAGATACTTTCCTTATCAAAGAGACCCAAAACATGATTTCGTGCAGTACAGCCTTTGAGGGAATTGAAGAAGAATCGGGAGCAAGTATTGATAAGGCTAAAGTCGTATCGCCTTAATCAAAATAATCCTAACGAACAACTAACAGGTAGCTAGCAGTAAGTAAGGGTCGAATCCACTGAGAGACGGATGAAAATCGCTAATTATCTAATAATTGATTCTAAACTATTTAAATTCCGGTTTGTTTGAATTGTTATCTAAACTAATGCAATAATATAAACTAAGAGGTTCTAACAATATTAAAAGGATCTAGGATTTTTCGGTTCACTATGCAATTAAATTGGGTAAAGTTAATTAATCATTCAATCAATCAATCAAAGTTATTTAGGGCAAAGACACGCACACGACCTCTCGGATCTTATGTCAACCTTAGGATAGATTCTGACGGGCTCTCACAACTTACCAGATTATCCTACCCACTTACTTGTAAGTCTACCCTTACCAGGCTTTCGATCTTAGGTTCGGGTTCCCAAACATTCAACTAGTTCAACGTCTCAAACTAATCAAACAATAATACAAGACAAGTAATAAGGCAATAACATATAAATGATCAATTAAACAAATAATTAAACTAACATCCCTAATTTAATTAACATAGATCCCCTTCAACCCTAGATAAATAAATTAGCTACTCATAATAAACGATAAAACAATAAAAGAATTAAGCATAATAAAGAACAATATGAAAATAAGAGAATAAGAAAAGGTACCAATTACGTAGAACTGAAAGATCAACGATCTAAAAGTATGGCTACAAACTTGAAGAATTCTAGTGCTAATAAAAAGTCTAAACCAAACTAATTAATATGAAAGTGTTTTTAAATCTAACCTCAAGGAGGGTATATATACTAATAATGATAAGGAGTCTCATTACTCCTACTTGAGAAACAAATTAGGAAAGAATATCCGTAAAATAAGAGTTATGGTAGGTGACGAAGTCTAAAGATAGAAATCCCGCGAAAACAGCCTCAAACCTGTCGGTTCGGGTCCGTCCCGACCGGTTCAAGGTTGTCCCGACCGGTTTGGGTTCGTCCCGACCGGTTCGGGTTTCTCTGCACTGCGCGACGAATTTTAAATGCGTGCTGTTTCTTTGTTACTTCTCGAAATTGGACGTGTGATATACCGTTAGAAAGCTAAGAGAAAGTTCTTTCCAACTCCACAAAAATCAGATTAATAAGAGTTTAGAACTCAAGATATTCACATTTGAAGTTGCCCCTTGTTTTAGCGATCATTCTTTCTTCTCGATTTGCATTTGTTTGAGCTTTCCAACTTATTTCTTTGTCGTTTCTTATTACTTCATCACTCACGTCCTTCTTCAAGTATTCATTTAGTATCCTCTAACTTTTATCACTTCTTTCTTGTAGATTTCATGGCTCGACTCTCGTCATTGCCCAAAATATAGCTCAATCGCCTTCATTTGTTTCGTTTCCTACAAAACGTAAACAAAATAATTGGCATAACAAAGAAGGATAAAAAGCTAGAAAAATGACTCCTAGGACACATAAAACGAAACAAAATAAAGGAAAATTTGGGGTTAAATATATATACGAAATGAGTTCATCAAGTATCGTCATCAACAACCCATTTTATCTTAGCTCTTTGTTTCCAGTAAGTCCCCATTGCTACCATAAAATTTTTTGCTTCCTCATGAGCAATATCATATTTATCTTTCATTCCACCATTGAGGATATCATTTATTCCTTCTTCTAATTTGATATCAAAATCAGTCCATTTTCGATTCCACTCCTCCTTCTTGTTAAGGGCCCATTTTTTCACAATAGCACGGATTTTGCTAAGTTTTCGCATGAAACAGAATGCGGGGGAGCTAGAAAAGGAGGGTTTCTAGTCCATTCATGCATGATCAAATCATTGCATTCCTTGAAATTAAGAGTTCAAACATCAATTTTATAAGGTCTACCACCTTTCTCATGAACCAATTTTAAATTTAGTTCTATCATGGCATGGTCCGAGAATTGGATTGGGTAGTGAAGAATACCTGTATTTGGATAAAGATTGAGCCAAGTTGTCGAGGTATAAGCCTTGTTGAGTCTTTCATAAACCCGCTTTTTACCTTTTCTATTGTTACACCAAGTGAATCTCGGACCCTTGTATGGAACATCAAGAAGATGATGCTGAATTTTCCATCTAACAAACTCATCAAGACCATCAATTCTTCCTTTATTTACACTGTGTTTATCCTCGATACAATCCACTTGATTAAATCCCCGATAAGGATGTAGGGAGAGTCAAAAGAGTTTATCCAAGTGCTTAAGAGGTCCAATATTTCTTTTCGTTTCTGAACCTCCGGATGACCATAAACACAACACAAGTACCAAGCCGAGCCACCCGAGATGACTTTTTATAATAAAATTGGAACAGGAGTACATCAATTCAAACTTAGACTCAGAGTTCCAACCAAGCCAAAGGCCACCGCTGAAACCAACCGAGTCAACCCCGGTTCCATCCCCGAAGCCTAGAGAGTTACCCAATCTAGACGCTACATCAGCCTTACATTTAGTTTCCATAAGAAAAATGAAGGCATATTTATTTCGGTTATTTCCTACAACCGCTCTTAGTTTTTCAATTGTAGGGGTGAGCGGGTCATTAATTCCCCTACGTACAATTTCAGACTAGACCTATCATGGCGCCCTTGGAGGTTTTTCAGGGTCAACCTCCTTAACCTCATCAGTAGAAGAGTCATCCTCGATTTTGGCATCAGAGTCTTCAACATTGATATGAAAGCATCAGGGAGATAGGCTTCCCGACTTCACCTTCTTACTTGCTTCCTGACTTAAGTTAGAGAGATAAACAGCAACAGGATTCTTGGATATTAACGCATGATCCGATACTATACCCATGGAGGGGTCAGATAAAGCCTTGCATTTTTTGGGAGGACTGAAGGCCTCCCTGGTGAGAATAGAGAAAAATTCAACCTTATCGGTCTCGTAATGCTCTATCGCGTTCAATATTGGAAGGGATGAGGCAGGTTGAGCCTTGCATACTTGCGAGAGAACACTAGAGGTATGGACATGGCAAAGTCCACCTCGATGCGGCCACGCGCGAGTTTGGGTAAGCGAATGAATCTCGTGGTAAGTTTGTTCCCGGGTCAAAATTTAGACCGAAGTTGGAGTCACCACCAAACTTTGTGGGAGTTCGGACCCGTTCGAACTCACTCTATACTTAGGCCTATCATACAAAAAGCATGGTCCGCTTTAGTGCTAGAGCTTATGGGGGTTCGTCCCTTTGCATAACGATATCGATGTCAAATTACCGAATATCATATATCGAATGACTCTCGTTCGCCAACGGTTTCGGGCATCCAGAAACCAAAGGTTCTAAGTAAGGGGTGAGGGTACGTGTTGGGAAGCCCACGAAGGACACCCAACCCTGCCCGCACTTAGCGGCCTCTACTAGGATATCGATCGGTGCTCGTGTACGTGAATTAGTAAGACGGTGAAATGATATGCAAACAACGTTTTAAGCTACCCGCGTGTAATACGTGTTTAGCTACGTCGTTTAATGCATCTTAAATATGTTGAAGTTGAATTTAGCATGTGGGTTCATTTATAAAATGGTAAATGTCACGCAATGAAAGTAAACAACTTAAAAATAAATTATAAATTACACGGGCGGAATACAACCCGGAATTCACAATACTTGGACTGTAACACCCCTAATTTTATAAATTAAATTGAATTAAAATTTTGTTCGTATTTTTATTTTTACGATTTAACTCGTAATTCTTAAAATTATTATAAAACGAATTTATCGTTTAATCGTTTCAAACTCATAAGATTCTATTTGTCTCGGAAACTCTCCTTATATTTAAAACATATTTTTATGTATGTTTAAATTCATTTTATACATTTAATTTAATTCTTATCGAAAGTCTATTTCGACGATTTAAATTCTAAATTCTTTTTATTTAATTATATTTAAGCTCGAATTTCTATTTTTTTTTTCTCGAAGTTCATTTATTTTAAGTTTCGTCAAAACATTTATTACATTTCCTCGAGAAATCAATTTAATTCACCTTATCGAAGATTTATTGTTTATCGGGAAATATTACTTCATCGTTCAGTTATTTATTTCAATAAGCTTCGTTTTCGTCTCGAATACTTTATTTACTCATTTATTTGACGGTCCGATTATTTATTAATTTTATTAACTCATTTTAATTCGATTCGTGGGTCAGTCAACTTATCGTTTCGGGAATTGTTTGATTCCTTTTTCTAACCCGATTCATTTAATTGAACTAGTTTAACCCCTTTGCCCATTTTCATTTTTTTTGTGTGCCTGTCATTATCTGTTTTTATTTATTCAGTCCCTTTGCCTTCCCACTTCAACATTCACCGCTTCCTTTCTTCCCCTGCTTTCCCTCTCTCTCTTTGTTAATTACATTCTTTTCCCCTTCCTTCTTCCTCTCTTCTTTTCTCCGTATATTGATGTTGCAGCCTCACCATCGTCTTTTTAGCACCGCGTCATCCTTTCCCTCAGTACCCAACCTCCGATCAATTTTCGGTCACCCCTGCTTTTCCCCTCCGCGTATTCCCGTCTCAGTGAAGGTAGTATTCCTTATTGTTCACTGCTGCTGTTTTCCTTTTTGGTTGATGCTGCTGCTCGCTAATCTTTCCTTCACCCTCTTCGTTCCTTTTCTTCTTCTTATTCGTTTTCTGCTGCTACTAAGTACGGCTACGAACTGCTGCTGCTGCTGTGTACTGCTGCAACTGCGTCCTACTGCCGTTACGGTACTACTTCTGCTGTTTTTCGTCCTTCTCATCGTTATTGTTGTCTGCTGCTTTTTCGTGTTTCTGTTGCATCGTTGCTGCTGCTGGTTTCCGTTCTTTTTCCCTTCTCTTTCTGCTCTTCTCGTCCTCTGTTTTCTGTTCTCGGCTATCATCGGTTGCTGTTCTGTGGTCTGATGGTGTTGTTGTTGATGTTACTGTTTCACGTTGCTGTCTGCTGTTTCACGCTGAAGTATGCTGTTTCACGCTGCTGTCTGCTGTTCGTCTGCTGTTACTTTTGTCGGTTTTCGTGGTTGTATATATTGCTACTGCTGTTGTCTATCACTACTGCTATGCCGTTGATTCGTTATTGTTGCTACCTTTCTTATTCTTCTTCTAGTCGTTCTTGTTTTGTTCATCGTACTATGCCGTTTGTTGCTGCTACTGTACGTTGCTGTCATGGTCTTTTTCTTCTTCTTCATCTCAATCTGTCCTTGTTTCTGTCCTTGTACGTGACTGCTGCTCGCTTTGTCTCCTCGGCTTTGTCATTGTTATACATTGCAACGTGTTTTTGTCTCGGTTGTGTGCTTGTGCTGCAGTCATCATGTTATTGTTTTTGTGCTTCGTCGGAAGCGTTTTCATGTTCATTGATGCTATTTTGTGTCGATAACCTCCTGCTCGTTCTGTCCCGTTCTACTCTACTCCGTATCCTAGTGGGCTGCTGCTCTCTTCGTTATTTCTCCTCTTCGTTCGTCACCTTCGTGAATTTTCGCATCCTTTGTCGTATTCGACTATCGATTCCCTTTCCGTCTTGTGTCGATTACTCTGTCTCATTCTTTTGTTTTATCTTCTCGAGTGTTGCGGTGAATCATGTCGAGATGACTATCGATTCTACGATGTGGAGCTTAAAGACGTTACTATAGAAGTTTTGGAGCTTGGACTACAAGTGGGAGAAGCAAGTTCATTGAAGGCTTTTTATCGAGGTAACTTTAGGACGTTACTCGATTTTATATCGTATGTTTGAGTAGTAGTATGTAGTAAATATTTTAACTTCCGTTTTCTAATTTTAGCTATTTATTATTTGCTAAAAATATTATTTTATAAATCGTGTGCTTTATAAATATTTTACGATTTTCGATATCGTTTTATAAATCGTTTGTGATTTTATTATTTATGATCGTTATAATATTTTGTTGGTTATCGTGACACTAGTAACTAAATAATATCGATTTCATATTTTTCGTCATATTTCGTTAATTTATAATTTTAACTCAAAATCGTATTTTTATATTATAATCGAAATTTGTATACTTGTTCAATAAATTAATTTCGTTTTACGATTTATATTAATAAATGAGAAAATAGTCACTTTTGTTTTAAATATATTTTAGTCGAGACTGTTTTAATTAATAATCTCTTATTTATTTCTGATTGACTATTTTTAGTAAAATCCGTATTATTTAATGATAAAATCTATTTGCTAAATCTAAATCGAAAGCTTTATAAAATCTCGTTTAATTTATAAAACTCATTGACTCAATTAATTTTGATATCGTTTTTCTTAAAACAACTCTTTTCTAAAATTTATTATTTTAACTCGATTTTGTAATTATTTATAAAATTCTATATATTGACTTATTATATTTTATTTATATCTTGAGTAACGAATTTAGAAATATAATAATGTTACGATAACAACGATAATAATAAAATGTTAATTTCGTTAGAAATGCTATTTTTATACATTTCACTTATTTTGAATAACTTACGAATTTTCTATAATAATATTTCCATTTTAAGTAAGTTTCTATTTATAGAAAGTTTCCCTTTTATATAAAATGTTCATTCCTTTTATCCTCATACTATTTTTATTGATTATATCTTTTGTACTTATCGATAATGGCTTGTTTTGGGGTTATGGAATAAGGACAAGTGTGAGGTTAGAGTAATATATTCTAGGGTTTACGGTTTTGCCATCAACTATAAGGCTAGTGTATCAGGAATCGGTACATTGGTTGTTGAACCGGGTGACAGGTATCCCGGGAGTTGTGTACATTTTGACCTTAAGCTTAGGCCTCGCAGTAAGTCGCCGTCATAAGTTGAACTGGGTGACAGGTAATCCCAGGAGGGGTGTGCATTGTCTTAAACTAGGGCCACACATTTATAAGTCGCCGCTCTATTATGGTTGAGTAGCCTAGTTAGAGACCGAAGTTTGATTTGTTTGAACTAAGTTCTCGAAGCTAGTTTTAGTATTCTTCTAGTGAAAGTCTAGCCGTCTACACTAAACTTATCCATAACGCCGTTTTGAATGTTTTTATTATTATCGATACATTTTGATTTGCAGGTTGGCAAATATTTGAAGTTTTCTTTTGAAAACTTGTTCTGATTTTATTGTTCCAATATTTTACAAGTTTTCTCCGAAAGCTTATTTTTATTATATCTTTTAATGTTTTCCATTTTAACTATTTTGATATAATAATACTATTATTTTTGCATATGATATAATATGGCTGGGAGAACGTCCGAGTTACTCCCCACTGACGTGGCTGTTATGTTTATAACATGACAGGTATTTGCTGCTGGGTTTTGGGTGTGAGCTAGCGAGTAGCGTGGATCCTACTCTTCCTTCATTCATGTTTACTTATGGATTTGTATAAACCCGTTTGGATATTTTACTTTTAGCCCTTTTGTAAAAAGAGGCCTTTGTATTGACTTACCATTTCTTTTAATAAGATATAGTTTGTCAGTGTGTTTTTAGTCCCACTCTACAGTGTTTCCGCCACTGTATTGCGTTAGAATTTCTAGGGGATTACATGGACAAAAACGTAAAAATGATAAATGGATTAGCAACGGTAAATGTAATCTATAAACGAACCCGTAAATAGAAAACGCAATTGAAATCGTAAATCGAATAATTGGACGAATTTCGATCATCTACACATTACGTTGTGTATTGACCGAAGGACAAGGCTTTAAACGCGTTTAGCGCACGGGACCAAAACGTAAAGCTAGCTTGATCCCAGACCTCAGGGTCTTGTCCCGACTTATCATAGTGAAATGGAGATGTCTCGACTAATCACATATCGGATACGACTAAAGAGTCGTCGATGTAGGATCAATCATAAGCGACGGTTACTCAAAGTCGTGAAGGTAACGAGATGATAATAGATTAGAATATGATATGATGTATGGGTTTTTAGAAGACGAATACGTGATTGATTTAGCACGTATCGACTTAGAGTCATAAATGTGACTCGACAGAACTTTATATCGTCTTTAGGCTCTCGTTGGAGGCTTATAGGGGTCACTCGATCGAGTCATTAAGGGGACTCGGTCGAGTGCCCTTGACGAAGAGATCTCTACCCATTTTTGAGAGGTTCATTCGATCGAGTTGCCCTTAGGCACTCGATCGAGTGCCCTCTGTACCGGGTGGCAGCTCGTTCTAAAACGACCCATTTCGTGAATTTTTCGTCTAAATCGAGAGATAATCATACTAATGCAAATATCAGACCCCTCCGTGTCACGACGTCATTGTCGGGTCTTGTGGACCCTATGACGATCGGTTCAACATCAATAGGTTTTGCATTAGCACGATTCTCGATGGCTCATCATATCCGACACCAGATTACGGAATCGATATCGAATATTTTAGAGCATTTTTTATGGGATCGAAAATAATCAAGCTAGAATGAATATCGAATCCCTTCGCGTCACGATGGCGTTGTCGGGTCTTATGGACCATACGACGATCGATTCGACGTCATCGGGTTTAATGCTAACT
The DNA here is from genome assembly GCA_958450325.1 of Agrostemma githago. Lineage (NCBI taxonomy): Eukaryota > Viridiplantae > Streptophyta > Magnoliopsida > Caryophyllales > Caryophyllaceae > Agrostemma > Agrostemma githago. The sequence goes on from OY288253.1 coordinate 9,790,563, forward strand.
TGATTGTAGATAGCTCTTTTACGCGCAACATTCGATTACGGAATCAACATCGAGCCTTGAGAGCGATATTTTGGAAATGTCATCGAATACGCTTGATAATGAATGACCACGATCACAATATAATCTGACGGTTATGCGTACGCCATAAGGCGCCCTAACCTTTAAGTGTCTAGGCGCGGCGCCTTGAAGGGCGCTACCTCCAGTGCGACTTGTTCAGAGGATTATAAGGACTTTAGGCGGCATTTATTATCGAATGTACTCGATACAGAGAGTTTGATTTGTCATCACAAATATTAGGTCCTTTGCATTTCGACGTCGTAGTTTGGCTTTTAAAGCCTACGACGATCGATTTAGCATCATCGGCTCGAATCGATTTTGAAAATAGTTTTTTGTTATATCGTAATATGCACAGTATTAATATATACCAAATATAAAGAAGCGATAAATAAATGTTAGCGTTGTTAGGAACAATAATGAAAATGTTAGATGCGAAAATAAAATGTTAGATGTTAGTATAGTTAGTAACGATAATGTAAATGTTAGTAATACAAGAAATTAAAAGTTAGTAATATTATGATTTAGCTACTAGTTTAGCAATTGACCAAAATTCAGTCGCTAAATATATTATTTAGCTACTAATGTTGAGATATAAATATATTTAATCTCTATTTTAGAGACCAAACTGAAGCGGTGGCTAATTATGTCTCTATTTTAGGGACTAAATAAAGTCGATAGCAAAATTAGTATCTAATTTATGTTTTTAGATACAGAAAAATGTTAGTAGCTAATTATGTCTCTATTATAGAGACTAAATAAGGTGGATATCAAGAGTAATATCTAATTGAAGTTTTTAGATACAGAATAAAAATGTTAGTTGCGAAAATTGTCCCTATATATAACGATAAAATATTATGAACAATGAATTAGTGAATATCTAGGAGACCAAAGTAAATTAGTGGACTACGTAGTTATTGTGGAGACGAAATCAAATGAGTACCAATTTTAATATCTAATTTACTTTTTTAGCTACTAAAATACGTTTAGTTTTTTATATATTTCATATAAATGTATGTGATTATATTTTTTTATATGAGTAGTTATTATTAAAAAGTATGTACCTTATAATCCACGTGTGTAACAATTGCTTTTATTTTTAAGTTGACATTTATGTCCAATTATGTCGAATGTGAACATTAATCTTCATGTGGCCTAATGGTTAGAGTGTCTACTATATAGTTGGAGGTCACGAGTTCGATTCCTCTATCCAACATGAACTACCAATATCTTCACAAGACGGGGAAGGGGTGCGTGGGTGTCTATTTAGCGCATGGGGGTGGAGGGTGGGGCAGTTGGGGCGGGGCGGTTCTATTTGCCATGTTACCCGGTAATTAGGTATGGTGATGTAGCAACAACCGATATGTACCTTCATGCTTGGTAACCATTTTAGATACCAAAACATTAGTCGCTAATTTTGCGACACCAAAATTGGTCTCTAAGTCTGTCACTACATTAGCTACCAACAATTTGTGGTCGCTAATGTAACTATTTAAAAGTTCGTCTTTATTATTGTCGCAAAATTCTGTAGCTAAATTAGCGACAAGGCCTTTAGCTACCAATGAAATTTAGTCGCAAATTCCATATCTAAGCTGATTAGCTACAGAAAATTGAAGAGTTGCTACTAAAATTTCAGTCTCTAAGGAGACTTCACCTTGTAGTGAATTAGTAGTTAGTATATAAACATATAAAAGAGTTAGAGATTAGAAACGGAGTTTGTACACCCTCAACCTACATGTCAATTGTCTCAGAAAATGGGCTCGCGGAGTATCGTCGTAGACACAGGGAGCGGTTCGAGTATGTAGGATGAGTTAGGGCGTGTTTTGTGTTTGGGACTACCAAACCCTTGTCGAATGACGGGAGTAGGTTTCGAGGTTTGACTCGGTTTTGAAATAGGTGAATTCCTCTTGGAATGTGTGTTTGTGAAAGGAAAAGAGGATGGTAAAAATGGTGGAGAAGAGACTCCCTCAAATGAGGTGCAAAGAGGGGTATATATAGAGTTTGTCCCGGTTTAGGACCACTCAATCAAGTGCCCTTTGCTGGACTCGATCAAGTGGCCCTTAGGCACTCGATCGAGTGCCCTTAGAACGGGTGAGTCTTTTTAGGAAAGTTGTGATTTGCTTTGACTTTTTGATTTGGTTTGTTTTTGACTTGATTCGCTTTGTATTTGGACGCAACGTAAGGTTTGTTTCATTCTCGGGTTTCGGCTTTGACCGGTTTTGGCTCGGTCGCAAAAGACGATTTTACCCCCGGTGACGATTTTAGCTCAAAATAGCTTTATTTTATTGAGAATGACCCACTAAGTCTGAACTTGAGGTTGGTTTGAGAGATTTGTACTCCGCTAAGTGCCCACGTCGGATACTATTGATTCCGAGTCCGTATTCAAGCGTATTGATGCATGTTAACGTCCGACCATCATCGGGTGTTTTGTTGGAGGCTGCTATAGTCTATAGACACAAGCACTCAAAATGCGGGTGTCTACAAGAGGACATCTTTGTATCATCAGCAAAGCAAGAAACAGGTACAGAAGATGAGTTGGATGTGAATTCCATTCGTTTTTGAACCATGGCTGTGTGAGCTTTAGCAAGATCAATATTCTGAAGATCCACAAACACCAACACCGGTTTCGGGAGGGATTGAGACTGGGTTTCATCAGCAATTGGGGAAGAATCAGCTATCTCCGTAGAGGGGAGACATAAACCCAAGCTTGTGTCAGGATCTTGAGTTGGGCCAAGGGGAGAGAATGGGCCAACAATACCTGAAGATAGCGCTGTAGGAGTCATAACACCAGTGTTCATGTTGCTATCATTCTCAACCTGCAGATTAAAATAATTACTGTTAATATCATTTTCTTCACCACAAGCCGAGCCATCAGAATTGTCATATGGTGTTTCGTTCTCCTGGGTTTCAGGTTCTTCCTGTGCGTCATCAAATTCCTGGGAATCATATTCCACTTCTGCCTCAATGTCATCATCAAAAGGCCATTCTGGTACCGGCTCGGAGTCAGATTTTATGTCGATGATCCACCCACCTGCACAAGCCGTTGCATTGGGATGATTGATTGTTTGATTAATAGCAGGTTCAGACATTGGGATGTCAGTAAAGGATGGGTTAGAAATGTTTCCCATTGGAGGTGATGTAGGTTGGTTCCAGGGGACGGAGGTGCTATGATCAGCATAGAAATCAGGATGATTCGTGTTGATATGGGTACCAGGCGGGAAGAAGTTGTGGAAACCATTTGGTTGAATGTTGTGATGGGCATTGATGATGGTATTAACATCATAATCAGCAACAAAATTATGAGTAGGAGGAGGATCGTGGTTAATTTGAGGGACATCCGTAGGGTGGACGAATGTTTGATTGAGTCCCCTAGCTTCATCAACCCAACGTGCATAAATAAGATCATTTTCCACCCTGAATCTGATGGACTCCTGTTGTATCACATCCATGTTATTCAGGAATTCATTGCCTTCTCCATTATTAGCCACGGACTGCGAACCACCTCCGACCTGGACGAAGTTTTCAAAGATATGTCTGTGTGGACATGACATAGGTCCACCCCGACGCGGCCACGCGCGGGTTTGGGGAGGCGAATGAATCTCCATGAGATGGTCAAATGGAAATTTAAATCGAAGTCGGAGTCGCCACCAAATTTTATGGTTATTCGGAACCGTTCGAGCCCACTCTATGTCGTAGTGGGCCGTGTACAAAATACGGCCCATTTCCGATGTCAGAGTTTATTGGGCTCGTCCCTTTGCATATCGATATAGATGCCGACTTGACCGGTTAATCGTATATTGAATGACTCTCGTTGCCAATGGTTTTGGACATCCGGAAACCACGGTTCTGAGTAAGGGGTGAGGGTACGTGTTGGGAAGTTCACTAAGAACACCCAACCCCGCCCGCACATTAGCGGCCTCTACTAGGATATCGAATGACGTTTTAATGCGTGCGTTAGTTGAACGATGAATGATATGCAAACATTGTTTTCCTAAACATGTGAGGAATTGAATGGGTTGCTAAGTCAATTTAATGCATGAAAATTGATTAACGTCAAAGTTGTATTTAGCATATGAGATTCGTTTTAGTATAATAAAACAAACGAAATAAAAGGATGAATTTGCTACAAAACAAACAAACGAGTTAGTATCGATTTGTAAATAGCAAATAAAATAGACGAGATCGAGAAAATATATATTAATCGAAATCTGAAAAATATTGTTGAAGAGATATTGTTTTGTATAAAAAACGAAGCTCGAAAAATAATAAAAAAGACGGAAAAGGCCGCGGCATAACAGCCGGCCGCGCGACTCGCCCGGGATGCCGGCGGGTCGCGTGGTGGCCTGTTTCGGTGCCGGTTTTCGAAAACTCGAAGTTCGTATTAAATCGCGTACAAATATTGTATGATTCGTACTTGAATTAATATTTTCGATATTCGTTATATTCGATAGTTGACTACGAAATCAATATCAAATACTTGGAATAGTTTTAGAAAAGATGTAAATTTTAGAAATCGTTTCGAAGAATAAATAATAAAACGAACGAAAAAGTTGAAAAAAAGGAGCTCGTTTGTTCGAAAATTGTTATTTTGATGAGTCGCGTACAAATTATGAATTAATTTGTATTCGATTCATGTTTTCGATATTCGTCATATCCGATATTCGATTATGAAATCGATATCGAATATTCGGAATGAACTAAAAAAAGAGGTTTTGTAAAATTGGTTTGTCTTGAACGAGAAAAGAATTTCGAATGAAAAAAAGATGTAACGATTTTTAGTATCGTCGAAATCTTAATATAATTCTTTTCGATACAATATTCGATTATGGAAAAATCGATATCGTATGTTTAAGAATTTTCGTTATAAAAATAGTTTTTCGTTAATAACGATATTAGGAAAAAAAATAAAAAGATGACGCTCGACCCGTAAAAAGAAGACGCGACGGACGAAGAAGAGAAGGGAAGAAAAGAGAGAAATCGGGTTTGGTGCACCCTCAACCTACATGATTTTGTTGACTCGGATCGGGGCTCGTCGGAATGTGGCTAGGCACGGGAGCGTCGAGTGATGTTTGGTTCGGTTTAGGGTGGCTCGGTTTGACGGGTGAAGGTGTCGGGTATCGGGGCCGGTTTCCTTCGGGTTTTGGATGTATTATCGGTTTCTCGATGCTAAGGAATTATGTGTGTCGGGATGATAGAAAGTTGATATGTATTATTGTTGATAAAATCGTGTTTTTTGTGTTGGATGCAAGGGGCTATTTATAGGGAATTCCCGACCTTGGCTTAGGAGAGTTTGACTACCGCTTAGGATAGGAAACGTAGGAATTTGAGGGAAATAAGAATTCCGCTTTCTTGTGAAGTAAGAAAGGGAAATCGGCTGTTTTGCTCCTGTTTTGGCCGAGTGTTTTACACTCGGTCGGATGTTCGAATCGGTTTTTGAATAGGATTCCCGTTTGAGCTAGAATTACCGCTTGAGTAAGAAGCTGAGAAGAACGATAATTCCGTTTTCTTGTGAGGGAAGAAAAGAAGAAAAACCGGCAGGTTCATACTACTTGGCCGAGTGGTTTACACTCGGTTGGGTGTTTGAATCGGTTTTCGGATAGGATTCCTACTCGAGATCGAATTCTACCCTTAAACGAATTTATTTATTATTTTGTGTAGCTGATTTTTGTAGAATTAGAGTCCGAATAGGACGTGTGAGACCTCACGGTCAGCCTACAAGTCTCGAGAAATATCTTTGACCGGGTTTTGACTCGGTCGCTAAAAGACGGTTTTACCCCTGGTGTCAGATTCGACCCAAATTAGTGTTATTTGACTCGAAACGACCCACTGGGCCTGAATTTGAGGTTGGTTTTGTGAGATTTGTACTCCGTAAAATGCCTAGGCCAAATGCCATGGATTTCGAGCCCATTTCCGAGTACGTTAAAGCACGTTAGCGTCCGATCATCATCGGGTGTTTGTCGGAAACTACTATAGACACCTGGCGGTCAAAATGTGGGTGTATACAGAGCCCCCACTCTGACTGAGGCTTGGACAGGGCGAAAGTCTGAGTAGCTACCAGGTCAATCAAGGATTAAAACCCGGTAGCTTCCGGTCGGGTCGTTTAAGGTCCATTAGACCTGCGTGAAGGGCCCGCCGGCCATGGATTAGAAATGTACCTGAACTGATGATGATAACTCCGTGGGGAATTGGACTTGTCGTATAAGACTTAGGTGCGCCTATATATGGGTTCATCCTGTTAAATGCCGCTGGGGAGTTATGTGAATTGCGCTGTCGTGATTTGTACCTGTATAAGTTACATAAAATTTTGCATGCAACACGTAGGCGAAACAAATATGACTCGCGCTGGGGAGTAAAAATGATTTTTGTTGCATTTTGAAATCGAAGTCCTGAAAGAAACTCACGTGCTAGGAGATAGGCTTCCAAAATTGAAAGAGGTGGAGAAGAAATCTGCAGTTTAAATAGATTGAAATTTGACCTTGTCGAAAAGATTTTTTTTTCAAATGGCAAAGGTTTTGCAAATTTTGAAGTGAGAATTTGAAAAGAGAGGCCTACCGGCAGACTCGACTCTGGACGCGACAGGACGAGTTGACAGACACGACTTGGACTCTCTAAGGGTTGGACCGTGACTTGGTAAGGAGGTGGGCTACCTAAGATGACAAGACACTTAAGTTGCGCTATTTCGTAGCCTGGGCGAGTGACAACACGGTCGAATCCTCGAAATAGGAAGGATGTGCTATGGGGGGATTACCATAGTCTGTAATGAGACCGTTTTGGCATGACAGGACTTTTAGCAGTAGCAATGCCGTAGTCTAGTGCTCTTCTGGATTTTTGATTTTTGGGTACATTTCCAAGGTGGGTATTGCTTCGAGTCGTGACAGATTCTTGTCCTCGAGTGAGCCGAGTACTAGGACACACTGTAGAAAGGTGGCTAGATTTTTGAAATTATTTGGATTGTGTGAATGGATGGAGAACTTCTGCCTAGGAGAAGCCCCCAGAATGACAAAGCTAACTGTCGAGAACATGACAGTGTCGTGACCGGAATGATGGTGCTTTTTGAATGTGTGTCAATGTGGGTGGTTGTGCCTCTCTTAAAAGGCTGCCTACGTATTCACATGTGGTGAAATCAAACCAAGCCGTAGTTCAGTGGATTATGGTGCCTAGTTTATTAGGGCTTTGTGTGTAACTAGCCATAACGATGGTGTAGGCTAGGTGCATTCCCAGTGATGTCTTGATTAAAGGGCTAGAATGGTTAGGATGTTGATCCTGTGACTGTGAGCCTTCTCCGGGGTAGCCTCCAGAGGTGGTGTGAACTTATTTGGGCATGTTCTATGCCGACTACAAGTTGAGTTCCCGTGTTTGGGGTTGGTAACTGGTTTGAATGAGAAGAATTGGGATGGGATTTTAACGAGTTCTGCTCTCGGGGATTTTAACGAGTTCTGCTCTCGGGGGTTTTTTTACGAGTTCTGTTCTCGGGGATTTTAACGAGTTTTGCTCTCGAGGATTTGACGAGTTTTGCTCTCGGGGGATTTGACGAGTTTTGCTCTCGAGGGATTTGACGAGTTTTCCTCTCGGGGGATTTGACGAGTTTTGCTCTCGAGGGATTTGACGAGTTTTGCTCTCGGGGGATTTGACGAGTTTTGCTCTCGGGGGGATTTGACGAGTTTTGCTCTCGAGTTTGCGTATGGTGATTGTGAATTCTGTTATGTAAAGGGGAAGTCGAGTAAAATGGCTCAAACTTTGATCGGGATAAGTTTTGATAATGCCAGATCTGATTTCCATGTCTGGCCCTAATGATTAGGGGTATCCTATGGAGCTTGAATCCTTAAAATTCCGGGCTGTCTCTGGCCTGGGTCTCGGGAAGGTCTTGAGGGTTGTAATGTGGGAAGGCTAAATGTGGTGTTAGTTGACCAGCTTGATTGTCTCTCCCTTATTTGATGGTATGAATTTTGACCGTACCCTGGTCATGAGGCTTTCACTTGAATTGACCGTTGATCATGGTCATGGGTTTTTGGGAGTTCTTTTTGATCATGGCCAGCTCTTTTGTTTTGGGCCTTTTGCTTTTTTTTCTTGTATTGGACTTTTGATTTTTTTTGTCCAGTTTTTTCCTTTTTTTTTGTTGGTCAGACTAACACCTAAGGTAGGGATCGGTAGTCTTATTGGATGAGTGTTTTATTGTGGGAAATGGGCTTGCCTCCCGTCTTGAACCCAAACTAGAAGACTACCCAGATTTGTCATAGGATTTGATATGCCCTGCTACGGGTAGTTATGTGGCTTTCTATACCAGACATGGAATAGGTAAAAGGAAAACACGGGCTCAGTTTCCTGCAGTCATTATAGATGTGCCGATAATAGTCACGTGCGTGTGCTCACAGTGTATGATGGTGTTCATCATGTTCTCGGAAACACACAAGGAAAGTATATATGAGAAATAGAAAAGCTGATTTTATTGAATTTTGAAAAAAAAAGAGGACAGAATACAATTGACTCTGACTCTGACTTTGAAGTTGAAATAAATAGTATATCCTAGACTCAGACTCAGACTTGGACTTAAATCAAATCCGGATTCTTGGATGTATAAGAGGTAGATTGGATGCTTTGGTCATCGGGCCCTGTATAGTCCATGAGGGGCTTTGCAAGTGACAAAGTTTCCAAAATGGGAGTCTTCCCGGCATCGAGGAAGTCTTGAAATGAGGTGTTTCAGTTTCCATCACTGTTCTGTATCGTGTCCCCTCCCTCTGTGGAATTTGCAGTAATGCTCATCGTTCCATGCTTTGGAGCGTTTTTCCAAAGGTGGGTCGGCTGTTGTGCCTATAGGTAGTATTAGGCCCTTCGGAACCAACCTCTGGAAAGCGACGGTGTAGGACATATCCAAGTGGGTAAATGTCCTTTCCTTTGACTGGTTCTTGATTTTTGGAGAGGTGACTTGAGGGTTACCTCTCTCGGTCTTGCCATCTTGAGGGTACCGGACAGTTTCGTAAGAGTGTTCACCCTTTAAATGGCTCAGTTGGGTGATAGGCTGTCTTACCCGCTCTAGTTGTGTTAGACGGGCTCGGGTTCTTATAAGATCCTCTTCAATGATGGTTACCCTGGAACTTAGGTTATCTGGGGCAGTATTGATTTTCGAGAAGATATTGTTAATGGAGCAAGATAGCATAAGCATACTCCCCTGGATATCCCCTTTCTCGACGGTGCGAGATTTGTTGTGGTTTGGTAGTGTCTCGTTTATAGGGTCCCTGATCGGAAGAAACGACAGGTGTTAGAACTCGCCTAAACTCGGTTTTGCGCAAATGCAAGAGAGAGAGTCGAACTAGGTACGGCCCGGGGGCGGGAATGACTAAGATTCTATGACCGGGCTACTTAAATGTTAATCCAGACAAAGTAACGACTGTGACCTAGACTCGACCACGAGACTCGAGCTGTACAAGGATAAGTCCGAAAATGGGGCGACCGTATTTAACAGTGCCGCGTGCTTGGACCAACCGTGGTGACCTAACCCTAGGTGACCCGAGTAATCGTAGCGTGGGTACGACTCGAAGAAGGCATCATAAGGACGCCAGTGTAGGATGAACGTAGGGTACTCTCTAGGGTAACCGTGGTTGACTGCTCGGGTGGAGGACAGCCCCCCGAGTAAGGCTAGAGACTCAGATGGTGTGACATCTAAGTGACTCGAAAGTGGGATACGTGAGACAACACGCGCAAGACATGACCCTTAGAGCAACCGTGATTGATCGCTCTGCTGAAGGGTAGCCCCCGAGTGGGGAAAGGCCTGAAAAGGAAATGACTCGGAAAGGACACCTAGACGGGTGACTCGTGAAAGGTGGGTCTCCTTTAGGATCCAGCTGTGTGGGCTGGGCCCTGTTTGAAAGGCGGTTTACGTGAGACATTCCCCAGACTTTAGACTCGATTGTGTAAACTGGGCCAACCTTTGTAGGAGTATGTCCTACGTAGGTGGGCCTTGCCTTAGTAAAATAAGGCGGACTGGGATAGGGGGGAAACCCGCGATGTAAGATCGACAGAGTTTCGACGCTAGAGACTTCAACGACTTATGACACGACCCGACACTGCTAAATATGGGAAGTCTAAGAAGAAGAAGTTTTTGAAAAAATGATTTTTCTTGGAAAATCCGAGAAGTCTCGGTGGATGGCCCAATTTTTTCGAAAAAACGGAAAAGTGCATCGGGCCATAATTTTGAAAGTTCGAAAAAAAATCGAGTTTTTAAATGGGCAGAATACCGACTGGAAAATAGGCTACTTTGAGTCAAATCGTAAATCCTAATTTCGGTAGCATTCCGGGGTTTTGAAAAGTTGAATATTTGGAAATTTGAAACTTGAGTATCGAAAAGAATTTCCGACAATTTGAAAATTGAAGATGAGATCCCGAAGATTTGAAAATCGAAAACGGCATCTCGAAGATTTGAAAATTGAAAATGGTATCTCGAAGATTTTGAAAATCGAAACTGGTATCTCGAAAATTTTGAAAATCGAAACCGGTATCTCGAAAATTTTATAATCGAAATTGAATTTTGAAAATTCGAAAATCGAATGGTGGATCGGAAATTCGAATTTTGAAATGGGCAGCATGCCAGCTAGAAAATAAGCTTGTTTTGAGTCAAATCTTAAGTTTAAATTTCGGCAGCTTTCCGATTTTTTAAAATTTGAATATTTTCTAAAAAATGCATTTTTGGAATTTTGAATATCGAAGATGAATTTCCGAAAATTTGAAAAACGAAACAGGATCCCGACTTTTAAAATTGGCGAAAATGTCATCGGGCTTGAATTTTTTGAAAAGTCAGAAATTTTGAATTTTTGAAATGGATTTTTGAAAGCCCGAAGAGAAATTCGGGGGATGGCATGGTTTTTTTTTCGAAAGAAAGAAAAAAAACGGAAATCGAACCGGGCGACGGTTTTGCAAGTTCAAAAATAGTTTCGAGTTTTAAATTGGGCATAGTACCAACTAGAAAAAAGGGCTATTTTGAGTAAAATCGTAAGTCCTAAATTCGGTATATGCCCGGGGTTTTGAAATTGGATATTTTGAAAAGGATGCAAATTTTTGAAAATGACGGTTTATGAAAAGGATGTGGATCAAGTAGCACGTAGTCATGGAAACAGTATAATGACACCATGTATGCTCCTAAGCCAAGTCTCGGTCAGTCTATAAGGGTCTATACCAGTGTACATAGCCTATCAAGAATCGGGGCGTACTCCCTAACTCGAGTTGAGATTAGGACATGCCGTAAAACCCATATGAATCGGCTAATGGACACCTTTGACATAACCAGTTTGGACTATATCAACGGTATAGTGGGACGTCGGTCACGAGTACCGGCCCGGGAAAATGGGGTTATGCATGAACCGTAAAACTAAAACGCGCATTGTACTAGTCAAACGATTTCTATTCGAGTCTCACCCTGAGGACACCGAAGGTTATTAACTCATCAGAAAATCCCCAGCGGAGTCGCCAAATTGTGGACATGACATAGGTCCACCCCGACGCGGCCACGCGCGGGTTTGGGGAGGCGAATGAATCTCCATGAGATGGTCAAATGGAAATTTAAATCGAAGTCGGAGTTGCCACCGAATTTTATGGTTATTCGGAACCGTTCGAGCCCACTCTATGTCGTAGTGGGCCGTGTACAAAATACGGCCCATTTCCGATGTCAGAGTTTATTGGGCTCGTCCCTTTGCATATCGATATAGATGCCGACTTGAGCGGTTAATCGTATATTGAATGACTCTCGTTGCCAATGGTTTCGGACATCCGGAAACCACGGTTCTGAGTAAGGGGTGAGGGTACGTGTTGGGAAGTTCACTAAGAACACCCAACCCCGCCCGCACATTAGCGGCCTCTACTAGGATATCGAATGACGTTTTAATGCGTGCGTTAGTTGAACGATGAATGATATGCAAACATTGTTTTCCTAAACATGTGAGGAATTGAATGGGTTGCTAAGTCAATTTAATGCATGAAAATTGATTAACGTCAAAGTTGTATTTAGCATATGAGATTCGTTTTAGTATAATAAAACAAACGAAATAAAAGGATGAATTTGCTACAAAACAAACAAACGAGTTAGTATCGATTTGTAAATAGCAAATAAAATAGACGAGATCGAGAAAATATATATTAATCGAAATCTGAAAAAATATTGTTGAAGAGATATTGTTTTGTATAAAAAACGAAGCTCGAAAAATAATAAAAAAGACGGAAAAGGCCGCGGCATAACAGCCAGCCGCGCGACTCGCCCGGGATGCCGGCCGGTCGCGTGGTGGCCTGTTTCGGTGCCGGTTTTCGAAAACTCGAAGTTCGTATTAAATCGCGTACAAATATTGTATGATTCGTACTTGAATTAATATTTTCGATATTCGTTATATTCGATAGTTGACTACGAAATCAATATCAAATACTTGGAATAGTTTTAGAAAAGATGTAAATTTTAGAAATCGTTTCGAAGAATAAATAATAAAACGAACGAAAAAGTTGAAAAAAAGGAGCTCGTTTGTTCGAAAATTGTTATTTTGATGAGTCGCGTACAAATTATGAATTAATTTGTATTCGATTCATGTTTTCGATATTCGTCATATCCGATATTCGATTATGAAATCGATATCGAATATTCGGAATGAACTAAAAAAAGAGGTTTTGTAAAATTGGTTTGTCTTGAACGAGAAAAGAATTTCGAATGAAAAAAAGATGTAACGATTTTTAGTATCGTCGAAATCTTAATATAATTCTTTTCGATACAATATTCGATTATGGAAAAATCGATATCGTATGTTTAAGAATTTTCGTTATAAAAATAGTTTTTCGTTAATAACGATATTAGGAAAAAAAATAAAAAGACGACGCTCGACCCGTAAAAAGAAGACGCGACGGACGAAGAAGAGAAGGGAAGAAAAGAGAGAAATCGGGTTTGGTGCACCCTCCACCTACATGCTTTTGTTGACTCGGATCGGGGCTCGTCGGAATGTGGCTAGGCACGGGAGCGTCGAGTGATGTTTGGTTCGGTTTAGGGTGGCTCGGTTTGACGGGTGAAGGTGTCGGGTATCGGGGCCGGTTTCCTTCGGGTTTTGGATGTATTATCGGTTTATCGATGCTAAGGAATTATGTGTGTCGGGATGATAGAAAGTTGATATGTATTATTGTTGATAAAATCGTGTTTTTTGTGTTGGATGCAAGGGGCTATTTATAGAGAATTCCCGATCTTGGCTTAGGAGAGTTTGACTACCGCTTAGGATAGGAAACGTAGGAATTTGAGGGAAATAAGAATTCCGCTTTCTTGTGAAGGAAGAAAGGGAAATCGGCTGTTTTGCTCCTGTTTTGGCCGAGTGTTTTACACTCGGTCGGATGTTCGAATCGGTTTTTGAATAGGATTCCCGTTTGAGCTAGAATTACCGCTTGAGTAAGAAGCTGAGAAGAACGAGAATTCCGTTTTCTTGTGAGGGAAGAAAAGAAGAAAAATCGGCTGGTTCATACTACTTGGCTGAGTGGTTTACACTCGGTTGGGTGTTTGAATCGGTTTTCGGATAGGATTCCTACTCGAGATCGAATTCTACCCTTAAACGAATTTATTTATTATTTTGTGTAGCTGATTTTTGTAGAATTAGAGTCCGAATAGGACGTGTGAGACCTCACGGTCAGCCTACAAGTCTCGAGAAATATCTTTGACCGGGTTTTGACTCGGTCGCTAAAAGACGGTTTTACCCCTGGTGTCGGATTCGACCCAAATTAGTGTTATTTGACTCGAAACGACCCACTGGGCCTGAATTTGAGGTTGGTTTTGTGAGATTTGTACTCCGTAAAATGCCTAGGCCAAATGCCATGGATTTCGAGCCCATTTCCGAGTACGTTAAAGCACGTTAGCGTCCGATCATCATCGGGTGTTTGTCGGAAACTACTATAGACACCTGGCGGTCAAAATGTGGGTGTCTACAGTCTGTAAGGACTTTGCTGCCTATGTTGATTTTTGCATGCAGCAACACTCGATGATTTAGGGATATCATTGTGATTTGCGTTGTTGTTGTTGCTAGAAGGATAGAAACGGCTCTTCGAGAAACGACCAGCTGCATCTTGAGATGGAGGAGCCATACCATTGGGATACAAAACTGGGGCTTTAAATGGTTGAGAGTCCACTAAAAACCTCATACCAGGAGCAACACGTCCCCCCAACAGAATTCCTAGCTCGAAATCCACAATATGATCTGCAAAATAGTCAGCAGGAATATTTTGATTAGCATGCACACCCATACAATGTCTGAAGTAAGATACCTGGTCGAAGAGGAAGTGCCACGTAGGTCGAGATTGAACATAGTATGCATTCTAGTCGCCTCGAAAACCACAAAACCCTTTGTGTATGCTCGATCCACAGCAGCATTTATTCCATCAATAATGCTTGATTGAAGTTCCTTGCATTGTTTCTCTTTATGTCCAACCTTTCCACATCGGACACAATATTTGAAGATACCTTCGTACTTAAATTGGATCCAGATGAGGAACTTCCCGCCACAAGACAGAAAAAACCCGAGTTGAGAGAATCACTAAGATAGACCCGTGCTTTGATCCTCAGGTAATCCCTCGCAGGAACGAGATCAAACTCCTCTACTTCGTAGAAGTCACTCAAGAGTTGTCCAACAGTATTGGCAACATCCGTGGACATGTATTCAAAAGAAAGCCCGCAAACATGAACCAAGAAATCAGCAAAAGGGAAACGCACAGTGCGTAGGACGATTTCAGAGACCCATTTTTGAAGGATCATGAGAGCTCATTTAAAAGTTGCATGACCCCTCGTCGAGAGTTCATGGTGATCATCCCTATTAGCACAGTTAAAAACATAGATGTCGCCCATCTTGAAGACATTAATAGTACCACGAGTTATCAGATAATCCTTGATAATCATATTGATTAGCTCCGGGCTAAATTTCCGATAATCAATCAGATAGCCAAGAAGACATTGCTTCCAAAAGAGGACATTGTTATGCAAGCTTATGGGATTGAGCGTGAGAATCGGTCACGAGCGTGGGAAGCGCCATGTAGCCAGATAATCCCTTTCGGTTCGGATAGTGTCACTGAATAAAGGGTTATTACTAACTCGAGGTATCGTATGGCCATTAGGGTATGGGTGGTTATTATCCATGGGGAAAAAAGAAGGGGGAAAGGAGGAGATGTTGTGTTGTAGATGGGAAATGAACAAAGCGAAATTTGATTAAATAGAGGGGAAGAGATTATAGAAGACTTACGCGATCAAGAAAACATGCAGAAAGGTAATCATGAAAACGTATAATAGAGCCAGCAAAGCAAACTGAACAGATTGGGGAAGAATCAACAACAGAAAATTACCCAATAGCGCCTCACGCATGCATCAATAGAAGTCTAAGCTAAAAGTTTTTTTTTTGGATATAGCTGGAAGTCCAAAAAGGTCGGTGCGAGAATCGAGAGAAGCAACCCAGGAAAGGGAATTTGAAGAGATAAAGCCACTATCATTAGTCAGTAATCATTAGGAAAAAAGCTCACCATCTTCAATGATTGAGGATGGATTAAGGAAAAGGATAATTGGATAAGGACAACAGAGAAAAAAAGGGGGGAGAAGCACATGAATGGGCTCTCAATGTAGAGAGAGAAAGCTCTCAGAAAGAGAGAAACAAATTCTTGATTTGATCTTACTTATTTAAAAGAGTATTTTTGTTTCTTAGTATAATTTATTCACGGGCATCTTCTCGAAAAAATTGTACCCGTTTGGTTATTATTTTACAAAACTGTTTAATAAAAAGAGCTTTTTTTACTTAAGCAAATGAAAGATAAAAAAATACTCTATATTTAAAAGTATATCAAAATAGGTCTAAAAGCAACTTATTCCACCTCTTATTTTTACCCAAAAAGCAACATGGAAGAATATTGTAACTCGAAGGAAGTATTATTTTAACAAGAGGTTGGTATATTGATATACTCGTACTTGATTAATTATGATTCATTTGAAGGAATGACATGCTATTGTACACTTCTCAAAGATAATCATACGATCTTTAATATAGTCAGGCAAAGCCGACTTTCTTTATCAATTCATTTTCACTTCCTTGATTTATGTGCAAAAGACAATAGATCAAAAACTAAAAATCGGAGGGAGTATTTATTTAGAATTTTAGATATATACACTCATGCATTTGGCACGGACAATAGATGAACCAACAACATAGGGGGATTCTTTTTTTTCCAGAAGAACAATACCATCCTATTACAAGTTAAGGGCTAACACTATAAAGTGTTCTCCTTTGTTAAGGAATCAGAAGATAACATAATACAATACTCCCTCTCATTCATTCAATTCTTTACCGGGGCGGATTTAGGCTATGGCCCAAGAGGAATTTAGAATAAATAAATTTTAGTACTAACAATTTACTTAGTGATATAGTGTGGTGTAGTGGTAAAAGGTGCTGGGTAATGTATTTATGGTCGGGGGTTCGAGTAACACTCCCTTCATTTTCTTCACCCTTGTATTTTTTTGGTATTAACTACTCATTAATATCCAATTTTGTTAACCTCTATTTTTTTTGTTTCTTAGTGTAACTAGTCACCATACCCGTGCACCGCACGAGTCTACGTTTGTTTTTTTATATTTTGTCAGATTTGTCAATTTTTTTTAAAAAAATTGTCCTTAGTTTGTACTCCCTCTGTCTTTGTAGAAGAGTCGCCCTTTCCTTTTTAGGTCGTCTCTCTAAAAGAGTCACCTTTTACTTTATTCCTCTTTTGTATGATTTCTCGAAGTGTACTTGAGTCGAAATAACATATACGAAGTATGAATAAAAGTAGCAAAAATAAACGAACCTGATGTCAATCTTTTGCAGCTATCTAGAGGTGATCATGGGCCGGGTCGGGTCGGGTTTGGGCCGGGCTTTGCCATAAAATTACAGGCCACCTTGCAGGTCGGGTCGGATCGGGCCCACCAAACGGGCCGTTTTGTAAGGCTCAAACCCGACCCGTTCGGGCTTTTTCGGGCTTGCGGGCTTTTCGGGCTCATTCGGGTCACAACGATTGTTCGGGATTAAGTTAATACTCCCTCCGAGTTCCTATTATTGTTCCAAAAGGTTTTGGGATGAAAAATAAGGAAGGGGAAATGAGTGGTTGAAAAAAGAGGTAGGAAGAGAGAGAAATTGGAGAGTAATTGTAAACCACACATTGATGGCCTAAAAAGAAAAGTGAGACAAAAATCAAACTCAGCCCAAAAAGAAAAGTGGGACAATAATAGGAACTCGGAGGGAGTATTTTTTTTACGTCACCTTAAAAAAATATTTATTAGCACAAATTAACCAACATTTAATCAAGTTTTTTGCCCGCAGTCGACCCGACTAATAAACAAACCCTTTTTTACTAAAATTTACTCGAAATTAATCAGACGACTAGAGTACATAATGATATATCAATACTCCGTATTAAGAAATATGAACAATGTTTACCTCGAGTCCTCGATTAGACATTTCACACATAGTTTTGGTGTTGGACAATTTTTCGTATTATTATGTGTCACACTAACATATCACAGTACAAATATACACACATACACGATATTAGTGTCCGTGTATAATAACTATGAACACATAAAAAACATAAACTTCCATACAAAAATTGCACGATTTTTTTTTTTAAAAAATTGGGATAAAAAACACATGAATTTCCACATAAAAGAAGTTTAAAAGTTTAAAAACATAAATTATGTTTTATTTTATTTTTTAAAAGTCGGGCCAGGCCGGGCCAAAATTCGGGCTTTAAGGTCAGCCCATACCCGGCCCAAAATTTATATCGGGTTAAGATTGGGTCGAGTTTCGGGCTTTTTTGGGCCAACACGACGGCCCAAGCCCTTGAAAAAATCGGGACGGGTCGGGTTGGGTCGTCGGGCCTGGGCCATTTGATCAGCTCTACAACTATCTTATTTTGTTAGACATACATGCATTTAACTCCAAACTCGCGGTACCTATGTTTATAAGTGCATTTATAATTGAACAATATTGGATACTCTGTATTGATTTTGGAATAGCCAAAAAAAATTATCTTAGGTTGAGATGATTGTTTTTTATTATGTGTTATAATTAAGATCTTATATCTTATAAGAATTTTGTGTCATCAAAGATAAAACATGTCTTGTATATAATAAAATGACTACCAATATTATATTACCAAACTTTGTTTACTAAAAATAACGATAACGATAACGACGACGACAATATAATAATAAAATCTATATACTTATTTTGAATAAAATGGATAAATCTTTTAATATACTCTTGGTTTTATAAAAAAAAATTCTTATCTCCGTAGTAAAATAGATAAATGTTTTAATATACCCTTGGTTTAACAAAAAATTAATGCTTTAGTTTTATGGTCCAATGAGATTAACACATGTGGATTGATTAGGAGTTAGAATTAGACAAATGATGTAAGGACATCCCCGACAAAGATTGAAAGAAAGGAAGGGGAAAGGGTGGTGGTGGCTGTGATGGTGGTCAATTAGGGTATTGTTTTTGGGTTTTTTTTTGTAGAGAGAAGAAGGAGATTTTTTTCTAGTGAGAGAATGACAGTAAGGGTTGAGTAACATAAATATTCAATTGTAATATTCTTGCATAATTTTTTTTACTCTTGACATATTAAAACCATTGTAGTGATTAAAAGAATAATAAGTTGCTTGTGAGACGGTCTCATGATAATTTTATGGTGGGACCTCTCACATAGAGTTAATAAGTTAATATTTAATACTAACCTCTCATGTGAGAGGTTTTACGATAAAATTATTGTGAGATTGTCTCATAGAAGTTTACGATGTGTATGAGTCTGAAAGCAGGCTAAAAATTTTAATACGTAACTATGTATCTAGTAGCACGACAGCAACATAACATATTAAATCAAATAATGTAGAGATGCCTCTAAATCTATGATCGACGTGTTGACATGATACTACATCAACTCATCGATCAACTTATTATTACAATAACAATACTATGTCAATTATGTGAGAATGAGGTTGTATCAATTGACTCCTACTACCAAGATAACAGAGAACTAATAATGAGTAGCATTAAGATGAGTTTAATGCAAGCATGAACCCAATGAAGCAGGAACGAATTGATAGCCACACACATACCGAGTTAGTCGGGGCGGTGGAAAAAATTGGGATCGTCTGCATCCAACGGCAACAGTAAGACGACGTTTGGCGGCGGGAATCAGCTCGGTTTCGTTGTACACTTGGATGGTGTAATGGGAAAGGCAAGCACCCGTTGTTATAGGTGGTGGATTATAAGGGAGGAAGATGAAGAGGATGGGAGGTGGTTGAAATTTATTGTTTCACTTTGGATTCTACAAAATCAATGAGGAAGAAGTTGATGGGTTCTTCATTTTGAATTCTACATAATCAATGAGAAAGAAGTTGAAGGGTTCTAACTAATAATAACCGACTTTGACATTGATTATGTATTTCACTCCCTCCTTTTCAATTTCTACCCAATCACATCATGTCAAGCGGGTTACCTTAGAATTATGTATTGGTTGTATATAGCATGGAGGATGCTTTGCTTTCTATTTAATATAATATATAGATTTGGTAGCGTTTAATCTTTACCTTTTTTTCGTTTCACGCTGACATGCACATGAGACTTAAAACTCAAATAATATTTCAAAGATTTTTGATTTCAAGTTTCAAATATATAGCTCTAAATTATTATTTCTTTCCTCTAAATTGTTTTAAATAATACTCATAGCTCAATATTATTTTGATTATATTTCATTGAATTTGTCGAATTTAAAATGAGTACCAATATTTACACGAATCATAATAAAAAAATTTGGAAAAAAGGAATACGGAGTTATCCGTATTACGTATTAGTATATATCACAAACAAATTAAATTTATCGTTTCCAAAGTTTGTGCTAACCTTTCCGATTCCTAGACCGATATTCATAAAATTAATTTGAAGTATTACTTTTATGTATTTTGAATCTCAAAAAAATTCAACACTATAAAATTTTAGCCAAAGGCATTTTCAGTTTCTGGATTCGCCCCTGTTCTTTACCTATCATTTTTCACCACTTTTAAGAAATGTACTAAAAGTAAAGGTAGTATTGGTAAATCAAATAGTATTATGAATCCACCAAACTTAAATCAAGGAAAAAATAGTGGTATTTTGTGTAAATAGAGGAAGAATATGAGGATTATAAGGTAAAGTCGTTTGCCAAAAGCGGAAGGTAAAAAATTGATTGAATTGTCCATTTATAGTAAATGTAAAGAAATGTTTGGATGAGAGAGAGAGAGAGAGAATAAGAAATAAAGAAACATAATAATGGCCTAAACCAGAGGAAACCATGTTGTTCAAGGGTCAAAGCCTGCCGAGGGAACCAGTAGAATGGGAATGAACATCAGCATATATAGACCACATCATCATCGAGGCTGAAATCTCCAAACAATCGCTGATAAAACCACTTGCACGAACAAATTGCACTTACGCCATATAGACGTAAAAAGAAAGAGTGAAAAATAGGTATAGAAGATCTGTCAATAATAGAGAAAAACTCTTGCATTTTGGTGATTGAACACGCCTAGAATAAGGCAAGCGAACCGAGGAGCAAGCCCAAATGACGAGAAGGAGAAAGTAAAGTCCCTCAATCAATCCACAGATCAACACCACCCCAGAAAAGGACTCTAGAGTTGAACCAACACATCCAAGGCACCCAAACACCATAATAGGCCCATAAAGACAATTAAGAAAAAAAACTAGTTTAGCCCCCGTGCAATGCACGGCTTGTTATTAAGATATTATGTTAGCAATGACGATAAATTTAAAAATTTAAAATTCTATTATTGTATTTGCGTAAACATTTCAAATATTTTGGTAGGACATTCTATTATTCTCAAGAGATATGCACGAAGTAATATGTCTTTGGGTAATTTTCTCATTTGTTTTTTCTTTTGGGTAGGACATTGATATTACTGTATTTGATTTGAGTAATCTTTCAAACTCTTTAATCTCTATTCTTAAGAGATACACAAAATTATTTGATCTCTAAAAGATTAGTGTTGATTTTATTTGCTTGTTTTTTTTTTTTGAAAAAACCCAGCCAATGGGTTAGCTACTTGCATTAATCTCAGTCAAAATAACAGCTTCCACGTTTTCCGGACCTGATTGCTCCCAAACACGTCTTCCGACGGTAAAAGACATAGCACGTGCGGACTCATGTGCGGCACGATTACAACTACGCGGTACAAAAAACCAAGCAATACAATCAAAATTACAAGCAAAAGTAAGGATATCATCTAAAATGAGAAAAAGATCGCTTATTCCCTTCCTCGCTAGACGCAAATAATCTATAACCGTCTTACAGTCGCTTTCAGCAATGACTTGGCGGTACCCACGTCTCCAAGCTTCCTTTATGCCTTCAAGAATCGCCTCTGCTTCTGCTGCATGAACCTCCATTACCCCGGGCCTCCTAGCACTCACTCCCCACACCATACGACCATTATCCCCACGTCCCACAATACCCATACTAACCCCTCCACCCCGTAACCCCGCATCACAATTAATTTTAATCGACTCAACCGGCGGGGCCTGCCACTTCTGCACCCCTCCTCCACCCCTCGGCCCTGTCTGAACATCCCACCCTCCCCTCCCTTCCTCCACTCCCTCACACTCCGCCATGATGTCAAGAACTCGAATAAGCACATCCTCAACACACACGCTCCGTCCCTCAAACACCCCCTTATTGCGAGCCTCCCATATTGCCCAACAACCCACCATAATCTTCCCTCGCTCCTCATCCTCCATCTCCCTCCACACATCCTCCACCCACTCCCTCACCCGCTCATGCCCATTTTCTTTTTTCACATCCACCCCCAACCCATCCCAAACCCCAAACCCCCACCCACAACCCTTTACAAGATGGAGACAAGTCTCCACCTCGCAGCAGCATATCGGGTACGTACCATCAAAAGAAGGAATACGAGAGGCAATATTACATTTCGTAGGGAGCGCATCAGAGCAAAGCTGCCAAAAGAAGATCTTAACACGGGGAAGCACCTTAGCCTGCCAAATTCGCGTCCATAGCCATCTCCCCCGAGTTAAGTCGGACGGCCCCTGGACACTGTCCATATCAGTTGAAAGAAGACGGTAAGCCGACTTCACCGTATAAGAACCATCCTTCTTCAAGTCCCAACACCACGAGTCCTCCACCTCACGCACACTTAGCCGCATATTCAAGATAATCTCTTGTTCAAAAGGCAAAAAATTGGCCCGAATCAAAGGGGTATCCCACGACCCATCACCCCGCCTCAAATCAGCCACAAGCCATCTCTCCCTACCCACAATACGGGGAGATAAAACCTGTCGTGAACCCTCCCCAGGCAGCCAAGGATCAAACCACACCCTCGTCCCGAGCCCATTCCCAATCCGCCTCCTCCCTCCTTGCATAACCATAGTCCGAGCTTCCCAGATCCCCTTCCAAGTGTAACTCGGGTTATTACCCAACTCAACTTGCACAAAGGACCCATTCTTATAATACTTAGCTCGTAGCAACCTAGCTAAAAGACACCCCGTATCCGTGGTAAGTCTCCATGCTAGCTTACCAAGCAGCGCCATATTAAATTTTCAAAAATCACGGAAGCCAAGACCACCAAGCGCCTTAGGGGCACAAAGCCTCTCCCAAGCCAGCCAAGACATCTTCCTCTTCCCACCCTCCGACCCTCACCAGAAACGAGAAATCATGGAGCGAAACTCCTCACAAAAACTCAAAGGTAGTTTAAAAACACTCATGACATAGGTAGAGATAGATTAGGCCACAACCTTTATCATAATTTCTCGACCTGCTTTCGACAAAAGCATCCTCTTCCAGCCATTAAGTTTTTTGATGAGTTTATCACAAAGCACTCTCGTCAACTCAAGTTTCGATTGATCAACCACAGTAGGTAAACCAAGATACTTACCTGGATTCGCCACGACCCGCACCCCTAAGATTCCTGCCACCTCCTCCCTCCTCGGTCCAGTAATGCACCGACTAAAAGAGGTCGTAGTCTTCTCAAAATTAACAAGCTGACCTGACGCGGCCTCATAATCCCGCAGAATCGCCTTCAACACCCGCGCCTCCGTCCCCCTCGCCCGGCCAAAAACCAAGCCGTCATCTGCAAAAAATAAGTGTGAAATAATCGGAGCCTCATACGCAATCCGAATGCCATGAATCGTCTTCGCCTCAACTGCCCTTCTAATTTGGCTCGAAAACACCTCAGCACAAAGAATAAAGAGGTAAGGAGAAAGAGAGTCACCTTGCCCAAATCCCCTCCCGGGTCGGAATTCACGACCCGGTTGGCCATTTATCAGAAGCTCAAACGTGACGGTGGTAACACAATGCATAACCCGATCCACCCACCGCCCATCAAACCCCATCCGCTCCAAGGTACAAGCCAAAAACCCCCCACTCAACCCGATCATAAGCCTTAGCCATATCCAGCTTCACCGCCGTGTACCCTTCTCCCACCCTCATATTCTTCATATGATGAAACGCCTCAAAAGCCACCAGAATATTATCCGAAATATGCCTCCCAGGTGTGAACGCACTCTGGTTCTCGGACACAATATCGCCTAGAAAAGATTTCAGTCGGTTTGCAAGAACCTTCGAAACCAGCTTATAAACCACATTACAAAGGTTAATGGGCCTAAACTCCCCCATAGAACTCGGATTCTTCACCTTTGGTATAAGGACAATGAACGTCCTATTACTTCCCCGCTGCAAAGACCCACCCCGAAGAACATCAAGAGTCGTCTTAGTCACTTCTGGCCCTACAACATGCCAGTACGTCTGATAGAATAACGCATTCATGCCGTCAGGACCAGGAGCCTTAGTCGGATGCATTTGCTCCAACGCATTCCACACCTCACTCTCCGAGTAATCCCGCCTAAGAGCCTCATTCATATCCTCCGTCACCCGCCCCTCCACACCCGCCAGAAGCCCCTCAAAATCGCGCGGATTGCACGACTCTAATAGGTTAAGAAAGTACTCTCGAGCCGTCCCCTCTCCTCCCACGCCACACCCTCCGAGTCAGTGAGCCTCCTGATTTGATTGTTCTGCCTTATAATAGAAGTTTTTTGTGAAAAAACTTCGTATTTTTGTCACCCTTCCTCAGCCAATTCTCCCTCGACTTTTGCCTCCAAAACAATTCCTCACTTTTCAGCAGGTTAGCTAACTCCCTCACCACTCTCTTCCTCTCCTCCACTTTCCGCACCGTCCGCTCCTCCCTCTCTAACCTCTCTAGCACTTTCCTCTTCTTCCCAATATCTCGTAAAACTTTGTCAATACCCACCCCCTTCCACACAAGCAGCTCCTCCCCACACACCCTAAGTTTCTCCATAATGTCATTATCCCTCCTACCCCAGACCCGCTTAATTGTCTCTTCACCTCCCTATTCCCCTACCCACACCTGCTCAAAACGAAACAACTTCTTCCGGCCCCCCTCTTCCCGTCTATCCTCCAAATAGAGCTTAATCGGAGCATGATCCGACCATTCTCGAGTTAGATGTGAGAGCTTCGCTCTAAGAAATAGATCAAACCATGCCTCGTTGCCCATCGCCCGATCCAGTCTACATTGCCTATTCATCTTGTTAGCCTGACCGTTATCATAAGTAAACTCATACCCCTCAAACGAGACATCTCTAAGCCCACACTCATCAACCGCTTCCCTAAAATTATTATTTGCCATTGCGCCCGCGTCCCCCCCCCCCCCTTCATTTCCGTAGCATAGAGAATCTCATTAAAGTCACCCATACATATCCACGGGCCATCGACTTCTTCACTCAATAGCTTTAGAAGCTGCCAAGAAAGATATCGATCGCTAACCACAGGCCACCCATAAAAACCCGTCACTCTCCACTCCCAGCCTCCCAAATGGACATAGAAATCCATATGGTGAACCGAAGACGACCTGAAAATACACTGAACCTCACTCTTTCAAAGAAACGCAAGACCCCCCGATCGCCCCGCACTATCCACAGCTACACCCTCGTAGTCATTAAGTTGCTGCCTAACTCCCTCAAACTCCATACTGCTAAGTTTTGTCTCGCATAAGAAAACTATAGCAGAGGCCTCCTTCCAAAGAAGGTTTTTCAGACCGCCAATTGCAGCGGGATTGCCCAGCCCCCTGCAGTTCGGGCTCAAAAGACTCATTGGGCCCGGCGGGGCTGAGCGACCTCAACCTCCGCCTCAGGTGAACTTGTAACACCCCGGTCCAATCCTAGGACCGGAAATGTTGACTGCGGTAGCCCGCCAGGCTTTCTACTGGTCCCACAGACCAACACGAGTCTTTTCCAACACATTTTGTCCTCACTCATGCGCATCCCGGAAACCTTCCCAGGAGGTCACCCATCCTAAGATTGCTCCCAGCCAAGCACGCTTAACTGCGGAGTTCTTATCATGGGCAAACCAGAAAAGAAAGTGCACTTTGTTGATATGAGTAGTACTTTAAATCCTTTTAAGCAAAGCTCATAAATAGGACATCTTCAATCAATGTGGGGTGTTTCAGAACTTACACCCATGATGTACTTCAACTTCTTCCCCTCCCCGACCTCATTTTCACTATCCTCATTGTAGACACCCGCATTTTGACTGCCAGGTGTCTATGGCAGTTTCCAAAAAAACACCCGATGATGATCGGACGCTAACGTGCTTCTATGCGCTCGGATACGAGCTCAAATCCATTAACCACTGGCTAATACACTTATAGAGTACAAATATCACAAAATCAACCTCGAATCCAGGTCCAGTGGGCCGTTTCCAATCAAATATGGCTAATTTGGGCCGAAACCGACACCGGAATTAAAACCGACTTTTTGCGATTGGGCCAACCCCGGTCAAAGTCGTTTCCGAGACACACAAAAACAGCCATACAACCCTAATCAAACCCTAGCAATTCTACACTAGCAAAAACCCTAAACCTAGTTTTAGGAATCAATCCCGAGCCACCATAACTTAATCTTCATAAAACCTCGAAGACTCTTGTGTTAAAGCCACGGTTACGAGTCTGTTCCGAGACAAGAACATGTAGGTTGAGGGTGTCAAAACCCCGTTTCTTCTCTTCTCCTCCTCCTTCTCGTGTCGCGTTGTCGTTATCTTCATACGGGTCGCGTTTTTTAATATTTTATTTTATCGTTATTATCGCATCCTAATATCGCTAATATCGATAGTATCCATATCAAAGCATTAAAATACTTATCAATTTGTGTCAAATAAGAAGGATATCGGAATAAGAAAACACGAATATACAAGTGTACTGCACACAGCGTTGACGGTCGCTTATTCCGGTACCCCGACTATTTGATTATTGAGATAAGTTAACTTAAACAATAATCTTTTTTTATCTCGTTTGCATCATTATTCGAGTCATACAATCACATCGATTTTCAAAAGCAAACATTGTATTTTAATAAGGGTCGAAACCCATTGACACGGATCCGACATCACAATCCCTAGGGATTTATTTCGATGTCGGAGAAGTCGAGGGAATCGAGTCCTCTAATTTAAGCAAAGCGTCGATTTTGTAGATTCGATACCAATTTCATAATTGGATGTCGAATCTAGCAAATCTAGTCAATTTAATTCAATTAATTCGATTTTTCGTTGATGCTAACGTAGATGTCACGTTATGGTTATGACACTACGAATGCGGAGAGAAATTCATGTCGTTTTGATTGACTTAAGACGACTCAAATCAATTTTCTTTATTTTTTTCCGCTCTAGTATTCCATATCGATTCAATAATCGAATATGGGATACGACGAGCATTCAAATTTGGAATTAGGTATAAATTCAAACAACATTTATATTCGGTTCAACCAAATCTATGATTTATAAAAAAACCCAAATCGAGCCTAAGTCATACAATATTTATGCTCAATTCGGTAAAATTGTCGAATTATCAAAAATCAAAAGCAATTTCGAAATCAATTCAATTTGCAAACGAATTACAATTCGTACAGGGGGCACTCGACCGAGTGCCTAGCCCACTCGGTCGAGTGGCACCCCAAAGTCGGATCAGAATGCTTACTACGACCCCCCACTCGGTCGAGTCTCACAGTGACTCGGTCGAGTGGGCATGTACTCGACCGAGTTGGCTAATAACTCGGCCGAGTATGGTCCGAAATGCGAAACAGAAACTTCTTTTTAGGGTCCACTCGATCGAGTCTATCGACCACTCGATCGAGTGGCCTCATCACGACCAAAACCGTGAGTCGAACATTCTTCTTCTTTCAAATTCGATAGTATTTTATGATTTAGGTCAACACGTGTCTAATTAATCACGTGTATACTATCTTTTCGAACCGTACATCATCATATTTGCATCATCTCTTATCATATTTGCACAAACCGTTATTATTCGTTAAATCGTTACTAACAGTTTGTTTGTTTCCTTTGTCAATTTTCATTGTTTATTTTATTTTACTAAAATGAACCCACATGCTAAAATTCAACTTTGACGTAGAATTAATTGCATTAAATTGACGTAGAAACCCTTTTTAATTCCATTCACATGTTTAGGGAAAATAATCTTTGCATATCATTTTCCCGTTCAACTAACGCGCGTATTGGAAAGTCATTCGAATTCTTAATAGAGGTCGCTAATGTGCGGGCGAGGTTGGGTGTCCTTTGTGGGTTTCCCAACACGTACCCTCACCCCTTACTCAGAACCTCGGTTTCCGGATGCCCGAAACCGTTGGCGCACGAGAGTCATTCAATACACAATATCCGATAATGTCGGTATTGGTATCAAATGCAAAGGGACGAGCCCAATAAACTCTGACATCGGAAATGGGCCGTATTTTGTATACGGACCACTACGACATAGAGTGGGCTCGAATGGTTCCGAATAACCACAAAATTCGGTGGCGACTCCACATAGACCTAAATTTCAATTCGATCCGTTTCATATGGAGATTCATTCGCCTACCCAAACCCGCGCGTGGCCGCGTCGGGGTGGACCTATGTCATGTCCACACTCATCTCTTCCACGCTTATCCGAATTTTCCTTCACATCACTAATATGATCAGGGTCCCTCCGCACCAATCTCTTCCACTTCCCTCCTTGAACCCGAACCGACTTTGCCCCGACAACTTCCCCCGAATTTATAGTAGGGCCCACCTGCCCAAATCCCTCCCCAAATTCCACAAATATACTCCCCCCTTCATCAACGACCATACTCTCCCCATTATCACTCTCCCGTCCGACTCCAAAAACCCACTCCGTCCCACCCTTCTCACCCTTTTTAGCTTTACCCCGTAGCCAATCCACCCTTAACCTCCCTAGTCTCATATCATCTCCCTCCCCTCTCTCCTCCCCTAAAATCATCCCCCCTCCATCATGTCCCTGCCCCCCCCCCCCCCCCCCCTCCCTCAATAGCCTGCCTCTCCCCATGAGCTACCCCCGACGAGCCTTATTTTTGAACTACAATCGCCTGGAGTTGCCCTATTAGCCTCGCTACAGCCTTCTCCTCCCTCTGTTTTTGTTCCGCTTCAAACTCCGGAGATAAATTTTTACCCTTCAATCCCTCTCCTCACTGTTAGGCTTCGTCGGTTTCCATGGCGATGCCCGAAGTTCATCACTGAACAACAACTCATTCTCCTCATAAGGATCGTCCTCACAATCTTTTTCCCCATGGCCAAGAACACCGCATCCATAACAAAATAACGGTAAACGTTCATATTTAACAGGAAATTCGACAATTTTACCTCGTGGCATACGAATTGCAATATTCCGAGTCAAGCAGTGTCGAACATCATGTAGGATCCGGATTCTAACTGCTTGGACAATTTGTGTATTCGTGTCCTCGTCCATACTCACGTACTGCCCTAGTTGGGCACTCATGCTTCGAATGTTGTCGATATTTGTACGACCCTTTAATGGCAACTCATACACTCGAACCCAAATTGGTACGTGAAATAACGGTGTGTCTGACAGCCTGCCCTCCTCATTCGGGTCGTTGAAACACCACACGAATCGGTCGAAGTGCCATGGTTGACCGTCGATAACTTTTTTCTTGTCCTCCTCCGAAGGAAAATGGAACATGAAGGTACGTTTCTTGATATCGATAACATTCCCCGAGATCGGCCCCTTTGTCAACCACAATTTCGTCATAGTATCAACCGCGGCCTTCGCATTTATCACCTTATTTGCCCAGAGTTTACCCATCAATACGTACTCATCATTCGAAGCATTCCGCCTATCCTTCTCCTTCCACGCAAATACACACTCTTCCCCCACTTTCCCCTTCCCCTTATCACGCTTCTTCTTCATCAATATCAAAATTGGCCCTTGAGAAAGATTGCAGCAAGCCAAATAAATAGAAGAACGAGAAAGCAAAATGATGTTTTGGTTGGATTTGGTGAAAAAAACCACGAGTATTATGTGGATTTGACGCAAGGATTGAAAAACCCTAGACTCTCCCCTCACAAGGCAACCCTCGGAGAAGACTGATAGTTTTTTTTCTTGGGTTTTATTTGCTTGTTTATTGTAAGAGGTCTTGCATCATCATCGAGGCTGAAATCTCCAAACAATCGCTGATAAAACCACTTGCACGAACAAATTGCACTTACGCCATATAGACGTAAAAAGGAAGAGTGAAAAATAGGTATAGAAGATCTGTCAATAATAGAGAAAAACTCTTTCATTTTGGTGATCGAACACGCCTAGAATAAGGCAAGCGAACCGAGGAGCAAGCCCAAATGACGAGAAGGAGAAAGTAAAGTCCCTCAATCAATCCACAGATCAACACCACCCTAGAAAAGGACTCTAGAGTTGAACCAACACATCCAAGGCGCCCAAATACCATAATAAGCCCATAAAGACAATTAAGAAAAAAAACTAGTTTAGCCCCCGTGCAATGCACGACTTGTTATTAAGATATTATGTTAGCAATGACGATAAATTTAAAAATTTAAAATTCTATTATTCTATTTGCGTAAACATTTCAAATATTTTGGTAGGAAATTCTATTATTCTCAAGAGATATGCACGAAGTATTAAGTCTTTGGGTAATTTTCTCATTTTTTTTTCTTTTGGGTAGAACATTGATATTACTGTATTTGATTTGAGTAATCTTTCAAACTCTTTAATCTCTATTCTTAAGAGATACACGAAATTATTTGATCTTTGAAAGATTAGTGTTGATTTTATTTGCTTGTTTATTGTAAGAGGTCTTGCTAATAATTGCTTGATCTTGTACTTTATGCAAGATTATTTCTGTAATTAAAGCTAAAAATTGTTTAGGCGGGAAACCGATCGATGAAAGCTTGACATGTGTCTAGTTCTTTTCCATTGGTTTCTCATTTAGTATAATAAGGATGAAGATTATTAAAAAAGGTAACGTCATAAATCTAAAAACAGCTCAGTTGAAGGAGAACCACCACCACAAGTCCACAACGAAACCACACAACACCACGATCCAATCTATCTCAAAGACAATCACACTCCGATCACAATGTAGCTATAAAAACCAAAACAAGAAAAATTAAAGCCCAAAGACCACATGAGATCCTGCCAATCAACTCAATCAAAGACAGAACAAACACCTCGGAAACGAGGAGACATGCACAATAAGCAACACCGCTTTCCTCTTTTTGGGAAACGAAGCCTGTACAACCTATTCTCATTTGTTCACCGATCGCACATTGATGCATACGTACCATTTCGACTTCCATATACTTTCATCTCATTCCAAACATACCATTCCACTCTGAAGAAAGCCGGTTTACCAGTCCTGAACGTCACAAGTAGCCCATTTACCAGAACAGAATTTGCAAAATCACTTGTCATCCAAGGTTTACAGAACAATGCTGGCACAATCATTCAGACACAAAAACACGAGTAAACATTGCTGTGTACTGAATACAAAACATCATTTCACAATTCCAATAATCTGCATCTTCCATTATGTGGGTATGGCTCTTCATATTGCTTCACAATTCTGCGTGATCCGGATATAAGTAGGACATCTAAATATTTCACTTTAAGGCAAGAAACATACATAAATTCATAATTTCTGAATGACACTTGAAACACTCACCTATTTTTCTACTCGAGTCCAAGTAACATAAATTACGAAACCGTTAACAAGTTAACATTGACTTTCAATTTTCCCTGAATCTACATCCGTAAAAAATCTCAACAATGTGAGGTATAAGTATAACCAACCTGGCACTCAGGTTGGATGGTAAGAAGCGAAAACACTGGAAAATTAGAAGTTTACAAATTCGATCATTTCTTTGGGTAGGTGCGATGCTCAGGCCCAACGTCACGAGAGCCAGTATTGACATATGGTCCTCGAAAAGTTGCCTGAGGTGGCAATGGCTTTGATGAGTCGATCACTGGTTGCTTCTTAGCCGATGTGCTGGAGGAAGCAGGGAGAATTAAAACCAACTTACAGAAGGTATAATGGGAACAAAGTGGTTTTTTAATACACACTAGAGTTGACTTACGCCATATAGAAAGGAAATGCTAAACCAGCCGAAGCAAAAGCTAGTAATCCGGCAGCTACTATAGCGTTGCGTTTTCGGGACATCGGTTTGGAGTACACCACAATGTATTTGGAGAAGAATGATAATACCTAAACAATTCAGTAAAATTAAACGCATAAATTGCACAGGTCGTTTATAGTGATAGGCTCAACTTTAATCATCAAAAGTCACTTCGTAGTACTTTAGTAGGTCTTTCTTCATCCATGATTAAAATTCTTGATCTGTCTTTTTAATGTCTAAAAATAAACTTTATGCTTGCAATAATTCCTTTCTTGATTAGACGCCTATAGATTCAATTTGAGATAGACACTCTCTTATGGTAAAAGACGATATACACAATTAATTGCAGGGACATCCTTTACACTAGGATAAAAATTGCATCATTTAGAATTGAATGAAAAAGAGCCATCCTTAAATCACAGAAAGGAGGCAGGAGTTAAGGAACTATTTCTAGAAAACAAAGCAAGAGAACTATTAAGTCCTCAAGGCTTCAATTACTTGTTGACGTTTCATTAGCGAGGATCAACCATGCTTTAGGTGTTCCTTCATGAAAAAGCTTACACAAGACTCTCATTGCAGCGTAAAGCGGGGGTCAGCCCCAATGATTCCTCTATAAAGCATAAACTCAACTCTCAACGTTAACATGTAAAACCCCCAAGCTTCCAAGATCAAAATTCATAGAGGAACTGCACTAGCCAACAGGCTTTATCTAACTGATTAAAGACTCGATCAGGTGGGCAAAGGTGCAAAACTACACATATCAATATCACATTTAAAGATGACACAATAACTTTCCACAACGCAAAGCCACACCATACTTGATTAAAATATGCGTGACTCCACTATGATACATCTAGGTCTCATGTAATTAGTAGTAAGAATCTAAGGGTGTGTTTGGATAACAAAAAAAAAAGGAAAGGAAGGGTCAGGAAAATAGAGATGGCGATTTTGCCTCCAAATTTTTTCATTGTTGGAGGGGAAACAAATTGGCTTGGAGGAGGGAAATAGAGGGATTCATTTTCCTTCTCCTCCAAATCCTTCCACCCCTTTCCTAACCAAACAATTTCCTCCAAATCCCCATATGCAAAGTCCAAACGCACTCGTGCCAGTTGCGTGCTCAGGAAATCTACGCATCTATCAATTAGCAAACCGAGTCGTCCTTTACCACCCAGGCAATTAAGAAGCTCGGCATGCTCCATTGAATCCTCATAACAACAGCCATAGAAAAACATCAAACTGGCGCAGTCCAATATATTCGTCCTACTTGAATTTACAGCATAGAAACAATTCATGAAATCTCTTGTTTACTACCTACACTACCAATAACTCAAATGTCCAAACTGTAGTTAAAATATCCCACACCCTTAAATTTTGAAAAAAAAAAAAAAAAGGGCTGATCATATCCTAAATCATAATCTCCTTTTACCCCTCTTTCATACAAACTCAGAGCTTTAGCTATATGATCCAACCCAACAACAATTAAATAAAACTCGAACTAGATCTCCAACAATCCGAATTTTAACTCCGAGTTTTAGTTGGTTGCATTGTAACCAATCCGAATTCTAAATGTTATAACTCCGAGTTTTAGTTAGTTGCATTGTAAAACTTCCTGGAGATTATAAATACAAAGAAAAGGGAAGTGGGCATACGAACGATTATTGATCTCCTGAAAAGGCAGGCAGGCAGGCTCAATAGTGTACATCAGATCAAAATATATAGCAGATGAATTTCGAGAAAAAGGAAGGTAAAAAAAAAAAGCAGTGAATTACCTGAAGAACACAAATGTGTTCCTTGCCCGATGCTGTGATTCGACTCCCACTGTTTCCTCGAGATATTCAGGAATTTTATTTTTTAACAGCAAAAGAAATTACTTCTAACAAAATTAGGGTTGAGTTCAAGTGTTGAACCAATTGGGTCACCATCAACAAACTGGTCCAATATTTGTTACTCGTGTCAAAGTTTTTGCCTTGAGAAGAGATAAGCTTATTAGCTCAAGACTCAAAAGAGACCGGAATCGAGATCGAGCATTCAATTCTCACTATGATGTATGCTTTCTTTTCTAGACAAAAAATGAAAAATACACCGTAAATAAATAAATACAATAAAAGTCTTTGGCCTAATGGAATTGAATTGAAATGAGAGGGATTTTATGTAACTCAACTTTAATTGATAGTCTTCGATTTAGCGAGTTAAATTGATCAAGACAAATTGAGATTTTTATTTTGGTTATGCTAGATTTAACTTAACTTATATCATGAATAAGGATGCAAATTTTTTATCTGATCTAAAAATAAGTTGAAAGAACCCGACTTTTGTCACTTTATTTCATTAAACATATAGACAAAAAAATACTCGGTAAAACTTACAAATTAATCGTAAATCATGTTCAAAATACAATGGAAATTCATATACTATTGTATTTTTAAATTTTAATGTTTGATGTGTAATGATAATTTATTTTTCTTCGTGGATAGATTTTGAGTCTTTATTGATGCACAAATGAACTAATGACATGCTCGAGAACATGAATTTGGATTTCAAATTTTGGAATCGAAATATCTGAAACGTTTGACAAAATTCAACTAGTTCAAATTTGAATTTCTCAAATTCTTAGTATATTTTCCGCATAATCTTTTTAGAATATAGTTTTTCTTTATTTTTTTTCTTGTTTTTGAAAATTTACATTTTTCTAATGTTATTTTTTAAAAAAAAATTTGGTGACCTCAACCCGACTCCAACCACCCGAATTCTAAATCCAAATTCAAGGGTACCCAAACACAACTTTGGATTTGAATTTGAAATTAAATTCTAGAAATTCAAATAAAAGAATTAAATTCATAGTATTCAAATCAATTCTAAGTACTCAAACGCAACCTAAGGTAGTTACTCCGTCTGTGTAGACTGTGTTACACTTTTACACTCCAGTCATGTCTCCATTCGTTTACACTCATATAGTTATTGACTTATAGCCTTATAGGGCATTGTGTACGAAGGTACTCTCCTTTGTCAAGCAAATAAATCACTTAAAAGCAAGTTTTTTTTGGTTTAGAGAATAGTGCACTACATGTTTACATCCAGGTGAAAATCAAATCCCTAGCCTTGTGGTTGACCTTGTGAGTATTGTTTTGTCATACGAGTAGTTTTTATTCATGTAAAGATTCATCTTAATGAAGTTTCAAACCCACATAAACAGCAATATCTCAGTAAAAAATCCATCACAAAGCATGGATTTTAACCCACATAAACATAATGGAGGCCAAACAAAACAATCTAAAGGGAAGCAAGCAGCAGCATATACTCCTCCATACTTCATGAAGACTACATTAGGATGTACTAGTACCAAGTATAATACCAGCAAAGTTGACAATACCTATCTGTTTTCATGCATATTCAAATGCCAGAGAAGTGCAAACAAAATCACAGTACGTAAATTCGCTTACAAGTATACTAGTACTAGACAACTGATGAATTTTAACCATACTAGCACTTCCATTTCTAGAGCAACAGAAACGAAATAGAGCTACGAGGAAACTTTTTCACTTGGCCATAATGCTAGCTTGATTCTCCTGTTGCTGCTGGTAGTTGAGTGGCCTCCTGAACAGCATGATGTGTGGCTCTGGGCGATGGACAGCGTAGTGCACCCATCCGCGGCTCTGCTGGACTCCAATTGCCCGCCATTCATTCTGATCAAACATACATACAGTAGTTAATGATACACCCATCATGCAACACACAATTCTAGCACAGCAATTGCAAAACCTTAACTATTCTGTGACAATAAATTCTTTTACAACCACTTACATTACATTCAAATAAAAATATTAGCCTTAATGTATGAATAAGAGGAAAATGTACAGTGAGGACAGAATTTATCCATCCTGCTACTTCTGAATTTTATAGGTTCATTCATTATCAATAGACAGAACAAAATTCAAACAAACTAGCATACCAATTGATGATAGGGATTATGTCGCAAAACCTTAAATGTTTTTTTGTTTATGTGATGATAATATGGATTACTTTGAAAAACCCTAGTTGTTCGTCCAAAGTAAAAATAACACCAATGACAATGAAACAATCGCCACAAATTCTCGTTTGATTATTGTAAGACCCCTCACAAAGGAGGAGATTATTACAATAATCGTATTGTGAGACCATCTCCTCAACAATCAATGAGACCGTCAAGAAAATTGCAGATTAACATTATATGCCAAGAAAACTACTGGTTTACAACAAATCTTATCACCGCTACATGCTTTTTTCACACAATCCTAGGATATGGATTAATCAAACAAAAAGTATATAATCATACAAAAACCTCTCATTCTCCCTCCCCTTCCCTTCCGCTCTCCTTTCCTTTACCTCTAAATCCCTCAATCCAAGCATACACGCCGTGTGTATAAGAATAAAACATAATCAGAGCAGATTTGAGCATTAGAGTTTGCAGTAAAAAGATGAAGAAGAGGATGAAAGTCGTAGAAAAACCATTTCAAACTTGAGAACCAATCATCATATGAAATGAAATATTCATAAACAAGATGAATAGAGTTGAGTTGAGATATAGAATCGCAACAGAAAGAACCTCAGAGAGAAGGCGATTCTTGGGGAGAAGTTTAGCGACCTCGGGAGGGAGAACAACATGCCTGCAACATGGAATGAATTCAAATAAATTGAAAACCCTAAAACGAGGAGAAGAAAGAAAGAAAGAAAGGGATCATAAGAATTGGTAAAGCGACCTGTACTCAAAAGTATCATCGAAGTATTTCTCAGAATACTGGATCTGTCCCATATCTTCTTCTTCTTCTTCAATCAAATTGAATCTACAGATGAATCAAAACAACATTTAGGTTAAACTCAGAGTATGAATAATCGGAGGATTATAAATACATGAAAAATGAGTGGGATGAGGAAAGAGAGCGTACAGACTAGAGAGAGAGAGAGAGAGAGAGAGGAGCGGGGGCACTGATGCAACTGCAATTGTGGAGTAGTGGAGGAAATGAGCGGAATTGCTGATTTTTGTGGCTTTATTATTTAAAGGGAACTAGGGACGATTCTTAGTTTAATTTATTGAAATACGAATTACCATTCCTCAAAAAAAAAATATGGATTACCAATTACAAATTGATACTCCGTGTATTAATGATATCAAATCAAAATTAATAAAATAAAAATAGTTATAATTACACTTTTCATTAAAATAAATACAAAATAAAGTGTTTATTTTAAGAGACGTCTAATAATAAAAATGATACAAATAACAAACATAGTGATCTCAATACAACGTCTTCTTATCGTACTAAGAATTTTTTTTTCAAGCAATTAAACCTTTCTTTTTGCTTTATGGTTGACTGATTTCCTACTATATTTGCTTTATAGATTAATTATCCTATTTTGAATTTTGAATGTTGGAAGCCCCGCCAAAAATGATGTTACTACCTTCCTTTTTTTACCGTTGCTTTCTTGTTTGTTTAAGTTTTGGTGTGATTTTAGGTGGGCTTTTGTGATTCTATGGAAATTAAAAAATGAAGGCTGCCATAGGTGTCACAACTAGACCCATCATAAAAATGAACCTACCCAAAAAATCATCTGAAATCTCTTCGACAAAAGGTCAAAAATAATCGCTCGGAAACGATTAGACCCGATAATAACTCGAATATTTAGTCATTTAGGGTCGGAACCCGTCCGACTCGTTACCCGACTCGAAAGTAGGAAATTTTTATATACTTCCTCCGATTTTTAATTTTTGCCCCGTATTCCTTATTTGGTAAGTTTTTATTTTTTGCCTCATTTCTTAACTTTCCTTTTTTGTCCTATGTATATTACCATATTGTCCTTGTGCTTTTTTTTATTTACACAATTTGTCATTGTATTTACACACTTACACCTTTATGTTTGATGAGTCATTGTGCCTAGTCACCAAAATTCATCATCAATTCTTTCTTTATTCATACTTTATCAATTTTCTTAATTTCTGTGCAAAAGGGAATGGGGCGAAAATTAAAAATCGGAGGGAGTATTATAAAAATGATAAAACAATCTACACCTTGAGCTTGTCTTAACTAATAACTACTCCGTTTTTTTTGGTACGACAAAGAGGGCAAGACCCTAAACAATCTCGATCATAATAAAGCAAAATGCATAGCTGACGGAATATATCTCAGCCACAAGAACCCTGCAAGATTATGATTCATTAACTCAAACAGCTCAGTCTGCGTGTCCTCAAAATTGATGTTTGCTAGCCGACCGTTCTGCTTAACCCCTAGATTGTCAAGCTAGTTAGCATATTTGTTTGCCTCTCTATATACGTGCATTAAAAATCTTTTCTGCTATCAGTTCCTTACATATGTTCAACATGTGCGAATGGGCATTCGAGTATCCTTTTCCTTATGCAATAGTTGCACAATCTCTTGGGAATCAGTTTGGATGATAAGCTTCTTGACGAAGTGTCATAATTTATGTCCGAGTGACCGAGGCATGACCCAATTTCTCCGTAAAAGCATAAGAGATTTGACCCGTGCTATCTATAAACACCCTCCAGCCCCTGCACTTCCCGGGTTGCCTTTCGACGCACCGTCAATATTTAAGGCAATCCAATAATTCAGTGGAGTAATCCATTTGACAAATATATTTGTTATTCTCTCGCTCGTAACTGTGTCGTCAATGTATCGCTCGGGATTTCTTCCAACCTTCCAAAAAATGCGACAATTTCGCCATCTCCATATATAGCCACCACAGAGTAATAGTCGGCCATTTCTGAACTCGCTCCAA
Organism: Agrostemma githago; assembly: GCA_958450325.1. NCBI lineage: Eukaryota > Viridiplantae > Streptophyta > Magnoliopsida > Caryophyllales > Caryophyllaceae > Agrostemma > Agrostemma githago. Next base: position 9,828,903 of record OY288253.1, read on the forward strand.
CCGTTCTCCTGAATGTTTGATAGTACCATTCTTTGATGGATCCTGCAGGTTGGGCCAATATAGCATCCGCACCATCAAAGATGGCCCACATTTTTCTCGCTTTCTTACATTCTCGTAACAAATGTAAAGCCGACTCCTCCGAAAAATAAATGTCGTGGATGCTGTTTTACGTCATTCGCATTTCAGCCGCGTCGTTCGCGCTTTTTAACAAAAAAGACAAGCGAGAAATTTATGAGTATATAAGGGAAAAAAGTCATTTGAAAGAAGTCGGGGATGTGGGAAGTCAAACTCACCGAGGGGAGGTTGGTGAGCAAGTTCCTACATCATGCAGGAATTGGAACTCATGGGGTAAGTTTGAGTTCCCCATTTTTTCACTTTTGGGTAACCAAACAACTTCCCAGAATTGCAATTCATGGAATCTTGCACTTCCCGGGAAGTAGAAGGGTAACCAAACTAGATCTGAAAGTGGACGAACATATAGATACGGAGGGAGTATTTGTCTTACATGTATCAATTCATAAATGTTGGATTCCAACGTTTTATGGATCCGTAACACGTTGGAGCCCAATTCAACGTTTTAGGGATGGGTAAAACGTTGGTCACCACTCTATCATGCATGCATAACTACAGGGCCGTCTCAAGGATAAGGGAGGTTCGGAGCAAAACTTAAAAAATGAGGTCCTTTTATTTACAAATGATCAAAAAAATTTATACCAAAATTTTACTAGACTAATGTTATTTTCAATTATTCTGTGTCAATTTCAAATAAACTCAAATTCCTTCACACTATAAATGTCTAACTGAAAATTAAAATGAGATTTAGTTGCATGCATATAACAATAATGAACTTATAATTATTAATGAAGTACTATTTTAATAACAACAAATATCGTACCTACTACAGAATGAAGTAATAAATAAAAGTCATAAAAAACTACAATAAAAAATTGAAAAGAAAAACATTCTCGAAAATATCTCTTATATATTAATGCTGAAGAAAATCCTTGCACCACATTCACCCACGTCAGCTGCCACATCATCGTCCTAATTGGCACCACGATGGATCCGACGTGGTTGTTACCAAAAAAAAAAACTGCTTGCAAACCAACAACAGTTACCTCTCCACTTAAATTCAACTTCTCACTTCACGTTAACTTCCCACATCTAATTAACCTCCCACTTCATTTAACTCCTCCATAACACATTATACTCCCTCCGTCAACTATTTATCGCCCCACTTCATGAATATATGTGAGGAGTATTTTAATGGAGTGGGGCGATAAATAGTGGACGGAGGGAGTATATGTGTTACAGGTTTATGTAATTGTTTATATTCTCTGTTTACTGATTTCAACAAACACAAATAAATTCAATTCAATATATCTCTTTGTCACCGTTTCAATATTCAATATGACTTTCCAATTCCAACGAAAATCTATCGGCGAGATTACCGAACGCATGAATGCAGTTTCCATTACGGTTAGTGTGGACATGACATAGGTCCAGCCCGACGCGGCCACGCGCGGGTTTGGGGAGGCGAATGAATCTCCATATGAGATGAGTCGGATTGAAATTTAAATCGAAGTTGGAGTCGCCACCGAACTTTGTGGGAGTTCGGAACCGTTCGAACCCACTCTATGTCGTAGTGGGCCATGCACAATGTGTGACCCATTTTCGATGTTAGAGTTTATTGGGTTCGTCCCTTTGCATTTGATACCGATACCGACGTTATCGGATACCGTGTATTGAATGACTCTCGTGTGCCAATGAGTTCGGACATCCGGAAACCATGGTTCTGAGTAAGGGGTGAGGGTACGTGTTGGGAAGTTCACAAAGAACACCCAACCCCGCCCGCACATTAGCGGCCTCTACTAAGATATCATTTGATTTTGAAATACGCGCGTTAGTAATACGATGATGAATGATATGCAAACATTGTTTTGCCTAAACATGAGAATAATTGAATGGGTTGCTAAGTCGATTTAATGCATCTAAAATTAACGTCAAAGTTGTTTTAGCATGCGAGGTTTATTTTAGTACAATAAAATAAACAACGAAAAATAAATCAATAAAAGGAATAAACGCGTTAGTAACGGTAAATAACGATAATAACGGCTTATAACTAATATAGAATGATGAGGCGAAATATGGTGCATGGTTTTTGAAAAGTAGTATGATACGTGATTGATTTGACACGTGTTGAACGAAGTCATTAAAAATATCTTATCGGGACTTAAAGAATATTAAAAGACTTCCGGTTTTGAAAATCGTTGATTTATTAGGTCGCGTAGAAATATAATGTAATTTATACTAGACCTGAATCTCTCGATACTCGTCATATTCTATGCTCGATTATGAGATCGATATCGAATACTTAGAGTATGTCTAAAAAAAGAAGATTTTGTAAGTCGTTTTAAATCAGACTAAAACGATATGAATAATCTCCGCGTTTATAGTGTCATAATTAATTCTATTGAATTAGGTGACAACTATTTTAGCATCAACGAAAATCGTATTAGTTGGATTTGTTGACTAGTTCGTTTAGATGCAACATCCAATTATTGAATTGGTATCGAATTTAAAGAACGACTCTTTGCAACTACTTGAATTTAAAAAAAACTTGACTGGATTCCCTCGACATCCCGACATCGTAATAAATCCTTGCGGATTGTGTGATGTCGGATCCGCGTCAAAGGGTTTCGACCTTAATAAAAAAAAGAATGTTTGTTTCGAAAATAGTATTTGAAATCGATGAAATATGCGATTAATGATGATGCAAACAAAAATAAGAAAACTATTGTTTACGTTGACTTACTTCAACAATCAAGCGCTAGGGGTGTCGGGATAAGCGACCGGCAACGTTGGGTGAAACACCCTTGTATATTCGGATTTCCTTATCCCATCATCATTCGCACTCGACACGAATCCATAAGTATTTTAATGTTTTTATACTAGTAATTATTATCGATATTATAGACGCGACGATAAAAATAAAAAAACGAAAAAAGACGACAATGACGACGACGACGCGCGGACGACACGAGGAAAGAAAGGAGAAGAGAAAAGGACGGGAATTTGCACCCTCAACCTACATGTTTCTTAGTCTCGGATAGATCTCGTTAGTTGTGGCTTTAGCATGGGAGAATCGAGGTTGATGTAAGTTAAGTTATGGTGGTTTAGGGTTTTGTAAGTTTCTAGGGTTCTAAGGTTGAAGATGAGTAGTAATTAGGGTTGTAAAGGATGTATTGTGTGTGTAAAATTAGGGTTGTAAAAAAGTTGTTCAACTGTGTTGCAAAGGGGTGTTTATATAGGCAATTGCTCCTCCTCCTTGTCTAGGGTTACTCGATCAAGTGCCCTGATGGACTTGATCGAGTGGCCCACGAAAGAGGACCGCGGGTTTGCTCTCAGAAACGGCTTTGACCGGGTTTTGACCCGGTCGCTAAAAGACGGTTTTATTTCCGGTGTCGGTTTTGACCCAAATTAGTCTTATTTGATTGGAAATGACCCACTGGGCTTGAATTTGAGGTCAGTTTTGTGAGATTTTTACTCCTAAAAAGCCCAAGCCAGAAACTAATGGTTTCGAGCCCACATCCGAGCGCGTAGAAACACGTTTGCGTCCGATCATCATCGGGTGTTTTTTGGAGAACTGCCATAGACACCTAGCAGCCAAATGTGGGTGTCTACAGAGCCTCCACTCTGACTGAGGCTTGGACAAGGCGAAAGTCAGAGTAACTACCAGGCCAATCGAGGATTAAGACCTGGCAAACTTCCGGTCGGGTCGTTTATAGTCCTTTAGACTTGCGTGGAGGGCTCGCCAGCCATAAGACAAAAATCATACCTGAGTAGAAGATGATAACTACGTGGGGAATCAGACTTGTCATATAAGTCCCGGGTGTGCCTATATGTGGGCCCATCCCGTGAAAAATGCCGCCTTGGGCTTTCCGCTGGGGAGATATATGAGCTGCGCGGGCTTGTTTCAGAAGCCTTGAATCGTACCTGTACAAGTTACCTAAAATTTTGCATCTAACACGTAGGTAAAAATATGACTCGCGTTGGGGAAAGTGATTTTTTGCTTCATTTTGAAATCGAAGTCCTGAAAGCAACTCATGTGCTAGGAGATAGGTTTTCAAAATTGAAAGGGGTAGAAAAGAAATTTGCATTTTAAATAGATTGAAAATTGACCTTGTCGAAAAGGATTTTCTCAAATGGCTAAGTTTTGCAAATTTTAAAGCGGGAATTTGAAGAGAGAGGCCTACCGACAGACTCGACTCTGGACGTGACAGGACGAGTTGACAGACACGACTTGGACTCTCAAAGGGGTTGGACTGTGACTCTGTAGGGAGGTGGGCCGTCTACTATTACAAGACTCTTAAGTTGCGCTATTCCGTAGCCTAGGCGAGTGGCAACACAGTCGAACATCGAAATGGGATAAATATGCTAGAGGGGACTTGCGGTAGTCTGTAATGAGACTGTTGTAATCTAATGCTCTTCTGGATTTTTGATTTCAGGGTATATTCCCAAAGTGGGTATTGCTTCGAGTCCTGACAGATTCTCGTCTTCGACTGAGCCGAGTACTAGGACACACTATAGAAAGGAGGCTAGATTTTGATAGTATTTTGGATTTTGTGAGTGGAAGGAGAACTTCTGTCTAATAGGGGCCCCCAGGACGACAAAGCTAGCTGCTGAGAACATGACAGTGTCGTGACCGGAATAATGGTGCTTTTTGAATGTGTGTCAATGTGGGTGGTTGCGCCTTTGTTGAAAGGCTGCCTACGTATTCACGTGTAGTGAAATCAAACCATGCCGTAGTTCAGTGAATGAAAGAAATATTATGGTGCCTAGTCTAATAGGACTTTGTGTGTAACTAGCCATATTGGCGGTGTAGGCTAGGTGCATTCCCATTGATATCTTGATCAGAGGGCTAGAATAGTTAGAATGTGGATCCTGTGACTGTGAGCGTTCTCCGGGGTAGCCCCCAGAGGTGGTGTGAACTATTTGGGTATGTTCTATGCCGACCGCAGGTTGAGTTCCCGTGTTTGGGGCTGGTAACTGGTTTGGATGAGAAAAATTGGGATGGGATTTGATGAGTTTTGCTCTTGGGTCTTTGACGAGTTTTGATCTCGTGTCTTTGACGAGTTTTGATCCCGAGTCTTTGTATGGTGATTGTGAATTTTGTTATGTCGTGTTGTGTTGTGTTGTAGTTGTTGTGCAAGGGGGAAGTCGAGTAAAAATGGCTCGAACTCCGATCGGGATAGGTAATGCGGGATCTGGTTTCCATGTCTGGCCCTAATGGTTAGGGGTATCCTATGGAGCTTGAATCCTCGAAATTCTGGGCTGTCTCTAGCCTAGGTCTAGGGAAGGTCTTGAGGGTTGTAATGTGGGAAGGCTGAGTGTGGTGTTAGCTGACCAGCTTGATTGTCACTCCCCTATTGGATGGTATGGGTTTTGATAATTTTGAATTGACCGTTTCACTTGAGTTGACTGTTAAGTACGGTCATGGGTTTTTGAATATTTTTTAGTTAGTTGACTTCTTAGCCCCGGTCACGGGATTCTTCATTTGGGTTGACCGTTTAACCTCGGTCATGGGTGGATCTTTTTTTGATGATGACCTGCTTTTTTGTTTTGGCCTTTTGCTTTTTCCCTGGACTTTTTTTTTTTGTTTTTTTTTTGTCCAGCTTTTTTTTGTTTTTTTTTCTTGGACTTTTGATTTTTTTCGTCCAGTTTTTTTTGTTGGTGAAACTAACACCTGAGGTAGGGATTGGTTGATCTTGTTGGATGGATGTTTATTGTGGGAAATGGGCTTGCCTCCCGTCTTGAACCCAAACTAGGAGATTACCTAGATCTGTTATAGGATTTGATACCGCTCCTGCTAAGTGTAGTTTTGTGGCTTTCTATATCAGACATGGAACAGGTAAAAGGGAAAAACGGGCTCAGTTTCCTGCAGTCATTATAGATGTGCCTATAATAGTCACGTGCATGTGCTCACAATGTATGATAGTGTTTATCATGTTCTCGAAAACACATAAGGAAAGTATATAAGAGAAAGAATATTTGAAAGCTGTTTTATTGAATTTTGAAAAAGAGGACAGAATGCAAAAGACTCTGACTCTGATTTGGAAATGAAGATGTAGGGTATCCTAGACTCGGACTCAGACTTAGACTCGAATCAAATCCGGACTCGGATGCTCGGTTGGTTGTTTTTTTTGGTAAGGTCTTTGATTGGAGAGAACGACGGGTGCCACGACTCGCCTAAACTCGGCTTTGCGCAAGTGCATGAGAGGGAGTCAAACTAGACACGGCCCGGGGTGACGGGTCGACAAAGACTCTCGGACCGGGGTACTCGAATGTTGACCTAGACGAGGTAACGACCGCGAATTAGACTTGAGCTGCAGAAGGGTGAGTCCGAAAATGGGGCGACCGTGTTTGACTCGGGTTAGACTCTCCTAAGACAAATGTGTAGGGTGCGATTCTCAGAGTGACTGTGATTAATCGCTCCGTCGGAGAATAGCCCCCAAGTGAGGCCAAGGACTCAGATAGGACTCAGATGGTATGACATCTAAGTGACTCGAAAGTGGGGTATGTGAGACGACACGTGTAGGACACGACCCTTAGAGCAACCGTGATTGATCGCCTTGCTGGAGGGTAGCCCCCGAGTGAGGAAAAGCCTGAAAAGGAAATGACTCGGAAAGGACACCTAGACGGGTGACTCGTGAGAAGTGGGTCTTCCTTTGGATTCGGCGGGTGGGCCGAGTCCTGTTCGAAGAAAGGTCCACGTGAGACATCCCCAGACTTTGGACTCGAATGTGTAGATGGGCCATCCTTTGTAGGAGTATGTTCTACGTAGGTGGGCCTTGCCTTAGTCTAATAAGGCGGACTGGGATTGGGAAGAAAATCGTGATGTAAGATCGACAGAGTCTCGCCGCTAAAGGCCTCGACGACTTATGACACGACCCGACACATGCTAAATACGGGAAGTCCTAAGAAGAGGAAGGTTTTGAAAAGGATTTTTTTTAATCCGAAAAAAATTCGGTGGAGGGGGGCCTAATTTTTCAAAAATTAGAAAAAATGTATTGGACCTCAAATTTGAGAGTTCGAAAATATTTTCGAGTTTTGAAATGAGCAGAATACCGGCTAAAAATAGGCTATTTTGAGTAAAATCATAAGTCCTAAATTCGGTATACGTCCCGGGTTTTGAAATTGGATATTTTGAGAAAGATGCAATCTTTGAAAAAGGACGGTTTTTGAAAGCGACTTTAGAAACCAAATAGCACATAGTCACGCAAGCATAGTAACGACACCATGTATGTACTAAGTCTTGGTCGGTCTATAAAGGGTCTATACCAGTGCACATAGCCTAGACGTGCATCGGGACGAACTCTCTAAGTCGAGTTGAGCTTAGAACATGTCGCGAAACCCATACGAATCGACTATGGACAACTTTGACATATCCATATTGGAGTATATCACGGTATAGTGGGACGTCGGTCACCAGTACCGGCCCAGGAAAAGATAGGGTTATGCATGAACCGTAAAACTAAAACGCGTATTGTACTAGTCAAACGATTTCTATTCGAGTCTCACCCTGAGGATGCCGATGGTAGTCACGCATCAGTTAATCCCCAGCGGAGTCGCCAAATTGTGGACATGACATAGGTCCACCCCGACGCGGCCATGCGCGGGTTTGAGGAGGCGAACGAATCTCCATATGAGATGGGTCAAATTGAAATTTAAATCGAAGTTGGAGTCGCCACCAAACTTTGTGGGAGTTCGGGCCCGTTCGAACCCACTCTATGTCGTAGTGGGCCATGTACAAAGTATGGCCCATTTCCGATGTCAGAGTTTATTGGGTTCGTCCCTTTGCATTTGATACTGATACCGACGTTATCGGATACAGTGTATTGAATGACTCTCGTGTGCCAATGGGTTCAGACATACGGAAACCATGGTTCTGAGTAAGGGGTGAGGGTACGTGTTGGGAAGTTCACAAAGAACACCCAACCCCGCCCGCACATTAGCGGCCTCTACTAAGATATCATTTGATTTTGAAATACGCGCGTTAGTAATACGATGATGAATTATATGCAAACATTGTTTTGCCTAAACATGCGAATAATTGAATGGGTTGCTAAGTCGATTTAATGCATCTAAAATTAACGTCAAAGTTGTTTTATCATGCGAGGTTTATTTTAGTACAATAAAACAAACAACGAAAAATAAATCAATAATAGGAATAAACGCGTTAGTAACGGTAAATAACGGTAATAACGGCTTATAACTAATATAGAATGATGAGACGAAATATGATGCATGGTTTTTAAAAAGTAGTATGACACGTGATTGATTTGACACGTGTTGACCGAAGTCATTAAAAATATCTTATCGGGACTTAAAGAATATTAAAAGACTTCCGGTTTTGAAAATCGTTGATTTATTAGGTCGCGTAGAAATATAATATGATTTATACTAGACCTGAATCTCTCGATACTCGTCATATTCTATGCTCGATTATGAGATCGATATCGAATATCTACAGTATGTCTAAAAAAAGAAGATTTTGTAAGTCGTTTTAAATCAGACTAAAACGATATGAATAATCTCCGCGTTTATAGTGTCATAATTAATTCTATTGAATTAGGTGACAACTATTTTAGCATCAACGAAAATCGTATTAGTTGGATTTGTTGACTAGTTCTTTTAGATGCAACATCCAATTATTGAATTGGTATCGAATTTAAAGAACGACTCTTTGCAACTATTTGAATTAAAAAAAAACTTGACTGGATTCCCTCGGCATCCCGACATCGTAATAAATCCTTGCGGATTGTGTGATGTCGGATCCGCGTCAAAGGGTTTCGACCTTAATAAAAAAAAGAATGTTTGTTTCGAAAATAGTATTTGAAATCGATGAAATATGCGATTAATGATGATGCAAACAAAAATAAGAAAACTATTGTTTACGTTGACTTACTTCAACAATCAAGCGCTAGGAGTGTCGGGATAAGCGACCGGCAACGTCGGGTGAAACACCCTTGTATATTCGGATTTCCTTATCCCATCATCATTCGCACTCGACACGAATCCATAAGTATTTTAATGTTTTTATACTAGTAATTATTATCGATATTATAGACGCGACGATAAAAATAAAAAAACGAAAAAAGACGACAATGACGACGACGCGCGGACGACACGAGGAAAGAAAGGAGAAGAGAAAAGGACGGGAATTTGCACCCTCAGCCTACATGTTTCTTAGTCTCGGATAGATCTCGTTAGTTGTGGCTTTAGCATGGGAGAATCGAGGTTGATGTAAGTTAAGTTATGGTGGTTTAGGGTTTTGTAAGTTGCTAGGGTTCTAAGGTTGAAGATGAGTAGTAATTAGGGTTGTAAAGGATGTATTGTGTGTGTAAAATTAGGGTTGTAAAAAAGTTGTTCAACTGTGTTGCAAAGGGGTGTTTATATAGGCAATTGCTCCTCCTCCTTGTCTAGGGTTACTCGATCAAGTGCCCTGATGGACTTGATCGAGTGGCCCACGAAAGAGGACCGCGGGTTTGCTCTCAGAAACGGCTTTGACCGGGTTTTGACCCGGTCGCTAAAAGACGGTTTTATTTCCGGTGTCGGTTTTGACCCAAATTAGTCTTATTTGATTGGAAATGACCCACTGGGCTTGAATTTGAGGTCAGTTTTGTGAGATTTTTACTCCTAAAAAGCCCAAGCCAGAAACTAATGGTTTCGAGCCCACATCCGAGCGCGTAGAAACACGTTTGCGTCCGATCATCATCGGGTGTTTTTTGGAGAACTGCCATAGACACCTAGCAGCCAAATGTGGGTGTCTACAGAGCCCCCACTCTGACTGAGGCTTAGACAAGGCGAAAGTCAGAGTAACTACCAGGCCAATCGAGGATTAAGACCTGGCAAACTTCCGGTCGGGTCGTTTATAGTCCTTTAGACTTGCGTGGAGGGCTCGCCAGCCATAAGACAAAAATCATACCTGAGTAGAATATGATAACTACGTGGGGAATCGGACTTGTCATATAAGTCCCGGGTGTGCCTATATGTGGGCCCATCCCGTGAAAAATGCCGCCTTGGGCTTTCCGCTGGGGAGATATATGAGCTGCGCGGGCTTGTTTCAGAAGCCTTGAATCGTACCTGTACAAGTTACCTAAAATTTTGCATCTAACACGTAGGTAAAAATATGACTCGCGCTGGGGAAAGTGATTTTTTGCTTCATTTTGAAATCGAAGTCCTGAAAGCAACTCATGTGCTAGGAGATAGGTTTTCAAAATTGAAAGGGGTAGAAAAGAAATTTGCATTTTAAATAGACTGAAAATTGACCTTGTCGAAAAGGATTTTCTCAAATGGCTAAGTTTTGCAAATTTTAAAGCGGGAATTTGAAGAGAGAGGCCTACCGACAGACTCGACTCTGGACGTGACAGGACGAGTTGACAGACACGACTTGGACTCTCAAAGGGGTTGGACTGTGACTCTGTAGGGAGGTGGGCCGTCTACTATTACAAGACTCTTAAGTTGCGCTATTCCGTAGCCTAGGTGAGTGGCAACACAGTCGAACATCGAAATGGGATAAATATGCTAGAGGGGACTTGCGGTAGTCTGTAATGAGACTGTTGTAATCTAATGCTCTTCTGGATTTTTGATTTCAGGGTATATTCCCAAAGTGGGTATTGCTTCGAGTCCTGACAGATTCTCGTCTTCGACTGAGCCGAGTACTAGGACACACTATAGAAAGGAGGCTAGATTTTGATAGTATTTTGGATTTTGTGAGTGGAAGGAGAACTTCTGTCTAATAGGGGCCCTCAGGACGACAAAGCTAGCTGCTGAGAACATGACAGTGTCGTGACCGGAATAATGGTGCTTTTTGAATGTGTGTCAATGTGGGTGGTTGCGCCTTTGTTGAAAGGCTGCCTACGTATTCACGTGTAGTGAAATCAAACCATGCCGTAGTTCAGTGAATGAAAGATATATTATGGTGCCTAGTCTAATAGGACTTTGTGTGTAACTAGCCATATTGGCGGTGTAGGCTAGGTGCATTCCCATTGATATCTTGATCAGAGGGCTAGAATAGTTAGAATGTTGATCCTGTGACTGTGAGCGTTCTCCGGGGTAGCCCCCAGAGGTGGTGTGAACTATTTGGGTATGTTCTATGCCGACCGCAGGTTGAGTTCCCGTGTTTGGGGCTGGTAACTGGTTTGGATGAGAAAAATTGGGATGGGATTTGATGAGTTTTGCTCTTGGGTCTTTGACGAGTTTTGATCTCGGGTCTTTGACGAGTTTTGATCCCGAGTCTTTGTATGGTGATTGTGAATTTTGTTATGTCGTGTTGTGTTGTAGTTGTTGTGCAAGGGGGAAGTCGAGTAAAAAAGGCTCGAACTCCGATCGGGATAGGTAATGCGGGATCTGGTTTCCATGTCTGGCCCTAATGGTTAGGGGTATCCTATGGAGCTTGAATCCTCGAAATTCTGGGCTGTCTCTAGCCTAGGTCTCGGGAAGGTCTTGAGGGTTGTAATGTGGGAAGGCTGAGTGTGGTGTTAGCTGACAAGCTTGATTGTCACTCCCCTATTGGATGGTATGGGTTTTGATAATTTTGAATTGACTGTTTCACTTGAGTTGACTGTTAAGTACGGTCATGGGTTTTTGAATATTTTTTAGTTAGTTGACTTCTTAGCCCCGGTCACGGGATTCTTCATTTGGGTTGACCGTTTAACCTCGGTCATGGGTGGATCTTTTTTTGATGATGGCCTGCTTTTTTGTTTTGGCCTTTTGCTTTTTCCCTGGACTTTTTTTTTGTTTTTTTTGTCCAGCTTTTTTTTGTTTTTTTTTCATGGACTTTTGATTTTTTTCGTCCGGTTTTTTTTGTTGGTCAAACTAACACCTGAGGTAGGGATTGGTTGATCTTGTTGGATGGATGTTTATTGTGGGAAATGGGCTTGCCTCCCGTCTTGAACCCAAACTAGGAGATTACCTAGATCTGTTATAGGATTTGATACCGCTCCTGCTAAGTGTAGTTTTGTGGCTTTCTATATCAGACATGGAACAGGTAAAAGGGAAAAACGGGCTCAGTTTCCTGCAGTCATTATAGATGTGCCTATAATAGTCACGTGCATGTGCTCACAATGTATGATAGTGTTTATCATGTTCTCGAAAACACATAAGGAAAGTATATAAGAGAAAGAATATTTGAAAGCTGATTTTATTGAATTTTGAAAAAGAGGACAGAATGCAAAAGACTCTGACTCTGATTTGGAAATGAAGATGTAGGGTATCCTAGACTCGGACTCAGACTTAGACTCGAATCAAATCCGGACTCGGATGCTCGGTTGGTTGTTTTTTTGGTAAGGTCTTTGATTGGAGAGAACGACGGGTGCCACGACTCGCCTAAACTCGGCTTTGCGCAAGTGCATGAGAGGGAGTCAAACTAGACACGGCCCGGGGTGACGGGTCGACAAAGACTCTCGGACCGGGGTACTCGAATGTTGACCTAGACGAGGTAACGACCGCGAATTAGACTTGAGCTGCAGAAGGGTGAGTCCGAAAATGGGGCGACCGTGTTTGACTCGGGTTAGACTCTCCTAAGACAAATGTGTAGGGTGCGATTCTCAGAGTGACTGTGATTAATCGCTCCGTCGGAGAATAGCCCCCAAGTGAGGCCAAGGACTCAGATAGGACTCAGATGGTATGACATCTAAGTGACTCGAAAGTGGGGTATGTGAGACGACACGTGTAGGACACGACCCTTAGAGCAACCGTGATTGATCGCCTTGCTGGAGGGTAGCCCCCGAGTGAGGAAAAGCCTGAAAAGGAAATGACTCGGAAAGGACACCTAGACGGGTGACTCGTGAGAGGTGGGTCTTCCTTAGGATTCGGCGGGTGGGCCGAGTCCTGTTCGAAGAAAGGTCCACGTGAGACATCCCCAGACTTTGGACTCGAATGTGTAGATGGGCCCTCCTTTGTAGGAGTATGTTCTACGTAGGTGGGCCTTGCCTTAGTCTAATAAGGCGGACTGGGATTGGGAAGAAAATCGTGATGTAAGATCGACAGAGTCTCGCCGCTAAAGGCCTCGATGACTTATGACACGACCCGACACATGCTAAATACGGGAAGTCCTAAGAAGAGGAAGGTTTTGAAAAGGATTTTTTTTTAATCCGAAAAAAATTCGGTGGAGGGGGGCCTAATTTTTCAAAAATTAGAAAAAATGTATTGGACCTCAAATTTGAGAGTTCGAAAATATTTTCGAGTTTTGAAATGAGCAGAATACCGGCTAAAAATAGGCTATTTTGAGTAAAATCATAAGTCCTAAATTCGGTATACGTCCCGGGTTTTGAAATTGGATATTTTGAGAAAGATGCAATCTTTGAAAAAGGACGGTTTTTGAAAGCGACTTTAGAAACCAAATAGCACATAGTCACGCAAGCATAGTAACGACACCATGTATGTACTAAGTCTTGGTCGGTCTATAAAGGGTCTATACCAGTGCACATAGCCTAGACGTGCATCGGGACGAACTCTCTAAGTCGAGTTGAGCTTAGAACATGCCGCGAAACCCATACGAATCGACTATGGACAACTTTGACATATCCATATTGGAGTATATCACGGTATAGTGGGACGTCGGTCACCAGTACCGGCCCAGGAAAAGATAGGGTTATGCATGAACCGTAAAACTAAAACGCGTATTGTACTAGTCAAACGATTTCTATTCGAGTCTCACCCTGAGGATGCCGATGGTAGTCACGCATCAGTTAATCCCCAGCGGAGTCGCCAAATTGTGGACATGACATAGGTCCACCCCGACGCGGCCATGCGCGGGTTTGAGGAGGCGAAGGAATCTCCATATGAGATGGGTCAAATTGAAATTTAAATCGAAGTTGGAGTCGCCACCAAACTTTGTGGGAGTTCGGGCCCGTTCGAACCCACTCTATGTCGTAGTGGGCCATGTACAAAGTATGGCCCATTTCCGATGTCAGAGTTTATTGGATTCGTCCCTTTGCATTTGATACCGATACCGACGTTATCGGATACAGTGTATTGAATGACTCTCGTGTGCCAATGGGTTCAGACATACGGAAACCATGGTTCTGAGTAAGGGGTGAGGGTACGTGTTGGGAAGTTCACAAAGAACACCCAACCCCGCCCGCACATTAGCGGCCTCTACTAAGATATCATTTGATTTTGAAATACGCGCGTTAGTAATACGATGATGAATTATATGCAAACATTGTTTTGCCTAAACATGCGAATAATTGAATGGGTTGCTAAGTCGATTTAATGCATCTAAAATTAACGTCAAAGTTGTTTTATCATGCGAGGTTTATTTTAGTACAATAAAACAAACAACGAAAAATAAATCAATAATAGGAATAAACGCGTTAGTAACGGTAAATAACGGTAATAACGGCTTATAACTAATATAGAATGATGAGACGAAATATGATGCATGGTTTTTAAAAAGTAGTATGACACGTGATTGATTTGACACGTGTTGACCGAAGTCATTAAAAATATCTTATCGGGACTTAAAGAATATTAAAAGACTTCCGGTTTTGAAAATCGTTGATTTATTAGGTCGCGTAGAAATATAATATGATTTATACTAGACCTGAATCTCTCGATACTCGTCATATTCTATGCTCGATTATGAGATCGATATCGAATATCTACAGTATGTCTAAAAAAAGAAGATTTTGTAAGTCGTTTTAAATCAGACTAAAACGATATGAATAATCTCCGCGTTTATAGTGTCATAATTAATTCTATTGAATTAGGTGACAACTATTTTAGCATCAACGAAAATCGTATTAGTTGGATTTGTTGACTAGTTCTTTTAGATGCAACATCCAATTATTGAATTGGTATCGAATTTAAAGAACGACTCTTTGCAACTATTTGAATTAAAAAAAAACTTGACTAGATTCCCTCGGCATCCCGACATCGTAATAAATCCTTGCGGATTGTGTGATGTCGGATCCGCGTCAAAGGGTTTCGACCTTAATAAAAAAAAGAATGTTTGTTTCGAAAATAGTATTTGAAATCGATGAAATATGCGATTAATGATGATGCAAACAAAAATAAGAAAACTATTGTTTACGTTGACTTACTTCAACAATCAAGCGCTTGGAGTGTCGGGATAAGAGACCGGCAACGTCGGGTGAAACACCCTTGTATATTCGGATTTCCTTATCCCATCATCATTCGCACTCGACACGAATCCATAAGTATTTTAATGTTTTTATACTAGTAATTATTATCGATATTATAGACGCGACGATAAAAATAAAAAAACGAAAAAAGACAACAATGACGACGACGACGCGCGGACGACACGAGGAAAGAAAGGAGAAGAGAAAAGGACGGGAATTTGCACCCTCAGCCTACATGTTTCTTAGTCTCGGATAGATCTCGTTAGTTGTGGCTTTAGCATGGGAGAATCGAGGTTGATGTAAGTTAAGTTATGGTGGTTTAGGGTTTTGTAAGTTGCTAGGGTTCTAAGGTTGAAGATGAGTAGTAATTAGGGTTGTAAAGGATGTATTGTGTGTGTAAAATTAGGGTTGTAAAAAAGTTGTTCAACTGTGTTGCAAAGGGGTGTTTATATAGGCAATTGCTCCTCCTCCTTGTCTAGGGTTACTCGATCAAGTGCCCTGATGGACTTGATCGAGTGGCCCACGAAAGAGGACCGCGGGTTTGCTCTCAGAAACGGCTTTGACCGGGTTTTGACCCGGTCGCTAAAAGACTGTTTTATTTCCGGTGTCGGTTTTGACCCAAATTAGTCTTATTTGATTGGAAATGACCCACTGGGCTTGAATTTGAGGTCAGTTTTGTGAGATTTTTACTCCTAAAAAGCCCAAGCCAGAAACTAATGGTTTCGAGCCCACATCCGAGCGCGTAGAAACACGTTTGCGTCCGATCATCATCGGGTGTTTTTTGGAGAACTGCCATAGACACCTAGCAGCCAAATGTGGGTGTCTACAGAGCCCCCACTCTGACTGAGGCTTAGACAAGGCGAAAGTCAGAGTAACTACCAGGCCAATCGAGGATTAAGACTTGGCAAACTTCCGGTCGGGTCGTTTATAGTCCTTTAGACTTGCGTGGAGGGCTCGCCAGCCATAAGACAAAAATCATACCTGAGTAGAAGATGATAACTACGTGGGGAATCGGACTTGTCATATAAGTCCCGGGTGTGCCTATATGTGGGCCCATCCCGTGAAAAATGCCGCCTTGGGCTTTCCGCTGGGGAGATATATGAGCTGCGCGGGCTTGTTTCAGAAGCCTTGAATCGTACCTGTACAAGTTACCTAAAATTTTGCATCTAACACGTAGGTAAAAATATGACTCGCGCTGGGGAAAGTGATTTTTTGCTTCATTTTGAAATCGAAGTCCTGAAAGCAACTCATGTGCTAGGAGATAGGTTTTCAAAATTGAAAGGGGTAGAAAAGAAATTTGCATTTTAAATAATCTGAAATTTGACCTTGTCGAAAAGGATTTTCTCAAATGGCTAAGTTTTGCAAATTTTAAAGCGGGAATTTGAAGAGAGAGGCCTACCGACAGACTCGACTCTGGACGTGACAGGACGAGTTGACAGACACGACTTGGACTCTCAAAGGGGTTGGACTGTGACTCTGTAGGGAGGTGGGCCGTCTACTATTACAAGACTCTTAAGTTGCGCTATTCCGTAGCCTAGGCGAGTGGCATCGAACATCAAAATGGGATAAATATGCTAGAGGGGACTTGCGGTAGTCTGTAATGAGACTGTTGTAATCTAATGCTCTTCTGGATTTTTGATTTCAGGGTATATTCCCAAAGTGGGTATTGCTTCGAGTCCTGACAGATTCTCGTCTTCGACTGAGCCGAGTACTAGGACACACTATATAAAGGAGGCTAGATTTTGATAGTATTTTGGATTTTGTGAGTGGAAGGAGAACTTCTGTCTAATAGGGGCCCCTAGGACGACAAAGCTAGCTGCTGAGAACATGACAGTGTCGTGACCGGAATAATGGTGCTTTTTGAATGTGTGTCAATGTGGGTGGTTGCGCCTTTGTTGAAAGGCTGCCTACGTATTCACGTGTAGTGAAATCAAACCATGCCGTAGTTCAGTGAATGAAAGATATATTATGGTGCCTAGTCTAATAGGACTTTGTGTGTAACTAGCCATATTGGCGGTGTAGGCTAGGAGCATTCCCATTGATATCTTGATCAGAGGGCTAGAATAGTTAGAATGTTGATCCTGTGACTGTGAGCGTTCTCCGGGGTAGCCCCCAGAGGTGGTGTGAACTATTTGGGTATGTTCTATGCCGACCGCAGGTTGAGTTCCCGTGTTTGGGGCTGGTAACTGGTTTGGATGAGAAAAATTGGGATGGGATTTGATGAGTTTTGCTCTTGGGTCTTTGACGAGTTTTGATCTCGGGTCTTTGACGAGTTTTGATCCCGAGTCTTTGTATGGTGATTGTGAATTTTGTTATGTCGTGTTGTGTTGTGTTGTAGTTGTTGTGCAAGGGGGAAGTCGAGTAAAAATGGCTCGAACTCCGATCGGGATAGGTAATGCGGGATCTGGTTTCCATGTCTGGCCCTAATGGTTAGGGGTATCCTATGGAGCTTGAATCCTCGAAATTCTGGGCTGTCTCTAGCCTAGGTCTCGGGAAGGTCTTGAGGGTTGTAATGTGGGAAGGCTGAGTGTGGTGTTAGCTGACCAGCTTGATTGTCACTCCCCTATTGGATGGTATGGGTTTTGATAATTTTGAATTGACCGTTTCACTTGAGTTGACTGTTAAGTACGGTCATGGGTTTTTGAATATTTTTTAGTTAGTTGACTTCTTAGCCCCGGTCACGGGATTCTTCATTTGGGTTGACCATTTAACCTCGGTCATGGGTGGATCTTTTTTTGATGATGGCCTGCTTTTTTGTTTTGGCCTTTTGCTTTTTCCCTGGACTTTTTTTTTTGTTTTTTTTTTGTCCAGCTTTTTTTTGTTTTTTTTTTCTTGGACTTTTGATTTTTTTCGTCCGGTTTTTTTTGTTGGTCAAACTAACACCTGAGGTAGGGATTGGTTGATCTTGTTGGATGGATGTTTATTGTGGGAAATGGGCTTGCCTCCCGTCTTGAACCCAAACTAGGAGATTAACTAGATCTGTTATAGGATTTGATACCGCTCCTGCTAAGTGTAGTTTTGTGGCTTTCTATATCAGACATGGAACAGGTAAAAGGGAAAAACGGGCTCAGTTTCCTGCAGTCATTATAGATGTGCCTATAATAGTCACGTGCATGTGCTCACAATGTATGATAGTGTTTATCATGTTCTCGAAAACACATAAGGAAAGTATATAAGAGAAAGAATATTTGAAAGCTGATTTTATTGAATTTTGAAAAAGAGGACAGAATGCAAAAGACTCTGACTCTGATTTGGAAATGAAGATGTAGGGTATCCTAGACTCGGACTCAGACTTAGACTCGAATCAAATCCGGACTCGGATGCTCGGTTGGTTGTTTTTTTTGGTAAGGTCTTTGATTGGAGAGAACGACGGGTGCCACGACTCGCCTAAACTCGGCTTTGCGCAAGTGCATGAGAGGGAGTCAAACTAGACACGGCCCGGGGTGACGGGTCGACAAAGACTCTCGGACCGGGGTACTCGAATATTGACCTAGACGAGGTAACGACCGCGAATTAGACTTGAGCTGCAGAAGGGTGAGTCCGAAAATGGGGCGACCGTGTTTGACTCGGGTTAGACTCTCCTAAGACAAATGTGTAGGGTGCGATTCTCAGAGTGACTGTGATTAATCGCTCCGTCGGAGAATAGCCCCCAAGTGAGGCCAAGGACTCAGATAGGACTCAGATGGTATGACATCTAAGTGACTCGAAAGTGGGGTATGTGAGACGACACGTGTAGGACACGACCCTTAGAGCAACCGTGATTGATCGCCTTGCTGGAGGGTAGCCCCCGAGTGAGGAAAAGCCTGAAAAGGAAATGACTCGGAAAGGACACCTAGACGGGTGACTCGTGAGAAGTGGGTCTTCCTTTGGATTCGGCGGGTGGGCCGAGTCCTGTTCGAAGAAAGGTCCACGTGAGACATCCCCAGACTTTGGACTCGAATGTGTAGATGGGCCATCCTTTGTAGGAGTATGTTCTACGTAGGTGGGCCTTGCCTTAGTCTAATAAGGCGGACTGGGATTGGGAAGAAAATCGTGATGTAAGATCGACAGAGTCTCGCCGCTAAAGGCCTCGACGACTTATGACACGACCCGACACATGCTAAATACGGGAAGTCCTAAGAAGAGGAAGGTTTTGAAAAGGATTTTTTTTTAATCCGAAAAAAATTCGGTGGAGGGGGGCCTAATTTTTCAAAAATTAGAAAAAATGTATTGGACCTCAAATTTGAGAGTTCGAAAATATTTTCGAGTTTTGAAATGAGCAGAATACCGGCTAAAAATAGGCTATTTTGAGTAAAATCATAAGTCCTAAATTCGGTATACGTCCCGGGTTTTGAAATTGGATATTTTGAGAAAGATGCAATCTTTGAAAAAGGACGGTTTTTGAAAGCGACTTTAGAAACCAAATAGCACATAGTCACGCAAGCATAGTAACGACACCATGTATGTACTAAGTCTTGGTCGGTCTATAAAGGGTCTATACCAGTGCACATAGCCTAGACGTGCATCGGGACGAACTCTCTAAGTCGAGTTGAGCTTAGAACATGCCGCGAAACCCATACGAATCGACTATGGACAAATTTGACATATCCATATTGGAGTATATCACGGTATAGTGGGACGTCGGTTACCAGTACCGGCCCAGGAAAAGATAGGGTTATGAATGAACCGTAAAACTACAACGCGTATTGTACTAGTCAAACGATTTCTATTCGAGTCTCACCCTGAGGATGCCGATGGTAGTCACGCATCAGTTAATCCCCAGCGGAGTCGCCAAATTGTGGACATGACATAGGTCCACCCCGACGCAGCCATGCGCGGGTTTGAGGAGGCGAACGAATCTCCATATAAGATGGGTCAAATTGAAATTTAAATCGAAGTTGGAGTCGCCACCAAACTTTGTGGGAGTTCGGGCCCGTTCGAACCCACTCTATGTCGTAGTGGGCCATGTACAAAGTATGGCCCATTTCCGATGTCAGAGTTTATTGGGTTCGTCCCTTTGCATTTGATACCGATACCGACGTTATCGGATACAGTGTATTGAATGACTCTCGTGTGCCAATGGGTTCAGACATACGGAAACCATGGTTCTGAGTAAGGGGTGAGGGTACGTGTTGGGAAGTTCACAAAGAACACCCAACCCCGCCCGCACATTAGCGGCCTCTACTAAGATATCATTTGATTTTGAAATACGCGCGTTAGTAATACGATGATGAATTATATGCAAACATTGTTTTGCCTAAACATGCGAATAATTGAATGGGTTGCTAAGTCGATTTAATGCATCTAAAATTAACGTCAAAGTTGTTTTATCATGCGAGGTTTATTTTAGTACAATAAAACAAACAACGAAAAATAAATCAATAATAGGAATAAACGCGTTAGTAACGGTAAATAACGGTAATAACGGCTTATAACTAATATAGAATGATGAGACGAAATATGATGCATGGTTTTTAAAAAGTAGTATGACACGTGATTGATTTGACACGTGTTGACCGAAGTCATTAAAAATATCTTATCGGGACTTAAAGAATATTAAAAGACTTCCGGTTTTGAAAATCGTTGATTTATTAGGTCGCGTAGAAATATAATATGATTTATACTAGACCTGAATCTCTCGATACTCGTCATATTCTATGCTCGATTATGAGATCGATATCGAATATCTACAGTATGTCTAAAAAAAGAAGATTTTGTAAGTCGTTTTAAATCAGACTAAAACGATATGAATAATCTCCGCGTTTATAGTGTCATAATTAATTCTATTGAATTAGGTGACAACTATTTTAGCATCAACGAAAATCGTATTAGTTGGATTTGTTGACTAGTTCTTTTAGATGCAACATCCAATTATTGAATTGGTATCGAATTTAAAGAACGACTCTTTGCAACTATTTGAATTAAAAAAAAACTTGACTGGATTCCCTCGGCATCCCGACATCGTAATAAATCCTTGCGGATTGTGTGATGTCGGATCCGCGTCAAAGGGTTTCGACCTTAATAAAAAAAAGAATGTTTGTTTCGAAAATAGTATTTGAAATCGATGAAATATGCGATTAATGATGATGCAAACAAAAATAAGAAAACTATTGTTTACGTTGACTTACTTCAACAATCAAGCGCTAGGAGTGTCGGGATAAGCGACCGGCAACGTCGGGTGAAACACCCTTGTATATTCGGATTTCCTTATCCCATCATCATTCGCACTCGACACGAATCCATAAGTATTTTAATGTTTTTATACTAGTAATTATTATCGATATTATAGACGCGACGATAAAAATAAAAAAACGAAAAAAGACGACAATGACGACGACGCGCGGACGACACGAGGAAAGAAAGGAGAAGAGAAAAGGACGGGAATTTGCACCCTCAGCCTACATGTTTCTTAGTCTCGGATAGATCTCGTTAGTTGTGGCTTTAGCATGGGAGAATCGAGGATGATGTAAGTTAAGTTATGGTGGTTTAGGGTTTTGTAAGTTGCTAGGGTTCTAAGGTTGAAGATGAGTAGTAATTAGGGTTGTAAAGGATGTATTGTGTGTGTAAAATTAGGGTTGTAAAAAAGTTGTTCAACTGTGTTGCAAAGGGGTGTTTATATAGGCAATTGCTCCTCCTCCTTGTCTAGGGTTACTCGATCAAGTGCCCTGATGGACTTGATCGAGTGGCCCACGAAAGAGGACCGCGGGTTTGCTCTCAGAAACGGCTTTGACCGGGTTTTGACCCGGTCGCTAAAAGACGGTTTTATTTCCGGTGTCGGTTTTGACCCAAATTAGTCTTATTTGATTGGAAATGACCCACTGGGCTTGAATTTGAGGTCAGTTTTGTGAGATTTGTACTCCGTAAAAAGCCCAAGCCAGAAACTAATGGTTTCGAGCCCACATCCGAGCGCGTAGAAACACGTTTGCGTCCGATCATCATCGGGTGTTTTTTGGAGAACTGCCATAGACACCTAGCAGCCAAATGTGGGTGTCTACAGTTAGGGTTATGCAAAAGTGGATCCGAGTGAAGAAGCAGGCACAAAACGTCAACCAGAATGCTAAGTCTAATGATATCATATTTGGCAGCTTATTTTTGTCGATAGCTCGGTAAGAATATCATTCAAATAAGCAATGCAATTTTTACTTGATATTTGCACATCGTTTTTGATTTCGATTTTTTTGATGTTCAGGGAGCAACTATTCAAGGGACAGTCAGACAAAAATTGGTGAAGTTCTACAATTCGGGTTTCATAGAGGGTGAAATCTATACAATTTCTAAATATTCAACTTCATCAAATGTTGCAGAAGAAAAAGCAACCTCTCACAAGTGTCGTATTTGGTACGAATATAGCACGAAAGTGATGAAGATGCATCCTGACCCGAGCATTCCTTTGTTGACGCTAATGTATATTTTGGTAAGTACATGTATGACAGATCCAACAATAATAAAAGATAACATCCGCATGGCCAAAAATTTACAGTTCTTTTTGTAACTTACAGATGTGATAGGGAAGTTCGTTGAGTATCAAGCAATTCAGAAATCTGCAAAAGGCTTTCACTGGACAACTATTACACTCGAAAATGCTCAGTAAGAACTCTACTTTCATCTACTAATGATCTGCAACCATATGTTAGAATATATTTCTTAGTCTGTTCTACACATTCATACAGGAAAGAGCAGCTATCGTGTTCCATATTGGGTGAATTTATATCAGACATTGTACGCATTGTTAACAACTACATTGACAAGGCTAGACCGGTGTTAGTGTTGCGACACGTCAAGAGAAATGAATGGAGAGGTATGTGTAACCCTTTTTTTAGCATCACATTGACACTGTTTTTCTTCTACACTAACAGGAACTACTGATATCTCATTTACAAAGACAAAATCAGCATTGTGACAAGGGATGCAACATTGATTATTGTTAATCCAGAAATGGAAGAGGTAGAGCGTTTCAATAGCATGTAAGTTCAGTATGACTGATTCCACGTGAAATAACATAGTACCCTAACTCCAAAATTAATGACACTGCAATGATGCTTTATTAGGTACACTCCTAGCAAGAGCCCTGATCGGTGGAAGTTACGCTACCCACCGACCCTAACTCCGGAATTAGCCAGTATATTTAACAGAAGTAAATGTCTTTCTTTGAAAGAGATTAAGAGCAGCAAGAAGGTACAATTACCTATTTCAGCACTGAAACATATTACCGTAGATTCATTGCCCTTTGATATCATTATCATTTCTATCTTCATTACTGTCCACCACTGTAAACAACAAACTAATTTCACTACCATTAAATCGTTCAATTAAAAGGCCGGAGTCTTTGTAACCTTAACAATATTTTACGAAATGGACACGTCGAAGGAGTGGTGCTACAATTCATGTGAAGAATGCAGATCCAAGATAATGGCAAGTGACAACAATATGTGGTACTGCAAGAAAGAAATGTGCAAACAATACAACGCTGCTAAGCGAGAGCCAAAAATCAGGTCACCACTAATCATTCATCATTCCTCCCCAGTTCAAACGAATATAGTACACTAACAGTATGGTTTACTGTGTACAAATTCCAGGCAAAGTTTTTGATTATGGATGACGCATGCGAGTTTGCTGAAATCATAATATGGGATGAAGATATGAGAAAGCTACTGTCAAAGTCAGCAGCAGAAATTTTGGAAGAGCAGGAGGTAATTGCTTTTTTATTTTTTCACTTTATGTGTTTAGTTGGACTATTATTTGAAATCATAAGAATTGTTGGACATGACTAATGTTGCACTATTATTTGTAGGATGCTAGGCCAGGAGGTCCCCCACCACCACATTTCAGAGCCCTCATAGACAAGGAGTATCTTTTCAAACTACGGGTAACACAAGCGTTTAACATTAAAAAAACTCACAATGCTACACCATCACAGGTCTGTCGGACAATGAGGCCGAGATCAAGGAATGGAAAGATGTTATGAAGTTAAGTGAGGTATGAACTATTTATGATTCAATTGATTGTTACTGGCAACATGGTTTATAAGCGCCTAATTGGACTAGCTCTAATCGGCAACGCCCTAGGTTTCATCAAATTCTACGGTTGTTAAAGACATGCAAAAAAGCACGGTCACCATTGACCCGGGTTCAGGAACGAGTCAGGTTCACTTGCCACTCGAGGTATGGAATACCAATTTCCTGCTCCCCACCAGTCACTAATATTTTCATATAGTCTACTACCTAACTACCTACGAACTACATTATGTAGGATGCTAAAGAGACAGCAGCAAGTAGTGTTCAGTAGAGTACTAACAACATGGAGGTACGAGTTTAGAAAATCAATTCACCCTATCTCTCATCTACTGCCAAATTGATATGCCTTTACATTGTGTAATCACATTCTCTACTCAGGTAGATATTCTGTGTATGTAATCAGTAGGAACCCTTAGCATTAAGACAACCATGATTTGCACTTCCAATTAATTTCTATTGGGTAACAACTGACGCATTCTATAATGCTACTAAAACCAGGTACTTCCAAGTGATAGTTCGATGGCTGAGGAGTCACCGGAGACCATCAACCCAGCATCAAGGTTAAGGGAGCGTTCTCATGGGAACTAAGTATTACCTAAAGACATCTACTACTTCATGCTCAGATTATCTCCTCATATAACATACTCCCTCCGAGTTCCTATGATTTCCCCGTTTCTTTTTGGGTGGAAAATAAGGAAGGAAAAATGAGTGGTTAAAAAAAGAAGAAGGAGGAGAGATAAATGGGTGGGTGAATGTGAACCACACATTTATGGCCTAAAATGGAAAGTGGGTAAAAGATTGAACTCAGCTCAAAAAGGAAAAGGGGGCAATGTTAGAAACTCGGAGGGAGTACTATTTTATGTTTTGGTTTGCTTGGAGGATTATATTTTATTTTTGTACGGTTCAATTTGGCTTTTAATTGGGATGCTTTTAACAGAAACTAGGTGTTTCCCTTTTTACGATCATGCGACCAGACTTTCTCTCAGGCAGCTGTTCTCACTACAATCTGAGAGCTGCCTATTCTATCTTCAGATTATTTGCTTATTTTATCTGTTCAGGGATTTTAGACACTTATTCACTGGGTTTCTTTTAGCATAAAGTGTTTTATTTTACTGTTGTGTTCACTTCAAATTCTACATGGAAAGTTTTCGTTTATTATTTGGTGTGTTATTTGTTGTTGACACACAAACAACTAATCTCTCAAGCAAATATTTCAACATCACGTCTGAATTCCTGCACAATAACTCCACTATAGTTCACTGACAGAGGTGCCGCTTCAATTAGATTGAGAAATGACTGCAGTCTACCCATTTACTTTAGGCATATATTACTCATTCACTAAGATTTAGTGATAGAGTAAATATTCTGACCAGATGGACAGACTTTTGTTCACTTCTCATATACCTAAGAGCGTCTTCCTCTTAGTCAGGAACATTAGAAGAGAAATATGCCACATTCATGACGTCACAGTTGATTTAACTATTACTGCACATCATAGAGACCTAATGGCAATCGGCTCATCTCTCAAGCAATTGTTTTGAACGTGACATCTGAATGCTCGCTCAGAAGCTCCACTACAGTTTACTGACAGAGGTGTCGCTTCAATTAGACCGAGAAGGTATTGTAGTCTACCCATTCACTCTAGGAGCATATTACTCATTCACTCGGATTTAGTGACAGAGTTAACACTTCAACCAGAAGGATAGACTATTGTTTTCTTCTCATATCCAAGAGCATCTTCCTCTTAAACAGCAACTTTTGTGGAGAAATGGGCCGCACTCATAACGTCACAATTTTTTTACAATTACTGCTCATCATTGAGATTTCACATCACCGTTGCGCTCCATCATTTTCACTGCGTTTCAGTTGTCAAGCTGTGTATATTTAGGCTGCCCTATTAGTGAGTCGAGACGCAGTAGGTGTACAACTAATTGGCAACTAAAAAAGAACAGGAGAGAAGCTACTACTATTAATAACCCAAGACAGTAAGCAACCAGTGCTGTGAGGTATTCCCACCAGCTACTTGGCTGGGTTTGATCTATGATCATGGTTCTCTCTGTCAAACTCGCGCATAATCTGATATGCATTTTCATATCATTATCCCAAACAACCAGCAGAGTCAAACCTGCATATCCAAATTTAACCATGAGTATGAGTTATATAAGCAGAGGTTACGTATTCTATGGTCTATATATGAGGTATTGAACCACTCCAAAGTGTTCGGAATAAAGTGTATGAAAATGTCAACTTAGAGGAAACACATAATGAACAATGAACCACCACTAAATGAATCTGTGGTGTTAATCTGTGTTGTTAGGTAATGAGATGGTATTTTGATGGGGAATCAGATATTAGGTAATGTCCTACGATTTACTAGGGACTTCTATAGGCATGTTTCATGTAGCAAGTAAAACACCACTCTACCCACTTCTTCATTCTCACCTCTTCATAATAACTTCCCACTACTGTTTACTATTTATATACACCAACACTGTTTGCTAACACCATCAAACTGCACTGAATTTCTATATTGCTTCCAAATTCTACAATTGATTTTTTAATGGAGCAAAATCAGATTCTCAACAGTATCTCCAAAAACAAGCACATAGAGGGATGTATTTTAATAGTTTGGCATGGCAAGACACCACTTTTCCGCCTACAGGTGCAAGAGACACTTTCTCATGTTATTGGTCAACGAAACGGTACTTCTTTGGCTTTTGTTATACTATACACCAATGCACCCCACAAATCAATTTCTTACTACTTACTTTTCAGTTTCTGACTTCCCTTGGTTTATATAGGGATTGTTATCCAATGTTCGATCCCATGTCCATTTATTGCAAAGTTTGAAGGTTTGTTAATGGAGGGCATCACATGTAAGATAAACCAATTTGATTGTGGGTTGAACAAGGGGTGGGATGTTGCAACACCTCACCCAATTAGAATAGTGTTCACTTCAGCAACTGTTGTCAACCGTCAACTGTTAGTGCCGATACCGTTATATGGTTTCAACTTCGTACCAATTGTTGAATACCACAATTGATTAATGGAGATAGGACTCTTATAGGTGAATTTTTCAATTTATTACAAAATTTTCATATTTTGCAACAATTGGTTCTCTTCTAATTGATTCTTTATTCTGCTCAGATTTAATTGCCGAGGTGGACGAGTACAAGGTTCTCTATCCGGACACTGTGTTGCAATGCATACGCTTGCAATTGGTGGACAACAAGTATGTGTTGATTTTTGTGAGTTCATTTGATTTTGTCAAAATATATGCTGACTTTTTTTTTTTGAGTAAAACTTTATAGTGGCCACAAGATTACGGTGCACATATGAGAAGATATTGGCTGTCACCTTTGAGCACTTTCTACAACTGAGACTTATATTTCAGAAAAACCGTTAGTTGTTTTTCAATGTGTAAAGGTTAAGTGCCAAGGTAAGAAAAGCTAGGGTTCACTTAATGTCATAAATGTTAATTTTTTACAGAACTTTTAATGTTTGGATTTATGTATATTTGCAGATTTTGTAAGGCTTGAGTCCACGAAAGCAACTAAATTGTATATACAACCAATGATTTCTGAAGTTGCAGACGACCGGCGTTCCCAAGGATTAAGGAAAGTGATTCATGCAAAATGGGATTAACGAATACATGCAACTGCACAATAGAGATTTCGTAGAGTGTTCACTTATGTTTTAAATTTCTTTTAATTCTATTTTAGTTCATCTTTCTCTTTTTTCCGGGCTACTGTTGTTTTTCATTTCAGTCATTTGTACTCTTTGTTTCATTACTTAATGTTATGTCTACGATTACCAGAATTTAAATATGTTGAAGTTGCTGAACATTTAATGTTTGACCCAATTATTTAAATTTTATTATTAGTATCGGAACACAATTATAACATATTCATATGAATATCTTATTTTACGTTGCGTATTCCAATTGTATGTTACTTTATCTAAATAGTTTCAAGTTGTTGTACATTTCTTTATTTATTTTTTGGTAAATGGTAAGTATATATATATATGCCGTGTAACAATTACAAAAGAATATGACTACATCAATTTATGTAGCCATTTAGCGTCCTTCGCACTTAATGGGTATTTTATTTTACACATGATTCTATTTCTAACATCCTTTCTAATCAAATTGGCCACATATTGTGGCTGTAGAACCATTCCTTCAATTCTGCTTAAGTTGCGCTGTCGCCATACATGATAAATCGCAGCATTAACGAGAAGACGAAGAATATTGCATTGTAGCTTCGTTCCCCGAACCCTGCACGCCGAACTCAAGCCCTCATCACCCGGCAATTTCTTCTTAACCCAGTCACTCAACAAACTCACAACCCGAGAACTCCAAGAACATCCAAAAAATAGATGCTCTAAAGTCTCCTCCTGTGCTTCACACAAATAGCACCTATCCGAATCAGCAACCCCGATCCTTAATAATTTCTTCCTAGTGTTCAGAGCTCCCCTAAACACAAGCCAAGCAATGAAGCTATGCTTAGGGACACTCCACGCACTCCAAACCAATCGTGCCCACGGAACACATGGCTTACACACACGCATTTCCTCGTAAGCCTTCGCAATCGAGTAGAACTTGCTCGTGCCATGCCACATTCCATTCACAAACATGTGCTTAATTTTCTCCTTCACATGACAAATTTTCCTCCAAGCCCAAGTGACATCAGTATTGGGTTGATACTCATCCCAGGTCTTCCCTTTCAGATAAATACTACTTACCCATCGAACCCACAGTCTATCAGGCTGATCAAAAATCCAAGAGGCCAATTTCGCGACAGCAGCCTCGTTCCACACCGAAATATCTCTCAGCCCCAAACCACCTTCCTCCTTAGGAAAACAAATTCTCTCCCAACTTACTAAGGCCCTATTAGTTCCTTCCACACCGCCATCCCAAAGGAAATTGCGGCATAACGAATTAATTCGGGCCAAAATATATTTTGGGATAATAAACACCATCGCCCAATAGTTATGCAGCTGAGTTAAAACAGCCTGCACTAACGTCAGCCTACCCGCATAAGACAGCTTACGGGCTCCTATACTCGAGATCCTCGATATAATTCGAGCAAGCAGCTTTTCACAATCAATCTTACCTAAATGAGTACATTGGATTGGCAACCCAAGGTAGTGAAAAGGCAACGTACCTTCCACACATCCTGAAAATTGCAGTATAGCCGCCTTCCTATCTTCATCAACTCCTGCAAAGTAGGCATGCGACTTACCAACACTTATGCATAATCCCGAGGCTCTGCTAAAAGTGGCAAAAGTTCTCCACAAAAATTCCATGGAATCCGAATCACCCTTGCAAAACAAGAGCAAATCATCGGCGAACATCAAGTGAGTGAGCTTCATCGGGCCACATTTCGGGTGATATTTAAAACTCCTATCAATCTTGCCATGGATTAGTAGACGAGAAAAATATTCCATGCATATTGTGAACAACAACGGGGACATGGGATCGCCTTGCCTCAGCCCTCTTTTGCCCCGGAAAAAACCAAAGTTATCCCCATTAGCACAAAGAGTATAAGAGACCGTCGTAACACATTCCATTACAAGGCCACGGAAATGATCTGGAAAATCCAGGGCCCTCAACATATGATCCACAAAACACCACTCAACACTATCATATGCCTTGTGAATATCAACTTTAAACAGGCACCGAGGCGAGATATGCCTCCTTTGATACATATGAACCAAGTCTTGACAAATAAGAATATTCTCCACAATGCTTCGTCCCTCAATAAAACCCCCTTGAGTAGGCGATATTAAATGAGGAAGCACTCTAGCCAGACGGGAGCAAATAATTTTAGCAATGCATTTGTACAAGACATTACAGCATGCAATAGGTCTAAATTCCTTCACAGACTGGGGTCTATTCACTTTAGGAATCAAGGTGATATTAGCACAGTTCAGCTGTTTCAGAAGTTTACCTGATAAGAAAAAATCTTTGACAGCTTTCACCACGTCGTCACCAATAATGTCCCAAGCATCAATAAAGAATTGACTAGAAAAACCATCCGGCCCCGGAGCTTTGTCCCGAGGAATGCTGAACACGGCTCGTTTGATCTCCTCCGTAGACACTGGCGCACTCAGCCACAGCTTATGTTCATCGGAACAGGTATGTCCCATACGGACAATAGAACTATTAATCGGCTCGACGTTTCTCGAATCACCTAGGAGTGTTAGGTAATACCGAATAAATGCATTCTCAATCCCCTCCTTCGTCTCATGGATATGACCCTCTGCATCACTAATTTTCGATATTGCATTATGAGCACGCCTTGCCCTCAATAAGCCATGGAAGTATGCGGAGTTCACATCCCCCTCCTTGACCCATTTTTGTTTCGCTTTTTGTCCCCAAAAGTCCGCCCTAGCAGCTTGGAGTTCCCGAACCTTCTCGTTCATGACCGACTCCTCCTTCATTAACGATTCGCTCCTGTCAGTCCGTAATCTAGTCTGAAGGTCTGCAAGTCTGACTTCGGCCTGCGAGAATCTATTCTCTATATCAGAAAAACATGTCGCATTCAATTCCTTCAATGGTTTTTTAAGTCTCCGCAATTTTGTCACCAGTTTGTACATTTCTGTCCCTGTGACCATCACGTTCCAGCCTGTCGAGACACAATTATTGAACTCCGGAGACCTACCCCACATATTCATATATTTGAAGCTCCGATTTTTCCTCGCCGGAGGGTTACCTAGCTGTACAATACAAGGACAATGATCAAAGGTCCCCTCAGGCAAGAAATTAGCAAACCCGTCCGGAAACAGGCTCACCATATCATCATTCACTAAGCAGCGATCAATTCTGCTATAAACTCTAGTTTCAACCTCCTTATGTTTGTTGTTCCAAGTGAACCATGAAACACTCGCCTTGAGGTCACTGACCTCACACTTCGCAATGCACTCCCGAAATTGACCCATTTCCTCCTCCGAGGACAATCCACCAAGCCTTTCGCGCGCATCAATAACACAGTTAAAATCTCCCAGTATGATCCAAGGACCCCTAGAAGCATAGGTTTCTAATCTACGCCAAAGATCACATCTAGCCGACCCAGAGTTAAAAGCATACACCACAGTAAGGAAATACTCCAACCCCGAGTTTGTAGTCACTTTAACATGGATACTCTGGTCACTGTAGTCCAGAATAGACAAGTTCACCCTATCGTGTTTCCAAAGAAGCCAAACCCGACCTCCATCAGAACAATGATTATTTGTCGTAATGCTCCATTCATAAAAAATATTCTTATGAACTTTTGCATACGCCTTATTCTTAATTTTAGTTTCAACTAAACCAAATACATCAACATGTTGCTTCCTAAGAAAATCGCAAATTGTCCGCTGCTTATTTATATTACACATGCCGCGAACATTCCAAAATCCTAAATTATGCACCTCCATGGATCACCATCTCCAAACCAACCCCATCATTTCCCTCACCCGACTCATTTCTAGGAGTTCCCATCACTACGTCAATGAAGGAGACTCCGTTTTTCACTATAGCATTATTCCTCGCACCCACAGGACTGGTCCTGTTCTGATTCTGCGCAGCAGAATGCTGCTGAACCATTAACCGACCAGCAGTCTTCAGTCCTGCAGTCTGACCAGCAGAATGTGCAGCGGTCTGTCCTTCAGTCCAGCATTCTGGTTTGTCGGCTGTTTGACAGACTCACGTCTTCCCTCATTCTTTTTTTTTATTGCTTCTTGCCTAGCCTTTCTCAGTTCATCTCGTCTACATTCTGTAACCTCATGGCCATACCCCCTACACTTGGTACACCAAGTCGGTTTCCATTCATATTTAACAAATACTTCAACCACATTCTCCCGTTCATCCATAAACTTAATCGAGTTCTTAAATTTTTGTCCCACCCTAGCCATGACTAACACTCTAGCATACCCTAATCGAGTACGTTCCTCCGTAGCACTGTCAGACTTAATAAAGGTTCCGACAAGGCTAGCAATCCGGGGTAAACACCTTCCCCAGAATTTCAATGGTAATTCTTGTAACTGAACCCATATAGGTACTTCAGTAACATCTTCCTTATTCAACTTAGCATCTGGGGTCCATTCCTTCACTATCAAGGGTTTGTTATCAAACATGTAACAACCATGATCAAGAATTGTTACCTTAGTTTCCTTATTCTTGAAGCGGACAACGAATATTCCATTGGGCATGAACGATATCTTGTCAATTCCATGGTCTCGCCAAATCCTCTTCACAAACCCTTCGATTACGTCCCACGGAGGGTTTGCATCCATAATGAAACAATACACTGCATTACTCCAGTATTCTATTTCATCATCCAAGTCTTCGTCTGAAAATCGCAAAATATCCTCATCCTCGTCCATGTCAACAATTTTTTTGCCGTCCCTCTGTTTCCACCCACCATCATTCAACGTTCCATCGTCTGTCGATTCCGGCACGAATTCAACCTCATCGTCGATCTCAGCGTCTGAACCATAATTCAAACCCGGTATCTCAGCCAAATTGCCGTTCGAGGAATTCGAAGCACTCCCGGCAGGCTGGGATTGACTTCCGTCCAGGTTCGAATTCCTTACGAGTTTCTTCAAAGTCTCTTCCTTTGCCTTACGTGTTATCGGTTTCATTGTCCTAGGGCCCTTCGGAACAGGGTGAGTCTTCTTTCTCATGAAGACAGCACAGCAAACGCGTGGGCCAGCCAAGTCCAGTTCAGGGCTGTCCACGCCGGAACAAGATCACCGGAAATCCCTAATTAGTCGCCGTGAATCGCCAGAGCAGCCAAGGGGTTAATTCGGTTTCGGCCGTTTTGTTTACATTTCTTTATTGATTCAATTACTTTTCGTTATTAGTATCAGAATACAATTATCAGATATTCATATGGATATCTTATTTTACGTTGCGTATTCCAATGGTATGTTACGTTATTTATTGTAGAACATAAGCTAATCAATTTACAGCCAGTTAGAACACAGTCATTTTTAGAACACTGTGAAGGGACGATAATGGTATTGTTTAAGCTAATGGTAACCTTGAACCTAATGTTTTTTTTTTATATTACAGTTCAGTTGCATAACATAACTGAATCAATATAAAGCCAAAAATCAACAGTAAGAACAAAATTACGGTGATGATTATCTCACATCGAAACAATTAAAATAAGATACGGTGATGATTCTATATTATAAATAAGGATACACATTTTAGTTAAATTATCCCACATCGACAAATTATAATAAGACGATAGATTTCTATATTATAAATAATGGAGTACTCCGTAGTAATCATGTGCTCTTAGATATTAACCAAAAATCTTTTGAGTCTTAAAATATATATTAAGACTATAAACTTAAGTAAAACTATCCACATTCGAAAAATTATAAAGTTTCATCAAACACAAATCTTTCGAGTCTTAAAAAAGTTGTTAAGACTATACACTTAAATAAAAAAATTATAATAAGGAAATGGAATTCTATATTATAAATAAAACTAATAAAAAAAATTCCATAGACATCAACCAACTTAAGCAATTTTCCCACATCGAAAAATTATGATGAAGTTATGATCGAATTTCTACTAAATAAAAGTAATCATTGTTTTTAAATATCAACCAACAAAAAACTTTTATTTTTAAAAACTATGATGGAATTCTATATCATTTTTTTTTAAAATTGTGATGAGGTCATGAATTTGTAGTCTTTTTTTATTTGCTTTTAAAAAACTTTTGAGTTTAAAAAATTTTTGAGTTAAAAAAGGTCTTAATAAGACTACAAACTTAAAATTATCCCACATCAAAACAATTCAAATAAGTTACGGTGATGATTCTATATTATAAATAAGACTACAAATTTTAGTTAAATTATCCCACATCGACAAATTATAATGTGATGGAATTCTATATTATAAATATTATTTATTCATAGATATCAATCAAAATCTTTTGAGTCTTAAAAAAACTCTTAAAACTATAAACTTAAGTAATTATCCCACATCGAAAAATTATACTCCTTCTCTTTTGAGTCTTAAAGCTATAAACTTTTATTTATATAATAGAATTCTATCGTATTATCATACTCTCTTCGTTCACTATTTTTTTTCTCCATTACCTTAATATTTGTGAGAGATATTTTAATGAAATGAGGCAAAAAATAGTGACCGAAGAGAGTATGATAATACGATGGAATTCTATTATATAAATAAAAGTAACCATTTCCCCAAATTATGATGAGGTGATGTAAATCTATATTATAAATAAGGCTAATCATTCGTCCTTAGATATAAACAAATTTTTTTTTTGTCTTAAAAAAAGTTATTAATAAGACTACAAATATAGTTAAATTAGATTATCACATATCGAAAAATTATAATGAGGTGATAGAATTCTATGTAATCTTTCGTTCTTAGATATTAACCAACAATCTTTTGAGACTAAAAAGAAGTTCCTAAGACTAAGACTATATAGTTAAAGTATATTTATCCCACATCAAAAAATTAAGATGGGTTGATGAAATTCTATATATTATAAATAAGTGTAATCATTCGTCTATAAATAAAAGTTCTTATTTAGACTATATCTAAACTTAAATAAATTTAATTAAAATTATCCCAAATCGAAAAATATTGTGCACTTGTAACAAACAGTAGGAATAGAGCACGAAAAAAAGGCTTCTCTCTCTAAAACCTCCTCCTTCTCTCTTAAGTTAACTAAAAAAAACCCTATTTCCACCACTACTGCCGCCACTAACCATCCTTCCTCCTACCTTGCAACCTTTGCCGGGGATGGGGCTTATTTAGCTCCATCTTTGGCCCTTCGATCTTAATTTGCATGAGCCTTTTGTCTATCCGATCCGTTGTCGTTGTTCGCCTTTTTATCGGTCTCGTCTTCTTTTTTTCATTCTGTGTTTGTTGTGGATCGGGCCTTTGATCATCCGTGAGAGATGGGTTTGGTGATCGTCGATGTCGTCCGGCCTACCCCATTCGTTCTTTGGCCTACTGGTTTCGTCTTCTTCGTGAGTTCTGTTCGTGCTTTTTTGTGTTTTTTCGGGTCGGTTTTCTTGTCGGTGTAGCCTGATCGTCCATGCATTCAGACATTCCGTGTCCTGATCGGATGCTAGAGTGTGTTCCCCCCTCCCCTCGCCCATACTCGAGTATGTCGATTTGGTATGTGTGTCTCTTTGTTTTGTTCGATCCTTTGTTGTCTGGCTTGCTCCTAGCTAGGTGTTCCCCCCTCCCCCACCTTAGCCTTTTGTTGGTCTGACTTGGTTCGTCGTTTGTGTGGTCCTTTGTTGTTGAGGCCATAGACCTCTGTGTCCCGTAGGTTCTTTGTTTTGCTGGGTTTTGTTGGTTGATTTTTTGACGGTCTTCATTGTTGTTTCCCGTGGTTTGATTTTGGCCTAGTCTTCTCGTTTCTGGCTTTTCTTGCTTTTGTCTCCTCGGTTTGAGGAGGTTGTTGCATTTTGGTGTGTGCTGATTTCTTGGTTCTCAATGCTTGTGGGTTTTCGGTGTCAATTGTTCATGCTGTGGAGTTCTTAGCTGCGTTACGATCGAAGTGTGGTTGTTTTTGAAGTAGATTGGATCATGGTGTTGTGTGGTTTGGTTATAGTGGTGGGTCTCCTTCTTAGTCAATGACGTCTTTTACTTATATAATGCTACTTTCTTTTTCCGTAATAATCTTCTCCTTGCGGAGAATATGTTGTTCGTCTCTAGGTCAGGTTTATGTTGGTCACATTTTGGAGCTCTACTCCTTGGTGTCTACTGCTACAAGTTTGGGTGAGGGGTGGTCTTCATTTCCTCTCGGTTGGATTCTCCCTTTGGATAAGTGGTCTTTTGTTCGGCTAGTTTGATTACCAAGATGCAGGAGTTTTATCTCCATCTGGGACTTGTCTTTTGGCATGTTTTTCCCCGTTTTCTTTCTACGTCCTTGTGGCGTAAGTGCAGCTTGTTATTGTTTCTTACCCGTTCAAAGGAGTATGCAGTCTACTGGAATGATCAGCCAAGAAGACGTGAAGTGTGCTGAAGCCCGTGCCCATACTTCTGCTCTCTACCAACCCGTTGATCTTGAGCGTTACGATTTTAGTTCTTTTAGTTCGTTATATATGTTTTATTATGTCGTCTATCGATCCCTAGACAATAGAGCTAATACCTTAATGGTTAATGCTCTAAATTTATAATAGGGTGGTTTTGTAACGTTGGCAAAAAAAAAATATTGTGTACTTGTATCCATGCCAAAAAAAATCACCATATTTCTTGCTCCCTTTTATTTCTGTATTCTACTAAACTTTATCAAGAACGACAAATAAAGGTGGATCAAGTCTGTAATTTAAGCGCACAATGATAAAAAGTGGCTTCCCAAAAGATTATCGATAAAACAAATTAAATGTTACCTTAATTTGAAAAGGTGTGATGCACAGTCGCATGCCGAGAGCAAGAGGCGCTAGGCACCAAAATCTGCCTACACCATGGTGATAGAGAGCCTAACTAAAATACTCGTTTGAACTAACAAAGCAATAAATCTACCAAAATTGTGAAGAGAACAAACAAAATTACCTGAAAATGCTAGTTACGAAGGCGTAATCATCAAAATCGTCGGATATTAATATATAAAGCATTGCAAAACCTAGAATCAGTTTACGTTGTGCGTCATTTTGGAGATATAACTGAAAACTGCTCTTGCTCCTCTAGAAAGGCTCCTATACCGTGATCCAAAGAATGCCCTGTGACAACGTACATACAGGCTATGGCGTGTTGGCTCGAAAATTGAAGTGTGTATGCTTTATAGAAGATGGATACTCAAGGTTATATATAATGATATGAACACAGTGGATGAGAGAGTAAAGTAAGCTTAATCAGTACAGACGAATCCATCATTTCATTCATTTGTCACTCGTCATACCCACACCCTCTTGCTTTCACCATGGATAACAGTCACACCCTTTTTAATAATTACACAAAACACATCCACTACTTCGAACTTCAAATACCTTAATTAATGATTCCTCTACGGAATGAGATGGGGTGCTACTGCCTTTGCCCATCGTTTTTGTTGTGGACGGAATATCGATGATCGGAATAGTAGAAAACAAACAATAGATTATTATTGGGGTCATATCGATACATTTTGTTATTCTAAATAATCGAAAACATTGACATAACAAAGTCAAGTTAAAATTTTAATGTTTATGGTTTCAAACTTTCAATTGTGTTAAATGGTTCTAATATTTCTTGTTCTATTAATATACTACTCCCTCCATTCATATCCACTTGTCACATATTCCTCTTTAGTCCATTCTAATCCACTTGTCACATTTCTTTTTTGGTCAATCATTATGACACTTTTACCCTTACTTTATTCCTTTTTATCCTTCTTATGGCCCACCTTATATCCTTCTTATTGTATTTTAATAATTTTATATTCATCTCCTAAAAACTTGTGTAAAAAACATACTCCCTCCGTCCGAATGAATTGTTTGCCTATTCCATATTGGGGCGTTTCAATGAATTGTTTGTCTTTCTATTTTAGGAATGCTTTTTATATGTAATTTGACTAATCTCATGAGTTTTGCTCCACATGGCACTCCCTCATTGGCTCCCTTACCCTTGGTGCCAAAATCAAAGGCAAACAATTCATTGGAACGGAGGGAGTATGTGATAAGTGGATATGAATGGAGGGAGTATTATTTAAGAAAACTATCTCATCCTTGTATTAAAATCAATGTGAAAGTAATACAGTTGTCCATTAGTATTGGAAATTTACAATGAACAATTATTTTTAGATGGCACATATAATTCTATTCTTTAATGATTCTTGACTTGAGTACAAAACATACTCCTATCTTTTATTCCGTACAAAATCACAACTACAACCAAAAAATCGTAAATTAATTAATACGCACGATATAGTATACGTATAAAATATCAATCGGGATGAATAGTAGCTAAATTAGCAAGAAACTCTGTTTATTCATAGAATTGGGATAACGATATATACTTTGGGATGAATATTAGCAAACTCGAGAATCCGAGAGTGAAAAGTCCCCAAATGAGAAAAACCTCACTGAGTGGGGCAACCTTATAGGTTTCAACAACATCGGCCTCCAATGAAATGAGGAGATCCTCCTTCATAGTTTCTTCATCTTGGACACGGATTTTCTTGGCGATAATCCGTTCCTGCACAGTTTGCTTCAGTTGTGCCTAATGCTGCCATGTAAACATCCTGCATTCATTCATTAAAAAACTATATATATATATATATATATATATATATATATATATATCAATTTGATGCATCCACTGCTGACATGGCAGCGTGGATGCATCCCAATGCTGACATGGCGGCCATACATTCATCTACTCTAAAATCATCTCATCCCATATTATATTTAGTAAGAAAATGCTAATAATCATCCTACTATTATATATATAGATAGATTTATCATCTCATACAAGTATTTGTACGAATAATCTGTATTTGTATTACTCATATAAAATTTATGGTAAATTATTATTAATTTAACCTCCTATTTAACATCTTAAAATTATGTAATTTAACATCTTAAACATTCTAAAGTTTATACTACTAAAAAGCATAATTGCTAATTGTTAATCATCCTACATATATATACATATTCAACTTAATCCATTTTATGTAACATTTACGTCATTTATTTATTTTTATTATTCATATATCTATATATATCAATTGAATGCATCCACTGCTGACATGGCAGCGTGGATGCATCCCTTTGCTGACATGGCGGTCTAACATGCATATATATAAAATCATCTCATATTATATATAGAAAATGTTAATAATCATCCTATTATATATAGATATCATCCCATACGAGTATTTATATGAATAATCTGTATTTATATTATACGAGTACTCATACGAGTATAATTATATGATTATTTTTATAAAATTTACTGTAAATTATTATTAATTTAACATCCTATTTAACATCTTAAAATTATGTAATTTAACGTCTTAAAATTCTGTAATCTATATTACTAAAAAACATATTTGCTACTCCGTAATTGATAATCATCCTACGTATATACATTTTCAACTTAATCCATTTTATGTAACATTTCGTCATTTATTTACTTTTATTATTCAAATAACATATACTTCAACATTTACGTTAAAGTATCACTATTAATTTTAACATTTCAAATTTCACATCATGGCAAAATATTAAATATATTTATATAAAAAAAACATAATATTAATATTTTGTTTGATAAATATTTAACATTAAATATATTAATATATTGAAGATTGTAAAATATAATATTTTGGAGCATTGATATATTATTTAGCAGACATAATATTCCCACTTAATATTATTTATACTCTATACGAAATACATAAAAATGTCATTTATAAATTATACTCTATACGAAATAATTATCATAAAAGATCGATATTCAGATTGATTGTATAAATATTGTATATTTTGTATAAATTTATAAGCATAAAAATAGTAAAGATTGTATATTTTGTTTAAGTAGATAAATATAAAGTAGATTTCCAACGTAAAGATTTCCTTATAATTATGCTTATGTAGGTTGATTGATTTACCATGCTTATTTAGATTGATTGACTTACCATTTATATTTTCATATAACATTTATATTTTCATATAATAGCATAAGAGTATCATTATTAGGCTTAATAGTAACATACATATTAGGCTTAACTACATAAGGATATCCTGTTGATCTTATTCACACCAATTTATCATATTCACAATATTTCTCTTAATTCATATTCTTAAACTTACTGATTACGGGTTGAATGGGATGGGTTAGGTTCCGACCCTAAATTAACGGGTCATATTGGGGTCGGTCAAACGGGTTGCAGGTCAAAAAAATGGGTTCATGACCCTAAAAAGAGGCTTGATTGCAAACATCAAAACTGAATCTAAATATTTTAACTGATTTAAATAATTAATCAGGTACATATTTGATCCTATAAAGAGTTTATATGTCTAAAAACAATAGATCAAAACAGATTAAAAGATATTTAAGGGTAAGATTAGTACCCGGACTATACTTTTAATTCCGTTTAAGGGTTTTAACTCTGATCTTTAACTT
The DNA here is from genome assembly GCA_958450325.1 of Agrostemma githago. Lineage (NCBI taxonomy): Eukaryota > Viridiplantae > Streptophyta > Magnoliopsida > Caryophyllales > Caryophyllaceae > Agrostemma > Agrostemma githago. The sequence continues at coordinate 9,869,144 of OY288253.1, forward strand.
TACGGTTACGGGTTGAAAACTAACAACATCAATTAAAGTTATTCAACCCCTCAAAAATAAAGCGGAAGCGTAATATGTATACCTCTCAAATGGGTCCAGCGGGTCAGGTCCAAATATGGCACAAATCAAATATAAGTCGGGTTATACGGGTCACGGTTCGGATTAGGATCAAAAATAGTTTCGAACACCTCTATTTTTTATAAACTTTTTAAGTCCAACAAAAATATTTTTAATATTTTTTTTTACTTTTAACATTATTATTGTACCCTTTAATAATGTTTATATTTAAAAATAATAATTAATTCAAATTTTAAAATTATTTTCCAATTAAATGATAAAAAAAGTTGTATAAAATTGAATATTTACAATTAAAAAATATTTATTTTTAATTATAAATCCAAATATAATATTTAGGTATATATATTTTATTTTATTTTAATAAATTCTCACTAACCGAACGGGTCATGTAAGGTATCGACCCTAAATTAACGAGTTATTTTGGGTTCAGTCAAAAAAGTTATTGGTCTAAACAACGGGCTTATGACCCTAAAAAGGGGAGGGCTCCATTTCTTTTTTCTTTTAACTAAGTTTTGGAATAGTATGACGATGTTCCACACTGTTTTTTTAGTTTGTCACACCGTTTCTTTAGTTAATCAGTGTGATAATGCACGTACATGGTACCATGAATAATTTTTTCTAATACATATTTTATTTGCCTTCATATATGATATATCTCATTCATAATTTTTAGTTTTATTTCAATTTATATACTGTATAACATAACTATAAACTGACCCGTGAATCTTCACGGGTGATAAAACTAGTTAGTTTAAAAACGATATAATGACCACAAAAAGAAAGTTCGATGTGATAATTGAAGTTGTGATTGATCACGAAAGTTACCTATTGGTCAGAGATTCGATGTTTTGACTGAGCTTACCTATCCTCCGCACATTTCCGCTACACACAGATAAAAAAAGAGAGAATTCAACTAGCCACCACATTTCCTGATTTGATTAATCAAATTCATCAAATTAAGGAGGAGTTAGAGGATTAAGCGGTAAAGTGATTACTAATTGAGGTCGAGGTTAAAGTGATTTCCCATGCTCCCAATTATAAATATTAGTGAAAAAACAATTATAACTAAAAAATCGTACAACAATTTAATTACCTTTGACTCCCAATTTCTAATTTGATCAATTAAATATTCTACGAAGTCCTTGAAGAATCACAAATCACTACACAAAGATTCATCAAAAAAATGGAAACATATAAATCAGTAAGAAAAATATAATATTATCCATTTATCCATATAATCAAAATTATATACTCATACTCTCATAGTTATCCATTTCTACCAAAATCAGTTGGAAAAAATTAGAATTAAAAAAAACCCGATTTTTAGAATGAGGGAGGGACATAAGGTAGTTAGGAGAGTGATGATGGTCATGAGACGCGTATGACGACAATCCTGCGCACAAAGGAAAAGGAAAATCACTCAGCAAATGTCAAAGGAAAAGGAAAACCACTCAGCAAATGTCAAATGATAAGCTTGCATCCTCGGATACTGGTTTTGCTTTTGTAAATGTAAACAAAACCACTTCTATAATATTGAATGAAATGTCACTCAAAAGAAATGAAAGAAAATGTTGATTTATATAAATGAAAGCAAATGAAAGTCTTATGTGAGTCCGTCTCACATTAACCACCATATTATTGTGAGACTATATCATTTGAGAATCGATGCACCCAACATTCCAAAGAAAATCAAAGAATAATAAGCGAAAGAGCGGTGTGAAACCCAGATTATGATGAAATTTAGAAACTGAAATGGGCAGACAAAAAGAAAAGGAAAGGGGACCGACCTTTTGTCCATGTTGATATCAGCCTTCTTGGAGTGGCGTAATGACGACCCATACCCTTGATGGAGGTCATTGAAAACATGATCTTCTGCTTATAGATAAACGAATTCCCTTCACAATTTCACCATAGCAAATACTCATAGAAAAGAAAACAGATTTTATAATTGAAATTAATGCAGATAACGAAGATCTATGATAGTATCATTTTTTCAAATAGATTCAATTGATATAATTTGTGCTTACGATATCCCTAAATATATATCACCCAACCCAACTTCAAAATCCCATGTTTGTCCGTCGCCGCCATCTAGGACTTGCCGTAGAAGAACCAAACTGTAGAAGCCATATCCCAAGTTTTTTGAGGAGAGATTATGGGAAATTAGATGAGGAGAAATTGTGGGAAACTAAATGATAGAATAAATGATTGGGTTATTTAACGACAATAATACCAACTATAGGGCGTCTTCCAAAAATAATACCAATTTCAATAAATCTGAGAATAATACGTATTATTGGAGTAGTTAAACAAGAGTAGTATAAGTGACTTTATGACCTGCTACATCAGGTCACCTAATTAATATTTAACCTACTACTTATCCTCCATCCTTCTCCTTAGATCTGGATAATGGGTGAACCGTGTCGGGTCAGCTTCGGGTCCGGACACTTTCGGGTTATAATAATCTTGTTGACTTCGAGTCGGGTCAGATAATTTTGGGTTTGGGTCACTCCCGGGTTTGCTGTTTTCAACTTTTTTTTAGGGATATCGACTAGTTTTCTATAATAATAGTCGGGTCAATTCGGATTACGGGTCAAAATCAGGTCTTCAATTCGAGTGTCGGGTCGAGTTCGTTTGGCTTACTCGGGTTGGGTCAGTTTTTCTAGGTGTACTCCTTATTTCTCTCCTTCATCCTCTCTCTGCATTACCCTTCATCCTTCTTCAATTTTTTTTCTGTACGTTTCATTTAGATTAGCGTTTTGATTTTGGTGTAAGATTGTGTTGTTAGCTAGATTTTGTGAGGTTGAAGACTTGAAGAAAGAGAAAGACGGAGGACATTAATGACGTTTAATGTCCCGTATACTGAGTAACTGAAAAAGAGTGAAGTAATATGAAATAAATTAAAGGCAAAAAATGAAGGTGAATGGGTTTTATCGCTAACTGGTCATCTTTACAACTATGGTTTAACTACTCCAAAAATACGTATTATTTTCTGATTTATTAAAATTGGCATTATTTTTGGAAGACGCTCTATAGTTGGTATTATTGTCGTTAAATAAAATTAAAGGTGAAAAAGAAAGGTGGAAGGTTTCTACAGGTAACTTGTCACCTATACTACTTTGGTTTAACTACTCTAATAATACGTATTATTCTCAGATTTATTAAAATTGATATTATTTTGGGAAGACACCCTATAGTTGGTATTATTGTTGTTAAATAACCCTAAATGATTTTAGAGGAGTAATTGAGGGGGAGATCAATGGAGGAAAAAATGATGGGGAGATGAATTTAGGAGTTTTCATTCTAGAAAAATGGGAGTAGCGGTTCTTCTTACTCCGTAAGATAACTGCTCTCTTTTTTTCCCTTGAAGAATGTAGTGGAGTTGATTTAGAGTAAAACTGTAATTTAATGTACGGAGTAACTGTTACTCCATAAAATTGTGTAAATATTTGTTATTTTCATTTCTGTGTCATTGCCAACTCATTGCTAATTAGGATGCTGATGTGGGTGAATATGGTGAGAAGAAATGTTTCTGCTTTAAAAGATTAAGATAATAAGAAAAAATTACACATTACAGCCTTATAAAAATCATTCCTTTTCAATTATAGACTTATAAAAAAAATTCAACAGTTACTACCTAATAAATAACTTTTTATTTGCTTTTGCTACCTTAAGTGAACTTCGGTGGATTAGTAAGTTGATTATGTTTCGAAAGTTGTGAACAGACTAAAATACCCCTCAATTAAAAAATTGTCACTTCATTTACCCCTCATTACCCCTCTTCAATCCTCTTCAACTCTTCTACCCACTCCGTACATCTCCCTCTCCAAATCATCCTCTAACCCTAATTAATCTGATAAATCCGACAATAATCTGTACAAAATTGAAACCCAGATTTGCAATTGAAGAAAAGAACAAATCTACAAGTAAGTTTTCAATCGATTCAATCGTTAATTTAGGGTTTTCAATCGATTCCTACAATGAAACCCAGATTTGTATTTAAATTATGTTTTTCTTACATGAATTAAGTTCATTGTTTAGTGTAATTGCACTTTAGGGTTTCTGCAATTTAGTGTAATTAAGCCAAATGTAGTTGTTCATTAAATAATTTCATATTTTTAGGGTTTCTGCAATTTGTTTTAATTAGATTAAATGTTACTCTAGGTGATGTTGCTTTTGCCATTGCTATTATTGTTGTAGATATGAATATTCAGACATTTGTTGTTAACTTGTGGATGATGTTTGATGGTAGTTTCGTCTACAATAAAGGTAAGACAATGTAGAGACAATGAAGAACAAAGGTGTTCTTCCTTAAGCAAAAATAACGGAGGGGTAGTGTGGACATGACGTAGGTCCACCCCGACGCGGCCACGCGCGGGTTTGGGTAGGCGAATGAATCTCGTGGTGAGATTGTTCTCGGGTTCGAAATTTAAGTCAAAATGGAGTCGCCACCGAATTTTGTGGTTATTCGGAACCATACGAGCCCACTCTATGTCGTCATGGGCTATACATAAAGTAAGCCCACTTCGATTTCAGAGTTTATGGGGCTCGTCCCTTTGCATTGCAATATCGATACCATTTAAACCGGCTTTCGTATATAGAATGACTCTCGTGCGCCAAGGGTTTCGGACATCCGGAAACCAAAGGTTCTGAGTAAGGGGTGAGGGTACGTGTTGGGAAGCCCACTAAGGACACCCAACCCCGCCCGCACATGGCGGCCTCTACTAAGACATCGTTCGTGTTCGTGTGCGCGCGCTAGTAAAACGATTAAATGATATGCAAACAGCGTTTTCGGGCTAAGCATATGAATAGTATGTGAACTACGTCATTTAATGCATCTTAATTATGGTCGAAATGATTTAGCATGCGAGGTTCATTTATAAAGCGATAAGCAAGTAAATAAACGAAACTCAAATAACGTACAAGTTACACGGGCGGAAATACAACCCGGCCAATACAAAAATTATAAGTGATATGGAAACGGGATAATAAATAACAAAAGGTTAGGAACGGACCCGTATGTGAACTAGACCGTGAATCGTGAGAATGGACGAACCCCGATTAAATACACATTGCGTTGTGTTTTAAACGAAGGACGGAGACATAGGACCTAAGCGTGAAGCTAGCCCGATCCCATGTCTCGATGCCTTGTCCCAACTTATCACGTCGAGAAATCGATCAAAGTTGTCAAAGTGTCGTGATAAGCGTTAGTTTTGAAAAGGGGAAAGTCACGTGATTGTCTTTACACGTGTCGACTAAAGTCGTAAAAAGACGAGGCTTAAATGTTGCATTTAAACTCTCGGTTTTCTGGGTTACAAGACCCACTCGGTCGAGTCATGGTCTGACTCGGTCGAGTGTGTCCTCGAAAATGTTAGTATTATGTTAGAAGTTAGAATTATAATACTAGTATAGATATAATATAAACGATAGAAAAGCGTAAATAAAAGAGTAACAAGGATCGAAATGGGGTTTAGGACACCCTCAACATACATGCTTAGTAGGGACCTCGGAAATGGACTCGCGAATAATGACGGGACGTCGGAGTATCGAGGATGTATGCATGTTATGGTGTGTATGTGTATATGTATGTGTGTTTGTCGGTTTTTCGAGGGACAAGGGACTCGGTTTTTTGTGTGTAGTACTTAGGGTTACTAAGACTTGTAGTGTAGAGAGTATGGCTGAAAAGGTAGGGTAAATGTAGGTTAAAACCTTAGGAAAAACTTGTGTCAAATGTGTGGGGGTCGTGGGGTATTTATAGAGTTTACCCCACGACCTAGGGTCACTCGATCGAGTGGCCCTAGTGCACTCGGTCGAGTGCCCTAGAAAATGGGCCTGATCCGGAAAATGACGCTCCACTCGACCGAGTGGGTCAACCCACTCGATCGAGTGGATCAGGTGAATCGAGCCAAAATAGGAAGGAGTTGACCTTGCTTGATTTGGTTGCTCTTTTTGAAATTGATTTGGGCGCCAGCTTCTAGAAGGTGCACTTGGCTGATTTTTGTGACGGGTTCGTCTTTGACCGGGTTTTGACCCGGTCGCTAAAAGACGGGATTTATTTTTGGTGTCGGTTTTGGCCCAAATTAGTCTCATTTTGCTCGGAACGACCCACTGGGCCTGGATTTGAGGTCTGTTTTGTGAGATTATTACTCCGCTAAAAGTCCATGTCAGATATTATTGATTTCGGGTCCAAATCCGAGTATACCAAGTCACGTTTGCGTCCGATCATCATCGGGTGTTTGTCGGGAACTGCTATAGACACTAGCAGGCAAAATGCGGGTGTCTACAGAGCCCCCACTCTGACTGAGGCTTGGACAAGGCGAAAGTCAGAGTAGCTACCAGGCCAATCGCAGATTACGACCTGGCAGCTTTCCGGTCGGGTCGTTTATAGTCCAGTAGACTAGCGTGAAGGGCTCGCCAGCCATAAGCAGAGGGCCATACTTGTCCTGCGGATAATAGCTCCGTGGGGTGTGAAACTTGCTTTTGATGGTATAGGTGCATCCGTATGCTGATACATCATAGCTCTGATTGTAGCATTCTGGGATAAATATTGGCTCACGTTGGGGAGTGAAGTAGTTGCGCAGAGACTTGCTTTCGAAGTCCGGGGTGTACCTGTATGCTGACACATAACAAATTGCATGTAACACACAGACAAAACACCGACTCGTGATGGGGAAAGAATGGACTTTGAAAAGCCGAAAATTTTGAAAGATTTTTTTTTTTAGATTTTTAGAAATATTTAGGAAATCTCGGGACAACTTGATTCCTATTCTGGGTTGAAGTCAGGCCTGCACATGCTGGGGCCCAGGTTTGTTGAGGAGGCAGGGTAGTTAGGGTTACAGTTAGGGTTTCCTATTATAAATATAGGTCTCCCTGCTTCAGTTTACTGTATCTCAAATCAAAACTCCTTCTCCCCAAAATCTCTTAGTCTTTCGAGAAGGTTCAAATTCCTGCCATGGGTATCGAACATCTTACTTCGATGCTTTTTGCCTGGTCCCAGCACTTTCGGGACGAGGACAAAATTCAGCTGACCCAAATGGGGATTGTCAGTCTGTTTCCTCTTCGACGCCTAATACCTGATTTGCATTTTTTGGACGCTTGTCTGTCGTTTTGGGATACCACCCATCACGTCTTTGCGTTCCCGTGGGGAGAGACATGCCCTCTTCCCGAGGAGATCGCAGCCATCGGGGATTGGAGCCCTGTTGCTCGTCCTGCCATCCCTCCGTTCTACCTGGACCCGAGGAGAAGGCTGAGGGATTTCCTGGGTCTGTTTCATGCTGAGGCAGATCGAATGGTGCGGGGAGATACTGTTTCTCTCTTCGACTTGGCTGACAAGTTTATGAACAGTCAAGATGTAAGGGCTACACCTTCTCATAGGCGTAGGGCCTTCGCATTCTGCATGCTGCACCGCTACGTTTTTGAGGGGATGATGGATGCTGACTCATGCGTGGGTCAAATTAGGCTGATCGGAGTGGTTGACCAGATGAAGACTGGTCATAGCCCTGCTTGGCTAGCCACTGGAGAAATCATCATGGGTCTGGATGCTAGGCGACTTGACCCAACCCGGCAATTGACGGGGAGCACCCTTATTCTGCAGGTATATGTCTCGCGATTTTCAATTTTTGTTTCGCGCGATTTTATTTTTTTGAGGTCCGTAAGTCACTCGATCGAGTGGACCTCGACCGAGTGACGCCTTCAAAGTGCTTCTGCCCACCTGTGGAGGGTTTACTCGATCGAGTGAGATGCTTTACTCGATCGAGTGGCACACTTAACGAGATTCTGTTTGCCTTTAGAGAGCCTTACTCGATCGAGTCAGATGGTATACTCGATCGAGCGGGCTATAGCGGACCACTCTGTTGTTTACGAATTTTGTATATTCTTTGTAGGTTTGGTTGTCGGAACGCCTGTCAATCATAGAGCCTCCTCCGAGCGTTCCCAACTACCGTAGCAGCCAAATCAGTTCAAGGGGGCGTCGGATAAGCTCAAATCACCATATAAATCGAGCTTACTGGGATGAGGAGTTAGTGTTCCATGGTGGCCCCTTAATCAGGTGGACTGTCGCTTGGTGGTTCCTTTCTAAGCTGACGGGGCTGGCCAAGAGGGACCAAGCTCGTTACTTTGTGATCCTGTCCCTTGATTGGACAGTTCATATTTACCCGGACCGCATTCTGAGGCAGTTCGGTTCGTCTCAGCGCATTCCTGAGACTGAAGCCATTATTAGCGTCTCGCTCCAACTGACAGACGCTATGTGCGACACCTGGTTGCAGAGATGGTTCACTCGTCCTACATGGACTATTCCCAACCCTTGCCAATCCGCTTGGGTTTCTCGGGCTTATGAGAAATGGACTTCCGAGGAGTCTGAGGAAGCTCGCAAAGCTCTGAAGGTCGATGAGGCCTTCGAACTTGTCCGTCGGGAGACGGTAAAGGAAAATAGGGGATTCTTCGATGAGGGAGAGACCCCTGCTACCTTAGTTCGATTAGAATCGGGTCTTAAGTCACATACTAAGACTCGAGCCAAAGATGCCGGTGCTAGTGGCACGCGGGGGCGGCTAAGCCCCCAGACTGATTTGGAACGGCGACTTGGGCCAAGGCTGGTGGCCCGGGACCGACTAGGTCCGCGTGACCGGCTCCCTGAGCCAGTGAGGGCCCGACTCGGGCCTATCGAGGTGGATGAGGACTCGAGTTCCGAGAAACGAGTCCGGGCTAAGGAGGTTCCTGTGGTGATCCGGGAACGCTCTCCTCCGCGTCGTCGTCAGTGGACGGCCAAGGAGGCCAAGGACAAGGGGAAGGGCAAGATGCCTTAAATACCGAGTCCTTACCTTTTTTATTATTTAAATATTACTATTATTTATTTTGGAGTGTTGTTTTTTTTTGTTCTTGAATTCCTGCATTTTGTAAGTTTCCCGAGTTTATCGGGGCTCTTTTTTTGTGATAATTAATAAAAGAAGTTTATTATTAAACCGTTCCTGTCCTTTCTTGATTGCACTGGTTGTGCCCTTTTGAGGGGCTGCCTACGTATCCGCAATTAGCAGAATCAAACCAAACGTAGTTCAGGCTCAGTAAATTTGCAATCTCGAATTACACCAAGACTAATGGTTCAAGATGTTTTGCGACAGTAGAATAAATGATTCTAGCTCATTGACTTGTTTTTTTTTTAGAAAAAAAAAAGATTTTGATAAATTTTGCCAATGACATTGAGAAATGGCTAAGGGTAGTAACGCTTCAACTGGTCCAGGTTGGTTGGGTTGACGAACTCATTCCCGTCCAGGTCTGTCAGCATTACTGCTCCCCCTGATAGGATCTTCTTCACCAGATATGGCCCAGCCAAGTTGGGTTTGAATTTTCCCCTTGGGTCAACCGGTAGCAAGGCTCGGACAGACTTAAGGACTAAGTCCCCTTCTTTAATGTTTCTGGGCCTTACCCGTTTGTTGAAGGCCCGTTGGATCCGTTTATTGTAGATCTGGATGTTGTTGAGAGCGCGGGACCGTCGTTCGTCTAGTAGAACCAACGAATCGTACCGTGCTCGAACCCAGTCAGCTTCGGGTACTTGACTTTCTAACAGGATTATGAGGGACGGTACCTCCAATTCAACTGGTTGGACTGCCTCCATCCCATAAGTTAGGTAATATGGTGTTGCTCCGGTTGCGGTGCGAATTGATGTCCGGTACCCCCATAGGGAAAAAGGTATTTTGTCGGGCCAATCCCGGTAATTATCAGCCAACTTTTTGAGTATGGTGACAATCGTTTTATTAGCCGCCTCTACCGCTCCATTCGTTTGGGGACGGTAGGGCGAGGACGTGTGCCTTTGAATTTTATATTTAGCCAGTAGGGCCGCGGTCTCAGCTTGGAAATGAGTCCCATGATCACTGATAAATTCATGTGGGATTCCATACCGACATATTATCTTGTTTTGGATAAATTTGGCGACATGCTTAGCATTGAGGATGCGATATGATTCAGCTTCGACCCACTTGGTGAAGTAGTCGATAGCTACTAAAATGAAGCAGTGTCCGCCAGTACCGGAGGGATTTACCTTCCCGATTATGTCGATACCCCATGTCGAGAACGGCCAAGGCGACGTCATGGTATAGAGCAGAGATGACGGCATATGTTGCACATTGCCGAAGATTTGACAGTTATGACAATGCTTGACATATAACTGGCAGTCGGCTTCCATGGTTTTCCAGTAATACCCGAGCCTCATGATTTTTCGGGCCAACATGTGAGCATTCATATGTGGACCGTTTTCACCATCATGTATTTCGGCCATTACTTTCTCGGCCTTATATTTGTCAACACAAAGGAGAAGAGCCCCCTGTGCCGTCTTTTTGTATAGTTGCCCGTTATCAGTACGGATGAACTGACTGGCTAGCCTCCGTAGGGCTTTCTTGGCTCGACCCTCGGTCCCGGGAGGGTATTCTCCATTCGTTAGGTATTTTAATACAGCCTGATACCAAGGTTCGGGATCAGTGATCTCGATGTCTTCAATGTCACGGATGTATGCCGGCTCGGACCGTCTTTCGACACAAATTGGCATACTGGTCACGTGGTCGGGAATATTCAGTAAAGATGCCAATTTTGAGAGTGCATCTGCAAACTGATTTTCTTCCCGAGGCAGATATATATACTCTACCTTTTGGAATTGTTTCTCGAGATCCCTTACTCGTGCCTAGTAGGCCACGAGATTAGCATTCCGAGTCTTCCATTTTTGGAGTGCTTGGTTAATGACCAAGGATGAGTCGCCATGTACCCGGAGATTTGTGATCCCCAGGTTGGCGGCGGCTTGTAGCCCGTAAATGCACGCTTCGTACTCTGCTGCATTATTAGTAACATCAAAGTCCAGTTTGATGGAGACGGGGGTATGCTCCCCTCTTGGTGAAATCAGAAGGATCCCGACTCCGAACCCTCGAAAATTAAATGCTCCATCGAAGTATAAATCCCATGTTTCGGCATCGGTATGGAAAATATCTTCGTCTGGGAAGGACCAGGTATCGGTGTGTCCTTCTTCGGTTACCGGGCTGTCAGCGAGGAATTCAGCTACCACCCGTCCTTTAATGGCCTTTAATGGCACAAATTTTAGGTCGAACTCTGCCAGCATTAGAGTCCATCTAGAAATCCGGCCATTGAGGATGGGTTTTTCGAAGAGGTATTTGATCGGGTCCATCTTGGATAGAACATGGACCTCGTAGCTGAGCATATAGTGCCGGAGCTTCTTGGTGGCCCAGACTAAAGCCAAAAACGTCTTTTCGAGCGTGGTATATTTGCACTCATACTCTAAAAACTTCTTGCTGATGTAATAAATGGCTCGTTCTTCGGAGTCGACTGTCTGAGCCAGCATAGCCCCCATGGCTGTCTCGGTCGTTGTTAGGTATAACGACAGAGGCAAACCGGGTTGAGGTGGCATCAAAACCGGCGAAGCAGACAGAATTTCCTTAATCTTGTCGAAAGCAGCTTGGCACTTGTCATCCCATAGTATCCGTTCCCCTATTTTCAGTTTCTTGAAAATTGGTTCGCACACCATGGTTAGTTTGGAAATGAATCGACTAACATACTGGACTTTCCCGAGAAATCCCCTTATTTCTTTTTCGGTTTTAGGAGCTTGCATCTCGGTAATGGCTTTGATTTTAGCTGGGTCGACCTCGATACCTCGTTGGCTAACGATATGACCCAGTAATTTGCCTGATGTTACCCCAAAACTGCACTTTTGAGGGTTTAGCCTCATGTTGTATTTGCGCAATCGGGTGAAAAATTTCCTTAGGTCGGTGATGTGACCGTCCCGCTCTTTGGACTTGACGATCATGTCGTCTACATAGACCTCTACCTCTTTATGCATCATGTCGTGTAGTAAAGTGGTAGCGGTCCTTTGGTATGTGGCCCCGGCATTAATGAGACCGAACGGCATGACGGTGTAGCAGTAAGTACCCCAAGGTGTAGTGAAGGTAGTCTTACTCATGTCTACTTCCGCCATTTTGATTTGATTATATCCCGCATACCCGTCCATGAATGATAGAAGGGCATGATCGGCCGTATTATCCACCAGTATGTCAGTATGTCGATGTGTGGTAACGGAAAATCATCCTTCGGGCTTGCCTTGTTAAGATCCCAAAAATCTACGCATACCCGCACCTTACCGTCCTTTTTAGGAACCGGCACGATGTTTGCAACCCAGTCCGGGTACTCGGACACTTGTATGAAGCCGACTTTGAACTGTTTGTCGACTTCTTCTTTTACCTTGAGAGACCACTCGGGCCTCATTCGACGAAGCTTCTGCTTGACCGGTTTGCACCCGTCTTTGATAGGTATGCGGTGCTCGGCTATTTCCCGGTCTATCCCCGGCATGTCCTTGTAGGACCATGCGAAGACGTCTTTGAATTCTCGGAGGAGGTTTATGAATTGTTGTTTCTCCTCGGGATCTAAGGATAACCCTATCTTAAGTATCTGAGGCTCTAAGGTTGTTCCCACGTTTATGGACTCGGTCTCTTCGATTACCGGATTCCGGGATTCCCTTTGCTCTAGTTGATCGATCAGATGCGGGGGTAGGGGTACCTGTTCGTCGGATTTCTCAATGTCATAGCATAAAACGTTTTTGAAAGCAGAATTTAAAAGAGACAAGTCGTAAGCAGAATGGTTGTTATTATTGATTGAAAATTTGGAAAACAGCTCAAAGAGAGCAGCCATCTGATCATTGGTCAGTGGCGGAATTGGTAAGGCACTCGGGACAGACCCCGAAGCGCCAGCAACAGGAATGATAGAAAGGAGGGGGGTTACAGGAGTGACTCTAGCACCGACTTCCCTAGACTCGACCTCAGACTCTGACTCAGACTCCGACTCAGACTCGGACTCAGACTCAGGCATGTCTCCCTCTCCGGTGACCAGCTTGTAGATCTTTCCGTGACTGTCGGTCCACTTGACAGTCTTCCTCCAGGCCCTGTTCCCCGTCTCGGAGCCGACATCCGAGATCAGCTTGGTCGGGTCAAACCTGTTGCTGCGGAGAATCAGGTTGACCAGGTCTTCTTTTGGAGTCGGGGTTATGGTGTCTTCTTCGAAGAGCAACCCCAGCGCGGGCTCAGCGTCATCAGCTCCATCAGACTGGATGTGGGCGAACACCTCATCCGGGATGTAGTTGCAGTTCCGGGCCGAGTGGGTCCCGAGGTGCGTAGCATTGGGTTGGTATAGTCCAACCTGGATAGCTCCAAATACGGGTGTGACAAAGTATTCGGCCAACCGTGGGCTATAAGGGCTCAAGTGGATACCCTTCATGATGTTGCAGGCTTTTTCGATCCCTGCTCGGACAACGTTGCCCGGAGTGGCGGCATAGCCAAGGCCGAAGTGAGAGTCTTCGTCCTTAAGGACCTCGATGATCTTCCCAGCTAGAAGGTCGGGTCGAGAGATAGCCCCCGGAAGGTACCCTAGGTTTTGGAGCATTGTGTCAATGCTCGTGGTGAAGTAAGGCCTAAAAAGGTACTCTTCCTCGATCATCCCCACAAAGTCGAACCCCCAGAGGTCCGTGCGGCCTGTGGCGTTACAGCTAGCCACGGTCATTGGGGTTGCCTCCAAAGTAATAACATTGTCGAGCAAAGGCACCTTGATCTTACGGTGGAGGGTGGAAGACACAGCTTTGACCGCGTGGATCCATGGCCTTCCTAGAAGCAAGTTGAAGGATGAGGTGACATCGATCACCTGGAATTCAAGCTCTTTTTCTATCGGGCCCGTTATGATGGTCAGCTACACGGCCCCAGATACCGTCTTCGGGCTCCCATCAAAGGCTTGGATGGTTTGAGCCGTCGGGACATAATCTGCCTCGGTGATCCCGAGGGCTTTGGCGGTCCTTAAGGGAAGGACGTTCACGGCTGACCCGTCATCGACTAAGGTCATCGGGAGGTATTTTCCCCGGCAGACTACTGTAATGTAGAGGGCCAGATTATGAGTGGCCCCGAACGGTGGCAGGTCGGCTTCAGAGAAAGTGATCATTGGGCCTCCTTCCTTGGCCTTACCTTTTAGGTGGGGTAGGACCGTGGCTACCATTTCAGCAGGGGTAGCCAAAGAGTCGATCTTGACTTGATCGAGAGCCTTTGTAAGTGCTTCTCGATGTTCTTGAGAGCTAACCAGGAGTTGCCATATAGTGAGGTCAACTCGGGTCTTCTTCAGTTGCTTCACAATAGCCGTTTCAGCGGTCGGCTCCTCAGGGGCGACTTCCATCCCGAGTGGATCGGTGATGGTTGTCGGGATGGGGGTGTCCCTAGTGCTTGTGGCCAAATAGGGACGACCAAGGTTGTTGCTGGCTAGCACTCGAGTTTTGGCCTCGCGAATCTGTTCAGGGGTGATGGGAACGGTTTCCCCCTTAGCGAGGTAGACATCATCCTCGTCATCAAACCAGATCCCGTTCACTTGCGGGATAAATGGAGAGATAAGGTGAGAGCAATCAATCACCTCCCCGGTAAAGATGGCATGGGAGCTGAAAGGGTTCTCCTTGTTGCTTGGTTTATCTCCGGGTAGCGGGATTTTACCGCTTTCGATCAAGTCCTGGATCAGGTGCTTCAGCTTCCAGCACTTTTCGGTATCATGCCCATTGCCCCGATGATATTGGCAATAGGCCTGAGCATTGTAGTTCTTGGAGCGTCGCTCGACCGGAACTTCAGGAGTTGGGCCTATCAGTTGGATTAGGCCTTTGGAGGACAGCCTTTGTAAGGCATAGGTATAGGTGGTACCTATATCAGTGAAAACCCGAGGTGGGGTGTTCTTCTTGGACGGGGCATCTAGTAGATTAACCGCGTAAAAAATGCTACGAGTTGCAGCTTGGGGCTTAGTGGTGGAGGAAGAAGCCCCTTGGTACCCTTTGCTAGCGGCCTTAGTGAGGCCTTCCAGTCTCAGATCGTCTTCAATCCTCATACCCATTTCAGTAAGGGCGGTGAAATTGGGTATGACAGCATATCGGAGGTGAACCCGGTAGAAAGGGAGGAGGTTCTTGACAAAAGCCTCCACCAAAGTCTTCTCATTGGGCTTATCGACCAGTTTCACGCTTTCAGCCCTCCAGCGTTGAAGGTATTTAGTAAAACCTTCTTTCGGCTCTTGGGCCATAACCTCCAGAGATCGCATTGTGGTTTGGATCTCGGTGTTGTCAGCATAATTCCGAGCGAACTCGGTGGCCACATCATCCCATGTAGGGTATTTTTTCGGGTCTAGCCTGTAGTGCCAGGCCCGTGGGTGCTTCTCAAGAGATGCAGCAAAGAGGTTCTTGAACATGGACGAATCCACTCCTTTGATGGCCATGAATTCCTTGAAGGCCCGCACATGTAGTAACGGGTCTTCAGTTCCCTCAAACATGGGCAAACCTGTGAGGTTAAGGTTTGCGGGCAGCTTGTCACTCAGTGGGTTGTACTCTCGACTATTCTCCCGATGGATGTTGTTAATCCCAGCCAAATGGACTTGTTCCTCTAGCGGGCGCACTGCGCTGACTAGTTCAGCTAGAGGCTCAGTAGTCTCGGCATTAGGAGCCCTTTGCTCCACTGTAGCTAGGCGAGCAACAATGGCCACTTGGCCAACCCTCATTTCAGTCAGTTGGGCTTCGATGTCGGTCTGCTTTGCGACCATAGCGTCCAGAGAGGTTTGCAGGCTGTTCAAAGTAGCCATCCTTCTGGCGTGTCTAGTTGCCGGCGGCCTGTCTGTAAGAACACCGCGTAATCAGAAACTGAACCCAGATCTTGGAAAAAAGAAAGGAAAAGTACATCCCGAGCGACACTAAGAAGGGAGACTAAAGACTCGAGAAAGACATCTAGACGGATGACTCGATGGGTGGTATAGCTTCCTTAGGATTTTGGCCTTGTGGGCCTAATCCCGTTCGAAGGAAGGTCCACGTGAGACTTTTCCCCAGACTTTTGACTCGAGTGTATGGACGGACTTTCCTTTGTAGGGGTATGCCCTACGCGGGTTGGTCATGCCTTGACAGATAAGGCGGACTCGGGAAAGGGGGGAAACTCGCGATATAGGATCGGCAGAGTTTCGACGCTATAGACCTTCGACATACTTATGCAAAGACCCGACACACGGCTAGACGGTAGGTCCTATAATGAGGAAGGTTTATTAGGAAGGTTGAATGCTTGAAATTTGAATATAAAATGGGTGAGTTTTCGAGAGTTCGAAAATTGAAGATGGAATTTCGAAAACCAAGATTAGAATTTTGAAAATTCAGAAAATCGGAATGGTGTTGGAAATTCACGAATTAAAATGGGCAGCATGCCGACTAAAGAAAAAGGATATTTTGAGTCAAATCATTGATCCTAAGTTTCAGCGGCATTCCGAATTTTGAAAGTTGGGTATTTTGAAAAGACGGGTCCCGAAACGGACAATATTTCGGGATTTTTCGAAATTTGGTGTTTTTTGGAAAGATGCATTCTTTTTGAAATGACGGTTTTTTTGAAAAATTACACGGAAACCAAGTAGCACGTAGTCAAACAAGCATTATAACGACGCTTATGTATGCTTTACACTAAGTCTCGGTCGGTCAAAGTAGGGTCTATACCAACAACGATAGCATTCTCGCGAAATGGGACGGACTCCCTAGCCGATTTGGACTTAGGACCTGCCGTAAAACCCCGGCGAGTTCCGCCATCGAAGTCTTTAGTGCACCCATGTAGGAATGCACCGTGGTATAGTGGGACGTCGGTCACAAGTAACCGGCCCGGGCAAAATTTGGGTTATGCATGAATCATTAAACTAATGCGCGCACACTAATATACGAACGATTTCTCTTCGAGTCTCACCCTAGGAACCCCGATGACATGTGGTACATCAGGTATCCCCAGCGGAGTCGCCAAATTGTGGACATGACGTAGGTCCACCTCGACGCGGCCACGCGCGGGTTTGGGGAGGCGAATGAATCTCGTGGTGAGATTGTTCTCGGGTTCGAAATTTAAGTCAAAATGGAGTCGCCACCGAATTTTGTGGTTATTCGGAACCATACGAGCCCACTCTATGTCGTCATGGGCAATACACAAAGTAAGCCCACTTCGATTTCAGAGTTTATGGGGCTCGTCCCTTTGCATTGCAATATCGATACCGTTTAAACCGGCTTTCGTATATAGAATGACTCTCGTGCGCCAAGGGTTTCGGACATCCGGAAACCAAAGGTTCTGAGTAAGGGGTGAGGGTACGTGTTGGGAAGCCCACTAAGGACACCCAACCCCGCCCGCACATGGCGGCCTCTACTAAGACATCGTTCGTGTTCATGTGCGCGCGCTAGTAAAACGATTAAATGATATGCAAACAACGTTTTCGGGCTAAGCATATGAATAGTATGTGAACTACGTCATTTAATGCATCTTAATTATGGTCGAAATGATTTAGCATGCGAGGTTCATTTATAAAGCGATAAGCAAGTAAATAAACGAAACTCAAATAACGTACAAGTTACACGGGCGGAAATACAACCCGGCCAATACAAAAATTATAAGTGATATGGAAACGGGATAATAAATAACAAAAGGTTAGGAACGGACCCGTATGTGAACTAGACCGTGAATCGTGAGAATGGACGAACCCCGATTAAATACACATTGCGTTGTGTTTTAAACGAAGGACGGAGACATAGGACCTAAGCGTGAAGCTAGCCCGATCCCATGTCTCGATGCCTTGTCCCAACTTATCACGTCGAAAAATCGATCAAAGTTGTCAAAGTGTCGTGATAAGCGTGAGTTTTGAAAAGGGGAAAGTCACGTGATTGTCTTTACACGTGTCGACTAAAGTCGTAAAAAGACGAGGCTTAAATGTTGCATTTAAACTCTCGGTTTTCTGGGTTACAGGACCCACTCGGTCGAGTCATGGTCTGACTCGGTCGAGTGTGTCCTCGAAAAGGGGTCTGCCCAGATTTATGGGCGCTACTCGATCGAGTAGCCTACGTACTCGGTCGAGTAGCCCCTATACGAGTGTCAACTCGTTTCGTTTTTGGATTTAAATCGATGGTCGGTCAGATTAAATACAAATATTGCACGATTTGAATTTAACTTGACCTCCGGTACTATAATCGCGTATATATATGATTATAATACCGTTGTCGGGATTTTATGAAATTGTTTATATTAGAAACTTTGAATTAGCAACGGAATGCATCCTTCTACGTCACGACATCGAAACTAACCCTTTCGGGTTATGTGATGTCGATTTTTGTGTCAACGGGTTCCGTACTAATTATAAAAATGGAACTAAATTCGTTCAACTACGACCGATTGCGGTCACGTCACGCCCTTGAGCACATTGGGGCGGGGCTCCTCGAAAGGGCACCACCTCCGTCGTTGCTCGTAAAGGGATTAGACGGACTTTAGGCAAACATCGTAGTCAAACGGATTTAGAACCAGATTTTTGATACTAGTTTATATATACGCGGTATAATAATGTTAGTAACGAGAATGTACAAAATTAGTATACGAAAAATTAAAATGTTAGTATTATGTTAGAAGTTAGAATTATAATACTAGTATAGATATAATATAAACGATAGAAAAGCGTAAATAAAAGAGTAACAAGGATCGAAATGGGGTTTAGGACACCCTCAACATACATGCTTTGTAGGGATCTCGGAAATGGACTCGCGAATAATGACGGGACGTCGGAGTATCGAGGATGTATGCAAGTTATGGTGTGTATGTGTATATGTATGTGTGTTTGTCGGTTTTTCGAGGGACAAGGGACTCGGTTTTTTGTGTGTAGTACTTAGGGTTACTAAGACTTGTAGTGTAGAGAGTATGGCTGAAAAGGTAGGGTAAATGTAGGTTAAAACCTTAGGAAAAACTTGTGTCAAATGTGTGGGGGTCGTGGGGTATTTATAGAGTTTACCCCACGACCTAGGGTCACTCGATCGAGTGGCCCTAGTGCACTCGGTTGAGTGCCCTAGAAAATGGGCCTGATCCGGAAAATGACGCTCCACTCGACCGAGTGGGTCAACCCACTCGATCGAGTGGATCAGGTGAATCGAGCCAAAATAGGAAGGAGTTGACCTTGCTTGATTTGGTTGCTCTTTTTGAAATTGATTTGGGCGCCAGCTTCTAGAAGGTGCACTTGGCTGATTTTTGTGACGGGTTCGTCTTTGACCGGGTTTTGACCCGGTCGCTAAAAGACGGGATTTATTTTTGGTGTCGGTTTTGGCCCAAATTAGTCTCATTTTGCTCGGAACGACCCACTGGGCCTGGATTTGAGGTCTGTTTTGTGAGATTATTACTCCGCTAAAAGTCCATGATAGATATTATTGATTTCGGGTCCAAATCCGAGTATACCAAGTCACGTTTGCGTCCGATCATCATCGGATGTTTGTCGGGAACTGCTATAGACACTAGCAGGCAAAATGCGGGTGTCTAAAGGTAGAAACAGTAGAGAAGGGTAGCGAAGAAATTGAAGAACAACCAAACATAAATTGAAGAACAATATGAGTGATAAAGCTTTGGGAAAAGGGGGAGGATATAAATAGACTCATTGAAAGATGCAGGGGCAAAATGGTCACGTAATTAGAAGAAATGTAATTGTGGACGAAAATCAGCTTACTAATCCGTCGAAGATCATTTAAGGTAGCAAAATTAAATAGAAAGTGATTTATTAGGTAGTAATCATTGAATTTTTTTTATAAGTCTGTAATTGGAAAAAATTGATTTTTATAAGGTTGTAATGTGTAATTTTTCCTAATAATAATAATAATAAGAATAATTATAATTACATTTACTATTATCATTAAACTTATTTATGTTAATATATTAATGAACATAATTAATACAATATTTTCCGTCTTAAAAAATATTATTATTAATTAATTTATTTGCAAGAAAGTTATGATTCTTTTATTCAATTAAAAGATACTCGAATTTTTTTTCAAAATAATGCTCTTAAATAAACTTATTATCGTTTCGGGTCAGATTGAAAACTAATTAACAAAATGGGGCTCTTGGAGGTTCGGAGTGAGGGTCGTGTTTAGGTGGAGCGAACCCGCCATTAGAAATGACGGGTTTTTGAAATAATAAATTTCCGAATTTTTTTTTACCCTAGACCCGCCATTGGGAATGACGGGTTATTGAGCACTAACCCGCCACCCCCAATGGCGAGTCTAGGGTAATTTTTTTTTTAACAAGCAAGGATAAGAAGATATAAATGTAGCAAATTAGTAAGTGATCAAATGTAGTCTAGTGGTACAGGAGTCCAATTGCTTTTGTGGCGGGTATGTGAAATTCGGGAAAAAATATAAAAAATATTCGTATTACTCTTAAACCCGCCACTCCCAATGGTAAAGTTCGTATTACCATCAGATGAGTATAAAAATTTGTATTACTTTTATTTTTTTTAATGATGTTAAGTGGTCATAGGGTAGAATCCCTTTGTTAACAATTGACTATTTTGTAACTCACAATTAGGGTAGAATCCCTTTGTTAACAAATTGACTATTTTGTAACTCACAATTAAAAAGTAAATATCCAGTGAGAAGATTCGAACCCAGAACGTCTAGATAGAGGTTAAACTCCTTTACCACTAAACTACAATTAATCACTTAATAATTTGCTACATTTATATCATCTTATCATTGCTTTAAAACAAATCACCTTGACCTGCCATTGGGAGTGGCGGGTTAGTTCTCAATAACCCGCCATTCCCAATGGCGGGTTTAAGGGTTTTTTTCCAGAAATTTATTATTTCAAAAACCCGCAATTTCTAATGGCGGGTTTGCTCCGCCTAAACACGACTCTCGCTCCGAACCTCCTAGAGCCCCATTTTGTTAATTAGTTTTCAATCCGATCCGAAACGATAATAAGTTTATTTAAGAGCATTATTTTGAAAAAAATTTCAAGATACTCCTAATCTTACAAATGTTATGAATGAACACATTTTAACACAAGTAGTTACAAAGTACTAATTAGGTCTATTTTCATACTGTACTTTTTAGCCTAGTAAATCTGTTTTATGATTACATTACACCGTCTCTTTTTTTTTTTTGAGCGAATAGATCATTTCATTGATAAGAAGTCATACGACATCTACAACTTATATCAAATTTGAACGGAAACAATACTATAAAATTTGAGTAAAATAAATTCTCGTTAAAACAAAGATCTCTCACTAAGATTTTGATCTCCGCTTCTGCACATCCTCTTTCAACACATCGCTGTTTAATGATACAGCTTTTCACAAGAGGGTCTTCGGATCTTCCAAGGTTTTGACGAGAATCAATTTCATCTAACCCAATAGATTGTAGCCGCCGGTCTGACATCAATTGAGATACCACGTGATGAACGATAATAGCACTGATGATCTTCCGCGTCCTCTCCACTATAATAGATTTAACATCTCTCCTCAAAGAGAGAGCGAAACCCATCAATTGATGGGGGCAAAACTCTCCAAAAGGAGAGGACTTATTATTATAACTAAAATACTAATAATACTAATATTAAAACGATATAATTAATTAAAAATTGGGGGCTTACCACCATTAATGGTGGTAGCCCCAAGATTTTTTTTTTGGTTTGGAGGCTAGGGTTTTTTTGTTGGGAGGAGGGAGAAGGATTTTCTACTAAATATTCAGCAGAGAGCATTGACTGGATACGCCTATACGCATATCATTACACCGTCTCTTAAAACTAGTGAAATTTTTTGCATTCCTCTCTATCCATATTGATACGAAAATAAAAGTATCTAATTAGTCGTTTAGGAAATTATTAGTATTGATTTTCTTTATCTAATTGTTTTCCTTATTTACGAATATAAGTATCTAATTATTTTATTTCTTAGTGCTATTTAGGAATTATATTATGTTAGAGTATAATTTTCATACTTAAGGTTATTTAATTTTAGTAATATATGTTGGATAATTACCCCACGTCGTCATTCTAATGGCTTGGTTAGCTTCTTTGCTTGTTGTCCCACATTGAAAAAATAAGAATTTGAGATTTGTCCCACATTGACAAAGTATGTTTGTTGTTTTAGTTTTAATTGTGGATGTTATATATCCCACATTGGAAAAATAGGAGGAAGACTTGATGTATATATGCTTCCTCTTACCTAGTGTTATCACTTGTGGTAAAGTGAGCCTTTTAGGAGGTGTGTGGGTTTGGCCTCGAACCAGACGTGCTCGCTCGCCTTGCCTCGTCTTGACTTGGGTCAGGTTTGGGCTTTGGTAGAGCACCTGTGGTACGGGCTTAAGCCCACTTTATGATGCATCTGCTCTTGTTTTCTGTTCTCACCATTAATTCAAACTTTGTTTTCTCCGTCAACATTGCTATATAAACCCCCTTTTACATTTAGTGACAACACACAACAATCATCTCCTCTCTTCTCTCTTTAGTTTTCTCTCTCAATATTTTTGTTCTTACATATTCGAAATTATTTGGCAACGTTCTTGGTGGTGTTCAATTTGCAGTTCCGTCTACATCGAAGCTGCAAAGGTTGTGTACTCCTGGGGGTCGGTTGTCGGGAAAAACCGTGTGTAGTGTTGTAGACACTCATATTTGGACTTGGTGGCTGCAGAAGTGCCCAACAAACACTCGATGACGATAGGACTGCAACGCGACGCGGGTTCGCGATGTTTTAGGTAGTTTTTTTATAGAACGGATCAAATAAATTACTCGGAAAAATTAAACTAACATGATGGCAACCTTAGTCGTGTCGTTACGGTCGCATAGACACTAATTAGAGTCAATTCTGACACCGGGACCCCGAGTCGGTCCCGAAACTCAAACCGAGTCAGCACCGCGCCAAGTGAACCTCGGGATGCACACCCGAGGCCCATCAAGCTCACGACGCTAGGTTAAACCCGGGGAAACTTTAGGCCCCAAGATACGTATTATACTCCTCCCTCTCGGTTTTGGAAAGTCTCAAAATCATATCTTCAAAACTCCAACCGCCTCACCCCACGCGTCTGAGACTCCCCACGCCTAAACCCAGGCGCCTGAGTCTTGGCGCGCTTCAACTCAGGCGTCCATATGGGTGACGAGGGCCGAAAACATCTATAAATACCCCCATTCACCTCATTCATTCGACACACAATGTTCAATTCTCTTCTCCCTCCACATTCTCGCTAAGGGCTCGCACTCCGGCACTCGAGGCAAACGATCCACTCGATCGTAGTTCAGATAAAAGCGACATCGACGCTACTCCTCACCTTCAAGCACCCCACTCGATACCGAGGTGCCTGTGTTCGACTAGCTCAAGTCTAGTAACGAAGTTCTGCCGGATTAGCCGCAGGATCAGTCTATAGTAACAAAGCTCTGCCGGAGTAGCCGCAGGAAGGGTCAACGGTAACGGAGCTCTGCCGAAATCACTAGGACAACTAGGAGGATCCGCCTTTGAAGCCGAGTCGCCACTAGGTTGTCATCTAAACAAAACTTTACATTCTCGTACTTTCTTTTCTTATGTACTACGACAACACTAGATGTGGACACTAGGTCCACAAACATCTACTAAAATACGTAACGTCTCAACTTCAACCACAAACACTAAAATACACTAAATAGACCCGAGTAATTCCAAGATCCGTTCTCAACTATCTATGCATCGTGTCCCGTTTAGTGTATACTCCGAGGGTGCAACTCCTCACAATGTGATTTACTTACATTCGCATTTACAGTTTTTTGTATGATTTATTGCTTTTATAACCTTATAATCGCATGCTAAATCACCTAACACGGAATTCAAAACGTAAAACAACTAAAACTGAACGAAGTGATGGTCGGGTTCCTTATTAGTCCAGGTGCTTGCCTTACTAGGTTCGACGCAACTCTATTAATACCAAAGCGACGCATCTTAAGCAGAATACCAGGTAAGGTATACCACCAGAACGACTAATATCCGTATTATTGCGTTAAAACTGATTTGTTAATACGTATAATACTAGTACTCTCTACCCTCCTATGTGCATCTTTTCATGGCCTGCCTGTCACGTGAAATCGCATGAAAAGAATGTAAACACAACCACTTTGACGACAATACTTACTTGTCCTTAAACAACCGACGTAGCAAAAGGCATAGGGTGAAAACAACGGATGTTACAGTATTTTCGCCACAACAAAAGAACTAGGTTATCAGCCCACCTATTGATTAGTAGAGGCCGCCATAGTGCGGGCGGGATTAGGTGTTGGCATCTATCGGATGTTGGCTTCCCAATACGTACCCTCACCCCTTACTCAGAATCGACAGTCTCCGGATGTCCAAAACCATTGGCAATGAGAGTCATTCCAGGTATGGAGTGCTTAAGGGTACAAGTCTTTATCCTTAGGTCCCGTGCCCCTCAACTTTGAGCCCGGCTAGGGATCAAAGTTGACTTCAACGGTTTACGAGTCCCCATAATTGACTCGGTGGCAACTCCACAAATCGGCAACAAATTCAGTTCACTAAAAAGGTCGCTTTACCAAATGAATTGACCTTTAAACATTTACAACCACGACTCGATCGATTCCATATGGAAGCACGGGTGCCCTGCACCCGTCTAGTACAAGTCCGGATCGTTGTCCGAATCGAGGTCCGAAACATCGCCCCGTACGCGAGATCGGACCGGCCCCCGACAGAGAGGGGGCCGCGTGGGTGGCCGCCGCCACACGTTGAAAAACCGGGTCGGTCCCGCGCGGGGCGCCAAGCGGTACGGACGGACGTCCACAGTTGGGCGACTCCGTTGGGGAATTTGAATCAAATTTCCAGTGGTGGTGTAACTTGAACGGGGTCGATGAAGCTCGTTTCCTAGTTCCTAGTTGTGGTCACTACAGGTTTTGGCTATAAAAAGCCTACCCTAACCGATATCATGACCAATCGACCTCTTCGCGGTAAGATCCTTAGGGACACGCGGAGAGATCCTCGGTTGACGCTCCGGCCGCCTAACGCGTATCCCGCGGGAATAATAAGCGGATAGTTCCAAGTGGACGGTATGACACTCGTCTCCCTAGATGATTTGTCAATGCCTAAGTGAAGACTATTCGTGGGCGGTAGCCTACCCCAACCTACCCGTGTCTGCATCCTGCATGAGTGTATGCGTTCCTAGTTATGTGTAGCGTGTTTGAACAACCCAAATAAAACACTAAAAATCTGGACTCAACCACGCCAACTTATTCAACCGCACCCAATACCGTTTTCGAAAAATACCTCCTCTTTTCAAAACGACCTTTTAAACGCCGACACTCCGGTCAAATCATGATTTCAAAAAAAAAAACACATTTTTAGATGCCGTTATCATGGCAAATTTTACACTCACCACTTTCAAAAATATATATTTTTAGTGCCATCACCTTGGCCAAACAAAACCCGTCAACAACGATTACCGTTAACACCACCAAGACTCCCGGTCAATGGGATCAAGGTACACCAAACGGTTACATTTTATTTCAAAAAAAAAAAGAAAAAGTTTTTACACATGTACCGTTAACACAACCAAAGCTTCAATTAATGAAGTCAAGGAACCCGAAACGGTCACATTCACGAAGCATCATCTTTTTTTCTTTAAAAAAGGTTTTTTTTCCTAAAAAAAAAGAGAGAGCTTTCTGAAAACCATTCACCACCTATATTCCTTGATAAGGATTTAGTCACACCTTTAAAACACCATCATTAGACTTCACGCTCTACCACGAGCACCACATCCACCACAAGTATCGAACTAGCTGATTAATAGTAGTCTCGATAAAAGCATCACGTCATCATTTCCAAAACTGGTTCCCTTAAGGACCATGCTCCTTTATAAAAAAAGGAGACATTTACACTTTTGCTATCGCTGGATTCCCGACGCGCACATATAGCAACACACCTTCACGTCATAAGTGGTGTTGTCACGCCATCACTGCACTATTTCTACAAATCGCCCTTCTCAAAAAAAAAAATTCTGAAAAGATTGGTCGTTTTCGAAAAAAAAACATATATCAAATTCTTTGATCCTAAGCCGGGATCGCGATCAACTTCTTACGTCGTACAACCGTGTGATTAACTGTCTGTGTTAGTTACTAGGGTCACCTCTACTCGGGGTCTTACATTTTGTGTAAACCCCTAGAAATTATAACGCAATACAGTAGCGGAAACACTGTAGAGTGAGATTAAAACACACTGACAAACTATATCTTATTAAAAGAAATGGTAAGTCAATACAAAGGCCTCTTTTTACAAAAGGGCTAAAAGTAAAATCTCCAAACGGGTTTATACAAACCCATAAATAAACATGAAAGAAGGAAGAGTAGGATCCACGCTACTCGCTAGCTCACACCCAAAACCCAACAGCAAATACCTGTCATGTTATAAACATAACAGCCACGTCAATGAGGAGTAACTCGGACGTTCTCCCAGCCATATTATACCATATGGAAAAATAATAGTATTATTATATCAAATATTTAAAAAGAGAAAACATTGAAACGATATAATAAAAATAAGTTTTCAACGAAACTTAAAGCACTTGCCAACCTGAAAGTCAAAATCAATCGATAATATAAATATTCGAAAATGGCGTTATGGAAATTCGATCGGTGTGCACAAGGTTAGACTTTCACTAGGACAATACTAAACTAGCTTCGAGAACTTAGTCAAAACAAATCAGACTTCGGTCTCTAACTAGGCAACTCAACTATAACAGGACTGCGTGCAGCGAGGTCCCGGCTTAAGTAATGTACACCCCTCCTGGACACCAACCGTAATCCAGTTCAACCCGACGGCGACTTACACGATGCGATATCTAAGTTTAAGGGCACAATGCACACTCTCCTGAACACAAACCATGCTCAGTTCAATGACCAAATGTGCCCCAAACGGGCACACCGGCTTTATAGCTGATGGCAAAAACGTACATCCCAGAATATATTACTCTAACCCCACACTTGACTTTATTCCATAACTCCAAAACAAGCTGATGAGGTTCGGCAGCCTGCACCGGGTCGCCTACTAGGCAGGCCCCTAGGGGACCCAACCCAAGGAACCCGGGAACCAACCCAGCAGACAATCGGAGTAAAAAACCCCCAGGCGACAGCTCCAGACAGTCGCCTGCCCGACAGGGCGATGCGGCCTGCTCAACCCAGCCTTTCACAGAACCCCTACCCACCTGTCCTCAGGGGAAACCCCCGCAGGCAGGGCAGGGACCACCAAGGGGCCCCTCCGTCATTTCGCCTAAGGTAAATGAGAATGAGTGGATGAGGTGAAGCCACTTGTCACCCCCTCATCCACCCATCCTCCTTCTACCTCCCTCTCTTGTAGGAAGGTATATATACACATACATCTCCCACTTGAAGGGGGTTGGATTTTCTCTCTCTAGACTTTCACTCTAAAACCGCCACCTAGCTCCTCACGAACTAGGTTTTGTCAAGGCATTTTCACGGACTGACTTAGGCATCGGAGAGGGTTCCCTTGGACACCTCCGAGGCTCTGTGCGTTCACTGTGCAGGGAGCAGGTCACTCTCGCCGGGGAGGTCCGATCACCGGAGTGAAGAGAAGGGGAGACCGAAGGAAACTGAGCGATCATCACATTAGCTGCATTACATCTTAAAGACTCGAATTCATAGCCGGGTTAATTACTTCCGATACAGGAACAATTTGGCGCCGTCTGTGGGGATCTCTGGTTGTATCCACGAATTACCCACAAAAATCAACCATTCCCAAATACAAAAACTAACCAATTGAGGCAATCATGCCTGAGATTGTTGACGCTAGTGTAGGGGCAGGTCCGACGGTCCCACCGGTGACCCCCCTATACGACATGCCACAGCCAGAGAGGGCTCCTGCCTCCACGATCCCGGGGGTGGGGGGAACCAGTCTCCTGGGCATGCCAAATACAGCTGTGGCACCAGGGCAGGGGGCACATCCAGGGCACACCCTGAACCTAACCCCAGCTCAGATGGTACAGACAGCTGCCTTCTTCTCCGCAATGCTCAACCAGGAATTCACCCCTGAAGACCTGGTAGGCAGGGTCGCAACGACCCCCAGGCAGCCCCGCTCAGTAAGTAGAGAGGGGGCTAGGGGTACGAAGCGAACTGCCGCCAGAAACGCCCAGAGGAGGGCAAGGAAAACAACTCAAGTATACGCACAGGTACAGAGGCGCATCACAGCAGGCAACCAGGAACCGCCTGCCCAACAACAGGCGTTCTCTATACACACCACGGAGTCCACGTCCAGGGAGAAGAGGGGTCTGTCTCAGGGATTGCAGGATCGAATGAGGCACAGGGAGCCTGCGTCTAAGTGCCTGGGAGAGAAGCAGGGCGGAGTCTTCTCCAGGTTAACGCCAGCAGTAAAAGGACAGCCAGCTCCAGGGCTGTCCCAGAGCCTGCAGTCTAGGCTTAACCGGGGGCAACCGCTCGAATCAAGGTATCACCAGGATGACAACCTCGGTCAGTCCCGGAGAAAGCGGTCCAGGCAACCCTCCCCTGACACAGAGGACGAGGCAACGAGCAGGCGACCACCAAGGCACCGCTTCCCCAGTGCGAGGAAACCGACCCCTAGACAATGGGATGTCCACGGTAACCAGTCTGGGGAAAGCAGGTCACGGGTGGTAGGCAGGCCCACGAAGACTCCTCTCCATCCTGACGTACAAGAGTATCCCATCCCGAAGATCAAGATGCCCACCGTCAAGTTTGACGGGGCTACAGATCCAGAGGACCATCTGGCGGCATTTGAAAGTCACATGGGCATGTACGATGTGGATGATGCAATCTGGTGCAAAATCTTCCCAACCACCCTTGTAGGACTTGCACAGGGATGGTTCAGGGACCTTCGCCAGGGGTCGATTACCTTCTTTATAGAATTAGCCGAGGCGTTCCTTGAACAATACGCAGGGAACAAGAGGAGACGACTCACTCGGTTTGACCTTATGACCCTGAAGCAGAAAAAGGGCGAGAGCGGCAGGGAGTACCTAAAGAGGTTCGACTTGTCCTACCAACAAGTCAGGGAGATTGATGACTCAACTGCTGCCTACGCCCTGACAATCTCCCTACTCCCAGGGGAGATGAAGAACCAGATGATCAGGGCCCAGCCTGAAACCTTGGCCAAGGCCATAAAAATTGCCGAAGAGTTCATTCTGCAGGAAGAGTTTCACAGCCTGCCGGACACCCCTGCAGGCCAAGTGATGCCGCAAGGGGGACCGCAGGGCGGACGTGGCAGGAACGAACCGGGCAAACAGAAAGAGGAGGGGGATACCCCCAAGAAAGAGCGCACAGCTTACGAGCCAAGGTTTGACAGCTACACGGCCTTCAACAGGCCGAGGGCAGAGATCTTTGAGCTGGAGAAGGAAACAACAAAGTGGAATCGCCCGACACTACAAGAGATTAATTATTAGGAGGCATTTATCTAATAGCATATGTTATAATGCCACCTTAGATTATCTTAAAATGACAATTAACGTAGCAAATAAACTAAATGCCACCTTAGACTAATACATAACGCGCTATACATATCCCAAAACTAAAACTCACCCTCCTATTTTCAGAAAACCCACCAAACTACTCCGTAAGACCTAAAACTCAGTTACCGTCTTTTCACAGAGAACAAACAATTTTCTGTTTCTCAAATCTAAAATCTAATTTAATAATAATCAATCCACCAACTTAATCGATCAATCCAGCTTCACTTTATTCCTTAGTTGATTTGATTCATTGTTTCTACTACAGGTTTATTGTTTTCTTCTTCCTTTTATTTCTTCTTACTCTTAATTAAGGATTTCGATCTGTTCGTACGTATCTGATTATTAGGCTCAATTGCATTTGAAATTGAATTATTGTTTGTTGTTAGTTTGTTTGATTGCTCTTAATTTAGGGTTTATTGTATGTTAATTGTGTGACTGATTATTGATGGCCAAAATTGCGTACCAAAATTTCAAAAAGTTGATTTGTTTGATTGTGAGAATTTAATTTGTTTGATAAATTGTCAATAAATTCTTAAACTAAACGTTGTGTAATTCTTAAACTCAGTCAATAAATTCCCCGAGCCCACCTGCCACAATTTTTAGCACGTAGTTTTGGGTCAGCCCTAGGGGAAATAAAACTTGGAACTAGCTGACTACAACATATCAATGTCGTTACAAACATCCCGGTTGACTGAGTTCATCTCCCTCGCCAACGTTTGTCAATGAAGCTGACAATCAACTGATTATAGGGGGTGCAATCACGTCTCAGCAGACTACATCCGGCCCTGAAATTGAGACACTACTGGTACTGGTGTAATGCTATCATTGCTGTCTATGGGAAATAGAATCAATCAATTTCATCCATACAATACCAAACTATAGAATCATATCCAATATGGAATTGCATTACATATTCAATCAATGCCAAATGGAGACATTCATTCTTTCTTTTGACATCAACATAAATTCATAATACAAAAAGTATCAAGCACATCATCTTATCTTATTGTTTTTATTCGTGCTTCCAATCCATTAGAAATGTTATCAACTAACTCTCCACTCATAATCACATCACCCCATTGCCCATCAGGAACAAAATCACTATTCATCCATCTCCACATCCTCCAACTACTACTCTCCCTCTCTTTTATGGGAAGGGAGGGAAAATAAGATCAGGGTTTCGAGTGCATGGATCCCATGTCGATTGCTCTCCTTGTCCTTGCATTGTAAACCAAGGTAATCAAATGCTTTGGAACATTGCAGGGATTCCAAACAATTGTAGTCCATTGGGAATCAGGTTGGTGTGTTACTAGCTATTCGTATCCATTCATGATACTATAACCTTGTATATTTGTCTATAGGCCATTGGTATAAGCAGACTTCATCTTTTACAACAATTGTTGTTGTTGTTGTTGATTGCTATTAGAGGTATATGCTGTGGCTATTTTTCACTATAATCATCAATGTGACAGCTTGAAACCGGTTATTTGTTGTTTCTTTTCTCAAAAACATATATAAGAGATTGCTTGGAAGGATGCAAGGTATGCATAGAAGATAAGCGAGTATTGTTGCGAAGAGTACAAGGTCGCTCAGCGATTTGGAAATCATGATATAAAACTTAAGTTTATTGAGGTATGACTTGGCTCCTAATCTCTTTCATTTTTTTGCCTAACTATTATACTGCATTTATGTGGCCTGATAGCTCTAATTTCATGACCCTTTCCGTAACTCTAGAAATTTTGTGGAGGTATTGTTAGCGATCAAGCTACACTCTCTTAGTAAAATCCATCTATCATTTCATCTCAATCTCCCCCTTCACTCTCTCAGATTTACCCTTTTTTCTTATATGTTATATCTTTTGTATTATTCAGATCTGGTTTATTCTAATTATGATTTGGTTTTGATTTATGTGAGCTGTTATTGTTGTCGTTGTGTTATTTGTTTGTGTGAAATTTTTTGGATTTAGATTTGATGGATTTGTTATATATTGATGTGATTTAGAAAAGTTTGACTCTAATTGTTAGGATGATGAATTTTAGGGATTCGATTATGGGTTTAGTTGATCTCATAAAGTTCAAGAAAATGAAAGTTCCCAACCTCGAGACGACTTTAATAGAGAGTTTTTTCATAGACATGATTTTCGAAGGTGACAATGTTGAAGGTAAGAGCACCCTTTGTGATTTGTTAAGTTGTTGGTTTGAATATGATACTGTTGGTTTTATAGTAGTAGCATTGCTCAGTACAAGGTTACGTTTGCAATTTACCATCTTGCACAACATTAGACTCCCTTTTTTGTATACGACTTCCATCCCTTATCCCCCTCCCCCCTTTTATCGTCAATTTCAGCCATTTTATCACCTTTTTTTATAGGATATTCCAAGTCTACAGCTACAAGAGGAAAATTTAGAAGTGCAAAGAAAAATGCAAGAGGAGTTAACCATGCTCAAGATGGTTTTATTTGGTAGAGATATGCTTAATCCTCAACATAGCCGCTAAAATTTTGCGTTTGGGTTTTTACGGATGACTAGCAATTTTTGTTTGTTAGCTGTTTTGATAGAGATATAACTTTAGAAATTTTGATTTTTTGTATTGTACCTATTTAGGCTTTTGTTATCCTATTGTAAAGATTATTTGACACCTACAAATTCTATTGTTAATCCATATTATAAAACCAATTATTTTATATGTTTGTCCTTTTTTTTAAATAGTTACTTTTAATATTTTTTTAATTAAAAAAATATCGTTGAACAAAAAAAAAATCTAATAACGAAAAGACAAGCTTATTAATGAATAAAAAACCAGATGAAAAAAATAAAATAAAATATGGAATTTTTAAATTTATGAAAGATCTATAGTGACATTTATATAAGGCTTTACAAGCATTTGCAACAAATGCCACAATGACTTCTCCCTACATTGAATCTAGCGGCATAAGATTAAATGCTGCTAGCAATTTTCGTGGCATTTATAAATGTCGCCTAATCACTAAATAAATGCCGCTAAAGATGTGATGTTTTGTAGTGCGAACAAGCCGCGCAGCCCGAAGGGTGATCCTAAAAAATTCTGCACGTTCCATGATTGCATAGGCCACACCACTGAGGAGTGCCGGCACTTAAAAGATGAGATAAAAAAGCTCATAAGAAACGGTTGGCTGAGTAACTATGCAGCGAGGAACAAATCCCAAAAGGAGGCGACAGACAAGCCTGAGGGTTCGGCCCAAAATCACATGATAATTCATGTAGTGTCAGGGGATGCAGAGGGACGAACAAGCAGACGAAGCCAGAAAAGACATATCCGAGAATTACGGAATCAGATTTGCTATGCCGAGAAGGCAGGAAGCCTGAGGGGCACGACCCTGAGCATCACCCCAGAAGACGCAGGGAGAGTAATATACCCACACAGCAATCCTTTGGTCTTAACTCTTGAGATTAGCAATCACATTGTCAAGAGGTGCATGGTGGACACTGGCGCCTACACGAACCTCTTATACAAGGACGCCTTTAAAAGAATGAACTTAGAAAAGAGACACCTTAAGCCGGCCCCTGGATCGCTGTATGGGTTCAGTGGGGCAGGCGTACTTTCCATGGGGATTATCGACTTACCAGTAACGTTCGGGGAAGGGGCCTCTGCCAGGAATGTCAGGGCGTCATTTGTCGTGGTAGATGCAAAGTCTGCATACAACGCCCTGATAGGGCGGGCCACCCTGGACGAGATCGAAGCCGCCATATAAATCAGGGCCCTCACCATAGGCTATGTGACAGACTTTGGCATGGAAGGAAAAGTTGACGGGGATCAGAAGTCTGCCAGGCATTGCTATTCTGTGGCCCTGCAAGCCCATGAAACGGAAAGAAAGGGAAAACGAAAAGCCGATAGTTCCCCCAGCAGGGAGGGTGAAATCCCGGCTGCTCAGCAAACAACAGCCCACCTGGAACCTGAAGGGGAAAGCATGCTGGTGGACTTAGAACCAGGGAGGCAGGTCCTCATAGGGGCTGACCTGGAGGAATCCTACCAGAAAGAGTTGATCGCAGTCTTGAGAGAAAACAGGGACGTGTTCGCCTACTCGGCAGATGAGATGCCAGGGGTCGACCCGGCTTTTATTGTTCAAAAGCTGAACGTTAATCCGGAGGCCCGCCCTGTAAAGCAGAAGAAAAGAAATATGTCCGCAGAAAAAGACATGGCAATAAAATAGGAGATGGAAAAACTCTTGAAAGCGGATTTCATCGAAGTCTGCGATTACCCCGAGTGGTTGGCAAACGTTGTGATGGTGAAAAAGTCGTCAGGCGCATGGAGAATGTGCGTAGACTTCACAAATCTTAACAAAGCCTGCCCAAAGGACTGCTACCCCTTGCCCAGAATAAACCAACTGGTAGATGCCACTAGTGGATACACCACGTTGAGTTTTTTAGATGCATTCTCAGGGTACCATCAAGTGTACCTCTGGCAGCCTGACAGGGTGAGGTGCGCCTTCATAACCAGCCATGGAACGTACATGTATAAGATGATGCCATTTGGACTGAAGAATGCAGGCGCCACCTATCAGCGGTTGGTGGACAAGGTCTTCGAAAATCAAAAAGGGAGGAACTTAGAAGCCTATGTCGATGATGCAATTGTCAAAAGCAAAGGAGACAGGGAGCACCTGGCGGATTTGCAAGAAATCTTCTCCTCCCTGCGCTCCTACAAAATGAAGTTGAATCCAAAAAAGTGCACGTTCGGAGTCCGATCTGGCAAATTCTTGGGAATCTTAGTCTGCTCTAGAGGAATAGACGCCAATCCCGAGAAGATTCAGGCAGTCTTGGACCTCCCAGAGCCTAAGACTATAAGGGACATTCAACGGCTGACAGGCAGGATGGCTGCCCTGGCTCGCTTCATCGCCAGATCAGCAGACAAATCGACCCCTTTCTTCAAAGTATTAAAAGGCAACAAACAGTTCAAATGGGAAGACGAGCAAAAGAAAGCCTTCGAACAACTGAAGGAACATCTGAAAAAACTCCCTACCTTGGCGAGGCCAGTAGCTGGAGAAAAACTATACCTGTACATTGCTGTTACCAACTCAACGGTAAGCGCAGTCATTCTGAAAGAGGAAGCAGGCTCTCAGCAGCCCATCTACTTTGTAAGTCACGCCCTAGGGGCAGCTGAAAGAAACTATCCCTTGGTAGAAAAAGCCGCCTACGCAGTCATCATAGCAGCTAGAAAACTCAGGCCTTACTTCGACGCGCACCCTGTTGTGATCCTCACCGACCAGCCACTAGAAAAGATATTGGAAAAATTTGAAAAATCAGGGAGGCTGCTAAAATGGGCAATTGAGTTGAGCGGACTGGGGATATCATACCAACCCAGGACAGCCATCAAGGCACAGGCCTTGGCAGACTTCTTGGCTGAATGTTCTCATTCAGGAGAAGAGGAGCCACCTGCCGGAGAATGGATAGTATACACTGACGGGTCCTCAACGGCCAATGGTGCAGGAGCAGGTGTCGTACTGACCAGCCCTGAAGGAGTGGATTTTGAGCATGCGCTCAGATTCACCTTCCTTGCATCGAACAACGAGGCAGAATATGAGGCCGTACTTGCAGGGATAAATCTAGCTAAGGCAGCAGGCGCAGAGCGGATTATATTAGCGACTGACTCTCAGCTCATTGCCAATCAAATCAACGGAGAGTATGAAGCTAGGGACCAAGCCATGGCCGCCATCCTAGAAAAGGTGAAGCAGGAGCTATCAAACCTAAAATCCTACAAAGTCAGGCAAATACCCCGATCCCAGAATAACCGGGCGGACGCCCTGTCAAAACTGGCCAGCTCTAGCCTACAGGACATAAGGAGATCAGTTTGGGTAGATGTTGTACAGGAGAAATCCACTGCTACCTGTCAGGCAGTCAACATTATCGAAGAGGAGCCGGAGAACTGGATGACCCCCCCCTCATTTAGTTCAAAAAATATGGCACCCTACCGTCTGATCCAGTGCAAAAAAGGAAAGTGCAGACCAGAGCAGCGTGGTTCATAATAATCGATGAAAAACTATACAAGAAGTCCTTCTCTTCCCCCCTGCTCAGATGCCTGAGAGCAGAGCAGGCCACTAAAGTTTTGGATGACATCCACTCGGGGATCTGCGGGCATCACATTGGAGGAAGATCGTTGGCCCACAAAACCCTGAGGGCAGGCTACTATTGGCCTACCATGTTAGGAGATGCAAGGAACTTAACCCGAAAATGCAGGAAATGCCAACTCTTTGCCCCGTCGATTCATGCCCCAGCCCAGGAACTCAGGCCAATTCTGCCTCCCATTCCTTTCGCTCAATGGGGGATGGACATACTAGGCCCCTTTACTGCGGCCACGGGAGGACGGAAGTTTCTTATCGTAGGGATTGACTACTTTACAAAATGGGTTGAAGCTGAGGCAGTCCCTAACATCACTGAGCCCGCAGTCAGAAAGGTCATCTGGAGAAACATCATAACCAGATTCGGCCTGCCAAAAATGCTAGTATTCGATCATGGGAGACAGTTTGATAACGACCCCCTAAGAGCCTGGATACAAGGGCATGGAATAGCAGTCGCCTACTCTGCCGTCTGCTACCCACAAACCAATGGGCAGGCCGAGGCCGCCAACAAGCAGATCCTAAATGGGCTCAAAAAGATGGTGGATGATCTCAAAGGTAGGTGGGCAGACGAGCTACCAAGTATACTTTGGTCAATAAGGACCACCAGAAAGGAATCAACGGGTCAGACGCCATTTGGCCTGGTGTATGGAGCAGAAGCTTTATTACCCATCGAAGTACGAGTTCCTACCCTACGATCTCAGCAGTACAACAGAGCTGACAATGATGCAGCAATGGCCGAAGCCCTAGACCTGGTCCATGAAGTCAGGGAAGAGGCCAGCATCAACATAGCCGCCTATCAGCAAAGAATGAGAAAGACCTACAACAAAAGGGTACATGAGAGAAGTTTCCAGATAGGCGACCTGGAACTAAGAAAAACACAGGCTGTAGGAAGATCCAGGGAGCATGGCAAGCTAAGTGCCAACTGGGAAGGCCCATATCAGGTGACCCAGATTTTGGGACCAGGCACATACAGAATCGCCAAACCTGAAGGCCAGGAGCTGGGCGCGCACTAGAACGCCGACACCTTGAAAAGATACTACGTCTAGCCGGGTATTAAGAAAATCTCGTCTTTAGAAAAAAAAACTGGCGGAAAACGATCAGAATGGAATGTCGACGGCTCCGACCACACTTATGTTTAAACAAGTTTTTTAAAAAAAAAGGAAACTCAGAGTTCATACTCATTGTCTGTTTAAACTTGCGCTTTCACACACAAACGAGCAGGGGGCAATAGGGGGAGGCCCCCTGTTGCCAGAACCAAGGAAAATGGACCCCCCAACAAAATTCTGAACCCCTCTACCTACCTCTGGGCAGGAGGGGAGCAGGCCCCATGCGCCGGACTAACAAGGACTGGGGGCAATTCCCCCAACCTTGTATAAAAAACGCAAAAGCCCTCCCTGTCTGTTTAAACTTGCGCTTTCACACACAAACGAGCAGGGGGCAATAGGGGGAGGCCCCCTGTTGCCAGAACCAAGGAAAATGGACCCCCAACAAAATTCTGAACCCCTCTACCTACCTCTGGGCAGGAGGGGAGCAGGCCCCACGCGCCGGACTAACAAGGACTGGGGGCAATTCCCCCAACCTTGTATAAAAAACGCAAAAGCCCTCCCTGCCTACCTCTGGGCAGGCAGGGGGCAGGCCCCCTGAACTTCGAGCAGAAGCCAGGGACAGGCCAGGCTACGCACGAATAACAAGGACTGGGGGCAATTCCCCCAACCTTGTATAAAAAACGCAAAAGCCCTCCCTACCTACCTCTGGGCAGGCAGGGGGCAGGCCCCCTGGACTTCGAGCAGAAGCCAGGGACAGGCCAGGCTACGCACGACTAACAAGAGCTGGGGTCAATTCCCCCCAACCTTGTATAAAAAACGCAAAAGCCCTCCCTGTCTGCCTCTGGGCTGGCTGGGGGCAGGCCCCCTAGACTTCGAACAGAAGCCAGGGATAGGCCAGGCTACGCACAACCAACAGGGACTGGGGGCAGGCCTCCCAGCCTTGTATAAAAAACGTAGATTCCCCTCCCTGCCCCTAGGCAGGCAGGGGGCAAGCCCCCTGGACTTCAACCAGAAGCCAGGATCAGGCCAAGCCTCCGATGAACCAGGGCTGGGGGGCAATCCCCCAGCACTGAAAAAAAAAATCGCAGACCTCATACCTCCAAGTTAAAGCGGGAGGCAGGCCATACCCTAAGGAAGGAAAAAAGCAGACTGAAACAAGAAAAAACATTTCATAGCCGATCCATGGAGAATAAAATGTTTAAATTAAAATATTACAGACAACTGGCCATAGCAAGGCTCAGCACAAGAAACAGAGTTATTTCGAGAAAATCTAAGCATTATGAGCATCCTGGCTAGGACCAGCAGCCGCCTCAGGAGGTTTGGCTGCCCGAGCCTCGTTTTTGACAGAGTAAAGATTTCGGAAGGCCTCTTCGTCAAAAACAGGGAACATCTCTCCAATTACCTCCATGACCAGCTCCAGGGAAGAGTTGGCCCCGCTCTCAAAGCTTGTGTCCACCGCGGCTTCAGTCTCCTCCAAGAGGGCATCCTTTTCCTTCTTCCATTCACTCTTGGCCTGCTCAAGGATTGAATCAGCTTTAGACAAATGTTCCTCCAAATCAGTCGTCCTCCTTTTGAAGTGCTCCATCTCAGCTAGGGAAAGGGTAGCTCGCTTCATCGCCAGGCGACTCTCCTTCAGCTCAGTCTCAAACTTGGATGCTTCCCTCACAGCCTTCTCCCCTTGAAGCTTCCACCGGCTCGCCTGACTCTTCGCCTCCTCTAGCTCGCTCTCCTGCTTCGCCAGCTTATCTTTCAAATTATTTATCAAGGCTATATCCCTTTCAACCATAGCCAGACGGTCAGGAGGGGGAACCCCGGGTGTAACAGTCAGCTCTTCATCGCTCAGGCGGCTGAGAGCCGCCAGCTCAGCAGATGCCTGCAACACCTTGGAGGTACGCTGGATGTATTGAATTACTTGGTGGGAAGTAGAAGTCACAGACTTAGTAAGACGGTCGGCCAAAACGATGCCAGAATCGGAGAGCAGGCCCGACACGTCAACACTGTTGCCGGCGGTATAGTGAAACTCCGTGTTTTCCTCCGAAAAAAGGGTACTCAGAATGTCACGAGCAGGGCGTTTTGCCTCATGAGTATCAGCATCAGCCTCCAAATCCACCACAGGAGCAGTCCCTGAGGGCTCCCTGTCCCTTTTCCTTCTCAGCTCCAAGGGAACAGTCTCCCCAGTCCCTTCAGAATTCGCGGGACGCGATCCCTGGAAAATACGAGTCCCAGCTTAAGAGTCACCCTGCCTACATCCAGGGGAAGGGGTGGCCTCTGAGGTGACCTCAGCCTCCCCATCCTGGGTACTAGGGGAGGGAGCCGCCGGTTTTGCTGACGGCAGTCGTGGAGGAAGAGGGAGCCTCCGGCCAGCAGAGAGATCTTTTACGAGCCTCATTAAACTTTTTTCCACTTTTTTGAAACTTGAAGGAAGGGAAGGACGCTTCAAAACAACGACAAACTCTTCGCTCAAGCCTAGCCTCCTAACCTGCTTCCTTGTCCAAAGGCGAGAAGCGAAACCTGCAGGAAAAGAGAGCAGTCAGCTAAAAAAGCAAAGAGATGAAAGTATCAGGGAAATTGCGCCGGCGAAAGCCCCTAAAACTACCTTGGAGGCTAGGGATCAGGCCCACTGGGAGCAGATATTCATCTGTGGCTATGAGCTCCGCGTGGGGGAGCCAAAAAGCAGGGCCACAAACGCCGAACTTATCCACAACAATCTCGAATTTCTTGACTAGTTTCTCTTCTTTCCTACTCAGCTTTACCTCCAAGGCCTTCCCTCCGACACTTGGATGATACTCTTCACGAGTCTCCATGCGGGTATGAACGTGATTCCTAAAGTGCCTTGGAATCCGCCACCCGGAAGCACTATGTACGTACAAAAAATTATTCTTCCAGTCTTTCAGGCTACTTAAAGCCGGCCAGACTAGAGCATATTTTTTCTGCCTCTGGAGGGACCAGTATCCAGAGGAACCATCTCCCCCTGACAAAGACACCATTTGCAGCCCAACCATAAAACGCAGGGCATCGATATAAGGCCCCTTGCCATGAAAAATGCAGGTCCAGGTATAGGCTATCAAGGACCTAATGGCTGAAGCAGTCAATTGGGCTATGGCCACATTCATCCTCCTGATGGTCTCCTCCAGGAAGGGGTGTAGTGGGAATCGCAGGCCGAATTCCAGGCTTTTATGATAAACAGCCACGCAACCATCAGGGGGGCAACATACTGTGTCTTTCTCCACTGGAACTATGACCGTATATCCCTCCCCGAAGTTATAAAACTTCTCAATCTCCCCGGCAGCATTACTTTCTAAAATTAAGTCTCGGTTCTTGGCTTCGGGGTAGGTTTTCAGAGAGATCAAGTACTTTTTCTTGTCCAGATAATAAGTTCTCCCTTTTTCCCTAGGAATAAGGGGGCCGGCAGTCGTGGAGGGGTCCACCTCCAGTGCCTCGTCGTCAGAATCGACGACGTCGAAGGGAGCAGGTTCGGGGGATTCAGCACCCTCCCCCCTTTCAAAGTGGGCCTCCTCACTGGGCCTAACCCCAGAAAAGGAGGCTAGGTCATTTCTACTCCCATCTCTACCCTCCGTCCTCTCGAGCGATGGACCAAAAGTAAGAGCACGAACGCGAGACATGTTGATTTATGAAGAAAAAGTATTGAGGAAAAGGAAAAAGGCGAGGATTTAAGGAGAGATTCTAACCTAGAACGATGCTCGTCGCCGGGAAATTTGAAAGTGGGCGCTCCCCAGTCTTATGAAATTCTCAGCAGCAAGGAGAGTTTAGAAGTGTGAAGGGGGGTTTGAATTTCGAAAAGATGCGAAAGAGGGAAATAAAGGGGGGGAGAAGGGTTTATATAAGCCCAGGCAGTTGAAGGGTCGCCCCTCCTGCACAGGCCTCCCCACAAACTGCCCCACGTGTCACGCCTTAAACTGCCCACCGCTTCCCAAGAAAAGTCTCGGGAAGACCAAAAAGGTATCAAAGGGATTAACCTCCCAGTGACGTCAGCCCTTTCAAAAAAGAAAAAAGAAAAGAGAAAGCAAAGCAAACACAACAAACAACAAGTAACAAAGCCGCTCGGATTTTTCATTAATTTTGAAAACCCGAAAAATGGACAAAGTTACATTCCGTACTTAGCAAAGAAAGAGAATACAAAAGGAGCCTGGATTTCTGGCTCAACGCGCCTGCACCCTGCAAGCAGGCCTAGTCATCATCTAAGTCCGGGGAGTAGTCCCCAGGGCTGCCCTGACCTCCAATGTCAGACCCCCAATCCCAGTCAGTGGAATCCTTGAAGGGATCGTCAGGGAGTCCGTCCTCGTCTCTGTCACACGAGCAGCCCAGACCCTCACTATCTCCAGAGTCCCGGCTGCTGACGTCCCAGTCCTTGCCATAGGGAACTGTCTGGGAGTCATCACAAGTGCCGCAGCCCATTAGAGGAGTCTGTGTCAGAACAGTCAGGGTGCAGCCATGGAAAACACTCATGGCAACCCCTATCAAAAGACCCTCCTTGAGGGCAGCGCTTGAACCTGGGAATAGCAGGAGGCGAGGATCTTCTAGGGCACTTGCCTGCCCTAATAGAGGCCCTCTGGACGTTCCGGCGAGGACAGGGCCGTGGATGTCGGCTGCGGCGAAGGGCCCGAAAAGCCGCCCGGGCATACCTTAGCCTCCAGAACCCCTTGAAGAGGAAGGTAACAGTGCGAACTCCATGACGAACAACGGATTTCTTGATCCAAGGCATGATTTAACAAAGAAAAGCGGAGGAATTGAGGATGTATTGTCAAAATGGCAAAGAGAGCCAGAATTTATACAAAGAAAATGAAGCAATAAATGGCATCCCAACCATCCTGGCAGGGAATGCCACCAATCGTGAAGCCATCACACTACCCGAAAATCCACAAAGCGTGAGAAGTAATCATTGCTAAAAGACATCCCAACTCTTTTCACGCCCAATGCAATTAACGCTTCCTTCCTCGGGAAAGTACAAACGCATTAAATGCAATAGTAAAGCCAACAAGTCAACCTCCCCTCCATCTGAGCAAAAGTCGCCAGCCGGAGGGAAGCCTTGCTCCCCCCAGCTTGCGAGGGCCAATTGATGAGGTTCGGCAGTTTGCACCGGGTCGCCTACTAGGCAGGCCCCCAGGGGACCCAACCCAGCAGACAATCAGAGTAAATCACCAAAAAACCCCCAGGGGACAGCTTTAGACAGTCGCCTGCCCGGCAGGGCGATGCGGCCTGCTCAACCCAGCCTTTCACAGAACCCGTACCCACCTGTCCTCTGAGGAAACCCCCGCAGGCAGGGCAGGGACCACCAAGGGGCCCCTCCGTCATTTCGCCTAAGGTAAATGAGAATGAGTGGATGAGGTGAAGCCACTTGTCACCCCCTCATCCACCCATCCTCCTTCTACCTCCCTCTCTTGTAGGAAGTTATATATACACATACATCTCCCACTTGAAGGGGGTTGTATTTTTTCTCTCTAGACTTTCACTCTAAAACCGCCACCTAGCTCCTCACGAACTAGGTTTTGTCAAGATATTTTCACGGACTGACTTAGGCATCGGAGAGGGTTTCCTCGGACACCTCCGAGGCCCTGTGCGTTCACTGTGCAGGGAGCAGGTCACTCTCGTCGGGGAGGTCCGATCACCGGAGTGAAGAGAAGGGGAGACCGAAGGAAACTGAGCGATCATCACATTAGCTGCATTACATCTTAAAGACCCGAATTCACAGCCAGGTTAATTGTTTCCGATACCGGAACACAAGCCATTATCGATATTCAAAAATAAATAATCAATATAAATAATATGAGGATAAAATGAA
Organism: Agrostemma githago; assembly: GCA_958450325.1. Classification (NCBI taxonomy): domain Eukaryota; kingdom Viridiplantae; phylum Streptophyta; class Magnoliopsida; order Caryophyllales; family Caryophyllaceae; genus Agrostemma; species Agrostemma githago. The sequence continues at coordinate 9,911,473 of OY288253.1, forward strand.
TAAATATTTTATATTAAAAGGGGAACTTTCTATAAATAGAAACTTACTAATTTTAGAAAATTGCTAAAAATAGAAATATTGTTATAGAAAATCCGTAAGTTATTAAAATAGGTGAAATGTATAAAATAGTATTTCCGACAAAATTAACATTTTATTATTATCGTCGTTATCGTAACTTTAATATATTTTGAAATTCGTTACTCAAAATATAAATAAAATATAATAAGTCCTTATATAGTATTTTATAAATAATTAGAAAATCGAGTTAAAACTATAATTTTAGAAAAGTGTATTTTAAGAGAAATGATATCAAAATTAATTGAGTCAACGAGTTTTATAAATTAAAAGAGATTTTATAAAACTGTCAAATTAGTTTTAGCAAATAGATTTTATCAATAAATAATACTGATTTTACTAAAAATAATCAGTCGTAGACAAATGAGAAATTATTAGGGAAAATAGTCTCGACTAGAAATGTATTTAATACAAAATCGACTATTTTCTTATTTATTAATATAAGTCATCAAACGTAATTAATTTATTGAACAAGTATAAAAATCTCGATTATAATATAAAAATACGATTTTGAGTGAAAATTATAAATTAACGAAATATGAAGAAAATATAAAATTGATATTATTTAGTTACTAGTGTCACGATAACCAACAAAATATTATAACGATCGTAAATAATTAAATTACTAATGATTTATAAAACGATATCGAAAGTCGTAAAATTATTTATAAGGCATACGATTTAAAATTAATATAATTAGAAATAATATATAGCTAAAATTAGAAAATTGAAGAAAAAATACTTACTACATACTACTACTCAAACATTCGATATAAAATCGAGTAACGTCCTAAAGTTACCTTCAGTCGACATCCTAAACGAACTCGTACACGCCCTTCTTGATCTACCCAAGCTTTATGGAAATGTCGTCCTTATGCTCCAAGTGGTAGAATCGACAATCTTCTTGGACGGAGTCCACCACGACAATCGATAAGACAAAACAATGGAATGAGACAAGGGTATTTGACACAAGACGGAAAGGGAATGTATGAGTCAAATAGAAACTCGGAGGCTGGACTTGATAGAATCGAATACAACAAAGTAAAGATGTGAATCATCACAAAAGTGCCGCAGAAAGAGGAAACGGGTGGCGATATCAAACATACAACGAACCAAAACAAGAACAAAGGGCCGGAAGGGAGTAAGAAGGACTCGTAAGAAGCAAAATCGATCGACAAATCAGTAGCATCAACACCAGCAAAGACAGCAGTAAAAACAACATCAGGCTGCCACAAAGAGAGGCGACATCAACAACAAAAATGACGAGCAACACGCAGAGAAACGCAGCAGCAACAATTAAGAATGAGAACATAAGAGGAAGAAGATCGGTAGGAATCAGAAAACAGAACGAAAACAAGGAATGCAAAAGAAAGTGAGAAGAAGAGCGAGAAGAACATAATAACTGTACAGCAGCAACGAAAATGATAAATCTGTAGCAATACATATCATCATGCAACAAACTCGACATCGAAACGAGTGAAAAGGAGGCACGAGAAGAGTGATAACAACACAAACAAGTGTCGTAGGAGTAGCAGCAGCATACAACAGTAACAACAACAACTGACGCACAAAACGAAGAAGTAGGAGATCAAACAGAGGCAAAACGCAGTAGCAGACGCATCAGGAACGAAAACGGCACAAAATCGATTAGCAAGGAAGAAGTAATAAGAGGAAGAAGAGAAGAAAAACACCCTTACAAGATTAGTAGCAGTAACAGTGTCAGCAGCGAGGACATAGCAGTCGTAGCAGCAGAACAACAAGAGACAGAGGACAAAGATGGCGCAAGTGATGGTCGATTGATGGTGATGGACGGTGAACAGAGCAAGGCTGAAGACGAACAAGAGAAAGAAGATGATGAAGGAGGCGAAAAAAAGGGGAAAGGAAACGCGGTAGAGGAAGACTAAGAGTAACAGGTGGGGTAATGAAGAGTAGAGTAGCGGTGGAATAAGAAAAGAAATGAAAAGGGGATGTGTGTACACGTAAATGTAATGGGAAAACCAAGGATTAGGGGAAGAATTTAGATGAAAATAAAGTGGCTAAAACAAAAATATGGGTTAATTAAACGAATCGGGTAGGAGACGGATTCCGTAACGATAAGTTGACTGACCCAAGAATCGAATTAAAATGAGTTAGTAAAATAAATAAATAATCAGGCCATCAAATAAAATGAGTAAAAAAAATATTTGAGACGAAAACGAAGCTTTTAGAAATAAATAATCAGACGGTGAAATAGAATTTCCCGATAAATAATAAATTTTCGACGAAGTGAATTAAATTGATTTCTTGAGGAAAGGAAAAAAAAATATTTTAACGAAACTTAAAATAAATGAATCTTGAGCCGAAAATAGAAATTCGAGCATAATATAAATAAATGAAAAGAATTTAGAATTTAAATCGTCGAAATAGACTTTCGATAAGAATTAAATTAAATGTATAAAATGAATCGAAACAGAAATAAAAATAGGTTTTAAATATAAGAAGAGTTTTCGAGACAAATAGAATTTTGTTTTTGGAGTTTGAAACGATTAAAAGATAAATTCGTTATATAAATTTTTTAAGAATTACGAGTTAAATCGTAAAATTTAAAATACGAACGAAATTTTAATTTAATTTAATTTATAAAAATCAGGGGTGTTACATTTTGGGTCGTCTCATTTCGAGAAGTCCTCTTTAAACCTCACCTCCGAGGTTTGTGTCAAATCGTTTCGTTACAGAGACCTAAAGCTCAATAGGCGTTTCGCCGAATACACCAAGAGTCTAAAGCACCTGAGTCCCTAAGCCAAATGACCGCACACACACATGCGAGTCGAGGATCTCATTTCCGCGTCGCTCAACTACGAGCATTCCCCGAGTCCCTAAATCGTCTGGTGGATTCAGCCTCACCTTCAGTCCTGTTTCGCAGATCTAGAAATGTCCTCCAACGACAACACCGAACCATTCAACATAATGCTAGGGCTTGTTAAGGAACTTCAGAATAACATGGCCCAAGTAACCGCCGCTCATGACAACATCTTGCTCCAGCTCGGCAAGCTGGAGGGCGCAGCCAATGGGTCACGAAACCTCCCTCAAGAGGAGGTGGAAGAGAAGCCTTTCATCCCTAAGGGCAGAATGAGACTAGGGCCAGCTAGGTTTGTCCCAGCCCTTGAGGGACGCCCTTTTGGAAGCCTTACCGACCTGGGCATGACCTATGCCGAGGCCCTTAGGATTGCCAACGAGGACTGGCAATTATTCCAGCTCGTCCCTACCCCGGATCCACCCCGTGAAGCCCGGGGGGCAGATTGGGATCCCGGTGCCTATTACTTGTATCATCGGGGTAGGGGAAACGATACGAAACACTGTGATCGCCTCAAACACAACATCATGGACCTGGTGGATGTCGGAACCTTCGCTTTGGTAAAGACACAGACGCCACAGCCCGTTGATGGTAGGGCTGGCGACGAAACGACCGTGTCCGTGATAGTAAAGACAAGCGGCACTATCAAGGTGCAGGAAGCCTCGATGTTTAGAGGCATGACCGGTCGTAGTCGGAGTCTAGTTCATCCTAGGGCTTAGGCTTACTAATAATAATAATAATAATGTATGTTCCTCTTTCGAGTCTAGGGAGGTGCGAGGGGACATGTCCTCCACCTCCCACAAAACAAACTTAATCACGGGCATCTAGCCCGTTTTACTACTTATTAATAAAACAACTCTCTTTTCTTTTACAAACATGATTCGACAATCGATTAACTTCTTTCAACAGTTTACTTTAACACTTAAAGATTCGACACTATGCTACTTATCGATGACAATTGACTAAAACGCAAGGGCTACCAAAAACGGCCCACTTAACTTCACCCTAAAGAAGAGATTGGGAATAACGACAATGCTAGGTTCAACCCATCACTGACCCTCCTAATCAACCAACAATGGGCTTGCAACGAATGAACCCCCATCCAACTAGACTTCCTCAACATAGCTAAATACAAAGCCTTTAATATATCTAAAAGCAGCCATATCTCTAGGAGTTAAAAACCTTAGAGTACACGGAGATTCATCCTTAGTAGTCAACCAAGCCACAGGTACCTAGAAGGTTTATAGCGAAAGCCTAACCCTATACCAAACCAAAGTAGAAACAATATCCCGGGAATTTTCCGAAATCAACTTCATACTCATACCCCGCGAAGAAAACCAATTCTCTGATGCGTTATCCAAACTAGGCTCACTAATAAACATGCCCGATCACCTCTTCTCTATGCCTATCTGCGTAGAGAGAAGCGAACAACCACCCCACATCCATAACCTCAAAACCGACGATACCCCCGAAGAACCTTGGTACAAAGCAATCCTAGACTTTAAAACCCACGGGTCATATCTTCCCAACACTAACACCAAGAACAAAAGAGCCCTACGAATACAAGCCGCCCACTACGTCCTGAATCAAGGACTATTATGCAAACGAACCCCACAAGGAGTCCTACTTAGGTGCATAAACAAGAACCAATCCGAGAGAGTCATGGAAGAGGTACACGACGGAGAGTGCGAACCCCACATGAGTGCACACCTACTAGCCCGAAAAATAATGAGACTAGGCTATTACTGGATTACCTTAGAGGCGGACTGTCGACGTCACGTTCGTCACTGCCACAATTGCCAAATATTTGCCAACATTCAACACCTACCGCCATATCCTCTACACACTATAGCCACACCCTGGCCTTTTTCTACTTGGGGAATAGACATCATAGGAAAAGTTCACCCATCCGGGACTGGCGGACACTGCTTTATATTTAGTGGCCGTCGACTATTTCACCAAATGGGTAGAAGCCGCCTCTTACACCGTACTAACCTCAAAACAAGTAGTAAAATTCTTACAAAATAACATCATCTGCCGCTACGGTATATCTCACGAAATCATCAGTGATCAGGGGGCTCACTTCAGGACCGATACCCAAAAGCTCCTCGACAAATACAAAATCCAAAAACACAAGTCCTCACCCTATAGACCACAAACAAACGGGGCCGTAGAAGCAGCCAACAAAACCATCACCACAATCCTTAAGAAAATGATAGACAACTATCGAGATTGGCCAAACAAAATCCCCTTCGCCTTATAGGGGTACCGAACATCCTATCGAACACCCACCGGAGCCACACCAATTACCTAACCTACGGTTCCGAAGCCGTACAACCCGTAGAGCTAGAGATACAGTGACTAAGGATATTAGCCGAAACCGGTATTCCTGAAGAAGAATGGAACCAAAAACGATATGACGAGCTAGTACTCTTAGACGAGCGTAGGATACATGCCTTATCCAACGTGCAAGCTTACCAGCAACGCATCCAACGAGCCTTTAATAAACGAGTAAAATCCCGAAACATACACGAGGGAGATTTAGTAATCAAATCCATTACAGCACCCCTTCCCGTCGACCCTAGAGGAAAATTCAAACCAAACTGGGCGGGCCCCTATCTCATTAAGAAAATACTCTCGGGGGGCGTTGTGATCCTCACCGACCTAGACGGTCAAGAGTTCTCAACTCCCACCAACATGGATCAACTCAAACGATACTACCCCTAGACACCCTGACAACCACATCCCGACCTCCGACTTAGAGGAAAGCCATGCAAAAAAAAAAAAAAAAAAAACACGACGACAAAAGAAAAATCAAGTTCGCATCGATAATTGGCATAAACGAGTCTAAAGAAAGATCACTCACATTTTAAAAAGAACTAAGAACATGGTTTGATTCCGTTTAAAAGCGGATACGTAGGCAACCCTCCTCCGGGTACAACCAACCAACCAACCAAACAAATAAATAAGAAAAATTGATTACTCGATTCATGCACAAACCGAGACTCCTTCCACGTCCCGACCAACGAGTGATTTAAAGTGACGAAGCACAAACGACGAGCCGAGGACGGGGTGAAAACCTGAAAGGGGCCCCGGGCAAAATGAAGAAATGAGTTGCGAGCTGTCGTCAAAAAAAAAAGATGAGCCGAGGACGGGGTGAAAACCCGAAAGGGCGCCCCGGGCAAAATGAAGAATCGAGTTGCGAGCCGTAAAAAAAAAAAAAAAAGGTGAACCGAGGACGGAGTGAAAACCCGAAAGGGTGCTCCGCGTAAAATGAAGAATCAAGTTGCAAGCCACCACAAAAAAAAGAGAAAAAAAATTAATAACAATGTGCTTCTCATTAATAATAAAATTCGGTTAAATCGAGTCTTTGTCGAAGCATTTACATCCAACATCTGAAACCCGGATATCCCGGAAACCAACAACGTGTCAAAACTCCACAAAAAACTAGTACTAATACGCCACATAATATCAACTAATAAGACATAATACAAAATGGCTGAGCTCTACCGGTCCAAAGAGGACAAAGAGGACGAGAGGAAGACGAGAGAAAGAGAATGGGATTATTGCACCCTCAACCTACATGTTTCTTGTCTCGGATAGGACTCGCTTGATTGTGGCTTTAGCACGGGAGTATCGAGATTGATGTAAGTTGAGTTATGGTGGTTTAGGGTTTGCTAGATGCTAGGGTTGTAAGTAGTAATTAGGATGGTAAGAGGTAAAGACTAGGGTGGCAAGGTTGTAGGTTGATGTAAGTTGTGAAAGGGTTGCAAAGGAGATGTATATATAGGCATGCTCCATCACCCTCGTCTAGGGTTACTCGACCGAGTAACCTTCTGACTCGGTCGAGTGGCCCAAAGCAACGCAGTTGGGCCTGTTTGAGGGCCCACTCGATCGAGTGGGCTGACACCCGATCGAGTGGGTCAGCTGGAACGCGGGAGTGCGGGTTTTGGACCTTGAGTTGGGTATTTTTGTGGGTCTTGTATTTGGGTTTGACTTTTGATGTTTGGGTAACTGCTTTTTGTGTCTCGGAATGGCTTTGACCGGGGTTTGACCCAATCGCTAAAAGTCGGTTTTATTTCCGGTGTCGGTTTTGACCCAAATTAGTCTTATTTGACTGGAAATGACCCACTGGGCCTGAATTTGAGGCCAGTTTTGTGATATTTGTACTCCGTAAAAAGCTCAAGCCAGAAACTAATGGTTCTGAGCCCATATCCGAGCGCGTAGAAACACGTTTGCGTTCGTTCATTATCGGGTGTTTTTTGGAAACTGCTATAGACACCTAACGGCCAAATGTAGGTGTCTACAGAGCCCCCACTCTTACTGAGGCATGGACAAGGCGAAAGTTAGAGTAGGTACAAGGCCAATCGAGGATTAAGACCTGGTAGACTTGCGGTCGGGTCGTTTATAGTCCATTTGACTCGCGTGAAAGGGCCCGCCAGCCATAAGATAGAAATCATACTTGAGTTCTGTTGTCGGGGGTAGCTCCGTGGGACTTGTTTCTTTTAAGCCATGGGTGTATTTGTATGTGGATACATCCCGTCTTGGAGCTGCGCGGGAGCTTGCCTAAGAAGCCCTGGGTGTGTCCGTTTGCAGACACATCCCGATCCGAAATTACGCTGGAGCCTGCCTAAGAGGCCTTGGGTGTGTCCGTTAGCAGACACATCCCAACTCAGAATTACGCGGGAGCTTGCCTAAGAAGCCCTGGGTGTACCTATATGTAGGCACATCCCGTGATATTTCGGGAAAATGCCGCCTTGGGCTTTCCCCTGGGGGGATATATGAGTTGCGCAGGCGCTGAGGAATAAAAAACTTGATGTTCCTTTGGGAAGCCAAGCTGGTACCTGAAATGTCAGATATACAGGCAGAAATAGCAAATATAGCAGATAGCAAGATAGCATACAGGAAATGCAATTAGCATCTATAGACCGACTTGCGCTGAGGAAAATGATTTTTGCTTAATTTTGAAATCGAAGTCTGAAAGCAACTTACGTGCTATGAGATAGGTTTTCAAAGTTGAAAAGGGGTAGAAAAGAAATTTGCGGCTTAAACAGACTGAAATTTGATCTTGTCGAAAAGGATTTTTTTCAAATGGCTAAGTTTTGCAAATTTTAAGATGAGAATTTGAAGAGAGGGGCCTACCGACTGACTCGACTCTGGACGCGACAGGACGAGTTGACAGACACGACATGATTCTCGAGGGGTTGGACCGTGACTCAGTAGGGGGGTGGGCCATCTAAGATGACAAGACTCTTAAGTTGCGCTATTCCGTAGCCTAGAAGAGTGGTAACACGGTCGAACATTAAAATGGGATAGATATGCTATAGGGGACTTGCAGTAATCTTTAATGAGACTGTTGTAGTCTAGTGCTCTTCTGGATTTTTTTATTTTTAGGGTATATTCCCAAAGTGGGTATTGCTTCGAGTCCTGACAGATTCTTGTCTTCGACTGAGCCGAGTACTAGGACACACTATAGAAAGGAGGCTAGATTTTGAAAGTATTTGGATTATGTGAGTGGATGGAGAACTTCTGCCTAGGAGAAGCCCCCAGGATGACAAAGCCAGCTGCTGAGAACATGACAGTGTCATGACCGGAATGATGATGCTTTTTGAAAGTGTGTCAATGTGGGTGGTTGTGCCTCTATTGAAAGGCTGCCTACGTATTCACGTGTAGTGAAATCAAACCAAGCCGTAGTTCAGTGAATTGAAAGATATATTATGGTGCCTAGTCTAATAGGACTCTGTGTGTAACTAGCCATACTGACGGTGTAGGCTAGGTGTATTCCCAGTGATGTCTTGATCAAAAGGCTAGAATGGTTAGGATGTTGATCCTGTGACTGTGAGCGTTCTCCGGGGTAGCTCCCAGGGGTGCTGTGAACTATTTGGGCATGTTCTATGCCGACTGCAAGTTGAATTCTCACGTTTGGGGCTGGTAACTGGTTTGGATGAGAAGAATTGGGATGGGATTTGACGAGTTTTGCTCTCGGGTCTTTGACGAGTTTTGATCTCGGGTCTTTGACGAGTTTTGATTTCGGGTCTTTGACGAGTTTTGATCTCGGGTCTTTATATGGTGATTGTGAATTTTGTTATGTCGTGTTGTGTTGTGTTGTAGTTGTTGTGCAAGGAGGAAGTCGAGTAAAAATGACTCGAACTTTGATCGGGATAGGTTTGATAATGCGGGATCTGGTTTCCGTGTCTGGCCCTAATGGTTAGGGGTATCATATGGAGCTTGAATCCTCATAATTCTGGGTTGTCTCTAGCCTAGGTCTCGGGAAGGTCTTGAGAGTTGTAATGTGGGAAGGCTGAGTGTGGTGTTAGCTGACCAGCTTGATTGTCACTCCCCTATTGGATGGTATGGGTTTTGATACTTTTGAATGACTGTTTCACTTGAGTTGACCGTTAAGTACGGTCGTGGGTTTTTGAATATTTTTTAGTTGGTTGACTTATTAGCCCCGGGCATGGGATTCTTCATTTGGGTTGACCGTTTAACCTCGGTCATGGGTATTTGATTTTTTTTTGATGATGGCCTGCTTTTTTGTTTTGGCCTTTTGCTTTTTCTCTGAACTTTTTTTTTTCCAGCTTTTTTTTTCTTTTTTTTTCCTTGGACTTTTGATTTTTTTTCGTCCAGTTTTTTTTGTTGGTCAAACTAACACCTGAGGTGGGGATTGGTCAGTCTTATTGGAGAGGTTTTTATTGTGGGAAAGGGGCTTGCCTCCCGTCTTGAACCCAAACTAGAAGACTACCTAGATTTGTCATAGAATTTGATACCGCTCCTGCTAAGGGTAGTTATGTGGCTTTCTATGTCAGACATGGAACAAGTAAAGGAAAACACGGGCTCGGTTTCCTGCAGTCATTATAGATGCGCCTATAATAATCACGAGCGTGTGCTCACAGTGTACGATGGTGTTCATCATGTTCTCGAAAACACATAAGGAAAGTATATATGAGAAAGAATATTGAAATTAAAGCTGATTTTATTGAATTTGGAAAAAGAGGACAGAATACAACTGACCCTGACTCTGACTTTGACTTTGGAAGAAATAGTACATCCTAGACTCGGACTCGGACTTAAATCAAATCCGGACTCTCGGATGATGTTGTCATTAGTCGTCGGCTTCTAAGGACTCGAGTTGATGTCCAGTATAGCCTTCAGTAGAAGCTTCACCCAGATCTTCATTATGTCGAAGATCGTCTTCAATCCTAATGCCCATTTCGGTAAACACCGCAAAGTTTGAAATGTCGGCATACCTAAGATGGACGCGGTAGGAAGGCAGGAGGTTGTTGATGAACGCCTCCACTAGTGTCTTCTCATTGGGCTTGTCTACCAACTTCACACTTTCGGCCCTCCACCTTTGAAGGTACTTGGTGAAACCTTCTTTCGGCTCTTGGGCCATAACCTCCAGAGTACGCATCGTAGTCTGGATCTCGGTATTATCGGCGTAATTCCGATCGAACTCTGTTGCCACATCATCCCAAGTCTTGTACTTCTTGGAATCGAGCCTGTAGTACCAGGCTTTCGGGTGCTTCTCGAGGGAAGAAGCAAACAAGTGATTGAACACGGTGGATTTCACCCCCTTGACAGCCATGAACTCCTTGAAAGCCCGAATGTGATGAACCGGGTCTTCAGTACCCTCAAACATCGGTATGCCCGTAAGGTTGAGGTTGGCCGGTAGCTCGTCATTCAGAGGCGAATATGAGCGAGCATTTTCCGTATGGATCGAGTTTTTTGTTGACAAATGGACCTGTTCTTCAAGCTTGCGAACGACGCTGACCAGTTCAGCTATTGGCCCAGTGGTTTCATTCCCGACCTTAGGAGTCCTTTGCTCCACGACACTCAAACGGGTGGTAATGGCTATTTGGTCGGACCTGATAGTTGTCAATTGGGTCTCGTTCTTAGCCAGCGCGGCAATCAGTTGGTCCAAGGTTTCTTGCATTTTCTGGCGTCTGGTTACCGGTGGCCTGTCTGTAAGAATACCGCGTAATTAGTAAAGTTGCTTCGGAGCTCAAATTCACCAAGGCATAGGAAATAGCGCGGTAGGAGAGACGACTCAAGTTTGACTCGGGTTAGACTCTCCTAAGACAAATGTGTAGGGTACGATTCTCGGAGTGACCGCGATTAATCGCTCCGTCGGAGAATAGCCCCCAAGTGAGACTAAGAACTCAGATAGGACTCAGATGGTGTGAGATCTAAGTGACTCAAAAGTGGGGTACGTGAGACACGTGTGAGACATGACCCTTAGAGCAACCGTGATTGATCGCCCTGCTGAAGGGTAGCCCCCGAGTGGGATTGAAGACTTTGTTAAGACTCGAGTGTTGGAGGAGTGACCCTTAGATGTAAGGGTCACGAACCTTTTGCTATAGGGCTATGCCTTGTAAAAGGTTGACTCGGCCTCGAGGAAAGGCAGACGGGGTAAGGGAAGAAACTTGCGATGTAAGATCGACAGAGTTTTGACGCTAGAGACCCTCGACTCGACTCGAAAAAAGGATGGCCCTGTGATTAGGGTAGACCCTTAAGTTAAAGGATTCTCGAATTAGGATGATTCGACTAACGGATTGAAAGATGGGCGAAATTCCCTTAGGAAAGGTCGTGGGGACCGTCCTGCTAGAGGGAAAGATCGCGTGGGACTTCCTAGTTTGGACTCGAGTGTGTAAACGGGCTTTCCTTGGTAGAGGTATGTCCTACGTAGGTGGGCCGTGCCTTATTCAAATAAGGTGGACTGGGATAGGGGGAAACCTGTGACGTAAGATCGACGGAGTTTCGACGCTAAAGACCTTTGACGACTTATGACAAGACCCGACACTGCTAAATACGGGGAGTCTTAAGAAGAGGAAAGTTTTGAAAAGGAATTTGAGAAATCCGAGAAACCGGTGGATGACCCAATTTTTCGAAAATCGGAAAACTGCCCTCGGGCCACGATTTTGAGGGTTTGAAAATATTTTTGAATTTTGAAATGGGCAGCATATCGGCTAGAAATAGGCTATTTTGAGTAAAATCATAAATCCTAAATTCGGTAGCTTTCCGGGTTTTTGAAAAGTTGAATAAATGGAATTTTGAAATTTGAATATCGAAAAAAAGAATTTCCGATAATTTGAAAAAATGGAAACGGGATCCCGAAGATTTGAAAATAAAAAATGGCATTTCGGAAATTTTGAAAATCGAAAATGGCATCTCGAAAATTTGAAAATCGCGAATGACATCTCGAAAATTTTAAAATCGAAATTGAATTTTGAAAATTCGAAAATCGAATGGTGGATCGGAAATTCGAATTTTAAAATGGGAAACATGCCGGCTAGAAAATAGGCTTGTTTTGAGTCAAATCTTGAGTCTAATTTTCGGCAACTTTCTGAGTTTTTTAAAAATTGGATATTTTTTGAAAAGATGCATTTTTGGAATGACGGTGTTTGAAAACGACACGGAAACCAAGTAGCACATAGTCACGCAAGCATAATAACGACGCCATGTATGCTCTACACTAAGTCTCGGCCGGTCTAAATGGGGTCTATACCAGTGCACATAGCCTATCCAAGAATCGGGACGGACTTCCTAAGTCGAGTTGAGCTTAGAACATGCCTCTAAACCCATACGAATCGACTATGAACACCTTTGACATATCCATATTGGAGTATATCATGGTATAGTGGGACGTCGGTCACCAGTACCGGCCCGGAAAAAATACGGGGTTATGCATGAACCGTAAAACTAAAACGCGTATTGTACTAGTCAAACGATTTCTATTCGAGTCTCACCCTGAGGATGCCGATGGTAAGTCACGGATCAGTTAATCCCCAGTGGAGTCGCCAAATTGTGGACATGACATAGGTCCACCCCGACGCGGCCACGCGCGGGTTTGGAGAGGCGAATGAATCTCCATATGAGATGCGTCGAATTGAAATTTAAATCGAAGTGGAGTCGCCACCGAACTTTGTGGAAGTTCGGGCCCGTTCGAACCCACTCTATACCTTAGTAGGCCACGCACAAAGTATTGTCCATTCGGATGTCAGAGTTTATTGGGTTCGTCCCTTTGCATTTTGATACCGATACCGACATTATCGGATATCGTGTATTGAATGACTCTCGTGTGCCAATGGGTTCGGATATCCGAAAACCACGGTTCTGAGTAAGGGGTGAGGGTACGTGTTGGGAAGTTCACAAAGAACACCCAACCCCGCCCGCACATCAGCGGCCTCTACTAAGATATCGTTTGACGTTTTAATTCGCGCGTTAGTAATACAATGAGATGATATGCAAACATTGTTTTACCTAAGCATGCGGGAATTTGAATGGATTGCTAAGTCGATTTAATGCATCTAAATTTAACGTCAAAGTTGTATTTAGTATGCGGGTTCATTTTAGTACAATAAAAAGAATAACGGAAATAAATCGAAAAGACATAAGCAAACAAGTTAGTAACGGTATAACGATAATAATGGTTTGCAAGAAATATAGAATGATATAGAATGATTTAAATAACATGATGCATGATTTTAGATAATAATAAATTACGTGATAGACTTGACACGTGTTGACCGAAGTCATAAAAAAATATTGTCGAGACTAGAAAAGCATTGTAGGACTCACGGTTTTGATGTGATAAGGCCACTCGATCGAGTCATTGAAGGACTCGACCAAGTGGTCCTCGGAAAAAGGTTCTGTCCCGTTTTTTAGATGTCACTCGATCGAGTTATTGAAGAACTCGACCGAGTGAGAAGCCACTCGATCGAGTCATTGCGGGACTCGACCGAGAGTGGCCAAAAAAAACTTCTGTCTCATTTTTGGGGTGCCACTCGACCGAGTGGGCTAGACACTCGATCGAGTGCCCCCTGTACGAACCGGGGTTCGTTTCGCAACTTGTTGAAATTGCTTTTTGATTTTGGAAAATTGATGATTTTGTTGAATCGGGCAGAAATATTGTATGATTTATGCTCGATTCGGACTTTGATACTCATGTATCCGATATTCGATTATTGAACAGATATCGAATACTTAGAGTTAAATCTAAAAAATATGTTTGTAAATCGTTTTAAACCAACTAAGTACGAAATAGATTGTCTCCGCGTTTATAGTGTCGTAACTAATTCCTTCAAATTATATGATCAAATTTTTTGCATCAATGACTTCGTATTAGTTAGATTTACTTGATTAATTCATTAAGATACGACATCCAATTATGGAATTGGTATCAAATCTAAAGAACGACGCTTGAATTAAACACTTAATTTGATTCCCCCCGCATCCCGACATCGTAATAAATCCTTGCGGATTGTATGATGTCGGATCCGCATCAACGGGTTTCGACCTTAATAAAAAAAAGAGTGTTTTATTGAAAATAGTTAAAGAAACGACGAATATGCGACGATAATGATGAAATAAGAAAATTATTGTTGATGTTATCTCGCCTCAACAATCAAGCGATCGGGGTGTCGGGATAAGCGACCGGCAACGTTGGGTGGAACACCCTTGTAAATTCGGATTTTCTTATCCCGTCATCACTCACGCTCGACACGAATTGACGAGTAATTTAATGTCTTATACTAGAGATTATTATCGATATTATAGACAATAAAAAAATGAAAAAAACGGATAAAGAGGACACGAGAGGAAGACGAGAGAAGGAGAATGGAATTATTGCACCCTCAACCTACATGTTTCTTGTCTTGGATAGGACTCGCTTGATTGTGGCTTTAGCATGGGAGTATCGAGGTTGATGTAAGTTGAGTTATGGTGGTTTAGGGTTTGCTAGATGCTAGGGTTGTAAGTAGTAATAATTAGGATGGTAAGAGGTGAAGAGTAGGGTTGCAAGGTTGTAGGTTGATGTAAGTTGTGAAAGGGTTGCAAAGGAGATGTATATATAGGCATGCTCCATCACCCTCGTCTAGGGTTACTCGACCGAGTAACCTGCTGACTCGGTCGAGTAGCCCAAAGCAACGCAGTCGGGCCTGTTTGAGGGCCCACTCGATCGAGTGGGCTGACACTCGATCGAGTGGGTCAGCTGGAACGCATGGGTCCGGGTTTTGGACCTTGAGTTGGGTATTTTGTGGGTCTTGTATTTCGGTTGGACTTTTGATGTTTGGGTGACTGTTTTTTGTGTCTCAGAATGGCTTTGACCGGGGTTTGACCCAATCGCTAAAAGTCGGTTTTATTTCCGGTGTCAGTTTTGACCCAAATTAGTCTTATTTGATTGGAAATGACCCACTGGGCCTGAATTTGAGGTCAGTTTTGTGAGATTTGTACTCCGTAAAAAGCCCATGCCAGAAACTAATGGTTCTGAGCCCATATCCGAGCGCGTAGAAACACTATTGCGTCTGATCATCATCGAGTATTTTTTGGAAAATGCTATAGACACCTAACGGCCAAATGTGGGTCTCTACACCGCCTCCGCCTCGATCTCGGTCACCCGAGTCTCCAGCTGCCTCACCATATCCGGGACATTCTACAAATACACCTAAACATTAGGAAAACACACAAGCAGCCTAGAAAACCACCCTAGTCACGCAAACTCACCGATCGAGGTCCCAAAGTGTCACGGGAAACCCTCGAGGCATAGACCCGGAAGCAGTTGGCGGCCTGCTACAACCGCTGATGGCAAGCTGAAGAAACATGAGAAATGAAACCATAGAAGTTAGACAAACCGACCCTAATTCTTAAGGCCCGAACAAAGAATGAAAGCAAAAAATCACCCGGTATACCCGGTCACGCCACTCTATCCCGGCATCCATCTCCTCGGCAGAATAAGGGGGGAGAGGCTCGGTGAAAGGTATCCCGGCCGCATCCACCCTAAGCAACGTCAGGGGAAAATATGAGGGCTGGACTTCATCAGCCGGATCGGCCAACTGAGAAAGTAACAATCGGTCGGTCAGAGGGCAAGGAAACGCTAAACCACGAAATAAACCTTAGAACCAAGAATTAGAACATTACCACAAGGCGGTACCAAGCTAGCCGCTGACTGATGTGAGATAGATAGAAGGCACCAGGTAGCAAGAGCGCATCGTCTCCTTCTCCATCCCTATCCTCAAGGACCTCTGCGGTAGTCGGTGGTCTGAACATGGTCCAGGGATGATCAATCGTCATACAAGCACTAACGCACCAACCGCTCGCCCAGATACCAAACCGGGTGAAACAACGCAGGAAGGAGCATCCTCCTATAACTCCGAGGCCTCATCTCCGCAGCCACATACTCCGGCACGTCCTCATAATCGGCCCAAGGGCGGGCCACGAACTACATGAATAAAACCAACGCCTCAGTAAATCCTAAACCTTGGGGGCTGCTAAACTAAAAAGGACATGAAGAGAAAACTTACATCCCCGAGGCCTAGCTGGTTGACCAGCGAATTCTCCGACGGGTAGTGACTAATTGTACCCTTAGGCTGAGCCAGCCTCCACTCGATCCCCACCGGGAATCTCTTCGGGTGAACTCGCACCATTTTAGGTGCCAAGCAAGGAAAATAAGAATAGATCCAAGCCTGCAAAATCCCAAAATACCTTTAGCAACACTAAGTCAAAATTAAGCAGAACTCGAGATGCAAAACTGAGAATAGCAACTAACCTCCAGTATAAGGCCCGGACCCACAATGGGCAAAGCTGAGGCCGACTCTATCGCCAGCGGCCTCACCATGACTTGCAGGCAGCAACTCATCTCCACGAAAGCCTCGGTTACCCAATCATAACGTCCTAGCTGACTAGCTGAGCCAGGTCAGCTAGGAGAGGCAAAATCCTAGTGCTAAATCTCTCACCTTTATCCGAGAAGTGGGTCGACCCTAAGAAGTACCACAACCACAACCGGGCATCCTGGTCCAGCGTGTTGGATTCTCGACCCTCTAACACCGCCACCCGCTCGAAGTGATCAGTGATATACAAGCTCACCAGAGCATGAGGCGCACTATATGCCTCACGCTCCAAACAATCCCCGATGAGGCCCTGCACCTAATTACTATCTAGCCTAGGGCCCTCAGCGGCCCACCTAATCCTATTCGGACCCCAGGGCAAACCGGTAATCATCCCAAAATCCTCTAGGGTCATCTCGACCTCCCCAAAAGCCATGTGGAAGGTCGAGGTTGTATCATGGAAGCGATCTACCATCGCTCTAATCACCATGAGGTTGCACTTAGTCTTAGCTTGCAACCCACCAATCATACCCACTGCTCGACCACAGGACCTAGAGCAGTCCTCGCGATAATCCTCTTTACCGTGGGGGTCAACTTCTGAGAATAAATCTCGAGACACGTAGTAAAGCCCGAGAAAGTCCTCATCGGGCCTGGGGGCTGCAAACCAAAACAATACAAGTATAAAGAAAACAAACCTAACCTAAGCCGAGCCAAAAATCTAAAACATAACTAATAAGCACAAATAGGATACTCACCAAACCATGCACGATGCGGTGAGAAGCGTGAAGGTCAAGGTGAAACAGCAACTGATGGCCATCCCAGTCCCGAGCCCACTCGGGATCCTCGTAACCAATCTCCTCATTCTACGGTACAGGAACCGGAACATGAGCCCTCATTGCCACTGTCTCTGGAAGCCTGCGCTTCCTCACCCTATCAAAATTGGCCTCATTTATGGCCTCCAGATCACGACGCTGAGATGAGATACTTCGTCGTTTCCTACGAATCCCACGGGGAGTCTGTGAACTCGTCCCGGTAACCTCGCCACTTGTACCAACCGAAGAAGCTCCCTCGGGACGCTCGGTGTTACCTCTAACTACAAAATCAAACAAAACACATAGAAAAATCCATGCCTCAGGTCGGGCTAAAGCAGCTTAAAAAGGTCAAAATAGGGTCCAAATTTCGGATAAGGATACCAAAATTCCGAAAAGGCCGCTAGCACCCATTTTCGATCCTGGTCACGATGGAAATGGTTTCGGGAAAATCCAGCATCGTTATTACGACACCTTTTGGTCCGTTTTAAGACACACAAAACCTCACGGAGAGCCCTAAAAGCCATCCTAGCCCATAAAAATCGACAAGGGAGCTACCCACATCCTCAGAAACACTATTTGAGCAAGATTACGCAAAACAAATCCGGGAATATCCGGAAAAACTGTCCCCAACCCTAGCATTCCGAACCTATCACTATACGGAGGCATTGTCGTACCTCGAAAACCCCTAACAAGCTTATAACTACCCTAAGAGGCTCTAATCGACCCTAATTTAACAATGGGATTAAGCACAAGCATCGAAACTTAGTAAATTAAAAATACCCAAATCGATTTTCTAGGTTTTCAACAAAACAAACTCACAATCAACCAAATCAAGCAAAACTGACAATAGACAAGTAAAGAACACTTACCCGGAGTCGACATTGTCGTGTATGACGGAAATCGAGACGAACGTTGGCTAGAAAAATCGAGAAATTGATTTAGGGGCGAAGGGAGCGACGCGTTCGAAATTTGGATCGAATAAACGATCGCCCCCAACCTTCGTTTACTTAAGCAGACCCAGTCCACGAGAACCCGACCGCCTCAGGTGACGCGCCCGATTTCTGAACCGCTGGGGGCTAGGTGCCTGAAGACTGGGGCGCAAACGGGCGCACGTCCGAGTAGTCCAGCACAGACTAAAACAGAAACAAACGAGGCTTAAAGTTCGATACACATGAAACACGCACCTTTTAAGACAAGCAAAATAACAATAAAGGAACAATTACTAATCGATATCGATAAAGCACACTCGATAGTGAAACAAGCATAAGAGCCGCACTTAACATGAACGCTGCACCCGAACGCGTAATAAAGCAATCTGAACTGAACTAATCCAAACAAACTCTGAACAAATCTCAAATGCATAACAAACCAAAACAAAGCAAGAACAAACCCGAACAGAATAAGGCAAACCCACAAAACAAAAAACACTTAACTAAAACAAATAAACAAACAACAATTTTAATTCGAGTGGATACCAACGCCCTCGAAGTAGCAATTTTAATTCGAGTGGATACCAACGCCCTCGAAGGAGTCTGAAACCTCCACAGCAATTTGATTCGAGTGGATACCAACGCCCTCGAAGGAGTCTGAAACCTCCATAGCAATTTTAATTCGAGTGGATACCAACGCCCTCGAAGGAGTCTCAAACCTCCACAGCAATTTTAATTCGAGTGGATACCAACGCCCTCGAAGGAGTCTGAAACCTCCACAGCAATTTTTTGAGTGGATACTAACGCCCTCGAAGGAGTCCGAAACCTCCACAGCAATTTGATTCGGGTAGATACCAACGCTCTCGAAGGAGTCTGATACATCCACAGCATTTTTCATTCGAGTGGAGACCGACACCCTCGAGTAGTTTATATCAATTTGTTTTGTCCTAAGAGTCAGAGGCATCCCGAAAGACGGCTATTCGAGTGGAGACTGACGCCCTCGAGTAGTTTATATCATCTTGTTTTGTCCTAGGGGTCAGAGGCATCCCGAAAGACAGTTGTTCGAGTGGAGACTGACGCCCTCGAGTAGTTTATCTCATCTTGTTTTGTCCTAGGGGTCAGAGGCCTCCCGAAAGACAGCTGTTCGAGTGGAGACCAACGCCCTCGAGTAGTTTATATCATCTTGTTTTGTCCTAGGGGTCAGAGACATCCCAAAAGACAGTTGTTCGAGTGGAGACTGACGCCCTCGAATAGTTTATTGACAGGGGCAGTCGTATCCCTAATCAAAAATACCCTAAGGTCCACTAACTAATGCAGATAGTGAAGTAGGGGTCGAACCACAAGGAGACGGGACTCAATTACTTGCTCTAAGGTCTAGACTAAAGATTGCGGGTCACTATTTTCCGGTTTGTTTGAGTGGACTAATAACTAATTGCTATAAGGTAAATCAATAATAAAAAGGGTCTAGGGTCTCAGGTTCACAATGAATGTCGATTGGGTCAGGGAGTCAACTAACAAGTCACTAATCGAACTGTCTAAGGTGTAGGTCCGGTCGGTACTACTACAGACTATAGAACTAAACTTAACCTGCGGTCGCTAGAATTAAGCTAGTCTACCCAAAATGCCGTGACCTAATTAGTCCTTAACCCGGTCGGCGGAAAGTCCTAATTGTGATACTAATTAAATAATCCTGGCCAGTAATTAATCAATCAGAATTAAAAACAACATTCAGGAGACAGTTCATATGATCAGAGACAGGTCAATTTTCTATAACCCAATTAACACCCATCGATCCCCTTAAACCCTAGATAAAAATTAGCTACTCATGACGATCGTAAATAAACTAACAAAACATGAATTGCAATTAAACATGATGAATGTGAATTGAATTAAACTACGAGACTGAAATCAGATAACTATGAAAATTAAGAACGAATTCAGACAGAAATTAAACTAGAGATTAAGACAAGAATTATAAAACTAGGGAATTGAAATTGAAATTAAAATTAGAATTAAAGTAGCGATACCGAACAAATTCAGATCTGGAAAAAAGGAAGAACGGAGTATGATGAATCTCGCTAAGAAGGACGGAATGAACGTGGCTTCTATGCTAACTAATGTAACGTAAAGTCTCCCCAAAAGATAGAATGAAAAAAGTAGTCTGACAATCCTCTTCCAACTGATTTAAAAGAAATCAGTTGGACTTACAAACAGGCCCAATTCTAATTAAAAGAGAAATCCAATCGGCGGCCTGAATGCAAGGCACTCGATCGAGTACATGCGTGCACTCGATCGAGTGGATGCGTGAAAGCTTCACATTAAGTCTGGATGAATGGCACTCGATCGAGTACTCTACGCCACTCGATCGAGTGGATGCTATTGAGCTCTTGATCGAGTTATTCCTTTACTTCTCGGCTTTTCGTTTTCTTCCTTGTCTTCCGTCCTCGTCTCGGCTATCCGGGTTATTACTCCAAAATATGCTCAAAATTGCACTTAACCTACAAAATAGCACGAGGACCGACAGTATCGACTTTCTAATAGAAATCGACATTAATCAAATAAATATGGAAGAAGAAAAGCTCAAAAACGGTTGTCGGGGGACAATAAAATACGATATAAAATGCGTTGATCAAACTCCCCCAAACCAAACCTTTGCTTGTCCTCAAGCAAACAACTAAAATATATACAAATGAGGACAAGTGATGTGAAACACGACTCAGAGCTGAATTACAATCATTCTCCTAAAATCAACTAAGACCGACGAGAAAACACGTAATGCTCAAGAATGCAACGAGATCAATAATCATGCCATAATCAAACAATTGCCTGCCAAACTTTCAATCTTGCGAGACCAATAATGTCGGACTTCCTTTCGGTTGTCGCTCGACACTCATAAGTACGGGTAAGTGTATATGTGAAGATAGGAAGGAATAAAGACACTCACTCGACTTATGAAATATGCATGCAATCGAATATGAAATCAATCTCCCCAATTAAACACGTGTTCCACCAATCAGGACCATAGTACATGCCAAGGACTTACAAGGGGTGGCTTATATGTGAGGGAATAAAATGGATTGTGCCTAAAGCACGTATGGAAATGTGGGGCTAAGACCAGTAGTCGCAGCTACACAATAAAAACTATCCATCCAAAAACCTCATCTATAAATTCCGGCCACTAGCTAGAAATAACAACTCAAAAGAGCATAAGAGGAAATTCTGTCATCCTCTAAATTACAGTTCAATTCTAGTTATAACTTATCCACCGTTCCCCGAAAATTACAAGAAGCAAATTTTTTTTTTTTTTTTTCAATTCCATTTTCTTTCTTTTCCTTCTTTTTCATGCTTCCATATTTTTCTCAATTCAGACAAGGGGAAGGCGAATACAAAGTCACATAACAGTATCATCCACTAAGATCCAAACGATGTAAAAATCCAAATTATGACCGCTTAGTGAAATAGTTCCCAATTAAGTTCACTGCGACTGTCCTGGTAAGGTAGGCTGTTCTGGGTTGTAGCTAAATGATATAAATATCATGAAAACTGGCTTACAACAGCTGAAACGGGCTAAACAGAGAAAAAAAAAAACCTAAATCTACAGAGTAGTAAAAATGGGTCATTTTGGCTATGTGGAGCTCGTCAAAAACAGAAATGCCTTTCCTCATGTACCTCCTCCTCAAACCAAACACGCATTCAATGTCAAGAGACGGACGTCATATTTATGCAAATTGATGTACACATTCCAAAAGGAAAAACCACTCAATTCCTAAATATAAATGAGACCAGTTATAGATGTTACTGGCCTAGGAAGCTCTAAATCCTCAGAATTTTTGTGGTTTGCCAACAAAATGGTCAAATTTACTCATTTGACAGTTAACGGTCCAATAGGCAATCATATCAAAGTCATCTCATCTCAAATATTACATGCATTCAGGTACGAATTTAGCTATCAATTAGGAGAAGTCATGTAAAATGCAATGTCATCATCGTCGTTTTGCATGTTTCACACCGGACACAACACAGACACAAAGCACACAAAAAAAAAAAAAATCTTTTTGTATTTTTCTGATTTTTCAATTTTTTTGGATTTTTTTTTTTTTTTTTTTGAAAGCACACAACAAAAAAATAAAAGCACACAAAAAACACACAAATTCTCCCCCAAACCTAAATGTCACAGTGTCCTCAATGTGACTCTACAGCATATATGACAAACGAATCCACAGCCAGTCCTAAGGACAACTCGACCTAAGGGGAAGAAAAAAAAATCTAAGAAAGCAATAAAAACAAAAATAAAAAGGAAAGAAAGTACCGTATATACAATGGTAGCTCCCCCAAACCGGCTAATCAGCCATATCGTCGCCTCCACCGGTCCCAGATGGACCGGCTCCAGAATCGCCCTGGCCAGAGCCGCTAGCACCACCCTGCTGACCCGACTGTCGCAAGCCTCTCAGCCACTGTGCTCCTAGGCCGCCGTAGGTGTGCCCGTAGTCCGGACCCTAAGCAGCTGGATCAACCCCGTAGTCGTGGAATATACCACTGGTGTCACCCGGACCTCTCCAGTAGGACGGGTGCTGAGGTGCCGAGACGCCTTGAGTAAGCAAGTACTCGTGGATCTCGCGGTTGACGATGCTCTGGTTAATCCCCTCGTGTACCCGTCTCTGGTGCTCATAAACTGGATCATACATAAACGGGTACGGGTGCGGAAACTCGGCACCCGGAGTCTGGAACGGGAAGGTCGGGGTGGGTGTGTGTACGGCCCTGGGGGGCTCGGTCTCATCGGGTACGGTCTCTACACGAACCCTACGTCGAGGGGGTTGAGCACCACCCTCGTCGATGAATAGCGCCTCGGGAATGAGGTAGCGCAGTGGGTCGGGTGTGGGATCACCCTCGGGGGTGGGTGGTAAGGCAAGTAGTGGGGGTAGGATCGTCCCTTCGACAACCGGGAGCTTCATCCAAACCTTGTCCCGGACGCGCCACAAAAATTCCGGGGGATTGCCCCGAACCCACTTCAAAGTGGAGAAGAGATAGTTGCGGTCTAGCAACGGGACGCGGTCGGTAAGGCTCTAAAAAGTGATTGTATCCCCAAAACCCATAATGTAGCGTTTCGCTAGCGCGGTGACAATGGCTCCACAACCAATCGGTCCAGACCCCCTGATCTGGCGCTCGATTCCGATACAGATCATACCCGGTGCACTAAACGCCTTCAGGGATCGCCTAAAGGGGTTTAGGTAGTGTCCTAGAATCAACACCTCCAATGAGTGAAGTTTACTCATGTCGGAGCGTGGAAAAACCACATGACTCAAAATCCGCAAGAAGAGGCGGATAGTAGGGTGTGGGATGGCGTTGAGCGCCATAGCGGTGACAAGTGCACTACGACCCGAAAATAACTTAAAGTAGGAAGGTGCCCTCGAGCTCTCGGGTATGTCTAGTATGTCATCGGCCTGGTCAGAAGTAAGACTTAGACACTCGGACAAGCTACTAAGGTAGATTGATTGCTCCTCATTGTTCAACCGAAAGTTAATCATGCTCTCCTCTCTATCAAATTCAAATGAACTTAAAAACTCTAAAGTGAGTACTCGGTAAGATAACTCACGTAGTGTCCATAAGCCACCGAATCCGGTCATGGACAAGAGATGTGATAATTGCTCGTTCAACCCGAGCTCGATTGCGAACTGTGATGAGCAGCACCGGGTAGCCTCCATCGCCCTGGGTATCAAGGTAACTAAACGAGCTCTCTGGGCCTCGTCCCTGCAAACAATTTCTTCATAGCCTGGCACAGGCTGAACAGTCGGCTGCCTTGCGTTCCTGTTTCTGTTGTTGTTTCGGGGCGGATTCCTTCTTCCTGCCATGACTATAGCATAATAACAAAGCAAAATTATACAAAAATCCCACAAAAAAAACACATTATCTCGGCCAAAATCAGACCCTATACGCAAAAATCGAATTTTGAGCACAAAGTGGTGAAATCAACACAAAATCAAGCATGCAATGGGATTAGTATATAACTAAGGATGAAATTAAGCTATAAAATCAAGAAAAGAAGCAAGGAAATCAAAAATCTCGTAGTATACCTCAAGGGTGACGGTTTGGACGAAAATAGGGGAGAAAGGGACGAAAATTTCAGAAATCGACACCAAGAAACACAAAGAAACACTCCTAATTGCAATTCAGAAGCAAAAATCGTGAGATTTGGTGAGGAATTGATGAAATAAGAGTGATTTGGGTGAATTGGGGGTTAGGGTTCTTATGTAATGTGGGGGGGAGGGGATGTAATTCAGAAAACTGATTTAAAAAAAAAGAGTAAGAAGCAATTAAAGGAGACGGAAAAACCGAAGCTGGACCCGGTTCAGGGGCACTCGACCGAGTGCATAAGCCACTCGATCGAGTTAACCCCTGAAAAGTTGGCAGTGGCTGCTCCGTAAGGGCACTCGACCGAGTGCATGGACCACTCGGTCGAGTGAGCCCATGAAAAGTGGACAGTAGCTCCTCCGTCAGAGCACTCGACCGAGTGCATGGGCCACTCGGTCGAGTGACCACTGCACCTGCTACTTCTTCATATTTTTTCCTTTAAATTGTGTCTAAATCCTGAAATTAAATCAATTAAACCGTAAAATTCCCTCGTCCTCACTCGATAAATAATACTAACTCCCAATTAGAGCTACCAAGCTAAAAATAAAATAAAAAATAAAAATAAAAAAAATGCGGAAGGGGAAATTACAAATTTATACAAGTGGTGCCGGGTTGCCTCCCGGTTAGCGCTGGTTTTTACGGTCCCGCTCGACCGGTTTACCTCAATTTGATTAGGTGGAATCGAGAGTGTCGTTGAGGTCCATGGCCTCTACAACACCGACGTACGCACCTTCATGATAGAGCTTGAGGCGTTGACCGTTCACCTTGAATATTTCGCCTTTGTCGGTAGTGAGTGTAACCGACCCGAATTTATTCACTTCAGTGACCGTGAACGGTCCAGACCATCGGGATTTAAGTTTCCCGGGAAAGAGTCGAAGTCGGGAATTGAATCAAAGTACCTTATCGCCGACATGGAACTCTCGGGGGATAATGCGCTTATCATGCCATCTTTTGGTCCGCTCCTTATAAATTCTCGCGTTATCATAAGCATGGAGACGGAATTCATCTAATTCGTTCAATTGCATAAGGCGCTTCTCTCTGGCTAGCTTCGGATCAAGATTGAGCTCCCTTAAGGCCCACATAGCCTTAAACTCGAGCTCGACGGGTAGATGGCAAGCCTTGCCATAAACAAGCCTATACGGGGATGTCCCGATAGGAGTCTTGAATGCGGTCCGGTAAGCCCAAAGAGAATCGTCGAGCTTCGAACTCCAATCTTTCCTTGAAGTATGGACAACCTTCTCGAGAATAGACTTGATCTCACGGTTCGAGATCTCGACTTGTCCACTAGTTTGTGGATGGTAAGCTAGCCCGGTACGGTGGTGAACACCGTATTTCTGCAGTAGCTTAGTGAGTTGGCGTTCATGAAAATGTGAACCGCCATCACTAATAATAGCCCGTGGGACCCCAAAACGCGGGAATATTGTCTTCTTAAAGAGCCGGATCACCACGTTGGCATCGTTAGTAGGTGAAGCGATGGCTTCCACCCACTTAGAAACATAATCCACGGCGACCAAAATATACCGATTCCCATAAGAAGAAGGGAACGGTCCTTGATAGTCTATACCCCAAACATCAAATAGTTCTACTTCAAGAATCCCGGTTTGAGGCATTTCGTGTCGCCGAGAAATATTTCCCGTTCGTTGGCATGCGTCGCAAGAACGGATAAAGGTGGTGGCATCCTTGAGAATAGTAGGCCAATAAAAACCCGATTGCATTACCTTTGCGAAGGTCTTCGAAGGACCATGATGTCCACCATAAGGAGAGGAATGGCATCTAGTGAGGATAGAATGTACCTCACTCTCGGGAATACATCTCCTAAATAAACCATCTGCACATTCTCGGAAGAGATACGGGTCGTCCCAGAAATACCTCTTCACGTCATGTAGAAATCGCTTCTTCTGCTGATACTGAAGGTCGGGAGGTAGAGTACCTCCAACTAGGAAGTTGGCATAATCAGCAAACCATGGAGTGTCCATGGTGATAGCGAGCAAATGGTCGTCGGGGAATGAATCGTCAATTGGAGCGAGATCCCCACCATCATATCTTAGCCGAGATAGGTGATCGGCTACGACATTCTCGGCCCCGGACTTATCACGGATCTCTAAGTCAAACTCCTGCAGTAATAGGATCCATCTAATAAGTCTCGGTTTGGCCTCCTTCTTCGCTAGAAGGTACTTCAAGGCCGCATGATCTGTATATACTATCACCTTCGAGCCAATGAGATAGGCCCGAAACTTGTCTAGAGCATAGATGATGGCCAATAACTCCTTTTCCGTGGTAGCATAATTGATCTGCGCCATATCTAACGTCCGACTAGCATAGTAGATCGCATGTAAAGCCTTGTCTTTCCTTTGCCCGAGCACGGCTCCTACAGCATAATCGCTAGCATCGCACATAACTTCGAAAGGCAAATCCCAATCGGGAGCTCGGATAATAGGTGCGGAAATGAGAGCCTGCTTAATCCTGTCAAAAGCTCGAGCACACTCGTCAGTAAAAACGAACGGGGCATCCTTGAGGAGCAGCTGAGTCAAGGGTTTGGCAATCTTGGAGAAATCTTGGATGAAACGGCGGTAAAAACCCGCGTGACCAAGAAAACTCCGCACACCCTTAACATTAACGGGGTATGGTAATTGCTCAATTACCTCGACCTTCGCTTTATCCACTTGGATGCCGCGTTCGGACACTAAATGACCCAAAACGACTCCCTCGGTCACCATGAAGTGACATTTCTCCCAGTTTAAGACCAAATTGGTCTCCTCACAACGTTGCAAGACCCGTGTAAGATTAAGTAAGCATGCATCATAATCAGTGCCATATACACTGAAATCATCCATGAAGACTTCCATGACAGACTCGATAAGGTCCGAAAATATGGACATCATACAACGTTGGAAAGTGGCCGGGGCATTACAAAGGCCAAAAGGCATCCTTCGGTATGCGAAGGTGCCGTAGGGACAGGTGAAAGTTGTTTTCTCCTGGTCGTCTGGGTGAATTGGGATTTGGAAAAATCCCGAGTAGCCATCTAAGTAGCAGAAGTACTTATGGCAAGCAAGACGCTCTAGCATCTGGTCAATGAAGGGGAGGGGGAAATGGTCTTTCCTCGTAGCTACGTTCAGCTTACGATAGTCAATGCACATCCTCCATCCAGTCACTAATCGAGTAGGAATAAGTTCATTCCTCTCGTTCGTGATAACCGTGGTCCCACCCTTCTTAGGGACCACTTGGACTGGACTGACCCATTTAGAGTCGGAAATGGGGTAGATGATGCCGGCATCTAGGAGTTTCATAACCTCCTTCCTAACCACATCCTGCATGTTCGGGTTCAACCTACGTTGTCCCTGAATGGATGGTCTATGGTCTCCCTCTAAGTGAATGCGATGCATGCAAAACTCGGGACTAATACCCCGTAGGTCATCAATACTGTACCCAATAGCCTTCTTATGTCGTCGTAAGATGACTAACAACTCCGAAAGTTGGCTATCTGTGAGTGCAGCGTTGACAATTACGGGGTTTAGACCCTTATCATCTAGAAATGCATATTTCAAATTAGAGGGGAGGGGTTTTAGTTCAGGTTTACTTACCTCGACCTCCTTTTTAGGGGTGCCGAGACAGTATACCTTCTCGATAGTGCCCTCCTTTCCGTTCAGCATTCGTTCCAGCTCATCCACTTCCGCGCTCCATGATCTTTTCTCGGCATCAGCATCGCCGGATGTAAGCAATTTCTCCAAAGGGTCTCTGCCAAGATAGTCGTCAATATAATTTTCTATTTCTAAATCAATGACGTCTATGCTATAGCAAGACTCTTCTATCATGGGCTTCCTAAGAACTTGATCGAGACTAAAAGTCACGGTATCATCTCCTACGGAGAGTGTGAGTTTCCCATTCTTGACATCGATGATCGCCCCCGCCGTGTGTAGGAAAGGGCGACCGAGGATAATGGGTATTATGGCATCCTCAGCCATGTCTAAGACAACAAAGTCTACGGGAATAAAGAATTTCCCTACTTGGACCGGAACATCCACTAAGACACCTAAAGGATATTTGACCGATCGATCAGCCATCTGCAGAGTCATATTAGTACATTTCAAAACACCCATATTCAATTTCTGACAAATAGAATACGGCATGACGCTGACGCTAGCTCCTAAATCACACAGGGCCTTATCGATAGCTAACTTCCCTATAGTACAAGGGATAGAAAAACTCCCTGGATCCTTGAGCTTTGGCGGAGTACGACTCTGTAGTAACGCGCTGCATTCCTCTGTGAAAGCAACTGTCTCAGTTTCACTAAAAGACCGCTTACGAGTTAGTATTTCTTTCATAAACTTCGCGTAAGCAGGAACTTGAGTGATCAAATCAGTAAAAGGAACACTTACCTGCAGATTCTTAACGACTTCCATAAACTTACCGAACTGTTGATCGAGCTTGGTCTTACGCTGTCGGTGGGGAAATGGAAGTATGATCGGAATTGCAGGCTTCTTTGCTTGAGACGGGGACGCTTGGGACGAATTAGCATCCTTGATTGCAACCTGGGAATGAAAAGTAGCAGAATTAGGCGTTCGGTTTCCACTCGATCGAGTTCAGGCTGACTCGGTCGAGTATCATCACACTCGGTCGAGTCACCTGAAGGCACTCGATCGAGTGGCATCACTGGGGAGCTACTGACTCTTTTTGGAGGTATTACTCGATCGAGTGGGCTGATACCACTCGGTCGAGTGAGTTCCAACTCGATCGAGTCAGGCGTGACTCGGTCGAGTGGTACACTTGACTGCTCTCTGCCAAGTTTTAGAGGGTCTACTCGATCGAGTGAGGTGGTGTTACTCGATCGAGTAGCCTCAATTCGTGGCCTACTCAACACTTCCTCGGCTAGCTCTTGCTTCTCCAACTCGGTCTCATCAACCACAACATACTCCTCGGGCATCTTCGGACCGTCATAATGGGTTCCGCTTCTCAATGTGATCGCATTGGCTTGCTCGTGTGATTGTTCGCCTTGAGGAGGTAAAGTACCCGGTGGCCTAACTTGCTTTTGGGCGGCAAGTTGTGCTACTTGGGTATCTAGCATCTTGTTATGGGCAAGTATCTGGTTGACCTGAGTCTCTAGCTTGTTATGACTTTGGATACCTTGCATCAACAATGCTTTAATCTCTGCAAACTCGGTGTTGGTTGGAGCTTGAGCTTGAGCTTGAGCTTGGTTTTGGTTTTGTGGGATCGGTTGGAATTGTTGTTGGTTCCCCCACCCTTGTTGGTTACCCCAAGGTTGGTTATTACCCCACTGTGGTTGGTTACCCCACCCTTGTTGTTGGTTACCCCACCCTTGTTGGTTACCCCAATTTTGTTGCCCTCCTTGGAATTGTTGACGGTTATTGCTATGGCTTTGGGAGGGTCGGTTATGGGGTGCGACGTATGGGACGGTCTTGTTACCGCCGGGTGGTGGTGGGTTAAGCACATTTTGACTCCTATAAGATAACAAGGACTTGTCATAGCCCGGTTGGTTCATGTAGGGTTGGTGTGGTCTCATGGATTGAAATGCATTCGCCGTTTCTACTCTCACACACTCTTGGGTATAATGACCCACATCCCCACAACTCTCGCAAACAACCTCAGACATGGCATTGACTTGGTACATACCGCCTTGTTGTTGGTGGTTTTGGGTTCTAGCTAGCTCCATGGAGTCGATCCGCTTAGTTAAAGCGGCTAGGTGGCTAACTATGGCATTTGATGACTCGGAGTCACCACTATTTCCCCGGGTATTACCTCGTGGATTTCCCCAACGTGAGTGATGAGTAGCCATGTCTTCAATCAATTTCCATGCTTTATCATCATCGACGTTGTTTTGGAACCTGCCATTAGCTGCAGAATCGAGCGTAGCTCGGCAATCGTCATATAAACCATTATAGAATTGATTGCACAAAAACCATACCTCGAATCCGTGATGTGGGCACTCCTTAACTAGCTTTTTAAACCTTACCCACGCCTCGTAGATATTCTCGTGAGATGTCTGTCGGAAGTTAGTAATCTGACTCCTCAACATGTTGGTCTTCTGCGGCATGTAGTAGTGCTTATAAAAAGCTAAGGCTAGGGAGTTCCAATCTGTGACTCCCTCAGAAACGCAGTCTAAATCCGTGATCCAGTCTCTTGCGTTATCGCGTAGGGAGAACATGAATAGCATCTCCATCACCTCTTCTTGAGTCACTCCCGCGGGGAGTGGTATAGTTGAGCAATAATCGGTGAAGAGCTTCATGTGTTTCGCCGGGTCTTCATCGGGGCCTCCACCGAATTGATTTCGCTCCACCAATGTAATAAAGGCGGGGCGAATCTCGAACGTACCCGTAGTGGCGGTGGGCCTCTTCAACGGTTTCGGTAGGGCACTTTGCTCCGGCTCGGAATGGCTAGCAAGTTTAGGAGGCATCTTGACTAGCGGTGTCTCGGGAATAGTAGTGGGATTATCCTCTTCAAAGGACAGTGCTTCGGATATATGCTCGTTGTCCGAATGTTCCACTGATTCTGATCTTTCTGTCTCAGCAATTTCCTTGTAGAATTTCCTAGACCTGCGGAGAGTTCTCTCTGGTTCAGGATCGAATGGTGGTATGTAGCCTGAAATTCGAGAGGACCTGGGCATACGAGGAAGCTACAGGAGAAATGTGAGAAACGGTCTCAAGGAACTGAAGTTCCTCGAGACAAACAATCAAAAGGCTAAAACACAAAACAAGTAAATAAATAACACCGTCTCCCCGGCAACGGCGCCAAAATTTGACAGGGGCAGTCGTATCCCTAATCAAAAATACCCTAAGGTCCACTAACTAATGCAGATAGTGAAGTAGGGGTCGAACCACAAGGAGACGGGACTCAATTACTTGCTCTAAGGTCTAGACTAAAGATTGCGGGTCACTATTTTCCGGTTTGTTTGAGTGGACTAATAACTAATTGCTATAAGGTAAATCAATAATAAAAAGGGTCTAGGGTCTCAGGTTCACAATGAATGTCGATTGGGTCAGGGAGTCAACTAACAAGTCACTAATCGAACTGTCTAAGGTGTAGGTCCGGTCGGTACTACTACAGACTATAGAACTAAACTTAACCTGCGGTCGCTAGAATTAAGCTAGTCTACCCAAAATGCCGTGACCTAATTAGTCCTTAACCCGGTCGGCGGAAAGTCCTAATTGTGATACTAATTAATTAATCCTTGCCAGTAATTAATCAATCAGAATTAAAAACAACATTCAGGAGACAGTTCATATGATCAGAGACAGGTCAATTTTCTATAACCCAATTAACACCCATCGATCCCCTTAAACCCTAGATAAAAATTAGCTACTCATGACGATCGTAAATAAACTAACAAAACATGAATTGCAATTAAACATGATGAATGTGAATTGAATTAAACTACGAGACTGAAATCAGATAACTATGAAAATTAAGAACGAATTCAGACAGAAATTAAACTAGAGATTAAGACAAGAATTATAAAACTAGGGAATTGAAATTGAAATTAAAATTAGAATTAAAGTAGCGATACCAAACAAATTCAGATCTGGAAAAAAGGAAGAACGGAGTATGATGAATCTCGCTAAGAAGGACGGAATGAACGTGGCTTCTATGCTAACTAATGTAACGTAAAGTCTCCCCAAAAGATAGAATGAAAAAAGTAGTCTGACAATCCTCTTCCAACTGATTTAAAAGAAATCAGTTGGACTTACAAACAGGCCCAATTCTAATTAAAAGAGAAATCCAATCGGCGGCCTGAATGCAAGGCACTCGATCGAGTACATGCGTGCACTCGATCGAGTGGATGCGTGAAAGCTTCACATTAAGTCTGGATGAATGGCACTCGATCGAGTACTCTACGCCACTCGATCGAGTGGATGCTGCTGAGCTCTTGATCGAGTTATTCCTTTACTTCTCGGCTTTTCGTTTTCTTCCTTGTCTTCCGTCCTCGTCTCAGCTATCCGGGTTATTACTCCAAAATATGCTCAAAATTGCACTTAACCTACAAAATAGCACGAGGATCGACAGTATCGACTTTCTAATAGAAATCGACATTAATCAAATAAATATGGAAGAAGAAAAGCTCAAAAACGGTTGTCGGGGGACAATAAAATACGATATAAAATGCGTTGATCATTTATCTCATTTTGTTTTGTCCTAGGGGTCAGAGGCATCTCGAAAGACAGCTGTTCGAGTGGAGACTGACGCCCTCGAATAGTTTATCTCATTTTGTTTTGTCATAGGGGTCAGAGGCATCCCGAAAGACAGCTACTCGAGTGGAGACTGACGCCCTCGAGTAGTTTATCTTGTTTTATTTTGTCCTAGGGGTTAGAGGCATCCCAAAGACAAGTGTTCGAGTGGAGACTGACGCCCTCGAACATTTCTGTTTCGCTTTGTTTCGCCCAAGGGGTCACAAGCATCCCGAAGACGACCGCTCGAGTGGAGACTGACGCCCTCGTACGTTTTATTTCATCAAGGGTTCACAAGCATCCCAAAAACATTTGTTCAAGTTGAAGCCAACACATATGAACATTCTTTGCACTTACGCTTAACGCGTCACCTACACACAAAAACATTTAAAATTAAACGAACTTTTAAACAATCCGAAAAGGCCAAACGCGCGAGCATGAAGAACCAAGAATGAGATGACAAGCACCGGCCCGGGCCCAAGCAAGCAACCACAAGCAAAGACGTCAGGTACAATCTCTAAGCCTTGGTTGGCGAGCCTCAACACGTAGTCCAATGGACTTAAAAAGACCCGACCGGACAGCCACCAGGTCGTAATCCTCAATTGACCTTGGTGGCTATACTTTGACTTTCGCCTTGTCCAACCCTCAGTCAAAGTAAGGGCTTCTGTAGACACCCAGATTTAGACCTGGTGGCTGCAGAAGTGCCCAACAAACACCCGATGACGATAGGACTGCAACGCGATGCGAATTCGCGATGTTTTAGGTAGTTTTTCTATAGAACGGATCAAATAAATTACTCGGAAAAATTAAACTACCATGATGGCAGCCTTATTCGCGTCGTTACGGTCGCATAGACACTAATTAGAGTCAATACTGACACCAGGACCCCGAGTCAGTCCCGAAACTCAAACCGAGTCAGCACCGCGCCAAGTGAACCTCATGATGCACACCCAAGGCCCATCAAGCTCACGACGCTAGATTGAACCCGGGGAAATCTTAGGCCCCAAGATACGTATTATACTCCTCCCTCTCGGTTTTGGAAAGTATCAAAATCGTATCTTCAAAACTCCAACCGCCGCACCCCACGCGTCTGAGTCTCCTTATGCCTGAACCCAGGCGCCTGAGTCTTGGCGCGCCTCAACTCAAGCGTCCATATGGGTGACGAGGGCCGGAAACACCTATAAATACCCCTCTTCACCTCATTCATTCGACACACAATTCTCAATTCTCTTCTTCCTCCACATTCTCGCTAAGGGCTCGCACTCCGACACCCGAGGCAAACGATCTACTCGATCATAGTTCCGATAAAAGCGACATCAATTCTACTCCTCACTTTCGAGCACCCCACTCGATACCGAGGTGCCTATGTTCGACTAGCTCAAGTCTAGTAACGAAGTTCTGCCGGATTAGCCGCAGAATCAGTCCATAGTAACAAAGCTCTGCCGGAGTAGCCGCAGGAAGGGTCAACGGTAACGGAGCTCTGTCGAAATCACTAGGACAACTAGGAGGATCCGCCTTTGAAGTCGAGTCGTCACTAGGTTGTCATCTAAACAAAACTTTACATTCTCGTACTTTCTTTTATTATGCACTACGACAACACTAGAAGTGGACACTAGGTCCACAAACATCTACTAAAATACGTAGCGTCCCAACTTCAACCACAAACACTAAAATACACTAAATAGACCCGAGTAATTCCGAAATCCGTTCTCAACTATCTATGCATCGTGTCCCGTTTAGTGTATACTCCGAGGGTGCAACTCCTCACAATGTGATTTACTTACATTCGCATTTACAGTTTTTTGTATGATTTATTGCTTTTATGACCTTATAATCGCATGCTAAATCACCTAACACGGAATTCAAAACGTAAAACAACTAAAACTGAACGAAGTGATGGTCGGGTTCCGTATTAGTCCAGGTGCTCGCGTTACTAGGTTCGACGCATCTCTATTAATACCGAACCGACGCATCTTAAGCAGAATACCAGGTAAGGTATACCACCAGAACGACTAATATCCGTATTATTGCGTTAAAACTGATTTGTTAATACGTATAATACTAGTACTCTCTACCCTCCTATGTGCATCTTTTCATGGCCTGCCTGTCACGTGAAATCGCATGCAAAGAATGTAAACACAACCACTTTGACGACAATACTTACTTGTCCTTAAACAATCGACGTAGCAAAAGGCATAGGGTGAAAACAACGGATGTTACAGTATTTTCGCCACAACAAAAGAACTAGGTTATCAGCCCCCCTATTGATTAGTAGAGGCCGCTACAGTGCGAGCGGGATTGGGTGTTGACATCTATCGGATGTTGGCTTCCCAATACGTACCCTCACCCCTTACTCAGAATCGACGGTTTCTGGATATCCGAAACCATTGACAATGAGAGTCATTCCAAGCATGGAGTGCTTAAGGGTGCAAGACTTTATCTTTAGGTCCCGTGCTCCTCAACTTTGAGCCGGCTAGGGATCAAAGTTGACTTGAACGGTTTCCGAGTCCCCATAATTGACTCGGTTGCGACTCCAGAAATCGGCAACGAATTCAGTTCACTAAAAAGGTCGCCTTACCAAATGAATCGGCCTTTAAACATTTACAACCACGACGCGATCGATTCCAAACGAAAACACGGGTGCCCTGCACCCGTCTAGTGCAAGTCCGGATCGTCATCCGAATCGAGGTCCGAAACATCACCCCGTACGCGAGATCATACTGGCCCCCGACAGGGTGGGGGCCGCGTGGGTGGCCGCCGCCACACGTTGAAAAACCGGGTCGGTCCCACGCGCGGGGCGCCGGACGATGCGGACGGACGTCCACAAGTGTATGAGACAAATTCGACTTTAGGACAGTGACTTTGTCACGCCACAACAGCTAAGCTCGTTCCTTCTTTCTACTACTATATTGCTAACAATCTAAAGCCGAAATTTTCTTTCTTTTATTGTTTTCGCATCATTTAGCAATATGGCTAGTATTCCGATTTCTTCTGCTCCTTTCTCTATTGTTATGACGCTTGCTCCTTATGTTCCTGACATGTCTAAAATGGATCCGTTTGATGGGAAAAATTATCGTATGTGGTCTGATAAGATGAAATTTTTTCTTAGTCAAATTGGTGTTGATTATACTTTAACTGAAGATGAAGTACCTCTTCTTTCCGATAAAGATTATGAAAAGGA
The DNA here is from genome assembly GCA_958450325.1 of Agrostemma githago. Taxonomy (NCBI): domain Eukaryota; kingdom Viridiplantae; phylum Streptophyta; class Magnoliopsida; order Caryophyllales; family Caryophyllaceae; genus Agrostemma; species Agrostemma githago. The sequence continues at coordinate 9,947,210 of OY288253.1, forward strand.
TCCTAAGACATGTAGAGGAATGCTATTACATTACATGACTGCTGCCTTATTTTCTACTTATTGTAAGTACGTATAAGACGGCTAAAGAAATATACAAACGAAGTATGGAACGAATGATTTTGGAACTAAAAAGTTGGATTTTCGTTTGAATGATAGCAAACCTGTTTTAGATCAGGCACATGAGTATGAAAATCTTTATGCTGAAATTCTTGCGGAAGGGATGGATATCTATGAACTTTTTCAAGCTAATTGTCTTACTGATAAACTCTCTGCTTCATGGAAAAATTATGCTCATTCCATGAAACATAAACGTAAGGATTTTACACTTCAAGAGCTAGTATCCCACATAAAGGTCGAAGAGCAAAACCATATACAAACTAGGATATAAACCATAGAACATTCATCCTCTAATGTTAATCTTGTTGAGACTAGGAAACACCAATCCAAGGGTAATAACCAAAAGGGTGCTAATCAACTTCACGAGGTTAGGAGTCCTGACATCAACAAGAACCGGAAAAAGGGATTTAAGCTAAGGGTGAATGCTACTCTTGTGGCAAATATGGTCACACTTCAAGAGACTGTCCTACGTGTTCCTCTTCACACAACAACAAAAAGAGAAATAAAAAATCTCAAAACTTCAAGCTCATTCAACCGAACCGGAAGAGGATGACGAGGTTATAGTTTTTGTTGTGTCTGAGGTAAATTTGGTAAGCAATTTGTCCGAGTGGGTGGTTGATACGGGTGTTACAAGACATATCTGTTCCAGCAATGATATGTTCAAGGAGTACGACATCATCAACAATGGTGATTGTGTCTTTATGGGTAATTCCTCCACAGTTATTGTTGTCCAAGGGAAAGGTAAAATCGTTCTTAAGCCCACTTCAGGTAAAACTCTCGAACTTAACAACATTCTTCATGTGCCTGAAATTTGTAGAAATCTCATTTCGGGTGGTCTTTTAAACAAAGCAGGTATAAAACTTAATTTTGAATCTGATAAATTAGTTCTTACTAGAAATGATAATTTTGTTGCTAAAGGTTTTTGTAATAATGGAATTTTTGTACTCGATATTGAAACAATGAATAATAATCCGTCTGCTTCCGTGTATATCGCTGAATCTGTTTCATTATGGCGTGCTAGACTAGGGCATACTAATATTGCTTTGGTTAGAAAACTGAAACAAATGAGTTTATTCCCTGAGTTTAGTAGCACCGAGTTTGATAAATGCGAGATATGTGTTGAAGCTAAGCATGCTAAGAAATCGTTTCAAATCCGTGCAACGGTCCTCTGCACTACTTGAGTTAATTCATTCTGATTTGGGTGATTTTAAAAGTTGTACAAGTAGAGGAGGTAAAAATTATTACATTACTTTCGCAGATGATTTTTCTCGATTTACTAAAGTATATCTTTTAAGCTCTAAAAATGAGGCAGATGACAAATTTGTGGAGTATAAAGCCAAAGTTGAGAATCAGTTAGATCTCAAAATAAAACGTGTCAGATCTGATAGAGGAGGAGAATACGATGTTGGAACCCTTCAAAAAATCTGCAAGGAAAAAGCTAGGCATAATTCATGAATTCACCGCTCCTTACGCGCCCCAACAAAATGGAATTGCTGAAAGGAAAAACAGGACGTTAAAAAATATGATGAATGCAATGCTTATTAGTTCAGGTATGCCAGATAACATGTGGGGTGAGGCTCTTTTATCTTTTTATTATGTTCTTAATCGTGTTCCTCACAAACAAATAGATAAGACACCTTTTGAGCTTTGAAGGGGCTTTCCTCGAAATCTGGGTTATTTGAAAGTGTGGGGGTGTTTGGGTAAAATTGGCCTTCCCGATCATCAGAGACCTAAAATTGGATCTAAGACAATCGATGCAATTTTATTGGTTATGCGTTTAACAGTGCGACTTATCGCTTAATCGTAAAGAATTCATTTGGTTTTGGTCCTATTAAAGAGTCTAGAGATGTTGAGTCCTTTGAACACATTTTTCCTATGAAAAAGGAGAGTCAAATTTGGCCGACCCCTACGCCTCCCATTTCGACTCCCTTTAACAATGATTCACGTGACGAAATTGTGGAAATTAGGAGTAAAATGGCTAGAATAGAAACTAGTTTTGGACCTGATTTCATTACGACGTTCCTAAGCGAAGACGATAGACTTAATGAAGAAACTGTGTATGCTTTTGTTCAAGAAGAATACCCTAGAAATTACAAAGAGGCTATGAGTTCCATCGATTCTAATTTTTGGTTAGAAGCTATTAATAGCGAAATTGACTCAATTATGAGTAATAATACCTAGATTTTGATTGATTTGCCGAGAGGGTGTAAACCTCTTAGTAACAAATGAGTGTTTAAAAAGAAACTCAAAACTGACAGTTCTGTTGATAAATATAAGACGAGACTTGTGGTATGTGGGAATAGACAAACAAAGGGTTTGGATTTTTTTGATACCCTGTCACAAAAATAGCTACTATCAGGGCTCTCATTGGTTTAGCGTCTATACATGATCTCATCGTGCATCAAATGGATGTTAAGACAGCTTTCTTGAATGACGATTTGAATGAAGAAATTTACATGAAAGAACCTGAGAGATGTATAGTCCAAGGTCAAGAAGACAAAGTATGTAAGCTTGTTCGTTCTTTGTACGGGCTGAAGCAAGCTCCAAAACAATGGTATGACAATTATACTATTATCTCTTACGGTTTTTGTTGTGTAAATGATTTAAATGCTCGTGTTTACTCAAAAGCTGATGATCATGGGTGTGTAATTATGTCTTTATGTTGATGACATGCTTATTTTTGGTACTAATATGAAAGTGGTAAATGACACTAAAAGATTTCTTAATTCACGTTTTGACATGAAAGATCTCGGAGGAACCGGCGTAATCCTTGGGATTAAGGTCATTAGGACTAAAAATGACATGTGTTTAAATCAGTCTCACTATGTTGAAAAGATCTTAAAGAAATTTGACATGTTTGACTGTAATCCTGTTAGTACACCCTATGATGCAAGTATTCATTTGTGTAGACATCGCGGTGAAAGTGTGTCACAAAAAAGATATGCAAAAAATACTTGGTAGTTTGATGTATTTGATGAATTATATCAGACCTGATATAGCTTATGTTGTAAGCTAAGCCGTTTGAGTCGTTACACTCACAATCTAAATGATGATCATTAGAATGCTTTATTGAGGGTCTTAAAATACCTAAAAGGAACGACTTATTGGGGACTACATTTTTGTAGGACACCTTGTGTGTTAGAAGGTACAATAATGCCAACTCGATATCGGGTAACGATGAAATCAGTTCAACCAGTGGTTATGTGTTTACTCTTGCTAATGCTGCTATATCATGGAAATCTAGTAAGCAAACGTGTTTGGCTAAATCCACTATGGAATATGAATTTATTGCTATAGATTTGGCAGGACAAGAAACCAAGTGACTGAGAAGTCTGCTAGCTGATATTCCATTGTGAGGGAAGCCAACTCCCTCCGTGTCCATGCATTGTGATAATTAAGCGACAATCAGTGTGGCCCAGATTCAAGCTTACAACGACAAAAAGAGGCACATCCGCTTGAGACACAGAAGTGTGAGAAATCTAATCAGTGAAAATGTGATATCACTAGAATACGTACGTAGTGAGAGGAACATTGCGGATCCTCTCACGAAAGGTCTTGGCAGAAAGATGGTGCTGGAAACAGCACAAGGAATGGGTTTAAAGCCAGTGAAAGAGTGAAGTGTGATGGATACCCAACTTATTACCGCTAAGTTCAATGTGGTCAAATGAAGTCACATGGATCTCGAAATGTAATGCTACGGATTATTCCTATGAATAAAATTGTTGTTTTAAGTAACATTGTGTATTTATGTACTGTCACGTGTGTAAGGTTGAGCTCATAGCTCTTAACAAGTTCATAGTCCATTCATGGGCGGTTTACGTGATAGTCAAACTTGATAAACTTGCCTATGTGAGTGTGGGGGGCATTGCCCACACCCCTATGAGGGACCTTTTGGCTTAGGACCTCTAGAGCACTCATGAAGTACCAGGAAAATGTGGGGGCACTTGGACAAGTCCAAGTAAAAGGTATTGACCATCTTTGCGTTCATAGAAAAATGAACGAAGTCGGGAACACTTGCCTTGATTTGGGGTTAAGTAAGTGAGCAACGACCTCTCACCAACTTCAATAATGGTTCAAGGTGAAAGATTCCACCTAAGAAGATAGTTTGAGGAAAATTGTATTCAGTGGGTGTTAATTCAAATCTGAAAGACATTATCATCTTAACGCTAAACCCTTGTTACCAACTATCTTCTTTATCCTCTTAAATCTTCTTTTGAATCATGTGGGGGATTGTTGGATAATTGTACCACATCGCCATTCTAATGGCTTCGTTATATGCTTCAAAGGAAGCTTCTTTGCTTATTGTCCCACATTGAGAAAATAAGAATTTGAGATTTGTCCCACATTGACAAAGTATGTTTGTTTTTTTAGTTTCCATTGTGGATGTTATCCCACATTGGAAAAATAGGAGGAAGACTTGATGTTTATATGCTCTCTTCTTCCTAGTGTTATCACTTGTAGTAAAGTGGGCCTTTTATGGAGGTGTGTGGGTTTGGCATCGAACCACACACACGAGTCGGTCGAGGTTTCTCGCCTTGACTCGTCTTAACTCAAGTCGGGTCGAGGTCGGGCATTGGTAGAGCACTTGTGGTGCGGGTTTTAGCCCAGAGTCTTCCTAATCTGTTAATGTGGCAGGATGCATCTGCTATGTACCAAGCACCTACTATCTTGTTTATTTGTTCTCACCATTAATTTAAGCTTTGTTTTCTCCGTCAACATTGCTATATAAACCCCCTTCTACATTCAGTCATAACACACATCTCTCTTCTGTCTTTAGTTTTCTCTCTCAATATTTTTGTTCTTACATATTCGAAATTACTTGGCAACGTTCTTGGTGGTGTTTAATTTGCAGTTTCGTCTACACCGAAGCTGCAAAGGTTGTGTACTCCTGGGGGTCGATTATCGGGAAAAACCGTGTGTAGTGTACGGGACAAATTTGACTTTAGGACAGTGACTTTGTCACGCCACAATAGCTAAGCTCGTTCCTTCTTTCTACTACTATATTGCTAACAGTATAAATAAGGCAGATTATTCATTGTATTGAAGAATGATGTTTATGAATAAGAATTTTGAACCTTTGCGTTGCAATTGTGTTTATCGGTTCGACGAGTTTTGATCCAAACTTTGTTATTATTTGACGCGTTTCAGATATTAACTCGGGTAACAGTTAATAATATCTTAATTGTTCTCACTATTCGTCTTTCGGGTAACATATCAGAAACACTGCAGCAGCAATGATGCTACAATAATAATATCAGTAGTGCTTAGCTTCCAGTATTGCTTCGTCCTCTTTCTCTGTACACACCTTTTCACTTTAGTTTGCAACTTCAAAAGTTCAAACATCTTCCTCTTATTTACATCCAATCCAATAGCCCCTACCCTACCTGCCGAGTGAACAAGGAAGTAAAAAATAAAGGGTTATTTCATGACAATAATACCAACTATAAGGGGCTCTTAGATTAATCCCAACTATACATAATCTCATTTTAATATGAACTATGCCTTCATTAATCTCTCATTGATATAGGTGACCGGTTACCTGAAAAATTGGTTGAACCTTCCTCTTCAGTTTCGCCTATTGGTTAATTTTTTTTTGAATCTTTCCAAAATTCATCTTGCATTTTTTTTCCGATTAGTATTATAGAAGTCATGAAAAAAATGCTTTAATTTTCTTGTTATTTTGGCTTTCATGAACGACGACGGAACACTCAAGGACCCTAGAAAGTCACAATCGGTCATTATTACCGGTAATAGCAGGTCATAATTTTGTCCATAGCGAAATAAGATTAATGAAGGCATAGTTCATATTAAAACGAGATTACGTATAGTTAAGATTATTCTAAGAAGTCCCCTTATAGTTGGTATTATTGTCGTGAAATAATCCAAAAATAAATGGGAATAATTATTCTCCAGTTTCTGCTGACATAAACCACATCAATTGACAGTTTTCATTCCTCTTCTTTGCATATTGAGGCTATAACCCGGCCCCATGCTAAGGAATAATCTGCATTCCATTCAATCCTGTTAACCATTCCAACTTAACTTGTTTAGGTTTGAAAACATTCATATGCTTGATTTGTGCTGAATTTGTCCAAGTGAACCCAACTCCAGACTAGTTGAACAACTCTTTCTTCAGTGTCCTCTTCTTAACTCTTTGCTAAATGTTAGAAGTATCTAATTATCCCTTGTTGGGCAATATCAGAGGTAGGAGGGAGAGAAAAGTTTCTTGTACATTTTGGCATTTCTTAATTGGAGTGCATCTTGGATATTTGTTGACTTATGACTCGAATCAGTTTGATTAGGGTTTCCTAGCTAATCGGTATACGTATATATCTGTAGCAGATGGGTCTAAAGTTTTGTATTGGGCTTCTAGGTTTTTTGTTTAGAGTTTGATAATATTATATGAACTCTCATACCTACCATAGTTAATTATATATGCTATCAAATAATCTGTAATGTCTCATCAAGGTAATAAAACCCTCCTATATTTCTTCATGTGAACATAGCTAATACATTGTTAGTGAACAAGGTAAATCTGTGTCTTTCAATTCTGCGTTCTCATTTTTCCTATGCATTTTTCTCGTTTCTGTCGTAACACATAATATGTAACCTGGGGTATTTTGGGTGTTGGTATTTTATCTCTATTTCATTGCTTGTGTTTATCTTAGTGATTGGTTACTGACCATAATCATTCACTATAACCGCATCCTAATTTTGTCTTATGATCAAAAGCCTGAAATGAGTGTCGATTAAAAAATGAGTAGTACATACTAATTTTGTGAAGTCCTCTAGCATGGAAAACCAAAAAATTTAAAGAAAATAAAGCACACTTTGTTGATATACGCACGTAATATTATCAATCCCCTACCTTAAGCACTCATCTGCGACCCTTAAACTGTAACCAATATACTATGGGATTTAGGGTATTACGATTGATTGCATGGACGAAATATCCAGTTTTTTCCGACCGATCGAAACATAATTAACTACAACATTATCATTTCATCAGATAGCTCATAAAAAACAAGAAATGGAGTTATCGGCCTTCACGACGACGGAGATACTCAATGATATATTCACGAAAGCACTTCCAGGTGAAAAGTACATCGTATTCGGACACGATGTCGGAATCCATGATTTTACAAATTAGGGGGTGTTAAAGTCCTAAAAATTAATCGAAATTTTTTGTTGTACTGTTAATTACTCTCTCTCATTCTTTGAAAAAACACACTTTGAATAAAATATATCACTCATTTGAATAAAAATGTGTGTTTTTCCAATGAATGAGAGAGAGTACTAAGAACTATGTAAATCTCCTCTATTGTCTATGCAAGAATTCTCAAATACTACGTAGTACTAGATTAAGTACTAGAATTAAGGATATATCTGTCACAAGGGTATGACGGGTAAACATTAGCTACTTGATAGGTAATCACATGACATTTTCTATTTCCTATGCAGTATGCCTTTTTATCGTATATGCACTACTTGACTCCTCACACATTTATAACAGATATGACCGTCACAAACAAGAATTTGTGGATTAAGTATGGATAGATTTCTACTGTCTACTGACATACTACACCTATACACCTATAGATAGGTGACCATGGACCTCATTTGGTGTACTCCGTACAATTTTACAAGTCAAATACTCCTACAACATTCTCATACAACTACTACGTTAAAAAAAATCTTCCCCCGGTTTTAAATTTTCGCCCCATTTCATCAATATATAGGTGAAGTATTTTAATGAAACGGGACAATAAATAAAAAACGGAGGGAATAAAATACTTTCTCAAAGCCTTATGAATTGTTACATTTATCTTTTTTTGGTATATTCAATTGATTTGCGAAATTTTTTTCAAAATAATGCTCTTAAATAAATTTAGGGATTTTCTACGTGGTACCCCTGAACTTTTTACTTTTCTACCTTGTACCCCTACACTTTTTACATGTATACATGGTGCCCTTGTACTTTACTAAAAGTTTCTTTGATACCCTAAACTTTATTATTATCTTTATTGGTACCCCTAAACTTTTTTTCCCATCAAGTATTGAGAACAAATTACTTTTTTATGTTCAAGATTAAAAGTTAAACGACATTTAACATACCTAATTAACGGATAATTGAACTTAAACTAACAATTTTGTACATGTTTGCAGTTATACTCCGAATCTAAATAGATTATATTTTGACGTTATATTGTCAAATAAAATGATAACGCTTAAATTAAGCTCAATTACTTGTTAATTATCTAAGTTAAATGATATTGAAGTCTTAATTCTAAGCTAAAAACATAATATAACGACAAAACTTGCTGGAAAAAAAAATTCGGGCGCTAGTTAAATTAATAATAAAATTCAAGGGTACCATGTATAAACATTGAAAAGGTAGGGATACCATGTAGAAAAGTGAAAAATATAGGGGTACCGCGTAGAAAATCCCATAAACTTATTATCGTTTTGGGTCGGATTGAAAACTAATTAACAAAATGGGGCTCTTGGAGGTTCGGAGCGAGGGTCGTGTTTAGGCGGAGCAAACCCGCCATTAGAAATGGTGGATTTTTAAAATAATAAATTTCCAAAAAAAAAAAACCCTTAAACCCGCCATTGGGAATGGCGGGTTATTGAGAACTAACCCGCCACGCTTAATCCTTTTGTTAAGGTGATTTTTTTAAAAAAAACAAGGATAAGATGATATAAATCTAATAAATTAACAAGCGACCAATTGTGGTCTAGTGGTACTTGAGTCCAACTGCAATCTAGTGGTTTTGGGTTCGAACCTTCTCACGATCAATTGTGGTCTAGTGGTACATGAGTCCAACTGCAATCTAGGGGTTTTGGGTTCGAACCTTCTCACTGGATATTTATTGACCACTTATACAATAGAGAAAGGTTCTACCACTAAAGCTACTTATTTTGATTTCTGTTTAACATCATTAAATTTTACTTATCTTGATTTCTTAAGGAAATAAAAGTAATACGAATTTTTATACTTATCTGATGGTTGGGAGTGGCAGGTTTAAGAGTAATACGAATAATTTTTATATTTTTTTCAGGAATTTCACATACCCGCCATTTGCAGATGGCATGTTTATTTTGTCCCATAAGTGGTCACAAGGTCGAATCCCTTTGTTAGCAAATTGATTGTTTCACAATTTTAAAAATATCCAATGAGAAGGTTCGAACCCAGAAACTCTAGGTAGCAATTGGATTCCTATACCACGAGACTACATTTGATCAATTGATAATTTGCTACATTTATATCGTCTTATCCTTGCTTGTTAAAAAAAAATCACCTTAACCCGCCATTGAGGGTGGCGGGTTAGTTCTCAATAACCCGACATTCTCAATGGCGGGTTTAAGGGTTTTTTTTTCCGGAAATTTATTATTTCAAAAACCCGCCATTTCTAATGGCGGGTTCGCTCCGCCTAAACACGACCCTCACTCCGAACCTCCTATTAAGAGCATTATTTTGAAATTTTTTTCTTGATTTGCTACGTTTCTATATTAGGTACGGTATCCTTTTATTTGTGTTGAGTCTTTTACTTTATTAGTGAGACCCACAATCCTCACTCATAACCTTATTATTTGTATAAAAAGCAAATGTTGCGAATCGTAAGACCATCCCCTTCCCATCCAAGGGGATGACCTATGTCATGAAGGGTGAGGGTCATCCTAATTATGGATTAGCAAATGACCTTGTATAAAATTAGCATGACTTTTCCAAGCTTTGAGTGTCATGTGATGGCACTCAAAAATATTGGATGACCTAGGTCATGATACTCAAAAAAGGAAGAGAGAAGTATGTGGGTAGAGAAAGTGAGAAATTATTGGGTTGAAAAGTAGAAAATGATTGGGTTGATGACCCAGGTCATAATTTTCTGAATGAGAATATATAAGACGAGTGACTAAGTGAGGGTCAAAAAGTTGATTAAAATACTAAAAGAGGGATGACCTCCATTAAGGTGACATTTGGATGGGGTTGATCTTAGAATCGAAAGGAATACTAAGTTAGAAAAAAAAAACTAATTTAAGACAAAAAAAAACTCGTACAATACTAATTGGGACTTGCTAAATCATACCCATGTTTTTACTATTTCATACCCACGTTTCCCAAACTACCCCTCTCATTTTTTTTTCAATCAATTTATCATCACTTATCTTTTCCCTCTTTCTCTCTTCTCCAATCAATTAGGGTTTAAGTAGAATAACAATCAATAATATAACATTCAATTCAATGACTAATTAAAAAGTAAATTATTAATAAAAACAACCCACTTGATCGTCTCAAAAACAAATTATGATTTGTTAGAGTTTAATCTAATTAGGGCTTAATTAGAAATTGAATAAGAAATTATGTCTTGATTAGAAATTAGGGTTTTAAAAAGAAATCGAATACAAAATTAATCAATAAAAACAAAATTAGGGTTAATCGAATATAAAAGTGAAATTATTAATAAAAACAACAAAATTACTTGTCTCACGTGTAAATTATGATCCATAATCGTAAAGTTATCGAAGCATTTAGTTAGTTTTTGATGGTTGAGAAAAGAAAGAAAGTGTTAGGTTTTGAGAGATGAGAAAAGGGTAGCCAAGGCAAAAATAATGAAAACTTGGGTATTAACTAGTAAAATCTGGGTATGATTTAGCAACTACGTTCTAATTTTGCTGAATTGGTCAAGTAATACCCGATTGGGAGTTAAAAAAAAAAAAAAACCTCTGGAGTTATGAGTCAAGGCCAACTAACATCAAATAAAATGTCAAGAAGGCAAAGCCCAAAACCTACAACAAATAATGTCCCGGCCCAAAAAATAAAGGAATGATAGAGAAGCATACTCCGTCCCTCTTAAAAACATGATAAATTTACCACTAAATTAATCAAAAAGATAGGATTATCAATTAACAGAAACAAAATCCCATTAGTCATTAGAAGTCAAATTGGAACATACTCCGTATATAATTGTTGATGTTGTTTGGGTTCGAAGCTCGTGTCTCGTGATATCTAAAATGAACCAATGCAAGCTCGAGCCGAGTTAAAAAGTCCACCAAATCTGATCGTCGTTCGTCTGGATCAATCATCGTAATCAGGAACACTATATACTCGTATCTACATACTACACAAATTAAAAGAATAATGTTCAAATAATGTTAACTATACAGTTGTCACAAAGTTATCTAAATTACAATCTAAGCTCTCGAAACTTTTCCCGGTCTTGAGATCAATGACTAGAGGAAAACACATCATCTTCAACAAGTACTGCTTCCGTTTCCACCCTTTGGCCTCGAAACTTACCGAAGCCCTAATCATGACCTCCACCTCTATGTGCCCGGACTTGGTCTCGTTTACAATTTTGTCCGCGACATGCTTGTCTGAGATGTGTACGTTGTTAGCCGTAGGATGCGTGGTGAACACAATGTCGTCCCTGCGATCATTTTCGGCGAATGACCCCAGCGTTTCAAAACCCAAGCTATAATTGTTGTGGTACACGGAGACCGCTAGGTGGTCGTAAAAAAGAGTATACTTCTTATCCACGCTGTGGGATCGAACGATGAAAATGAAGTCGGCGGTCAAGTTGTTGTTGGTAGTGGTGAAATTAAAGTTGTTTATGGCGGCTTGATCGATGTTGAACTTGGGAAACTTGACACGGTCGGCTAACCAGGCGATGAATACGGCGGCCCCACCGAGAATGAGTAAGTTGGCTAGGATTATGATGCTCCATGTTTTCATGGACGACGACAACATTCTGCAGTAAGATGGAGGGAGTGCGTAATGGTACTAGCTGTAAGCGATTGGGATTGGCCTGGTGGATACATTCGAATTAAGTAATGTATGGAATTGTTGGATGATGATGAATGTCAACTTAGATGGGAGGGGAGGGGGATGAAGTTGTACGTAGCCATGTACGTAGGAATATATAACAAAGGAGTAATATATAGTGTAAGATATAGAAAAGTCAACTGTCAACGTGCGTACTAGTACAAACTTGTTGCATAATAAAACAAACAATTATGATCGAGGTTACCAGGGCCGATGTTCATCGTTGATGTCTTCCCAAGTTTTATGCTTCCCAAAAACTACCCCCAAGTAAAGAATATTGAATAGATGAGAGAGTATATATATAATTCCAATGTCACAATTTTATGAATTTTGGGTAGCAAAAAATCGATGATTTTAATCATCTTTTTGTACGTTTGTGGTAGCAAGTGTTACCCATTACTATCGATTAGATTCGCCATGAGTTCCCTACCAGTAGAAATGAGGACATGGGTAAGATGGTTTGGCTTTTAGAATATAGGTTATACTGAGTATATATTTGAAATATTTTCATGAAGGATCTAAATCTAGCTATTCATCACCAATTAGATTTACGATAAAATTTTGTATCTTGCAATCAAAAAGTAAACGCAGAACACGAGTTTATGAATCCATGAGCTTACTTGATTTTTCCTTGTACATAATGTCCTATATTATGCTTCTTGTATATACGTACATTCGAGTAAGTCGTACTACCCTAGTAGATTAGGAGCGTGGATGAAATTTAAGAAAGATTTGTCACCATCAAGGATATACATTTATTTAGCTAGGTATTGAACAAACAAATAAAAGCAAGGAGACAATTTTCTTGTAAAAAAATGAAGTTGCCATGCATGGTGGGAATAAAGTTCAATCACTCGTTGAGGTGTAATGTGTGATGTGATTAGGTAGGGTGCATTTTTTATTTATTTAAATTTTTATATATGTTTGAATACTTAATTTGGCCGGGTGATCGTCTAAGACATAGTGTATGTTCCAATTGTCTAAGCTAGCTTGATAAGCAGATCCACAGAATATGACATACACATTATTATTATTATTGTATTATCTATTTCTCCAACTTGTTGATTATCAATTTCCTCCATGTTTACCGTTCCGTACATAATACATCTACATGCATCATAATTTTATGTTAAGCTCCTTTCGTACGAAATACACAACTACGTTCGTTGACATTTTTGGAGATAACCAACCTAGGCTTATCTTTCCAATTGAAATGATTCCTAGCATCTTTGGCCTTGTTACTTCAATTCCAGATTCTAGAGTTTTTTCTAATCAAATAATGTTATAAAAATAAATAATTATCGAAATGAAGTTTATCTTGAAATAATCATTCAAAATGCGTCCACATCATCTCATAAGTTAAGGCAATAGCAATGATAGAGGTTTCATACCATATTTTTTTTGGCCACAACGACAAGTTGAAATCTCCAATCGTGAGATTAAAACTATCTTAGAAAAGACGGTCGCAAACTCGAGAAAAGATTGGTCAATGAAACTTGACGATGCATTATGGGCCTATCGCACCGCATTCAAGACACCGATTGGTACTTCACCATTTCGATTGGTGTATGGGAAATCTTGTCATCTCCCGGTAGAATTAGAACATCGTGCATTCTGGGCCATCAAAGCTCTTAATTACGATTACAAGAGTGCGGGAGAACGTCGTCTTTTGCAATTGAATGAACTCGATGAGATTCGCCTTGAATCTTACGAGAATGCTCGAATTTATAAGGAAAGGACAAAAAGATGGCACGACAATAGAATTTTGAGGCGTGAATTTCATGAAGGGGATTTAGTTCTTCTATTTAACTCACGACTTAAAATATTTCCGGGCAAGCTACGCTCGAGGTGGTCCGAACCATTCCGAGTCACCAAAGTATTCCCATATGGATCGGTCGAGGTTTCTAGCGATGAAAATGGGAGTTTCAAGGTCAATGGTGCGCGTCTCAAGCACTATGTTGCAGGTGATCCGATTCCGGAGAAAGTGATTTATACACTTTACGTCATTCCCACCCTCAATTGAAAAAACAGGAAGTCAAGCTCGTGACTCTAAACAAGCGCTTCTCGGGAGGCAACCCGTGTTGTACATATTTTTATTTTTATTTTATTTTATCGTAATTTTAATTTAATTTTTATGTCTTAAAAAAATCAAAATTTCAAAAAAACCCAAAAATACGAGTGATACAGTGTTAAAATAAGTGTGGAAATTGTTAATTTGACTCATTTTTGCAGATGGATGAAGCGGGAGTTCGATGACATAAATCCAATGCCGCTAGTAGCGGCAACTGGAAGGCAATTGAGCCGCTACTAGCTGCGTTTTCAGAAATTCCTTCGATTTTTCATGCTAAAAGTCGAGTTTTGTTCGCTACTAGCGGCCTAATTCGCTACTAGCGGCCCTATTTTCTACTCCATGAGGTATGTTTCCTCCTTCCTCCTTCATACTCAAACAAAAAAACAAAAAAAACAAAAAAAATCCAGTCGAACGTACGTTGAAGGGAAAAGAAAGAAAGAAAAACCCCGACAACCACCGTCATCCACCATCTCTGCCGCCACTCACCACCACCACCGCCCTCTACTCGCGTCAGCCACCCACAAACCGCCACCACCCTCTCCCTATTCAACCTGTAGACACCCACATTTTGACCGCCAGGTGTCTATAATTGTTCCCGCCAAACACCCGATGATGATTTGACGTAAACGTGCTTTGATGGACTCGGATATTGGCTCGTAATCATGGACATTTGGTTTAGACTTATTACGGAGTACAAATTTTACAAAACCAACCTCAAATGCAGGCCCAGTGGGTCGTTTCGAGTCAAATAAGACTAATTTGGGTCGATTCCGACACCAGGGGTAAAACCGTCTTTTAGCGACCGGGTCAAAACCCGGTCAAAGATATTTCCCGAGACTCACGAACCAACCGTGACACCTCACGTGTCCGGTTTGGACTCCAACTGTTTCAAAAATCAACTTCGAAAACATTAAACAATTCCGTTAAAGGTAGAATTTGATCTCAAGTGGAATTCTATCCGAAAAACTAAAGCAACTACCGACCGAGTGTCAAACACTCGGCCAAAATCAGCCAAACCAGCCAAGTCCTTTGCCTTCTTCACCAAGAAAGCGAGTTCTCGTTCCTTTCGAACTCTTACGTTTCCTATCCAAACCGGTGTTTCTTGTTGTCCAAGCAAGACACCTCTCCTAAACCTCTGCTCCTATAAATAGGACCCTCACAACACCTCAAAAAGAATCCTAACTCAACACACAGATTCAAGTCATAACAACAATTCATCCATAACATCCCGACATCCAAATACTAACCCGAAATTCTAGGCAATTTTAGGCAAACCATACACAAATACCAATCCGAAATTCTAGGCAATTTTAAGCAAAATATATACAAACCCGAGAGCAAAACTCGCCAAATTCCCTCCCTAACCATACACGCCATAACTCACCTATATACAACTTAACGCTCTCGCGCCTAGGCCGCCACTACGAGTCCGTTTTCGAGATAATCAAGCATGTAGGTTGAGTGTGTTTCAAATCCCGTTTTTCTCCCTTTTACAATTTTTTGTCACGATTTTTTGTCACGATTTTTTTTGTCACGATTTATTTTTTGTCACGATTTTTTTTAGTCACAAATTTTCAGAAACTTTACACAATCTTTCAACAACTTTTTCAAAATCCACTCTAAATATTCGATATTGATTCTATAATCAAGCATCGAATATTACGAGTATCAATATTTAAGTCGAGTATAAATTGCACCATATTTTTACACGACTTAACCAAATCATCGATTTCCAAAGCCAAATACAATTTTTTCATCATATCATATTTACATCTTCTAACTCGTTTACTCGTTTGCTCCTTTATTATCGCGATTGTTGTATTGTATCGTTGGTTGCATTGTAATTCCGGGTGGTATGCCGCTCGTATATTGTAATCTGTTATCGTTTTTGTTGTTTGTTTTATTGTACTAAAATGAACATCACATGCTAAAACAACTTTGACGTTATTAGCTTAGATGCATTTAAACGACATAGATCAAACATAATTCACATGTTTAGTCTAAAAATACTCTTTGCATATCATTCAATCGTCGAACTAACACGCGTACATAAAAATCGAACGATATCTTAGTAAAGGCCGCTAAGTGCGGGCGGGGTTGGGTGTTCTTTGTGAGCTTCCCAACACGTACCCTCACCCCTTACTCAGAACCATGGTTTCCGGATGTCCGAATCCATTGGCAACGAGAGTCATTCAATATTCGATTACCGATAATGTCGGTATCGGTATCAAATGCTAAGGGACGAACCCAATAAACTCTAACATCGGAAATGGGCCGTATTTTGTACACGGCCCACTACGACATAGAGTGGGTTCGAACGGGCCCGAACTCCCACAAAGTTCGGTGGCGACTCCTACTTCGATTTAAATTTCAATTTGACCATCTCATATGGAGATTCATTCGCCTCCCCAAACCCGCGCGTGGCCGCGTCGGGGTGGACCTATGTCATGTCCAAAATTTGGCGACTCCGCTGGGGATCAACTGATGTGTCACTTACCATCGGCATCCTCAGGGTGAGACTCGAAAAGAAATCGTTCGAATAGTAATGTACACATTTTAGTTCAATGGTTCATGCATAACCCAATTTTTTCCCGGGCCGGTTACTTGTGACCGACGTCCCACTATACCACGGTGCATTCCTAAATGGGTGCACTAAAGACTTCGATGGAGGAACTCGCATGGGTTTTACGGCAGGTTCTAAGACCAACTCGGCTTAGGAAGACCGTCCTGATTTGCGAGAAAGCTATCGTCGTTGGTATAGACTGTTACGTTTTATTTTGTAGTACCGCAAGCGTACGGGTATTGTAGCATACGGGTCGATCTCAGGGAGGTGAATGATTAAATACTAACTAATTTCTGACTCAAGTTATCTACGTCGAATAAATCAGAAAGATGATTGTATAACTAATTTTAACAAACTAGAAATAATAAATCGAGATGAAATCAATAATAAAAGGACCTAGGGCAATGGTTCACCAATAACATGGATTATCGATGCAATCAAAATGTAACACAGCTTTGTCAAATTACCGTCTTGGGTGAGACTAGCATTCCAATTTTAGTCAATACTTTAAATTCTCCGTCGAGACATAAAAAGCCTATCTAGCATGTTATAAATCCTATTCTCATGGCACGAATAACAAGACTAGACGCATTAAGAATCGATACTAACATGTCCCATTTATTCCAATTCACTATTCTCATGTGAAAGTTCAAATCTTGTTTCGGTTCTCTAAATTAAAACCCGACTCTCGTCGTAATTAAAATTGAGTAGAAATTAATCGACAAAGATACAAACTTTTAGGTATGATTCATATGAAAACATCCAACTTTCATTGTAATGATAATCTAGACTCAAACCTATCAATTCAAACTAATCAATCAATTATTAAGCACAACCAAAACAAACCCAATTCAACAATTCAACAAAGCGCGATTAAAATCAAAGCATCAATAACCCATATTATCGGCTCACCGAGCTCTAGATAAAAGAACTACTCACAATTCATAATCACAATAACAATCAACAAATAAAATAAAGAGTAGAGAATTAGAAAAACTTAGTCTTGAATAATGGATAAAATGATGAACGATCGTTTCTTCAAGGTCTTGGAATAATAAAACTAGAATGCATAAATCTAATAAAATTGTATAAGTATTGTGTATCTAGTCTAGGAATGATGATGATGTTCTAATAATAATAGTAATCACATATAAGTAGGATAGAATAGAGGGAGATCAAAAGTCACACGCGGGTAGCTATTCGCTAGTAGCGGCACATTTCGCTACTAGCGGCACTCTGGAAGCTTCACAAATTGCATGAATTCTGATGAAGCCTCTACTAGCGGCAGTTTTGCTCTTCGTCATCCGCTAGTAGCGGCACTTGAAATTCTTTATTCTCTCTTCTTTGCTTTTCCTTTGATTTTTTCTCTTCTTTTCTTCATTCAATCCTCGTTATAACCCGGCATTTGACACGTATACCACCACTATAATCCGGGCATAATACATGAATTTCTCGGCTCTTCAAAATAGCTAGAAGCGTCATCAAAAAAACACATATATAATCAAACCATGCGAGATCATCGGAAATGCTTCAAATGTCACTATATCGCCCCCTTAACTCTCAACACCACAAATACGACGATATATACTCACGATTAGTGCTAAAAATAGCACTTAACAAATTCCCCCATGCTAAACCTTTACTCGTCATCGAGTAAACTCAAAAGGCATAAGACGATATCAATGCAAGGTCTAGCGAACTCCCTCACTCACAAATGATTAGCTCACAACTTCCTTCTTATATCGCCCTCACTACCTACTCCAAAATCGTCTAGCTTAGCATGGTCAACACCAAAAGATAAACCAAGGAGTCAAAGTCAGTGTATGACTCCCCCATGCTAGCTCAAAAACACTCTCGATTAGAAGCCAATAATATCAACATCAATAAATATCATCATAACCAAAATAGGATCACAGCAACCAACGATCCCCAACACACAATCCAATTCCAACACAAAACTACGACGCCAAAAAAAATGATCCTAATCCTAACCCTTACCTCCAAACGTCGTCTTCTTATGTCGCCATCTGCCATGATGTTTACTATTTGCCCATAGTACGGGATATTATGGCCCCTTTTCTTTCTTGCGGCTTTTTTTTCTTTTTTCTTTTTTCTTCTTTATTCTTTTCATATTTTCATCATTTTTTTTAATCCCTCATTTTGCCTAGGCCGCCCTTTCGGGTTTTCAACCTAGCTTTTATTTAATTTTTTTTATTTATTGAGCTCACTTTTTCCACTCACAACCTCAATGTTGCCTAGAACGTCTGCCCTTGCAGATTTTCATTCTAGCGAGGTCTCCCATTTTTTTTGCCTAAGCCGCCCTTTCGGGTTTTCGACTTAGCGGGATTTTATTCTTTTCTTTTCCTTTTTTTTTGTTTTTTTTTTGAGAAAAAAAAATATATACACAAGTGAAATGTCCCTCCCCCATGCTTGAATCGAGCAATGTCCTCAATGCGACAAAGACAAAAATAAAAATAGGAAAGAGGGGACAAATCACCTATCATGAAGAATCAGAGGAGTCTCTAGAAGATCGAGGAGAGCCACTACGTGCCTCCCGACGACCGTTAATAGCACTCCTCTCAGCCGCCAACTCTGCATAAAATTGTTCCGAAGGAGAAGTGTATGTGTCAGGATGCTTAGCTGATAAGAACTTGTCGAAACCTCGACACAACTCTAGCACTTCACGCATAGCTAACCCCTGTTTCACCCTCCAATCATCGACCTCTAACCTCCACATGTCGGACTCCCTAGAAGATGAAGCATGTGTGAATGAGGGAGAGGGTCTCTCGGTCGCATTTTCATCATCACTACCATCCATAGCATCATCATCATTTTCTAAAACTCGCTTCGCTACCCTTTTGTCACCCGGCTCCAAGAGAGTAAGTGGGTCACGTGGTATATATAAATCGATGGTCCTTGGCCCTGTAGGAATAGATTGCTCCGTAGAACGAGGCAATCGTAAGTAAGGTGAAGCTTTCGGACCACGTCTCCATAAAAAATAACCACGGGTCACTGAATCTTGAAGCATAAATGTACGCTCCAATGTATCAAAATCGAGCAAATGACCTCCCGTCACCGGAGTAACTGTGCTAGGAATAGTGACTTTCAAATGTGTAAGTATCAATGTGACCATGCCACCCATACTAATTTTTCCCTTAACGTTCTTCCTACACTTAAGGCAGCTCGATACAAACAGGTCAACCCAATCAGGAACCATTGAAGCCTCGGGCATCAACGCCCACAAATAACCCATCTCATTTTGACTAATCTTCGATGGTTCCCCTTGACAAAAAATCGCCATAGACCAAAATCGGTGAATCATACGGAGACATGGGTGAGGAATACTAGAGCTTACATCCCCCTTTCTCTTAATAGCTTGCCCCGTAATAGATGCCCAAAATATGCCCTAATCTCCACCCTTGAACGGATTCCACTCTTTTGTACACTCCCCAACAAATCCAAAAATCTCTCGAAGCTTAGAATAGGAGAGTTGATGGGAAGTACCACCAAGTTTAAACTCAATAACTGAGCCCTCGGATCTTTTTGAAGTTTTCAAGGTTGCCGAAAATTCCAAAGTATACCTAGTATACGTTGGTGCTTGTCGATCCAACAACCCCTCCATTCCCACTCTTTTCAACAACACCGACATAGGCTCTAGTAATCCTAACCGTGACAAAGTGTCTCGATCAAAGAATTTAGTTGGTAGGACATGACGGTTTGCTTGTCTCAAATTGGTGAGATAGACGAGCTCATCACCATTTATATGTGAAAGACCCGGTGGAACCGAAAGATGCATTGTGAGAGTAGAGACGGTCTTAGACTTTGACTTGGACACAGGACCCTTGCCTTTTTTTACACTCCGTCCCATTTGTTTCACTCTTTTTTTTCCTCTTTTTTTTCTTTTCAACTCACTAACTCACAACCAACCAAACTCCCTCAAATATCCTCACAGAACACTCACGGACACGGACATCAACCAAGCTCACACGACACTGACACAATGACGAATTCAGATCCCGTCGCAAGACAACAACCACCCCCACAAGATACTCACAGACAACAATCAAACAAATTCATCCCACCGCCAACACAATTTATATTCAGCTCAGAGGACACTCGCACTATGTTTTTTTCTTCTCTTGTCAATAATCAGTAACTTCAAATAATTGAAATTAGTAACTTCAAAGAATTGAAATTAGTAACTTCAAAAAAAATTCAAATTATTTATATACAATAAGTTACTAATTGAAATTAGAAAATGAGGCACAAGTAGCCAAAGAATAATCAAACCTTCAATCGAGAAAAGAATACGAAGAAGGCAGCCACGACCGACGAATTCGCATCCTGATTCTGATGCCAATCATACCCAAAATCGCCCCTGACCATAAAACCCCCAAAAGTTAGGGTTTTTGTCACTTTTTTTTTGGATTCAGGAAGGAGAGGGTGGTGGTGGTTTTTGTGGCAGTTAGTGGGTGGCTGAGGCAGATAGAACGCGGTGGTGATGATGAGTAACGACAGAGATGGTTGATGATGGTGGCTGTCGGTTTTTTTTCTTTCCTTCAACGTACGTTCAACTGGGTTCTTCTTCTTTTGTTATTTTCTTTTTTTTTTGTTTTTTTTTGTTTGAGTATGAAGGAAGGAGGAAATATACCTGATGGAATAGAAATTAGGGCCGCTAGTAGCGAATTAAGCCGCTAGTAGCGAACAAAACTCGACTTTTAGCATGAAACTTGGGGGGAGGCCTGAAAACGCCGCTAGTAGCGGCTCAAATAGCCTTCCGTGGCCGCTACTAGCGGCCCTAAACTTGAAAAATTGAATTCCCGCTTCTTCTATCTGCAAAAATGAGTCAAATTAGCGATCTCGGACTCATTGTAACACCGTAACACTCGTATTTTTGGGTTTTTTGAATTTTGATTTTTTTTAGTCATAAAAATTAAAAATAAAATTACAATAAAAATAAAAATATGTACAACACGGGTTGCCTCCCGAGAAGCGCTTGTTTAGAGTCACGAGCTTGACTTCCTGTTTTTTTTTTTCAATTGAGGGTGGGAATGACGGAAAGTGAATAAATCACTTTCTCCGGAATCGGATCACCTGCAATATAGTGCTTGAGACGCGCACCATTGACCTTGAAACTCCCATTTTCATCGCTAGAAACCTCGACCGATCCATATGGGAATACTTTGGTGACTCGGAATGGTCCGGACCACCTCGAGCGCAGCTTGCCCGGAAATATTTTAAGTCGTGAGTTAAATAGAAGAACTAAATCCCCTTCATGAAATTCACGCCTCAAAATTCTATTGTCGTGCCATCTTTTTGTCCTTTCCTTATAAATTCGAGCATTCTCGTAAGATTCAAGGAGAATCTCATCGAGTTCATTCAATTGCAAAAGACGACGTTCTCCCGCACTCTTGTAATCGTAATTAAGAGCTTTGATGGCCCAGAATACACTATGTTCTAATTCTACCGGGAGATGACAAGATTTCCCATACACCAATCGAAATGGTGAAGTACCAATCAGTGTCTTGAATGCGGTGCGATAGGCCCATAATGCATCGTCAAGTTTCATTGACCAATCCTTTCTCGAGCTTGCGACCGTCTTTTCTAAGATAGTTTTAATCTCGCGATTGGAGATTTCAACTTGTCCACTTGTTTGTGGATGATACGGAAGTCCAAATCGATGTTGAACACCATATTTCTTCAACAATGCTTCCAGTTTCTTCTCAATAAAATGAGTCCCATTATCACTTATCAACACTCTAGGAACACCAAATCGAGGAAATATAACCTTTTTGAAGAATTTGGCCACGACTTTGCCATCATTGGTAGGTGTAGCGATGGCTTCCACCCACTTAGAAACGTAGTCGACCGCGACAAGGATATATTTATTCCCATAAGAGGAGGGATAAGGGCCTTGAAAATCGATTCCCCACACCTCAAATAATTCAACCTCCAATATAAAATTAAGAGGCATCTCGTTCCGCCTTGAGATATTCCCGGCCCGTTGACAACGATCACATGACTTTACAACTTGTGCAACGTCCTTGAATAAAGAGGGCCAATAAAAACCACATTGAAGAATCTTCGCGGCGGTTTTTGTTGTACTAGCATGCCCTCCAGTCGGCATATCATGACAATGAGAAATTATTGATGTCGTTTCCTCTTTGGGTACACACCTACGAATGATTCCATCGGCACACGACTTGTAGAGATGTGGGTCATCCCAATAATAGTGCTTAGCATCGTGATAGAATTTCTTGCGTTGGTATGAACTTAAACCTTTAGGAAGAATTCCACAAGATAAATGGTTCACAATATCGGCATACCATGGCAACTTGGACTCGAGAACAGCAATAGAATAAAGGTGATCGTCCGGGAAGGAATCATCAATGGGTAACTTATCATCATCTTCTAACAATAGGCGAGATAGGTGGTCAGCTACCACATATTCGGCGCCTTTCTTGTCTTTGATCTCTATATCGAACTCTTGAAGCAATAGAATCCAACGTAACAAGCGGGGTTTAGCATCTTTCTTTTGCAACAAATACTTAAGTGCCGCATGATCCGTATGAACAATAACTTTCGAACCTACAAGGTAGGACCAAAACTTCTCAATGGAGAACACAATAGCTAACAACTCCTTTTCAGTTGTGGTGTAATTAGCTTGAGCATAGTAAATGGCATGGAGTTTGCCATCTTTCCTTTGGCCAAGCACGGACCCAACAGCGTGATCACTAACATCACACATCAACTCAAAGGGAATAGTCCAATCCGGTGGTTGGATAACAGGTGCCGATGTGAGAGCCTTCTTCAACCTGTCAAAAGCCTCAAGACACGCATTAGAAAACACAAAAGGGGTGTCCTTGGCTAATAGTTCCGTTAGTGGGCGGGCAATTTTTGAAAAATCTTTTATGAATCGACGATAAAACCCCGCATGACCGAGAAAACTTCGCACCCCTTTCACATTAATAGGGGGTGGGAGTCCCTCGATGACTTCCACTTTGGCTCTATCGACCTCGATACCCCGATTAGATATAATGTGTCCTAAGACTACACTCTCTTGCACCATAAAATGGCACTTTTCCCAATTCAAAATAAGATGAGTTTCTTGGCATCTATGAAGCACTCTAGTCAAATTTTGTAAACAAGTGTCAAAGTTAGTGTCATAGACCGAGAAATCATCCATGAAAACTTCCATGATGCGCTCAACGAGATCAGAAAAGATAGCCATCATGCACCGTTGAAAGGTAGCGGGAGCATTGCACAATCCAAACGGCATTCTACGATAAGCAAATGTGCCATATGGACATGTGAATGTCGTTTTCTCTTGGTCACTTGGATGGATGGGGATTTGGAAAAAACCAGAATAACCATCCAAGTAACAAAAGAATGAGTGTTTTGCCAACCTTTCAAGCATTTGATCTATGAATGGGAGGGGGAAGTGGTCTTTTCGGGTGGCTTTATTCAATTTCCTATAATCGATACACATGCGCCAACCCGTCACTGTTCTAGTAGAAATCAATTCATCTCTATCGTTCTTAACAACGGTCATGCCACCCTTTTTTGGAACCACTTGAACCGGGCTCACCCATGCACTATCGGAAATAGGATAGATGATGCCCGCGTCAAGCAATTTCAAAACCTCTTTCTTGACAACCTCTTTCATGTTAGGATTAAGGCGTCGTTGTGATTCAATAGAGGTGACATGATTGTCTTCAAGCAAAATACGATGCATACAAAAAGATGGATTGATTCCTTTAATATCATCAATGGTATACCCAATAACACTCTTGTATTTACGAAGAACATCAATCAATTTCTCAAGTTGAATGTCATTAAGGTTAGCATTGACAATAACCGGATAAGTAGAATTATCACCTAAAAAAGCATGTTTCAAATTTGGGGGAAGGGGTTTTAATTCTACTATAGGAGGATTAGGACGTACCTCGGGTGTAGAATCCAATGATAATACCTCAAAAGATGAACCATGATCATAATAAGAGAGAGAGGAATCGAGGAGTTGAGTGTATGAAAGCACCTCTATGTCATCGGTATTGTCCTCAATTAAGCAACTTTGGAGTGGGTCAGTAGATGCATAATCCAAAGCTCTTTCTTCAACTAGTTTGTAGACAACATCAACACGGTAACATACCTCTTTCAATGTTGGTTGCCCCATAGATTTGTGGAGTTCGAATTCCACCTTTTCATTGCCAACACACATTGAAAGTTTACCACCCTTCACATCGATAAGTGTACCGGCGGTGGCTAAGAATGGTCTTCCAAGTATAATTGAATTTGGACATCCTCCTCCATATCCATGACAACAAAATCACAAGGGAGCACCAATTTCTCAACTTGAATGGGAACATCCTCTATAACACCAAGAGGGTATCATACCGATCTATCGGCCAATTGAAGAGATATCAAAGTGGGTTTCAATTCACCCATATGGAGTTTCTCACAAATAGACAATGGCATTAGACTCACACTAGCTCCAAGATCGCACAATGCCTTTTGAATAGTTACATTACCAACCGAACATGGAATCGAAAAACTACCCGGGTCTTGCATCTTCTTTGGTAACTTATTTTGCAATATGGCACTACATTCCTCTGAAAGAGCAACAACATTATGCTCTACTAGTTTCCTCTTGTTTGAGAGAAGGTCTTTGAGAAACTTGGCATAAGAAGGTATCTCGGATATAGCTTCCAAAAATGGGATATTAATATGAAGCTTTTTCAAAATTTCAATGAACTTACCATACCTTTGCTCTAGCTTCTCTCGTGCCAACCTTTGTGGAAAGGGAATATGAGGATAATGTACCCTCGCGGGTGTAGATGTGTCGTCGGCTTGCTTATCCTTTTCCACTTTCTCAATTGGAGCATCTTCAATAATTGGCTCTACCTCGGTCTCATCCACTACCACAATCTCCGGTACTTTAGTTGGTCGCACCGGATCTTCAAGTTGCTTCCCACTTCTCAAAGTAACCGCATTTATCTGTCCCTTGGGATTTACTTCGGTGTTCCCCGGGAATTGTGCACCTGACTTAGACAAAAGATTGATTTATTGAGCCATTTGGGCCATTTGAGTCTCGGTCATTTTTTGAGAAGCCTTAATTTGAGAAATTGAAGTCGAGAACTCATCATTCTTCTTATCTTGATTTTGCATATATTGAGTTTGTTGAGCAAGGACTTGCTCTAACATCAACTCCATATTAGACTTTGGTGGAGCTTGTTGTGGAATCGGTTGAACTTGTTGAATCGGTGGAGTTTGTTGTGGTCGGAACATAGGCTTTTGGCCATAGCCCGGAGGTTGGTTGAAAGGCCTAGAAGATTGTTGTTGGTGTGACAAAGGTCCTTGAGCATTGTTGTTTTTCCAAGAGAAATTCAGATGATGGGCCCAACCGGGATTGTATGTATTTGAATATGGATCAAATTGTTGCTTTTGATAAAGAGCATTAGCTTGTTCCACCATTGACACATTTCCACAATCAGTTGAATCATGACCCCGAATACCACACAAATGACACGAGGAAACCGATAAGCTCGAACCACCTAGGCTAATCTTGGAGATTTGTTGAGATAAATCATCAAGCCTTGTGTGCACCATGTTCAAGTCATTATTTTCTACCTTCCTTCCTCGCACTTGACGGTCACTACCCCAATGATATGTATTTGCGGCCATTTCCTCAATTAATTCTCTAGCCTTATTCCATGGTAGACTATCTAAGCTACCTCCAGCAGCAGCATTAAGATTCATTTGAGATTCCGGCTTCACACCATTATAGAATGTAAGAACGAGAAGGTAATTAGGAATACCATGATGTGGACATTGACGTTGGAGTTCCTTGAACCGTTCCCAAGCTTCATATAATGATTCATTCTCATGTTGAATGAATGAGCTAATATCATTGCGTAGCTTTGCAGTCTTACCCGGTGGGAAGAACTTGTGAAGGAACGCGGTGGAGAGCTTGTCCCATGTATCAAAAGAGCCGGCATCACAATTTTGCCACCATTCTCTAGCCTTATCTCGTAATGAATATGGAAACAAACGCAATCGAATAGCATCATCGGAAACCCCATTGATCTTCACATTGTCGCAATTTTCAAGGAAAATATTAATGTGTTCATTAGGATTTTCCGTTAGTGACCCACTAAATTGATTTTGTTGAACAAACGAAATCAATGAAGTCTTCAGCTCAAAATTATTTGCTTGCACAGCGGGTCTCGTAATGCTCGAATTGAGCACAACTTTAGGAGCACTTTCATCCTTAATAGACGTCATAGTAATTTCTACCTCGGTATCAGTGACTACTTCCTCAGTATTAAGAATTACTTCCTCGGGTTCTGGCTCACGTTGAGCCTGCTTCTTCTTTCTCTTTGCGTTTCGTCTTCTAGCGGTGGCTTCGATCTCGAGGTCAAATTCGTATAAACCCTTTGATTTACTTCTGCGCATAAAGATCACAATACGCAACTAGTGAAATATTAGTAACAAAGAAAGCGTACCAATGTACGCGGAAAAAGACGCAATCTAACAAATCAAAAATCTAAGCTAATATTAATCCGTTACCTCCCCGGCAACGGCGCCAAAAACTTGTTACGTTTTATTTTGTAGTACCGCAAGCGTACGGGTATTGTAGCATACGGGTCGATCTCAGGGAGGTGAATGATTAAATACTAACTAATTTCTGACTCAAGTTATCTACGTCGAATAAATCAGAAAGATGATTGTATAACTAATTTTAACAAACTAGAAATAATAAATCGAGATGAAATCAATAATAAAAGGACCTAGGGCAATGGTTCACCAATAACATGGATTATCGATGCAATCAAAATGTAACACAGCTTTGTCAAATTACCGTCTTGGGTGAGACTAGCATTCCAATTTTAGTCAATACTTTAAATTCTCCGTCGAGACATAAAAAGCCTATCTAGCATGTTATAAATCCTATTCTCATGGCACGAATAACAAGACTAGACGCATTAAGAATCGATACTAACATGTCCCAATTATTCCAATTCACTATTCTCATGAGAAAGTTCAAATCTTGTTTCGGTTCTCTAAATTAAAACCTGACTCTCGTCGTAATTAAAATTGAGTAGAAATCAATCAACAAAGATACAAACTTTTAGGTATGATTCATATGAAAACATCCAACTTTCATTGTAATGATAATCTAGACTCAAACCTAGCAATTCAAACTAATCAATCAATTATTAAGCACAACCAAAACAAACCCAATTCAACAATTCAACAAAGCGCAATTAAAATCAAAGCATCAATAACCCATATTATCGGCTCACCGAGCCCTAGATAAAAGAACTACTCACAATTCATAATCACAATAACAATCAACAAATAAAATAAAGAGTAGAGAATTAGAAAAACTTACTCTTGAATAATGGATAAAATGATGAACGATCGTTTCTTCAAGGTCTTGGAATAATAAAACTAGAATGCATAAATCTAATAAAATTGTATAAGTATTGTGTATCTAGTCTAGGAATGATGATGATGTTCTAATAATAATAGTAATCACATATAAGTAGGATAGAATAGAGGGAGATCAAAAGTCACACGCGGGTAGCTATTCGCTAGTAGCGGCACATATCGCTACTAGCGGCACTCTGGAAGCTTCACAAATTGCATGAATTCTGATGAAGCCTCTACTAGCGGCAGTTTTGCTCTTCGTCATCCGCTAGTAGCGGCACTTGAAATTCTTTATTCTCTCTTCTTTGCTTTTCCTTTGATTTTTTCTCTTCTTTTCTTCATTCAATCCTCGTTATAACCCGGCATTTGACACGTATACCACCATTATAATCCGGGCATAATACATGAATTTCTTTGCTCTTCAAAATAGTTAGAAGCGTCATCAAAAAAACACATATATAATCAAACCATGCGAGATCATCGGAAATGCTTCAAATGTCACTATATCGCCCCTATTCGACCGACCGAGACTTAGACTAAGAGCATACATGGTGTCATTATACTGTTTCCGTGACTACATGCTACTTGATCTTCTTTGGTCTTTTTCAAAAACCGTCATTTCAAAAATTGCATCTTTTCAAAACTATCCACTTTTTCAAAACCCGGAAAGCTACCGAATTTAGGACTTATGATTTTGACTCAAAATAGCCTATTTTTAGTCGGTATACTGTCCAAACCTTTTCAAATTTCCGAAAATTCGGCCCGATAAGATTTTTCTGGTTTTCAAAAAATCGGGCCATTCTATCCGACTTTGTTCGGTTTTCAAATCCAAATTTCCCCTTTCAAAACCTTCCTCTTCTTAGGACTTCCCGCATTTAGTAGTGTCGGGTCTTGTCATAAGTTGTTAGAATCTCTAGCGTTGAAACTCCGCCGATCTTACATCACGAGTTTCTACCCCATCCCAGTCCGCCTTATTTGTCAAGGCACAGCCCACCTGCGTAAGACAAACTCCTACAAAGGGAAGCCCGTTTACACGCTCGAGTCCAGAGTCTGGGGAATACTCACATGGATCTTCCTTCAAACGGGACTAGGCCCACTTTGCCAAATCCTAAGGAGAGTCCACTATCCACGAGTCACCCGTCTAGGAGTTGGTTTTCACGAGTCACCCGTCTAGGTGTCCTTTCCGACTCATTTCCTTTTCGGGCTTTTCCTCACTCGGGGGCTACCCTTCAGCGGAGCGATCAATCACGGGTGCTCTAAGGGTCGTGTATTACACGTGTTATCACACTATGCACTTTCGAGTCACTTAGATGTCGCACCATTTGAGTCCTATCAAAGTCTTTAGTCTCACTCGGGGGCTGTCCTCCACCCGAGCAGTCACCACGGTCACCTTAAGGGGTACCCTACGTTCATCCTGCACCGGCGTCCTTATGATGCCTTATTTGTGTCGTACCTATGCTACGAATACTCGAGTCACCTAGGGTTAGGTCACCACGGTTGGTCCCAGCACGTGATACGGTCAAACACGGTCGCCCCCATTTTCGGATTCACCCTTATGCAGCTCGAGTCCAATTCGCAGTCGTTACCTCGTCTAGATCAACGTTTGAGTATCCCGGTCCAAGAGTCTTTGTCGACCCGTCACCCCGGGCCGTGTCTAGTTTGACTCCTTCTCTTGCACTTGCGCAAAGCCGAGTTTAGGCGAGTCGTGGCACCCGTCGTTCTCTCCAATAAAAGACCTTACCAAAAAAAACAACCAACCGAGCATCCAAGTCCGGATTTGATTCGAGTCTAGGATACCCTACATCCTCATTTCCAAATCAGCGTCAGAGTCATTTGTATTCTGTCCTCTTTTCAAAAATTCAATAAAATCAGCTTTCAATATTCTATCTCCACTATATGCTTTCCTTATACGTTTTCGAGAACATGATGAGCACCATCGTACACTGTGAGCACATGCACGTGACTATTATAGGCGCATCTATAATGACTGCAGGAAACCGAGCCCGTGTTTTCCTCTCACCTGTTCCATGTCTGGTATAGAAAAGCCACATAACTACCCTTAGCAGGAGCGGTATCGAATCCTATGACAAATCTAGGTAGTCTTCTAGTTTGGGTTCAAGACGGGAGGCAAGCCCACTTCCCACAAAAAACACCCTTCCAATAAGACTTGACCAACTTGACCAATCCTTACCTTATGTGTTAGTTTGACCAACAAAAAAGGAAAAAAAGAAAAGCTGGACAAAAAAAGAAAAAATCAAAAGTCCAAGGAAAAAGCAAAAGGCCAAAACAAAAAAGTTGGCCATAGTAAAAAAGATTTATCAACATCCCTCGACCAGATACGGTCAAGCCCTCGACCAGGCACGGTCAACTCAAATGAAGAATCCCATGACCGGGGCTAAGAGGTCAACCCAAAGAATTCAAAAACCCATGACCGTGAAACGCTCAATTCAAAAATTATCAATACCCATTCCATCCAATAGGGGAGAGACAGTCAAGCTGGTCAGCTAACACCACATCTAGCCTTCCCACATTACAACCCTCAAGACCTTCTCGAGACCTAGGCTAGAGACAGCCCAGAATTTTGAGGATTCAAGCTCCATAGGATACACCCTAACCTTTAGGGCCAGACATGGAAACCAGCTCCCGCATTATCAACCTGCCCGATCGAAGTCCGAGTCATTTTTACTCGACTTCCCCCTTTCCTACCACATTACAATACTTTACCCTCGAAGCCTTAGCTCCACAAAATCGAGCTCCAGATTTCGAAACATCAAAGCCACTTGCGACCTAGCTCCACATTTCCAAAAACATCTAAACCAGTTACCAGCCCCAAACACGGGAACTCAACTTGCAGTCGGCATAGAACATGCCCAAATGGTTCACACCACCTCTGGGGGCTATCCCGGAGAATGCTCACAGTCACAGAATCAACATCTTAACTATTCCAGCCCTTTGGTCAAGACATCATTGGGAATGCACCTAGCCTACACCATTGCTATGGCCAGTCACACACAAAGCCCTAATAAGCTAGGCATCATAATACATCTTTCAACACTGAACTACGGCTTGGTTTGATTTCACTACACGTGAATACGTAGACAGCCTTTCAACAAGGGCAAAACCACCCATATTGATACACATTCAAAAAGCGCCATCATTTCGGTCACGACACCGTCATGTTCTCAACAGCTAGGTTTGTCGTCCTGGGGGCTTCTCTTAAGCAGGAAACCTCCATCCACTCACAAAATCCAGATAAATTCAAAAAATCTAGCCTCCTTTCTGTAGTGTGTCCTAGTACTCGGCTCAGCCGAAGACGAGAATCTGTCAGGACTCGGAGTAATACCCACTTTGGAGATGTACCCCAAAACCAAAAATTCAAAAGGAGCACTAGACTACAGCATTGTTACTGCTAAAACAGTCTCATTACAGACTACTGTAATTACCCCATAACAGGTTGTTCCCATTTTGACTTCGACCGTGTTGCCACTCGCCTAGGCTACGGGATAACGCAACTTAAGAGTCTTGTCATATTAGGTGGCCCATCCCCTACCGAGTCACGGTCCAACCCTTAGAGAGTCCAGTCGTGTCTGTCAACTCGTCTTGTCGCGTCCAGAGTAGAGTCGGTCGGTATATCTCTCTCTTCAAATTCTCATTTTAAAATTCGCAAAACTTAGCCATTTGAGAAAATCCCTTTTCTAGTCACCACGGGAATAGGAATTTTTATCACACTTCATCTAGGCATACAGGCCTAACCAGAGACTTTAGGAGTCCGTGTCAGAATCGGATGAGGAATCAAGTCATCCCAAGCATTCTAATTTCCAAAAAAAAAATCATTTTCTTTCCAAAAAATCAATCAAAAATCATTTCTTCCCCAGCATGAGTCAGTGTTTCGCCTAAATGTTACATGCAATTTGTTATATATCAACAGATAGGTACCCCAAGACTCCCCGAAGAATTCTCAAAGACTCCCTAGTGGAAGGATCATGCAACATTTCTATTAAGGAATCGGGATATATCTGTAAGCAGATACACCCATAGCTTCCAAGGCAAGCTCCCGCGCAATTCCAAGATGGGATGTGTCTGTAAACAGACACACCCAAGACTTTTTAGGAGAAGTCCCCGCGCTATTCGAAGATGGGATGTGTCTGTAAACAGACACACCCAAGACTTTTTAGGAAAAGTCCCCGCGACATTGTTGACATCTACCCAGGTATGATTTCTATCTTATGGCTGGCGAGCCCTTCACGCAAGTCTAATAGACTATAAACGACCCGATCGGAAGTCTGCCAGGTTTTAATCCTTGATTGACCTGGTAGCTACTCTGACTTTTGCCTTGTCCAAGCCTCAGTCAGAGTGGGGGCTCTATAGACACCCACATTTTGACCGCCAGGTGTCTATAATTGTTCCCGCCAAACACCCGATGATGATTTGACGTAAACGTGCTTTGATGGACTCGGATATGGGCTCGTAATCATGGACATTTGGTTTAGACTTATTACGGAGTACAAATTTTACAAAACAAACCTCAAATCCAGGCCCAGTGGGTCGTTTCGAGTCAAGTAAGACTAATTTGGGTCGATTCCGACACCAGGGGTAAAACCGTCTTTTAGCGACCGAGTCAAAACCCGGTCAAAGATATTTCTCGAGACTCACGGACCAACCGTGACACCTCACGTGTCCGGTTTGGACTCCAACTGTTTCAAAAATCAACTTCGAAAACATTAAACAATTCCGTTAAAGGTAGAATTTGATCTCAAGTGGAATTCTATCCGAAAAACTAAAGCAATTACCGACCGAGTGTCAAACACTCGGCCGAAATCAGCCAAACCAGCCGAGTCCTTTGCCTTCTTCACCAAGAAAGCGAGTTCTCGTTACTTTCGAACTCTTACGTTTCCTATCCAAACTGGTGTTTCTTGTTGTCCAAGCAAGACACCTCTCCTAAACCTCTGCTCCTATAAATAGGACCCTCACAACACCTCAAAAAGAATCCTAACTCAACACACACATTCAAGTCATAACAACAATTCATCCATAACATCCCGACATCCAAATACTAACCCGAAATTCTAGGCAATTTTAGGCAAACCATACACAAATACCAATCCGAAATTCTAGGCAATTTTAAGCAAAATATATACAAACCCGAGAGCAAAACTCGCCAAATCCCCTCCCTAACCATACACGCCATAACTCACCTATATACATCTCAACGCTCCCGCGCCTAGGCCGCCACTACGAGTCCGTTTTCGAGATAATCAAGCATGTAGGTTGAGGGTGTTTCAAATCCCGTTTTTCTCCCTTTCACAATTTTTTGTCACGATTCTTTGTCACGATCTTTTTTGTCACGATTTTTTTTGTCACGATTTTTTGTCACTATTTTTTTTTGTCACGATTTTTTTTAGTCACAATTTTTCAGAAACTTTACACAATCTTTCAGCAACTTTTTCAAAATCCACTCTAAATATTCGATATTGATTCTATAATCAAGCATCGAATATTACGAGTATCAATATTTAAGTCGAGTATAAATTGCACCATATTTTTACACGACTTAACTAAATCATCGATTTCCAAAGCCAAATACAATTTTTTCATCATATCATATTTACATCTTCTAACTCGTTTACTCGTTTGCTCCTTTATTATCGCGATTGTTGTATTGTATCGTTGGTTGCATTGTAATTCCGGGTGGTATGCCGCTCGTATATTGTAATCTGTTATCGTTTTTGTTGTTTGTTTTATTGTACTAAAATGAACATCACATGCTAAAACAACTTTGACGTTATTAGCTTAGATGCATTTAAACGACATAGATCAAACATAATTCACATGTTTAGTCTAAAAATACTCTTTGCATATCATTCAATCGTCGAACTAACGCGCGTACATAAAAATCGAACGATATCTTAGTAAAGGCCGCTAAGTGCGGGCGGGGTTGGGTGTTCTTTGTGAGCTTCCCAACACGTACCCTCACCCCTTACTCAGAACCATGGTTTCCGGATGTCCGAATCCATTGGCAACGAGAGTCATTCAATATTCGATTACCGATAATGTCGGTATCGGTATCAAATGCTAAGGGACGAACCCAATAAACTCTAACATCGGAAATGGGCCGTATTTTGTACACGGCCCACTACGACATAGAGTGGGTTCGAACGGGCCCGAACTCCCACAAAGTTCGGTGGCGACTCCTACTTCGATTTAAATTTCAATTTGACCATCTCATATGGAGATTCATTCGCCTCCCCAAACCCGCGCGTGGCCGCGTCGGGGTGGACCTATGTCATGTCCACACAACCCAGAAAAAAAAACCCTAACTTTTGGGGTTTTACTATCAAGAGCGATTTGGGGTAAAATTGGAGTCGAAATCAAGCTATTGTTGTTCGTACGTAGGTTTGGCGTCGGTAATGTCTGCCTCCTTTGCTTTCTTCTCTCAATTGAAGGTTTGATTATTCTTTGCCTATTTGTGTCTCATTTTTTAATTTCAATTAGTAACTTATTGTATATAAATAATTTGATTTTTCTTTGAAGTTACGAATTTCAATTCTTTGAAGTTACTAATTTCAATTATTTGAAGTTACTGATTGTTGACCAAAAAAAAAAAAAAAAAGAGAACATAGTGTCTTTTGTTGAATTTAAATTCGATAAGGAAATTGGGTTTTGTCATTTAGGTAAGGTGATTGTCGCCTTGCAACGGGATTTGAATTAGTCCGTGTTTGTGAGTGTCCGTGAGTGTCGTGTTAGCCTTGTCGAGTCCGTGTCTGTGAGTGTATATGAGGGAGTTTGGTTGATTGTGAGTTAGTGAGTTGAAAAAAAAGAGTGAAAAAGAATGGGACGAAGTGTAAAAAAAGGCAAGGGTCCTACGTCCAAGTCAAAGTCTAAGACCGTCTCTACTCTCACGATGCATCTTTCGATTCCACCGGGTCTTTCACATATAAATGGTGATGAGCTCGTCTATCTCACCAATTTGAGACAAGCAAACTGTCATGTCCTACCAACTAAATTCTTTGATCGAGACACTTTGTCACGGTTAGGATTACTAGAGCCTATGTCGGTGTTGTTGAAAAGAGTGGGAATGGAAGGGTTGTTGGATCGACAAGCACCAACGTATACTAGGTATACTTTGGAATTTTTAGCAACCTTGAAAACCTCAAAAAGTTCCGATGGCCCCGCTATTGATTTTAAACTTGGTGGAACTTCCCATCAAATCTCCTATTCTAAGCTTCGAGAGATTTTTGGATTTGTTGGAGAGTGTACAAAAGAGTGGAATCCGTTCAAAGGTGGAGATTCGGGCATATTTTGGGCATCTATTACGGGGCAAGCTATTAAGAGAAAGGGGGATGTAAGCTCTAGTATTCCTCACCCATGTCTCCGTATGATTCACCGATTTTGGTCTATGGCGATTTTTTGTCAAGGGGAACCATCGAAGATTAGTCAAAATGAAATGGGTTACTTGTGGACATTGATGCCCGAAGCTTCGATAGTGCCTGATTGGGTTGACCTGTTCGTATCTAGCTGCCTTAAGTGTAGGAAGAACGTTAAGGGAAAAATTAGCATGGGTGGCATGGTCACATTGATACTTACACATTTGAAAGTCACTATTCCTAGCACACTTACACCGGTGACGGGAGGTTATTTGCTTGATTTTGATACATTGGAGCGTACATTTATGCTTCAAGATTCGGTGGCCCGTGGTTATTTTTTTGGCGACGTGGTCCGAAAGCTTCACCTTACTTACGATTGCCTCGTTCCAAGGAGCAATCTATTCCTACTGGGCCAAGAACCATCGATTTTTACATACCACGTGACCCACTTACTCTCTTGGAGCCGGGTGACAAAAGGGTAGCGAAGCGAGTTCTAGAAAATGATGATGAGATGTTAGATGATGATGCTACGGATGGTAGTGATGATGGAAATGCGACTGAGAGACCACCACCCTCATCCACACATGCCTCTTCTTCTTCTAGGGAGTCCGATATGTGGAGGTTGGAGGTTGGAGGTCGATGATTAGCGAGCGGAATAAGGGTTAGCTATGCGGGAAATCCTAGAGTTGTGTCGAGGTTTCGACAAGTTTTTATCGGCTAGGCATCCTAACACATACACTTTCCCTTCGGAGCAATTTTATGCAGAGTTGGCGGCTAAGAGGAGCGATATTAATAGTCGTCGGGAGGCACGTAGTGGCCCTCGTCAACCTTCTGAGGACTCCTCTGATTCTTCATGATAGGTGATTTGTCCCCTCTTTCTTATTTTATTTTTGTCTTTGTCGCATTGAGGACATTGCTCGATTCAAGCATGGGGAGGGACATTTCACTTGTGTATATATTTATTTTCTCAAAAAAAAAAAAGAAAGAAAAAAGGGAAAAAAAATCCCGCTAAGTCGAAAACCCGAAAGGGCGGCTTAGGCAAAAAATGGGAGGCCTCGCTAGAATGAAAATCTGCAAGGGCAGAGATTCTAGGCAACATTGAGGTTGTGAGTGGAAAAAGTGAGCTCAATAAATAAATAAATAAATAAAAATAAAAGCTAGGTTGAAAACCCGAAAGGGCGGCTTAGGCAAAATGAGGGATAAAAAAAAAATTTAAAAAAAATTGGAAAAAAAAATGAATAAAAAGAAAAAAAAAGAGCCGGAAGAAAGAAAAGGGGCCATAATATCCCGTACTATGGGCAAATAGTAAACATCATGGCGATCGGCGACATAAGAAGACGGCGTTCGGAGGTAAGGGTAAGGACTAGGATTATTATTTGGCGTCGTGTTTTTGTGTTGGAGTTGGATTGTGTGTGGGGATCGTTAGTTGTTGTGATCCTATTTTGGTTATGATTGTGAGTTGATGTTTATTGATGTTGATATTATTGGCTTCTAATCGAGAGTGTTTTTGAGCTAGCATGGGGGAGTCATACACTGACTTGACTCCTTGGTTTATCTTTTGGTGTTGACCATGCTAAGTTAGACGATTTCGGAGTAGGTAGTGAGGGCGATATAAGAAGGAAGTTGTGAGTTAACCACTTGTGAGTGAGGGAGTTCGTTAGACCTTACATTGATATCGTCTTATGCCTTTTGAGTTTACTCGAGGACGAGTAAAGGTTTAACAAGGGGGAATTTGTTAAGTGCTATTTTTAGCACTACTTGTGAGTATATATCGTCATATTTATAGTGCTTAAGAGTGGATTTTGGACGATATAGTGACATTCGAAGTGATTTCCGATGATCTCACATAATTTGATTATATATGTGATTTTTGATGACGCTTCTAGCTATTTTGACGAGCCGATAAATTCATGTATTATTCCGGATTATAGTTGTGGTATACGTGTTAAATGCCGGGTTATATCGAGGATTGAATGAAGAAAAGAAGAGAAGAAATCAAAGGAAAAGCAAAGAAGAGAGAATAAAGAATTTCAAGTGCCGCTACTAGCGAATGACAAAGAACAAAACTGCCGCTAGTAGAGGCATAATCAGAATTTTTACAAGTGGTGAAGCTTCCAGAGTACCGCTAGTAGCAAAAATGGCCGCTACTAGCGAATAACTACCCGTCCATGACTCTTGATCTTCCTCCTATTCTAGCTTACTTATATCACATTTCATTTTTATTTGAAAAACATTATTATTCCTAGACTAGATACATAAAAAGTTATACAATTTTATTAGATTTATGCATTCTAGTTTTATTATTCCAAGACCTTGAAGAAACGATCGTTCATCATTTTATCCATTATTCAAGACTAAGTTTTTCTAATTCTCTACTCTTTATTTTTTTTGTTGATTGTTATTTTTATTATGAGTTGTGAGTAGTTCTTTTATCTAGGGCTCGGTGAGCCGATAATATGGGTTATTGATGCTTTGATTTTAATCGCGCTTTGTTGAATTATTGAATTGGGTTTGTTTCGGTTGTGCTTAATAATTGATTGATTAGTTTGAATTGCTAGGTTTGAGTCTAGATTATCATTACAACGAAAGTTGGATGTTTTCATATGAATCATACCTAAAAGTTTGTATCTTTGTCGATTAATTTCTACTCAATTCTAATTACGAC
Source organism: Agrostemma githago (assembly GCA_958450325.1). NCBI lineage: Eukaryota > Viridiplantae > Streptophyta > Magnoliopsida > Caryophyllales > Caryophyllaceae > Agrostemma > Agrostemma githago. The sequence goes on from OY288253.1 coordinate 9,985,247, forward strand.
GAGAGTCGGGATTTAATTTAGAGAACCAAAATAAGATTTGAACTTCCACATGAGAATAGTGAATTGGAATAATTGGGACATGTTATTATCGATTCTTAATGCGTCTAGTCTTGTTAATCGTGCCATGAGAATAGGATTTGTAACATGCTAGATAGGCTTTTTATGTCTCGACGGAGAATTTAAAGTATTGATTAAAATAGGAATGCTAGTCTCACCCGAGACGGTAATTTGACAAAGCTGTGTCACATTTTGATTGCATCGATAATCCATGTTAATGGTGAACCATTGCCCTAGGTCTTTCTATTATTGAATTCATCTCGATTTATTACATTTAGTTTGTTAAAGTTAGTCATAAAATCAACACCTTCTTACTCGACGTAGATAACTCGTAGTCAGAAATTAGCTAGTACTTAATCATTCACCTCCCTGAGATCGACCTGTATGCTACAATACCCGTACGCTTGCGGTACTACAAAATAAAACGTAACACCTTCATTCTAAAGCTCCTAGCTTCCTTCTTATCTGCTGGCAGAACGTCATTCCGCAGCCACTCTTGGTAGGGTTTTCTCCAATCTGAGATTTCTCCTTGTCCTGTTGTGGTGCTGCAGATTCCTGCTTCCTGTAACCACTGCAACCCCTGGTCTGATGAATTTCCCCTTCTCCAGGCATCTGGTGCTCCTGTGTTCCCTTCCAAACTGCTGGCTCCAGGACATGGACAATGGGTATGGTGGAGACTACTCCAGGCTTGAATATCGCCCCAGGGTGGCTAGGGCGTCTACTTCTGCATTCTTGTCCCTTTGGATCTGGCTAATTGAGAAGGCTACGAATCGGAGGGACAAGTCTCTTGCTATTTCAAGGTATGCCATCATTTTTAAGTCCTTTGCTGCATATGAGCCGTTCATGTGGTTGACTATTAACTGTGAGTCACTGTACACTTCCAGGTGTTTGATTTTAAGGTTTAGGGCCAACTGGAGACCCCAAATTAGAGCTTCATATTCTGCTTCGTTGTTTGTTGTCCGGAACTCGCACCGTACTGCCTGGACTATGAGGTCCCCTTGAGGAGACTTGAGAACCAACCCTGCTCCAAATCCCCTCATGTTGGAGGCGCCATCTACACTTAGCTTCCATACCTGCTCACCCTTGTCTTCTTCCAGGAGGAGGATGTCTTTCTCTGCCTGGGTCTGCAGTGCTGGGCTGAAGTCGGATACAAAATCTGCCAACGCCTGGGACTTTATTGCTGTTCTGGGGACAAACTTTAGGTCGAAGCCGCTCAAGTGCATGGACCACTTGGCCATCCTTCCTGACAACTCAGGTTTTCTCATAATAGTTTTCAGTGGGTAATTAGTTATTATAGAAATAGTGTGTGACTCGAAATAAGGTCGAAGTTTATAAGATGCTATAACAAGTGCAAGTACGAGTTTTTCAAGAGATGTGTACCTAGTCTCTACAGGAAGCAGAGACTTACTCACATAGTAGACTGGATGCTGCGCTCCCTCGAGTTCCCTCACTAGTACTGCACTAACTGCTACCTCGGTTACTAACAGGTACAGGAAGAGAGGTTCTCCCGGCTCCGTCTTCGACAGAAGTGGTGGAGTACTTAGGTAATGCTTCAGCTCATTGAATGCTTTCTCGTGCTCCTCTGTCCAATCAAACCTTTGTGCCTTCTTCAGGACGTCATAGAACAGCCGACATCTATCTGAAGATCTGGAGATAAATCTGTTCAGAGCAGCAATTCTTCCAGTCAGTCGTTGCACGTCTTTTGGCTTCTGTGGGGATTCCAGCTGGAGGATGGCTTTGATCTGCTCTGTGCTGGCTTCAATTCCCCTCTGGGTGACCATGTACCCCAGAAACATCCCACACGATACTCCGAACGTGTATTTTGAAGGATTCAACTTCATCTTGTACTCCCTCAAGGTGTTGAATGTATCCTCCAAGTGTGTTGTATGTTGCAAAGCTTGCTTTGACTTGACGACCATGTCGTCAATATATACCTCCATTGTGTCCCCAATCTGCCTCTTGAACATCTTATTGACTAGTCTCTGGTAAGTGGAACCTGCATTCTTCAGATCAAAAGGCATTACATTGTACCAATATATACCTCTCTCAGACCTGAAGGGTGTCTTCTCCTAGTCTGCTTGATGCATCTTGATCTGGTTGTACCCACTCCATGCATCAAGAAAGGTTAGCATCTCGTGGCCTGCTGTAGCATCCACAATGGCATCTATGTGCGGTAGTGGGAATGGGTCTTTTGGGCATGCTTTGTTTAAATCGGTAAAATCCACGCATACCCTCCACTTACCATTCTTCTTTGGGAGCACCACCACGTTAGACAACCACTCCGGGTACTTCACCTCCCTGATTTTTCAAGCAGCCTGCAGACTGTCCACCTCCTGATTTATGCCTTGATTTCTTTCTGGGGCAAACTTCCTCCTCTTCTGCTGGACTGGCTTGTAGCTGGGATCCACACTTAGCCTATGGGTTATAATGCTGGGGTCTATACCTACCATATCATCATGTGACCAAGCAAAATAATCCATGTTAGTTCTTAATAATTCAATGAGGTTTTGGCGGATACTACCTGTACACTCTGATCCGATCAACACTTTTCGCTCCGGGTGTTGCTTGTCCAAATTGACTTCATCTACTTCCGCCTGAGGTGGTTCAACGTACCCCTGCGGAGGCAGGTGAAGGTTCCGTTTTTGGGACACGTGATTTCGAAAGAGGGGGTATCTGTAGACCCGAGCAAGATCGAAGTTGTCTCAAAGTGGCAGGCGCCAAAGAATGTGGCAGAGATTCAGAGTTTCTTAGGGTTAGCCGGGTACTATCGAAGGTTCGTAAAGGACTTCTCAAAGATAGCAAGACCATTGACTAACCTTATGAGGAAGGAGATTCGGTACAGGTGGGATGACAGCTGTGAGAAGGCGTTTCGAACCTTAAAGAGCGTCTGACTACAGCACCAATCCTAGCCTTACCCGAAGGGAGCGAAAATTTTGAGGTGTACACTGATGCATCGAAAAATGGGTTGGGTTGTGTACTGATGCAGAATGGAAAAGTCATCGCGTATGCTTCGCGTCAGCTGAAGACTTATGAAGAAAACTACCCAACTCATGACCTAGAACTTGAGGCAGTGGTGTTTGCTTTGAAAATATGGAGACATTATCTGTATGGGGCAACATTCAAGGTGTTTTCAGACCATAAGAGTTTGAAGTACATCTACACACAGAAGGAGTTGAATATGCGGCAGAGGCGATGGATCGAGTTAATCGGAGATTATGATATGGAGATTTTATACCATGAGGGAAAGGCAAACGTGGTGGCCGATGCTCTAAGCAGAAAATCGGTGCATTCTCTGAGTTTGGATATGTCCAGATTGAGGTTAGGGAATGAAGTGCAACAGATGGGGATTCATGTGATAAGAAAAGGGGAAGCAATGTCAGACTTGGCAATTCAACCCGAGTTGTACGCCGAAATACGAGAAGAGCATTTTTTTGGATTAGAAGTATCTAATGTGGCGAGCCCGTATTGAGAGAGGTGAACCCCAAATCTCACCATTCACCCAGACGGGAGCCTCAGGTTCAATGACAGGTGGTGGGTGCCGGAAGGAGGAGATTTAAGGAGGAAAATCATGGCCGAGGCACATTATAGTCCTTACTCGGTACATCCGGGTGGGGATAAACTGTATAAGGATCTGAAGAAGACATTCTGGTGGGACAACATGAAGAGAGAAGTGGCCGAGTTTGGATGTCTGACTTGTCAGAAGGTCAAGAGTGAACACAAACGACCACAGGATAAGCTGCAACCCTTAGAGGTACCTGAGTGGAAGTGGGACTCCATTTCCATGGATTTTATTGTCAGTTTGTCGAGAACCCCAAAGGGGAATAATATGATTTGGGTGATAGTAGATCGACTCACCAAGTCGGCTCACTTCGTGCCAGTGAAGGATACGTGGAGTAAGGCCGAGCTAGCAATGGCTTACAGAAGGCATGTTCTGAAATTACATGGAGTACCTAAGGACATTGTGTCAGATCGTGATTCGAGGTTCATATCAAAATTTTGGAAAGAGGTGCAGGAATCCTTGGGTACACAATTGAAGATGAGTACAGCCTTTCACCCCGCGACTGACGGTCAGACAGAACGAACCATACAGACTTTGGAAGACATGTTGCGGGCATGTGCCTTGAAATTCGGGGTTCGTGGGAGGATCGGTTGGATTTGATTGAGTTCTCTTACAACAACAGCTACCATGCTAGCATCCAGATGGCACCGTTTGAAGCCTTGTACAGGAGGAAGTGTAGGAGCCCGGTATGTTGGGACGAGAAGGCTGACGCAGTAGTACTGGGTTCTCACATGATTCAGGAGATGATCAAGCAGGTACATGTAATCCGACAGAAGATGCGAGCAGCACAGGATCGTCAAAAGAGTTATGCTGATCTCGACCGCCGAGAGGTTGAGTTCGCTGTGGGTGATAAGGTATTACTGAAAGTGTCACCTATGAGAGGGGTTATGAGATTCGGGAAGAAGGGCAAGTTGAGTCAAAAGTTTATTGGGCCGTATGAAATTCTGGTTAGGATAGGGGAGGTGGCATATCGGTTAGCACTTCCCCCAGCTCTCGATAAAGTCCATAATGTGTTTCATGTTTTTCAGTTGAGGAAATACTTGAGTGACCCGTCTCACATCAGTCCGCCAGGTTTCAATCCTCGATTGGCCTGGGGGATACTCTGACTTTTGCCCTGTCCAAGCCTCAGTCAGAGTGGGGGCTCTGTAGACACCCACATTTTGACTGCCAGGTGTCTATGGTAGTTTCCAAAAAAACACCCGATGATGATCGGACGCTAACGTGTTTCTATGCGCTCGGATACGGGCTCAATCCATTAATCGCTGGCTAACACACTTACAGAGTACAAATCTCACAAAATCAACCTCGAATCCAGGCCCAGCGGACCGTTCCGAGCCAAACAAGACTAATTTGGGCCAAAACCGACACCGGAATTAAAACCGACTTTTTGCGATTGGGTCAACCCTGGTCAAGGTCGTTTCAGAGACATACAAAACAACCATTCACAACATCAAAAGTCCAACTCAAGAAGCAAAACCAACAGTCCATCTTCAGACGGGCCATCAGGTCAAGTCCGTCAAGGCAAAACCCTAGACACCAAAGTGCATGACCATGCCTATATAAACACCCCCATGCAACACACTTTCACACATTGAAAAAAAAAACCCTAGAGCAACCCTACACACACATACAACATCTATTACAAACCCTAATCAAACCCTAGCAATTCTACACTAGCAAAAAACCCTAAACCCAGTTTTAGGAATCAATCCCGAGCCACCATAACTTAACCTCCATAAAACCTCGAAGACTCTTGTGTTAAAGCCACGGTTACGAGTTCGATCCGAGACAAGAACATGTAGGTTGAGGGTGTCAAAACCCCGTTCTCTCCTTCTTCTCTTCCTCTCGTCATCTTCTTCGCTTTTTCTTACTTTTTATTTTTTATTTTTTTTCCTTTATTGCATCATAATATCGATAATACTAATACAAAACATTAAAATACTTATCAATTTGTGTCGAATAAGAGGGGTATCGGAATAAGGAAACACGAATATACAAGTGTACTGCACACAGCGTTGACGGTCGCTTGTTCCAATACCCCGATTATTTGATTATTGAGATAAGTTAACTTAAACAATTTTTTTTATTTCGTTTGCATCATTATCATTAGTCGTATATTTACATTATTTTTCAAAAACAAGCATTATATTTAATAAGGGTCGAAACCCGTTGATGCGGATCCGACATCAAACAATTCGCAAGAATTAATTATGATGTCGGGATGCGGAGGGAATCAAGTCGAGTTTTTTTTAATTAAAGTATCGATCTATTAGATTCGATACCAATTCCATAATTGGATGTCGAATCTAATGATTTAGTCAAATAAATTAATTAACACGATTTTCGTTGATGCTAATATAGATGTCCTCTAATTCAATTGGATTAATTACGACATTAATAAACGCGGAGAAAATTTATATCGTGCTAGTTCATTTAAAACGACTTATATTATTTTCTTTATTTTTTCACTCTAGTATTCCATATCGATTCCATAATCGGATATGGGATATAACGAGCATCAAAATCAAAATCGAGTATAAATTATTCCAAGTATTTAATATCGATTTCATAATCGAATATTGAATACGACGGATATCGAAAATATTAAGTCGAGTGCAAATTACGCAATATTTGTACGCGATTTAATAAAATCATCAATTTTCCGAAGAAAACAATTTCGCTCTTTTTTATTATTATTCTTCGAACATCATTTTTTTTAGACAAAACATTTTTTTTAGATCTCGATATATTTTTTTCCTTGACCTCGGTCAACACGTGTTAATCCATCACGTGACCTACTATTCTTTCCAAAATCATGCATTCATCACATCTATATCTTTATTCAATCTATTACTCGTTACATCGTTACTAACGGTTTGATTGTTTCCTTTGTCGATTTTTGTCGTTTATTTTATTTTACTAAAATGAACCCACATGCTAAAATTCCACTTTGACGTAGAATTAATTGCATTAAATCGACTTAGAAACCCTTTTCAATTCCATTCACATGTTTAGGGAAAATAATCTTTGCATATCATTTTCCCGTTTAACTAGCGCGCGTATTGTAAGTCACTCGAATTCTTAATAGAGGCCGCTAATGTGCGGGCGGGGTTGGGTGTCCTTTGTGGGCTTCCCAACACGTACCCTCACCCCTTACTCAGAACCTCGGTTTCCGGATGCCCGAAACCGTTGGCGCACGAGAGTCATTCAATACACAATATCCGATAATGTCGGTATTGGTATCAAATGCAAAGGGACGAGCTCAATAAACTCTGACATCGGAAATGGGCCGTATTTTGTATACGGACCACTACGACATAGAGTGGGCTCGAATGGTTCCGAATAACCACAAAATTCGGTGGCGACTCCACATAGACCTAAATTTCAATTCGATCCGTTTCATATGGAGATTCATTCGCCTATCCAAACCCGCGCGTGGCCGCGTCGGGGTGGACCTATGTCATGTCCACAATTTGGCGACTCCGCTGGGGAATAACTGATGCGTGACTTACCATCAGCATCCTCAGGGTGAGACTCGAATAGAAATCGCTTGACAAATACAATGCGCGTGTTAGTTTTACGGTTCATGCATAACCCATATTTTCCCGGGCCGGTACTGGTGACCGACGTCCCACTATACCATTGATGTATTCCAACATGGATATGTCAAAAGGTGTCCATAGTCGATTCGAGTGGGTTTCGCGGCATGTTCTAAGCTCAACTCGACTTAGAGAGTCCATCCCGATCAACGTCTAGACTATGTACACTAGTATAGACCCTTGCAGACCGACCGAGACTTAGTGTAGAGCATACATGACGTCGTTATAATGCTTGTGTGACTACGTGCTACTTGGTTTCCGAGTCGTTTTCAAAAATATCAACTTTTCAAAAATTACATCCTCCTTTTCAAGATATTCAATTTTCAAAACCCGGGACACATACCGAATTTAGGACTTATGATTTTACTCAAAATAGCCTATTTTCTAGCCGGTATGCTGCCCAAATCAAAACTCATGACCCAATGACTTTTCGTCCTCTTTTTCGGAAATTTGGGCCATTCACCGAGTCCACTCGGTCCTTTTTCAAAAATCATCAATTTTCAAAACCTTCCACTTCTAGAACTTCCCGTATTTAGCAGTGTCGGGTCGAGTCTTAAGTTGTCAAGGTCTTTAGCGTCGAAACTCCGTCGATCTTACATCACGAGTTTCTTCCCTATCCCAGTCCGCCTTATTAGACTAATTAAGGCAAGGCCCACCTACGTAGGACCTACTCCTACAAAGGAAGGCCCGTCTACACACTCGAGTCTAAAAGTCTGTGGATGTCTCACGTGGACCTTCCTTCGAACAGGACTCGGCCCACATAGCCGAATCCTAATGAAGGCCCACCTTTCACGAGTCACCCGTCTAGATGTCTTTTCCGAGTCAACCTTTTAGAAGGCATAGCCCTATAACAAAAGGTTCACGGTCCTTACGTCTAAGGGTCACTCGTCCCACACTCGAGTCTTAACAAAATCTTCAATCCCACTTGGGGATTACCCCTTAGCAGGGCGATCAATCACGGTTGCTCTAAGGGTCATGTCTTACACGTGTCTCACATAACCCACTTTCGAGTCACTCAGATGCCACACCATCTGAGTCCCTAGCCTCACTTGGGGGCTATTCTCCGACGGAATGACTAATCACAGTCACTCCGAGAATCGTACCCTACACATTTGTCTTAGGGGAGTCTAACCCGAGTTAAACTGGGGTCGTCCCTCCTCTTACGCTATTTCCTATGCCTTGGTGAGTTTGAGTTCCGAAGCAACCTCTCTGATTACGTGGTGCTCTTACAGACAGGCCACCCGCAACCCGACATCAACGCAAGATGGAAGAATTGAAAGATGCCCTAACCAAAATTGAGACTCAACTGACCTCCATCCTTGCTAACCAAGCAACTTTGGACACTCGCCTGAGCACTGTAGAGAAGACGGTCCCAGTTGAAGGAGCTGAGTCCACTGGGCCCATAGCCGAATTGGTCAGTGTTGTTCGCAGGCTCGAGGAGCAAGTTCACTTATCAACAAGCAACTCAATCCACTCCGAAAATGCTCGCATTTATTCACCTTTGAGTAACGAGCTACCGGTCAACCTCAACTTGACGGGAATTCCTATGTTTGAGGGTACCAAAGACCCGGTCCATCATGTCCGGGCCTTCAAAGACTTCATGGCAGTCAAAGGGGTAAAGTCCACCATGTTTAAGCACTTATTCCCTTCCTCCCTCCAGAAGCACCCCAAAGCCTGGTACTACAGGCTCGATTCCAAGAAATACCCGACTTGGGATGATGTGGCAACAGAGTTCGCTCGGAACTACGCCGATAATATCGAGATCCAGACTACAATGCGTACTCTGGAAGTCATGGCCCAAGAGCCGAAAGAAGGGTTCACTAAATATCTTCAAAGATGGAGGGTCGAGAGTGTAAAGTTGGTAAACAAGCCCAACGAGAAGACGCTAGTGGAGGCCTTCGTCAAAAACCTCCTCCCTTTTTACGCGTCCATCTTAGGTATGCCGGCATTTCAAACTTTGCCGTACTTACCGAAATGGGCATTAGGATTGAAGACGATCTTCGACATAATGAAGATCTGGGTGAAGTTGATACTAAAGGCTATACTGGACATCAACTCGAGTCCCTAGAAGCCGACGACTAATGACAACATTATCCGAGAGTCCGGATCCGATTTGAGTCCGAGTCTGAGTCCGAGTCTAGGATGTACTATTCCCTTCAAAGTCAAAGTCAAAGTCAAAATCAGAGTCAGAGTCAGATTCAGTTGTATTCTGTCCTCTTTTTCAAAATTCAATAAAATCAGCTTTCAATATTCTTTCTCATATATATTTTCCTTATGTGTTTCCGAGAACATGATGAACACCATCATACACTGTGAGCACACGCACGTGACTATTATGGGCACATCTATAATGACTGCAGGAAACCGAGCCCGTGTTTTCTTTTTTACCTATTCCGTGTCTGGTATAGAAAAACCACATAACTACCCGTAGCAGGAGCGGTACCGAATCCTATGACAAATCTAGGTAATCTCCTAGTTTGGGTTCAAGACGGGAGACAAGCCCATTTCCCACCATAAAATACCCCTCCAATAAGACTGACCAATCTCTACCTTAGGTGTTAGTCTGACCGGCAAAAAAAAACAAAAAAACACTGGACAAAAAAAATCAAAAGTAAAAAAAAAACAAAAGAAGGCCATCAAAAAAAAGAAAGGGCCAAAACAAAAAGAAGACCATCAAAAAAAAAAAACTGGACACAAAAAAAAAAAAAATCGAAAGTCCATGAGAAAAAAAAGCAAAAGGCCAAAAAAAAAAAAGCAGGCCATCATAAAAAAAAATTCAGAATACCCATGACCATGGTCAACGGTCAATTCAAGTGAAAGCCCCACGACCAGGGTACGGTCAAAATTATCAAAACCCATGACCGCGGCTAAGAGCTCAATCAAAAAAATCAAATACCCATGACCGTGGTCAACGGTCAACTCAAGTGAAAATCCTTTGACTGTGGTACGGTCAAATTCAAAATTATCAATACCATCCGATAGGGGAGTAACAATCAAGCTGGTCAGCTAACACCACACTCAGCCTTCCCACATTACAACCCTCAAGACCTTCCCGAGACCCAGGCCAGAGACAGCCCGGAATTTTGAGGATTCAAGCTCCATAGGATACCCGTAACAATTAGGGCCAGACATGGAAACCAGATCCCGCATTATCAAACCAGCCCTCGAAGCCTTAGCTCCACAGAACCGAGCTCCAGATTTCGAGTCATCAAAACCAGATCCCACATTATCAAACCAGCCCTCGAAGCCTTAGCTCCACAGAACCGAGCTCCAGATTTCGAGTCATCAAAGCCATTTACTTCCTAGCACTACATTTCCAAAAACATCAAATTCCCCGAGAGCAGAACTCGTTAAAAATCCCGAGAACAAAACTCGTTAAAATTCCATCCAAACCAGTTACCAACTCCAAACACGGGAACTCAACTTGCAGTCGGCATAGAACATGCCCAAATAGTTCACACCACCTCTGGGGGCTACCCCGGAGAACGCTCACAGTCACAAGATTAACATCCTAACAATTCTAGCCCTTTGATCAAGACATCATTGGGAATGCACCTAGCCTTCACCATCGCTCTGGCTAGTTACACACAAAGCCCTAATAAACTAGGCGCCATAATACATCTTCCAGTCCACTGAACTACGGCATGGTTTGATTTCACCACACGTGAATACGTAGGCAGCCTTTCTACAGAGGCACAACCACTCACATTGACACACATTCAAAAAGCGCCATCACTCCGGTCACGACACTGTCATGTTCTCAGTAGCTAGCTTTGTCATCCTGGGGGCTTCTCCTAGGCAGAAGTTCTCCTTCCACTCACAAAATCCAAAATACTTTCAAAAACTAGCCTCCTTTCTGTAGTGTGTCCTAGTACTCGGCTCCGTCGAAGACAAGAATCTGTCAGGACTCGAAGTTATACCCATTTTGGACTGTACCCTAAAATCAGAGATCCAGAAGGGCACCAGACTAAAACAGTCTCATTACAAACTACTGAAAGTCCCCTATAGCATATCCATCCCATTTCGATGTTCGACCGTGTTGCCACTCGCCTAGGCTACGGAATAGCGCAACTCGAGAGTCTCGTCATCTTAGGTGGCCCATCCCCTACCGAGTCACGGTCCAACCCTTAGAGAGTCCAGTCCGTGTCGGTCAACTCGTCCTGTCGCGTCCAGAGTCGAGTCTGTCGATATGTCTCTCTCCAAATTCTCATTTTAAAATTTGCAAAACTTAGCCATTTGAGAAAATCCTTTTCGACAAGGTCACATTCCGGTCTATTTAAACTGCAAATTTCTTTCCTAAAATTCTTTAGAAGTAAAAAATTTCAAAATTTCAAAATTTCAAAAATCCAAACTTTCAAAAATTCAAGAATCATTCTTCCCCAGCGCAAGTCATTTTACTACCTACGTGTTGCATGCATTTTATGTGACTTATACAGGTATGACTCAAACAGGGACGTGCAACCCGCTACACCTCCCCAGCATTTTCACGGGATGGGCCGACACACAGGCGCACCCAGGACTTACGCGACAAGTCCAAATGCCCCACGGAGTATTACCATCAGCCCAGGTATGGTTTCTAGCTTATGGCTGGCGAGCCCTTCACGCAAGTCTAATGGACTATAAACGACCCGGCCGGAAGTCCGCCAGGTTTCAATCCTCGATTGGCCTGGGGGATACTCTGACTTTTGCCCTGTCCAAGCCTCAGTCAGAGTGGGGGCTCTGTAGACACCCACATTTTGACTGCCAGGTGTCTATGGTAGTTTCCAAAAAAACACCCGATGATGATCGGACGCTAACGTGTTTCTATGCGCTCGGATACGGGCTCAATCCATTAATCGCTGGCTAACACACTTACAGAGTACAAATCTCACAAAATCAACCTCGAATCCAGGCCCAGCGGACCGTTCCGAGCCAAACAAGACTAATTTGGGCCAACACCGACACCGAAATTAAAACCGACTTTTTGCGATTGGGTCAACCCTGGTCAAGGTCGTTTCCGAGACATACAAAATAACCATTCACAACATCAAAAGTCCAACTCAAGAAGCAAAACCAACAGTCCATCTTCAGACGGGCCATCAGGTCAAGTCCGTCAAGGCAAAACCCTAGACACCAAAGTGCATGACCATGCCTATATAAACACCCCCATGCAACACACTTTCACACATTGAAAAAAAAACCCTAGAGCAACCCTACACACACATACAACATCTATTACAAACCCTAATCAAACCCTAGCAATTCTACACTAGCAAAAAACCCTAAACCCAGTTTTAGGAATCAATCCCGAGCCACCATAACTTAACCTCCATAAAACCTCGAAGACTCTTGTGTTAAAGCCACGGTTACGAGTTCGATCCGAGACAAGAACATGTAGGTTGAGGGTGTCAAAACCCCGTTCTCTCCTTCTTCTCTTCCTCTCGTCATCTTCTTCGCTTTTTCTTACTTTTTATTTTTTATTTTTTTTTCCTTTATTGCATCATAATATCGATAATACTAATACAAAACATTAAAATACTTATCAATTTGTGTCGAATAAGAGGGGTATCGGAATAAGGAAACACGAATATACAAGTGTACTGCACACAGCGTTGACGGTCGCTTGTTCCAATACCCCGATTATTTGATTATTGAGATAAGTTAACTTAAACAATTTTTTTTATTTCGTTTGCATCATTATCATTAGTCGTATATTTACATTATTTTTCAAAAACAAGCATTATATTTAATAAGGGTCGAAACCCGTTGATGCGGATCCGACATCAAACAATTCGCAAGAATTAATTATGATGTCGGGATGCGGAGGGAATCAAGTCGAGTTTTTTTTAATTAAAGTATCGATCTATTAGATTCGATACCAATTCCATAATTGGATGTCGAATCTAATGATTTAGTCAAATAAATTAATTAACACGATTTTCGTTGATGCTAATATAGATGTCCTCTAATTCAATTGGATTAATTACGACATTAATAAACGCGGAGAAAATTTATATCGTGCTAGTTCATTTAAAACGACTTATATTATTTTCTTTATTTTTTCACTCTAGTATTCCATATCGATTCCATAATCGGATATGGGATATAACGAGCATCAAAATCAAAATCGAGTATAAATTATTCCAAGTATTTAATATCGATTTCATAATCGAATATTGAATACGACGGATATCGAAAATATTAAGTCGAGTGCAAATTACGCAATATTTGTACGCGATTTAATAAAATCATCAATTTTCCGAAGAAAACAATTTCGCTCTTTTTTATTATTATTCTTCGAACATCATTTTTTTTAGACAAAACATTTTTTTTAGATCTCGATATATTTTTTTCCTTGACCTCGGTCAACACGTGTTAATCCATCACGTGACCTACTATTCTTTCCAAAATCATGCATTCATCACATCTATATCTTTATTCAATCTATTACTCGTTACATCGTTACTAACGGTTTGATTGTTTCCTTTGTCGATTTTTGTCGTTTATTTTATTTTACTAAAATGAACCCACATGCTAAAATTCCACTTTGACGTAGAATTAATTGCATTAAATCGACTTAGAAACCCTTTTCAATTCCATTCACATGTTTAGGGAAAATAATCTTTGCATATCATTTTCCCGTTTAACTAGCGCGCGTATTGTAAGTCACTCGAATTCTTAATAGAGGCCGCTAATGTGCGGGCGGGGTTGGGTGTCCTTTGTGGGCTTCCCAACACGTACCCTCACCCCTTACTCAGAACCTCGGTTTCCGGATGCCCGAAACCGTTGGCGCACGAGAGTCATTCAATACACAATATCCGATAATGTCGGTATTGGTATCAAATGCAAAGGGACGAGCTCAATAAACTCTGACATCGGAAATGGGCCGTATTTTGTATACGGACCACTACGACATAGAGTGGGCTCGAATGGTTCCGAATAACCACAAAATTCGGTGGCGACTCCACATAGACCTAAATTTCAATTCGATCCGTTTCATATGGAGATTCATTCGCCTATCCAAACCCGCGCGTGGCCGCGTCGGGGTGGACCTATGTCATGTCCACATACCCGTATTTTAAAGTGAGTCAAATCGAGTCAAGATGGTATAGGTCAACCGGAACCTTTAGTTATATTTTTTATTTCGGTCGATACGTAATAGATCATTTGTTTTAAACCCGAGCCAAGGAATATGGCCCAGGCCCACTTAATACCATGCGTGCCACATATGATATCATTTGTTATCAAGACATTTGTTATCATTTGTTATCACAATTGTAATACCACTTAATACCAGGCCCACTTAATATCATTTGTTCTTTATTTAAAGAACAAATCAAACTCCTTACACCACATATGATATCACGACACACAAACCGACATAGTGATCATAGTGATCATACATACAAAAAGAAAAATAAACCGACATAGTGATCATACACAAACTGCCGCACAAACAAACCGACGCACGAAGAAGAAGAAGAAGAAGAAGAAAAGGGAGAAACTTAGGAGTCGGAACGGACCGTCAATAGACTAGACTCGATCGTACACACGGTTTAGGTATATCACACTACTTTCTTTTCGTTTTATTGCACTGTTATAGAATTCTAGTGTCGATACATCGTGTCGGAGTTGACATTGTCGGTTTCATTGTCGTACTGTTATAGAATTATAGTGGCATTGTCGGGTTTGTCGCTACTGTAGTTGGGTCGTAAGGTTGGTGTCGTTATAGGCGTAATGATGGAGTAGTGTAGACGCGAGGCTGATTGTAGTGTGTAATTGTTGTCGATTGTTTTATTACTGTTATCGTCGGCATGCCAATATTGTTATTATCACCGGGATATTGTTATATTGTTGCCATTGTCGTTGTTGTTTGAGTAATACAGTGAATAATTGGTTGAAGATTGGAGAGGTGTAGGATATTATTATTATTATTATTATTATTATTATTAATGACGTAGGGTTAGTTCATGTTTTCTTATAGTAGGACTAATTGGTTCACTGGGATATTATTATTATTATGCTTTCATGTATTATTAATTATTGTTACAGTGACTAGTTTTTCTATTAAGGTGATATCTAATTTCTATAATGGAGAATTTATTACTGTAGTCGGTGGTTCATGTTTTTTTTTAATTAGGTAGGGTCGTGCGTGTAGCATGTTATTATCATGGGGTAGGCTAATCTTAGGGTAATCTTAGGTAGTGCGTGTTATTTATAATTAAGCTATATCGAACAAATTATATTTTATATATGAACACGTTACTATCAATATTAATTCATGTATATAATATTTTCTTAGGTTCGGATTTCGTAGAAATTCCGTGGTGAATTCTACTAGCAACGTAGTGGTG
The DNA here is from genome assembly GCA_958450325.1 of Agrostemma githago. Lineage (NCBI taxonomy): Eukaryota > Viridiplantae > Streptophyta > Magnoliopsida > Caryophyllales > Caryophyllaceae > Agrostemma > Agrostemma githago. Next base: position 10,000,795 of record OY288253.1, read on the forward strand.
ACCTGCTAATTAGGTAAGGTTATCCTTACTCAGTTTACGTTGTATGTTTGCATTTTGTATGATATAATGGTATAATGATGATATTGAGATTGCGGTTGTGTACCGACTGAGAGAAGCTAGCTAGGACTAGCTAGGCCCGGTTGATCTCGGGACCTTCCCTAATGTTTCCTCCTAGGAGAGCCTAGGAAGGGTGTGCACACTCGGACTGACGGGGCGTGACTGCGGTCGCGATAGTGATGATAAGAATGATGATATTGAAGATATGGATTGTACTAATATTGTTTAATGTTATCGTAAACTGATCTTGTGTGTGTATTTCTGATGTATCTGTGACGATCCACTTGACGGTTATGATCATTTGGGGAGCAGGGATGTATTTAGGTGCTTGATGGAATGTGCTTTTGACTCGAGATGCTATTTACGGGATGGGAAGAGTGCGAATTCAACAGAGTAGTATAGACCCTGATCGTTCATATTCCACCTTATTTATTAGACTATCATGAATACTTTTTATTATTTGGTTTGAAGACTAAATTTTTATAACCTATTATTAAGTTGTACGTTTGGACACTCTATTATTGTGAGTAATGATGTCTGCTACCTCGGTTTACCGAGATGGTAACACTGGTATTTGTTTAGGATGTCTTGTTATTAAGTCTCCAGAACAAATGAGGGTGTTACACGTTCTTCCACCGAAGCCGAATATCGCGCCATGGGCGTTACTACTTGCGAGATTAAATGGCTTCGCGGTTTCTTAACCTCTCTCGGCATTCCTACTCCGTCCACCACATTGTTTTGTGACAATGAATCTGCGCTTCATCTCGCTCGTAACCCAGTTTTTCACGAACGAACAAAACATGTTGAAATTGATTGTCACTTTGTTCGGAACGAAATCATTCGGGGCGTTATTTCTCCTCGCTATGTGCATACCAAGGAACAACTTGCTGACCTTTTGACAAAAGCCTTGGATCGTCCATTATTCTCAACCCTTCTCTCCAAGTTGGGCATTTCGGACCTCCATGCTCCAACTTGTGGGGGGATGAAAGATGATAATTCGATATCACCGTAATCCTCGGGATTACATCCCGATATTACTTTGATACTCGAGATTGTGTCCCCACTTAATATTAGTAAATATTTTGTAATTAGGCAACTTGTATGATTTTCTAGTCTCATTTCCGATATTACGTAGATTCTCTTTGTGTATTTATACAGCTTGTGTTATTCAATGAAGAACCAACCTTTCCCAAATATCTTTTCTCGACTCTGTTTGCTTATCACTGCTCTTTCTAGATTTGAAGTGCGGCTGATTGTTTTGCACTTTTTCACCTTTTTTTTGTTCTGGTCCTCACATTTGACACTTGACACTTTATTTTAGACTCACAACATGAGTCCTTTTTGTAAGACACCCATATGGGAGAGTTTAAGTTGAGTCTAGGAAGCATAATTCTGATTACGTTGAATGATTTTCTAAATGAATGTTCTTTATTTATGGTGTTTCTCTTAGGCATAACAAGTGCCATTTGATTGGTTATGCACACCGGAGAGCATTGAATCAAACGGGTGAATGATTACATCCTTCCCTGTTACAAGAAACAGTAACACTCCCAATGGAAAGACACATACCAACAATTTGAGTGTAGATGATACCAAAAGTCCCCATTCTGAGGAACCAACTTCAAGGTTGACGAGCCACTCGACCTCTCATTTTTAGGCACCAACTTCAAGACCAATGAGTCACTCAACCTCTCATTTTGAGGTAACAACTTCAAGACCGATGAGTTACTTGACCTCTAAGGTATGCTCTTTATACTTACTGAAGCTCTGTGTGAGACCATACAAGCTTATTTGACAATTAGTTACGGTATGATTTTGTCGGAAGAATATTTTAGCGAATTGTATGGAATCTGGATGTGAATCTAACCTTTGCTTAAATAATCTGTTCATTTTTTTATTCACAATTTGGTGGTCTCTCTTTCCAGATTTCAAGATCTGACAGCAAAGATGATGCGGCTACCTCTCAGTTAGAAAGAAAAATGGTACACTGAATATATGTCAGTCAGTACATGACAATGGTAAAGTCAGTACATGTCAGCCCAAGAGGAAGGATATGCAAAAAAAATACGGAGTATATTAGTAGCCAAGTTGACAAAAGAAAGCCTTGAACCGAAGAAGAGGTATTCATTTTTCCTTCGAGTTATGGTGGGAACAGTTATTGGACCAGTCTCCACGTGTTCGTTCCATTTACTACGGTGTACAGTTAAAATGGACCTCCCATGTTTTTATTTACTGGCTAGAGGATGCTAATAAATCAAGCAAGGAAGATTGGTTTCTAATTTTACCTTCACAAGGACCGATAAAATTGGGTTCTAATTTTATTTTTTTTATTTCATTTAAAATTGCTTTATTTTCAACACAAGATAAAAACAACGTATCAAATTACGTAAAACAAACTTATCGAATTCAAGAAAATGTCACTGTTTGCTTGTGTTTTTGTTAGATTACCATCACCGTTCGGAGTTGCTGTTTATTTAGGTATGAAACAAAGACTGAAATATTCATGTCTGTAGTATAGGACTATAATACGGCTGTTTCTAACTAAACAACGTATACCATCAATCTTGGTATTTTATATTCAGTGGACCTCCACTTGTTTGTATTATTCGAATGACATCTATTTCTAACCTGTTTAGGTATTATTCGTATTATTAGGGTCATAATACGAGTCAAAAATAGATTCGACATCTCATTTTGTTACTTCGTAAGTTGTGAAAATATATTTTGTAATATTAAATCATCTTGTTGTTAACACGAATATTATCATTATCTTAAATTAACAATTGAGCTTTTCTAAAATATTATTTTCTTAAATTACTTCTTTTTGTTTTTTTGTAAATTACACATGACTTGGACTAACTTTATAAATTATTTGGGATATAACTATTAACCAGTTAATATTTTTTTTTATAAGGGTTATTTAACGACAATAATACCAACTATAGGACGTCTTCCCAAAATAATACCAATTTCAATAAATCTGAGAATAATACGTATTATTGGAGTAATTAAACAAGAGTAGTATAAGTGACTTTATAACCTGCTATATCAGGTCACCTTATTAATATTTAACCTGCTACTTATCTTCCATCCTCCTACTTAGACCTGGATAACGGGTGAACCATGTTGGGTCAGCTTCGGGTCGGACCACTCTTGTGTTATAATAATCGGGTCAACTTCGGGTCGGGTCAGATAATTTCGAGTTCGAGTCATTCTCGGGTTTGTTGTTTTCAACTTTTTTAGGGATATCGACTCGTTTTCTATAATAATAGTCGGGTCAGTTTCGAGTTAGCTTGGGTTAATTCGGATTACGGGTCAAAATCAAGTCTTCAATTCAGGTGTCGGGTCGGGGTCAGTTTGGCTTATTCGGGTCGGGTCAATATTTGTCAGGTCTACTTCTCCTTAGTTTTCTCCTTCATTCTCTCTCTCCATTACCTCTCCATTACCCTTCATTCTTCTTTAGTTTTTTTTTCCTATATGTTTCGTTTAGATTAACCCGTTGATTTTGTTGTAGGATTATATTGTTAACTAGATTTGGTGAGGTTGAAAACTTGAAGGAAGAGGGAGACGGAGGACATGAATGACATTTAATGCGCCGTACACTAAGTGAAAAGGAGTGAAGTAATATGAAATAAATTAAAGGTGAACGGGTTTTACCGCTAACTGATCATTTATACTATTCTGGTTTAACTACTCCAAAAATACGTATTATTCTCTGATTTATTAAAATTGGAATTATTTTTGGAAGACGTTCTATAGTTGGTATTATTGTCATTAAATAAAATTAAAGATGAAAAAGAAAGGTGGAAGGGTTCTACAGGTAACCGGTCACCTATACTACTCTTGTTTAACTACTCCAATAATACGTATTATTCTCAGATTTATTAAAATTGATATTATTTTGAGAAGACGCTCTATAGTTGGTATTATTGTTGTTAAATAACCCTTTTTATAATGTTTGGGAATGATGATATTAAAATTATTTTTTTTCTTCAAACAATTTTTTTTCCATCACCTTATTTATATTTTTAATGTAAACCGTGCAATTTGCACGGGTCAAAATAGGAGTCAAGTCTATTACGAGTCGGGTCATACATTTATACGGTGCAGGTTAGGGTCATAATGCGGGTGAAAAATAGATTTCGACACTTCATTTTTTTACTTCGTAAGTTGTAAACATATACTATATTTTTTAATAGGGTTATTTCATGAAAATAATACCAACTATGCGTGGCCTTCTTAAATTAATTGAAACTATATGTAATCTCATTTTAATATGAACTACGTCTTCATCAACATCGCTTTGCTATGGGTGACCGGCTACCTGTTGAACCTCCCTTATTCAACTCTTCCTCTAACTCTTCTTCTTCTTCTTCTGATTCACATTTCGTGTTCATTTTCTGCCATGAGTAAAAAAAATTAAAATCTTTCAAAAATTCATCTTCCATTTATTTTTCAATTAGTCTTATAAAAGTTATGAAAAAAAATATTTTTATTGTAATTTTGGCTTTCACGATGACTGCAACGAAGCTAATAAAACCCTAGAAAGTTACAACAAGTCACTATGACCTGTAATAGCAAGTCGTAATTTCATACATAGCAAAGTGAGATTAATGAGTGCATAGTTCATATTAAAATAAAATTACTTATAGTTTGGACTATTTTAAGAATCACATGCATAGTTGGGATTATTCCCATGAAATAACTCTTTTTAATATTGTATCTATTCGAAAAATATTTTTTTTTCTAAAATTACTCCTTTTATTGTAAATGCTAATCGTTGTCTCACATGACACTTTATCTCCCCAAGCTCGTGTTCACACATGGTCAACTCAAGTTGCAATACCAAGCGATACCAAGAAGCGTGGATTGAAGATTCTTATTTATGATAGCAATAAACACAGTTTCGACACTACTAATAATGTCGTATACCAAGAAGTGTTCTGATATTTGTAATTTCATGTTTGTATATTTGTGCAAATATAAAATTTTATGTTTGTAATTTATGCCATTTGTTTCCATAGTTTTAAATTTCAGGTACATGTCATTCTCATTATATAAAATCTGTCGATTTTTTTACAACTTATTTTGACCTTAACGCTTGCGGTTTATATCCATGTATTCTATTCGTTATTTGACATTTAATTCGTCACGATGTTTTTAATGTCGCATGTTCGTCTGTATCTCCCCAAGCCCGTGTTCACACAGGGTCAATTATACATTGTTTTATCAAGGGTCACCAACAAAAACGGATTGAAAATCCTTATTTTTGATAGCAACAATCGGACTTCTGACACTAACACTAATGTGGTGTATCACAAAGTTTTCCAATATTTGTAATTAAATTTGCATACTCACATAGATATTGACTTTTGTCTTTTCTTACGACTTACTTTTATATTTTAATGTGTATGTCATTTTCAACAAAGAAAATCATTATCTTTGTTTTGTTTTTTTTGTTAGTCCGATGTTTTCCTATGGATTGATGTAAACTATTAGTTATTTAGCCATAGTCTTTGTCATGACGTGTTTAATGAAAATTATTACATTTTTTGAAAATACAACCGCGCAATTTACGCGGGTACAAAACTAGCATATATATATATATATATATATATATATATATATATATATAGAGAGAGAGAGAGAGAGAGAGAGAGAGAGAGAAAGAGGTTCAAGGAAGTTACAAACTTTTCAAGAGTCTCTTAGTGTGGATCCTAGCCCTTCATCCTTCTCAAGATGGATGAATGGATGTGCTTCATTTATTTTAAAAAAAAGGGGTAAATCTTCTATGAGACCTCTCACATAGGAAGTGGTTAAAAATTTACTAACCACCTCTTATGTGAAAGGTCTCACGATAAATTACCGTGAGACGATCTCATATGAGTTTTTGTGAAAAAATAGAAGGGGAATGAGTTGTCATGGGGAGTGATAGCAGCACTCCACCCTCTCTCACATCACTCACTTTACAACTCCCTCACTCTCCATCATTCATTTTCCTCATTCAATTCAAATTCATTTTCCCTCATTTTTTCTCTACTAAAACTCTCTTTTTATAATTTTCCCTCAAAATCAAGCTCAATCTAAATCAAAATCACAATTTTCACCTTCAATTATATTCGTAAGCAAGCTCGTACTTCAAAATATCAAAATTTGTAAGGTATTATTTTTCATACCGTTCTTCCATCTTTTTCGAGTATTTATAAAATTAATCATCTTCATTTTATTAATAAGATGACACACTTTATGTAGTGAATATCATTATTATTTTTTAACTTGGATTTCATATGGTGCCTTTTGATGTTTCGTTTGGATGAAGATGACTTTTGTATGATTTTGTCTCATACATATATATTTGGCATGACTTTTGTATGTACGCTGTGTGACTGTTATATGTTCCCTACGTGACTCTGACTGGTTTTGGTGTGACTTTGACTGATTCATTTTTGATGAATTTTTTCCTCTAATTTAAGAGCATATTAACTTTTTAACATCTTTATTTAGTTTTTTTGAGGTTAAATTGATCTAAGGGGATGAAGATGTGAGTGTTATTATTAATTTTTGTATTTGTTAACTTGGTAGAACCCTAATTTTCAAGTGTATGTTGCGTTTTTTTTTTCATTTTTCCATTAATTTAGGGTAACGAAATGGATAATTTAACAAATTAAAAATAACATTTATGAAAGCAATAAGTATATAGAAATGTATTTTTTAAATTGAAAGACCTGTGATTACAATATTGCTACGTTTTATAAGATTTCGAATTGAATACTGACTGTGTGACTTTTATATGTATGTTGTGTGACTTTGAATGCATTTTATGTGACTTTGATTGGTCCATGTGTATTTTGTGTGACATTTATTGATTCGCATGAATGTGTGACTTTAGTATGCACGAAAGTGGTAATTGAGCCCCTTAAGTTTGTACGATTGTGAAATTGGGTCCCTTAAGTGTTATTTGTAGTAATTGATCCTCATAACTTTAATAAAAAGTGAAATTGAACCCCGTTGTTTAATTCTTAGAAATATTTCACAAAAAATCATCTTATAATCAAATTAATCATATATAAAATTTAAGTCTTACAATTTTGTAACTTTATACAAAATACTACATGTTAAAATGTAAGAATGTATTTATTGAATTTTTATTATTAAATAATTGATCCTACACATAACAATATTTCATTAAATATATTTGTGTATTTATTTTATTTTATTGTAAACAAAGCTAAAATTGTTTTTAGATAAACAATTAAATGTGTGAAAATTAATAATATTGTAACTAATAAAAAAAGGGTGTTTAATAAATTTTTTATTATAAAAAAATGAATATTTGCTTAAATTTAAGAGGAAAAATAAAAATAGAGTTGAATTTCACATTTCCTTAAAGTTATTGAGGCCAATTGCTACAAATAAAACCTAAGGCGCCTAATTTCACCATTGAGCAAAGTTAAGGGAGTTAATTACCACTTTCCCGGTTTAGTATGTACGCTCTGTGACTTTGAATGTATTTTTTGTGACTTTGATTGATTCATATGTATTTTGTGACACCTTCATTAAATTATATGCATGTGTGACTTTTGCATGTACGCTCTGTGACTCTAAATGTATTTTGTGTGACTTTGATTGATTCATATGTATTTTGTGAGACCTTCATTAAATTACATGCATGTGTGATTTTGAATATACACCATGTGACTTTAATTGATTCATTTGTATTTTGTGTGACCTTAATTGATTCACATGCATGTGTGACTTTTGTAAGTACGCCGTGGGACTTTGAATGTATTTTGTGTGACTTTGGTTGGTTCATTGCATAAACTAATTGTGTGACTGTTTTATCTCAAATTTGTGTCCGACTGTAAATTTTGGATGATAACAGCATTGAGGGTGATGCAACTCATTTCATGAAGTCATCCACTCGATGTTCCAGCAGTTTGAGAGTGTTTTGCAGCTAGAAAGACTTTTGTAGCTCACATGGTCATTTTAAAGAATTTAGTGATGAATTATGAAGATTAGTTCTTGCAAGATGATGTCAAGTATTATGCATGTTTTTATGTTTTTATGCGTGTATGTTTATATACTTTAGTTATTATAATATTTTCTTTAATGTATGATACCACCTTTAAATAAATGTTCAAATATTTTAATGTATAAGTTTTAAAAAAAATATTTCCAGCCATTTTAATAGTCACGTAGGTTAGACCAATAGTCACACTTGAGCAGAGCATAAGTCACATACATTATTTTCATAGTATTGAGAAAAATCACATTCGTTACTGAGGAAAGTCACAGTCGTTACTGAGGAAAGTCACGCAAGTCATATAATCAAAGAGTTCATGGTATTAAGGAAAGTCACAGTCGTTAAGTCACATACATTATTTTCATAATATTGAGAAAACTCACGAGGAAAGTCACATTCGTTACTGAGGAAAGTCACAGTCGTTACTGAGGAAAGTCAAATAAGTCACATTCGTTACTTAGGAAAGTCATAGCCGTTTATGAGGAAAGTCACATTCGTTAATGAGGAAAGTCACAGTCGTTTTTACAGTCAATCAAAATAATATTTCCAACTAGAACATATTAGTTAGAATGTTTTTTGTTGGATGAATGAAGTTTGAAGATGAAGTTTCTCTTCTTTTTTTATGAACGAAGTTTGAAGATGAAAATGTTCTTTTTTTGTTGGATGAATGAAGTTTGAAAATGAAATTCTTTTTTTTGTGGGATGAATGAAGCTTGAAGATGGAGATGTTGAAGATGAAGATGAATGAAGGTTGAAGAATTTGGGGTTGTGATGAGGGAGCATGTGGGAGACAAGGAGTGAGTGACACTGCCATTGCCACATCTCACTTTTTTTTGTTTACGCAAATCAATCTAAGTCATCCATCTATCACACAAACAATGGATACAAATACAACTCCCCAACTTCCCAATCCTTATACAACTCTCTTGATCTCATCTCTCTCTCTCCCTCTCTCTATACACACACACACACACACACACACACATATTGATTTAGAGGAAAAAGATTTCAAGATTGGTCATTTAATAAAATCCCAAAGAATTAATAATCGTATTTTTCTGTTTAGACGTTTAAACGTTGATCATCTGATAAATGTCTCTTGACTAAAAAAACTTTCAAAGTTGTTACATACATAACAGTTTTGCTAAAATCCTTTAAAAGTTGACCACAATGTTTTGGGTGACGTCAATCTATTTGAAACTCGTTAAAAATTGAACTGTGCCTTTACAACTTAAAATAAGTAACTAATTATATTAACACTATAAAATTTTATGTGATTCTAGCGATATCGTGAGTCGGGCCTAAACGAAATTTCTTGTTGGCCTTAAATAAACAGATACATCCTATTTATATACAATGAGTCATAAATGACATATTTAGGAACTCTACTTAATCATAAGTAGATGATTATAAGTAGATGATAGTATCTTTAGAGAGAGGACAAGGAGAAGGTTCTGGAGCCACCAGGTCTCGACAACTCTTATAGAAACCCCTCTTCGGCTTCAATATTCGTTAAAACGGGAAACCATTGGTTGCCCTTTGTTGGACCATGAGACAATATTCTCTCCTAAGTAAACACAGTAGCTCGAAGTGGAGGGACGAGTGTTGGGACAACCACCAAAATCGACATTGGAGCTGGCAGTGAGGGAGCTAGGGAAGGAAGAACGAATAGTCATACTATAAGACTTGGTGTCGCAGAGGTACAAAGGATCCTCTATAGGGTTACAAAGTGGGGGAGGGGAGTGTAAGTGGTAGGCTGGGTTGGTTTGGGCCCACGAGAGTAGACAATGGTTGGTGATTTCTAGGTTGTACTAGATAGATGTATGGGCGCATCTATGTGTTTGTTGAAATCGATCGAGATGTGGTTGTAAATGTTTAAAGGTCAGATCATTTTATCTGGCGACCGTTTCGTGAACCCGAACTCGCGATGTGATGTTGTAGTCGCCACCAAACACTTATGGGGTACTCAGACACCGTTCAAGTCAGCTTTTTTCCTTACTCGGCTCAAAGTTGAGTGATAATATAGGGACCTAAAGATAAAGACTTGTACTCTTAAGCACTTTATGTCTGGAATGAATCTCGTTACCAATGGTTTCATACATCCGGAAAACTGTAGATTCTGAGTAAGGGGAGATGGTACGTTTTGGGAAGTCAACATCGTTTGACTATTGACATCTAATCCCACCCGCACATAGCGGCCTTTACTACTTAATCGATGTCGGACGTTTCTCGTTCTAAAGTGGTAAAAAACTGTAACAACCAATTGTTTTGAACCCTATTTCTTGGCTATGTGGTTGATTTAGGAACAAGTATATTGTTTGTCGAACTAAGTGTTTTTACATTCTTTGCATGCGAGAAATGTGATAATACGTGACAAGCAAGCTATGTGAAGTTGCACATAAGAGGGTAGAGAATACTATTTATTATACGTGTTAGCAAATTAGTTCTCACGTGATAATACGGATATTAGTCAAATCTCGTGGTATACCTTACCTGGTATACTGCTTAAAGTGCATCTTTATAGTGTTAATCAAGACGCAGGAAACTGTGCGATTCAGGAATCAGGCACACGCCGCTGTGCGTTTTGATATTGAGGCGCGACAAGCTGAGCGTCTGGACTAATACAGGACTAGACCACTGCTCGTTTTAATTGAACTGATCAAACACAGAAACACATAAGAGATAAGCGTAGCACCCCTGGCATCTCAAGGTTCAGGCGCACGAGATTGTGCGTCCTAGCTCTGAGTGTTGGGGTTTAGACGCGATATTTGCGTTTGTTTAGGTGTTTGATTAAAGTTGGTTGTTTAAGTCCTAACTTCGGATTAGGTGATTTAGCATGCGATTAAGGTCATAAAAACGGTAATTCATGCGAAGAAAGCGGTTAAGATGCAAGAACATAAGTAATCATGTTGAGAGGATTGCACCCTCAGATTGTACACTAAACGAAATACGATGCGTAAACGATCTAATAACGACTACTCGGATTTACTTGTTTTAGTAATTTTGGGTTGAAGTTGAAGATGTTACGTATCGTGGACGATTTGGTCTAGGGGGTCGGTCGGCCATGCATCGCGACGGGAACCAAGCACGAGCGAGGTTTGTACACCATACGTGGAATGCAAACTGAAGGTGTACGTGTCGATTGGGCGGATTATGAATCCTCATCGGGCGACAATAAGATGCATATTTGAGCCAATTGGATTGAGTGAGCCCTTTTAGCTCGACCCTTATTTAAAGAAAAAGATGTAAAGTACTAGATAGAGAGACAACCTAGTGACGATTGACTCGGCGTGGATGAATTTGATGAGCGTTTGGAACGCTTGAACTAATTTCGATTAGGAACCAAATTAATTCGACCTGTTGTCTTGAATATCGTGGTGTGCGATGATTCCGACAAGGCTTTGAGTTATGAACTTGAGTTTTAGAAAGTTTGACTAGAAAGAATATGATATCTTTGTTGTTCGAAGTCTCTTTCAATCTCGTACGAATTATAAACTCGGGAGAAATCGAAGGAAAAATTTTGAGTTCTTCTTTGCTCTCGTCAAATTAGGAACTCGGAAGAACTTGGAACAATGCGTTGTTGTTTGTTGAATGGTCGAGGGGAGAGGGGGTATATATAATTTTCTCGATGTCAGATTCGAGCTTATAGGCGCGACACCTTGTGCGCCCTAGAATTGATGCGCGGAGGTCCGTGCGACTCAATTCTGAGGCGCGGGGCCTCATGCGGTTGAGTTTTCGAGGTCGTATTTTGGAAAACTTTCCAAAACGAAAAGATACGCAATCTTATGATATTTTCGCCCGGTTGCTTGCTTCCCAAGGGTTCTAGAACCCGTGTGTAGGTTTGCTTTCGGGCGTTTGACAAGTTGACTTAGGTTTGAGTTTCCATTTCGGGACCGATTCGACGCCCCAGAGTCAGAATTGACTCTAATTAGTGTTGAAGTGATCGGAACGACTCGACTACGACCGTCTAAATGTTGAATTAATTTTTTCGAGTAATTATTTGATCCGTTCTATCGAAAAATAATCTGAAGCATCGTAAAATCGCGTCGTGTTGCAGTCCGATCATCATTGAGTGTTTGTCGGACGCTCAAGTAGCCACCAGATACAAATCCGGGTGTCTACGGTACTTGGTTCCACCATAATTCACGTAAAATATTTTAGTAACATTAACCTTATGATCACCGACGATGCTCTTGTATCTTCAATAAAATCTTAGATTATATGAATTAATTTTCTTAATTATTTAATTTTGTATATCATATCAGTTTGCCAAAGATATGGTAAAACCAAAATCCGAATTATTTAAAATGGTCATTACATTTTAGTTTTAATCAACGAAAAAACACTAAACACTCACATGGTTGATCTCAAAGTCATGAGACAATACATTAAATAAACTTATAGACCTAAGTAATGAGCTAAGTAGCATTTGGCTTTAAACTGGGGCAGAAGCATTGTCCTCATCACTTGTGTTCTACATTCATTCAACAAATCCCATTTCCACCGAAAGAATAACACATCTTAAGTTTTTTCCCGCTACTTTGCATGGGCTATTGTTTGGGCATATCTTGGTTGGGTCATTTAGTTGTTAAAGCGGTTGAGCTTATCCATCATTCGTTTACTTAATTATGTACTTAATGTGATCCATATATCAATCTATAATTATGTCATATATTACATACGTAGCCGCTAATTACATACTTAACGTGATCCATATAATTATGTCATATATCAATCTACATTATTTTCCATATATTATGCCATAAATTCCGAATTCTATTAAGGTTTTGTGTCAATCTAATCTAATCAATCTTAATAATTATGTAGCCACAACAGTGTTATATCTAAATATAGTAATTTTCATGAGTTTATAGTTATTACTTAGTAACTATAAAGTAATTTCAAATTTAGATAATCAATAATCTAATCAAATGTATTGATATCGTGCATGTATGCACGATATTTATAGAATTTTGGTTCAAACCCTGTCAACATTATTTTACGATTTTTCCTTTAACGAATATATACACTAAGAGAATAACTCTCTGTAAATTTTTCCTCCAAACTACTCTACTCTAAATAAGGAAAGAAAAAATCATTACATAAATTAAAGATTAAATAAATTTCAATCTATTAATTCTCATTAATACAAAAAATGTCAATTTTTTTTATGAAATCAATTTGGAAATTTACTATAATGTCATTAACTTTGTGACAAAAAAACTTATTTTTCTGAAATGTAAATATTTTTTAGATGAGTTTTTTACTTTAATTTCTACAAAAGTATACAAAATATGGAGTATACCAAAAAACTCTCTGTGATTTTTTTTTCCACAAATTAAATGATAGACTGAGTTCATATGACACGTGGGATTACTCATTTTATTAAAAAAAACCTTTCACTTAGTATTGAAAAATTAGGACTTTTTTACTACAAAAACACGGTTTCGCATGACACCTAAAAAAATCATCAGTACACATTTTTTTTACAAAATAGTACTCCGTAATTAAAAAGAGAAATGTGTGTATCTTTAAATGCAAGGTGACATATACGGAGCATAAAAATATACGTAATATTTTCATTAAAATACACATTTAATGACATTTCAAAACATTATCCAATTATCTTGATTTGTTTTGCAATGTCAAAAATACCTACACGTACACGTATCATTATACCCTAAATTTGAAGGTATCATTCAACCTTCAAATCAACCCTAAATTATGTTCATATATACCTACACGTATCATTGTTAGATTAATAAAAATAAAAGAATCTAAAATCTAAAATCTAAAATGAAATATGCTATAAAATAAATTTATTAAAAATATCGTTCATCATTGCACGGGGTCTATATTAGTTATTAGTATAAACATGAGGATATATATTACGAAATAATTTTGTATGGATTTTTATTAAAAGTAATTAGTAATTGTGTAATTAAATTGAGAAGATAAAGATATTTGTGTGTGTATGTGTATATACACAACGATTTTAAATACCGTCGATTTACATAATTATTTTTTACATAAAACAACTATGTATACAATTTCATCAAAGATATACAATCTGGAAATAATATATATGAAATGGTTTGCATAAAAATAAATAATGTGCTTATGTAAAATTTAAAATAATTATGAGTATAACAAGTTACTTCCTCCGTTCTTAATCTTTTGCCTCTTTCATCATTATTTGTGAGAAGTATTTTAATGAAACGGGGCAAAAGATTGTGAACGGAGTGATATTCAAGTCATTCGATAAATCATACGAGTAATAATTTGTGTTGTTCAACAAAGACCGCACTTATTAACTGCAATATTACAATATGGATGGGGGGATTTGAATCTGAAAGCTATTATCCAAAGTTCGTAATCATAACCACTAGACTAAGACATCTTTGGTATCATACGAATAATACTGGTCACTAAATAAATACTTTGTAATACTTATATTTTTTTTACCCTAGTTATTACGTGATTTTACATGAATATTTTGTATGAAACTGGTTTGTATGCAATTGTACCTGAGACGGAAGAACAGGGATAAAAATCAAAATGGTCTGCTTCAAATTGTCAACTGAAGAAAAAGCAACCATTTTTGCAATAAAGATTAAAATATACGAATGTGTATGATAGTATTTAGATGATTGTGCAATTGCTTATCTTTGCTTGGCAGGAAGAAGAGTCATGTACCTGACCTATTTATATAGGTTCCACCCTTACATTAGGTGATTAGTACAGAGTATATATGAGCTAGCTAGTACTTTTGATATAATGTCATCATGATATTATTCATGAATCATGAAAAGATAATATATTGGTAAAAAACTATAATGACCTCAGTTACACTTTTAAGGACTCAGTTACACTTTTGAGGATTAAAAGAGGGGATAAAGGGACGGCTAAAAAGTGTAACTTCTAACTACTTAAAAATTGAACTTAAGAAGTCAATCAAGATAATGATGATGATAAATAAGTATTCTAATTAACATCTATATTTTTATTATATATTATTTTATTATTTCGAAAAAACTCAAATTTCTTTTAACATTATACTAGTGTAAACTAATAATAAGAATTAAATACAATTTTTTTTGTAAGGTGTTTTATAGTTTATATATTATTTAAAGAGCTTTTTTATTGTTAAACACTAACCACCATTTAGGTCACTTTGTAGTGAACTACCTAAAGTTTTATTTTTTGTCGAACACTCTCTAAATATATATAGTTTTTGTTAAAAAACAAAATCGATAACTATTTACGCATGTAAAAATAAAAAATAACTGATTTTAACGTACAAAAATCATAGTAGTGAAGTTTATTTTGCTAAAATATACTAATGTTTAACCTCTTATATTTAATAATATAGGCTCGTATTACTAGATTGAAGGTAATGATGGATGATGAAGGTCAATGATTGTAACACTCGCTATTTTTTCTAGCGTTTTACCCTTTCGGTTATGACTTCGTCATGACTCTGTCACATTTTGGTCTTATGTTTCATCATTTTTTTTCCAAGCTTATTTTCAATTTCGAGTTTAATGATATTTATTTTTATTTTAAAATATTTTAATTCTTTTAAATCCATTTATTTGGTTTCTTCGTAAACTAATTAATTTTCCGCAAGGAATTCTATTTCTCTTCGAATTGACGTTTTTAAACTCGGATTTAAGTTATTCATTTTTCTAAAAATGTTTGAATACGTTTATATAATATTTTCAACTAGTAAATATTTTTATTTACAAAAATTTAGTCGTTAATGATTTTATTACGAAGTTTCGCGGATAATTATTTTCTTACACGAGGTTTACTCGAATTACCTTGAAATGCCTTTAACTATTTTACGATTATACTTTTTATCAACTTATAAATTATTTGAGGCCATTTCCTCACATTTTGGACCGACTAAGATTCTGGTGACAAATTTTACTACGTATTATTAATACGTTTCATTTTATCACGTTAAAACGTAAACATAAGATTATTTTTTTTCATTCATTTGATGCATTATTGTCAAAACTCTTCATGCTCCTCCCTCACTTATGTTGGCCGGTCACTCTAGGCTTTTTGGCACCTAGTTTTTATCACCCACTTTAATTTTCATTACTTCAAAAACCATCCGATCCATTTCCTTACATCATTCTTTTTCATTTATCAAAAGTTAAAAAAAATCTTCCTTTCTTCCTTTTGGCCGAGTACTCCCTCCACTCTCATAGGCTGATTTTTGCTCCATTTCGAGTCACAATCGCATCATTTTTATCATCATAATAATCCTCTTTCTGATCCCTTCGTTAAGGTAATAATCGACGTCGTTTTCGATCATTATTTACCTTGATTTTATTAATTTTCTCATGGTATTTTTCTGCCATGATTTTTGTGTTTGGTAAGGATTTGTGGACGATCCCAAGGCCGACGAATATATAATCGATTCAGACATGGGGTAGAGGTAACGTCGATGTTACTCGGTATTTCATGATTTTAATTGTGTATTTGCATGTATATATTTTTATATTTTATTTTGGAAATATATTGTATGTCATAAAATTTGGAAAATTTTTAAAAGTTGAAAATTTGCATGTTTCGGTATTTTTATCGTTTTTACGAGATTAACGATTAAATCGTCATATTAGTTTGTAAAACCATAATATTCGGCCTAAACATGTAATATATGTTTATATTCTGGAAAAAAGTTTTTTTTGATGATTTTTAATAATTTAGTATTTTTCTGATATTTTAGTTATCGATTATTGAATTATTACCGTTTACGGACAAAAACGATTAAAAACCGATTTTTAGTTCTAGTACCTAAACATTTTATTTTAATCTGATTTTTTACGTGGTGAAACTTTCTCATGAAATACAATTTTATGAATTTCTTCATAATTTTTCGGAATTGTTAAGTGGATGAATTAATTAATCACTTTAAATCATCGTTTATCGTTAAAACAGTGTTTGTCGTTTAAATTCTCGATTTCTGGTCCTATGATTAAATCTGGAAAAAATGTGATTCTGATGATTACATATTAAAATGTAATTTTATGATTTTTAGTGCCTTAATAAATATTCGGAGCGATAAGTTTTATTAGTGGAATCGTTAATTGTGAAAACGGGTTTTAAAGACGGTTTTGACGGGATTTATTAAATCTGGAATTTTTGGAAATTTGGAAAAATGGTAGATTCTGGAAAATCATGATTTTTAGGTTTAATAATAATTTTTGGATATTAATACTTAAATCGTTTTGTAATTACTATTTTTATTAATCGTTATTGTCGAGATTGGACGATTAACGAGAAAACGCTTTAAAAACAGAGTTTTAGGATTTTGGAAAATTTTCTTTTCTGGACAGAATGTCCATAAATATATTTTAACTATTTTACGTAATTTTTGTACTATTTATTAAAGTCTTTAATTAATAAGTATTGATTTTCGGACAAATTGTGATTTATCGTTAAAATGCTTCGTCTTACCTAAAAGAATTATTTTTCCAGCAACTTTGAAAGTATTTAAATCTAAAACTTTAAGAGTTAAATCATCCCTTAACATATTATAAATATATCCAATGGTTTAATTAAATAAAAGACGTTAAAAGATTTAATTTGACATTTGCCATAAAATCCTATTTATAATCGTATTGTCGGAACTAATAATAATTAGGAAATTTTAGTTTTATAAATTTTGAAAACACCCTAATTAATAGTATTTAAAATGTTTAAAACATTTCTAAATCAATTTATAAACACTTGTATGACGTTTCAATAATTTCATTAACTCAAATGTTCTCGTTTTATGAATTAATATCGTTAAGGCCGAAAATACTAGTTTTATAAATCTATATCGTTTACTAAAAATGTGTTATTAGTATAAACTAGTATTTTGCTATTTTGATATGATGCTATTTTTTAGTAAGTTTCTAAAAATAGAAGTTTCCTAAAATAGAAAGTTTCCTCTTTTGGAAAGTGATTCCTTTTCATTTTGTTCTCTTATTGTTTATGTTGAATACATCTTTTAAATATCGATAATGGATTGTTTTGGAGTTATGGAATAAGGATAAGTGTGGGTTTAGAGTAATATAGTCTGGGATGTACGTTTTGCCATCAACTATAAAGCTGGTGTGTCTATGTTGAGACACATTGGTCGTTGAACTGAGCATGATTTGTGTTTAGGAGTGTGTATATTTTGACCTTAAACTTAGATATCGCATCGTGTAAGTCGCCGTCGGGTTGAACTGGATTACGGTTGGTGTCCAGGAGGGGTGTACATTACTTAAGTCAGGACCTCGCTGCACGCAGTCCTGTTATAGTTGAGTTGCCTAGTTAGAGACCGAAGTCTGATTTGTTTTGACTAAGTTCTCGAAGCTAGTTTAGTATTGTCCTAGTGAAATTCTAGATTCTACAAATCCTATCCATAACACCATTTTGAATATTTTTATTATTATCGATATAATTTTGATTTGCAGGTTGGCAAGTGTTTTATGTTTTCTCCGGAAAACTCATTTTTATTATATTGTTTCGATACGTGAAGTTTTTTCACTGAAAACTTATTTTCATTATAATGTTTTACTGTTTTCCGTCTTTACTATTGTAGACACCCACATTTTGACCGCCAGGTGTCTATAGTAGTTCCCACCAAACACCCGATGATGATTGGACGTAAACGTGCTTTGATGGACTCGGATATGGGCTCGTAATCATGGACATTTGGTTTAGACCTATTACGGAGTAAAAATCTTATAAAACAAACTTCAAATCCAGGCCCAGTGGGTCGTTTCGAGTCAAATAAGACTAATTTGGGTCGATTTCGACACCAGGGGTAAAACCGTCTTTTAGCGACCGGGTCAAACCCGGTCAAAGATATTTTTTCCCTAGACTCGCGGACAAGCCGTGACACCTCACGTGTCCGGTTTGGACTCCAATACTACAAAAAATCAGCTTCGAAAACATTAAACAATTCCGTTGAAGGTAGAATTCGATCTCAAGTAGGAGTTCTATCCGGAAACCGAATCAGACACCGACCGAGCTCCAAATACTCGGCCAAATCAGCCAAAACAGCCGAGATTTCCTTGCTTCCTCCCCAAGCAACGGACTTCTCGTTCCTTTCAACTTCTTACAATCCTATCCAAACCGGTATTTCTTGTCACACAAGCAAGACTACCTCGACTCCTATAAATAGGACCTCTCGTCAAACGCATTAACACACGATTTGACACGGTTTTTACACAACAAATACACACATCATAGATCTATTATTCCTACATCACACATTCATCATCAATCATCGAAAGTCAGAAAATATACAACCTCGTAACGCCAAACAATTCCCGAGTAATCTCGACCTGACGAATCCGACCCCCAGCCGGCCGAAACCCGTCCCATTACACGTCCAAAATAACACCCAAACTCATCCTCATCATCTCAACGCTCCCAAGTCTAAGCCACTTTCCGACGAGCCTTATCCCGAGAAAACAAAGCATGTAGGTTGAGGGTGTAAATCAAACCCGATTCTTCTTCTTCTCTTTTCTCCTCCTCGTTTTTCTTATTACGGGTCTTTCGTCGGTCTTTTTTATTTTTTAATATCAATATTATTAAAAATTATTTTCAAATATCGAACATTCTTAAAAATATGATATCGATTTTCTATAATCGAATATTGTATCGAAAAGAATTATATTAAGATTTCGACGATGTTAAAAATCGTTACACCTTTTTTTCGTTCAAATTTTTTTTTTTAAACTTTTCGTTCGAAACAAACTTTTTTCAAAATCTTTTCTAAAAATCCTTCCGACTATTCGATATCGATTTCATAATCGAATATCGAATACGACGAATATCGAAAATATGAATCGGGTATAAATTAATCCATATTTGTACGCGATTTATAAAATTAACGATTTTCGACAAAAAATATAATAATAAAAACGGGCAGACCCGCATGCGAGTCGCGCACGGGCCTGTGACCCGGGTCCTTTTTTAACCTTTTCGATCGTTTTATTTTATTATTCTACGAAACGATTTCTAAAATTTATATATTTTCTAAAACTATTCCAAATATTTGATATTGATTTCGTAGTCAACTATCGAATATAACGAATATCGAGAATATTAAGTCGAGTACGAATTATGCAATATTCGTACGCGATTTAATCGAAAATTTCCAAAAAACCGCTTTCGAAAACAGGCCGTCACGCGACCCGCCGGCGTCCCGGGCGAGCTGCGCGGCCGGCTGCCTTGGCGCGCCTTTCTAGTTCTTTTTTATTATTTTTCGAACTTCGTTTTTTATACAAAACAGCGTTTTAACAATACTTTTCAGATTTCGATTAATATTTATTTTCTCGACCTCGTATGTTTATTTGCCATATTATTATTCAATCGTTACTAACTCGTTTTCTCGTGTTTGTAGCAATTTATTTTCATATTTTGTTTTTATCGTTTTATTAGACTAAAACGAAATTCACATGCTAAAATAACTTTGACGTTATTAGTTTAATATGCATTAAACGACTTAGCAACCCATTTATTTATTTTTCTCACATGTCTTAGGAAAATAATCTTTGCATATCATTCAACCGTCGAACTAACGCGTGTACATAAAAAACGAACGATATCTTAGTAAAGGCCGCTAAGTGCGGGCGGGGTTGGGTGTTCTCAATGAACTTCCCAACACGTACCCTCACCCTTTACTCAGAACCATGGTTTCCGGATGTCCGAATCCATTGGCAACGAGAGTCATTCAATACACGATATCCGATAATGTCGGTATCGGTATCAAATGCTAAGGGACGAACCCGATAATCTCTGACATCAGAAATGGGCCATGTTTTAAATATGGCCCACTATGACATAGAGTGGGTTCGAATGGTTCCGAATAACCACAAAATTCGGTGGCGACTCTTACTTCGATTTAAAATTCAATTCGACCCATCTCATATGGAGATTCATTCGCCTCCCCAAACCCGCGCGTGGCCGCGTCGGGGTGGACCTATGTCATGTCCACAATTTGGCGACTCCGCTGGGGATCAACTGATGTGTCACTTATCACCGGCATCCTCAGGGTGAGACTCGAAAAGAAATCGTTCAAATAGTAATGTACACGTTTTAGTTCAATGGTTCATGCATAACCCAATTCTTTCCCGGGCCGGTTACTTGTGACCGACGTCCCACTATACCATGGTGCATTCCCACTTGGGTGCACTAAAGACTTCGATGGCGGAACTCGCATGGGTTTTACGGCAGATTCTAAGACCAACTCGGCTTAGGAGGTCCGTCCTGATTTGCGAGAATGCGATCGTTGTTGGTATAGACCCTATTCGACCGACCGAGACTTAGACTAAGAGCATACATGGCGTCATTATACTGTTTCCGTGACTACATGCTACTTGATCTTCTTTGGTCTTTTTTCAAAAACCGTTATTTCAAAAATTCGCATCTTTTCAAACCCATCTATTTTTTTTTCAAAGCCCGGAAAGCTACCAAATTTAGGACTTATGATTTTGACTCAAAATAGCTTATTTTTAGCCGGTATGCTGTCCAAACTTTCCAAAAAAATTCAAAATCTCGGCCCGGTAACCTTTTTTTTTCGATTTTTCAAAAAAAATCGGGCCTTCCAATCCGACCTTGCTCGGTTTTCAAATCCAAATTCCCTTTTCAAAACTTTCTTCTTCTTAGGACTTCCCGTATTTAGCAGTGTCGGGTCTTGTCATAAGTTGTTAGAATCTATAGCGTCGAAACTCCGTCGATCTTACATCACGAGTTTCTACCCCATCCCAAGTCCGCCTTATTTGTCAATGCACGGCCCACCTACGTAGGACAAACTCCTACAAAGGGAAGCTCATTTACACAATCGAGTCCAAACTCTGGGGATTTCACACACGGATCTTTCTTCGAACGGGACTAGGCCCACTTTGCCAAAACCCAGGGAGAGTCCACCATCCACGAGTCACCCGTTTAGGAGTCGGTCTTCAGCCCCACTCGGGGGGCTACCCTTTAGCGGGGCGATCAACCGCGTTTGCTCTAAGGATCAGGTCTTACACGTGTTGGCTCACGTACCCCACTTTCGAGTCACTTAGATGTCGCACCATTTGAGTCCTATCAAAGTCTTTAGTCTCACTCGGGAGCTGTCCTCCACCCGAGCAGTCAACCACGGTCACCTTAAGGGGTACCCTACGTTCATCCTGCACCGGCGTCCTTATGATGCCTTCTTCGTGTCGTACCTATGCTACGAATACTCGAGTCACCTAGGGTTAGGTCACCACGGTTGGTCCGAGCACGTGATACGGTCAAACACGGTCGCCCCCATTTTCGGATTCACCCTTATGCAGCTCGAGTCCTATTCGCAGTCGTTACCTCGTCTAGATCAACGTTCGAGTATCCCGGTCCAAGAGTCTTTGTCGACCCATCACCCCGGGCCGTGTCTAGTTTGACTCCCTCTCTTGCACTTGCGCAAAGTCGAGTTTAGGCGAGTCGTGACACCTGTCGTTCTCTCCAATCAAAGACCTTACCAAAAAAAAAAAACAACCAACCGAGCATCCGAGTCCGGATTTTATTCGAGTCTAAGTCTGAGTTCAAGTCTAGGATACCCTACATCCTCATTTCCAAATCAAAGTCAGAGTCAAAGTCAGTTGTATTCTGTCCTCTTTTTTCAAAATTCAATAAAATCAGCTTTTCTATTTCTCATACATACTTTCCTTATGTGTTTCCGAGAACATGATGAACACCATCATACACTGTGAGCACACGCACGTGACTATTATAGGCACATCTATAATGACTGCAGGAAACTGAGCCCGTCTTTTCCTTTTACCTATTCCATGTCTGGTATAGAAAGCCACATAACTAACCGTAGCAGGAGCATATCGAATCCTATGACAAATCTGGGTAGTCTTCTAGTTTGGGTTCAAGACGGGAGGCAAGCCCACTTCCCACAATAAACACCCATCCAATAAGACTAGCCAGTCCCTACCTTAGGTGTTAGTCTGACCGACAAAAAAAAAAGCTGGAAAAAAAATCAAAAGTCCATGAGAAAAAAAGCAAAAGGCCAAAACAAAAAGGTTGGCCATGATAAAAAAAGAATTATCAACATCTCTCGACCAGACACGGTCAACTCAAATGAAGAATCCCATGACCGGGGCTACGAGGTCAACCCAAAGAATTCAAAAACCCATGACCGTGAAACGGTCAATTCAAAAATTATCAATACCC
This sequence comes from Agrostemma githago, assembly GCA_958450325.1. Lineage (NCBI taxonomy): Eukaryota > Viridiplantae > Streptophyta > Magnoliopsida > Caryophyllales > Caryophyllaceae > Agrostemma > Agrostemma githago. The sequence continues at coordinate 10,024,073 of OY288253.1, forward strand.
ATACCATCCAATAGGGAGAGACAGTCAAGCTGGTCAGCTAACACCACATCTAGCCTTCCCACATTACAACCCTCAAGATCTTCTCGAGACCTAGGCTAGAGACAGCCCAGAATTTTGAGGATACAAGCTCCATAGGATACACCCTAACCTTTAGGGCCAGACATGGAAATCAGATCCCGCATTATCAACCTGCTCGATCGAAGTCCGAGTCATTTTTACTTGACTTCCCCCTTTCCTACCACATTACAATACCTTACCCTCGAAGCCTTAGTTCCACAAAATCGAGCTCCAGATTTTGAAACATTAAAGCCACTTGCGACCTAGCTCCACATTTCCAAAAACATCTAAACCAGTTACCAGACCCAAACATGGGAACTCAACTTGCAGTCGGCATAGAACATGCCCAAATAGTTCACACCACCTCTAGGGGCTATCCCGGAGAACGCTCACAGTCACAGGATCAACATCCTAACTATTCTAGCCCTTTGATCAAGACATCACTGGGAATGCACCTAGCCTACACCATCGCTGTGGTTAGTTACACACAAAGCCGTAGTAAACTAGGCACCATTATATATCTTTCAATCCATTGAACTACGACTTGGTTTGATTTCACTACACGTGAATACGTAGGCAGCCTTTCAACAAGGGTACAACCACCCACATTGACACAAAATTCAAAAAAAGCGCCATCATTCCGGTCACGACACTGTCATGTTCTTAACAGTTAGCTTTGTCATTCTGGGGGCTTCTCCTAGGCAGAAGTTCTCCATCCATTCACATAATCCAAATAGTTTCAAAATCTAGCCACCTTTCTATATTGTATCCTAGTACTCGGCTCAGTCAAAGACGAGAATTGGTCAGGGACTCGGAGTAATACCCACTTTGGGAATGTACCCCTAAATCAAAAGAATATCCAAAAGAACACCAGTCTACGGCATTGCTACCACAAAGCCCTGTCGTACGGAAACAGTCCCATTCCGAGGATTCAACCGTGTTGCCACTCGCCTAGGCTACGGAATAGCGCAACTTAAGAGTCTTGTCATATTAGGTGGCCCATCCCCTACCGAGTCACGGTCCAACCCTTAGAGAGTTCAGTCGTGTCTGTCAACTCGTCTTGTCGCGTCCAGAGTCGAGTCGGTCGGTATATCTCTCTCTTCAAATTCTCATTTTAAAATTCGCAAAACTTAGCCATTTGAGAAAATCCCTTTCCTAGTCACCACGGGAATAGGAATTTTTATCACACTTCATCTAGGCATACAGGCCTAACCAGAGACTTTAGGAGTCCGTGTCAAAATCGGATTAGGAATCAAGTCATCCCAAGCATTCTAATTTCCAAAAAAAATCATTTTCTTTCCAAAAAATCAATAAAAAATCATTTCTTCCCCAGCATGAGTCAGTGTTTCGCCTAAATGTTACATGCAATTTGTTATGTATCAACAGACAGGTACCCCAAGACTCCCCGAAGAATTCTCAAAGACTCCCCAGTAGAAGGATCATGCAACATTTCTATTAAGGAATCGGGATATACCTGTAAGCGGATACACCCAGAGCTTCCAAGGCAAGCTCCCGCGCTATTCCAAGATGAGATGTGTCTGTAAACAGACACACCCAAGACTTTTTAGGAGAAGTCCCCGCGCAATTTTAAGACAGGATGTACCTGTAAACAGGTATACCCATAGCTTCCAAGGCAAGCTCCCGCGACATTATTAACATCAAGCCAGGTATGATTTCTATCCTATGGCTGGCGAGCCCTTCACGCAGGTCTAATGGACTATAAACGACCCGATCGGAAGTCTGCCAGGTTTTAATCCTTGATTGACCTGGTAGCTACTTTGACTTTTGCCTTGTCCAAGCCTCAGTCAGAGTGGGGGCTCTGTAGACACCCACATTTTGACCGCCAAGTGTCTATAGTAGTTCCCGCCAAACACCCGATGATGATTGGACGTAAACGTGCTTTGATGGACTCGGATATGGGCTCGTAATCATGGACATTTGGTTTAGACCTATTATGGAGTAAAAATCTTATAAAACCAACCTCAAATCCAGGCTCAGTGGGCCGTTTCGAGTAAAATAAGACTAATTTGGGTCGATTCCGACACCAGGGGTAAAACCGTCTTTTAGCGACCGGGTCAAACCCGGTCAAAGATATTTTTTCCCTAGACTCGCGGACAAGCCATGACACCTCACGTGTCCAGTTTGGACTCCAATACTACAAAAAATCAGCTTCGAAAACATTAAACAATTCCGTTGAAGGTAGAATTCGATCTCAAGTAGGAGTTCTATCCGGAAACCGAATCAGACACCGACCGAGCTCCAAATACTCGGCCAAATCAGCCAAAACAGCCGAGATTTCCTTGCTTCCTCCCCAAGCAACGGACTTCTCGTTCCTTTCAACTTCTTACAATCCTATCCAAACCGGTATATCTTGTCACACAAGCAAGACTACCTCGACTCCTATAAATAGGACCTCTCGTCCAACGCATTAACACACGATTTGACACGGTTTTTACACAACAAATACACAAATCATAGATCTATTATTCCTACATCACACATTCATCATCAATCATCGAAAGTCAGAAAATATACAACCTCGTAACGCCAAACAATTCCCGAGTAATCTCGACCCGACGAATCCGACCCCCAGCCGGCCGAAACCCGTCCCATTACACGTCCAAAATAACACCCAAACTCATCCTCATCATCTCGACGCTCCCAAGTCTAAGCCACTTTCCGACGAGCCTTATCCCGAGAAAACAAAGCATGTAGGTTGAGGGTGTAAATCAAACCCGATTCTTCTTCTTCTCTTTTCTCCTCCTCGTTTTTCTTATTACGGGTCTTTCGTCGGTCTTTTTTATTTTCTAATATCAATATTATTAAAAATTATTTTCATATATCGAACATTCTTAAAAATATGATATCGATTTTCTATAATCGAATATTGTATCGAAAAGAATTATATTAAGATTTCGACGATGTTAAAAATCGTTACACCTTTTTTTCGTTCAAATTTTTTTTTTTAAACTTTTCGTTCGAAACAAACTTTTTTCAAAATCTTTTCTAAAAATCCTTCCGACTATTCGATATCGATTTCATAATCGAATATCGAATACGACGAATATCGAAAATATGAATTGGGTATAAATTAATCCATATTTGTACGCGATTTATAAAATTAACTATTTTCGACAAAAAAAATAATAATAAAAACGGGCAGACCCGCACGCGAGTCGCGCACGGGCCTGTGACCCGGGTCCTTTTTTAACCTTTTCGATCGTTTTATTTTATTATTCTACGAAACGATTTCTAAAATTTATATCTTTTCTAAAACTATTCCAAATATTTGATATTGATTTCGTAGTCAACTATCGAATATAACGAGTATCGAGAATATTAAGTCGAGTACGAATTATGCAATATTCGTACGCGATTTAATCGAAAATTTCCAAAAAACCGCTTTCGAAAACAGGCTGTCACGCGACCCACCGGTGTCCCGGGCGAGCTGCGCGGCCGGCTGCCTTGGCGCGCCTTTCTCGTTCTTTTTTATTATTTTTCAAACTTCATTTTTTATACAAAACAGCGTTTTAACAATATTTTTCAGATTTCGATTAATATTTATTTTCTCGACCTCGTATGTTTATTTGCCATATTATTATTCAATCGTTACTAACTCGTTTTCTCGTGTTTGTAGCAATTTATTTTCATATTTTGTTTTTATCGTTTTATTAGACTAAAACGAAATTCACATGCTAAAATAACTTTGACGTTATTAGTTTAATATGCATTAAACGACTTAGCAACCCATTTATTTATTTTTCTCACATGTCTTAGGAAAATAATCTTTGCATATCATTCAACCGTCGAACTAACGCGTGTACATAAAAAACTAACGATATCTTAGTAAAGGCCGCTTAGTGCGGGCGGGGTTGGGTGTTCTCAATGAACTTCCCAACACGTACCCTCACCCCTTACTCAGAACCATGGTTTCCGGATGTCCGAATCCATTGGCAACGAGAGTCATTCAATACACGATATCCGATAATGTCGGTATCGGTATCAAATGCTAAGGGACGAACCCGATAAGCTCTGACATCGGAAATGGGCCATGTTTTAAATATGGCCCACTACGACATAGAGTGGATTCAAATGGTTCCGAATAACCACAAAATTCGGTGGCGACTCCTACTTCGATTTAAAATTCAATTCGACCCATCTCATATGGAGATTCATTCGCCTCCCCAAACCCGCGCGTGGCCGCGTCGGGGTGGACCTATGTCATGTCCACAACTATTTTTCCTATATTAGTAATTACTGTTTTAAAATCCTGTTATACGGCTGGGAGAACGTTGACGTTGCTCCTCACTGATTGTGGCTGTTATGTTTTCAACATGACAGGTCTGCATGTTTCCGGGTGTGGGTTAGCGGGCAGACATGATCCCTGCTCGATTAATTTTAATAATTTTGTCTTGTGGATTGTTAAACCCCTTTGTGGATTTATTTAATTTTGGCCATTTTATTTAAGGCCTAATGTTTGACTTTACCATTTAAATTTTTATCAAAACATAGTTACATCGTGTTATAATCCCGACTCTACAGTGTTTCCGCCACTGTATCGCGTTAGAATTTCTAGGGGATTACAATGATAATTAGAGTAGTTTAGTGAGAACATCATAAAACTTAATTACCAACTTTGGTTATGCATTATTATATTTTCACAAAATAAACTTGACAACTATGTTTCGGCAAGTTAAAATTGGTTATTTTCACGTTTTCATGCATAAATGGTGATTTTGTAGTGTTTATCCAAAGAAAACTATATTTTAGGTAGAGTTCGACAAAAAATAAAATTTATGTAGTTTTTCGCAAAGTAACCTAATTTATAGGAAGTTCTTGTTTTACAAAATATTCTATTTTAATAGAAAATTGAGCCAATTATATTTAAGAAAATAAAATAAATAAAGTTAGGGATTCATCTCGTCAAATAAACACGTCATTTAGAAAAACGAAGAAATTATACTCTTTTTCACAATAAAGCTCATGGTTATCATATTATATATTTTTCAAATTGTTTTTGATGATTTTTTTTGTTCATATAATGAAATTTATTTATTTGCTTTCATATATAGTTTGGGGTGGTTGTACATGTGTGCATTTTGAGGGGGGAAATTGACAAGTTGTTATTCGCTTAATACGGAGTATATAGGAAAAGAGAATAATATTATGTTTGTCTATAATTACATGATATTATCAACATTAAATTACTAATTTATAAAATACGCACTCGAGCGACACTTGTATCTTGAGTATATAATTATAAAGAGAAACATATTACTAATTACCTCTTTTAGGGAAATTGCGAATTATGTTTAATCTCTCTTTATGTAAAAAAGATGGTGAATGTGATGATATATATATATATACACACACACACACACCATGCTAGCACATTATACTTTGTACTAATCACCCAATGTAAGGGTGGAACCTATACAAATAGGTCAGGTACATGACTCTTCTTCCTGCCAAGCAAAGATAAGCAATTGCACAATCATACACATTCGTATATTTAATCTTTATTGCGAAAATGGTTGCTTTTCTCTCAGTTGACAATTTGAAGCCGACCCTTTTGATTTTTATCCCCGTTCTTCCGTCTCAGGTACAATTGCATACAAACTGGTTTCATACAAAATATTTATGTAAAATCAGGTAATAACCAGGGTAAAAAAAATATAAGTATTGCAAAGTAGTTTTTAGTGGCCATTATTATTAGTATGATACCGAAGATGTCTTAGTCTAGTGGTTAAGACTACGAACTTTGGATAATAGCTTTGAGTATTGTAATATTGCAATTAAGTGCGGTCTTTGTTGAACAAAACAAATTATTACTCGTATGATTTATCTAATGACTTGAATATCCCTTCGTTCACTATCTTTTGTCCCGTTTCATTAAAATACTCCTCACAAGTAATGATGAAATGTGCGAAAGATTATGAACGTAGGGAGTAACTTGTTATACTCATAATCACTTAAAATTTTACATAAGCACATTAATTATTTTTATGCAATCCATTTCATATATATTATTTCTAGATTGTATATCTTTGATGAAATTGTATACATAGTTGTTTTATATAAAGAATATTTATGTAAATCGACGGTATTTAAAATCATCGCATATATACACACACACATACAAATGTCTTTATCTTCTCAATTTAATTACACAATTACTAATTACTTTTAATACAAATACATTTCAAAAAATTTCATAATATATATCCTCATAGTTATACTGATAATTTGTTGAATGAATGCAGAACACAAGTGACGAGGACAATGCTTCTGCCCCAGTTTAAAACCAGATGCGACTTAGGTCATTACTTAGGTTTATTTAATGTATTGTCTCATGACTTTGAAATCAACCAGGTGAGCGCTTAGTGTATTCACCCTTTTACTGAAATTAATCGTCGTCATGTTTTTTCGTTGATTAAAAATAAAATGTAATGACCATTTTAAATAATTCAAAATTTGGTTTTACCATATCTTTGGTGAACTGATATGATATACAAGATTAAATAATTAACAATGTTCAATTGGTTCAGTGGTAAAGAGGCTCATTTGTGTTCGAGAGGTTGTGGGTTCGAGCCTTGGTAATTATAAATTTCGGTAATTGCTATTGTGTTGTTGCAGCAGTGGTTGGAACTGGTAATGTAAATTTGATTGTGTTGGGAGGTTAAGGGTTCGACCCTTGAGATGTCTTGTTTTCGTGTTGAACCTTTGTATACATACGTTACGTTTATTTATACAATTTTTACACTTTACCAAAAAAAAGATTAAATAATTAAGAAAATTAATTCATATAATCTAAGAAGTTATTTGAGATACAAGAGCATTGTCGGTGATCATAACGTTAATATTATTAAATATTTTACGTGAAGTTCAGATATCATCCTCGGTGTGCTCCAATGAAAGTTACTCTCTTAATGTTTGCAGATGATTTGTTATTGTTTTGCAAAGGGGTCATCGACTTGATAAAATACTTACGGGGAGCGTTTGCAAAATTCAGCCGCGCGTCGGGCTTGACAATCAGCCTGGGTAAGTCTCACGCCTATTTTGCAGGGGTGGATGATGACAGGAAGGCCGAGATATTACAAGATTCTGGCTGTATGGAGGGTACTATACCTTTCCGGTACCTTGGAGTGCCCATCCAATGTACGCGAGTTGGTCGTGGAGACTGTGAGAAACTGTTAGCTCGAATTGTGTCTCATATATCGAGCATTGGCGCACATCGGCTGTCTTATGCAGGTAGGCTGACTTTGGTTCAGTCTGTGCTGTCTCAGCTGCATAATTATTGGGCCATGATTTTTATTATTCCAAAATATGTGATGGCTCGCATTGGCTCTCTGTGTCGCAATTTCCATAAACCGCGAGTTGAGTGGGCTAGACTGGTGTGGAGTGGTTGGAGTGCCCCCAGACATAGTTTTATTACTTGGCTGGTTTTTCAGGGTGCTCTAAACACCCGGAATAAATTACTGAGGTTTGGTGTGACAGATTCAGACCTGTGTTTTTTATGTGAATCACAAATTGAGACTGTAGAGCATCTGTTTTTTGGGTGCTGCTGGAGTTCTCGTGTGGTTGACATACTTAGTGGGTGGGTAAAGAGAAGCATACCGAAAGGTGAGGGACTGTCATGGACGACCAAGATAAGAGGAACGAAGTTGCAATGCAACGTGTTACGGGCGTTGATCAATGCCATCATTTATCATGTGTGGAGACAGAGAAACTCGTGCAGAATTGAGGGAATGGTCCAACAACCGGAATATGTCGTGAAGCTTATTAAGATGGATGTGCGCAATAGAATAATCTGTAAGATTAGATATCCATTGAGTACTAAAGACGCTAGATGGCTACGTAATTTGATGTAGTCATATTCTTGTGTAAATTGATTATTTGATTAATATATACTTACATTTCACCAAAAAAAAAAGTACCGTAGACACCCAGATTTGTATCTGGTGGCTACTTGAGCGTCCGACAAACACTCGATGATGATCGGAATGCAACACGACGCGATTTTATGATGCTTCAGATTATTTTTCTATAGAACGGATCAAATAATTACTCGGAAGAATTAATTGAACATCTAGACAGTCGTAGTCAAGTCGTTGTGATCGCTCCAACACTAATTAGAGTCAATTCCGACTCCAGGGTGTCGAATCGGTCCCAAAATGCAAAGTCAAACCCGAGTCAACTGGTCAAACGCCCGAAGGCAAGCCCACACACGAGTTCTAGAAACCTTGGGAAGCAAGCAACCGGGCGAAAATATCATAAGATTGCGTATCTTTTCGTTTTGGAAAGTTTTCCAAAACTCGACCTCAAAAACTCAACTGCATAAGGCCCTTCACCTCAGAATTGAGTCGCATGGACCTCTACGCATCAATTCTGTGTCGCACCTATGTGCTCGAATCTGACATCGAGAAAATTATATATACCTCCCCCCCCCCCCCCCCCTCCTCGACCATTCAACAAACAACAACGCATTCTTCCAAGTTCTCCCGAATTCCTAATTTGACGAGAGCAAAGAAGAGGGTTGAGACAGGGTGACCCGATGTCTCCACTTTTATTCATGATATGTATGGAGTATTTCTCTCGTATTATGACTTATGATATGATGGAGAGGAACTTCAAATACCATCCGAAATGTGGAGGTTTGAAACTCAGCCACTTACTGTTTGCCGATGACTTGTTGCTTTTTTGCAAAGGGGATTCGGAATCCATGGAGTTGTTATGGAAGGCCTTTGTCACCTTTAGTAGGGCCTCGGGATTGAGTATAAGTGTGGGCAAGTCTCATGCGTATTTGTCTGGAGTTGATGAGGACAGGAGGGAGGCTATTTTACAGTTCTCAGGATGTGTGGAGGGTACTTTGCCCTTCAAATATCTTGGTCTGCCGATCCAGAGTACTCGATTAGGTAAGAATGATTGTGAAAAATAGTTAGCCCGAATCGTGTCGAGAATTTCTAGTATTGGTGCCCGGAAGCTCTCTTATGCGGGAAGATTGACTTTGGTTCAGGTTGTGCTGTCTCAATTGCATAACTACTGGGCCATGGTCTTTATTATTCCGAAATTTATTATGGCTCGGATTGGATCTCTTTGCCGCAATTTTCTTTAGGATGGAGGTGTGGAAGGAACAAAACGAGCACTGGTGAGTTGGGATAAAGTTTGTTATCCGAAAGAGGAAGGAGGTCTGGGTATCCGTGACTTGACAATTTGGAATGAGACAGCGGTTGCAAAATTGGCCTCCTGGGTTTTTGACCAGCCGGATCGTTTATGGGTTCGATGGGTTAATAGAATATACTTGAGAGGGACGGACTGGCGTGACTATCAACCTCAAGCTGATGTCACATGGGCTTGGAGGAAGATCTGTCAGGCTAAGGACAGAATCAAGGATATGTATGTTAATGGCATATGGCATGGATCGTGCATGCACTATTCGATCTCGAGGGCTTATGAGTTGCTCCGGCCTCATAACCTGAAGGCTCCTTGGGGCCGGCTTGTTTGGAGTGTTTGGAGTTTCCCGAAACATAGCTTTATTTCTTGGCTTGTTTTTAGGGGAGCTCTAAACACGAGACTGAAGCTTATGAGGTTTGGGATTACTGACTCCGCCCTTTGTTATTTTTGTGACTCGCAGGCTGAGACGTTGGAACATCTATTTTTTGGATGTTGTTGGAGTTCGCGAGTTATTGTTTTATTGGGTAAGTGGGTGAAGAAGCGCATACCGAGTACAAGGGTTATGGAGTGGGCGACTAGAATGAGAGGCTCTAGGCTTCAATGTAATATTCTTAGAGCGATGATCAATGCAACGATCTACCATATCTGGAGGCAACGAAATGTGTGTTGTCTAGAAGGAGTGGTTCAGCACCCGCAAATGGCAGCTAATTTTATTAAAATGAATGTTAGGAGTAGAATCATGTGTAAACTTAAATATCCGATTTGTGATAAAGATGCTCGATGGCTACGTAATCTGATGTAGTCATACCTTGTAAATTTTTACACATATATACCAATTCTTACCTTTTACCAAAAAAAAATAGTTTCCTTCGATTTTGCCCGAGTTTATAATTCATACGAGATTGAAAAGTACTTCAAATAACAAAGAATTCATATTCTTTCTAGTCAAACTATCTAAAACCCGAGTTCATAACTCAAAGCCTCATCGAAATCATCGCACACCACGATATTCAAGACAACAGGTCCAATTAATTCGGTTCCTATTCGAAATTAGTTCAAGCGTTCCTAACGCTTATCGAATTCATCCATGCCGAGTCAATCGTCACTAGGTTGTCTCACTATCTAGTACTTTACATCTTTTTCTGTAAATAAGGGCCGAGCTAAAAGGGTTCACTCAATCCAATTAGCTCAAATATGCATCTTATTGTCGCCCAATGAGGATTTATAATCCACACAATCGACATGTACACCTTCAGTTCGCATTCCACGTATAGTGTACAAACCTCGCTCTTGCTTGGTTCCCGTCGCGATGCACGTCTGACAAACCCCTAGACCAAATCGTCCATGATACGTAACATATAAAACTTCAACCCAAAATTACTAAAACAACTAAATCCGAGTAGTCGTTATTAGATCCGGTCTTTATCATTTACACTTTGTATTTCGTTTAATGTACAATCTGATTGTGCAATCCTCTCAACATGATTACTTAAGTTCTTGCATTTTAACCGCTTTTTTCGCATGAATTATCGCTTTTATGACCTTAATTGCATGCTAAATCACCTAATTTGAAGTTAGGACGTAAACAACCAACACTAATCAAACACCTAAACAAACACAGATATCGCGTCTAAACCCCAACACTCAGAGCTAGGGCGCACGGTCTCGTGTTCCTGAACCCTGAGACGCTAGAGGTGCTACGCTTCTCTCCTGTGTGTTTCTGTGTTTGATCAGTTCAATAAAAATGAGCAGTGGTCTAATCCTGTATTAGTCCAGACGCTCAGCTTGTCGCGCCTCAATATCAGAACGCACAGCGGCGTGCACCTGATTCCTAAATCACAGGGTTTCCTGCATCATGATTAACTCTATACAAACACACTTTAAGCAGAATACCAGGTAAGGTATACCACGAGATTTGACTAATATCCGTATTATCACGTTAAAACCGATTTGCTAATACGTATAATAAATAGTATTCTCTACCCTCCTACGTGCACCTTCACATGGCTTGTTTGTCACGTATTATCACGTTTCTCGGATGCAAAGAATGTAAAAACACTTAGTTCGACAAACAATATACTTGTTCCTAAATCGACCACATATTCAAGAAATAGGATTCAAAAAAATTGGTTGTTATAGTTTTTTCACCACTTTAGAATGAAAAACGTCCGACATCGATTGATTTGTAGAGGCCGCTATGTGCAGGTAGGATTGGGTGTCAATAGTCAAACGATGTTGACTTCCCAATACGTACCCTCTCCACTTACTCAAAATCTATAGTTTTCCGGATGTCTGAAACCATTGGTAACGAGAGTCATTCCAGACATGGAGTGCTTAAGGGTACAAGTATTTATATTTGGGTCCCTATGTCACTCAACTTTGAGCCGACTAAGGAATAAAATTGACTTGAATGATGTCCGAGTACCCCATAAGTGTTCGGTGGCGACTCTAACATCACATCGCGAGTTCGGGTTCACTAAACGGTCGCCAGACAAAATGATCCGACCTTTAAACATTTACAACCACATCTCGATAGATTTCAATGAAAACATAGATGCGCCCATACATCTATCTAGTACAACCCACAAATCATCAAACAAATTGAGGTCCGACACATCACTCCGAACGCGGGATCGGACCGGCCCCCAAGTTGAACGGGGGCCGTGTGGGTGGCCACCGTGGATTTACGCGCAAGTGCGCACACGCGGGTTGCAATGTCCATAAGTACCAACCATTATGCATAACTAATGAACTTTTTGCCCTTCGGGTCATCCTAACTCGTATATATACATGGCTCGGGTTTCCGTAGTGATGCCCCAAAATGCGATAAAATGATGAGAAAATGGCAAATTATCTACAAAACAAGCAAAACATGTAACTTCCTAGAAAAAACTAGTTAGCTCATGAAATCACTCAAAAACGCGAATTATATCAAAAATCAAGCTAACTAAATACGGGTATAAAATGTACATAAATATTACTTATCACGTTTTCATTTTTTGAAATGAGTCTTGCATTTATATCTAGGGTGTCGTCAATTATAGCGTACAATTAGACCGTTGTTATCCAAGGAACCATTTTCTCTCCATATTGGGTCCTACTAACTTTACCTCACTTTCTCTACCGACTTTCTCTATCATATAAAAAAATTCTCAATTCTCTAGAAGGGTTAAATTAAAGCGATAAGAGCTCATTTATTCTGACCGAGAGATTAAGGGGTTCAATTCTCACATGCGTCGTTGTGCGTTCTTCTCTAAACCATAAAGAAGTAAAAAAATCACATCCATGGATACATAATGTATTCTTTAGGTCCCTCTATAATAATTTTTTCTTATATTACATTAACAAATGGGTCCCCTCACACAAATAAAAAAAAAAAAAAAAATTAAAAAAAGATAGTCGGCCCATCATACACTCACTATTTCTTTTGTTTTCCATCTGTTTGCACAGACAAAAGCTGACTCTATATTCTTCATTTTCCTTCAACCTATGGATGTGTGATATTTTCAATCCATCCTACCTATGGATCCATTTTGGCTAACAATGCTCTCAAGTGTCTCACAATCACTCAACCTTACGACTTATTCTGATGTCGATAGGGTCGGTTGCCCCATTTCTCGTCGTAATACTTCCATTTACTGTGTTTTCCTCGGTGAGAATTTGGTATCGTGGTCATCCAAATGACAACAAAATGTTTCACGTTCTAGTATTGAGGCCGAATATCCAGGAGTTGCTAATGTCATCGCTGAAACAAGTTAGTTGCAAAAATTGTTACTTGAACTCTAGTCCAACATTAACGAACCAAACATATCAAACTTGAACTCCACTTTGTGCGTGAGAAAGTCCAGGCCAAGTGGGTCTCAGTCGAATGCTCCACATGCCATTTAAATATCTATATTTCGACATCTTCACCGAAGGATTACCCACGTACTTGTTCGATCGTTTCCGATTTCGGCCTTTTCTTGCTCTAAAATTGAGGGCGTAATAGAGATAATATCTTGTAAATATAGTAGTTAGCTTATAATTAGACATAAGATAATTTAGTTACCTTATTTATAAGATTGTATTTTCCCTATCCCGTGTGTTTGGAGATAGAATATAGGTCACCGGCTCGGGCGGTTCGGCTCTCCTCAAGATTCGGATGCAAGTCGACGGCGGTCCTGCAAAGGACTCCAACCCAGGGGATTGCCCTCGGGGCGGAGCCTCCGAAGCCCAAGTCGGTACAATATATGTATGTATTTTCTCTCATAGATGAGGGTTATGGAGGAGTAGTATTAGCTAGGCCTCCTCTTCCTCTCTACTAAATGGGGTACCTGTATAGGAAGGGAGAAGTGGTGACATCACCCTAACATCACCAGGGTGATGTCATCCCAGGTTATGTCATCAGAGGTCTTCTCTGAGTCAACTAGTGACGACTCGTAAGGATGGTCAGCCGACACAGGGTCAGACCGATACGAGGTCCGATCGATGCAAGTTCCTGCCGACCCAGGGTTTGGTCTACGTGGGGTCCAGCCGATACGGGATCCAGTGCCTAAGTACGGCCCACTCGCCTAGGGGGTCGGGCCTATATGTCTATCTCACTCTGCTTATAGGTTTAGGGTAAAGTTGGCAGTTCGGACATGCTAGGCCATGCTTCGTGTCGGCCCGATCATGCTTTGGGCCCAAGAGGTATGACCTAACCGTGCCTGGCAGGCTAACCATGTCGTGCCAGGCACGACCCAACCTTCAAACATGCCACCGAGGCACAGACCGGGGCCCAGGCCCGATCGTGCCGTGCTCGGGCCGGGTTTTTTGCCTGGTCAAATTTTTCCTTTTTTTGTCCCCGTTTGCGTATTTGCGAGGAAATACGATTGTGATTTTCCGTCCAGATTTGTACAAAACGTTATTAGTTATTTATTAAAAAAAATAAGCAAAGAAATGAGAAATATAAATAGAAGGAAAGAAATTTAATATTTATTAAATAATCAATATAGATCGGTTGTGAGTACATACTGGAATAATCAATAAATAATTGTAGAGGAAACTAAAGTTTATAAATAGAATTTCTAAAGAAAAAATTACGTAGAAGTTACAACTGAAAGTTATAACTAGAATGTACAATAGAAACTAAAAGATACAAATTGACTAAGTGTTGACGGATTCTGTTGTAGTTTCGTCGGAGTCGTTGTCACTATCTTTTACCTCCTTGGCTTGTTTTTTTTCTCTTGTATCTATCCAATCTTTAAATCATACGCACATTCGTAGGGTGTCGGAACCCAATGATGTACGTATATCATCTAACACCCTCTTAGTGGGACTGAAACAACGTTCGGATGCAACAGATGAAACTTGAATGGCGAGAAAGTCCTTCGCCATAGCGGACATCACCAGATACATCCTATTTTTATACAATGAGTCATAATTGACATATTTAGGAACTCTACTTAATCATAAGTAGATGATTATAAGTAGTAGATGATAGTATCTTTAGAAAGAGGACAATGGAGTTCGAGGAGAAGATTCTAGAGCCCCCAGGTCTCGACAACTCTTATAGCAACCCCTCTTCGGCTTCAATGTTAATTGAAACGAGAAACCATTGGTTGGCCTTTGGAGGACCATGAGACAATAATATCTCCTAAGTAAACACAGTAGCTCGAAGTGGAGGGACGAGTTTTTGGACAACCACCAAAATCGACATTGGAGCAGGCAGTGAGGGAGCTAGGGAAGGAAGAACGAATAGTAATACTATAAGAAGTGGTGCCGCAAAGGTACATTATCCATACCTTCATTGACCTTCATCATCCATCATTACCTTCATTCTAGTAAAATGATCCTATATTTTTAAATAAGAGGCTAAACATTAGTATATTTTAGCAAAATAAACTTCACTATTATGATTTTGGTACGTTAAAATTGGTTATTATTATTTTTACATTCGTAAATACTGATCGATTTTGGTGTTGTTTAACAAAAACTATCTATATTTAGAGAGTGTTCGATAAAAAATAGAACTTTAGGTAGTTCATCACAAAGTGACTTAAATGCTAGTTAGTGTTTAACATAAAATACTCTTTAAATAATATATAAACTACAAAACTCCTTACAAAAAAAATTGTATTTAATTCTTATTATTATTATTATTAGTTTATATAATGTTAATAGAAATTTGAGTTTTTTTTCGAAATATTTAAATAACGTATAATAAAAATATATATATTAATTAGAATACTTATTTATCATCATCATTATCTTGATTGACCTCTTAAGTTCAATTTCTAAGTAGTTAGATGTCACACTTTTTAGCCGTCTCTTTATCCCCTCATTTTATCCTCAAAAGTGTAACTGAGTCAATAAAAGTGTTGTTGGATAAGTATCCCACATCGCCATATTATGACTCGGTTATATGCTTCAAAAAAAGCTTCCTTACTTCCTGTCCCACATTTAGAAAATAAGGAAGAATGAGACTTATCCCACATTGACAAAGCTTGATTGTTTTATTAGCTTCCTTTGTGGTGTTATCCCACATTGAAAAAATAGGAGGAAGACTTGATGTTTATAAGCTTTCTCCTTCCTAGCATTACCACTTGTAGTAAAATGGGCCTTTTATGGATATGCGTAGGTTTGGCCTTGAACCACATACGTGCTCACCTTGGGTTTAAGGTCCGGGTTTTAGCCCACTTTTACATTTTTGTTTGCTACATGAACTTGGTACAAGTCCCAATAAATTCTAGAGCCTTCTTGATTATTCTATCAATGTGAGAGATGCATCTGGTTTGTTCATGCACATACTCTTCTCGTTTTTTGCTACACCATTAATTCAAGCTTTGGTTTCTCCTCCAAGCTTGCTATATAAACCCTCTTCTACATTCACTTACACAACACAACAATCACACATCTCTTCTTCTATTTACAATGTCTCTTTGTATCTCTCTTGCTTTCGGGAGTTACTTGGCAACGTTCTTGGTGGGGTTCATTTTGTAGTTTTGTCTATACCAAAGCTACAAAGGTTGTGTACTCCTGGAGGTCGATTGTCATGGAAGCCGTGTGTAGAGTACGGGACAAATTCGACTTTAGGACAGTGACTTGTCACGCCACAGCCGTCATTTTCTCAGATAAGCTTGTTCCCTTATTATTTCATGCTTTATATTCATTTTATTTTATTTACCGTTTATATAATATTATAACTCAATAATATATATGATTCTATTCACATTAATATGATCGTACTTATTTTCTATACAACTTTTATACTATTGTTCCAACAATCTAAAGTCGAATTTATTTTATATTTTATATGTTTGGTATAATTGCTATGCATATCCCAATTTTCGTAATGCTCTCATATTGTATGATGTAGTATCCAACTCGTCTTTATTCTTTATGCATATTTCGTGAGATATTATAACGTGTATGAATACATGATTTTTTTTATTTGGGTCTAACACTTCCGTATTTACATTTATAATAACAACAAAGGATACTTTGACTGTTTTCTTGTATTTAGCTTGTAAACTAGTTGCTTAATCAATTTGGCATGTTATTTGTTTGGTTCATATTTAGCTAAAATTTACTATCAATTAACAAACAATAGTATTACGTTTTGGACTATCAATTTGGCATATTTTTTACTTCCATGATAATATATTTTTTGGATTATATTTTGGTATGTATGCCTAGTGATGCGCGTATTTTATATAGACTTTTTATGCTTTTTATACGCGCATTTATGTACTTATCGAGTAGTGAAAGCTATTATTTTGCCCCGAATTGGCTACTTTGTGGTGTATTCTGTCTTTTTGAAGGAACGGAAGCCATAAGAGCTAAAACGAACCAAAACCGAGCTGGAAAGAGCTGATTGCAGAAATGGGCCAGAATAGCAGACAGACTATCAGAATAGCAGACAGACTATCATAATAGCAGACCGACTATCAGAATAGTCGACAGACTATTTGGGCGACAGCAGAAGATCAAACTAGTCAATATTAGTCGACCGACTATTACAATAGTCGGTCGACTATTTTCCGGGCCGCGGACAGTTTCGTGTTCAGCAAGCAGTTTTCTAATCAGTTTTAACTCTCTCTAAATTGTACAAATAGGGCTTTTCAGCCACATTAGAATTCACTTTTCACTACTCCTCTACTTCTCTACTTAAGACTTTTACCTCTCCTTAGATATTTATTTAGATCCTTCTCCTTATTCTCTCTTCCTTTAAAAACTCGGTTATTGTAAGCTTTCAGATTCGAATCGCCTTTATTCCTCTCGGTAATTAAATCTAATCTTCCTTCTTCGTTCTTGATTGTTCTTAATCTTTGATTGTTCTTCTTCCTCATAATTAATTATTATTAATCGTTGTTTTATGCTTATCGTAAATTTATTATTATTTATCATGTTTAATCTAGTAAAATCTTTTACTAATCTTGTTGTTCTCGATTTAATTATGAGTAGCTAATTTCCTTCGTTGGGATTTGAGAGATCTACGAATTGAATATGGTCGCTAAATAATTTATAGATCTGTCAATAATATTGTGTCTGAGTTGTTAATTGTAGCATATAATCGCGATTAGTCAGTTAATGCGCATGATTGATCATTAATTGAATTCGGTAAACTTGAACCTAAGATCGGAAGCCTGGTAAAAGTTAGACCTGCTACAACACATTAATTTGCTCTAATAAGATCGGAAGCCTTTAAACGCATGCTAGGGTGAATAGCGGACCGGAAGGACCTTTTCACTAACCCTTAGACCAATATCTGCGATAGACCTGTGACTTAGACCGTGACCATATGAGATTCGTAGTGAACCGACAATCCTAGTTTTCTCTCCATATCAATTTGTTTTAATTCACCCTATTTATTTTAGTTAATTTTCTCCTTTAATTATCTTTCCTTCACTAATTTTAGATTAGTTAAAACAAACAAACAAAACCCCCAATTTGTTACTTTGATAAACTTTAATACGAGTATAATTTATTTGTCTCCTTGAGGATACGATCCCGACTTCCCTAGCTATATTTTTAGTTGGACCGTAGTTGGTTATTTTTGACAGGTACACGACTAGCTTATCAAATTTTGGCAAATCTCTCCAAACCAAACCTTTGCTTGTCCTCAAGCAAGCACAAAACGATGAACACAATCCTAATGGAATGTATATAACTCATAGCGGAATATTCTCCAAAATTACCCAAACAAATGCGCAACGATTAAAATTAATGTAGACAACCACATACAACAAGCTTGACCAATGACAACAATAATGAACCTTCAACCTTGCAAGACTCGTCTATGTCGGACTCTCGCGGATCGCTCATCACACAAAACGGGTGATATTGTGAGTTTATGTAAAAACGGAAAGACAAAGCACTCACCTAAACTGCGACCTACAAGAACATGCATGCAATCTAACATGAAATTAATCTCTAATAACCATACATACGCATTCTATCGGGTAAAGACAAGTGCCAAGGACTTACATATGGTATAAAGTGAGGCTAATCGGGTAAGAAGGGGCAAAACGATATGGATATGAGGAGGTAAAAGCAAACCTAGTATTCCCTACACCCATCAATAATAAATATTCCGTTCTCACCAAACTCCATTCGAAGAAATTAGGCATAGCAACAAGCGTCTTATCAAGAGATTAATTCTTTTCTTATAGCAAAAACACCTTCTTCTTCTTGTTTCACTTCATTCTTTCTTTTCTTTTCTTCTTCTCTTTTTTTTTCATTCAATTTTTTTCTTTCATTGATTTTTTTCTTTCATTTTTTTTCAATTCCCCCTTTTTTTTTCTTTCAATCATCATGGTACCAAAATTAACCTGGAAAAAAAAACAGTTACGGCCAACTAATCTACTAGCTTGACTAGGGTAGGCAATATATGGCATGTAGTTAATAAACGGGTCAAGCAGATCAATTTGGCTATGTGAGGCTCATGGGAATTAATTAAAAGAAAGGATTTGCCTTTTTCGCACATGTCAAAACCACGAGGCAAAAACGTATAGGTACCTAAGAGACGAATGTCATGCTTATGCAATTTGATGTTACATGTCTCATAAGAAGTACTACTCTCAACCTAATGAAACTGATCATAAATGTCATCAGTTTAAGACTCTAATTCCTTACAATTCTGAGTAGTTTGCCAACAATGAGTCCAGTTTATTCGTTCAGTAAAGTTAACCAAAGATGAAAGAATGCCGCATGTGATTATGTACAAAAATTCTAACGGCGCACTAGCACAAGCAACTAATGAAGACATAAAAGCAATATCAGCATTCTGACTCAACTAAGACTCGACTAAATGCAAAATCATATTTTTGTGATATATTCTATGCATGCGGAAATGCAAGAAATATGCAAATGGATGAAAACAGACAGATGCATACCCTCCCCAAACCAAATAACACAATGCCCTCATTGTGTACAGCAAACAATAAGAGGCAACAAAAATATGGGGAAGAAATGCAAGACAATGAAAGTGCAAAAATAAAAAGAAGAACCACTTACAAGATGTATATACAAGCGGAGACCTCCCCAAACCGCTCCTAAGCATCAAAATATACAAACTTCGTCATTTTACTTAAAAAACACGTCAACGCCCTAAGTAGCTTGTCATATTCCTGCGCATGTGAAATATGAAAGCAAATATAAACACATGATAAGATAAGTATCAAATGTCAAAAGTATGGAATGAAACATCTTATCACGGGATCGAGGACCAATTTCCACATGAAGTACTGCACTAATCTCCTCGTCCGCAAGACATGGAGCATCAAAATTAAAATCAAAAAATAAAGTGTTAGTGGTCGTAGGAAAATGATCAAAAATTGGCAACAGTGAGGCCGATAAGCATAAAGGTGGAAAAAGGAGTGGAACAGGGGGAACTAAGCCCAAAACCTTAGAAGGAGAGAGGATAACGGGCAAAGTAACCAATAATGGTTCATCTACAATGTCGTGCTCATATTCGTCCCATCCAACCTCGATTTTCGAATTAAAAGGTTTTTTATGAACCTCATCACGCAGATTCTCACAAAATGGAACCAAGGCACTCGTGTCATAACTTTCGTCACAACCTATCTCATTGTCAAAACAAGGTCCCTTAAAGATAACCGCATCACTAGTCTCACCAACGGGTTCATCATTAGTCAAATAAAGTGAAAAATCGGGTTTCACACTTTCTTCAGCTAACCAGTGAAAGTACTCTATCACTTCTTCATAGGACTTGCTTTCAAAATCCTTATAAGTGGAAAATATATAGGCTTTTGTAGAGTCTGTCATACCTTTTAAGACGGTTAGAACAAGTGTTTCATTAGTGAAACGAGTGGATTTGAGAGAGCTAAGCCAATCGCAAAACCTCTCCATATAAGCTCCAAAAGTCTCATCTGGCTCCTGTGGGAAATCTATAATAATCTTCATGGAAACAGTGAGAACGCTCTCAAGGAACTGGAGTTCCCTAAGACAAAAGATAAACTAAAATAACAAGCATAAATACACCGTCTCCCCGACAACGGCACCACCTAGTTGAGTAGTTTTTTTAATTATTATGCACTTTGTTTTATTATGTAACAACTTCCATGTATAATATACTCCGTATATCTTTATTTTTGTATGATATGTGTTCATAATCTATTAAAATGTCTATTATTGTCTCAATTTTACGAAGTATGAGTAAATGACATCATGAGGTAAAATTTATGTACTTGGTGTGCAATTATTTTTTGTTCATCAATTCGATGTTAGTATAAATATCAGTATATAGTTGTTTAAAAAGGGTTTTTCAAATTTTGAAATAGTAGAATGAGTTTGAGTTTGAAGTGGTCAGAAGTATTTCAAGTGATAATTATGTTAACAATTTTTCATGTTACTTTGTAAAAGAAATTTTTGTTCATGATCATTGACCATTTATAAGGACAATCTTCAAGTCTATTCATTTGATTGATTTTTCATTTACTCGAATTGTGAAGGAGGGACTGGAGTTTTATAAATGTTTTTTTAGTTATTTTTAAAAATTATTTTTTATTATTTTAAAAAAAAATTAAAATCTGTAGTTGGAAACACAATTTTATTATCCGGTACGTTATTATTTATTTTTTACTATTTTGTTTGGGTGAATAACGAAAGGTTGTTGGATTTGACCAAGATTTATCATTTTTTATGACTATATATGTGAGTATGTAATAACTTCCTGAAGCGAGTTTATGATTTATTATTTTAGTTGTTATGTTGTCACTTTTGTATGACGTGACAACATGTGGGGGAAGTGATAAAGTCGTCGGATGAGTACATACGTTTCTTTCCAAAGAATTTCGTGATGGTTCAAATACACCCTTTTTAAACGAGTAACGCTCTAAAGAGGTTGCCGATGTTATTCGTGTCAATGAGTAGTTTTTATATGTGTTGAATGAAATTATATGCATGAACATGAGTTGTGAGCATGTATTACAAAAGGTGACAATGGTTCTCACGATGGTATTGTTGAGACACCTCTATGGTTGTATCAAGTTATTATGTAGTTATTTTTTAAAAGATTCAAATATGTATTTCAAAAGTACAATTTGCCCTTAATTATGTGAGTTCATGTGTGAGGAACTGAGGAAGTATGTATGTATATGAGCTCATTGTTTATTGCTTTATTTCATCGACATCTCACTAGATTCATGGGAATGATACGAAGTATGTGACATTTAAAGCTAGTTTTGAGCATGGAAAATTTGACAGCACTTATTTCATGTGTAGTTTACGTCATTGTTGTTGGTATTCATGATAATGTAATATTTGATATATAGACGGTGATCTATGTCTAAGAAGTTAGAATTGATATTTATCATTAGCATTAAAGTATGATATAAGTATATCACCAATAGAAGTTGTATGATAAATGATTACCAAAATTTGGGTTGAGTTTGATTTTTGGTATTTATAAATGTGACTTATAAAGTGTTTCATGAAATCACTGGTTACAATTGTGCTAATTCGTAAATATATCAAATGCATGTTGATGATATTTATTACTCACTGACCAACGCTTATGGATAGTGGTCAATTGTATAGAAGTGAAGCTAATTGTGACGAATTTCTCTCCATCGTTAAATTGAGAGACATGATGTGATCATGATGATGATGTAGTTTTTCAATTTACTTAAACAAGTTAATTGAATACGGTTTTTGCTTGTGTGCAACTATCTTGAATCATGAGATGGATTCAGATGCAGTTATGTTCTTATGATTGAGATTCCATGATTTGTTTAAAATTTACATGGAAATTGGGTATCGAGTTAATATTAAGTGTAGTATTAATATAGTGCCAAGATTGGGTTACTATTGATTGCTATAGCATATTTGTATATTAAAGTATAATGATATCTAAGCTTGAAATTGCTTAAATTGTCAAGTGAATGAGCTGAGTGGCGAGAATGCCGATCAGTAAATTTTTCATTGTGGGTGGAGATACAAACTCCATCATAATTATCAAAGGCTACATTGAGGTAGCAAATTGCCAAATGTTGAGGCATTCTGAAATGGTAATCATCGATGTGTGTGATATATACCACAAAAGTATATGATTTCTCGAGAATATGTTAAATCGAGAGGATATTGAGATCCTCTCGTCAATGGCCATTGTTTGAGTTGTGCTGGTGACAACATCAGGAATGGGTTTAAAAAACCAGTTAAAGAGTAAAGTGTGATGGATACCCAACTCCGCTAAGTTCAATGCGGTCAAACGAAGTCACATGGATCTCGAAGTGTAATGCTACAAACCAATCCTGTTAGTAAAATGTTGCTTATTGTAGCATTGATTGATTGTGTACTGTCACACGTGTAAGGTTGAGCCTATTGCTCTTAACAAGTTCATAGTCCATTCGTGGGTGGTTTGAGTGACAGTCAAACTTGATGAACTTGTCTATGTGAGTGTGGGGGGCACCACCTAAGCCTTCACTTATTTCACTAAAAGAAAGGTATAAGTCTCCCTCTTAAGACTTCTTACCAACCCTTCGAAACGTTTCCACATTAATAAGAGCCAGAAGGCCCAAAAGATCCAATTACAAGATAGGGAGGCTGAAGCCCCCATTACTTAAGGATAAGGCTCGTAGGCCGAATACAAATTAAGAAAAGGCCGGATCCCCCACGATATAGAACTAAAGTTAAAAGGCTTAAAGTCCACATCAACCTTAACTAGCCGACGCCCTATGTTCACCACCCCGATAACCGACTTCATCGACAAAACGAAGTCCCACCGAACCTCGATACCTAGTAACGTCATTTATATACATATTTCCATTCCCTAATTTTGAGTTTTATCTCAGTTTTCATGCTTAACTCGTTGATAATGATGCTATATACTTGAAATGTCGATACTTCCTTATTTGTGTGTATCTTGTAGATTTGGATGGATTTGGAGCTAATCGCAGCATCACGGAATCGATAATTTTATAATTTACACCTAAGCACGGAATCGGAGGAATAATATGCGGTATACACGAAGAAACAAAGATCAAAGAAGGAAAAGACGCGAAACGATGAGGAAGAATGATCGATTGTAGAAGTATCAACTTCAAACGTCCATATATTGAGTTCTACAACTCCAATAAGAATGATTCATGTGGCATTCGAATGGTGTTTCTCTTAACTTTCCAACAGTATATTGCATGCCCAATTTGAGCAAGTAACAAATAAATGACAGCTGTTTGAAGTTGGGTACGCGATGCTGTGACTTACAACATTACTCAATCGAGTCATCAACTGGACTCGATCGAGTTGGGTCGTAAAATTTGGGCAGGGACATCTCGTCAAGAGACTCGATCGAGTTATTCCTTGGACTCAATCGAGTTGACCTTTTTCCGGGCCGATAATCTATTTACGCATATGATTTATTTTGGGCCAATTTTCTATCGTATTAAACTTGTATTAAGACGGGATTAAGACAACTTTTTCATTATTCAGTTTTCTTAGTTTTAGTTTACCAAGTTAGAGAGTTTTTTTAGAGATTTCTTACTTTCGATTTTACGTAGATTCAAGATTCAACCTTTATGCTTTTTCCTTAATCATTCGGTATTCAATTTCAATTCTCTTTCAATTCATCTTTCTTAATTATTGTTCTAATATTATTGTTTTGCTTTCGTTTCTTGTCCTTTAATTATTCTTCGTTTATTATTGCTAATTACTTTCCATCATCTTAATATGTTTAAATCCGTTTATTTCTTTCTTGTCTGATTAATTTAATTATGAGTAGCTAGTTTCTTATCTAGGGTTAAAGGGGATCTATGCATGTTAAAAGGGGTTATAATTAATTGATTGTTTGTTAATCGTATGAACTATCGCTTGTTTATCGTCTTAAATCTGATTGATTGTTTGATGCATAATTCAATTAATTAGCATAACAAATTAGGGCTTTTCACCGGAAAATAGGACTATACACTTGGTTGTACAATAGCATAGTAAATTTTCTGAGTTGAGTTGTAAGTTTTTTAGCTTAAACATTTATGTGATTTAACTCGACAACTTTACACTAAAGTTCAAAAAGTTTACAACAAAACTTGAAACCTTTGTGATAAAGCTCAAAATCTTAAAACCAGTTGTACATGAAGCTATGTACAACTTGTTGTATAATCTTCTTATTGTTTTTCATCGACCGAGTTAAGAACTAATTAGGCAACGATAATTCGAGTAGACTGACTTAATGCTAGCGACCGCAGGGTTAAGTAAGTTTAGATCTAAAGGCTGTATTGTATCGACCGGACTTGCACCTTAAGTAGTTTGATTAATGATTAGTTAATTAATTCCCTGACCCCGACTAATATTCATAGTGAACCTACGATCCTAGACATTCTTCTTATTATTGTCTTTCTTAATTGTTTTAAATTATTCTCTACAAACCCAAGAAACTGTGACCCATAATCTAAAATCTAACTTTTAGGATAAATAATTGAATTCCCATTTCGTTGTGGATCAACCCCTGACTTCGCTATCTACATTAGTTAGTAACCTTAGGGTACTTTTGATTAGTGATACGACTTACTTTTGATTAGTGATACGACTTATCCCTATCAGGAGGCGATGCCATACGCCACCTAGTACGCTTAGGCGTACTCTTCCCAGAGATGCTCCTCGTCAGAGCGTTCCCCAGGAAGAGAGAAAGGGAGAGCAGCACGGCCGAGGTCCATCCCAGCGAACGGGGGACGAAGGCCTATAGGAGTAAGGCAGCGAAGAAGCCCCGCGAGGAGGGGAGTTGTAGTAGTCATCCTCCTTTTCAAAGCCACATAGGCAATAGTCGTTATGGACATGAGATCGAGGCGGCGAGCTCCCGCCATACAAGAAGGAGTCAAGCGACAACCCACCAGACGAGGGGATATCAGACTCTGTGGCTGGCGGAGGAGGCCGGCGGTTGACCCTCCTCATAGGAGGGGGCGATAGTGGGAATCATGAGCAGATCAGAGTCTGGGATGCCAATGGCAGGGGCAAGGGCAAAGGACGATGCTTCGCAAGCCTAGGACCCCACGCGGAATGTCAAACTCATCCTCCCCTCAAAAGAAGCGGCATAAAGGAGAAAGAGCGGCAATGACGACGGCTGGTACGTGAGGCTGAACTAGATGGCATGGCAAAAGTTTTACCAAAGGAAGGCATGTTTTTGAAAGAGAGTGAAAGTAAGTTGGATGAGAAGAGTGCCTAAAATGGCAAACTCTAATGGGGGGTTTTTATAGCCAATAAGGGGCGAGAAGGTATTATATACTACCCAACCAACCAAAGTAATCATTACAACGTGGACTCCCCAAAGTAACCATTACCTCCTTTGAAGATAACCAAAGAATTGCTCATTCCCGGGAAACAAAGAGAAGTGGAAAAGTCACCCGACTTACAAAACAGAAGGGCATAAGAGCTTTGAGAAAAGATAAGTACAATAATTAAGAAGAAAAAAGTCACTTATCATTAGAAGAAAGACACCAAGGACAATTAAAAAATTTGGGCAGTTACATCTGGTCGAGCCGCAATAGATTTCAAGTCAGTGGCAACCGCCACGAAATAGCTAATCTATTCCGTCACTAATGTCTTATGTTGCTAAGTCTCCTATTTTTATCCTCTTTTCCCACTGTTGTGCTACTACTTTGCTAACACTATTACTCCCTCCGTTCATAATATTTTGCCTCATTTCATCATTATTTGTGAGGGGTATTTTAATTAAACAGAGTAAAAGATAGTGAACGGAGGGAATATTTATTAGTACTCCCTCCATTTTGTAATGTTTACCCAACTTCATCAATATATGTGGAGAATATTTTATTGAAATAAGACAAACATTAAAAAAAATGTATTTCAATATCTTAATAAAGTTTTAGGCGATGTATGTACTAAGTATTTTTTTAATTGTGTGAAAGGGCGTAGAAGCCGAAATTTCATCTACAGTATAAAACGGCAAGATGGTAACTGGACTCAAAATATAGATAAAATAGGGGAGGCTTTTAGAGTTTACTATAAGAATTTATTCTAAGTAGGGGAACAAAGGGTAGACTTTGAGGAGTATGATAGCCAGAATAATAGTTTCTTTGATATCCTAAGAGGTAGTATTAATGAAGAGGAGAAGGAAATTTTAGGCAAAGAATTCACTCCAAAAGAAGTTAGAGTAGCAGTCTTTCAACTAGGAGATTTTAAATCTCCAAGTCCGGATGGAGTACCTGCCGAGTTCTTCAAAAAATGTTGGTACCTCGTGAAGGATGATGTCATTGAAGGGATCTGTGCTTGTTTGAACTCAGGGTATGTTTTGAAAGAAATGAATAAAACCTTTATCACTCTAATTCCTAAGATAAATGACCCGGAAAAGGTTAAGCACTATAGGCCTATTAGTCTTTGTAATACTATTATGAAAGTCATCACTAATGTATAGCCAATAGAATGAAGTCTGTGCTGACTAGAATAATAGGAGATTTTCAAAATGCCTTTGTGCCGAAGAGATCGATTCAAGATAATATTCTTATAGCTGATGAATGCATGCATAAATTGAATAATCATAAGTTAGGGAAGGTGGCATTCAAAGCTGACATGAGTAAGGCATATGATAGAATTGACTGGAATTTCTTAAGAGGTGCGCTTGTTGGTATGGGATTCCCGGATAGGCTGGTAATGCTTATTATGAATTGTGTAAGTACGGTGTCCTATAGCGTTTTGATCAATGGGGTGCCGCTGGAATTTTTTAAGCCTTCGTGTGGACTGCGACAAGGTGACCCTCTTTCCCCCTATGTTTTTGTGATCTGTTCAGAAGTGTTTTCTAGGCATCTTGTCAAGAGGGGTGAAACCAAGGAGATAGTGGGGATTAAAGTGGCGAGAAATGCACCTTGTATCTCGCACCTGTTCTTTGCGGACGATTCACTATTTTTTTTCTCAAAGGTGAAAGTGAAAATATTAAAGCTTTCAAGAAATTATTAGATATGTATTGCCGTTTGTCAGGACAAAGGATTAATAAGGAGAAATCTGCTATGGTCTTTAGTCCAAATTGCAACATGAGGGTGGTGAAGGATTGTCTCTCGAGATTCCAACTTAATCCTTGTGCAAGTTTGGGTAAATATTTGGGTATTCCCGATATTAGTGATACGGGAGAGAAAAAACTAGCGGGGAGAATTTTCGAACAAGTCATGTCAAGAATTGGATCTTGGAAGGGATCGCTTCTTCCTCCAGCGGGACGGTTAACTCTTATTCATTCTGTGCTTGCCAATCTGTCAAGTTATCTTCTATCGGTATTTAAAATCCCGATAAGTGTAGCTAATAAAGTTAATGCTTTGTTAGCTCATTTTTGGTGGGCTGGAACTAAGGAGGGTAGAACCGTGCACTGGAGATCGACTAAGTTTCTTAGTCGGCCTAAATTTGCGGTAGGGTTAGGGATTCGGAATACTTTGTTCAATAATCAGGCGCTTCTGGCTAAGAATGCTTGGAGAATTATTAGGAATAAAGATAGCCTGTTAAGTAAGGTCTTTACAGGTAAATACGGGCATATTAGAAACTCTCAGGAACTCTGGAGGAACAGAAATAAAGGAAATAAATCGAGGGCTTGGAAAGGAATTCTGGCTGGAAGGGATGTCTTGGAAGGTGGATTGGGGTGGAAGATTGGTAATCCTATAGAGAATAGTGGACCGGAGATAAATATCTATCAAGATAAATGGGTTAATGGGGGTGTCCCGGTAATTAAAACTGGAATTAGTATGGAGGACTCCACTATGAAGCTAAGCGATTGGGGCATTAGAGATTTAATTTCAGTTGAGCAAAGATGGGATGTTGATAAAATTAGAAGCGTATTCTCTAAGGAATGGAGTGAAAAGATTCTAGCAATTCCATTATCGAAGATGCCAAGAGAAAATAGATGTTATTGGAACAGGACGTGTAATTGAGAATACAGTGTTAAAAGTGGTTATTTAGATCTGATTCAAAGAAATTATGGAGTGGACATAGATACAAATTCGAGATTATCAGGATTTTACAGGAAAGTTCTTTGGAAGATCCCAGGTCCGGCTAAATGGAGAATTTTCTTATGGAAGATTTTATCTAATGCCCTGCCAGTTGGGGCTGAACGTGAGAAGAGACAGCTTTCAGGGACATTTCACTGTGTCCTTTGTGCCCCTGGTAATGAGGAAGAGAATGGATGTCTTGAAACACTGGATCATCTATTCAAGGAATGTTCGACAAGTAGACAATTGTGGAGAACGACACAATTTGACGAGAGAATTAGAGAGGAAGAGACGGAAAACTTCAGAGATTGGCTCATGGGGATTACTACAGAGCTTTATGAGAAATATGATGTTTTGAAGGACTTGTACTACTTTATAAATATCATTTATTGTATTTGGGTTTTTCAAAACAGTGTCATCTTCGAAAAGAGAAGTAAAAATGCTGATGGATTAATTATGAGGTATACAGAGTCGCTGAAGACGATTACTTCTTTATGGGATGATATGAAGAGTAGAAAGGAAAAGGAGATGAAAGCAATTACTTCAAGGAAAGGACTGACAGAAAGGGAAGAACTCAGAAGTAAGATCAGAGACTCTAATGAGTTTTGGTTAATTGAACAGGTGCAAGACTTTGATCGGTGTGTTACGACGATGATTAATGTGGACGCCGGTTGGAAGCAGGCAGGGCAAGCTTCAGCTGGATGGATCATTACTAATAATTGTTCAGGTAATATTAGGTGTGGCAAGGAACTTTTTTGGGCAGAAGCTGCTCTACAAGCAGAAGGGATCGCATTGCTTAAAGCAATCAGATGGGCGAGAGGAAATGGAATTTTTCACGTCACTTTTCAGACTGACTGCCAACTGCTAGTTAATCAAATCCTTGGGGTCGAAGAGGTCTATCACAGCGTTAAGGACATAATTGAGGAGATTATGGATGAAGTTCTTTATTTTCACTGTTGTTCCATTAGGTTTTCCCACGAATTCTTAATTCTGCCGCGCATAACCTGGCTGCATCGGTTTATCGCGGCGTTTAAGAAGGGTTTGATGTATAATGGCAAAAAAAAAGAATTAAAGGCGAAAAGGAAGGTGAACGGGTTCTACCGCTAACTAATCATCTATACTACTCTGGTTTAACTACTCCAAAAGTACGTATTACTCTCTGATTTATTAAAATTGGAATTATTTTCGGAAGACGCTCTATAGTTGCTATAATCGTCGTTAAATAAAATTAAAGGTGAAAAAGTAAGGTGAAAGGGTAATACAGGTAACCGGTCACTTATACTACTCTTGTTTAACTACTCCAATAGTACGTATTATTCTCAGATTTATTAAAATTGATATTATTTTGTGAAGACGTCCTACAGTTGGTATTATTGTTGTTAAATAATCCTATAAAAATTTGTATATGAAAAAAAAACCTACTCCACTTAAGACTCGATTTATTTTTTAAATTTAAATAAAAATATATAGGAATTTGTATTAAAAAAACAATCTTACTCCATTTAAGACTAAAAAAATTATCCCACGTCAAAAAATTACAATAAGGTGATAAAATCTATATTAATAAGACCAATCATCCGGTTCTTAGATATCAACCAAAAATTAAAAATTATCCCAAATTTTCTCAAATTCTATGTAAACAATAGCAATCATTCGTTCTTAGATACGAAGTATCAAATAATATTTCGAGTGTTAAAAAAAGCTCATAAGATTATAAACTTAAATAAAAAAAATTCTCTCATCGAAAAATTATAATATGGTGATGAATTCTATATTACTCGTAAGATAAATAATAGGTACAAATGTGTAATAGTTAAATATGTGTTTAATATTAAACGTAGGGTAAATAGTGAGTTTAAAGTATTTGTTTAATATTAAAACAATAACTAAAATGGAAATCGGAACTTGAACTTGAACGTCCAAAAAAGAATATAGTAGCTTAGACTTGAACGGGGGAGTATATAAATAAGTGTAATCATTCATTCTTAGATATTAATCAAAAATCTTTTGAGTCTTAAAAAAATCTCTTAAGACTATAAAGTTAAGTAAAATTATCTTACATCGAAAAATTATAATGACGTCATAGATTTCTACGAAGTATTCTATAAATAAGAGTAATAATTTGTTACTTCATATTAACCAAAAGTCTTTTGAGTCATAAAATGAATTTCAAAATAATTTTTAAAACTATAAACCAAAAATCTTTTAATTCTTGAGAAATTCTAAAAATATAACATTAAAATTTTAAAACTTTAAAATAATTAATAATAAAAATAAAATTATTATTATTATTCTAATACTAGCCGATATATTTTTTTCCTTTATTTTATTATGATAAATAAGAGTAATCGTTCGCCCGTAGATATCAACCAAAAAAATTTCCACATCGAAAAATTATAGGATGATGAAATATTATATTATGAATAAGAGTAATCGTTCGTCCTTAGGTATCAACCAAAAATTTAAGAAAGTAAAATTATCAACCA
Source organism: Agrostemma githago (assembly GCA_958450325.1). NCBI lineage: Eukaryota > Viridiplantae > Streptophyta > Magnoliopsida > Caryophyllales > Caryophyllaceae > Agrostemma > Agrostemma githago. Next base: position 10,055,187 of record OY288253.1, read on the forward strand.
CATCACATGGTCCTACGTGGTGAGTAACTACAATTATAAATATGAAGTCGTAATTTTCAACTTTACCATCATTTCAAATGCGTTCATAATTGTACTACTATATAAATAAGCAAGGGTATGCATTGTTACTTTAACCGACAACATTCGTTATTATAACTTGTGCGATGATGATGACAAATTTGTTTTTTATCACATGTTTCATCGTTGTTAATTGTAATATGTTCCCATCTTACCAAGTGAATATTTATATCTACTGTTCCGGTATGGAACCAATTGACCCAAATCGGATTCGGATCTTGGATTTAAGCTTCGGTCTTGTTGAGTTTGTCTTGATATTTCTGCCTCTCCTTCCTCTCCTCTAGTGGTCAGACCTTCCCGGTGAAGGAGGCCCTTTCACCTCCACCCAAGAAGCACACAGGGCCTCGAAGGATATCCAAGGGAACCCTCTCCGATGCCTAAGTCAGTCCGTGAATGCACTTGATGGACCTTACTCGTGAGGAGTAAGGTGGCGTTTTCTAGGGAGAGATTCTAGTGAGAGAAAATCAATTACCCTCTCTCATAAGAAACAAATGGGTATTTATAGGTTCCTATAAGAGAGAGTAAAAGAGAGAGAGAGAGGGAGAGAGAAAGAACGAATGAGTAGATGACACGTGGGAGCGCCTTGTCCTCTCGTTTCCTCTTACCTTAGGCAGGAATAAGAATGCTCTGATCGCCTGTCCTGAACTCCCAGGGGAAAGACCTCTGACGTCTGGCTGACAGGGGGAGACGCTTTCTCCTCCGGCCGGAGTGGATGTAGCCTGACCCTGACTGGCAGGGAGTCAAGCTTTGAGCTCAAAGCTTGACACGGCCCTCCAGGGATGCTCCCTGGGGTTATTCTGGGAAGGTTTGGCGGACCGGCCTGAGTGGCAGGCTCTTCGTGAATTGGGTCGGGTTGGCTCTGGATTCTTATGGCGGCCGGTCCATAGCTAGCGACCGACCCCCATCAATTGGCCCTCGTCGGCAGTGGGGGAAGAAGGGCTCCCCTCGGCAGGCGATCCTTGATCAACATGGTGGGAGGTTAAAGTTTGGCTTTTCTTGCATTTAATATCGCGCGCATTCCCTAGGAGGAATGTTTTTAATTGCTTGGGGTATGAAAAGAGTTAAGAAGTTCCCTCCCATGATTACTTCTTGTTCAGAAGTCTCTTGAGCCGTGTGTCTGGCTGACACTGGGCCTCTTCTGCGGAGGTGGTTAGTGTATCATTTAATGCATAATCCACTAGTGTATGAAGAGTTGAACTCAATCCATTTTTTCCTTGCAAACTTCCGATTACTCTCCTTTGTATCCTCTTTCTTCACAATGTCTTGGGTAAGGGATAAGATTCTCCGACGAGGGGTCTTTGCTACCACCTTCCGGTACAGGGGCCGTAGGCGGTTCAAGTACCCTAGACAAGTGCGATCAATCATCCGCCGCAGTAGGCGGACCCATCTCTGCTCTCTTCAGGCATCTGGGACAAGCACTTCTCCCAAGGCCATCAAGCGCCCTAGGAAGGCCTTGTCACCTGCGAAGCCGAAGCCTCGGTACTGCACTCAAGTAGAAGGCTGCTCCTTGATGAACTCATTTCGTATTTATATTTAACCCCAACTTTTCCTTTATTTTGGTTCGTTTTCTGTGTCCTAGGAGTCGTCTATCTAGCTTTTTATTCTTCTTTGTTATGCCGGGTATTTTGTTTACGTTTTGTAAGAAACATGACAAATGAAGGCGATTGAGCTATATTTGGGCAATGACGAGAGTTGAGCCATGAAATCCACAAGGAAGAAGTGATAAAAGTTAGAGGATACTAATTAAATACTTGAGGAAGGATGTGAGTGAAGAAACAATAAGAAACGACAAAGAAATAAGTTGGAAAGCTCAAACAAATGCAAATAGAGAAGAAAGAACGACCGCTAAAACAAGGGTCAACTTCAAACGTGAATATCTTGAGTTCTACAACTCTGATTGAGCTGATATTTGTGGCGTTGGAAATCTCTTTCTCTTAGCGTTCTAACGGTATATCACACGTCCAAATCCGATAAGTAATGAAGAAACAGAAAGCATTTCAAATTCGTCGCGCAGTGCAAGAAATCCGAACTGGTCGGGACGGACCCAAACCGGTCGGGACAACATTCAAACCGGTCGGTTCGGGTCTGTACCGAAACTGTGAAGCTGTTTCGCGGGATTTTTTAGTTCATAGACTCCGTAACTTACCATTACTCTTATTTTACGGAATATTTTTTCCTAATTAGTTTCTCATAGTCCTTAGGAAACTAGGAGTAATGACTCCTTATCATTATTAGTATATATACCCTCCTTAGGGTTAGATTTATTTACACTTTCATATTCATAGTTTAGATTTAATTACACTTTGATATTCATTAGTTTAGTTTAGATTTTTTATTAGCATTAGATATCTTCTAATTTGTAGTCATACTTTTAGATCGTTAATCTTTCGGTTCTACTTAATTGGTACCTTTTCTTATTCTCTTATTTTCATATTGTTCTTTATTATGCTTAATTCGTTTATTGCTTTATCGTTTATTATGAGTGGCTAATTTATTTATCTAGGGTTGAAGGGGATCTATGTTAATTGAATTGGGATGTTAGATTGATTATATGTTTAATTGATCATTCATATGTTATTGTCTCACTACTTGTCTTGTATCGTTGTTTGATTAGTTTGAGACGTTGAACTAGTTGAATGTTTAGGAACCCGAACCTAAGATCGAAAGCCTGGTAAGGGTAGACTTACAAGTAAGTGGGTAGGATAATCTGGTAAGTTGCGAGAGCCCGTCAGAATCTATCCTAAGGTTGACATAAGATCCGAAAGGTCGTGTCTTTGCCCTAAATAACTGTGATTTATTGATTGATTGAATGATTAATTAACCTTACCCCATTTAATTACATAGTGAACCGGAAAGCTCTAGATCCTTTTAATATTGTTAGAACCTCGTTATTTTACATTATCGTATTAGTTTAGAAAACAATTCAAACAAATCAGAATTTAAATAGTTTAGAATTGATTATTACATAATTAGCGATATTCATCCGTCTCTCTGTGGACTCGACCCTTACTTACTGTTAGCTGCCGTGTCTTTGCCCTAAATAACTATGATTGCTTGATTGAATAAGTAATTAACTTTACCCAATTTAATTGCATAGTGAACCGGAAAGCCCTAGATTTCTTTAATATTATTAGAACCTTTTAATTTACATAATCGCATTAGTTTAGATCAAACTCAATTAAAATCGGAATTTAAATAGTTTAGAATCAATTATTAGGTAATTAGCGATTTTCATCCGTCTCTCTGTGGATTCGACCCTTACTTACTGCTAGCTACCTGTTAGTTGTTCGTTAGGGTTATTTTGATTAAGGTGATACGACTTTAGCCTTGTCACTCCTACAAAAGGTGCCACCGGTGTTTTCCTTGGTTATAACCGGAGAATATTGACCCCGACCTCCCTGATTCGGGTCCTTCTTCCCCTGCATCGAAGAGGCTGAAGAATGACTTTGGCTACCCTGAGGGTACCAGGGTAGCCAAATTTGGTGAAGACTGGGACTTGAGCAGTTGTGACTCGGGGGACAGCAATGGTCAGAGTTATTCATCTGGCCGCGATGCGTTGGGGAGAGAGGAGGAGGGGCCTGATGACCCGATGGGTGCCTCAGGCAGCTGGGATTGGGGATCTGACGACGGAGGTTGCAGCAACTGGGATTGGGGATCTGTCTCAAGGGCTTTTACTTATTTTCTATTTCTTTTTTTTTGAATTGCTTCTTGAATATCGTGCTGCAATCATTCCTGCTGTCCTTTTGCGTCTTTAGAGACCTTAGGAAGTGATGGATGGGTAGATTGGAATGTGTGACACGTGTGGGGGTTTTATAAGGAAGGTACCTGACAGAAAGGCTTTTAGGGGAGGACCTTTCCTTTTCCTTTCCCTATAAAAGCACCTTTACCCCCATTATTCCCCCTTTTCACGCTTTCAAATTCTTACAAACTCCATCTCCTTATTCACTTCCCTTTCTGTCGAGCATCTAGACTGAGGATCTCTCCGGCGTTCTTCTCCGGCGGCGTCCAACTAGGTTAGAACCCTGACCTCTGACTTCCTCGCCTTTCAATTACTCTTGTTTTTTTTTCCCAAATACTATGCCTCGTCGTTGCCTCCGAATCCTGTCCTTTAATGAACCCTCTGCTGAGAGGTCGGAGGAGGATGTGGGTGGAGTCGACATTGACCACCCTTCCTCTTTTGCTGGATTGGGGGTTACGGTGACCAGGGGGCCGCCTTCGGAGGATAGTGGGGTCCTAACTCTCCCGACCCTTCCCCGGTCAACGTTGTTGACTCGGACCATGAGGCGTTAGAGGTTGACCCCTTTCTCCATTGTCGGCGATCTTGTGCCTAAGAGACCGGGGAATGTTTATTATTTGGATAGGGAGAAATATAGGGTTCCTCTGCACACATACCCTGAGCCTGGTCCATGGGAGGTGATAATGGCAAAAAACACCGCCGAAGCTATTGCAAATTTCTACAACTTCGAGGCGGGGTATTCGGTTATTATTCCTGCGGAGAAAGATACTATATGCAACCCTCCTGAGAACTGTATAGCTGTCAATCACAAGTGTTTGGAGTTTGGTCTGTGCTTCCTCCTTCATTCTTTCTTTGAGAAGGCTTTTAGGCGTATGAATCTTGTTGTCACCCAGCTGACCGCCGTAGCTGTCAGGTCTCTGGTGGCCTTTGCCTGGGTCTGCCTATTCCTTGGGGATGAACCTTCAATAGATGCCCTTAGGTTCATGGTTGGCTTGCAGATGGTTTCCTCTGCGGAGGGGGGTGGGTCTCCAAGTTACTTCTCCCTCCTCAGACAGAAAAGTTATTCTTTGGTTTGGCCAACCATGAATAGCCTGAAGCATTGGAAGGATAACTTTTTGTATATTCACAGCGAGGGGGTTGGAGGATTCCTCAGCACTTCAGGAACCATGTTCACACTCGCCTGGAGACCCGTGAGGAGTATCACCCTGAGGTTGGCCAAAGACAGATCCTTGGTCAAACTGTTCGCCTACGTAAAGGATGGGAAAGGTGTATTTGGCCCCACTGAGTGGCTCCCTCCTGCAGACGTTATATTGACCGACGAATATCTGACCCCTTTGGGATTGAATCCTGGTCTTACCTCAGGTAGTTCCGGGGGTTTTGGCGCTGATGAACTCCTTTTGGGATATTTTATGGTGTACTTATTTAGCTTGTTTTATTTGCAAGGTACCAAAAAAACACTTGGACAAAGAAACAGTTGAAGCGCATCGAGCTAGATACGGACTGCAGGCCTCTTACTATCCGTCCTACCCCTCCCCCTGGGTTTAAGAGAGAGAGCCTTATGGGACATGTAAAGAGCATTAAAGCAAGCAAGGCGAGGCTTCCTCCTCCCCCCAAGCCGACTCCTAAGCGTCAGAAGCTACCCCCTCGCCGGTTGCCAGGCGCGGGGACACCTCTTCTCGAGCATGTCCTTCCATGGTGGCGAGGCCCTCCCCTTCTGAAGAAACTGGGGAGAGTGTCCCCCTTCTCTTCCGGAAAAGGAATGACAAGGAGCCTGTGGATGCAGACCAGGTGGTGGATTTGGAGTCTGATGCCAGAACTCCTCAGCCAAAGCGTCATGCCCCCAATCTTCCGGAGACCTTATTTACTGAGGGGAATGCTGAGTTTAACTTCGTAGTTGGCGAAAGTGTTGACGTTTCCGCTCTGTTTTCAGATTCCAACTCCACATCCTTGGACCAGGCTGCCAAGTCCCTGACGCATTCCTGCAATCGGGCAACCCAGCTCCTCCAACGTTGCTCCCTGGTTTTTCAGGATTCTTCGAAGTTGGCGGCCCTTAATCGCTTAAGTGACGAGGAGCTAACCACTACCCCTGGATGCTCTCTCTCTGAACGTGTGGTGGAGGTTGAGAGAGATGTTGCTCTCATCAACAATCTGAAGCTCCAGTTGTCCAGGTGTGAGAGCGAGGTGGAGGAAGCCAGGCATCAGGCTGCCAACTGGAAGGATCAGGGAGAGAAGGCTATAAAAGAGGCGGCAGACTTGGAGGTGAAATTGGAGCAGGTCAAAAAGAATGCTGCTGAGCTGGAGAGTCGCCTTTGGGGAATGTGCTGCTCGTCTGGCCAAGGCTGACTCTGACCTTCAGGCGGCCCAGGGAGAGCTAAAAGCCCAAGGTGATAAGTGGCTCGAGGAGAAAGAGGAGATCATACAGGAGGCTAACGCAGAAGTGCAGAAGGCCTTTGAGTCATGAGCCTCTTTTTCCTCTGAGTTTTGCCTGAAAGTTATTCGGAAGATGCTGCCTGATTTTGATGAAGAGACTTTCGGCGTTCTTTATGCAGCCAAGAATGATGCCAGTGCCAGCAAGTCACCTGAGGATGGTCCCGGTCCTGACCAGGATGCCCCCACGGCATAATATACAGGGCAGTCGTCTTCTGAGGGTTCCTGTCCCTATCCTCCTGCGCCTTTGTTTCCTCGTTGAATATGTTATCTTTTTGCGCGCCGAGCCCAGATGTGACCGGCTGCCGGCCTTGTAATTTTTATTTCTTTGTACCCGGATGTTATTGCTTGCCCTGCAAGCCCTCCTTCTGACTTTTCGTTAACTCTATGGGTACTCTATCAATTTTTATTCTTTTATTGCTGCCTTGTTTGTCGTATATCCGGTCTTTAGTGGTGGCAGATTCTAGCCCTCTTTGGAACTGGTTTGAATATTCATTAATTTCAACGCTCTGGTTTAGGGGCTTGGCCTGACCTTGACTCCTGATCTGGAGTCATAGGGCCTGCCCCCTGTCTGCCCAGAGGTAGGCGGGGGACTTAGCGTTTTTTATACAAGGCTGATTGTGTCTCAGTCCTTGTTAGTTCGACTCATGGGGCCCAGCCTGACCCTGACCCCTGATCCGGAGTCAGAGGGCTTGCCCCTGTCTGCTCAGAGGCAGGCGGGGGACTTAGCGTTTTTCATAGAAGGTTGATTGTGTCTCAATCCTTGTTAGTTCGGCTCATGGGGCCCGGCCTGACCCTGACCCCTGATCTGGAGCCAGAGGACCTGCCCCCTGTCTGCCCAGAGGCAGGCGAGGGACTTAGCTTTTTATACAAGGCTGATTGTGTCTCAGTCCTTGTTAGTTTGGCTCATGGGGTCCGGCCTGACCCTGACCCCTGATTCGGAGTTAGAGGGCCTGCCCCTGTCTGCTCAGAGGCAGGCGGGGGACTTAGCATTTTTTTATACAAGGCTGATTGTGTCTCAGTCCTTGTTAATTCGGCTCATGGGGCCCGGCCTGACCCTGACCCCTGATCTGGAGTCAGAGGGCCGGGCCCCTGCCCGCCTGGAGGCAGGTAGGGGGACTTATCGTTTTTTGTTAGGGGTCTATTTTCCCTGGGTCTTTCAACAGGGGGGCCCTCCCCTTGTTGCCCCCTGTTTGTTTGTGTGTGAAGTGCTAAGCTGAACAGACAACGAGTATGAATTTGGGAGTCTTTTTCATTCCTTGAAACAAAACCTAACATTGTGGTCAGAGCCGTCGACATTTTAACTTGATCGTTCTCCGTCGATATTTTTTAGGGAAAATAAACATTTCAACTTCTAGTCTAGACATAACATCTCTTTAGGGTGTCTGCATTCCAGTGGGCTGCTAGCTTCTGGCCTTTAGGGTTGGCAATCCTATATGTCCCTGGTCCCATGATTTGGGTGACCTGATATGGGCCTTCCCAGTTTGCGCTCAGCTTGCCGTGTTCTCTAGATCTTCCCACTGCCTGGGTTTTGCGTAGGACCAGGTCGCCTATATGGAAGCTCCTCATGTTTACCCTTTTATTGTAGGCCTTTCTCATCTTCAGTTGATAGGCCGCGATGTTGGAGCAAGCTTCCTGTCTCACCTCGCTGACCAGATCAAGGGCTTCAGTCATTGCAGCCTCGTTACTGGCCCTGTCAAATTGTTGAGATCGAAGAGTAGAAATGCGTGCTTCGATAGGTAGCTGGGCTTCGGCTCCGTAGACCAGACCGAAGGGAGTCTGCCCTGTTGACTCTTTCCTTGTGGTTCTGATTGACCACAAGACACTCGGGAGCTCATCTGCCCACCTTCCTTTGAGTTCGTCCACCATCTTCTTCAGTCCATTTAGAATCTGCTTGTTTGCTACTTCGGCCTGTCCATTGGTCTGTGGGTGGCAGACGGCGGAATAGGCAACAGTTATACCGTGGCCTTCCGGCCAGGCCCTTAGCGGGTTGTTGTCAAATTGCCGACCATGATCAAAGACCAACACCTTTGGCAGGTCATATCTTATTATTATGTTCCTCCGGATGACTTTTCTGACTGCTGGCTCTGTTATATTTGGGACAGCCTCAGCCTCGATCCACTTGGTGAAGTAGTTAATTCCTACTATAAGGAACTTCCTCCCCCCAGTTGCCATAGTAAATGGACCCAGGATATCCATCCCCCATTGAGCGAAGGGAATGGGGGACAAGATTGGCCTGAGGTCCTGAGCCGGAGCGTGTATTACAGGGGCGAAAAGTTGGCACTTTTTGCATTTCTGGGTCAGGCTTCTGGCGTCTGCAAGCATGGTTGGCCAGTAATACCCTGCCCTTAGGGCCTTATGCGCCAGCGTTCTTCCTTCTATATGGTGGCCGCAGATCCCCGAATGTATGTCATCTAACACCTCTGCACCCTGCCTTGCCCCCAGGCATTTGAGCAAAGGGGTGGAAAACGACATTCTGTATAATTCTTCCCCGATCATTATGAACCACGCGGCTTTAGCTGACATTCTTCTTTTCTGGGCTGGGTCTTGTGGTAAGGTTCCGTGCCTTTTAAATTGGATGATTGGGGTCATCCAGCTTTCAGCTTCTGCCTCTTCCATGACACTGACCAGTTGACAAGGTGTTGTGGATTTCTCCTGTACCACATCTACCCATACTGATCTCCTGATGTCTTGCAGGCTGGAACTTGCCAATTTAGACAGGGCGTCTGCTCTTTTATTTTTGTGACTGGGGGACCTGTCTGACTTCATAGGACTTTAGCCCTAACAATTCTTGCTTAACCCTTTCTTGGTATAAGACCATAGTCTGGTCCCTAGCTTCATACTCGCCGTTGATCTGGTTTGCAATGAGCTGCGAGTCTGTGGCAAAGACGACTCTCTCTACCCTTGCAGCTTTGGCCATGTGGATTCCTGCCAGGACAGCCTCATATTCAGCCTCATTGTTAGATGTTGGGAAGATGAACCTGAGAGCATGCTCAAAGTTCGTCCCTTCAGGGCTTGTTAGCACTACTCCTGCCCCCGCGCCGTTGGCTGTAGATTAGCCATCTGTGTACACCATCCACTCACCAGCTGGTGGGTCATCTTCTTCTGAGTGCGAGCACTCGGCTAGGAAGTCCGCCAGGGCCTGCGCCTTGATGGCGGTCCTGGACTGGTAAGATATCCCTAGCCCGCTTAGCTCTATAGCCCACTTTAGTAGTCTCCCAGACTTCTCGAATTTTTCCAACACCTTTTCCAAGGGTAGATCGGTTAACACGGTGACATGGTGGGCGTCAAAATATGGCCTGAGTTTTCGCGTTGCGATGACTACCGCGTATACCGCCTTTTCGACGACTGGATAGTTTTTCTCAGCTGGCCCCAGGGCATGGCTCACAAAGTATACTGGCTGCTGAGACCCTGCTTCCTCTCTCAGAATGACTGCACTTATAGTTGAGTTTGTTACAGCTATGTATAGAAAAAGCTTCTCTCCTACTACTGGCCTTGCCAGGGTGGGTAGTTTTTTCAGGTGCTCCTTTAACTGTGCAAAGGCTTCTTTTTGCTTTGCTTCCCATTTGAACTGCTAGTTCCCCCTCAATATCTTAAAGAAGGGTGTAGACTTGTCAGCTGACCTGGCGATGAACCGTGACAGGGCAGCCATCCTGCCAGTCAGTCGCTGAATGTTTCTGATTGTTTTTGGCTCCGGAAGGTCTAGGACAGCCTGCACCTTTTCTGGATTCGCATCAATTCCCCTGGCACTGACCAGGAACCCCAAGAATTTTCCAGAGCGAACCCCAAAGGTACACTTTTTAGGGTTTAGCTTCATCTGGTAAGTGCGCAGGGAGAAGGTTTCTTGCAAATCCTCCAGGTGTTCTGCGTCCCCCTTGCTTTTCGCTATGGCGTCGTCTACGTACGCCTCCAAGTTCCTGCCTTTCTGGCCTTCAAATACTTTGTCCACTAGACGCTGATAGGTTGCCCCTGCGTTCTTGAGGCCAAACGACATCATTTTGTACATGTATGTATCTGCACTTGTGATGAATGCACATTTGACCCTGTTCGGTTGCCAAAGGTACACCTGATGGTAACCCAAGAAGACGTCCAGGAAGCTGAGCATGGAATACCCGCTGGTGGCATCCACTAGCTAGTCAATCCGTGGCAGGGGGTAGAAATCCTTGGGGCATGCTTTGTTGAGGTTGGTGAAATCTACACACATCCTCCAGGCCCCTGAAGATTTCTTTACCATTACTACGTTGGCGAGCCATTCAGGGAAATCACAGCTCTGGATGAAATCAGCCTTCAGGAACTTCTCGATTTCTTCCTTGATGGTTATATCCTTCTCCACCGACATGTTTCTTTTCTTTTGCTTTACAGGTCGAGCCTCTGGATTAACATTCAGCTTGTGAACGATATGGGCTGGGTCGACCCCTGGCATTTCATCAGCCGAGTAAGCAAAGATGTCTCTGTTGTCCTGCAGGACTTTAATTAGCTTCTCCCGGTAGGATTCTTCCAGGTCGGCGCCGATGAAGACCGGCCTTCCTGTCTCCAGCTCTACCAGCATACTTTCGCTCCCAGGTTCTGGGTGGTCAGTCTTTCTTTCTGCCTGCTGATCAGCCGGAATCTCTCCTTCCCTGCTGAGAGAGCTATCTACTTTCCGTTTGCCTTTTCTTTCTGTTTCGTGAGTGCGTGGGGCGACCGAGTAGCATTGTTTGGCTGACTCTTGGTCCCCGTGTGTTTTTCCTTCCATTCTGAAGTCCGTGACATAGGCCACAGTCAACGTCCTGATGGATATCGCGGCTTCAACCTCATCCAGGGTGGCCCTGCCTATCAGAGCGTTGTATGTTGATTTGGCGTCTAAACCACGAATGAGGCTCGGATTTTTCTGGTCGATGCCCCCTCTCCGAATGTGACTGGTAGCTCGATGACTCCCATTGGGAGGATCCCTGCCTCGCTGAATCCATACAAGAACCCAGGGGCAGGCTTGAGGTGTCTTTTTTCCAAGTTCATTTTGTCAAAAGCCTCTTTGTACAGCAGGTTTGTGTAAGCGCCAGTGTCTACCATGCACCTCCTCATTATGTGGTTGCTGATAATTAGTGATAGGACTAAGGGGTGGCTGTGAGGGTAGACTACCCGGCCTACGTCCTGGGGGGTTATGCTCAGGGTCAGACCGTCCGGGCTCCCTACTCTTTCGGCGTAGCAGATCTGATTACGGAGTTCCCGGATCTGCCTTTTCTGGCCCCTCCGGCTTGTTTGGCCTTCAGCGTCCCCAAACACTACATGAATTATCATGCGGTCCTGCACTGAGTTTTCCGGCTTCTTTGTAGTGGTTTTTTTATTCTTGTTTCTGGCAGCATAGTTACTCAGCCAGCCGTTCCTGATAAGCTTTTCTATTTCATATTTGAGGTGACAACATTCTTCTGTCGTGTGCCCTATGCAGTCATGGAACGTGCATAACTTTTTTGGGTCGCCCTTTGGGCTACGTGGTTTGCTTGGGCGATTCCATTTCCCCGTTTCTTTTTCCAGCTCGAATATCTCAGCTCTTGATTTGTTAAGGGCTGTGTAGCTATCAAACCTTGGCTGGTAGGCCACGCGTTCCCTCTTTGGGGTGCCCTCTTCTTCTGTTCTCTGCTTTGCTGCTGACTCGCCCCTGCTGCGCCCACCCTGCGGTCCCCCATGTGGTCTGGCAGACATTGTGGGGGTATCCGGCAGGCTGTAGAATTCTTCCTGCAGTATGAAGCCCTCGGCTATTTTCCATGCTTTAGCTAGGGATTCTGGCTGGGCTCCAATCAGTTGGTTTTTCATTTCCCCTGGGAGTAGCGAATTGGTCATTGCATAGGTTGTAGTGGGATCATCAATTTCTCTAACCTTTTGGAAAGCTATATCAAACCTCTTCAGGTATTCCGTGATGGTTTCGCCCTTTTTCTGCTTCAGGGTCATCAGGTCGAAGCGGGTCAGCCTGCGCCTCTTGTTCCCTGCATACTAATCTAGGAAAGACTCGGCCAATTCTTCGAAGTAGTAAATTGATCCCCGCGGCAGGTCTCAGAACCACACTTGAGCTAACCCCACCAAGGTTGTAGGGAAGATCTTACACCAGGCGGCGTCATCAGCGTCATACATTCCCATGTGGCTTTCGTAGGCTGCCAGGTGATCCTTAGGATCAGTGGTCTCATCGAACTTGACTGTGGACATTTTAATCTTCGGGATAGGGCAGCTCTAGACGTCAGGGTGAAGGGGGGCTCTGGTAGGTCTTCCCATCACTTTTGACCGACTTTCCGTAGAGTGGTAACCGTAGTCGTCTCATTTATCTGGGGTTGGTTTTCCAGCACTTGGGGAGCGGTGCCTGGGGGTATGCCTACTTGCAGCTTCATCCTCTTTTCTGGGAGAGCGATGTCGGGGTCGCTTCTCCTGAGGCGGCCGAGGGGGCTCTGGGCCTTTGGCATGTTGGTGCCTTGGTTCCTCTGGCTGTCCTTGGTTGAGCCTCGCCTGCATACTTTTGGACAGTCCAGGGGCTCTTTGCTTTTTTGCAGCTGGCGTCAGCCTAGTGAAGACATTGCCCTGTTTTCGTCCCAGGCGCTTTGAGACGGGCTCTCTTGGTCCTAGCCGATCTCGCATTCCCTGGGAGAGAGTCCCCTTCAAAGCTGATGCGGTGGATTCTATGGTGTGCACAGACCTATCCCTCGTCTGCTGAGGCGGTTTCTCCTGGGTATTGGTTACGAGGCGCTTCTTTGCCTGAAGGTACCCCCAGGCTTCCTTCTTTGCTTTCCTCTGGATGTTCCTGGCAGCGGTTCGCTTTGTACCCCCAGCCCCGTCGCTGCTTGAGAAGCGTAGGCGTCTGGGGTTGTCGCTATTCCGCCAACTAGGTCCTCAGGCATGACTTGTTTGTCAAGCATTGCTGAAAAGAACGCGGCAGCCTGCTTGGCTTGAGCAGGAGTGAGCCATAAGTCCAGGCCCTGCTCTGCCTCTTGCTCAGCCGCGGTCGCCGCTCCTTTACTTGATTTTCCCTGGAGGGTAGCCTGCCCAACTCTTCGGATTGTCCCAGCAGGCGTTGCCTCGTTGAAGGTGTAGGGCATGTCGTACCGGGGAATGACCAGTTGTCCCGCCGGATCAGCACCCGTTTCCACCTCTTCGATTTGATGCATTTTTTTATGGCTTATCGTTCTTTGAGGAATCTCAATTTAGGATCCTCACAGACGGCGCCAAATTGTTCCGGGATGGAAACAATTGACCCAAATCGGATTCGGATCTTGGATTTAAGCTTCGGTCTTGTTGACTTTGTCTTGATATATCTGCCTCTCTTTCCTCTCCCCTAGTGGTCGGACCTTCCCGTTGGAGGGGGCCTGTTACCTGCACACAAGGAGCGGACAGGGCCTCGGAGGATATCCGAGGGAACCCTCTCTGATGCCTAAGTCAGTCCGTGAATGCACTTGACGGACCTTACTCGTGAGGAGTAAGGTGGCGTTTTCTAGGGAGAGATTCTAGTGAGAGAAAATCAATTACCCTCTCTCATGGGAAACAAATGGGTATTTATAGGTTCTCATAAGAGAGAGTAAAAGAGAGAGAGGGAGAGAGAAAGAAGGAATGAGTGGATGACACGTGGGAGCGCCTTGTCCACTCGTTTCCTCTTACCTTAGGAAGGAATGAGAAGGCTCTGATCGCCTGTCCTGAACTCCCAGGGGAAAGACCTCTGACGTCTGGCTGGCAGGGGGAGACGCTTTCTCCTCCGGCCGGAGTGGACGTAGCCTGACCCTGACGAGCAGGGAGTCAAGCTTTGAGCTCAAAGCTTGACACGGCCCTCCAGGGATGCTCCCTGGGGTTATTCTGGGAAGGTTTTGCGGACCGGCCTGAGTGGCAGGCTCTTCGTGAACTGGGTCGGGTTGGCCCCGGATTCTTATGGTGGTCGGCCCATAGCCAGCGACCGACCCCCATCATCAACGTATATTTATGTGCGAGTTACTTTAATTAGTCTTTCATTCTAACTACAATGCACCATATATAATGTCTATAATTTAATTTGACGTTTACCGCATATATTATCTCTGATCCCTTGAAACACATTCACGTATGTGGATAATATTCATTTACTATTAGGCATACTCTTACCTTCGACTGACTCTCTACTATTGTGCAGTCTCACCAATTTATGCAATCATCCAAATTTGTATCCTTATCAACGTCACTAACAAGCGGCTCGTACATCGCATGGGCTTTCCAACTAGTATTATATTAAATGAGAAGATATAAAAAAAATGATGTAATTTGTTTGAGATTCTTGTTGTTACACCATAATGAAACTTCCTATGCATAGATGTTTTCCTTTTGCAATTAGGGATGTCAATTTCACCCGCACTCGCTTTATATCCATCCACATGATTTAAATGGAGGGACGAGAACCCGAAATTAATTGATGATAGATGGATGACGGATGATGTTAAATCTCACCCGTTATCCATTCGTCACCCAATATTCTTTGTAATTTACTAAAAAAAATATACACATCTTTTATATATTAAAGCTGAAGAATTTCAAGCCCTCACATTCACCCACGTAGGCAGGTGATGTGGCTATGACATGTATCTGACTTGGCGCTGACAGTGACAGAAACCGTCACATGTGGAATATGGGCAGTTGAGGTGAAAGGATATGAAACCACTAAACCACGTGTATTGAAAGTTTGAAACTGCCTTCATCCTCAAAAAAAGAAACTGTCTTTCTTTAGATCTCTTCCCCTTCTCCCTTTCTTCATATCCTATAAGAGCAACCACAATGGAGGTTCTTACCATTGGGGTTGTCAATAAGAACTATTTTTCCAAAAGTTCTTCCATTGTGACTCTTATTAAGTTCTTCAATATAAGAACTTGGTTCTTATTTAAGAACCAAGTTTGTACTAAGTTCAAGAAAAAGTTGCCAATTACAATTTTTTTTATTATTCATTTTTTATCAAATTCATTTACCTAAGAACTTTATATAAAGTTCTTCCATTGTGGGTAAAAGTTCTAAATCTCTTGAGTTTGTCAAATGATGAAATGGCAATGACAAACTTTATTTTAAGTTTGTCCATTGTGATTGCTCTAATTTTTTTTGTCCATTAGTTTCCCCTATGTTCTAATTTCTTTCATTGCTCCAGAAATTTCTCTCAAACTCCCCTGAATCTCCTCTGAAACAAACAACAAAAAATGACGGACCACAAAATCGACGACCGAAATACACAACCAAGAAGTATTAAACTAGGGTTTAGATTAACGTATCTTACCAAGTTTTAAAAAGGTGAGAGAAGGATCATACTATGTGTCTGCCATGTCTGCACATGAGATGGATCTTGGTGGTGGCCTGGGTGGTGGCGGGGGTGGGGAGTTGGAGTCAGTGGCGTGGGAGTAGAGGGGAGGATTTTAGAGGGTCCATGGGTGGTGCGGTGGTAGGCGCGGAGGTTGTTGTTGGTTGTGGGTCCATGAAGGGGGAGGTAGGTTGGTGGTCCATGATTCTGCCTGCGATTTTCAGTATGTATTCCGGTACGTTCTTTCTCTATCACCCCAGTCCTTCCATAACTCGATTGTATAATATTCTTATATTATTATAATAGGGGATGCAAGGATGAAGATGTAGTAAAAGACAGGTGCGTGGTCGGGGCAATTAACAACTACATACATTTCTCAACTTCTTACCTCTACGGACACTTTTGCTACTTCTTCTGCTCGATGTCAGGCCTCCCTCATCGATCTGTTTTTTTGCATTGTATTTTTTGTTTCGTCCTATTTTAGTTACTCTGTATATTACTGTATTTATTAATCAATCTTTGTAAATTTGTGTTAAATGTGTGGGACTTTGGACTAATAATTAACTGTTGTGATAACAGACAATCTCATAGAACCACTTCTCTTACTGTCTCATCTTATAGGAGATGTGCACCAGGTATGCACGTTATTCACTTTATCCATGTCTTTTTTTACGGATTATAATAAATGTTCACCTTGCAGCTATACTGTTATTATCCCCGAAGCATAATCCGCTCTTGAATCATGGCTTGATTTTTCATTTTTCATTTTGCATTTCGTAGAGATTTGTTTTAGCGACAAAGTATAGAGGTATAGTGAAAGGAAATAGTTGATGAGGTGGAGTTTCATATTTGGTTTTAAGTCAAGTCTTCAACTTTTCGAACTGGCTTGGATTTTAAGTATAAAAAAATATATGAATTGTTTAGGGTTGTGAAATTCTGGGTTTGTATGCGTATGAAATCAAATGTTTGATAAGAATTTTGGTGAATACCAATCAACTGTCAATATGTCATGGATTGTGTGATTTATGTTGCATCATGTGATATTTGTGTAGTATGTTGTCAACAGGAAGGAAGTCAAGTGATAATTTGATCCACGAATTCTTTATATCCAATCTCTTCCAAAAGTCCAAACCTTTGGTACCATTCTTTTCTCCATTCTTTATCTTATTGAATATGTCCCAATTTTTGGCTTGAAGGGATCAAGAAACCAACAATAAGGAGACAATTTGTTACCAATATAAGTTTAAATGTGTTCTTAGAAGTAAGATATTTGTGTTCTTGCAAATTTCAAGATATTTGACTATTTTTTCCATTGTAGGAAGAAAATAAAGAAGGAAAAGGACAAAATTGTCGGTTCAAAAGCTAAAAGCTCTATTTTTGAGAGCATCCTTGAAGTGAATAGATCTACGTCATGTCAAAATCAAATCAGAGTTAATAACAACACCTGCAATTAAGATGCTAATTATGTTACTCCTAAAGGACTTGACGACATAGGAGCATGTATAGTGGTATTTGTTGAGCCTCAAATGATAAAGGTCTCACCAGAGTTGCAGGATTTGAAGCCGTAGCCACATTTAGTGGTGCTCTCTGGACAACAGGATCAACACAAAAATCAAGAATGAAAAAATCAAGAATGGTAGGTTGTGAAGGTGATTATTCCAGAGATTTGTTGTCTTTATTACTTACCTGAACTACATTTTTTCCGCATTGAGAGGGAAAGCAATAAGTTGGCGACCAGGGACAGTGTGGAGGTCGAAGGGATCGCGGCAAACACATCGACTCATGTCCAAATTTGCGGTATGAGTAAATTTTAAATGGTCATCCGCCATTATATATTAATTTGAACCTGACTAAATTTAGGGTAGTGATAATTTCATTCAGTTTTACCAATGTCACTCAATTTTTGTAAATTTAGGAATCACAAAAACTCATAGATAACAAAAAAAATCACAAAAGTAAGGACGTTTGGCATAATCTTAAAGTCTAAAACTATGTTATATTATGTATCACGTGCTCTTGATTTGGTTAACTATTCATGGCCATGGTATCTAGCGTCTTTTTATGGACGTTTAAAGAGTTATCTCCTCATTCTTAGATTAATCTCAGTAATATTTTAGATGAGGTAATTTTCTTCTTTTTTTATCTTAATATTTATCTTATCTTCGGTGAGAATTTTAATCATCTATCTTCGGTTTGGTTTTTATCGGTGGTTTAATGGTTGCACATAAATTGTTAGTTCTTTCTATGCTCACTTAAAATATTAACGAACATTCATCTTTAGGATTTATCGGGTTTTATAATCGGAAGTCCTTTCTGAAGATTGGGTTGTGATCGACTTTAGAAACTGATATAATGTGTCCGTAAATAGTGCAGCTTGCATGAACATTCGTATTTAGATTTATCACACGAGAGATATCCCACATGCCTTCTTTAGTCCCTTAGTTGGTTCATTATTCAATCCAGGCCCGTCCCAAGGGCAGCGCAATAGGCGCAATGGAACCGGGCCTCCAATTTTTTGGGGCCTCAATCCAATTATCATTTGTTATATAAGTCTAATATAAAACCTGACATAATGAAGCATTGAATTATTGTTGCTCGAGTGGTAGTGTCATGAACTTATACCAGGTACATCTTGGGTTCAAAACCCAATAGGTGCATTTTTTTTCATTTTTATTCTTCCCCTATTTTGATTTTTTTTCATTTTAATTCTTTCCCTTTTTCATTTTTATTTTTCCTCTATTTTGATTAAACTCTGTCCATAGTCTACTGTATTCTTTCATCTTGGGTTCAAAACCCAATAGGTGATTTTGTTTTTCATTTTTATTCTTTCCCTTTTTCATTTTTATTTTTCCCCTATTTTGATTATTTTCATTTTTATTCTTTTCCTTTTTCATTTTTATTCTTCCCCTATTTTGATTAAACTCTGTCCACCTTACTGCTACTGTATTCTTTCATTTTGTCTACGTTAGTGCTCTTATGTTTCGATTTTTCGTACATGTTAATTCAAAATAAACTAAAGATAATTAAAGCTCAAACTTAAGTCACTTTCATAAATCTCGGTAACATATAACAGAAATTTAAGTTACTTTCATGAATCTCTAAACTTTTTTTTACTCTTTCCGTCTCGGTCATTCGTTATCCTTTGATTAAATAACTCCTCACAAATAATATAAAATGACAAAAAATGACCGAGACGAAGGGAGTATAATTCTTTCATTTTCGAGAAAAGATCGTTGTTATTAGTTTGTTGTGTTTCTTTATAATTTTGGTATAAAAAATCCGACCACTTGTAACAAAAGGGCCTCAATTTTTATTTTCGCTCCAGGCCTCTCTTATCTTTGAGACGGCCCTGATTCAATCTATTATGCCAAGTGAGGATGAATAGCTAAGGTTCTTATATAATTTCTCTCCTAGAGGGTACCAAAATTTTCATGATGAGATTGGAGTTCGATTAAGCTGACAATTTGATAGTGTTGGTTCTTTCTTCCCAGCAAATGTTTTATAAATAATCAAGGCATGCATTTTATTAAAGTTATCTTCTGCCCTGCTCCTTAGGCTTGGTTAGCATATTTCTGAAAAATAGCGGAAGATCACTAGGTCAAGGATAAGGAAGAGATTGCTGAAGAATTGGAGAGTTGTGGATCAAGCGCACTGGACAGTCCCTAATTAAGGTTGTAGGATGCAGTTGATGGTGTATTTTCAATTTAATCATTATAGAGAATCATTCATGGAGTTCAATTATAGAGAATCATTACTGGAGTTCAATTCTAGCGGTATATGGTAGAATATGTATCATGTTTAAAGAAATAATTTAGTCAATGAAATTTCCTTGGATACCACCTTTTTGCTAATATCATCTAGAAGTCCTGAACAAGTGGGCCACCACCCAGATCGTATTGTTATTGTTGTCGAACGTTTTAGTTGTGTTACTCCGATACTTCACATAGCTGTAGTATTTTGTATTATCCGATAAGAAACGTATCAGATGAGATGTGGGATACTACAACTAAATGAAGTATCGGAGTAACATAACTAAAATGTTTTAGACATAAGTATTGAAAATACTTTCTGCCCCGTTTCATTAAAATACTCTGCCTACATATTGATGAAATGTGGCAGAAATTTAAAACCGGAGGGAGTACTTCATTTTAGTCCAAGTATTGATCATGATCACCTTTGTGGACCTAAAGTGTTGTTGTATTGGATGTAATTTTGGATACATATTGCATCTTTTCGGCTCTTGTTAAAATTATGGGAAATGTTATTAAGATAAAGTGTGGTTGGAATGATATTAGTACTTGATCAATATGTTCAGTCGTTGCAAAAATGGTTGTTCAGCTTTTGCTCTGAAATGGAGCTTTGTTGTTCATTATGGCAATCTTAGGGGCTTGCTCCATTATTAACCGATTCACCCATTTGGCTGGTGTAGTAAGTTATTTAATACCGTTGGTCTTCTTATTTCTATGCTATTAGTGCAGCAAGCTATTAAAGGTACAGAGTATGTTTTATCTTAATTGAGTATTTCTAAGATTGAGTTACTTTCCGAATTCAAATATCATGCCCTATTTATACAGTAAGCTATTAAGGTATCAAGACCTGTCAAAACTCAACCCGCAAACTCGAACGCGTTTTTTTCGACCCATGACCCGTTGAACGAAACCAAAATGACCCGTAATTTAGGGTCGGAACCGGACCCGGCCCGTTGACTTGAGTCAACGAGAATTTATTAAAATTAATAAATATTAGTATAGTACGAGTATTATATTTGGATTTATTATTAAAAAATTGAAACTTTTAATATTTTATCATTTAATAATAAAATAATTTTGATTTTGATTTTAATATTTTTTAAAATTCAACCATCATAATTAAAGAGTACGGAGTTTAATGATGATACTATTAAAATAAATAAAAATTTAATATTACAAATGTTTTTTCTACTTAAAAAAGGGTTAAAAATTAGGCGTTCAAAACTATTTTCACACATATTTTGACCTTATCCCGACCCGTGACCTATATAACCTGACTCCTATTTGACCCGATCCATATACAACACGACCCGTATGATCCGACCCGAGACTCAATATGTCCGATCCATTTGTGAGGTCTGAATGTATCTATTCAAAATAATAATACTTCGTACTTTTTTTTTCTTTTTACTAAATTGCTATGTTTCTAAAACTACATATCTCAAAGCTAAGTGTACCACATATGCACATATGTAAAAGGATGTTCTTCAGGAAAGCACAGTCATGGAGATATGGGACGGGTATGTATTATGTTCTGTAAACCAAACATCAGAATATGTTATTTGCGATTGAGCTTATAGTTTTTCAAACAGAAATTCAAGTATGTATATACATGTTCTTCAGGTTCGCTGTGGAATGCGGCACTTGGTAGCAGAATTTTAATAGCGGGGTTATCGTTAAATGACGTATGTTAGTGCTCTTGATGTTTTATTCTTTTTCTAATATTCAATATTAAAATTAATATTTTTTTTAAGATGTACTAATGAATTTTACGAAGTATAAAGGTATTAAGTTCAAACATTTTTTTTCATTTAACGTTTCCTCTAAATTAGCGAGAAAAAAAAATAAAACTTCGAAGATATTTTTTTATAGCCCAATGTCATATAATAACACAATTTTTAGAGAAGATCTCGGTGAAACGGTCTCACAATGATTCTATTGTGAGATAGTCTCACATGAAATTTTGTACTCCATCTATTTCAATGAAAGATTCCAATTTTTTTTCGTAAATTTCTTTGACATCTTTCACTTTCTTTTTTGGGTATCACTCTTCTTTCTTACCAAAGTGGCCCACATACTCTACTCTCTTTACTTTTGAATATTTTATTATTGTCTTTAAAAAATATATCATTTTTTAGATGGAAGTTATCATTGAAATGGAGGAGTACAATTCGATATAACATTAATATTATCAGTAGCGCTTATAATACCAATTAAGGAATTTTGTTTTCTAAAATTACTCCCTTAATTGTACATGCTAATCGTTGTCTCACATGGGTCTTTTATCTCCCCAAGTCTATGTTCACGCATGATCAACTCTAAGGCGCAATACCAAGCGTTACCAAGAAGCGTGGACTGAAGATACTTATCTATGATATCAATAAACGCACTTCCGACACTAATACTAACGTCGTATACCAAGAAGTGTTCTGATATTTGTAATTTCATGTTTGTATATTCGTGCAAATATGTTCTTCTGTCATCTGTTTCCATAGTTTTAAATTTTCAGGTACATGACATTTTCTTTATATAAAATCTGTCGATTATTTTTACTACTTATTTTGACCTTAGCGTTTCCGGTTTATATCCATGTATTATTATATTAGTTAATTGTCATTTAATTCGTCACAATGTTTTTAATGTCACCCGTGCAATTTGCACGGGTTTTAACCTAGTTCATATAAAAAAGTTAAGGATAATTAATGCGGAGTAATAAATTATTATACGTTTTATAAGATCAAAACAACGATTAAGTTACGAGATTTATTAAGAGAGCTCTTAATATAATACAAGTTGACCTCATAATTTTTGGGTGAATAAATTAAATACTTTTTTTTTCGAGATTTAAAAGATAATTTAGTCGTCACCTATTTATCACCCGATTCATTCGTGGATGGTGGATGATGTATTTAATATAATGGATGGATCAATGCAGGTGATGCTTCATCCGATCCGAAACCAATCCATTGACATCTCTATTTGCAATTCCACCAAAGCCCAAACACTAGTTTGTTTGAAAAAAATAGACTCCCGAGCCCATACGTGGAGGTGAATATGCAAATGTTGAAAGGGAAATCCAATGAAATAAAAGATTCTCATAATTTGTCCGTGACAAATTAAACAGACTTTGAACCGATCGACCAGTCACCCATTTAACACTAATGACATTTACACGTAGCGACACATATTGTCACGTGTCTACCTACTCTATCATGTGTCATCCTTATAAAAAACACTCTGGCCTGCTGCTGCTAGTGCCACCTCCTTTTTCCTACACATACAATACATACATACAGTTTTTTCTTACATTTTCATCGCATCCAAATAAAAATGGGACCGAAAAGAGGAAGAAAGAAAGTAACCCAAGTAGTGAAAACAACCAAAGTTGTTGAGGAAACGGTGGTCCAAGTTTCCATTGTAAACGGAACACAATCCCAATCACAATCCCAATCAGCAACCACAGTGTCTACTACTAAAACAATCCCCATCCAACAAGAGCCTGAAATAATCCCCCTGGAGACTCCACCTAGGCAAGAGGAGGCGAGGCCGGCTCAAAATGAAGCAAGTCATCAGAGATCAGTGGTAGCAGTGGGGAGTAAGAAAGTGAGGAGGAGGAGGATGAGGAGAAAGAAGGAAGAAGGGTACAAGAGCTACGTGTACAAGGTGCTGAAGCAGGTCCATCCGGGGTTGGGGGTCTCAGGGAAGGCCATGACGGTCATCAACAACTTGATGAGCGACATGTTCCAGAGGTTGGCATTGGAGGCGTCGAAGCTGGGCGTGCATGCTAAGAAACAGACACTGAGTGCCAGGGAGATACAGTCGGCTGTTAAGTTGGTGCTGCCTGCTGAGCTTGCCAACCATGCCATTGCTGAAGCCTCTAAAGCTCTCACTAATTACCTCAAATATCCTAACAATTATTAATCGATCACCTCTCCTTAATTAATTATTAACATCTTACTTTCTGCTTTTCTTACTCGTATGTTTTAGGGTTATTAGTTACTTGCCCAACTTAGTACCGAGTATTTCCCTTAATCGTAATTAGTGTGTTTGTGTTTGTGTAGCTGCTAATTAGTTTCAAGTTTGAACTGGCCTGGCGTGTGTTTGGTGTTTTTATATACAGAACGGTTTTTATTTGTAGTCCGTTTGTGGTTACAACAATTTTAATTTGTGAGATGAGAGTAAGTTTTTTATTTGGAAAAAAAATGATCAGACTACTCATGCTAACACTGAGGCGGAAGGCCTCAACACCAGATGCATGCATGCTTATTCAACTGGATCTTTCAAGCGGGACATGACATCGGACATTGTAATTTGTAGTGTGGGTGAGGATGGAATTTACTCCTGCCATTCTAGACTTTTTTAAGAAGGTCGTAACGCCACTATTCTAGCGTTCACCCACAAATTAAATGGGAAACAACCTAGAAATAATGTTAACTCAATTAAAACCCATCGCGCATTGCAATATCCTTCTACAAGTGTAAGACCATTGAGACAAAATAATGAACCTCCTAACTGAGCTAAAGTGAGAAGTTTAAAAGAATGACTTAGATAGATTGTGAGTGGGCGGCACAAGACTAGTTTTCACATGCACGAGCGAGTGTCAAAATAAACCACAAGAGAGAAAAGAGAAGCATTTTATGTAGTGTCAAGTGTATGTACATCCTTTGAAGTAACAAGCTTAAGAACAAGGAAGATAGATGAGCAGCTCTATCTAAAAGGCTCAACAGTCAACATACATGCAAGTAAAGAAGTAAAGAAGCCATTCGATTGCTTCTACAATGCATGTTTCCCCTTTAAGTGATCAAAGTATATATTTCTGCTATTTGTGTTGTATATTTCCATGATATACATACAAAATATGGTTAAGGGAATTACACTGAACTGTGTTGTGTTTTGCAATACCAAAACGCGTTCCCCATGTTCTATTGTATAAAATATGCGCGGATCACCTCAACTACCGGTGCCTTGCACATTGGACACTTCCCGTTGTCCTCGACCAAAATATCAGCACACTTTGTACACGTACACATGTGACCACATCTGTATGTAATATGAGCGAAAAAATGGAAATGAGAAGCAGTCACAAAGAAATGCAAGCATTCGGGCAAATGGTAATGTATGTACTCCCTCCGATTTTTTATATAAGTAGTTTTAATTTAACGAGAGAAGCCTTTAACTTTCAATTATATAAAAAAATACATTGAAAAAAATTATGAAAGTTATATCATTAGATTCGTCATGACAATTGCTTTCATATGAGTATACATTTGATATTGTTTACTCGATAATTTTAAGAGATATTGAAAAGAGAAGTACACTTCTCGAAAAGTGAGAACTACCTATCTAAAAAATCGGAGGGAGTATGTGCTTTACCTGTACAATAAAGAATCGATGTTGGTGTTAGCACATATACAGCAGACACCTTTTTTTACACAGTCCCATTTCAAACTGTCTTCCTGCAATTCTGTTAAACAAACAAGAAAATAAGGCATAGTTCAGCGTTACTGGCAATCAATGAAAAAAACAGTGATATTGGCTTATAAAGACAGAAACAGACATAATTTTGTGATAAAAGGAAATAATCTCCCTACTGTTGGTTTGGGCTATAACCATTAATGCCCTAGGTTTCAAAATGGCCTGAGCTTTGCATAATTTTCACTTGTAGTGGTGGAAGATATAACATAGTCAAACTTTGACAAAAAATTAGCAAAGTTCCTCACCATAACAAAACACAAAAACAAACATTAAATGAAATATTGCGACGGATTCTAATATATACGGAGTACAAAATTCTAATTTATTATGCTCGACGATATTTGCAATCTTGATAGATTTAAGTTTATTAGAGTATTACACTTGAGACTTACCAAACTGGGAAACAACACAAATTTTAGGACACTAGGTGGAATTTTTGAACCCTAAGATCGCCAAAGTGAACATTTTCTTAATAGGAATCCTATATTGTGGTCGAAGTATGAAAGGAAAAAAAAGGTACCTGATGGATTAAGTGATCGAGTAAGAGCTGCAGATACCTCCTGTTTCACTGATCGTTGCAGCTCAAGTTGCATATCCATGCAGGTCTCTAACATGCTCTGCATGTTATTCAGTCTTTGCTGGAGTCTAGCCATGTCAATCCTCAAATCATTGATGATTTCCCATTCCTGAGCATAATATATGATTGACATCAGAAATCTATACTTAATTTTATACTCACGAAAACCAGCAAAACGAGTCTCATTCCAGTGCATGCGTTCTCATAATTTATGAATGATTGTACTCAGAAATCAAACAGGTCTCACTAGTTTACAACATTGGCCACAAAACCATGTTGCAGGCATTGTGGCAGAGTTGCCCATGCTTTTGAAGGTTACCATGACCTTATAGCATTTATAGCGCAACTCCCAAGATCAGGCCACAGCGGCCGATGGTGAGAACAAGTGTCAAAAGCCAAAACAAGATTATAATTGGCATTCACACTTTACGATGAGAATATAGAGAGTTGGAAACAAGATCTATTTAGGTTAATCAAATTTTGGTACAATCTTAAGATCCATGTATAATTGCATGTGAATGCTACTGAGCAAGTCCCTTTACAAAACAACATTTGACGGTCCAATGATCTATTCTCAATCGGTTAAGCAAGAAAGTGCAAAAGAAACATAGTCACAGTTTCCAATTAATACAAAATACAGCATTGGTGGATGAAATAATCATCATTTATGATTTCTGAGTCTAGGTTATTAGCATCCTATATCTGGGCAATTTAATAAACAGAACGAATAGTGTAGCGTCCCCAGAAACAGGACTGAAAGACATCACACATCATTAGCCAAGACCAAATTAAGAATATAATGGCCAGGGATAAAAGTAAATTGCATTTGCATATTAACCAACTCCAACCAAAAATCATGACATATACGGAGCATGATATACTATTAGGTGAGACCCTTGCATTGGTCTCACTTGTGAGATTGCTCATTAAAACTCAAATTAATAGACAAGACACTCACCGTTCCAGGCCGTTGACGTATTTCTCGTCTCACCCGATAGGTTTGGTTCGTCCTCTGTCTCCAATGTGACTGAGGAAGCGGTGGTGGAGATGGTGGAGGTGGTGTAGACCCACTTGCATTTCCATTTTCACGAGTGTCATCTAGTCCAGAGTCATCCTGGTCTGTGTGAAGCTGCACTTGATTTGACACAAAAGGAGGAGGTAACATTTGATGAATCTCCCAATCATCAGGAGCATTAGTTTGCCTCTCCACGTAAGACTGTATTAGCTGGTCTAGGCTCTCACGAAAATCACTGTGAAGAAGACTTGAAACTCGTCTTCTGTAGAAAAAATCAAATTCAACTATTAGTACATGGTGAAGGATTTTTTTTTTCTCAAAACACGAGGGATAGGCTTAAGTTTGTAAAATGATCACATTTAATTGGATTCCCTACATTTGTAAAGAGTTGAATACAGAAGTTTTCAACAAGTGGAAAAGTCATATGTCAGTTTGATGGAGAGCCCAGGCAAAAGCAAGTGGATGCACTATATTTGGGAAGAGTCGAAGTTATTCGACAAGTCGAAAATTCATATGGTAATTTGATGGAGAGCACATGTAAAAGCAAGGATAGACACAAATACTCTCACGACGGTATCCTTGTAACCTAGTCATTTTATTCTTGAAATTAACAAAGGTGAAAATGTAGTGAAATTGAATTGAACGTCGTAAAATGGAAAATACAAGGAACCCAAATAAATGCGGTAACTAATTAGCACAAGAAGAAGGTTTAGCTCAAGTGGAAAGAGATCCCTTACCCCAACCCTAGAGGTCGGGGTTCGATTCTCATTAGTGACTAAGTGCGCTCTTCTTTAGAAAAAACAAAGCAACAAGAATACATACCTATTCACAAGTTCTCTCAACTCTAAGTGGCGCACATTGTCATCGTCAGAAAAATAAAATGAATCAACCCTATCAAAGGCCGATCTAGCACCTGAAGTCATTCCCAGCCAATCTCTTGGAGTTTCCTGAGAACCATTTTCATGCCAGAAGTCCTCCTGCATATCGGTCTGTCCTGGGTCTTCGGTTTCAGCGGGCGCATGAGAAGGATCTTCCCTATCAGCAGACCAGTAGAGTCTGTCTGTTTCTACTAGGTCATGTCTCCATTGGTCGGAAAGGGCAGTTTCCCATTCTCTTTCAAAAACTTGTTCACCCTCTCCCGACACATCAGACTCATGACCATTTACATTTTCTGAAATATCAACTTGATGATCTAACTCATTATGAAAGTTAGCTTCTTCAACATTGGAGTAACCTTCATGAGTGCTTTCATGTCTTTCCTCAAGAATAGTAAACTGCCCGGTTGCAGCTGGAGTCTCTTGGTGGTTTATATATTGGATTCCACCATTTGAAGAAATATTGGAATTGACACTAGTAGCTCTCTCAAGTCTTCTCTCTTCACTAGTGCCTTCATTGCTCTCTTCACTAGTGCCTTCATTGCACTCTGTCAAACAATCAGAATCAACCGATGGGCCCACACCAGCATCAATACTTGGTGCACTGATTGTCGGAGCCACATCAACAAAACCCATAGGATTTTCGTCATCAGCAACATTCAGTATCTGAGTTGAGAGGTCATTTGGCAATTCCACACCATCAAGGACCTCATACGCACTGTTAGCTTGGCTTTGATCATCTCTAGAAACATCAGAACCAGTTTCAGAAGAAACATCAGACACATCACTTGCTTGGACCTGAGCATTGGTGTCCAATCTGGACAAGAAACCTTCCCTGCAGTAAAAAAAAGGACAAGCAGTCAACACCAGTTGATTAACAGTCTCAATACTCCCAACAACAGCTTATTTTGTACTAATAAGAGCAATAATGGAATCACAATAGCATAATACAGATTACCTAGAGAATAAGGTTGTAACCCTACAATGTCAGTGAGCTGAATAATAATGATAAATGAGATCATCCATATACCTCAAACCAGACACGGTTTGTCGTTGCCTTAGTAACCCCAATTCACTTTCTGCAGCAGAAGTGGACCTCCGCACCTCAGTCGAACTACTATTCTGGAAACATCTGAGCCTAAGTAATGACTGCAAATGATAAGCAAAAAATACATTGAGAAAATAGGTCACATAAACCCTCTTTGCCAAATAATCTGCTTATGAATATGTAGTCACGCACAACCGAACAATCATGGGAAACCACAGCCTTACCCATCATGGAAACAGTATGGAAATTACCTTGAGTGATAACTACTTTATTAAACAAAGAAGCACATCGGATTTACTAAAGCCATTTTGCTGATTTTTTTTAACAATACAAGATCAAAGAATGACTGTGTTTTTAGCTGCATTTGAAATAAAAAGGATCAATAATAAGTAGGACAGCAATAGTCAATAAAAACTCAAACCTGAATACGGTTACGGTGAGCAAAGCTGCTAACAGGCCGGGATCCCACTAAACACTGGAGCTCTTGCCGCCTTTCCTGTTCATTCTTGGCAAGTAAATCAAGAAGAGCCTGTCTCCCACATAACTTACGAATTTGTCTCCTACGAGTTTCAGGTTGACCTTCATTATGACTAAGAACTGGTCTACCACGGACCTGCTCAATCTGGGAACCATTATCAGCAACCTGATCTTCTCTACTCCAAACACGAGCTCCTCTTGGGTGACTAGTTGTCTGAACCCAATTCCTCACAACTTGAACCCTTTCCCCTTCATTCTCACCTAGACATTGAGCCCTTGAACTTCTAGGTGTCACAGCATTTCCACCACTGCTCATCCACTCCCGGAAAATTTTCCTAACTCGCTCCCTTTCGACTTCTCCCAAGTCAAGGGACTGCTCGGATGTCATACTTTGACGATCCTCCTGCTCATTCATATGTCTCAATTGACTCTCAGAATTTACTAAAGACCCATTCTCACTTTCACTTGAATCCTCTAAACCACCTCTACTAGGGGTTTCTCTAGGGCTATAAGAGTCGTTGTTGCCCTCCTGGTGCAACCTCGGCCTTCCTCTCTCACGAGCACGATTCACCACGCATTCATCCTCAAGTTCCCTCCACATCTGTAAGATTGAGGATGCCCGGGTGCTTACATTCCCTTGATTTCCACGCCGCCTAGATGAAGACGACTGAGACTCTCTTAAAATTGAAGACTCCAGGGTAGGAACACTATGCAAACCTGCTATTGCCATATCTAAATTAACCTAATAACAGCCCCTCCAAATCCAAAAACACCAATTCAATGATAATTAACCACCACTGGAACCCCCTCTTTGATCTATATAATAGCCAATGAAATCGGAAAAAATCATAAGCAGCAGCGTACACCTTGAATCTAAAACAAACACGGTCACGCTATCGTTTTGGTTTTCAAATAATCAGATGAATTAATCTGCACAATGAATTCAAACACCTCAATCAAATTCATGGTCCTATCTCGATTCAATTTTGACTTAGGCATTTTTATATATAAAATTTTACAATAATATAAAAATCCTGACAATCAATTAACAAAGAATATAGATCAATTTAGAATAAACCATCCAAACTTGAAAATCAAAACTTCACCCACAAAAATTTATCCCTTTCAACCAACAAAAACCCATGAATTCCAATCTAAATATGATCAACCACTTAAATTCAAATACCCATTTCCCCATTTTCGGACCTCAAGCAATAATAAAGCAATAAATACCCAAAAACGAGATTTTAAAATTTGGCATTACCCAATGCCAAAAAAGCAAACTTTATGGAAATAAAGCGATGAAACAAATCTCATTAGATATAGACATAACCCTGAAACCACTTTTAATAAAATAATAATATCATCAACAGTAAAGAATGGCAGTGATAATGACACCATAGATAGAGAATGTACAACCATTATATTTAATAGTTCAAAAACAATTTTTAAAAAAAATTAAAATAAAAAACAAGGAACAACCCATTTACCTGAAACTTCAAGCAAAGAGCAATTTATTATGCCCATGTTCTAGAGAGAGAGAGAGAGAGGGAGATGAGGTCCCAGAATGTACGTAGTCCTGCTCTTCAATTTCAATGATTGTTATTGCACAATAAATTATAACAAAAGGGTAAATAGTTGAGAAAGTAGCAGAAATTTGGGAGAAATGAGTACAGTGAGAGAGAAATGGGGTGAGAAATGAGCAATTAATTTTAATCAATTATTATTAAATTAAATTATACTATTAATATAGTTGCGCATTTCACGTACAAGTATCATTTGTGAATTGTGATTGTGATTGTGATTGTGATTTTGTTAGAAGGAATTTGGGAAGATAAACTTTGGGGATAAAATTTGGGAGATTTTATTTGATATAATTTGTTAACTTGACTTGATTTTAATGAGACACAAATTCTATTGATTTGTGTGTGATTGTATAAATTATTGTGGTCATGAATTTGGGAAAATTATTATGCATTTTAGGGTGAATTTTGTAAAATAGTTTGGGTGCACACCAGAATTAAATTCCGTAGAAATTCCTAATGATCAGGGGGCGGTTGCCGATCAGTGGGTAAGTCATTTCCTTCATAATGGGCATTGGAAGTTTCCGGATTCCAACACTTTGCAAAAAAAATGGCAACCAACTTATCAATCATTTTGGATTTATGAGATTTTTCGATTTCTGTGTTTTTGGGTGGCACCAAACGACATCACATAGCATTAGAACATGTCTAACCAACCGTAAGCTAAAATCTTTATAACTTACATTGTCATGTCGACATTTCTATATACAAATTTATTCAATGATGAGACAAGCACCTTGTAACTTGTACAATCATACAAAACTTTTATCATCCAATAAAAAAAACTAGCCATATTCCTTAAAAAAAAAGAACTAGCCCCATAATTTCAAGTTAATGGCTTGGTAGAGCTACAAGCCTACAATGGCTTGCAAACAAATTAATACTCCAATGGTCAACAACTTACTTGACAATCCTCATTTTTTTTATTATTAAAGGGATAACACAAATTTTGTTCTAAAGTTCATATTTTTTAATTATGGAAACAGTTAAATAAACAAAAAATCAAATCAACAATTAATTTCTTCTATTATCATGCAACTTGAATCAATAGAACTATTTAGGCCTTGTTTGGTTCATCCCAAAAATCAAATCAACAAACTCTTACTTCCCATAATATCAACTTCACATGAATTTACAAATATTTGTTTGGTTGTCATCCTGGAATTCACACTTCACGTGAATTGAATTCTTGTATCTCGTTTGGTTGCACTCATCTAATTCTTATGATTTTGTTTATAAAGACTATTAATTATGCCCTTTATTAATAATAAGGGTATAAAACTTGTGAAATAACTTTTTTGTCAACAACTTATAAAATAGCTGAAATTATATTTTCCATGGTATACAGTCATAACCAACATACATCATCAGCATAAAAAAGAACAAAAAATATTTTTTAAAAAAATTATGAGTTACATTACTGTCATTGCTTCGAAAAAAACATTGTTCAGGAAAAAAAACGTTTACTAGTGAAAGTTTGAAACTATAGTAAAACATCCAAGATCAAAGAAACTAATTAAGAAAGTGACGTACCATGAAATTTGACCATTTTTTTTGAGGAAGGTAGGAAATGGAGAATTGTGAGAAGGTAGTAAAATAGAGAGTTGAGTGAAAAATTAGGGTTATAGAGCGAGAAATATGGTGAGTGCACAAGGGTAAACAATCATTTGGAGTAAGTTGAGATGTAGGAATGAAGTGCAACTCACCGGGTGTTTGGTGAGCAAGTTCCCACATCATCCAGTGGAACTCATGGTGGAAGTTTGGGTTCCTCCAATTTTTCATTTTTGGGGATAACTAAACAACTATCCGAAAGTGCAATTTTTTCTTTCTAATACTTAAGCAGGTAATGCTAGCCAACCGTTTATATATATAACTTGGTTTAACATGTAATATTGTTTCATAATGGTAACGGCTCTCCATAACAATGTGACTTGCTGGTGGGTATTAGTTCTTTTGTGTGGTTCTCCTAATCGTTTGAAGCCTTTCAAGTTGGAGCTTGTCATATACACTCCACTCACCTGAAACGTTGAGTTTAATGAAATGTTGTTTCATGTTGTCTTACTCCTTTAGTATTATCCCTAGACTATAGTTCGACTTCTTTTTTCGTGTTCTTTTATCCAGTGATTAACACAGGCATATATAACAATTCATTCAACTATAGGCCCTCATTCTATATATTCAGTTACTAGCAGAACCTATAGATTCCATATTTTGCTTAGTCCATATCATTCTAGGTGCTTGTTGCTTTTTATGCTTCTACGGGTTCGTTCCGTATAATCCACTAAATTATTTTGGAAGATCGAACAATTTGATATAAAGACCTTCAATTTAAGATCAGAGGCTGGGATGGCAACGGCAGGGGCAAGGGCAGAGGATGATGTTTTGCAAGCCTAGGACCCCTAAAGACGCACTTAGGAAGAACGCGAAATGTCAAAAGCATCCCTCCCCTCAAAAGAAGCGACATAAAGGAGAAAGAGCGGCAATGACGACGGCTGACACGTGAGGCTGAACAAGACGGCATGGAAAAAGACCTTCAATTTAAGATTATTAACTCACATTGAAAAATGTTATTGTAGTGGATTCCCTTACAAAAAGTAACCTAGAAAATCAACTAAAGGGCAGGTAAGTACACAATAACGACGATCCTATTTTTTAACGCATTTTAAGCAAAAACATGAAGTAACTTATGTTTCTCTGCTTCATTCCATGTTGGTATTTCTCTACCATGCATGCAGGATGACTGTGATGCTCCAAAGCGTCCCTACTAAAGTGCAGAACCAGGGAAGATACTAAGATAGCAGAGAAGTCAAGGAAGTACAGTAGACAACATGACTACTAAATCATGCTTACTATTTGTTTGGGGATCCAACCACTCATCTTTCCCAGCTAGTGTTGGTCGGTTGGGTGATCCTTGACTCACATCCTCGTGTAGTTTGTCGTCTGAATACTGCACAAGGAACACACAAGGGCCTCGGAGGTCGTCTGAGGTTGCCTCTCCGACGCTCAAGTCAGTGATGAGATTTTAGTGGAATTAAGTAAGTGTAAGGCGTAATCGCCCGCGCCCAGTGATGGGATTATGCTAGCTCCTCCAACGTGTCGTCTGGTTCCTTCAATAGAGCGAGGCGTAATTGCCTGCGCCCAAACTCCTCTTGTCGGCTCTTGTAGGTCGGGGTATCAATCAGACGCAGGGCTCGTCTGACCAGTCAGGTAAGGGGAGGTTGTCGATCTTCTCGTACTACTCGTCCTGCTGCTGAGCCTACTAGGCGTGAGCCCCGTAGTCCCCACGTCATAATGAATACTGCTTCCTCGATTCGGAGGAGGAGGATGACAACTACTATTCCCCTCCTCGTAGGGCTTCTTCTCCGCCTGGGCCCTCTTCGCCGGTGAGCCCGGTGAGTCTGATCGCCCCTTGCCTTCTTTCTCACCTTCCCAGGGAGGACTCAGACAAGGAGGCTTTTTGGGAGCAATTTGCCTACGCCAACTGGGTGGCGTATGGGCGCTGCCTCCCTGGCAGCTAGTTGTCCCTAGGGCGTAGTTTGGTCGAGCTTCGTTTTGTTGGTGAAGGCGGCTATTTTTTGGGCGTAGGGGGGAAGACGGAAAGGTGTAAGCTTTTGGCGGCCTAGGCGGCCTTATTTTGGTGGCGACAGTCAGCCGTCTTTGTAATCAGTCGTTTATAGGTGGCTTCATGCCCCATAGTTTTTATTTTCTTATTTGCCGGGTGTCTGTACGGGGTCTCGGACTCCATGTAGCGTTGGGCATCTGCCCTTTTAGTATGTACTTTGGCCTTGTGTCTGTTGTGCGCTAAATATAGACGGTTTTCCCCCTCATTTAGACCCGTTTTCCCCTCGTTTTGCGAGTTTAGAGTGCGATTATTGCCATATTTTGAGTACTTCTCGCATTAGCGTCCCTCTTGTGCGTTTTACGTGTTTTTGGTAGTTTTTCTATCAATTTTGATAGGATTTGGCACCAAAATCACGATCGAGCTTCCACGAGCACAAGAGAAGGGAACACGGTCCAAAGAGCAAAGCACACAACTTAAAGTTTAAAGTCATCCAATCAATCGACGAAGAATGAGACAAGGAAAGAGGCCAGAGAAATTGACCGGGTGAAATTTCACCCGATGAAGTACCACCGGGCGAAATTTCACCCGACGGTAAAGTGCCTCCCTGAAGATTTTCCGAGCTTCCCCACCGGGCGAAAATGACCGGGCGAAATTTCGCCCGATGGAGAAAAGTGCCAATAACCACAAATTGAGAAGAAAATCTAACTGGGCGAAATTTCACCCGGTGGGATTAGTTCGACATACCGCAGGGTGAAGTTTCACCCCATGAAGATGCAAAGGGTGATTGTCTCACTAATGAAGCAAAAATTGGATTTGGGCTTTAGGTTAAGAGACCCATTAAGGCATTACTATATATATGTTACCCTAATTTGTTGCCCAAGGCATCCCCCATTAGAGAGTATTAGCATCCACAAGTAGTAATAGGCCTCCATTAGTTTAGTTCCTCCATCACATTACATCTCCATTAGTAGTAGTAATTTTGTAGTATTCTAGTAGTAATTCTCTATAATTATAGTAGTTTACATAGTAATTTAGTAGTAGATTTACTTAGTTTCCATCAACAATTCTCTAGATTTCAAGTTTGTAGAAGATTATTTCAAGTTTTATTTGAAGATTTGTGGATTTATGGAAGAATTAGTGACAAGTTCTTCATCTTCTCCATCAAAGATTCAATCTTTATTTATGCAATCTTCTTATTTCTTCTAGATCTTCATAGTTGGTACATTTCTTTCCACTCTCTAATCTCTAGTTTAGATTTAATATAGTTTCTCATTATTGTCTTGTTTAGATCATCTTAGTGTTGTTAGTTTCTCTAGATTTTATTCATGTTGTTCTAGATTATTCTCTAAGTTTATTTTGTTCGATATTGTCTCTTTCATAGTTTAGAGGGTAATTGTTAGATCATAGTTTTCTTATTATTTTGTTGTTATTTTCCTTAGATCTAGTTAGTATGCATGCTTTAGTTAGTTTCTCCTTAGTTAATGTTTTGTTGTTTTCCATTATGATTAGTGAGTAGATTTCTTGTTGGGGGGTTTAGGGATGAAGACTTAGATTATTTGAATTTAGGGATGTTGGTGGGTTGCTTGCTTGTTGGTTTATCTTGATTGTGGTTGTTGTGTCATTTTTGTTTTAGTCCGGCCAACTAGACCGACCTTGACTCATTTCTATCAATATGGGGAAACTCGAGGTAGAAATTACCATAACTAGAGACTTACCCTTCTTCGTCGCGAAAGCGGGTTTTTAGGTGGGTTGGGTGAAGAAACCGAAAGGTGGCATTCTCCCTTTATCAATGTTGCGACAAAAACTCGATCCCGACCTTCTTAGACCCCATGTTCCGAATCCCGACTTCCCTCTAACGCCTTTCCCTAGATTGATCATCTCTAGCTATTTTTATCGTTATTTCTCTAGTATAGACTCGACCCTTAGAAACCTCCCTTCTAGACATCAAACGCATCACTTTTAACTCGTCAAACCACTCCGTCCCGTTCCCTGTGGACCGACCTCGACTTACCACGATTACTCTAGTAGTTTTTGTGTTATTCCGAGTCTATAAATATTGTTTGACCCCCCGTCCTTCGCTAAACGACCGATCCGATTGGGGTGCCCGTCAGTGTCCTCCCATCAATTAAAGTATGATTTATTTTGATCGAAATTATTGTGCATCCTTTTCCAATGTGTTTTGCAATTCCCTACGTTTGTCCTTTCAACTTCTTTGATTAACACTTGGCAGAGGGTTGACGGGCTTGGAATTGGTGTCTCATCCCTTATAAATAGGGGGTCATCCATTTGCTCCCTCTCATTTGCACCTCTTTTCTCCAAACTTGCCTTTACTTTCAACCATTATCTCTCTAACTTTCTGTGGTTTCATCCCTTTTCGCCTTTTGACTTAGCCGGCTGTTCCTGGACCCTTGTCTGCTGCCGGCCATTTCTCTGCTTCCGACCCGTCCATAGGTCAGTCTTTCTTCCCTGGTCTCTCTTTCTTCGCTTTTCTCTTCTTTCGCCCTTCGATCATGGCTACCCGACGTCGGACCGTTTGTTTTAAGGAGAGAGTTTTCGCCTCTGGTGAGAGGATGGCGTTTGGGTCGCCGACGGACGAGGCGGCTGAGGACGTATTGTCTCCAACCCCTCTTCGTGCAATTCCCCCTTATTCTCAGAGAGCTTCATTGTGGAGGGGACGTCGTCCGTCGGAGGGCAGGTAGGGGCTTCGCCTCCTCGTCCGTGCGGCGATGACCCGGGTGAGCCTTCCCCCAAGCGTCTTCAGCGAGGAAACAGTAAGACAGCGGAGACCCAGCTACCCCTGTCAACCACCATTGTGTCTGCCTAGCGGCTGAGGGTCCTGGACGGGGGTCTGCTGGCAAAGGCGAAGGCCTTGTACCCCTTAGGGGAGGGGTAGAGTATGAGCTGCTGGCGAAGCGGCAGACGACCTGTAACCCTCCGCCGGGTAGGGTTGCGGTCTGCGTTGAGGGTCTCAAGTTTGGCTTGAGATTCTCTCTCCCCTTTTTCATTGGGAGATTATTGGCTAGGATGAATGTGGTGCTAGGCCAGCTGACCCCTCAGGCCATTCGCTATGTCGTCTCCTTTTGCAGGGTCTGCCTATTTAGGAAGTACCATCCCACACTAGACACCTTCAGGTCCATGATGTTCCTGAAATCCCTGTCGTCTTTCCGTTACTGGGCGCTGTGCCGTATGGGTAATTACGTCACCGTCTATCCCATCATCTCCAGCTGTCATGATTGGAAGATGAGGTTTTTCTATGTCCGGTCCTTCGAGGTTTGGCCTTTTCCCACCTCCTTCCAGGATCGGGTTCGTCCTTATATGGAGAAAGATAATGAGTTGGGGGCCCGCCGGCGCACCATTCTTGAGGAGGCGTCCCTAGGACGGGACATTATGTTCGTCCACAATTTGTTCAAGGCGGTGGTGCAGAAGGTTTGTAAGGAGGACAAGGCGTTGCCCGTCGTTTGGCTCCCTCACTTTGATATAATCTCGTCCAATCCATATATGGCGAGGTTGGGGATATGTAGCCCTCCTGACCCAGGTAGCTAAGGGCGTTTTTCCTTCACATTGTCGTATGCCCATTCGACATGTTGTTCTTAATACTTTTCTTGTTTGCTCTTTGCAGGTGACGCCAAATCCACTATTTGGTCGCCAGAGGAACTTCACTTGCTGGGGGTTAACTCCAAGCTTGTCCCTATCTCCTACCGTCCAGAGCTTCCCGAGGTTGAACATCCGACACTCATGCATTATTCTAAGGTCAAGGCTGCCAAGTCCGAGAGGAAACAACCCTCCCTTCATATGGCGTCGTCCAAGCAGCCGACAACCAGGAGCTCCGCTCAGTCTGGGGAGAGGGCTGCCAGCAGAGCCAACCCAGAGGAGACGTCTGGAGACCTTGAAGCAGTGACTTCGCCAGAGGGCCAAGCTCTCCTAAGGTGACGCTGGCCCAAGCACCGCTGCCCCCAGTACTTGAAGAGCAGGTGATTGACTTGGAAGCTGACGTTTCGCCTGTTAGGGTGCCCTTGGGCCAGGTTGTGCAGTCACCAGGCCCTGTCTGCAACTTGCAGGCTGCCAAAGGCTTGGTGGTGTCTTCTGAAAAGGATGTTCAGAAGGACGTAGAGGCCGCCATCGATGCCGTCCTCCCCTCATTTTCTTGTGGGCCTACTTTCTCCGATTTTTTCAGGACGCTTGAAGGTGGAGACGGCAGCCTGGTACCCGGGGATGGCCACGTGGTGCTTGGAGACACCACCAGTGCTGACTCCCGGCTGTCCGGCACTCAGATCGATCGACGCCAACCATTGCCAGGCCGTCGAGGCACTTGATGCCCTTGCCAAGATAGGTCACTCCCTGCTGAGGCTTGCCCCTGACCCTTCAGTCCTTCATTCTTTGAAGAACGAGCTCAAGGAGGCTGACTCTAGGCGTATTGAGGCAAAGGCCAAGCTCAAGGAGGCTGGGGAAAGGTGTATGGAGGCCGCGTCGAGGCTAAGCTTAAGATGTCCTTGAAGGAGGCTGCCAATGAGCGTCGCTGATCAACATATTTTATATCGTATTTTATTATCCCTTGACAACCATATTTGAGCTTTTCTTCTTCGTATATTATATGTTTAGTGTCGATTTCTATTAGAAAGTTGATACTGCCGATCCTCGTGCTATTTTGCAGGTTAGGTACTATTTCGAGCATATTTAGGAATAATAACCCAGATAGCCGAGACGAGGACGGAAGACGAGGAAGAAAACGAAAAGCCGAGAAGCAAAGAAGAACTCCTACTACGAGTTCTGCAGTACCCACTCGATCGAGTGCTTCATATTCAAACCCAACCGGACTGCATCAGTGTACTGGGCCGAATCTTCCTTTTCAGCCCAAAGACGGACAAGGATTGAAGAAATATGTATCCACTCGATCGAGTGGCATTGCATGCACTCGATCGAGTGCATCAAGACCCGGGCTGCGGATTAAAATTTAAGTTACTTAGATTTTGGGCTTGTCTCGAAGTCCAATTAGTTTCTTTTAAATAAGTCTCCTGACTACATTGTCAGACACTTCATTCTACTTTTCTTTTTACACAATTTACAACTCCTTTTATTTTTCTTAGCATAGAAGTATACACTCTTTTCCATTTTTCTTCGCGAGATACATTGAATTTCGTTCCTCCCTTTTCAGATCTTGAATCATTCGGTAGCCTTATTTCTAATTTAATTTTGATTTCAGTTTTCTAGTTTAGTTCTTGTCTTAATTCATCTTTTGTTTTCGTAGTAATTTTAATTTCAGTTTTCGCTTATTGTTTTCTAGCGTAGAATTATTATTGCTTCTCATAGTTTAATTCGATTCATCTTCATCATGTTTAATTGCATTTCGTCTTTTGCTAGTTTTATTATAATTAATATGGGTAGCTAGATTTTACCTAGGGTTTAAGGGGATCGATGTGTATTATTAGGGTTATAGTCAATTGACATGTTTCTAATCGTATGAACTATCGCCTGAATATCGTTTTAACTCTGATTAATTGTTTGATGCATAATTCAATTAATTAGTATCGCAAATTAGGACTTTTCGTCGACCGGGTTAAGAACTAATTAGGCCACGATAGTTTGGGTAGACTGACTTAATGCTAGCGACCGCAGGCTAAGTTTAGATCTAAAGGTTGTAGTGTACCGACCGGACCTGCACCTTAGGTAGTTCGATTATTGACTTGTTAGTTGTCTCCCTGACCCGAGTAATATTCATTGTGAACCTGAGACCCTAGACTTTTCCCTTATTTATTTATCTATTGGTAATTAGTTATTAGCCTATCAAAGCCAACCCAAACTGTGACCCATAACCTATAGTCTAATTCTTAAAAATAGATAACTAAATTCTGTCTCCTTGTGGTTCGACCCCTGACTTCACTATCTATATTAGTTGGTGACCTTAGGGTATCTTTGATTAGGGATACGACTACCCCTGCCAAATTTTGGCGCCGTTGCCGGGGAGACGGTGTTATTTAGTTGTTTATTTTTTGTTTTAGATTTTAGGTTATTTTTCGCCCCGAGGAACATCAGTTCCTTGGGGCAGTTCTCACTGGTTTTTTGTAGTTTCCTCTTGTACCCAGGTTACTACCGCTAGCCAAGATGCCTAAGCTTGCTAGCTATTCCGAGCCGGTAGAGACGGCTTTGCCAAAGCCGATCAAACGACCCACTGCCACAACTAGGTCGTTTGAAATCCATCCTTCTTTCATCACTTTAGTGGAGAAAAATCAGTTCGGAGGTACAGCCGGGGAGGATCCGGCGAAACATATGCGGATCTTCACCGATTATTGCTCCACCATTCCACTTCCCCCGGGAGTTACTCAAGAGTAGGTGATGAAGATGTTGTTCATGTTCTCCCTACGCGACGATGCTAGAGAATGGATCACCGACTTAGATCGCACAACTGAGGAGATTACCGACTGGAAATCTCTTGCCTTAGCTTTTTACAAGTATTATTACCCACCTCAGAAGACGAACATGCTAAGAAGTCAGATAACTAATTTTTTTCAGACTCCTCACGAGAATATCCACGAGGCTTGGGTACGATTTAAGAATTTGGTGAAAGAATGTCCACATCACGGGTTTCAGGTATGGTTTCTGCAATCAGTTTTATAATGGTTTATATGACGATTGTCGTGCTACACTTGATTCCGCAGCTAATGGAAGATTCCAAAACAATGTGACGATAAAGCTTGGAAGATGATAGAGGATATGACTACTCACCACGCCCGATGGGGTAATCCACGAGGTTACACTCGCGGAACAGGTTTAGAGAGTGGGACAACCAATGCTGTGGCAGCGCGTTAGCGACATTGACTAAACATCTTGATGCTTACGAAGCCTCTAATGCCAAACGAGTCAACGCACTTCAAGCCTCCCGTAAGATTTTGCCATTTACGAATCAACCACCACCGCCACCTCCATATAATAATCAGGTTGTTGCTTCTGTTTCCCCTCATAATCATAATTTTCAGTCTAACTTTAACAGACAAAATCAAGGGGGACAACAATTCTATCAACAACAGTTTGATGTCGTTTCGCAAGCTCAAGCTCAAGCGAATAACGAATATGAGGAGATTAAAGCGTTGGTCCTACAAGGCTTAAAAGCTCACCAAAAGCGGGAAGCACAGATTAATCAGGTGATTGCACATCATAAGATTTTGGACAATCAAATTGCTCAGCTGTCCGCTCAGAAGCAGCAAAGAATCTCGGAGACTGAACAGGTCAATGCTATTACCATACTACTCCAACCCGGTGAAGGTGACTTAGTCAACATCGTTGATGAAACCGAGTTAGAGAAGCAAGAGCTCGCCGAAGAAGCATTAAGTAGGCCACTGAATGAGGCTACTCGATCGAGTAAAACTGCACTACTCGATCGAGTAGACCCCTTAAAAACCACCAGTGAGCCTTTACGTAGTCCACTTGACCGATTCAGCCCAGACTCGATCGAGTCAGAGGTCACTCGATCGAGTACAGTCAGCCCACTCGATCGAGTAGACCCTTCAAAATTGACCAGAAGCTCTTCAACGATACCACTCGATCGAGTGCCTCCAGGTGACTCGATCGAGTATGATGGCACTCGACCGAGTCAGCCCGGACTCGATCGAGTTGTGCTGCAACTGTCAAATGTGCCCATTCGTTCTAGTCTGGTTCCTCCCGAGACAGCTAAAGATGGTCCAATAAAGATCGCATTTCCTTTTCACAGCGACAACGCAAGAGTCAGATTGATCAGCAGCTCAGTAAATTCATGGAGGTAGCAAAAGATCTTCAGGTAACCGTTCCCTTCATTGAATTGATTACGCAGGTACCCGCCTACGGAAAATTATTGAAGGAAATAATTGCCCGGAAGAACGCTTTTGATGAGGCCGAGACCGTGACATACGCCGAGGAGCGCAACACAGTCCTGAATAGCCAATCTCCGCCTAAGCTTAAAGACCCAGGGAGTTTCTCTATTCCTTGTACTATTGGCACTTTTACTATCGATAATGCTCTTTGTGATTTAGGAGCGAGTGTTAGTGTGATGTCATTTTCTATTTTTACAAAGTTGAACTTGGGTAAGCTGAAAAACACGAGTATGACCTTGCAAATGGCCGACCGCTCTCTTATACACCCTTTAGGTGTCTTGGAGGACGTCCCGGTCAAGGTCGGAAAGTTTTTTATTCCCGTAGATTTTGTGATTGTGGATATGGCTGAGGACTCAGTAATTCCTATCATCTTAGGTCGACCCTTTCTACACACGGTGGGGGCGGTTATAGATGTTAGGAACGGAAAGCTAACACTATCAATAGGAGAAGATAAGCTTTCCTTTGGTTTTGGCTTGACTCCGAAATGTATAGCTGAATCGTATTATACTATTTCTGCTATTAACACATCATCTAATGAGTCCGTCAATGCTATTCGCAGGAATACCGAGGAAGCTACCGTGCCACCTAGCCTTGTCGAGCTGGAAGCGCGAAGATGCAAAGAAGAAGTGGATGAAATCGAGCGCTTACTCTATGGAGACCCGGTAGACAAGGTTCGTACTTGGGAAGAAGAGGTCGATGAAATCGAACGACTGTTCCACGGTGAATTTTCTGAAATCGAGGTGGTTCATACGAACGACTACAACGGGCAATCTGAGTTTTGGAAAGCCGAGCTTGATGAGATAGGAGCTGCCCTCCGGGAAGATAGGCCCCTCCGGACGATAAAGGAGGACATATGCGCTATCAGCGACACAGTTGTTGAGGCGAATCCTCCTCCTCCATTACTCCAGACACCAATTCGGGAACCTCTTACTGAAAACCGTGCACCTGAGCTTCCTACGCCTAACGAATTAACCATTCGAGTTAATTTCATCCTGACTGCTGATTTAGGGGATGCGATCCACCTAAGGAATTCCCTTTTCCTCATTTTAATTTTTTCAACTTAATTGATAAAGGGAATTTTAAACATGAATACACGAAGCACTCTCATAAGCCGTCGATTAAGCTGAGACGGTTTGATTTTCTAAATTTTAATGTTTCTGTGCTTATATTGTGCTACTTATGCTTGTATGTAGCACATGTCCGAATGTTCGATTTGCTCCTACGAGCTCTAAGTTGTTTTGATTTCAACAGGGAGCAGATTAGAATATCTTGAAATGGGAAATTCGGTCGT
Organism: Agrostemma githago; assembly: GCA_958450325.1. Lineage (NCBI taxonomy): Eukaryota > Viridiplantae > Streptophyta > Magnoliopsida > Caryophyllales > Caryophyllaceae > Agrostemma > Agrostemma githago. The sequence goes on from OY288253.1 coordinate 10,098,180, forward strand.
GCGGGACGTGTCTGAAACCAGCACTAGTTGGGAGGCAACCCGACATCATTTGTATACGTTTCCCCCGCTCTTGAGCTGGTTTGGGGGAGCTACCATTGTATATACGGTACTTTCTTTCCTTTTTATTTCTATTTTTATTGCTTTCTTAGATTTTTTCTTCCCCTTAGGTCGAGTTATCCTTAGGATTGGCTGTGGAATTTTCTGTCTTATATGCTGTAGAGTCACATTGAGGACACTGTGACATTTAGGTTTGGGGGAGAGTTTGTGTGGTTTTATTTTCTGTTGTGTGCTTTCAAAAATTCTAAAAATCCAAAAAAATTGAAAAATCAGAAAAATTCAAAAAGATTTTTATTTTGTGTGCTTTGTGTCTGTCTTGTGTCCAATGTGAAACATGCAAAACGGCGATGATGACATTGCATTTTACATGATTTCTTCTAATTGACAGATGACTCCGTACCTGAATGCATGTAATACTTGAGATGAGATGATTTCGATATGAATGCCTATTGAACTGTTAATTGCCAAATGAGTAAATTTGACCATTTTGTCGGCAAACCACAAAAATTATGAGGATTTAGAGCTTCCTAGGCCAGTAACATCCATAACTGGTCTTATTTATAATTAGGATTTGAGTGGTTTCTCCTTATGGAATGTGTAACATCAATTTGCATAAATATGACGTCCGTCTCTTGATATTGAATACGTGTTTGGTTTGAGGAGGAGGTACATGAGGAAAGACATTTCTATTTTTGATGAGCTCCACATAGCCAAAACGACCCATTTTTACTACACTATAAATTTAGGTCATTTTTCCTCTGTTTAGCCCATTTCAGCTGTTGTAAGCCTGCTTTCATGATATTTATACCAATTAGCTACAACCCAGATTAGCCTACCTTACCAGGACAGTCGCAGTGAACATAATTGGAGTTACTTCACTAATAGATCACAATTTGGAATTTTTACATTTTTTGGATCCTAGTGTAGAATGTCATTGTTGTGCGACTTTATGTTCGCCTTCCCATTGTTTGGATTGGAAAAAATATAGAAGCATGAAAAAGAAAGAAAATGGAATTAGAAAAAGAAGAAAAATTCCAAGAAAAAGAAAAGAAAAATATATATATGCTTCTTGTAATTTTCGGGGAACGATCGAGATGTTATAACTAGAATCGAATTATAATTTAGAAGATGGCAAAATTCCCTCTTATGCTCTTTTGAGTTTTATTTCTAGTTAGCGGCCGGAATTCATAGATGAGGTTTTTGGATGGATAGTTTTTATTGTGTAGCTGCGACTACTGGTTTTAGCCCCACATTTATATACGTGCTTTAAGCACAGTCCATTTTATTCCCTAACGTTTTAGCCACCCTTTGTAAGTCCTTGGCATGTACTATGGTCCTGATTGGTGGAACACGTATTTGATTGGGGTGATCGATTTCATATTCGATTACATGCATATTTCATAAGTCGAGTGAGTGTCTCTATTCTTTCCTATCTTCACACATATACTTACCCGTACTTATGAGTGTCGAGCGACAACCGTAAGGAAGTCCAACATTATTGGTCTTGCAAGATTGAAAATTTGGCGGGCAACTGTTTGATTATCGCCTGATTATTGATCACGTTGCATTCTTGAGCATTACATGCTTTCTCGTCGGTTTGAGTCGATTTTAGGAGAATAATTGTAATTCAGCTTTGAGTCGTGTTTCACATCACTTGTCCTGGTATGTATATATTTTAGTTGTTTGCTTGAGGACAAGCAAAGGTTTGGTTTAGGGGAGTTTCATCAACATATTTTATATCGTATTTTAGTATCCCCCGACAACCATATTTGAGCTTTTCTTCTTCCTAGATTATATGTTTAGTGTCGATTTCTATTAGAAAGTTGATACTGCCGATCCTCATGCTATTTTGCAGGTTAGGTACTATTTCGAGCATATTTAGGAATAATAACCCAGATAGCCGAGACGAGGACGGAAGACGAGGAAGAAAACGAAAAGCCGAGAAGCAAAGAAGAACTCTTCCTACGAGTTCTGCAGTACCCACTCGATCGAGTGGTGCTATAGCACTCGATCGAGTGCTTCATATTCAAGCCCAACCGAACTGCATAAGGGTACTGGGCCGAATCTTCCTTTCCAGCCCAAAGACGGACAAGGATTGGAGAAATTACGTATCCACTCGATCGAGTGCATCAAGACCCGGGCTGCGGATTAAAATTTAAGTTACTTAGATTTTGGGCTTGTCTCGAATTCCAATTAGTTTCTTTTAAATAAGTCTCCTGACTACATTGTCAGACACTTCATTCTACTTTTCTTTTTACACAATTTACAACTCCTTTTATTTTTCTTAGCATAGAAGTATACACTCTTTTCCGTTTTTCTTCGCGAGATACATTGAATTTCGTTCCTCCCTTTTCAGATCTTGAATCATTCGGTATCGTTATTTCTAATTTAATTTTGATTTCAGTTTTCTAGTTTAATTCTTGTCTTAATTCAACTTTTGTTTTCGTAGTAATTTTAATTTCAGTTTTCGCTTATTGTTTTCTAGCGTAGAATTATTATTGCTTCTCGTTTTTTAATTCGATTCATCTTCATCATTTTTAATTGCATTTCGTCTTTTGCTAGTTTTATTATAATTAATATGAGTAGCTAGATTTTACCTAGGGTTTAAGGGGATCGATGTGTATTATTAGGGTCATAGTCAATTGACCTGTTTCTAATCGTATGAACTATCGCCTGAATATCGTTTTAACTCTGATTAATTGTTTGATGCATAATTCTGTAGGGTTGCAACCCTTAAACCCAAGGACCTGTTACGAGTATTAACCGAAAAGACAAAAGTAGAGGGATAACAATTATACCTTATTTGCAGCGGAACATCGTATTAATAAGAAGTATAATAACACAGAAATATATATATAATCTCCACGAATAGAATAAATAATCTCTACGGACGGAATAAATAATCTCCACGGACAGTATAAAGCACCCCAAACGTGATACCTCCTTTGGTATCCACACGGGTACAGAACTGCGACGTATATGCTAGTATAAAGGTATGTGAGACCGTCTCACAACTTCTCTCTATATCTCTTATAACTCTTTATAAGACGAATATACTATGAGTCAATACTCATTATTCCATATATTGGTTCATCATATGAACCTCCTTATATAGGAGATGAGAAGGTAGAATTAGGTTATTTCTATAACTCTAATTACCATAATTAGATTATTAGTATAACTCTAATTACCATAACCCGACAACGCAGCTGAGTCCGTATTACTACTGACCCGATATATTTAATATATCAATATATATTAATAATATCCCGTACACATTGTGTGTGACCCAATGGGCCCACTTAAGACTACCAGACACGTAACTTATTTACATGTCAACCCGACATCGACCTCTAGCAAGGCATATCGGATACATAGACTTAAGCGGGTTAATCCGTAGGACAGTGGACATAACTCCTTCAGTCTCCCACTTGTACATGTCCTCTCAAGAACGGCGTTAAGTCTCTTTGCTACTATTGTCTCCAATTGAGAATGAGGTAAGAAGAAGTGTCATCCTCGCATGTCTCAATCTTTTACTCGAATCTCTGAGTTGACTTGTTAAAAGAGCAGATAGATGACAATCATCCTATCTGAGCGCGGCCACGCATTTGCACAAGTCACACTCTTCGAGTGGCCAAGAAACAATAAATTCCCTTCAATAAAGAAAGAGCAAATCCCCTCTTGTCTAACCACGTCCTATCACATGATCCATGCATGCCCAATAACCATCCATAGCCCCCTTTCACAGCTGACAAGGAATAGTATCAAAGCATATACATCACATGTACAGAATAGTCAAAGACTCAGGTCTAAAGACCGTACAAGTTCATAACTTGCAAAGAACTTTACTGACACTAAGCGAAATCTTAGTAAAATCCTTTTTGGCGGGTCTGTCTAATGCATGTTCTTAACATACACCCGTGTGCCTGATTTAGTATCTCAATACCTATGACTCAAGGAACTTAGTCATCAATCAACTCACACACCAGTCATTTAAGGGTATTCAAATGTCCCAACATAATACCCTGACTAGAGACAAAATAATTACATCATCCAAATATAGTTCCAAGACTAAGTTACGTACTTAGTGATCTATTTCATCAATGTAAATTATTTAGGGACAAAATTCGGTTACATTAACCAAATGACAATATGTCACACATATATCAATTATCGAAATAACTCCCACTAAACCAAACACTTCTAAAAGTACTAAGACCACTCGCTCATGCGTCTTATACCGATCATAACCAATATGATCTTTATGTAAAGGAGGTTTCGGGACATACAACATTTGTATCAGTTATTTACAAGCATATGACCAATCTACCTTCTCTCAATTAAGGCAAACTGTTAGTTTCATAAGCAACAATTGCTTCATAAACTTTAAAGTTGAGTGTGTGCTTGATTCGTAATCAAACGTCTATTTGCTTCAAAAGCAATAGAACACGAACTTTAGTTATGATATCAGTCATAAAGTTGTCCTTTGGAACCGTTCCAACACACAACTTCTTATCCAAAACAAAATTTACTGAGATTACAATCTCACGTCATATTTGTCTATTTGGAAATATGAATCGTTGTAACTTGTTTACAATAATTCGCTTATCACATCATGCACATCTCTTAAATAATTCCTCTTTTGCTTCTTAAGCGCAAAGGAACAATTCTTAGATAGCAATTTAGTGACACTAACTAGATTAGTATCTACTCCTCATACGAGCACATAATAAACACATTTCTTGCAAAGTCTTATAGACGAAAGCAATCAAATGTCATTTAGTTAGAGAAGTATGTCACTTACATACCAAATCATAACGATAAATGCACTCCCACTAGCCTCTTGTACACATTGTTTTTCTTCATCTGAAAGGAAAACAAACATCTTTGAATTACCACATTAAGAACAAAGATACTACTCCATAATACTTGCTCCAATCAAAGTGGATCATTCACATTTGTCTAACAATTTTAATAATATGAAATTCATACGAAGTGTCGCACACATCATATTGCATCCCTATCAATAAATGTATTTCACATATATATGTCCAAAACTCATCATAATGAGTGATGACATTCAAAATGCTTAAACAATCTTAATAGACTTAAGCATAATGTTGTAAAAAGGGTTTTTCATAGTCATTACTATGAGATAAATCCTTAACTACCAACTATATGCTTCATAGATACTCTTATATCAATCTACATCGTCTTTATATTGAAGACTATTCTTCACTATAAGACCCATTTAACCAAAGTCTATACCTGGTAGTTATGGTATATAGAATCTATTAGATTTTATGTGACTTTTGGAGTCTTTGCCAATTATTGTTTCATCATAGGTCAAACCTATGTAGGGTAATATTTTACAGCTAAGATGATCATGACTTTTCATGGATGCATCAATATTCTCTACAACTATTGAAGAGAAATCCTGTTAATCTTGAGCAATTTCAAGGTCGATTCTACTCCCACTGTTTCTATTAGAAATCACATATTTTTAAAAGAAACATACCACTCCATGCAACAAAACAGTTTTGCTCTTTGGATGGTTTGTAGAATTAATATAATACCCTTAATAAAACACATGCCATAATTGAGTCTAAGTTCTATAAAACAATTTTCTTTAAACTTGACTTGATAATTAAGAAAAGACTTTTAAGAACATTTTCAATCCATATCTCGTATGGTGTCTATTCTCCGACTTACATGGACAATCTCATCAACACTTGTACAACGACTTTTATAGTGCATAAGCTTCTAAAGCGTCAATAAAATCTGCATAACTCATCATAGACCAAATCATATCAAATATGGTTCGATGTAGTTTGAAACACTTTTCACTACTTCTAAGATGATCACAATCTTTTAGTTCAATTCCTCCCTGTTTCAATCTTATCGAACAACTCGTACCAACTTATCAAGTTGATCTTGTACTTTGAACAATTCAAAGCATTCTGTTTCAAATTTCATCAAATGAACAAAACCATATGCGTTACCCATTTTTTTTGCAACATCACTAGTTAAACTCACACGTATCTGTATATGTTTGATCCAACAAGTCTAAGTACCCTCCCACTACAAATAATAGGAGACACTTCTAATGTCATTTATCCATCTAAACAAGATCCATTTACCTCATTTGATCCTTATCAATAAAGTTTATAATTTCATCATTATGAAACTTATTCTTATATTTTCTGTCTCATGGATTAAGGACAATGTCATAATAGGTAAAACTTGAGTCAAGGGACTTGAACCTTTTGGTTGTTATGTTACAAATAAAAGCATTCACTACTAGGAATGTAAAACTCAACAATCATGTTTGCCTTATTGTACCTCATACTCTTGCAAAATATAGAGCAACGATTGTTCTACTTTTATTAAAACTTTTCATGCCCATACATGAAACAGAATCAATATTCTTGCTTATGACTAGTACAAGAATAACAATTATTCATTTCCAGTATTCAGCTTTATGATAAAGTAAGTGATTTTCCTTTTATATATGAAACAACAACGTTTGTCCATTTCATCGTAAAATACTTCACTTATATACCATTATTCCACCATCTTTGAGCCATCACATCCACAATGTAATAGTTGCATAGTATCTTATACCAAAACAATGGAATGAAAGTAACAATTACTCTAGTAACATACACACCAGAAGTCATACTTTAATAATTGATTTGCAGATTTTATAGACATTTCTAGAAACTATCTACCAATGTCATATATTTGTCATTACATTAATGACTAAAATAAAATCGTACCTAATCTAAATTTGGCAACAAGTTTGGGTATGATAACAATTATCCTTCCCTTACTTTAACCAACGTCTTAGATTCATTAATCATTATCTGAAGCAATTTTCTTAATGAACTCATAGAACATTATTATTATTTGCCTTTTTGATAAAATGTTCAATCATCTTTTAACATCTCATGCTAAAAGGTGAGAAACCTTATTAAGTCACTTATTTATACATAATAAAGTGACCTAAACTTAGGACTAATTGAAACGATTTCAATTGCTAATTCTTTAGAAAGAATCATCCAAAATTTCTTGATTATCAATATAATCACGTCATCGTATGACACGGATTAATTAGATCATCTTCAACATTTTCTCACTTAGTGGGAACGGTTCCCTTTATTGAAACAATTGATTTTGGTACTTATAATCATCTTCATGACTCTAACTATACAGTCCATACTGTACATTAACATTGGTAATAATTTGTCGGAATTATCCTTCACAAGGACAAAATCCGTATCTCTAATTTTGAGAACAATTCTCAAGATACCAATCGACAAGGTTGAACAATTCAAATTCATCTTTAATAAATGTGATAAAAGGACTAAATTACAACTACAATTATATGCTTAGTAAAACGATAATTAATATTTATAATCTTAAACAATTTTAAAATAAAATCATGAAAACTACCCTCAAGTTCGCATAATATTCCAAGATCCTAAACCTTTTGTCGCTCAAGTGAACTTGGGCTCACCGCTCAAACTCCAAAAGTAAAGGTAGACAACAAACTTGTCAATTACATCTCTATGTAATTCCTGGTTCGTCGGAATTAGTCATCATATGACACCAACTATTTGCCTCAAAGCCCAAGTCCGACTTGATAGCAATGTTAAGCAAACCAGACTGAACCTGTGGGTAACCGTTACCCACCTACTCAGTCCACACACATCAGCAAAGCACCGCTTAGGCAGTCACTTTAACCAATGGTATGAAATTGTTGTAGTTGTCAGTTCTGGAAAGGCAATACTTAATATTTGTGCGAGGGATTAAATGCATTATATATGGGTCCTAAACATGCTGCTAGGTCAACTTACAAGGCACCCTAAGCACACAAGTCACAAGTCTCAAACAATAAAAATCATGCATCGTATGACATAATAATTCAATTGTTACTAGTGATTTGTGTATAAAACAAGTTAAGAGATCCCATATTTTTGATTCATAATCATATTACAATTCATAATTGCTATTTGGATTGAACAATTTTACCAATATTTTTCAATTTTCCAACTACGAGGAACAATTTCTCACCCGGAAAAATTGAACGGATATACAAAACTCGATTCACAACCGATCTGCAACTTATAGTTGTCATATAGATGAACAATTCATCAAAATCAATTAGGACTCGAGAAACTCTTTTCCCGACCCATTTATGATAACATGATAATTAAAATGCATGAAATTATTTAGCCGATTTAGAAAACTAATTTTTCATTGATTCGAAAAAATAAAAGTATAATCCATGTTTGATTCATAATCAACACACAAACGCAAGAAAACGACTTTTCTTAAAAGCGTCACTCGACCCGACACCATGTCGTCCGAGTAAATATTGTGTCGTCTTGGTCAAACCTTTGCCGCCCGGGTCATCCCGTTCCGACCGGGACATACCCGTGCCGATCGAGTCATACTCGCGCCCACCGAGTCATACTCGTCCAACCGGGTTGGTCTCTCTTCGTTCCGTCTCCATTATAATTAAAACGAGTGTTGTCCTAATCGTATTAGGTCTCATCATCAACAATAAATTCTAGTAATTTTATGTTCTCAATTTCAATCGAATCTTGACTAATCTAATCAGTCTCATCGTCAACAAAGAAATTTGAGATTATATAGTGAGTCAATTTGGGGGAAAATTAAATTAAAAATAATCACTATTAGATTTAAATTAACTTTAAGAATCAATTTCAAAATTTAACAATTTAAATTCACAATTAAAACACGCCCTAAATTTGATCGATATACTCATATGTACAATATATATGTGTCCTTGCTTATGATAGAATGATCGAAACAATATTTCTCAATTAGTAAGCCATCAAACATACTCAAATGAGCTACCAAGAATTAACATGCAGTAACAATCACATGCATTAACCAAGAGTATAAAGCTACTAACTTTTTGCACATGCATTAACAAACTACCAAGAATTTGGCAAGTCAAACGAGGAGTAACGAGTAAGTGGCAGATAATTGAGAAACTAACAACGAGAACAATTCTCACAGACGGATCATATAATCAAATTAATACGTGGTAGAATCCCTTATAACCAATTATAAGTCATAGATTCACGTTGATCTGATTAATACTACGTAACAGAGGCTTTGATACCACTGTAGAGTTGTGTGAACATGACATAGGTCCACCCCGACGCGGCCACGCGCGGGTTTGGGTAGGCGAATGAATCTCCATATGAAACGGATCGAATTGAAATTTAGGTCGAAGTGGAGTCGCCACCGAATTTTGTGGTTATTCGGAACCATTCGAGCCCACTCTATGTCGTAGTGGTCCGTATACAAAATACGGCCCATTTTCGATGTCAGAGTTTATTGGGCTCGTCCCTTTGCATTTGATACCAATACCGAGATTATCGGATATTGTGTATTGAATGACTCTCGTGCGCCAACGGTTTCGGGCATCCGGAAACCGAGGTTCTGAGTAAGGGGTGAGGGTACGTGTTGGGAAGCCCACAAAGGACACCCAACCCCGCCCGCACATTAGCGGCCTCTACTAAGAATTCGAGTGACTTACAATACGCGCGCTAGTTAAACGGGAAAAAGATATGCAAAGAGTATTTTCCCTAAACATGTGAATTGAATTGAAAGGGTTTCTAAGTCAATTTAATGCAACTAAAGTTAACGTCAAAGTTGTATTTTAGCATGCGGGTTCATTTAGTACAATAAACGAACAAGAATTAAATTGACAAAAGAAACAAGCAAACGGTTAGTAACGGTAAATCGATATTGACGGTTTGTGCAAATAATGAATTGAATTGAATGATGTACAAGATGATGCATGGTTTGAAAAGATAATATACACGTGATTAATTATGCACGTGTTGACCTAAGTCGTAAAATACTATCGAGTTTTGAAAAGAAGGATGTACGACTCATGTTTTGGTCGTTACGAGGTCACTCGATCGAGTAGTCGATAGACTCGATCGAGTAAACCCCGAAAATAGGTTTCTGTTTCGCGTTATGGACCATACTCGGCCGAGTTATTGGCTAACTCGGTCGAGTACACGGCCACTCGACCGAGTCACTGTGAGACTCGACCGAGTGGGTGTCGTGACAGACTTTCTGGTTCGATTTTGGGGTGCCACTCGACCGAGTGGGTTAGGCACTCGGTCGAGTGCCCCCTGTACGAATTGTAATTCGTTTGTAATTTTGATGTTGATTTTGAAATTGCTTTCGATTTTTGAGAATTTGACGACTTTACCGAATCGGACGTAAATATTGCTCAATTTACGCTCGACGTGGTTTTTTTATGTAAATCGCAAATTTTTGTTGAACCGAGTATAAATATTGTTGAATTTATACTCGACTCTAACTTTGAATACTCGTTATATTCCACACTCGATTATTTGAATCGACATGGAATATTTGAGTGAAATAAAAAAGTTAAATGAATTGATTTTAGTCGTTTTGAACTAATTATCGCGATACGAACAAATCACACTAATTAATTCATATGACTTGATTACTAGATTCGATATCCAATTATGGGATTAGTACTGAATCTGAAATCGACGCTTTATTTAAATAGATAAAAAAAAAAGAACTTGATTCCCTCGACTTCTCCGACATCGGAATAAATCCCTAGGGATTGTGATGTCGGATCCGTGTCAACGGGTTTCGACCCTTATTGAAATACGATATTGGTTTTTTGAAAATCGATGCGAAACGCGAATAACAATAATGATACAAACGATATGAAAATTATTGTTGAAGTTGACCTATCTCAATAATCGAGTAATCGGGATATCGGAACAAGCGACCGTCAACTCGTGTGCAGTTCACTTGTATATTCGGATTTCCTTATTCCAATATCACTCATACTCGACACAAATTGATAGGTATTTTAATGTTTTGATACTAGTATTATATTATCGATATTAATGATGCGATGATAACGATAAACGAAAAAAAATAAAAAAACGACCCATATGAAGTAGACATGACGCGGAAAAAAAAGAAGAGAAGGGGAGAAACGGGGGTTTGACACCCTCAACCTACATGTTCTTGTCTCGGATTAAGGCTCGTAAATGTGGCTATAACACGGGAGTCTTCGAGGTTTATGGAGATCGAGTTATGGTGGCTCGGGTTTTGATGAATCCTAAAGCTAGTTTAGGGTTTTCTTAGGGTGTGCTAGGGTTGGATTTGAGGTGGTAAAAGTTCTGAAAAAGGTGTCTTGAAGTGTGTGCAAAGGGTTGCTTATATAGGAAAAGCTAGGGTTCCGGTTTAGGGTTACTCGACCGAGTAGGTAGCTGACTCGGTCGAGTGGGCTTGTGCGTCAGCCGTCGGGCTTGAATAAGGGCCCACTCGACCGAGTGGGTGTGGCACTCGATCGAGTGGCCCAGCTGGGTCGCGCGGGTCACTCGCTTGGACCTTGACCATGGATATTTGATGAGATTGAATTTGAATTGAGCTTTTGATGTTTGAGGGGTTGTTTTGTGTGTCTCGGAAATGACTTTGACCAGGATTGACCCAATCGTGAAAAGTCGGTTTTAATTCCGGTGTCGGTTTCGGCCCAAATTAGCCTTATTTGATTGGAAACGGCCCGCTGGACCTGGATTCGAGGTTGATTTTGTGATATTTGTACTCCGTAAGTGTGTTAGCCAGCGGTTAATGGATTTGAGCCCGTATCCGAGCGCATAGAAGCACGTTAGCGTCCGATCATCATTGGGTGTTTTTTTGGGAAACTACCATAGACACCTGGCAGTCAAAATGCGGGTGTCTACAGAGCCCCCACTCTGACTGAGGCTTGGACAGGGCGAAAGTCAGAGTATCCACCAGGCCAATCGAGGATTGAAACCTGGCGGACTTCCGGCCGGGTCGTTTATAGTCCATTAGACTCGCGTGAAGGGCTAGCCAGCCACAAGCTAGAATTCATACCTGAGCCGATAACTCTGTGGGGAATTGGACTTGTCGCGTAAGTCCTGGGTGCGCCTGTATGTAGACTCATCCCTTGAAATGCCGTCGTCGACTTCCGCTGGGGGGATATCGTGGGTTGCACGTCCCTGTTTGAGTCGTACCTGTATAAGTCACATAAAATGCATGCAACACGTAGGTAGTAAAATGACTCGCGCTGGGGAAAGCGTGATTTTGAAATTTTGAATTTTTGAAATTTTGAAATTTGAAATCTTTGAATTTTGGAAACTTTGAGATTTTTGACTCCTAACAAAGATTAGGAAAGTTCGGGATGGAGATTTTCATGCTAGTATTGATACTAGGATTGTGGTTCGATCCCTTTTGAGATTAGGAAATTTTCCTAAATAGTTTGCAAGGCTAATGCTATATATAGCCCCTCCTTGCCCTTGATTTTCTTCACAAGTCACAAAACAAAACCTTCTTAAGAGAAAGTCTCTCTAATTCTCTTGAGGAAGTCTTTTCATCTTTTTTTTTTTTTAAGAAACTTTTAGGCATGGGGATCGATAGGTTGAGTGTGATGTTGCAGGAGTGGTCCCGTCGCTTTAGGGATGCAGATAGGGTGGCTCTGAATCAGACGGGGATAACCCAATTGTACCCGTTCCGTCAGATGGTGGTTGACCGCTATTTTCTGGATGCTTGCTTGGCTTATTGGGATGACATATATCATGTCTTTGCTTTCCCTCGGGGCGAAGTCTGCCCTTTACCTGAGGAGATTGCAGCTATAGGAGGATGGAACCACTACAAGAGAATTGCAATTTAGCTACTAATTTAGCAACTGCCTAAAATTCAGTCGCTAAATATATAAATTAGCTACTACTTTTGAGACATAAATATATTTAGTCTCAATTTTAGAGATCAAAATATAGTGGTAGCTAATTACGTCGCTATTATAGAGACTAAATAAAGTCGATAGCAAATTTGGTATCTAATTTAAGTTTTTAGATACGGAAAAACGTCAGTACCTAAAGTCGTCTCTATATATATCGACATAAAATTGCGAATAATGTATTTAATTTTTATATAGGAGACCAAAGTAAATTCGTAAATAAGTGTAGTAGTTATTATAGAAACGAAACCAGGTGAGTAGCAAATTAAGTATCTAAATTTAAATTCTTAGCTACGGAAATAAATTGGTAGCTAAATTTAGTTGTCGGTTGTTACTATCATGTATTTTTTTTATATTTCTTATGATATTTTTTTATATTTTGTTTTAATATATTTATATTATTATTGGAGTATTACAAAAATATCTTACAATAATCCACATTTTAATGATTAATTTTACCTTTAAGTATACATTCATTGTCAAAATAAACATAAATCTTCAAGTGGCCCAATGGTTTCAAGTGGCCCAATGGTTTGAATGTTGGTCAAGTGTTCATAGGTTATGGGTTCGATTCCTCTTGCGAACATAAATATTCAATTTCTATGAAAGAGGCGGTGGTGTGGTGCATGGACATAAGTGATGCGTATTTCTTGTTTTTTGTGTGGCCATTTTAGATACCAAAAAATTGCGTCACTAATTTTGCTACAACTGAATCAATCTCTAAGTTCGTCCCTAAATTAGCTACTATACCATTTGCGGTCGCTAATGTAGCTACTTGAATTTTCGTCTCTATTATTGTCTCAAAATTTGCTACCACGCTTTCGTCGCTAAATTGGTAGCTAATTTTGGTCGCTAATTCAGTAGCTAAATTAGCGACAAGGCATTTAGCAACTAATGAAATCTAGTCGCAAATTCGGTCTCTAAGTTAATTAGCTACGGAATATTGAAGATTTGCTACTAAAACTTCTGACTCTAAAGTGACTTTACCTTGTAGTGAACCCGATACTCCGTCCCGCCGTCCCGTACTCGATCTATGATCCGAGGAGGAAGTTGAGAGAATTTCTAGGGCTTTCTCACAACGAGGTGTCTCGCATGATGGATGGTGATAAAATTTCTCTGATCGACTTGGCTGAGAAATTTATGAACTCTCTCGATGTTCGGGTTAGGCCGGCTTATAGCCGTAGGGCCTTCTCTTTTTGCATGCTCCATGTATATGCTTTCGAGGGTCATATGGACTTGTTATCCTGCATGGGAAGTACCCGTCTTCTGACTGTAGTGGATCTGATGGAAACTGAGCACAGCCCGGCTTGGTTGATCACGGGCGAGATTATCCAAGGATTGGACGATCGCAAAAGGGACTCATCCATTCGTCTTACTGGGAGCACCCGCTTGTTGCAAGTATGTCACTTGACCTCTTCTTTCAATTTTTCGTTTTTTTATTTTTTGCAAATTTTTTTTTTTTACTGCAGGGAGGTACTCGATCGAGTCACCCAGGCACTCAGTCGAGTACCCTCGATGAAATTCTCCTGTTTACGTTCAGGGGTACCACTCGACCGAGTGTCCCAAGCACTCGACCGAGTGGCCTTAGGCGAGCGCCTATTTTGCCTTGGAATCTCATGCTTTTGTTTCCTTTTGCAGATTTGGCTATATGAGAGGCTATCAGTGATAGATCCTCCACTTGATGCGGGCAACTATCGCCATAACCAGGTGATGACGAGGAGGCGGGCCATTGACTTTTCTCGTCAGATTACGTAGAAGTACTGGGACGAGGTTTTGTCTTTTCATGGCGGCCCGTTAATTCGATGGGTAGTTCCATGGTGGCCCATCTACCTTTGGAGTGGCTTGGACCCGAGGGACAGAGCCCGCTATCAGGTGATCCTTTCTTTCAAGAAGACGGTTCATCTCTATCCAGATCGCATACTAAGGCAGTATGGATGGACCCAGCGAATCCCTGAAGTTGAAGCAGTTGTGAGTGACCCTACCCAACTGACTGACGTGATGTGTGATACCTGGATGCAAAGGTGGTACACACGGCATACTTGGCTCGTTGTCAAATCTCGCCATTCAATCTGGGTTTCAGATTCTTATACAAAGTGGACCAAAGCAGGAGATGCTAAGGCCCGAGCCGCTTTGAAAGTCGATGAAGCCTTCGACCTGCTGAGAAGGGAGCAAGCTAAAGACAACAGGGGGTTCTTTGATGAGGGAGACACTCCAGCTACCCTAGTTCGTCTAATGTCTGGTCACAAGAAGAAGACTAAGACTCAAGCTGAAGGGTCTAGTGCTAAAGGTGCTTGGGGGAAGGTGAGCCCCCAGATGGACTTGGAAAGGAGACTGGGCCCAAGACTACCCGTGCAGGACCGACTTGGCCCACGGGATAGACTGCCTGAGCATGTGCGGGCCCGACTTGGGCCGAAGACCGTGATTGAAGACCCGTCGTCAAAGAAACGGGTTCGGGCTAAGGAGGTTCCACTTGTGATTCGGGAACGCTCGCCACCACCCCGAAGACCTCAGGCTCCACGCGACCCGAAGGACAAGGGGAAAGGGAAGATGCCCGGATACTAGTCTCCTTATTTTATTATTATTTGAATATTATTATTATTTTTGTGGTGTGATTTTTTTGTGTGAATGCCGTTTTGGCGCGTTTTTTTTGTAATCCCGAGTTTATCGAGATATTAATAAAAGACATATTATTGAACACCGTTCCCGTCTTTCGTTTATTGCAGTGGTTGTACCCTTTTGAAGGGTTGCCTACGTATCCGCAAATGGCGGAATCAAACCTAACGTAGTTCAAAATTTGATTTGATTGATTTTTTTTTTGCAATTTTCGAAATACATCAGGATTATTAATTCAAGATGTGCGACAGTAGAATATATTAGCTCTAGCTTATTGACTTGTCTAAAATTTTGAAAATTTATAGAAAGGACAAATTTTTATAAATTTTTGCAAATGACATTGAGATGGGGGTTTATGGGTAGTAGCGCTTCAGCTGGTCCAAGTTGGTTGGGTTGACAAATTCGTTCCCGTCCAAGTCTGTCAGCATCACCGCTCCTCCTGATAGGACCTTCTTGACTAAGTATGGTCCAGCCCAGTTGGGTTTGAATTTACCCCTTGGGTCAACCGGTAGTAAGGCACGAACCGATTTTAGGACCAGATCCCCTTCCTTGATGTTCCTGGGCCTAACTCGTTTGTTGAAAGCCCGTTGGATCCTTTTTTGATATATTTGAATGTTGTTGAGAGCCCGGGATCGCCATTCGTCTAAAAGGACTAGCGAATCGTATCGGGCTTGGACCCAATCTGCCTCAGGTACTTGGCTTTCAAGCAGGATCCTAAGGGATGGTACCTCTAGCTCGACTGGTTGGACCGCTTCCATTCCGTATGTCAAGTAATACGGGGTTGCCCCGGTTGCGGTGCGTATTGAGGTTCGATATCCCCATAGGGCAAAAGGTATTTTGTCGGGCCAGTCCCGGTAATTTTCAGCCATCTTTTTAAGTATGGTGACAATTGTTTTATTGGCCGCTTCCACCGCTCCATTTGTTTGAGGTCGGTAAGGCGAAGATGTATGCCTTTGAATTTTGTATTTTGCCAGCAATGCGGCAGTTTCAGCTTGAAAGTGGGTCCCGTGATCGCTGATGAACTCGTGAGGGATCCCATATCGGCATATTATTTTATTTTGGATAAATTTAGCCACGTGCTTGGCGTTCAAGACACGGTATGACTCGGCTTCGACCCATTTGGTGAAGTAGTCGATGGCCACCAAGATGAAGCAATGACCTCCCGTCCCGGAAGGATGCACCTTTCCAATTATGTCAATACCCCATGTCGAAAATGGCCATGGTGATGTCATGGTATATAATAGGGAAGATGGCATATGCTGCACATTGGCGAAGATCTGACAGTTATGGCAGTGTTTGACATACAACTGACAGTCTGTTTCCATGGTGTTCCAATAATACCCGAGCCTCATGATTTTTTGGGCTAGCATATGGGCGTTCATATGCGGGCCGTTTTCACCATCATGGACCTCGGCCATGACCTTTTCGGCTTGTATTTTGTCGATGCATAGGAGTAGAGCCCCCTGTGCCGTCTTTTTGTACAACTGCCCGTCGTCAGTTCGAACAAATTGGGTTGCTAATCTTCGTAGGGCCTTTTTGGCCCGATTTTCAGCTTCCGGGGGGTATTCTCCCGTTGTCAGGTAGGTTAGGACAGCTTGATACCAAGGCTCCGGGTCAGTTATCTCGATATCCTGAATGGCGTGGATGTAGGCTGGCTCGGACCGTCTTTCGACACAGATTGGCATGCTGGTCAGGTGATCCGGGATGTTCAGTAAAGATGCTAATTTGGAAAGTGCATCTGCGAACTGATTCTCTTCCCGAGGCAGATAAATGTATTCCACCTTTTGAAATTGTTTCTCTAGAACCCTTACCCGTGCTTGGTAAGCCACGAGGTTGGCGTTCCGAGTTTTCCATTTTTGGAGTGCTTGATTGATGACTAATGATGAATCACCGTGGACCCGGAGGTTTGTTACCCCTAAATCAGCGGCGGCTTGCAACCCGTGAATGCATGCTTCGTATTCGGCTGCGTTGTTGGTCACGTCGAAGTCCAACTTGATGGACAAGGGAGTGTGTTCCCCTCGGGGTGAAATTAACAGGATTCCGACCCCAAATCCTCGGAAGTTGGATGCCCCATCGAAATATAAATCCCACACTTCCGTGTCGGTATGGAATATGTCTTCATCAGGAAAGGCCCATGTATCGGTGTGGCCTTCTTCGGATATTGGGCCGTCAGCGAGGAACTCGGCAACTACCCGGCCTTTGATGGCTTTTAATGGTACAAATTTGAGGTCGAACTCGGATAACATTAAAGTCCATCTTGACATCCTGCCGTTGAGGATGGGCTTCTCAAATAAGTACTTGATAGGATCCCTTTTGGATAACACATGTACCTCGTGACTGAGCATGTAATGTCGGAGCTTTTTAGTGGCCCAAACCAATGCTAGGCACGTCTTTTCGAGCATTGTATATTTGCACTCATATTCGAGGAACTTTTTACTGATGTAGTAAATAGCCCGTTCTTCTGAATCGACTGTCTGGGCCAGCATAGCCCCCATGGCCGTCTCCGTCGTCGTTAGGTATAACGACAAAGGCAGACCGTTTTGAGGTGGCATTAGTACCGGCGGAGCAGACAGCATCTCCTTGATTTTGTCAAAAGCCGCTTGACATTTGCCGTCCCATAGCACCCGTTCTCCGATTTTTAGCTTTTTGAAGATGGGTTCGCATACCATGGTTAGTTTCGAAATGAACCGGCTGATGTATTGGACTTTTCCGAGAAACCCCCTTATTTCCTTTTCGGTTTTGGGTGGTTGCATCTCGGTGATGGCTTTGATTTTAGCTGGGTCGACCTCGATGCCGCGTTGGCTAACGATATGGCCCAGTAATTTGCCCGACGTTACCCCAAAACTGCATTTTTGTGGGTTCAGTCTCATGTTGTATTTACGTAGCCGGGTGAAGAACTTTCTTACGGCTGAAATGTGCCCGCTTCGGTCCTTGGATTTGACGATCATGTCGTCCACATAGACCTCCACTTCCTTATGCATCATGTCGTGGAGCAAGGTAGTGGCGGTCCGTTGATAAGTGGCCCCGGCGTTGATAAGCCCAAATGGCATGACGGTGTAACAGTAAGTACCCCAAGGTGTAATGAAGGTGGTCTTACCCATGTCCTCTTCTGCCATTTTAATCTGATTGTACCCGGCATACCCGTCCATGAACGATAGAAGGGCATGATCGGCCGTATTATCTACCAGTATGTCGATGTGTGGTAACGGAAAATCGTCTTTTGGGCTTGCCTTGTTAAGATCCCGGAAGTCCACGCAACCCGCACCTTGCCGTCCTTCTTGGGTACCGGCACGATGTTTGCAACCCAGTCTGGATATTCAGACACTTGTATGAAGCCTGCTTTAAATTGTTTATCGACCTCTTCCTTGACTTTAAGAGACCACTCGGGCTTCATTCTTCTGAGTTTCTGCTTTACCGGCTTGCACCCATCTTTGATGGGTATTCGGTGTTCGGCTATCTCCCGGTCTATACCCGGCATGTCCTTGTAGGACCATGCAAAGACATCTTTAAATTCCTGGAGGAGGTCTGTGAATTGTTTTCTCTCCTCTGGATCTAAAGATAGGCCCAACTTAAGCATCTGGGGCTCTAAAGTGGTTCCCACATTGATGGACTCGGTTTCTTCGATTACCGGATCTCGGGATTCCCTTTGCTCGAGCTGCTCGACCAGATGTTGTGGTAGAGGTACCTGTTCGTCGGGTTTCTCAATGTCATTGCATATAAAATTTTTGAAATTGAGAAAATTTTGGAAATGAGACAAGTCGTAAGCAGAACGGTGTTCGTTATTATTATTGATGGTAAATTTTGAAAATAGCTCGAATAGAGCTGCCATCTGATCATTGGTCAGTGGCGGGATAGGGAGAGGTCGTGGGACAGACCCCGAGACCTCAGTGGATAAAGGAAGAGGGGTTACAGACTCGACTTTAGCACCAGACCCTCTAGACTCGGACTCCGACTCTGACTCTGACTCAGACTCGGTATCCGGCATGTCTCCCTCGCCAGTGGTCAGCTTGTAGACCCGTCCTTGACCGTCGGTCCACTTTATGGTCTTCCTCCAAGCCCTTGTTTCGGTGTTGGCGCCGACCTCGGTGATTAGCTTGGTTGGATCGAACCGATCGCTGCGGAGGATCAGGTTGACCAAGTCGCTCTTTGGAGCGGGGACGGCTTGGTCTTCTCCGAATAAGAGCCCCAGCACGGGCTCGGAGTTGTTTTCGCCCTCCTTTGATTCGGCCTGGACGATGGTGAATATATCATCAGGGATGAAATTGCATTCCCGAGCCTTTTTGGTCTCGGGATATGTAATGGTGGGTTGGTAGAGGCCCACTTGGATAGCTCCGAAGACTGGGGTGACGAAGTAATCCGTTAACTTCAGGCTATAAGGGCTTATGTAAGTTCCCTTGATAATATCGACGCCCTGTGAATACCGGCCCGAACCACATTTTCCGGGGTTATAGCATACCCCAATCCGAAATGTGACTCGCCGTCATTTAGAACCTCGATAATCTTCCCAGCTGGAAGATTTGGCCTTGAGGTTATTCCGGGTAGGTAACCCAGATTTTGTAGCATCGTGTCGATGCTAGTCGTGAAGTAGGGCCTAAATAGATATTCTTCTTCGATCATGCCCACGAAATCGAATCCTCGTGGGTCGGCCCGGCCCGTAGCGTTGCAGCTTGCTACGGTAATTGGGGTCGCCTCCAGTGTGATGATACCGTCCTTGAGGGGCATCTTGACTTTTCGGTGGAGGGTAGATGACACGGCCTTGACTGCGTGGATCCAAGGCCTTCCTAGCAAGAGATTGAATGACGAGGTGACGTCTATCACCTGAAATTCCAGCTCTTTTTCGATTGGGCCCGTTATGATTTTTAATCTCACGGCCCCTGCGACAGGTTTTGGCCTTCCGTCGAAAGCCTGGATAGTCTGCGCCGTCGGAAGGTAATCGGCATCGGTGATGCCGAGTGCTTTTGCGGTCCTTAGAGGAAGGACGTTTACGGCTGATCCATCGTCGATAAGGGTCATCGGGAGATATTTACCCTTGCAGATGACCGTGATGTACAGGGCCAGATTGTGATTGGGCCCAAATGGTGGCAGATCAGCTTCAGAGAAGGTTATGAGTGGGCCTTCTTCTTTGGATTTGCCATTAAGGTAGGGCATGATGGTGGCTACCATTTCAGCAGGGGTAGCCTCTGAATCAACCTTGATTTCATCGAGAGCCTTAGTCAGTGCTTCCCGATGAGCTTGTGAGCTAACCAATAGTTGCCATATGGTTAGATCGGCTCGGACCCTTTTCATTTGTTGGACCAGAGCCGTGTCTGGGCTTGGTTCTTCGAGGGCAGGCTCCGTCCTGGCAGGTTCAGTGACGGATATAGGGATGGAACGCCCAGCTGCGGCGAGATGATTGGTGGCTAAAGCTTTGGACTTTGCCTTTCGGACCTCTTCGAGGGTGATGGGGACAGCTTCCCCTTTTGTTAGGTACACATCATCCTCGTCGTCGAACCATATCCCGTTGATTTGTGGGATAAAGGGAGAGATGAGGTGGGAACAGTCAATTGCCTCACCGGTGAAGATAGCATGAGCGCTGAACGGGTTTTCTTTGTTGCTCGGCTTGTCTCCGGGCAACGGGATTTTCCCGCTCTCGATAAGGTCTTGGATTAGATGTTTTAGCCTCCAACATTTTTCAGTATCATGTCCGTTACCCCGGTGATACTGACAATAGGCCTGGGCATTGTAGGTTTTGGGCCTCTTTTCCACTGGAGGTTCTGCAGTTGGGCCTATCGGTTGGATTAGGCCCTTTGAGGATAGCCTCTGTAAGGCATAAGTATAGGTAGTTCCTATATCCGTGAATACCCGATTTGGTGTATTCTTTTTAGATGAGGTGTCGAGCAGGTTTACCTCGTCGAAAATGCTGCGAGCTGCAGCTGCGGGTGTGGGCTTGATTGTGGATGAGCTTGCCCCTTGATAGCCTTTGGTAGAGGCCTTAGTCAGGCTCTCCAACCTCAAATCATCTTCGATCCTTGTGCCCATTTCAGTAAGGACAGCAAAGTTTGGGATAATAGCATACCGGAGATGGACCCGGTAGGATGGGAGTAGAATTTTGACGAAGGCTTCCACTAGGGCCTTCTCGCCGGGCTTGTCGACCAGCTTCACACTCTCGGCCCTCCATCTTTGCAAGTATTTTGTGAACCCTTCTTTGGGCTCTTGGGCCATTACCTCCAGAGTACGCATCGTAGTCTGGATTTCAGTGTTATCGGCGTAGTTCCGAGCGAACTCGGTCGCCACATCATCCCAAGTCTTGTATTTCTTGGGGTCGAGCCTGTAGAACCAGGCCCTGGGATGCTTCTCCAAGGAGGAAGGGAATAGGTGCTTGAACATGGTGGACTTTACCCCTTTGACCGCCATGAAGTCTTTGAAGGCCCGGATGTGATGGACCGGGTCTTCGGTACCCTCAAACATAGGAATTCCCGTCAAGTTGAGGTTGGCCGGTAGCTCGTCATTCAAAGGTGAATAAATGCGAGCATTTTCGGAGTGGATCGAGTTGCTTGTTGATAAGTGAACTTGCTCCTCGAGCCTGCGAACAACACTGACCAATTCGGCTATGGGCCCAGCGGAATTAGCTCCTTCAACTGGGACTGTCTTCTCTACAGTGCTCAGACGGGTGTCCAAAGTTGCTTGGTTAGCAAGGATGGATGTCAGTTGAGTCTCGATTTTGGCTAAGGAATTTTTCAATTCTTCCATCTTGCGTTGATGTCGGGTTGTGGCTGGCCTGTCTGTAAGAACACCACGTAATCAGAAACTAGCCCAGAAATCCCGGAATAGAAAGTACATCCCAAACGAGACTAAAAGGGAAATGACTCGAAGAAGACACTTAGACGGGTGACTCGTGAAGTGTGGGCCTTCCTTAGGATTTGGCAAGTGGGCCTAGTCCTGTTCGAAGGAAGGTTCACGCGAGACATCCCCAGACTTTTGACTCGATCGTGTTGACGGGCCCTCCTTCGTAAGAGTATGTCCTACTTAGGTGGGCCTTGCCTTAGTCTAATAAGGCGGACTGGGATAGGGAAGAAACTCGTGATGTAAGATCGACAGAGTTTCGACGCTAGAAACCTTGACAACTTAAGACTCGACCCGACACTGCTAAATACGGGAAGTTCTAGAAGTGGAAGGTTTTGAAAATTGATGATTTTTGAAAAAGGACCGAGAAAACTCGGTGGAGAGGTCCAAATTTCGAGAAAGACGAAAAGTTTAATTGGGCCATGATTTTTGAAAGCTTGAGTTTTGATTTGGGCAGCATACCGGCTAGAAAATAGGCTATTTTGAGTAAAATCATAAGTCCTAAATTCGGTATGTCCCGGGTTTTGAAAATTGAATATCTTGAAAAAGATGCAATTTTGAAAGGTTGATGTTTTTTGAAAACGACTCGGAAACCAAGTAGCACGTAGTCACACAAGCATTATAACGACGCCATGTATGCTCTACACTAAGTCTCGGTCGGTCTGAAAGGGTCTATACCAGTGTACATAGTCTAGACGTTGATCGGGACGGACTCTCTAAGTCGAGTTGAGCTTAGAACATGCCGCGAAACCCACTCGAATCGACTATGGACACCTTTTGACATATCCATGTTGGAGTACATCAATGGTATAGTGGGACGTCGGTCACCAGTACCGGCCCGGGAAAACATGGGTTATGCATGAACCGTAAAACTAACACGCGCATTGTATTTGTCAAACGATTTCTATTCGAGTCTCACCCTGAGGATGCCGATGGTAAGTCACACATCAGTTAATCCCCAGCGGAGTCGCCAAATTGTGGACATGACATAGGTCCACCCCGACGCGGCCACGCGCGGGTTTGGGTAGGCGAATGAATCTCCATATGAAACGGATCGAATTGAAATTTAGGTCGAAGTGGAGTCGCCACCGAATTTTGTGGTTATTCGGAACCATTCGAGCCCACTCTATGTCGTAGTGGTCCGTATACAAAATACGGCCCATTTCCGATGTCAGAGTTTATTGGGCTCGTCCCTTTGCATTTGATACCAATACCGACATTATCGGATATTGTGTATTGAATGACTCTCGTGCGCCAACGGTTTCGGGCATCCGGAAACCGAGGTTCTGAGTAAGGGGTGAGGGTACGTGTTGGGAAGCCCACAAAGGACACCCAACCCCGCCCGCACATTAGCGGCCTCTACTAAGAATTCGAGTGACTTACAATACGCGCGCTAGTTAAACGGGAAAAAGATATGCAAAGAGTATTTTCCCTAAACATGTGAATTGAATTGAAAGGGTTTCTAAGTCAATTTAATGCAACTAAAGTTAACGTCAAAGTTGTATTTTAGCATGCGGGTTCATTTAGTACAATAAACGAACAAGAATTAAATTGACAAAAGAAACAAGCAAACGGTTAGTAACGGTAAATCGATATTGACGGTTTGTGCAAATAATGAATTGAATTGAATGATGTACAAGATGATGCATGGTTTGAAAAGATAATATACACGTGATTAATTATGCACGTGTTGACCTAAGTCGTAAAATACTATCGAGTTTTGAAAAGAAGGATGTACGACTCATGTTTTGGTCGTTACGAGGTCACTCGATCGAGTAGTCGATAGACTCGATCGAGTAAACCCCGAAAATAGGTTTCTGTTTCGCGTTATGGACCATACTCGGCCGAGTTATTGGCTAACTCGGTCGAGTACACGGCCACTCGACCGAGTCACTGTGAGACTCGACCGAGTGGGTGTCGTGACAGACTTTCTGGTTCGATTTTGGGGTGCCACTCGACCGAGTGGGTTAGGCACTCGGTCGAGTGCCCCCTGTACGAATTGTAATTCGTTTGTAATTTTGATGTTGATTTTGAAATTGCTTTCGATTTTTGAGAATTTGACGACTTTACCGAATCGGACGTAAATATTGCTCAATTTACGCTCGACGTGGTTTTTTTATGTAAATCGCAAATTTTTGTTGAACCGAGTATAAATATTGTTGAATTTATACTCGACTCTAACTTTGAATACTCGTTATATTCCACACTCGATTATTTGAATCGACATGGAATATTTGAGTGAAATAAAAAAGTTAAATGAATTGATTTTAGTCGTTTTGAACTAATTATCGCGATACGAACAAATCACACTAATTAATTCATATGACTTGATTACACTAATTAAATCACACTAATTAATTCATATGACTTGAGCCCGTATCCGAGCGCATAGAAGCACGTTAGCGTCCGATCATCATTGGGTGTTTTTTTGGGAAACTACCATAGACACCTGGCAGTCAAAATGCGGGTGTCTACAAGTTGCAACCCTTAAACCCAAGGACCTGTTACGAGTATTAACCGAAAAGACAAAAGTAGAGGGATAACAATTATACCTTATTTGCAGCGGAACATCGTATTAATAAGAAGTATAATAACCCAGAAATATATATATATAATCTCCACGAACAGAATAAATAATCTCCACGGACGGAATAAATAATCTCCACGGACAGTATAAAGCACCCCAAACGTGATGCCTCCTTTGGTATCCACACCGGTACAGAACTGCGACGTATATGCTAGTATAAAGGTATGTGAGACCGTCTCACAACTTCTCTCTATATCTCTTATAACTCTTTATAAGACGAATATACTATGAGTCAATACTCATTATTCCATATATTGGTTCATCATATGAACCTCCTTATATAGGAGATGAGAAGGTAGAATTAGGTTATTTCTATAACTCTAATTACCATAATTAGATTATTAGTATAACTCTAATTACCATAATCCGACAACGCAGCTGGGTCCGTATTACTACTGACCCGATATATTTAATATATCGATATATATTAATAATATCCCGTACACATTGTGTGTGACCCAATGGGCCCACTTAAGACTACCAGACACGTAACTTATTTACATGTCAACCCGACATCGACCTCTAGCAAGGCATATCGGATACATAGACTTAAGCGGGTTAATCCGTAGGACAGTGGACATAACTCCTTCAAATTCAATTAATTAGTATCCCAAATTAGGATTTTTCGCCGACCGGGTTAACAACTAATTACGCCACGATAGTTTGGGTAAACTGACTTAATGCTCAATAGATAAATCAATAAGGGAAAAGTCTAGGGTCTCAGGTTCACAATGAATATTACTCGGGTCAGGGAGTCAACTAACAGGTCAATAATCGAACTACCTAAGGTGCAGGTCCGGTCGGTACACTACAACCTTTAGATCTAAACTTAACCTGCGGTCGCTAGCGGTAATTAGTTATTAGCCTATCAAAGCCAACCCAAACTGTGACCCATAACCTATAGTCTAATTCTTAGAAATATATAACTAAATTCTGTCTCCTTGTGGTTCGACCCCTGACTTCACTATTTACATTAGTTGGTGACCTTAGGGTATCTTTAAATAGGAATACGACTACCCCTGTCAGTCGTAAATCCTCGGAGTACCGCCAGGCGTTACAGGCGACGAAGGAGAAGGCGCTGGCATAGAGGGAGGACCTTAGCAAGTCCTTGGCTGAGGATGACAGCCTGAGGAAGCAGCTGGAGGCTACAACCCTTGAAGTATCCCTGTCCAAGGGAGAGCTCGCCGCCGCCAAGGAGTTCAACGCTTCCTTGAGGGTTGAGGAGGGAAAGGTAAGGGCCGCCCTCGGCGCCATGGAGATGGAGGCAAATGAGGCCTTCAGTGCCGGCTACGTGGAGGGTCAAGCTGTAATTTCTCATGTCAGCGACGACGCTTTGACGGAGATGGACCCAACCTTTGATTGGGCTACACGGCCATCTACGATCGTTTGGACGCGACGATGGTGAAGGCCGAGGAGGCTGACAATGTTGAGGATGTCGGTGACTCGGGGGAGGCTGCTACCAGGCCGTTTTCCCCCTCCAAATAGGAAAGTGGACCGTCATCCTCCAATGCCTCTTGCACCTCTAGGGCGGGCAATGAGGGTGTGGCCGGTGAGTGAGTTGATACGGCTGGCTCGTTGCCTCTCCTTTGAGGCTTTTGTGGATTTCCATCACCTACCCTTTTGGCAACCAGTAGCATGACACAGCTCTTTATGCTTTATGGCTCTATCTTCTTCTTTTTTTGTAGTAGGTGGCGGTTGATCCTTTGGGGACGACTGCCGATTATAATAATCGTCGCCTTATTTTGCACTTTTGATGCTTGGATTTTGTATCTTGTAATCTTAACTCCTACGCTTGTGGCGCCTTTACTTTATGCAATTTCATATTCTTCTTTATATCTTGTTTCCTTACTCTTACTTATTTTCTTGCAGTACGTTTTGTGCTCTCTTCTTATGGATGAGGATTCCTAGACTTATCCGTCTGGAGCTATGACACCCAGAAGAACTTTGGCTTATGTCCCCATTCTACTGATGGGGAACCCTAGCCATCTGGGGGTGTGGCATCTAGAGAGACTTAGACTTATGCCCCCATTCCAAGGATGGGCGGCTCCAGCCATTGTCGTCTGGAGCTGTGGTGTCTAGACGGACTTGGGCTTATGCCCCCATACTATGGATGGGGGACCCGAGCCATTGCCGTCTGGGGCTATGGCATCCAGACGGACTTGGGCTTATGCCCCCATTCTATGGATGGGGAATCTTTAGCCATTTTTGATGGGGTGTCCACTCTTTATGCTAATTTGAATAGGGGCTCTCCCCCTTATTGCCCCCTGCTTGTTGCTTAAGAGAGTAATGAATAAGGAGTAAATAGATGACAAAGAAAAGCCCTTCCATACTAAAGCGTTCAAGAGTTTTTGGAAACTTAACATGGGAAAGGCAGGGTCGTCGACAATCTTGAACGTCCCTTGCCGACAAAAACAAAATATGGGCCTACGCGTCCCTAGACATAGTATCGTCTAATGGTGTCTGCATTCCAGTGCAACGGCAGATCGCGCTCTTCGCCGTCCTTGAGTCTGAATGTGCTTGGCCCCATGACTTGGGTGATTTCATACGGACCCTCCCAGTTGGCGTTAAGCTTTCCATGCTTGTCGGCCTTTCCTAATGTCGTCGCCTTTCTTAGGACGAGGTCTTCCACCTACAATTTTCTGTGATTCACCCGTCTGTTGTAGGCCTTTCTCATATGCTGTTGGTACGCCTTTAGGTTGACGTGCGCTTCATCCATGGTCTTGTCCACCAGGTCCAGGGCTTCAGCCATAGCCGCCTCGTTTGTGTCTCCTAGGAAGTATTTGTTGCGGGCTGACGGGAAGCGCACTTCTATTGGGAGCAAAGCTCCAGCTCCGTAGACGAGGCCGAACGGTGAGTGGCCAGTGGACGCTTTCTGCATGGTTCTCAAGGACCAAAGCATGCTGGGAAGTTTGTCGGCCCACCTCTCTTTGAGGTCCTCTAACATCTTCCTTAGCCCGTTGAGGATCTGTTTGTTAGCTGCCTCAGCTTGGTCATTCGTCTGAGGATGGCAGACGATAGAGTAGGCTACAACAATTCTCAAGTCTCATACAAATATTTTTTGCACCCCAAACCTGGTTATCACGTTGCGCCAGATCACCTTTCTCACGGGCTCACGGCCGACTCGGTAATATTCAGAACGGCCTCCACCTCAATCCACTTGGAGAAGTAATCGACGGCTACTATCCGGAACCTTTTTCTCCCCAGACGATGTGGTAAACGGTCCCAAGATGTGCATCCCCCACTGTGCGAAGGGTATTGGATTCAGGATTGGTTGTAGCTCTCCGGATGGCGCGTGGATTACCGGCGAATGGATCTGACAATTGTGGCATTTTCTGATCAATTCCCTGGCATCGTGGAAGATGGTCGGCCAGTAGTAGCCGGCTTTGTGGGCCAGGTTTCGTTCGCTTATATGGTGGCCACACATCCTGAGTGGATGTCGTCCAGTACGTCTACCACCTCCCATGGCCTCAAGCACCTTAGGATGGGTGCCGACACCCCCTTCTTGTATAGCTGGTCTTCAATCATCATGTACCTTGACGCCATTGTCGGCAAGCGCCTAGCCTTTGCCGGGTCGCTCGGCAGCTTCTTGCTTGTTATGTACTCTATTATGGGTAGTCTTCAATCGTCGTCTTCACTTTCTATGTTGTGGATGTCGTTCTGGGTCTCTGCCCCTGGCAAGATATTCTTCTCCTGTCTCGACGGATGTCTTGTAGGTTAGAGCTTGCCAGCTTGGACAGGGTGTGGCTCGATTGTTCTGGGATCTCGGTAATTGATTTACTTCATATGACTTTAGTTGGGATAACTCTTCTTTTACCTTTTCCAAATATAGCGTCATCGACGGCTCCCTAGCCTCGTACTCCTCATTGATCTGGTTTGTGACTAGCTGGGAGTCTGTCGAGACGATGACTCGTTCGGCGCCGACTGTCCTGGCTAGACGGATTCCTGCGATGAAGTCTTCATACTCGGCCTCGTTGTTGGATGCCTAGAAAGTGAATCTCAGTGTGTCCTCAAATTCTTCCCCGTCGGAGGTGGTTAAGACGATGCCGATGCTTGAGCCGTTGCTGGTAGCCGAGCCATCGGTGAATATTTCTCATACCCCTGATGAGGAGTCATCCTCTTCTGAGTGTGAGCACTCGGCCAAGAAGTCGGCCAGCGCTTGTGCCTTTATCGCCGTCCTGGACTGGTAGACGATCTTAAGGCCACTTAGCTCGACGACCCATTTTAGCATCCGCCCCGTCTTTTCAAATTTTTCTAACGCCTTCTCAAGAGGCTGGTTTGTTAGGGCGGTTATTGGGTGCGCGTCGAAGTATGGGCGTAACTTCTTGGAAGCTATTACCACGGCGTACGCCGCCTTCTCCACCATCGGGCAGTTTATCTCTGCCGGCCCCAGCGCATGACTGATGAAATAGATCGGCTCTTGGGTTTTATCCTCTTACACGTACATCTTTTCGCCTTCTGTCGGCCGCGCTAGGGTTGGAAGCGTCTTTAAGGGTTCCTTTAAGTTTGCAATTGCTTCTTTCTGTTCTTCCTCCCACTTAAACTGTTTATTCCTCTTTATCACCTTGAAAAAAGGGGTGGACATGTCGGCTTCCCTAGAGATTAATCGTGCCAGGGCAGCCATCCTCCCCGTGAGCCTTTGGATGTCCCTTATCGTTCTTGGCTCCGGCAGGTCTTGTATAGCATTGACTTTTTTCGGGTCAGCGTCTATTCCTCTGGCGCTTACCAAGAAGCCTAGGAATTTTCCCGACCTTAATGCGAATGTGCATTTCTTAGGGTTCAGCTTCATCTTGTACTTCTTCAAGGACTAGGATGCTTCTTTCAATTCGTCTTAGTGTTTCTCGTCCTCCTTGCTTTTGACGATCGCGTCGTCCACGTACATTTCCATGTTTCTGCCACGCTGTCCTTGGAAAATCTTGTCCACCAGCCTCTCTTAGGTGGCGTCGGTATTCTTCAACCCAAATGACATCATTTTATACATGAATCTGACAACGTTTGTGATAAATGCGCAGTTGACCTTGTCTGGCCCCCAAAGGAAAAGTTGTTGGTAGCCAGAGAAGACGTCCAAGAAACTTAACATGAAGTGTCTACTGGTGGCGTCCACCAACTAGTTAATCCTTGGCAGCGGGTACCAGTCTTTTAGACATGCCTTGTTGAGGTTAGTGAAGTCGACACACATACGCCAGGCTCATGATGATTTCTTTACCATTACCACATTTTCTAGCCATTCGGGGTAGTTGCATGGTTCAATCAATCATGCCTTCAGTAGCTTTTCTACCTCTTCGCGGGGCATCGTCTTTCTCCGTTGACATGGTTCTTTTATTCTGCTTGACCGACCAACATCTCGACATTCAACTTATTCACTGTAACATCGGGGTCTACCCCCGGCATCTCGTCCACTGAGTAGGCGAGCACGTCGGCGTTTTCCTTCAGCAGGTTGACTAGGCGTTATCGGTATCCCGGCTCTAGGTTTGCTCCTACCAGTACAGGTCGGCCTGGCTCCAGTTCCACCATATGCTCTCCCCCCCGACTCTAAGCGTTCGGGGACGGGAGTGTTGTGTGCTAAATTTAGACCGTTTTCCCCCTCATTTAGACCCGTTTTTCCTTCGTTTTGCGAGTTTAGAGTGCGATTATCCCCATATTTTGTGTACTTCTCGCATTAGCGTCCCTCTTGTGCATTTTACGTGTTTTTGGTAGTTTTTCTATCGATTTCGATAGGATTTGGCACCGAAATCACCATCGAGCTTCCACGAGCACAAGAGAAGGGAATACCGTCCTAAGAGTAAAGCACACAACTTAAAGTTTAAAGCCATCCAATCAATTAACGAAGAATGAGACAAGAAAAGAGGCCAGCAGAATGACCGGACGAAATTTCACCCGGTGAGACACCACCGGGCGAAATTTCACCCGGCGGTAAAAATGCCTCCCCGAAGATTTTCCGAGACTTCCCACCGGGCGAAACTGAAGGGAAAGAAGTGCCGAAAATGCCAAAAAAATGAAGAAAATCTGACCGGGTGAAATTTCACCCGGTGGGAATTATCGTCAAGACTGCAGGGCAAAGTTTCACCCCATGAAGATGCTAAGGGAGATTGTCTCATTAATGAAGCAAGAGTTGGATTTGGGCTTTAGGTTAAATACCCATTAAGAGATTACTATATATATGTTACCCTAGTTTGTTGCCCAAGGATCCATTATCAATCATTAGTGTAGTAGGCCTCCATTAGTGTAGCATCCAACACATTACACCATCCATTAATAAAGGAATTTAGTAGTATTCTGGTAGTAATTCTATATAAATCTAGTAGTTACATAGTAATTAATAGTAGATCTACCTATTTTACACCATCAATTCTCTAGATTGCAAGTTTGTAGAAGATTATTCAAGTTTTATTTGAAGATTTGTGGGTTTATTGAAGGATTAGTGACAAGTTCTTCATTCTCTCCATCAAAGCTTCAACCTTTATTCATGCAATCTTCTTATTTCTTGTAGATCTTCATAGTTGGTACATTTCTTTCCACTCTCTTATCTCTAGTTTAGATTTAATTTAGTTTTCTTACTATTATTTAGCTTAGATCATCTTAGTGTAGTTAGTTTCTCTAGATCTTGTTCATGTTGTTCTAGATTATTCTCTAGATTAACTTGGTAGTTTCATAATTTAGTGGGTAATTGTTGGATCGTAGCTTTCTCATCATATTGTTGTTAGTTTCCTTAGATCTAATTAATATGCATGTTGTAGTTAGTTTTTCCATAGTTAATGTTTTGTTTTCTTCCATTATGATTAGTGAGTAGATTTCTTGTTGGGGGGTTTAGGGATGAAGACCTGGATTATTTGAATTTAGGGGTATTGGTGGGTTGCTTGCATGTTGGTTTACCTTGCTTGTGGTTGTTGTGTCATTGTTGTTTTAGTCCGGCCAACTAGACCGACCTTGACTCGTTTCTATCAATATGGGGAAACTCGGGGTAGAAATTACCATAACAAGAGACTTACCCTTCTTCGCCGCGAAAGCGGGATTTTAGGTGGGTTGGGTGAAGAAACCGAAAGGTGGCATTCTCCCTTTATCAATGTTGCAACAAAAACTCGATCCCGATCTTCTTAGATTCCATGATCCGAATCCCGACTTCTCCCCAACGCCTTTCCCTAGATTAATTACCCCTAGCCATTCTCGTAGTGATTCCTCTAGCATAGACTCGACCATAGACTCGACCCTTAGAAAACCCCCCTCTAGACATCAAACACATCGCTTTAAACCCGTCAACACATCCGTTCCCTGTGGACCGACCTTGACTTACCACAAATACTTGCTTGCTTGTTTTGTGTGATCTCGAGTCTTATAAATATCATTTGATCCCCCGTCCTTCGTTAAGGACCGAACCGATTGGGAGACGATCAAAGTGGCGCCGTTGCCGGGGACGACGAGTAGTTGTTGTGTTGTTTTTAGTTGTTGTGTTTGATTCTTTTCCCTTATCTCTTTTCCCTAGTGTCGTAAGGTGCTAGGAGTCTTATCGTTTAAATTGAGTTTTATGATGCCCAGGAACACGTCATCGCCCTTGTGGTTCGATCCGGAGCCGGAAAGGACTTTTAGAGCATTGCGTTTTCGGGGAAATAACTCAACCACTATCATTCCACATCCTTCACTATCACCTCCTAACCATAATCCCATCCTACCATATACACCCTCTACACCTTCTACATCACATAATCCCACTCCAAATAATCCTTCCATACCTTCCACTTCACAAAATTCACCACCATCACCACCATCACCGAAAACTCCACCACAAAATCAAAATCCATCCCCTCCAAATCATCCAAATTCAAATCCACCATTACCACCAATTCATCAAATGGCAACCCTAGGCTCTCATTCCCAACTCACACATGAAGAAACACCTTCTCCCGTCGATTTTGGAGAGATTCTGGAGAATTATGAATGATGCGAATGCGGAAGCAGTTTAGATTAAGATATGAAGATTGGGTCGAAGGTTAATGTAACCTTGAGTGATGACGTGGATTTTAGAGTGAAATTGAACTAAGGTTAATGTAACCCTGGTTCGTGGTTAAGGTCTGTGAGGATGTTGAGTTTTGTGGCTCGGCTATTTTTGGGAAGAAAACGCTTTGACTTTCTGTATTTCGTGATCCGATGTTAATCGGTGAGTAACCAAAGGATATTTAACCCGTAGTTCGACCTTGAACCTGGAATTAATAGCTCAGATTTTGGAACACCAACCCTCTAAACGCTTCGAAGCACCTTCTTGAAGTTTAAATACGTGATTAACAAATTAATCCAGAGTTTGACAAGTTGTTTGTAAATTCATAAATATTCGATGATTTTATTCAAATGGAATGTGGCTTTATATAGCCTTACATGCTCGAGATCGTCTTGGTATCTCTAGTGATATCTTACCTATAATGTTTATGCTAAAATGAAAATAAATATTGTAAACTAGTTAGCTAATCACCACCATATATGGTGCGTGATTCTCTCTTATTTTCCAACTATAATTATGTAGATTATGTTAATCCACATCTACTTATTTAAAGAAACAATCTAGGTAGTGCACAATTAATTATTGTCTAACCAAATCCTTGCCAAAAGATGATATATGCTTGATTCTTCTCACCCATTTGAGATCACGCCTATCTTCAATTTGGGTAAGGATTTCTTGTTGATATCTTTTACTTGATCCACTAGCCACATATTAAAGATCATGACATCTCCATAATTGATGGTATCTCCTCTCTTTAGGTAATAATTCACTTGTTCCATTTTTCCATGTATTTGGACGTGTAAGTTGAATCGAGTAGCCGCATGAATCTGGACACACTCGAGCAAATACACGCTTATCTGTAGTGACTTAGATTTGAATAATTCAAGCGCGTAGTTTGTTGACTTGTCCGGTTCAGTTACCTTATCGAACCCCACAATCGGGTCAATGAACGAAAAACCTCTTTGACAAATGCGGTTCAACAAGATACTTTCACGGTTTTTCTCAAGAAGATGCTCAAGAGCACATCGCTTCATTTAAAGAAAAATTAGTAGGAGCCCGTCTCAATGGGTTGACTTCATGCCAATTGCATCGTTTATTATTTCCAAAGACCTTGAGAGATGGAGCTCGTAGATGGCTTCAAGGCCATCCCGCTAATACATTTACAACATGGGCTCAATTATCTAATGCCTTCTTGGAGAAATATTTTCCGCCGTCAAAGACTAACCAATATCGCATGGAGATAAAAACATTTAATCAAGATGAATTTGAAAGCCTAAGTGAGGCTTGGGAAAGATTTAGAGATTTGTTGCGCAAATGTCCACACCATGGAATACCCGATTGGCTAACTACCCAAACATTTTACAACACCCTTTCATCGAGAACTAAAGAAAACCTCAATTCGGCCGCCGGAGGAGATTTCTCTTCTCTCACCGATGAGGCATCTAAGGGTCTTATTGAGAAGATGGCAAGGAGTGACTCTAGAATGGGTCAATCGAGGGATTCTAGAAAGAAAGTCGAAGTCAACTCAACTCAGAGTTCTAATGAATTGAAGCTTCAAGCGGAAGTTGAAGAATTAAAAAAGAGAATGGATGCCATGAGTTCAAGGCCTACTCCTCGAGGTATGTACCAAATTCAAGGGAGTGTTCCACCAAGGCAACCATCTCCTCCAAAGCAATTAACATGGGAAATTTAATGTGATCATTGTGGCAATTATGGCCATGATTCTAGCTCTTGTATTCCTAATGAAGAAGTTTACGTTGAAGAGCCAAATGAAGTCCAAGCTATACAAGTGTATGGGCAAAGACCCCAATTTGATCCCTTTTCCAATACTTATAATGTCGGCACAAGATTTCATCCTAATTTTTCTTATGGCAATCAAAATGTCCAAAATCCGATGCCACGTGCCCAAGGAAGTCAATTGAGGCCGTTCAATCAAAGTCAACAAAGGCCCTTTAACCAAGGTCCTCCAAGGATGCCCCCATATATGCCTCCTCATCGAAGGAGTAACTTCAATCAACAAAGTAGCAACTTCCATGCTCCTAACAATTACAACAATTACCAAAATCAACATGGTAATCATTTTAATCATGGATACAATCAAGGGTTCCAAGGTAATTTTCAAGGAAACCAAGGTCACAATCAACAACCATTTAATCAACCCTCTCAATCTTATGGCCAACCAAGTATTTTTCAATTTGGTCAAGGAGGAGTCCCATGGGAAAACTATAATGATTTGCAAAGAACCGTTGGGCAACTATGGAATGAACATCAAGACACCAAGACAAAGCTAAAGGTTTGGGAATCACAAGAAGCAACAAAAGCCTTAGCCACCCCAATTCATCCACCCCATGGTTTGCCCGGACAATCCCAAAACCCAAGAGACCCTTCGCACCAAGCAAATGCCGCCATTTTGAGAGGTGGCAAAGAACTTGAGGACCCATACAAGAATTTGAACCTGAACACCAAAAGCACTTCATCCAAAGTCAATCAACCAAGTGCATTACAAGAATCATCTCCCACTTCCCCCAAACAAAACCGGGGAATACAAGCGGAGTTCGACATCCTTCAAAATGCGAAGAATGAACAAAAAGAAAAAAGAAAGAAGAAAGAGAAAATGGAAGTGGAAGAAGAAAAAAGAAAAGAGGCGGAACGATTAGCCGAAGAAGAAGAAGAATCCAATGTTCCACCGCCTCCCACTTTTGTCCCTCCATTGCCCTTTCCCGTACGAGCTAAGCCACGCAAGGAGAATGCCCAATTTAGCCGTTTCGTGGATATGTTGAAAAAGGTAGAGGTAACTTTACCCTTCACCAAGGTAATTTCTCAAATGCCCCTCTATTTTAAGTTTTTGAAAGATGTCTTGACAATAAAAAGAACAATAGAGGATAAAGAATATATTTCTCTCACGGAACAATGTAGTGCCATTATTATGAACCAAATACCAAAGAAACTAGAGGATCCCGGTAGTTTTTCCATCCCTTGTCGGGTTGGAAATGTTGTTGTTAATCAAGCTTTATGTGACCTAGGGGCTAGTGTTAGTTTGTTAGCATATTCTATTGCTAAGAGACTTAGTGTGGGGGAGATGAGACCCACTAGCATGTCCATCCAACTTGAGAATAGGTCTGTTAAGTACCCACTTGGGATACTTGAGGATGTACCCGTTCAAGTTGGTAGATTCTTCATCCCCTCCGACTTTGTTGTCATGGATATGCCCGAAGACACTACCACCCCCATTATTTTAGGTCGACCTTTTATGGCTACCGGAGGTGCTATAGTTGATGTTAAGAATGGAAAGCTATCTTTTAACATAGGGAACGAATCGGCAGAGTTTTCCCTTTATCAAGCTCTTAAACAACCAATGATTGAACAAATGAATTCCATTGAAGTTATTGACAGTTTGGTTGAGTATAGCTTGATAGATAATGATAAGCAAGAAGATGAACCATTTGACTCTCCACCCCTTGAAGATGAATGTTTGCATGATGAAAAGGTAGAACCACTACCGGTGGGTAAGAGTATGGTATCTTCTCCTCCTAATCTTGAACTTAAACCACTCCCCTCTTCCCTCAAATATGTTTTTCTTGAAGGAACCAATTATCCCGTTATCGTCAATGCTACCCTTGATGGACCTCAATTGGAAAAACTTTTGATTGTTTTGAGAAAGCACAAAAAGGCCATCGGGTATAGCATTGCCGACCTCCAAGGCATAAGTCCAAATGTTTGTATGCATATGATCATCCTTGATGATGACCACCATCCTTCGGTCGAGGGTCAACATAGGTTGAACCTCACCATGAAAGAGGTTGTCATGAAGGAAGTCCTCAAGTTGTATGAGGCTAACATTTTATACCCAATAATCGGAAGTAAATGGGTTAGCCCCGTCCAAGTTGTGCCAAAAAAAGGAGGAATGACGGTTGTAAAAGGAGAAAAGGGTGAGTCAATTTCTACTAGGACTATTACCGGTTGGCGCATGTGTATTGACTATCGAAAATTGAACACGGCCACCATAAAAGACCATTTCCCTCTTCCCTTTATTGATCAAATGCTTGAAAGATTGACGCATCATTCTTATTTTTGTTTCCTTGATGGTAATTCCGGATTTCTTCAAATTCCCATTCATCCCAATGACCAAGAGAAAACCACCTTTACATGCCCCTATGCCACCTATGCTTATAGAAGGATGCCATTTGATTGTGTAATGCGCCGGGAACGTTTCAAAGATGTATGATGGCTATTTTCTCCGATTTCATTGAAAAATCCATGGAAGTTTTTATGGACGACTTTAGTGTCCATGGTACATCTTTTGATTCTTGTCTTGAAAATCTTGATCAAGTGTTAGCTCGATGTGAAGAGTATAGACTTGTTTTAAATTGAAAAAAGTGTCATTTTATGGTTGAACAAGGTGTTGTCCTAGGTCATATTGTTTCTAATAGAGGAGTCGAAGTTGATAAGGCGAAAGTCTCCGTGATCGAAAACTTGCCACAACCTACAAATGTCAAAGGGGTGAAAAGTTTTCTAGGTCACGCCGGTTTTTATAGACGATTTATTAAAGACTTTTCCAAAATTGCTAAGCCTTTGACTTCTTTGCTTATGAAAGATGCACCTTTTGTTTTTGATGACTCGTGTCTTGAGGCCTTTTGCAGGATAAAGACCGCTCTTACTACCACTCCGATTATCAAAGCTCCCGATTGGAGTCTTCCATTTGAGATCATGTGCGATGCATCCGATTTTGCCGTTGGTGCCGTTCTAGGTCAACGGGTTGATAAGAACCTACATGTAATATATTATGCAAGCAAAACATTAGATGAAGTCCAATCGAGGTATGTAACAACCGAGAAAGAAATGCTTGCCGTTGTCTATGCCATGGAAAAATTCCAAAATTATGTTACCGGTTCCAAAGTCATAATTCATACCGATCATGCGGTGATTCGATACATCATGTCTAAGAAGGAGACCAAGTCCCGACTCTTTCGGTGGGTCCTTCTTTTACAAGAATTCGACATTGAGATTAAAGACAAAGCCGGATTGGAGAACTTGGTAGCAGATCATCTTAGTAGACTAACGGTTAGTAAAGAGAACAATGAAGAAGAAGATGGTATCTCCATCAATGAAGCTATGAGGGATGAGGCCTTGATGGCCATTGATACTATTACACCTTGGTATGCCGATATCGTCAATTTCCTAGCATCTCATTTTATTCCGGACGATTATTCCAAGCAAGAGAGGAAGAAACTACGTTATGAAGCCCGACGCTATTATTGGGACTAGCCATATTTATTCCGCCGTTGTGTAGATGGAATTTACCGACGATGTGTCACGGCCGATGAAGGATATAATATTGTGAAGCACCTTCACTCGACATCTTATGGTGGACACTTGGCCAACCAAAAGACAATTGCCAAGGTTCTCCAAAGCGGGTTTTGGTGGCCTTCCATGTTCAAGGACATTTGAGCTTTCATTCTCACGTACGATGCTTGTCAAAGAAGGGGGAATATTACAAGAAGAAATGAGATGCCCCTTCAACCCATTTTAGAGATTGAATTGTTCGATGTTTGGGGCATTGACTTCATGGGTCCGTTCACATCCTATTTTGGTAACAAGTATATCTTAGTAGCGGTTGATTATGTCTCAAAATGGATCGAGGCCGTAGCTTCCCCCACCAATGACTCCAAGGTTGTAATCAAGCTTTTCCAGAATGTGATTTTCCCGAGATTCGGTATGCCTTGAGCCATAATTAGCGATGGAGGCTCTCATTTTAGGAAAGATACCTTTGAGCACCTTCTTAGGAAATATGGTATCACTCACAAGATGTCCCTAGCCTACCATCCTCAATCAAATGGGCAAGCCGAGATCTCCAACCGTCAAATCAAGGGAATTTTAGAGAAAGTTGAAAATACATACCGAAAGAATTGGTCATTGAAGTTAAATGACGCCCTTTGGGCATTAAGGACAGCTTACAAAGCGCCGATTGGAACCACTCCTTATCGTCTTGTGTATGGTAAGGCTTGTCATTTACCAGTGGAACTAGAACACAAAGCCGAATGGGCAATCAAGGAGCCAAACTTCGATGAGAGTGTTGTAGGAGATAACCGCCTTCTCCAACTACAAGAATTGGAAGAACTAAGACTTGAAGCCTACGAAAATTCGAAGATTTACAAAGAATGAACTCGCCAATGTCACGATTCTCGGATACTTCGTAAGGACTTCTCCGTTGGTGATAATGTATTACTCTTCAACTCTCGCTTTAAGCTCTTCCCCGGTAAGTAGAAATCAAAATGGTCGGGTCCATTCGAAGTGACCAAGGTGCAACCATATGGATCAATAGAGATATCAAGCCCGAAAATCGGGAAATTTATGGTTAATGGACAATGTTTGAAGATTTATCACCCCGGTCACGTTCGTGAGACCTTCGCTACCATGAAGTTTGGTGAGCTCCCATTGGGGAGCGATGTCTAACCCCCTCTCGAAATTGATGTAGGTTTGGTGGTATCCTCAACAACCACCTATTACATATGTATTATATTTCTTTTTGTTATTAGTTTGTTAGCTTGATAAGAATGGTTGAAATTGGATTTCGCCATGGAGCACTTAATTTGGATGAAGATTACGCTTTTTGGAGAAGTTATGAAGCCAAATTGAAGACCACAAGCATGTTTGTGGGAGATATTGATTATGTAATGTGAGTCGAGTCAATATTTGAATCTTTAGGTGATTGTTGAAGAGCCATGAAATGGCAAGGCGGAAAAACGAAGAATACAAGATCGCCGGGCGAAATTTCGCCCGGTGAGACCTGACCGGGCAAAACTTCGCCTTACGGAAAGTTGCCAGAATTGCCGAGATTGAAGAAGATACCACCGGGCAAAATTTTGCCCCGTGAGATTTTGACCGGGTAAAATTTCACCCGGTGGGAAAAATGGCCGAAAACGATTTTCACAACGAAAAGTCCGTCGGGTGAAATTTCACCCGGTGGTGCTTGACCGGGTGAAATTTCACCCGGCGGCATGGACTTGCTCAATAACCTAAAGCAAACCTCCTCACTACAATTTCAATTCCCTCCTTCATATTTACCACCAATAACTTTCCCTCCAAAAATTTTTACACCAAATTTTTACCACCAACTTTAAAACTTTCACTTTCCCTCCCAACCACCCTTATTTATATCACCCTTTTACCTCACAATTCACTCCACATTTTGACCCATCATAAACTCATTAAACCACTTTCCATACCCATTCACATTCAAACCTCCACTCCATTTTTCACTTGATGATTATATTCTTGGGTCTTTGAAGAGGAAAAGCTAATGTTTCGGGATTTTTCTTGCAATTATTATTATAGTGACAAGAGGCCAACGAGCCGCGCGAAAACAAGGTATGGCTTCGACTTCTAAACCTCCTAAATGTTCATCTTCTAGTAAGCCTTCAAAGCCTAAACTTTCACATTGTTCCAATATACCCTTAGCTCAAACCTTTTCTGAAAAAGCCTTTCAGAGTACAAGGTGACCTTGTCCATTCACAACGGAACTTTTAGGAATTGAGGACGATATTAGAGAGTTATCGTCTAGGATTGGTACTAGTAAGCTACTTAATTTTGTGCCTTGCACTTGACCTGTGAATTCCTAGGTACCTTTACCATCGATAACCCGGCCACACCAAGAGAGTTAATTTAGACTCTTCGGAAGAAATCACTGTTTAAATATTTCCGACTTTGGCTTAGCTCTAGGTTTACCCTCATCGGGTACCGGACTAAGTAAACCCCTAAGTGATTCACAAAGTAGTGCGACTAGGAGAGACTTGTGGAGGCGCATAGCGCCGGGTCAACGTGATTTCAAACCCAATTCTAGTTTTACCGCCGAAATCCGTAACCCTGCATCCGTTATTTCGCTGAAATCCTTTCCCACTGTCTTTTGCCATCTATCGACAATATTATCAACCTCAATGTGTGTGTCCTACAATTGATTTCTGACACTTTGCTCGGTAACCCTAGCCCTCTTGACCTACCTATTGTCGTGGCGTTACACTTTCATCAAATCATAGTTGCCCAACGCCCCTCTATCAACTGTGGTGGTCTTGTGACTCTAATAGCAAGATATTTGGGTTATGCGACCAGCCATTTTATCCCACATGATAACCGTGTCTGGCTTGGGGAGGCCTACTTCCGCACCTGCATCTTTAAAGTACCTGACCATCGCCTCGTCTACATTAGCCATGACCGTGCTTTAATAGTCCCTAACAGAAACCGAACCAATATTTATAACTGTCAAAATTGGGACCTACCTCTAGGTCCCTGTGAATTCCGACTGACCGAATCGGGGGAGATAGGAGTTTGGGAGTATGCCGGTGAGGGAACTCCGACGGTTTCTTTTGCGTCAAATGACTATTCGAATTAGACACCCCTACAAGAGTCGGTATACAATATATGGTTTGTTTGTGTTGTGGGTATTTGTGTGGATTGTGTCGGTGAGTCTCTAATCATCTACAATTGTATGTCTTTGAATTAATATTGTTCCTTGTTCCTTGTCCCATCATTATAATCGTTGTGATTGTTTTATATCGAACCAAATTTGCAAGCTGTCCCACTGTCCCATCGATATTTTTGCGGCCGTTGCGGCCTTGATTTTGCTCCCGGTCTTTAGGCGATGTGATTACACCATTGACCCTTTTGAAAATCCAAATTTTAATCAAGTTCTCTCAATCTTTCTTAATCCGGGCTAGGTGACGTGACTACACCTATGCCCAATTTTTCACCCTTTCGTTTTAATTTCTTTTCTTCTCTTTTACTTCTTTTTCAACTTCTTAGCCACTTGGCTAGGGTCTAGGTGATGTGATTGCACCTAGGCCCGCCACTATTTTATCGCTTTCTTCATTTTTCATTTTCTTTTCTTTTCTCAAAATTTTTGAAAAAACCCAAAAACATTTAAAAATCATATAAAACCAAAAAGATTTTTCTTTTCCGTCTTTTTCGTTCTTCCCCTACTTGTCCATTGAGGACAATGTACAGTTTTAGTGAGGGGGAGGAGTCTACTATCTTTTATTTTGCTAAAAATCTTTTCAAAATCCATAAAAATTTGAAAAATTCGAAAAATCAAAAACATTTTTCCCTTTTTCTTTCCCTTTCCCTTTCTTGTTTCTCGTTATGTTTTTGTGCTCCGTGTACGGTCTTGTTCTCCACTCTTACAGGTAACCACCACCTTGAAGCGCGAATTGAAGATATTATGAAAGCACTCCGCTTGGTAACTTCCTTCCTTCTTTCTTTAATTTTGTAGAGGAGTTAGGTTGTTGCCATTGGAGGCTCTCGAAGTTGAGCATTTTGGGTGTTGTGGTTGATTGTGTGCTCGAATGTCGATGGATTATGGAGTACATGACTTTACTTGTGTTTTCTTTTATTTGCCTTTTTCTTTTTCGTGTGTTCCTTTTGTTTTTGTATAGTGTTTCTAGGACTAAATGTTTTCGAAAACCCGATTACGAACCTTTACAAGAGTTTACATTCCATTGTAGATAACCCATTGTAGATTTCGGACCTTAATCTAGTAGAATGACTCTTAATCAATGAATTTGTTGATCCTTTAGCTTGAGTCCACCTTTTCTACTAGAGGTTTACTTCGGGGTTTGCATTTGACCACCTTGACCACCCATGGAGGAGTTAAGCCTTGGTTCCTGCATCCCATTTTCTAGGTGACCTTGCTCAAACAACCATTGCACCTTTAGTCCAAATTCTTTCCGCCTTTTTGTGGGTTATCCGGGAATGACGCGTGTTCTCGTTTACCTAATTTCCTCCACCTATACATCACCACAATAAGTTTACAAAAATAACCTCAAAGCTTGGTTATGAACCACATCAAAATCAAAAAGCCAAGAGCAAACCAAAGCAAGAGAAAAGGACACAGAAATATGAAAAACAAGGAGAGAAAAGGAGCTTCAAATGAAATCATATCATCAAAAACATCTTCTTCAAAAAAAAAGCCCTTTGATCGATTCATCGCCGTGAAGTGCCAACTAGAGGACCGAGTCCCGAGGTAGGAAGATAGCGGTGATTAGTCAATCCCCTCAATAATTGTAAACACTCCACCTTTTTATTTGGGCTAATTTAGGAAATTCGAGTTTGGAATGACCCTCTCGGCTTAGCCAAAGAGAGCGGGACTGCACCTACCTACAGTGTCGAACGAATCCATGGTTCACTTTTTCCACTCCGTTATACGCCCCGTCGTACCCCTTTAGAAGACTAAGAGGACCAAGGCTAAGTTATCAACATTTATATTGCTTAATTATCATAGTATTAGGCTTTGGTCCTTATTTACATGGGTCATTTATCTTGGAAGTTTATTGTTGTTTTAGGTAAGTAATCGGTGTCTTTCCCGCCGTCTTGATGAGGGATTCGGTGTTTTATTTTTGCTTTGGATGCGCCTATTCTTTCCTGTTCTATGTTTTTGTGTGTTTAGTCGCATCCACCGTTTTGAGCAAGCCCCAACTTGCCTTGCATGGGAGTACTCTACCTCATGGGTATTTCGATGTGGGTTAAAGGGACGGAGCGGGCCCGTTAATTGCCCCGTATCGGCTTAGCATAGTCTAGCTAGTAGTAGTATGTAATTTCTTTTTGGGTCTTTGCTCGAGGACGAGCAACGGTTTAGTGTGGGGGAATTGTTGTGTGCTAAATTTAGAGCGTTTTCCCCTCATTTAGACCCGTTTTTCCCTCATTTTACGAGTTTAGAGTGCGATTATCACCATATTTTGTGTACTTCTCGCATTAGCGTCCCTCTTGTGCGTTTTACGTGTTTTTGGTAGTTTTTCTATCGATTTTAATAGGATTTGGCACCAAAATCACCATCGAGTTTCCACGAGCACAAGAGAAGGGAATACCGTCCTAAGAGTAAAGCACACAACTTAAAGTTTAAAGCCATCCAATCAATTAACGAAGAATGAGACAAAAAAAGAGGCAAGCAGAATGACCGGGCAAAATTTCACCCGGTGAGACACCACCGGGCGAAATTTCACCCGACGGTAAAAATGCCTCCCCGAAGATTTTCCGAGACTTCCCACCGGGCGAAACTGACCGGGCGAAATTTCGCCCGATGGAAAGAAGTGCCGAAAACACCAAAAAATGAAGAAAATCTGACCGGGTGAAATTTCACTCGGTGGGAATTATCGTCAAGACTACAGGGCAAAGTTTCACCCCATGAAGATGCTAAGGGAGATTGTCTCATTAATGAAGCAAGAGTTGGATTTGGGCTTTAGGTTAAATACCCATTAAGAGATTACTATATATATGTTACCCTAGTTTGTTGCCCAAGGATTCATTATCAATCATTAGTGTAGTAGGCCTCCATTAGTGTAGCATTCAACACATTACACCATCCATTAGTAAAGGAATTTAGTAGTATTCTAGTTGTAATTCTCTATAAATCTAGTAGTTACATAGTAATTAGTAGTAGATCTACCTAGTTTACACCATCAATTCTCTAGATTACAAGTTTGTAGAAGATTATTCAAGTTTTATTTGAAGATTTGTGGGTTTATTGAAGGATTAGTGACAAGTTCTTCATTCTCTCCATCAAAGCTTCAACCTTTATTCATGCAATCTTCTTATTTCTTGTAGATCTTCATAGTTGGTACATTTCTTTCCACTCTCTTATCTCTAGTTTAGATTTAATTTAGTTTT
Organism: Agrostemma githago; assembly: GCA_958450325.1. Classification (NCBI taxonomy): domain Eukaryota; kingdom Viridiplantae; phylum Streptophyta; class Magnoliopsida; order Caryophyllales; family Caryophyllaceae; genus Agrostemma; species Agrostemma githago. The sequence continues at coordinate 10,142,700 of OY288253.1, forward strand.
CTTACTATTATCTAGCTTAGATCATCTTAGTGTAGTTAGTTTCTCTAGATCTTGTTCATGTTGTTCTAGATTATTCTCTAGATTAACTTGGTAGTTTCATAATTTAGTGGGTAATTGTTAGATCGTAGCTTTCTCATCATATTGTTGTTAGTTTCCTTAGATCTAATTAATATGCATGTTGTAGTTAGTTTTTCCATAGTTAATGTTTTGTTTTCTTCCATTATGATTAGTGAGTAGATTTCTTGTTGGGGGGTTTAGGGATGAAGACTTGGATTATTTGAATTTAGGGGTATTGGTGGGTTGCTTGCATGTTGGTTTACCTTGCTTGTGGTTGTTGTGTCATTGTTGTTTTAGTCCGGCCAAGTAGACCGACCTTGACTTGTTTCTATCAATATGGGGAAACTTGGGGTAGAAATTACCATAACAAGAGACTTACCCTTCTTCGCCGCGAAAGCGGGTTTTTAGGTGGGTTGGGTGAAGAAACCAAAAGGTGGCATTCTCCCTCTATCAATGTTGCAACAAAAACTCGATCCCGATCTTCTTAGATTCCATGTTCAGAATCCCGACTTCTCCCCAACGTCTTTCCCTAGATTAATTATCCCTAGCCATTCTCGTAGTGATTCCTCTAGCATAGACTCGGCCCTTAGAAAACCCCCCTCTAGACATCAAACACATCGCTTTAAACCCGTCAACACATCCGTTCCTTGTGGACCGACCTCGACTTACCACGAATACTTGCTTGCTTGTTTTGTGTGATCTCAAGTCTTATAAATATCGTTTGATCCCCCGTCCTTCGTTAACGACCGAACCGATTGGGAGACGATCAGAGAGCTACTGGATCGGTGATTCTGAGCACTTTGGAGGCTGTGGCCCTTCTGCCGTCGGGGCTGAAGTCGTGTTTTCTTTTACCCTTCATCTCTTCTTAGGATCGTTTCAAGGCTACCGAATTGCAGGACCTGGCTGATTCTTTGTCGTCATATAGCTTGCTTTCGGTGTTATTGTCAGTGACATAGGCCATGGTCAGGGCTCGTATGGACACCAGGGCATGTACTTTGTCGAGGGCTATCCGCCCGATTAGTGCGTTTTAGGCCAACTTGGCATCCACTACAACAAATTGGGTCGTCGCCGTCTTGGGCGCTGTTCTCTCTCCAAATGTGATGGGAAGGTCTATCGTCCCCATTGGCACACCGGTTTCCGAAAATCCATACAACGGACCGGCCGTTGGCTTGAGACGCCTCTTGTCGAGTCCCATATGCTCGAGGGCTTCTCTGTATAGCAGGTTGGTATAGGCGCCGGTGTCTATCATACATCTCTTGACCAGGTGGTCACTGATCTTGACGACTAGAAACAACGGGTCACTGTGAGGGTATACCACCCGCCCGTAATCGTCGGCTGTGATACTGAGGGTTGGGATGGCGGCTGGCTTTGGTTGATCAGCATAACAGATGTACTGCGACAGCTCCCTCAGGTGTCGCTTAACCTCCCGCCAACTTCTTCCACCTCTGGGGGCCTCGCCATCTACTGCGTGGATGACATTGGTTCTCTTTCTTCTTTCGGGTTTGTCCTTGTCTTCAACGTCTTGCTGTTGGTGTCTATGCTTCTCGGAAACAATACGGCGTCGAGTCTTCTTCCTCGCCATGGGTGCCGCAGAATCGCCTAGGGATCGCCAGCGAAGTAGGTTTTTTTGTTAATTGGTGTACTTTAAACAATACTTTAGAATTGTTGAAGATTCAGAAACAATAATTTATTGCTGGGTAAAATATTGATCATTTTTATATAATACTATGTACAAACTAATTTAAAAGTTCTGTATTATAACCAAGGATAAAAAATGATCAAGACAAGGAGAGTAACTTTAGTGTTGAGCTTTATTATTAGTACGATCTTTCAATATGATTGATAAGAGAAATTACACATGGAGTTAATTTTAATTTTTTTTTTTGAAAAGTAATTTTAACTTTTTTTGGTTATGTTAAATACAACCCTTAATGTTTTAAATATTTTTTTTTCAATTTTATATAAAGTTAGAAATTAAACAGTAGATTATACATACATCAATGCAATTAATACAAATACTAGTATAGACCCCGTGCAATACACAGTATTTATAATATATTTATCTTATAGAATATTTCATTTAAGAAAATAAAAAATTTATTATTTTATTTTTACTATTTATCGACTGTGTACTTTAGAAATAGGAAAATATTTTTTAAATCGCAAAACTAATCAAAATATTTGAGTAATGTCTTGAAATGTACGGAGTATTAAATAACGTGTAATTAATGAAAAAATTGTTTATATTTTTTATATACTCGGTTTATGTCATCTCACATTTCGAAATACACACTTCTCTCTATAACATACCGTAAAATACATAAATATTTATCAAAAATTGTATAATAATGAACTTCTTTTAATGGTAAGCACGCCGTGATACGTTCTCTTTGTGTAAAAAGCTATTAAGTTTTTCATTAGAAAATTAAAAAAAAATTAAAAATGGACAGTCTCGGTTGTAAGACTTATATTATGTGATGGGGGTTGGTAGCCTGCCACGGGTCGCCCATTAATCCAGACCCTAGGGGAGCCCGACCCAAAACAGAGGAAGGCTTGCCCAACAGACCACCTAGCAAGATCACTGAAAAGGCCCCAAGCGGGTGACTTTAATCGCTCAGCCGCCCGACACGACCTTGCCGCCTGCCGAGCAGGGTCATCAAGCTCCCTGCCTGCTTCCAGGGCACTCTCGCCCCAGGCAGGACTATGGAGAACAAGGGACCCCTCCGTCATTTTGCCTAAGGTAAAAGGAAATGAGTGGACAAGGTGAGCCCACGTGTCACTCACCCGTCCACTCAAAATCCTCTCTCTCTCCCTCTTTTTTTTCTCTCTCTTGGAGGAAGGTATAAATACTTTCCCTCCTCCCACATACAAAAGGTGAGATTTTCTCTCTCTAGACTCTCACTCTAAAACCGCCACCTTACTCCTCGCGAGTAAAGTCTCTCAACGCATTTTCACGGACTGACTTAGGCATCGGAGAGGGTTCCCTCGGACACCCCCGAGGCCCGTGCGTTCATTATGCAGGGAGCAAGTCGTCTTCGCCGGGAAGGTCCGATCATCGGAGTGAGGGAAAGAAAAGGTCAAAGGAAGTCAAACGAATACCGTCCGACTAACATCTTAATCACAAGATCCGAATCCGAAGTCGGGTCTATTGTTTCCGTGACCGGAACAATTTGGCACCGTCTGTGGGGAGAATTTGGTTGTGCTCACGAGTTACCCACAAAAGAAAAATCAACCACAATCAAACAAAATGCATGAAATCGTAGAGGCCAATTCTGGGGCGGGTCCGACGGTACCACCGGTGATCCCCCTGTAAGGCATGCCTACACCTGGGATGACACCTGCTGCAACAATCCCAGGGGTAGGGCGAGCAAGCCTCCAAGGAGCGCCTAATGGAGAAACTACAGTTGCAGCCGGGCAGGTTGGCCATCAGAGGCCTAGTTTGAACCTCACCCCTGCCCAGGTTGCGCAGACCGCTGCCTTCTTCTCGGCTATGCTTAACCAGGAGTTCACCTCAGAGGACCTGGTAGGCAGGATCGCAACGACCCCCAGGCAGCTTCACTTCGAAGGAGTGGATGGAGCTGGGGGCACAAAGCGAACCGCCGCCAGGAATGTCCAGAGGAAGGCAAAGTAGACAGCTCAGGGGTATGTACAGGCCCAAAAGCGCCTCACCGGAAATCAGAAGCAGCCTGTCCAGCAGCAAGCTTTTTCCATACATACCACTAAGTCTACCTCGGCCATGGAGAAAAGGGGTCTATTCCAAGATCTCCATGATAGGATGAGGCACAGGGAGCCGGCGGCGACACGCCTGGGGGAGAAGCAAGGAGATGTCTTCTCCAGGCTGACCCCAGCCGGGTCACAACGAGCTCCAGGGTTGTCCCAAAGCCTGCAATCAAGGCTCAACTATGGGCAGCCACTGGAGTCAAAGCACCGTCAGGATGATAATCTGGAGCCACCCCAGAAAAAACGGTCCAGGCACCGCTCTCCTGACATGGATGATGAGGCTATGAGTAGGCGGCCACCTAGGCACCGCTCCCCCAGCGCTGGAAAACCGACCCCTGAAAGATGGGATGACCATGGTTACCACTCTGGTGGGAGCAGGTCAAGAATGGTGGGCCGACCCACCAAGACGCCCCTCCACCCTGACGTGCAGGAATTTCCCATCCCAAAGACCAAAATGCCCTCCGTCAAGTTCGATGGAACCCCCGACCCAGAGGACCACCTGGCAGCGTATGAAAGTAATATGGGGATGTACGATGTCGACGATGCGGTCTGGTGCAAGATCTTTCCCACCACCTTGGTGGGTCTGGCCTAGGGGTAGTTCAGAGATTTACCGCGGGGATCAATTAGTTACTTCATAGAGATGGCAGAAGCCTTCCTGGATCACTATGCAGGAAACGAAAGGCGCCGGCTAACCCGATTTGACCTGATGACCCTCAGACAAAAGAAGGGTGAAACTATCAGGGACTACTTGAAGAGGTTCGACCTGTCTTACCAGCAGGTCAAAGAAATTGACGACTCAACTGAAGCATACGCATTAACCATCTCACTGCTCCCAGGGGAGATGTAGAACCAATTATAGCCCAGCCAGAGACCCTGGCCAAAGCTCGAAAGATTGTTGAAGGCTTCATGTTGCAGGAGGAATTCCATAGCCTGCCGGATACCTCCACAGGCCCCTCCAGGCCGCAGGGGGAATCGCAGGGTGGACGCAGCAGGGGTGAAGTTGGCAGGCAGAAAAATGAGGAAGGCGATACTCCAAGAAAAGAGCGTGTAGCTTACCAGCCCAGGTTTGATAGCTACACAGCTCTCAACAAGTCTAGAGCAGAAATTTTCGAGCTGGAAAAAGAGACAGCAAAGTGGAATCGCCCAAGCAAGCCATGCAGTCCGAAGGGTGATCCGAAGAAATTTTGCACATTTCACGACTGCGTCGGACATACCACTGAGGAGTGCCGGCACCTAAAAGATGAAATCGAAAAACTCATCAGGAATGGGTGGCTGAGTAACTATGCTGCTAGGAACAAGAGTCAGAAGGAAGCGGTGGAGAAACCTGAGGGATCAGTGCAAAATCGCCTGATAATCCATGTAGTGTCGGGAGATGCGGAAGGCCAGACGAGCAAGAGAGCTCAAAAAGACAAATTCGCGAGCTCTGAAACCAGATATGCTACGTTGAGAGGGCCGGAAGTCCAAATGGCCTGACCCTGAGCATCACCCCCCCAGGATGCAGGGCGGGTTATCTACCCTCACAGCGACCCTCTGGTATTATCCCTCGTCATCATTAATCATATTGTGAGGAGGTCTACGGTGGACACTGGTGCCTACACTAACTAGCTGTACAAAGACGCGTTCGAGAAGATGAATCTGGAAAAGAGGGACCTCCAACCTGCCCCTGGATCGCTGTACGGGTTCAGAGGAGCAGGCGTGCTTCCAATGGGAATCATTGACCTACCAGTGACGTTCGGGGAAGGTACCTCAGCCAGAAACATCAGGGCGTCGTTTGTCGTGGTGGACGCTAAGTTAGCATATAATGCCCTGATAGGCAGGGAAACCCTGGATGAGATTGAGGCTGCCATATCAATCAGAGCCCTAACCATAGTCTACGTCTTGAACTTCGGCATGGAAGGAAAGGTGCATGGTGACAAGGAGTCGGCCAGGCAGTGCTACTCTGTAGCCCTGCGCACCCAGGAAACAGAACGAAAGGGTAAAAGAAAAGCGGATAGTTCTCCCAGCAGGGAAGGGGAGATTCCAGCTGGCCAGCAGGCAGCGGACCACCTCGAACCTGGGGGAGAAAGCATGCTGGTAGACCTGGAGCCAGGAAGGCAAGTCCTTATAGGGGCTGACCTGGTGGATCCCTACCGAGGAGAGCTGATCAAAGTCCTGAGAGAAAACAGGGATGAGTTTGCCTACTCGGCAGATGAGATGTCGGGGTAGATCCGACGCACATCATTCACAAGCTGAACGTAAGCCCGGAGGCACGCCCTGTAAAACAGAAGAAGAGAAACATGTCCGCCGAAAAAGATCAGGCCATAAAAGAAGAAATCGAGAAGCTTTTGAAGGCAGACTTCATAGAAAGCTGCGATTACCCTGAGTGGTTGGCCAACGTGGTGATGGTAAAGAAGTCCTCGGGGGCCTGGAGGATGTGTGTAGATTTCACCAACCTCAACAAGGCCTACCCGAAAGACTGCTACCCTCTCCCCAGGATCGATCAGCTGGTGGATGCCACCAGCAGATACACCACACTCAGTTTCTTGGATGCCTTTTCAGGCTATCACCAAGTCTACCTCTGGCAGCCAGACAGGGTAAAATGTGCCTTCATCACCAGTGCCGGCACATTCATGTACAAAATGATGCCGTTCAGACTCAAAAACGCAGGCGCCACTTACCAGCGATTGGTCGACAAGGTTTTTGAGAAACAGAAGGGCAGAAACTTGGAGGCCTATGTCGACGACGCAATTGTAAAAAGCAAAGGGGATGCGGAACACCTGAAAGACCTGCAGGAAACTTTCTCTTCCCTGCGTGCATATCAAATGAAACTGAACCCCAAGAAATGCACTTTCGGTGTCCGCTTTGGAAAATTTCTGGGTTTCTTAGTAAGCGCCAGGGGTATCGATGCGAACCCCGAAAAGGTTCAGGCAGTGTTAGACCTCCCAGAACCAAAGACAATAAGAGACATCCAACGCCTGACAGGCAGGATGGCTGCCCTGGCGCGGTTCATTGTCAGGTCGGCCGATAAATCAACACCCTTCTTCAAATTGTTGAAGGGAAACAAGCAGTTCAAATAGGAAGATGAACAAAAAGAAGCCTTCGAACAACTCAAAGAACACTTGAAGAAACTGCCCACCCTGGCGAGGCCAGTGGCAGGGGAGAAACTTTTCCTCTATATCGTCGTAACAAACACAACGGTTAGCGCAGTGATTCTGAGGGAAGAAGCAGGCTCCCAGCAGCCGGTATATTTTGTGAGCCACGCCCTGGGGGCAGCGGAAAAAAACTACCCGTTGGTTGAGAAAGCAGCCTATGCAGTCATCATTGCAGCGAGAAAGCTCAGGCCTTACTTCGATGCCCACCCTCTCGTGGTATTAACTTACCAGCCCCTGGAAAAGGTCCTGGAAAAATTCGAAAAGTCTGGAAGACTATTAAAGTGGGCCATAGAGCTGAACGGGTTGGGAATATCGTACCAGCCCAGGACCGCCATCAAGGCGCAGGCCTTGGCGGATTTCCTGGTTGAGTGTTCCCACTCAGAAGAAGATGATCCACCTGTCGGGGAGTGGGTGGTATACACGGATGGATCCTCTACAGCCAACGGTGTGGGGGCAGGAATTGTGCTAACTAGCCCTGAAGGAGCGGACTTCGAGCATGCGCTCAGGTTCGCCTTCCCCGCATCAAATAACGAAGCTGAATATGAAGTCGTGCTGGCAGGCATTAATTTAGCCAAAGCTGCAGGGACGAGAGACTCGTCCTGGCAACAGACTCCCAACTCATCGCCAACCAGATTAATGGAGAGTATGAAGCCAGGGACCAAGCCATGGCCGCCTACCTGGAAAAAGTGAAGCGGGAATTATCAGGGTTAAAGTTTTATGAAGTCAGGCAAATCCCCCGGTCCCAGAACAACCGGGCAGATGCCCTGTCTAAACTGGCCAGTTATAGTCTACAGGACAAAAGAAGGTCAGTCTGGGTAGACGTGGTCCAAGAAAAATCTACCACCCCCTGCCAACCAGTCAGTGTCATCGAGGAAACAGGGCCCGAGGATTGGATGACCCCAATCATCCAGTTCAAGAAATACGGAACCCTTCCATCTGACCCTGCGCAAAAGAGAAGGATGTCAGCGAAATCTGCGTGGTTCATATTAATCGGTGAAGAGCTGTACAAAAAATCATTCTCCTCTCCCCTGCTCAGATGACTGGAGGCAGAGCAGGCTGCAGAAGTTCTAGATGACATTCACTCAGGAATCTGCGGCCACCACATAGGTGGGAGGTCACTAGCCCACAAAGCCCTAAGGACAGGCTACTACTGGCCAACTCTCCTAGCTGATGCAAGGGATTTAACCCGCAGAAAATGTCAGTTGTTTGCCCCTTCAATTCATGCTCCGGCCCAGGAACTCATGCCAGTCTTGTCTCCCATTCCCTTCGCCTAGTGGGGGATGGACATATTGGGCCCCTTTACTGCGGCAACGGGGGGCCGGAAGGTTTTAATAGTGGGGATCGACTATTTTACAAAATGGATTGAAGCCGAAGCAGTCCTAAACATTACCGAGCCTGCAGTCAGGAAGGTGATTTGGAGGAATATCATAACTAGATTTGGCCTCCCAAAGATGCTGGTATTTGATCATGGATAGGGGTGTTCACCGGTCCGGAACCGGACCGGACCCGGTTGGACTGGAGACCGGCCAAAGGGCGTCGCCAGAACCGGAAATCGGACAGTATGGGTGTCAGACCGGACCGGGACCGAACCTGTCAGACCGGTCTGAACCCGGACCGGACCGGTCGACCCGACTAGCGCGTAAATGGTTGTAACTTGTAAGTTTGTAACTTGTAAGAATTTGGTTAAGATGCAACGTGCCAACGTATAATGTTTACACATGAATACGTAATCAAAATTGAGAAGTAAATAGCAAAGTCCAAGATAAAAATAAAGTACGAAACTAATAATGTATGCTTAAAATTTAATAATGACGAATTGACGAGACTAATAAAATCTTCGAATCTTTGAGGTCGTCGATCTTCAAAGTTGGACAACGACATCTTCTTCATCGACTATTGTCGTATTCGTCAAATCTATATAAAATTAAATTGACAACTTATGTTAGGAAAATATTAAGTAAGTCGGCAATAGGAATAATAATGTATAAATTTAATGGAAATAACTAAATAAGTGTATAAGTTCGGAAATACCTTTTTCAAGTTTTTCAAGTTCTTCTAACTTTTCTTCCATGTTAAGCCCTTTATCATTTCTCGGCCGAATCCAATCTTGTGCACATAAGAGTGCTTCAACAATCTTAGATGACATAAAATAATAAATTTTTGTGGTTAAAGTCTTCAATAGACATTCAAAGAAAATTAAAAGAGAGTAGAAAAAATAAATAAGAACTAAAATGTCTAAATATATATTACCTTTGGGGTCAATGAGCTTCTAAATGGTGATAGATGTTGACGACAGGCACTAAAAGAGGACTCTGAAGCTACAGTAGAAATAGGCACTGCTAAAACGTCAAGTGCTAAACGTGATAAAATAGGGTACCTAGGAGCGTTCAGTTTCCACCATGTCAACACATCATAATCTTGTTCGTGGTCCCAAGTATTTCCTCCAAATATCTATCAAGCTCGGATTTTGAATACCCACTATTCGACCTTGTCCTCTGAACTTGGCGTTCAATAGCTTTTTTGAAATCTAAAGAATCATCATGTCCAACACTACTGCCCACAACAAGTGTACTCTCATCATTTTGAGGAGCCAAAGGAGGATATAATCTCCTATACTCATCAAATAACCCCATTGCTTTAGTATACACTAGTTTGCTCATTTCTTCATCTTTAGGCGCATCATAAACACTAGTGAAAGCAAACTTCAAACCTACTAACTTAACATGCGGATCAAGAATAGCTCCCATATAAACCAAGACATTCATCTTCTCAACATCTCCCCAATACTTGTCAAATTTCTTTTTCATAGCACATGACATAGCTTTAAAGTCATCATCATCACTAGCACTAAATTTATTTAACTGATGAAGTGCACGAGCAATGAAAAAGAAACTAGAATCACTAGTCACATACAATGAAGCAGAAAATTTTTCAGTCAAAACTTTAAACTCCTTCAAAAACTTCATCAATGATTCAACTACACCCCAATCATGGTCATTAGGAGCACCAGAATCTACCTCAATAGGATTCCCAAACTCATCAACATCATCTGAACCTGCAGCAAGTTCATTTCCTGAAGGGTTAACTGGAACATTTACATCACCAAATACATCCTTAAATTTCAAAGCGGTTTCCAACATATCAAATGTAGAGTTCCATCTAGTAGGCACGTCAAGAGATAATGACTTCTCAGATTGTGTATACCTCTTTGCAACATCCTTAAAGAATTTCACTCTAGCAGGAGAACTTTTAACAAATTTAACCGCATACCTAACCCTACTGATTGAGTCCTTGTTCTTTTTCAAACCATCCCACACAATAAGGTTGATAATATGCGCAACACACCTCATATGCAAATAATCCCCATTCCCAACTGTATTAGGCTTATTTTGAAGAATTTTTCTTAGTTCCAAACAAGCAGTATCATTAGAACTAGCATTATCAACAGTCAAAGTAAAGACTTTATCATCTAAACCCCATGATTTGAAGCAACCATCAAGAAGGTTTGCTATATCCTTACCCTTGTGACTATAGATAGGACAAAAACAAATGATCTTCTTATGCAACTTCCAGTCATTGTCGATATAATGAGCAGTTACACACATATAGTTGATTTTATGAATGCTAGTCCATGTATCAGTGGTAAAAGATACCCTTTGACATGAAACTCTAAGACACTCGATCAATTATTTTTCTCATTACAAAAGAGTTGATAACAATCGCGAGTTATAGTGACACGAGATGGGATATGAAATGTAGGGCAAGTCACATACATAAGACGTTTGAAACCAGTTTTCTCAACAAACCGAAATGGTAACTGGTCCACTATGATCATGTAAACAACTGCATCTCTAACCTCCTCGAGATTCAAAACCCACCCTTTCAATTGACCTTCCCCTTCATTTTCACTCCTATAAAAAATTAGCTGAGTTTGTTTCCCTTTAGACTTGTTTGTAGGAGCATCAGGATTAGCGGGGCATACAAGCCAATGATTTTTAACATTTTTGAAACCATTTATATTACTATCAGCTGCAAAAATTTTATTTTCACAATAGATACATTCAGCTCTTCGCTTACCTTCCTCGTCGTCGTACTCACGAAAATGCACCCAATAAGCAGATCTCCTGCTACTTTTACCATCGACGTACTTGCGTCCTGGGACTTTAGGCCTGACGGGCAATAAAGCTGTTTCTGGTTTTGTGTGAGAAACATTTATATTCTCGTCAACACCGACGTCAAAGTTCGATGTGAGCGGCTCTTGCGTTACGACCTCTTCCAATTCAGGTTCAAGCCGTCTTTTTTTCGAAACCGAGCTCCTCATTATTCTAAAATAATAAATAAACAAATAATTAAAATAACATTCAAATTTTCAAACAATTACAAATTAACCGTAAAGCAATATATACAACTTGTTACTAAATAACCAATATATACAACATCTGGTTAATATACGAAACTAATAATGTAATACAAGTAATACAAGTATACAACAGCAACTCAATAAGCAATTACTAAAGCAATTACAAATTAAAATAACAAACTAATAAGCATATACTGTATAACTAAGCATCTAAGCATATATATGAATCTATGATATATCCCTAGTCCCTAGACTCCCTAGTCCCTACTTAATAGTTACTAGTTTACTACTTAGACACAACTCAGCAATGTCAGCATATAGTCCCTACTTAATAGTCCCTAGACTCCCTGCTAAGAATATACACACAACTGACACAACACACAAGTCAGAACTCAGAAGCAATAAAACTCAGCAGTCAACCGGCTCAGCCTTCAGCACAAAACAGACGTTAAACAAAACAATTATACAGAACTCATCACCCATCAAACAATTACACAAAACTCAGTAGGTATTCATCACGATTTACTCGACGAACAACCCATCAAACAAAATACAGAACACAGGTATACTCAGTAGAGTCAGCACGATTTACTTTACGGACAAAATACAAAAATACTTGTTCGGGCTGTTCCTGTAATGTCGTTTCGAAGGACTGCTGCGGATGAATTGATGATGACTGATGAATGATGATAGCGTGTAGCAAGAGTGCGAGACTAAGAACTCCGTTTACCCTCAAAGTGGCCTCAAGATTCAAGAAAGGTATTTAAGGGAATGTAGGATGTTAATGTATATGTATATGTGACGTTTACGTATAGTAAGTATATTAAGGAGATGTTAATGTATATTATATATAAGTATATTAGATTATTAGTAACTAGTAAGTAGTAACTTAGTAATTAGTATAATGTTTTGAAATTTGAATAATTTAGAAAATAGAAATTATTTAGGAAATAGCATATTGGAGAATATTTATGATGATTGAGTTATGGTAAGTTAAGATTTAGGAATATTACGATTTACAATGTTAATATTGGAGAATATTGAGAACTCACAAAATCTGGAGAAGTAGTTCAATAGACGCAAGACGCTAATTACTCAACACTTCAACAGTCAACACCGGTCTTCCGGTCTGCTCTGGTTTTTTCCGGGTTTTAGACCGGACCGGACCGGAAACCGGCTGATGAGTGGAAGAGGAACCGAAGACCGGACCGGATATGCGCAGGTCCGGTTCGGTCCGGTTGGCCGGTCTGGACCGATTTATGAACAACCCTAATCATGGAAGGCAATTTGACAACGACCCCCTAAGGGTTTGGCTAGAAGGTCATGGCATAGCAGTCGCCTACTCTGTCGTTTGCCATCCACAGACTAACGGGCAGGCCGAGGCTGCCAACAAACAAATTCTGAACGGGCTAAAAAAGATGGTGGATGATCTCAAGGGAAGGTGGGCAGATGAATTACCAAGCATACTATGGTCAATCAGAACCACCTGGAAAGAATCCACGGGACAGACCCCCTTTGGGCTGGTCTACGGGGCCGAGGCCCTGCTTAGAGGTGGCAATCGGATGGGGCGGATCGGGTTCGAGTCGAGCAGTCTCGGGCTCGGATTACCAAACTATCGGATTTTTTCGGCTCATTTGAATTAGCGGGTCGATTCGGATTCAGTCGGGTAGTTTCGAGTCATGATATTGTACGGATATCGGGTTAGAACGGCTAAGTCTTGGTCGGATTGCGGTTGTTTTAGGAACGGGTTCGTTCGGATAATATGTCATGTAGTAGTAGTTTATGTCAAATGAACACGAAATTCAAATTAATCTTAACCGAGTTAACCCGATATCAAATAAAAATACTCCGTATACACATATAATAAATTATTTGTTTCGTATAATTCCATGTAAGTAAACTTTATACTCCATGTTATAAAACATACGGAATCATACGAGCCGCTTGTTAGTTACTACGTATACCAAACATGACAATCCCACATTCACCCCATGTTCCCATGTTTATATTATTTAACTTCCAACTTGCGTGTCTTCAATTAATGAAGTATGAATCTATTTTGCTTGTACTCTGTACATAGAAATTCACTATGGGTCACTTGATTGGTTATATGGTTACTTATTTTTTGGATAATTTTTTTATTACTTTAGTTGGATTTGGATCGGGTATTTTCGGGTACGTTTATTTCGGGTAATTTTCGGTTATTCGAGTCAGATTTGGGTCGGGTATTTTCTTGTCGAGTTTAACCAACTCGGTTGTTACCGAATTCGGAATTTATCGGTTATCGGATATAATCAGTTATCGGATTGAGTCAAATCAAACCAGGTCGGTTTCGGTCACTAAGATATTTCAGTATTGTCGATTGTCGAACGGGTTCGATATCGGGTGAGCCGGATCGGTTTTGTCGAGTCGGATCGGGTTTTGCCAGGTCTAGCCCTGCTACCCATTGAGGTACAAATCCCCACCCTACAATCCCAACAGTATAACAGGGCGGATAATGAAGCGGCAATGATTGAGGCTCTGGACCTAGTCAATGAAGTAAGGCAAGAAGCTTGCGTTAACATTGTCGCCTACCAGCAGCGGATGAGGAAAGCATACAACAAAAAGGTAAACGAAAGAAACTTCCAAGTAGGAGACTTGGTTTCGAGAAAGACAGAGGCAGTCGGGAGGTCAAGAGAACATGGAAAGTTAAGCGCCAATTGGGAGGGCTCATATGAGGTCACCCGAATCATGGGACCAGGTACCTACAGAATTGCTAACCCTGAAGGCCAGGAGCTGGCCGCCCACTGGAATGCCGACACTCTAAAGAAATACTATGTCTAGCCCCAGGAAATTGGAGGATTTTCTTTTCTTTTCAAAAATTGGCGGAGGACAGTCAGAAAAAAAAAAATGTAGACGACTCCGACCGTGGATGTCTTAAGAAATGAGAAAGTGTCATGAATTCATACTCGTTGTCTGTTCAATCTTGCATTTCACACACAAACTAGCAGGGGGTAATAGGGGGAGGCCCCCCCTGTTGCTAAAACCAAGGAAAATAGACCCCCCAACAAATAACCTAAGTCCCCCTGCCTACCTCTGGGCAGGCACGGGGCAGGACCCCTAGACTTCGACCAGAAGCCAGGGTCAGGCCGGGCCCCACGTGCCGAATGAATAAGGACTGGGGGCATCCCCCAACCTTGTATAAAAAACGCAAAGTCCCCCTGCCTACCTCTGGGCAGGCCCCCTGGACTTCGACCAGAAGCCAGGGTCAGGCCGGGCCCCACGTGCCGAATGAACAAGGACTGGGGGCATCCCTCAACCTTGTATAAAAAACGCCTGTCTACCTCTGGGCAGGCAGGGGGCAGGCCCCCTGGACTTCGGCCAGAAGCCAGGGTCAGGCCGGGCCCCACGTGCCGAATAAACAAGGACTGGGGGCATACCCCAACCTTGTATAAAAAACACAAAGTCCCCCTACCTACCTCTGGGCAGGCAGGGGGCAGACCCCCTGGACTTCCGCAAAGAAGCCAAGGATCAGGCCTGACCTTAGAAGAAAAACACCAAATAAAAACAAAGTATATTCATAACGAGAAAGGAAGAGTCTAACAAGATGAACAATAAAAATCTAGGCACAAGGGAATTAAAGTATTACATCAAGCCGGCAGCCGGCCACATTAGAGCCCGGTGCACAAAAGGACTAAAATATTAGCGAGGAAGCAAAGGCGCAGAAGGATAAGGACAAGACCCCTCAGAGGACGACTGCCCTGCATGTTAGGCAGGGGGAGCACCCTGATCAGCATCAAGAGTTCCCTCAGGTGACCCGTCAGCTCTGGCCTCATTCTTGGCAGCGTAAAGGGCCTGAAATGCATCCTCATCAAAATCATAAAGCATCTCCCCGATAACCTTCATAACAAACTTCAGGGAGGAAGTAGCCCCAGCGTTAAAATGCTCTTCCACTGCAGAGTTGGCCTCATTGATCAGATCGTCCTTCTCTTTGCGCCACTTCTTCCCCTCCACCTTCGAATCATCTTGCGCCCTCTGAAGGTCCGAACCAACCCTGGTCAGGCGATCCTCCAACTCAGACGCTTTCCTCTTGAAATGCTCCAGATCGGCAATCGTTTTCCTTGCCCGCTCCAGTTCAGCTGCCACTTGTTTAGCCTGCTCCAGCTCCTTTGATAGGTTGGCTGCTTCCCTCACAGCTCTCTCACTCTGGGATTTCCAGCGGGCTGCTTCGTCCTTAGCCTCTCCCAGCTCGCCCTCACATTTAACCAGTTGATCCCTCAAGCTGGCAATTAGAGTGACGTCCCTCTCAACCACCGCCAGGCATTCATGGAAGGGACACCCAGGAGTAACACTTAACTCCTCGTCGCTTAAACGGCTCAAGGCCGCCAGCTCCAAAGAGGCCTGGAACACCCGGGAGCAGCGCTGAATAAACTGGATCACCTGGTTAGTAGAGTAGGTCAGAGACTTGGTGAGATGGTCTGCCAGCGAAGCGGTAGAGTCAGAAAGCAGGGCAGAGGCATCGATACTCACGCCGGCAGTAAAGTGGAACTCTGTATTTTCCTCAGAAAACAGAGTGCCTGGGACATCGCTTGGCCTCGGGCGTGCTGGCGTAGGCCTCCAGGTCCACCACCGGGACATCATCCCGCGCTTCCTTGTCTTTTCTCTTCCCACCAACTATGGGGCGGCTTTCCCCAGTGTCTTCGGACTCTGAAGGCTTTGCCCCCCTGGTGGCTGGGTCCCAGTAGGAGAGCCTCCATGCTTGCTAGCAGGGGGTAGCCTCTGAGGCAGCCTCCCCCCCTGCATCTCTGGCGCCGGAGGCTGGAGTTACAGGTTTTACAAGAGTTGGCTTTGGGGGAAGAGGAGGAAACTTCACTCTGTTGATAGACAAACTCTTCACGAACTTCATCAGGGTTTGCTTCTTGAAGTTAAAAGGAAGAGGGGGATGTTTGACAAAGGCTGAGAGATTCTCGTTCAAGCCAAGGTCCCTCAACTCGTTCCTCAACCAAAGGCAAGTAGCAAGGTCTGTAAAAAAAAAGATAAGAAGGATTGCTGAGTAAAGCACACAAATAAAAACAAGGCAAGAGAAGTTTAAAATCCTGACAGAATCCCTGAGCTACCTGCACTAAGACCAGGGTTTAGGCCCACCCGAGTCAGATAATTATCGGTCGCTATAAGCTCAGCATGGGGGAGCCAGATGTCAGGACCATATGAGCCTCTCCAGTCCTTGGAAGAGGCGAACCGGGCGACCAGATTCTTTTCTAACTGGGTCAGCTTGACCTCAAGAGCTCTCCCCCCAACCTCAGGGTGATACTCTTGGCGTGTCTCCAGTCGGCTGTGGACATGATTCCGGAAATGACGAGGAATCCTCCACCCCGTAGCGCTATGTACATAAAGAAAGTTGTCCTTCCAGTCCTTCAGGCTACTCATCACCGGCAACACCAGGGAGCTCTTCTTCTGGCGAAGGATGGAAAAGTAACCGGGGGAGCCACCCCCTTCAGTAGAGGCCACCATTTGAAGGCCAACCATAAACCTTAGAGCGTTTATGGATGGCTCCACGCCCCAGAACAAGCAGGTCTAGGTATATGCAATCGACGACCTGGCGGTAAGGGCTGTCAGCTGGGCAACGGCCACATTCATGCGCCGGAAGGCCTCCTCCAGAAATGGGTGAAGGGGAAAGCGCAGGCCGAATTCAAAGCATTTATGGTACACAACGATACAGCCCGCAGGGGGATTGCATACTGTGTCCTTCTCCCCAGGAATGACAACAGTGTAACCCTCCCCAAAATTATAGAGCCTAGCTATGGCGTCCTCAGCGCTTTTTTCTAGAATGAGGTCTCGGTTTTTAGGGGTCGGGTATGTTCTCAAGGGAATCCTATATTTGGTCCTATATAAGTAATAGACCCTCCCTGGATGCCTGGGAATGAGTGGGCCGACGATGGTAGAGTCATCAACCTCTAACGCCTCATCGTCAGAATCAATAACATTGAGAGGAGCAGGCTCGGAGGAATTCGCACCCCCACTATCCTCTGAATGGTTTTCTTCAGCCACCCTGACACCCGGTCCCCCAGAGGAGGAAGCAAGGTCAACGTTAACACTGTCCCTGCCCCATGTCCCTTCAGTCGAGCGACTAGTAAAAGGAAGAATTCGGGCACAACGTTGGGACATGATGACCAAAGAAAATAGGGAAAAGCGAAGAAATAGAAAGACGAGGAATTCAAGGATTAGGACTCTAACCTAATTTGCAGTCGCCGGATGAAGAAGCAAGAAAATTCCTCAAAGTCTAAAGAATGCTTGGCAGAAGAAGGGTCTGTGAGGAGAGGTTCGAAAATTTGGATATGTAAAAGGGGGAAATTAAGGGGGAGTTGGTACTTATATAGGCGCAGGAAGACGAAGAGCCGCCCAATCAAAAGGTTTTTCCAAGAAAAGCCCCCCCCCCCCCCCCCCCCCCCCACGTGTCACGCATCCAAAATTGAACCACCCATCACTTCCCAAAGAGCCTCAGGAAGGCAACAAGAGCAGAGAAAGAAATCATTGCATAGCATGACATCATCAATTCAAAAAAAAATGATTGAATAATGGCAAAACAAAGGCCCACCTGATTCTCATTAATTGAAAGACCCAAAAGGCCAAAATTACAAGATAAGGTGAGAGCAAAAGATTACAAAAGGAGCCTGGTATTCCAGGCTCAGTCGGCCAGCCTACATACACAAGGCGGGCCTAATCATCATCAAAACCAGGGGAGTAATCCCCGGGGCTGTCATGACCGCCTATGTCGGATCCCCAGTCCCCATCAGAGTCCTTGAAAGGATCGTCAGGGCCTTCTTCCTCACCCCTGCCAGAGGAGTATCCCTGACCCTCGCTATCTTCCGAGTCGTGACTGCTCACGTCCCAGTCCCTGCCGTAGGGAACCGCCCTGACGCCTTCAGGGTAACCATGGCCTTCTCTCTTCACCAAGGGCGAGGAAGGACCCGACTCAGGAGAGAGACTAGTTCAGGGCAATTAGGATCGAACTGTTCAGGGTGCAGCCAAGGAAAACACCTATGGCACCCTCTATCATAGCAACCTCCCGCCTGGGAGCAGCGTCTAGGTGGAGGACCAGCAGGAGAGGGGGACCTCTTGAGGCGCTTGTCAGCCCTGGAGAGAGTTTTTCTCCTGGTAGCCCGTTCAGGACGGGAGAATTCCGCCTACCACGACGAAGAATCAGATGAGCCAGCTTGGAGTAGCTTAACCGCCGACGTCCTCTGAAGTAGAGGACGTCCACGTAAACTCCATAGCGAAAAACCGTTTTCCTAATCCAAGACATTTTTTGTTCTTTGAAAAAGAGTAGAAGAAGAGCGAGAACGGATTGTGAAAGTGGTGGAAGAAATTGAAATTTATACAAGAGCAAAAGCAGGGCATTAATGGCGTTCCAACCACCTCTGCAAAGAGGGGAACCAATCATTAACTTGGCACACTGTTCGAAGATCCACTTTGCAAAGAGGAGTAATCATGAAAAAGGATGTTTAAACTCTTTACATACCCAGAGAAGTTAAAGCTTTTTCCCTCGGGAACACGCGACGCATTTAATGCAAAAGTGTTCAAGGAGTCAACCTCCCGCCATCCCAATCAAGATGTCGCCTGCTGAACAGGAGCCCCCACTCCTCCCCAGCCGGCGAGGGCCAATTGATGGGGGTCGGTAGCCTGCCACGGGTCGCCCGTTAATCCAGACCCTAGGGGAGCCCGACCCAAGAACAGAGGAAGGCCTGCCCAGTAGACCACCCAGCAAGATCACTGAAAAGCCCCCAAGCGGGTGACTTTAATCGCTCAGCCGCCCGGTACGACCTTGCCGCCTGCCGAGCAGGGCCATCAACCCCCCTGCCTGCTTCCAGGGTGCTCTTGTCCCAGGCAGGACTATGGAGAACCAGTGACCCCTCCGTCATTTTGCCTAAGGTAGAAGGAAATGAGTGGACAAGGTGAGCCCACGTGTCACTCACCCGTCCACTCAATATCCTCTCTCTCTCCCTCTCTTTTTTCTCTCTCTTGGAGGAAGGTATAAATACTTTCCCTCCTCCCACATACAAAAGGTGGGATTTTCTCTCTCTAGACTCTCACTCTAAAACCGTCACCTTACTCCTCACGAGTAAGGTCTCTCAAGACATTTTCACGGACTGACTTAGGCATCGGAGAGGGTTCCCTCGGACACCCCCGAGGCCCTGTGCGTTCATTGTGCAGGGAGCAGGCCGTCTTCGCTGGGAAGGTCCGATCATCGGAGTGAGGGAAAGGAAAGGTCAAAGGAAGTCAAACGAATACCGTCCGAGTAGCATCTTAATCACAAGATCCGAATCCGAAGTCGGGTCTATTGTTTCCGTGACCGGAACATTATGTAATTTGTGAAACTTTTTTTATATGGATTTTAATAGTATATTCCGTATTTTGTACTCTCCCGTACCAAAATAATATTTTTATATGATAATTCTAATCCTCACATTTGAATAAATGGGAAAATCTTAGTGGTATCAAGTGAGTATATACTCCTTCCGTCCCGATGAATTGTTTGTCTTTGCTTTTGGCACAAAAGGGAAAAGGTCCAGTGATGAAGTGACATGTGAAGCCAAATTCGTAAGGAGATCAAATTACATATATATATATATAATATACTAGTTTGATGGCCCGTGAAAATTCACGGGCTGAGGCGTTATTTTTGTGATAAATAAATTACAAACCTACAACAGATATTAATACACGTAGGAGGTCAATTTTCGACGATAAATATATTTTACTATCATAAAAGATCTGTTGCATCAATAAACTTCACATTATAATTAAATATGTAATAAGAAGATTATTTCACTACCAACGAATAATGTGTGTGGTTATGAATGACTTTTAGTAGGTAACAGAAATTTACACGATAGTTGTTTCAGTAATTCTAATAAAATATTGACATAGTTATCGTGAAGGAATAATAGCTCTAGTCTAAAACCCATGATAAAATCACGGGGTTGATAGATGAACCTATTAGCACCAGTGTTAGGTAAAGAATAGATTGTGACTGACATGACAAAAGTGTTATAGATTAATGTACTCATAATAAGTAGCACAGAAGTATGTTTCGAAAGAAGACAATACTGTAAGATTTAAGAATTAACAAATAAATGACTCAAATTGTAACAAAATCAAGAGTACAAAATTAAAATTCTAAAATTACTCAACAAAGACTATATATATATATAAAGGAAAGAAATAAGCGCATCTTCTCATCTAAGGAATCAAGTGTTGAATTTTTAGTCTCAAGAATCAAGTTTCAAGTAGCAGTCCATTTCTGTAGTGAGACAAATCCTAAGTTTGATAGGATAAAACATCATTTAGGGGCCGCCTTGCATGCTTTGGCATAATTGTGTGATATTCCTTTTTTGCATCAAAATGTAATTTCACTCAAATTAATGAATGAAATGATATCTTTTCCTGCAAAAAAAAATAATAATAGTAATATAGTTTTTCATCATTTTAAACTATCATCTCGCATATATATAATATTAATACGAAGTATTTTAAAAAAATTGACGATACCTTATCAATTTGTATTCCGGTTCGACCCGTAATCCTCCTTGCTCGACTTGTTTCACGTGTCTAGTGAAATGTTCTGAAATATAAACTGATTATTAAAAAACATTTTTTTAATTGAGGGCAAAAAATTCAATTTTTAATCCTGTGATCGAAATGAAAAACAAAATCAAAATTGAAAAGAAAAAAATTCAAACCTGAAGTTCACCGTTCATCTCAGGTATGCTGTAATCAACTAATCACTAATGGGTGATAATTAAATAAATTTTTGATTCTTACTCGAATTAAACACCTCAATTGATTCAAAAACTATTAGTTCAAAAGTTACGGAGTTGACCATAATTGATTCAAAAAAAAATTTAAAAATATGGATTAATTAGATTAGATCATTATCATTGATTGTGATGTTAATTACTTACTGCAAATCACAAAAAAAAACATTAGTCAAGATAAAAAAAAATATAAATTCATGATAATATAAATATATAAATATATATTCATGGCAGAAAAATTGTAGATGATTAAAATAATAGATGGTTGAAATTGTAGATGATTAAATAATATTCCCTCCTCCGTATCTATATGTTCATCTCCTTCTATTAAAATACTCAACCTATATTAAATAAAGTGGACGAACATATAGATACAGAGAGAGTAGTTGAGGCGAATTGTAGATGATTAAACCGATCAAATTAATAGATAAGAGGTGTCACTAAATACTGATATTTATTAATGAAAAATATATGTTGCTTTCGAAATATTATTTTGTAGTACATTGTTTTTCAATTTGGTTGTAATATATGTTACGCCTATTGTAATATTACAATATTACTTTATGCCTATTGTAATTGTAATACTATATGATAAACTTTATTGAATAAAATATGAATCAACTTGTAAGTAATTGCCGCAAATTGTATAATCAATTACTAAACCTACCCTAAATATCAAAGATATGATTAATTAGTTTAGATATGATTGATTAGTTTAGATATATATCACGTGTATCACTAATACAACACATATATTATTGAAAATATATGATTGATTATAATTGAAAAGATATGAATATTAGCAAATGAAAGAATAACGTATTACTCCCTCCGTATCTATATGTTCGTCCACTTTCAATATTGAGTATAATTTATAATTATAATTATAATTTTTAAAATTGAGATTATTAGGAACTAAATATCATAATCTCACGTGTATCTTTAATAATCAATCATATCTAGCCGACATCCTATTTTTATAATTGAGATTATTAGGAACTAAATATCATAATCTCACGTGTATCACCAATATAAACAAAAGACAACTAACCATGTCTTTGTAGGAGGCTAGTTTGATGAAAGATTACTACTGATATGTAACTAATAAGCACAGTAGTTACCACTGATATGTATTATGAATGGAAGATTACTACTATTGTATGCCCTATTCTTGAACAACAATGGTAGTAGGGTTTGATAGAAAATTAGGATTAATGAAGTAGTCGTATGAAGGTGTAAGTTGTTTGATCCAGGATTAATGAAGATGTAATTTTGGCCAGGTTAATTGAGTGTGAAAGTGGATCTGCTAAGCTCGGATTGCTTGACCCGAATTGTGAAGCCCGGATGATTTAGCTTCCAATGCAAGACTTACCATACAAAGGTTGAGTGAATGAGGTTTGAGTATTTCAAAATACTCAACAAAGAGCAGCGCCACATCATTGTGCTTGGTGCTTGCATTAATAAATAAAGGATATATATAAGAACATTCCTAAAATAGAAAGACAAAGAATTCATTGAGACGCCCCAATATGGAATAGACAAAGAATTCATTGGGACGGAGAGAGTATATCTTTGTAAAAGTTAAAGTAAATAGCTCATTTCAAAAATAAATTTTTTAGATAGCTGATTTTTTTTCTCAAGGTTAATGACATCATATCTTAAAAATTATCTAATTATTTTCATAAAAAGAAGTTTTTTTTGTCAATTTCTTTAACATTAATGAAAATGAATAGTTTGCGAATTTATTAGTGAAATGTTCTTTTACTTCTCAATTTAAATTAGTGTATTTTGAGGAAAATGTTAGTAACTGTTATTGTCTTAGAGTAGTATATAGAGAATTTTTGGTGAATTGTTATTATGTATTAGGCTTTGTAAGAGCAATCGGAATATATATTCCATTTTTATATGGTTACTAAATTCTATATCGTTGTTAAGAATATGATTTTCGAATATGATCAGAAAGATATACAATAATAATCATAACTATTTTATATTCTATGTAAAATATTGTACAGGATAGTGCAATCTCCTATTAACAAAAATAATGCAACTATTTCGTTAAAACGGAATACAATATGTTTATACTTTTAAAAAAAAAAGGTCGTGCTTTTTCCTAACGAGCTTTTACTAAATCCTAACGACATTTTACCAATTTGTCCTTGTCATTTCACCCAAATTGATTTTCTTTTAAAAAAAACTTAAATTCAACCACCATCAACACCAACAACCACCACCCAAAACACAATCAAATCCATCAACACCAACAACCACCACCCAAAACACAATTAATTAAGTTTAATTTGACATAATAAAAAAATGAAATATAAGATAAGTAAAAAACCGAATTAAAAAAATTACATGAAAAGGAAAAAAAATTAAGATACCCATATTGTTTACTAGCAAGGCGCAAGACTCGGTGCAATATCAGGATATATGATTGATGCCCTAGAACCACACATAATGCACCCTAAATCCATGACCCTAATTTAAAAAATTAATTAAACCCTGGACAAAATATAAATCAATTAATTAAATAATTAATTAAAATAATATTACTTCATTGGTAATTGAATTAAAATTTATAATCGAATTCGAAAGAGTGCGGTTGATTAAAGAAATTGGAGAGGTAAAGAGACAAGAAAGAAGAGAGAAAATTACAAGTTAGGTTAAATTGTGGAGAGGGTAAAATTGGAAAAGTGACGTTATTTTCATTAAGATTGAGTAAAGGCTCGTTAGGAAAAAGTAATTTCGAAAAAAAATTGATCATACATTCCATATTAAATATTGTATGTGATATCTTTCATGTAAAACATGTGATTTTCGTAATCAATGTAATCAATCAAATTTCCTTAATTACATACTTTTTGTGGCGTATAACTTTATGTGTGATGTAGTGATATTATAATTAGTAAGATGTTAGAGTGTAGTTGGAGAGGAGAAGGATGACACACATGAGGTTAAGGGTTCGATTTGCACATAGCTCATTTGATCTTTTTTTAAATTTTTGTTGGTGGATAGGTTTAGGCGGGAAAATACTTGAGTTGAGTTATTTGGTTAGTGGAAAGGGGATTAAGAATTTATTTCATTTTTTATTCTCTTAGATACAATCCTAAGAATTATATTTATTTATTTATTTTTATCGATATGCTTCACACCAACCCATTATAAGACAACATTGTGTGTTGCGATATGCTGCCATATGTAGGTTTTCCGTTAAGAAGAGGTGAGGTGAGATTAGACCTGACACGACCCGATCATTCGAATGATCCAACCCGCCACCCGAACAGAAGATTCGAAGTTGACCTGTAACCCGAATTGACGGGAATAACCCGAAACTGATCTAACTATTATTATGGAAAACGAGTCGATATTCTTAAAAAATTGAAAATAATTAACCAAAAATGACCCGAACCCGAAATGATTCGGGCCGATCTGAAGTCAACTCTAATAACCCGAAAGTGATCCAACCCAAAACAAATCCGACCCGTTGACCCATTTCGCCAGATGCAGGCGAGATGATAGGGGTGTTTAGAGTAAAAATGATTTAGGTTGGTGGAGTATGATTAAGGACTAAGGAGTTGACATGTGGAAGTGATACAAGGAACAAATATTAAATGAGGAGAGTAAACAAAGTGAGTGGGCATCGTACTAGCTTTAGTACCATTGGTTCAAACCTTGAACTCAACGGTAAGTCCACACGTGTGTGGGCCCACGCACCATTTTGCTGAAATCTCTTTTCTTGACGACGTCGTACTTCGTGGCCTCACACTCACCATTTACTTTTTGTTTTATGTAGTAGTGGGAAAGATGGGTGGTTGGTTGTTTGCTCGAGCAAGTGTAGGTCAATTCTCAAGACTTCTAAACGTCTTGTTTAAGAGTGGAGGAGGTGTAAGTCACTGGTAATCCCCTATCTCCTATCCACTTCATTTTAATTTTTAAGTGAAGTTGACCATTTTGATCTTACATAATTTCAACAAAACTTAATAGGAAGTTTGGGTAGCAAAAATGTATTGGGTTGAAATAATGAATCAAATCATGGTGGTATGAATTTTGAAACTTGATCCTTGATACTTATGTTTGTTTTATTATTTAGATGAATGAGAGTCAAATTCGAAATTATAAATACGGAGTGTGTGTATATGTATGTATAGTCAAGATCCGGTGAGAACCACCACTTGTTGAGAACAGTGGAAACCTCAACAAAAACTCAATTAACTTTCTTTTTGAAAATTTAGATGACTAACTTAACCATACCTTCATTTATTCAAATACTTTATTAGGTATAACTAATCATATTTTATAAAAATATTAAGAAAAATTGCTATTTATTCACGAAAAATTGAAAAGATACGCTGAAATACAATTTACGTACACTGAAAGTGCAATAAGGTACATCAAAAAAATTAGATACACTGAAATGAGTATTAGGTACATTAAAATTATATGTTTCTGTTTCCGTCACTAGACGAGATTTTTTTTTACCAAAAAATATGTTACCCAGCCTTTAAGTTATACGACGAATTCAAATATGTCATTAAATTTTGAAAGAAACAAATATTTTTTTCTCAAAACTGTAACTGAGACCCTTAAAAGTGTAACTGGGGAGTCTGGGGTTACTAAAAGTGTAACTAGTGGGTACTTAAAAGTGTAACTAATTGGTTTGGACGGTTCGTACCGAACTTGTGGTTCGGACAAGATCCTAATTCTCTCTCTCTCTATATATATATATAGAAGGTGAGTCAACTTATCAAATTTAAGTTCGTGAGTCCTCACCTCAACCCTTAGATTATAGATAGATTAATGGGTAGGATTTGTTTTGTTAATTAAGGAAATAACTAACAAATTTTGGTAAATATATCAATTATCTCTCCCCTCCTTAATTATCCCAATACAAATTTTCTCTCTCTCCTATCAAATTTTTAAATGACTCTTTCTCTCACACAACAAGTTTATTTAAAATTAAGTTTTTTTTCATCTTCAGCAAAAAATCATTCGTTCCCTACTGCCATTGTACGTATGTTACTATGTTACTGCCATAACTCATAAACTATATTACTGTAACTCATACGATGTGTTACTCTAATTCATGAACTGTGTTACTTTAACTCATAAATTTTGTTACGTTGCATAGTCTCTTGCAAAAACTGTTACTCTAACTCATACAATGTGTTACTTTAATTCATGAACTGTGTTACTTTAACTCATAAAATTAGTTACGTTGCATAATAGTCTCTTGCAAAAACAGGAGTTCCAATTAACAAAAAGAATAATGTTTGTTTTTATTAAATACTCCAAAACAAAAATTGGTACAAGATTTCAACTAAATCAACTCCATTACAATTTCAATGTTTCACACTTGTTACTCATAATCTTTGTTATGTAACTCATTAAATATGTTACTCTAACACGAATAATGTAGGCTACTCTAACAATATAATGTTCTACTTAGAATTCTTCTTCTTCTTCATCCTTCTCGTCCTCTTCGTCTTCTTCTTTTTCTTTTTCTTCATCATCATCTCAGAAGCTTTGATTTAATCTCACCACCGCATAATGGAGGAAACTCTCACACACATCCCTACATCATTCATGTGCTTTTGCGTCTACTGAAAAATAATAGCAGTGCCAATAAACGTGGCGAGGAAAAAAAAAATCAAAACTTGAAATATGAATTAAAGTAAGTAACAGATAACAAGAATTAAAGTAACAGATGAAGTGCATTGAAGTAACATTGGATTGAATTAACAGAGGATGCTTATACACCAGGTATAAAGTAACAGATGTCAGGCATTAACGTAACAGATAGTGTGAATTAAAGTAACAGATAATGTTCATTAAAGTAACACCAGGTATAGGTTAGTGCAAATTCATATAATGATAAGAAAAGAGAGTATGACGCAGTATCTTACTCTCTGATATTGTTTCCTATTTTGAAGTCATCACGTCCCATAATTATAGCCTTATAGGATGCAATATCTATTTTTTTCTTTTTTTTATATGACGTTACTATTTGATATTGTTTCCTATTTTGGTGGCAATCACGTTCCATTATTATAGGAAACAATATCTTTTTTTTTTAATATGGCGGTTTCCTAAATTCTTACGACACTCCAATGCACTACAATAACAGATGAAAAGCACTTAAGTAACGACTGGAGTGTATTAAAGTAATACGACATATAAAGTAACAGATGGTAGACATTAAAGTAACAGATGCTCTACACTAAAGTAACGCAGTATATGAACTACAATAACTCAATATATTGTGTTTGCGCAAATTTCATATGATTAGTTAGACATCTAACAGTATGCAGTTTCTCATATTGTAAACGTAAAAACTAATAATTAAGTAGCATCTTAGTGACTTCCATGGCGATTCCAGTATAAATTACAAAGCATATACTCACCGTTTGTGTATTCTACGATTTGCATATGCGCCATTGAATGAAAATTTTAAGCTGGATTGATCGAACGTAAGTTATAGTAGCGTGAAGAAGACGATGAATGATTGAATGTGTTCTTGATTGTGTTGATTGGAAGTAAATGGCATCGGCGCGAAGAAGAATTTCAATGGTCGAATGAGAGAATGATGAATGTGATTTTTGTTATGAATGATTGAATGAGAGAAATATGAATGTGGTTGAATGAGAGAATGATGAACGAGAGAATGAATGAATGGCAGAGAATGAATGAATGAATGACAGTATGAATGATACTCAAATATATTCCTTTCTATTTTGATGGAAGCAGTATTTTTTTTAAAATATAATGATGGATCTCGTCCCTCCATCCATCTCCCATCCAACGGATGGGATGAGGACTTAGGGACTCAATTCTTATGAGGGACTCATAAGAACTCCACTCTACACACACACACACATACACACACACACACACACACACACACACACACACTCTGGCGTCGTGCGTCATCGAGTGCTGGTCGATGCTGATGAACAGCTTGCCTCAGGTGTTACTGGATCGGACGAGACACCTACGATGACTTTCTTTGGTCTCCGACAGTCGATACACGTTACTGTTGCATTTGTGTGTGTGTATATATATATATATATCACCATGGGGCCAGGAGGATACAAGTCCCTCATATAAATATTTGTATAGTAATCATGTCGGTCATGATTTGTGTTACTTTAACGTACTGAGTGTTTTACTTCAACATATTCTGATTGGAAACTGCAGCCAAAATACTTTACAGTTGATCCCAATTTGAGATATATTGAACATGGTGTAGGACTGCCTTTATTGGATGGCTGAACAGTATGAAGACGGTCCATCCACACAACAAGCGGACATCTTGATGGCGCGTTGGGACGTACTTAGAAAAAAGTGTTGTCATTCTCTTGACATGAATTCTGAACTCATCTTTGTTCCCATCAATCTCGAGGGGTACCACTCATGCGTATGCGTCAACCGTAAGGACAAGACAGTAGATCTCCTTGATCACCAACGCTACACCGACGTGCAAAATACAGACGTGTACAAGGCCGCAAATCTAATTGTGAGCGCGCTCCTTCCGATCAGTATATGTATGCCAGTAGTTATTATTGCATATGACTATCTGTTTCTCACTTACTAACGTCACTGTGATACACGCAGGTGTCAACAATGAGCGATTACCTCGACAAGTACAAAATTCGTGGTGCAGGTGATACCGTGAATTACAAGTTCCACCAGGTTAAGCTGAAGTGGCAGAAACCAGCCGCAAACAGGGACGAGTCGGGAATTTTCCTGATGATGCACATGTTAATGTACGAGGGCGGTACATTCCACCACATAGACCTCAAGAGGAAGGTCAACAGATGATATCTGGTGGTCCAACTTGCAGCCACACTTCTATTGGCAGACATGAACAAGGTACGATAACGGTTGATCGATAACGTAGACAAGTATGTGGAAGCGAGACAAAAAATTATTGATGGTCCCAAGAGCAAGCCAACCAAGGGTCGAAAAAAATAATGTTTGTGATGAATTATGTCATCTTTTTGTAATTACGAATATTGCTTGCATTGTTTTGACATCTTATCCTAGCATGTTAGTCAGCTGTCAATGAATGATACTGTTTATCTCCAATGGTATTTTGATTATCACTAACGGAACAACGTTGTTATACTCTGTTACTCTGACTCAGTGTACCTGTTACTCTAAGGAACGAGTGGTGTTACTATGAGTGTGAATGATGTTAACCCACGTTACAAATTTGGTCTCATAATCAGAGTGTTACACCGACGCATTGTAGCTGTTACTTTAACGAATAAATGATGTTACTCTAAGTAATGAATTGTATTATCTTCATAATGATGGTTAAACAACGTTGTTATCATCTGTTATCAACAACGCCTTCATTCGTTAAAAATTAGAGTTACTGTAACTCAGAAAGTATGTTACTTCAACATCGTGTCTGATTCAATAGACAAAACAATAATATCAGTGAAGATTATGAAAATAAAACCTATAATATAAACATAACAACCTGAAGTTTATACTAACACGAGATCAATGAACCATTATGATGAATGAAATGAATAAAATTAACGCAAAACCTGAAAGCAATATCGAAACTCACCATTTTTGTACTCTACGATTTGCTTATCAATAGCTGATGAAGACGTCGCGATCATTGAATCCTAGCATCCAATGCAAATTAGGATGAATCTTCTTTTTTGGGACCAGTATCTCTTTCATTGAAACTCACCATTGAAGTATCTCCCTTTTTAGATGCAAATCATTGAAACTCACCATTGAATCCTAAAATTAAGGGAGTTATTTTAGGAGCAGTATCTCCCCTTTTTTTAAAAAAAAAATCATTATGATGAATATTGTCCATCCATCCTTCTACCATCCAATGGATGGTAGAAGACTCATATATAGAGGACTCATATGAGCCCCCCCCCCCCCCTCACACACTCTCATATATATAAACACACACAGTCTGTATATATGTAATTGGAAAAAGGAAATGGAGGACGATATCATATGCCCATCAAAAGTTACATGTAAGTATTAAAAAAGAATCTGTTAAGGTGGAGTGAGTAGCACAATATAATAAAATACTCCATATATTCATAGTATATGTTTATGTATGATAATTAATTAATGTTTTTTTGTTGTTTTGGGTGACCAGTTGGTGAAAATTGGTAGGATTACTTAAATAGATCATTGAGAAGAAGAGTGAAGAAGGCAAAATTTGATAAGCTAGTCGTGTACCTATAAAAAATAACCAACTACGGTCCAACTAAAAATATAGCTAGGGAAGTCGGGATCGATTTCACAGGGAGACAAATAAATCTTACTCGTAGTTAAAGTCCATCTTAGTAACCAATTCGGGGGTTTTATGTTTGTTTTAACTAATCTAAAAGTAGTTGAAGGAAAGAGAATTAAGGGAGAAGAATAACTAAACTAAATATGATGAATTAAGACGAATTGATATATGAAGAGAAAATTAGGATTGTTGGTTCACTACGAATCTCATATGGTCACGGTCTAAGTCACAGGTCTGTCGCAGATATTGGTCTAAGGGGTAGTGAAAAGGTCCTTCCAGTCCGCTATTCACCCTAGTATGCGTCTAAAGGCTTCCGATCTTATTAGGGCAAACTAATGTGTTGTAGCAGGTCTAACTTTTACCAGGCTTCCGATCTTAGGTTCAGTTTACCGAATTCAATTAATCATCATGCGCAATAACTGACTAATCGCGATTATACGCTACAATTGACAACTCAGACACAAAATCATTGACAGATCTATAAATTATTTAGCGACCACATTCAATTCGCAGATCCCCTAAATCCTAGCGAAGGCAATAAGCTACTCATAATTAATTCAAGAACAACAAGATTAATAAAGGATTTTATTAGATTAAACATGATGAATAATAATAAAATTACGACAAGCATAAAACAACGGTTAAGAATAATTAAATATGAAGAAGAAGAAGAACAATTAGGAATGAAGAAGAAGGAAGAAGGATTAAATAAAATTATCAAAAGGAACGAAGGCGCTTCGAATCCGAAAGTCTTACAATAACCAAGTTTTGAGAAGAAATTAAACTAAGAGTGATCTTTAAGAGAATAAGAAAAGAGATAAAAGTCTAAGGAGAAATAAAAGTGGAGAAGAGAAAAGTCTAAGGTAGAGAAGAAAAAGTGGAGAAAAAGAGAAGTCTAGAAGTCCTCATAAAAGTGGCTGAAAAGCCCTATTTATACAACTTAAAATGAGTTGAAACTGTTTAGGAAATTTCTTGCTGAATAGGAAACTGTCCGCTGCCCAGAAAATAGTCGGCCGACTATTTTAATAGTCGGTCGACTAATTTTAACTAATTTGATCTTCTGCTGTCACCCAAATAGTTGGTCGACTATTCTGATAGTCGGTCGACTATTCTGATAGTCGGTCGGCTATTCTGATAGTCGGTCGGCTATTCTGATAGTCGGTCGGCTATTCTGATAGCCGGTCGGCTATTCTGATAGCCGGTCGGCTATTCTGATAGCCGGTCGGCTATTCTGATAGTCTGTCTACTATTCTGATAGTCTGTCGGCTATTCTTGACACTTTACAGCGAGCAGCTCTTTCAGCTTCGTTTTTGCTCGGTTTTGGTTCGTTTTAGCTCCTATGGCTTACGTTCCTGCAAAAAGACAGAATACACCACAAAGTAGCCAATTCGGGGCAAAATGGTAGCTTTCACTACTCGATAAACACGGGAATGCGCGTAATAAGAGCATAAAAAGTGTATATAAAATACGCGCATCAAAGGCAACAACAAAGTTGAAATTGTTGATTGGGAGGATGTCTTCCTTCTTACTGATGATGCCGAACAATGGCCTTCCACTACTATTTAATGATCCTTCTTAAGCTTCACTTTTTCCCTTTTTTTCTTGCTTCATCCTGTATTTGATTTTTACTGATTAATTTGGGGAGTAGGGTTCTGCTTTCCCTTTGTCTAATTTACCTTTGTTCTTCTCTTTTTTTAGTGATTTAGTAGTCCGTTTTTGTTTATTTTACAGTTTGTCTTGAACATTCCCTCATATATTTACACATTTACGGTTCACAATCATCTCTTTAATCGTTCATTCCGACTTTTAATACTAACATGTTAAATGTACTGGTCACGATATGATACGGGTTGGGTTATAAAGGTCATGGGTCATGCCCGAGTCGAGTTAAGTTCAAATTACAAGTCAAATAGTGTCAAACACTTAATTTTTTTATTTTGTTTTTTAAGTAAAAAAGTATATTAAATTTTTATTTCTTTCAATAATTTTATTAGTATATTTGTTAATTAACGTGTTTCTATTTAATTTTAAAAAATCAAAATTTAAAATTATTTTAATCATTAATTCAAAATTAAAAGATAAAAAAAGTGGTACTCCGCATTAAATTGAATCTACTCCGTACCTCCCACCCAATCAAATGTTTAGATGTATCCATTTTTTGTGAGAAAAAAAAAAGTGGGTTTCTGTAAACATTTGATTGGATGAGAATAATATTTATTAATATTTTTAATTTAGAATATTAAAAGTATTAATTTTTAATTATAAATCCAAATGGGTATGTAAATGTAAGTATTTTATTAAATCCAATCAAATTTCGTTGACCCAACGGGTCGAACGGGTCTTTCTCAATACCCTATGCGGCTATGCCACTGCAATTTGGTAGTGTATTTACGAATGTTGATTGCGATCGATTCGTCGTCCATCATCCTAATACGGAGTATAAATTTTCCAAATCTTTTAATCTGTCCCATTTATTCTTCTCCAATGATAATATATACTGTATGTACTATTCACTGTCCCTTTACAAGTTATTTGTCGGATAAATCATACTCCGTACATAAATAATTAGCTTCAAATTGTCGATTACATCTAAGTTCTCTTAAGCGAAGTTATTTTGATAAGAGATGTACTTAACCCGTGATTATCACGGGTATTAAACTATTAAACTATTCATTTTGTCCATGTCTAATACGAAGTGTTTCACAATAACCATTCTTCAAAGAAATAATATTCTTTTTTTGTGTGGAAAATGTAAGCTTTATATTAATAATTGATAGGAAGATTTACAATTTGTTTCCCTACATCAAATTCTACTGCCTATAACCAACAGTCCACTACCATCCTTCTCCATTCAATACTCTATTACATATATTTAGCAATTAGTCTCATTTTTCCTTGATCTAATAGGAATCGGTGTCTAGCTCTTACTTCCTCCTGAATACTCCTTATGATATGCTCCGGTCTTGACACCCATAGTTCATGCTCACTGTTATTTCGTGCTCTCCATAGATGATAGATAATCGCAGCTATTCCACATCCTACCAGGCGTTTATGCACAACATTCTCAAACCTGTAGCTGTTCCACCACTTCACCACATCCAACTCAGGAATGCTAACACCCAACCACCCAGACAACAAGGCTCTAACCTGCTGACTGTAGGTACAGCAGGAAAAAATATGTTGTTGATCCTCCTTAGCAACACCACACAACCAGCACTCTAAGCGTACATTCAGCCCCTGTGAACATGACATAGGTCCACCCCGACGCGGCCACGCGCGGGTTTGGGGAGGCGAATGAATCTCCATGAGATGGTCAAATGGAAATTTAAATCGAAGTCGGAGTCGCCACCGAATTTTATGGTTATTCGGAACCGTTCGAGCCCACTCTATGTCGTAGTGGGCCGTGTACAAAATACGGCCCATTTCCGATGTCAGAGTTTATTGGGCTCGTCCCTTTTGCATATCGATATAGATGCCGACTGGGCGGTTAATCGTATATTGAATGACTCTCGTTGCCAAAGGTTTCGGACATCCGGAAACCACGGTTCTGAGTAAGGGGTGAGGGTACGTGTTGGGAAGTTCACTAAGAACACCCAACCCCGCCCGCACATTAGCGGCCTCTACTAGGATATCGAATGACGTTTTAATACGCGCGTTAGTAATACGATGAATGATTATGCAAACATTGTTTTCTAAGCATGTGAAAAATTGAATGGGTTGCTAAGTCGGTTTAATGCATGAAAATTGATTAACGTCAAAGTTGTATTTAACATGTGAGATTCGTTTTAGTATAATAAAACAAATGAAATAAAAAGAATGAATTTGCTACAAAAGATGAACAAACGAGTTAGTATCGATTTGTAAATAATAATAGCAAATAAAATAGACGAGATCGAGAAAATAAATATAAATCGAAATCTGAAAAATATTGTTGAAAAGAACGTTGTTTTGTATAAAAAACGAAGTTCGAAGAATAATAAAAAAGACGGAAAAGGCCGCGGCATAACAGCCAACCGCGCGACTCGCCCGGGATGCCGGCGGGTCGCGCGTCGGGCTGGTTTTGGACGCGGTTTTCTGAAAATTCGATTTATTAAATCACGTACGAATATTGCATGATTCGTACTCGAATTAATATTTTCGATATTCTTTATATTCGATAATTGACTACGAAATCAATATCGAATACTTGGAATAGTTTTGGAAAAGATATAAATTTTAGAAATCGATCGAAAAATAAATAATAAAACGAACGAAAACGTAAAAAAAAGAAATCCCGGATTCCAGGCCGGCGCGCGAGTCGCCTGGGCATGGCGCGACTCGCGTGCGGGTCTGTCCGTTTTTTATTTTTGTTCGAAAATTGTTATTTTGATGAATCGCGTACAAATTATGAATTAACTTGTATTCGATCCATGTTTTCGATATTCGTCGTATCCGATATTCGATTATGAAATCGATATCGAATATTCGGAATGAATAAAAAAAAAGGTTTTGTAAAATAGTTTGTTTTGAACGAAAAGTAAAAGAAAAGAATTTTAAATGAAAAAAAGATGTAACGATTTTTAGTATCGTTGAAATCTTAATATAATTCTTTTCGATACGATATTCGATTATAGAAAAATCGATATCGTATGTTTAAGAATATTGTTATGAAAATAATTTTTCGTTAATAACGATATTAGGAAAAAAATAGAAAAAAAACGACTCTAGACCCATAAAAAAAACGGACGAAGAGAAGAGAGAAGAAGGAAGGAGAAATCGGGTTTTGTACACCCTCAACCTACATGCTCTTGTTGGCTCGGATCGGGACTCGTCGGAATGTGGCTAGGCACGGGAGTGTCGAGGCAACGTCGGTTGGGTTAGGGTGGTACGGTTTTGATGGGTGAAGGGTGTCGGATATCGGGACCGGTTTCCTTCGGGTTTTGGATGTATTATCGGTTTCTCGATGCTAAAGGAATTATGTGTGTGTGTGTATGAATTGTGTAGGAAGAATTGTTGGTAAAAATCGTATTGATTCACTGTTGTCTTTTGTGTTGGATGCAAGGGGCTATTTATAGGAAATTCCCGACCTTGGCTTGGGAGAGTTTGACTACCGCTTAGGATAGGAAACGAGGGAACTTGAGGGAAATAAGGATTCCGCTTTCTTGTGGAGGAAGAAAGGCAAACCGGCTGGTTGTGTGTTACTCGGCCGAGTAATTGCACTCGGTTGAGTGTCTGAGTCGGTTCTCGGATAGGATTTCTACTCGGGATCGAATTCTACCTTAAACGGAATTGTTTATTATTTTGTATGGCTGATTTTTATGGAATTTGAGTATGAATCGGACACGTGAGATGTCACGGTCAGTCCGGAAGTCTCGGAAAAAATCCTTGACCGGGTTTTGACTCGGTCGCAAAAAGACGGTTTTACCCCTGGTGTCAGATTCGACCCAAATTAGTGTTATTTGACTCGAAACGACCCACTGGGCCTGAATTTGAGGTTGGTTTTGTGAAATTTGTACTCCTTAAAATGCCTAGGCCAAATGCCATTGATTTCGAGCCCATTTCCTAGTACGTTAAAGCATGTTAGCGTCCGATCATCATCGGGTGTTTGTCGGAAACTACTATAGACACCTGGCGGTCAAAATGTGGGTGTCTACAGCCCCCATCTAGCTAATCTTTCACATGTTTTCAATCTATTATGCATCATTAGCCATGATATAAAGGAGTGCTTAGAAAGAACAAGCTTATTTCACACCAATTTACATCCTGCTTCTCCCTCCTTAACCACTCATAACCCTGCTGAAGTGTGTAGCTTCCTCCTGCAACCTGTCATCCATCATCAACAAAACCTCCTTTAAATTTATCATACACTTTGCAAATTCGTTTCCAGGACCAGCTTGAAGTAGTATTACATAACATCAGCTGCCAATCCCGCCCTCTTAAGAAAACAGTATGTATCCAACGAACCCACAAGCGATCTTTTTTCGCTGCCAACCACCATACATATTTAGCAATACTGGCCAGATTCCAGTCCATCACCTCTCTAATTCCCAATCCTCTTTTCTTTTTGGGTCGACAAATTTGTTGCCACCCAATTAAAGGAGCAGCAATGTAATTATGATCCCCTTTCCACGAAAAATTTCTGCATATATCCTCGACCTTCTTGATCACAGCCTTGGGTAGAATAAAGACTCTAGCCCAATAGCTATGCAAATTCTGAAGGACTGACTTGACTAAGGTTAGTCTGCCTCCATAAGATAAATGTCTAGAGCCCCAACCCCAAATACGATCCACAATCTTCTCCGTAAGAACTGCACTATCAAGCACTCCAAAGCTTCTTATACGAAATAGAAATCCCTAAATACTTAAAAGGTAGATAACCTCTTCTCATCCCCGTGACCTGTAATAAAGTGCTCTTCTCCCTAACTCCATTCATGTATATCTCAGATTTTTTCCTTGTTGATATGCAACCCTGAAGCTTCAGAAAAAGTCAGGAAAACTCTCATCAAAATAGTCACCGACTCCTTATTCCCATAGGAAAACAAGAGCAAATCATCCGCAGAGCATAAATATGCTAACTTCATTTGTTTACACAAAGAATGATATTTAAACCCTTGAAAGCCTTGTACCTCATGTAAAATTCTTGATAAGTACTCCACACATATTGCAAATAACAAGGGAGAAAGTGGATCCCCTTGTCTTAGCCCCCTCTTCCCATTAAAATGCCCAAAACTACTCTCATTAAGAACAAGAGAATAGCTAGGAGTCGTCACACATTCCATCACCAAATTAACAAATTTCAAAGGAAAATTCAACGCCTCCAACTTATCTCTGAGAAACTCTCATTCAATCGAATCATAAGCCTTCCTCATATCTATCTTCATTAAACATCTAGAGGAGCATGACTTCCTCCCATAAAGCCTAACCAAATCTTGACAGATTAAAATATTCTCCACTATTTCTCGACCTTGAATAAATCCACTCTGATTATGGCTAATAATATCAGGAAGAATTCCACCCAATCTGTTGCATAATATCTTTGTAATACATTTATACATTGTATTACAACATGCGATGGGACGAAATTGAGTGACATTCTCAGGCATTGCAACCTTAGGTATCAAGGTGATAAGGGTATGATTCACTTGCCTAAGAAGCTTCCCACTTCTCCAAAAATTCTGAATTGCATCGATCACACTTGTACCCATTATACTCCATGCATCCTTAAAAAATTGGCTCGAGTAGCCATCAGGGCCTGCATTTTTATCACCTGTTATATCAAACATACTGCTCTTAATCTCAGCTGCTGTCAATGGTCTGATCAGAGCCTTCGCCATATCAGCAGTAACAATCCTCCCCTTACGGACTACAGACTTAGCAACTCTCCAAACTGCAGTACTGGAACCAAGTAACTGATTATAGTATTCTTCAAACGCCCTATTGATTTCCTCAGGAACAGTCTTCAAGATTCCCTCTCCATTTTTAATACTAGCCACTTTATTAGTAGCTCTTCTCTTCTTAATGCAAGAATGAAAATACGAAGTATTATCATCTCCTTCCTCCACCCAATGGACTTTAGCTTTCTGTCGAAGATAGGAATGAGCAGCCTTTTCGAGCTTTAAGGCTTCCTTAGCAGCAACTCTCTCATCTCTACACAAGTCCCCATTCATAGGATCCCGCTGTATCTCCATCTGTAACTCTTCCAGTAACAACTTAGCAATTTGCCAGCCTTTCTCAACATCAGAGAATTGTCTCCTATTCAAGCTTTGAAACTCACTCTTAGGCATCTTGAGTTTTTGTACCAGTCGAAACATAGGATTACCTTCCACACTCCTTCTCCAAATTCCTCCAACAATACCATTAAAACCCTCATCCAAAGACCACATATTGTAATATCTGAAGCTAGGTTTAACACTGACTCTTTCTGCCTCAAGATGTATAATGCACGGGCAATGATCATAGAGCCCCTCAGGAAGAAATCTCCCACCCATTTCAGGGAACAACTCCAACCAAATCCTCAATATAAAGAACTTTATCAATTCTGCTAAAGACTCTAGTTCCTTCCTCATGCTTGTTATCCAGGTAAAAAATGACCCAGAAGTCTGTAACTCATTTAACTCACACTCATGGACACAATTTTGAAATCTTCTTATTTCTGCCCACGTAGTGGGAGCTCCAATTCTTTCCCCTTGGTGAAGGATGTTATTAAAGTCACCCCAAACTATCCAAGCACCAGCAACCATATCTTTGTACTTTTTAATAATATTCCACAGACAATTCCTCTCGGCTGGTTTGTTAAAACCATAGACCACCGTTGCATAAAACTTCAGATTCCTCACTTTATCCCAATCCCTAACAAACACTGTTTGAGCAAAAATATCCTCCACAAACACTTCATACCTAATAGGTTGCAACAAAAACCAGATTCTTCCTCTATGAAAGGAATTATTGGTAGTAATAGCCCATCCACTACATATATTATTCATCACCTTCAACCAGTTACTACTATTAACTCTAGTTTCTAAAAAGCTAAACAATCCAACTTTATTCTTATGAAGGATCCATTTTAAATCCTTCTGTTAGTTAGACTATTTAGACCTCTAATATTCTAAAATCCGAAATTATCCATTTTCAGGAGGTAAATTCTCCCTACCTCCCCTACTCCCCTTACTAGAACTTAATAAAGCCTGCAGAAATGATAATCCCTCCGGATTGAATCTCCTGGGACCTTCTCCTTCAGTTCGAACCCAAACTAGCTGAGGTGATACCACCTTCTGATGATTAATCAAGGGAGTAATCAGCCCCCCCAATCCACCACCATTACAGGTGGAGATTTGTTCAACTGAGCTATCTCTTTCGGTTTTCATACTTTCATCTTCTCCTGAGCTTTCATAGCTGGTTGTGACTTAGACTTAGTCTTCCTGCAAACCTCCGCCAAGTGCCCAATCCCTTTACATTGTTTGCATTCCACTGGAATCCATTCATAGATTACCTGAATTTTTTGCTCCAACCCTTTTTCATCTAAGAATACTAACTCCTTAGGAAACCGTTGATTGAAATCCACCTCAATCAAAATTTTAGCATAACTCAAAAAGGTCCTGTGCCTAGTAACCTTATCACACTTAAGATACTTGCCAATCAGACTAGTAATCTTTGTGATACTTGAGGTTCCCCAAAACTTCACATCCAACCCCTTTAATTTGATCCATATTGGTACCCTTTTGCACTCTTGCTTCACCAAAACACTGTCCTCGATCCATTCTTTAAGAGTGACAAGTTTATTGTCAAACATTAAAAAACCAGACTCCGTTGCCTTTATCTTATCTTCATTAGTTTGGAATCTGACTAAAAACACTCCATTTGATAACACAGACACTTTATCGATTTTCAGCAATTTCCAAGTTCGTCTTATGAAACCATTAATCACCGACCAAGGAGGGTTTGCACCTAGTACGTACCCATAAATGGCTGTTGACCAAAACTGGATTTCCTCTGCAACACCTTCATCTATCAGCTATATCAGAGAGTTAGCATCCCCTTTTAGACCGCACATACTCTTCTTCTCGTCCCCTTTGTTCTGCTATTCATCGTCAAGTTCATCACCCTCAAACTCTTCATCAATAAATTCCATTTTTGTTTCCAAATTAAATGCCTGAAGGTCACCATTTGAACTTGACAGTTCTCCTAGCTCATGTTGCTTTCTTGCAATCAACATTTTTTCTTTTAAGCCAGCAATTATTGTTGAATTATTTGTCTTGTTTTTAGGAATATTTGGATTTTTATTTTTGGATCTTGACATTTTCAAAAAGCTGTTATACAATCTCAAAGTTTTTAGAGGATTTTCTCTTTCTATCTCTAGCATTTTTCTATCTCTAGGTTTTTTTTTTAAAAAAAACCATGTTTATATTCCCTCCGTATTTATATCTTCGTCCACTTTATTTAATATATGGGTGGAGTATTATATTGAAAGTGGACAAACATAAAGATACGGAGGGAGTAATTCACAATAACCATGTTCATTTTATGCCCAAGAACCACCAATTACATACAGGTCCGTCAAATTAATTTAAGAGGTATGTCATCTATAAACCAAAATGAGGCTCCAATGTTTTCGAGTATGATAGTCGGATTTGTCGTCAATCTTACTACCAAATAAACCAACTAACCTAAACTAGAATAGCAAGGACAAGTCGGGTCGAATCAACAGAGAGATCGGGAATGAGTACTAGTTCGGTCTCGGATTACAAATTACCTACGCGAATAGATAGAAGAAAGTGATTAGACTAATTGAACTAACTAACAAAAGTATAAAACGTAAACTAATAAACAAATTACGCAAGTAAGTTAATCAAATGAAGAAAAGCCTAGAGTCCGATTTCCTCCACCGACACACCTCAATCACGTCATTGAAACCCCATTAACAAGTCATCAAATAGTGAATTAGGGAGAAAACGCCTATAAAGGTCTAATCACCTCCCTCCCGGGTTCGTGAATGGATAAATAGTAATCCCAAGTACCTCCCTCCCGAGCTCGTAATTGGTATCGTAGGTCCACACCGAAATCCACTCCCGTGGTATCCCGCTAAGAGCCTAAGTCCTTAAGTCTACGCTAGATTCCCGTCCGTCCCTCTCCCCCTCCCGAGGTAAGAGTTCCGACCGAAAGTCAAGGGCACTAACATTAGTCAAATGGGTAATCGATTTTCCTAAACCTAATCGGCTCCCACCGATGGACAAGGGTCAAGGAACCACAACCAACCCAAAAGACTAATTGAATCCTAACCCCTTAACAATCCTCAACTCAACCTCTGATAACTCATTAAAATGGGCCCAACAACATAATCAAAGCATGTCGGGGATTAATCGTCCCCTAGTAAAAGATTACTCACTACCCATAAAAATAATAATCAAAACACTAATAATTACTCTAAACATAAAAACAAACATAATGAAACAATAAAGACTAAAACTTTAACTAATGAAATAAATTAAAGTAATCTAACATAACACATAATACTAATTACTCAACATAAAGATGAAACACAAACTTAAAATCATATTACCAAACACAATAAACGAAAAAGGAATGAACTTTACACTAATTACTTCGTAATAATTATAATATCATAAACATGAAACTTAAGGATAAACAATAATGAGAGAAAAGATGAGAATTGTACCAAAGGAGGTGAATTTAAGGAATTTGAATGAAGAAGGAGAAAATATTAAATTATAAAACTTAATTAAAACTAAATTAAAAAAGATTAAGAAGAAAATGGGAAAGGGTGAGCTGCTGCTTCGTCTTCTACTCTGCTCCCCCATCTAAAACTCTCTGGCCCAACTACTTCAAATGAGGGTTTTGTTGTTTTTTTTATATCTAATAAATACATGAAAAGACTATAATGTCCTTCACTTAAACTGGTCCTAATAGAAGTAAAATAGAGGAACTGAATCGTCATTTGGCTCTTCTTGTTCCGTCTTGACATGTCTCGATTTGTCTCGGTTTTAAGTCGACCCGATCCTTCCGGTACCTATAATATCAAAATGAATAGAGCAGTACCAAAATTCCGACGAATATAATAAATATACATTAATTAAGTAAGACTCGACTAATTAACTAATTAAACCCAAAATAGCTTAATAATAGCAAAACGACTAATAAAATCGACCGAGAAAGAGTATAAATATGGGACAAAAACCGGTAAAATAGCGACTTATCAACCTTCCCACACTTAACTCTTACTCGTCCTCGAGTAAGCTCAAAATACCAAACTACGACCCATAATTAAAAACAAGTAAAACGAAAACACGATATGTACAAAAACAAAAATAAGTAAATATCAACAAATGAGTCACAAGTTTCCCAAATCAAAAGTCACGATTCTAAAATCCAACTAGAATATAGAATATGAATGTTCTAATTACTAAATCGGTTGCAAAAAATATCATTACATATTTCTTGGACTCGGTCCATGCTATGTCGGGATGTGAGACGGAAATGGAAGGAGTTCTCTCATGGAGTTAGTGACTAATGCATACAAGTCTCGACCCCTTGAATAAACAAAGGGCTAGGGTCGTCCTAATTACCCAAGTGACACATGAAACGATCCAAAATGGAGAAAAAGGATAAACAAGTGACACATGAAACGATCCAAAATGGAGAAAAAGGATAAACAAAAATACTCGGGGAGGAATCGTCTTTCTTTTTCCTTTTGCTTTTCTTCTTTTTCTTTTTTTCTTTTTTCTTTCTTTCTTTCTTTCTTTCTTTTTCTCTTTCTATTCTTCTTCTCCCCCTTATTCTTTCTTTTTGAGTTTTTTAAGATTTTTCTTTGTTTGCTCGTACTTGATGTTTGAGCTCTTTTTGGATGGAAGATGAATGTAAAACTCAATATCAACTTTTTTTTTGGAGTATTTTTGTGGGATATGAGATCGAAAAAATGATAGAGAGTCACTTGGATAATAGTCGTCTAGAAAAATATGCAAAGCCAAAATCACAACAGGGGAGGTGGAAGGTGGAAACAAGTGAAGGACACATCCCGAGCGACTTATAGTAGGAGGACAATCAATATATAATAGTAAGAAACAACCAATAAGTAATAGAAAATCCATACTCTTTAAAGAAGTTGAAAATTAGAAAAATCACTTTATCAACGGAAACAAGTGAATCGAAAAACAATTTTTTTTGGAATTTTTTCAAAAGAAAAACACAAAGACAACACAAATCACAAAGATAAGAAACTAAAAACAACTAAACAATAGACACAAACTACAATCCCAACAAACACATATTTATAACAAATACACCACCAAAGTATCCTCCAACAAGGAAAACCA
The DNA here is from genome assembly GCA_958450325.1 of Agrostemma githago. NCBI lineage: Eukaryota > Viridiplantae > Streptophyta > Magnoliopsida > Caryophyllales > Caryophyllaceae > Agrostemma > Agrostemma githago. The sequence continues at coordinate 10,185,845 of OY288253.1, forward strand.
CAAATCCTCAATCAACCACAAATCATCAATCAAGAATCTACCTCCCCACACTTGAAACGAACATTGTTCTCAAATTTCCAAACTAAGGAGGGAAAGGGAGGGTAAGAGAATACCTTTTAGAGTGAAAGTCTTCCCCACACTTGAGCGATTGCGTGTCTCTTATCAATTTTGCAACATAGTGGTTTCTTGCTAGAGATACCTACAAACAAAGACACAAACAAACAAACAAACAAACAAAACATAAATATGTACAAGAAACTTGGGGTGCCTCCCAAGAAGCGCGGTTTTAAGGAAACCGCCAAACCTAAAAATCATGCTTATCTACTTAGTACCCACCAAAGATCTCATTAATTTGTCAAATGAGATAGACCAATCTTCATTAAAGTGGTCATAAGGCATCATAGTGGATAGGCATGACCAAATATGAATGAGATACTTAAGAGAAAAGGTACGAAACCCAAAAATCTCAAATTCATCAAAATAATTGGCACTTGCTTTGAAAGTGTCAAGAGGCGGGTTAAAGTCTTTGAATTTTTCAATGGTAAAATATTTTTCAAATCCATCCTCAAGACACTTGATCAAGCCAAGCTCAAGTGTCAAGCATGAAGAAACATTGGCCTCATGGATAGACTTGTCAAAATCTTCATCAATATACATGGCCTCAAACAAAGGGTAAGAGAAACAAGGTCTACAAAATCAATAGACGAATGAGATTCATCCTCAATATAAGATAGAGACTCAAATTTCTCTAAAATGGGCTCCTCAAAGAAATCGATTTCAACATCCCATTTATCCTCAAATACCCCCATGCTCTCGACTATCCCTACAACACTCTCACCACAAGTCTCAACATCATCAACAACTTTATCAAGAGAGTAAGAAACCCCTTCACTGTAAGGATTATCAACTGAATCATCAACATCCATAAAGTGAGGCAAGCAAGCATCCTTAAGACTAGGGTAAGGGATTTGAATCTCCATAAGAACACAATTTTCATCCCTCTCCATATCAAAAGCATCATTAAACACACTCATGCACTCATCATATGGCTCATCAACAATCTCAAAAACCTCAAGAAGAGTCTCTTTAATAATATCCTTACCAACACATCTCTTATCTTCAAGATTATCATCAATAAGAACAATAGACCCAACATAAACGCTACCATACATGATCATCACATCCCTTAAGGAAGGGAGAACTAATCAAATCACAAATGGTAGGCAAAGTGGTCATGCTAACAAGAGGCTCATCATCCAACTTAGACTCTAAGTCATCAACTAAAGTGGTAGCATTTACATGGAGAGGTAAATAAGCATTCTTATAACTAGTGATCTCCGATTACCTAGAATCATTAACCAACTTATTAAGAAGGTCCCATCTTTCACGATATGGCATCGATGTAAACCTACCTTGACAACTTTCTTCAATCATGCCTCTAATGTTATCATGAACACCATCATACACCATATGACAAAATTCCCACATCTCAACATCAAATTCAAGAGTGCAATTCTTAAGTTTATCCTAATAATCATGCAATGTCTCTTTTCGTTGTGGAATGTGGTAAATCGTCATAGGAACAAGTAACAAGTAACCAAGCGTAGTCTAATAAATCTAAGAATAAACTAATATCAATCCGTTGATCTCCCCGGCAACGGCGCCATTTTGATAGTCGGATTTGTCGTCAATCTTACTACCAAATAAACCAACTAACCTAAACTAGAATAGCAAGGACAAGTCGGGTCGAATCCACAAAGAGTATACATTTTGATCGAATCATGTTATCGAGAATGCATTTTGGCGGATACATCAACTAAGTATACATTTTTTTGGTTTAGGGAAAAACACCCACAATTTTGAGGTAGTTTTGGAGTGAAGTTGGTTTTGAATTCCTTGTTGGAACTTCCTCTAATTATATTGTGAACAATGTAGTGGAAGAGTAGAAGTATATAGTGACAACATGTTAAATTCTTTGTAAATGATAAGTTAAAATAAAACTCTTGATGTATTACAACCCTTCATTTCCAGATTTTGCATGGTAATAGTGGAGGCATAATTATTTCTTTCAATTAATGTTATCTACGAATCAAATCAATTTAAAAACCAAACCACACACAAAAGAACACATGTTGCTATTTGTATTGTATACTTTCAATGTTAACACCAAATTATTTTTCAGATGATACGTTAATACTTACTTGCATAGATCATCAGTCAAGCAAACTTTTGTCAGTCTTTTACAATTCATTATTTCGAGTCAAGATTTTTGTTTACTTTGACTTAGTCACACGTAGTGTTTCTAACCACAACAACTGAAATAAAACTTGGTGTATTAATTGTGGTTTACACTGGTCAGTTTTATTTTTTCTGTGCATAAGCATTGTTACACTATAAGGACTAATATGTTGGCACCAATTAACATGTGTCTATATGTTCACACTATTTCGTATAAGTTTTTCTCTATAGTTTATTAACACCTACTTTGTCATTCGTGCATTACGGAAAAAAGTTTGTCCTGTAGTGGGTTAGCCCAATTAGTTAATTCTTGGGAAAAAAATTGTGTTTGGATGATGATATTGGGTTAGCCCATATAAAATCGTTGTATTATCGAAATTGTTATGGGTTAGCCCACATATTTGGTTTACCCTCTTTTGGGTTAGCCAAAGTAATTGTATTTTGAATTTTTAAAATCTCCACTACTTCGGCTAAAGCCCATGTAAATCGAACCAATTGTAGATGTGTTTGATCCAAAATTTAAAATTGAACCAAGAGATAGTAGTATGAAACCATCTTACTACCTCCGAGCTTACATGATGTTCCCTATTTCATTTTTTGGACTGAGTTTAATCTTCTTCCCTCTTTCATTTTTAGGCTATCAATATGTATAGTCACATTTGTCCTTCCATTTATCTATCTTTCTCTTTCTTTTTTGAGTCACTCATTGTTCTTTCCTTACCCTCCTCCCAAAAAAGAAATGGGAAGAACATAGCAACTCGAAGGGAGTATATGATATTGCCAAACTTACAAAAGTTGATTATGTATACAAACCCACCTTTGATCACATTGTTTAGTATAACTATATTCATTGATAGACATCGACTTCTAATACAAACATTTCAACATACTCTGTGCTGTTGAGACTTTCGTACACCTCTTAACACATACACTAACCTTCAGACTTTGAATGAGTAATTTAAAATAAATCTTGACTTCAATCCTTCTTCAATATCAATATGTGGACACCCCGTGAAATTTTTTAGGGGCATCACACTAGTCTTTTAAGAATATCAAAGATATTTTGGCTTGGGTTTTGGTAATCTTTACGGTTTGACTCGGGTTTGATCGAGTTTGACTTAGTCTTTTGCATTTCAGAGGCGACGATTTGAGTTACGGAGTCGGAACCGACTCTTGACCGGAATAAAATATTTTAGATGTCTTTTTATATTTTCGAGTAGCGTTTAGAATCGACCAATAGAAAAATCGTCTAAAACATCGTAAAATCATAACATGTTGCAGTTGAATCAACATCAATCGATTGTTGAATTGGGTGGCAGTTCGATTAGATACTCGTACAAAAGTGAATGTCTACACATACTAGCATTTTTTACATAATAAGGAACAAATGAAGAACGATGTGAACTTATTAATAGGAAATTGTACTTCCAAAATTGAAAAACACACTCCTTTTATTTTTTAACGGTAATGTTAAATACAGCTCTTAGGATTGTATTTAAGCATTAAATACCTTCTATATTTGGCATAAAGTTAGAAATTTAAGAATAAATTACACATATATCGATACAATTAATACAAACATTAACATTTTGTTTCCTCTTTTAGTCTCTTAGATAGAACTCTAAAGATTGTATTTATCATTTTCCATTTTTTAATGTTAACCCCATTTCGTTAATATGTGATAATATTTTATTAAAATTGAGCATACATTAAAAATTCGGAGGGAGAGTATTATGAACATAAATAAACTAAAAGGCATTGAAACATTATATGCGCAAGTATAAGCATAACTAATCATTAAATTATCCCTTAATATAAACTACTACATAATCTAATCCTCTACAAATTTAGAATTGATGGATCGGAAATTAGTTTTAGTATCCGCACATTGCAGGGACATTCATCTTAACATCATTTGCAGCAGTGACTTACAAGTTTTGGTTCGCCACAACTACTTGTTCCCTAAGAAAGACGTACTTATGCCGGTTGATAACCCTAGCTGCAACGTAACTCTCCAGTCTCGCCTGGGTGTAACAATAATGATGAATATGAAGAACATAATGACACAATTAAATTCATGTAAAAGCAATGGTAAGGGCTCAATCGCTCATCGAGTATACTCATACAGTACAGTATATGGGAACATATATAATTGAAGGGGCCCGGCGGCCGGGAGGCGGAGAATCATTATTAAATCCAGCCGGCTGGATCCGGACTCTGGAGTGTAGACAACCTAATTAATAACAAATGATGGAAATGACTATAATCAATTACGGAGTACTCCGTACTAGATTAAGGGCTCGTTTGGTTCACCATCGAAAGATGAAGTTACCGGCAACTTAAATTCTCATAAATTTATATTTCATGAGAATTACAAAAATATTGTTTGGTTGACACGTGGAAAATAACTTCGTGCGGGAATTTGTACACGTCAAGGAGAGCTTGTGAATAACTTCCCCATTATGAAGGAATTGGAAATCCTGAGAAAGTGGTAATTTCCATGAAATGGACAACGAAAAACTCCCTGAAAAATACAATTAATATGATCTTACACTTTTCAGAAATTAGATGAGTAACAAACGATCTTAGGAGTTGATACATCCGTGTTAACTGCTTGTTTAGATAACCTCTGTAACGCAAAAAGGACATTTCAGCTATTCATATACCGACAAGAGTGGCCTAGCAAACGTGGTTTTGTTTAATTATTTGTTATTCCAATTAAAGGCGTTACGTTGCATTCTTAAGCTTGAGGAATGAACTTGATCCCCATGCATGAATGAATCATGATGCAGCAACCACGCACTTTTTCTTCTAATTACGACGACGGCGACGGCGACACAGAATTTAGAAGCTCCATCATCATTACGGCATTACATAGATTTAATTAATACTATATCAATTAGAAGGTGATCATTATATTACTTTGTTTTGTGGCATGTTTCTAAAGCAACCCATCATTTTTGACTTCACGTTAAATATTCAAAAGCAATGCTTTCTTAGTGGGCTACTATATATTCATTCACCACCCACACTCCCGCTCTTTTCCTTTTTTGTATACTAGATTACTACTTTAATACAGTAGTATTACATAAATCCTTGTTTGTGACATGTCAAATACAAGAGATAAGACAAAAGATATGTCAGGGGACTAGCACGTGGAATGCTTGTCTTTAACCAATTATGAAATGATATTTGACCAATCGTAAACTTGTGACGGGTATACCCGTCATAAGGGAGACTTGCTCATAGTATTAAGGCTCTTTTTTTTTTTACTAAATTATCAGGACAGATAATGGCACAGAATTTGTGCAAGGTTTATGTGATTATCTGTTCAAAGACAAAGGTATCTTGCACCAAAAATTCATTCCTGGTACTCCTCAACAGAATGGGAGGGTAGAAAGAAAGCATAGACACCTTTTAGATACAACAAGAGCTTTAAAGTTACAGTCAGGACTACCTCTCAAGTTTTGGGGTGACTGCTTGTTAACTGCTACCCACCTCATCAACCAAATGCATATGTCTGCTCTGAATTGGAAATCACTTCATGAGCTCCTTTTCAAAGAACCACCTAGATATGAGGATTTTAGGGTATTTGGCTCCCTTTGTTATGTTGATGTGCCTATAAAACACAGAGATAAACTAGCTAGGATTGAGGTCCAGGAAATGTGTTTTTTTAGGATATCCTTATGGCATAAAAGGATACAAGTTGTATGACTTGCAGAAACAGGTGACTTTTGTTAGCAGGGATGTGGTTTTTAAGAAGTCAATTTTCCCTTTCCTCGTCCCTAGTAGAGTGGACACCCCTGCTATCAACTATGAATTACAGTTAGTTAACCCTGCAGACATGCCTTACAAGTCATTTGTCCAGGAGTTACAAGATGATTCTAGTGATCCTGGTCTCACAACTGACTCTCCAATTGAGTCAGAACCTAAGAATGATGGCCCAGAAGTTGTAGATTCTCATAGCTTAGTGAGCACAGTGAGGAGGTCATTTCAACCCCCACTTAGGACTTCCTTCAGACCTAGATTACCTTCAATCAAGTTAAAGGATTTTGTATCCACTAGAAGACATTCTGCATTTCAAGCTAGCATTCTTGCAGAACTGCCCCGACTTCTTTGAATAATGTTCTCCAAGAACATGAACTTGCAGATTATTCTCGTGCTATTTAGGATGAGAGATGGATACAAGCCATGTCCAATGAGTTGAATGCACTTGATGTTAACAAAACTTAGACAATGACAGATTTACCCACAGGAAAGAAGACAATAGGATGTAAGTGGGTGTACAAGGTTAAGCATAGGACAGATGGTTCAATTGAGAGGTTTAAGGCAAGGTTGGTTGCAAAGGGTTATCACCAGGTCAAAAATAAAGATTGCAAACACACTTTTTCTCCTGTTGCCAAACTCACAACTGTGAGGGCTTTAATTGCTCTTGCAGCATCCAGAAACTGGGCACTGTTTCAGCTTGACACAAACAATGCTTTCCTCCATGGTTTCCTAGATGAGGAAGAGTACATGGTGCCACCTCAAGGATATCAGGGAGGAAGTTCTGGTCAGGTGTGGAAGTTTCACAGGTCTTTGTATGGCTTGAAACAAGCCTCAAGACAGTGGAATATAGAGCTTACCAAGCATCTTGTTACCTTAGGCTTTGTTCAATCAAAGCAGGACTACTCCTTATTCACTAATTAAAAGTAACACTGATACACAATCCTTTTTGGTTGCATTAGTGAATGTAGATGACATACTGTTAACTGGTACTAGTCAGGATCTTGGATTTATGAGGTATTTTCTGGGTTTAGAAGTCGCCAGAAATGAATTAGGAATTACTCTCAATCAGAGGAAGTATTGTCTTGATATTATTAAGGATTTGGGGATGGAAGATTGTACACCAACCAGTGTGCCTCTTCCAAAAGGCTTGAAGCTTAGCATAGATGAAGGGGAACTTCTACCAGACCCAGAGGTCTACAGAAGGCTTGTTGGAAGGTTATCATACCTCAGTAGACCGGATGTTTCCTATGTTGTTCAACATCTCAGTCAATTCATGACTGAGCCAAGGGATCCTCATCTACAAGCTGCAGTTCATGTAGTGAGATACCTTAAACAAACTGTCAATGAAAGTCTGTTTTATCCAGCACACAACAATCTTACTTTAAGAGGCTACAGTGATGCGAGTTGCGAAAACTGTGTTTACAGTTGCAGGTCCCTGAATTGCTACTGTGTTTTCTTGGTAAAGTCGTTGATTAGTTAGAAAACTAAGAAGCTAAGAAGCAAAAAATTGTGAGCAAAAGCTCCACAGAGGGTGAGTACAGATGTATGTCTTACACCTCCAGTGAACTTGTCTGGACAAGCTGCAAGACCTTGGTGTGCAAGTGCAGTTACCAATTGAACTTGTTTGTGACAATAAGGCTACACAGCATATAACACAAAACCCAGTACTCCATGAGAGGACGAAGCATTTGGACATAGATTGTCATTATGTTCGTGACAAAGTATAGGAAGGCTTTATATACACTTCTCATGTTAGTTCAAATCAGTAGCTGGCTGATATCATAACAAAGCCTCTAGGCAATCAACATCGCAATTACATTTCAGAAATTCTGGGGATGAAGTTTCTCAGCACTGCTCAGATTTGAGAGAGGAGTGTTAAGCTTAGTAGTTATTAAATTTTGTTCCAGCTTGAGAGAGGAGTGTTAACTGTTAAGCATAGTATCAAGCTGGTGAATCAGTTACATATCGTGTAACTTTCCCTTCTCCCTCTTTAACATATATAAACACATATGCATTGTATTCAACATTACAACAGATTATAATCAATACAAAGCTTCTAGATATTTTTCCTCTTGTTTCTCTCTTGCTACTGCAACAATGTAGCTTCTCCAACTCATAAACCGGATATCCGATTTGCGGATATACGGAAAAAGGCGGATCAGATATGGATCGAAAATTTTGAGATTTTTAAAACCGGATCGGATATCCGGTTTGCTCACTTCTAGTACTAACTAGTCCCTTAGGCTTAAAGAACGAAAAGCAGAAGAGTGAAGGCATGTGGCACAACGCTGTGGATGCCCAAATAAAGTTGACTTCCCTTTTCAAGGGTAAGACAGCTGAAGCGCATCGCATGGAGGGGCGGAGGAAGTCATCTTCTTCTGTATACTGTACATAATAATCCATCCATCCAGTCAAGAAAAAGATGGGAGCATGCATAAAATCATGAACCAGTCAAACAATCTCAATTACTAGCCAACTTCATACTTAGTGAGTAGATCCCCAACATGTCATCAACATTCTAACATCTAATGAAGGACTCTTTAACTCATGAACCAGGACGCTCTCAACAATAATTTCCTTACCAGATCAAATGCAAATGTCGTAAATTAATACGTATATTTCCTCATTAGTTTCTTGAAACTTACACCCGAGTTTCTCCATTGCCGGAACAGAAGTGAAAAATATCCTCATGTTACAAAATGTAGAAAATTACAGGATATACATACAACCTTTGAATTAACTAAAAAAAGTAAAAACCAAAAAAAAAAAAAAAATATATATATATATACTGTATTATATATAGATAGTACTATCCAATTTACATCCCGAGGCCAACTCAAGTAAATACTCAGAAGATTAATACTTACACGACTAATCGATGTTATCAACATATCAAGATGATTCAATCTTTTCAAGAGTTTCTAGTCTGGTTTTCCTCTTCCAACCTTTCATAGTTGCTACAAGGTTCACGAGACCAATAATCTGACCTTTGCTGTATTCCTGCATAACTCGAGACATTTTCAAATCCATAATAGTTTCAACGGCTACTATATCCACAACAAGAATAGTTGGATGCGTAGAATGTTTGCATACCGGGTGTGCTCTAGCCCAATGAACATACTCGGTTTCTGGTAGATAGTACGCCTATCAAGAGCATAGTCACAAATTAGTCCACCCTTTAACATGGTTTTAAAAAAATCATAATTCTTATTACTGAGTATAAAAGCTGGACACTGAAACAAGCTCCAACTTTATCTAAGAATCAGTTGCAAATAGGTACGACGGTAACTGTAGCATTAACAAAAGCAACAACCCCAATTGGTCTTCCATTTATACTTCCAAGGTATAAGGTATGGAAGACTCACTAAAACCTGTGCTACTTATGTAATGGTGTGAGACACAGCCAGTGAAAATAACTTGAGCTACAAATTTCATCAAGGGTATCTCGAGAACAACTTCTCCATGTTTTCAATAAGGAGAGGTGCATACATCTCCCCTAGAAGATACACAAACACTCAGCCCCACGAATAAGGATTCAAAGCACAGGAGTCGTGTTGTATCAAAAATTGGTGTGGGAAGAAAGGGGTTAATAAAAACCAACCATAGTCTCACCTTAATAAATGTCTCCACTATTTGAAATTTAGGTTTTACGTCTTTTTGAATAATGTGTTGAAGTCCATTGATCAAAACCTGACACCAGAAAATAGAAGCATGTAAACAAACAATTAAATGTAGGAAGGGAAAAGAGTAATGATAATATTATACTCCCTCCGTATGTTAATGTTTTTCCTCTTTCAATAAAATACTCCTCACATATACTTCTATAGTATTAGATAGAGAAGAAACAAAACATCAATATATGGAAGGTGTAAATCATAATGGGCATAATTAAAAGAAAACCTGTAAATCCAAGGACATCAGAGCCCGACCCTCATCAGTACACCTCTTAATACGTGATAGACCATCAACAAGCGTTTCTGCTACAATATCAACACCATATTCCAAAAGAAGATCCTGAACCTGATCACACAGAAACAATGTCAGATGCTGCCCTAATCAACTTGGAGTAACCATTCATCAGTATGCCAATAAATACTCGCTCCTATCCAATCCATCCTACCTATTTGCTTTTGGGTGATTTTTGAGACACGCCTTTGACCAGCTTTTTCTTCATTTATATGCTACTTTTTGTTACGGAAAGTATATTTTACAAAAGAATTTTACATAACAATTCTAAAAACGTTAGTTTGGTGTTTGAAAGGTTCGTACTTTGCGATGTTCCCATTTCTTATGGGCCATCTCTTAAAGGAATAATATAGGATATTGCAAGTGGTTCCATTTAAGATATTATAAATAAATGCAAGTTAGGTCAATCCAACTAATATGAGTGACATATTTTGTAAATAGGTAGTGTGGATAGGGAAAGTATTGTAAAATACACTAACCAAATAAGGAAACAAAATAAATGGGAACATGAGCGGAATTTCCTTTTTAGGAAAGTGGGAAGAAGATAGTGGGATGGAGGGAGTATATACTTACGGTCATAGTTTACTAAGTTTGACCTTCAAAAAGTAAAATGGTTATTCATAAGAATAATCCATTCTATAGTCTATCTTCTTATAGTTGAGAATAAATCAGACTAATAACACATCTTAAAATGATATTGGTAACCAATTACTTGTTGGCTCATTTCTCTTTACAAAAAGTAAAATAAAATGAAAAATTAATACATTAATTTCTAAACAACCACCAACCCCCCATCAACTTTCTCCCTCACCAATCACCACCCAACTGCCACTACCCACCAGCCACCCTAGATGGTCGCCTACTGCCGGTTACATACCATTTCCCGTCTTGTCACGGAATTAACACCCACATAAACTGCAATACCAAATAAACTTGGTAAAATTTCAGATCTAGGTGAGAGAACAGGGGTGAGTTATGATATTAGGCAAGCAGATGAGAGAACGAAGAGACGGTAGTGGAAGAGAAAGTGGAGTGAGGCAGGGGTAAAGATGAAGGAGACGGTGGGGGTGAGGAGGGGTGAGCGAGACGAGTTGGTAGGCAACACGATTGTCGAGGCGTTATTGATGAACCCCAAGCAAAGTAGAAGGCAAGGTTGACAAGCTTGGGATGGGGTAACGGAGACAGAGAGTGCTGCGAAGGTGAGGGCTTTGACGCTTTGGGTGATTTCATTAGATGATTATAAAATTTAAGATGGATTTAAATTGGATCGACCCATCAATACAACAACTCCTTAGCGGAGGGTTGGGTGAGATGTCAATGATGATGGGGAGGAAATTGAGAGGGGAAGATCCAAAGGGCTGTTACGAGTTTCTGGCTATGTCAACTGGGGCGGGACGAACCAAAGGGCAACACTTGTTCAATCGATGTGGCTGCGGGAGGAGGGAGTGGTGAGATGGATGTTGAGGTTGTGGTGGTGGAGTGTGATGGCAGTGCAAAGGTTTGATGATGGTGGTGGTGGATAGAACGGGGTGATATTATTTTTATTTTATGGTGACATTGTCTCTTTACTTGTTATAAGAGGTCACAAATTCAACTAATATATCTTGAGAAGTGTGCGTTCATATCCCGGTTTATTTTTGTTAAGTAAAAAGTAGTACACAAGATAAACTACGGATGAGCAAAAATATACGATACGATTTTATTATACGTATACGATACGGTTATGCGCTTTAAATTATACGAATTTCCGGACATGCGATACGCTTTTTCATAATACCATGAAAATTTGAAACCGGATATACGGTTTTCGATCCGTTTTTTTTTAAATGAAAAAATTGAAAAATAAAATTCTAATACAAATTATACAATCACGAATTCAACACTCACAAATTATTCTAATGTCTAACCCGATCTCAAAAGCCCAGACACAAACAAATTGTGACACCGTTAATGGATTTATGATATTGTGCAAAGACAATACTTTGCGAGACTAATTGTACGTAACACAAATTCATCATATTTTTGGGTTTTTTTTTATATTATGTTTGTATAATTTTAATGTCATGTTTGTGCTTGAAAATCAATTAAGTGCTTTTCTTTTTAAAAAATCAAGTGCTTTTAATTAAAAATGAAAAATTGTTTCTCAACAAAATAAAAATATAGTATGAAATATAAAATCGGATACCGTACATCCGAAAACCGAATATCCGAAGAAAACCAGAAAGGATAAGAATCGGAAAAAATAAATTTTTAAAACCGGACATCAAATGCAGTTTACAAAAGTGCATCGGATATCCGGTTTAGCTCACCCTATGTGTAATAGTATGGATTATTCTTATGAAATAACCAAAAGTATAGGAAATTAAACTATCAATTGCTAAAAAAATCAGAAACTAATGTACACAAAAAATAACTAAATATGTAAATCAATTACCTCCTTTTGAATTCCTGCATGAGCGAGTCTTGCTGTGTAATGTTTGAACTCACCCAAAAGAAGATCAACGTAACTGCACCAATTGAGTTACCATCAGAAGAGCAAAAACCTACCCATGCATGGCTCAAGTTTCAACAAGCACCGTCACATGTTTGAATTTAATGCGTACACAAGTGAGACTTTGGAATTTTGTTTAGCCGCTACCCAAAGCTCTTTTAGAGCTGTTTCTTAGCCCAGATAAGGTATACACAATAACAGTAACTCAGTGCCTAAAGGGGTTCCGCAAATTGCAGTAGAAAGGGACAAATGTACGCAAACGTACCCCTGGACTAACAGAGAGTTGTTTCCAGAAGACCCAAGATGAAAACTGGATCAAATGCCTGTTACTTCACAATATGAAGCACAGCCGGTTTCGTGAGTCATTTTGGTCTCTCTCTCTCTCTCTCTCATCAGAATTAAAAACCAAATAATAATAAGACTTTGTCTCAGAATAAGGTATGTGACAAAATACAAGAATACAAGAAATCAGGCAACAGAATATCAGATGAGCCATGTGACGTTTATTAGAGGTGGAAACAATAGAAAAAAAGAGGATTAGTTTGCGTGATAATGTTATCCTGAATCACAAAGTCAAGGTGAGTTCATAAAACTATACCTAACAGCTAAAATTCAACAAGTTTTTATTTAAAATGTGAAAGGTGTGGTGAGGTTTTATCAATTGAGCTATTTAGTTGGACTTGGGCATCTCAAGAAATCTTGTGTGCAATTCTCTAAAGCTTTAAAGATTTTTTTTATGTGAAGTTGCAACCAATAAAACACCAATAAAATGACAAAAGATACTAGTACCAGAGAATACGAAAAGAAAATTGCCATTTGAAAACAGATGAGGTTATAATATTCAATAAAAGACCAATTCGCCGTGTGCAGAACTTCATATTAGCACGATATGAAGTGCATTCCAGACAGTCTTGTCTGCCATCTCAAGGACATTGCGTCCCCTTGCAACAACATGCATTACGTACAGAGAGTTGCACAATTTTCATAAAGAGATACGTACTGGCGTACTGCATCAACATGCATAAAATACAGAGGATTCTACATACCCATTATGCTCCATTCCAAGCTCCTTGACTTCCCATTTGGCATTAGCAATACGGTCGATGTAACTGCAGAACATTTTGTAAGAATTCTCCTATGATTAAAAGCTGACTTAAAGGTACAACAAACCACCACGATTATATTTTCATTGAAGGAAAGGTTCATCAACAGGAAAACTAAAGCTCGATTGAACACTAAGTTTTCTCAAAAATTATTTACAAGTGTCTGTTTCATTGGCAAAGAAATGAATAAGGGATTTCCCTAAGCAAAGCGAAAAACACAACCCTGCCTCGAACATAAGACCAGGAGCCTTACACTATTGGAAAATTCAGGAATTTTGTACAGCCTAAATACACCGGAATACATGTAAATCAGCACATCCCCCAAGACAACTGAGCTTATTTCCCCCCACATATACCACCAAAGTTCAATTACAAGCCAAACACTAACTCTCAGGACATACAAGTAAAACCGAGATCAGTGGTCACAAATAACAGTATGAAGTTTGAAGATGGACAGCCCAGTAAAGAAGGTAAAAGTTCAAAAATGGATGGAAACAATAGTCAAGATTTTAATAAAAATCTGTCATGGAGGGTACCCGTCGTATGACATACAATTGCTTTAGTATAAACGAGGTATTTAATTTGTATGATGGTCTCATAACCTACACCGGAGTGGCAGTTTAGGAATAAACACCCGCTTGTCCTTTCTTTTCTGTCTTACCCGATACCTTGTCAAGTCCTTACAAACAGCCATTAGGACTACAGTAAAAGGGTCGGCAAATGTCCACATATATGCAGCCTTTTATAACCTGGCTACCGCCTACAACACAAACTGTTTCTGAAAATTTACACTATTGCTAATGTCAAATAAGTCAAAAGGTAATATAACAGCTTTGATTCACAGATTATGTGCTCAATAGCAACCACTATTCCAACCTGTCTTACCCAATGATGTGAAGAAGCGATTTTGCCGTTGTTCTATGAATGTGCTCTATAAGATCTGGCACAGTATCAACCTGAATGAATGGGAAAAAAACACTCAGGTCACTTCCAGATACCATAATACGTCATCAAGAAAACAGAGTTTCATAAAATAGGACTCATTAACAAAAAGAGAAAGTATTAAAGTGTCACTTGTCACAAGTTTTTAAAGCCAAACTTTGTTTGAAGACGCGCAAGGCCTTAAGGGGCCAAGGTGAGATGGCACAAAATGCAAGACAACGGCGCAAGCTAACAAATTTATATTTTCCAGAGAAATACCGGGCAACAATACCTTTTTATGGCTTGCTTGGGATGAGGGTAATACATTAAGGGGTAATGGAGCTTAAAATGAAAAGAATATGGAGGAGAGTGATGATTAGTGGTGGTGTTTCATGGTGTAAAGAGGAGGCAAGGGAGGAAGAATTACCCCCATATGGGGTAATACATTACTCCCCTCTCCCCCTAAGGAATGTAATAATCAATGTATTACTCTCATATGGGGGTGATTGTTCCTCTCTCACCTCCTCTTTACACCATAAAACATCACCACTAACCACCACCCTCCATTTTCTTCTCATTTTGAGCTACATTACCACTTAATGTATTACCCCCATCCCAAGCAAGCCCTTAGGAGTTTTCAGGTTGTAAAAGTTGGGAATAACGAGAAAATGAAAGGGCATAACTAACGATCAAGCAGAAAATGATTTAGAAAGTGTGTACGAGTGCGCAGCGGCGGAGGCAGGATTTCGATGTACTCCCATGGAGGGCACAATTTTCTTTCACCCGGAAAACTACCTCAATTTTGACATGCATTTTTACTTTAAAAAAACTTTAATTTTTATGATGTTAAAAAGGAAAAATAAACACTAAATAATGTTTTGTTTTAAATTTTCATTCAAAACTCTTCAAATTTCAAATCATAAAATATTATATAGCCATTGACGACAGTCTTTTCTAGAGATAAAAAAACGTTATTATTAAGTTTATCATTAAATGGTGATGGTCCAATGGCTGGGAGGTTAATTTGCAAGCTTAATGATGTGGGTTCAAATCATCATAGAAACAATTTGTTGACTTAAAGAAATAGGCACACAATAATGTGAACAAAAAGTGCAAGAAAGAAGAATCGAACTTGGGCTCATTTAGTTGTTAAATGAACTCTTACCAATTATGCTACTTAATTAACATGCAAAATTACCAACCTAAAACCTAATTATATCAGAATTTGAGGGGAAGGCACGTGCCTACCAAGGCCCTCCCCCAAATCCGCCCCTGCGAGTGAGTCATGTTAAGTCAGCCTTATCAAAAAGAGGCACCTAAAATGTGCGAGGGTTTTTGCCTAATGCCTCATTCTAGGTGCGGTTTTTATAAACTAAGCGCTCGCTGGGGATGGAGGTAATGAATAGGGGGTAATGGAGTTAAAATGATCTACAAAAATGGACAGTATTGATGGTGCTAAGCGGAAAAGGAAAAAAAAAAGAGGCTAATATAGCCTCTTTTGGGGGGAAATAATTACTCCCTTCTCCCCCATGTAATGTATTACTCCTATATGGGGTAATTGTTCCTCCATCACCTCCCCTTTACACCATAAAATAGCACCACTAACCACCAATCCCCTCCATTTTCTTCTCATTTTGAGCTCCATTACCACTTAATAATTTACCTTCATCCCAAGCAAGCCCTAAAAAGCTACTCTCAATGTTCAAGCCACGATGCGCCCAATTACATGTATATTGAGGATCATTCCATCCCAATTTTATACTCCCTCTGTTTCACAAGATTCTTTACACTTTGCAAAATATATAAGGGGATATCTGAAAACCCTGACGAGTCTAGTAAAACAAAGAGAGTAGGGTTTATGCAAATTGATTGAGAATCAGAAACCTAAATGCATACCAGATTCACAAAAAAATCCTCAACTATGACTGGATTATTCTGCAAAAGCATTGATTGTAGATGAGGCTTTGATCTATGCAATAATCGAGCCACGAGATGAACTGTGTTAACAGCAACACATCTTTCCTGCAACATCAAATCAACATTAAGCACTCTGACTTAAAACACCTCGTCATTTTGTCACATGATAACTTGCAAAAGATGTGATAATGTAACATGTCATAATATAATTGAAGCTATAAAAAGTTGTTGAAAGAAGTATTGATTTGACATATATAGCCAATCTAGAGCTAGAACTAGCACAATTCGTAAAAATGTCTATTTTAACCAATGACTCTCATAGACAAAGACATTAACAACTAGCCTATCAAAGAAACAGCAAACATAAAGTTGAAGACAGAAACTGCTCATTTAGAATTAAGATAGCATCTCAGTGACAACAGTAGCAGAGACTGCTGCATTTGCACTAGTGCATGAATGGAAGCAAGAGTATTCCCACATACTCAGTGGAAAGGAATATCAGAATTCCTTTAAAAAAAAAGTACCATTAGGCTTTATGTGGTCTTTGATATTGAAATTAAGTGTCCTTAAATCAATGAAGGCAAAACTGAAGATAAAGAATCGTTCAAGAATCCCCAAAAGAAGCTAGGAGAGGGAGAAAACCATCTCAGAAAGTTTGATATTAGAACTCTATATCCTATAGTGAAGGAGGTAGGCAGCTAAATTATAATGCAGAGAAAAACATGGTTCCAGTTAGCTCTTTCTATGATACCAGCACACATGCGAGTATCTGACAATTCCATAAACTGACTTGTCATGCATGAAAGAAACATAACCCATTGAGTAGCACGGTTTTAAATTCATCTCTGACCCATGAATCAAAAGAGAAGGGTACGAAAAATCATAAAATTAACAAACCGTACTAAGCAAATACCTTGAGGTCAAAAGTCCCAGGAAAGTGAGCACTATTCGTGCCAAGAGGAGTAGTAGGCATAAGATCCATGTTCTTGAATGATGTATTAAAAGAGGTGGGCAATGAGGATGACGAGGTAAGAAGCTGCGGTCTTAACCATTGTTCACAGTCTAGCATTGCTCTATTCATAGCTGATTTAAGACGATCTGTAAGTCATGGCAAACAACGTAATCAGAAGCTATGCACATGAAAAAATGAAAGCCAAGTGGCAAACAGAAGCCATAAAAAATAGTTACAAATAAGAATAAAATCATTGTGTACTACGAGTAAAAAATTAGAAAAAGGGAAAAGAGTAAGAATTTTGTAGAGGGGGACTTACAATTGAGAGTATCAGTAACACCTTTCCCATTTGCATAGTTGTCTTGACGGCCAAATGTTTCAAACACAAAATAATAATACATCTCAAACAATTGGCATAGTCCCTACGAGAATTAACCTTATCAAAGATATACAACAAAGTGCCGAGGCAAAACAGCAAAACAATTACTCCCTCCGAGTTCCTATTATTGTCCCACTTTCCTTTTTAGGTTGAGTTTGATTTTTGTCTCACTTTCCTTTTTAGGCCATCAATGTGTGGTCCACAATTACTCTCTCATTTCTCTCTCTTCCTCCTTTTTTTTCAACCACTCATTTTCCTTTCCTTATTTTTCACCCCAAAACCTTTTGGAACAATAATAGGAACTCGGAGGGAGTATCATTTTTGCTACAATAAAATAGCAAATCAAAGAAAGTGCCGACATACTGAAAAAAATAAAATCAATAAAAAAAATACCTTGAATAACTCAACATTGATCATTCCTAGCTTCTGCATTAGCCTCGCATATTTGTCCATGAACCTAATTGAGAATGAACTTAGTAAATTACACAATGTTCCTCTCCTCATCTCTTGGTATCCACACAAACCCTAAAACTCAT
The DNA here is from genome assembly GCA_958450325.1 of Agrostemma githago. Lineage (NCBI taxonomy): Eukaryota > Viridiplantae > Streptophyta > Magnoliopsida > Caryophyllales > Caryophyllaceae > Agrostemma > Agrostemma githago. Next base: position 10,204,116 of record OY288253.1, read on the forward strand.
GATTATCTACTCATAAGACCAAGCCATACAATGTGACACATATGACTTTGTTTAAGTTTTTTAGTGTCTTAGTGGGTTTATTGGTGAGATTTTATTTATATTGGTTGGCCGCACATCAAATGGGTGAAGTTTGGAGGCCCAAATTGTTGTAGGGCTTGCCGTCTGCTGGAAATTTCAAATTTTCAAGTTTGACGGTCAAATTTACTATGAAAAAAGTTTGATGCAAAACCTTCAATCAAGAGAGGAATATAAGAGAGAGCTAAGAGAATTTGCAACAGAGCCAAAGACTCATTTATTCTTTGGTTCGGATTATGGTGGAATAAAGCAACATGGCTCACTAAAGTGGTTGTGCACTTGTGCCATCTTTTTTGTGTGAAGTAGCAGCCATATGACGCACTTCTCGGTGCAATTTAATGTTGGGTCATTCGGAAGCAACCTCTTTGTGTGGCTAGCAAAAGGGTAAGATTGTGTACTACCCCCCAACTCCCCCTCCACGCGACCCGACATTTTGTTGAAGCCCGTGTTGCAGTAGGGTAATGTTGTTGTAGGATGATGACCAGGGAAGGGGAGAGAAGGGATAATTGGAGCTAGTATTAGGAGAAATAAATTAGACTTAAAAAATAGGTATAAAATTATCAACTTACGTACTCCCTCCGTTCACATTATTGCCTCATTTTAATTAAATACTCTTTCCATATATACATAATGGGGCAATTGTTGACAGAGGGAGCATTTTTTTTATCGGAAGTAATATAGGTGCTAGATTCAATACTAAGTCCCTTAATACGTACTCTCTTCAACTCATTAGAATTGCTACAAGCGTCAAAATATGTAAGAATTAAGGAAAATGTAGGAATTCCAAAATAGGAAGGAGGGCTTGTTTTGAAGAAATTTTTTATTAGGACTTATTAGGTAGTACTTTGCATTTCCCCCACTTAATATAACGTGAGATTGTCTCTTAAGATACTAACTGCCAAAAGAGAAAGAAAGAGAAAGCAAACAACCTCAAGAGACAAAGTGAAGATCCTGTTTGTGATGAAGATTCATCATCTTTCCATTGGGAAGCTTGATTTCGTCGTGAATTATTTTTAGAAATTCGGCTGGGAAGTTGACTATCCTCATCAATAAAGTCAGCTAGAAGATCTTCATTTTCATCATCTTGAATAACAGTGTCACCATTTCCATGATTATTGTTACCTTGGCCAGTCGATTGCTTGCTAGTTTGGAAATCTATAGGGGTTCCAATCGACCCTCCAGAATCAGATGGTCCATCAGCAGATGGAGATGATGTATGACAAGTAACAGGAGATGAAACCTTCAGCAAGAAAGGGTTCCCACTATTAAGCCAGTGAGAAAATCCACTCTTTTTGGTCCCCATTTCAGCAGCATAAATAGATTTATTAGGAAGAAGTAAAGGATTGTTTGTTGAAGTATCTGATGAAGCCATAAGAGGCGCGCCATCTCCAACTAAGCCCGCAAAAGCAACTACCTGAACTGCAGCAGATGGCAATTTCTGCCAACTTTCTTTTTCTAATACCATCTTTAATGCCTGCAAATAAAATTGAATAATCATGATAGTGCCCAAAGAAAAGAGCATAAGAACTGAAAAGCTTCAGCATTTGAGCTTAGAATCCATTCAACGCATGCAACATAAAATATATTTTTAGGTGCCACGTTGACTGTTACCAGGGATGCACAACGAACAGCTGTTATCTAACAAGATTAAAAATTAAGAACTATTAACGAGTTAAGGACACTTTCTAGCTAGTAAGGGGAGTTCTAAACTGCCACTGTCATACAATCAACTAAAAGTAGCAATGCAGCCGGACAAAGAAAAACAAATCATATGCATAAGTTTTCAAACACATGGATTGGATCAATTTTACTTAGATACAATACATAATGGATAGGGAGACTGGTAATCCCTCTACCTATGGTGTGTCATCTGTGCCAACAATCATCTTGAAACAACACTTGCAAGTCAACTGTAAACAAACATGAAGAACCTATGCCAATGGGTAGATTTTCGAGCATTCCCGATCAAAGATCTTCTGTTCTACAGTTGACAACTGTCTTGATGATCACCGACAGCATATAAGAGGATTATGTTGACACAAACGACAACGATGGTATGTTGGGTCAGCTAAAATGGATTATTGGAGTATTTGAAAGTTGAAAGTTGAAACCATCAATAAGTGGTAATATAACGAAAAAGAACAATAACATGATTGAAAAACTATAGTAATCAACCTAAATAGTTATTCCCAAGTAAGATCACCTCCCACAAACATTATGTAAAACGCCACTAATTCAAATCGCATGGCCCATCAAAATGAAAAGTTAGATACTTGATCAGCCCATTTTACCAACTTTTCATCTTACACAAGAATTTGTACAATATAAAAGCCAAAGTAGTTAAAGGGCTATATAAATGCAGAGAGTTTTTTAAAAGATAAAAGTAAAATGTTGATATTGGTGTAAAAGAGATTTAAGAAAACTGTTCAAAAGAACAAATAAACATATACTCCGTAATATCAAAAATTACAAAATAATATGATTAGAAGAATCAGACTCCCTGATTTACATATTATTTCCCACATTTTCTTCAATCCGTTTTTTGTCACTTAATCCATCTTTTTTTTGGTCTTCCTTATTCCTCACAACCTTATATGTTCTCCATTCTTCAAGACTCTGTATTCTTCTACCAGCCCTTCTTATACAGTTGGATTGACATAGCTCCACAATTTTAACCATATCATAAATCTACAAATTTTCAGATGTATGTTTCTTTTCAAATCCCCCAACCATGTGGCATAGGTACCAGGGGCTTATCTGAGTTCGATAAGTTGAAAGCAGACATTATCAATCTGAGATCTAAATTAGGGACAGTCAAATAATATGCAATTAAGTTCCATCACACAAACAGTAAGCTTATAGCGCTAGTTATATTTTATATGAACGGAGAATGAAGGTTAAACAAGCAGATGATTTAATTTTAAAAAAAGCACCTAGGAGAAAGGCCACTCCAAAAATACAAGAATTAGCCAATGCATAATTGATGTACGGAAAGAGTACTCTGGCGTATCGAATATTACACAAAGAAAACTTACGTATATGTTCTGCTTATGGAAATTACTGTAGTAATTTTCACATGCAAACTTTAATTTTTTGGTAAATTCTGCAGCCTCGATACCACAAAAAGCTTCCCCAGCCAAAACAAATATGTTAAGATCCTCATAATTTCTGAGAAATTGGTGAATGCTAGTAGAACAAAATGCGCTTGATGAAAGCAGTACAGAAACACGACTCGTCACAAGTTGCCAAAGGTTCTTACGCCCCCTTTGTAGAGATTGTGAAATAAGTAAAGTAGCATCCCTTCGCAATTCATACCAAGGAGATGAACTACAGGATGTGGGACTTTCAGATAGTAGTTGATCCTTAATTTCACATGTTGTAGCTGTGGCTGAAAACTCATTTGCAGATTCAGCTAAAGAAGAGGCACATTCCAATCTCTCAGTGGAGCCAACATGTGAGCCATTATCAACTCTTTGTTCACAAGTTCTGGAAGTTCTATTTGTTTCCTGAACACCTTCTAACTTTGGGGAAATAACACTTTGCTCACCCAAGCTGGCTTGAATCTGCAAACAGCATTTTGAAACAAAAAAAAATGACAGTGAAGTCTCTGGTAAGAAATCAACTGTTTCTAAAAAGACAAATGACAAGAGAACGGGAAGGTGTAAAGCATTAATAAGCAGCAGACTTTACAAGATCAATGAAAGATGCTTTATACTGTATACAAATGATATAATGCACATCTAGTTTCTCCTGGCTCAATTCCAAAATTTGATATTCCAGGATACCTAGGTCTAAGGCCAGAACATGATCCCAACAATCTTAGATTTTTCCATAAAGCCAATCAAGGACCTATGCAACTAAACTCCTGCAGAGACTCACGCTCCCACTCCCAATAAAAAAGCAGAATAAACCAAGTACCATCAGCCTCGTACAAATGGAAAAAATAAAATTGAGCATAACAGACATAACAAGTCAAATGTACCAAATCAGACAATATTTAACTGAACACGAATACCTGGGATGCTTCTTGGCCCATGCCAACCATAATATTAAATATCAACTTCCCTAAGCCTTGGGACTCAACTCAGGGAAAGTAAGGACAACTTAGGTTGCATGCAGAATTGCAGAGTGCAGGAAAACAAAATATTTGGCGAAAGGGTCTTCTAGTCTTTTAGCATTAATTATACAAGCAGTCCTCTATCATATAAGAAATCCAAGATGTGGTGATATGCCAATAGATACCAGTACTTCTAATAGGAGACAATGAAATGAGAGGGTGGGGTGGCTACCCTTTTCAACAAGTAATCCCATCAGGCCCGCTCCAAATTGTTGTTTGAAATAGAGATTAATAGAGTTTAAGATGATTTACCTCATCCCCAAGCCACAAAATTAATAATGGTCATACTATTTGAGATATAGGAAATAATAAAGAGAATGGTGAAGCCCGAGTGGTCCACGAATCCATAGTAACAAATCCGAAAACCGCTATTTCAGAGAGAAGTACTTCACCTCATTTTCTGGATGGAAGCTCATTATTGCATAGTAAGAGCACATCAAGCTAAAAAGTACTGCTAGTGTGCTCGACAAACAATTTCTGAACTTCGATTCTGGTAATTGCAGGCAGAGGTCGCTGTATGTTAGCCTAGAACTGTATATCCAGCAAAAAAAGGAGGAAAAAAAATCAAAACTTATCCTTGACAAGCACAAGAGCAGTAATATAATGCACCACATTTACCTGTTCTCAGAAGTGTCTGTATCCTGATCCTGCCAAAATTAGGCACCTCAATAAACATTCCCTTCAATAAGAAAAACAGAAAATAAATACTGAAGAGTAGAAAATAATCCACCATAGATTTGAGAGCTTTGACACTATATGCTTAAAAAAGTGACATCTTTTGGACACTGTCAAGTGTCAACATACAACGAAAACTTCAATCAATTAACTTACATCTTACTGAACAGCAGTGGAAAAGGACGGAGAATGTAAAGTTCTAGTAACTCAGATTCTCCAAAACAACGATTCCTATCTCAATCTTCGTAACAACCATTACCTCTTGAACTGCAGTTTTCACTGTAGCATGAGTCTCTGAAAGAACTTCCTGCATGAAAAAGCTCTGTATCTTTTCAGCAAGACCCGAGACATCCCCAATTAACGCATAGGCATCAATCACCTGAAATAATGATTTACAGAAATATGCTTTGGTCAAGCATCCAACAGTGGGAACAATTTAGAATAGGATAAAACAACGGTAGGAGCATATCTATAAGAAACTACGATGAACAACAAAGGAAACGTGTACTTCTCCAGCCATTTTTTATTCTTCATATGTTGTTGGGCACATTCAAGGGGATTAAGAGTACGCAGTATCTGTTGATAATTAAAGCTGAGAAAAGAGGTGGGGTCCCAACTCACAAGTGATATTGGCACAGAAATTCTACGTAGGAAATTTAAAAATGGACATCCAAATAAGGGAAGTGGGAAGCTGTGCGCATCGGCCATGAAAGACATACTACAGAAATAGAATTTCTTTCAAGCTTAGTAATTGAAGAACCAGATCAATCATCAATACATTACATTGACCATAGCTTCAGATCAATACAATCCATTAGTCATGAGGGACTGTGGAGCAAGGAAAGCAGCAAATGTACTAACAGTAAAGGGAAGGAAGGGGAGGGGAGGGGAGGGAAGATGGAGGATGAGAGTTTTCCCTCCAAATCGTGCCTATGTTGGTGGGGAAATGATTTGCCTTGGAGGAGGGAAATGGAGGGATACATTTTCCCTCCCCCTCCAAATCCCCCCATCCCACTTTCCTAACCAAACAAAGGGATTTGTTTCCCTTCCTTTCCCTTCCGTCCCTTCCCTTCCAAATCCTCCTATCCAAACACACCCTAAAAGAAAAGTGGGAAGAAGATAGTGATATGGATCGAGTACTTTTTTCCTTTTGCCACATTTTGACTATTTTGTCCTGATATTAGACTTGTACTTACATCAATTGTGGTGCATTAGTATTTGCTTAAGATTCTAATTTTTTATTATCCAAGCATAATCACTAAAACCTACCTAATCAGTTGTTAACCCATAAAATTCTCATCCCTCATTCTTTCTTCGCCCTCCGTCACTCAGTGTCTCTCATCTCTCCTTGCTTAAAGCAAGCAAAAACCTCCCAAATCTTGCCGCTGATCTCCTCCCCACCTCCAGCAGCGTATAATTTCCTCATCACCAGCCACCGATCTCACTGTCCATACTCCAAACTTTCACTCCCTCTCCACTATAGCTCCTCCTTTCTTCTGAAAGTATGTCGAGATAGCAAATTTGCAAGTAATCTACAACCTCTTTTGGGATACCCAATTTTCCCCTCGTATCCCAAATGTCTCTAAATGTCATAAAAGAGAGTTGGAACTTGGATTAACTTCTTAAGCTTTAATGAGAAATCTAATCTACAGAAGGAAGAAACATCGAGTGCCCATGAGAGGTTATCTTCAATTATACAAGTTCAAAAAGTGGAATGTGAAGTATTAATGTGTAGCCTCACATAAAGATTCTATTTATTCAAATAGACCGACACATTACGGAAGAAAGCATCTTTCAAACTTCACTCATATATATCTTATTCATCTTTTTTTCTTCCAAGCCCAAGAGCAACTTCAGCATTACATTGGTGATCCCAACACGAGCCAAAAGGAGACTAGATTCAGTTAAGAAGAAAAAAATTGTGTAACTTCCATTGCCGCGTAGATGAAGCAGTGGAACAATTAGCGTGCAAATAATGCAGACATACAACAGCCACTATATTTCGACCACAAGATAATATGTCTGTGAAATGGACGGCATTTCTTACTCCACGTTACTGTTAGAGCATAATCGCGTTCTAAACTCCCAGTTTTTGCTAGGTGGTGAAGAATGCCAGAAAACAATGTTCCATACAAATACAACTTTTAAAATGAAGCAGCAAAATCAATAGAACAGATGGCATGACACTTCATAGATGTTTCATAAATAAAGCAAGAAAGAGATGGACAAGCATACAGTCACATATTTCTCCTCTTTGAAGACCTGGCATACTTGCACTAACAAGGAATCCAGCTTCTGAAGGGCATTTCCAAGCCATACCTGTGCACACATGAAACCAAAAAAAACAAATTAGAGGGAAAGAAACCTGCTAAAAAGAAGCAAATGTGCATATTGGCTCCTAGTAGAGGCAGATAGTTACAGTTACACATTATTTCTTTTTTTCCTCTTGTAACTGGCAGCACTTTAAAGAGACCAAGAGGATGCTACCTATGTAACAAAAGACACCAAAAGGGGTGACAACTGTACACAAAATGAGAGATTGCTGCATAAGCTCTTAAAACTGTCAAGGTGATTTTATCGATAGAGAGAAGAATATTTAAAATCGCGTGAGTGAAGACATCAAACCCATTCAGTGAGTAATTTAAACAATCCATGTTTGATTATATACTAGATTTACGCTTCTAATTTGGAACAGACTATATTTGGGAGGGAATTGTTTTTTTTCCTTTTCCAGCAATTTAGAACATGTGCTTTCTGTATGTAATCTATAAAGATCCTTTTTATACCCACTTAAAATCCAAGGTCTCTTACAAGTACACTAACTTCATAAGAAATTTAAGCGTTTTTACAAGTAAAATAAAATGACATCAAGGATTTGACACTAGGGAGTAGGGACACAGCCTGGCTATGCATATCTCATCTTAGAAAATCCAACAGAAAAACATATGCTAATTCCTTTGTCTCCTAGAAATATCAAGCAACCTTCTCACTGTGACTTTTCCCCAGTCTTTAGCATGTTCAATTTCTCAAACAGCACGCTTACTCTAATCCCAAATTTAGACACTAAAATATCCAGTCTCCTGCCAAGATGCCAACATGTGTCCATATTTCAAGATAGTGAACTTCCTCATCAATACAGACTGTGAACTGAAGACACAGATCTCTGTGAGCCAGGTGCTAATCAAATTAAGGAATATCATCTACCTCAAGCGTCCAGCCTCCAGACACACTTTCCAATTGTGAAGGTAGTTTGGCATCACGTTATGAACCGACACAGAAGACTCAACACATGATTGGATGTGATTTTCAGATGAGTAACTTAATTAGTACTAGCAAGATGCTTCTCCCATCATTTGAGAAACTGATGGGGGCGACAGATACAGAACCGAAAGCACTCTTCATGGCCTCCCCTGATGAAATGTTCAGTCTTTAGGAAAGATCAATGAGGTTCGAAGAATCTATGGTAAGAGATAAAACTGCACATGTCAAAGGTCGGCGAACACCAGAGGACCTCTAATACGGAAAAATAACAACAAAGATGCCACGGTCAAGACACTAAGAGAAGTCTGAAAGAACCATGAACAAGTTCACCGCATGACAAACATTATCATTTGTACGTCCATAGATTCCGTTGAGAAACCCATAGGACAATGTTTCCTGTGGAATTTGAATTGAAAGAAGAAGAAGCCACTGAGCAACGACTTAAAATTCTTATCCCATCAGACAAGTGCTTCCCTATTCACATCTTCGCTTTTCACCTTGCAGAATAGCAACATCGCCCGGCTTTTACTAGGGCTATGCAGCCTAGTCATGCATTACAACAATAACATCAGAGCCTTAGTCCCAAAAAGATTTGGGGTCGGGTAACATGAATCATTATCTGAAATCGCCAGCCTAATCACATTACAAAGAATTATTCAAACACAAGCCCTCTTCGTAGTGTCCACCCCTCACCAACTTCCTTTACATCGTCAATTGGGATGTAAACATCATGTATCTCTATTCACTCCAGAGATGTCAGGCCTCAACTGACCATCCTACCTCCTTTGCAAACACTAACGAACTTGTCGACTCAAACAAGGAATCCCCCTCCAAACTTCACTAGCTACTCGAAGTTCCTGCCTAATGGTTGACCCCTTACAGATGTGTGGAATCTTTGTTTCATCAATGCCAAGTGAGCTCATCAGTGCGCACAGCATTTAAAGGTCTGAAACCATGAAACTGAGACTGAAGTTATGAAGGTTATCCTGACTGCATTTGGAGGCATATTGGCCACATCTACGACCCAATGACTGAGATCAGGCTGCGATGACAGATTTAAATGATATTTGATACCTTGTCCGAAACGGCCAAGCAAACATGAGTTCATTGCCAGACGATTTCTTCCAATAGTAATCTAGTATAGACAACAGGTGAGTCCGGAGACGGATAAAGCTCAACAAATGACACAGATTGTCCAACTTAGTAGAAAAAGAGGGATGAGTTTGAAAGCACTGGAGAGTACGGAATCAGGTCACTACATCAACCACCTAAACAATAAGTGGCCCTTGTTCCAAAGTGACGGACTAGGGTTGTCATGTTATAAGCTTCAAACTTTACTGTCGCGGCATTCTTAATGATTGAAAAGAAAGGCGTCTATTAGCTTCTACTACTACTACTCATATCCATGGATAGGCATAATGCCCCATGCCAATCCCTTCACTGAGATGATTAAAAATTCCCTTTCAAATCAGTAAACTGAAACAGAATTTCAATGGATACATCAACCAAGGTTCACAAATATAAGAAAAGAAAATATAAGTGGAAGGGCTCACACAAAAACGAAGAATTTATAAACCTATAGATCAAAACTAAGTTTGCTTGAAGATTCATCCCCTCACCATAAGTGACATCTAAAGGGAAAAGTTAGCCATGTCGCACAAAAATACATTCGACAATAGTAAGCTTTTAAGTAATCATGATTTTGTAAGGATATCTGTTTTTGAAAGACCGTAAATCAAAAAAGCAAGAGGACTAAGGATTCTAATCCAGTCACAGTCCAAACACTATAACCAAATTGTTAGGAAGAAACAAATGTATCCATTCAAAGTTTACCTCAACACTACGGCTCATTTCTTGTGCAGCTGAAAGCTCTGAAAGTGTGTCAAGAAGCTGCAAATATTCTGAAAGCACTTGAAATGCCTGCAATTAAACATCACGTAGTGAGAAGTTGCTGACACTTAAAGAGTCAAGAAGACAAGCTATCTCACAGTAAGAATCCAGCCATGTACAAATTATAGAGCATTATGTGTGGGGGATTACATGGCCATTGTTAGAGGATAACCTGATGCGATTTTAAAATATGAGATATTCAAAAATTTATGATGATAGAAATAGAAAGAGTATTACTCCCTCATTCCCATTCAACTCTAGCCATTTGCTTTTGCACAACAATTCAGGTAGGGCAAAGTGTGTGGAGTTTTATGACTTTCACTTATACCACCAAACAGTTTCCGCTATTATTCAAGAGAAGGGGGTATTTTAGTTTTTTAATAAGACGAATCTTACAGAATTTTAATAGTATAAAAAGGAATGAAAGGCCAAAAAAAGAAAATGTATAGAATTGAAAGGAAAAGAGATGGTATTATCTTTTTTTTTTATGAAGAAAAGGAGGGAGTATTATTATACTGGATAAATAAATGTAGTTATAGTAGTATATACTAACCTCCATTTCACTTGGTTCATCCCAGTTTTCAGAATATGTGAGGAATTTCGGAAAATGGGACAAAGGAGGTGAAATGAAAGGAGTACCCATTAAGAAGCGGAAAAATAAAAATAATACTCCCTCCCATCTTTTTTTCTTCCTATTTTAATAAAATACTCGTCGCATATATTAACGAAGATGAATGAAATTTTGCAATATAGCAGTGATGGAAGCCTTAACATAAGTCATCAACCTTAGAGAAATTCCCTTCCTCAAGAAGAATTTCAAGCTCTTTTTGCATGTCTTGAGCGTGGCATAATTCTGATAGAGCTGGAAGCAGGTCCTGCATAGCAATTGCAACAATCATACCACAAAATAAGCAAGATTAATTGTTATTCAACTAACCACTAAATTGAATAGTAATACTTAACGAGGGGCGCTAAGGGGATGACACACATGTATAAATGGATATCATAGAGTTAATGTCAATCTACAAAAAGAGACCATGAGTTGAAGCCATATGCAAATCAGACAAATACAATATGAGAGATGTATAATTATGCCCTCAAAACATTTGGATAATCTTAAACAAGAATAAGAAAAGACTAGTTCCACTTTGGGTGAAGCAAATGGGTCCAAGTACATAATAGCTTTAAACAAAAAGAAACTCGAAGTCTTGATGTGAAGGGACGGATCATCAAATGTAGAAGACTTCCATCAATCCAAGTGTACCACCAAAAAGCCAAGGAGGCCATCTTCAAACTCCGGCAACCCAATCTTTTATTGTCCTAACTCTTCTAAGTAAAATTTTCAAATAGAAAGTGGATCTTTCATCTAACAAAATTCTTTGATTATCAATGAAAAAATTCCCTATCTATAGCATCATGAAATGCTTCTTTATATTCTGTTTTCCTTTGTCTAAGTCCTCTAAACCCTAAGAGAGTCATTGTCTAAAACACATCAGTACAAGACCAAAGGGACAACTTCAACCTGCTAAGTAAAAGATCCCATTATTGGGCCTCAACCCTTAGGGTTTTGGTTGAGATGATCTTCTAATATGATACTCCGTATTAGGTTTGCCAATAGGTATCAAGTTTGCCAATAGGACGCGTGCTGGAATCCTGAAAACCCTTTCATCACACAATTGAATGCCATGTGTTTGTCCACATTCGACACCTACGGGTCTCCGTGTGAACCATTATCCATGCGTTGACGCTTAAAGGGGCGTGTAAAGTATAAAATCCAATTATTGAGCCTTTGGTTGAGATTGTCTTCTAATACAATCCATCCTTCCAGAGAAGTTAAGTACTCCGTATGATTATTTCAGGACTACTTAAAAAAGAGGGTAGAGGCATAGGGCAAGTCACTCTTATTCAAGTCAAAAGGTTTAGCTTTACAGACATGTGGAACTTCTCAATAAATCAACAAATTCAAAGATTTTTTTAAAAAATCAATGGAAGCAAGACCAAATTGAATTCCCTAGATAGATTTCCAGAATTCCAACAAAAAGTAAACAGCCTCTGGTTGATGCATTTGGAAAGCTCAAGGAGATTCTTTGTTGAAAAAGAAAATGCAGGTGTTACTCATTGTACTTCACAAGGCTTGTCATTTTACTGACAGGGCCATTACATGGAGGCAAATGAGAGATCAGAAAGCCATCAGCACAGCATATGGAAGAGATTATGTCGCACAGTAGCCCTGATATTTATGATATGCTTAAACAACAGTACTTCAGCAGCACCCAAAGGAATCCTGAATAAGAAAGCACCTTGAAGAGCCTCAAAACTCAATCACACTCTGACACTTGAGCGAGTGGGCTTTTACTCTGTGAAAACTAGTATGCAGCGTGTCCATAGTTTTCCATTCACCAAAGACCCATTTTTTTTGGGCTTGAAGTTTGATTGAACAAGGCACGATGACTTACTAAATTGTTTGCTTCATTTGAAGTGAAGTATCGGTTGGTTGATACAGTATTTGAAGCAATTTTCATCACGCATCATCTAGAAGCAACCTTTTGAGCTTTCAACGCAGGTTAAGGTTGTGTACATACGCCTCAACCTTGTTAGCCGGGTCTTGACTCTTGAGGCATTGGATTAACGTTATTTATTCCAGATCATCTTTGACTAGGATAGAGATTATCACTAGCCAACACCATGTAATAATATGATGTACAAGGGTGTGTCAACTGTCATGTTTGAGATAACACTTCTGACAAGATTTATACTCAAATGGTCTATGTGCATCTGACATGAATATGGAGCTAACTTTTCCTTCAATCCATCAATGCACAAGGATGAATCTTCAAGATGAAGTCGGAATTAAAGGTCATGGAATGGCCAAAGGAATTATTTTTATGTACATAATAAAGTTAACGAAACTCGACATAAAGGTGATGACTGGACGAGCTATTTGCCATATTGTGGGTAACAAGCAGCAGCGTATAATAAAGTATTGTAAATACCAGTTCCGGTGTTCATGTTTCAAGTGTATAATTTTAAGAACCTGAAGACAACCTTTTGCTTATGAACATGAGTCACTAAACTATTTGCACTTCTTTTATTATGAAGTAGGAGTCACAAGAATGGATTTTCATATCGATCATCAAGAAACAGCTTCTTCGCACTTTCAACGCAAGGGCTATACTTGAAATTGAACCCCCCCCCCCCCCCCCCCCCCCTTTATTTGCCGAAGCTGACTAATTGCGAAGGAAGGGACCAATGATGGCTGTAAATATAACAAGAACTCCTACTACGCTGTAGCATTTAAATCGGAAGATTAGTACTACCCCATAAATTCATGCAGATGATGCTATTTTCTAGAGTTAATGTGTGTGTTTAAGAAAATGAAGGTGAGCTTTTAAGATTTACCTACATGTAATGCTAGTAACACAACAAGGTATCCTGAACAATACATCAAAAAACCTTAACTGAGCTTAGTACTCACTGCAAACAATGATAAGAACTTCCTACTCCAACTTTTGAGTAAAAGATTACTTATAAATTAAAATAGAGGTCATTTATATATACCAGAAGAGTTTGCTTCTTTTTTGAATTCGTAGTAACAATGAGATCCCTTGAAACCTCATGCATAGAAGATGTCAGGTGCCTTCTTCCATTCTGCAGTTGCCAACAACTAACGGTTAAATGCTGATACCGAATGTATGAGCAAAATGTTAATGCTAGGATGGGATGCAAAAATGAAACTGAAGGGGAGTACTAGAAAGCACACATAAGATATTAAATGCTGAATATGTGATATGCACGTCAGAAAACCATTTCTTTTCTTAGAGAGATTTATGTCAATAAATAGACAGCAACAATAGTAGGCCTACCATGCAAATTACGGTGGCAATCTTCAAGTCCCTCTCCAGCTCTCTTACTAACTGCATCCCCTTGACTAAAAACAGAGATTTATGTCAATAAAAAGACAGCTCACAAAGTTTCTATTAGAAACCCAAAATTAAATAAATAATTTTTGTTTTAAAAAAAGAACATCACATCGCGGTAATTCCAGCCACAACTGAAACATGGAATTCTACTAAAGCAAAGTAATTATCAAAGTTAACAAAGACTTCCAAGACCACTTACCCATTTCTTCGTGATGCTCCATGACATGGCGGGACAAACGTGAAGATATTGCATCCAGTTGGGCTAATCTAACAGTCGCCTGGAAAAGAGCCAAAACACAGACAAGTTTGACTCTCAGCTGTTTAGATCCAACTGTTAATAGCGAATGGAAAATTCAAATGAAACAAAGGCTTAATTAGAGCACTTAGCTCACAAAGGCACAAAGCATCAATATAATAGACTAAGAGCACAAAAGTGTACAACCATCAATTATATTGTTTTTTGCATGTAATGAATCTTTGAAACCTATTGGTGTTCAGCATCTATAACCCATGAGTCTTCTCAGTGGGTGATGAGATCTCTTTGGTGATTCCTTCAGGTGAAGATATCACCTAGAGTCTTCACAATTCAATATTTATTATTTTCCTAACCTCATTCATTTCCCGTGCCCAGGTAAAGAGGCATTTAGAGCCTCCTAATTGAATCTTGCCCAATTAGGTGCCTTGACAAAACTACCACAAATTTTGGATCACATGAGATACAGCTTTGTTGCCGTTTCAATAATATTTGACTCTTAAATATTTCTACAAGCTTTTTTTCATAAATAATTATATGATTTTCTAAAGGGATCACAGTGGCACATATGTACACTCAAGTATGAAAGGATACGCAACTGAAATAAACAAAAAAAGTGCAAGACCAACAAAACGGTCCAAAATTCTTGTTCAATTGGGTTAATGTCTTGGCACTGATTTTATTTTATTTTTTAACATGAATAAGAGTATATCTGAGCCATGAGGTAAATCAAAGTTTCGAAAACCAATGAGTTTAGATGTACAGTAAAAGAGACTATATCAAAATCTACTGTATTTTCATATGAATGAATATAAAGTGAAGGACACCAAAGGGGTGATGAAAAAGATGGACATTTATCCACTTTATCTACAAATACCCAGGTTTTACCTTATTTTCATAATGCTCCAGTTCATCTTCCTCTGATGGGATACAAATTAACTCGTACATAACAGGATCAAACTCCTGCTCAACAATTTCAGAGTTACCTCTCATTAGAAGACCAAAACCTAAAAGGCTGAAGCACATAAATTACATCTTACATATCTATATACTTAGCAAACGATTGACATATGGCACTCCAAATGTCTACCAAAATGCTTAGAGCTTATGTAATTTTATTAATAGTGATTAATACAAAGTAATGCCAAAATGTATTAACAAAGAAAAAGTAATGGCATAAAATAGGTAGATTATTTTGTCATTAATGATTTTCATTATTTTCAATCTTAAATTCACAAAATAAAATATAACTCCTATTACAAATTTACAATGTATTGTGAATTTTAACATTATTGTTCATTCAAATAATACATAAGTATATACAATTTTTAAAAATTTACTTAAGAAATTTTTTGAGTGAAAAAAATAACGAAACTGCAAAGTTACTTTCACTCTCATTTTTACCCCTTAAAGCCTAGGGGTTTTGATTGATTAATTTTTTTGTTTATGAATTACTCCCTCTGTTTCATTGAAAGTTTCCACTTTTCCTTTTTCGTAAATTTCTTTGATAACTTCCACTTTCTTATTTGGTATCACTTTTCTCTCTTACCTAAGTGGCCCACCTAGTTTTCTCTCTTTCTACTTTTGAATATTTTATTATTTTCCTTAAAAAATGTGCCCTTTTTTAGGTGGAACCTTTCAATGAAATGGATTTAGAAATTAGTCGCATAATATTTTGTGGAATATACTAATTGATCCGAATGAAGATACAACTAAGGAATTCAATGAAGTCACACTAGCTCCTAATGGTCCTAGTCCAGCCACATTAGCACCTCCTACTAGCCTAGTAGTGTGCCTCCTTCAATCAGTGAGCTAGCTCGTGTGTGGGTCGAATAAAGGAGCAAATAGTCAAGGTCATATGAAGGCATTAACTTGGGTTCACACTCATTCAAGCATGGGGAGTGCACCAGAGTTAAGAGGATGTTTGAGGCTGATTGTGTTCACATAGTGTGCACGACTAAATGCTTCTTGTTAGCTTTGTTTTTAGCTCCTAGTTCACATGGGTGCCACGTCTTAATGCTCTCTTTAAGCTTTGTTTTTAGCTCCTAAAGCTTTGTTATTATCACCATGAAACTTTGTTATTATCACCTTGACCAGCCAGGTTTAAGGACACTTTGTAGGCTATATATAGCCGTAAACATTGATGAATAAGACACACAATATTCATAACACAAAACTGAGTAAAGCTAAGCTTTCTTTTACGTTCTTGTTGCTTACAAGACAAAGTCTAGAGTTAGTCGCGTTACAAGCTCTAAACTCGCTACTTCAATCGAGTGTTTGATTTAGCACCCGCTTTGTTGGAGTATAGGTCTACTTCACTAAGCATACTATCCCTTGGTTACGGTTCTATCATCCTCACAAACCATCCTTACATTCTGTTTTATAGCTTTTGTTACGTTCAATTCAGGATACTATCAATCTTCACGTTTTTGTTTCAAAGTTCATCTTAACTCACATCATTAGTGGTATCAGAGCTTTGGTCTTCCTTTAGACGTAAAGCATGGCAGGAGTAGTGAACTTTGAAGACCCTAACTTCTTGGAACACCTAAAGAAGGCGTGGGAGAACTACCAGCCCAGGAATTCTCGCTTCCAAGCAAGAAGGGAACCGGTGGACAAGATCAAAGTGAACGAACTTCCTGAGTTCAATGGTGGTACTGATCCTGAAGTCTACTTGGAATGGGAGAGAAACATGAAGAAGCTCTTTGACTTCAAGGACTTGGGGGACGAGGAGAGGTGCAAATATGCAATCCTAAAGCTAAGCAAAGGGGCTTCCCTTTGGTATGAAGGGCTTAAGGTACAACGCACCAGGGATGGAAAGGGTAAGATCTCTTCTTGGGAGTCCTTAAAGCGTAAACTGCGTAAGAGGTATGTTCCAACTACACATAAGTTATCCTTATACAAAAAGATTGCTAATCTCGTTCAAGGAAAAATGAGTGTTAGTGAATACATTGACGAGTTTGAGAACTTAGTACTAATGGGGGAAGTAGAAGAACAAGAAGAGATAAAAATGGCTAGGTTCTTACGTGGGTTAAATCGTAGTATTGCTAATACGGTTGATTTATGTCCTTACTCTGATTTTGATACCTTGTGTGGGTTGTGTCTAAAGATTGAGGCACAAGGGAAGGCAAAACATGAGGGTGAGTCTAGTAAGAGTCATACTTGGCCACGAACTGATGAAGGTAATAGGTTCAATCCTACTAATACTAATCAACCCCTCACTATTAAGAATAACCCCGCAGCCCCACTTCAATCTACTACTAAAACACCCACTGAAACTAGTCTATCCAAAGTACGTTGTTTCAAGTGTCAAGGGTTTGGTCACTACAAAAACGCTTGTCCTAATAAAAGAGTTGTGACCTTAAGAGAAGTAATCACTGTTAGGGATGAATTATGGGAAGAGGAACAACGTATAGGGGCTGTTTTCAATGTTAACGAGGAAGAGGAAGGGGAAGAGGAGGATTTTGAGGCTTATGAACCCCCGGCTTATGATACACTCTTAGTACTACGTACTCTACATGCTAACCCCATTCAACATGACACCGAACAAAGAGACCAACTATTCCATACTAAGTGTCAAGTTAACGACAAATGGTGTAGTTTAATAATTGATGGAGGTAGTTGTACCAACGTTGCCTCAACTGAAATGGTAACTAAATTAGGCCTAACCACCACTAATCACCCTAACCCTTATGCACTACATTGGTTAGACAACGGGAACAAAGTGAGGGTCACTAAACAAGTAAGAGTTGGTTTGACCATGGGTTCTTATGTTGATGAGGTCTTATGTGATGTTATTCCTATGGATGCTTGTCACATACTATTAGGCCGCCCTTGGCAGTTTGATAGGAATGTAGTTCACCATGGGAGAAAGAATGAGTATGAATTGAGAGACAAGGGTAAGAAAATTGTGCTGAAACCCATGACACCTCAAGAGTTGAGTACCATGTTAGCTAATCGAGTCAAGAAACCCAAACTCTCCATATTTGCTAGTAAAATTGTGGGAAAACATGCCATAGAAGAGGGAGAGTGTGGTGCCGCCATGGTTACTAAAGAGGAACCAGCTAAGGTTAATAGTGGTTGTGAAGGGAAACGAATTGAGGAGTGGCTAAAGAAACTAGGTGTTGTCATTTCTAATGGAATACCAGCCTGTTTAACACCTAGTAGAGATCATGGACTCTTAAGGTATGAAGATGGTAAGAATAATGTCGTGGCTAATACTTTATCGTGTCACTACACACACTCATCCACCTTAGTTGCAAGCACGCTTGATTTGAGATTTTGAAGGACTATTACTCCATGGATGCTGATGTACTCACCGAATGCAAGGCTGGTGCTCTTAGTACTTTTGATGAGTTTGTTTTGCAGGAAGACACTCTTCTTAAAGGAAACCATCTTTGTGTTCCAAAACATCTTATTTCAGAATTTCGAGTTAGAGAAGCGCATGAAGGAGGACCAGCTGGATATTTTGGCACGACCAAGACCGTAGAGGTGTTAAAAGAACACTTCTTTTGGCTAAAGATACAAGGGAGTATTCAAAACATTGTGGACAAATACTTAACAAGTCATGTCTCAAAGAGTCCTTTCAAACCAAGGGAGTACTTGCCATTCTCCAGAATGACTCACTTCAGTATTGGTTACACAACGGATGATGCTAGCAAAAGGCCTGACTTGTACTTTCAAGAAGTAATTCGGGAAAGGATCAAGGGAGCCTACAAAAGAAGGGCCAACAAAAACAGAAAACCGACTCTTCCAAGAGGGTGGCTTGGTTTTGTTTCACTTGAGAAAGGAGAGGATGCCACAAGCAGAAGGTCCATACAAGATCATATCAAAGATGAATGACAATGCTTACAAAGTGGAATTGCCGGATGAGTATGGAGTTCATGCCACGTTCAATGTGGGAGATCTTTCTCCTTATCTTGATGATGATGGCATTTCAGAATTGAGGACAATTCCTTTTCAAGGGGGAGGAGATGATCCGAATGAAGATACAACTAAGGAATTCAATGAAGTCACACTAGCTCCTAATGGTCCTAGTCCAGCCACATTAGTACCTCCTACTAGCCTAGTAGTGTGCCTCCTTCAATCAGTGAGCTAGCTCGTGTGTGGGTCGAATAAAGGAGCAAATAGTCAAGGTCATATGAAGGCATTAACTTGGGTTCACACTCATTCAAGCATGGGGAGTGCACCGGAGTTAAGAGGATGTTTGAGGCTGATTGTGTTCACATAGTGTGCACGACTAAATGCTTCTTGATAGCTTTGTTTTTAGCTCCTAGTTCACATGGGTGCCGCGTCTTAATGCTCTCTTTAAGCTTTGTTTTTAGCTCCTAAAGCTTTGTTATTATCACCATGAAACTTTGTTATTATCACCTTGACCAGCCAGGTTTAAGGACACTTTGTAGGCTATATATAGCCGTAAACTTTGATGAATAAGACACACAATATTCATAACACAAAACTGAGTAAAGCTAAGCTTTCTTTTACGTCCTTGTTGCTTACAAGACAAAGTCTAGAGTTAGTCGCGTTACAAGCTCTAAACTCGCTACTTCAATCGAGTGTTTGATTTAGCACCCGCTTTGTTGGAGTATAGGTCTACTTCACTAAGCATACTATCCCTTGGTTACGGTTCTATCATCCTCACAAACCATCCTTACATTCTGTTTTATAGCTTTTGTTACGTTCAATTCAGGATACTATCAATCTTCACGTTTTTGTTTCAAAGTTCATCTTAACTCACATCACTAATTTACTTTTACATTAGTTTGTTAGAATTCAAAATATCATTTTTATTTTGTTCACTAATGTTTTTTTACTTATATAATGGAGTAATCGATTTTGTAAATGTCTAGCTCAGTTATTATTTTGGAAATATATGGATTAAGGTAACATGTATAGCCATATTTCACGATAGTGGATTTATGTTGCATAATTTAGTGTTTGTATTTGATAATTTGGTTTAGGTTTAATAAAAATAAACTTATGAATCTTATCTGGATTTAGCTTTTAAATTCAACTCCCATCAATTTGTATTCTATTCAATCATACATCACACAAACGAGAATGAAACATGGATTTGTAAAATTTAATATAGTCCATGTTTGTGAGTTCTTATTAAAGTTGCAAATTGTTATTCACTTATAAATGAAGTTTTGTTTCATGTTAAGAGTATAAAATTAAAATTGGTCCTACTATTGTGTTAGATTGGCGGTTACAAAGGGGAAAAAAAGGATGCAAGAAGTACTAAAGTATAATAAGCACCATAGTATGAAGTTATATCAATAGTATATAATGGGTGAATATCGGATTACAATATCAAATATCATCTCACACTAAAGATATGTGAAAACGAGTAATTTGGTAAACATTTTTGTCATCTACGAATGACACCTAACGAGTTAGTTCCTTTATCTTTGTTATTGACCTTCCGAAGGGTACTACTTTTTTATATAAAGATAGAAAATTAGGGTGATCTTGTAAAACATCGTCCATTAATGCAGTCAAATGGATGTTTCTGATTTTTTTTCCTTCTATTTTTTTATTAGCCTTACGAGAAAACATTTATAGGCATCATGAACTATTGATACAAGTTACAAATGAATAAGGACATGATCAAGTGTACACATTTAACATGTTAGTTTGTATTTAACTACGAAGAAATTTCAAAAAGTGTGACAGAAGAAAAGTGTGAATTTTATTTGTGACGATCATGTAGTTGGAATATTTAATTATGTAAATATTGACTTAAATATCACATAACTATTTTTTTGTACTCCAAAAATTTGTAAAGGATTTGCTGAAACAAGTAAGCTATATCCTTCAATAATTCGAAATTGTGTAGACATTCACTTAACATAGAAATAGTTGAAGTCATTCACCAACAAATTTGAGAAACTTTTTTAATTAAACTCGTGCACTGCGCGGGTATTAAAACTATAGTGTGTGTGTAATAGAGATCAAGTAAGTTCACCCTATGTAAGTAAGTCTATATTAAAGAGTTCTAGTCCTTGTGAGAACCTATATATATATATATATATATAAGTAGGTTCAGAAGTTGTGGATGTGACACGTGGCGTATTCAACCTTAATTGCAAGCATTAACTATGATTAATCATTAAATAAAGGTTTTTTTGTCGGAAGGCCTTCTGTAAATAGGGCACCTATAGTTTTTTTTACCCAAAAGCACCTTAAATTTACATTTCTTGGTTAAAAGGCACCAAACCCCAACTTCCGTAAAAAAACTATTAATATTGACGGTCTTCTTCTTTTAATCATCTTCCTCCATCCCTTAATCAACCCTTCTCCCTTAATCAACCCTTCTACCTTAATCAAACTCAATCAACCATCTTTCTTTAATTCAACCATCTTCCCTTAATCAAACTCAATCAACCATTTCCCTTAATTCAACCATCATTTCATATAATTAATCAAACCCTCGTTCCTAGCTACTCTTCATTTACATACATCTCAATCAATCTTCATTACTTAAGTCAAAACCACCAAGTTTTCGCTCAATCGGTAAGTTTTTAATTATAACTCTTCATTCTTAAGTAAATTAATCATTAAGTCATCAACAACAAATTAAATTTTTGAATTCAATTTCCGTTTTTATGTTATTTACCCTTAATTTCGAATATAATTTTGGGGTACGTGTGTTAGAGTTTATTAGACAAACTTTTGAGCTATTACTTAATTGAAGTTTTTGTTGTAAGAAACTAAAAACACTCATTTTTGTGTTTAAATTTGTGATTTATAGGTAACCATTTGTTATTCTTTTTTTATGTCAATTCATTTTTGGTTTTAGTAACCATTTGTATTTCATTCTTTATGTGTATCATATAAGACGAGTAGTTGAAGATGTCATGTTAATTGAGAATATGCAAAAGTGAAAAGAAAAGAAAAAAAAAAAAAAAAACGTGTGGTACAATTAAGGGGAGAATAAATGGGGTTTTGGATGAAAATTAAGTTTTTTGGGGAGGAAAAATTGAGTATTGTGGCCTTGTGGGAAAAAACAAAGAAGATGAGAAAAGGAGATAATAAAGGTAATGTAAAGGAAGAGGGAAGGAAGATGTTGATTGGATATGATTAAGGGTTGAGAGAAGAAGATTAAAGGATGAGAATCGTCAATATTGATGGGTTTTTTACGGAAGTTGATGTTTGGTGTCTTTTAACAAATAAAGGTAAATTTAAGGTGCTTTTGGGTAAAAAAGAATTATAGGTGCCTTTTTTGCAGAACACCTACCTGTTAGGTGCCTTCTGGCAAAAAAACCCTTAAATAAAAGCATAATAAATGTTACATGAATCTCAATAGAGTACTAATTCTGGTTAATAAATGTTGATTGTTACGTAGTAGATTACATTAATAAGTACGGTAATTTGATTCTAAATTTATTAAAAAAAATGTTTTGATAAAAATTATAAAATGTAAACCACTACGTTTATTGTCAAAAGTGCTTTCAATTGAGTATAGCTTTCGTTATATTTATTCAAATATTTTGATATGGTAGATTTTTTAAGCGAGTATCTCACAATTCGTTACATTTAAGAAACAAAACATTTGAATGGGCAAATTGCATTAATGCTAAAGCAATCTGCATTAATCCGCATATAAAGACTGCTCTCGTGTGCACTAATGGGAATGCTAGCTGCTTGCTTTACTAGCTACTCCCTCCGAGTTCCTATTATTGTCTCACTTTCCTTTTTAGGCTGAGTTTGATTTTTGTCCCACTTTCCTTTTTAGGCCATCAATGTGTGGTTCACAATTACTCTCTCATTTCTCTCTCTTCCTCCTTTTTTCAACCACTCATTTCCCCTTCCTTATTTTTCACCCCAAAACTTTTTGGGACAATAATAGGAACTCGGAGGGAGTACGTTATTTGGTGAGGAAGACAGCAACTCATGTCACTCTTATATGAATTTCAGACTACGGTGTGTAGTGGTACGAGATGTGTTATATTGATGCAAGTTCAGTAGCAAAGAGCATGATGCAGGCTTCTCTAATGAGCAAATTGAGGACTGTTATGGGTATATATAGCTAATGGGTGAATGCAATTCAGGCAATCCAAGAAGTTCAGAAAAGTCTGAAATTCAGGCAATGCAATGAGTAGGTTGCATGCAATTCCGTTACTGCATGCATTAGAGCATAAACAACGAAAGGCTGTGGGTTTCAGGAGCACCTCTCATTAATACGAGAATGCATTTGGTCTGAGCTCGCTCACTTGTTCAGCAAAAGAAGACAAGACATGAGGGGGAAGAAATGACAAAAAGAAAGAATGAAAGAAGAGAAGAAAACTGAATTAAGAGCTGAAATTTGACTGGGTATGAGTAATAGTTAAGAGATTAAGAGGAGCAGCACATACTGTACGCAGGCGTCTCTAGATGGCAATGGCACTATGGCAGCCTGCAGATGTCTTAATTCTTTTTTTGGTCCGTGTTACCACTTTCTTAGTTCCAACGGCTTTGATCCCTATGCCAGCTATCACCCATTCAATCAGTGACACGAGCCATTTTCTTTGTTCCATGTTTTGTTACTGCCAAACATGGGAATTTATGGAAGAACACGGACCTTATTCACGGACCATTCCATTATACTTAGCACGCACTACTTCCATTTGAGGGGGTGAACGTTTTCTCATTAGTCTCTTGTACATAATTTTCTCCGCTTTCTTCTCTCCCTTTTTCTCTTTCAAGAACCCTCGATATAGTAATTTTAGTATTTGAGTTATTAATTATGGAGAGCTAATCCTCCATTTCTTGATGTAATCAATTTGGGTAACTTTATTCATTATAAGACAATTATTTCTTTTAATCTTTCATCTATTTCATTTCCTTGTGCTTATTATTTACTATTGAATAAATGTTCGATAGAATTAGCTACTCTATCGTTTGTTTGTTTGAATATTGCAAATCTTAGTGAGATGTCATATTTGATGTGAGATTATTCATGGAAGCTTGTATTAATGAGGATTTAGCTTATAAATGAGTAGGAAGCTGACCGTTTTCACTTATTAGTGGGCTTATACTAATTTTGAGACTATCCTAGACACCTACCCTTGGTTTGTTCTTTAATCCTTCATGCTAGACAATTTATGATGGCCTATTTGTGAATTGTTGCGTATGAAAGTAGGACTAGTTGATGGCTTATTTGACTTGTCTTTATTATTTTGGGTATTATAGTATTTATTATCTTAAAGGCATGACTAGTTGATGACTTATTCGACCCTTGATTTATCAATATACTCGTTTAGAGTCTAGTTTGAGTTTAGCAGTTATAAATGATTAATTTGATAGGATTATCTAGGAATCAACGACAACCCCGGATTTTCCTCTACCACTATTAGATTCATCACAAAAAAAAATATTTGCAAGAGACTGAATTTATCAAAAAAAATCAAAAAGATATTCCCTCCATTCCAATTTAAATAAAATACAACTCACACGTATCCACAAATATATATAAATGATTGGAATGCATGGAGTAAGTTTCTATAATGTGGGAGTGAGCAAATTATATTGACAATTTATATACATAAAAGCATGAAATATACACCAGAAATTTGAATGAGTTTAAATAGTGTGATAACGATTATGTATGTACACTGTGATAGGAGTGCATATGAATGATCTTAACAAAAGTAATGATTAATAAGAACATGCATGTGTTATAAAGGACGTAGAAAAATAGAAAACTACTCTAGTACATTTTATTATGATATTTTTCAATTTCTATGAAACATTAATTATCTTTAATTAGCTACGAAGTATTAATTTTACTGAAAAAGTGAACATGATGTTTTTGAATACTTTGAAGTAAAACCTAAAAAAAATTGAGATTGTTCAATCTATTTTATTTGCAAATAAAATTTTACATCTTTGTAGATTAACTTTTTATTTTGCAATTACAATAAAATAAAACTAAAAAAATAATACACACACAAACACAAACAAACAAACAGACCAAATGCGAAACACGGGATACTACCTAGTAGAATATAAAATTCGACTACATAGCAAAATTTGTGTTTACTAAATTGACATACAAGCTTTCTAGAAATAAAATCTAAAAGAGTTGGGTGGATCAAAATTTTCAACGGGTGTATCAAACTGTAAACATACCTCCTCGTAGAATTCTTCCTCTAATTCCTCCACTGTTGGATCGTTAGGCCTGCTTCCATATATTGAACTCAATTCTGCAGAACTTGACTGGAGACTTTGCCTTTGATCAGGGGTTAGGGTTGCAAGAGCCCGAGCAACAGCTGCTGCAGCTGCTGCCCTAGCAGGGACCTACATGGAATCGACAAACAATAGCTGAGATTGAAAACATTGTGTAGCGTCCATTCACAGACAGAAGTGGATGTGGCAGAGCTGCTTATAATAAAAAGTGTACACATGGAGTAGTAATTAAGAATGCTAGATGGGTGCGGAAAGGGAGCAAGTGATCTTAAAAAAAATACACATAACAGTGGTCGCAAAAAAGTAACTGCTGTTGAATGTTTATGACAATGATATTCCCGAAAAAATGCTAGGAATGCCCATTATGCCTCCTATAGCTACAAGAATAAAGCCAATTCCCAATATTGGTATATAAATTATATCCTGTCCTCTTTTTTCCCATCCGATGCCATCTTTTTCAATCCAATCTCTAACATCCAAGTTTTCTCAAGTCTTATCTACTCCTCACAAATTTATGATTTCACCACCTTTCAAATAAGAGCGGCACTCGGTCTGCACTTCAGACAATTCACCGCATCTTATCCAATAGCCCGCAAGAAGAACTAATTTTTCCCCTTATTTTTCACACTTCTCAATGGGATCATTTCTTGCGTGATCACACAACCAACTTAGCATACAATTTCCACCACATTCGTCTTAAGAATGTGACACTAATTTAAATCAAGGTAACAACTAGGATCACAAAACACCTAGCGGCATTCATCCAAACCATCCATCATATATTTTGCTATGAGTCACATTTCCATCCATCTTTCTCTTGAGAATAAACGCATACTCCCTCTCATCATATAATTCATACCATTTGCTTTTTACACAAATATTAAGATAAGTGGGCCACATAATAGTTTACCAAAATACTCTTACATTCTATGATTATGTGAGAGGAGGAAAATAACAGTTTACGCAAAAGCAAACATGCAATAACTTGGGATATCAGTATATTAATGGTGATATACTTAACTCCTTACTTCTCACCTCAAACCTAAGATCCAAATATCAAGTCTTACTTCTACTCACCAAAATTTCAGAATTCATCTTCAGATTCTCCACAATTCCAACTTAGTTCCCACAATACCATTGGCACACACATACTAGACCCCTGGAAGGGAACGCTTTGAGCCTTCCGTCTTCCCAATCATCCAATAAACTAACAAAGTACTTCCCTCTCTACCTCATCATATGTCCTTTCCAAATCAAAGGAAGTGATATCAACATAAAGCTAGAGAGATCTTCAGATTTCCTAAAGAAGTACCATTTTCCTTTACCACTGACAGTCTAACACCAAGGGCCACAATGAATTGGGATCATTCTATTCGTCGTTATAGGAATAGCTAAATTTATGTAGTGCCACTAAAAAACATCAACATTCAATCACATTGCACCGCATACTGACGAAATCAAAACAACAACAAGAGGAAGAAGAGCGGGATTTCAAACCTCTGGACGATCTGAAGTGGAGGGGAAAAGGCCGAGAGAGCGAGCTGAACGAACAGAGCTAAGGATTTTCTCCCCAACTTTAGACAAATCCATGGAAACACGATCGTCGTCGCGGCCGACACCAACACCAGCTTGAGGAAACAGCCACAAAGAAGCCAAAAACAAAACCCTAGAACTGTCGAAACCTGCAGAATCGCTTAATTCGCCATTGATACTGTGAAGAAAGGAAAGTGGACTTAGCAAAAATGGCGATGACGATCCTGGCTGCATTTCAGCTTCGAGAGAGATCCTGTAAATTGGGATTGATTGCAAATTTATGCATTGTGTGGTTAATTTGATTGAAATTGGGGGTTGGGGTTTTGTTTGGTGTTTTGATTGATGATTCAATCAGGCTGTAGATCTGAAATGATAGTATTTGTTTTCTTTTCTTCTTTGTTGGTGCAATTCTATCATTTCTTCTGTAAATGCTTAGATTTTGTTTCTTAGTTTTACTGTCTTATAATAATAATAAATGGAGATTAGGGGGCGCTAATCAAAAAATATGGATTTTCTTGCAAAATAGACTACTAAATGGAATTTTTTTTTAAAGTGAAGATCAATCAATATATATATATATATAGAAGAGGGATCAAGGGAGTTTGGTTAAAAGTGAGAAGTTGGGAAGTTTTGTTTTTGACCCTTGATTTGGTTTGGATGGATGGCTAAGATTAATAAAAAAAAAAAAAAAAAAAAAAAAAAAAAAAGTAGAATATGTCCGTGAAGAGACAAGCAGCAGGCAGCAGCAGGCAGCAGCATGGCAAAGTACAGCATGCCATCACCATTTCTATCACCAAATCTATCACCCTTTCCATCAACAAAATTCACTCCCTCACCAAAGTTCGAAAATCAACCCAAATTTCTCACCAAGTTCTACATCCCAAATTCTCACCAAAAAATTTCACCAGAATTCTCACCAAAATCATCCTAAAATTCGAAATTTATCCTTAATAAAAAAGCTTCCCTCTATCTATAGCATTATATGTATATATCAGAATAAATAAACCATAATTCGTAAATTGCTGTACGTCTTTATGCTTTCATGGTGTTGTTCCTCGAAGAAGCACGCGATGATCAAAATGTGCAGTTGAAAATTTCTGGGCAACATGCAGGAGGTAAGATGGATGTATACATATATATTTGGTTTGTTAAATGAGAAGAGCCAGGAAAATGTGCAGTCGAACATTGTTTTGTTTGGTTTGATATTTTTGCTGAGTCACACCGTTATAACGTGACAGTCATACTCAATATGATAGACAGTCACACGTTCACTGTTGTTGTAGTTGTTCTGCTGTATTACGTTGAAGGTTCTTTATTATTCCAAATATTTATGTTGGTTTCTTTATCATTGTTATATCTATCATTGTATTTTTTTTTTTGTTGTGGTTTGTAGTTGCACTTGTAGTTCTTACGTGTTGTTTGTATGTAGTTGTAGTTTTATATAGAGGGGGATATTTCTGGGCAGCATGCAGGAGGTAAGATGGATTGAGAAGAGGGGGGATATCTCCCTCACCAAAATTGAAAATCATCCCAAATTTCTCACCAAAATTGAAAAAAGTTTTCCACTATCTATACCATTTTATGTATATATCAGAATAACTAAACCCTAATTCGTAAATTGCTGTACGTCTTTATGCTCTTATGGTGTTGTACCTCGAAGAACCACGCGATGATCAAAATGTGCAATTGATAATTTCTGGGCAACATGCAGGAGGTAAGATGGATATACACATATATATTTGTTTTGTTAAATGAGAAGAGCCTGGAAAATGTGCAGTCGAACATTGTTTTGTTTGGTTTGATATTTTTGCAGAGTCACACCGTTATACCGTGACAGTCATACTCAATATGATAGACAGTCACACGTTCACTGTTGTTGTAGTTGTTCTGCTGTATTAAGTTGAAGGTTCTTTATTATTCCAAATATTTATGTTGGTTTCTTTATCATTGTTATATCTATCATTGCATACTGGTTTGTAGTTGTACTTGTAGTTCTTATGTGTTGTGGATATTAACCAAGGCAAATTATTATTTTGTTGGTTGCATGTAGTTGTAGTTTTATATAGAGGGGGGATATTTCTGGGCAACATGCAGGAGGTAAGATGGATTGAGAAGAGGGGGGATAT
Source organism: Agrostemma githago (assembly GCA_958450325.1). Lineage (NCBI taxonomy): Eukaryota > Viridiplantae > Streptophyta > Magnoliopsida > Caryophyllales > Caryophyllaceae > Agrostemma > Agrostemma githago. The sequence goes on from OY288253.1 coordinate 10,233,132, forward strand.
ATAGAGGGGGGATATATTTTTTTTGTTAAATGAGAAGAGCCAAGAAAATGTGCAGTCGAACTCAATATGAACAACTAAACATATTGAGTATGACTGTCTATCATATTGAGTATGACTGTCACGTTATAACGGTGTGACTGTCAGGTTGGTTTGATATTTTTGCAGAGTCACACCGTTATAACGTGACAGTCATACTCAATATGATAGACAGTCATACTCAATATGTTTAGTTGTTCATAATCATACCCAATTGCAGTTGTAGTATTGCATATTATTATTTCGTTTCCTTATCATTGTTATATTTATTATTGCGGGTGTTTTTTTTGCTGTTGAGAAAATATATACTCCGTATATATTTATTATTGTTGGTATTGCATCTGGGGTTGTAGTTGTACTTGCTTTTGTTATGCGGTGCGGGTGTTAAGGTCTAACAATCATGTTGTTATACACGCAAAGGCACAGTCGTTGTCGAGAAAAGTCACACCTTTGTCAATAAGGTCAGAGATGAATGCGTGCGTTGCAAGTTTGATAGTGTCCAACCTTTGATAATTTATTTTTTGTTCCAACCTATATGCCAGCTGAAGACACAGTGATTGTCCCTTACGTAGGGCAGAAGTTCGTGGACATCGATGGAGCATTCAAGTTTTATCAAGCTTACGCATTTTATGCTGGTTTCGAGGCGAAGAGGTACACGACAACTAGATCATTTGATGGGTCGATCAAGAAGAAATTGTTGGCTTGTAACAAGGAGGGCAAAACAGCCAGCCAGAGCATGGTGAAGCTGTCGAGCACGGGAGAGAAGGAGGGGCAAGAGTACGTGGGATCGTACGAACCCAAGAGGATTACGAAGGCGACGAGGACGCAATGTGGAGCAAGAATTAGGCTCTGTGCAATGACGGGGGGGTTTTATATTGAAGAGTTCATCAAGGAACACAACCACGATCTTGTGACGGTCAAGGACAGAGAGTTTCAAAAGTCATCTCGAAATCTATCAAGATATCACAAGGAGATGATCGTCTGCAACTCGAGGGTGCGTAATGTCTGTCAACAATGGTGTTAGTGTATGTTTGACTGCCAACTGTGCAAGACCAATGCAGTTTCTTTTTTGTGTGTGCAGCTGAAGATCGGGGCGACTCGAACATACAGGATGTGCAAGGAGTTGTCGGGGGGATATCATAACATCGGAGCATCCTTGGCTGATTTCAAGAACTGGGGGAGGGACGTCAAGTGCTTCGTCCACGAGCAGGATGGTCAGTTGTTCATAGACCGGTTCAAGAGTTTGAGGGACAGTCAGGAGGATTTCTACTTTGACTACGATGTGGATACAGACGGAAGCTTACGCAGGGTCATTTGGGCGGATGGTGCAGCTCGAAGGAACTACGCGGCATTCGGGGATGCAGTTTCGTTCGACTCAACGTACGGAACCAACGTGTATTCCATGGTGTTCACACCGTTCACTGGCATGGACAACCACAAACGGTCTGTCACGTTCTGTGGGGCGTTGTTATTTAAGGAGGACTACGAGTCATTTATATGGGTTCTCTCCCGGTTTCTTGAAGCCATGGGCGGGAAGGAACCGTGTTATATCATTACAGATCAGGATCCCGGGATTCTAAAAGCCGTCCCCGAAATATTCAAAGTAGCGCACCAACGGTGCTGCACGTGGCACATCATGAACAAGGTTCCAACAAAGTATGGCAGATCAAGAGAGGAGGCCTCGGACTTTGTAAAAGCTCTCAATTCAATTATATGGGATGATGACATCGAGGCGGAGGAGTTCGACGACAGGTGAGGGCGGATTATGATCGACCATGATGTTGTTGGGATCGAATGGTTCGAAAATATGTTCAAAGAGAGGAGCAAATGGGTCGCCGCGCATTGCAGGGAGGTGAGGATGTCCGGAATTATGAGGACAACGCAGAGATCAGAGAGTGAGAACAGTTTCTTCAAAAAGTTTGAAGACAACAATGGTACGTTGGTCCAGTTCTGGATGCGTTTCGAAAGTGCGATGGACCAACAAAGGCACATGCAGAAGAGGCTAGACAACGATAACCGGCAGTCATTCCCCAAAATTGTATCGACGAATCCGATGGAGAGCCACGCGGCAAGGGTGTACACGCACGTCGCCTTTGCACACTTTCAGGAAGAGGTTAAGTTTTCGCTGTACACGTGCAGTGTTCGTGGGTATCAGGAGAAGGACGGGATCGAAGTGACAACAGTACTGGACTCCATCCGGGACCGCAACTACATTGTTGAATACAACCCAGGTACTGGCATAGAAAGTCACTGTCCATTTCGTGTAGCCATATTATATGATCCAAATGCTTTGATTCTAAACGTAACGAGTTTTTTTCCATAATTCATTGAATGTGACTGTACACAACAAAGGGTGCGACTCTGTATCGCGGTGCGTGTGATTGTACAACGCAATTCGTTTGATTCTGCGTCGTAAGGACTGTGACTATGCAGCATTATGGATGTGACTGTATCCTGTCAAGGTTGTGATCATACCTTTACGGACTCTCATCTCGTACGTACGTTGCGTAGCCACCGTCTGTACGGTCAACAGTCGCACTCTTTATGTGTTTTTTAATGCACTCGCAGGTACATGTGAGGTCAGGTGTACTTGCAGGAAGTTCTGTAGGTATGGAATTCTTTGCAGGCACGCCATTTGGATATACTCTTCGAAAGGACGGGAGTCGATCCCGGAACGGTACGTGGCATGGAGATGGACAAAGGATGCTCTACGTAATGTAAATGCGTGTCCCCTGACAGAGAGTCGCCCACGCGATGAGAAGGCTGTTACAGTCACGAGGCTGTTCTCGGAGTTCTATGAGACCGTCAGTCACGTCAGCAAAATGGGTAAGGAAGATGTTAGTAATCTAGCTGACGTCATTCGCGACTTCAGGTCCGATATTGTCTCTGCTGTGCCATTTAGCAAGACGCAAGAATTAGAGGAGATCCTCGGCTGTACGAGCTCAATTGAAATAAACATATTGCCCCCGAAGAAAGCCAAGAACAAGGGCAGTGGGAAGCGGATGCTTTCTTCTAAGGCGAAGGCTGTTGCAATTGCCGCGAAGCCTAAACGGCTGTGTAAGAACTGCAAGAGGATGGTGCACCATGACAAGAGGAACTGCCCCAACCCATTTGCTGAGTACCCACCTGTTGATGTTGAGGAGGAGGAGGAGGACCCGGCAGGGATTGCCGAGGAGGATTCATGAATATCATCTGTTACTTAGGAACATTCTTTTTGGAAACACAAAGGCTGTCGACGTTTGAAATGGTCAAGGTCCGTGACATTGTTGTCGTATATTACGGACCTCAATCATTTCTAATATGGTTCAAGTCTTAGATCATGGGGGCGATTTTCTGCTTTGTGAAACAGAAAGACTTGTCGACGTTTGAAATGGTCAAGGTCCGTGATATTGTATATGCTATTGCGAACCTTAATTATTTCCAATATGGCGTAGTCGTAAAGCGTGGGGATCAGTAATTTTGTTTTTGTTCCTTTGACTGTAAGAATACATTGAAATAACAGTCTTTTTTATTCTGGAATGCAGCATCTTTGGCTACAAATACAGCTGTATAGGAACATCACGAAACAAGTGAGTGTGATTGTGCATCACAATGAGTGCAACTTTACAGCATTCAGTGTGTGATTGTAGAACAAGAGGTGGACTGTGGGAGTGTGATTGTACAGGATAATGACTGCGATTCTTCAATACACTGACTGTGATTCTCCAAAATGAAGTGTAGTAACCTAAACTAGTTCTATGACATGATGACTGTGATTATACACCATGTTTAGTGTGACTATGAAACTTGTTGAGTGTGACTATACACCATGTGTTTGTACATTAGAAAAATAGCGATGGAAATAGAGAAAAAGCGCAATAGCGATGGAAATATTTGTACTTTATAAAAAGTTCATCTCTTACACAACATGTAATACTTGCATACCCTAAAACGCGGAAAACATTCTACGACATAGTGCGGAAAATATCCATTAAACGCTACACTTGAACATTAAACGCTACACTTTAACATTCATTAAAACTTAAAACACATAAAAATTACCATTACTAAACGGTACATCTTAACCCATACGTACTTAACCTCCGTACTTCTTAAGCATCTTATTCAAGTTGGCCAAGTCACGCTGGAACTTGTTCCTTGTGCGGAAACACTCCATAGACTTTTTCATCAAGAACTGGATGTAGTTGTCCAGTTCGGCCTCTGTATGTGCATCACCAGTGGACGCCACGAAGCGCTTCATGTCAATCGCAGTTGTGACTAGCTGCATGGCTCTTAATTCATTGGACACAGTGGAATCCAATAAACCATTGTACTCGTCGATCAAATTTCTGATCTCTTCTATTTTGTTGGCCATTTTTTTATAAGGTTAAAGTGGTGGAGTTGTATGTAGTGGCTGGTAAAAGTGGTGAAGTTGAAGTGGTAAAAGTGGTGAAGGTGAAGGTGAAGGTGATAAAAATGGTGTTGGTATTTAAAGAGGGGGAGACAGTAAATAGGGTGTTGAAAATGAATGGGTTAGGCAGTAAAGGGGGGTGAAAAATTAATGGGTTAGGTGGGGTGCTTATTCTCATATATTTATTAGGGTTAAGAGATTGAGGTGGGTGTTGTGTTTCCCAACGATTAATTGAGACTCACAAACATCCATTCACATTCATCACTACATATTTGGTTTTGTCGATCTTAATTATTTCTAATACGGAGCAGTCGTAAAACATGGTTTAGTCGTTATGTCTTTTGTCGATCTTAATTATTTCTAATATGGCGTAGTCGTAAAACAAAATTGTTTTTGTTCTGGAATGTATCATCTTTAAACGCTACAAACAGTACTAACTTAATATTTGGTTGACATAAAACAAGTGAGTGTGATTGTGCAATACAATAGACGTGAGTCTACTGTAGGCAGGGTGTGACTCTACAGTAGCATTGTGGGAGTGTGATTGTACAAGATAATGTCTGTGATTCTACAACACACTGACAGTGATTCTCCAAAATGAAGCGTAGAAACCTAAAAATAAAGAAATAGCGAAACAACGATAGAGAAATAGGGGAGAAAATAAAAAAGTCACATTCTGAAATAACATAAAAATATTCTTGAAACGTAAAAACATCCATTACTTATATATTTTATATCTCAAAACACATTAAAACATCCAGTACTAGAAACATGATACGTCCATTACACCCTTCATTTTCGCTACATGCATAATTAACCCCCGTTTTTTTGAAGCATCTTCCTCAAGTTGGCCAAATCACACTGCAACGCTTTCTTAGTGTGGAAACATCTAATACACTTTTTCATCAAGAATTCGATGTAGTCGTCCAGTTCGATCTCCTTTTCTGTACTGCCAATGGATGCCATATAGGTCCTCGCGTCTATGGCAGGAGCGACTAGCTGCATGGCTCTTAATTCATTTGATCTAGTGGTATTCAGCAAACCATCGTACTCCTCGATCATTTTTCTGATTTCTTCTATTTTGCTTGCCATTTTTTGTTAGGTTTAAAGAGGTGAAGTTGGAAGTAGTTGGTGTAAAAATGGTTTTGGTATTTGAAGGGGGGAGGCAGTAAAGGGGCAGTAAATATTAATTGAGTTAGGTGGGGGCCCTATCCTTCTAAAGTAAATAGGGTCAGCAGAGTGAGGTGATGTTTTGTGTTCTCAATGTGCATTGAGACTCACAAACATCAATTCGCAGTCACACTCACAAACATCACTCAATGTACAGTTTATATCTTCTCGACATCGTTTTCAAATCATCGTTTCCTTTTTGGGAAATAATCCGATTTTACGGTGCATGTATTGTTTTTTTTCGTGTCTTCTGTAAATAAGGGAACCATCGGTTTTTTTTAAGGTGAAATAATCTGAAAGCAAATGGATGGACATATATGCAGGGGTAGTTAGTATAATTAAATGGTGATTTTGTGGTCGTCTTCATGACTCTGCAGGAGTTTGGCTGTGACTGTGAGTTAGAAGTTGCGTGACTGTATCACGTCGCACATGCGACCCTGATACTGAGTTGTCATTCATCTGATACTCAGAAGATACTCGAACATGAGATTTTTTCTATATTCACAAAAAAACGTTTTTACTGCACTACACATTCATGCCTTACGTTTCGTTGAGGTCTTTCGTTCCACGATTTTCCCCAGTTTACGCTTTTCATCGATTTTGATCCATATGCGCGCAACATTTCTTATGAAAGCGCGAATTTTCGGTAACACGTCGTCGCGAGCTTCATTCATGTCAGCAAGTACGAGACTTGCTGCCACCTCGAACGATAAGTAACGCCTCCCGACCTTTGACCCCATATCAGTGTGGGTGAACGGCGCACCGTCGTACAGGCACATGTGCATCAAGCAGAAAATGCCGGACTCCGGATCGTTCTTCCGGGCGCTCTGCCATTCCAATTTTACTTGGCGATGCTCAAAATCCGCCAGGTGACTGCCCTTAATCAGCCCTTTCTCATCCATGTAGACCCTCAATGCTTGCATCTGTTGCAGTATTAGGTAATAGTAAACATCAGCACCAAGCAGTAGAATATTTTTGACGTGGTGAAATAAAGCATATGCGTGCAACTTACTATCTCGCTGGACACCCGGAACATATGCGACCCTGGGGCATGTGTCTGGTGATCGAGGATATCAACTGTTCTTTCTCTAAAGTTGACGCACACGCACGCGTAGTGCCCCATAGTATGCACCGGGAAAAACAACAGTTCGGCGTTCAAGTCGAATGTCCCGGCGTAGTCTTGTATGAATCTGTCCCACGCTTCGTACAGACCGTCAGTGTCTTCGTCCGCAGGGGTACTTAAGTCGGGTCGTTCCAGTATACGGCTCAGCGAGTCCTAACGGATGGCGAATATTAGTTGTCATTGTACAGAATGGAATATATTATGTTCGTGGCTGCACATCGCAAAGTGTGTGATTGTACAGACTAAAGCGTGTGATTGTACAGACTAAGCCGCGTGACTTTGCAGCGTGCAGAGTGTGACTTTAAATTCTAGGATGTCTGACTATATAATGTGCGTGGCTGTACAACTTATATTCCGTGATTGTGCACGTCAACAAGAGTGACTCTGCAAAGTGATGTCTGACTATTAATGTTAATGGGGGTCATTTGCACTAGTAGCACGTGATTGTACAGACTAAGCTGCGTGACTTTGCAACGTGCAGAGTGTGATTGTGCATCTCGACAAGAGTAATTGTACACATCAACATGTGATTGTAACTGATAGCATGTGATTGTACATGTCAACATGTGTGACTGTGCACCTCAATATGTGTGACTGTGCAACTGATAGCATGTGATTGTACATGACAACATGTGTGACTGTACTAAGTGAACTTTGTGATTATTTCTAACTATTTAATGTGAATGGGGATCATTTGTACTATTTAGCGTGATAGGTAGTAGGTTATGGGGGCATACCATGTGTTGAATTCCGAACCACGCCATCGTTGGGTCCGCGGGGGAGGACAACCCACGCCGGTTGTCGTCTGATTCGCACCAGTTCATTAGGTGCGACCAACATTCCAGCACAGCGGCGCTCATGCCACCGGCGGAGAAGAGCGATTGAATGTCACGCCTCGCCAGCTGCGCACGAGGGCCGTAGGACCCAAAGCGTTCACTGCGGATTTGTTGACACCGGTTAGTAGGTGTAATGTGAAACACGCATTAGGAACAAAAGACGGTCACTTACTTTTCGTCGTACCCATTATCGTCGAGGAAGCAGTAGTCGGCGGTGTGTTTTCGCAGGCTAAGCATCCCACTCGTCAGCCCCACTCGCAGGCGAAATATGAGTGACATGACAATGGCGTTCGGGGCAGGTTCACTCTGGTTCAAGGAGCAACCCAACCCATCTCCACAGCCCCGTATCCGAGACTTAATCGCCGACTGTCTTTCTTCTGGGACTGATCTGGGGGGGGGGGGTGCAGGTGTTTTCGGTGATTTGCTCAGACGCTTCTTGGCCGTTGCCTTCACCGGAGTGGTTTCAAACGTACGGGCAGATTCCAACGATTCCTTGTATTTTCCGAAGTCAATCACTTTCTGCAGAACAGTGTTCCTCATCTTGTTCGTGTCGCTCAGTATAAGGGTTGCCGTGATCTCCGCCCTGCACATATTCATGGCCGCCATTGTCCCCAAGGTACAGTTGAACGGGGACCCGTTGTATAGCATCATGTGCACCATCAAGTACACTCCACAGTCATTGGCGGAGTACCCCACTCCCTGCCATGTTAAGGGAACGTTTACCAATTTAAATGCACGGACCTTCTCACCTTTCTCCAGCCCTCGTTGTACCATGAACTCCCCCATATTATTAACCTGCAAAACAAGTTCAAAACAGGATCAGTTGTTGGACACATTCCGGTCACATAATTGATTCAATATTAAATTAAAAGGGCCTGACCGCTGTCCGAGCAATGCCATAGTAAGACAAGTTTGTAAAATCTTTATCGTACAACTGGTTGTCGAGGTACTCTATTTGCCCAGAATTGAAGTTGATGCAGGCGCAACTGTAGTGACCCTCGTCACCCGTCAAGATTGGGACAAACACCTGCAAACAATGTGTCAGGATTATGGGTTGATAACAACTACGAATCGACAGTATGTCTAGGATAATACCATGTCCGAGTCCAAAGCAAAGTCGGAGAAACTATTTTTTATCCACTCGTCCCACACGTAAAATATTTCCTCGTCATATTTATTGCCCCTGCCTCCTTCCTTCCACAATGACAACACTGGGGCCTGCTCACATGCATTGATGGTAATACGTTTAGTCAGTTTGTGTTTGACATGAGTGCGACTGTACAGTGTAAAATGTGTGACTATACAACTTGTAGCGTGTGACTGTGCAGTTTATAGCGGTGACTGGACAACACAATGGGTGTGACTGTACAGGTAACAGTGTGTGACTATACAGCCAATTGTGTGCGATTATACACCTTATTTGGGGGTTGAACGTACCGTATGTCCAAGAGAGAAGTAACATCTACTGGTTACTCTTGATGCTTTTTTTTCGTGCACCAGGTGGTTCAGCAGCCTACACCAGCAGTCAACGACGTTATTCATCACCTCCCGGCCAGGCTCGAGCGTCTGCATGTCGTCCCTCGCGATACAGTCGTAAGCTGTGTACTCGACCAACATTTCGCTGCAGAACAAACGAAGTCCCGATTAGCACGTGCATTTTTAAAAACGACACAGACCAGGACAATAAGTACGTACCCTGACGGACGTGGCGTTCCCCGGTCGAAGACGTAGTCGATTACGTCTTTCCGTACGCTGAGGATATCCCCGAAGATGACGATGTTGGAGCACATGAATCCAGAGATTACAAGCTGCCCCCTCATTACTCTTCCACAGTCCAACGTGCAGCCCAAATTGTCCGGAATCGTGTCCATGCACTCAAATGCCACGTCGGAGTGGAAGATGTACCGATGATGTTTAGCCCCCGTGTGTGTCCTGGTCACTGAACCATCGTCTGTCTGTTGAGTATCGGTCGTGACAATTTCATCCGTCGCGGGGGTGGTGGCAACAGCGTCTGCTACAGCCCAGCCTGCTTTGTGCAGGTCCTTCTCAAGGCTAGAACTGACTGTCGCATCGGGCGGAGCTGGTGTTACATCCAAAGTTGACCGTGCGTCCGCTGTCCCCCACCCTGCTTGCCGTAGAGCTACCACTATGGCCGGACACATGTCAACCGAACCCTGGACAGCGGTGTCTTGGTTGGTTTCTACAGCGGCATCATTCTCTTCAACTTCCCCCTCACAGAAACCTGGTGTCACGATGCCACCATCAAAAGTTCCCTCATCATCGTAACCCTCTGTTCCATCATCATCTCCCACGTAGAAACCTGATTTGTCAATATCTTCATCCGCGTAACCAGAATCACGCAAGTCTTGCATAATTTGACGTACTAGACCGCAGGCTTCAGCATCGCGCTGCTGCTCGCCCTCAACGACGGGGGCGTTCTGGGTAGTCTGCTTCAACTGCCCGGCCAACGTAACGACTTCATCGACATACCTGAGGACAGATGGATCTTCCCAGAATTGTTGGGAGGACGTGTCCTGACTTGGAACTGCATTGTTCCTCGTCGATATTTCTCGAACTTTTGAGGCAGCCTGCTCACAGAAACCGCAAAAGGCTAGCGCACACCTTCGGAATTCCATGAAAAAACGCCGGTCGTCCTATAATTCAGTTGAAGCCAAATCATTAGTGCGAAGCTCAGTGGTGTTGAGGCTGGCAGCGTAACTATGACTAAGCATCTAAGTGTGTGACTGTAAGGAATAAAGTGTGTGACTATACAGTTTACAGCGTGTGACTGTGCAGGTTATAGTTTACTGCCCTGTTTGGCTGGCGGCATGGGTCTGCCGAGCAGGTGGGTTCCTTGGGAGTTTTGGTGATTCTTCGTTAGGTGGCCTGCAGGGCAGGCTCTCTTCTAGTCTTGGGTCGGGCCATATTGGGACCCAAATGGCGGGTGACCCATAGCAGGCTACCGACCTCTCTTGGATAACATAATGCGTGTGTCTATACAAGTAATAGTGTGTGACTATACACCTAATAGTATGTGACTGTACATCAGGATGAGTGTGATCATAACGACCATGACCATCAGTATTTTTTAAAACATAGGCAAGACTTTCAGATTAAACTGAGTCACGAACAATAAATTGTTGATCTATAGAGTGGCCGGGAGATCACTTACGTCAACCGCGTTGCCTTCCGATTGATCGCCTCTCTCCACCCCTGTCGTTATTCTTTTTGGACTAGAGTGCTGTTTGTCAGAGGGCATCGTTATAGCGGGGGTGCACTCGCTGCCTGGTTCCCCACATGTACGTGGGTACGACACCTTCGAACGCAGCTGATTTCCCAGGGATCCCGTCTCCAGCTCCCCAGCAAGACGATCGGTTATTTTCCGTGCATCCCAATGTGCGATAAATGGTATGTCGCATCTGCAAGTCTCGCTACGGAAATCGTAGCGCTGGAAGTACGCAATCATCAGAATGGGGATGCACCCCTGGAGGTAGTTGACGACTTTGTTGGGGTCACGCGTCCCCTTACCTGCCCGCACCAAATCCTGCAGGACAAAGCTACACCAGTCCTGTTCACCGATCAAGTCCACGTCCTCCACTGCGGCCAGCAGACTCAGGTCCAATGAGTTGTTCGTAGTAGGCGTGAGGAATGATGACAACGCGAACAACACGAACCTGCGGACAAAGTCGTCGTCAGCGGCTTTGGTTGCCATTAACTTTTCGTGCACCCTCCCTAATGTTATTGGCCCGCTGCTGTCAACCACATCGAACCCCTTCCGCCAGGTACTCTTTAACCTGATCATGTCAGGTGAATCTGCCCCCTTCTTATTTTGTGTTGGGATTAATTTCACCGGATGAGGGCCTAAAGGTAGCTGGAGGCAATCGTGGACGTCGTACTTTGACATCATGAATGCCTCCCAGCGTGAGGCGCGAAAAATATGGGACCCGTCAGAAAATGCACGTAGGAACATAAGCGCATGGTCAGTGGGGACCGATTCGATCCTCAGGTCCAAGAGCCCGCCGAAGCCAACACCACGCACCCTCTCTTTCTGATCATCCGATAATTGCGCAAGTAGTTGGTGCAACCGCTTTGGCCTACAGTGAATATCTGGCTGACCCTCTCTGCGGTCCCCCCCTCTTCTTCCGAGACACACTCACGTATGTGGGGTCGGTCACTGTATCAGATTTGACTCTCCTATTTTTCTTTGGCCTGCTTTCCTCAACACTTTTTGTCTCACCCACATCCAAATCGGCGACCGGTGAATCAAAAGTCATCCTCTTTTTTACCTTGTGCCTGCCTTCGTCAACGATTTCTGTCCCCATCACATTTGTCTCGGCAACGATGTGGTCCCCTGATGTATCTTCAACAGACTCCACAACAGTCTTCTTCTTCTTATGCTTCTTTTTATGTTTCTTCTTACCCAAATTTTGGTCGGCGACAGGTGAATCAAAAGTCACCCTTTTTTTTTTCTTGTGCCTGCCTTCGTCAACGATTTCTGTCTCCACCACATTTGTCTCGGCAACAATTTGGTCCCCTGATGTATCTTCAACAGACTTTACAACAGCCTTCTTCTTCTTATGTTTCTTCTTACCTAAATTTTGGTCTACAACCAATGTATCATCAATTACATTCTCTGCCACGGCCTTATTCTTACTGGTCTTCTTTTGAATTTTCTTCTTCGCACCCGACATTCTGCTGCAATAACAACATGCGTAAAGAGTGTGATACGGTTGTACAGAGTTGATTGTACAGAAAGATGCACAGTCATACAGAGTTAGGTGTACAGTCATACAGAGTTGGCTGTACAGTCATACAGAGTTGGTTGTGCAGAATGATGTACAATCACACCTTTGGATCTACACAATCGCACTTGTTATGATGCAAAGTCACACGCTTTATATTGTATAGTCATGCATTGTTGGTTGTATAGTCACCCGTTTGAGACTGTATAGTCACACTCCTTATGTTGCACAGTCGCTCTCGTTTTACTGTGGAATCACATCGTTGAAGCCGTACACTCAGTTGTAAAATCACATGCGTAAAGAGTGTGATTTTACAACTGAGTATACAGTAAAAAAGAGCGACTCTACATGCGTAAAGAGTGTAATTCTACAGTAAAAAAAGAGTGACTCTCCAACATACGGAGTGTGACTATACAGCCTCAAACGGGTGACTATACAACCAACAATGCATGACTATACAATATAAAGCATGTGAATCTGCATCATAACAAGTGCGACTGTGTATGACTGTACAACCAACTTTGTATGACTGTACAACCAACTCTGTATGACTCTTCAAATGTTAGTTTTACTTCTTCCCAAACACCAAGTCTGTGACTATAACACTGCTTTAACGTAAACCTCAACAAGGAAGCATGCAAAACTTCAACAAAGAACTATCTAATCGATGCCAGATGCATACTTACAATGACGACTATGGGAACTTCAACAAAGAAATAAAGACTTCATCTTTAGCTCTATAACTACAACTCAAATTTAGGGTTATAACTAGAGGAATAACGATTAATCAATGACGACTGTGTGATTATTAGTTGTTAAAGGAAAAAATGATTATTAGTTGTGATTATTTTGTATGGTTCATGCATGCGGGAGTTGGTGTTTTAGGGTTCATGAAAATGGAATAAAAAGAAAATCGGAGGTCGAAAATAGAACATTCAACATACCTTATTGGAGATGGAGAAGCTGCGGAAATGGAGATGGAGATGGAGAAGGAGATGGATTTTTTTAGAGAGAGGAAGAGAGCGTTGAGTGATTGAGAGTTGGTGAGTGTGGAAGTGCAATGGGTTGGGCGAGAGAATAGAGAGGAGGGAAATTAATTGGGGATAGGTTGAGGGGGCTATTGACTATTGATGGGTGATGGGTGATGGGTTGTCCGCAACAGTAAGTTCCGCAGCGTCCTTTTTTTTATATTTTTTTATTAATCTAAACCCATCCATCCACCGTCCATATTAATCTTAATGGATGGGTGAGATTAACACTAAGGGAGAGTTAGGAAGTTATTAACTTCCCTGAATCTCCCTCTCTATATATATATATTAGGTTTTTTTCGAGCGATCTCATTGGTCCGTTCAATCAAACCTCAAATTAGGAAAGTATCATAAATAATAAAAAAAATCAATTAGAGAATCTTTTGATTATTACAATATATATTTAATTTATTATAATTTTTGACGTGAAAACCTTTAGAGTTTATTTTTTTAAAACATTATCGTAAAATAAATTATAAAAATGAAATAATTAAATTCGTGTTAAAAAATGCTTTTATTAGAGTATAAATTTCATATCATTTGTTTCACATTATGTTATGAATTTATAACATATAACAGTTTTAAAATTATCCCACATCGACAAATTACAATATGATAATGAAATTCTATATTATAAATAAAGAGTAATAACTCGTTCTTCGATATCTACCAAAAGTCTTTTGAATCTCAAAAAGAGTTTCTAAGACTATAAACTTAAGTAATTATTCTACCTAATGTGACAATATTAATTTCTATATTATAATAAGGTGATTGATTTCTATATTATAATAAGACTAATTATTTGTTCTTAGACATCAATCAAAATCTTTTGAGTCTTAAAAAAACTCTTAAGACTATACACAAAAGACTAATTATAATTTTTTCGTTAGACGTCAACCAATTTAATTAATTCTCCCACATTGAAAAATTATGATGAGATTATGAATTTCTACTAAATAAGAGTAATCATTGTCTTTAAATATCAACCAACAATATTTTGAGTTTAAAAAAGTCTTAATAAGACTACAAAATTAAAATTATCCCACATTGAAACAATTAAAATAAGGTACGGTGATGATTCTATATTATAAATATGACTACATATTTTACTTAAATTATCCCACATCGACAAATTATAATACGGTTATGGTTCTATATTATAAATAAGACTAATTATTTGTTCATATCAATTAAAATCTTTTGAGGGACGATGAAATTCTATGCTGATGAAATTCTACATTATAAACAAGACTAATCATCAAAAAAATTATAATGAGGTGATATAATTCTACGTAATCTTTATTATAAATAAGAATAATCATGCATCCATCTATAAATAAAAGTTCTTAATTAGATTATATCTAAACTTAAATAAACTTAATTAAAATTATCCCACATCGAAAAATTATAATAAAAGATGATCAAATTCGATTATATAAATAAAGAGTAATCGTCTATCATCTAACATAGATATAAAAATAAACTCTTTTAAGTCTTCAAAATAGCTCTTAAAATTATAAACTTAATTAAGTAATTAAATTATACCACATCGAAAAAGTATGATGGGGTGATGAAATTCTATATCATAAGTGAGTAATCTTATGGTTTTAAATATCAACCAACAAATTTTCAGTCTTAAAAAGCTTTTAAAAGGACTAGAAACCTAAAATTATCCCACATCGAAAAAATTAAAATAAGGTGATGATTCTATATTATAAATAAGAGTAATCGTGCGTTTTTCTGGGTCTTTAAAGCATATCTTAAAACTATAAACCTTGAGTAATTATCCTATATCGAAAAATTATGATGAGACAATAGAATCTTATATTATCAATCAAAAAAAATTATTCACATGTAATCTTTTGAGTTTAGAATAAGCTCTTAAGACTATAAACTTAGTTGAAATTAAGTTTGATTACTAATATCATGTGATCATCTTATTTATTATAATGATATAGATTGATCAAGTTTCTTATTTAATTAAGCCAATTAACCCGAAGCCAACTAACCCGTGCAACGCACGGGCTTTAATCTAGTACCATTAATAATAAGTCATCCGGCATTTACAAACGATATCAAATTGAACTGAATACAGATTTGTGAAAAATAAATAAAGAACATCATTGAGACAAAGATCACTATTAGAATAATGCGCTTCTGCATAGCCTTCTATATATCGCTGTTTATTGACACACCCTTTCGCGAAGAAATCTATAGATCTGATGAAATAGCCTCCATGATGATGAACTTTCTCTATTTTGACAAATAGTAGACCGAGATCTGACCTCAATTGTATCGCCGTACGTAGGGATTCCATTGCTCTCATGATCTTGCACATAGTTCTTGAAATCTAAGAACTATACTAATGTAAATGACTGAAACCTCGAAATAAAGGAAAAAAACCTTGAAATAAAGGACGAAAACAACTCTCATGAAAGAGAGACTTTTATTGAATAAGATTTGTTAACTAATAATTGAGATTAAAACAATTTTTGGGGCTTACCATCGATTAATTATCGATGGAGGCCCCATATTGAGGAGGAAAAGTAGGGTTTTTTTTGAGGAGAAAGAGGAAGAAAAATAGGGTTTTTTCTTATCTCCTAATAATCTGAGTATAGTGGTATTGTTCAAAGGAATTTTAATAATGGATGAAATAGAGTAATTAAAAAAAAAGTAAATTAAAAATTACTCCAAGATACCAATTTTAAAATTTACTTCCTTTTAAAAAATTTGTCAAAAATAACTCCCAGTAAATTTTAAAACTGGTATCCTAAAAGGGAAGTAATTTTTAATTTACTCTTAAAAAAATATCGTAAAATCGAATAACCTACTATCATTGTCATTATGTGGACATGACATAGGTCCACCCCGACGCGGCCACGCGCGGATTTGGGAAGGCGAATGAATATCATGTGAGATGGATCTCGGGTTAAAATTTAAATCGAAGTTGGAGTCGCCACCGAACTTTGTGAGAGTTCGGGCCCATTAGAACCCACTCTATATCTTAGTGGACCGTGCACAGAGTATGGCCCATTCCGATTTCAGAGTTTATGGGTTCGTCCCTTTGCATTGTGATACCGATACCAACATTATCGGTTACCGTGTATTGAATGACTCGTGCGCCAATGGTTTCGGGCATCCGGAAACCATGGTTCTGAGTAAGGGGTGAGGGTACGTGTTGGGAAATTCACAAAGAACACTCAACCCCGCCCGCACTTAGCGGCCTCTACTAAGATATCGTTCGATTTTAAAATATGTGCGCTAGTAATCCGGTTGAATGTTATGCAAACATTGTTTTTGACTAAACATGTGAATTATGTTCAACTACGTCTTTTAATGCATCTAAACTAACGTCGAAGTTATTTAGCATGTGGGGTTCGTTTTAGTACAATAAAACAAATAACAAGAACAAAACGCCAAAATAGAAATAATCGTGTTAGTTACGACAAATAACGTATTATAAATTGCATAAATGATGTAAATATAATACGATGCACGGTTTTGAAAAGATGAACACGTGATGGAGTTGACACGTGTTGACCGAGGCCATAAAAATATTTGATACGGCTTATTGCTGTAGACACCCAGATTTGGACCTGTTGGCTGCAGGAGTGGCCGACAAACACCCGATGACGATCGGACTGCAACGCGACGCGGATTCGCGATGTTTTAGATTGTTTTTCTATAGAACGGATCAAAAAATTACTCATAAAGATTAAATTAACATCAAGGCAGGCTTAATCGTGTCATTACGGCCGCGTCGACACTAATTAGAGTCAATTCCGACACCGGAGCTCCGAATCGGTCCCGAAATATGCAAAGTCAAACCCGAGTCAACGCGTCGAGCCGAGCGAACCTCGTGACGCGCACCCGAAGCTCACCCGGCACTCGACACGCTAGGGTTATGGGGAAGCCTTAACCTCCAAGATAACCTAAGATATGCATCTTCTCCGTTTTGGAAAGTTTTGATATCGGATCTTCAAAACTTCAACAACCTGAGCTCAGGCGCCTGAAGACTGAACTGCCTCACACCAGGCGTCTGAAAACCGAGCCGCTTGACCCCGGGTGTCCATATGGGTGACGAGGACCGAAAACACCTATAAATACCCCCCTCAGCTCATTCATTCGACACAATCACGAGTTCGTGCCTACTTCTACACAACTCGTTCTTCCCTCTCTCTTTCTCGCTAAAGGCTCGCACTCCGACACCCGAGGCAAACGATCCACTCGATCGTAGTTCCAAAAAAAGCGACATCGACGTTACTCCTCACCTTCGAGCACTCCACTCAATCCTGAGGTGCCTGTGTTCGACTAGTTATAGTCTAGTAACGAAACTCTACCGGATTAGCCGCAGAACCAGCCAGTAGTAGTGGAGCTCTGTCGAAATAGCCGCAGGAAGGGCCGACGGTAACCGAACTCTGCCGAAATCACCAGGCAAGCTAGGAGGATCCGCCTGTTTAAGTCGAGTCGTCACTAGGTTGTCATCTATACAAAACTTTACATTTTGTACCTTTACTAGCACTACGATAATGACAAACGTGGACACTAGGTCCACAAACATATACTAAAACACGTAACATCCCAACTTCAACCGCAAACACTAAAATACACTAAATAGACCCGAGTAATTCCGAGATCCGTTCTCAAACTATCTATGCATCGTGTCCCGTTTAGTGTATACTCCGAGGGTGCAACTCCTCACAATGTGATTTACTTACATTCGCATTTACATTTTTCGTATGATTTATTGCTTTTATGATCTTATAATCGCATGTTAAATCACCTAACACGGAATTCAAAACATAAAACAACTAAAATTGAACAAAGTGATGGTCGGGTTCTGTATTACTTCGGGTACTCGCCTTACTAGGTTCGACGTACCTCTATTAATACTGAACCGACGCATCTTAAGCAGAATACCAGGTAAGGTATACCACGAGAATGACTAATATCTGTATTATCACGTTAAAACTGATTTGCTAATACGTATAATATTAGTACTCTCTACTCTCCTACGTGCATCTTTTCATGGCCTGCCTATCACGTGAAATCGCATGCAAAGAATGTAAACACGACTACTTCGATGACAAAACTTACTTGTCCTTAAACAACCGACGTAGCAAAAGGTATAGGGTTAGAACAACGGATGTTACAGTATTTCCACCACAACAAAAGAACTAGGTTATCAACCCACCGATTGATTAGTAGAGGCCGCTATAGTGCGGGCGTGATTGGGTGTTGACATCTATCGGATGTTGGCTTCCCAATACGTACTCTCACCCCTTACTCAAAATCGATGGTTTCCGGATGTCCGAAACCATTGGCAATGAGAGTCATTCCAGGCATGGAGTGCTTAAGTGTAACACCCATGATTTTTATAAATTTAAATTAAATTAAAATTTTGTACGTATTTTTATTTTTACGATTTAACTCGTATTTCATAAAATTAATATAAAACGAGTTTATCGTTTAATCGTTTCAAACTCCTAAAATTCTATTTGTCTCGGAAACTTTTCTGATATTTAAAACATATTTTTATTTCTGTTTCATTTTATTTTATACATTTAATTTAATTCTTATCGGAAGTCTATTTCGGCTATTTAAATTCTAAATTCTTTTTATTTATTTATATTTAAGCTCGAATTTCTATTTTTTTTGGCTCGAAGTTCGTTTATTTGAAATTTGGTCAAAACATTACTTTTCTTCGAGAAATCAATTTAATTCACTTTATCAAAGATTTATTATTTATCGGGAGATACTATTTCATAGTCTAATTATTTATTTCTAATAATTTCGTTTCCATCTCGAATATTTGATTTACTCATTTTATTTGACGGTCCAATTAGTTATTAATTTTATTGACTCGATTTTAATTCGATTCGTGGGTCGGTCAACTTATCGTTACGAAATTTGTCTCTTATCCAATTCATTTAATTAACCCGTGTTCCGTTTCATTTTTTTTTTGGTTCAATTCACCTCCCGTTTTCCCACTAATCCACCCTTTGATTAACCCACTTGATTCATTCCTTTGTTCCACTATTTAACGTATTCACCACCCCTTGTTTTTGTTCTCTCCTACTCCACCGCTTCAACTCTTCCTCTGTTAATAACTTATACTACTCCCCTTCACCCTTTCTTTTGGCACCCTCTTCGTTTTCCCTCCTTTCCATCTCGTTCTTCATCTGCTTTTTAAACGCTCACACCTCCTCCTTCGCCTGTTTCTCCTTCTTTGCCTTCTTCTCTTTCGGTTTTCTTCCATTTTTGCCGTTGATGCTGTGTTTTGCTCGCTGCTGTCAATTCCGTAAGGTTGCTCCTATTTTCTCTTCTCAATCTTTCCCTCTTCTTCTCCTCCGGTTGCTGCTTTTTCGTTGCTTTTAAGTCGGTTCTTGCTCTCTTTTGTTTATCTTGTTCTCCCTTGTTTTGCTGCTGCTTGTTTCGTCGTCGTCTTTTTGTCACTGCTCTTTCTTCTATTCCATACCCTGCTGTTTGCACGTTTTTTTTCCTGCTGCTCTGTCTTCTGTTATTCGTTGTACGTGTGTGCATAGTAGTTCCACTCATTCTAATGCGTTTTACGGCTGTTCTTCTCCGTCATTTGCTTTTCTCGATGCTGGTGCCTTCTCTTTTCTTCACCTTCTTGCTGTTATATGCATCGTTGTTTGCTGTTGTTGCGTGTATCTTCTCGTGTCCATCCTTCCTCTCTCCCTTGCTTTTTCTGCTGCTTCGTTCTGTTCGCTGCTGCTATTACTCGTTGGTTTGTGTCATTCAGACTTCAAATTTTCCGTCATTTGTTGCTAGGGACTGTTGTTTTGTGCTGCTGATTTCCGTCTCCTGTTCTTCTTATTCTTCTTAAGATTTCCTCTATTCTTACTTCTTCTCTCTCTCGTGTCTTCTCTCATTCTCGGTTTCGGCTTTCGGGTCTTTGTTTTTACTCGTGCTGCTGTTGTTCGGTTACTGCTACTGCTGTTCGTATTCCTTCTTCTTTCCTTCATTCTTCGTGTTACTTTCTTCTTCGATCTATACTCGTTATGCTGCTGTTTTGGTCAGGATGTTATTGCTATTTCTGCTATTGTCCTCTGCTTGTTGTCATCTCGATCTCGTGTCGTTACTGGCTGGTTTCTTCTTGTCGCTGATTCTCTGCTGTTTGTGGGTCGTTTATCAGCCCACTTCATCCTATTTTTTTTCTTTTTATTCACCGTGGTTATCGTTTTATTCGGAGTCGTATTCTCTTCTTTTCCTCGTTCTCTTCTTTCCCTTCTCCGTATTCTCATTATCCAAATTTCGTTCTTTTTCGTTTCGTGAAGGCCTCGGAGTTTTATTGCTTTCTAGTGCTAAGGTTCGAGCTTGGTCTTATCGGGAAAGGCAAGTACGTGATCGCTCGGTTATCGGCTCCAGGTAACTTTAGGACGTTACTCGATTTTATATCGTATGTTTGAGTAGTAGTATGTAGTAAATATTTTAACTTCGGTTTTCTAAATTTTTAGCTATTTATTATTTGCTAAAATAGTATTCTAAATCGTGTATCTTATAAATATTTTACAAGTTTTCGATATCGTTTCATAAATCGTTAGTAATTTAATTATTTACGATCGTTATAATATTTTGTTGGTTATCGTGACATTAGTAACTAAATAATATCGATTTCATATTTTCGTTAATTTCTGAATTTTTAACTCAAAATCGTATTTTTATATTATAAATCGAGATTTGTGTACTCGTTCAATAAATTAACTTTCGTTTTACGGTTTATACTAATAAATGAGAAAATAGTCGATTTAGTTTTAAATATATTTTTAGTCGAGACTATTTTCAGTAATAATTTCTTATTTGTTTACAATTGATTATTTTTAGTAAAATCCGTATTATTTATTAGTAAAAGCTTTTTGCCAAAAATAATTTGAAACATTTTTAAAATCTCATTTCATTTATAAAACTCATTGACTCAATTAATTTTGATATTGCTTTTCTTAAAACATCTATTTTCTAAAATTTATAGTTTTAACTCGATTTCCTAATTACTTATAAAATACGTTATGTTGACCTAATATATTTTATTTATATTTTGAGTAACGGATTTAGAAATTTATTAAAGTTACGATAACGACGATAATAATAAAATATTAATTTCGTTAGAAATGCTATTTTATACATTTCACTAATTTTAATATCTTACGTATTTTCTATAAGACTATTTTAAGTAAGTTTCTAAAATTAGTAAGTTTCTATTTATAGAAAGTTTCCTCTTTTAATATGAAGTGTTTATTCCTTTTATCCTCATAATGATTATATCTTTTGAATATCGATAATGGTTGTTTTGGAGTTATGGAATAAAGTCAAGTGTGGGGTTAGAGAAATAATCTGGGGTGTACGTTTTTGCCATCAGCTATAAAGCCGGTGTGCCCATTTGGGGCACATTTGGTCGTTGAACTGAGCATGGTTTGTGTTCAGGAGAGTGTGCATTATGCCCTTAAGCTAGATATCGCATCGTGTTAGTCGCCGTCAATTGAACTGGATAAATTTGGTATCCAGGAGGGGTGTACACTACTTAAACCAGGACCTCGCTGCATGCAGTCCTGTTATCGTTGAGTTGCCTAGTTAGAGACTAGATTCTGTTATGAGTTAAGTCTACAGTTCTCGAAACTAATTTCCAGTATTATCCTAGTGAAAGTCTAGCCTTGTGCACACTGACCGAATTTCCATAACGCCAGTTTTGAATATTATTATTATCGATTGGTTTTGATTTGCAGGTTGGCAAATGTTTTAAGTTTCCTCCGAGAACTTATTTTATTATATCGTTTTTAATGTTTTCTCATTTTAAGTATTTTGAAATAATAATACTATTATTTTCCATATGATATAATATGACTGGGAGAACGTCCGAGTTACTCCCCACTGACGTGGCTGTTGTGTTTATAACATGACAGGTATTTGCTGCTGGGTTTTGGGTGTGAGCTAGTGAGTAGCGTGGATCCTACTCTTTATTTATTCGTGTAATTTATGGATTTGTATAACCTGTTTGGAGAATTTCTTTTTTAGCTCTTTTGTAAAAAGAAGCCTTTGTATTGACTTACCATTTCTTTAATTAAGATATGGTTTGTCAGTGTGTTTTAATCCCAACTCTACAGTGTTTCCGCCACTGAATTGCGTTAGAATTTTTAGGGGATTACATTAAGGGTACAAGTCTTTATCTTTAGGTCCCATGCCACTCAACTTTGAGCCGGCAGAGGATCAAAGTTGACTTGAACGGTTTCCGAGTCCCCATAATTGACTCGGTGGCGACTCCACAATTCGACAACAACTTCAGTTCACTAAAAAGGTCGCCTTACCTAACAAATCGGCCTTTAAACATTTACAACCACGACTCGATCGATTCCAAACGGAAACACGGGTGCCCCCACCCGTCTAGTACAAGTCCGGATCGTCATCTGAATCGAGGTCCGACACTTCGCCCTGTACGCGAAATCGGACCGGCCCCCGGCAGGGAGGGGGCCGCGTGGGTGGCCGCTGCCACACGTTGAAAACCGGGTCAGTCCCGCGCGGGCGCGCTCGGAGCGCCGGACAGTGCGGACGGACGGCCACAGTTTGGCGACTCCGCTGGGGATTTGGAAACAAGTTTCCAGCGGTGGTGTAACTTGAACGAGGTCGGTGAAGCTCATTCCTTAGTTCCTAGTTGTGGTCACTACAGGTTTTGGCCTTAAAAAGCCCACCCTAACCGATATCAGGACCAATCGATCTCTTCGCGGTAGGATCTTTAGAGACACGCGAAGATGTCCTCGATTGACGCTCCGGCCGCCTAACGCGTACCCCGCGGGAATAATAAGCGGATAGTTCCGAACGAACGGTATGACACTCGTCTCCCCAAATAATTTTCAATGCCCAAGTAAAGACTATTCGTGGGCGGTTGCCTACCCTAACCTACCCGTGTCTTCATCCTGCGTGAGTGTATGCATTCCTAGTTATGTGTAGCGTGTTTGCAAACAACCCAAATAAAACACTAAAAAACTGGATTCAACCACGCCGATATATTCAACTGCACCCAATTCCGTTTTTGAAAAATACCTCATCTTTTCAAAAATGACCTTTTAAATGCCGATACTCCGGTCAAATCATGATTTCTAAAAAGAGAAAAACATTTTTAGATGTCGTTATCATGGCAAATTTTACACTCGACACTTTCAAACAAAATATATTTTCAACGCCATCACGTGGCTAAAGTAAAACCCATCAACAACGATTACCGTTAATACCACCAAAACTCCCAATTAATGGGATCAAGGTACGCCACACGGTTACATTTTATTTCAAAAAAAATGTTTTTTTACACATACCGTTAACACAATCGAAGCTTCAATTAATGAAGTCAAGGAATCCAAAACGGTTACATTCTCGAAACAATTTTCACAATACATCACTCCCCACCGTCAAATGCTAGTTAATGCAACCGAAAAACGTGGATCACTCGTTTTAAAGGCTTTTTCTAAAGACACTATTCATCACCTAAGCTCTTTGATAAGGATTTAGTCATACCTTCAAAACACCATCATTAGATTTCACGCTCTACCACGAGCACCACGTCCGCTACAAGTATCGAACTAGCTAATTAATAGTAGTCTCGATAAAAGCATCACGTCATCATTTTCAAAACCGGTTCCCCTAAGAACCGTGCTTCTTTTAAAAAAAACATTTACACTTTTGCTATCGTTGAATCCTCGACGCACATGTAGCAACACACTTTCACGTCGCAAACGATGTCATCACGCCATCGTCGCCCCAATTTTACAAATCCTCCTTTCGAAAATACTTCCTTTGCAAAAGCTCGATCGTTTTCAAAAAGAAAACATATATCAAAATTCCTTGATCCTGTGCCGGGACCGCCATCAACTTCTTACGTCGTACAACCGTGTGATTAACTGTCTGTGTTAGTTACTGGGGTCGCCTCTACTCGAGGTCTTACATTTTGGGTCGCCTCATCCCGAGAAGTCCTCTTTTAAATCTCACCCCGAGATTAGTGTCAAACCGTCTCGCTCTAGAGACATAAATTCGTTAGGCGTTTCGCCGAATACACCAAGAGTCTAAAGCACTCGAGTCCCTAATTTGATGACCTCAAACACGCTCAAATCAAGGGTCTTGTTTCCGTGTCGCTCAACTACGAGCCTCCCTTGAGTCTTTAAGCTGTCTGGTAGATCCATTCTCATTAATACCACTCCTTCCGCAGTCATGTCAGGAGATTCAAGCATAGACACAAGTAACCATAGTGCGAACAACGCCGAACAATCCGGGGATAACACCGTAGGAACCCTAGCCAACATGATCCGAGACCTACAGGCCACCATAATTACCATGAACGCATCCGTAAACAGCATCAATTCCCGCCTAGGCCACCTGGAAGATAAGGCCTCTGATGAACACCATAACCGGATCCTCAACGAGGTCCTTTTAACCTCCACGCCGCTAGGCGGTGCTCCCGCCGGAGTCACCCCTAATGACCCCGTTACGCCATCTCAAGACCACATCCTACAGTCTGCCATGAGTCGCATAGAATTCATTGAAAACCAAATGCGCCTAAACCAAGGCAACAATGTCTGTCTCGAAAATCACCGTAAGTTTGAAATGGTGAACGACCAGCTACCAGAAAACCTTTCCTTAGCCGATATACCGAAGTTCAAAGGAAATGAGGACCCCCTCAACCATATCCGGGCCTAAGGATTACATGGCCATTAAGGGGGTCAAACCCACCCTTTTCGCTAGGGTATTCCCATCCTCTTTAGACGACACCCCACGATGCTGGTTTTATTCCCTCGACCCTAAAAAGATATCCACCTGGGATGACATCTCCAAAGAATTCGCAAAACAATACGCGGATAATTCCTAAACACAAGTTACCATCCGAAGCCTCGAGGTCCTTCCCCAAAACGAGAAGGAAGACTTCTCCGAATTTCTGACTAGGTGGAAAAAGATCAGCACCCAATTAGTAAACCCCCCCCCCCCCCCGACGAAGCCACCTTAGTAAAAGAATTCGTCAACAACCTTAGACCCTCTTATGCCTCTTATCTTAGGTACCAAAATATCCACACCTTCAAGGAGCTATCTACCTTAGGAATACGCCTAGAAGACAATATGAAAAAGGGAGTATTCTCCAAAATAATGGGAAAAGGTTATCAGGGTCCAACCACATCCACAGGAACCCGCTCTTACGGGTCATCCGGGAATAACAAAATCGAAGAAGTACACCTAGTCGAACCAATTACCCGGGGAAGAACAAACTTTACCCCTAGAACATTCTCCAAACTAGGCATCACATACGCCGATGCTCTAAAAAGGTTAACCGAGCAAGAGAAGCTCGAGCCCATAGGCCCTACCCCAGAACCATCCGCAGCCAGAAAAGGGAAGTCGTGGGATGCTAATAAGTATTACCATTACCATCGGGGCAATGGCCATGATACCGAATCTTGCTTTTGGCTCAAACATGTCATACAAGACATGATCGAAAACGGGACGATTCCTCTCTCCCCGCCCAAGAAACCAAACAATATCACAAACCCCTTTAGCATTCACGCTGTCTTTGACGACACCGTCGATTGTTCCCACCTCGACCCTATAGAGGAGAATGTCTTGAATATCGAGGAAGATCCCGACAACCTGCGAGCGCCCGCCAAGACGAGTAAAATCTATGTCTGAGTCAGAGTCTAGTTCGTCTTAGGGCCTAGACCTAATAATGTAATAAATGTCTTTTTGTTTTTCGCATCAAGTCAAGAGGTACGAGGGGACATGTCCTCCACCTCCCCAAAAAACAATGTCTCAGGCGTATAGCCCGCTTATTACTATCAATAAAAAGAAATAAACATTTCTTCCTTTATAAAGCACCTCGACAATCGCTCGATTTAATAATGCACTTTCTTGCTTACAACTCGGTACTATGCCATTTATCGATGACAATCAAACGCACCTCGGAACAACGAGGAATTACAAGAACTGAGATCCCGTGTTCTTTTTTTACCTATTCCATGCCTGGTATAGAAAGCCACAAACTATCCCTTAGAACAAGTATCCCCGAATCCTATGACAAATCTAGATAGTCTCTCAACCTGAGATCAAAGACGGAAGGCAAACCCATTTCCCACAATAAACACCCCTCGAACAAAGACCGACCAATTCCAACCATAGGTGCTAGTCCGACAAAATAAAAGAGTCTGAAATGGCTAAAAGGAGCCAAAGAAAAAATGAAACCAAGGCCAAACTAAACTGGCTCAATTCAATGATAAAGACCAAACTCAACAGTCAAAATGAAACCCCCAATCATTCAACTCGACTTTAACTGCAAAGTTCAAACGAAAAGCAAAAAGAAAAAAAAAAGGGAAAAGGAAAAAATGAGCATGCCAGTCAGCTAGCACCCAAATACTAGCCTCCCTACATTACAACCCTTAAGACCTTCCAGAGACACTTGTTATAGGAGACAGTCCGGAATTTTGAGGATTCAAGCTCAATAGGATAATCCCAACTGTTAGGGCCAGACATGGAAATCAGATCCCAAGTAATTTACAACCCACCCGATTGAAGTCTGAGTCATTTTTACTCAGCTTCCCCTTTCCTACCACATTACGAAACCTTAGCCCATAGCCCTAACTCCACAAAAATCAAGCTCCAGATTTTGATCTTTCAAAACCACTTACTACCTAGCTCCACATTCCAAAACCATCCAAACCAGTCACCTTGACCCAAACACGGTATCTCGGTAATTGTCAATTTCAAAGGGTCACACTCGACCATTTCACATTAATTTTTAGCTAGGGTGAAAACCCATGCGAAACACTCTAAACATCTCGCATCGATAATTGGCATGACGAGTCTAAAACAAAATCACTCACATCTAGAAAGAACTACGAACATGGTTTGATTCCGTCTAAACACAGATACGTAGGCAACCCTTCCAAGGGTACAACCAACAAAAAATAATAACAAAAATCGATTACTCGATTCACGTGCAAATCGAAACCTCTTTCCCGCGTTCCGGTTATAGAGTGATTTCAATGACGAAGCACAAACGACGAGCCGAGGATGGGGCGAAAACCCGAAAGGGCGCCCCGGGCAAAATGAAGAAACGAGTTGCGAGCCGTCGTCAAGAAAAAATGAGCAAAAAAAAAAAAGAAAAAGGAAAAAGGAACAAAAGGTGAGCCGAGGACGGAGTGAAAACCCAAAAGGGCACTCCGGGCAAAATGAAGAATCAAGTTGCGAGCCACCAAAAAAAAGAAAAAAAATGTGCTTCTCATTAATAAAAAAAATCAGTTAAATCAAGCCTTTGCCGATGCCCTTTACATTGAGCATCTGAAATCCGGCTATCCCAGAAAATGACGACGTGTCAAGCAAAACCCTACAAAAAATTAGTACTAATACGCCACATAATATCAATTAATACAACATAGTACTAAACGGCTGGGCTCTACCGGTCCGACTTTCCCTTTCCCTTTCCATTCAAGTGTGCTTGCTTAGGTCTCTCACCATTGACCCTCCTAACGCAAGCTTCCACCTCCCTAGCCAAAAGCGAGCACAGCCAATCTCATTTCCCTTCCTCACTCACATTTTCAATATGGATCTTGTCGGTCTCGGCCCGTATAGATGAACTGACGAACACTATGATCGGTAACGCCGTCTTCGGTCGAGCACCTAGCGACATTTGCCCGCATAGCTTCCTTATTCTGTAGTACGGTCATCTCCAAAATCCTTAACCTTTCTTTCACACCCGACAACCCCAGACGTCAGGAACGACCTCCTGAAGTCACTAAACCCCTTTCCAACAGCCAAAATGCCCACGCAAGAGTGACAGGTCCACACGGACGGTACATTTCGTCCATCGGATCCACCAGACTTAGATGTCTTTTCATTTTTTTTTCTTCCCACCTAGGCGTGTTGTAGCCTTTAACGGTTGTTGTCAAGTCGCGTCTGTAAGCCCAGTATGGCATTGTCTTGAATATACAAAAAAGAGGTCTAACTTTTTTTAAAGGTAGCCTAGATTTTAGCTTCGGCCTCATTATGAATGTCGAAACAACTACATTTGCATTCTAGTGCACTCGGTCATAGCACGTTGACCTCTTACATTTCGTCCGTCTCAAGTCAAAATGTTTTAATCGACGTGCTGTCTGATCCAACTCCCGGCTCAAACTAACGCATTTCAAAAATCCGAAAAACCGCTTACTCTCATGCACCCCCAACGCATTTTAAAACGTCCTAAACTACGATGAAATCACGACTAAAACAACCATGAAATGATTACTTGTCAATTTAGGTCAGCATTTCACAAAACAAAAACGCAAAGACTAAACTAAAACAACTCAAATACTAAAAAGTTAAATCGAGTTCACAAACTAGAGAGGACCTCTAGAAGCTGTGCCTATGGCTATCACAAGCCCACCAATGTTGTCGTCCAAACCTAGACCCTCTAAATCCAGGGTAGGAGACTCACTACCGTCCATCCCCGACAGCATATCTAGAGTAGCTGTCTCAGGAATCCCTCCAATATCCTCAGTAGCCCCCGTACCACGACCCGTAGCCTCAGCCTCTCTCTCCCTCTCAACCCGATGCCTAACCTCACTCTGCGCGGAGGTCTCGCCCTGACACCGAGCCAACCGCTACTTAAGTTGAGCAATCTCTTCGGCCCGAGATTGCAGGAGTTGTCGCGCCTCAGCCGTTTCCGCCTCAAGCTCGGTCACCCGAGTCTCCAACTGCCCCACCATGTTTGGGGTATCCTGGAAGTACACTTAAGCATTAGGAAAACACGCATCTAAGATCCAACCCTAGGTACACGCACTTACCGATCGAGATCCCGAAGTGTCACGAAAGACCCTCGAGGCATAGACCCTAAAGTAGTTGGCAGCCTGCCACAACCGCTGATGGCAAGCCAACGAAACCTGAAAAACAAAACCGAGCAAACTAGTCACACAAAACCTAACCCTCAAGAGCCGAGCTCAAGGCAAACCCCAAAACTTACCCGGTATACCCGGTCTTGTCACTCCATCCCAGCCTTCATCTCCTCAGCGGGACACGGGGAAAGAGGCTCTGTAAAGGCTACCCCAGCCACATCGACCCTGAGAAATGTCAAAGGGAAGTATGGGGGCTGAACAACATCAGCTGAATCGGCCAGCTGAAAGAAAAGCGAACCGTTCAAAATGAAAGCAAACACTAAACCATAGGACAAAACAAACGATAAAACCAAAATCGACATTTCAACAACCCTAATCCTGGGGACTACTAAGTAAAAACAAGCCGTAAGAAGGAAACTTATATCCTCGATGTGCAGCTGGTTCACCAGCACATTCTCCGACGAGTAGTGACTCATCGTGCTCTTAGCCTGAGCCAACCTCCATTCAATCCCCGCCGGAAACCTAACCGGACGAGCACGCACCGTCTTAGATGCCAATCGAGGGAGTTAGGAGTAAAGTCGAACTCGTAAAGCAAGCCTTAAAACCTCCTCTAGTCGAGATCGACCCCCAGCAATAAACGAACACGAGAACCATTAGCTAACAAGACCACTCATACCAAAGCACATAACAACCCGAGCAATGAATCTGACCAAAGCAAATTCGATTAAATCTTGAACCATTAAAAAAAAAACAAATCTGAACAAAGCAAATTCGAATGAATCTTGAAGCATTCGAAAAACAAATTCAAGACCCACGAACCTAACGAATCCCACGTAAATTTTAAACCTGCAAACTTAATTGAATCCCAAAACATTCCAGAAGTAATTCAAGTCAATTCAAAATCAATGAGTCCATGGTAGCACTCAAAATCAAAAACCATTTTAAACGAGCCCCTTGTAGCGCTCAAAACAATTTTACACGAGCTCCTTGTAGCGCTCAAGACCGTTTTAAACGAGCCCCTTGTAGCGCTCAAAACCATTTTAAATGAGCCCCTTGTAGCGCTCAAAACCATTTTAAAAGAGCCCCTTGTAGCGCTCAATTTTTTTTTAAACAAGTCCCTAGTAGCACTCAATTTAATCAAAACAATTTTAAACGAGTCCCTAGTAGCACTCAATTTAATCAAAACAGTTTTAAACGAGTCCCTAATAGCACTCAGTTTAATTCAACGAGCCCTTGACAACGCTCAAAATTCGATTTTAAATGAGTCCCTAATAGCACTCAGTTTAATTTCACGAGCCCTTGGTAGCGCTCAAAAATCCAATTTTGGATGAGTCCCTGGTAGCACTCAATCCAATTTCAATTCAAGTCAATATGCCCCTAGTAGCGCTCAATTCAATTCAATTTTGGATGAGTCCCTGGTAGCACTCAGAACAATCAAATCAACCCGAAACGAGTCCCTAAGCATTAAATTCACACCCCTCCTTAAGGAATACCTAAAGCAGAATAAAAATCAATACAACCATCCGCCAAGTATATCAAACCAGAACTAAGACACCAATAAAGAATTAAGCAAAAGGCCTGTGTCAAATACCGAAACTACTAAAGCAACAAACCCAAGCCGAGATAGCAAGCACGGACCCGAGCTCCGACAGGCAACCACAGGCGAAGAGGTCAGGTATGATTTCTAAACTTTGGCTGGCGAGCCTCACCACGTAGTCCAACGGACTTAAAACGACCCGACCGGACAGCCACCAGGTTGTAATCCTCGATTGACCTGGGTGGCTGTACTTTGACTTTCACCTTGTCCAAGCCTCAGTCAAAGGGGGGGCTTCTGTAGACATCCAGATTTGGACCTGGTGGCTGCAGGAGGGGCCGACAAACACCCGATGACGATCGGACTGCAACGCGATGCAGATTCGCGATGTTTTAGATTTTTTTTCTATAGAACGAATCAAATAATTACTCGGAAAGATTAAATTAACATCAAGGCAGGCTTAGTCGTGTCATTACGGTCGCGTCGACACTAATTAGAGTCAATTCCGACACCGGGGCCCCGAATTGGTCCCGAAATATGCAAAGTCAAACCCGAGTCAACGCGTCGGGCCGAGCGAACCTCGGGACGCGCACCCGAAGCCCACCCGGCACTCGACACGCTAGGGTTTTGAGGAAGCCTTAACCTCCTAGATAACCTAAGATATGCATCTTCTCCGTTCTGGAAAGTTTTGATATCGGATCTTCAAAACTTCAACAGCCTGAGCTCAGGCGCCTGAAGACTGAACTGCCTCACACCAGGCGTCTGAAAACCAAGCCGCTTGACCCCGGGCGTCCATATGGGTGACGAGGACCAAAAACACCTATAAATACCCCCCTCACCTCATTCATTCGACACAATCACGAGTTCGTGCCAACTTCTACACAACTCGTTCTTCCCTCTCTCTTTCTCACTAAGGGCTCGCACTCCGACACCCGAGGCAAACGATCCACTCGATCCTAGTTCCGAAAAAGCGGCATCGACGTTACTCCTCACCTTCGAGCACTCCACTCGATCCAGAGGTGCCTGTGTTCGACTAGCTATAGTCTAGTAACGAAACTCTGCCGGATTAGCCGCAGAACCAGCCAGTAGTAGCGGAGCTCTGTCGGAATAGCCGCAGGAAGGGCCGACGGTAACCGAACTCTGCCGAAATCATCAGGCAAGCTAGGAGGATCCGCCTGTTTAAGTCGAGTCGTCACTAGGTTGTCATCTAAACAAAACTTTACATTTTGTACCTTTACTATGCACTACGATAATGACAAACGTGGACACTAGGTCCACAAACATATACTAAAACACGTAACGTCGCAACTTCAACCGCAAACACTAAAATACACTAAATAGACCCGAGTAATTCCGAGTTCCGTTCTCAAACTATCTATGCATCGTGTCCCGTTTAGTGTATACTCCGAGGGTGCAACTCCTCACAATGTGATTTACTTACATTCGCATTTACATTTTTTCGTATGATTTATTGCTTTTATGACCTTATAATCGCATGTTAAATCACCTAACACGGAATTCAAAACATAAAACAACTAAAATTGAACAATGGATGTTATAGTATTTCCACCACAACAAAAGAACTAGGTTATCAACCCACCGATTGATTAGTAGAGGCCGCTATAGTGCGGGTGGGATTGGGTGTTGACATCTATCGGATGTTGGCTTCCCATTACGTACCCTTACCCCTTACTCAGAATCGACGGTTTTCGGATGTCCGAAACCATTGGCAATGAGCGTCATTCTAAGCATGGAGTGCTTAAGGGTACACGTCTTTATCTTTAGGTTCCGTGCCACTCAACTTTGAGCCGGCAGGGGATCAAAGTTGACTTGAACGGTTTCCGAGTCCTCATAATTGACTCGGTGGCGACTCCACAAATCGACAACAACTTCAGTTCACTAAAAAGGTCGCCTTACCTAACAAATCGACCTTTAAACATTTACAACCATGACTCGATCGATTCCAAACGGAAACACGGGTGCCCCCACCCGTCTAGTACAAGTCCGGATCGTCATCTGAATCGAGGTCCGACACTTCGCCCTGTACGCGAGATCGGACCGGCTCCCGGCAGGGAGGGGGCCGCGTGGGTGGCCACCGCCACACGTTAAAAATCGGTTCGGTCCCGCGCAGGCACGCGCGGGGCGCCGGGCGGTGCGGAGGGACGTCCACAATTGCTTGTGAAGGGATCACGACTTGAGGCGTGAATGAGGCCACTCAGCCAAGTCATGGGGAGACTCGGTCGAGTGCCCTGTTTAAAAACCTTCTGCCGGATTTTTGGGGTGCCGCTCGATCGAGTGGGCTAGGCCCTCAGTCGAGTGCCCCCTGTACGAACAATAGTTCTTTTTGGAATTTAGATTCCGAATTTTCTTTTAATTGCAGATCGATGATTTGCCAAGTCGCGTGATAATATAGTATAATTTATGGTCGACTTGATTCTCGATACTCGTCTAACTCGATACTTGATTATGGAATCAATACCTAGTATTTAGAGTAGATTCTAGAAAAGGCATTATAAGTCGTTTTAAATTGAACTAAGATGAAATAATTCTCTCCGCGTCATAGTGTCGTAATTAGTCCTTTCGGACTATGTGACAATTATATCAGCATCAACGAGTTCATGTTAGCTCGATTTATCGACTAATTCTTTTAGACATAATATTCGACTACGGAGTCGATATCGCGTCTTAAGAATAAACGTTTTATATTTGTTTGGATTAGAGCGAAAATTGATTCCCTCCGCATCACGACATCGTAATTAATTCTTGCGGATTATGTGATGTTCGATTCGCATCAACATGTTTCGTTCTAACCTTGAAAAAAAGGAATCAAATATGTTTAACACGGAATATTCGCGATCCCATCATGCCCTTGAGTGTTTAGGGCGGGGCTCCACGAGAGGGTTCCACTACTGTTACGACTCGTAACGGGATTAGAAGGGTCTTATGCGAATTTCAACATTAAACGTATTCGATTCGAGATTATTTTATAAATTTGATGTATGCACGATGTTAATGATGACGATTATGTAAATAATAAAACGAGACTAACGACGCGATAAAAAATGATCTTGTTGATGTTGCTTCGCTTCAACAATCAAATACTTGGGGTGTCGGGATAAGCGACCGACAACATCGGGTGCGATACCCTCGTATTCGTGTTTCCTTATCCCGTCATCCCTTGTATTCGACACGAATAAGCGAATATTTTATATTGATTCAATAGTAGTAATAACAACGATATTAGAGACGAAAGAAGAAAAAAGAAAAAAGTGAAAGAAAAAGACGAAGAAGACGGGAGAGACGAGAGAAGGGAAGAGAGAAAGAAAGGAGACTGGGATTTAATTAGCACCCTCAACCTACATGCTTTATATTCTCGGAACGGGGCTCGTCTAGTTGTGGCTTAGGCACGGGAGCTTCGATAGTATACACTAAATGGTGTATACACTAAACGGGACACTATGCATAGATAGTTTGAGAACGGATCTCGGAATTACTCGGGTCTATTTAGTGTATTTTAGTGTTTGCGGTTGAAGTTGCGACGTTACGTGTTTTAGTATATGTTTGTGGACCTAGTGTCCACTTTTGTCATTATCGTAGTGCATAGTAAAGGTACAAAATGTAAAGTTTTGTTTAGATGACAACCTAGTGACGACTCGACTTAGAGTTCGGTTACTGTTGGCCCTTCCTGCGGCTATTCCGACAGAGCTCCGCTACTACTGGCTGGTTCTGCGGCTAATCCGACAGAGTTTTGTTACTAGACTATAGCTAGTCGAACACAGGCACCTCGGGATCGAGTGGAGTGCTCGAAGGTGAGGAGTAGCGTTGTTGTCGCTTTTTTCGGAACTAGGATCGAATGGATCATTTGCCTCGGGTGTCGGAGTGCGAGCCCTTAGCGAGAAAGAGAGAGGGAAGAACGAGTTGTGTAGAAGTTGGCACGAACTCGTGATTGTGTCGAATGAATGAGGTGAGGGGGGTATTTATAGGTGTTTTTGGTCCTCATCACCCATATGGACGCCCGGCGTCAAGCGGCTCGGTTTTCAGACGCCCGGTGTGAGGCAGTTCAGTCTTCAGGCGCCTGAGCTCAGGCTGTTGAAGTTTTGAAGATCCGATATCAAAACTTTCCAGAACGGAGAAGATGCATATCTTAGGTTATCTAGGAGGTTAAGGCTTCCCCAAAACCCAAGTGTGTCGAGTGCCGGGTGGGCTTCGGGTGCGCGTCTCGATGTTCGCTCGGCCCGACGCGTTGACTCGGGTTTGACTTTGCATATTTCGGGACCGATTCGGGGGCCCGGTGTCGGAATTGACTCTACTTAGTGTCGACGCGACCGTAATGACACGACTAAGCCTGCCTTGATGTTAATTTAATCTTTCCGAGTATCCGTTCTATAGAAAAAAAAATCTAAAACATCGCGGATCCGCGTCGCGTTGCAGTCCGATCGTCATCGGGTGTTTGTCGGTCACTCCTGCAGCCACCAGGTCCAAATCTGGATGTTTACAGAAGCCCCCAATTTGACTGAGGCTTGGACAAGGTGAAAGTCAAAGTACAGCCACCCAGGTCAATCGAGGATTAGAACCTGGTGGCTGTCCGGTCGGGTCGTTTTAAGTCCGTTGGACTAGGTGGTGAGGCTCGCCATCCAAAGTTTAGAAATCATACCTGACGTCTTCGCCTGTGGTTGCCTGTCGGAGCTTGGGTCCGTGCTTGCTATCTCGGCTTGGGTTTGTTGCTTTAGTAGTTTCGGTATTTGACACATGCCTTTTGCTTAATTCTTTATTGGTGTCTTAGTTTCTGGTTTAAAATTGTTTTGATTAAATTGAGTGCTACTAGGGACTCGTTTAAAATTGTTTTGATTAAATTGAGTGCTACTAGGGACTCGTTTAAAATTGTTTTGAGCGCTACAAGGGGCTCTTTTAAAACGGTTTTGAGCGCTACAAGGGGCTCGTTTAAAATGGTTTTGAGCGCTACAAGGGGCTCGTTTAAAACGGTCTTGAGCGCTACAAGGAGCTCGTGTAAAATTGTTTTGAGCGCTACAAGGGGCTCGTTTAAAATGGTTTTTGATTCTGAGTGCTACCATGGACTCATTGATTTTGAATTGACTTGAATTACTTCTAGAATGTTTTGGGATTCAATTAAGTTTGCAGGTTTAAAATTTACTTGGGATTCGTTAGGTTCGTGGGTCTTGAATTTGTTTTTCGAATGCTTCAGGATTCGTTCGAATTTGCTTTGTTCAGATTTGTTTTTTTTTGAATGGTTTAAGATTTAATCGAATTTGCTTTGGTCAGATTCATTGCTCGGGTTGTTATGTGCTTTGGTATGAGTGGTCTTGTTAGCTAATGGTTCTCGTGTTCGTTTATTGCTGGGGGTCGATCTCGACTAGAGGAGGTTTTAAGGCTTGCTTTACGAGTTCGACTTTACTCCTAACTCCCTCGATTGGCATCTAAGACGGTGCGTGCTCATCCGGTTAGGTTTCCGGCGGGGATTGAATGAAGGTTGGCTCAGGCTAAGAGCACGATGAGTCACTACTCGTCGGAGAATGTGCTGGTGAACCAGCTGCACATCGAGGATGTAAGTTTCCTTCTTATGGCTTGTTTTTACTTAGTAGTCCCCAGGATTAGGGTTGTTGAAATGTCAGTTTTGGTTTTATCGTTTGTTTTGTCCTATGGTTTAGTGTTTGCTTTCATTTTGAACGGTTCGCTTTTCTTTCAGCTAGCCGATTCGGCTGATGTTGTTCAGCCCCCAGACTTCCCTTTGACATTGCTCAGGGTCGATGTGGCTGGGGTAGCCTTTACAGAGCCTCTTTCTTCGTGTCCCGTTAAGGAGATGAAGGCTGGGATGGAGTGACATGACCGGGTATACCGGGTAAGTTTTGGGGTTTGTCTTGAGCTTGGCTCTTGAGGGTTAGGTTTTGAGTGACTAGTTTGCTCGGTTTTGTGTTTCAGGCTTCGTCGGCTTGCCATCAACGGTTGTGGCAGGCTACCAACTACTTTAGGGTCTATGCCTTGAGGGTCTTTCGTGACACTTCGGGATCTCGATCGGTAAGTGCGTGTACCTAGGGTTGGCTCTTAGATTGTTTGCGTGTTTTCCTAATGCTTCTTAAGTGTACTTGCAGGATACTCCGAACATGGTGGGGCAGTTGGAGACTCGGGTGACCGAGCTTGAGGCGGAAACGGCTGAGGCGCGACAACTCCTGCAATCTCGGGCCGAAGAGATTGCTCAACTTAAGTAGCGGTTGGCTCGGTGTCAGGGCGAGACCTCCGCGCAGAGTGAGGTTAGGCATCGGGTTGAAAGGGAGAGAGAGGCTGAGGCTACGGGTCGTGCTACGGGGGCTACTGAGGATATTGAAGGGATTCCTGAGACAGCTACTCTAGATATGCTGTCGGGGATGGACGGTAGTGAGTCTCCTACCCTGGATTTAGAGGGTCTAGGTTTGGACGACAACATTGGTGGGCTTGTGATAGCCATAGGCACAACTTCTAGGGGTCCTCTCTAGTTTGTGAACTCGATTTAACTTTTTAGTATTTGAGTTGTTTTAGTTTAGTCTTTGCGTTTTTGTTTTGTGAAATGCTGACCTAAATTGACAAGTAATCATTTCATGGTTGTTTTAGTCGTGATTTCATCGTAGTTTAGGACGTTTTAAAATGC
Organism: Agrostemma githago; assembly: GCA_958450325.1. Taxonomy (NCBI): domain Eukaryota; kingdom Viridiplantae; phylum Streptophyta; class Magnoliopsida; order Caryophyllales; family Caryophyllaceae; genus Agrostemma; species Agrostemma githago. Next base: position 10,270,482 of record OY288253.1, read on the forward strand.
GTTGGGGGTGCATGAGAGTAAGCGGTTTTTCGGATTTTTGAAATGCGTTAGTTTGAGCCGGGAGTTGGATCAGACAGCACGTCGATTAAAACATTTTGACTTGAGACGGACGAAATGTAAGAGGTCAACGTGCTATGACCGAGTGAACTAGAATGCAAATGTAGTTGTTTTGACATTCATAATGAGGCCGAAGCTAAAATCTAGGCTACCTTTGAAAAAATGTTAGACCACTTTTTTGTATATTCAAGACAATGCCATACTGGGCTTACAGACGCGACTTGACAACAACCGTTAAAGGCTACAACACGCCTAGGTGGGGGTAGCCTATCCCCCTAAAAGAAAAAAAATGAAAAGACATCTAAGTCATGTGGATCCGATGGACGAAATGTACCGTCCGTGTCGACCTGTCACTCTTGCGTAGGCATTTTGGCTATTGGAAAGGGGTTTAGCGACTTCAGGAGGTCGTTCCTGACGTCTGGGGTTGTCGGGTGTGAAAGAAAGGTTAAGGATTTTGGAGATGACCGAATTACAGAATAAGGAAGCTATGCGGGCAAATGTCGCTAGGTGCCCGACCGAAGACGGCATTACCGATCCTAGTGTTCGTCAGTTCATCTATACAGGCCGAGACCGACAAGACCCATATTGAAAATGTGAGTGAGGAGGGGAAGTGAGATTGGCTGTGTTCGCTTTTGGCTAGGGAGGTGGAAGCTTGCGTTAGGAGGGTCAATGGTGAGAGACCCAAGCAAGCACACCTGAATGGAAAGGGAAAGGAAAAGTCGGACCGGTAGAGCCCAGCCGTTTAGTACTATGTTGTATTAATTGATATTATGTGGCGTATTAGTACTAATTTTTTGTAGGATTTTGCTTGACACGTCGTCATTTTCTGGGATATCCGGATTTCAGATGCTCAATGTAAAGGGCATCGGCAAAGGCTTGATTTAACTGATTTTTTTTATTAATGAGGAAAACATTTTTTTTTTCTTTTTTTTGGTGGCTCGCAACTTGATTCTTCATTTTTCCCGGAGCGCCCTTTCGGGTTTTCACTCCGTCCTCGGCTCACCTTTTGTTCCTTTTTTCTTTTTCTTTTTTTTTGCTCTTTTTTTCTTGACGACGGCTCGCAACTCGTTTCTTCATTTTGCCCGGGGTGGCCTTTCGGGTTTTCGCCCCGTCCTCGGCTCGTCGTTTGTGCTTCGTCATTGAAATCACTCTATAACCGGAACGCGGGAAAGAGGTTCCGATTTGCACGTGAATCGAGTAATCGATTTTTGTTATTATTTTTTGTTGGTTGTACCCTTGGAAGGGTTGCCTACGTATCCGTGTTTAGACGGAATCAAACCATGTTCGTAGTTCTTTCTAGATGTGAGTGATTTTGCTTTAGACTCGTCATGCCAATTATCGATGCGAGATGTTTCGAGTGTTTCGCATGGGTTTTCACCCTAGCTAAAAATTAATGAGAAATGGTCGAGTGTGACCCCTTGAAATTGACAATTACCGAGATACCGTGTTTGGGTCAGGGTGACTGGCTTGGATGGTTTTGGAATGTGGAGCTAGGTAGTAAGTGGTTTTGATAGATCAAAATCTGGAGCTTGATTTTTGTGAAGTTAGGGCTATGGGCTAAGGTCTCGTAATGTGGTAGGAAAGGGGAAGCTGAGTAAAAATGACTCAGACTTCAATCGGGTGGGTTGTAAATTACTTGGGATCTGATTTCCATGTCTGGCCCTAACAGTTGGGATTATCCTATTGAGCTTGAATCCTTAAAATTCCGGACTGTCTCCTATAACAAGTGTCTCTGGAAGGTCTTAAGGGTTGTAATGTAGGGAGGCTTGTATTTGGGTGCTAGCTGACTGGCCTGCTCATTTTTTCCTTTCCCCCTTTTTTTTCTTTTTACTTTTCGTTTGGACTTTGCACTTAAAGTCGAGTTGAATGATTGGAGGTTTCATTTTGACTGTTGAGTTTGGTCTTGATCATTGAATTGAGCCAGTTTAGTTTGGCCTTGGTTTCATTTTTTCTTTGGCTCCTTTTAGCCATTTCAGACTCTTTTATTTTGTCGGACTAGCACCTATGGTTGGAATTGGTCGGTCTTTGTTCGACGGGTGTTTATTGTGGGAAATGAGTTTGCCTTCCGTCTTTGATCACAGGGTGAGAGACTATCTAGATTTGTCATAGGATTCAGGGATACTTGTTCTAAGGGATAGTTTGTGGCTTTCTATACCAGGCATGGAATAGGTAAAAAAAGAAAACGGGATCTCAGTTCTTGTAATTCCTCGTTGTTCCGAGGTACGTTTGATTGTCATCGATAAATGGCATAGTACCGAGTTGTAAGCAAGAAAGTGCATTATTAAATCGAGCGATTGTCGAGGTGCATTATAAAGGAAGAAATGTTTATTTCTTTTTATTGATAGTAATAAGCGGGCTATACGCCTGAGACATTGTTTTTTGGGGAGGTGGAGGACATGTCCCCTCGTACCTCTTGACTTGATGCGAAAACAAAAAGACATTTATTACATTATTAGGTCTAGGCCCTAAGACGAACTAGACTCTGACTCAGACATAGATTTTACTCGTCTTGGCGGGCGCTCGCAGGTTGTCGGGATCTTCCTCGATATTCAAGACATTCTCCTCTATAGGGTCGAGGTGGGAACAATCGACGGTGTCGTCAAAGACAGCGTGAATGCTAAAGGGGTTTGTGATATTGTTTGGTTTCTTGGGCGGGGGGAGAGGAATCGTCCCGTTTTCGATCATGTCTTGTATGACATGTTTGAGCCAAAAGCAAGATTCGGTATCATGGTCATTGCCCCGATGGTAATGGTAATACTTATTAGCATCCCACGACTTCCCTTTTCTGGCTGCGGATGGTTCTGGGGTAGGGCCTATGGGCTCGAGCTTCTCTTGCTCAGTTAACCTTTTTAGAGCATCGGCGTATGTGATGCCTAGTTTGGAGAATGTTCTAGGGGTAAAGTTTGTTCTTCCCCGGGTAATTGGTTCGACTAGGTGTACTTCTTCGATTTTGTTATTCCCGAATGACCCGTAAGAGCGGGTTCCTGTGGATGTGGTTGGACCCTGATAACCTTTTCCCATTATTTTGAAGAATACTCCCTTTTTGATATCGTCTTCTAGGCGTATTCCTAAGGTAGATAGCTCCTTGAAGGTGTGGATATTTTGGTACCTAAGATGAGAGGCATAAGCGGGTCTAAGGTTGTTGACGAATTTTTCTACTAAGGTGGCTTCGTCGGGGGGGGGGGGGGGGGGGGGGGGGGTTTACTAATTGGGTGCTGACCTTTTTCCACCTAGTCAGAAATTCGGAGAAGCATTCCTTCTCGTTTTGGGGAAAGACCTCGAGGCTTCGGATGGTAACTTATTGGAAAGCAGAAAATCCACGAAGCAACATACATCGTTGGAAAGAAGACCATCAAAAGCAACATACACAAAACCATTCCCCGCCATAAATAGAGTAGTAGCACTAAAGTAAGTAAGCACCCACGAAGCCCTTTTCATAAAAGAAACCTCCACCTTATCACCATTACCGTAAAAATCAGTCTTTAAAAAAAATTGCGAACATACCCGTTCTGTGTCGTTACTTTTGTATTACGTAACGTTGTCTAATTAGCATTATAATATAACTTCAAATAATCCTTTAAAGTGTCTGCTCTTTAATACATTAAATGGTATTTAATTAGATAATGATAATAATAATGTACATCTTTCAAAAAATGTTGGAACTTTATGCTCATTAAGACATTAAATCAATAATTAAGACATTTGTTGAATATTTGAATTAACAACATATAATATGAAATATTCTATCAATCAAATCTTTCCCTAAATAAGTGATATGGTTGCTCGATTTTTGAGGATGTTGTGTGATGTGTTGGGGATCACGACCTCTTTGTTGTTTGGTAAAGATCCTCTTGTGTGATCCTTGTTAATCTTCAAGATTGTCTGATATCCCACATACATGGAGATCTCTTTGTTGCCTTTTATTTTAGATAAGATATACTCATCTTATCCCCTTTTATTCTACTACTACATTATTTGTGAAGATTACAAGATTTTCCACATCTCATCAAGATATCCGAATGCACCTAGATGAGGTTCAAGTCACATTCAGTTCACAACTAATCCATCACGATGACCCATTTACCTCCTTCCCACACTTGATGAAGCCTCATATTAGAAACATGACATCATAAGAGCTCAGCATTAAACTTTAGAAGAACGACAGTATCCCCAGTTACAGCAGAAAAGTGAACTACTCTTCCAATCCACAACCATCACTCAAGTGCACTTCGACCAAATCATCGGCACTAAAATTAGTACTGGAGATGTGACGCGGGCATGACCGTACATAATGCGCATCCATAAAACCTCTTAAGCCCGAAAATCCATCGTTGGAAAGCAGACCATCAAATGTAACATACACAAAACCATTCCCCGCCATAAATAGAGTGGTAGCACTAAAGTAAGTAAGCACCCACGAAGCCTTTTTCATTAAAAAAAACCTCACCTTATCACCATTACCGTAAAAATCAGCCTTTAAAAAATTTTACGAAGATACCCGTTCTGTGTTACTTTTGTATTACGTAACGTTGTCTAATTAGCATTATAATATAACTTCAAATAATCCTTTAAAGTGTCTGCTCTTTAACACATTAAATGGTATTTAATTAGATAATGAACATAATAATGCATTATAATATATATCATTAAAAAAAACGTTGGAATTTTATGCTCATTAAGACATTAAATCAATAATTAAAACATTTGTTGAATATTTGAATTAACATCATATAATATGAAATATTCTACCAATCCAATTCTTCCCTAAATAAGTGATATGGTTGCTTGATTTTTGAGGATGTTGTGTGATATATTGGGGATCACGACATCTTTGTTGTTTGGTGAAGATCCTCTTGTCTGATTTTTGTCATATCTTCAAGATCGTTTGATATCACATATACATGGAGATCTCCTTGTTGTTTTTTATTTAAGATAGGATATACTCATCATATCCTCTTTTATTCTACTACTACATTTGTGAAGATTACAAGATTCTCCACATCTCATCAACATATCTGAATACACCTAGATGAGGTTCAAGTCACATTCAGTTCACAACTAATCGATCACGATGACCAATTTACCACCTTCCCACACTTGATGTAGTCTTGATCATATTGGAAACATGGCAATATAATAGCTCAACATTAAACTCTAGAAAAACGACATAATCCTCAGTTACAGCAGAAAAGTGAACTATTCTTCCAATCCACCAACCATCACTCAAGTGCACTTTGACCAAATCATCTGTACTAAAATTAGTACTGGATATGTGATGCGGGCATGACCGTACATGATGCGCATCCACAAAACCTCTTAAGCCCGAAAAACCATCGTTGGAAAGGAGATCATCGAAAGCAACATACACAAAACGATTCTCCGGCATAAATAGAGTGGTAGCACTAAAGTAAGCACCCACGAAGCCTCTTCAAAAAAGAACCTCCACATTATAACCATTATTGTAAAAATCAGCCTTTAAAAAAATTGGGAAGATACCCGTTCTGTGTTACTTTTGTATTACACAACGTTGTCTAATTAGCATTATAATATAGCTTCCAAAAATCCATTGAAGTGTCTGCTCTTTAATACATTAAATGATATTTAATTAGATAATGAACATAGTAATGCATTATAATATATATTTCAAAAAACGTTGAAATTTTATGCTCATTAAGACATTAAATCAATAATTAAGACATTTGTTGAATATTTGAATTAACAACATATAATATGAAATATTCTACTAATCAAATCCTTCCTTAAATAAGTGATATGGTTGCTCGATTTTTGAGGATGTTGTGTGATATGTTTGGGATCACGACATCTTTGTTGTGTGGTGAAGATTCTCTTGTGTGATCCTTGTCATATCTTCAAGATTGTTTGATATCCCACATACATGGAGATCTCCTTGTTGCCTTTTATTTAAGATAGGATATACTCATCATATCCTCTTTTATTCTACTACTACATTTGTGAACATTACAAGATTCTCCACATCTCATCAACATATCTGAATACACCTTGATGAGGTTCAAGTCACATTCAGTTCACAACTAATCCATCACGATGAGCCATTTACCTCCTTCCCACACTTGATGAAGCCTCATATTAGAAACATGACATCATAAGAGCTCAGCATTAAACTCTAGAAGAACGACATTATCCCCAGTTACAGCAGAAAAGTGAACTACTCTTCCAATCCACAACCATCACTCAAGTGCACATCGACCAAATCATCGGTACTAAAAATTAGTACTGGAGATGTGACGCGGGCATGACCGTACATGATGCGCATCCACAAAATCCTTAAGTCTGCCGAAAAACCATCTTTGGAAAGTAGATCATCAAATGCAACATACACAAAACCATTCCCCACCATAAATAGAGTGGTAGCACTAAAGTAAGCACCCACGAAGCTCTCTTCATCAAAAAAAAACCTCCACCATATCACCATTACCGTAAAAATCAGCCTTTAAAAAATTTGCAAAGATACCTGTTCTGTGTTACTTTTGTATTACCTAACGTTGTCTAATTAGCATTATAATATTGCTTCCAAAAATCTTTTAAAGTGTCTTCTCTTTAATACATTAAATGGTATTTAATTAGATAATGAAAATAATAATGCATTATAATATATCTTTCAAAAAACGTTGAAATCTTATGCTCATTAAGACATTAAATCAATAATTAAGACATTTGTTGAATATTTGTATTAGACTGCCTTTCAAAAAAACCTTTCAATTGTATGCTCTTTAAGACATTAAATGATATTTAATTAGATAATGAATATAATAATGCATTATAATATAACTTTTAATAAACATTGGAAATTTATGCTCATTAAGACATTAAATCAATGATTAAGACATTTGTCACATATTTGTATTAAACCGTTACAAACAACATTTAACTAAATAATAAATATAATAATAATAGAGTACATAAGCATCTTAGATAGTTCAAGCATCAAAATAAAAAACTGAACGATGATCAAAATAACAATTACATTTCTTCCATGTTCGTATTTAGTGATAAGGATTATATTCGCTACTATAAATTGATGCCAAATTCACAGAGGCTAATGGAGTAATATTCATCACTGTGTGCACATAATTAAGGTGTGTTTTCATATTCTCTTGCTATTAAGATGAGAAATATGAATTTGGATTAGACTAATTGGAGTTGAATGTAAACGGTAATTTACTGATATGAATTTCTCCAAACATTTAATTAGATGATGATGCTGCAAATAATAATCACACCAATAATCACACTCACTAAGCAATATTAATTACATAATAAATTTTATAATAAAGTGCATAAGCATTAAAGATAGTCAAAGAAGAAATTAGATGAGGGCAATGATATGCAACGTATAAGCATTAACCTCACTTATTTTGGCGTTACAAAGCTATCAATTTATCAAATATTACCTTATTTGATTTCACTAGCTGCGTTTTAATACCACATCTATACTACTTTCCCAATATACTCTTTTAACACATAAAATACACAACGCAATATTGTAGCAAAATAGACAAGAGACAACCAACAACGGAAACCAATGGCGCCAATAACAACTACAATTGCAGGCTTGGTCCCCTCAAAGTTCAAATATCAAATAATAGCACGGGCCACGAAGATATGACGGGTAACACCGAAAAAGGATAGCCCTTCACTGTCAATAGACATGGTGTTATTAGACAAAGAGATGTGGTCACAACCCTTTAATTGAACAAACATTTTGATTAACTGTCTATTTTTAACGATACTAACGAATTACTAAAAGGTGCGCGGTTGATTTTTTCATCGTTCCAAACCTTTAAAAGTGTGCTTACAATCCTCATAGTTTAAGTCTGACCCTTTAAATTGGAAGGTCCAAGACTCGCCAAAGAACACCACTTAATTATTTAATTATATGCTACTTGTACCCACCATTACAATGATTATCTTAAGATTAAGCTATGTTCATGTGATTCTGGCCAGGGAAATCATATACACGCAACAATACCAAAGCGGTGGGTGACCTCATTTGAAGGAGTACTACACGAGGGGAAAATTAAATTTACAGCCTTCAGCACTTTGAGGTCGCGCAAAATAATAGATCGTACAGACCAGTCAAAGGAAATCCAAACATCATCATCATCAAGTGCACCCCATTTACATCAATACAGGAGGATAAGGACCAAACTCAAAATATTCCACTTCACAAATTCGAATTCCACCCGCTCGACAAATTGGAGGAACGCAACAACAAAAATGATTATTTGATAGACAAGCACACCGACAAATGCACTATAAAATGCAACAACTTAATTATTTTTACCACTCTATTTGCCTATTGAATGTTTTTAACAACATGGTGCAGATGTTGTGGGCTTGCTAACTACAATTGAGGAGAAAATAGAAGTACTAACAAAAAATGATCAGACACAGTTACGTCATATACAATACAAGATGAAAGGTAACTTCAGCAACTTCACCATGCATATAGTTACATGTAAAGTAATTAGCTTACTACATTAATGACTACATACAGGGAAAAAATAGTCAATGTGACTCTGTGGGGCGATGCAGCAGATTACATTACAGAAGAAATCACCCAACAAAATGGACATGACATGGCCGTAGTCATCACATCTACGAGAGTCATAAATTATGGAGGTAATAAACTTCATCAGTGCACTAATAAGGTACATGTCATACTTATTAACAAGGATTACAACACCGATACAAGAGATTACCAACTACAGTCCACATATGGGATCAAATTTTTTCTCCACTTGGACTTGCCGGAGACTAGAATGTTACTGCAAAGGTAACGTTTGACTAAAGCATAGACACAAACCAATTAACCGATCTTACGCACACTATAATAACCACATATTATTATTTGCGGTGCCATACCAACCTACAAGGACCAAGAACCCGTTCAAATAAGAATCCCCAATACCAAGGTGGCAGAAGAAATGCTCACTTCAACACTCACTACAAGAGTTAAAGTCAATGGCGACTGATCTTAGCTACTGACATCTGTCGCAAAAAACAGACGTGCGACTGTCAACAGTCGCTAAGCGACAGTGGCTACAGTTAGTCGCTTCTAGCGACTGATTTCAGTCGCTAAAAAAGCGCGCGACTGAAATCAGTAGCTACGGCCTCAATTTAGCGACTGAAATCAGTCGCTATGGCCTCATTTTAGCGACTGAAATCAATCGCTAATGGCGTCAATTAGCGACTGATTTAGCGACTGAAATCAGTCGCTAAAAGCTTCAGTTAGCGACTGATTTTAGTCGCTAAATGGTGCGACGTGGCATCATTTAGCGACTGATTTCAGTCGCTAAATATAAAACTTAGCTACTGATATCAGTCGCTACCGTGCCACAAATAGGCCGGTTACATTTATTATTTTTCTAGCCAAAATCTGCACAATAAAACAAACCAACAACCACAATACATCCCAAACATCATTCCAAACGTTATTCCAAACGTTATGCAAGCTTCACACTCCAAAATTGTCAACCAAGTACGCAAACATCGTGAATACACTAAATTAAAAGTGTTGTTACAAACAGTTTTTTCAACAACAATTCAGAAACTACAAATTGTTTTCATTCAATCAACTCAGCCAACAGGAAAACTAGCGGACGCACCACTACCACCGCCACCAAAGGGGTCTCTAGGATCCGGGAATCGGGGAGTGGGGCCGGAGTTGCAGTTATATTGCTGCGTGTTCCTAAGACGCCGTATCTCTTCCAGAATTTGCAGGTTAATGGACTCCTGCGTCTTCAGCCTCTCATTCTGCTCCTTCATCTGCTCGGCCATAGCTGCCCGTTGCGCCCTCTTCTCCTGAATTTCCGCCCTCATCTCAGCCATCTCGGATGGTACACACTCGGTCGTCGTAGAATGGGCCCCCCGAACATTGGGTGGTGTCCAGTACAGGGAATGAGCGTTCCCCGTACCGTACACCGCTCCCTTGCGGTATCCCTCCGCGACTCTAAACCAAATCGTGCTCGGGTCCACACCTTCATTCTCGGGCGCTCTAGTGGCCGCCAAATACGATCTCTGAAAGAAATAGAAGTCATGATTAGGTTGATTGTTTAATTTGAAGAAAAAAAAGTAACAAAGTATTGTGTTTGAAACTTACCCAAATCTCCAAATCCTTCTTCGTGGCGAATGATCGACCGGTGGCATCGTCCCCCTTACTCTTCGCTTCGAGAAATAGCTGCACAGGAGGAGGGAATTCTCCGGTTTTCTTCTTCACCTGTTGACAGTACATGTAGATTTTTCATTTATTTTTATAATGAAAACATTAAATAAGAATCCAATATAAAAATCAAAGGAACGGAAATACTAACGTTCATGGCCCGCTGGTGCATCGACTGCGACCCACCGTAGTGGGTGCACTCCGCCTCCGCCTCGGGGTCCCCTCCCCGCCTCTTGTTCTTCTTAGCCTGGACGGATCTCTTCAGGAACTTCGGGTCGGCTCGCGCTGTTTGGAACTGTTGGATGGCGTCACCTACAATTTATACACTTTGAGATCAATAAATGTTTTGAATATATATACAACTTTCTGTTCAGGTACTAACACCAATTTAGTAATCGAACCTCTAAGTTGTTTCTGTAACTTTTCATCGCTCGCCATCTTATACATCATGTCTTTGTATCTTTCCTTCGCGACATCCATGTATCTGTCTCTCACAGCCACCTCGAGACCATCGTTGTAGAAGTGTTTCAACTGCAAGATAGTTTGTTGTCGTTGTATTAGTAATCTGTAAACAGTAACAGATAATTAATAAAAATCATAAATTGGTGTACCTTGAAGTTGGCAAACCACTTCTCCCGTTGCCACAGAGGCAACTTAGTCCAGCTAGTGCAGTAAGTAGTCAAATCATTCATGAAACTGTCCTTGACACCAGTCACCACCGCACGAGTACGAAACCTACACCAAAGAGTGAAATAAGATGATGTCTCACAAAAAAAAGGAAATACAATGTCTCACCATGTGGACTCGGGGTCAATTATTAGGTGCCCGCCGTCTGTGTATCGAAGCACTTCATCATGGCGTGGTTGTGGTTGTTCTTGTTGCTCCTCGTTCTCAACTTGTTCGTCCTCTCGCCTGTTTTCTTCTTGGTCTTCCTGCTGTACCCGGTCCCTGCTCCTGCTGCTGCCGCTGCTTGAACTACCAAACCTCAACCTGCTGCCCAACGTCATATCTGCAGACATGTAATAGTTGAAAGTTAGGAACTGACATCATAATATTGAAATAATCTCGAAAAAAAATATGTAATGCAGATTACTATTTACAAACAATATAACTTACTAAAATTATACCCTACTAAAAATCATCATCACTGTCGTTGTCATCTTCCACTTGCCTACTCGAACCAACGACATCCTCTTCCTCGACGTCATCTTCGTCCTCCTCGTCATTGACCTCTAAATCAATGGTGTCATCCTCCTCCTCGACCATATCACTAGAAGCACCTTCCTCCTCCTCACTGCCTTCATCGTCTTCAAAATCTTCCCCCACATCCACCTCATTATTGTCATCATCATCATTTGCAAAAAGATTCTCATCAACTGGAGACAATGTTGTACCACTAGAAATGACGTCCTCTTGGAAGAGGTCAGAGTCATAGTGCCCCCGTGGCTTAGTTTTGAACACCGCCCACCACTGGTTTACAGTTCTGTCGTTCTTTGTGGTTGGGTAAGGCGCAAAGTACACTTGGTGTGCTTGATGTGCAAGTATAAATGGATCGTACTTGGAGTATTTTTTGGTATGATTAACTTCAACTAGTTTGTACCTTTCATGTACTCTAGTACCTTGCACAGAGTTGTCCTTCCATTCGCATTTAAATACCACAGCTCTATACCCACGATCATTTCCAACATAACACAACTCGAAGATGTCCTCCAATAGACCGTAGTAATCTTCACCCTCAAGTGACGACACACTCACACCGAAATTACATCTACTCCTACTGCTACCATGGGCAATTGTATGGAAATTGTAACCATTAACCGAATACCGGTTCCAAGTTCTAACATTCCATAAAGGACCTAATGCTAGACTCCTAACCAAATCATCCTGAATATTCTCAGAAATTACATGCTCCTTAATCCATTTAGGAAACTGTTCCTCATTCTTATTCCAAATGTCATCAGCATTTAAATGTGGATTAGCAGCTACAAATTCAGTTACAAATTTTTTCTCGTACGGCTCCAAAACTTCACAATTTGATAGCAAGTACAGGTGAGCACGATTTTACTCCTTCTCATCTAATGTCCTCCACCCGCCAGCTGATGACGATCCCCCACCTTCCTTACTTTGAAAAAAGTCTGGTATGTTGGGGTCAATCGTCGTCTCGGGTGTTTCTAGGTTTAGATTCTTGGTTTTGGTGTTCACTTCTTTCTCGAAATACAGAGAACAGAAGTTGGCTATCTCCTCTGTTAAGTAAGCATTACATATGGAGCCCTCAACCCTCGCCTTGTTACCAATTTTTTTCTTCAAATGGTTGAGAAATCTATGACAATCATCAAGCAATTATGTTATTATCAAATTACAGTGTCTAACGTTAGTTAGTGGGTAAACCAAGTAAGTAGTTGAAAGTTCTCACCTCTCAAACGGGTACATCCATCTAAACTGTACCGGTCCTCCCACTTTAGCTTCGTAGGGCAAGTGGACCGGTAGATGCTCCATTGAGTTAAAGAAGGAGGGTGGGAAGATCATCTCAAGTTTGCATAGTATCTGAGGAATTTGATCCTCCAAATGAGTCATGTCGTCATTTGTAACTGTCGACGAACACAAATCTCGAAAAAACTGAGATATCTCAGTGATAGGATTCCAAACACTCTCCGGCAGCATGTGCTTCAACGCCACAGGTAGTAACCGCTCCATGAACACGTGGCAGTCGTGAATCTTCAAGCCTTGGAGCTTCAGGTTCTTAATGTCCACACACCGACTAAAATCGGATGCATACCCATCAGGGAACTTCAGTTTCCCTACCCACTCTAACACGGCCTTTCTCTGAGCCTTATCAAGGCTAAACAAGACCCTAGGCTTGGACCCATCCCGCTTGATATGTAGTTTCAGACGATCACAATTTTTTTTCAAATCTTTTCGGGATCCTACGGTGTCACATGTCTTACCCTCTACATCCATGATGGTGTGAATCAGTTGCTCAAAGAAATTCTTCTCAATATGCATCACGTCCAGATTATGTCGGAGTAATAAAGTACTCCAATATGGAAGGTCGAAGAAGATGCTTCTTTTAAACCAACCATTTTTCAATTTCTTAAGATCTTTGAACTCTTGATCGGTCCCGTCAACAGTAGATGGGAACTCTGAAATCACCTCCCAAATCTCATCACCTTGGAGACGAATCGGTGCCTCATCTACCACCACCTCACCCTTCTTGAAAGCTCTCCTATTCTTCCTGTACATGTGACCCTCGGGTAGAAACTGTCTATGACAGTCAAACCAACTAATTTTGCTTGAATTACGTAGGTAGAATGCTTTACTTTCACTCATGCAACATGGACACGCTTTTTGGCCCGCCGTAGACCAACCGCTCAACATACCATACGCAGGAAAATCGTTTATAGTCCACAAAAGCTATGCTCTAAGCTGAAAATTTTGTTTCAACGACACATCATATGTCTCCACCCCTACTTCCCACAAGTGTTTCAATTCCTCTATCACTGGTTGTAAGTAAACATCCAAGTGGTTTTTAGGATTTTTTGGGCCGGGAACAATGAGAGAAAGGAAGATGAACGGTGGTTTCAGACAAAGCCATGGGGGTAAGTTGTACGGTGTGACCATGACAGGCCAGCATAAGTATGACTTACCGAACTGACCGAAAGGGGTGAACCCATCGGTACACAGCCCAAGTCTCACATTACGGGGTTCCTCAGCAAATTCAGGGTAACTCCTATCAAACCGTTTCCACTCCTCCCCGTCACTAGGATGACACATCTTCCCCTCTACACGAGTTTCTTCTTGATGCCACCTCATTTGTTCGGCAATGGTTTTGGTTGCGTATAATTTTTGAAGTCTAGGGGCGATGGGAAAGTAGGTAAGTCGACTAAGTGATATAGGTTTTTTATGCCTCGCAACACTCTTTCCCTTCTTACCCCTCAAAACAATATTTCCATCTACAGTTTTGTATCTACCCTTCCCACATATCTTACATTCCTCAAGCATGGCATCGTCCTTCCAAAAAAGCATACATCCATCGGGACAAGCATCGATCTTTTGATGCGGAAGTTCAAGACCTTTAACTATTTTTTTGGTGTTGTAGAATGTTTTGGTCATAATGTTGTCTTTTGGGATGAGTTTCTCAATCAACGCAGCGATACCGTCTACGCACCCAAAAGGTAGGTTATACTCACATTTAAGGGTCACTACCATAGACGCGACTTCTAACAATGTCACATCACACCCTTCATATAATGGCTTCTCCGCAGCCTCTAACATATCAAAAAAAGCTTTCGCTCGTGGGTTTGGCTCTTGTGGGGTTGGTTGGTCATCGTCGTTAGTGTACAATCTCTCATCATTAAACAAATTGCACTCAACCACATCAACAATCATTCCTCTCACCCCGCCCTCATTCTGATCCACCTTAGATTCCTCAAAAGCAGACTTCTCACCATGACAAATCCAATAATAGTAATTTGGGCTAAACCCATCTGAGATAATATGTTTCTTAATCAAAATACTATCCAAGAATTTGATGTTCTTACATTTCACACAAGGACACCTAAATCTACCCTCTGACGCGTATTCAGGATGAGTCTTAGCGAACTCAAGAAAGCGATTAACACCCTCTAAAAATTCCTTTGTGGGACGTCGTTTCTTATCGAATCTTTCCCCATACATCCATTTTCGTTCCTGTCTCCATTTTTTTATCTAAAAAATTTAAGACAATAACCACATACAAATTATTTTCTCTAAAGTAATTTACTAATATATATACACTAGTCAAATATTATGTAAAATTCTCAATTCACCTAAACATAGTACTATTTCCACCCAATTCGTCCATAATTACATCACCAAATCAGCATAATTGTATTTTACTTCCAAATTCCTAACACATCAAAACAACCCAATTCAATCAACTACTTAACTACAAACCCTAATTTTATACTAACAATCTACCTAATTCAAATTGGGGAACCTATTGGGCGATTAAAATCCTAACTACACTAAATATTCCAACAACTAAGAAACTATCCAACCCAATAACTAATTTATTTAAATCGATAAAAACAGAAATTAACAAATAATTGAAACTAAATAAAGATAGATAAACATACCTTAAGGAAAATGAGAGAATTGAAGAAGGAATGAAGAGGAAAAGAGGAGGGACGAGTTTTAGAGAGAGGGGGGAGGGTTTTTAGAGAGATAGAGTGAAATGGTAGAATGAGCCGGGGGAGGGGGGGGGGGGGTGTTCGTTAATTTAAAAAAAATTAACATCTTTAGCGACCGAAATCGGTCGCGCGCCACTCTCATTAGCGACCGATTTCAGTCGCTAATTCTGTCGCCATTTCAATAATTTAGCGACCGAAATCGGTCGCGCGCCGATTATTTTAGCGACCGATTTCGGTCGCTAAATTTAATTAATTTTTTAAAATTCCGTCTCCTCGTCCAGCTACTAATATCGGTCGCGCGTTGAACTTTCAGTCCCTAAATTAGCCACTGAATTTATCAGTCGCGCGTGATTAGTAGCTACATGCAGTATTTCTTGTAGTGACTTGCGGAGCTTCTACAACTAGATGTCACCGATCATGTAAATAATGTCGACCTACATCGCATGCTTACTAAAATGATGTATCAAAAAACGTTGCCGATTAAATGAAACTCTTGGAACAGAATGAGCTATTCAAATGCCAAGGAACGATAACAGAAGTAGGAACAGATGTTGATTGGCGGTATCAATAATCTTCCACATCATGTTCAGCTGGAATCGATGAGGACGGAAAGTGCCGCCAATGTAACGAATCAATACCCTACCCCAAACAAAGGTATGAAAAAAAAACAAAAATACAATTAGCCGTACGGTATGTTAACCCTATTTAATACTCCTAAACAACATGACAAATATGTTTATACCCACAACGCAGGTACAGATTAATCACTACAATAGCGGACGAACGAAACAGCTTACACAACTTTGGTAGTCTTTGGGAGGGAAGCTGAGAAGATCATCGGGAGACAAATCAAAGCATTACTATCCCTATATGAAAAGGTACGCAAAATAAATACCAGACCAACTACATGAACAAATATTTAACGTATTGTCCTAACAAGAGAGCAAAATAAAGGACGGAGGAAAGGAGAAAGTGTTTAACATACTCCAACAATATGAAAGTCAAAGTTGATATTACAAAATACAACTCCGAACGGGAGCTAAAGTGCCAAAAGGTATTACCGACGGCAAAGGATCCTCCAACTCCAACCACAATGGAAAGAAAGGACAAAAATCCAAAGGTAACAACGACAAAAATTCTTACCCAACAACAACAGGTTCTATTTATACAATATGTCATATACACCAACGAGTACACAGTTTTCGCAGGAGCAACCAAAACAAGACAACTTAGAAAAGTACCCTACAACAAAGTCAGACCCTGCGGTGAACACCCCATTTCATATGAGAAGAGAAAGATAAACAAGGAGTAAGTTAACTATTATTACGTACATCAACTACAAGCAATTCGTTACTTATATTTTAGCAACAAAACTAACACACCAAAAATGCGTTACAAATTTGAATTGGTGGTGAAAGAAGCATCCGTAACAAAAGAAACAAAAGAGGCCAAAAGTTGAAAATCCCAAATAGAGCCACGACAGAAAAAAAAAAACGAAGAACCAAGCCATAATTTAAGAAGATTACGTACTACAATCACAGTTTAGAAAAAAAAGACTTTTTCTTTATTATACGAATTATTTAATTTCTATTTCACCCTTCAACTGCACCATTTCAAACTCTGTCGTTCTTCACACATACATGCCATATGTATTTTAGTAGCTTTGGTAATTCAATCTTCATAGTCTCCGCCCTATTCACGATTACGACAGGCTATAGAAGTAGATGCAGTCACAAACACATGAAATTTAAACAAACAAATCTGTAGTTCCGTGTGGTGCACGGGCATGGCGACTAGTTATAAGTAGTAAATCAACAAAATTTCTCCGGTAAATGATGGAAAGTGTGACAGTAAAGAAAGTGCCTGGAAAATGATGGAAATGGTGAGAAATTGGGGGTTGCATTTTTTGACTTTGATGGATTCAATATTAGTTTTAATTTGTGCCATTGATGTTGTTCTTAATGTTCTCACCGAGTGATCGTTCTCACCGGATCCCAAATCTATATACTAATAATGATTAATGATATGATAATGTCTAGACACCCACATTTGGCTCCTAGGTGTATATAGCAGTTTCCAACAAACTCCCGATGATGATCGGACGCAAACATGCTTTAACATACTCGAATATGGGCTCAAAATCGTTAGTATTTGGCTTGGGCTTTTTACGGAGTACAAATCTCACAAAACCAACCTCAAATTCAGGCCCAGTGGGTCGTTCCCAATCAAATAAGACTAATTTGGGTCAAAACCGAAGCCGGAAATAAAACCGTCTTTTAGCGACCATGTCAAACCCCGGTCAAAGTTGTTTCCGAGAGACAAAAACAGCCGTGGGAACTTCGAGAGTTCAACTCGAAGTTAAAAACTCCGAAATATCTCGTCCGCCTCATCCACTCGATCGAGTGCCAGCTCACTCGATCGAGTGGGCCTTCAAGAGGCCCGTTGTTTACCATTTAATGGGCCACTCGATCGAGTCAATAGGGGCACTCGATCGAGTGACCCTAGGTCGGAGGATTGGGAAATTCTTATAAATACCTCCCTTTGCAACACAATTTACACAACTTTTTTCAAGCCTTACACCTTTTGAATCCTGCAACTACACATACAATTCATCCTTCTCCTACCTTAAACCACCATAACTCATCTACATAATCTCGAAGCTCCCATGCCTAAGCCACAACTAGACGAGCCCCATTCCGAGAATATAAAGCATGTAGGTTGAGGGTGCAAATTCAATCCCGATCTCCTTTCTTTCTCTCTTCCCTTCTCTCGTCTCTCCCGTCTTCTTCGTCTTTTTCTTTCGCTTTTTTTCTTGTTTCTTCTTTCGTCTCTAATATCGTTATTATTACTACTATCGAATCACTACAAAATATTCGCCTATTCGTGTCGAATACAAGGGATGACGGGATAAGGAAACACGAATACGAGGTTATCGCACCCGATGTTGCCGGTCGCTTATCCCGACACCCCAAGTATTTGATTGTTGAAGCGAATCAACATCAACAAGATCGTTTTTTATCGCGTCGTTAGTCTCGTTTTAGTATTTACATAATCGTCATCATTAACATCGCGCATACATCAAATTTATAAAATAATCTCGAATCGAATACGTTTAATGTTGAAATTCGCATAAGACCCTTCTAATCCCTTTACGAGTCGTAAAAGTGGTGGAGCCCTCTCGAGGAGCCCCGCTCTAAACACTCAAGGACATGATGGGATCGCGAATATTCCGCGTTAAACATATTCGATTCCTTTTTTTCAAGGTTAGAACGAAACCTGTTGATGCGAATCGAACATCGCATAATCCGCATAGATTAATTACGATGCCGTGACGCGGAGGGAATCGATTTTCGCTCTAATCCAAAAAATATAAAACGTTTATTCTTAAGACGCGATATCGACTCCGTAGTCGAATATTATGTCTAAAAGAATTAGTCGATAAATTGAGCTAACATGAACTCGTTGATGCTGAAATAATTGTCACATAGTCCGAAAGGACTAATTACGACACTACGACGCGAAGAGAATTATTTCGTCTTAGTTCAATTTAAAACGACATATAATGCCTTTTATAGAATCCACTCTAAATACTGGGTATTTATTTCGTGATCAAGTATCGAGTATGACGAGTATCGAGAATCAAGTCGAGCATAAATTATACTATATTATCGCGCGACTTGGCAAATCATCGATCTACAATTAAAAGCAAATTCAGAATCTAAATTCCAAAACGAACTACTGTTCGTACAGGGGGCACTCGACCGAGTGCCTAGCCCACTCGATCGAGTGGCACCCCAAAAAAACAGCAGAAGGTTTTTAAACAGGGCACTCGACCAAGTCTCCCCATGACTCGGCTGGGTGGCCTTATTCACGCCTCAAGTCGTGATCCCTTCACATGCAATAAGCCGTATCAAATATTTTTATGGCCTCGGTCAACACGTGTCAAGTCCATCACGTATTCATCTTTTCAAAACCGTGCATCGTATTATATTTACATCATTTATGCAATTTATAATACGTTATTTGTCGTAATTAACCCGATTATTTCTATTTTGGCGTTTTATTCTTGTTATTTGTTTTATTGTACCAAAACGAACCTCACATGCTAAAATAACTTCGACGTTAGTTTAGATGCATTAAAAGACGTAGTTGAACATAATTCACATGTTTAGTCAAAAACACTGTTTGCATAACACTCAACCGGATTACTAGCGCGCGTATTTTAAAATCGAACGATATCTTAGTAGGGGCCGCTAAGTGCGAGCGGGGTTGGATGTTCTTTGTGAATTTCCCAACACGTACCCTCACCCCTTACTCAGAACCATGGTTTCCAGATGCCCGAAACCATTGGCGCACGAGAGTCATTCAATACACGGTTTCCGGATGCCATATTCTGCGAGAATACCCACGTAATCAGGAAAGTTGCTTCAGAACTCAAATACACCAAAGCATAGGAAATAGCGTGGGAGGAGAGACGACTCCGGTTTGATTCGGGTTAGACCTTCATAAGACAAATGTGTCGGGTGCGGCTCTCGGAGTGACTGTGAATAATCGCTTCGTCGGAGAATAGCCCCCAAGTGAGACTAAAGACCCTGATAGGACTCAGATGGTGCGATATCTAAGTGACTTGAAAGTGGGGTACGTGTAAGACCTGACCCTTAGAGCAATCGTGATTGACCGCTCTGCTGAAGGGCCGCACTCGAGTGGGATTGAAGATTTTGTTAAGACTCGAGTGTTGGACGAGTGACCCTTATACGTAAGGGTCAAGAACCTTTTGTTATTGGGTTATGCCTTATAAAAGGTTGACTCGGCCTCGAAGAAAGGCAGACGGGGTAAGGGAGGAAACTTGCGATGTAAGATCAGAAGGGTTTCGACGCTAGAGACCCTCGACTTGACCCGAATAAGGGTGACCCTGTGATTAGTGTAGACCCTTAAGTTAAAGGATTAGGGTGACCCTGTGATTAGGGTAGGCCCTTAGTGCACTTGAGTTTTGGTTGGTGGATTGGAAGAGTAGTTCACTTTTCTGCTGTAACTGAGGATTATGTCGTTCTTCTAGAGTCTAATGCTGAGCTCTTATGATGCCATGTTTCCAATATAATCGAGGCTTCATTAAGTGTGGGAATGTAGTAAATGGGTCATCGTGATAGATTAGTTGTGAACTGAATGTGACTAGAACCTCATCTGGGTGCATTCGGATATCTTGATGAGAAGTGGAGAATCTAGTAATCTTCACAAACGTATTAGTAGAATAAAAGAGGATATGATGAGCAATAAGGAGATCTCCATGTATGTGGTATATTAAACAATCTTGAATATATGACAAGGATCACACAAGAGAATCTTCACCAAACAACAAAGATGTCGTGATCCCAAACATATCACACAACATCCTCAAAAATCGAGCAACCATATCACTTATTTAGGGAAGGATTTGATTGGTAGAATATTTCATATTATATGTTGTTAATTCAAATATTCAACAAATGTCTTAATTATTGATTTAATGTCTTAATGAGCATAAAATTCCAACGTTTTTTGAAAGATATATTATAATGCATTATTATGTTCATTATCTAATTAAATACCATTTAATGTATTAAAGAGCAGACACTTTAAAGGATTATTTGAAGTTATATTATAATGCTAATTAGACAACGTTACGTAATACAAAAGTAACACAGAACGGGTATCTTCGCAATTTTTTTTAAAGGCTGATTTTTACGGTAATGGTGATAAGGTGGAGGTTTTTTTTTGATGAAAAGGGCTTCGTGGGTACTTACTTACTTTAGTGCTACCACTCTATTTATGGCGGGGAATGGTTTTGTGTATGTTACTTTTGATGGTCTGCTTTCCAACGATGAATTTTCGGGCTTAAGAGGTTTTATGGATGCGCATTATGTACGGTCATGCCCGCGTCACATCTCCAGTACTAATTTTATTGTCGATGATTTGGTCGAAGTGCACTTGAGTGATGGTTGGTGGATTGGAAGAATAGTTCACTTTTCTGTTGTAACTGAGGATTATGTCGTTCTTCTAGAGTTTAATGTTGAGCTCTTATGATGCCATGTTTCCAATATAATAGAGGCTTCATCAAGTGTGGGAATGTGGTAAATGGGCCATCGTGATAAATTAGTTGTGAACTGAATGTGACTAGAACCTCATCTGGGTGCATTCATATATCTTGATGAGATGCGGAGAATCTTGTAATCTTCACAAACGTAGTAGTAGAATAAAAGAGGATATGATGAGCATATCCTATCTTAAATAAAAGGCAACAAGGAGATCTCCATGTATGTGGGATATCAAACAATCTTGAAGATATGGCAAGGATCACACAAGAGAATCTTCACCAAACAACAAAGATGTCGTGATCCCAAACATATCACACAACATCCTCAAAAATCGAGCAACCATATCACTCTTATTTAGGGAAGAATTTGATTGGTAGAATATTTCACATTATATGTTGTTAATTCAAATATTCAACAAATGTATTAATTATTGATTTAATGTCTTAATGAGCATAAAATTCCAACGTTTTTTGAAATATATATTATAATGCATTACTATGTTCATTATCTAATTAAATACCATCTAATATATTAAAGAGCAGACACTTCAACTGGTTTTTAGAAGCTATATTATAATGCTAATTAGACAACGTTGGGTAATACAAAAGTAACACAGAACGGGTATCTTCGTAATTTTTTTAAAGACTGATTTTTACAGTAATGGTTATAAGGTGGAGGTTTTTTTTGAAGAGACATCGTGGATGCTTACTTTAGTGCTACCACTCTATTTGTGGCGGAGAATGGTTTTGTGTATGTTGCTTTTGATGATCTGCTCTCAAACGATGGTTTTTCGGGCTTAAGAGGTTTTTTGGATGCACAACATGTACGGTCATGCCCGCGTCACATCTCCAGTACTAATTTTAGTACCGATAATTTGGTCGAAGTGCACTTGAGTGATGGTTGGTAGATTGGAATAGTAGTTCACTTTTCTGCTGTAATTGGGGATTATGTCATTCCTCTAGAGTTTAATGTTGAGCTATTATGATGCCATGTTTCCAATATGATCAAGACTTCATCAAGTGTGGGAAGGTGGTAAATGGGTCATCGTGATAGATTAGTTGTGAACTGAATGTGACTAACCTCATCTAGGTGCATTTGGATACCTTGATAAGATGTAGAGAATCTTGTAATCTTCACAAATGTAGTAGTAGAATAAAAGGGGATCTGATGAGTATATCTTATCTTAAATAAATGGCAACGAGGAGATCTCCATATATATATGGGATATCAAACGATCTTGAAGATATGACAAGGAATCCCACAAGAGGATCTTCACCAAACAACAAAGATGTCGTGATCACCAACATATCACACAACATTCTCAAAAATCGAGCAACCATATCACTTATTTAGGTAATGATTTGATTGGTAGAATATTTCATATTATATGTTGTTAATTCAAATATTCAACAAATGTCCTAATTGTTGATTTAATGTCTTAATGAGCATAAGATTCCAACGTTTTTTGAAAGATATATTATAATCCATTATTATGTTCATTATCTAATTAAATACCATTTAATGTATTAAAGAGCAGACACTTTAAAGGATTATTTGAAGTTATATTATAATGCTAATTAGACAACGTTACGTACTACAAAAGTAACACAGAATGGGTATCTTCGTAATTTTTTTAAAGGCTGATTTTTACGGTAACGGTGATAAGGTGGAGGTTTTTTTTTGATGAAAAGGGCATTGTGGGTGCTTACTTACCTTAGAGCTACCACTCTATTTATGGCGAGGAATGGTTTTATATATGTTGCTTTTGATGGTCTGCTTTCCAACGATGGTTTTTCGGGCTTAAGAGGTTTTATGGATGCGCATTATGTACAGTCATGCCCGCGTCACATCTCCAGTAATAATGTCCCTATGGTTTGGTCGAAGTGCACTTGAGTGACGGTAGGTGGATTGGAAGAATAGTTCACTTTTCTGCTGTAACTGAGGATTATGTCGTTTTTCTAGAGTTTAATGATGAACTCTTATGATGCCATGTTACCAATATGATCGAGGATTCATCAAGTGTGGGAAAGTGGTAAATGGGTCATCGTGATAGATTAGTTGTGAACTGAATGTGACTAGAACCTCATCTAGGTGCATTCAGATATCTTGATAAGATGTAGAGAATCTTGTAATCTTCACAAATGTAGTAGTAGAATAAAAAGGGATATGATGAGTATATCTTATCTTAAATAAAAGGCAACAAGGAGATCTCCATGTATATGAGATATCAAACAATCTTGAAGATGTGACAAGGAAACACACAAGAGGATCTTTACCAAACAACAAAGATGTCGTGATCACCAACATATCACACAAAATTCTCAAAAATCGAGCAACCATATCACTTATTTAGGGAAGGATTTGATTAAGAGAATATTTCATATTATATGTTGTTAATTCAAATATTCAACAAATGTCTTAATTATTTATTTAATGTCTTAATGAGCATAAAATTCCAACTGTTTTTGAAAGATATATTATAATGCATTATTATGTTTATTATCTAATTAAATACCATTTAATGTATTAAAGAGCAGACACATTAAAGGATTTTTGGAAGCTATATTATAATGCAAATTAGACAACGTTAGATAATACAAAAGTAACAAAGAACGGGTATCTTCACAATTTTTTTAAAGGCTGACTTTTACGGTAATGGTGATATGGTGGAGGTTTTTTTTTATGAAGATGGATTCGTGGGTGCTTACTTTAGTGTTACCACTCTATTTATGGCGGGGAATGATTTTGTGTATGTTGCTTTTGATGATCTGCTTTCCAACGATGGTTTTTCGGCCGACTTAAGATGTTTTGTGGATGCGCATCACGTACGGTCATGCCCGCATCACATCTCCAGTACTAGTTTTAGTACCGATGATTTGGTCGAAGTACACTTGAGTGATGGTTGGTGGATTGGAAGAGTAGTTCACTTTTCTGCTGTAACTTAGGATTATGTCGTTCTTCTAGAGTTTAATGCTGAGCTCTTATGATGCCATGTTTCCAATATGATCGAGGCATCATCAAGTGCGGAAAGGTGGTAAATGGGTCATCGTGATAGATTAGTTCTGAACTGAATATGACTAGAACCTCATCTAGGTGCATTCGGATATCTTGATAAGATGTAGAGAATCCTGTAATCTTCACAAATGTAGTAGTAGAATAAAAAGGGATATGATGAGTACATATCTTATCTTAAATAAAAGGCAACAAGGAGATCTCCATGTATATGAGATATCAAACAATCTTGAAGATGTGACAAGGAATCACACAAGAGAATCTTCATCAAACAACAAAGATGTCGTGATCCCCAACATATCACACAAAATCCTCAAAAATCGAGCAACCATATCACTTGTTTAGGGAAGGATTTGATTAAGAGAATATTTCATATTATATGTTGTTAATTCAAATATTCAACAAATGTCTTAATTATTTATTTAATGTCTTAATGACCATAAAATTCCAACTGTTTTTGAAAGATATTTTATAATGCATTATTATGTTTATTATCTAATTAAATATCATTTAATGTATTAAAGAGCAGAGACATTAAAGGATTTTTGGAAGCTATATTATAATGCTAATTAGACAACGTTAGGTAATACAAAAGTAACACAGAACGGGTATCTTCACAATTTTTTTTAAAGGCTGACTTTTACGGTAATGGTGATATGGTGGAGGTTTTTTTTGATGAAGATGGATTCGTGGGTGCTTACTTTAGTGTTACCACTCTATTTATGGCGGGGAATGGTTTTGTGTATGTTGCTTTTGATGATCTGCTTTCCAACGAAGGTTTCTCGGCCGACTTAAGATGTTTTGTGGATGCGCATCATGTACGGTCATGCGCGCGTCACATCTCCAGTACTAGTTTTAGTACCGATGATTTGGTCGAAGTACACTTGAGTGATGGTTGGTGGATTGGAAGAATAGTTCACTTTTCTGCTGTAACTGAGGATTATGTCGTTCTTCTAGAGTTTAATGCTGAGCTCTTATGATGCCATGTTTCCAATATGATCGAGGCATCATCAAGTGCGGAAAGGTGGTAAATGGGTCATCGTGATAGATTAGTTCTGAACTAAATGTAACTAGAACTTCATCTAGGTGCATTCAGATATCTTGATAAGATGTGGAGAATCTTGTAATCTTCACAAATGTAGTAGTAGAATAAAAAGAGATATGATGAGTATATCTTATCTTAACTAAAACGCAACAAGGAGATCTCCATGTACGTGGGATATCAAATAATCTCGAAGATGTGACAAGGAATCACACAAGAGGATCTTCACCAAACATTAAAGATGTCGGGATCCCCAATATATCACACAACATCCTTAAAAATCGAGCAACCTTATCACTTATTTATGGAAGGATTTGATTGGTAGAATATTTCATATTATATGTTTTTAATTCAAATATTCAACAAATGTCTTAATTATTGATTTAACGTCTTAATGAGCATAAAATTCCAACGTTTTTTGAAACATATATTATAATGCATTATTATGTTCATTATCTATTTAAATAACATTTAATGTATTAAAGAGCAGACACTTTAAAGGATTTTTGGAAGCGATATTGTAAAGCCAATTAGATAATGTTAGGTAATACAAAAGTAACACAGAACGGGTATTTTCTCAATTGTCTTTTAAAGGCTGTGATAAGGTGGAGGTTTTTTTTTATGAAGAGAGCTTCGTGGGTGCTTACTTTAGTGCTACCACTCTATTTATGGCGGGGAATGGTTTTGTGTATGTTGCTTTTGATGATCTGCTTTCCAACGATGGTTTTTGGGCTTAAGAGGTTTTTTGGATGCACATTATGTACGGTCATGCCCGTGTCACATCTCCAGTACTAATTTTAGTACCGTTGATTTGGTAGAAGTGCACTTGAGTGATGGTTGGTGGATTGGAAGAGTAGTTCACTTTTTTGGTGTAACTGGGGATAATGTCGCTCCTTCTAGAGTTTAATGCTGAGCTGATGTCCTGTTTCTAATATGAGGTTTCATCAAGTGTGGAAAGGTGGTAAATGGGTCATCGTGATAGATTAGTTATGAAGTGAATGTGACTAGAACCTCATCTCGGTGCAATTGGATATCTTAATGTGATGTAGAGAATCTTATAATCTTCACAAATGTAGTACTTCCTCTGTTTTTTAATATAAGTCATTCTCACTTTTTGAGACAACCCCTTTTCTCTTCAAAATCTCTCACAACATAAAGAAAAAATACTATGAAATTTATACTCATTTAAAAACTCTTTTCGTAAGGAATTTTATGGCGCAATTTTTTAAAATTTTTGGAATAATATATACACATAAAAATTAAAGTCAAAGTCTGACCTCGAAAAAGCAAGACGTCATATAAAAAAATACGGAGGGAGTAGTAGAATAAAAGGGGATAAAATAAGTATATCTTATCTTAAATAAAAGGTAACAAGGAGATCTCCATGTATGTGGGATATAAAACAAATAAACAATATTGAAGATATGACAAGGATCACGAGTATCATCACCAAACAACAAAGATGTCGTGATCCTTAACTTATCACACAACATCCTCAAAAATCGAGCAACCATATCACTTATTTAGGGAAGGATTTTATTGGTAGAATATTACATATTATATGTTGTTAATTCAAATATTCAACAAATGTCTTAATTATTGATTTAATGTCTTAATGAGCATAAAATTCCAACGTTTTTTGAAAGATATATTATAATGCGTTATTATGTTTATTATCTAATTAAACACCATTTAAGGTATTAAAGAGCAGACACTTTAAAGAATTTTTGGAAGCTATATTATAATGCTAATTAGACAACGTTAGGTAATACAAAAGTAACACAGAACGGGTATCTTCGCAATTTTTTTAAAGGCTGATTTTTACGGTAATGGTGATATGGTGGAGGTTTTTTTTGATGAAGAGGGCTTCGTGGGTGTTTACATTAGTGCTACTACTCTATTTATGGCGGGGAATGGTTTTGTATATGTTGCTTTTGATGATCTGCTTTCCAACGATGGTTTTTCGGCCGACTTAAGAGGTTTTGTGGATGCGCATCATGTACGGTCATGTCCGCGTCACATCTCCAGTACTAGTTTTAGTACCAATGATTTGGTCGAAGTGCACTTGAGTGATGGTTGGTGGATTGGAAGAGTAGTTCAGTTTTCTGCTGTAACTTAGGATGATGTCGTTCTTCTAGAGTTTAATGCTGAGCTCTTATGATGCCATGTTTCCAATATGATCGAGATATCATCAAGTGTGGGAAGGTGGTAAATGGGTCATCGTGACAGATTAGTTGTGAACTGAATGTGACTAGAATCTCATCTAGGTGCATTCGGATATCTAGATGAGATGTGGAGAATCTTGTAATATTCACAAATGTAGTAGTAGAATAAAATGAGATATGATGAGTATATCTTATCTTAAACAAAAGGCAACTAGGAGATCTCCTCATCTCCATGTATGTGAGATATCTAACAATCTTGAAGATGTGACAAAGAATCACACAAGAGGATCTTCACCAAACAACAAAGATGTCGTGATCCCCAACATATCACACAACATTCTCAAAAATCGAACAACCAAATCACTTATTTAGGGAAGGAATTGATTGGTAGAATATTTCATATTATATGTTGTTAATTCAAATATTCAACAAATGTCTTAATTATTGAGTTAATGTATTAATGAGCATAAAATTCCAACGTTTTTTGAAAGATAGATTATAATTCATTATTATGTTCATTATCTAATTAAATACTATTTAATGTATTAAAGAGCAGACACTTTAAAGGATTTTTGGAAGCTATATTATAATGTTAATTAGACAACGTTAAGTAATACAAAAGTAACACAGAACGAGTATCTTCGCAATTTTTTTAAGGGCTGATTTTTACGGTAATGGTGATATGGTGGAGGTATTTTTTGATGAAGAAGACTTCGTGGGTGCTTACTTTAGTGCTACCACTCTATTTATGGCGGAGAATGGTTTTGTGTATGTTGCTTTTGATGATCTGCTTTCCAACGATTGTTTTTCGGCCGACTTAAGAGGTTTTGTTGATGCGCATCATGTACGGTCATGCCCGCGTCACATCTCCAGTACTAATTTTAATACCGATGATTTGGTTGAAGTGCACTTGAGTGATGGTAGGTGGATTGGAAGAATAGTTCACTTTTCTGCTGTAACTGGGGATTATGTCGTTCTTCTAGAATATAATGCTAATCTTTTATGATGCCATGTTTCCAATATGATCGAGGCTTCATCAAGTGTGGGAAGGTGGTAAATGGGTCATCGTGATAGATTATTTGTGAACTGAATGTGACTAGAACCTAATCTAGGTGCATTCGGATATCTTGATGAGATGTGAAGAATATTTTAATCTTCATGTAACACCCGTTATTTTTCCTAAGCATTTTTATTCTTTCCGTTATGACTCCGTCTTAACTCTGTCACTTTTTGCCTCATATTTCATCATTTTACTAAGCTCTATTTTAATTTTTGAGTTTAATAATTTTTATTTTTAATTTTCAAGATTTAAATTCTTTTTAAATCCATTTATTTGGTTTCTTCGTAAACTAATTAATTTTTCCGCAAGGAATTCTATTTCTCTTCGAATTGACATTTTTAAGCTTGGATTTAAGTTATTCCTTTTCCTAAAAATGTTTGAATACGTTTCTATAATGTTTTCAACTAGTAAATATTTTTATTTACAAAAATTAGTTGTTAAAGATTTTTATTACGAAGCTTCGCGAATAATTATTTTCTTACGCGAGGTTTACTCGAATTACTTTGAAATGCCTTTAACTATTTTACGATTATATTTTTTATCAACTTATAAACTATTTGAGACCATTTACTCACATTTTGGACCAACTAAGCTCTTGGTCACAAGTTCTATTACGTTTTATTTAAACGTTTCATTTTATCACGTTAAAACGTAAATGTAAGATAATTTCTTTTCATTCATTGTTGCATTAGTATCAAAACTTTTCATACTCCTTACCATTTCATTTTGGCCGGCCACTTCATGAGGATTTCACATAGTTTTCATCAACACTTTAATCTCATTTCTATTTTGAAAAACCATCCATTTCCATACTACACTTTATTCATTTATCAAGTAAAAAAAATCTATCTTCATCTACTCTTGATCGTGGCACTCTTCCTCTATTCTAGGATTATTTTGCTTCAATTCTAGTCTTAATCGACTCAAATTCATCGTCAAATAATCCTCTTTCCGTTCTCTTCGTTAAGGTATTAATCCACGTCGTTTCCGATCAATTTTTACCTTGATTTTTATTAGTTTTCTCATGGTATTTTTCTGCCATGATTTTCGTGTTTGGTAGGATTTTTGGACGATCCCGAAGTCGACGAATATATTATCGACTCAGACTTGGAGTAGAGGTAACGTCGATGTTACTCGGTATTTCATGATTTTAATTGAGTATTTGCATGTATATATTTTTATGTTTTATTTTGGCAATATATGTATGTCACGGATTCTAGAAAATTTTTAAAGTTGAAATTTGCATGTTTCAGTATTTTTATCGCTTTTACGAGATTAACGATTAAATCGTCATATTAATTTGTAAAATCGTAATAATCGGCCTAAACATGTAATATATGTTTATATTCTGGAAAAATGTTGTTTTTGATGATTTTTAATAATTTAGTATTTTTCTGATATTTTTGATATCGATTATTGAATTATTATCGTTTTCGGACAAAAACGATTAAAAGCCGATTTTTAGTTCTAGTACTTAAAAATTTTATTTTAATCTGATTTTTGATGTGGTGAAACTTTTTGGTGAAATAGAATTTTCTGAATTTTTTCATAATAGTTTTCGGAATTGTTAAGTGGATGAATTAATTAATCACTTTAAATCATCGTTTATCGTTAAAACTGTGTTTGCTGTTTAAATTCTCGATTTCTGGTCTTTGGTTTAAATCTGGAAAAATTATGATTCTGATGATTTCATATTAAAATGTAATTTTATGATTTTTAGTGCCTTAATAAAATGTTAGGAACGATAAGTTTTATTAATGGAATCGTTAATTGTGAAAACGGGTTTTAAAGACGGTTTTGACGGGATTTATTAAATCTGGAATTTTTGGAAATCTGGAAAAATGGTAGATTCTGGAAAATCATGATTTCTAGGTTTAATAATAATTTTTGGATATTAATACTTAAATCGTTTTGTAATTACTATTTTTATTAATCGTTATTGTCGAGATTGGACGATTAATGAGAAAACGCTTTAAAAACCGAGTTTTAGAATTCTGAAAATTTTCTTTTCTGAACAAAATGTCCATAAATATAATTTAACTATTTTACGTAATTTTTGTACTATTTATTAAAGTATTTAATTAATAAATAATGATTTTCGGACAAATTGTGATTTATCGTTAAAATGCTTCGTTTTACCTAAAAGAATTATTTTTCCAGCAATTTTGAAAGTATTTAAATCTGAAACTTTAAGAGTTAAATCATCCCTTAACATACTCTAAATATATTTGTTGGTTTGATTAAATAAAGACGTTCAAATATTTAATTTGATGTTTGCCGTAAAATCCTATTTATAATTTTATTGTCGAAACTAATAATAATTAGGGAATTTTAGCTTTATAACTTTTGAAAACACCCTAATTAGTAATATTAAAATGTTTAAGACATTTTTAATCATTTTATAACGCTTATACGATATTTTAATAATTTCATAAAATTAAATGTTCACTTTGGTAATTAATATCGTTAAGGCCAAAAGTATTAGTTTTATAAATCTATATCGTTTACTAAAAATGTGATGTTAGTATAAACTAATATTTTCGCTATTTTGATATGATGCTATTTTTTGTAAAGTTTCTAAAAATAGAAGTTTCCTAAAATAGAAAGTTTCCTCTTTTGGAAAGTGATTCCTTTTTCTTTTGTTCTCCTATTGTTTATATTAAATACATCTTTTACATATCGATAATGGCTTGTTTTGGAGTTATGGAATAAGGACAAGTGTGGGTTTAGAGTAATATAGTCTGGGATGTACGTTTTGCCATCAACTATAAAGCTGGTGTGTCTATGTTGAGACACATTGGTCGTTGAACTGAGCATGGTTTGTGTTCAGGAGGCTGTATGCTTACCTTAAACTTAGATATCGCATCGTGTAAGTCGCGTCGGGTTGAATTGGATATGGTTTGTATCCAGGAGGGGTGTGCACTACTTAAGCCAGGACCTCGCTGCACGCAGTCCTGTTATGGTTGAGTTGCCTAGTTAGAGACCGAAGTCTAATTTGTTTTGACTAAGTTCTCGAAACTAGTTTTCAGTATTGTCCTAGTGAAAGTCTAGATTCTACATTAATCCTATCCATAACGCCATTTTGATTATTTTATTTGTTATCGATATAAATTGGTTTGCAGGTTGGCAAATATTTTTATGTTTCTCCGGAAACCCTTTTGATTAATTTGTTTTACGCTAAAGCTTATTTTAATATGCTGTTTTACTGTTTTCCATTTTTACTATTTTTCCTATATTAGTAATTACTGTTTTAAAATCCTGTTATACGGCTGGGAGAACGTTGACGTTGCTCCCCACTGATTGTGGCTGTTATGTTTTAACATGGCAGGTATACGTGTTTGTTTTCCGGTGGGTGTGGGCTAACGAGCAGTCTTGGATCCTGCTTGATCTTTTAATAATTGTCTTAAGGATTGTTTAACTTCATTGTGGATTGTTTTAATTTTTAGCCATTTTTATGTATGGCATACCTTTGACTTTACCAATTTAATTTAATAAGACATAGTTACAGTGTGTTTTAATCCCGACTCTACAGTGTTTCCGCCACTGTATCGCGTTAGAATTTCTAGGGGATTACACTTCACAAATGTAGTAGTAGAATAAAAGGGGATAAGATGAGTATACCTTATCTTAAATAAAAGGCAACAAGGAGATCTTCATGTATGTGGTATATCAAACAATCTCGAAGATATCACAAGGATTACACAAGAGGATCTTCACCAAACAATAAAGATGTCGTGATCCCAACATATCACATAACATCCTCAAAAATCGAGCAACCTTATCACTTATTTAGGGAAGGATTTAATTGGTAGAATATTTCATAGTATATGTTGTTAATTCAAATATTCAACAAATGTTTTAATTATTGATTTAATGTCTTAATGAGCAATAAATATCAACTTTTTTTGAAAGATATATTATAATGCATTATTATGTTCATTGTCTAATTAAATACCATAGTAAAAAGCAGACACTTTAAAAGATTTTTGGAAGCTATATTATAATGCCAATTAGATAACGTTAGGTAATACAAAAGTAACACAGGACAAGTATCTTCGCAATTTTCTTTTAAAGGCTGATTTTCACGGTAATGGTGATAAGGTGGAGGTTTTTTTTATGAAGAGAGCTTCGTGGGTGCTTACTTTAGTGCTACCACTCTATTTATGGCGGGGAATGGTTTTGTGTATGTTGCTTTTGATGATCTGCTTTCCAACGATGGTTTTTCGGGCTTAAGAGGTTTTTTGGATGCACATCATGTACGGTCATGCCCGTGTCACATCTCCAGTACTAATTTTAGTACCGATGATTTGGTCGAAGTGCATTTGAGTGATGGTTGGTGGATTGGAAGAGTAGTTCACTTTTCTGCTGTAACTGGGGATTATGTCGTTCTTCTAGAGTTTAATGTTGAGCTCTTATGATGCCGTGTTTCCAATATGATCGAGGCTTCATCAAGTGTGGGAAGGTGGTAAATGGGTCATCGTGATAGATTAGTTATGAAGTGAATGTGACTAGAACCTCATCTCGGTGCATTCAGATATCTTGATGTGATGTAGAGAATCTTGTAATCTTCACAAATGTAGTACTCCCTCTGTTTTTTAATATAAGTCATTCTCACTTTTCGAGACAACCCCTTTTCTCTTCAATATCTCTCACAACATAAAGAAAAAATACTATGAAATTTATACTCATTTGAAAACTCTTTTCGAAAGGAATTTTATGGCGCAACTTTTAAAATTTTTGGAATAATATATATACATAAAAATTAAAGTCAAAGCCTCACCTCGAAAAAGCAAAACGTCATATAAAAAAATACGGAGGGAGTAGTAGAATAAAAGGGGATAAGATAAGTATATCTTATCTTAAATAAAAGGTAATAAGGAGATCTCCACGTATGTGGGATATCAAACAATTAGGGATGTCAATTTCACCCGAACCCGCTTTATATTCATCCACCCGATTTAAACAGATGGACGAAAACCCGAAATTAATGGATGACGGATGATGCTAAATCCACCCGTTATTCATCAGTCACCCGATATAATTTGTATTTTGCTAAAAAATATACACATTTATACTAGGATAACTAATACGGAGTACGAAGTAATAATTGTTATTCTTTTTATAATATCAAAATAATGATTAAGTTACAAAATTTATTAAGAACTCTTAATATAATACAAGTTGACCTTATAATTTTTGGATGATTAATTAAAATTTAATACTTTTTCGAGCTTTAAAGATAATTTAGTCGTAATCCATTTATCACCCGATCCATCCGTTTGACCCGCGGATGATGGATGGATGAATGACGGATGATGTATTTGATGTAATGGATGGATGCGGGTGAAGCTTCACCAGACCAGAAGCCGATCCATTGACATCCCTACAAACAATATTGAAGATATGACAAGGATCACACAAGAGAATCTTCACCAAACAACAAAGATGTCGTGATCCTTAACATATCACACAACATCCTCAAAAATCAAGCATCCATATCACTTATTTAGGGAAGGATTTGATTGATAGAATATTACATATTATATGTTGTTAATTCAAATATTCAACAAATGTCTTAATTATTGATTTAATGTCTTAACGAGCATAAAATTCCAACGTTATTTTGAAAGATATATTATAATGCATTATTATGTTTATTATCTAATTAAATACCATTTAATTTATTAAAGAGAAGACACTTTAAAGAATTTTTGGAAGCTATATTATAATGCTAATTAGACAACGTTAGGTAATACAAAAGTAACACAAAACGGGTATCTTCGCAATTTTTTTAAGGGCTGATTTTTACGGTAATGGTGATATGGTGAAGGTTTTTTTTGATGAAGAGAGCTTCGTGGGTGCTTACTTTAGTGCTACCACTCTATTTATGGTGGGGAATGGTTTTGTGTATGTTGCTTTTGATGATCTGCTTTCCAACGATGGTTTTTCGGCCGACTTAAGAGGTTTTGTGGATGCGCATCATGTACGGTCATGCTCGCGTCACATCTCCAGTACTAGTTTTAGTACCGATGATTTGGTCGAAGTACACTTGAGTGATGGTTGGTGGATTGGAAGAGTAGTTCACTTTTCTGTTGTAACTTAGGATTATGTCGTTCTTCTAGAGTTTAATGCTGAGCTCTTATGATGTCATGTTTCCAATATGATCGAGGCATCATCAAGTGTGGAAAGGTGGTAAATGGGTCATCGTGATAGATTAGTTCTGAACTGAATGTGACTAGAACCTCATCTAGGTACATTCGGATATGTTGGATAGATGTGAAGAATCTTGTAATCTTCACAAATGTAGTAGTAGGATAAAAGGGGATATGATGAGTATATCTTATCTTAAATAAAAGGCAACAAGGACATATCCATGTATGTGAGATATAAAACAATCTTGAAGATGTGACAAGGAATCACACAAGAGAATCTTCATCAAACAACAAAGATGTCGTGATCCCCAACATATCACACAACATCCTCAAAAATCGAGCAACCATATCACTTATTTAGGGAAGGATTTGATTGGTAGAATATTTCATATTATATGTTGTTAATTCAAATATTCAACAAATGTCTTAATTATTGATTTAATGTCTTAATGAACATAAATTCCAATGTTTTTTTTGAAAGATATATTATAATGCATTATTATGTTCATTATCTAATTAAATATCATTTAATGTATTAAAGAGCACTTTAAAGGATTTTTGAAAGCTTTATTATAATGCTAATTAGACAACGTTAGGTAATACAAAAGAAATACAGAACGGGTATCTTCGCAATTTTTTTTAAAGGCTGATTTTTACGGTAATGGTGGTATGGTGAAGTTTTTTTTTTGATGAATAGGGTTTCGTGGGTGCTTACATTAGTGCTACCATTCTATTTATGGCGGGGAATGGTTTTGTGTATGTTGCTTTTGATGATCTCCTTTCCATTGATGGTTTTTCGGCCGACTTAAGAGGTTTTGTGGATGCGCATCATGTACGGTCATGCCTGCGTCACATCTCCAGTACTAATTTTAGTACCGATGATTTGGTCGAAGTGTACTTAAGTGATGGTTGGTGGATTGGAAGAATAGTTCACTTTTCTGCTGTAACTGGGGATTGTGTCGTTCATTTAGAGTTTAATGCTGAGCTCTTATGATGCTATAATTCCAATATGATCGAGGCTTCATCAAGTGTGGGAAGGTGGTAAATGGGTCATCGTGGTAGATTATTTGTGAACTGAATGTGACTAGAACCTCATCTAGGTACGTTCGGATATGTTGGATAGATGTGAAGAATCTTGTAATCTTCATAAATGTAGTAGTAGGATAAAAGGGGATATGATGAGTATATCTTATCTTAATTAAAAGTCAACAAGGACATATCCATGTATGTGAGATATAAAACAATCTAGAAGATATAACAAGGATTACACAAGAGGATCTTCACCAAACATTAAAGATGTCGTGATCCCCAACATATCACACAACATCCTCAAAAATTTAGCAACCTTATCACTTATTTAGGGAAGGATTTTATTGGTAGAATATGAAGTGGTAGAATATTTCATATTATATGTTGTTAATTCAAATATTCAACAAATGTCTTAATTATTGATTTAATGTCTTAATGGGCATAAAATTCCAATGTTTTTTTTGAAAGATATATTATAATGCGTTATTATGTTTATTATCTAATTAAATACCATTTAATGTATTAAAGAGCAGACACTTTAAAAGATTTTTGGAAGCTATATTATAATGCCAATTAGATAACGTTAGGTAATACAAAAGTAACAAAGAACGAGTATCTTCGCAATTTTCTTTTAAAGGCTGATTTCTACGGTAATGGTGATACACTAGTGGAAAAAAGCTAATTTGCGGCTCTTCATTTGCGACATTTTAACCAAATAGCAGCAAATAATTTTTTTCTAATTTCTCACCCAAATTATTTTATGTAAAAAATAAAGCCTCTTTTGTAAGACCTGTCGAACGGGTCGGACGGTCGGGTTTTAGGTTTGGTCATTTTGGGTTTGAGTAAAATATGGGTCAGGTGTATTTCGGGTTTGACAAATATGGGTTTTATACGGGGCGGGTTTTATACGGGGTGTATTTCAGGTCTAATACGACTTATTAACACACTTTGAAAACATTAATTTTCTTTACTTTTTTTTTATCATAAATACAATTATTTTTTATCATAGGTTCGGACGGGTTTTGACTTAAAGTATTCGAGTTAGTGTCGGGTCGGGTCATTTTCGTATTTCGGTCATTTTTGGGAGTGTTTTTTAGATTTTTTTTTCGGGCGGTTTCGAGTCGGATTTTTGGGTCGAGTCATTTTTATTGGTCTACTCTTATTCGGGCGGTTAAGCTGTCACACATATTTACGACAAAAAAAATGACAAGTTTAAACAAAGGTTCAGTTCTTTCATTCCACTAAAACCCTTAAACAAAGTTTCTATCCTTTCCCTCTTCCAATCATTCCCGTTGCCCTTCCTACCCCTGTCGTCGCCTCTGCCGGTCATCGGAATTCCTGCCGTCGTCAAAGGTTCTCTCCCATTCCCCCTTCCTTCTTTCCCCTTTGCCCTTTGCCCTTCGCCGTTCCCGGTTTCCTCTTTTTCTTCGCCGGACGTCGACTCGGCCTCTTCTTCTTTGCCGGACGTAGTCTGTTCGTTTAGCCGCCGTTCTTCTTCACCCACGACGACCTCTGACCACTGTTCTTGGCCGGACTCGACCCCTGTGCTCTGAAATTCTGGTATGACCTAAACCCTAATTGTTTCTAATTGTTAGAGAAATATCTTTGAAGTTATGTTTTATGTTTTGTTTGGTTCTTAATGTTAGCTGTTTATTATGTATTATTAAGAAGTTTTGGTAATTAACTCTTAATGTTTTGCTATTTGCATCCAATTTGAGTTGTATTTGGTGTTCTTGCTGTTGGTTGCTGTACAAATACAAATTCTTATCTGAGATTTACGATTTTGTAACCAACATGAGAGGTCGATTTAGTAGTAGAATTTGCATACTCAGGGCCGTCTAACGGGAAGCGCAATAGGAGCAATCGAACCGGGCCTCCATTTAAAGGGGCCCTCAGTATACAACTGCTGTTAAAATATACTATAATATTAAAATACTTGACAAAATTGACATTGAATTGTGTTTGCTTAGTTGGTACTTGGTTGTAGGGTGTATGCTAGGTCGTAGTGGCTGGAGTTCGATTCAACCCAACATCAATTTCTAAGCTTTTTATTTCTTAATTTCTTTGCCTTTTCATTGTCCATGTCCCATTCACTTTTCATTAATCGATGTACTCTTTCCTACTCCGTAAATCCTGTAATCTTATACTTCGTAAATTTTATTACACAAAATTTTACCATCAAAAAGCAATGACGAATAATTTTGATTTTTACCAACCGAATAATTATTTTCCTCTTTTCCTTGGTCTAATATTGAGTCATATATTCATATTCCAACAATCATTTTGAAAATTCTACGTAAGTTTCTTACGTTTTTTTTTTACAACTTTTAAAATTCGGAATTTATCCTGTATTTTCTATAGCTTATCTGTCATTTAATGGCCTAAGTGCCCAAAGCCTTAGCTTGAGGGTATACAATCAATGTGAATACTATTAGTTGGGAGGAATATAATTAAAAAATGAGAAAAACGCAGATAACAAAAAATTTGTTCTATTATAATGTCCATAAAGGGTACTCATTAAAATAACTTTCTTCTTTTATATTGTGGCTTCTGTATATTCTTTTATAATCTATCGTTAAATTTTTATTACTTTATGAGTAATGACTATGAGTATAATTAGGTAAGAATATACAAATCAAATATTTTTCGAAGGAAATACAAATTTAAATTGTCACTGATTTGTAAGAATATGGAGTACGGAGTAACACTTTGTTTAAAACTATACTACAGAAAAAAAAAATTGAGTGCGCATAAAATAAGGGCCTCATTTTCTAATCTCGCACTAGGCCCCTACAAACTTTGAGACGACCCTGTGCATACTGATTAGTTATCTAAAGTCTAGGTCTTTACTAATGAGTCTGGTCTGAAACCGGAACTTAATGTTTGGCAATTGTGCTGTTTAATTCATGGGAATGTTAGCTTCCAGAATGTGACGGTTTGGTCGGAGGAAAATAATGTTAACTGGACTAAAGGAGGACTCTGGACCTTGAATTTGTATAAAGTGATGGACTACTTATTCGTTATTGGATTTGTTTAGGAATTTTGATTTTGATAGGTTCACTTTGACCTGGAATTGTTCTTCGAAGCATAATTTGAAATTGAATTATGTTGTTACCTGGCTGTTAGGAGATTGCGAGTGGGGCAATACATCGGGGGTTTGTTGTTGTGTTCTGAATTATAAAAATGGGGTGAAGAGTGACAAGAGTAAAAGTAGTGTTGGAAAGCTTTACGAGTAAATGGAAGGTGTGTAGGATTGTGGAGTATATATTTGCAACTCGGATACTATTTTTGTAACACACCAGTAGACTACATATAGTGTTTGCCTTGTTATATGGCTACCTAATACAAGTATAGTCGGCAAACAATGACGCAATCTGAGAACCCGACACGAACCCGACTCTAGAGGGTGGACCTTAGTATACAAGCTAGTCCCCCTTGGAATGTAGGCAAACCATGTCACTTCAACTGAGAAGTAATTTGTGTTCTACTATAAAATACATAAATCAATGATTTGTGTTTGAATCATGTACACAAGTCTAATAGGAAGTAATTAACAAAAGATACTCGCGAGTTGTGATCTTTGGTGGGTGAGTTATATTTTTTTTGTTTCCAAGGGATCCTGTTTACTACTACGTACATGATTCAGTAAGGCATATTCATACCTATATATGACTCTATAACGGTTCATGATTGTAAAATGCTACGGAGTACGTATTATTGAGAAATGTGTTATCCTTTTATACAAATGGATTGTTACATGGTGTGAATGCATCTCACATATTATATGTAACTTCATTAATTGGACGTCCAAATTAGTCCAAGTAATATTTTGAAGCTGTGATGTTATTTTGATATAAAAGGGTTAATTATTAAATTTGAATTATAAGCTATTATATCTACTAATTAAAATACTTGACGTAGTCTAACTGTTAAATCCTTCTTCTAGCATAATTATAGTATTACTATGTGTTAAGGAGGTGGAATATATACACTATACAGTACTACATTTAATTAAGGAGGGAGTACGTATAAGATTTTGCTATGTCATTTATGATCAACATTTTTTTTTGAAGGTTTTAGGTCTTATTAAATTTTGGATTATGAATGTTATGTTTAAGTAATGTTATTGGTGATTAGTAAATAGAAATAATATTTTCATCTAAGGACCTAATCTTCTAAGTTTTAGTGTGTTATACATGTGATGGACCGGAATTGGATGTATGGTAAGCGTAACTCACCCGAGTTTAAGAAGGGAGTGGAAGAATTTTGTAGAATTGCGCTAGATTATGCCAAAAGTATCGGGGATGAGGGTTTCTACTGTACTTGTGTCGATTGCTCCAACGTGGACCAACTTTACGATATCAAATATTTAAGGGAACACATTACTTGTCGTGGGTTTAGGCAAAATTATCACACTTGGATATGGCACGGTGAAGGAGGGTTTTACAAGGAAAGTACTAATGCAAATGAGAATGGGGCGATACATCTTGAGACTCCGGTACTTGTAGAGAGTGAACGACAGCCAGAGGAGGGTGTTTTTGTCGAAAATAATGAAGTTGATATCCCAGAGGAGCCCTTACAACTATAGCGAAGATGAACTTAATGAAGTGCGGGACAAGTGGGCTTCTTACTTTACTTCTCGTTGTACGTAGAATGCTAAGTAATTCAGAATTTCTAGGTTCATTGTAGTAGAATGCTCTTTTGAATTGTGGATGAATACACTAGTAGAAAAAACCCCTATAGCGTCAGTTCTAAACGGTCATTTGCATCGTTTTGTGCTGACGTATATTGAGGGGGTATTTTTCCCTTTGCATCGGTTGTTTAGAAGTGATGCAATATGTATTATTTATCGCATCGCTTTATTGGAAAAAACCGACGCAATAAGTGACTTTTTGCGTCAATTTTTTCTAAACAATCGACGCAAATTAGTCTAAGAACCGACGCAAACTGAATTTTTTGCATCGCTTTTTAGTTAGAGACGATGTAATTAGTAAACATTTTGCATCAGTTTTAAACTAGAAACCGACGCGATAATATTAAAAAACCGACGCTAGAAATAACACTTTGCATCGTCGTTGTTTAGAAATGACGCAATCTGTGAACTTCTTGCGTCAGTTGAGTCATAGAAGATGACGCAAATAATTGTCGTTAACGTCATTAACCAATAAAAAAATCATTAACCAATTATAAAAATTTAAATACTTGCAAAACACTCTTGCACCACATGTAATAAACCAACATTGTTTCTCATTCAAAATACCAAGAAGGTCAAAATAATACATTCAAATGAGTTGTAATTGATACACCACAAACGGTCAGGTTCACTAATAAGCTAAAAATCTATCTTATAGTTCTCTAAACAATTGGTAGCCCAAGTCTCTCTAGCGACATCCATATCGTCAATTGACATGGTTGATTCTGCAATTGCCTACATTTATCAAAATCATTATATATTAAGAAGGTTAATCAAAAACAAAACATATAGAAATAATTCCACTTTTATTAAAATAAATGAAATACAAATTATTACCTCCTCAAATTTTGTTTCCGGACATTTGTAGTAGAACGTTACGTCATGCATCCATTTCATTACATAATAGCCACATTCATAATCTTGCGGTTGTTGGGGACACTAAAGTTATAAATAAAATGTTCTTTCGACAATGGTCAAATAACAATCGAGAGACCTATGTATAGTTTTGGAAATGCATTAATCTTCAGCCTCTTTTTCAAGTGGAATAATTCAAGGCAGGTTTATGAACAGCTTAATCTAATGAAAATTAAACAGAAAGAACACAAAAATAACAAACTGAAGCAAACAAACAAACAAAAGAGATGATAAAAATAAGCAAGGATTAGAGAATACTTACTGGAGTTTGGTTAAGAGCACGAATGGAAACATAGTACATAAGTGCAGCCCAGAAAAGAAACAACAAAATTGAGGCAACCCAGAAAAGAACATCTGAGACGTATAGAAATGTGTTTACTTTTCATTCATTCTCTCAATCATATTTTTGTGACTTGAGTGCTGACAACATCTCCCACATGCATTAAACATATATGCACTAATTGAGAAGGTAACCAGTAACCACCGCCTCTTAAGAATAAGATCAGATACTCCCTTCATTCATTCCGACTCAATTCACTATAGTTTTACTACGAATTTCCGATTGGATCAAACATGAGGGATTGAATTATGAGTGAAATAGAATCAAACAGACGAGAGTACATAGAAATGGTCATTGTGTGAATGTAGTGAATATGATCGAACGGAGGGAATAATAGTCGAACGAAGAAATAAAATCAAGCCGATAGTAGTAAAAAAACGATGAAGGTGCAAAAGGGTGTTTGTTCTTTAGTGTGAGATGAGAGACCTCTTCAAATCTGATGTGATTTGATCTTTTAGAATACAGTATGCATATGCGTTGGTTGTTAATAGGCTTTTAAAATACATACTACTGGCTCCAGTGCTCCTAGTATCTTTGTTAGCAGCTTGCAACCTGTATGATTATGGTTCCTTTCAAACTGCAAATGCATGTAGCAAGTATTGTGTTTTGTATGTGAATGAGAATATTTCCTGATGTGGACTATGTCCTAGGACACTAAAACAACTACTAACTTCTAGCTATACCCATATCTCTAGGTCGGTTAACAGAATACATGGAATATTATAGATTTTGTTGAGGTCACCTACCTTAAATCATACAATGCACCCTTCTTAATTTTTATAATCAGAAAACAATGCAGTCATATTCATAAAAAGCATCATAAAAATTTAAATGAACAAGACAAAGAAGCAGGCAGTAGGCCTTGAGTCATGGGCTGCACATACCTCATCATTGGATAACACAAAACCGAAACACATTTCGCAACTAGATTACTGCATTACAATGTTGATCAGCTACAAGCATTTTCCACTAAGGAAAGATCCGTCCAGTTATACAGCTAAACACAATTCGATCGGCTCGATCTTAAGCACCATTCATCACAACAAATCAGGCATCAAAAAGAAGATAATTCCAATCAAACAAAACAATCGAAACACAATTCACGACTCAATCTTAATCACTTAAATCATTCACCACAAAAAATCAGGAATCAAACCGAAGACAAATTCCAATCCAACAAAAAATCGAAGGTGGAAATGAATAAGAAGAAGAAGAAGAAGAAGAACAAGAAGAAGAAGAAGAAGAAGAAGAAGAAGAAACCTTCAATGGCTTCACGAGGAGTCTTGAATCCCAAACCAATATTATTAAAGAATCGATTTCCACCCTTTCCGGGTCTCTTTCCCTTCCCAGTTGTCTTCGACCAACACCAAAATCATTCATTTTCATCTCCAAAATCACTTAATCCAGAAACTCAAACGAGAAATGAATCAATTATTTAACGAACTTACGATAGGAAAACCTTGGGTTGCTTGAGGAAAGCCTTCTCAGTCTACAACAATACAAAAATGAAGTGCAAAATTAAGTTGAAGATTGATTTTAAATTAATTCAACAACGAAGACAAAG
Source organism: Agrostemma githago (assembly GCA_958450325.1). Classification (NCBI taxonomy): domain Eukaryota; kingdom Viridiplantae; phylum Streptophyta; class Magnoliopsida; order Caryophyllales; family Caryophyllaceae; genus Agrostemma; species Agrostemma githago. The sequence goes on from OY288253.1 coordinate 10,313,954, forward strand.
ATTAGGGAGAGAGATAGAGATAGAGATACTGTTCCGCCATTGTTAGGGTTTGGAAGGTGAGATGAGGTTGAAGATGGTTGAATCGGCAGTGGATGTCATTGAATCCAAACAAAAAGCACGAAACCCTGGCGAAATCGATTCGGTTACTCCCTCCGTTCCAACCATTAGTATACATTTGCTTTATGCACGTATGTCGATACTTGTTTTCTTTTGTCTATACTTTAGTTACGTACTATTAAAAGTTATAAAAATTTGATATTCATAATGTATTCGATTAAACGATTTAAACAAGATCACACATGAATATATTTTATCTTATATATTAGAAGTTATATCACAAATTCATTATACTTATAAATAGTGACAAAAAATCAAATGTATACGATTCGTTGGAACGGAGGGAGTATTATTTTACCCACTAACTTGAAGAAAGACAGTACGAGTATCTCATTTGACATATTCTTCGAATATACCACGCCACTACGGAGTACAAGTAATATATACGGAGAATATTATTATTATTATTATTACTCCTTATTTATATTTATGAAATTTATCACAAATAAAGTATTTAAAGAAAATTTATACTAAGTCTCTATCGCGTCGCTTTAATTACGTTGGTTCCAACCGGAGACGATGCAAGTAAAATTTTTGCGTCGGTGGGCTTTCGTAAACGACGCATTTAAGATGACTTTTTTGCATCAATTATACTTCAAACCGATGTATTTGACCAAATACGTCAGTTTTAATAATAACTGACGCAAAAGGTAGTCTTAAATGCGTCGGTTTCAACAAAAAACCGACGCAAAACTGTTTTTTGTGTCGTTTGTGTTTACAACCGACGTAATTAAAGCGACGCGATAGAGGTTTTTTGTACTAGTGATATGTAAGTTGTCACTATGAATTATTTGGATTTGGCAATTTGTTGATGCCCTTTTGAATAGTATATTGTCATCTTTGGTGATATTGACAATTGGAATGGTAGAAAAATTCTCAAAAAAATGTCTTCTTTTCATTTTAGAAATATAGTTGCAGTGTATTTTTAGTTCTTAGTTGCGGTGTATTTGCGGCGACAATCGCCCATAAAGTACCATAAAAAATTTCATTATTTGAGGCGTTTTTAAAATTTGAGGCCGCAGATAATGCGATTATTTGAGGCATTTTTTTATTAAGACGCCGCAAATATTACTTATTTGAGGCGTTTAAAAGACGCCGCAAATATTATTTTATTTGCTTCCCCCACATTTGCTCCTTAGCCTAAAACACCGCAAATGATGTTTTTTTGGTAGCCGCAAATTAGCTTTTTTCCACTAGTGATAAGGTGGAGTTTTTTTTTTTTGATGAAGAGAGCTTCGTGGGTGCTTACTTTAGTGCTACCACTCTATTTATGGCGGGGAATGGTTTTGTGTATGTTGCTTTTGATGATCTGCTTTCCAACGATGGTTTTTCGGGCTTAAGAGGTTTTTTGGATGCACATCATGTACGGTGATGCCCGCGTCACATCTCCAGTACTAATTTTAGTACTGATGATTGTCGAAGTGCACTTGAGTGATGGTTGGTGGATTGGAAGAGTAGTTCACTTTTATGGTGTAACTGGGGATAATGTCGCTCCTTCTAGAGTTTAATGCTGAGCTCTTATGATGTCGTGTTTCTAATATGAGGTTTCATCTAGCGTGGGAAGGTGGTAAATGGGTCATTGTGATAGATTAGTTATGAAGTGAATGTGACTAGAACCTCATCTCGGTGCATTCAGATATCTTGACGTGATGTAGAGAATCTTGTAATTTTCACAAATGTAGTACTCCCTCTGTTTTTTAATATAAGTCATTCTCACTTTTCGAGACAACCCCTTTCTCTTCAATATCTCTCACAACATAAAGAAAAAATACTATGAAATTTATACTCATTTGAAAACTCTTTTCGTAAGGAATTTTATGGTGCAATTTTGAAAATTTTTGGAATAATATATATACATAAAAATTAAAGTCAAAGGCTCACCTCGAAAAAGCAAATCGTATATAAAAAAATACGGAGGGAGTAGTAGAATAAAAGGGGATAAGATGAGTATATCTTATCTTAGAAAAAAAGGTAACAAGGAGATCTCCATGTATGTGGGATATCAAACAATGAAACAATATTGAAGATATGACAAGGATCACACAAGAGGATCTTCACCAAACATTAAAGATGTCGTGATCCCCAACATATCACACAACATCCTCAAAAATGGAGCAACCTTATCACTTATTGAGGGAAAGATTTGATTGGTAGAATATTTCATATTATATGTTGTTAATTGAAATATTTAACAAATGTCTTAATTATTGATATAATGTCTTAATGAGCATAAAATTCCAATGTTTTTTTGAAAGATATATTATAATGCATTATTAAGTTCATTATCTAATTAAATACCATTTAATGTATTAAAGAGCAGACACTTTAAAGGATTTTTGGAAGCTATATTATAATGCTATTTAGACAACGTTAGGTAATACAAAAGTAACACAGAACGGGTATCTTCGCAATTTTTTTAAAGGCTGATTTTACGGTAATGGTGGTATGGTGGAGGTTTTTTTTTGATGAAGAGGGCTTCGTGGGTGCTTACATTAGTGCTACCACTCTATTTTTGGCGGGGAATGGTTTTGTGTATGTTGCTTTTGATTATCTCCTTTCCAACGATGGTTTTTCGGCCAACTTATGAGGTTTTGTGGATGCGCATCATGTACGATCATGCCCGCGTCACATTTCCAGTACTAATTTTAGTACCGATGATTTGGTCAAAGTGCACTTGAGTGATGGTTGGTGGATTGGAAGAGTAGTTCACCTTTTTTTTTTCTGTAACTGGGGATAATGTCGTTCTTCTAGAGTTTAATGCTAAGCTCTTATGATGTCATGTTTCTAATATGAGGTTTCATCAAGTGTGGGAAGGTAGTAAATGGGTCATCGTCATAGATTAGTTGTGAATTGAATGTGACTAGAACCTCATCTCGGTGCATTCGGATATCTTGATGGGATGTGGAGAATCTTGTAATCTTCACAAATGTAGTAGTAGAAGAAAAGGGGATAAGATGAGTATATGTTATCTTAAATAAAAGGCAACAAGGAGATCTCCATGTATGGTGGATATCAAACAATATTGAAGATGTGACAAGGATCACACAAGAGGATCTTCACCAAACAACAAAGATGTCGTGATCCTTAACATATCACACAACATCCTCAAAAATCGAGCAACCATATATCACTTATTTAGGGAAGGATTTGATTGGTAGAATATTTTATATTATATGCTGGTAATACAAATATTCAACAAATGTCTTAATTATTGATTTAATGTATTAATGAGCATAAAATTCCAACGTTTTTTTAAAGATATATTATAATAATGCATTATTATGTTCATTATCTAATTAAATATCATTTAATGTATTAAAGAGCAGACACTTTAAAGGATTATTTGAACCTATATTATAATGCTAATTACACAACGTTACGTAATACAAAATTAACATAGAACGGGTATCTTCGCAAGTTTTTTTAAAGGTTGATTTTTACGATAATGGTGATAAGGTGGAGGTTTTTTTTAATGAAAAGGGCTTCGTGGGTGCTTACTTACTTTAGTGCTACCACTCTATTTATGGCGGGGAATGGTTTTGTGTATGTTGCTTTTAATGGTCTGCTTTCCAACGATGTTTTTTCGGGCATAAGAGGTTTTATGGATGCGCATCATGTACGGTGATGTCCGCGTCACTTCTCCAATACTAATTTTAGTACCGATAATTTGGTCGAAATGCACTTGAGTGATGGTTGGTGGATTGGAGGAATAGTTCACTTTTCTGTTGTAACTGGGGATTATGTCGTTCTTCTAGAGTTTAATGGTATGCTCTTATGATGCCGTGTTTCCAATATGATCGAGGATTCATCAAGTGTGGGAAGGTGGTAAACGGGTCATCGTGATAGATTAGTTGTGAATTGAATATGACTGGAATCTCATCTAGGTGCCTGATGCGCGTATTTTATATACACTTTTTATGCTCTTATTACGCGCATTCTCGTGTTTATTGAATAGTGAAAACAATTATATTGCCCCGAATTGGCTACTTTGTGGTGTGTATTGTCCTTTTGCAGGAACGGAAGACAAAGGAGCTAAAACGAACCAAAATCGAGGCAAAACGAAGCTGTAAGAGCTGGACGCTGAAGTGAGAGAATTGTCGACCGACTATGCCAATAGTCGGCCGACAATGGCCATAGTCGACCGACTATTATTATAGTCGGCCGACTATTTCTTGGATTTCGGGCAGATTTCGTGCTCAGCAAAGAAATTTCCTAAACCGTTTTAACTCATCCTAAGTTGTATAAATAGGGCTTTTCAGCCACTTTTAGGGCACAACAACTTACTTCTCTTTAGATTTCTTTTAGACTTCTCTACTTTTATTCTCTCTAGTTTAATTTCTTCCCAAAACTCGATTATTGTAAGAACTTTTGGATTCTAATTGCCTTCATTCCTTCGGTAATTTTATTAATCTTCCTTCCTTCTTCTTTGTTCTTGATTGTTTTCTTCTTCTTATTTAATTATTCTTAATTATTGTTTTATACATGTCGTAAATTTATTATTATTCGTGATGTTTAATCTAGTAAATTCTTTTATTTATCTTGTTGTTCTTGAATTAATTATGAGTAGCTAATTTCCCTCGCTAGGATTTAGGGGATCTGCGAATTGAATGTGGTCGCTAAATAATTTATAGATCTGTCAATGATTTTGTGTCTGAGTTGTCAATTGTAGCATTTAATTGAGATTAATTGATTAAGTCGACGTAATTGATTAATTGAATTCGGTAAACTTGAACCTAAGATCGGAAGCCTGGTAAAAGTTAGACCTGCTACAACACATTAGTTTGCCCTAATAAGATCGGAAGCCTTTAGACGCATGCTAGAGTGAATAGCGGACCGGAAGGACCTTTTCAATACTCCATATATTTATTCATCTTCATTCGTCTTATTTTATTTTAGTTATTTCTTTTCTCTTAATTCTCTTTCTTTCATTACTTTAGTTTAGATAAAAACAAAACATAAAACCCCCGATTGTTTCGTAGATAGACTCTAATTACGAGTAGAATTTATTTGTCTCCCTGTGAAATCGATCCCGACTTCCCTAGCTATATTTTTAGTTAGGCCGTAGTTGGTTATTTTTGATAGGTACACGACTAGCTTATCAAATTTTGGCGCCGTTGCCGGGGAGACGGTTAATTTTACTTGTCTTTTTAGTTTATCTTTTGTCTCAGGGAACTTACGTTCCTTGAGACGGTTCTCATATTTTCCTTCTTAGTTCTGTGTATGCCCAGGTCTAACAGGTCCGAGATTCATCCTTTTGATCCCGAACCTGAGAAGACTTTACGAGCTAGACGGAGTTTTTGGAGGGAAATTCGTCAAGCGGAAAAATCTAATCCGCTTGACCCAGTTTTCGCTAATCTGGAAGCGGAATATTCGTCCCACGAAGAGGACAACTCAAGCACCAAGTCAGACGCCGAGTCAGATATCTCAGTTCCGATCATGCCGCCGAAGCTTTCCACTCACTCCGAGCCGACTCAGGCTAACATCCCAAAAGGATGGAAGCTACCGACTCCTACCACCGGCTCTTTCGAGATTCGTCCCGCTTATATCAATTTAGTGGAGCGAAATACCTTCTCGGGCAATAAAAACGAAGACCCCGGACAGCATATGGAAATATTCACTGATTATTGTTGTTCGATTCCAGCTGCTCCCGGGGTAACGCAAGAACAAGTAATGGAGGCCTTATTTCCATTTTCTCTTGCAGGTCCAGCCCGTAGATGGTATCGAGATTTGGACAAAGATGCAGCCAACATTAATGACTGGAACTCATTGGCGCTTGCTTTTTATAAGCATTACTACCCTCCTCAGCGCACTAATCAGATACGGAGTCAAATAACCAGTTTTAAGCAAGGACCATTGGAAGATCTACATGAAACATGGACTAGATTTAAGGATCTAGTCCGTTCTATTCCTCACCACAGATTTGAACCATGGTTTTTATGTAATCAATTTTATAACGGTTTATTTGATGATAATCGTGCTATTCTTGATGGTGCAGCTAACGGACGTTTCCAAAACAATGTTGATGATGACAAGGGTTGGAAATTGATCGAGGTGATGGCTACGCATCGAGCCGAATATGGAAATCCGAGGGGAAGTGTTCGGGTAGCCGCAGCTGAAACTAGCGAAATTATGGCTCAATTTGACCATCTTCATGCCCGTCTCGATAAAATTCAAAACCCACCTCATCGAAACGAGTCAAATCAGCAAACTGTCCATGCTATGATCAAACAAGAGGTTATGTGTGAGCGATGTGGTACCGAAGGCCATAGCGCGGAGGAATGTATGACCGGGATGGAACAAGTTCTAGCTTTTCAACATTTCAAGCAAGGTAATCCCTATTCTAATTACTATAATGAGAGGACTAGGGAACATCCGAACTTCAGTTGGACGAGTCAGAATGTGTTGAACCCAGTTCCTTAGCCAAAGCAACAAGCTTATGTTCCGCCTCATCGCGGACAACAACAAGGCTTCCAAAAGCCTCTAGCTCTTCCCCCGCCAACTCAACCTCTTGATATTCTTCCTCCACCACCTGTGACTCCGGCTCCAGTTCCTAGTGAATATCAGGAATTGAAGAGTATGATGCAATCTCTCATGATCCAGATGCAGAAAAGTGACCAATCTAAAGATGCACAGATCAAGATATTGGAGACGCAGGTGGCGCAGCTTGCCACAAATCAGTCTGCTAGGCAACCAGGCACACTACCGTCACAGCCGGAAAAACAGCATGATACGGCCAACGCGATTCAGCTTCGTAGTGGCCTTACTTATGACGAGCCCAAGATGCCTAGCTATCGTAATTCTGTTATTGTGGATGATGTAATTGAGGATGTAATAGATGATGATGTATCGTTAAAAACTGCTGAAACTGCTGTGAATGACGAAGTGGTCAATAATAGTCGACCGACTATCATTGACAGATTAACAGAAACTGCAGGTGAGGAGGAAAATAGTCGACCGACTATCCCTGATAGTCGACCGACTATTCTTAATAGTCGACCGACTATCCCTGATAGTCGGCCGACTATTCCAGAGACAGGATCCAGATCCGAGACGGTCGCTGCTGATAAGCCGTCTGATGCTGAAGTGGAAACGGGTGTTCTACAAGATAAAGCTACTGAACAGATCAAAATTCAAGTTCCTTTTCCTAGCCGGTTGAAGAACAAGAAGATCGAGAATCAGTTCAGTAAGTTTATGGAGGTCGTCAAAAATCTCCAGGTAACCGTTCCCTTCACGGAATTAATTACCCAGGTACCCTCTTACGCAAAATTTATGAAAGATATTCTGACCCGTAAGAGGAACTTTAATGAACATGAGACTATTGCTTTTACTGCTGAGTGTAGTGCTCTAATTCAGAGTAAGTCTCCACCCAAACTGAAAGACCCGGGTAGTTTTTCCATACCATGCACCATAGGCACCCATGTAATCGATAAAGCTTTATGTGATTTGGGTGCAAGTGTCAGTGTCATGCCCTATTCAGTTTGCAAGAAACTGAATATGGGTCAGCTTAAAGTCACAAGCGTGACTCTTTAGATGGCTGATAGGTCAGTTAAACGTCCCCTGGGAGTCTTAGAGGATGTCCCTGTGAGGATAGGTAAATTCTTTATACCTGTCGATTTCATTGTTTTAGATATGGCTGAGGATACTCAGATTCCTATAATTTTAGGTAGGCCATTTCTACATACTGCGGGGGCCCTTATAGATGTCAAGCACGGACGCTTGACTCTAGAGGTAGGGGACGATACGGTGACCTTTAACTTGGCAAACACATTAGCTAAGCCTATGATAGAGGACACATGCTATGCTCTCGATATCATTGATGATGCTGTTTTTGATGTTTGTATGGGTTCCCTGAGTAGGGACCCACTCGAGGCTTTGATGTGTTTAGACACTTGTGCAGGTGATGAGCTTAATGATGATGTTGTGTGGGATATGCTAGGATCTACACAATATATACCGGACGATGTATTTCGAGATGATTCTAAGTCTTATCCCGTCATCATAAGTAATAAGGTAGACAAGAAGAAGTCCACCGCGAGGAATCGTTTCAAGGTGAATGACCAAGATCACTATGCTAAGGATGAGAAAGGAGGAGAAGTCGAGGTTGTGTACCACGAATCAGTCACCAACTGAGCAAGGTGACTACGGTCGTGCGGGACCTTAAACCAGCACTGACCGGGAGGCAACCCGGGTTGTAAAACATCTGTACCTGCATTTAGTTAGTTAGAGCATATTTAATTTTCTGCATTATAGGTTTTGTGAGGTGAGAACGAGGGTCTAAAGGTTGAAATTGAGTTTTGCAGAGAACGGGCTGCTGACGGAAAACTGGAGCTGGGCAAGAATAGTCGACCGACTATTTTTAACAGTCGGCCGACTATTATTATTGTCGAACGACTATTCCTATTGTCGGTCGACAATTCAGGCAAATATCGCGCACCTTGGTTGAATATTTCCGTTGCATAAGTCATATTTTCTCTTTACTCTTTTACTCCAGTTACTTTTATTTTGAAATCAACTCCTAAACCCTATTTTCTTACTCCTCCCACCTACCTCCATCCTTACCTTCATCTTCTTCATTTCAAATCTTCATCTTCAACCTCTACCCATCTTCTTCTCCCCATCACTATCTCCTTTAATCTCTTCATCCTTGCTATTTTCTTGTCTCTATTGAAATTGTAACTACTTTCCAGCCATTCAAGTAAGTTTTCTTGTGTTGATTTTCATTTTTTCCCGTCTAACTGCTGCGCTGTACGTTCTCTGCCGTTCGCCGGAGTCGCCGACTATCGGAATAGTCGGGCGACTATTCCAATAGTCGGACGACTATCGTGTCTGTCGGGCGATTTTTTTCGCGATTACTGGGTTTCTGCCGCGACTGTTCAGAATCTGTTTTCAGGCTTGAATTTCAGATTTCGACCCGGTTTTTCTGGGATTTACGTTATTACTCATATTGTTTACCCAAATTTGTTGGTTTAATCCACATTATAGTGTTTTTACCCAAATTTCAGTTATGAAATTAGGGTTTTGATTTCAATTGATTTGGGGGTTTTTGTGTGAGTAGTACACCAAGTCTGATTTTAGCTATTTCAGGTCAATATGGATGCAAGAAAAAGACAACGCCAGGGAAGCACAAGACGTCGGGTCGACATTAGCCGGGAGTCAATGCCGAGTCAAGACCTCGTTCCATTTCCCGAGGAGAGCATTCCGGAATATCCAAACGTTCAGTTTGCCTCAGCTGATCAGAGGGAGCGTTTTGTCCAGTTGGCAACTCTTAAGGTAACACCAACACGGTTTCTAGACCGTGAGCTTTTGGGCAGGTTAGGCATTTATCAGCCTGTTGTTGACTTACTTAATGGTACCAGTATGAGTGGGCTAATTTATATGCTAGAATTCACATATAAGGGTCTTACTCTTGAGTTTTTTAGTAGTTTCAATTTTTTTAGTGACTTGAACTGGGACACACCTTGCATTTTTTTAGACTCTTTAACACGAGTTTTTCTAGGACCGTTCGTGAGTTCGGTCAGCTTTTAGGTGTTACTAGCGAAGGGGACTCAATTCATCCCCCTCGCCGTCTAGCCAATGAAATTTGGTCTTGCATTACTGATCGTAATACGGGTCGTAAGCGGGGCAACGAAGTCCATCACCCGGCCATCCGATACTGGCTTCGTCTGATAGGGTGCACTATTTACGGACGTACTGAGCCGAATAATATTAATGCTGATGAGTTAGAGAGTCTAGCGGGCTATCTAAACATCGATAGCGAGCGGCCATATGTCATGAATGTGGCCGCCCTTGTTGCCCACCATTTCCAACATATTGGGAATGGGCTTATTTCTGTCATTCATTGTGGGGGTCTCGTTTCCCACATCGGTCGTAGGCTATTTCCGGACTTCCCGTACGGGGAGGAACCTATAGGACACGAGCTTCCATCTGCCGAGCGACTCAATAGTCGCCTTTTGAACTTTTCTGTCATTAGGAGTCTTCATTGGCTAGGTCCCGATTTGCGTTGGCGCATAGCAAAGGATGAATCGGTTATACTTCCTTACAATCTACCACCTCTTACCCTCTTCCCCTATCTCCCCTTTGGTCCTGAACGGGACCCACCACCGTATCCCTCCTATTTGCTACCACTTAGGAGGGATCTTCAGACCCCCAGACACTTCGCACCCGAGACGGATGAACCGTCTCGACCTTCTCGACAATCTCGAGGAGGTGGTAGCCGATCGACCAGCCGTGCTTCACATACACCATCTTTTGCGGCTGGACCTTCGGGCCCACCACGGCCTCCTTATGCATTTCCATATACTGACTATTCTAATGTGCCTGCATTTCCTGCTCACTTTGTGCCTCCTCCACCGTATGTTACACCGGCGGTGCTCGACCAAGCGGCGGTCCCGGGAATGCTTAATGAGTTGTGTCACCGGATAGCCACGGTGCAACTAAATCAGGCACTTTCCGATTTTCAATGTTACAACAATGGAGTGCAGGTCGGCCTAATCTCTCCTACAGCTTGGCACCCGACTTACTACACCTATCCCGAGGGAGGCTATGGTAACAATGCCGGGAATGCGGAGAGAAATGATGGAGAGGGAGATGATGAGGAGGGAGATGACGACGATGGAGCTGACGATGGTGGTAGTCAAGAGGAGAGCGGTGACGAGAGCTCCGATTAGGACGGTTTGGGGAGGCCTCCATTTGTATATACATCTTGTAAGTAGTTCTTCTTTTTCTTTTTGCACTTCCATCGTTTTGCATTCCTTCCCCGTATTCTTTTGTTACCTCTTATTGTTTGCTGTACACAATCAGGGCATTGTGCGATTTGGTTTGGGGAGGGTATGCTTCTGTCTGTTTTCATCCATCTGCATATTTCTTGCATTTCCGCATGCATAAAAAAATCACAAAAATATGTTTTTGCATTTAGTTAAAAAAAATCCAAAAAAATGTTTTTGCATTTAGTCGAGTCTTAGTTGAGTCGGAATGCTATGTAGCGATGATGATATTGATTTTATGTCTTCATTTAGTTGCTTATCCTAGTGCGCCGTTAGAATTTTTGTATATAATCACATGCGGTATTCTTGCATCTTTGGTTAACGGTACTGAACGAATAAACTTGACTCATTGTTGGCAAACTACTCAGAATTGTAAGGAATTAGAGCCTTAAACTGATGACATTCATGATCAGTTTCTTCTAGGATTGAGAGTAGTACTCCTTATGAGACATGTAACATCAAACTGCATAAGCATGATATTCGTCTCTTGGTACCTGTATGCATTTGACTCGTGGTTTTGACATGTGCGAAAAAGGCAAATCCTTTCTTTTAATTAATTCCCATGAGCCTCACATAGCCAAATTGACCTGTTTGACCCGTTTATCAACTACATGCCATATATTGCCTACCCTAGTCAAGCTAGTAGATGAATTAGTCGGAATTGCTTTTTTTTTCGGGTTAATTTTGGTACCATGATATTGGAAAAGAAAAAAGGGGAATTGAGAAAAAAAATGAAAAAAATTCAATGAAAGAAAAAAATTGAATGGAAAAAAGAAGAAAAAGAAAAGAAAGGAAAGAAAAAAAAATGAATGAAGTGAAACTAGAAGAATAATGTGTTTTTGCTATGAGAAAAGAATTGATCTCTCTAATTTCATAGTTATTAGTGGGAAGCGATTTTGATAAGGCGCTTGTTGCTATGCCTAATTTTTTCGACTGGAGTTTGGTGAGAACGGAATATTTATTATTGATGGGTGTAGGGAATACTAGCTTGGCTTTTACCTCCTCATATCCATATCGTTTTGCCCCTTCTTACCCGATTAGCCTTACTTTATACCATATGTAAGTCCTTGGCACGTGTCTTTCCCGATAGAATGCGTATGTACGGTTGTTAGAGATTGATTTCATGTTAGATTGCATGCATGTTCTTGTAGGTCGCAGCTTAGGTGAGTGCTTTGTCTTTCCGTTTTTACATAAACTCACAATATCACCCCTTTTGTGTGATGAGCGACCCGTGAGAGTCCGACATAGACGAGTCTTGCAAGGTTGAAGGTTCAGTATTGTTGTCATTGGTCAAGCTTGTTGTATGTGGTTGTTTACATTGATTTTAGTCGTTGCACATTGGTTTGGGTAACTTTGAAGCATATTCCGCTATGAGTTATATACATTCCATTAGGATTGGGTTAAAGTTTTGTGCTTGCTTGGGGACAAGCAAGGGTTTGGTTTGGGGAGATTTGATGCGCGTATTTTATACACACTTTTTATGCTCTTATTACGCGCATTCTCGTGTTTATTGAATAGTGAAAACTATTATTTTGCCCCGAATTGGCTACTTTGTGGTGTGTATTGTCCTTTTGCAGGAACGGAAGACAAAGGAGCTAAAACGAACCAAAACCGAGGCAAAACGAAGCTGTAAGAGCTGGACGCTGAAGTGAGAGAATAGTCGACCGACTATGCCAATAGTCGGCCGACAATGGCCATAGTCGACCGACTATTATTATAGTCGGCCGACTATTTCTTGGACTGCGGGCAGATTTCGTGCTCAGCAAAGAAATTTCCTAAACCGTTTTAACTCATCCTAAGCTGTATAAATAGGGCTTTTCAGCCACTTTTAGGGCACAACAACTTACTTCTCTTTAGATTTCTTTTAGACTTCTTCTCTACTTTTATTCTCTCTAGTTTAATTTCTTCCCAAAACTCGGTTATTGTAAGAACTTTTGGATTCGAATCGCCTTCATTCCTTCGGCAATTTTATTAATCTTCCTTCCTTCTTCTTTGTTCTTGATTGTTTTCTTCTTCATATTTAGTTATTCTTAATTATTGTTTTATACTTGTCGTAAATTTATTATTATTCGTGATGTTTAATCTAGTAAATTCTTTTATTAATCTTATTGTTCTTGAATTAATTATGAGTAGCTAATTTCCCTCGCTAGGATTTAGGGGATCTGCGAATTGAATGTGGTCGCTAAATAATTTATAGATCTGTCAATGATTTTGTGTCTGAGTTGTCAATTGTAGCATTTAATTGAGATTAATTGATTAAGTCGACGTAATTGATTAATTGAATTCGGTAAACTTGAACCTAAGATCGGAAGCCTGGTAAAAGTTAGACCTGCTACAACACATTAGTTTGCCCTAATAAGATCGGAAGCCTTTAGACGCATGCTAGGGTGAATAGCGGACCGGAAGGACCTTTTCAATACCCCTTAGACCAATATCTGCGACAGACCTGTGATTTAGACCGTGACCATATGAGATTCGTAGTGAACCGACAATCCTAGTTTTCTCTCCATATATTTATTCATCTTCATTCGTCTTATTTTATTTTAGTCATTTCTTTTCTCTTAATTCTCTTTCTTTCATTACTTTAGTTTAGATAAAAACAAAACATAAAACCCCCGATTGTTTCGTAGATAGACTCTAATTACGAGTAGAATTTATTTGTCTCCCTGTGAATTCGATCCCGACTTCCCTAGCTATATTTTTATTTAGACCGTAGTTGGTTATTTTTGATAGGTACACGACTAGCTTATCAGTGCCTTCGGATATCTTGATGAGATGTGGAGAATCTTGTAATCTTCACAAATGTAGTAGTAGAATAAAAGGGGATATGATGAGTATATCTAATCTTAAATTAAAGGCAACAAGGAGATCTCCATGTATGTGGGATATCAAACAATCTCGAAGATATAAAAAGGATTACACAAGAGGATCTTCACCAAAACAATAAAGATGTCGTGATCCCCAACATATCACACAACATCCTCAAAAATCGAGCAACCTTATCACTTATTTAGGGAAGGATTTGATTGGTAGAATATTTCATATTATATGTTGTTAATTCAAATATTCAACAAATGTCTTAACTATTGATTTAATGTCTTAATGAGCATAAAATTTCAATGTTTTTTGAAATATATATGATAATGCATTATTATGTTCATTATCTAATTAAATATCATTTAATGTATTATAGAGCAGACACTTTAAAGGATTTTTGAAAGCTATATTATAATGCTAATTAGACAACGTTAGGTACTACAAAAGTAACACAGAACGGGTATCTTCGCAATTTTTTTAAGGGATGATTTTTACAGTAATGGTGATATGGTGGAGGTTTTTTTGATGAAGAGTCTTCGTGGGTGCTTACTTTAGTACTACCACACTCTATTTATGGCGGAGAATGGTTTTGTGTATGCTGCTTTTGATGATCTGCTTTACAACGATGGTTTTTCGGCCGACTTAAGAGGTTTTGAGGATGCGCATCATGTATGGTTGTGCCTGTGTTACATCTCCAGTACTCAGGGACGAAGCTACCTTCAGGCAAACATGGGCCATGGCCTCAGGTCTTTTTTTTTTGATTAAGTATTAAATAACTGCAATTACACATATATGATGTGTTATCTCAGTTGATTGACAAAAGGAATATAGGAATTGCATGGAGAGGTCATGGGTTCAAACCCCCCATTCTGTCATTTTCATTTCTTTTGTGTTTTTTTCCCTATTTCATTTTCCTTTCTTTTGTGTTCTTTTCCCTAGTTGTTTAAATATTTCTTTTGAATTTTTTTTCTTTTGTTTTTCAAATTCTTTTGAAATTTTTTACTGATCCATTATATGTGTTTTTTCCATTTGTCTTTTATTAATGAACAAAGGCCCCTCATTTATTCAACCGGTTTATCGTTATTCAATTACATTATTAACAAATTGAAAAAGCTTTTTTTTAAAAGAAAAATTACTACTACAGTACAACTACTCCGTATAATTACATTATTCCAAAAAATGTATGAAACACGTTTATAAGAAAATCAATAACACGTTAACAATTCTGGGACGAAAATCTTAAATTTTGGCCCCACCAAAAATATGATTCTGGCTTCGTCCCTGCCAATACTAATTTTAGTACCGATGATTTGGTCGAAGTCACTTGAGTAATGGTTGGTGGATTGGAAGAATAGTTCACTTTTCTGCTGTAACTGGGGATTATGTCGTTCTTCTATAGTTTAATGCTAAGCTCATATTATGCCATGTTTCCAATATGATTGAAGCTTCATCAAGTGTGAGAAGGTGGTAAATGGATCATCGTGATAGATTAGTTGTGAACTGAATATGACTAGAATATCATCTAGGTGCATTCAGATATCTTGATGAGATGTGAAGAATCTTGTAATCTTCACAAATGTAGTAGTAGAATAAAAGGGGATATGATGAGTATATCTTATCTTAAATAAATGGCAACAAGGAGATCTCCATGTATGTGAGATATCAAACAATCTTGAAGATGTGACAAGGAATTACACAAGAGTATCTTCACCAAACAACAAAGATGTCGTGATCCCCAACATATCACACAACATACTCAAAAATCGAGCAACAATATCACTTATTTAGGGAAGGAATTGATTGGTAGAATATTTCATATTATATGTTGTTAATTAAAATATTCAACAAATATCTTAATTATTGATTTAATGTCTTAATGAGCATAAAATTCCAACGTTTTTTTGAAAGATATATTATAATGCATTATTATGTTCATTATTTAATTAAATACCATTTAATGTATTAAAGAGCAAACACTTTAAAGGTTTTTTGGAAGCTATATTATAATGCTAATTAGACAACGTTAGATAATACAAAAGTAACACAGAATGGGTATCTTCGCAATTTTCTTTTAAAGGTTGATTTCTACGGTAATGGTGATAAGGTGGAAGTTTTTTTTTATGAAGAGGGCTTCGTGGGTGCTTACTTTAGTGCTACCACTTTATTTATGGCGGAGAATGGTTTTGTGTATGTTGCTTTTGATGATCTGCTTTGCAATGATGGTTTTTCAAGCTTAAGAGGTTTTTTGAATGCACATCATGTTCGGTCATGCCCGCGTCACATCTCCAGTACTAATTTTAGTACCGATGATTTGGTCGAAGTGCACATGAGTGATGGTTGGTGGATTGGAAGAGTAGTTCACTTTTTTGCTGTAACTGGGGATAATGTCATTCTTCTAGAGTTTAATGATGTGCTCTTATGATGTTATGTTTCTAATATGAGGTTTTATCAAGTGTCGGAAGGTGGTAAATGTGTTATCGTGATAGATTAGTGTTGAACTGAATGTGACTAGAACCTCATTTAGGTGCATTTGGATATCTTGATGAGATGTGGAGAATCTTGTAATCTTCACAAATGTAGTAGTAGAATAAAAGGGGATATGATGAGTATAACTTATCTTAAATAAAGGCAACAAGGAGATCTCTATGTATGTGGGATATCAAACAATCTTGAAGATATGACAAGGATCACACAAGAGGATCTTCACCAAACAACAAAGATGTCGTGATCCTTAACATATCACTCAACATCCTCAAAAATCGAGCAACCATATCACTTATTTAGGGAAGGATTTGATTGGTAGAATATTTTATATTATATGTTGTTAATTCAAATATTCAACAAATGTCTTAATTATTGATTTGATGTCTTAATGAGCATAAAATTCAAACGTTTTTGAAAGATATATTATAATGCATTATTATGTTCATTATCTAATTAATAACCATTTAATGTATTAAAGAGAAGACACTTTAAAGGATTTTTGGAAGCTATATTATAATGCTAATTAGACAACGTTAGGTACTACAAAAGTAACACAGAACGGGTATCTTCGCAATTTTTTTTAAGGGATGATTTTTACAGTAATGGTGATATGGTGGAAGTTTTTTTTGATGAAGAGGACTTCGTGGGTGCTTACTTTAATGCTACCACTCTATTTATGGCGGGGAATGGTTTTGTGTATGTTGATTTTGAAGATCTACTTTCCAACGATGGTTTTTCGGGCTTAAGAGGTTTTTTGGATGCACATCATGTACGGTCATGACCGCGTCATATCTCCAGTACTAATTTTGGTACCGATGATTTGGTCGAAGTGCACATTAGTGATGGTTGGTGGATTGGAAGAATAGTTCACTTTTTTTGTTGTAACTGGGGATAATGTCGTTCTTCTAGAGTTTAATGCTCAGCTCTTATGATGTCATGTTTCTAATATGAGGCTTCATCATTTGTGGGAAGGTGGTAAATGGGTCATCGTGATAGATTAGTTGTGATTTGAATGTGACTAGAATTTCATCTAGGTGCATTCGGATATCTTGATGAGATATGGAGAATCTTGTAATCTTCACAAATGTAGTAGTGGAATAAAAGGGGATAAGATAAGTATATCTTATCTTAAATAAAAGGCAACAAGGAGATCTCCATGTATGTGAGATATCAAACAATCTTGAAGATATGACAAGGATCACACAAGAGGATCTCCACCAAACAATAAAGATATCGGGATCCCCAACATATCACACAACATTCTCAAAAATCGAGCAACCTTATCACTTATTTAGGGAAGGATTTGATTGGTAGAATATTTCATATTATATGTTTTTAATTCAAATATTCAACAAATGTCTTAATTATTGATTTAATGTCTTAATGAGCATAAAATTCAAATGTTTTTTGAAATATATATGATAATGCATTATTATGTTTATTATCTAATTAAATATCATTTAATGTATTGAAAAGCAGACACTTTAAAGGATTTTTGGAAGCTTTATTATAATGCTAATTAGACAACGTTAGGTAATACAAAAGTAACACAGAACGGGTATCTTCACAGTTTTTTTTAAAGGCTGATTTTTACGGTAATGGTGATATGGTGAACGTTATTTTTATGAAGAGAGCTTCGTGGGTGCTTACTTTAGTGCTACCACTCTATTTATGGCGGGGAATGGTTTTGTGTATGTTGCTTTTGATGATTTGCTTTCCAACGATGGTTTTTTTGGGCTTAAGAGGTTTTTTTGATGCACATTATGTACGGTCATGCCCGCATCATATCTCCAATACTAATTTTAGTACCGATGATTTGGTCGAAGTGCATATGAGTGATGGTTGGTGGATTGGAAGAGTAGTTCACTTTTTTGATGTAACTGGGGATAATGTCGTTCTTCTAGAGTTTAATGCTGAGCTCTTATGATGTCATGTTTCTAATATGAGGTTTTATCAAGTGTGGGGAGGTGGTAAATAGGTCATCGTGATAGATATGTGAACTGAATGAGACTAGAACCTCATCTAGGTGCATTCGGATATCTTGATGAGATGTGGAGAATCTTGTATTCTTCACAATTGTAGTAGTAGAATAAAAGGGGATATGGTGAGTATATCTTATGTTAAATAAAGGCAACAGGGAGATCTCCATGTATGTGGGATATCAAACAATCTTGAAGATATGACAAGGATCACACAAGAAGATCTTCACCAAACAACAAAGATGTCGTGATCCTTAACATATCACACAACATCCTCAAAAATCGAGCAACTATATCACTTATTTAGTGAAGGATTTGATTGGTAGAAAATTTTATATTATATGTTGTTAATTCAAATATTCAACAAATGTCTTAATTATTGATTTGATGTCTTAATGAGCATAAAATTGAAACGTTTTTTGAAAGATATATTATAATGCATTATTGTGTTCATTATCTAATTAAATAACATTTAATGAATTAAAGAGCAGACACTTTAAAGGATTTTTGGAAGTTATATTATAAAGCTAATTAGATAACATTAGGTAATACAAAAGTAACACATAACGGGTATCTTCGCAATTTTCTTTTAAACGCTGATATTTACGGTAATGGTGATAAGGTGGAGGTTTTTTTTTTGGATAAGAGGGTTTCTTGGGTGCTTACTTTAGTGCTACCACTTTATTTATGGCGGGGAATGGTTTTGTACTGTGTATGTTGCTTTTGATGATCTGCTTTCCAACGATGATTTTTTGGCCGACTAAAGAGGTTTTTTGGATGTGCATCATGTACAGTCATGCCCGCGTCACATCTCCAGTACTAATTTTAGTACCGATGATTTGGTCGATGTGCACTTGAGTGATGGTTGGTGGATTAGAAGAGTAGTTCACTTTTCTGCTGTAACTGGGGATTATGTCATTTTTCTAGAGTTTAATGCTAAGTTCTTATGATGTCATGTTTCCAATATGATCGAGACTTCATCAAGTGTGGGAAGGTGGTAAATAGGTCATCATGATAGATTATTTGTGAACTGAATGTGACTAGAATCTCGTCTAGGTGCATTCGGATATCTTGATGAGATGTGAAGAATCTTGTAATCTTCACAAATGCAGTAATAGAATAAAAGGGGATATGATGAGTATATCTCATCTTAAATAAAAGGCAACAAATAGATCTCCATGTATGTGAGACATCAAACAATATTGAAGATATGACAAGGATCACACAAGAGGATCTTCACCAAACAACAAAGATGTCGTGATCCCCAACATATCACACAACATCCTTAAAAATCGAGCAACCGTATCACTTATTTAGGGAAGGATTTGATTGGTAGAATATATTATATTATATGTTGTTAATACAAATATTCAACAAATGTCTTAACTATTGATTTAATGTCTTAATGAGCATAAAATTCCAACTCTTTTGAAAGATATATTATAATGCATTATTATGTTCATTATCACCATTTAATGTATTAAAGAGCAGACACTTTAAATGATTTTTGGAAGCGATATTATAATGCTAATTAGACAACGTTAGGTACTACAAAAGTAACACAGAACGGGTATCTTCGCAATTTTTTTTAAGGGCTGATTTTTACAGTAATGGTGATATGGTGGAGGTTTTTTTGATGAAGAGGGCTTCGTGGGTGCTTACTTTAGTGCTACCACTCTATTTATGGCGGAGAATGGTTTTGTGTATGTTGATTTTGATGATCTGCTTTCCAACGATATTTTTTCGGTCTTAAGAGGTTTCTTGGATGCACATCATGTACGGTCATGCCCGCGTCACATCTCTAGTACAAATTTTAGTACCGATGATTTGGTCGAAGTTCACTAGAGTGATGTTTGGTGGATTGGAAGAGTAGTTCACTTTTCTGCTGTAACTGGGGGGTAATGTCGTTCTTCTAGAGTTTAATGTTGAGCTCTTACGATGTCATGTTTCTAATATGAGGATTCATCAATTGTGGGAAGGTGGTAAATGGGTCATCATGATAGATTAGTTGAGAACCGAATATAACTAGAACCTCATCTAGGTGCATTCAGATATCTTGATGAGATGTGAAGAATCTTGTAATCTTCACAAATGTAGTAGTAGAATAAAAGGGGATAAGATGAGTATATCTTATCTTAAAAAGGCAACAAGGAGATCTCCATGTATGTGGGATATCAAACAATCTTGAAGATATGACAAGGATCACACAAGAAGATCTTCACCAAACAACAAAGATGTCGTGATCCACAACATATCACACAACATCCTCAAAAATCGAGCAAGCATATTACTTATTTAGGGAGGGATTTGATTGGTAGAATATTTTATATTATATGTTGTTAATTCAAATATTCAACAAATATCCTAATTATTGATTTAATGTCTTAATAAGCATAAAATTCCAACTATTTTTGAAAGATATATTATAATGCATTATTATGTTCATTATCTAATTAAATACCATTTAATGTATTAAAGAGCAGACACTTTAAAGGATTTTAGGAAGCTATATTATAATGCTAATTAGACAACGTTACGTAATACAAAAGTAACACAGAATGGGTATTTTTGCAATTTTTTTAAAGGCTGATTTTTAAGGTAATGGTGATAAGGTGGAAGTTTCTTTTGATGAAGAGGGCTTTGTGGGTGCTTACTTAAGTGCTACCACTATATTTATGGCTGGGAACGGTTTTGTGTATGTTGCTTTTGATGATCTGCTTTCCAACGATGGTTTTTTGGCCGACTTAAGAGGTTTTTTGGATGCACATCATGTACGGTCATGCCCGCGTCACATCTTCAGTACTAATTTTAGTACCGATGATTTGGTCGAAGTGCACATGAGTGATGGTTGGTGGATTGGAAGAGTAGTTAACTTTTCTGCCGTAACTGGGGATTATGTCGTTCTTCTAGAGTTTAATGCTGAGCTCTTATGATGCCATGTTTCCAATGTGAGGCTTCATCAAGTATGGGAAGGTGGTAAATGGGTCATCGTGATAGATTAGTTGTGAACTGAATCTGACTAGAACCTCATCTTGGTGCATTCAGATATCTTGATGAGATGTGGAGAATCTTGCAATCCTCACAAATGTAGTAATAGAATAAAATGGGATATGATGAGTATATCTTATCTTAAATAAAAGGCTACAAGGATATCTCTATGTATGTGGGATATCAAACAATCTTGAAAATATTACAAGGATCACACAATAGGATTTTCACCAAATAACAAAGATGTCGTGATCCCCAACATATCACACAACATCCTCAAAAATCGAGCAACCACATCACTTATTTAGGGAAGGATTAGATTGGTAGAATATTTCATATTATATGTTGTCAATTAGCATAGTTATTATTAGACAACGTAATATTCCCCATGATCACGAGTTGATATTGAAATGTAGGCTATATAAGCCGTATCACTTCAGTGAATAAAATAGACACGAATATGAATGATGAATTAACAAACAAAAACCGAGTTGCATTTTGATCTTTGTGATCACGGTGTTACAAACTTCGAGAAGGTAATTCCAAGCGTTTAGAGGGTTGGTGCTCCAAACTCTAGGCTATTAGTTCCGGGTTCAAGGTTGAACTACGGGCTAAATATCCCTTTATATTTATCGTTTATTTTATTCGTCAATAAACGCACAACACGAAGTGCTTTACTTCTTAAATAAAAGTGTCACAAACATCAAAAACTCAAGGTTACATTAACCTTAACCAAGGTTACATTAACCTCGATCCTATCCTTCACAAAAAGACACGTTACTTGTTCGTTCGTGCTTTCGCGTTCGCATCAGAATGATATCAGAGCTACAACTCTTGAGTTTTCTCAAAATCAAGGCGATCCTAAATGTCTGTCGAAGCCAAATTAATGGTTGATTTTCCAGTTGCGGTTGGATGTCAAAGGTTAATCTTGAGCGAGTCAGTTCAAGGGTTAATCGGTTTTTACTAACTTTTTTGTTCGTTGTTGAATTTGTGATTTCTTAATTGTGTAGTTTTTTTTATACCAAAACTACAATCTTGATTGTCTTAAAATCAAGATGGTCCTAAAGGTGTGTTGAAGCCAAACTAGTCTCCGGCAAGTCCAAGTGGAGAAAAACTTTGGTCCCATATGTGGACTGTAGTTGGTAATCTCCTGTATCGGTGTTGTAATCCTTGTTAAGAAGTATGACATGTTCCTTATTAGTGCACTAATGGAGTTTATTACCTCCATAATTTATGACTCTCGTTGATGTGATGACTACGACCAAGTCATGTCCATTTTGTTGGGTGATTTCTTCTGTAATGTAATCTGCTGCATCGCTCCACAGAGTCACATTGACTATTTTTTCCCTGTATGTAGTCATTAATGTAGTAAGCTAATTACTTTACATGTAACTATATACATGGTGAAGTTGCTGAAGTTACCTTTCATCTTGTATTTGTATATGACGTAACTGTGTCTGATCATTTTTCGTTTGTACTTCTCTTTTCTGCTCGATTGTAGTTAGCAAGCCCACAACATCTGCACCATGTTGTTAAAAAGATTCAATAGGCAAATAGAGTGGTAAAAATAATTAAGTTGTTGCATTTTATAGTGCATTTGTCGGTGTGCTTGCCTATCAAATAATCATTTTTGTTGTTGCGTTCCTCCAATTTGTCGAGCGGGTGGAATTCGAATTGGTGAAGTGGAATATTTTGAGTTTGGTCCTTAACCTCCTGTACTGATGTAAATGGGGTGCACTTGATGATGATGTTTGGATTTCCTTTGACTGGTCTATACTATCTATTATTTCGCGCAACCTCAAATTGCTGGAGGCTGTAAATTTAATTTTCCCCTTGTGTAGTACTTGATATAGGTTAAGTCGCCTCACCCAATCAAGATAAACTCATTGCTACTAACTAAAATATAGCGGCAAGCAAGGAATCGTATCCACAGGGAAACAGCTAAACACGTCTAATAGTTATGGCGATTCTAAAATGCTCTAAACAGGTTGATTGATGGAGATAAATAAAAAACTACTAAAATACGAATATGAATAAGGGATTCTAAAAAATGAGAGGTAAACTAAGGTCACGGGTTCACGATAGATGTTCGACAATTATGCGACAATAATAATAAACACTTAAACATGCTAGTCGGCTATAACACGCTCTCTCGAATCGTATCAACCTAGGAAGGATCTAACGGGCTCTCGCAACTTATTAGACTTCCTACCAAATCGCGCGTGATCTAATCCTAATTCGGCTTTCGCACATGAACTAGAATTTCCCAAACAGATTAAAATGTTGTGACCTTTAACAAATTAATCGACAAATAAAACACGCGAAAATGGTACTGGCATAATTATAAATTTAGTATCGAAGCGACATAATCGTATTAGAATCCATCGATCCCCCTCGACCCTAGCGAGAAAATTAGCTACGCATGATAATTACGAAACAACAAATCGCATACATAGAATTCATGATAAAAAGTGAAGCAAATAAATCTAACGATAAACGTACGAGAATCTAGCGAACTAAACGGAACAACGAATTGTAAATAGAGAAAATTACGACAAACTAAGTAATTCACGATGATGATTGAAATATAAAACTGAAAATTGCATAAACGAATTTACCGAAATCGAGTACGAGTTGAAACCGAGTCCTAGAATGTTAAGAGTCACATAGCTTTTCTAATATAAAAATTCTAAGTATTGAGAAGTGATAATAACATACAACACCTCCCTAGTTATAGAAAATAGGCGGAAAAATGCTGAGTGTGCACGCCGGCCGGCCAGCAGGCGGCCTGCCACATGCAGGGGCCGAAGCACACTTTAAAATCAAGCATAAATCTCCTTTGTGTCATGCCGACCGGCCAGCAGGCGGCCTGTCGGGGCAGGGTGGCGTGAACAACACTAATAAAACAAGTATTGGGCCGCTTTTTCATGGCCCAATGAATCGACACTTCTCAGTTATTCTTCGCCTAGACGTCCTGAAGCACGAGTTTTGTCTCGGGATCGTTCTTCTAACCAGATGTGAGTGTGAATGCACATAAAGACCTGAAATCGTGTAGAATCTACAAAAACACTCACTCAAAGCAAAATGTTAGAAGAAACGGCTCTAAAGAGCGCGTTCCGACCGGAAAAGACAACGGAATCGAGGGAATAAAGCTATATAAACACGACACATCAAACTCCCCCGAGCCGAACCCTTGTTTGTCCTCAAGCAAGACCCGTAAGAAAATAACTAATATAATACCGAAACAGCTCAAAGCAAATAATAGGCAACCAAAATACTCAAGTCCGTCATAGCAAATATCTAACCAAGTCTAAGAAACGAATTCCAAGATGGGAAATAGGAAAAATAATTCACCAACAAATATACAACTTCACCAAGTATAATAAATAGAAACCACATTTTCAACCAAAACCCTTGCATAGGCTACTCACGGAACCACTCATCGCTCAATTAGGAAGGGTGTGTATATGTGAATATATATGTGAAAACGCTCAACTACTCCAACTCATGGAAATATGCCTGCAATCTAGTATGGTATTGACCTCTAAATTTTTACAAAACATGCTAAGATCATATAGGGAGGCAAGGATGGTGACAACAAGGTAGAAGGTGGAAATCAATGGTCATGTGAGGTTAAGGCCAAGCTAGTGAACTAACTAGTGCGATAATGCTCAACTCAAAAATTCTTCCACTTCCATAAACAAAACATACATGTCACCAATCAACGAGAACGAGTCCGGGGTCAAAAGAGGGCGCTCAAATTTCATCAAGTAAACGAAAAATAAAAGTAACGAGAATAACATATTTTTGTTATTTTGATTTTTTTTTCTTTTTTTTTTTCCTTTTTCAATTCTTTTTCGATTTTTTTTTCTTTTGATTTGATTTCTTTTTTTCTTTTTTTTTTTTTTCTTTGATTTTTTTTTTCAAAGCTTGATGAAATTAGAAGCAAATGTACAATGACTCAAATTGACCCGGACAAGATCTACAAACTCCCTTGAAACAGAGTCAACCACATCCAAACGTCCATCAAAATTCTCCATATTCACACAATAACGAGCATAGAACGCACTATGTGACCTATTTCATCAAGCTTGGCTAGGTAGGCAAATTTGATTTTGTAGTTCATTTTGTGAATTCTTAAAATTTTAGCCAAGGAGAAAAATGGGTAGAAATGAATGAAAACGAAAATGTCCCAAAAATGATCACTAGGCAAGTTAGTCAAAATAAAGGGGAAAACACCATACTTATGCGTATATACATAGCATATTCCACGAGGAGATCTAAACACACAACCTAAGTGGTAGCCAGGTATGAATGTACTGGCTACAGGAGGCTCTAAATCTCATCAATTTTGTAGCTAAAGCCTAAATGCAAGGTCGGTCTAAATGGGAACCACAAATTATAGCTCAGTTGGTTGAATACTTATCGATTAGTTATTATTCCACATTAACAAAGGTCAAATGAATGCCAATTAGGAATGAGTAGGTAGCCTAAAGAGTGCAAATTATCATCATTGCTGCATAATCGGTATCATAGACAAACACTAAGACTCAAGAAAATAGAACGAGAAATACTAAAAACTCCCCCACGCTAGACTCGACATTGTCCTCAATGTCCATATCCTACAGACTCAAAATTGGTGGGGAGACGCAAATAAAAATTGAGGATAGAGAAAAGACATACCAAATATGTATACGGAGAGGTAGCGGAGTCAGCAATCCGCTACTGATCATCATCATCATCACCAAAATCATCATCCTCCATATCATCATCTGCAGCAGTCCCGGAACCAGACGCACCACCTGTATACCAACCACCCCCCCTGATACTCACTAGCGGCTCCAAAAGCAGGGCCCGTCGGGGCACTGAAATAGCGGCTCCCCGGCAGCGGCGCCAAATTTGATATGGGTTAAGTCGCCTCACCCAATCACGATAAACCCAATGCTACTAACAAAAATATAGCGGCAAGCAAGATATCGTATCCACAGGGAAACAGCTAAACACGTCTAATAGCTATGGCGATTCTAAAATGCTCTAAACGGATTGATTGATGGAGATAAATAAAAAACTACTAAAATACGAATATGAATAAGGGATTCTAAAAAATGAGAGGAAAACTAAGGTCACGGGTTCACGATTGATGTTCGACAATTATGCGACAATAATAATAAACACATAAACATGCTAGTCGGCTATAACACGCTTCATGAATATTTTCGTTCGGTGTTTGACGAAAATTGGTGATTTGACTCCGGAGCATGTTCGTCTTTTGCGGAGGATAATAGTGCTTGTAGAAGGCAAGGGCAAGAGAATTCCAATCGGTGATCCCCTCGGTGACTTTATCAAGGTCCGTTATCCACTCCCAAGCGGAATCTATAACACCCCTGATTTTATAAATTAAATTAAATTAAAATTATGTTCGTATTTTTATTTTTACGATTTAACTCGTAATTCTTAAAATTATTATAAAACGAGTTTATGTTTCAATTGAATCCTAAAATATTATTTGCCTCGAAAATTCATTTTACTTTCATTTCGTCCTACTCATTCATTTTATTCCTATTTGAGTTCTTGTTTTGACGGTTTTAACTTCTAAGTTCATTTTCATATAAACTTGAATTTTATTTTAAACTCGAAGCTCATTTTTTTTATTAAGCCTCGTCAAACACTTATTATTTTCCCTCGAGTAATCAATTTAGGCCTTGTTGGTCGAAAACTGTTTATTATTTCTTCCCGATAACTTATTTTAATCTCACTTTTTATTTCGTCGATTTAATTATTCATTTCTCTAACCTTGCCTGAGCGTCTCTCGAATAATTATACCCATTTATTTTCAACCCGGTTTTAATTCGATCTTGTGTGGGCCGACTTTTGACCCGGTAACATCTAGCGTCGTTCTTAACCTAGTTGACAAATTCCATTTGTCCTGCTTGGGTGTGTCAGCCGAATACCCTTTATCTGCCTCTCTATTTTGCCTCCTTCATCAAACTCCATCATAATCACCACCACCTTAGCTTCATTTCTCCTACCTCTTCATCTTCACCTTATACGCTCACCATATTCTTCATCATGAATCTCCCTTCTTCTCTTCTTGTTCATTTTATTGCATTGTTTTACTGTGTGCAACCTGCTCTCGTCGTCCCATCCTCCGCCTCTGTTTCCTCTGTTTTCCTCGGTCTTCGGCTCTGCTGATTGTCGACTTGATGCTTGCTGCTGCTTTGTTTCGTTTTGCAACTGTTAATCGAGGTGGGTCCCTCTCGTTCTCCTTCGTTTTTCTTCTCCTCCTCCAGCCTTCATCCGATGCTACGCTGCTGCTGTACGCCTTTGCTGTTGTGTTCATTTGCTGCTGCTTTTCATCATCTGTTCATCTAGTTCGGGTATGGGTGTCGTTCTTCTTCTTCTCCTTCTGCGTGTTGTTTTTGGTACTCGTTTCTGCTGTTGGTTTATGACCCGTTACTGCTGTTATATTATTCGTATTGTTGCTGCTGCGTTCTGTCCTCCTTCTACACTGTTCTGCTGCTGCTGTTTTCATGTATTGTTACCGTTGCTACTCCCGTTTTCTTCTCATTCTCCTTTTCTTTTTATTCTTCGTTCTTTTCGTCTTCAATCTGATTTCTCTACAGTTGTTCTGTCTCTCTTTGTCACGTCTGATTAGTGCGGTTTGTGTCGTTACTGCTATTACGGTGGACTGTGTTGCTACTCTTTTTGTTGTCCTGTTATTGCGTCTTTTGTTGTTCTTTCGGTGCCAAATCAACTCTTCTATCGCTGATTTTCGTTGTCCTTTGGCTGCTGCTCGGTATTACGCTGCTGTTTAAATTTTTTCATTCCTTCATTTCGTTTAATTTTCATCTTCTCCGTTTTCGGTGGTTCGTGTCCAGTTTGATGTTCCTTCTTTTCTTCTTCCTGTTTTCTATTCAATTGTTCCTGTTGTTCGCTGTATGTGTTCCGTGTCCTTTATTTCCTCTGATCTCCCATGATTTTTTTCACCGACTTTGTCGTTTCTTGACTGCTGGTGTCGACTTTTGTGCTGCCAGGCTATTGATACATGATGCAATTCTTTTCGAGTTCGTGTCCTTCGCTCCCCAATTTCTATCTTCCGTCCTTCTCCAAATTTCTGGAATTTTGTGTGACCCGTCAAGGTTAAGGACGTGATTGATTCCGATATCGACTTGAGGTAACTTTAGGACGTTACTCGGTAGTATATTGTATGTTGAGTAGTAGTATGTAGTAAGATACTTTACCTTCGATTTTCTAATTTTCTAGCTACGTATTATTTGCTAACACTAATTTTAAATCGCGTGCCTTATAAATATTTTATAAATTTCTCGATCTCATTTTTTTTATAAATTGTTAGTCATTTTATTTTTAATGATCGCTCTAATATTCTGTTGGTTATCGTGATACTAGTAACTAAATAATATCGATTTCATAATTTTGTCATATTTCGATAATTTATTATTTTTAACTCAAAATCGTATTTTAATATGAAAATCGAGATTTGTATACTTGTTTAATAGATCAATTTTGGTTCTACGATTTATATTAATAAACGAGGAAATATTTTTTTTGTGAAATACATTTTTGTCAAGTCTATTTTCACTAATAACCCTTTATCATTTACGATTGATTATTTTTAGTAAAACTCGTATTGTTTATTAATAAATTTAATTATTAGAAACAATTTGAGAGGTTTTTAAATCTAATTTCACTTCTGAAACTCCTCAACTATTTTACTTTATCTGTATTTAACATTTTGTTTCTAAATCGTATATTTTCTAAAATTTATTGTTTTAACTCAATTTTCTCAAATATTTATAAAGTACTATGTTTTCACTTATTACATTTGATTTGTACCTTTGATAACGAACTTAGAAATATATTAAGTTACGATAACAACGATATTAATAAAATGTTTATTTATCATAAATGCTATTTTGGTACATTTAACTTATTTGAACACTTTATGTATTTCTATAAGAATAATTCTAATTTAAGTAAGTTTCTAAAATTAGTAAATTTCTATGAATAGAAAGTTTCCTTTTAACATAAAATGTTTTATCTCTTTTACCTTCGTATTATTCACCATGAACATTCTATTTTGAATATCGATAATGACTTGGTTTTGGAGTTATGGAATGAGGACAAGTGTACGGGTAGAGTAATACAGTCTAGGGTATACGTTTTGCCATCAACTATAAAGCTGGTATGTCTATGTTGAGACGCATTGGTCGTTGAACTGAGCATGGTTTGTGTTCAGGAGTGTGTATATTTTGACCTTAAACTTAGATATCGCATCGTGTAAGTCGCCGTCGGGTTGAACTGGATTACGGTTGGTGTCCAGGAGGGGTGTACATTACTTAAGCCAGGATCTCGCTGCACGCAGTCTTGTTATAATTGAGTTGCCTGGTTAGAGACCGAAGTCTAATTTGTTTTGGCTAAGTTCTCGAAGCTAGTTTAGTATGATCCTAGTGAAAGTTTATTCCGTAGCACTGATTGATTTCCATAACGTCATTTTGAATATTAATATTATCGATTGGTTCTAACTTGCAGGTTGGCAGTCGCTTTAAGTTTATCTGAAAGCTTATTTTTATTAATTATATCGTTTTAATGTTTTCCATTTTAACTATTTTGATATAATAATACTATTATTTTTCCATATGATATAATATGGCTGGGAGAACGTCCGAGTTACTCCCCACTGATTTGTGGCTGTTATGTTTATAACATGACAGGTATTATTTGTTCCGGGTTTTGGTGTGAGCTAGCGAGTTGCGTGGATCCTACTCCGCCTGATTTATGTTTATTTATGGATTCTTAATCCCATTTGGAGAATTTTCTTTTTAGCCCTTTTGTAAAAAGTGGCCTTTGTATTGACTGACCGTTCTTTTGTAAAATATAGAACATCGGTGTGTTTAAATCCCAATTCTACAGTGTTTCCGCCACTGTATTGCGTTAGATTTTCTAGGGAATTACAGAATCCCGTAGTGAGAACATGAAGAGCATCTCCATGACTTCTTCTTGAGTTACCCCGGCCGGAAGCGGAATCGTGGAGCATAGTAAATATCCTCATATGCTTGTGAAGATCCTCCTTAGGGTCACCACCGAATTGATTCTTCTCCACCAAAGTAATGAATGCGGGTCGAATCTCGAATGTACCCTGAGTGGCAGTTGGTCGTTTAACCAACTTAGGAAGAGCAGTTTGCTCGGGCTCCGAATGACTAGAAAGTTTCGGCATTTTTATAATCGGAGGAGGTGGTAAAATGATCTCGGACTGAGATTGATTTCCCTCTTCAAAGGAATGATTCTCAGCTACAAATTCGGTATGAATAGCTTCCAAAGTTCCAAGATCAGGAGCTGCGGAAATCTCTCTCCAAAACTGTCGTCGCCTACGAAAGGTTTTCTCGGGTTCAAGGTCGAACGGAGTAAGCTCTGATGACCGAAAAGACCTGGGCATAAGCAAAACTACAAGTAGAGAGTGAGATCAATCTCAAGGAGTTTTAATTCCTTGAGACGAAAGAGAGCAAAAAAGAAACAAGCTAAAAAACAAGAAAAACTGTTTCCTTAGCAATGGCGCCAAATTTGATATGGGTTAAGTCGCCTCACCCAATCAAGATAAACCCAATGCTATAAACAAAAATATAGCGGCAAGCAAGGTATCGTATCCACGGGGAAACAGCTAAACACGTCTAATAGCTATGGCGATTCTAAAATGCTCTAAACGGGTTGATTGATGGAGATAAATAAAAAACTACTAAAATACGAATATGAATAAGGGATTCTAAAAAATGAGAGGAAAACTAAGGTCACGGGTTCACAATAGATGTTCGACAATTATGCGACAATAATAATAAACACATAAACATGCTAGTCGGCTATAACACGCTCTCTCGAATCGTATCAACCTAGGAAGGATCTAACGGGCTCTCGCAACTTATTAGACTCCCTACCAAATCGCGCGTGATCTAATCCTAATTCGGCTTTCGCACATGAACTAGAATTTCCCAAACAGATTAAAATGTTGTGGCCTTTAACAAATTAATCGACAAATAAAACACGCGAAAATGGTACTAGCGTAATTATAAATTTAGTATCGAAGCGACATAATCGTATAATCAAGGGCGAATCTAGGATTCAAAATATGGGGTAGCGAAATTTTTTAAAGATTTTTTTTTTCTCTTTTATAGAAAATCTTAAAATAAAAACTCAATTTTGTTTAACAAACAACTCATGATTGATGTGGTTACTGAAAATTAAACCTAAATAAAAAAGAGTGAAAACAATCAGCATTGGGGCTTGAACCCTCGACATTCAATACATTTACCCACCACTTTACCACTAGGCCAAAGCATTTCATTGTTATTTTTATGCATGTTATTATATTATTCTATACTTAGTTATATTTCGGGGTAGCACAAACTCATCTTCTTCATTGAATTTTCCGGGCTTGGAGTAGCGCCCGCTACCCCTTGCTACTCATTAAATTCGCCCCTGCGTATAATAATCCATCGATCCCCCTCGACCCTAGCGAGAAAATTAGCTACGCATGATAATTACGAAACAACAAATCGCATACATAGAATTCATGATAAAAAGTGAAGCAAATAAATCTAACGATAAACGAACGAGAACCTAGCGAACTAAACGGAACAACAAATTGTAAATAGAGAAAATTACGACAAACTAAGTAATTCACGATGAAGATTGAAATATAAAACTGAAAATTGCATAAACGAATTTACCGAAATCGAGTACGAGTTGAAACCGAGTCCTAGAATGTTAAGAGTCACGTAGCTTTTCTAATATAAAAATACTAAGTATTGAGAAGTGATAATAACATACAACACCTCCTTAGTTATAGAAAATAGGCGAAAAAATGCTGAGTGTGCACGCCGGCCGGCGAGTAGTCGGCCTGCCACATGCAGGGGCCGAAGCACACTTTAAAATCAAGCATAAATCTCCTTTGTGTCATGCCGGCCGGCCAGCAGGCGGCCTATCGGGGCAGGGTGGCGTGCACAACACTAATAAAACAAGTATTGGGCCGCTTTTTCATGGCCCAATGAATCGACACTTCTCAGTTATTCTTCGCCTAGACGTCCTGAAGCACGGGTTTTGTCTCGAGATCGTTCTTCTAACCAGATGTGAGTGTGAATGCACATAAAGACCTGAAATCGTGTAGAATCTACAAAAACACTCACTCAAAGCAAAATGTTAGAAGAAATGGCTCTAAAGAGCGCGTTCCGACCGGAAAAGACAACGGAATCGAGGGAATAAAGCTATATAAACACGACACATCAAACTCCCCCGAACCGAACCCTTGTTTGTCCCGTAAGAAAATAACTAATATAATACCAAAATAGCTCAAAGCAAATAATAGGCAACCAAAATACTCAAGTCCGTCATAGCAAACATATAACCAAGTCTAAGAAACGAATTCCAAGACGGGAAATTAGAAAAATAATTCACCAACAAATATACCACTTCACCAAGCATAATAAAGAGAAACCACATTTTCAACCAAAACCCTTGCATAGGCTACTCACGGAACCACTCATCGCTCAATTAGGAAGGGTGTGTATATGTGAAATATATATGTGAAAACGCTCAACTACTCCAACTCATGGAAATATGCCCGCAATCTAGTATGGTATTGACCTCTAAATTTTTACAAAACATGCTAAGATCACATAGGGAGGCAAGGATGGTGATAACAAGGTAGAAGGTGGAAATCAATATGGTCATGTGAGGTTAAGGCCAAGCTAGTGAACTAACTAGTGCGATAATGCTCAACTCAAAAATTTGTCCACTTCCATTAGCAAAACATACAAGTCAGAACAAGTCCGGGGTCAAAAGAGGGCGCTCAAATTTCCAATGTTAATTAAAAGCTATATTATAATGCATTATTATATTCGTTATCTAATTAAATATCACTTAATGTCTTATAGAACATACAATTGAAAGGTTTTTTTGAAATGCAGTCTAATACAAATATTCAACAAATGTCTTAATTATAAATTTAATGTCTTAATGAGCATAAAATTCCAACGTTTTTTTGAAAAATATATTATAATGCATTATTATGTTCATTATCTAATTAAATACCATTTAATGTACTAAAGAGCAGACACTTTAAAGGATTTTTGGAAGCTATATTATAATGCTAATTAGACAACGTTAGGTAATACAAAAGTAACACATAACGGGTATCTTCGCAATTTCTTTAGCTGATTTTTACGGTAATGGTGCTAAGGTGGAGTTTTTTTTTGATGAAGAGGGCTTCGTGGGTGCTTACTTTAGTGCTACCACTCTATTTATGGCGGGGAATGGTTTTGTGTATGTTCCTTTTGATGATCTGCTTTCCAAAGATGGTTTTTCGACCGATTTAAGAGGTTTTGTGGATGCGCATCATGTATGGCCATGCCCGCGTTACATCTCCAGTACTAATTTTAGTACCGATGATTTGGTCGAAGTGCACTTGAGTGATGGATTGGAAGAGTAGTTCACTTTTCTGTTGTAACTGGGGATTATGTCGTTTTTCTAGAGTTTAATGCTGAGCTCTTATAATGCCATGTTTCCAATATGAGGCTTCATCAAGTGTGGGAATGTGGTAAATGGGTCATCGTGATAGATTAGTTGTGAACTGAATGTGACTTGAACCTCATCTAGGTGCATTCGGATATCTTTATGAGATATGAAGAATCTTGTAATCTTCACAAATGTAGTAGTAGAATAAAAGAGGATATGATGAGTATATCTTATCTTAAATAAAAGGCAACAAGGAGATCTCCATGTATGTGGGATATCAAACAATCATGAAGATATGACAAGGATCACACAAGAGGATCTTCACCAAACAACAAAGATGTTGTGATTCCCAACATATATATCACACAACATTCTCAAAAATCGAGAAACCATATCACTTATTTAGAGAAGGATTTGATTGGTAGAATATTTCATATTATATGTTGTCAATTAGCATAGTTATTATTAGACAACGTAATATTCCCCATGATCACGAGTTGATCTCGGAATGTAGGCTATATAAGTCGTATCACTTCAATGAATAAAATAGACAAGAATATGAATGATGAATTGACAAAAAAAACCGAGTTGCATTTTGATCTTTGTGATCATGGCGTTACAAACTTCGAGAAGGTAGTTCGAAGCGTTTAGAGGGTTGGTGCTCCAAACTCTAGGCTATTAGTTCCAGGTTCAAGGTTGAACTACGGGCTAAATATCCCTTTATATTTATCGTTTATTTTATTCATCAACAAACGCACAACACGAAGTGCTTTACTTCATAAATAAACGTGGCACAAACATCAAAAACTCAAGGTTACGTTAACCTTAACCAAGGTTACATTGACCTCGATCATATCCTTCACCAAAAGACACGTTACTTGTTCGTTCGTGCTTTCGCGTTCGGATCAGAATGGTATCAGAGCTACAACTCTTGAGTTTTCTCAAAATCAAGATGATCCTAAATGTCTGTGGAAGCCAAGTTATTGGTTGATTTTCCAGTTGCGGGTGGAAGTCAAAGGTTAAACTTGAGCGAGGTAGTTCAAGAGTTAATCGATTTTGACTAACTTTTTTGTTCGTTGTTGAATTTGTGATTTCTTAATTGTGTAGTTTTTTTATACCAAAAAAAAATCGAAAAGGAAATTTTTTAAAAAAAAACGGGATATATCATAACCACAATCTTGATTGTCTTAAAATCAATATGGTGCTAAAGGTGTGTTGAAGCCAAACTAGTCAAGTCCAAGTGGAGAAAAACTTTGGTCCCAAATGTGGACTGTAGTTGGTAATCTCCTGTATCGATGTTGTAATCCTTGTTAATAAGTATGACATGTACCTTATTAGTGCACTAATGAAGTTTATTACCTCCATAATTTATTACTTTCGTAGATGTGATGGCTATGACCATGTCATGTCCTTTTTGTTAGGTTATTTCTTCTGTAATGTAATCTGTTGTATCGCCCCATAGAGTCACATTGACTATTTTTTTCCTGTATGTAGTCATTAATATAGTAAGCTAATTACTTTACATGTAACTATATGTATGGTGAAGTTGCTGAAGTTACCTTTCATCTTGTATTTGTATATGACGTAACTGTGTCTGATCATTTTTCGTTAGTACTTCCCTTTTTTACTCGATTGTAGTTAGCAAGCCCACAACATTTGCACCATGTTGTTAAAAAGATTCAATAGGCAAATAGAATGGTAAAAATAATTAAGTTGTTGCATTTTATAGTGCATTTGTCAGTGTGCTTGCCTATCAAATAATCATTTTTGTTGTTGCGTTCCTCCAATTTGTCGAGCGGGTGGAATTCGAATTATGAAGTGGAATATTTTGAGTTTGGTCCTTATCCTCTTGTATTGATGTAAATGAGGTGCACTTGATGATGATGTTTGGATTTTCTTTGACTGGTCTGTACGATTTATTATTTTGCGCGACCTCAAAGTGCTGGAGGCTGTAAATTTAATTTTCCCCTCGTGGAGTACTCCACCACCGCTTTGGTATTATTGCGTGTATATGATTTCCCTGGCCAGAATCACATGAACATAGCTTAATCATAAGATAATCATTGTAATGGTGGGTACAAGTAGCATATAATTAAATAATTAAGTGGTGTTCTTTGGTGAGTCTTGCACCTTCCAATTTAAAGGGTCAGACTTAAACTATGAGGATTGTAAGCACACTTTTAAAGGTTTGGAACAATGAAAAAAAACCGCGCACTTTTTAGTAATTCGTTAGTATCGTTAAAAATAGACAGTTAATCAAAATGTTTGTTCAATTAGAGGGTTGTGACCACACCTCTTTGTCTAATAGCACCATGTCTATTGACAGTGGGGGGTTATCCTTGTTCGGTGTTACTCGTCATATCCTCGTGGCCCGTGCTATTATTTGATATTTGGACTTTGAGGAGACCAAGCCTGCAATTGTAGTTGTTATTGGCGCTATTGGTTTCTTTTGTTGGTTGTCTCTTGTCTATTTTGCTACAATATTGCGTTGTGTATTTTATTTCGTTGTTAAAAGAGTATATTGGGAAAGTAGTATAGATTTGATATTTAAACGCAGCTAGTGAAATCAATAAGGTAATATTTGATAAATTGATAGCTTTGTAACGCTAAAATAAGTGAGGTTAATGCTTATACGTTGCATATCATTGCCCTCATCTAATTTCTTCTTTGACTATCTTTAATGCTTATGCACTTTATTCTAAAATTTATTATGT
Source organism: Agrostemma githago (assembly GCA_958450325.1). Lineage (NCBI taxonomy): Eukaryota > Viridiplantae > Streptophyta > Magnoliopsida > Caryophyllales > Caryophyllaceae > Agrostemma > Agrostemma githago. The sequence continues at coordinate 10,350,338 of OY288253.1, forward strand.
AATTAAATATTGCTTAGTGGGTGTGATTATTAGATTAGACGATTGACGAGAAAATCCTTTAAAAATCAAATTTATAAATTCTGGAAAAATTTACTTTTCTGGACAGAATGTCCAAAATATTATCTTAGCTATTTTACATAATTTTTGTACTAATTATCAATGCCTTTAAATGATAGTATTGATTTTTGGACAAAATTACAATTTATCGTTAAAATGCTCTATTTCATTTAAATGAATCATTTTTTCAGCAATTTTGAAAATATTGAAATATGAAACTTTATGAGTTAAATCACCCGTTATCATATTCTAAATTTGTTTAATGGTTTAATGAAATAAAAGACATTAAAAGATTTATTTTGACATTTGCTGTAAAATTCTATTTATGTTCGTATTGTCGAAACTATTAATAATTAGGGAATTTGAGTTTTATAAATTTTGGAAACAACCTAATTAGTAGTATTAAAATGGTTAAGACATTTTTAATCATTTTATAAACACTTGTATGATATGTCAATAGTTTCATAAACTCAATTGTTCTCATTTTAACAATTAATATCGTTAAGGCCGAAAGTATTAGTTTTATAAATCTATGTCGCTTACTAAAAATGTTTTATTAGTATGAACTAATATTTTCAATAATTTAATATAATGCTATTTTAGTAAAGTTTCTAAATATAGAAGTTTCCTAAAATATAAAGTTTCCTCTTTTGGAAGGTGATACTTTTCCCTATGTTCTCTAATTATTATAATGATTATATCTTTCATATATATAAATAATGACTTTGTTTTGGAGTTATGGAATAAGAACAAGTGTGGGGTTTAGAGTGATATAGTTTGGGATGACATTTTTGCCATCAACTGTAAGGCTAGTGTGTCTTTATGGGGCACATTGGTTGTTGAACTGAGCATGGTTTGTGTTCAGGAGAGTGTATGTTGACCTTAAACTTAGATATCGCATCGTGTAAGTCGCATTGGGTTGAACTGGACATGGTTTGTGTCCAGGAGAGGTGTGCACTACTTAAACCAGGACCTCGCTGCACGCAGTCCTGTTATGGTTGAGTTACCTAGTTAGAGACTGAAGTCCGACATGTGTTAAGACTGAATTTCTCGAAGCTAGTTTTAGTATTCTCCTGGGGAAGTCTAGCCTTCATCACTAATTCTATCCATAACGTCATTTTGAATATTTTATTATTATCGATATAATCTAGTTTACAGGTTGGCATGTTTTATGTTTTCTCCGGAAAACTCATTTTTATTTTATTGTTTCGATACGTGAAGTTTTTCACTGAAAGCTTATTTTTAAGAATAATGTTTTTACTGTTTTTCGTTTTTACTATTTTCATATAATAGTAATTACAGTTCTAAAATCTTGTAATATGGTTGGATGAACGTCGCCGTTGCTTGTCACTAATTGTGGCTGTTATGTTTTTAATATGGCAAGTATATGTGTTTTCCTTCGGGTGGGCTAGCGAGTAGTTAGGGATCCTGCTTCGGTGATCACTACAAGAAAAACAGTCCCTGGCGTCCGCTTGGTTGGCGTCCTGGGCATATGGACGCCTACATGGCGTCTGAAAATACTTCCGGGCGTCCACCGTCAGACGCCAAACTTGGCGTCCGACTGAGTTGGAAGGACGAAATTCAGGCCAACAGGCGTCCACAGGCGGACGCCATATACCGCAAATGGCGTCCACTGTCGGACGCCAAAAGAGGAGTTACGGGCGTCCACATGGCGTCCGATAGTGGACGCCCGTCGGTTTGTTTCGGCGACAAATACCCGACCACCCCCTCTCCCCCTTCACTCTCTAAAATTTTTTTTATCTCTCTACACCCTCTCCACACTCCCTCGCCGATTCCATTCCAATTTCCTCTCCAATTTTCATACTTTTTCTTAATTTGTGGTATGTTTTCTTACTTTACTTAATTCTTATTCATTATAATTAGTTCTTATTTTTGATTGTTATCGTTATTTATTGATAGTTTGCTCGTTAATATTGTTTAGGTCTAAATTTCGATTAGGTTGATTAGTTTAGCCCAAATTCGCTTAGGTTGATTAGTTTAGTTGAAATTCGATGAGGTAGATTAGATTTGCCCATCACAATTATGATTAGGGTTTGATGAAATTGGTTGAATTGAGATAGAATCACCTCTAGGGCCTTTCGTGAGGTTTTGTGTGACTTAGGACGGACCAAATGGTGTCGTAATAATGCCGGATTTTCCCGAAACCACTTCTATCCTGATTGGGGTTGTAAATAGGTGTTAGCGGCGCTTTTGGAAATTTGATATCTGCATTCGAAAATTTGACCCTTTTTGGCCTGTTTAAGCTATTTCTGTCTGACCTGAGCCATGAATTGTTGTGTTTTGTTCGGTTGAATTTGGATTACATTGATAAATTAGCTAGAGTTTTTGTAAATTGGGATTAAATTGTGATTACATTTGTGATTAAATTCGGTGACTAATTTTTGTAAGGTCAATTAAAAATTAATAAGAGATTTGCAAATTAAAAAATTGGGTTTACTTTGACGTATTAGTGATTAAATTGAGGACACTCAGCTAAGGAAATTAAGTTAGAGAAATTAAGTTTAAGTTAAGTGGTGATTAAATTTTCGTTTAGTAAGTTCTAAATTAAGTTACGGAAATTAAAATTTTATTTATTATATATATTTTTTGAACATAGAAAATGAAGAGAGTTGAACGCAAATGGATGTATGAGGGTAGACTTGATAAGAAGAGACGTCCCACCGTAGAATTTTTGAGGGGTGTGGAATCATTTGTCGAGGTCGCTAAAAAGTCAATAGACTATGCATCGAGGGGGGAGGTTAGGTGTCCGTGCACTAAATGCAAGAACATTAATTTTTTTGATGTCCTTGTAGTTAAGGAACATGTCATCTATAATGGTTTTTCATCAAATTATTATAATTGGATTTGTCATGGTGAGCCACCTCAGTCTGAGGAACCCGAAAACCGTCAAAATGAGGGGGTTTGAGAGGTATGATAGTTGACGTAGTGGAGTGCAACTTGTTTAACAACGAGAACACATATGAGAATGACTCACCCAACCAACACGACTCACCTAACCCACAAGAACCTAACCCACGAGCGAAGGCGTTCTTCGACATGTTGAACGCTTCGGAGAAACCGTTATACGGAGGGTGCGAGGTGACTTTGTTAGAAGTCGCATCTATGGTAGTCAGCCTTAAATGTGAGTTCAACCTACCCTTTGCCTGTGTCGATGGTATTGCTGCCTTGCTCGAGAGAGTAATCCCGAAAGACAATATCATGACCCGAACTTTCTACACAACCAAAAAAGTTGTGAAGGGCCTTCAACTCCCGCATCAGAAGATTGATGCTTGTCCAGATGGATGTATGTTATTTTGGAAAGACGATGCGATGATAGATGAATGTAAGAGATGTGGTAAGGGTAGGTATAAGATGGTTGAGAGGGATATTGTTTTGAGGGGTAAAAAAGGGAAAAGCGGTGTTAGGGGTAAGAAACCGATCCCAATAAGTCAGCTTACGTACTTCCATATTGCACCAAGGCTTCAAAAATTGTATGCCACAAAAACCATAGCGGAGCAAATGAGGTGGCACAAGGAGGATATTAGGGTACCAGGGAATATGTGTCATCCGAGTGACGGCGAGGAGTGGAAGCGTTTCGATAGACTACATCCCCACTTTGCGTCAGAACCCCGAAATGTAAGGCTAGGGTTGTGTACTGATGGATTTGCACCTTTCGGCCAATTTGGTAAGTCGTACTCTTGTTGGCCTGTGATGATCACACCTTATAACCTACCTCCTTGGTTGTGTTTGAAACAGCCTTTCATCTTTCTATCTCTTATTGTGCCTGGTTCCAAAAATCCAAAAAATCATTTGGATGTTTACTTGCAACCTGTTATTGAGGAATTGAAACAAATGTGGGAGGTAGGGGTCGAAACTTATGATGTCTCTCTTAGACAAAACTTTCAGTTGAAAGCAGCTTTGTTGTGGACTATAAATGACTTTCCCGCATACGGTATGCTCTCGGGGTGGTCTACTGCGGGTCAAAAAGCGTGTCCGTGTTGTATGGAAGAGAGCAAAGCTTTTTATCTCCCAAATTCTAGTAAAATTAGTTGGTTTGACTGTCATAGACAGTTTTTATCAGAGGGTCACCCGTATAGGAAGAATAAGAAGGCGTTCAAGAAGGGTGGGGTTGTGCTTGACGACGCACCTGATCGACTCCCAGGAGATGAAATATGGGAGTTGATTTTCGAGTACCCGTCCACTGTTGACGGAACCGATCAGGAGTTCAAAGACCTGAAAAAGTTGAAAAATGGTTGGTTTAAACGTAGCATATTCTTTGACCTACCATATTGGAGGACTTTGTTACTTCGTCACAATTTAGATGTGATGCACATAGAGAAAAACTTCTTCGAGCAGTTGATTCACACTGTAATGGATGTGGAGGGGAAGAGTTGTGACACTGCCGGCTCCCGGCGAGATGTAAAGATTTTTTGTGACCGTCCTCAGCTGCACATAAAACGAGATGGGTCCAAACCGAGAGCCTTGTTCACACTTGACAGGGCCCAGAGAAAGGCGTTGTTGGAGTGGGTTGATGCGCGTATTTTATATACACTTTTTATGCTCTTATTACGCGCATTCTCGTGTTTATTGAATAGTGAAAACTATTATTTTGCCCCGAATTGGCTACTTTGTGGTGTGTATTGTCCTTTTGCAGGAACGGAAGACAAAGGAGCTAAAACGAACCAAAATCGTGCCAAATCGAAGCTGGAAAATTGTTGTACGCTGAAACGGGCGATAGTCGACCGACTATCACAATAGTCGGCCGACCATGACGATAGTCGACCGACTATTACAATAGTCGGCCGACTATTCTGGAGCTGCAGAGATCAAGTTGATGCATGATTAGTCGACCGACTATTACAATAGTCGGCCGACTATTTCCTGGACTGCGGGCAGATTTCGTGATCAGCAAGGAATTTCCTAAACGCAAGAGTTTCCTAAACAGTTTTTAACCCATCCAATTTGTATAAATAGGGCTTTGGGAGCCACATTAGAAATCACTTCTTATCATCTCTCAACTTCTCCCTTATTCTCTTTTACTTCTCCTAGACTCTTATTTAGATTTCTTCTCCTTAATCTCTTAACTTCTCCCTGATTCTCTTTTACTTTTGTTTAGATTTCTATTAGATTTCTTCTCTACTTTTATTTTCTCTAGTTTAATTTCTTCCCACAACTCGGTTATTGTAAAAACTTTTGGATTCGAATCGCCTTCATTCCTTCGGTAATTTTATTAATCTTCCTTCCTTCTTCTTTGTTCTTGATTGTTTTCTTCTTCATATTTAATTATTCTTAATTATTGTTTTATACTTGTCATAAATTTATTATTGTTCGTGATGTTTAATCTAGTAAATTCTTTTATTAATCTTGTTGTTCTTGAATTAATTATGAGTAGCTAATTTCCCTCGCTAGGATTTAGGGGATCTGCGAATTGAATGTGGTCGCTAAATAATTTATAGATCTGTCAATGATATTGTGTCTGAGTTGTCACTTGTAGCATATAATCGCGATTAGTCAGTTAATGCGCATGATTGATTAATTGAATCTGGTAAACTTGAACCTAAGATCGGAAGCCTGGTAAAAGTTAGACCTGCTACAACACATTAGTTTGCCCTAATAAGATCGGAAGCCTTTAGACGCATGCTAGGGTGAACAGCGGACCGGAAGGACCTTTTCAATACCCCTTAGACCAATATCTGCGACAGACCTGTGACTTAGACCGTGACCATATGAGATTCGTAGTGAACCGACAATCCTAGTTTTCTCTCCATATATTTATTCATCTTCATTCGTCTTATTTTATTTTAGTTATTTCTTTTCTCCTAATTCTCTTCCTTTCATTACTTTAGTTTAGATAAAAACAAAACACAAAACCCCCAATTTGGTTACTTAGATAGACTTCAATTGCAAGTAGAATTTATTTGTCTCCTTGTGGATTCGACCTGACTTCCCTAGCTATATTTTTAGTTAGACCTAAGTTGGTTATCTTTGATAGGTATACGACTAGCTTATCAAATTTTGGCGCCGTTGCCGGGGAGACGGTTAATTTTACTTGTCTTTTTAGTTTATCTTTTGTCTCAGGGAACTTACGTTCCTTGAGACAGTTCTCATATTTTCCTTCTTAGTTCTGTGTATGCCCAGGTCTAACAGGTCCGAGATTCATCCTTTTGATCCCGAACCTGGGAAGACTTTACGAGCTAGACGGAGTTTTTGGAGGGAAATTCGTCAAGCGGAAAAATCTAATTCGCTTGACCCAGTTTCCGCTAATCTGGAAGCGGAATATTCGTCCCACGAGGAGGACAACTCAAGCACCAAGTCAGACGCCGAGTCAGATATCTCAGTTCCGATCATGCCGCCGAAGCTTTCCACTCACTCCGAGCCGACTCAGGCTAACATCCCAAAAGGATGGAAGCTACCGACTCCTACCACCGGCTCTTTCGAGATTCGTCCCGCTTATATCAATTTAGTGGAGCGAAATACTTTCTCGGGCAATAAAAACGAAGACCCCGGACAGCATATGGAAATATTCACTGATTATTGTTGTTCGATTCCAGTTGCTCCCGGGGTAACGCAAGAACAAGTAATGGAGGCCTTATTTCCATTTTCTCTTGCAGGTCCAGCCCGTAGATGGTATCGAGATTTGGACAAAGATGCAGCCAACATCAATGACTGGAATTCATTGGCGCTCGCTTTTTATAAGCATTACTACCCTCCTCAGCGCACTAATCAGATACGGAGTCAAATAACCAGTTTTAAGCAAGGACCATTGGAAGATCTACATGAAACATGGACTAGATTTAAGGATCTAGTCCGCTCTATTCCTCACCACGGATTTGAACCATGGTTTTTATGTAATCAATTTTATAACGGTTTATTTGATGATAATCGTGCTATTCTTGATGGTGCAGCTAACGGACGTTTCCAAAACAACGTTGATGATGACAAGGGTTGGAAATTGATCGAGGAGATGGCCACGCATCGAGCCGAATATGGAAATCCGAGGGGTAGTGTTCGGGTAGCCGCGGCGGAAACTAATGAGATTATGGCTCAATTTGATCATCTTCATGCCCGTCTCGACAAAATTCAGAATCCGCCTCACAAAAACGAATCGAATCAGCAAACTGTCCATGCCATGATCAAACAGGAGGCAATGTGTGAGCAATGTGGTATAGAAGGCCATAGCGCGGGGGAATGTATGACCGGGATGGAACAAGTTCCAGCTTTTCAACACTTCAAGCAAGGTAATCCCTATTCTAATTACTACAATGAGAGGACTAGGGAGCATCCAAACTTCAGTTGGACGAGTCAGAATGTGTTGAACCCAGTTCCTCAGCCGAAGCAACAAGCTTATGTTCCGCCTCATCGCGGACAACAACAAGGCTTCCAAAAGCCTCTAGCTCTTCCACCGCCAACTCAACCTCTTGCTATTCTTCCTCCACCACCTGTGACTCCGGCTCCAGTTCCTAGTGAATATCAGGAATTGAAGAGTATGATGCAATCTCTCATGATCCAGATGCAGAAAAGTGACCAATCTAAAGATGCACAGATCAAGATGTTGGAGACACAGGTGGCGCAACTTGCCACAAATCAGTCTGCTAGGCAACCAGGCACACTACCGTCACAGCCGGAAAAACAGCATGATACGGCCAACGCGATTCAGCTTCGAAGCGGCCTTACTTATGACGAGCCCAAGATGCCTAGTTATGATAATTCTGTTAATGTGGAGGATGTAATTGAGGATGTAATAGCTGATGATGTATCGTTAAAAACTGCTGAAACTGCTGTGAATGACGAACTAGTCAATAATAGTCGACCGACTATTAATAATAGTCGACCGACTATCATTGACAGATTTACAGAAACTGCAGGTGAGGAGGAAAATAGTCGACCGACTATCCCTGATAGTCGACCGACTATTTCTAATAGTCGACCGACTATCCCTGATAGTCGGCCGACTATTCCAGAGACAGGATCCAGATCCGAGACGGTCGCTGCTGATAAGCCGTCTGATGCTGAAGTGGAAACGGGTGTTCTACAAGATAAAGCTGCTGAACAGATCAAAATTCAAGTTCCTTTTCCTAGCCGGTTGAAGAACAAGAAGATCGAGAATCAGTTCAGTAAGTTTATGGAGGTCGTCAAAAATCTCCAGGTAACCGTTCCCTTCACGGAATTAATTACCCAGGTACCCTCTTACGCAAAATTTATGAAAGATATTCTGACCCGTAAGAGGAACTTTAATGAACATGAGACTATTGCTTTTACTGCTGAGTGTAGTGCTCTAATTCAGAGTAAGTCTCCACCCAAACTGAAAGACCCGGGTAGTTTTTCCATACCATGCACCATAGGCACCCATGTAATCGATAAAGCTTTATGTGATTTGGGTGCAAGTGTCAGTGTCATGCCCTATTCAGTTTGCGAGAAACTGAATATGGGTCAGCTTAAAGTCACAAGTGTGACTCTTCAGATGGCTGATAGGTCAGTCAAACGTCCCCTAGGAGTTTTAGAAGATGTCCCTGTTAGGATAGGTAAATTCTTTATACCTGTTGATTTCATTGTTTTAGATATGGCTGAGGATACTCAAATTCCTATAATTCTGGGTAGGCCGTTTCTACATACTGCAGGGGCTATTATAGATGTCAAGCACGGACGCTTGACTTTAGAGGTGGGGGATGATAAAGTGACCTTTAATTTGGCCAACACATTAGCTAAGCCTATGATCGAGGATACTTGTTATTCATTAGATATTATCGATGAAGTTATTCTTGATGTTTGTACGGGTTCCCTGAGTAGGGACCCGCTCGAGGCTTTGACATGTTTAGACACTTGTGCAGGTGATAAGACTAACGATGATGCTGTGTGGGATATTTTAGGAGATACACAGAAACTGACGAGCATCGACGGAGAAGTGGTAAATAGGTTGGTAGATACTTCTTATGCTGTAGAGGTAACCAAACCCGACCTAAAACCTCTTCCGTCTCATCTTAAGTATGTATTTCTAGACGATTCTGAGTCTTATCCCGTCATCGTAAGTAATAAATTAGATGAGAACCAACTTTCTGCTTTGTTGGTCGTTCTTAAAAAGAACAAGAATGCATTAGGTTACAGTCTAGATGACCTTAAGGGAATTAGTCCCGATATTTGCATGCATCGAATTGAACTAGAAGAGGATCGCCGACCTGTTAGACAGGGTCAACGTAAGTTGAACCCGAAAATGCAGGAAGTAGTAATGAAAGAAGTGATGAAGCTATTAGACGCAGGTATAATTTATTCTGTCGGTCACTCTAAATGGGTGAGTCCTGTTCAGGTCGTCCCGAAGAAAGGCGGGACGACCGTGGTAAAAAACGACAAAAATGAATTAATACCTACTAGAATTGTAACGGGATGACGGATGTGTATTGATTATAGACAATTAAATGCCGCCACAAAAAAAGATCACTTTCCTCTTCCGTTTATCGATCAAATGGTAGAAAGGTTAGCCTCACATAAGTTTTTCTGTTATTTAGATGGCTATTCAGGGTTCTTTCAGATCCCGATCCATCCTGATGATCAGGAAAAGACTACCTTTACTTGTCCCCATGGTGTTTTTGCTTATCGCAGGATGCCCTTCGGGTTGTGTAATGCCCCTGCCACCTTTCAAAGGTGTATGATGGGGATATTTTCCGAGTATATCGAGTCTATTATGGAGGTATTTATGGATGATTTCAGTGTCTACGGTAGTAGTTTCACTGATTGTTTAACTAACCTTGATAAAGTGATGCATCGATGTATTGAGGTCAATCTAGTGCTGAATTGGGAGAAGTGCCATTTTATGGTCAACGAGGGAGTTGTCCTTGGACACTTAGTTTCAGACCGAGGCATCCAAGTAGACAAAGCAAAGGTGCAAGTGGTCGAGCAATTACCTCCTCCCGTTAACGTGAAGGGGGTTAGGAGTTTTCTTGGACACGCCGGATTTTATCGCCGGTTTATAAAAGATTTCTCTAAAATTGCTAAACCACTTACACAATTGCTTCTTAAGGATGCCCCATTCATTTTTTCTGATGAATGTTTATCTGCTTTTAACAGGTTGAAGCAGGCTTTGGTCACAGCACCTATTATTCAGGCCCCGGATTGGGAGTTACCGTTTGAAGTTATGTGCGATGCTAGTGATTATGCGGTCGGAGCGGTGCTGGGTCAAAGGAAGGAAAAGGCAATAAATGTCATCTATTATGCAAGCCGAACTCTGGATGAGGCTCAGGTGAAGTATACTACGACGGAGAAGGAGCTTCTAGCTGTGGTTTATGCACTGGAGAAGTTTCGATCTTATTTAATAGGATCGAAAGTCACAATTTATACGGACCATGCGGCTTTGAAGTACCTCCTCGCGAAGCAGGAAGCCAAACCGAGATTACTACGATGGATCCTTCTACTTCAGGAATTCGACCTGGAGATTAAGGACAAGAAGGGCGCTGAAAATTCTGTGGCGGATCACCTTTCTAGATTTCCATTGCAGGACGGAGGCGATACTTTACCGATAGATGATTCTTTTCCTGATGATATTTTGATGGCTATTGGTATAATGGATACTCCATGGTACGCTGACTATGCTAATTTTCTTGTAGGTAAAATAATGCCGCCTGATTTGTCATATCAACAAAAGAAGCGGTTCCTACATGATGTTCGGCAATATTTTTGGGACGATCCATATCTTTTCAAGGAGTGTGCCGATGGACTTTTTAGGCGATGCATACCGCAATGGGAAACCAATGCCATCTTGGAAGCCTGTCATTCCTCGTCTTATGGTGGTCACCACGGTCCCGCTAGGACCGTGGCTAAGGTACTTCAGTCAGGTTTTTATTGGCCATCTTTGTTTTCTGATGCCAAGTCATTTGTTTCAGGATGTGATGCTTGTCAAAGGACGGGAAATATCTCCCGGAGGCATGAGATGCCTCAGGTTGGTATTTTGGAGGTAGAAATTTTCGATGTTTGGGGCATCGACTATCAAGGTCCCTTCCCGACAAGTCGAGGTAATAGGTACATTTTAGTAGCTGTGGACTACGTATCTAAGTGGGTAGAAGCCGTTGCCTCGGTCCATTGTGACGCTAAGACCGTCATCCAACTTTTCAAGAAGATTATATTTCCACGTTTTGGCGTTCCCCGAGTCGTCATTAGTGATGGAGGTATGCACTTTAAGGAAAAACAACTTATTGCCTTATTATCTAAATATGGTGTTATGCATCGTAGAGGTTTGGGGTATCACCCCCAAACTAGTGGACAGGTTGAAGTTTCCAACCGGGAGCTTAAGGATATTTTGGCAAAAGTTGTCTCGAAGTCAGGAAAATATTGGAGCCTGAAACTAGATGACACTCTATGGGCGTATAGGACCGCCTATAAGACACCGATTGGTACATCACCTTATCGGTTGGTTTATGGGAAGTCCTGTCACTTACCCGTAGAGTTGGAGCATAAAGCTTGGTGGGCCGTTAAAGAGCTGAATTTTGACCCAAAATTGTGTGGCGAAAATCGACTTTTACAACTCGACGAGCTCGAGGAGTTCAGGATGAATGCCTACAATAGTGCCCGTATCTACAAAGAAAAGACAAAAAGGTGGCACGATAAGCGTATCATTCCGAGAGAGTTTAAAGCAGGCGAAAAGGTATTAATGTTTAATTCTCGTCTTCGTCTTTTTCCTGGAAAATTAAAATCCAGATGGTCCGGCCCCTATACGGTAATTTCAGTTTCTAAGTTTGGGTCGGTCGAGCTTGAAAACTCTTCCACGGGAAATCGCTTTAAGGTCAATGGTCACCAAATAAAGCACTACCACGAGAAAGGTGAGACAGGAGGAGAAGTCGAGGTTTTGTACCTCGAAACAGTCACTAACTGAGCAAGGTGACTACGGTCGTGCGGGACCTTAAACCAGCGCTAACCGGGAGGCAACCCGGGTTGTAAAACATTTGTACTGCATTTAGTTAGTTAGAGCATATTTACTTTTCTGCATTATAGATTTTGTGAGGGTGAGAACGAGGGTCTAAAGGTTTGAATTGAGTTTTGCAGAGAACAGGCTGCTGACGGAAAACTGGAATGAGTCAACAATAGTCGACCGACTATTTTCATAATCGGCCGACTATACCTATTGTCGGTCGACAATTCCGACATCGCGCACCTTGGCTGACAAATTCCGTCAAATAAGTTTTTCTTTCCTTACTCTACTTCAGTTACTTTTTTTTAACTCCTAAACCCTATTTTCTCTTTTACTTTTCCCATCTACTTCTATCCCTACCTTCATCTTCTTCAAATCTCCATCTTCTTCAAACTACCATCTTCATCCTCAAATCCCTACCCATCTTCTTTTCTCCATTCCTTTTTCTTCTCTAATCTTTTCATCCTTTGCTAAGTTCTTGTCATAATTGAAGTTGCAACTACCTTCCAACCATTCAAGTAAGTTTTCTTGTGCTTCATTTTCTGTTTTCCGTCTAGAGCTTGTCGTTTACCTTTCGCTGCTTCGTCCTCTGCTGTCCGCCGGAGTCGCCGACCATCCGAATAGTCGGACGACTATTACAATAGTCGGACGACTATTCCGATAGTCGGACGACTATTACAATAGTCGGACGACTATTCCGATAGTCGGACGACTATTCCGATAGTCGGACGACCATTGTTTTGTCAGGCGATTTTTGCGCGATTTCTGGGTTTATGTCGCGACGCTTCGGGCTGCTTGAGTTTCTGATTTTTGGCTTAGCTTCTCTCAGATTTGTGTTATTACTCTTTTGCTTACCCAAATCAATTAATTCTTTCACATTATCATGTTTTTACCCTAATTTCAGTTTTGAAATTAGGGTTTTGAGTTCAATTGATTTGGGTTTTTTTGTGGATTTCTGCTACTACTTCATTTATTTACCCAAATTTGTTGATTTCATCCACATAATAATGTTTTTACCAAAATTTCAGTTTTGAAACTAGGGTTTTGATTTCAATTGATTTGGGGTTTTTTGTGTGAGCAATACACCAAGTCTGATTTTAGCTATTTCAGGTCAATATGGATGCAAGAAAAAGACAACGCCAGGGAAGCACAAGACGTCGAGTCGATATTAGCCGGGAGTCAATGCCAAGTCAAGACCTCGCTCCATTTCCCGAGGAGAGCATACCGGAATATCCAAACGTTCAGTTTGCCTCAGCTGATCAGAGAGAGCGTTTTGTCCAGTTGGCAGCTCTTAAGGTAACACCGACACGGTTTCTAGACCGTGAGCTCTTGGGCAGGTTAGGTATTTATCAGCCTGTTGTTGACTTACTTAATGGTACCGGTATGAGTGGGCTAATTTATATGCTAGAATTCACATATAAGGGTCTTACTCTTGAGTTTTTTTAGTAGTTTCAATTTTTTTAGTGACTTGAACTGGGACACACCTTGCATTTTTTTTAGACTCTTTAACACGAGTTTTTCTAGGACCGTTCGCGAGTTCGGTCAGCTTTTAGGTGTTACTAGCGAGGGGATTCAATTCATCCCCCTCGCCGTCTAGCCAATGAAATCTGGTCTTGCATTACTGATCGTAACACGGGTCGTAAGCGGGGCAACGAAGTCCACCACCCGGCCATCCGATACTGGCTTCGTCTGATAGGGTGCACTATTTATGGACGTACTGAGCCGAATAATATTAATGCGGATGAGTTAGAGAGTCTAGCGGGCTATCTAAACATCGATAGCGAGCGGCCATATGTCATGAATGTGGCCGCCCTTGTTGCCCACCATTTCCAACATATCGGGAATGGGCTTATTTCTGTCATTCATTGTGGGGGCCTCGTTTCCCACATCGGTCGTAGGCTATTTCCGGACTTTCCGTACGGGGAGGAACCTATAGGACACGAGCTTCCATCTGCCGAGCGACTCAATAGTCGCCTTTTGAACTTTTCTGTCCTTAGGGGTCTTCATTGGCTAGGTCCCGATTTGCGTTGGCGCATAGCAAAGGATGAGTCGGTTATCCTCCCTTACAATCTACCACCTCTTACCCCCTTCCCATATCTCCCCTTTGGTCCTGAACGGGACCCACCACCGTATCCCTCCTATTTGCTACCACTTAGGAGGGATCTTCAGACCCCCAGACACTTCGCACCCGAGACGGGTGAACCATCTCGACCTTCTCGACAATCTCGAGGAGGTGGTAGCCGATCGACCAGCCGTGCTTCACATATACCATCTTTTGCGGCTGGGCCTTCGGGCCCACCACGGCCTCCTTATGCATTTCCACATACTGATTATTCTAATGTGCCTGCTTTTCCTGCTCACTTTGTGCCTCCTCCACCATATGTTACACCAGCGGTGCTCGACCAAGCGGCGGTCCCGGGAATGCTTAATGAGTTATGCCACCGGATGGCCACGGTGCAACTAAATCAGGCACTTTCCGATTTTCATTGTTACAACAATGGAGTGCAGGTCGGCCTAATCTCTCCTACAGCTTGGCACCCGACTTACTACACCTATCCCGAGGGAGGCTATGGTAACAATGCCGGGAATGCGGAGAGAAATGATGGAGAAGGAGATGACGGGGAGGGAGATGACGACGATGGAGCTAACAATGGTGGCAATCAGGAGGAGAGCGGTGACGAGAGCTCCGATTAGGACGGTTTGGGGAGGTCTCCATTTGTATATACATCTTGTAAGTAGTTCTTCTTTTTCTTTTTGCACTTCCATCGTTTTGCATTCCTTCCCCGTTTTTATTGTTGCCTCTTATTGTATGTTGTACACAATGAGGGCATTGTGTGATTTGGTTTGGGGAGGGTATGCATCTGTCTGTTTTCATCCATTTGCATATTTCTTGCATTTCCGCATGCATAAAAAATCAAAAAAAATCAAAAATATGTTTTTTGCATTTAGTCGAGTCTTAGTTGAGTCGGAATGTTATGTAGCGATGATGATATTGCTTTTATGTCTTCATTAGTTGCTTATCCTAGTGCGCCGTTAGAATTTTTTGTATATAATCACATGCGGTATTCTTGCATCTTTGGTTAACGGTACTGAACGAATAAACTTGACTCATTGTTGGCAAACTACTCAGATTTGTAAGGAATTAGAGCCTTAAACTGATGACATTCATGATCAGTTTCTTTTAGGATTGAGAGTAGTACTCCTTATGAGACATGTAACATCAAATTGCATAAGCATGACATTCGTCTCTTGATACTTGTACGTTTTTGACTCGTGATTTTGACATGTGCGAAAAAGGCAAATCCTTTCTTTTAATTAATTCCCATAAGCCTCACATAGCCAAATTGACCTGTTTGACCCGTTTATTAACTACATGCCATAATTTGCCTACCCTAGTCAAGCTAGTAGATTAGTTGAACGGAATTGTTTTTTTCGGGTTAACTTTGGTACTTGATGATTGGAAAAGAAAAAAGGGAATTGAGAAAAAAAATGAAAAGAAAAAAAAATCAATGAATGGAAAAAATTGAATGAAAAAAGAAAAAAAAGAAAAAAAAGAAAGAAAAGAAAAAATGAAGTGAAACTAGAAAAAGAATGTGTTTTTGCTATGAGAAAAGAATTGATCTCTCTAATTTCATAGTTAATAGTGGGAAGCGGTTTTGATAAGGCGCTTGTTGCTAAGCCTAATTTCTTCGACTGGAGTTTGGTGAGAACGGAATGTTTACTATTGATGGGTGTAAGGAATACTAGCTTGGCTTTTACCTCCTCATATCCATATCGTTTTGCCCCTTCTTACCCGACTAGCCTCACTTTATACCATATGTAAGTCCTTGGCACGTGTCTTTCCCGATAGAATGCGTATGTACGGTTATTAGAGATTGGTTTCATGTTAGATTGCATGCATGTTCTTGTAGGTCGCAGTTTAGGTGAGTGCTTTGTCTTTCCGTTTTTACATAAAAACTCACAATATCACCCCTTTTGTGTGATGAGCGATCCGTGAGAGTCCGACATGGACGAGTCTTGCAAGGTTGAAGGTTCAGTATTGTTGTCATTGGTCAAGCTTGTTGTGTGTGGTTGTGTACATTGATTTTAATCGTCACATTGGTTTGGGTAACTTTGAAGCATATTCCGCTATGAGTTATATACATTCCATTAGGATTGGGCTAAAGTTTTGTGCTTGCTTGGGGACAAGCAAGGGTTTGGTTTGGGGAGATTTGATGCGCGTATTTTATATACACTTTTTATGCTCTTATTACGCGCATTCTCGTGTTTATTGAATAGTGAAAACTATTATTTTGCCCCGAATTGGCTACTTTGTGGTGTGTATTGTCCTTTTGCAGGAACGGAAGACAAAGGAGCTAAAACGAACCAAAATCGTGCCAAATCGAAGCTGGAAAATTGCTGTACGCTGAAACGGGCGATAGTCGACCGACTATCACAATAGTCGGCCGACCATGACGATAGTCGACCGACTATTACAATAGTCGGCCGACTATTCTGGAGCTGCAGAGATCAAGTTGATGCATGATTAGTCGACCGACTATTACAATAGTCGGCCGACTATTTTCTGGACTGCGGGCAGATTTCGTGATCAGCAAGGAATTTCCTAAACGCAAGAGTTTCCTAAACAGTTTTTAACCCATCCAATTTGTATAAATAGGGCTTTGGGAGCCACATTAGAAATCACTTCTTATCATCTCTCAACTTCTCCCTTATTCTCTTTTACTTCTCCTAGACTCTTATTTAGATTTCTTCTCCTTAATCTCTTAACTTCTCCCTTATTCTCTTTTACTTTTCTTTAGATTTCTATTAGATTTCTTCTCTACTTTTATTTTCTCTAGTTTAATTTCTTCCCACAACTCGGTTATTGTAAAAACTTTTGGATTCGAATCGCCTTCATTCCTTCGGTAATTTTATTAATCTTCCTTCCTTCTTCTTTGTTCTTGATTATTTTCTTCTTCATATTTAATTATTCTTAATTATTGTTTTATACTTGTCATAAATTTATTATTGTTCGTGATGTTTAATCTAGTAAATTCTTTTATTAATCTTGTTGTTCTTGAATTAATTATGAGTAGCTAATTTCCCTCGCTAGGATTTAGGGGATCTGCGAATTGAATGTGGTCGCTAAATAAGTTATAGATCTGTCAATGATATTGTGTCTGAGTTGTCACTTGTAGCATATAATCGCGATTAGTCAGTTAATGCGCATGATTGATTAATTGAATCTGGTAAACTTGAACCTAAGATCGGAAGCCTGGTAAAAGTTAGACCTGCTACAACACATTAGTTTGCCCTAATAAGATCGGAAGCCTTTAGACGCATGCTAGGGTGAACAGCGGACCGGAAGGACCTTTTCAATACCCCTTAGACCAATATCTACGACAGACCTGTGACTTAGACCGTGACCATATGAGATTCGTAGTGAACCGACAATCCTAGTTTTCTCTCCATATATTTATTCATCTTCATTCGTCTTATTTTATTTTAGTTATTTCTTTTCTCCTAATTCTCTTCCTTTCATTACTTTAGTTTAGATAAAAACAAAACACAAAACCCCCAATTTGGTTACTTAGATAGACTTCAATTGCAAGTAGAATTTATTTGTCTCCTTGTGGATTCGACCTGACTTCCCTAGCTATATTTTTAGTTAGACCTAAGTTGGTTATCTTTGATAGGTATACGACTAGCTTATCATGGGTACAGAAGTTGAAATTTCCTGATGGGTACGCCTCCGACTTCAAACGCTGTGTTGATCTTAAGAACCTAAAACTGCAAGGGTTAAAGAGTCACGACTGCCATGTCTTTATGGAGAGGTTACTTCCGGTAGCTCTAAAGCAACTTCTGCCACCGACGGTGTGGAATTCTATAACTGAGATATCTCAGTTTTTTCGAGATTTGTGTTCGTCTACAGTAACAAGTGAGGACATGACTCGGCTGGAGGATCAGATTCCACAAATACTATGCAAACTCGAGATGATCTTCCCACCGTCGTTCTTTAATTCCATGGAGCATCTACCGGTCCACTTGCCCTACGAGGCTAAGGTTGGAGGACCTGTCCAGTATAGATGGATGTACCCATTTGAAAGGTACATAAATTTTTGTAACTTTATTTATAAATTTAATTTAAACATAGCTAACTTCTATTAATTAAAATACATAACTTGTTTATTTAGGTTCCTCAATCATCTGAAGAAGAAAATTGGTAACAAGGCTAGGGTAGAGGGTTCTATTTGTAATGCATATTTGACAGAAGAGATTGCGAACTTCTACTCCCTATACTTCGAGAAAGACATCCAAACAAAAACCAAGAACCTGAACCTAGAACATTCGGTTTCCATTGATCCTACTATACCGGAGTTTTTTCAAAAGAAGAGCGATGAAGGAACTTCATCCGTCGAGGGTTCTAGGGTACTAGATGAGAAAGAGTACAACCGAGCGCACCTTTACCTACTCTCTAATTGTGAGATCTTAGAGCCTTATGAGAAACAATTTGTAACTGAATATGTCGCTGTGAACCCTGACGTGAACCCTGATGACGTTTGGAGTAAGCACGATGAACATTTTCCTAAGTGGATAAAGGATCACGTAGTTGCCTTAGACATACGTGATGATTTGTTTAGAAGTTTGGCTTACGGACCAGTGCGAGTTGTTAAAACCTGGAACCGGTACACAGTGAATGTGTTCAATTTTCACACATTCAACTATGGTAAGAACAAGGCTAGATGTAATTTCAGTGTCAGTGTGACATCTCTTGATGGTGATGAGTACTACGGCATTTTGGAGGATATTTTTGAGTTGTGTTATGCCGGCAAAGAACAGGGGTATAGAGCTGTGGTGTTCAAATGTGAGTGGAAAGACAGCTCCGTGAACGGAACCCGGGTGCATGAACGTTACAAGATCGTGGAAGTTAACCACACCCGGAAATATCCTACGTACGATCCGTTCATACTCGCGCACCAGGCCAAGCAAGTCTACTTTGCTCCTTCCCCGTACACGAGAAATGACAGAAATCAAAGTCAATGCTGGGCAGTCTTTACGACAAAACCACGGGGGCAAATAGACAGTTCTTTGTTCCAGGAAGATGCGGCTTTAAGTGGTACACGCTTGTCTCGTATTGACGAGACCATACTCTCCGAAGAAGATCAGAATGTTGGGGAAGATGAATACTCTGAGGATGATACTGAAGATGGACAAGGAGATTACATGGTTAGGGATGTTCCGGAGATCCTTGAGGAGGATGACGGACACGATCAAGAGAATTTGGAGGACGATCAAGAGGAGGGCGAGGAAACGGAGGAGGAGGATCAGAGTGAGGACAATGAGGCTGAAGACAATAACGACAGCGAAGATGACTTCTAGACTTGTTGTAGTAGGTTAACCATATTAATCATTGTGTTACTTATTGCGTACGTTATTTCAATTGTGTTAGATTGTAATTGCTAATTGTTGCTAATTTGTTGCAAGGTTAAGATAATGGCAGGCGGTAGATCGACGAGGAAACGTGGCGGAGGTAGTAGGTCTGTGCACGCATCCACCTCGCAGCAAGAGGAGGAGGAAGTGGTCCTTGAAACGCCGGAACAGGAGCAGAATGACGAGCAGCAGCGGCAGGGGGACACAGAGGAGCTAAAGAAGGACGAGAACGGTCGTGTGATTCTCGACCCCGGTCGCGTATGGTAATATTATCTAACATGCCCACTCTTTTGTAACATATGAACTTTTGGACTACATACATCTTGTAATATTTCGTCATGTCTGTGTCTCTCGAGCGACTTGGTGCAGGTTCCTCCATGGGGAGGTGACCACTGGCTGTACTAACAGCTACATGGCCGACAAAGGTCTAGGGTATGTCTGTTGGACTCAGGTGCCGACGGATCAACGGGAGCAGTGGTTCAACAACTTCCGGGTTCGTTGACTGTTTTTGCTACCGAGTTCCGCACTCATAATGTGTAGTTTTTAATTATTTCTTTTACTAATTACTAATCCGCCTTAATTTTGTAGTTGAAGTTCTTTTGGAAGCCGGAGCTCGAAGGAAGGGTATATGAGCGGTACAATGAGACTTGCTCACGCCGCTTCAAAGACGTAATGAACAAGCGCCACAAGCGGGGGACTGCGCTGAAAGACCTGAAAGGTGTAGTTTTTTATATTACTCAATTTTAAAGAACAATCTAACTTCAATCTTTTACAATATTAACTAATAATATATTAGTGTTGTCATACTTCAGGTGAGGCGTTGGAGAGGTGGGTTAAGTACCACGACGACCAGGGCTTCAAGGTCAGATCGGAGAGGGCATCCCAAAACAAAATGAAGAACTGTGAGCATGTGAGGAAGGCCGACCCGACACATCATCGGGGTTCACAGTCTTCGTTTCTTCGTCTCAAGAGGGTATGATTTCTAATAATATCGTACTCCTACTTGATTAATCATAAACTACGTTCACGTAATATACGTTCGCCTAACGGTCGTACTTATTTAACAGCTACAAGCTGAACTCGGGAGGACGCCAACCGCCCCTGAGGTGTTCCTGGACATGCACGGGAAGGCTGACTCGGAAGGGACTTCTTTTATGGCGAGTAGAGATCAGGCAATCTGGGTGAGTACTTACTATTTCAAACAAATCAACTGTGTCTATATATTTACTTTAGGTGGTAGATAAGTATCTTTATTGATTTCATCTTCTAATAACTTGAATTGAAATCACTGTTGTGTACGCAGGATGCCTCCCAAGAGGAGTTAGCAAATAACGAGAGTTCTACTGATGGTGCCGAAGTAGACCCGAATGAGACCTATTTCAAGGTCGTGAAAGGGTACAAGAAAGGTAGTGTGTATGGTGTTGGGAATGCACACGAGATCTACTTCACACCTCCCACAGCGCGTCTAGGCACCTCCACACAGATGGAGTATACGCCACCCGGATCTCAGCAGCCCGACCAAGAAAAGAAGGCCATGAAGGAGCAACTGAAGGAGCAGGCGGAGCAGATAAAGAAGATGCAGGAACAGATGGCCATGTTTCAGGCCATGTTCAACAAATGCAACCAAGGTCGTCCCCCTTCCCCTCCAGACGACAGAGACCCCTTTGGCGGGGATGGCAGTAACTCTGGTGCTTCAGCTAGCTTCACAGTTAGCTGATTGTTTTTTGTTGTTGGTGTTGTAACTGGATTTATAGATTATGTATCTTCGAACTAGTTTAGATTTATGTACCTTTAAACCGTATGTTAAAACTTTTTTATATAAATGTTTTTTTAGCATAAATGTGGCGGGAGATCAAGTGTTTTGGTTGATTGAGAGTGTGTTGTGGATGGTCGACAGTTGTGGATTTGTTTTATTTTGCAGGTTTTGGCTAGACATCGAACGCTTGTCTACGACAATGCATCAGCATAAATGGCGTCCAATAACGGACGCCAAGCCAGACGCCGGAGGAAGCTGAAGGCGAACATCTATTCAGGGTATGACGTCTGATTGTGGACGCCAGATGTCCCAGGATGGCGTCCACAGTCGGACGCCAACATGATGCACATGGCGTCCGACTATGGACACCAGCTTGGGACATCTGGCGTCCACCATCAGACGCCATTCATAGCGTCCGCTGTCAGACGCCAATTTTATTGGCGTCCAATAGTGGACGCCCGGAAAAAAAAGACGACTGGTCGTGGCATCCACTTTCTAGCGTCTGTTTGCGGACGCCAGGACTCATACAGCGTCCACTAACGGAAGCCAATGGATGGACGCCAGACCCATCTATTCTTGTAGTTGATTAATAATTTGAATTATGGATTGTTATAACTCTTTTTATGGATTTTATTTTATTTTTATTTTATAGCCATATTTATCTTATAACGTATGTATTGACTTACCGTTTTTATTTAATCAAGACATAGTTACAGTGTGTTGCAATCTCATATCTACAGTGTTGCCACTGTATTGCGTTAGAATTTCTAGGGTATTACATACACCATGCAATTCGAAAAAGGCGGGTACCACTTGGAAAAGCCTATATTAGAGGGGTGCCCCAATGAAAAACCCTATATTTTTTGTAAGGTTCATTTGTGCAATAATTTTTTTTTCTTAAATTGCATACCTCTCTAATCAATTATGTAAATTTGGTTGATATATTGCACTTAAGTCTTCTAAAGTTTCCCTTACTTCGTCGTGGGGGATCGATGCTCATGAGTAGTATTCATATCATTCCCATAGGTTTAAAAGAAATGAAGAAATCATGCCTATCATTTAGTAACCATGACTAATGAATGATATAATATAATAACATTTAGTGCTTGTGTCATGTATTCTTCACCAACCCTCTAAACTTTAGATTTTTTTTAACACCTAAATATACATATTTATAGGTCAAAGTGTGAAGAATTTTGACAAATACTTGAAACAAACAAATTCACAATGAAGAGCGGTATTGTAATAAGTGATAAAGATATAGAGACATATGAGACAGTTATGTTGATGTCTCCAAAAGATTTAACCCCTCCTGAAATTATATTTCTGTCAAATATCGACCAAGTAGTAACTTTTCCGGTTGAAACCCTTTATTTTTTTCAACTTGAAGAAGACCAAAAAACACCAACAAGTGATATTGCAGACAAAGTGAAGAGAGCAACGTGTGAACTTCTTGTCCCTTACTATTTTATGACTGGTAGGCTTGGGTTTAACGAAGATACTCATAAATTAGAACTTGTTTGCAACAATGCTGGGATTCCTTTTGTTAGCGCCAACTCCATGCTTATGTTAAGTGATCTCGGAGATCTTTCTCTTCCTAATCCCACATTTGGTCACTTCATTCATCGTCCAAACGTATTTGGGAACGTAGATGAAAGACCGCTTTTAACAATTAAAGTAAGTTCGGCCTCCTTCATATTTACAAGAATATTTATTGGAAAAGTAAGTTTATCTAAGCAGCTAGCTATATATTTGATATAATTTGATATGACATTTTAATTTTTAGGTTACAAGGTTCAAATGCGGAGGATTTTCAGTTGGGTTTCTAACGAGTCACGCTATCCTAGATGGTAGAGCAGCTTGGGAGATGTTTTTGAATCTGGTGTCAATATGCAAGGGTGAAGGTCTAAAATTTCCAGTGATATGTAACAATAGAACATCTATCAAAGCCAGAAATCCTCCTATCACCAAATATCCTCACAATGAGTACATAATGCTTCCAAAAAAATCTTCTCTTGCAACTGCATTTACTACCTCTTATGAAGCATCACCATCTCCCTTAATCTTTGCTAATAAATACTCTCACAAACTCTTTAAATTCGATTTTAATATGATAAGTAAGCTTAAAGATAAATCAAACACAAAATGCTCAACATTTGAAGCTCTTGTCGCGCATATTTGGAAGCAAAGGACGAAGGCGGTTTTTGAAAAGTCGGATGACATGTCAACTGTTTTATTCGCAGTAGACATACGATCAATAATCTCGCCGCCTCTTCCTGAAGGGTTTGTTGGAAATGCTGTCGTTACAGCTTTTGCCACTTCAAAAGTCGTTGACTTGGTGGAAAAACCAATATCTTTTGGTGTAGGATTGATCAAAGAAGCTAAAGAAAGAATAACAGAAGACTATGTAAGGTCGGTGATCGATTGGTTGGAGATTTATAAGGGTATTCCAGCAACAAATAATGGGAATTTCTACGTATCTTCATGGTTTAAACTTCCGTTTGGTGACCTTGATTTTGGGTATGGACGACCGGTACATATGGGCCCAGTTCTTAGTGGAAATGATGAGTTTGTGTTGCTACTTTCAGAAGGGAATGCATGTCAAAAAACAAATTCGGGTATAAACGTGTGGATGGGTCTTGAAGTGGAAAAGATGAATCATTTTATGACTCACGTATTTGATATATAGTTAACATAATTACCTCATACAATAATAATACCCTTGTTATAAACTCACAACAAATACTTATGAGTAGCTTTAATCACAAGGTCATAATGTTTTCTATCCTCATAGTATCATATGTTTTACAAGTAGACCCAATTTCCCAAATACTTATATAATAATATTTCATGTACAATGTAAATTGTTTTTAATGTTTTTATGTTTGAATATTTTGCAAAACTAGTTAGTACTAAAAATTGAATGAGTAAAAAAAGGTTTACAAAGTTGAAACAAATACAAAGGAAGATTGTGTGAGATAATATGACACTGTGAAGGCGTGTAATGGTCTTTATGTATAAAACACTACTAAAAAATATGGAACAGGCGACCGAAATCAGCTACCGTCATCTGTCGCTAAAAAAGACGCGTGATAGAAGCAGTCGCACCTGGTAGTCGCTTGAGAAGGAGACGGGCGACTGATATCTGTCGCTAAAAAACTCGGGCGACAGATATATGTCGCTAAGCTAAAAGGTTCGCGAATTGGGGTGACTCGACTAACGGATTGAAAGATGGGTGAAATTCCCTTAGGAAAGGTCGTGGGGACCGTCCTGTTGGAGGGAAAAATCGCGTGGGACTTTATGGTTAGGACTCGAGTGTTTAGACGAACCTTCCATTTACGAGTGTATGACTCGTGTTGGTTGGTTATGCCTTTAGAAAAAGGCGGACTAGGATGGGGAAGAAACCCGTGATGTAGGATCGATGTAGTTTCGACGCTATAAACCTTCGACAAATTATGAAAAGATCCGACACACGGATTACGGTAGGTCCTATATTAAGGAAGATTTTTTTGGAAAAGGATTGAATTTTGAAAACTGAGAGGATGGTCCTGCCTTTTGAAATTGGCAGCATGCTGACAAGATCGGGATTTGAAATACTGAAATGGTTGCGAATAAATTCGCATTTTGAAAAGTTGAAAAGTTGAAATTGGCAACATGCCGACAGGACCGGTTTTTTGAAAAGTTGAATATTTGAAATTTCAAAATTTTGAATATCGAAGATGAATTTCCAAAAATTTGAAAATCGAAAATGGGATCACGAAGATTTGAAAATCAAAAACAGGATCCCGAAGATTTGAAAATCGAAAACGGCATCTCGAAGATTTGAAAATCGGAATGGAATTTTGAAAATTCGAAAATTTGAATATTGAAATGAAAAGCATGCCGGCTAGAAAATCGACTTGTTTTGAGTCAAATCTTAAGTCTAAATTTCGGCAGCATTCCGAGTTTTTGAATATTGGATATTTTGAAAAGATGCAATTTTTGAAATGACGGTTTTTTGAAAACGACACGGAAACCAAGTAGCACATAGTCACGCAAGCATTATGACGACACCATGTATGCTTTACACTAAGTCTTGGTCGGTCGAAATAGGGTCTATACCGGTGCGCATGGCCTTTTCGAGAATCGGGACGGGCTCCCTTACCAATTTGGATAAGGACATGCCGCGAAACCCATACGAACTAGTCATGAACACCTTGACATAACCAATTTGGAATATGTCGCGGTATAGTGGGATGTCGGTCGCCAGTACAGGCCCGGGTAAAAATGGGGTTATGCATGAACCGTAAAACTAACGCGCGTATTGTACTAACCGAACGATTTTTCCTCGAGTCTCACCCTGAGGATCCCGATGACAAGTTGTACATCAGTCTTTCCCAGCGGAGTCGCCAAATTGTGGACATGACATAGGTCCACCCCGATGCGGTCACGCACGGATTTGGGCGGCAAAATGTTTCCCATGTGAGATGGTGCTTGGGTTGAAATTTAAATCGAAATAGGAGTCGCCACCGAACTTTGTGGGAGTTTGGGCCCATTCGAACCCAGGCCACTCTATATTTCAGTGGACCGTGCACAAAGTATGACCCACTTCGATACTAGGGCTTGTGGGGTTCGTACCTTTGCATTACGATACCGATGCCGATGTTATTGGGTATCGTATATCGAATGACTCTCGTGCGCCAACGGTTTAAGACATCCGGAAACCGAGGTTCTGAGTAAGGGGTGAGGGTACGTGTTGGGAAGCCCACAAAGGACACCCAACCCCGCCCGCACATGACGGCCTCTACTAAGATATCGATCGGTTTTTGAATACGCGCGCTTGTGATTCGGTAAAATGTTATGCAAACAACGTTTTACGATATATAAATATAGAATGGGTTACTACGTCATTTTAATGCATCTTAGATTATTGTCGAAGTAGAATTTAGCATGTGATGTTCGTTTAAATGCGATAAATGCAAACATCAAAAGTAGGAAGCTCGTAAATAAATTACAAAATACGCGGGCGGAAATACAACCCGGAATTACAATACAACGAGCAAAATTAGAATAATCGAGTTAGTAACTGTAGTATAAATGAGTTAGACGGTTAGAATAATGATGCGATGCATGATTTTGAAAGAGGGAGCACGTGATTGAATTAACACGTGACGACTTGAATGTCGTAAAGAGAATTATCGGGACTCTACGTCACTTAAAAGCTCACGCTTAAAGCTTATGAGGGTCACTCGATCGAGTCATTGAGGGGACTCAATCGAGTACCCTTTACGTAGTCCTCCTGCCCATTTTTTGGGGGGTCACTCGACCGAGTGACCTTAGGTACTCGATCGAGTACCCCCTGTACGAGCAACTGCTCGTTTCGAAAAAGAGGTTATTTCGCGTTTTATTAATTCAAGTCGATAGCTAGCCGAATTAAGCATAAATATTATGTAATTTAAGTTCACTCGGCTTTCGATACTCATAATGTGCAATGCCCGGTTACGGAACTGGTATCGAACATTTAGAGTGAATTTTGTGAAATCGAATTGAATCGAACTAGAACGAATATTAATTCCCTCCGCGTCACGATGTCGTAATCAACCCTTTCGGATCGTGTGACCATCGATTCAGCGTCAACGAGTTTCATTCTAACCCGATTTGTCGATGAGTTTTTTAGAAATGATATTCGACTACGGAGTCGATATCACGCCTTTAGAATAATATTTTGAAAAATGGCATCGGACATGTTTAACTACGAATCACCGCAATCACATTACACCCTTAAGTGTCTAGGGCGACGCACCTCGAAGGGCGCCACCTCTAGTACGACTTGTAAAGGGATTATAACGGACTTTGGACGGTGTTCGTAATTAAACGTATTCGACCCGAAATCGAATTTACTACATAATTGTATGCAGTATTAGTATTATAACGGAATGTAAATAAACAATAATTAAATGTTAAGTGTTAGAGTACTGTAGACACCCACATTTTGACCGCCAGGTGTCTATAACAGTTTCCAAATAACACTCGATGATGATCGGATGTAAACATGACATAATACGCTCGATTTTGGACTCAGAATCAATAGTAATTGGTGCGAGCTTTTAACGGAGTAAAAATTTCATAAAACCGACCTCAAATTCAAGCCCAGTGAGTCGTTTCCAGTCAAATGAGACTAATTTGGGTCAAAACCGAGACCAAGAGCAAAACCGTATTTTGGCGACCGGGTCAAACCCCGGTCAAAGGCATTTCTGAGACAGAAAATCTGTCACGCGACATTCAAAAATCCAATTAGAAGTCCAATTCCTCACAAAAATCAGCTACAAAAAATAAAAAAACAATTCCGTAAGAGATAAAGTTTTATCTTTTGAAGAGTTATATCACCCGTCCAGCTCCATTCGATCGAGTGGAGTGGCTCACTCGGTCGAGTGGGCTCACAAAAAACAATCAGATTCGAGTTTAGACTAGGCACTCGATCGAGTGCCATGAACCACTCGATCGAGTGACCTTCTTTTTCAGCCAAAACAGGGAGTTTCTTCCTCCTCAAGTAAGACTCTTCTATCCACAAGCGGAATCATACTTCCTCCCAACCGTTGCTTTCTTCCTTGGCAAGAAACCGTTTTCCTATCCAAACACTAAGAATCTCCTATCCCGAGTGGGGTATCCCATCCTATAAATACCCCACCCTCGCAACACAATTGACACACATCTACAATACATACAATACATACAATTTTCGCATTCACATCCAAACCTCCTTAATTCCTGACATTAAGCTACAACCCGAAACTCTAGCAAAACTTAGGCAAACCATACAATACCTTAACTCCTCCTATATTCTTGTTACTCCTACGCAAGCACCGTTACTACGAGTTCCTAATCGAGACCGAATTTAGCATGTAGGTTGAGGGTGTTTCAAAATCCCGATTTCTCTATTTCTTCTCTTTCCCTTCTCATATTTTTTTTGTCTTCTTCTTCTCTCGTCTATCGTCTTTTTCGTCGTCGTCTCGTTTCATTTCTAATATTATTACTACTACTATAATTAGCAATAACGAGTTATCCTAAGGGTTCGATATCAACTCTATAGTTGAATATCGGTTCTAAAGGAGTCAATCAAACAAAACTGTTTTCAAAAGCTTTTCTCATTGATGCCGAAGTAATTGTCACATAGTCCTAAAAGCCCAATACGATATTACAACGCGGAGGGATTTATTTCGATTCAAAACAATTTCTAAAAAGCATCTCTTGTTCTAACAGTCACTCTAAAGTATGGGATATTGATTTCGTAGTCGAATATCAAGTATTTACGATTTTTTGAAAATTTTAAGTCGGGTATAAATTACGCCATATTTTTACACGACTTAACGAAATTATCAGTTTTCAAAAAAATCAAAAGTAATTTCGAAAATTGCAAATCGAGTCACCCCTCGAACAGGGGGCACTCGATCGAGTGCCATAGCCACACGGTCGAGTGACACCCCAAAACCGAACCAGAAAGCTTTTTTGAGGACTACTCGTTCGATTCCCGCCGTGACTCGATCAAGTGGCATCTCAAAATCCGAACAGAAGGATTTTCCCGAAGTCCACTCGGCCGAGTCCATTCATGACTCGATCGAGTGGCCTTTGTCACGACAAGTCCGTGAGCCTTCAACATTATTTCGAGCTTCGATAAAACTTTTTTAACGGCTTCGGTCAACACGTGTCCAAATCTTTTCAAAACCTTGCTTTATATTATTTATGTCATTCTAATCTTTTCTATATACCGTTACTAACTCGTTTGTTTCTATTTTGGCATCTCTTTTGTTTTATTGTACTAAAACGAATCTCGCATGCTAAAACAACTTCGACTTAGTTAAAAACTGCATTAAAGGACGTAGTACAAACATAATTCGAATGTTTAGTCTAAAAAGCATTGTTTGCATATCATTCAACCCTCGAACTAACGCGTGTACACCAAAAACGAACGATATCTTAGTAAAGGCCGCTAAGTGCGGGCGAGGTTGGGTGTTCTTTGTGAACTTCCCAACACGTACCCTCACCCCTTACTCAGAACCATGGTTTCTAGATGTCCGAATCCATTGGCATACGAGAGTCATTCAATACCCGATTTCCGATAATGTCAAAAACGGTATCGCAATGTTAAAGGACGAACCCAATAAATTCTGAAATCGGAATGGACCGTACTTTGTGCACGGCCCACTACGACATAGAGTGGGTTCGAACAGGCCCGAACTCCCATAAAGTTCGGTGGCGAATCCTACTTCGATTTAAATTTCAATTCGAGACCCATCTCACGTGAGATTCATTCGCCTCCCCAAACCCGCGCGTGGCCGCGTCGGGGTGGACCTATGTCATGTCCACAATTTGGCGACTCCACTGGGGATTCCTGATGTACCACTAGCCATCGGGGTTCCTAGGGTGAGACTCGAAAAGAAATCGTTCGATTAGTAATGTACGCATTTTAGTTCGATGGTTCATGCATTACCCAAATCTTTCCCGGGCCGGTTACTTGTGACCGACGTCCCACTATACCACGGTGTATTCCTAAATGGGTGCACTAAAGACTCCGATGGCGGAACTCGCATGGGTTTTACGGCATGTTCTAAGTCCAATTCGGCTTAGGAAGTCCGTCCTGATTTGCGAGAAAGTCGTCGTTGTTGGTATAGACCCTATTTCCACCGACCGAGACTTAGACTAGGAGCATACATGGTGTCATTATACTGTTTCCGTGACTACGTGTTGCTTGATCTACATGTCATCTTTTTCAAAAAAACCTTTATTTCAAAATTTGCATATTTTCAAATTATTCATTTTTTCAAAACCCGGGACGCTACCAAATTTAGGACTTACGATTTTACTCAAAATAGCCTATTTTTAGCCGGTATGCTGCCCGAACATTTTCAAAACTTCAAAAATCACGGCCCAATGGCCCTTTGCTAATTTTCAAAAAATTGGACCGTCCCTTCGACCTTTTTGGATCTTTCTAAGCCCAAATATCCCTTTTTAAAAACTTTCCTCTTCTTAGGACTTCCCGTATTAGCAGTGTCAGGTCTTGTCATAAGTTGTCAAAGTCTCTAGCGTCGAAACTCCGTCGATCCTACATCACGGGTTTCCTCCCTATCCCAGTCCGCCTTACTTGTCAAGGCACGGCCCACCTACGTAGGACGTACTCCTACAAAGGCGAGCCCTTTTACACTTTCGAGTCCAAACCTGGGGAATATCTCACGTGGACCCTCCTTCAAACAGAACTCGGCCCACACGCCGAATCCTAAGGAAGGCCCACCACCCACGAGTATCCGTCTAGGTCTTAGTCTCGAGTCATTTTCTCGTCTAAGTCTTTTCTTTGCTCGGGATGTACTCTTTGATTCTAAGATCTAGGTCACTTACTGATTACGCGGTATTCTTACCGACAGGCCGCCCTTCACCTCAACCATGACGCAAGCAGCCATACATGAGTTGAAGGCCTCGTTGACCAAGTTGGAGACTATGATCACGGCTATGAGGGAAGACTAGATAGCCATCGTTACTCGCGTAAGCGCCGTGGAACAAGGAACTCCTAGTGGTAACACTAAGACTACTGGGCCCTTGGCCGAATTGGCTGGTGCAGTCCGCAAGCTGCAGGAACAGGTCCACTTATTGACCAGCAACTCGATCGACACGGAGAATGCTCGCATTTACTCACCCTTGAATGACGAACTGCCCGCCAACCCCAACCTTATGGGCATCCCAATGTTCGAGGGTACTGAAGACCCGGTGCATCACATCCGGGCTTTCAAAGAATTCATGGCGGTTAAGGGGGTGAAATCAACCATGTTCAAGCACCTTTTTGCTTCCTCTCCCGAGAAACATCCAAAAGCCTGGTACTACAGGCTTGATCCAAAGAAATACAAGACTTGGGATGACGTGGCGACGGAATTTGCTCGGAACTATGCTGACAACACTGAAATCCAGACCACGATGCGCACCCTGGAGGTCATGGCCCAGGAACCTAAGGAAGGATTTACGAAATACCTTCAACGATGGAGGGCCAAGAGTGTCAAGCTGGTCGATAAGCCCAGCGAAAAATTCTTAGTGGATGCCTTCGTGAAGAATCTCCTCCTCTCTTACCGGGTCCATCTCCGGTACGCAATCATACCCAACTTCGCCACCTTAACTGAAATGGGGACGAGGATCGAGGATGACTTGAGATTAGAAAGCCTTACTAAGGCCTCTACCAAAGGTTATCAAGGGGCTAGCTCATCCACAAGCAAGCCTACAACCGCAGCTGCTACTCGCAGCATTTTCGACGAGGTCAATCTACTTGATACCCCGTCCAAGAGGAATACCACACCACGGGTATTCAGCGACATAGGTACTACCTATACACATGCCTTACAAAGGCTATCATCAAAGGGACTGATCCAACCGATAGGCCCAACACCCGAAGTCCCAGTTGAGCGTCGCTCTAAGGCCTACGACGTCCAGGCCTATTGCCAATACCATCGGGGCAATGGGCACGACACTGAGAAATGTTGGAAGCTTAAGCATTTAATTCAAGATCTCATCGAAAATGGTAAGATCCCCTTACCCGGAGGCAAGCCCAGTAATAAGGACAATCCTTTAGCTACCCACGCCATTTTCTCCGGAGAAGTAGTTGATTGCTCACACCTCATTTCTCCCTTCATCCCGCAAATAAACGGGATTTGGTGGGACGATGAAGACGACGTCTACCTCACCAAAGGGGAAGTTGTCCCCATCACTCCCGAGGAGATCCAGAAGGTTAAGTCCAAGGCCTTAGCCAGTAATCATCTTAGGGACGTTCCTATCATCGCCGAACCAGCTAGGGTGGAGGCCGCCCCGGAAGAGCCAGCCACTGAAAAAGCTCTCGTGAAGCAGCTAAAGAGGACTCGAGTTGACCTCTCTATATGGAAACTCTTAGTTAGCTCACAGGAACATCGAGAGGCACTTACTAAGGCCCTCGATCAAGTCAAGATCGACTCTTTGACTACTCCAGCTGAAATGGTAGCCACGGTCCTACCTCACCTAAAAGGCAAAAACAAGGAAGAAGGCCCCCTAATTACCTTCTCCAACGCGAATCTACCATCATTCGGGCCTACCCACAACATGGCCCTCTACATCACGGTGATCTGCCGTGGAAAGTACCTCCCGATGACCCTAATCGATGATGGGTCCGCAGTCAATGTCCTCCCCTTGAGGACCGCTAAAGCCCTCGGCATTACTGGGGCTGACTACATTCCAACAGCTCAGACCATCCAGGCCTTTGACGGAAGCCCAAGATCAGTAGCTGGGGCCGTGAAACTAACCATCATAACCGTCCCAGTAGAAAAAGAGATGGAACTTCAGGTGATTGATGTCACCTCTTCCTTCAACCTACTCCTAGGAAGACCATGGATCCACACCGTCAAGGCGGTATCCTCTACTCTACACCGGAAAATCAAGTTGCCTTTACACGATAGCGTCATCACCTTGGAGGCAACACCTACGACTGTGGCTAACTGTAACACCTCAGGCCGCACGGATCTCTGGGATTTGATTTCATAGGAATGATTGAAGACAAGTATCTTTTCCGACCCTACTTCACAGCTAGCATCGATAGGATGCTACAAAATCTGGGGTATCTACCGGGGGCTACTTCCAGGCCGGATCTTCCCGCAGGAAATATTATCGAAGTCCTAGACGACGGGAGGTCTCAAGCCGGGCTAGGGTACACCATAACCCCAAAAAATATGGGCCAAACAGGAACTAACATTGTTACCTTTGTTACTCCAGTATTTGGGCCTATCCAAATGGACCTATACCGGCCCAACACCACGTACCCTGGGACCCACTTGGCCCAGGACTGCAACTTCATACCAGATGATATCTTTGCCCTTATCCAGTCCGAAGATGCTAGCAATGCTGAGCCCGCACTAGGACTACTTTTTGGAGAAGAAGTCGCGGCCCCAGCACCAAAGGAAGACCTGGTCAACTCATTCTTCGCAGCATTAGGTTTGACCCGACGAAGCTAATCTCGGACGTAGGATCCGAGACGGGAAAAAGGGCCTGGAGGAAGACTGTCAAATGGACTGACAGTCAAGGAAGGACTTACAAGCTGATCACTGGAGAAGGAGAAATGTCTGAGTCTGAGTCTGAGTCCGAGTCGGAGTCTGAGTCAGAGTCTGAGATCGAGTCTAGTGAGTCTGGTGCTAGGGTCAATCCTGTAACTCCCCCTCTCCCTTTAGCTATTCCTAGTACTCCGGGGTCTGTCCCGAGTACCTTACCTATCCCGCCACTGACTAACGATCAGATGGCAGCTCTTTTTGAGCTATTATCTAAATTTATGAGCAATAATAACAACCGTTCTGCTTACGATTTGTCTCATTTTCAAAATACTTTCAATTTCAAAAATGTTTTGTGTAATGACATTGAGAAACCCGACGAACAGGTACCCCTGCCTCCACATCTGATCTAGCAACTAGAGCAAAGGGAATCCCGAAACCCGATAATCGAAGAAACCGAGTCCATTAATGTGGGAACAACCTTAGAACCTCAGATACTTAAGATAGGGTTATCCTTAGATCCCGAGGAGAGACAACAATTCACAAGCCTCCTTCAAGAATTCAAGGATGTCTTCGCATGGTCCTACAAGGACATGCCGGGGATAGACCGTGAAATAGTCGAGCACCATATACCCATCAAGGACGGGTTCAAACCGGTTAAACAAAAACTCCGCCGAATGAGGCCTGAATGGTCCCTTAAAGTCAAGGAAGAAGTCGACAAACAATTCAAAGCTGGCTTCATACAGGTATCCGAAAATCCGGATTGGGTTGCAAACATTGTGCCAGTTCCTAAAAAAAACGGTAAGGTGCGAGTCTGTGTAGATTTTCGGGATCTTAACAAGGCGAGCCCGAAAGACGACTTCCCGTTACCACACATCGACATACTGGTGGATAACACAACTGATCATGCCCTTCTATCATTTATGGACGGGTATGCTGGATACAATCAGATAAAAATGGCAGAAGAAGATATGAGTAAGACCACCTTCATTACACCTTGGGGTACTTACTGCTATACCGTCATGCCATTCGGTCTTATAAACGCCGGAGCCACATATCAACGAACCGCCACAACTCTATTAAATGACATGATGCATAAAGAGGTGGAAGTTTACGTAGACGACATGATTGTCAAATCTAAAGATAGGGACGGTCACATCACCGCCTTAAGAAAATTCTTCACCCGATTACGCAAGTACAACATGAGGTTGAACCCTCAAAAGTGCAGTGTTGGGGTAACATCTGGCAAATTACTGGGTCATATCATTAGCCAACGTGGCATCGAGGTCGATCCAGCTAAAATCAAGGCCATCACCGAGATGCAACCTCCTAAAACCGAAAAAGAAATAAGAGGGTTTCTCGGGAAGGTCCAGTACATCAGCAGATTCATTTCAAAATTAACCATGGTATGTGAACCATTTTTCAAGAAACTGAAGATAGGAGAACGGATATTGTGGGATGACAAATGTCAAGTGGCCTTCGATAAAATTAAGGAAATCTTATCCGCGCCACCAGTATTGATGCCGCCTCAACCCGGTTTGCCTTTGTCGTTATACCTTACAACGACCGAGACAGACATGGGGGCTATGCTAGCTCAAACGGTCAACTCCGAAGAATGAGCTATCTACTACATCAGCAAGAAGTTTTTAGAGTATGAATGCAAATACACCATGCTCGAAAAGACATGTTTAGCTCTGGTTTGGGCCACGAAGAAGCTTCGACATTACATGCTCAGCTATGAGGTGCAGGTACTTTCTAAGATGGATCCAATCAAGTACCTCTTCGAAAAGTCCATCCTCAATGGCAGAATGTTAAGATGGACCCTAATGTTAGCAGAATTCAACCTAAAATTCATAACTTTGAAGGCCATTAAAAGCCGGATAGTAGCCGAGTTTCTCGCCGATAGTCCCGTGATTGAAGAAGGACACACCGATACTTGGTCCTTCCCAGATGAAGATATTTTCTATACCGATACCGAAACATGGGACTTATACTTCGACGGGGCATCCAATTTCCGAGGATTCGGAGTTGGGATTCTTCTAATCTCACCAAAAGGGGATCATACTCTCGTTTCCATCAAATTAGACTTTGACGTTACTAATAATGCTACTGAGTACGAAGCATGTATCCACGGGCTACAAGCCACCCCCGACTTAGGGGTCACGAACCTCCGAGTACACGGTGATTCGTCTCTGGTCATCAATCAAGCGCTCCAAAAATGGAAAATTCGGAATGCGAATCTCGTGGCCTACCAGGCACGAGTAAGGGATCTCGAAAAACAATTCCAAAAGGTAGAGTATATATACTTACCTCGGGAAGAAAATCAATTCGCAGACGCACTCTCAAAACTGGCATCCTTACTAAATATTCCCGATCATGTGACCAGTATGCCAATTTGTGTCGAGAGACGGTCTGAGCCGGCATACATCCACGACATCGAAGATATCGAGATACTTGATCCTGAGCCATGGTATCAAGCTGTGTTGACATACCTAACGACGGGAGAATATCCTCCCGGAACCGACAATCAAGCCAAGAAAGCCTTGCGAAGGTTAGCAGCCCAGTTCATCCGTACCGACGACAGACAACTTTACAAAAAGACAGCACAAGGGGCCCATCTCCTATGTGTCGATAAAACTAAAGCTGAAAAGGTTATGGCCGAAGTACACGACGGCGAGTGCGGCCCACACATGAATGCCCAGATGTTAGTCCGAAAAATCATGAGACTCGGATACTACTGGAATAGCATGGAAACTGACTGCCAGCTATATGTCAAGCATTGTCATAACTGTCAAATCTTTGCCAATATACAGCATATGCCGCCATCCTTGTTGTATACCATGACGTCACCTTGGCCATTTTCAACGTGGAGAATCGACATAATCGGGAAGATAAATCCTTCGGGAGCCGGTGGACACTGCTTCATTTTGGTAGCTATTGACTATTTCACCAAATGGGTCGAAGCTGAGTCTTATCGTATTCTCAAACGCCAAGCATGTCGCCAAGTTCATCCAGAATAAGATCATATGTCGGTATGGGATCCCGCACGAATTCATCAGTGACCATGGGACCTACTTTCAAGCCGAGACAACAGTCCTGCTTACTAAGTATAAGATTTAAAGGCATACATCTTCTCCCTACCGACCCCAAACAAATGGAGCGGTAGAATCGGCTAATAAAACGATTGTCACCATACTCAAAAAGATGGCTGACAATTACCGGGACTGGCCCGATAAAATACCCTTTGCACTATGGGGATACCGGACGTCAATCCGTACAGCAATCGGCGCAACACCGTATTACCTAACATACGGAATGGAAGCGGTCCAGCCAGTCAAGTTGGAAGTACCGTCTCTCCGGATTCTACTAGAAAGTCAAGTACCTGAAGCTGATTGGGTTCGAGCACGATATGACTCGCTAGTCTTGTTAGACGAACGACGATCTCGTGCCCTCAATAACATACAAATATATCAAAAAAGGATTCAACGGGCCTTCAACAAAAGGGAGAGGCCCAGAAACATTAAAGAAGGGGATTTGGTTCTCAAGTCTATTCGAGCCTTATTACCAGTAGACCCAAGGGAAAATTCAAACCCAATTGGGTCGGGCCATATTTGGTAAAGAAGATTCTATCAGGCGGAGCTGTGATGCTGACGGACCTGGACGAGAACGAATTTGTCAACCCAACCAACCTGGACCAGCTAAAGCATTACTACCCTTAAGCCCTTTCTCAATGTCATTTGCAAAAAGTTTTTTAAAATCATTTCTTAAAATAAACTTTCAAAAGCAAGTCAAAAGCTATAATTATTTATTTTACTGTTATAAACATCTCGAACCATAGTCTTGGTGTATTTCAAGATTGCAATTACTAAAAAAAATCTGAACTACGTTTGGTTTGATTCCATTAATTGTGGATACGTAGGCAGCCCCTCAAAAGGGCACAACCACTGCAATCGAGAAAAAGAAACAGGAACGGTTTTTAATAAACTTCCTTTATTTATTTCAAAAAAAATCTGATAAACTCGAAAAATTACAAATTGCAAAAAATTCAAAAGAAAAAAAAATAGGCACACGACACTAAAATAAATAGTAATTATACTTAAATAATAAAAACTAGGGGCTCGACATCTAGGGCATCTTGCCCTTTCCCTTGTCTTTAGCTTCTTTTTCCGTCCACTAGCGACGATGTGGAGGTGAGCGCTCCCGAATAACCAAGGGAACCTCCTTAGCCCAGACTCGTTTCCTCGAACTCGAGTTCTCAGTCACCTCAGTCGGTCCTAGTCGGGCCCTCACCTTTTCTGGTAACCGATCTCGTGGGCCCAATCTGTCTTGGGCTGCTAGTCTCGGTCCAAGTCTTTTCTCCAAGTCTGTCTGGGGGCTTAGCCGTCCCCGTGAGTCACTAGCACCGGTCTCTTTAGTTCGAGTTTTAATTTTTGACTTAAGACCCGACTCCAGTCGGACAAGGGTAGCAGGGGTTTCTCCTTCATAAAAAAAATCCCCTATTGTCTTTCACTGTTTCCCGACGAACCAAGTCAAAAGCCTCGTCAGTCTTCAAAGCTTTACGGGCCTCTTCAGACTCCTCGGAAGCCCATTTTTGATACGACTCCGAAACCCAAACGGTTTGGCAAGGACGAGGTATAGTCCATATGGCACGGGTAAACCAGCGTTGTAGCCACGTGTCACACATAGCGTTCGTCAATTGGAGCGAAATGCTAATGATTGCTTCAGTCTCAGGGATCTGCTGAAACGAACCGAGCTGCCTCAGAATGCGGTCCGGGTAGATATGAACGGTCCAATCCAAAGACAGAATCACTAAATAGCGGGCTTTGTCTCTCTTAGCTAACCCCGTCAGTTTCGAGACAAACCACCAAGTAACGGTCCATCTAATCAAGGGCCCACCATGAAATTTTAGTTCTTCGACCCAATAAGTTTGGTTTATGTGATGGCTCGAGCTTATTCGCCGTTTCCTTGAGCTAATTTGGCAACTACAATATTTGGATATGCTCACCGGGGGCTCTATGATCAACAAGCGCTCGGATAACCAGATCTGACAAAAGAAAAAAGAAGAAACGGATTTACGTAAGTAAGAATCTGTCCGCTGACAGACACTCGATCGAGTGTCATGTCTGACTCGATTGAGTGCCTTATCTGGAGGTGAACATGAGGTTTTCATCGAGGACACTCGATCGAGTGACAGGTCCACTCGATCGAGTGGACCCTGTACGTCAGAAATTCACAAAAAAAAACGTAATCCAATACCTGCAAAAGACGGGTACTTCCCGTCAATTGCCGATCCGGGTCAAGTCTTCTAGCATCAAAGCCCATAATAATCTCCCCAGTTGTCAGCCAAGCCGGGCTGTGACCCGTCTCCATCTGATCAACTATGCCTATCAGCCTAATTTGACCCAAGCACGAATTAGCCTCCATGCATCCTTCAAAGACATATCGGTGTAGGATGCAAAAAGCGAAAGCCTTGTGCCTATGGGTGGGAGCAACTCTTACGCCGCCAGAGTACATAAATTTACCGGCTAGATCAAATAAGGAAACAGAATCCCCCTTCACCATACGGTCTGTCTCAGCGTGTGACAAACCAAGAAAGTCCCTTAATCTCCTCCTTGGGTCAGGGTAAAACGGGGGAATAGCAGGACGGGCATTAGGACACCAACCGCCGATGGCTACAATTTCTTTGGGAAGAGGACATATTTCTCCTCGAGGAAAGGCGAAAACATGGTGGGTAGTGTCCCAAAAAGATAGGCAAGCATCCAGGAAGTGCGAATCTACCCTAAGTCGTTGAAGCGGGAATAAAGCCGTAACTCCCATCTGAGTCAGCTGAACTTTGTCTTCATCTCGAAAATATTGGGCCCACGCCTGAAGCATCGCGGTCAAGTGTTCGATACCCATAGCAAAAGTTTTTTAAAGTCTAAAGGATTTTAAGAAAAGAAGAGAAGATTTGGGTTTGAATATGAAAATTAAAAGCAAGAGCCCTCTATTTATAGTAGAGAGAATCTTTTCCTAATTGCCTCAGGAATAGGGATTCTTATCATATCTCCTAATTCACATAGGCATACAGGCCTAACCTAAGGACTTTAGGAATCCGCTTTAGAATCTGATACGAGAATCAAGTCATCCCGAGTATTCCTATTTTTTTAGCCGAATCCAAATTCTTAACATTTTCAAAAACTCACTTTCTTCCAAAATTTCGAAATTTTCAAAATCACTTCCCCAGCATGAGTCGGTGTTTCGCCTAAATGTTACATATGAATTGCTATGTGTTAGCATACAGGTACACCCAAGACTTCAGAAGCAAGCTTATACAACTCTTTAAAACTCCTCAGCGGAAAACACGAGATGTGTCTACAAACGGACATACCCATAGCTTCCTAGGCAAGCTCCCGCGCAGCTCCAAGATGGGATGTGTCTGCAAACGGGCACACCCAAGGCTTCTTAGGCAAGTCCCCACGGAGCTATTAGCATCAACTCAGGTATGATTTCTATCTTATGGCTGGCGAGCCCTTTTACGCAAGTCTAATGGACTATAAACGACCCGATCGGAAGTCTGTCAGGTTTTAATCCTTAATTGACCTGGTAGCTACTCTGACTTTCGCCTTGTCCAAGCCTCAGTCAGAGGGGGGCTCTGTATACACCCACATTTTGACCGCCAGGTGTCTATAGCAGTTTCCAAAGAACACTCGATGATGATCGAACGTAAACATGACTTAATACGCTCAATTTTTGGACTCGGAATCAATAGTAATTGGTGCGAGCTTTTAACGGAGTAAAATTTTCACAAAACCAACCTCAAATTCAAGCCCAGTGAGTCGTTTGAAGTCAAATGAGACTAATTTGGGTCAAAACCGAGACCAAGGGCAAAATCGTCTTTTGGCGACCGGGTCAAACCCCGGTCAAAGGCATTTCCGAGACAGAAAATTTGTCACGTGACATTCAAAAATCCAATTAGAAGTCCAATTCCTCACAAAAATCAGCTACAAAAAATAAAAAAACAATTCCGTAAGAGATAAAGTTTTATCTTTTGAAGAGTTATATCACCCGTCCAGCTCCACTCGATCGAGTGGAGTGGCTCCCTCGGTCGAGTGGGCTCACAAAAAACAATCAGATTCGAGTTTAGACCAGGCACTCGATCGAGTGCCATGAACCACTCGATCGAGTGGCCTTCTTTTTCAGCCAAAACCGGGAGTTTTTCCCTCCTCAAGTAAGACTCTCCTATCCACAAGCGGAATCATACTTCCTCCCAACCGTTGCTTTCTTCCTTAGCAAGAAACCGTTTTCCTATCCAAACACTAGGAATCTCCTATCCCGAGTGGGGTATCCCATCCTATAAATACCCCACCCTCGCAACACAATTGACACACATCTACAATACATACAATACATACAATTTTCGCATTCACATCCAAACCTCCATAATTCCTGACATTAAGCTACAACCCGAAACTCTAGCAAAACTTAGGCAAACCATAAAACACCTTAACTCCTCCTATATTCTCGTTACTCCTACGCAAGCGCCGTTACTACGAGTTCCTAATCGAGACCGAATTTAGCATGTAGGTTGATGGTGTTTCAAAATCCCGATTTCTCTTTTTCTTCTCTTTCCCTTCTCACGTTTTTTTTGTCTTCTTCTTCTCTCGTCCGTCGTCTTTGTCGTCGTCGTCTCGTTTCGTTTCTAATATTATTACTACTACTATAATTAGCAATAACGAGTCATCCTAAGGATTCGATATCAACTCTATAGTTGAATATCGGATCTAAAGGAGTCAATCAAACAAAACCGTTTTCAAAAGCTTTTCTCGTTGATGCCGAAGTAATTGTCACATAGTCCTAAAAGACCAATACGACATTACAATGCGGAGGGATTTATTTCGATTCAAAACAATTTCTAAAAAGCATCTCTTGTTCTAACAGTCACTCTAAAGTATGGGATATCGATTCGTAGTCGAATATCAAGTATTTACGAGTTTTTGAAAATTTTAAATCGGATATAAATTACGCCATATTTTTACACGACATAACGAAATTGTCAGTTTTCAAAAAAATCAAAAGTAATTTCGAAATTTGCAAATCGAGTCACCCCTCGAACAGGGGGCACTCGATCGAGTGCCATAGCCACTCGTTCGAGTGACACCCCAAAACCGAACCAGAAAGCTTTTTTGAGGACCACTTGATCGAGTCCCGCCATGACTCGATCGAGTGGCATCTCAAAATCCGAACAGAAGGCTTTTCCCGAAGTCCACTCGGCCGAGTCCATTCATGACTCGATCGAGTGGCCTTTGTCACGACAAATCCGTGAGCCTTCAACATTATTTTGAGCTTCGGTAAAACTTTTTTAACGGCTTCGGTCAAAACGTATCCAAATCTTTTCAAAACCTTGCTTTATATTATTTATGTCATTCTAATCTTTTCTATAAACCGTTACTAACTCGCTTGTTTCTATTTTGGCATCTCTTTTGTTTTATTGTACTAAAATGAATCTCGCATGCTAAAACAACTTCGACTTAGTTCAAAAATGCATTAAACGACATAGTACAAACATAATTCGCATGTTTAGTCTAAAAAGCATTGTTTGCATATCATTCAACCGTTGAACTAACGCGCGTACACCAAAAGCGAACGATATCTTAGTAAAGGCCGCTAAGTGCGGGCGGGGTTGGGTGTTCTTTGTGAACTTCCCAACACGTACCCTCACCCCTTACTCAAAACCATGGTTTCCGGATGTCCGAATCCATTGGCATACGGGAGTCATTCAATACTCGATTTCCGATAATGTCGAAACCGGTATCGCAATGCTAAGGGACGAACCCAATAAACTCTGAAATCGGAATGGGCCGTACTTTGTGCACGGCCCACTACGACATAGAGTGGGTTCGAACGGGCCCGAACTCCCACAAAGTTCGGTGACGACTCCTACTTCGATTTAAATTTCAATTCGAGACCCATCTCACGTGAGATTTATTCGCCTCCCCAAACCCGCGCGTGGCCGCGTCGGGGTGGACCTATGTCATGTTCACAAGTACGATAAATAAATTGTTAGATGTTAGTAAACGGAAATTAAAATGTTAGTATACAAAGAATTAAAAGTTAGTATGTTAGTAATAATTAGTATATATATATATATATATATATATAATAAA
The DNA here is from genome assembly GCA_958450325.1 of Agrostemma githago. NCBI lineage: Eukaryota > Viridiplantae > Streptophyta > Magnoliopsida > Caryophyllales > Caryophyllaceae > Agrostemma > Agrostemma githago. The sequence continues at coordinate 10,392,617 of OY288253.1, forward strand.
AAAACGAGAAGGAGAAGGGAGAAAAAGGGATGACGGGGTTTGATTTACACCCTCACCCTACATGCTTTAGTCTCGAAACACGGGCTCGTCTAGTAGCGGCAAAGGCGCGGAAGCGTCGATATATGTAAGGTGAGTTAGGGTGTGTATGGTTAGGGAGAGGTTGCTCTCAGTCTTTGACGAGTTTTGATCTCGAGATTGATTGTATGTGTGTATGTGTGTGTGTGTAGACGAGATGAATTGCAAAGGTTGGATAACGGTAAAAGATGGCTGAAATGTTTGTGTGAAAATGTGTAGGGTTTTTTGAAAAGTTGTGAAGTGAAGAGGAGGGGTGTATTTATAGAGAACACCCCGGTTTAGGGTCACTCGATCGAGTGACCCTAAGTGCACTCGATCGAGTGGCCAGTTGAGAGGTGGCTCTGTGTTTTTTGAGGGTGCACTCGATCGAGTGGACCCATATCACTCGATCGAGTGGACCCATATCACTCGATCGAGTGGGTCAATACGGGTAGAGGGAAAATAGGAAAGATTCTTTGACTCTTTTTGAATTGATTTGGTTGTTGGGCTTGCTTTGACCTTGTATTTAGACATACGCATGGCTGGTTTCGTCTCGGACATCGACTTTGACCAGGTTTTGACTCGGTCGCAAAAAGATGGTTTTATTTCCGGTGATGGTTTCGGCTCAAATTAGTCTTATTTTATTGGAAACGGCCCACTGGGCCTGAATTTGAGGTCGGTTTTGTGAGATTTGTACTCCGCTAAAAGCCCACGCCAGATACTATTGATTTCGAGTCCGTATTTGAGCGTATTAAAACATGTTTACGTCCGATCATCATCGGGTGTGTTGTTGGAGACTGCTATAGACACAAGCAGTCAACTGCGGGTGTCTACAATATGTTAAGTGATATCCGTTTATTGTACTCCCTCCATTTTCTTGAATTAGCCTCACTTCTATTTTTTTGTGAGGGGAAAAGTTGGCCAATAAGTCTAATTCAAGAAAATAGAGGAGGTAATTAATAGTCGTTTATTGTAAAGATCCGTAGTGATCCAGATTTTATTTATACTCTGAAATAATCTTAATTAAATGACTTAAATAATTTTTTGCATTATCTATTTAATTAAGTCATCGAAAATCCAGGTTGTTACAGGCATATACAGAAGCGCGCACCTGTAAGCACCCTAGTGCTCGAGCGCGATGGACCAGACATTTCAATAGTGGAGTGCCTTGGTCCAGGCGCCTGGTCTCATGCTTAATCCGACTTTGGACTTAATCAATTATTGAATGTAATCATTTTGAAAAGCATTTTGTCGAGAGATTGTAATGTGACACAGATAGATTCGTTCAATTGATTTAGAATATGTTGAAGATTCATTTTAGGAGTGGACTCGTTCCTTTCGTATTAGATACAAGAGAAGATCAAACGAGCGACCGACAACGCGAGTGCAATATTCTTGTATTCGGATTTCTTCGTTCGATCCCCTCGAATATCCAGCACGATTAGATTGAGTATTTTATGTTATAACGCCCTAATCTATTATGTACATGCCGAAGTAGATGTTGTTTAATTCATTTCGGAATGTAAAGAACGATGAATAAAACGTTAGTAGAGTTAGTATACGAAAAGCAAATGTTAGATTGTTAGTATGCGTAAATGAAAAGTTAGATGTTAGATGTTAGTAAACGAAACGAAACGAAAAAGAAATAAAAAGAGCGAAGTTAGAAGTTAAATTTGACACCCTCAACATACATGTTCTTGCTTAGAGTTGGGACTCGCTTTTGATAAGTTATGATTTTACCTATTTTTGTCCCACGTTTTTACTCTTATTTAGTCGATTTTAGAATCTGATTTGCTATTATTGAGTCATTTTGTATTTAATTAGATATTAGTCGAGTATAGTCTACTTAGTGCCTTTTTAGCATATTTGTCGGTATTTTGGGTACTGCTCCGTTGTTTGGTCTTGTAGGTATCGAGTTGGATTGACAAGATTCAAGAGAAGTGAACAAAAAGAGTCAAGACAGAACGAAACGGATCAAGCTCATAGACAAGGTCAAGATGACCTTGACCGAATTCCATATCATCTCCCTCTTCAATTCCCCTGCCTTCACTCAATTCCACAATCAATCATCTCCAATCACCATCTCCATTAATCATCAATTACCTCAATTCACCTTCAACCAGTAATTAACCAATCATCTCCATCTCCATAACTCTTCATCCAATCCACCATTCTTACACATCATTTCTAATTCCATTAGTTAAATAGGGTTATTTAACAGGAATAATATCAACTGTGGGTGATATTCCATAAATTAAACCAACTTTAATTAATACGAGAATAAAATCATGTATGAGACATATTATACGTGAATGAAATTGCCTCTTAAATGACCGTATGAAGTCGGTTTTTGTGGGTCTCATACTATTAATTAACACACATCTTCATCTTCTTCATTGCCACACCAAACTAGATTTTCCCCTAAATCAAATTCTCTCTCCTAAACCATAATTTCTCCAAATCCATGGGTGACCCATCAAATTTATGTTCTTCGAATTCATGGGTTCTTCAAAAACTCTAAGTTAAAACTAGAAAAATCAAAAACCCTAAGTTAAACCTAGAAAATATTTGATTTGGGGAAATGAAAACAATATTCACCGTTGACATTGCCGACCCAAAGAATTGAGGAATGAACTTTACAGTACCCCCGAAAATTGATTTTTGACAAAATTAAGGGTAATTAATTATAAAAACGGACGTACAAAAGTTTGAGCAAGATAAACAAACAATAGTTTCGAAAAAAAATTACCTTCGACAAGATGAATTAAGGAAGAAGAAGATGAAGTGATGAAGTGAATTGACGAAGAAGAAGATGGCGTTTTGAAGTGAAGCAGAAGAAGATGAAGTTTGAAGTTTTACAATTAATGAAGTTAAAAGTGTAGTTAAAAGTGCAGGGTTACTTTACTGTCAGGAGTGTCAGCCAGTAAAACTTGTATTAGTGAAATATTGACGAGTGTAGGCGGTAGCAGGTAAGAGTATTTCATTCGCGTATAATATGTCTCATACATGATTTTATTCCCGTATTAATTAAAGTTGGTTTTATTTATGGAATACCACCCAAAGTTAGTATTATTCCTGTTAAATAACTGACAAACTAAGAATCAGTTTGAAGAAGGATGGCTATCAGCCTGTTATTCAAGATGATTTGCGACATACAAGAGGATTACATATATATATATATATATATATAGAGGCAGGATCTGGTACATTTGTCATATTTGCTACAATTTACCTCTTAATTGTGACCATTAGATCTCCATGATCAAGGGTTGAGATTAAAACTCTCTAAATCCCAAAACATTTTTTTCCTCAGATTTTTATAGTTATTTCAATGTACAAACAAGATTATTTTAATGAAGAAGAATAGTTATTTTATAGTTGACTCAATTTTTTTTACTGAGAATAATGTTATCAGGTTATTTCAATGTAGATACGTAATGATTTCAATGTAGAAAGATATTTATTGTATTGAATAACTTGTGTTATTCCAATGTCGAAACTCAGTTATTATAACTCGTGGTATTGTATTGAGATAAAATTCAAATATAATTAACTTTATAATAATGTTATTCGATTTTACGTAGTTATTCTAAAGAAGAAACTCAGTTATTGTAATGAATATCTCATGTTATTATATTTGGCCGACACTAAAATATAATCAGTTTTAAAATAATGTTATCTCATTTTACGTAGTTATTAGTCCAATATATACTCAGTTATTGTAATGAATGACTCGTGTTATTGTATTGGAATGAAACATCTCGCATGTCATTGAGGGTGCACCAAGCGAAAGTCACTTCACTGAAAGGCAAAAACAAAGAGGGTATTAGTACCGTAGAAAAAAAAATTGAAGTACAATAATCACATATGTGCTATAGAATAATTATAAAAACACTATAAAATAACCCTGGTTATAAAACATAGTAACTAATATAACGATATAACTTCAAGAATAATATAGAATAACCGCAATAATAGTATAGAATAATTAGAATAACATAATAAAATAATTGGGTATTTCATAGTAATAATAATGTACAAAACAAGAAATTCATGTTATGAAATAATATGTAGTTATTTCAATGTGCATATTCAAGTATTTCATTGTTTATATTCAAATATTGCAATATTCATAATTTCAATGTTTAATCATGTAATCAAAAATCCAGAAATTGATGACGAAATTGATGGACTTTCCTGTTGTCACGAAATCAAAATTACAAACAAAAACCCGGGTAGGAAAAAAATCGAGAACAGTAAATAAGGAGGAAAGAAATAGCAGCGTTGCGGTATGGAGATTAAAGATTGAAAACATTGAATTTCTTGAATCCCATCTATTTAATCAGCAATTTCATTTGAACACTATATATATATAGTACGATTGAAAATTTAACAGCAAACGTAATGAAGGTGAGCAAACGTAATCAGCAATCAGCAATCAGCAATGCAATTAACAGCAATCAACAATTTGGTGATACAAAATCGAAAATTTAGAAATAACAGTACGTAAGGTATTACCGGCAATCAGCAATCAGCAAACGTAAAATGATCATCCGAAAAATTAGAGAAAAAAAATCAGCAAAATAAACAGCAATCAGCAATTAACGTAATCAGCAGTTTATCAACAATCAGAAAAAAAAAATCGAAAATACCCGATTTCAGAAAAATTAGAGAGAAAAAAAAAATTGATACAAAATCGAAAGTTTCAGAAAACGTAAAAAGATCATCAGAAAATTAGAGTGAAAAAATCAAAAGTACGATTGAATAACAGTACGATTGAAATTGATACAAAAAAATAAACTAAATACCTGATTTCAGAAGATCAAAAATCACAAGGTGGAGAGGTTGATGAGCGCTGATGAGCATTGTGGTGAGCGTTTTGTGAGTATGGTGAGGTTTTTTATTTTTGTTTCAGTTTTGCTTTAGGGTTTTGTGAGCTTGTGAGCGTTGTTTCCAATTTAAGTTTTAATCTTCACCCTTGATTTAGTTAAATCTGAATGGTTGTAAATACAAGGTAAATTGTACAAAAACATGTAGGTGGTAAAAGATCCTTTTTCTATATATATATATATATATATACAACTACAAGTCTACAACCCTAGCCTAAGTGTGAAGAGGATTACACAAACTAGGCAACTAATATCATATAAGGATAATAAGAGATAACGACAGGAATATAAAATATTCTTTCCTATATACAATATTCTTTCACTCCCACTCAAGTTGGAGCACTTGGTAGACCAAGTCCCAACTTGTATCGCAGATAGTGGAAAGCTTCACCTCCGAGCGCTTTTGTAAATAAGTCCGTTATTTGCTCTTTGCTTCAAAGATGAGATGTCGCAATCGTATTATCCATTAAATGTTGTCGTATGAAATGACAATCTACCTCAATGTGCTTAGTTCGATCATGAAATACTGGGTTCTTAGCGATATGGAGTGCCGCCTGATTATCACAAAATAATCTCATGGGTTGTGTATGAAATACACCTAGAGACGCAAGGAAAGCCTTGATCCATATCAATTCACTTGTAGTAGCCCCCATGGCCCGATACTCGGCTTCTGCCGATGATTTCGCAATTGTCGCTTGTTTCTTCGTCTTCCACGAGACCGGGTTTTGTCCCAATGATACAAAATAGCCTGTTAGAGAACGTCTTGTTAGCGGACAACCGGCATAGTCTGAGTCTGAATACCTACGTAAATGGAAGTCAGACTCTCTATAAAAAATTATTCCCTTATCAGGACTCAGTTTTACATATCGCACGACCCTTAAAGCTGCGTCCCAATGTTCTTTCCGTGGTTCCTGTACAAACTGGGATAAAATGTGTACCGCATATACCAAATCAGGTCGAGTAATGGTAAGATAGACTAATCTCCCAATTAGTCGTCTGTACTTCATTGTATCCTTGAGAACATATCCCGTCGCTAATGCTAACCGATGATGTTTATACATCGGCGTGTGTATTGGCTTTGCTCCTGACATACCTGCTTCCTTGATTATGCCTAAAGCATACTTTCTCTGGCTGAGAAATAACCCTTGCGGACCATGTTCCACTTCGATCCCCAAGAAATATATTTGAGACAACTTAAATCTTTAATCCCAAACCTTTTATCGAGAAATATTTTTAAGTCGTTACATGCTTCATTGCTATTACTGACAATTATCATGTCATCCACATACACCAACACTTCGATAAAGACTCCACTTTTATTATAAGTGAATAATGAATAGTCCGCGAGAGATTGTATAAATCCATACCTTCGAAGAGAATCACCTAATTTTGTAAACCAATTCCTAGACGCTTGCTTTAACCCGTACAACAACTTGAGTAACTTACACACCTTTTTCTGCCCATTTGTCTTGAATCCTTGTGGTAATTTCATGTACACTTCCTCATCCAACTCCCCATGTAGGAAAGTGTTGTTCACATCCAATTGTGCGATCAACCATTTCTTTACAACAGCTACAGCTAACAAGCATCGTACACTCGTAATTTTTGCGACAGGAGCATAAGTCTCATGATAGTCCACCCCCTCGATTTGTGTAAATCCTTGCGCTACTAACCTCGCCTTGTACCGCTCTATAGTCCCGTCAGCTTTGTATTTCACCTTGTAGACCCATTTACATCCAATGGGTCTCTTTCCATGGGGCAAGTCGACTATTTTCCATGTCTCATTTTTTTCTAGTGCTTCTATTTCTTTATGCATGGCCTCCCTCCAATTAGCATTTGTTGCTGCTTCGTGATAATGGGTTGGTTCTTTTACCGCATCGATGGACATCGTAAAAGCCCTGTGAGAAGATGAACAATAATTGGCATTGACATAATTAACTAATGAATAGCGAGTACCTGCCTTTGAGGACTTTGAGTGGGCATGGTGAGCATGGTTGATGAGGTCAAGTACACGAGTCGATTTTCAGACATAATCCTTCTTCCAATGTGGTTCAAACTTTTGCCTTGCCCCTCGACCAAGTTATTTTTCCCCTGGTTCAATTCACCTCCATTCTCATTCAAATCTTCAGACTCATTGTGGATTTCGTCATTTTTTTCATCCACTTGTTGGCTACTCCCCATGTCAGGTGAAGTCTCTGCTTGTACCTCTTCATCATTGCTATCATTTATAGTATATTCCACAGAAGCATCATATTGATCATGTGTGCTGACATCATTATGTTTTGCTTGTGGGAGGACTTTTGTCTCATGTTCACTCTCGCATGGAAAAATATTCTCATAGAATACCACATCTCGGGAAGCAAACGTCTTCCTTTCCTTTGAGTCATACACTCTCCATCCTTTTTCCCATGAGGATACCCTATAAATATACATCGTTTACCCTTCTCTCCAAACTTATCCTTTGGTTTGTCTTTGTTCTGAAGCTGCCGCTAAAACACACTCCCCCCAAAACTTGATGGGTAAATTAGCCTGAAACCGTAAAGCTCTTGCTTTCTCGAGTATCTGTCTATGTTTCCGCTCTACCCTCCCGTTTTTTTGGGGTGTGTCTATGTTACTAGTTTGCCAATTATCCTATTCTCCTCATAAAAGGCTATCATTGGCCCTGACATAAATTCTGTCCCATTGTCACTTTGTACTATCTTTACCTGCCCCCCAAACTGAGTTTTTACCACCTGGCAAAATGTTCTCATCAATTCTCTGACTTCACTCCTATCTTTCATGAGATACACCCAAACTCCTCTACTATAATCATCAACAATGTCAAAAAATAATGAGCACCCGATAAACTAGCAACTTTGTACGAGCCCCATATGTCACAATGTATTAACCCAAATAATTAGTACTTCTTTTATTATTAAGCTTAAAAGTCGAACTTGTTTGTTTTGCCCTACAACAAGGATCACACACATGACTAGAATTCCAAGACAAAGTTCCACCTACTAAATCAGAAAAATAAGGTAGCACACTACTAGACGGGTGTCCGAGTCTTTTATGCCAAAGTTGAGCATCCTTAATGAGTTGTGTTCTTGCTGATGTCTCGCCCTTTGATGGCTTGAAGAAATAGACCCCGTCTCTTTGCTCACCCTGCCCAATCTCCATCCTCGTAGATTGGTCCTGCACAACACAATACTCATTATAAAATGTCAGTACACAATTATTTTCTTGTATAAGTTGTTGCACTGAGATTAGATCGCAGGTCAAAGAGGGGACATATAACACATCCTTGAGCACAAGTTTTGTGCTCAACGTGACTACACCATGATCATGGGCCTCAATTTTCCGTCCATCAGGCAGTCCAACTTATGAGGGTAACCATTTCCATATGTTTTTAAGCCATTCACGCTTACATGTCATGTGGTGTGATGCACCACTGTCTAGTAACCAGTCAGTAGTTACATTAACGTTCATACCTGTGAGTTTCTCACTACCTTTTGGGCTCTCCATTAAGAGGATGCGTAAACGCTCTACCTCGTCGTTGGTGAAGGGAAGGCTCATGTTTTTTGTCTCTGATCCTCTCGTGGCAGATTGGTTGCCCACTACGTTGGCTTGGTAACCGTCACTCTGTCCACGGGTGCTAAGACGGCCTCCTCCTCGTCCAGATCCTCCTCGGCCTCCTCGACGTCCTCTGCCTCGACCACGGCTCCATCCAGGTGGGTAGCCATGCTTCTCATAACAATTATCCTCTTCGTGATAGAATTTCCCACAGTAGTTGCACTCCGGTGGATTAGTTTCCTCTTGATCCTTGTGCCACGAGTTTCCTCTGCCTCGTCCCACTGATCTATATGCTTTCACTGCCATGGCTGCGTCATTCTTTTCCTCTTTCAACGTGGTCATGGTAGTATGTCTTTCCTCCCTCAAAATTAAAGAGTATGCCCTGGTGAGTGAAGTAATTGGTTCTTCCATCAGTAGGTTACTTCGGATGTGCCCATATAATTGAGTATTTAGGCCCATCAAAAATTAGTGTACTTTTTCTTCTTCCTTTTCTTTGGCCAATATCAATGCTGCTTTGCAAGTGCATTTGGGAATGTTACTGTAGTTTGCAAATTCGTCCCATATCGTCTTCAATTGTGTGTACTACTCCACGACGGTTTGACTTCCATGTTTGCACTCAGTGAGTTCACTCTTCAATTGATGAACTCGTGGTGCATTCCCGGCAGAAAATCGTTCCTTCAACTTATCCCAAATTTCTTCAACTGTGGCCGAGAAAGTGATACTCGGATGCAATTTTGGGTCTATTGCATTTCTCAGCCATGCTTTTATTATGGCTTGACATTGTCTCCATGCTACCATCTCGAGATCCTCATCTCCATCTTTTCTGGCATCCGGTTTTTGTATGTCTCCCTCGATGAACCCCAATTTATTTTTGGCATCGAGTCCGTTCTTCACCGCGTCTGCCCATGTCTCATAATTCTTCCCATTGAATGGTGTTTGGGTAAGTATTAGACTAGGATTGTCTGATGCATGAAGGTATAAGAGAGATGCCATAGTTATGGTCTTCTTTCCGTTACTTTTTTCTTTACCCTCATTCCCCCCTGTCATTGTATTTGTGTGTGAATTTTGTGGATCTTTGATTTAATGCTCTGATACCATGACAAACTAAGAATCAGTTTGAAGAAGGATGGCTATCAGCCTGTTATTCAAGATGCTTTGCAACATACAAGAGGATTACATATATATACAACTACAAGTCTACACCCCTAGACTAAGTGTGAAGAGGATTACACAAACTAGACAACTAATATCATATAAGGATAATAAGAGATAACGACAGAAATATAAAATATTCTTTCCTATATACAATATTCTTTCAATAACCCAATTAAATACTTCATCCGTATCTACATGTTCGTCCACTTTCAATATAATACTTTTCACGTATACTAAACAAAGTGGACGAACATTAAATACGTAGGGAGTACCATTTACAACCACCATCTCCGTCGATGCTCCGCCGTCGACACCACCGAGCACCACCATGATCCGATGTGGAAGTTGCACCTCCTTCACTCCCTTGCTCTTGTCCAGATTTCGACCACCACCTCCGGCGAACAAAAGAGTAGCGTCACCACCACTCTCCTCATGTTAGCTTGCTTCGAACACCAGCGAACCACCACCGTGCGTCATCCCCAACGACCGTGCGTAACCGAGACAGGGAGCGCTTGCTCGTGCGACATTGACCGTGCTCAACTCGTTTCACCGTGCTCTCTCCGCGTCTGATTTGTTTTGAGTTGGTGTTTTATTTTGAGGTTAAGAGACAATTGAGTCCTTCTTTTCCTTTGTTTTAGTTTCATTTAAGCAAGGGTATTGTGGTCTTTTAAGCTCTCATTTTTATTTGTATAAAACGAAACTTTCACTTTGTGTGAGACAATTTTTAGATTGTAGGGAATTAAATAGTAGTAGTTGTAGCCGTGGAACCAATAGCAGCCCATCTTTCTCATTTTTTTATTTTAATCTTCTATTAATTTAGTTTTAATTAGTCTTTTAATTAAGCTTTACGATTTACTCATTTCTTCGTCTTCATTCAAGCTCTTTAATTTCATCTCTTTTGGTATAGTTCTCATCCTTTCTCTCACTTATTGTTTAACTTTAAGTTTCATGTTAATGATAATAGATATAATTATTAATTAGTGTAAAGTTCATTTCTTTTTCGTTAATTGTGTTTAGTAATATGATTCTAAGTTTGTGTTTCATCTTTATGTTGAGTATTTAGCATAGGGTTTTTCTATGGGGTGCCCCTCAACTATCGCCTTTTCCAAGCGGTACCCCCGCCTTTTTCGTATTACAAGATGTATCCCTAAACTTTGTAAATTAGTCTATATTGTAACCAAAGTTATAATTTTTCAACAAAATTTTTTCAATTGATGATATAAATAGTGATTATTTCCTATTTTACTTTCATCAACCATGATATATTTCTTCAATTTGCATCCTTTACTCGAAAAAATCCATTCCATCACACTACGACATGGGGGTGACGGAGGGATTGAGGTTGAAGGATTTAAAAGAGTGAGGGAGATAGGTCGATGTTGGCCGACAACAGAGTGCGTTTTGATGGGCATTTGGTGGCTTGGTGAATGGTAAAGAAAAAGAGGTGGTTTGTAGCATCAAATTGGATTGATTAATATGTTAATTATTCATTTTAAAAAAATAGTTGTAATACACTTATCACTTTGGTTATGATATGGAGTGATAAGTAAAGTTTAGGGATACACCATGTAATTCGAAAAAGGCGGGGGTACCACTTGGAAAAGTCAATAGTTGAGGGGTATCCCATAGAATAACCCAATTTTATTTCATTAGTCAAAGTTTTAGTTTTTATTGTTTCATTATGCTTATTACTATGTGTAGAGTAATTATTAGTGTTTTGATTATTATTATTTTTATGGGTAATAAGTAATCTTTTACTAGGGGATGATTTGGCTCCGACATGTTTTGATTGTGGGTTTGAAATTCCGTATTTGGATTGTTTGGGATATACGGAGGAGGATAGTTTGGGGTTCGGGAATAATCACCTTGTCTTTGGGTTGTGGTTGAACCCTTGACCCTTGTCCACCGACGCGAGTCAATTAGGTCTAGGTAGTAAACCTCGCCTCTTGACTTGCTTCGCCTCGCCTAGTTGAACATGGGAGTGAGAATTAGGTAGGGTACCTTAACTATCGGTCTAGACTCTTCACCTTGGGAGAGGGGAGAAAAAGAAACAGGATTTAGACGCACGCTTAGTGACCTAGGACCTTGGGTTGAGTACCACGGGAGTGTACCCACTCGATTGACCTAGGAATCAAACTCACGAGCCCGGGAGGGAGGTGATCGGGTTATGCTTAGTCAGACTACGAGTCCGGGAGGGAGGTAGTCGACCCTTAGAGGCATTCCACTCATCCTAATATCCCTACCAATTCATTATCGGTGTTGCTGACCCATGATTATGATATGTCGGTGGTTAGGTCGGATCTTAGGCCCTTCTGTGTTATTAGATCACCAATCTTATTACTTGCTGGTTTATTAGTTGCTTATGCTTTTGTTAGTTAGTCTAATTAGTTCGATCAATCTCTTGATATCTGATTCGCGTAGCTAATTTGTAATCCGATACCGAACTAGTACCCATTCCCGATCTCCCTGAGGATTCGACCCTCCAAGTACCGCAACGATACTCGTGCGCCTGCGAGGTAATTTAAGACACATCAGCTTTGGTATCGACTATGACACTGGAGCCCTTCAATATGTAGGTTGATGTAAGGTGTGCTTAGGGTTCTTATTTTGTAGAATATGATTGAAATGAGGTTGTATAAGAGCTTGCGAGTTTTTGGATTTTGAAGCCCTTAAAAATGACCGAGGTACCTCGGTATATATAGAGATTCTGGGACGCACAGATCCGTGCAATCAAGCGCGTGTTATTTTGAAAGTTACTTGATTTGCGGGTTTGGCTCCGACATGTTTTGATTGTGGGTTTGAAATTCCGTATTTGGATCGTTTGGGATGTACGGAGGATCGGGGGATAGTTTGGGGTTCGGGAATAATAACGAACCTTGTCTTTGGGTTGTGGTTGAACCCTTGACCCTTGTCCACCGACGCGAGTCGATTAGGTCTAGGTAGTAAACCTCGCCTCTTGACTTGCTCCGCCCCGCCTAGTTGAACATGGGAGTGAGAATTAGGTAGGATACCTTAACTATCGGTCTAGACTCTTCACCTTGGGAGAGGGGAGAGAAAGAAACGGGATTTAGACGTGTGCTTAGTGACCTAGGACCTTGGGTTGAGTACCACAGGAGTGTACCCACTCGATTGACCTAGGAATCAGACTCACGAGCCCAGGAGGGAGGTGATCGGGTTATGCTTAGTTAGACAACAAGTCCGGGAGGGAGGTAGTTGACCCTTAGAGGCATTCCACTCATCCTAATATCCCTAGCAATTCATTATCGGTGTTGCTCACCCATGATTATGATATGTCGGTGGTTAGGTCGGATCCTAAGCCCTTCTGTGTTATTAGATCACCAATCTTATTACTTGCTAGTTTATTAGATGCTTATGCTTTTGTTAGTTAGTCTAATTAGTTCGATCAATCTTTTGATATCGTATGTTTCAGGTTTTGCGGCTTTGAATGGCTTGACAAAAGACGATTTTGCCCCCGGTGACAGTTTTGACTTAGAATAGTTATGTTTTATTGAAAATGGCTCACTAAGTCTGGTTGTGAGGTCTGTTTTGTGAGATTTGTACTCCGCAATATTCTAAGTCGGATACCATTGATTGTGGGCCCTGTATCGAGCTTTTAGAGGCATGTTGTCGTCCTATCATCATCGGATGTTTGGTGGGAAGCAGCTACAGACACGAGCAGACAGAATGTAGGTGTCTCCAAAGTGTACGTGAAATAGTATTGAGTAAATGGGGGTTTTGACTCAGCCAACCCTAGATATAAAAGTTACACGGGTCTCAACGTGAAAAAGAACTTCGTCTTGATTCACCCTCAGCGTAAGCTGCGCATCAGAAAGTGCAGATTGCGCATTATTTGCACATCATAGGCTTCACAAAAGGTCTGCATGAGCCAATAAAACGCGGATATTATATAAACTTTATTGACTAATGTAATCACTTTAAACCATACTAAAATAGCCATGCCAACAACATATTTTTTTTTTAAAGAAAACCTCCACTAAATTCAAGTAGGGAGTACTCCCTCCATCTCGGTCATTTGTTGTCGTCTTATGTTATTTATGAACAATATTTTAATCCCCTATTCATTAAAACAAAAACCAAGGAGCAATAAAGACTTTTCAACTTTTCCGCCAAAATACTCCCCATAATTGTGAAAATGAGCTTCTTAACCTAACAATTTCATTTAAGCATTTAAGGTCCAATTCAACGAATGTGTACGTCATATGTTGTCAAAGTTTTTATTTAAAAAATGGGCTCAATGATTCACATAATTTTAGGGAAAAAAATATATACTTAACAAATATATTCCCTAATTTTTAGCAATTACGAGTATTTTATTCCCTAAAAACCTATTAGGCTACAAAATAGGCAAATAAATACATAGCAACAACAGCAACAACAACAACAATAATAATAGATCAAATGTTATATTACTTGACAAATATAATTTCTAAATATTAGATTGATATAATTTCTGGCGCCTTACTTTTTGCCAATTAAAAATAAAAAATATTTGTTTAATAATAATCATATTTAATATGACTTATGTTATTAAATTTAATACAGTGCTTACCGTATTTACGATCAAAAAATTGAAAAAAGAAAATTATACGGAGTATTACTTTATAAATATTTTATCAATACAGAGTATAAAAATCATATACAATTACTATTATTTTAATTACTTGTGTAATGACATTTCATCTAACCAACGGGTTAACCCATGTTTTTTCTTAAGTTAACGGATCATTTTGATTTTGAGTCAATTGGATAGCGGGTCAAAGTTTTAAAGTTTTGACCTTAAAAAATTGGTCGGATTTACTAGCTGAGTCGAAATTTGACATGACTGTTTTCTAATTCAAAATTCTCCTATCTAATCAGTAATCACATCCCCTAAATAAACAAATTAATTCCCAAGATATACTCTACTAATTGCTAAATCTACAATGGTCCGTGTAATCTTTTCAAATATAGGTACAATAATTAATATATACGATAAGAATAGTAATGTCAAATATAGTGTAAAATTAGAAATATTTTTTTCCGATCTAAAATAGGTAAAAAGTAAGACATTGATATTATTTCTTACCTATATTTTGACCTTACTATCTATCATAAATTAGATTGCAATTTTATAAATTTTATGGATAACATGTAAAACAAAAAGGATAAAAGTGTGAACAATATATTGTACTCCGTATTTATTACGGAGTATATGAGTAAACATATTACTCACTAATTTTTTACTCTCCATCATAATAGAATGTTGCTCCGTACATTTTTTTTTATAAAGAAAGACAAGGTAGTTAGAGAAAAATTGTTTTCATTACGCATAAAAACAAAAGGTAAAAAAACATTTGTCCAAAATAGAAACGTAAACTGTTGATAGAGTAAAACCATTGACTTAGACTAAGGTAATAAAATTTTGTTAAGTCACTATTCCCTAAACTCTTTGCGTGAACAAAAATTAATTATAAAACCGTGCTTAGGCACGAGTTTTGCACTAGTCAAAGAACAATAAACGACCGAGATGGAAAAAGTATTAGTAGTGTACTACTTCCTCCGCTTCTCTATGATGTTCCACATTTGATTGTGGGAAGAAATTAAGAAAATGGATATATGTGGAGTAAAATGAAGATAGAGAAAAGGAAGTGGGGTCACAAGCAATAAGAACCACAAAATATTTACTAAAAAGAAAAGTGGAACATGTTAGTGAAGTTTTCTAAAAAGGAAATGTGGAAGATCTTAGTGAAGGAGAGGGAGTACTTAAGAGTGCCACCAATTTTGGAGCACATAGTTTAGGGAGAGACGGTCTCTCTATAAGTTATTGAGAGTCTATCATTCAGTACCACTTTATATTTTTTGGGTACCTATTTTATTATTACATAACCTCTAGATAATAATTTGATTTTGTACTTATTTTTATAGCAATCGTACCACTTTTATATTTGTATACTTTTTTATATATCAAACGTAACTATTTTTATAAATGTTGGTACCACTTTTACCTCCATCACTGGTCCCTCAATCAATTTAGACATACTCATTTTGAAGAGGAAGAGAATGAAGCACAAAAATATCGAAAGACTAGAATTAATTGCGTATTGGAGTTGAAGGAATAAGGATCCTTGAAGACATGGATGCCACGTAACCGGTTTGAAACCACATCCACTTCTTGTAAATGCACCACAGTCCTGCGACAAGACAAACCCCTCTTTCTCCCTCATCTTCATCTTCATCTTCATCCTCTCCTAAATCCTCTTTCTACTCTGACAACATTTTAAGGTACCCTTTTGATCATTTCTGCTAATATTGCACCTGCTTGATATTAGTATCAAATACGGAGTGAGGATTTCTCAAAGTTTGCATCTTTCATTGTTTTCTAAATATACGCAGTGAAGATTGTATTCCGCTGGAGTTATGATTCGATATTAAGCTAACCCGAATTTAAATTTTTGTTTTTAATGACTTGATTAACTGTATTTGTTGCTAATCTTGTTGTGTTGATGTTTTGTTTTTACCTTTGTATTTTACTTCATTGGAAGTGCAGTCAAACTTCTGGATGGAGTTACCAAATAATTATAGAGAATATAGTTAGTCAGCAGGTTAAGGTGTGTTTGTGTTTGGATAAAGAAATTTGAAGGGAAATTGAGGAGAAGAAATGAAATCTTACTCTTGGCACAACTTGTGATTTCAGCTGTTTCGATTTTATAAGCATTCCCGCACTTAAAAGATACTATGTGGCATACATTGGAAGTTGACTAGAAAAATACGGAGTAGTGAACAATAAGTCATTGAACTTGTGTTTTTGAGCTTCTTGCCTTGTTCTATAATTTTGTAGTCCTTCCTGTTTGCGGATTGGCGAGTATCAGAATGTAATGTCATTTGGAGAAACAGAATGCAGGATGCAGAGATAATGTTTATTTGACTGCCAATCTTGTTTAACGTATGTAGTTAAAGAAACCAGATCGAGGTCTAGTGGGATAACTCGTTAATTGCTGTCTAAGAATGCTTGGTTTGATTCTTTGTATGGGCAGGAAACAATACGTTTAGATTTGTTGAGTTTACAGTGGCTTATTTGTACTCCCCTGAATTTGCGGGATAAGGGGCTTGGATGTACGCTACCTTACCCATGTGTTAGCAACACAAAGGGGCTGTTTCTATATGATCTAGAATGAAAATTGTGGCATGGAATGACTTCCATTCACTATAGAAAGAAGCACAACAAGTTTAGTGACGCATTTTGATATATAACATCATCATCCAAAACCAAAGAATAATGAGTCTTTTGCTCATACCTTATAATTTATTTCATATTTAAAATAGTAGTGAGTATGAGTCAATTTAAGAAGCAACTGATAGAAGGTTTATGCTTGCGTGTGATGTAACAACTTGTCAATTGTTTTTTTTCTTTGTAGAGAATTATGATTTTTTTTAATGGAGACGACTTGACGATTTCAGATAATGGTTCATGTTAGCCGACCCCGAATCTTTTTGGGACTAAGGCTCTCTTGTTTTTGTTATAGAGAATTATAATTATTGTACCAATTTTTTTTTTGATGAAACGTTTGGATGATTCATTTACATTATTTGTTTATCTACACATATTTTCAGTTGCCTAACTTCATCTAGTATTTGGAATTTTGGCCTTTCAAGAGAGCTTTTTCTGCAACATGGCTGCCTCATCCCCTTGTCTGGTGGGATATGGTTCGTCAACCTCTACCACAAAACCTATTGTAAATGAAAAGCTACTTCGCGGACACCTTTTTGCCACCCCTGGACGCTCGGTGTTACTACGTTCTCCTAAAGCTTATGTTGTGAAGGCGTCGCTCAATCAAGCACAAAATCAAGGAAAAAGAGACTTCTTAAAATTGTTGCTTGGAAATGTAGGAGTTGCTTCGACTTTAATGGGCAGCAAAAGTGCACTTGCCGATGATCAAGGAGTTTCTTCTTCAAGAATGTCTTACTCGCGATTTTTAGAGTATCTTGACAAAGATAGGGTCAAAAGGGTAGATTTGTATGAAAATGGCACCATAGCTATTGTAGAGGCTGTCTCTCCTGAGCTAGGTAATCGTGTGCAGCGAGTTCGCGTTCAACTCCCTGGTCTTAGCCAAGAGCTCCTTCAAAAGCTTAGGGAAAAGAACATTGACTTTGCAGCACATAATGCGCAAGAGGACTCGGGTTCAATGTTGTTCAACTTGATAGGAAATCTTGCTTTCCCACTTATCTTGATTGGCGGACTTTTCCTTCTCTCTCGGCGTTCTAATGGAGGTATGGGCGGTCCAGGAGGTCCTGGGTCTCCTCTTGCTTTTGGCCAATCGAAGGCCAAGTTTCAAATGGAGCCTAATACTGGGGTGACTTTTGACGATGTCGCCGGGGTTGATGAGGCAAAGCAGGATTTCATGGAAGTTGTCGAGTTCCTTAAAAAACCTGAGAGGTTCACAGCTGTTGGGGCTCGCATCCCTAAAGGTGTTCTTCTTGTGGGTCCTCCAGGGACTGGAAAGACCTTGCTTGCAAAGGCTATTGCCGGAGAAGCTGGTGTTCCGTTTTTCTCCATTTCTGGTTCTGAATTTGTGGAGATGTTTGTTGGTGTGGGTGCATCTCGAGTACGTGATCTATTTAAAAAGGCAAAAGAAAATGCTCCCTGCATTGTTTTTGTTGATGAAATTGATGCAGTGGGGAGGCAAAGAGGTACTGGAATTGGTGGAGGGAACGATGAAAGGGAACAAACTTTGAACCAGCTTCTCACTGAGATGGATGGTTTTGAGGGTAACACTGGCATAATTGTAATTGCTGCTACTAACAGAGCTGACATTCTTGATTCTGCTCTTCTGAGGCCAGGACGATTTGACCGACAGGTAAAGTTTTTTTGTACCTTGGTGCAGTGTGCTTTTTACTATAATGTGAGTACTAGACTGGGCAAGACTAATCCTAACTAAACCCGAAAATAGCGATGGGAAGTTGACCTGAAAATGAATTAAACATTTGAAATTGTGTAAAACGAAGACTTTATTAGTCATAACGTAGAAAGATCCAAAAATGATCTGATTGACAATACGACCTGAACCCGAGCTGACCCAAAAACAGTGCACCTAGAAACCTCGAATGACTCAAACATGTGATGATCCAACTCAAAGTCCCAAAGAACCCGTTACCAACTGTTCCCATTTGAGATCAAGGTTCAGGTGGTCATGGCTCAAAACTTGCTTGTTGAGTGGGTAAAGAAGGTTTGACATTGACCAGAGTACTCTTCTTGGATGTGCGAAGAAGGCGATCATGTATTTATTTCCTGTTCTTGTTTCAGGTTATGGTAGATGTTCCTGACATAAAAGGAAGAACGGAGATCTTGAAGGTTCATGGCAGCAATAAGAAGTTTGACACAGATGTCTCCTTCGATGTGATTGCGATGAGAACACCTGGTTTCAGTGGAGCTGATCTGGCAAACCTATTAAATGAAGCTGCAATATTGACAGGTCGCCGTGGCAAGACGGCAATATCTTCAAAGGAGATAGATGATTCTATTGATAGAATTGTAGCTGGAATGGAGGGAACAGTGATGACAGACGGTAAAAGTAAAAGCCTTGTTGCATATCATGAAGTGGGACATGCCATCTGCGGGTAAGTGAAAGCAGCGTGGTATTAACATATTTACAGTTCTATTGGATGTCACTTCTAGCTCTCTGTTTGTAAGCTTTTGTAGCTATCACAAAGCCTTCCGCTTTTCTTAAGATCTAATAATTGTACGTCATTTGAAGTTCTTACACAGTTCAATAGTTTCCCGGAAATGAGAACGCTAAACCGTAGGGGATTTTGTGGTTTTACAGAACGCTGACGCCTGGGCATGATGCTGTTCAGAAGGTGACGTTGGTCCCTCGTGGTCAGGCACGAGGACTGACCTGGTTCATTCCGTCAGACGATCCAACCCTCATCTCAAAGCAGCAACTCTTCGCAAGAATTGTAGGTGGTCTAGGTGGCAGAGCTGCTGAGGAAATCATATTTGGTGAACCTGAGGTCACCACTGGAGCTGCTGGCGATTTGCAGCAAATCACTGGTTTGGCCAAACAGGTGAGCTTCGTATATCTATCTCCATTGTTTGTCTACCTCATCCAATCGGTATCCAGTAGTTCCAAAAGACCTGTAAGACAAATCAGTAATTCAATTGTATGTTTCCCTAACAGATGGTTGTGACATTTGGAATGTCGGATATCGGACCATGGTCTCTAATGGATTCGTCACAAAGTCAAGATGTGATCATGAGAATGATGGCGAGGAATTCGATGTCAGAGAAGTTGGCAGAGGACATTGATGTGGCGATCAAGCGACTATCTGATGAGGCTTATCAGATTGCTCTTACTCACATACGGAACAATCGGGAGGCCATTGACAAAATTGTGGATGTTCTTCTTGAGAAGGAAACCTTGAGTGGAGACGAGTTCAGGACTCTTCTTTCAGAGTTTGCCGAGATTCCTCCTGAAAATCGCGTATCTGCCGCCTCAGTTGCAGTACCTGTACCTGTATAGATAGATACCGCAATCAATGTACCATTCTTAATTCTCATTATACCCTAATGCATCTATAGATACTGTAATTTCGATTGTGTATAGTAAAATTAATCTGAGATTCGGATGCTATCAATCCTGTAATCCTCGCAACCCCTCACTTCTACTCGTACTTGATCCATTTATGTTGATTTCTGTGGGCAACTTGAGCTGTTCTTCAATTCGTACATAACTCGTTGGTGTTCCCTCGATGACTTCATTAGCAGTCACACGATCGTGCTATTTCATACACGGAAATTATTACATTGTACACGCAATTTCCACTTACATCCTTCCCACTTCTCACATTCCCTTCAATTTGAGGGAAAAACATGAAAACCCACTAAAAAAAGTTACTGTACAATGAAAACCCCAACGGCCAACACCCAATGCACAACCCCACCCTTCCCACCACCAGTCACCACCCGCCCCCTACAACACCACCATCAGCCGCCGCTCTCATCATCGTCCTCAACCGTCATCCCCGCCCCCTTCCACCACCACCCTCACCCACAACAACCCACAACTAGCGCAACACCACATCCACCGCGCTCGCTGACCCCGCAACACCACATCCACCACGCTCAACGACCCGTCACTCACAACCACCCCCATTCACCCTTTCACAGATCCGTCAACCGTGTAACCAATGAACCATCGTTGATTGGAATATCAAAATTTCTAAACCCTAATTAATGAGATAATTAAAAATATAATTAAAGAAATAGTTAGAAATTAACAAGATAATTAACAATATAAATTAAAGTATTAATTAAAAATTAACGAAATCTAAATTATTTGTTATATGTCGAATAATTGCGATCGATAATTGTGGAGTGATTGCTTAATTTCTCTAGGTGTAGCGGTAGAAATAAATTAGAGAGTGTTTTTTTTAGAAAGAAGGGCAAATACGGAAAAGTATGTGACAAAATGTGTACAACGTAGTAAACTCCGTGTATGAAATAGTAATTCCGTCTAGCATTATGCCGCGAAATGAGTCCCAAGTTCTTTGATTCATTCGATTATTTAGGTTTGTTTGTTCATACTTGCCAATACACATTTTGTTTTGTTCATACCTTCATTTACTCTCTCCTTTTCACTAACATCTTCTTTATTTCCTTTTTATGTATTTTCTCTAAGATCTTCCACTTTCTTTTTTGATACAAAATACGTGGATTGTATAAACCCAACTTTTACTCAACTTAACCACAACCACATATTCTTCTTCCCTAAAATTTTGTGCCCAAAGGCATCAAGAAGATCATAGTGAAAAGAAGAGAGTAAATATTATTAAATACGGAGTAGTATTTTTAATGTATTCACTGAAACAATTAAAAAAAGAATTATTTAATAGCAATAATCCGAACAATGGACCATCTTCTTATAGTAATCCCAACTTCATTTTAACTTATAATAAACTACCTTATGATTACTCCCTTCTTGTAATAGTCTTGATTACCCGCTACTTGTTTAGAAGGTTAATTTCATCTATTAAATGTTTTTCCACTTTTTTTGTTGCCACCATCCTTCACCATTTTTATCAGCACCATCCTCCTCCTCCATCGGTCACCACTAGTCCACTACAACCTCCAACGCCCACTTAACAACCCCAATACCTTCTCAACCCAAAATTTAACATCACCTACAAATTGTTAGCAATATAGTAGTAGAATGAAGGAACGAGCTTAGATGTTGTGGTGTGACAAAGTCACTGTCCTAAAGTCAAATTTGTCCCGTACACTACACACGATTTTCTCGACAATTGACCCCCAGAAGTACACAACCTTTGCAGCTTCGGTGTAGACGGAACTGCAAACTGAACACCACCAAGAACGTTGCCAAGTAGCTTCGAATATGTAAGAACAGAAAGCTAGAGAGAGAAGAAAAGAGATGATTGTTGTGTGTTGAGACTGAATGTAGAGGGGAATTTATATAGCAATGTTGACGGAGAAAACAAAGCTTGAATTTATGCTGAGAACAAAAAACGAGATGGTAGGTGCATGGTAGTTAGCAGATGCATCCTCCCACATTGATAGATTAAGAAAAATCAGGAAAAAAATAAGACTTGTACGTAAAAGTGGACTGAAGCCCGCGCCGCAGATGCTCTACCAAAGCTCGAACCCAACCTGAGTCAAGACGAGGCGAACGAGTGCGTGCGTGTGTGGCTCGAGGCCCAACCCACACACCTCCGTAAAAGACTCACTTTACTACAAGTGATAACACTAGAAAGGAAGAAGCATATAAACATCAAGTCTTCCTCCTATATTTTTTCAATGTGGGATAACATCCACAATGGAAACTAAAAAAACAAACATACTTTGTCAATGTGGGACAAATCTCAAATTCTTATTTTCTCAATGTGGGACAACAAGCAAAGAAGCTTCTTTTGAAGCATATAACCAAGCCATTAGAATGGCAATGTGGGATAATTATCCAACAATCCCCCACATGATTCAAAAGAAGATTTAAGAGGATAAAGAAGATAGTTGGCAACGGAGATTTAGCGTTAAGATGCTAATGACTTTCGGACTTGAATTAATACCCAGTGAATACAATTTTCCTCAAACCATCATCTTAGGTGGAATCTTTCACCTTGAACCATAGATGAAGTTGGTGAGAGGTCGTTGCTCACTTACTTAACCCCAAATCAAGGCAAGTGTTCGCGACTTCATTCATTTCTCTATGAACGCAAAATGGTCATTATCTTTTACTTGGACTTGTCCAAGTGCCCCACATTTTCCTAGTACTTCATGAGTTCTCTAGAGGTCCTAAGCCAAAAGGCCCTTCATATGGGGGTTGGCAATGACCCCCACACTCACATAAGCAAGTTCATCAAGTTTGACTGTCACGCAAACCACCCACGAATGGACTATGAACTTGTTAAGAGCTATGAGCTCAATCTTAGACATGCATGTGACAGTACATAAATACACAATGCTACGTAAAACAACAATTTTATTCATAGGAATGGTCCGTAGCATTACATTTTGAGATCTGTGTGACTTCGTTTGACCACATTGAACTTAGCAGTAGTAAGTTAGGTATCCATCACACTTCACTCTTTCACTGATTTTAAACCCATTCCTTGTGCTGTTTCCAGCACCATCTTCTTAGCGGCACATCCACAATGTTCCTCTCACTACGTACGTATTCTAGTGATATCACATTTTCACTAATCAGATTTCTCACACTTCTATGTCTTAAGCGGATGTGCCTCTTTTTGCCGTTGTAAGCTTAATTCTGGGCCACACTGATTGCCGCTTGATTATAACAATGCATGGACACGGAGGGAGCTGACTTCCCTCACAATGGAATATTAGCTAGCAGACTTCTCAGCCACTCGGCTTCTTGTCCTGCCAAATCTAGAGCAATAAATTCAGATTCCATAGTGGATTTAGCCAAACACATTGCTTACTAGATTTCCATGATATGGCAACATTAGCAAGAGTAAACACATAACCACTGGTTGAATTGATTTCATCATTACCCGATATCCAGTTGACATCACTATACCCTTCTAACACACAATGTGTCCTACAAAAACGTAGTCCCCAATCAGCCGTTCCTTTTAGGTATTTTAAGGCACTTAATAAAGCATTCAAATGATCATCATTTGGATTGTGAGTGTAACGACTCAAATGACTTACAATCAGGTCTTTGTGAACACCCCTACGCGATTAAAGACTCCACTTGAAGGCGGATCTAAGTGCTTGAGTGTTGATGTTTCTCTACTCGAAGTTGATGGATTAACGAACTTATTATTGTCCCCTTCACATACACCTAGCCTATTGAAGATGAACAAATGATTATTCCGAGGAAGTTGACGTCTTTCTTTAGTCGTACCTCTTCCCAATTGATGGAACACAGAAGAATGCGATCTCTTCAGGGGTAGGCGTATCCTATTAAAGATTGAGAGTTTTGGTGGATGTGTATTACTTTCATTTCCATTCCCTTTGCTTCCCAGGACGGAGATCGTGTTGACATTGATGTGGTTGATAGTTTTTACAGGAAAGAACTTTCTTTCTTTTGGAGAGTACATCAAGTTTCTCCTTCCTTGTTTTCTTTGATGATGAACGTGTTGTGATTTACGCTTCTTTTGCCCCCTTGATTTCTTGTGCATCACCGTCTCCCAGGTCGCAGTGGTTTGATTGGTTGCTACTGTTTCTTCAAGATCCAGGATGATTTTTCCTTCTTTAACAAGCTGCATGATCTTTTCTTTAAGAGTTACGCATTTCTCAAGAGGATGACAAATCAACTTGTGACAGCGACAATAATCATGATTGTTCGTCATGTTATCCTCTTCAGGTCTTTGAGTTTGGTAGTTGTATCACGTTCTTTTTGAGGAGGTCATCCAACATATTTGACAGGTCAGCATCATCAAACAGATACTTTTTGCCTAACATTTCTTTTAAAGTAGATCCATTCTTATTGTTGTTTGATCTAGGATTTCTCGATGTCTTTGTAGGTACATTCCTGACGTTGATGATCATGGACTCCTTAGATGTCATGTTGATGCCTTCACTAGTCTCCTTATGGTCTTGTCTCCAGGAAGGTGTTATGTCTGCCTAATTAGTCCAAGGTCCACTCCCGAGTCTAAAGGTCATCTCAGGCATTTATTCTTTTTGTCAGCTCGCTCATGCTCACAATGCGTTTGGTACTGTAGAACCCGTTGAGGAATTCATCTTCCATACGACCCCAGCTGTCGATTGATTCGACTTCCAAATCCGTATACTAATCAAAAGTGGTTCCTTTGAGAGAGGCACAAACTGTTTTATTAGGCGATTGCCATAGGTTCCAGCGTTGGTGCATGTCTCTACAAAGTGTGTGACGTGCTGCTTCGGGTTCCCCTTCCTATCGAACTGCTGAAACTTGGGGGGTTGATATCCATAAGGCATGCGCAGACCATCAATTCTTTTGGTGTAAGGCTTGATATATCTTCCAGTGGAGGGACCTTCACCGAGTTGGATCTTGATTGCGTCAGCTATCAAACTCTCCAACTACTCCGGGGTGTAAATACCGGTGTTGTTCTTTGGAGGCTTCACAACATCCTTTTTTGCATCATCAATTCCTTCATCCTTTTCGGTGTCGCTATCGTGCACGGTATCCTTGTCGCTGTCATCCTGCTCACTGGAATTTTTCTTCTCTCGGAGCTTGATCACTTCTTTTTGAAGATCCTCGATCTTCTTGTTGTTCTCTTCATTCTCCTCTTGCATTTTTTCAACAAGCTTGGTCAGATTCAAGACTTGATCTTCAATGATGGAACCACTAGCCATCATCACCGAAGCGCTGACAGGAGTGACAGCTTCTTTCTTTCTTGGCTACACCTTAGGCTTGCGCGGGGAGGCAGTGTTGCTCTTAGAGACTTCATCCTTGCGGGAAGGAGAAGAGGCCGCAATCATGGCTTCGGCGACAACAACTATTGAGGTAGCAGAGATCTTACGCGGCCTAGTAAGGATGCGGGCGGTGCATTGGCTGGCGGCAGCGGCGTTGAGGGCAGCCTTCTTTGCCTTCGGTCTGGTGACCATGCTAGCGGATTGGGTAAAAGTGCTAGGAGATTGCCGGAGAGCGCCAACGTAGGTCTTCCTGGGGGTGTTGAAAGTGTTGCTTTGGTTGGTAGACATCTTCTCGAAAAGTTGTCTTGGTTGCTTCAGCGGTACAGATGAGAGGTAGAGATTTTCACGTCGGGTTCACCAAAATTTGTAACGATAAATTTTGTTTCGCAGCTAACTGAAATACAAAATAAGGAAAAAAAATAAATTTTATTAATATTTATCAAAAATTTGTGTACAATCCCTAATGTATTCTCTGATTCTAATACGCCGTTTAGAGAACACGTGTATGCGGTGCACGTGAGGGACACGTGCATAGCTGACTTGTACTGCCTTGCGCGTGTTGTAACTTGATATTCTTGAGAGGGTCGCATGGAGTTGAATCTCCCTTGAATGTTTGAATTTGTCTTGGATCTTCTGAGCAGGCGGCACGATTTATTGTGCTTGTTGACTGCTTGCGACAGATTTGATGGAGAGGCTTGTAGCGACTCGTGTCTTTTTCTCTCTGGATCCTTTGCTTAAGAAATTTTCCAATCCCCTCAAATGAATGAGAAAGACTCTATTTATAGAGTTTTGGTTCTCCTTGGTGGACTTTGTAGTCACATGCCCATTTATGGGCTTATTAGTGACATTGACCCAATTTATCTTCTTTTTGAGTTTAATGATCCAAACAAGTCAATTTGTAATTCGGATCGACCCATATTTTCTTTACTCGGAACATAATAATTAAATTGAGTTAAAATTTTGCATTAACTCAAAATAATTAATTAAATTTATTTATTCGGCACTTTAATAAATTTTTAGTGCCTACAGGTATCATGGATTAGGGAATTTTGGTGATTGATACACATGGTTGATTTGTCTAATTTGGAATTGTTGCAACACCCATAAATTTCCTAGCTCTGCTATCTTAAGCGTTACGATTGTATCGTAACTCTGTATTATTTCGTCATTTATATTTTTCTCATTTCGAGATCTCTTTCATTATCGAGCCTAAAATTATTTAATTTTGTAAAAGGATTTCTATTTTTATTCGAAAACCCATTTAATTCTTTTCATCGCAAGTATGTTTAATTATTTTTGAGAAATCTTATTTTATATGAGCAATAATTTTAAAATCAAGTTTGAACTATTTATTTTTCTAAACATGCTCGATTACATTTATAATTAATTTCTAACTCAAAAATATTTTATTTTTGAAAAATGTTTATTTAATTATTTTACTATGCGATTTCATCAATCATAATTATTTTTTAACGCGTTTTAATCCGATTTCTTCGTAAACGTTTTTATTATTTTACGAATTATCGACTTGAAAAATATTTTCGGACACACATAAATCAACACCACATATTATTTTTACCCTATTTATTTTAAATCTTATCCACGTATTTATTTTAATCGAAAACTTATTACATCGATTTGTTGCTTGTTCTTTCCATCTCAACAATCTCGTCTCCTAACTGAGTTAAGCGTCCTTGGATATCGATTATTCCTATCTGTAGACACCAAGATTTTGACCCGGTGGCTGCTTGGGTGCCCGACAAACACCCGATGACGATCGGACTGCAACGCGACGCGAGATTACGATGTTTTAGATAGTTTTTCTATAAAAAGGATCAAATAATTACTCGGAAAAATTAATTCAACATCAAAATAGTCTTAGTCGTGTCATTACGGTCGCGTCGGCACTAATAAGAGTCAATTCCGACACCGGAACCCCGAATCGGCCTCGAAATATGCATAGTCAAACCCGAGTCAACGCGTCGGGCCAAGCGAACCTCGAGACACGCGCCCGAGGCCCACCCAGCTCTCGATGTGCTAAGGTTAACGGGAATCTTTTTTCCTCAAGCAACGCTAATATACGCATCTTCTCCATTTTGGAAAGTTTCAAAATTGGATCTTCAAAACTCCAGGCGCCTCACACCAAGCATCTCAGTCTTCACGCGCATGACACCAGCCGACTGAGTCCTGGTGCGCACGAGGTCAAGCGTCCTAAAGTTCGATCTGAACTGCACAAAAAACTACAAATACCCCCCTCACTTCATTCATTTCGGCACACAACTTACGAATTCATGAATCATTTCTCTCACAATTCGCTATCCCCCTCTTCTTCTCTAACTTAGGTCGCACTCTGATACTAAGTACGATCCACTCGATCGTTGTTCCGATAAGCGAATCGACGCTACTCCTCATTCTTCAAGCACTCCACTTGAATAGAGGAGCACCTGCACTCGACTAGCTAACTCCGAGTATAGCAGCGAAACTCCACCGGATTCACCGCAGAACCAACTATAGTAGCAAAGCTCTGCCGAATTCACCGCAGGACAAGGTAGGAGGATCCGCCTTGAAGTCGAATTGTCACTAGGTTGTCTTCTAAACAAAACTTTACATATTGTCTTTTCATTATGCACTTCGCTAATGTCAAGTCCGACTAGTATGGACACTAGGTCAATGGCACGTTATAAACACACGTAACGTCCTCAACTTCAACCATATGCACTAAAACACCATAACTAAACCCGAGTAGTTGCGAGATCCGTTCTCAACCTTCTACCATCGTGTCTCGTTTAGTGTACACTCTGAGGGTGCAACTTCTCACTACGTGATTTACTTACATTTCGCATTTATTGCTTTCGTATGATTTAGTGCTTTTTTTTACCTTATTATCGCATGTTAAATCACCTAACACGGAATTCAAAACGTAAACAAGCTAAAACTGAATAAAGCGGTGGTTGGGTTTGATATTAATCCCGATGCTCACCATACGTGGTTCGATGCATCCCTATTAATACCGAGCCGACGCACCTTAAGCAGAATACCAGGTAAGGTATACCACGAGAATGACTAATATCTGTATTATCGCGTTAAACCTGATTTTCTAATACGTATAATACTTAGTACTCTCTACTCTCCTACGTGCATCTTTTCATGGCCTGCTTGTCACGTAAAATCGCATGCAAAGAATGTAAATACAACTACTCCGACGACAAAGCTTACTTGTCCAACAACCGACGTAGCAAAGGCATAGAGTTAAAACAATGGATGTTATCGTACTTCCGCCACAATTAAGGAACAAAGTTATCAGCCCACCGGTTGATTAGTAGAGGCCACTATGTGCGAGCGGGATTGGGTGTCGATGTCTATCTGATGTTGGCTTCCCAATACGTACCCTCACCCCTCACTCAGAATCGATGATTTCCGGATGTCCGAAACCATTGGCAATGAGAGTCATTTGATGAACACAGTTCATATGCATATTTAGTCTCATTTTATACTCCGTTTTTACCGATTTCACATGCCTTAGGAGTCGTTTTTCTAGCTTTTTATCCTTCTTTGTTATGCCAGGTATTTTGTTTACGTTTTGTAGGAAATGAAACAAATGAAGGCGATTGAGCTATATTTTGGGCAATGACGAGACTCGAGCCATAAATCTACAAGGAAGAAGTGATAAAAGTTATAGAATATTTATTGTCGGTACCTTCCCTTATTTCACTCTTATTTTATTTTTTTTCGAATTCTTTGTTTATCTTCCTTTACCCGTTATATTTTTGTCTTAGCTATCTTATTTACTTTGGTTCACAATGAGGACATTGTGTAATTTGGTTTGGGGGGATATTTTGTGTTTTGTGTATTTTTATTTTGGGTGTGTTTTAATTTTCAAAAAAAAACATTTTTATTGTTCTTCGTGTGTTTTTGTGTTTTTGTGTAGAGTTGTGTCGGCGATGATGACATTGCGTTTGTCGCATGCTTTTCCCTAGTTCTTTCCTCTTTCGTGTGAATGACACTTATTTCCCGTTACTTGAGTTAAGTATTTCTTGAATCTTGTCGCCGATTATGTTTTGAATGCCAAATGAGTCAATTGACCTTTTGTCGAGTAAGCTACTTAAATTGTGAGACTTAGAGCTTTAAACTGATGACATCCATGATCAGTTTCATATATGTTGAGAGTAGTACTCCTTATAAGACATGTAAAATCAAATTTGCATAAGCATGACATCCGTCTCTTAAATACCTGTATACATTCAGTTTGTGATTGTGACACATGTAGAAGAGGCGATCCTCTTTCTTTTATCTAATTCCCATGAACTTCACATAGTTATAATGTGACCTGTTTTGACCCATTTATTAACTACATGTCATATTTGCCTACCCTAGTCAAACTAGTTTGGTTAATTAGACGGAATTATTTTTTTGGGTGAAATTTTGTACTATGTCATGTTGATTGGAGAAGAAAAAAAATGACGAATGAATTGAAAAAAAAAATCATTGAAAAAGAAGAAAGGAAATAGTTGAAAAGAAAGAAAAAAATGAAGTGAAACAAGAAAGGGAATATGTTTTTGCTATGAGAAAAGAATTGATCTCTCTATTTTCATAGTTGTTGGTGCGAAGCTGGTTATGAAAAATTGAAAATAAGGTGCTTGATACTACTTGTAATTCGTTTGATTGAAGTTGGTTAAGAATGAAATGAGTTTAGTTTGGTTACGGTTGTACTAGCTTGGCTTTTACCTCCACATATCCAAATCATTTTTCCCCTTCTTACCCGATTAGCCTCACTGTATACCATATGTAAGTCCTCGGCATGTGTCTTGGTTCGATTGAATGTATATGTACGGTTGGTACACTACAAAAATGAAGGGTCTGTCGCGGCGGAAAAATCCGCCGCGAATCGCGAAATTCCGACGCGAAATCAAGTTTGCGTCGGATTCCGCGACGTGAAAGGCCGCCAATAATTTTAGACGCGAAGAGGAACACTTGCGGCGGATCGGCCGCCGCATAATATTTCGCGTGGGACATGCGGCGGAAAAGGCGACACTAGGAAGGTCAAAGGGGACTTGAAGTCAACTGTTTAAGCGGCGGAACTTGGATGGTTTGCGGCGGATATTCCCACGCAAAAATAAGTATGCGTCCAGTTTTGCGTGAGATTTTCCCTTGCAACAAGTGGGTGTGCGTCCAGTTTTGCGTGGGATTTTCCCTTGCAAAAAGTGGGTGTGCGTCCAGTTTTGCGTGGGATTGTCCCTTGCAACAAGTGGGTGTGCGTCCAGTTTTGCGTGGGATTTTCCCTTGCAAACAGGGTCTGTACGGCAATATCTGCTGGATATAAAACGTCCCCAAAACAGAAAATCGACCTGAAAAAAATAAAAGCACACAACGTGCAACCAAATGTGCTCCTCCCGAGCAAATTCCACATCGAATCTTTCACGCAGAAGCAGAACATGCTCAATGATCGAAAAGAAACTAATATATTACCGAGTCTACCTAATCACAAGTTCACAAGTTACCAAGTTACCAAGTTACCAAGTTCACAAGTCTACCTAATTCCCAAGTCAAGTTCACAAGTCTACCTAATCCCCAAGTTCACAAGTCCACCTAATTCCCAAGAAACTAATATATATTCCGTTAACAAGTTCGAGGACTAGTAATTAGAAAATACATATTACCTAGTCTACCTAATGGGACGGGTCTACCTCCATGTTACTACCAAATGCGTGACCATCGTCAGCGTTGTCGTCACGCCTCTGACCCCGTGGCATAGAACTGCAGCCTTCATCGGACATAGCGATCCTCTCCTTCAGCATCTCTATCGTCCTCCTCTGGTCCTGCATCTCGCGCTCATGCTGCAGCTGCCGTTCCTCCATTTTCTTCAAGTCCTCTTTCATTCTCATGTTCTCGGTCCGTTGCTGGGTGGCGGCGGTGGGTACGTACGAGTCATCAACCGCGGTACTGGTATGGTTCATGCACGGTTTGAACAGTTCTTTGGCTGCACTTCCAACCTCGAACACACGTTTCTTCTTGTTGAACCCCCCCGAGGCGTCATGGTATAAGCGAAACTCGTCCACACGTGATATCACCTCCCCTCCTTGGGACATTGCCTCTTCCCTCGCTTGTACAAATTTTTGCTGAAATGACATTCAAATGTTAAATTATATAGCTTAACACCAAATGATGAAGTTGAGATAATTTAATATGATTTGAATTCTATTGTCGGAGTACTTACGTCCACCTCCTCTGCAGTGGGATCAACCCAAAGACCTTTCTTGTTCTTCTTTAACTTGTGAAGCAGCTGAATCGGGGTCGCATTCGGTCCCTTCGAAATAAAATGTCAGAACACGTACAAGCCATGTTATATTGAACATAAAAAACTAATAATTTATTTTCATAACACATACCATTTTATTGAAAGCTTTTGTCGCGCTATTACGCCCTAGGCAGTTGGTCCCTTTCGCTACTCCGTCTTTGTTTCCGCCACGACGGTTCGCTTTGTTCACTTCTACTTTCTTCAGGAATTTAGGATCCATTGCCCTACGTTGCAGCTCCTGGTACTTGTTCTCCGGGATCCAAGTAGGCCTTTCCTTCGCCTTCATTGCTCTCTAGAAGATGTCGGAGAGACGCTTATTGATCCTTACCTCGTACGCGTTTCGCAGCTCATAACCCGGATCGATCTTCACCCGTTTCTGTTTGCAAAAAACAAACAAATTATTAGAAAATTTACAAATTACATAAATAGTTCATGTATTAGCCCAAAAAAAAAAATCTCACTTCGAAGTGGGAGTACATGGCGTCCCTCGCCAGTTGAGGCGCCTCAGTCCAGTTCCTATAAACCCCAGGGGTGTTCATGTAAGTGCCGACGATGGACTCGCGTAGGTAATTGACAATGTCGCTATCTTCCCACCTACAACGACAATTTAACGAGTTATATTCCATCGTAAATGAAAACATTCATACAGTACGGGAATTCTTACCAAACGCCATTTTCGTTCCGCGAAAGGTATTTCTTATCGGCATCCGGTATATCGTCGTTGTTCCCAGCACCTGCCATTATTACGTTTCCGCTACGAGAACCATAGTTGCAAAACATGAAAAAACATTAACAATGTACAATACTGAAGGTACATACACACAGAAAATGTAATACATTAACCAATCTATAATACGTACATCTGTTTGCTTAAAATGTTTTTTATTAGTTACAATGAAAATAAACAAATTAAAGTTACGGTATTAAAATGATAATGGACACTACTCATCGTCGCTACTATCATTCTCCTCATCCGTGTTCACTTCATTGAAACCATCTTCCTCGATCTCATCATCATCCCATTCACTGTCCACCTCTTCCTCATCTGCTTCTATTACAACCTGTTCCTCACCCTCATCCTCACTCTCACCCTCAGGCACGATCCAATTGTGAAACTCATCTTCTTCCTCTTCCTCTTCCTCGCCCCCATCCTCTTCACCAACGTTCCCTACTTGTTCCTCAATTTCATCAGTGTCATCAGTGTCTGAAACTACAATAGATGAAAGTGGTTGTACATTAGAAACGACATCCTCTTGGTATACATTATCGTCGGTGATTGGGTTGTCAATTTGTGACCTCGCCGTGATCTTAAACACCGCCGACCATTGTGTATCCTTTTTTCCCTTTGGATAAGGGGCAAAGCAAATTTGATCGCTTTGGTACGCCAACACAAAAGGATTGTGCCCTCGCAGTTTTTTTGAGCGATTCACATCTACAAGATTGTATAACTTATGAACATTAACTCCTTGTGCAGAGTTATCAATCCAATCACATTTGAATAGTACGGGTTTACAGGTCCTGTCACTGTCAAAATAGTGGAGTTCAACCACCTCTTCTAGTGTTCCATAATAATCTGACCCTTCCGTGGAACTCACACAGACCCCGTTACTAATTGTAGATTTAGGGACGTCGACACCATCTTTGAAAGCACGAAACTTGTACCCATTCACTGAATAACGTTTCCAAGTCTTCACCCGTGAAGAAGGGCCAGTCGCAAGAGTTTTCATGAGGGGGTCGAGCAGCACTTCAGGCTTTCATGAAGATATAATAAGTCAATAAATTATTTTAATAAACAGTTTCGAGTAACTTAAAGTCACAACTATCATTTTCACGTACTTGATCTCGTAGCCAAGTGGAGAACAATGACTCATATTTGCTCCAAACTGCGTCACATGATCTAACCTCAGCATGTTTGGTCATGATGTACGCCTCGAATTTCCTAAATTTGTTTCAAGTCATCAGATGAAAAAAAAAAAGATTATTGTACGGGGTTTTATATTATCAAAACAATAAAGAGTTATTGCACTACATCTGTCACTTACTCCTCGTACGGCCTTATGATTGCACCACAGTTTCTTATGACGTAAGTGTGCGCTTGATTGTACTCAACCTCTGTGAGAAATCTTTCCTTACATTTTCCCGTAGTGCTGCCCACATCCTTTCGAAATGGTTCTACAGTGTCATCAGATTCGTCATTTTCATTGACACCGATATCAATATCCTTCGCTTTCGTGTCAATATGCTCTTGAAAGTAAAAGGAACAAAAAATTGACGTTTCCTCCAACAAATAAGCGTTACATATTGACCCTTCTACCCGAGCTTTATTTCCAATTTTTTTTTAAGATGATTGAGAAACCTGCATAACAATAATACAAAGTACAATTACTTTCATTTTAGATGCTACAAGCTGGGCACAGTTGTTAACGCAATCATACCTTTCAAATGGATACATCCAACGGTATTGAACAGGACCCCCAACTTTTGCTTCAAATGGAAGGTGAACTGGTAGATGTTCCATCGAGTTGAAGAAAGACGGAGGAAATATTTTCTCCAACTTACAAATGATCTCGGCAATATTCTTCTCCAACCGATTAATGGAGTCCACGGAGATGGTATATGAACACAAATCGCGAAAAAATTGACTAATCTCAGTTATGGCATTCCATGTGTTTACAGGGACTAACTGCTTCAATGCTACAGGCAACAACCTCTCCATGAACACGTGGCAGTCATGACTTTTCATGCCATGCAATATCATTTTCGAATGGTCTACACACCTAGACAAGTCAGATGCGTAACCGTCCGGGAACTTTAACCCAGATACCCAGTCACATAACGCCTTCTTATCACTTCTGTCCAATACGAATGACATTGACTTGGGTCGACTGAAACACAGTTCCTTAAAGTCGGCTTTGCCTTTCGGTCCGAATGACGTCTTATTGGGTACATCCATAATGGTGTTCATAAGTTGCTCAAAAAAGTTCTTTTCAATGTGCATGACATCTAGGTTGTGCCTAATCAGCAGAGTCTTCCAGTATGGAAGTTCCCAGAATATACTTTGTTTCCACCATCCTTCTTTTTTATCTTTCAACTTCTTCAACTCGTCGAAAGAAGCATGAACAATGGTAGGGTAATGTTTTACTTCCTCCCATATTTCATCGCCTGACAACCTGTTAGAGGCGACTGAACTTTCACTGAGTCTCTTCTTTAGAAAACCTTTGCAGTTCTTTCTAAATGGATGGTCGGCTGGTAGAAATTGTCTGTGGGAGTCAAACCAACACACCTTACAACTTCTTGGCAAATAAAAGGATTTTCTATTCTTAACTTGACAGTACGGGCAAGCAGGATAACCCGTTGTACTCCAACCGGAGAGCATCCCGTAAGCAGGGAAGTCATTGATGGTCCACATTATTGCTGCCCTGAGATTAAAGCCCTTCTTCGTGGAGACGTCGTACGTGTAAACCCCTGTCTCCCACAAACATTTTAATTCCTCAATCAAAGGTTGGAGATACACGTCCATATTTGACTTCGGGTTCTTAGGTCCAGGAACGATGAGAGACAAGAACATGAATTGTCTCTTTAAACACAACCAAGGAGGGAGGTTGTAGGGTGTCACCATAACTGGCCAGCACGAGTAAGATTTACCGAATTGTCCGTAAGGGGAAAACCCATCAGTGCATAAACCTAAGCGAACATTGCGCGGCTCTTTTGAAAACTCGGGATATTTAAGGTCAAACATTTTCCAAGCTTCACCGTCACTAGGATGCACCATGGTACCATCTACCCTTAGTCGTGAGTTTTTGTGATGCCAACGCATTTGCTCGGCTACGTTCTTTGTCGCGTACAGGCGTTGTAATCTAGGACCTAGCGGGAAATAAGTCAACACCTTACTCGCTACTCTATTTCCCCTCGTATTTTTCGTCGCACTCTTAAATCTATCCGCGCCACACTTTGTGCACTTCTCGTGATCGGAATCTGCTTTCCAAAACAACATGCACCCGTGGGGGCAGGAATCGATCTTCTTATGAGGAAGTTGAAGACCCTTTAACACTTTCTTGACCTCGTAAAAATTTTGGGACATGACATTATCCTTTTTGGGGAGAAGGTCAGCTATAAACGCTATCCAACCATCGAGTAATCTGAAAGACATGTTACCTTCGCACTTAAGGGTCAACATCCTTGAAGCGGCTTCCAACAAACTCATGTCACATCCGTCGCAAACTGGTAACTCAGCATTTTTCATCATTTCGAAAAAGGATAGAACTTCTGGGTTGGGTTCATGCTGAACTTCCTCATCGCTTAGCTCGTCCGGGTTACGCTCCGCCTCCATTATGTCCTCAACGGTCGGACGTAACGCATCCTCCACGAACTCCCGATATGGGTTACTACTACCCGCTCCGTGACTATCACTAACGAGATCAGAATCCTCACCATGATACGTCCAGACGTAGTAGTTTGGAACAAACCCGTTTTTGTAGAGATGATCTATAACATCAAGGGCATGTAGTATGACAAAGTTTTTGCATTTACTACAAGGACACCTAAGTTGTTGTTTCGTGTAGTGGACGTTATTTTTTATGGAATAGTCGATAAATTTCAACACACCGTCTTTGTATTCATGTTTAGGCTTCTTTCGCTCATCTAATCTCTCGTACATCCACTTCCTTTCTACTCTCTTCATTCTTTGTGAGGACAATATATATATATATATGTGTGTGTGCATGCAAAGTACGTAGAAATTATTAAATTAGTTGAGCGTGGGGAAGAACATTCAACGACGCCTAATATAATGGACATTATCTACAGAACAATGTAAACCAAGTGCAGTCAATTGAACATGCTTTCATAAATCCGTAAACCCATTTAGACATCATTTCGAAACAGTTTCACCACATTGGGACCTTATCACTCCAACCTAAACCCATCCTTGTACGTTCCATGCCACTGATAAACAAAAAATTTTGTTATGCCGATAAGAAAAAAATCCGGCAGCAATTCGCCCCAGTTCTCCAAATGAACTATGTGGAAATATGAAAAGTCCACATGTGCATTCGGAGAACAATGAGGGAATTGCCACAAGACTTTTTCTTATCGACATAACAAAATTTCGTGTTTACCACCTAAGTGACATGAAAAGTACAAAGACAGTCCCAAAACGGGGACTATTCAAGAATTACTCCTAACAAGTAATTCTTGAACGGGTACTAGATAGGTCTGAGTAGATGTATAACATGTCTTACCAACAATACGTAACCTAAACTGTAAACAACAACAATCATGTATCAACACACAACAAATTACTACTAGTAGTATTAGTAGTAGTATTAGTAGTAGTATATTAGTAGTATTAGTAGTAGTAGTAGAAGATTAGTAGTATTATTAGTAATAGTTAAGTAGTAGTAGTAGAAGATTAGTAGTATTATTAGTAGTAGTTAAGTAGTAGTAGTAGTACATTAATAGTAGTGGTGGTAGTAGTATTAGTAGTAGATTAGTAGCAGTGGATTGGTAGTATTATTAGTAGTAGTTAAGTAGTATTAGTAGTAGTAGATTAGTACTAGTGGTGGTAGTAGTAGTATTAGTAGTAGACTAGTAGTAGTAGTGGTAGTATATTAGTAGTATTAGTAGTAGCAGTAGAAGATTAGTAGTATTATTAGTAGTAGTTAAATAGTATTAGTAGTAGTAGTAGATTAATAGTAGTGGTGGTAGTAGTAGTATTAGTAGTAAATTAGTAGTACTAGTAGATTAGTAGTATTATTAGTAGTAGTTAAGTAGTATTAGTTGTAGTAGATTAGTAGTAGTAAATTAGTAGTATTAGTAGTAGTAGTAGAAGATTAGTAGTAGTTAAGTAGTATTAGTAGTAGTAGATTAGTAGTATTATTAGTAGTATATTAGTAGTATTAGTAGTATTAGTAGATTAGTAGTATTAGTAGTAGTAGTTAAGTAGTAGTAGTAGTAGTAGTTTAGTAGTAGTAAATTAGTAGTATTAGTAGTAGTAGTAGTAGAAGATTAGTAGTAGTTAAGTAGTATTAGTAGTAGTAGATTAGTAGTATTATTAGTAGTATATTAGTAGTATTAGTAGTATTAGTAGATTAGTAGTATTAGTAGTAGTAGTTAAGTAGTAGTAGTAGTAGTACATTAATAGTAGTGGTGGTAGTAGTATTAGTAGTAAATTAGTAGTAGTGGATTAGTAGTATTATTAGTAGTAGTTAAGTAGTATTAGATTAGTACTAGTGGTGGTAGTAGTAGTATTAGTAGTAGATTAGTAGTAGTAGTGGTAGTATATTAGTAGTATTAGTAGTAGCAGTAGAAGATTAGTAGTATTATTAGTAGTAGTTAAATAGTATTAGTAGTAGTAGTAGATTAATAGTAGTGGTGGTAGTAGTAGTATTAGTAGTAGTAAATTAGTAGTACTAGTAGATTAGTAGTATTATTAGTAGTAGTTAAGTAGTATTAGTAGTAGTAGATTAGTAGTAGTAAATTAGTAGTATTAGTAGTAGTAGTAGAAGATTAGTAGTAGTTAAGTAGTATTAGTAGTAGTAGATTAGTAGTATTATTAGTAGTATATTAGTAGTATTAGTAGTATTAGTAGATTAGTAGTATTAGTAGTAGTAGTTAAGTAGTAGTAGTAGTAGTTTAGTAGTAGTAAATTAGTAGTATTAGTAGTAGTAGTAGAAGATTAGTAGTAGTTAAGTAGTATTAGTAGTAGTAGATTAGTAGTATTATTAGTAGTATATTAGTAGTATTAGTATTATTAGTAGATTAGTAGTATTAGTAGTAGTAGTTAAGTAGTAGTAGTAGTAGTACATTAATAGTAGTGGTGGTAGTAGTATTAGTAGTAGATTAGTAGTAGTGGATTAGTAGTATTATTAGTAGTAGTTAAGTATTATTAGTAGTATTAGATTAGTACTAGTGGTGGTAGTAGTAGTATTAGTAGTAGATTAGTAGTAGTAGTGGTAGTATATTAGTAGTATTAGTAGTAGCAGTAGAAGATTAGTAGTATTATTAGTAGTAGTTAAATAGTATTAGTAGTAGTAGTAGATTAATAGTAGTGGTGGTAGTAGTAGTATTAGTAGTGGTAAATTAGTAGTACTAGTAGATTAGTAGTATTATTAGTAGTAGTTAAGTAGTATTAGTAGTAGTAGATTAGTAGTAGTATATTAGTAGTATTAGTAGTAGAAGATTAGTAGTAGTTAAGTAGTATTAGTAGTACTAGTAGATTAGTAGTATTAGTAGTATTATTAGTAGTAGTTAAGTAGTATTAGTAGTGGTAGTAGATTAATAGTAGTGGTGGTAGTAGTAGTATTAGTAGTGGTAAATTAGTAGTACTAGTAGATTAGTAGTATTATTAGTAGTAGTTAAGTAGTATTTGTAGTAGTAGATTAGTAGTAGTATATTAGTAGTTTTAGTAGTAGAAGATTAGTAGTAGTTAAGTAGTATTAGTAGTACTAGTAGATTAGTAGTATTAGTAGTATTATTAGTAGTAGTTAAGTAGTATTAGTAGTAGTAGATTAGTAGTAGTATATTAGTAGTATTAGTAGTAGAAGATTAGTAGTAGTTAAGTAGTATTAGTAGTAGTAGATTAGTAGTATTAGTCCCTGTTCTCCTGGACTTAAACTGACTGAACTGAACTGAATGTGTCTGAACTGAACTGAACTGAATGTGTCTGAACTGAACTGAACTGAACTGAACTGAACTGAACTGAATACAACTAACATCCATGATCAAGTACAGCAAAATTAGAGCAACAGGGCAACAATACTAATCAGCAAGTTGACCTCTAAATCTACTACTACCATAATTATAACAACAATAACAACACTAACACAACCAATATTATTTCATACAAACCAACACTACCACCATTAAATTAACACAACCCACCACTCACACAAACTAACCCCAACACTAACACAACCAACAACAACAAACCACAACAATAACCTAATCAACAATAACATTAACAATAACAAATATTTAAAAAATTTAACAGTTTGAACATACTTTGATGGAGAAAAGACGGAAAAATGAACCGAAGACGAGGAGGGCGCGCGGCAGGGGGGAGGACACGGCAGTGGAAGGGCGCGCCGGCAGTGGCGCCGGCGGTGGATTTGTCGCCGGTGGAAGTCGTCGCCGGCCGGTGGGGGAGACGGGAAGGGGGAGGGGAATTGGGTAGATTAGGGTTTCGGGGAATCGATTTGGGGAAATCGATTTGGGGAAATCGATTTGGGCTGTTTCTTTATGTGTGTCCGCGTCTTTTTTTTTATATATGGAAGACTTATGCGGCGGACAATCCCACGCAAAATCCGCCGCGTGTCAACATCTATGCGTCGGATTGTCCGCCGCATCGCAGGATTAAATTTTTAAATTAAATGTCCCTCTGCGTCGGTATAAGGCATACTATGCGGCGGATTTTCCGCCGCATAATTAAGCGCGAAACTCCCACCCTTGGGCGCCCTTACCCTGCGTCCATTTTGCGTGGGCTATTCCCACGCAAGTCTGTCGCGTCGCCCAATCCGACGCGAATCCGACGCGAGTAGAAACATGTGTCGGATATTTAGTCCGCCGCAAAAGGTCCGCCGCAATTTCATCTGTTTTTTGTAGTGGTAGAGATTGATATCATGTTAGATTGCATGCATGTTCTCGTAAGTCACAGTTAGGTGAGTGTTTTGTCTTTCCGATTTTACATAAACTCACAATATTTCCCTTATTAAGTGCTGAGTGTAAATCGTGAGAAATCTCGACATAGATGGTCATGCAAGATTGAAAGTTGGCATTTGAATATTAATTGGCGCTTGATCTTTGGAATTCTCTACTCATCAGCTTATGCTTTAGAATTTGTTTCTTTAGTCTTGGTGTCATTCGCTTGTTGGAGTATTCAATGTTGAGATTTGTGTTGGTAATTAGTTCGGAGCCATTGTTTTTAGTCTTGTCCATACTCTTTGATGATTGCTTTGCTTAGGGACAAGCAAATGTTCGGTTTGGGGGGATTTGATGAACACATTTCATATGCATATTTAGTCTCATTTTATCCTCCGTTTTTACCGATTTCACATGCCTTAATAGTCGTTTTCTAGCTTTTTATCCTTCTTTATTTGTTATGCCGCGTATTTTGTTTACGTTTTGTAGGAAACGAGACAAATGAAGGCGATTGAGCTATATTTTGGGCAATAACGAGAGTCGAGCCATGAAATCTACAAGGAAGAAGTGATAAAAGTTAGAGGATACTAAATGAATACTTGAATAATGACGTGAAGTGAAGAAACAATAAGAATCGACAAAGAAATAAGTTGGAAAGCTCAAACAAATACAAATCAAGAAGAAAGAACGACCGCTAAAAAAGTGAATATCTTGTGTTCTACAACTAAGATCGAGTTGATTCTGGTGGCATTGGAAAGCTCTTTCTCTTAGCTTTCCAATACTGTATTACACGTCCAATTCCAAGAAGTAACGAAGAAACAACAAACATTTCAAATTCGTCGCGCAGTGTAGGAAAACACGAACCGGTCGGGACAGACCCAAACCGGTCGGGATAACCTTGAACCGGTCGGGACAGATCTGAACCGACCGGTTCGAAGCTGTTTCGTGGGATTTTCAGCTTTTAGACTCCGTAACTTACCATAACTCTTATTTTACGGGATATTCTTTCCTAATTGGTTTCTTCTAATCCTTAGGAAAGTAGAAGTAATGAGACTCCTTATCATTATTAGTATAAATACTCTCCTTGGGGTTTGTTAAGTGCTATTTTTAGCACTAATTGTGAGTATATATCGTCGTATTTGTGGTGTTGAGAGTTAATTTTGGGGCGATATAATGACATTTGAAGCATTTCCGATGATCTCACATGGTTTGATTATATACGTGATTTTTGATGACGGTTCTAGCTATTTTGAAGAGCCGAGAAATTCATGTATTATGCCCGGATTATAGTGGTGGTATACGTGTCAAATGCCGGGTTATATCGAGAATTGAATGAAGAAAAGAAGAGAAGAAATCAAAGGAAAAGCAAAGAAGAGAGAATAAAGAATTTCAAGTGCCGCTACGTTACTAGCGGATGACTAAGAGTAAAACTGCCGCTAGTAGAGGCTTCATCGGAATTCATGCAATTTGTGAAGCTTCCAGAGTGCCGCTAGTAGCGAAATGTGCCGCTACTAGCGAATAGCTACCCGCGTGTGACTTTTGATCTCCCTCTATTCTATCCTACTTATATGGGATTACTATTATTATTAGAACATGCTAATCATTCCTGGACTACATACATAAAAATATATAAAATTTTATTAGATTCATGCATTTTAGTTTTATTACTCCAAGACCTTGAGAAACGATCGTTCATAATTTTGTTCATCAATTAAGAATAAGTTTTTCTAATTCTCTACTCTTTATTTTATTTGTTGATTGTTATTGTGATTATGAATTGTGAGTAGTTCTTTTATCTAGGGCTCGGTGAGCCGATAATATGGGTTATTGATGCTTTGATTTTAATCGCGGTTTGTTGAATTGTTGAATTGGATTTGTTTCGGTTGCGCTTAATAATTGATTGATTAGTTTAAACTGCTAGGTTTGAGTCTTAGATTACCATTACAACGAGAGTTGGATGTTTTCATATGAATCATACCTAAAAGTTTGTATCTTTGTCGATTAATTTCCACTCAATTTTAATTACGACGAGAGTCGAGTTTTAATTTAGAGAACCGAAACAAGATTTGAACTTTCACATGAGAATAGTGAATTGGAATAATTGGGACATGTTAGTATCGATTCTTAATGCGTCTAGTTTTGTTATTCGTGCCATGAGAATAGGATTTATAACATGCTAGATAGGCTTTTTATGTCTCGACGGAGAATTTAAAGTATTGATTAAAATAGGAATGCTAGTCTCACCCAAGACGGTAATTTGACAAGCTGTGTCCCATTTTGATTGCATCGATAATCCATGTTATTGGTGAACCATTGTCCTAGGTCTTTCTATTATTGAATTCATCTCGATTTATTACATCTAGTTTGTTAAAATTAGTTATACAATCACCACTCTTATTTATTCGACGTAGATAACTTATATTAAGAAATTAGCTAGTACTTAATCATTCACCTCCCTGAGATCGACCCGTATGCTACAATACCCGTACGCTTGCGGAACTACAAAATAAAACGTAACAGGGTTAGGTTTATTTACACTTTCATATTCTGTAGTTTAGTTTAGACTTTTTATTACTACTAGAATTCTCTTAGTTTGTAGTCATACTTCCTAGTTATTCAATCCTTCAGTTCTACTTAATTGGTATTTTTTCCCTTCTCTCTTATTTTCATATTGTCTTTTATTATGTTTAATTCTTTTATTGCTTTATCGTTAATTATTATGAGTAGCTGAATAATTCTTCTAGGGTTGAAGGAGATCTTGTTAATTGAATTGGGGATGTTAGCTTGGTTATTTATTTGATTAATTATTCATACGTTATTGCCTTACCACTTGTCTTGTATTATTGTTTGACTAGTCTGAGACGTTGAACTAGTTTAATGTTTAGGAACCCGAACCTAAGATCGAAAGCCTGGTAAGGGTATACTTACATGTAATTGGGTAGGATAATCTGATAAGTTGCGAGAGCTCGTCAGAATCTATCCTAAGGTTGACATAAGATCCGAAATGCCGTGTCTTTGCCCTAAATACCTATGATTGATTGATTGAATAATTAATTTACTTGACCTAATTTAATTACATAGTGAACCGGAAAGTCCTAGATTTGTTTAATTTTATTAGAATCTCGTTAATGTACATAATCGCATTAATTTAGATCAAGTTCAATAAACCACATTTAAATAGTTTAGAATCAATTATTAGATAATTAGCGATTTTCATTTGTCTTTCTGTGGATTCGACCCTTGCTTGCTGCTAGCTACCTGTTAGTTGTTCGTTAGGATTATTTTGATATAGGTGATACGACTTTAGCCTTATAATTTTTGGCGTCGTTGCCGGGGAGACGGTTTTGTATTATTGCTTATTATTTGTTTTGGGTTCTAGATTATTTTGTATATATTTAATTATCTTTATTTATTTTTATTTCGTATATATTTTTTTCAATTTTTTTATTTGT
This sequence comes from Agrostemma githago, assembly GCA_958450325.1. NCBI lineage: Eukaryota > Viridiplantae > Streptophyta > Magnoliopsida > Caryophyllales > Caryophyllaceae > Agrostemma > Agrostemma githago. Next base: position 10,436,519 of record OY288253.1, read on the forward strand.
CTCACCATTATGACTATCTTCTACTTTTCGCAATTTAATCATGAGTCACTGCATATTTATTGGAAAGACTTGAGTCCTTTATTTTTCGAAGTTACTATCGTGTTAATATACGGGAGATGTGTGATATGTTGTGAGCTGGTGTGGATGATGAGACACGGACTAATATAGAGGCAAATTGCGATGGGATGTTTAATTATATGCTTTATGAGAAGCGATGGGAACTCCTTACATATTTAGCTCAAAACAGCGTTGAGTCAGAGAAGAGGTGTATTGCTTTCATGGCGGAATGTAAGGTGATATTGCAAAAATTAACTGCTGCTCTGCGTGAATCAAATCTTATAGCTGATCCTGCACCATCAACTGATTGTGTTATGAGTATGTCCGTTGTACATGTTAGAGAGGATATTGACCCATTTGATGATGATGATGATGAGCCTTTGATTTTTGCTTTGAAAGTCCATTCTCCGGTCATTGAAGTTGATTTTGTTATGACTGACAATTTAAAGATTTCATCTTTGACAGAAAAACCTGAAGTTTTGAGCAATATCAATGAGCCTAATTATGACTCAATTGATAATTCTAGTTGTCCGCCTACTGAGCCTTCTTTTGAGATCACCGTGCCTAATTTATCTATTGATGTTTCTGATGAGAGTGATGATGTTGTTGATTATTCAACAGAAGGGCTCTTCACTGAGGCACCTTTAGAGGATTTGATGTGTTTTGAGAATTATGCAGGTGAATCAAACCCTTGGAAAGTCGAGGTAGATGCGTTAGAAGCAACGCTAAATCATCCAGGAACCCTCGAAACAGAAAATCTTTAGGTATATGGGATTGTTGATACACCCGTTGAGGTAATAAATCATTCTCATCCACTTGAACTTCCTCCTTACTTCGATGATAATACAAGTATTCCTCCCGTTCCGTGTGAATTAATTGGGGAAAATAATATTGTTGATCTGAGAGGTATTAAGTTGTCTTACATGCCCGATAATTTACAATATTATTTTCCACCATTTGTTGACAGCTGAGACTATATGTCGAGGACTTTTGAGAGTTTCAAAGAAAGTCTGATAAGCTGAGACGGTCCTTGACATTGATTTTTATATGATGTCTTTACTATACCTTGGTGCTACTTATGCTTCTGTTTAGCACATCCGCAGGCGTTTGATCTACTTTTGCGAGCCTTGAACTGCTATGATTTTGATACTGATGGTTGTGAGTTTGATTCTTATCCCCCTTGTTTGTTGCTAGTTTGGGGGGAAATTATTTGCAGCATATATTTATTGTCGGTACCTTCCCTTATTTCACTCTTATTTTATTTTTTTTCGAATTCTTTGTTTATCTTCCTTTACCCGTTATATTTTTGTCTTAGCTATCTTATTTACTTTGGTTCACAACGAGGACATTGTGTAATTTGGTTTGGGGAGATATTTTGTGTTTTGTGTATTTTTATTTTGGGTGTGTTTTAATTTTCAAAAAAAAACATTTTTATTGTTCTTCGTGTGTTTTCGTGTTTTTGTGTAGAGTTGTGTCGGCGATGATGACATTGCGTTTGTCGCATGCTTTTCCCTAGTTCTTTTCTCTTTCGTGTGAGTAACACTTATTTCCCGTTACTTGAGTTAAGTATTTCTTGAATCTTGTCGCCGATTATGTTTTGAATGCCAAATGAGTCAATTGACCTTTTGTCGAGTAAGCTACTTAAATTGTGAGACTTAGAGCTTTAAACTGATGACATCCATGATCAGTTTCATATATGTTGAGAGTAGTACTCCTTATAAGACATGTAAAATCAAATTTGCATAAGCATGACATTCGTCTCTTAAATACCTGTATACATTCAGTTTGTGATTGTGACACATGTAGAAGAGGCGATCCCCTTTCTTTTATCTAATTCCCATGAACTTCACATAGTTATAATGTGACCTGTTTTGACCCATTTATTAACTATATGTCATATTTGCCTACCCTAGTCAAGCTAGTTTGGTTAATTAGACGGAATTATTTTTTTGGGTGAAATTTTGTACTATGTCATGTTGATTGGAGAAGAAAAAAAATGACGAATGAATTGAAAAAAAAATCATTGAAAAAGAAGAAAGGAAATAGTTGAAAAGAAAGAAAAAAATGAAGTGAAACAAGAAAAGGAATATGTTTTTGCTATGAGAAAAGAATTGATCTCTCTATTTTCATAGTTGTTGGTGCGAAGCTGGTTATGAAAAATTGAAAATAAGGTGCTTGATACTACTTGTAATTCGTTTGATTGAAGTTGGTTAAGAATGAAATGAGTTTAGTTTGGTTACGGTTGTACTAGCTTGGCTTTTACCTCCACATATCCAAATCATTTTTCCCCTTCTTACCCGATTAGCCTCACTGTATACCATATGTAAGTCCTCGGCATGTGTCTTGGTTCGATTGAATGTATATGTACGGTTGGTAGAGATTGATATCATGTTAGATTGCATGCATGTTCTCGTAAGTCACAGTTAGGTGAGTGTTTTGTCTTTCCGATTTTACATAAACTAACAATATTGCCCTTATTAAGTGCTGAGTGTAAATCGTGAGGAATCTCGACATAGATGGTCATGCAAGATTGAAAGTTGGCATTTGAATATTAATTGGCGCTTGATCTTTGGAATTCTCTACTCATTAGCTTATGCTTTAGAATTTGTTTCTTTAGTCTTGGTGTCATTCGCTTGTTGGAGTATTCAATGTTGAGATTTGTGTTGGTAATTAGTTCGGAGCCATTGTTTTTAGTCTTGTCCATACTCTTTGATGATTGCTTTGCTTAGGGACAAGCAAATGTTCGGTTTGGGGGGATTTGATGAACACATTTCATATGCATATTTAGTCTCATTTTATCCTCCGTTTTTACCGATTTCACATGCCTTAATAGTCGTTTTCTAGCTTTTTATCCTTCTTTATTTGTTATGCCGGGTATTTTGTTTACGTTTTGTAGGAAACGAGACAAATGAAGGCGATTGAGCTATATTTTGGGCAATGACGAGAGTCGAGCCATGAAATCTACAAGGAAGAAGTGATAAAAGTTAGAGAATACTAAATGAATACTTGAATAATGACGTGAAGTGAAGAAACAATAAGAATCGACAAAGAAGTAAGTTGGAAAGCTCAAACAAATACAAATCAAGAAGAAAGAACGACCGCTAAAAAAATTGAATATCTTGTGTTCTACAACTAAGATCGAGTTGATTCTGGTGGCATTGGAAAGCTCTTTCTCTTAACTTTCCAATACTGTATTACACGTCCAATTCCAAGAAGTAACGAAGAAACAACAAACATTTCAAATTCGTCGCGCAGTGTAGGAAAACACGAACCGGTCGGGACGGACCCAAACCGGTCGGGATAACCTTGAACCGGTCGGGACAGATCTGAACCGACCGATTCGAAGCTGTTTCGCGGGATTTTTAGCTTTTAGACTCCGTAACTTACCATAACTCTTATTTTACGGGATATTCTTTCCTAATTGGTTTCTTCTAATCCTTAGGAAAGTAGAAGTAATGAGACTCCTTATCATTATTAGTATAAATACTCTCCTTGGGGTTAGGTTTATTTACACTTTCATATTCTGTAGTTTAGTTTAGACTTTTTATTACTACTAGAATTCTCTTAGTTTGTAGTCATACTTCCTAGTTATCCAATCCTTCAGTTCTACTTGGTATTTTTTCCCTTCTCTCTTATTTTCATATTGTCTTTTATTATGTTTAATTCTTTTATTGCTTTATCGTTAATTATTATGAGTAGCTGAATAATTCTTCTAGGGTTGAAGGCGATCTTGTTAATTGAATTGGGGATGTTAGCTAGATTATTTATTTGATTAATTATTCATACGTTATTGCCTTACTACTTGTCTTGTATTATTGTTTGATTAGTTTGAGACGTTGAACTAGTTGAATGCTTAGTAACCCGAACCTAAGATCAAAAGCCTGGTAAGGGTAGACTTACAAGTTAGTGGGTAGGATAATCTGATAAGTTGCGAGAGCCAGTCAGAATCTATCCTAAGATTGATATAAGATCCGAAAGGCCGTGTCTTTGCTCTAAATATCTGTGATTTGATTGAATGATTAATTAACTTGACCCAATTTAATTACACAGTGAACCGGAAAGCCCTAGACCTGTTTAATATTATTAGAATCTCGTTAATTTACGTAATTGCATTAATTTAGATCAAACTCAATAAACCGGATTTAAATAGCTTAGAATCAATTATTAGATAATTAGCGATTTTCATCCGTCTCTCTGTGGATTCGACCCTTACTTGCTGCTAGATACCTGTTAGTTGTTCATTAGGATTATTTTGATATAGGTGATACGACTTTAGCCTTATCATCATTCCCGACATGGAGTGCTTAAGAGTACAAGTCTTTATCTTTAGGTCCCGTGTCACTCAACTTTGAGCCGGCTAAGGATCAAAGTTGACTTGAACGGTTTCCGAGTCCTCATAAATGACTCTGTGGCAACTCCACAAATCGGCAAAGAATTCGGTTCACTAAAAAGGTCGTCTTACCAAACATATTGGCCTTTAAACATTTACAAGCACGACTCGATCGATTCTAACGGAAACACGGGTGCCCGCATCCGTCTAGTACTATCCGAATCGTCAACCACATCGAGGTCCGACACATCGCCCCATACGCGAGATAGGGCCGGTCCCCGACGGGAGGGGGCCGCGTGGGTGGCCGCCGCGACAAACCGGAGGTCCCGCGCGGGCGCACGCGGGGCGCCGGGCGGTGCAGACAGGCGTCCACAGTTTGGCGATTCCGCTGGGGATTTGGAAACAAGTTTCCAGCCGTGGTGTAACTCGAATGTGGTCGGTGAAGCTCATTTCCTAGTTCCTTGTTGTGGTTACTACAGGTTTTGGCCTTAAAAAGCCCACCCTAACCGATATCAGGACCAATCGACTTCTTCGTGGTAAGACTTTCGGACACGCGAAGAGACCCTCGGTTGACGTTCCGGTTGCCTAAGGTAGTCACGCATTCCGTGGATGTACCGAACGAGTGGTGCTAAGCAAACGGTATGACACTCACCTCCTCAGATGACCTGTCGTCACCTAAAGAAAGACTATTCGTGGGCGGTAGCCTACCCTAACCTACTTGTGTCTGCATCCTGCATGAGTGTACGCATTCCTAGTTATGTGTAGCGTGTTTGACAACCCGAATAAAATATTAAAATCCAGATTCAACCACGATAACATATTCAACTGCACCTGTAGACACCCGCATTTTGACTGCCAGGTGTCTATAGTAGTTTCCCAAAAAACACCCGATGATGATCGGACGCTAACGTGTTTCTACGCGCTCGGATATCGGCTAAAAACCATTAGGTTTTGGCTTAAGCACTTATGGAGTACAAATCTCACAAAACAGACCTCAAATCCAGGCCCAGTGGACCGTTCGGAGTCAAACAAGACTAATTTGGGCCAAAACCGACACCAGAAATAAAACCGAATTTTTAGCGATTGGGTCAACCCCGGTCAAAGTCGTTTCCGAGACATACAAAACAGCCATTCAAACATTCAAAAGTGTAGCCCAAATACAAAATCCCATCAAATACCAAGCCACGGTCCAATACAATGGACCCGCGCAACCCAGCTGGGCCACTCGATCGAGTGGGCCCTCGTTTGAGCCCGACTGCTGGCACAATGGGCCACTCGACCGAGTTAGCCACTTACTTGGTCGAGTAACCCTAGCCGGGTATACATAGCTATGCCTATATAAACCTTTCCATACACACACCTCAAGACACCTTTTTGCAACCCTAGACTTTCGATCAACTTTTTCGAAACCCTAAAAAACCCTAATCTAAACACACTTCAACAACTTTGCAAACCCTAAACCTAGCTTTAGGAATCAAAATCCTAACCACCACAACTTAGCCTACATACTCGATACTCCCGTGCTAGTCGCAACTACGAGTCCATACCGAGAACAAGAACATGTAGGTTGAGGGTGCAAAATCCCATCTTTTCTCTCTTCTCCTCCTTTCTCGCATCATTTATCGATATAAGGGTCGTTTTCTTACTTTCATCGCATCATAATATCGCTAATATCGCTAGTATTAAAAGATACTAAAATACTTGTCGATTTGTGTCGAGTATGAGGGATGTCGGAATAAGGAAACCCGAATATACAAGTGTACCGCACACAGCGTTGCCGATCGCTTATTCCGACACCCCAATTACTTGATTATTGAAACAAGTCAACTTAAACAATAATTCGTTATTTTTGTTTTCATCATCATCAATCGCATACTTCATCAATTTTCTATAAGATATTTTCAAAACGAGTATTTTATTTAATAAGGGTCGAAACCCGTTGATGCGGATCCGACATCAAGCAATTCGCAAGAATTAATTGTGATTTCGGGATGCGGAGGGAATCAAGTCTTTCAATTCTAGCATAGCGTCAAACTCTTTGATTAGATGCTAATTTCATAATTAGACGTCGAATCCAGCGATCTAGTCACATAAATTAATTAACGCGATTTCTATTGATGCTAAAATAATTGTCATACAATTCGCTAGAATTCTGACATTATTAAACGCGGAGGAAATCCACTCATATCGCGATAGTTAATTTAAAGACGACTTAAAGCAATTTTATTTTATTTTTACTCTAATATTCCATATCGATTCAATAATCGAATATGGGATACGACGAGCATTCAAAGTTAGAATCGAGTATAAATCCCATAATATTTGTACCCGATTCAATGCAATCAAAGATTTACCAAAATTCGAATCGAGCACAAATTGTATAATATTTGTGTCCGATTCGGCAAACTCATCGAATTATCATAAATCAAAATCAATTTCAAAGTTAATACCAAATTGCGAGCGAACCATAGTTCGTACAGGGGGCACTCGACCGAGTGCCTAACCCACTCGGTCGAGTGGCACCCCAAAAACGAGACAGAAGGTTCTGACGACATCCACTCGGTCGAGTCTCGCAATGACTCGGTCGAGTGGCGACGTACTCGGTCGAGTTGGTCAATAACTCGATCGAGTAGGGTCCCGAAAACGAGACAAAACACTTTTCAGAGGTCCACTCGGTCGAGTCCCTCAATGACTCGATCGAGTGGCCCTTCTATCGCGTCAAACCGTGAGTTCTACAAGGTCATTCGAGTCTCGTTGTTGTTTTTTCGTGACTTAAGTCAACACGTGCCTAATCTATCACGTGAAACGTCATTCTTTTAAACTATGCATCCTTATATTTACATCATCCCATATCTATGCAAACTGTTATTATTGTTATACCGTTACTAACCGTTTGTTCTTTTGTCGATTTACTTTGTTTATTTTATTGCACAAAATGAACCCGCATGCTAAAATACAACTTCGACGTTAAGATTTTAGTTGCATTAAATCGACATAGAAACCCTTTCAATTTCATGCATGTTTAGGGAAAATATTGTTTGCATAACATCTTCCCGTTCAACTAGCGCGCGTATTAGAAAGTCACTCGATATCTTAGTAGAGGCCGCCAATGTGCGGGCGGGGTTGGGTGTCCTTTGTGGGCTTCCCAACACGTACCCTCACCCCTTACTCAGAACCTCGGTTTCCGGATGCCCGAAACCGTTGGCGCACGAGAGTCATTCTATACACGATAACCGGTAGTGACGGTATCGGTATCGAAATGCAAAGGGACGAGCCCAATAAACTCTGACATCAAAAATGGGCCGTATTTTGTACACGGCCCACTACGACATAGAGTGGGTTCGAACGGGCCCGAACTCTCACAAAGTTCGGTGGCGAGTCCACATAGATTTAAATTTCAATTCGATCCATTCTCATATGGAGATTCATTCGCCTCCCCAAACTCGCGCGTGGCCGCGTCGGGGTGGACCTAAGTCATGTCCACAGCACCCAACTCCGCTTTCGAAAAAGAACATCTTATCAAAACCACCTTTTAAGCGTCGATGCTCCGGCCAAATCAAAATTATTTCCAAAAAAACAATTTTGGCGCCGTCACCATGGCCAATTTTACACTCATCACTTTCAAAAGAAACTTTTGAGCGCCGTTACTTCGGCCAAAATAAAACTCGTCATTTTCAACCAACAATGACACACCGTTACTACTACCAAAATCCCAACTAATGGGATCAAGGTGCATTTTACGGCTACATTTCACTTTCAAAACATTCACAAACATACCGTTACTATTACCAAGTTCCCAATCAATGGGATCAAAGCAAGTAAAACGGTTACATTTTTCAAACCATTTTTTAGCACATACCGTAACATATCGAAACTTCAATTAATGAAGTCAAGGGAACCAAAACGGTTATACCCACGAAACATTTTTACACACACACCGTCACCACCATCGAAATTCCAATCAATGGAATCGACAAATGAGGTCCCACGTTTTAAAAGTTTTTCCAAAAACACTTTCACCACCTAAATTCTGTAATAAGAATTCGGTCACAACTTCAAAGCATCGTCACAATCACCGTTTGCACCGCGAACTTCAATCTACTAATTAATAGTAGTCTCGATAAAAATGCAATGTCATATTTTTTTTTAAAAACCGGTTCTTTCACAACCGCGCTTCTTTTACAAAATCACAACTTACATTTTTGCTATTGTCGAAACCTCGACGCCTCACATAGCCGCACTTTTCCACACACCACAAACGATGTCACTAAACCATCGTAACACCAATTTTTACGAACTCTCACTTTTGAAAAAGTTTGCTTTCAAAACCCATCCGTTTTTTAAAATATCAAACTCTTTGATTCCGAGCGGGGATCGAGATCAATTCCTTATGTCGTACAACCGTGTGATTAACTATCTATGTTAGTTACTAAGGTCACCTCCGTTCGAAGTCTTACATTTTGGGTCCTCTCATCTCGAGAAGTCCTCTTCTTTAAATCTCACTCCCGAGATTTATGTCAAATCTTCTCGTTCTAGAGATACAAGCCTATTAGGCGCTTCGCCGAATACACCGAAAATCTAAAGCACCCTAGTCCCTAATTTGATAACCGCAAACACGCGCAAATCAAGGGTCTCGTTTCCGTGTTGCTCGCCTATGAGCATCCCTCGAGTCTCTTACGTCGTCCGGTGGACCCGTCCTGAAGTTTCAATCCTTCACCACTAGAATCATCCTCCAAACACGTCCATGGATTCGAATGCCATCGAAAGCTTCCGCAATGATGTCAACATCTTGACCGGATATGTTCGTAACATCCATGCTTCAGCAACCCATCTAAGCTCCTCCATTCGCCACATCGATAGTCGCCTCGATTTCCTTGAGAGTAGAGACACGGGGAGCGAGATGAATGCAAATTCAGTCGATTATAACATCTTGGGGCTTACTTCAAGAAGGTCATCCGAATACTCCGCACAATCAAAACCTCATAGACCTCATAAAGTCATATCCTACAAAGCAGAGATGTCACTAAGAGAGTTCACCCCAATTGACCCATCCTACACTGAGGCTCTAAAACATCTAATCGATTAAGGGTTACTCTTGCCCATGAGTCCTACTCCGGACCCACCAATCAACAGACGATCCAAAACATGGAGTCCTAATGCATATTGCCTATATCACCAAGGCAACTGACACTATACCGAAGCGTGTTTTGCACTGAAGCACGCAATCCAAAACATGATCGAGGAAGGAACATTCCCTCCCTCAAAACGACAAAAAGCAAGTTTCACCTTTAAGAACACTGAGGGAGAGATAGTCACATCTGTTGTTGTCACGAACCATTCCAAACCCCTCGACAATCCATCAACAGAAATAAGTCCAAAACACCCATCAAGGGTCACATCCCCAGAAGACTTCATGAGAATCTAAGCCTAAGAAGAAGGCCCCGAGCCAAGGTCAATGTCATAGTAAGGTAAAGTCATAGTATTGTTATTTTCCTTCTAGAATCATTGTTACGTTGAGTCTGAGGTACGGGGACATGTCCCGACCCCCCTAGTCCTGTCTAAACATCCCTCCTTTCGGAGTCTATCAATAAAAGCAATCCTTTCTTCTTTATTACGAGCCTCGACAATGCTTTATTTAAACAATAATGCAAATACTTTCGCTTATGACTCATTACAACAACATGCCGCGCAATTACCGATTCCTCAAAACAATGAGGAAATGCAAGAACCGAGATCCCGTGTCCTCTTTTACCTATTCCATGTCTGGTATAGAAAGCCACAAACTATCCCTTAGAACGAGCATTACTGAGTCCTATGACGAATCTAGATAGTCTCTTAGCTTGTGATCAAAGACGGAAGGCAAACCCATTTCCCACAATAAACTTCCCTCCAATAATGACCGACCAATCCACCATAGGTTCTAGTCAAACCGAAAGTCTGAAATGGACAAAAGGGGCCAAAGAAAAAAAAATGAAACTAAGGCCAAACTAAACCGGCCCAACTCAATGATTAAGACCGAACTCAATGGTCAAAATCAAATCCCAACCATCCAATTCAATTTCAAATACAAGTCCGAACAAAGAGTAAAAGTGAACAGACCGGTCAGCTAGCACCAAATATTAGCCTCCCTACATTACAAGATTTACAACCCTTAAGACCTTCTCGAGACACTTGTTAGGAGACATTCCGGAATTATGAGGATTCAAAGCTCAATAGGATAACCCCAACTGTTAAGGCCAGACATGGAAATCAGATCCCATGTAATTTGCTTCCCGCCCGATTAAAGCCCGAGTCATTTTTACTCAGCTTCCCCTTTCCTACCACATCACGAAACTGTAACCCCATAGCCTTAACTCCACAAAAATCAAGCTCCATATTTTGATTCATCAAAGCCACTCACTACCTAGCTCCACATTCCAAAACCATTCAAGCCAGTCGCCCTGACCTAAACGCGGTATCTCGGTAATTGTCACTTCCAAGGGGTCACACCCAATCACTCCACCTTAGTTCTTTAATTAGGGTGAATACACTCTAAACATCTCACATTGATAATTGGCATAACGAGTTTAAAGCAAACTCACTCACATATATTATGAACCACGAACATGGTTTGATTCCGTCTAAACATGGATACGTAGGCAACCCCTCCAAGGGCACAACTAACAAAAATAAAAAGAAGTCGATTACTTGACTCGCATGCAAATCGGAGTCACCCCTATGTTCCGATTAACGAGTGATTTTAATGACGAAGCACAAACAATGAGCCGAGGACGAGATGAAAACCCGAAAGCGTGCCCGGGCAAAATGAAAAAACGAGTTGCGAGCCGTCGTAAAAAATAATATATATATATATATCCGAAAGAGCGCTCCGGGCAAAATGAAGAATCGAGTTGCGAGCCACCACAAAAAAAAATAATAAAACAAAAAATGTGTTTCTCATTAATGCAAAATTATTTTAAATTTTGATTTTCAAACAATCGAAATTTTATCGAACCTTCATAATTGCTAATATTTTGATTCCTATAAGATTATTATGTAAAACGATTTAGCATTTTCGAAAAACTTCGTATGTCAAAGTTTTTGTTTTATTGTCGATAAACTTTAAATCTGTTATCGAAATTTTTTGATGAGTGGTTCAATTTTTATTTACTAACTACAAAATTTGATTTCTCAAATTTTTGTTCGGTCTTAAAACAAAATATCGTCGAATTTTTTAACCAAAACGTTTTACTGTTGCTTTTAAAATATTTGGGTACTCCCCCTCGAATTCGTTTACAAATATTATTTGTCGTCATTATTTTATCAAATACTTTTAACTTACGATTTTATTAATTTAAATGATTTTAAAACTTCGGGTAACTGAGCCCAATTTATCCTGAAATAAATTTTTGTCTTCGATTTCGATTTCATATCACGTTTGAAGTTGTAAATTTTTTTTGTGATGCAAGTTAATCATTCTCCTTTTGTTCAAATGATATAACCTTGTTTTCTATTCTATTATTATTTTGATAGTTTCGAGGACGAAACTTCTTTTTAGTGGGGAAGATTGTAACACCCCCGATTTTATAAATTAAATTAAATTAAAGTTATATTCGTATTTTTATTTTATTTACGATTGAACTCGTAATTCTTAAAATTATTATAAAACGAATTTATCGTTTAATCGTTTCAAATTCCTAAAATTCTATTTGACTCGGAAACTCTTCTTATATTTAAAACATATTTTTATTTCTGTTTCGAATTATTTTATACATTTCATCGAAAGTTTATTTCGGCGATTTAAATTCTAAATTCTTTTTATTTATTTATAGTTACGGTCAAATTTCTATTTTTCGGCTCGAAGCTCATTTATTTCGAGATTCGTCAAAATGTCTATTTTCTTTCCTCGAGAAATCAATTTAATTCACTTCATCGAAAATTTATTATTTATCGGAAAATACTATTTCAACGTCTAATTATTTATTTCTATAAACTTCGTTTCCGTCTCGAATATTTGATTTACTCGTTTTATTAGTCGATCCAATTATTTATTAATTTTATTAACTCATTTTAATTCGATTCGTGGGTTAGTCAACTTATCGTTACGGAACTCGATTAATTTAATTCATCCGTATTTTTATTCCACTACATTGTAAGCTGATTCAGCCCTCTTTTCATTTGTTTTCCTCCACTATTTACGTACTTTCTCTTACGCCTGTTTGTCCACCACTTCACATTTCTCCATCAGTCATCCCACTTATTTTATTAATGTTCTTTCCCCTTTGGCTTTCATTTTTTTTCACCGCTTGAACCTTGCTCCTGATTCAGCGCACCTCTTCCCTCTCCTTTTGCCCTCTTCTGTAATACCCGTGATTTATATAGGAGTCACCCCGAGTCAAGTCAAGTCTCTTGAGCTCAACTTACTTAAGTAGTCAGGTACATTATATATTTATTAGAGAGGTAGATACATTACGTATACATTGAGATAGATACATTAGGTATGTATTGGTTAGCCAGGTACATTACGTACGTATGCATTAGACATCCCCTTTTCCCATTTAATACACACGTACATAATCCCATTACGTATCCTTTTTCCCCATTATAATACACATATACATCATTCCCTACGCACACCTCTTCCCTTTTAATTCCCCCGACGAATCAATCACCGCGTCACTCTTAATCTACTTCATTTCTTTTCTTTTTCAACTTCGCTAGCTTCCTTCACCGTCAACCCTCATTACCACCTTCTCCAGTGTGCTACCACCTTGGTTCGTCTCATCGAATCGTCTTTCGGTATGCTAATATCATTTTTCTTGTCTTAATATTGTTTCCCGATTTCTAATGTCAAAATAGATGTGTAGTCGAGAATTGTGTGGTTGAGGTTGCTGTGTCGGTGTCGGGATATTGTTGTTGGTGCGTACCGTGCTATTGTCGTGTCTGGTGGCTGTTCGTTAGTATTTTGGTCGGGTTGTCATTGTTGTTAGGTCGGGTCCTCGGGTTGTCGTTGTCGTCGGGACGGTTTTGAAGTCATCGTTGTTTCTAGTCCTAGACTCGTAAGTTGTTGTTGAGTGTTGTCATAGTTTCTGAGTTTGTTATAGTGGCTGAAATATTGTAGTCATGGTGGGTGTATTTTATTGTAGGAATATAAAGCATAGTATTACTGTTAGTCGATTCGTTCGCCATTTTTCTTGTGAGGGAGATGAAGTGTGTAATAAGTGTTAGAGGAATTATTATTAGAATAATAATAATAATAATAATAATAATAATAATAATAATAATAATAATAATAATAATAATAATAAAAGTAGTGCGTAATAAGTGTTGATGGATTTAGAATAATAATAATAATAATAATAATAATAATAATAATAATAAAACTAAGGATTTTTATAATATTATTTGGGTGTAGAACTGTAGTGTGGCAGTAATGATTATTATGGCAAGTTGTCGTAGTACTCCGTAGTTTATTTTTTAAACCAGCCAGTCAGGTTTAGTTTTTCTCAGTCATTGTCGGTATAGATTCCATTTTATATATTAAATACGTTAGGACCGATATTGATTTATGTATATACTCCCTCCGATTCTTTAGATTCGCAACATATTCCACATTTGGCAAATTCATTAGGTTTGCAACATTTCTATAATAGGTAGGTTTTTGTTTGTGTAAACTTTTTACTTTATTGGTGAGACCCACCATCTCCACTCACAACCTTATTATTTGTGCAAATAGTAAATGTTGCGAATCTAAAGAATCGGAGGGAGTAATATTTTACTCGGGTCAGACTTCGTAGAATTTCCGGGGTGATATATTACTACCGACGCTGTGGTGACCTGCTAATTAGGTAAAGTTTTCCTTACTTAGAATATGTTAATATTATTATGCATGTATGAATTACGAGTACGATGAGATATTGTGATAATAAGAATAATGTTGAATATTGATTGGGGAATGATTGTTGAATATTGATATATTGGAGTTAATGAGGCTAACTTTAGACCTAGCCGGGACCTTTGATCACGGTCCCCTCCCTGATTTCTCCTCGCGGGTTGTTGAACATGCGGAGGGTGTGCACACTCGAAATGAAAGGGCCTGCCAGAAGATTTGAGATGAGATTATTGATTAGTACCGTGATGGTACTGAGAATGTGGAGATGATATTGTTAATTGGTACCGATGAGGGTGCTAAGACTGTCGAGACTGGATTGTTTTATATCTCGTATATACTTGTATATTAATGATAGCGTGTTCTAACCGTGTTTTCAATGTCTAAATTGTCACCCTATTTTATTGGGGGCCTGCGACGATCCAATTGACATTTTCGGTCTTTTGGAGAGTAGAGTATTGATGCATATATGGACCGTTGATGTGTGCTTAACTGAGGGGAATTGTTGTTAGGGAAGGGAGTGCGTGGCCATCGTTGTTATACTCTTAGCATATTTTCATTTTAGTACTTAATAGACCGTTTAATTATTGTAGTCGTTTTGGGTTTTTGTAACCATACTTAGTTCTCAAACTTTGGTTGCATTCTTTGAATAATCTATTAAACGCGGTTGTGTTTCAGTGTTGTTTTGTGATGGGACTACTGCCTCAGTTAACCCGAGATGGTAACACTTCCATTTATCTGGGAAGGCCTAGTTAAGTCTCTTGGATAAACGGGGGTGTTAAAATGTGGTATCAGAGCGATCGATTCTGGAGCTTGAATAAAGGAACATAGGAATTAAAATGAACCCCGGTGATAGACCATTATGTATGAGCCCATTTAAAATCTTTGGTTGAGAAGACGTCCTCATACCAACCTCCGACCCTTTTGGTTTTGGCCCGGTAACCACGTGTGAGATCGAGAGGGGGTAGAATAGCTAGGATGGGTCCGCTTTGATGATATGAGCTTCTTTTGAAATTGTATGAAGCCATGAATAGTGACAAGTATGATGCTTGCTATGTTAAGGAGGTGTGTTTCAGAGATAAACGTTATTGTTATCATGTATTATTATGATTTATGAGCATCAAGGCTCATGTGTATGTTATTATTGTTTTGAAGTATCATGTCAAAGAAAGCATCCGCCAGTTCTACTCCAGTCACCCTAAGTGCCGAGGAAATTTCACGCGTGATGGAAACCAACGATGCGCTTTTGGAGGCCCTCAAGAATGTCTGCGCCATGAAACAACCAGCGACTGATGAGGCCACCATCAGCGCGACGATAGCACGACATCGTCCCAGCAAGTATGATGGGACTGGTGGACCGTCGCGGCTAGAAGACTGGGTGAGAGAAATGAAAAAGGTTTACCAGGTAGTGAATTGCCCGGAGCATATGGAGCGGGATCAAGAAGCCTTCTATTTGAGTGGTAAGGCCGATTTATGGTGGCACCACAACTATACAAAGCTTATTGGAGAACATGAGAAAGGGGATTATGGGGAGGATTTCTTTTGGTGGAAGAGTCTCAAGGGGGAGCTGAGGGCGGAATTCTTCTTGGAGCATCTTCGTAGTGCGAAAAGGGCTGAATTTGATTGTTCAGCATGACTGACGACATGACTGTCGAGGACTATTACGACAAATTCATGGAGTTGGTCACATATTCTGCCGACCTCAATCTGAGTTCCGAACTTTTGGCTTCGCGCTTCAAGAAGGGTATGTCTGTTAGGATCCTCGAAAAAGCTACCCAGGGGGAATAATGCTGATGTGAAAGAGGTATACCTGAGAGCCGGGCACGCCGAGCGAATAACTGATTGCATTAAAGAGTTGAACGGTCAGAAGAGTGAAAAGAGGAAAGCCGAGTCTGAGGGAACTGTACGTGGAGGGGGATGCGAAAAGACATGAGATTAATCGACCTCAGGGACCAAGGCCTCAATATTCCGGAGGGTACAATTATGGGGGTGGTAGTTACAACACGAGTAAGAGAGATGTAAGAAGCTATGACTGTAAGAAATGCAACTACAACCACCCAGGGACGGATTGCAATGGACAACCAGTTAAGTGCTTCACCCGTGGAAATTCAGGGCGTCGAGCTTACGAGTGTCGAGTGAATAAGGGTAACCCTAATTTTGTTCCGGTGTCGGGATCCGAGAGCATTAATCAAGGGAATCGATACCAGGGAAACTGGAACAGGTCACAGGGGAACTGGAACCGATCACAAGGGAACTGGAACCGGCCACAAGGGAGTTACAATCAGGGATCTAGGAGCACTAACCAGTCAACTACAGCCGCCAAACCAACTACATCTGCTAATGGGGCGCCTGAAGGAAGTAAAAACACTGGGAAGCTCTTTGCTATGGGGAAACAAACTGCTAAGGAGGACAAACAAGTTATCACGGGTACCTTTCTCGTTAACTCGAAGCCTTCTTTTGTTTTGTTTGATTCTGGGGCTACCCATTCTTTTGTAGCTTGTAATCATGTACCGAGTCTGAAGTTAGTAGATTTTGAAAACATAGTTGATGATATAATCACACCCTCGGGGAAATCAGTTGGGTGTACAAGAGTCTTTCGTAATGTGTCGCTAATAGTTGGGGGGTCGACTTGCCAGTTAATTTAATAGAGTTTCCCTTAGATGACTTTGACATTATCCTGGGGATGGATTGGTTGGGACGGTTTAGAGCCCAGATTGATTGTAACCTCAAGAAAGTGTCTTTAAGAGGTCCGGAGGGGGTTAGACTGTCTTATAGAGGATTTACGGTAAAACCAACCGTGAAGATCATAGCAGCCATTACCCTGAAGACCCACCTGAAGAAGGGAAGTCCATTATTCTTGTGCCATGCACGGGATACTCGAGTTGAGGAGTTGCCTTCCGATTCAATTCCTGTAGTGAGCGAGTTTGGGGACGTATTTCCGGAGGAGATCCCAGGTTTACAACCAAGGCGAGAGATCGATTTTATTGTTGAGCTGAAGCCAAGGACAGGGCCAATCTCTAAGGCACCATACCGTATGGGGCCAAAGGATTTGGCCGAGCTAAAGAAGCAGTTGGAAGAATTGATGGATAAGGGGTACATCAGACCTAGCGTATCGCCGTGGGGTGCCCCTATTTTGTTTGTGCAGAAGAAGGATGGGAGCATGAGATTGTGCATTGACTACAGGGAGCTGAATAATGTCACTGTGCAGAATCGATACCCCTTGCCTCGTATTGATGATTTATTCGATCAACTGAGTGGGGCTGGTATCTTTTCAAAGATTGATTTGAGGTCGGGTTATCACCAGTTGAGGGTCAAGAACGAAGATATTCCTAAAACCGCATTCAGAATTCGGTATGGCCACTACGAATTTGTGGTGATGTCGTTTGGTCTAACAAATGCTCCTGCTGTTTTCATGGATTTGATGAACCAAGTTTTTCGACCCTACTTGGACAAGTTCGTTGTGGTGTTTATCGATGATATCCTGGTTTATTCAAGGAACCGGGAAGTGCATGCAGAGCATTTGAGGATCGTATTGTAATTACTCCAAGACAACCGGTTGTACAATAAGTTATCAAAGTGTGAGTTCTGGTTGGAGAAGGTCGCATTTTTGGGACACGTGATTTCGAAAGAGGGTGTATCTGTAGACCCGAGCAAGATCGAAGCTGTCTCAAAGTGGCAGGCGCCAAAGAATGTGGCAGAGATTCGAAGTTTCTTGGGGTTAGCCGGGTACTATCGAAGGTTCGTGAAGGACTTCTCAAAGATAGCAAGACCATTGACTAACCTTATGCGGAAAGAGATTCGGTACAGGTGGGATGACAGTTGTGAGAGGGCATTTCGAACCTTGAAGGACCGTCTGACTACGACACCAATCCTAGCCTTACCTGAAGGGAGCGAAAATTGAGGTGTACACTGATGCATCGAAAAATGGGTTGGGTTAGTTGTGTACTAATGCAGAATGGGAAAGTCATGCGTATGCTTCACGTCAACTGAAGACTTACGAAGAGAACTACCCGACTCATGACCTAGAACTTGGGGCAGTGGTGTTTGCTCTGAAAATATGGAGACATTATTTTTATGGGGCAACATTCAAGGTGTTTTCAGACCACAAGAGTTTGAAGTACATCTACACTCAGAAGAAGTTGAATATGCGGCAGAGGCGATGGATAGAGCTGATCGCGGATTATGATATGGAGATTTTGTACCACGAGGGAAAGGCAAACGTGGTGGCCGACGCCCTAAGCATAAAATATGTGCATTCTTTGTGTTTGGATATGTCCAGATTGAGACTAAGGAATGAAGTGCAATAGATGGGGATCCATGTGATAAGGAAAGGGGAAGCAATGTCTGACTTGGCGATTCAACCAGAGTTGTACGCCGAAATACGAAAAGAGCAATTTTTGGATCAAAAGTACCTAAAATGGCGAGCCCGTGTTGAGAGGGGTGAACCTTCAAATCTCACCATTCACCCAGACGGGAGCCTCAGGTTCAATGACAGGTGGTGGGTGCCAGAATGAGGAGAATTAAGAAGGAAAATCATGGCCGATGCGCATTGTAGTCCTTACTCAGTACATCCGGGCGGGGACAAACTATATAAGGATCTGAAGAAGACATTCTGGTGGGAGAACATGAAGAGAGAGGTGGCCGAGTTTGTGTCCAGATGTCTGACTTGTCAGAAGGTCAAGAGTGAATACAAACGACCACAAGGTAAGCTACAACCCTTAGAGGTACCTGAGTGGAAGTGGGACTCTATTTCCATGGATTTCATTGTAGGTTTGCCGAGAACCTCAAAGGGGAATAATATGATTTGGGTGACTGTAGATCGACTCACCAAGTTGGCTCACTTCGTGCCAATGAAGGATACGTGGAGTAAGGCTGAACTAACAATAGCTTAGAGGAGGCATGTTCTGAAATTACATGGAGTACCTAAGGACATTGTGTCAGATCGTGATTCGAGGTTCATATCGCAATTTTGGCAGGAGCTGCAGGAATCCTTGGGAACCCAATTCAAGATAAGTATAGCCTTTCACCCTGCGACTGACGGTCAGACAGAACGAACCATACAGACACTGGAAGATATGTTGCGGGCATGTACATTGGAATTTTGAGGTTCGTGGGAGGATCGACTGGATTTGATTGTGTTCTCCTACAACAACAACTATCATGCTAGCATTCAGATGGCACCGTTTGAAGCTTTGTATGGGAGGAAGTGTAAGAGCCCGGTGTGTTGGGATGACAAGGCCGATATAGTAGTGCTGGGCCCCCACATGATTCAGGAAGTGGTCGAGCAGGTACAAGTAATTATACAGAAGATGCAAGCAGCTTAGGATCGTCAGAAGAGTTATGTTGATCTCCACCGCAGAGAGGTTGGGTTTGCTGTGGGCGATAAGGTATTGTTGAAAGTATCACCTATGAGAGGGGTTATGAGGTTTGGGAAAAAGGTCAAGTTGAGTCAAAAGTTTATTGGACCATATGAAATTCTGGATAGGATAGGGGAGGTGGCATATCGGTTAGCACTTCCACCAGCTCTCGATAAGGTCCATAATGTGTTTCATGTTTCACAATTGAGGAAATACTTGAGTGACCCATCTCACATCCTTGAACGCGAGACGATCCAGCTAGATGATTCTCTCACTTATGAGGAGGTGCCAAAGGAAATTTGAGACCGAAAAGTCCGAAAAACTCGGAGAGGAGAAACAACTCTTGTCAAAGTTTTGTGGTCTAATCACAATGTCGAGGAGGCAACCAGGGAGACAGAAGCATCGATGCGGAAACATTTTCCCCATCTTTTTGATCAGGTAATTACTTTGGTTACAGGGACGTAATCTTGTCTTTAAGGAGAGTAGGATGTAACCGTTTGATTTATTCTTCGTACTTAAACCTTCATCATATAGAATTCTTTTTTCAACTTACTTCGTTATTAGAAGGTAATTTTCGTTGGAGGGCCGTCGAAGTTTTGTGTCGGGGAGCGAACTTCGGGACGAAGTTCCTTATAAGGAGGGTAGATTGTAATACCCCGTCCCGATTGTCTACGTTACGTTGCTTATGTTAGTTTGGTGATTGAATGATCGGTCAATTACTGATTAGTTGGTTGGTCAGGTCGGTATATATGGCCGTTCCGTAGTGAGAGATGAACTTCGGGACGAAGTTCCTTATAAAGAGAGTAGATTGTAATACCCGTGATTTATATAGGAGTCACCCCGAGTCAAGTCAAGTCTCATGAGCTCAACTTACTTAAGTAGTCAGGTACATTATGTATTTACTAGAGAGGTAGATACATTACGTATACATTGAGATAGATACATTAGGTATGTAATGGTTAGCCAGGTACATTACGTACGTATGCATTAGACATCCCCTTTTCCCATTATAATACACACATACATAATCCCATTACGTATCCTTTTTCCCCATTATAATACACATATACATCATTCCCTATGCACACCTCTTCCCCTTTTAATTACCTTGACGAATCAATCACCGCGCCACTCTTAATCTACTTCATTTCTTTTCTTTTTCAACCTCGCTAGCTTCCTTCACTGTCAACCCTCATTACCACCTTCTCCAGTGTGCTACCACCTTGGTTCGTCTCATCGAATCGTCTTTCGGTATGCTCATATCATTTTTCGTGTCTTAATATTGTTTCCCGATTTCTAATGTCGAAATAGATGTGTAGTCGAGAATTGTGTGGTTGGGGTTGCTGTGTCGGTGTCGGTATATTGCTGTTGGTGCGTACCATGCTATTGTCGTGTCGGGTGGCTGTTCGTTACTATTTTGGTCGGGTTGTCATTGTTGTTAGGTCGGGTCCTCGGGTTGTCATTGTCGTCGGGATGGTTTTGAAGTCATCGTTATTGTTTCTAGTGCTAGACTCGTAAGTTGTTGTTGAGTGTTGTCATAGTTTCCGAGTTTGTTATAGTGGCTGAAATATTGTTGTCATGGTGGGTGTATTTTATTGTAGGAATATAAAGCATAGTATTACTGTTAGTTGATTCGTTCACCATTTTTCTCGTGAGGGAGATGAAATGTGTAATAAGTGTTAGAGGGATTATTATTATTAGAATAATAATAATAATAATAATAATAATAACAACAACAATAACAACAACAACAACAATAAAAGTAGTGTGTAATAAGTGTTGATGGATTTAGAATAATAATAATAATAATAAAACTAAGGATTTTTATAATATTATTAGGGTGTAGAACTGTAGTGTGGCAGTAACGATTATTATAGCAAATTGTCATAGTAGTTTATTTTTTTAACCAGCCAGTCAGGTTTAGTTTTTCTCAGTCGTTGTCGGTATCGATTCCATTTTATATATTAAATACTTTAGAACCGATATTGATTTATGTATATAATATTTTACTAGGTTCAGACTTCATGGAATTTCCGTGGTGACATATTACTACCGATACTGTGGTGACCTGCTAATTAGGTAAGGTTTTCCTTACTTAGAATATGTTAACATTATTATGCATGTATGAGTTACGAGTACGATGTGATATTGTGATAATAAGAATAATGTTGAATATTGATTGGAGAATGATTGTTGAACATTGATATATTGGAGTTGGTGAGGCTAGCTTTAGACCTAGCCGGGACCTTTGATCACGGTCCCCTCCCTGATTTCTCCTCGCGAGTTATTGAACCTGCGGAGGGTGTGCACACTCGGAATGAAAGGGCCTGCCAGAAGATTTGAGATGAGATTATTGATTAGTACCGTGATGGTACTGAGAATGTGGAGATGATATTGTTAATTGGTACCGATGAGGGTGCTAAGACTGTCGAGACTGGATGTTTTTATATCTCGTATATACTTGTATATTAATGATAGCGTGTTCTAACCGTGTTTTCAATGTCTAAATTGTCACCCTATTTTATTGGGGGCCTGCGACGATCCAATTGACATTTTTGGTCTTTTGGAGAGCAGAGTATTGATGCAGATATGGACCGTTGATGTGTGCTTAACTGAGGGGAATTGTTGTTAGGGAAGGGAGTGTGTGGCCATCGTTGTTATACTCTTAGCATATTTTCATTTTAGTACTTAATAGACCGTTTAATTTGTGTAGTCGTTTTGGGTTTTTGTAACCATACTTAGTTCTCAAACTTTGGTTGCATTCTTTGAATAATCTATTAAACGTGGTTGTGTTTCAGTGTTGTTTTGTGATGGGACTTCTGCCTCAGTTAACCCGAGATGGTAACACTTCCATTTATCTGGTAAGGCCTAGTTAAGTCTCTTGGATAAACGGGGGTGTTACAATGTGGTATCGGAGCGATCGATTCTGTTGCCGTTACTGCTGTACCGGTGTTACTGCTGCTGCGTTTGTCTCTCCGGCCAAGTATCCCTGTTTTCATCAATTTCGTCGTCGGAACTCGGTGAGCAATCATCTGTTCTTTGTTCTTCTTCCTATTCGCTACTGTTGTTTGTTGTTGCGTGTTGTTGCTGCTGCGTTTATCTTCTTTAAGTCCGTTTATTCTGCTTCTGTCCGATGGTTGTTCCTTATTCTTCTTGCGTCCGATGTTCTAGCACTCTTCTTCACGTTTATTCTTCTGCTTTTCTTCTTTTTCCTCTTCTTAATTTGTCCTTTCTAAATCGTTTTCGTGCCGTTTGTTGCTTTTGGGTCGATTTATGCTCTCCTTCGTTTGTCCTGACGTCTTTTGTTCTGCTGTTACGATGCTGCTACTGCACCATTGTACTGTTATAGTTCTGTTTCTCCTGATTTCATTATTTCTGTTCGATCTCATGTTCTTCTTCCTCTTCGTTCTCTGTTTTTCTTCTCTATTCTTCTCGATGCTATTCTTTGCTGCTGCTGTCATGTTGGTTGTTGTTGTTCTGTTGTCGTTCGCTGCTGTGCTATTCGTATTGGTGCAACTGTCTGCTTGTGCAGTTCATTGTTTTCGTACCTTTCGTTTCGGGTTTCCCTTGATTGTCTTCTTCCTTTCTTTCTCCTTCTTTTGTTGCTGCTACCAACGTTGTTTCTATTGTTGCTACTGTTGTCCACGACCATTGTCGGTTGCTGTTGCCGAACTGTTGCCCTCCCATTTCTGTCATCCTTGTTTTCTTTGCATCGTTTTGCTACTGTTATTGCTCGCGGCTGCTGTCTCGTGTCTTATTCTTCTTTTGCTCATTCTACTCTCTTGTTTGTGTCGTTCATCTGATACTTCTATCGAATTCCTCACAAATCGTTCCCTCTTACATTGTTTTCCCTTGACTTCTAATCTACTTGAACTCTTGATTTTCATACTCCGTCAAATTAAGCGTTTCGTTCATCTCCAAGTCTTTTGGATAAATTGATTTCCGAACTTATCCAAACTGTCTGACTCAACATTTTTTCTAAATAGTGTTTTATACCCCATATTTCTGTTTCGTAGGATTTTGTGAAGACCCAACCGAGGACAAGTACATGATCGTTCGGATATCGACTTAAGGTAACTTTAGGACCTCACTCGATATCGTATGTTTGAGTAGTAGTATGTAGTAAATATTTTTACATCGATTTTCTAATTTTAGCTATTTATTATTTGCTAAAAATATTATTTAAATTGTGTACCTTATAAATATTTTATAAATTTTGATATTGTTTTATAAATCGTTAGTAATTTAATTATTTACAATCGTTATAATATTTTGTTGGTTATCGTGACACTAGTAACTAAATAATAACGATTTCATATTTTCTTCATATTTCGTTAGTTTATAATTTTAACTCAAAATCGTATTTTTATATTATAATCAAGATTTGTATACTTGTTCAATAAATTAATTTCGTTTTACGACTTATATTAATAAATGAGGAAATAGTCAATTTTATTTTAAATACATTTTTAGTCAAGACTATTTTCCCTAATAATTTCTCATTTGTCTACGATTGAGTTTTTTAGTAAAATCAGTACTCCCTCCATTCAAATCCACTTGTCTCATTTCATTTTTTGACATTATTCACACTTGAGGGGAATATTCGATATTCTCGACAATCTATAAGTGAGAATATAGTCATGTGGGATTTTGTTTGATTCGTCTTTATGAACACATTAAGAATATCAAATTTTTATAATTTTTGCTAATGTAAAATGAAATATATCGCTAGTGTAAAACGCGTCTCGGCAAATGTGCCAAAAGGAAATGAGACAACTGGATTTGAATGGAGGGAGTATTATTTATTGATAAAATGTATTTGCTAAAACTAATTTGAAAGCTTTATAAAATCTCGTTTAATTTATAAAATTCGTCGACTCAATTAAATTTGATATCTTTTTCTTAAAACTTCTATTTTTCTGAAAATTTTAGTTTTGACTCGATTTCCTAATTATTTATAAAGTACTATATATTGACGTATTATATTTTATTTATATTTTGAGTAACAAATTTAGAAATATATTAAAGTTACGATAATGACGATAATAATAAAATGTTAATTTCGTTAGAAATGCTATTTCTATACATTTCACTTATTTTAATAGCTTATGAATTTTCTATAACAATATTTCTATTTTAATTAGGTTTCTAAAATTAGTAAGTTTCAATTTATAGAAAGTTTTCCTTTTAATATAAAACGTTTATTTTTTTATCCTCATAATGATTATATCCTTTGTTTATATCGATAATGCTTTGTTTTGGAGTTATGGAATAAGAACAAGTGTGGGTTTAGAGTAATATAGTCCGGGGTTTACATTTTTGCCATCAACTATAAGGCTGGTGTGTCTTTATGGGGCACATTTGTTGTTGAACCGAGCATATATGGTGTTCGGGAGTGTGTGTACATTGAACTTAAACTCGTGCCTCGTAGTGTAAGATGTCGTCAGGTTGAACTGAGTATTTATATATGGTGCTCGGGAGGGGTGTGCATAATATCTTAAACTAGGGTCACGCATTTATAAGTCGCCGTCCTATTATCGTTGAGTCGCCTAATTAGAGATTGAGGTTTGATTTGTTTGAACTAAGTTCTCGAAACTAGTTTTAGTATTCTCCTGGTGAAAATCTAGCCTTCAACACTAGTCCTATCCATAACGCCATTGTGAATATTTTTTATTATTATCGATACATTTTGGTTTGCAGGTTGGCAAATAATTGAAGTTTTCTTCTGAAAACTTGTTCTGATTTTATTGTTCCAATATTTTAAGTTTTCACCGAAAGCTTATTTTTATTATATCATTTAATGTTTTCCATTTTAATTATTTTAATATAGTAATACTATTATTTTCCATATGATATAATATGGCTGGGAAAACGTCTGAGTTACTCCTCACTAATGTGGCTGTTATATTTATAGCATGACAGATATTTGCTGCTGGGTTTGGGTGTGAGCTAGCGAGTAGCATGGATCCTACTCTTTCTTCATTCTCGTTATTTATGGATTTGTATAAAGCCGTTTGGAGAATTTTATTTTAGCTCTTTTGTAAAAAGTGGCCTTTGTATTTACTGACCATTTCTTTTAATAAGATGTAGTTTGTCAGTGTATTTTAATCCCAACTCTACAGCGTTTCCGCCACTGTATTGGGTTAGAATTTCTAGGGGATTACACCCTAGTAGCACTCAATTCAATTCAAATCAATTCAAGTTAATTTTAAATGAGTCTCTGGTAGCACTTAAATCAATTCAAGTCAATTCAAAGTGAGTCCCTGGTAGCACTCACTTCAATTCAAGTCAATTTAATTTTAAATGAGTCCCTGGTAGCACTCACTTCAACTCAACTCAACTTTATATAAATCCCAAAGCACTCAGAAAAATCAAATCAACCCGAAACGAGTCCCTAAGCATTCAATTCACACCCCCCGAAGGAATACCTTAAGCAAAAAGCAAAACCAAAATCAACACAACCATCCGCCAAGGATGTTAAATTAAAACTAAGACATCAATAAAAGACATAAGCAAAAGGCCCATGCCAAAGACCAAAACTACTAAAACAACAAACCCAAGACAAGATAGCAAGCCCTGACCCGAGCTCCGACAAGCAACCGCAGGCAAGGATGTCAGGTATGATTTTCTAAGCCTTGGCTGATGAGCCTCAAATATGTAGTCTAACGGACTTAAAACAACCCGAGCGGACAACCACGAGGTCGTAATCCTCGATTGAACCTGGGCGGCTATACTTTAACGTTTGCCTTATCCAAGCCTCAGTCAAAGTGGGGGCTTCTGTAGATACCCAGATTTTGACCTGGTGGCTGCTGGGGTGCCCGACAAACACCCGATGATGATTAGACTGCAACGCGACGCGAGATTACGATGTTTTAGATAGTTTTTCTATAGAACGGATTAAATAATTACTCGTAAAAATTAATTCAACATCAAAATAGTCTTAGTTGTGTCATTACGGTCGCGTGACACTAATTAGAGTCAATTCGGACACCAGGGCCCCGAATCGGCCCCGAAATATGCAAAGTCAAACTCAAGTCAACGCATCGGGCCGAGCGAACCTCGAGACACGCGTCTGAGGCCCACCCGACGCTTGATGTGCTAAGGTTAACGGGAATCCTTAATCCCCAAGCAACGCTAATATACGCATCTTCTCCGTTTTGGAAAGTTTCAAAATCGGATCTTCAAAACTCCGGGCGCCTCACACCAGGCATCTCAGTCTTCACGCGCATGCCACCAGGCGACTGAGTCTTGGTGCGCACGAGGTCAAGCGTCCTAAAGGTCTATTTGAACTGCGCAAACAATTATAAATAACCCCCTCACTTCATTCATTTCGACACACAACTTACGAATTCGTGAATCATTTCTCTCACAATTCGGTCTCCCCCTCTTCTTCTCTAACTTAGGTCGCACTCCGACACTAAGTATGATCCACTCGATCGTTGTCCCGATAAGCAAATCAACGCTACTCCTCATTCCTCGAGCACTCCACTCGAATTGAGGAGCACTTGCGCTCGACTAGCCAACTCCGAGTATAGCAACTAAATTCTGCCGGATTCACCGCAGAACCAGCTATAGTAGCGAAGCTCTGCCGAATTCACCGCAGGACAAGCTAGGAAGATCCGCCTCGAAGTCGAATCGTCACTAGGTTGTCGTCTAAACAAAACTTTAAATACCGTCTTTTCATTACGCACTTCGATAATGTCAAATCCGACTAGTATGGACACTAGGTCCATGACACGTTATAAACAGACGTAACGTCCTCAACTTCAACCATAAGCACTAAAATACCCTAAATAAACCCGAGTAGTTCCGAGATCCGTTCTCAACCTTCTACGCATCGTGTCTCGTTTAGCTTAGTGTACACTCTGAGGGTGCAACTCCTCACTATGTGATTTACTTACATTTCACATTTATCGCTTTCGTATGATTTGCTGCTTTTATGACCATATAATCGCATGTTAAATCACCTAACACAGAATTCAAAACGTAAACAAGCTAAAACTGAATAAAGCGGTTTTCGGGTTCGATATTAATCTCGTTGCTCACCATACGTGGTTCGATGCATTCCTATTAATACCGAACCAACGCACCTTAAGCAGAATACCAGGTAAGGTATACCACGAGAATGACTAATATCTGTATTATCGCATTAAACCTGATTTGCTAATACGTATAATACTTAGTACTCTCTACTCTCCTACGTGCATCTTTTCATGGTCTGCTTGTCACGTGAAATCGCATGCAAAGAATGTAAATACAACTAATCCGACGACAAAGCTTACTTGTCCTTAAACAACCGACGTAGCAAAGGCATAGGGTTAAAACAATGGATGTTATCGTACTTCCGCCACAAATAAGGAACAAAGTTATCAGCCCACGATTGATTAGTAGAGACCGCTATGTGCGGGCGGGATTGGGTGTCGATGTCTATCCGATTTTGGCTTCCCAATACGTAACCCTCACCTCTTACTCAGAATCGACGGTTTTTGGATGTCCGAAACCATTGGCAATGAGAGTCATTCCAGGCATGGAGTGCTTAAGGGTACAAGTCTTTATCTTTAGGTCCCGTGCCACTCAACTTTGAGCCGGCTAAGGATCAAAGTTCACTTGAACAGTTTCCGAGTCCCCATAATTGACTAGGTGGCGACTCCACAAATCGGCAACAAATTCGGTTCACTAAAAAGGTAGACTTACCAAAGATATCGGCCTTTAAACATTTACAACCGCATCTCGATCGATTCTAACGGAAACACGGGTGCCCGCATCCATCTAGTACTATCCGAATTGTCAACCAAATCGAGGTCCGCCACATCACCCCGTACGCGAGATCGGACCGGCCCCCTTCGGGAGGGAACCGTGTGGGTGGCCACCGCGACAAACCAAATGTCCCGCGCGGGGCGCCGGGCGGTGCGGACGGGCGTTCACACTATCTTTTAGCTTTCTAATTTCTTTTATATTCTTATTCCTTCTAGCCTATTTTATTCGAAACACGAGTCTCTTTTTCTCCTCTAGTTTCACGTTAAACTTTCTCCTTTTTGTTCATCATCAATCTGATTCTAGTTCATCTCTAATCCTTTTCGATCTCGAGGGTAATTTAATTACTCTAATTCGTTCTCCATCTCGTTTTCTCCTTTCTATTTACTTATAATGTTACCGTATGTTTGATTATTTCGTAGGCTATCGTGTTAGATACGACGAAGACGATTATTTAATTGATTCAGGTATCGATTAAGGTAACATTGACACGTTACTCGGTATTATGTGATATTATTGTTGTAGTTGCATGTATAGAAATTAGATTTTTGTTAGACAATATATGTATGTCTTGTTTTTAATAACAAAAACTTTAAAATCGTAAATTTTCACATGTTTCGTTATTATAAATCGTTTTTACAAGATTTGCGAATAAATCATTCTTTTAATTATTAAAAAAGTATCATAAGGCCGAGACTAAAACATACGCATATTAATTTATTTCATAATTTCGTGACTTTTCAAAACTGTTAGTGTTAATTTAATAACAAAGTTACAACATGTTTCAGAATCTGTTAGTGTTTTTGTGTGAATTAATACTCTATTTTAAAAACTTTATTTTCGAAAACTTTGAAAAATGATTACTATTTATTTTAAGTATAATTTATGTCTGTTTAATTTCGTAAACTAATTCCAAGTCGTTTAGTCACAGAAATTTGTTTATGAACAGGTGTAAATTAATCTGCGAATCTGTCAGTTGTGATAAGATCTAAATTGAAACATATAATAAACTTTGTAATTAATCTTGTTAATTTACGTACATAAACTATGCAGAGTCTTGATGGGCTCAGCTACCTGTTGAGCGTCGCCCGATAGTCAGAGACCCGGGTCCGACCCGATCTGAGGAGGGCCAGGACAGGCCAAGGTCGGCGTCGAGCATCAGGCCGGATCCACCTGGCCGACCCTCGGGGGCACGCCTTTGGAGAGGATTGGCCCCCTACATCTTGACTCGGCCATGAGACCCGACTCCCGGTTGGCCGAGCCGAGCCCTCCTGTACTCCCTCCAGGAGATTACTGACCCCCGGTCATTCCGACCCCGAAGGTGATCCAGCCGACCCTCTTGATCCCAGCCTAAGGTAAAGGGCACGTGTGAAGCACGTGCCCCCTCTTTTCTCTCTATCTCTCTCTCTCTCTCTCTCATGGAAACCTATAAATATCCCACTATATTCATTCATAAAGGGGTAATTAACTTTCTCTCAATAAAATCTCTTTCTAGAAAACGCCACCTTGTTCCCCATGAACAAGGTTTCTTAAGCGCATTCACGGACTGACTTAAGCATCGGAGAGGGTTCCCTCGGACACCCCCGATGCCTTGTTTGCTTCATGTGCAGGCACGAGCGGCCCACTCCGCCAAGGAGGTCCGACCTTAGAAGAGAAAGAAGTGAGACGTGAAGACCAAACGAGATCCAAAGAGTATGATTCAAACTAGATCCAAGCCCGATTTGGAATTGATTGTTTCCTAATCGGAACAATTTGGCGTCGTCTATGAGGATTGTCTAGTTAAAAATCCTCAAAGGACAAAAAGTCACCAAGAGATGCACGAGATCAAAGAGATCAATATGGTTACAGATCCAACAGGGCAAGTCATCGTCCCACGATATGGCATGCCTACCACGCCACGGGACGTTGTGCCAGCCGCCCCCTGGGGAGGCGGGTAGGCCACGACTCGTAATACTCCGAGTAAGGGGACAGGGGCCACCAGGGTGCAAGAGGCAGAGCAAGGGATGAATCTAGAGCTCACTCCGGCACAAGTCGTGCAGGCCGCTAGTTTCTTTACACGGTTGCTCAACAAAGAGGTTACGCCAGAAGATCTGGTCGGCGGACACGCAACTACCCCTATAAGGCGCCTTGAGTTTGCGAGCTCGATGCCAGCAGGGGGAACCAAACGAACCGTCGCTAGGAGAATTCAGCGAAAAGCAAAGATGGCTGCCAGGAGTTATGTCTAGCCAAGAAACGATTGTTGATTGTCCCACAAGAACAAGAGCCTCATGAAAAGGATGACTCAGTTTATACTATAGAGTCAACTGCATCTGCTGAGAAGGGACCTCGGTTGCAAGGCATGCGAGATTGCCTCAAACCACGAGAGCCTGTCATGACACGTCTGGGCCCAAAGCGAGCCGGAGTGTTTGACAGGATAATCCCAGCTGAAAAGCGACCAAAAACAAAAGGTCTGTCAAAAAGCATGCAGGCCAGGTTCAATTAGGGTCAACCGATTGAGCCAAGGCATCACCAGGCTAGGGGGGAAGGAGGGTCTAGAAACGGGACTCCCACAGCCACCTCAAGGCAAACACTTGAGATCCCGACGCCAGTCTCCTAAAAAGTGGAACGAGACCGTAAGCAGGCACATCCATGGGCACTGCTCTCCGAGTTGTAGGATCCCAACCCCGAGCAGGTGGGAAGACCGGGGGGATTATAACTACCAAACGGAGGAGGCCGGACAAGGATCCTGAGTAGACCCTCCAAAACGCCACTTCATCCGGATGTTCAGTGCTGCTCGATTTCCAAGATAAAAATGCCGACGATCAGGTTCGATGGAACCACCGACCTAGAGGACCACTTGCCTCCGTATGAGAGTCATATGAGAATGTACGATACAGAAGACGTCGCCTGGTGTAAGATCTTCCTAACGACCCTTGCAAGGCTCGCTCAGGGATGGTTCCGGGACCTGCCTCGAGGATCTATCTATACATTCGAAGAACTCACGACAATCTTCCTAGACCAGTACGCCGAAAAAAAAAGGCGTAAGCTCACTCGCTTCGACTTAATAACGTTGAAGTAGAGGAAGGGCAAATCTATCAAAGTATCTCAAGAGGTTCGACCTCGCCTTTCAGCAGATGAAGTAAATTGATGATCCCACCGCGGCCTACGCACTGACGAACTCCCTTGTGCCCGGAGAGATGAAGAACCAGCTCATTCGCGCCCAGCCGGAATCCCTGGCTAGGGCCTGAAAAATAGCTGAGGGTTTCATTCTTCAAGAGGAGTTCCATAGCCTGCATGATACCCCACCGGTATCAAACCGGCCCCAGGGGGCAACACAAAACACTCGTAGCAGGGGAGAATTAGCTGGCAAACAGAGGGGGGAAGAGAGTAACGTCCCCAGAAAAGAGCGTATACCTTATCAGCCAAAATCCGATAGCTACACTGCTCTCAATAAGTCAAGAGCTGAAATATTTGAACTAGAGAAAGAGGTAGCTAAGTAGAACTGCCCGAACAAACCTCGCCATCCTAAGGGAGACCCGATGAAGTTCCGCACATTCCACGATAGCATAGGGCATACTACTGAAGAATGCTGGCACTTAAAGGATGAAATCGAAAACCTCATCAAGAATGGCTGGCTGGCCGCCCACGCTGCCAGAACAAAAAACCAGAAAGCACCGACCGAAAGGTCGGAAGGGTCGAGGCCGGATCAACTTGTCATCCACGTGGTGTCAGGGGACGCTGAATGTTAGATGAGTCGCAGGGGTCGGAAGCGGCACTTGCGCGTACTTCACAACCAGATCTGTTACACCGAGACCACCGGAACCCCTACCACTCTGACACTCAGTATTACCCCGAAGGACGGTGAGCAAGTTGTATATCCGCACAACGACCTGTTAGTCCTATCCATGGTTATCAACAATCATATTGTCAAGCGATGTATGGTGGATACAGGCACATACACCAACTTGCTTTACAAGGATGCGTTTGAAAAAATAAACCTAGAGGCCCGACACCTAAGGCCCGCCCTAGAATCCTTGTATGGTTCAATGGAGCAGGCATTGTTCCCATGGGTACCATCGAGTTGCCCATTACATTCGGGGAAGGTGCTTCGGCCCGTAATATCAGGGCATCCTTCGTTGTTGTTGATGCAAAGTCAGCCTTTGACGCCCTAATAGGCAGAGCCACCCTGGATGAAGTCGAGGCCTCTATTTCCATCCGAGCAATCACGGTGGCCTATGTCACGGACTTTGGAATGGAAGGGAAGATACATGGCGACCAGAAGTCGGTCGCCAGTGCTACTCGGTAGCTCTGCAAGGTCACGAGGCTGACCGAAAAGGAAAGAGGAAGATGTGTAGAACCCCCACCCGGAAGAGAGAGATTCCAGTCGATCAGACGATCGCCCAAAACCTGGGGGCGAGAGCATGCTGGTGGAGCTAGAGCCAGGGAAACCAGTCCTTGTGGGCACGGATTTGAAGGAGTCCTACAAGAGAAAATTGATTAAAGTGTTGCAAGATAACAAAGATGTCTTTGCATACTCGGCCGACGAAATGTCGGGGGTAGACCCAAGCCATATTGTACATAAGCTAAACATTGACCTAAACGCCAGGCCGGTCAAGCAGGACCAGGCCATCAAGGAGGAAATTGAAAAACTCCTGAAGGCCGACTTCATTGAAAGCTGTGACTATCCTGAATGGCTGGCCAATGTTGTTATGGTAAAGAAAGCGTCGGGGGCATGGAGAATGTGTATTGACTTCACCAATCTTAACAAGGCTTTCCCAAAAGAGTGTTACCCCCTGCCAAGGATCGACCAGCTGGTCGACGCCACCAGTGGATATTCAATGCTAAGCTTCTTGGACGCCTTTTCAGGGTACCATCAAGTATACCTATGGGGACCAGACAGGGTGAAATGTACATTCATCACAAGCGTAAGAACATACATGTACAAGACGATTCCCTTCGGCCTCAAGAATGCGAGTGCCACCTACTAACGCTTGGTAGATCAGGTTTTCCAGAAACAGAAGGGCAGGAATTTGGAGGCGTACGTTGATGATGCAATAGTAAAAAGCAAAGGAGACGAGGAGCATCTGGAGGACCTGGGGGAAACCTTCACCTCACTCCGGGCCTACCAAATGAAGCTCAACCCCAATAAATGCATCTTTGGGGTCAGATCAGGGAAGTTCCTCGGCTATTTGGTTAGCGGCCGGGGGGTAGATGCAAATCCCGAGAAAGTGAAGGTCATCCAGGAACTGCCAGAGCCCAAAACAATCAGAGACATTCAGCGGTTGATCGGCCGAATGGCCTCCCTCACACGGTTCATAGCCAGGTCGGTCGATAAGACAATACCGTTCTTTAAAATTCTCACAGAGAACAAACAATTCAGGTGGGAAGCCGAGTAAAAAGAGGCATTCGCACAGCTGAAAGAACACCTGAAGCAACTATCGACCCTAGCTAGACCGATGACTGTGGAGAAGCTCTTCTTATATATACCATCACGAACGCATCGTGAGTGTCGTCATCCTGAGGGAGGATACCAAAGTACAACAACCAATTTACTTTGTGAGTCACACCTTAGGACCAGCCGAGAAAAACTACCCGGTGGTCGAAAAAGCAGCATATGCGGTGGTGGTGGCGGTGACGGAAAGGATTTGTCGTGAATCCCACCAATCAAGATAAACCAACAAACCTAGGCTTGGTAGCAAGGGTAAGTCGGGTCGAAATCCTCAGGGATGGAAAATGGGTTTAGACTAAGGTGAGCTACGATTCTAGACTAGGTTCAAGACAAACTAAACAAGGGTGATAGCTAAGGTGAACTAATGACTAAGCTAAGGTCTAAAACACGAAGTAAAAGGCTAAACAAGAAACTAATGACAAATGGAAGCAAATCAAATCGATAAGAAGAAACTAGGGCTAGGTCGGGTTCATGGATGCCAAGGAGATCAAAAGGAGAAAAACGGCGGTGCTAGCATGTTTTCGTAGCCTAGGTTACATTCGGGCTCTCGCTACTTAAACGGCCTAGGGGCCTCCTCACCACGCTCTCGCTGCTAGTGGAGGAACCAAACCTATCAACCAAACAAGAACATGCAAGAGAAGAGGAAAGAAAAACAAGGAATGATCATCTCAAGTTTCACAAGCATTTCGTCAAACATATAGAGTGCAAGGCAAATAGGAAACAACAAAAACAACAACAAGTACCACCCATCTCACCCTAATCATCCCAAATCAAACCCAATCCCCCTACTAACCCTAGCAAGGGAATCTACTCACTCATATTCAAGATGACAACCACAACACACATCACAAAACAAGCATAACAATGAAGGCTCATGATATGAGATTGAGTATTATCAAACAAGAACATAAACAAGAGAAAACTAAAGTAAAGAAGAATAAAGAGAAGACAAATTATACCAAACACAAATTAAAGGCAAAAGATTGAATCCTGTATAAAATCAACCCAAGAAGTATCTTCAATGTTGTCAATAGAGAAGAATTCTTCAATAGATCTTCAATTACACAAGAACTAACTAGTATTAAACTAAGATTAAGGAGTAATTAAGGAGAGACTAATCTAATCTACACTAATCTAAGCTAATCTAACCTAGAGTGGTCTAGGGTTTCATGGATGTAACATAATGTAAGGTAATGAAAAAGTGCTTAAAACAATACAAGAGGGGGTATATATAGGGTTTCACGGGTAAGGGAGGCGAAAAGGCGAAACTGGGCAGAACTGGGCCCTTCCCGGCCGGGAAGGGGTTGATCCCGGTCGGGAAGGGACCCATCCCGGTCGGGAAGCTCATGATCCCGGCCAGGAAGGCCCTTCAGTGGGTCTTCTCTTCTTGTCTTCTCGTCCCGATCGAGATGGGTCCTTCCTGGGCGTGATGGGTCCTTGTTTGCTCTTCCTAGGCTTCTTATCGATTCTCGGTGCTCGGGATATCATCAAGTGGGTTCCATGGGACTCGGGATCGAGTCTAAACCACCGAGTCATCGTCGCTTCTCTTCGTTGGCTCCATATGCATCGGAAACGAGTCGGAATCGTTCCATTTCTCCAAGATAGGCCTTAGGAACCTAAAACAAGCTAGAAGAAGCGTAAGTAGCCTCGAAACCGCTCCAAAGGGCGATTCCACAAGAGAAACCGGGACCAAACACAAGAAATAAACACTACAAAACACACTTATCAACTCCCCCACACTTAACCCTTACTCGCCCTCGAGTAAGCAAGAACTAACTAATAACTAAAAGAAACTAGACTACTAACCGAGCGACTATTAGCGCACCCTACGCCCTTTCAACTCACGCGAGCTTAA
The DNA here is from genome assembly GCA_958450325.1 of Agrostemma githago. Classification (NCBI taxonomy): domain Eukaryota; kingdom Viridiplantae; phylum Streptophyta; class Magnoliopsida; order Caryophyllales; family Caryophyllaceae; genus Agrostemma; species Agrostemma githago. The sequence goes on from OY288253.1 coordinate 10,472,168, forward strand.
AACACTTAGAGGAAAAGTGCTCTCCGCAAGGCAAGTGAGGTCTTGCGACAAAACTGCTGATACAACCGAACACGAAAACACACAAACACGCAACATACAAACAAACAAACAATCGGTTGCATCCAAGAAGAAACAAATACCGCTTTCCTCTACAAAGCGGTGAAAGAAACACCGGTTAAGGACTCAAGGCAAGTGACAACGTTCCCAAGCTAATAATACAAACCGAAATGGACAAAATCCTAATAGTATGACAACAAAGCAATAAAAACGTTGGTAACTTACCTAGGTTCCTCCTAACCTTCTAAGAACGTACTACGGGACGATAGGCGGATGGAAAAGGGATGAACCACAGAGTTAGTCGACACTGTAGGTAAAGTGAAATCCCGCCCCCTTTAGCGTTAAGCCAATAGGGTCGTCCCATGCTCAAAAATAGCCTAACTAGTCAAAGTAAAAAGGCGGATATGGTTGCAAAATGAGGGAAGACCGATTATTACCGCTATCATCCTTCCTAGGGACTCAGTCCTTTGGTAGGCCCTTCACGATAACAGTCGTTAAAAGGCTTATTTTTGAGGGGGTGCGAATTTTTTGTGAAATGATTTTCTTTGGCATTTTTCTTTTGTATTTTGCTTTTGAGTTGCTATGCCATTTCTTTTTCTTCTTTTGTATTTTGTTTTTGATTTGTTGTGCCTTTTCTTTTTCTTCTTTCTTTTTTTTTTTTTTTTTTTCTTTCTTTTTCTTGATTTGCCCTTTTGGCCAAATTTTGTTTTGTAGGCATTCATCACAATCAAGTATAGAAACCTCGATATAATGCAACTTATTTGTGAGATATGTATAGAAGGGAAGGAAATGGGTGAGTCGGGCGCGCTTTCCCTGCAAACCCACAAAAAGGTGGAAACTTGGACTAATCAAACAATTTCGAACGTGGTCACCTAAGAGACGGGACTCGGAAACCGAGGCCTTTTCACTTCGTGGGTGGTCAAAGTGGTCAAAATGCAAATCCCGCAGTAAATCCCTAGTAGACTAGGTGGACTCAAGGTAAGAAACCAACAAAACTATTAATTTGAAGTCATTCTACTAGACTAAAGTCCAAGAATCGATTCACATCACTAGAAAGGGAAAGTAGTAAACACTTTCGCACTAGCCTCAAAACCGGGTTTTCGAAAACAATTTCTACACTAGACTCACAAACTATACAAGACAAAACAAAGACAAAAGAAAATGGGACAAACGAAACAAAACAAAATAAAACAAACATACACAATAAAGATAAACATACACCACCCCGAGACTTCCAAATAAGCAACCACATTAACCACAAACTCCAAAAAGCTCCACCCGAGCATACACCATCACAAAACATCCTCCAAACTCCACAAAAAGGAAAAAGGAGAAAGAAATGAAAGGATATTACCGGATGTCTTGAGCTTTTCGAAACTTATCGACGATCACGCAACCTACAAGGAAATCGGGGGAGGGCAAAACACACAACACAACAAATGTACGACACAAAGACTCAAAAGAAAAAGACACAAAAGAAAATCTTTTTGGTTTTTTTATGAAATTTTTCAAATTTTTTAGGAATTTTTAAGATTTTTCGAAAAAACTACGAAAATAAAACTAAACTAGACTAAGATATCGCTCCCCCACACTTAAACCGAGCAATGTCCTCATGCTCGATCGGTAGTGTGTGGAGACACTAACAAGAAGAGAAAAAGGGAAAATAAAGCTAAAAATCAAAAAAAGTGAAGAAAGTGTAGAATGTGTCCGACCGGGGTGTAATCAAGTCACCAAAGGCCGAGACGAGAAAAGATATGGATGGGGGAAGAAATAAAAAGAAGGAAATAAAAGGAAATGGGAGGGGAGGGCTAGGTGTAATCAAGTCGCCTAGCCCTGATTCCGCCCGAATCCGACTAAATTCTACCAAAAAGGGGATAAAAATAAAGGAAAAGTGAAAAGAACTTGCCATTTTGGATTTTCAAATGATCCTCGATGTAGGCACGTCATCGAGAATCGGGAGCAATAACTACCAAAGGCCCCGAGGGCCACCAAGACACCAAATACATAAAAGGGAAGGGGAACATACAAAGAGAGACTAGCAATAAAAGACAGAAAAGAAAGGAGAGTCGCCTATCAAACGGTTAGCAACTCAATCATCTCCATCGTCTCAATGATCGTTATCGGCACCTTGCTTGTCTTCTCCTCTTCTTCCTCAATGTAGTCTCAAGGTTAAAGTATCGGGCTTGTAATGGGGTAATGAGGTTGGGATTTTAGGGAAACTCGGTGTATAGTGATGAGAAATTGAGATGAAGGTGTATAATTGAAGTGTAAGGGTGCAATGATAGTGGCAAAGGTGAGTAGGGAGGTTGGGAGGGGGTATAAAGTGGTGGGGTGGGGCTTAAACGAAGAAAAGAAGGGCAAGACCACCAAAGGGACTCCTTCCCGGTCGGGAACATCTCTTCTCGGTCAGGACCATGCCTTCCCGGTCGGGAAGCTCACCCTTCTCGAGCGGGATGGCCTCACACTGAGCTGTCTTTTAGAGCACAACTCGTCCCGGTTGGGAAGACACCCATCTTGAGCGGGATGCTTCTCTAGCTCTTCACTCCCTTTGATTTTACCAAGTCTTCCACCCAAATAATAGCTCGAGATCCAAAATCCCATCCCCAAAAGCTTGAACCAAGCTCAAAAACCGACTTTCTCCACCAAGCTTCAAAGCTTCTATAATCCATAACCTTTCAAAACTCTTCATCCTCACTTCAAACCTATCAATCAAGCTCAATAATTTCCATCAAAAATCCCTGCCTCACATCGCTCAAGAAAGTTCCAAATTACAAGGATTCCACAAAGACTTACAAATCCTAGAAACCAAATTATCCAATCATACAAATACAAATACAAAATCTCAAAAGAAGAGGAAAAAGATATTTACAACATGATACTCTCACCATCTACGCTCCCATAGTCATCAAGGGCTCGAAGAAGTAAGTCAAATGCTCTAGCAACATCTTCATGAAGGCTCATGTGGCTGAGCCAAGCTATCTTCAAGAGCTTCCAAGTCGGAGGCAAGAAGCAATCATCTAATCCATTATGCTCGAGTTTCTCGTGATCTCCCGGGTCTTTCCAACCAACATAGCAACGACTCTTATGACCATCTGGTAAGTATAGTGGTCTAAAGTCATGCTTGGCGTTATGGTTTGGGAGATCACACCCTAAGGGTGTTGCTTCTTCTACGGGGTCAAGGGTGAAATTATTTCCCGCCGCCCGACAAGGATCCACTTCATCAACCATCTTACAAGACAAGGGACTCGAAATTAAGTGTGATAAAGGAGTGAAGGCATCAAGTTTTCTTCATTGGAGGCTCTAGAGGAGACCTCATCGTTGTCCTTACTAGAATTCTCACCCTGAGGAAATTCAAGGCTTTTGATGGCGGCCTCAATTTTTTCGACGGTTTGGTCTAGCATAGCATCTCCAAATCCCCCAATAGGCTCCCCCAACTTCCCATTCAAGGCAAGTTCTAAGACATCTATCTCTTTCTCCCAAATATTACCTTCATTTTCACTCACCTTGTCAAGTTAGCCTAGAGGAGCCTTCTCTTCACTTGGCTTTGGATTGTCAAGATCCGGTTCATCACGAAGAAAATCATACAAATCCAATTTAATAGTCAATACATTGGCTTCCCAAGAGTTACTTTGAGAATCATGTTCAATTTCCTCCACATGATCAACCCTTGAAGCTTCAAATTCCTCCATTATTCCCATAGCTTCACCATCCAAGCAACTCTCAATAATGATCTCCTGGCTGACCTTCCCTTCTTTATTCGTGGCTTCATAATCGGTTTGAGTGCCTTGTGGAGACAACCAATCTTCTTGCCCGAATGAACCTTCCTCAATAAGTTGCGAAGCTCGAGTGGTCAACATCGTGTAACGAGCCATAAGTGCATTAATTCGAGCACGTTACACCTCTTTTTGGTTCATGAACTCCTCTTGGTCCCTTTTCATTTGAATCATCATCTCTTATTGACTCCTTTGCATTTGAATCATCATCTCTTGTTGATTCTTTCGCATTTGAATCATTATTTGACAAAGCTCAAAGTTGGGGATTTTTCGTTGGGGGTAATGTGAATGCATTTGGTAGTTGTTAGGATTTTGGAATGATCCTTGACAACTTTCATGGTAGCCATATGAAGGGGGTTCATAAGATTGTTGATGAGATTGATATGGTTAGTAAAATTGTGGGTCTTGGTAATTTGCCCCATGATTGTCCCATGAGGATTGATGGTAGCTTGGATGCATAATGTTGCCTTGATACATTGAATGAACTAGAAGCACTTGAGCAAACGTTAGAAGCCTAGTGCTTTTGAGGCACTAGGAAGAGAGAAATAAGCACACAATGAAAGAACGGAGATACACAAGGAGAAAGAAACACAAAAATCAAGAACAAAGTCTAAAACTAAGCATACAAGAGTCTAAACTATGCCGTCCCCGGCAACGGCGCCAATTTGACGGAAAGGATTTGTCGTGAATCCCACCAATCAAGATAAACCAACTAACCTAGGCTTGGTAGCAAGGGTAAGTCGGGTCGAAATCCTCAGGGACGGAAAATGGGTTTAGATTAAGGTGAGCTACGATTCTAGACTAGATTCAAGACAAACTAAACTAGGGTGATAGCTAAGGTGAACTAATGACTAAGCTAAGGTCTAAAACACGAAGTAAGAGGCTAAACAAGAAACTAATGACAAATGGAAGCAAATCAAATCGATAAGAAGAAACTAGAGCTAGGTCGGGTTCATGGATGCCAAGGAGATCAAAAGGAGAAAAACGGGGGTGCTAGCATGTTTTCGTAGCCTAGGTTACATTCGGGCTCTCGCTACTTAAACGGCCTAGGGGCCTCCTCACCACGCTCTTGCTACTAGTGGAGGAACCAAACCTATCAACCAAACAAGAACATGCAAGAGAAGAGGCAAGAAAAACAAGGAATGATCATCTCAAGTCTCACAAGCATTTCGTCAAACATATAGAGTGCAAGGCAAATAGGAAACAACATAAACAACAACAAGTACCACCCATCTCACCCTAAACATCCCTAATCACACCCAATCCCCCTACTAACCGTAGCAAGGGAATCTACTCACTCATATTCAAGATGATAACCACAACACACATCACAAAACAAGCATAACAATGGAGGTTCATGATATGAGATTGAGTATTATCAAACAAGAACATAAACTAAAGAAAACTAAAGTAAAGAAGAATAAAGAGAAGACAAATTATACCAAACACAAATGAAAGGCAAAAGATTTAATCTTGTATAAAATCAAACCAAGAAGTATCTTCAATGTTGTCAATAGACACTACTACAAAACTCTTGGTTTCTTGACGCTTTAAAGGTAGGTTCTCGACGCTTTAAAGTGTCGTAAATTCAATTCTCGACGCTTCCAAAAAGCGTGGAGCTTTTGGGCGTCAGGAATTCTCGACGCATTTTTCTGTCGGCATTCTCGACGCATTAAAACGTTGAATTTTCTATTCACGACGCTTTTACCGTCACCATATGGTACACTACAATATGCAACCTCGACGCTTTTCTATGTCGTTTTTTTTCCGGCAAAACTTTTTCTAATGGCGGGACTTTCTACTAATAAAAGTGTCGAGAAATAATAATATAAAATTCAATTACCAATGCTTTGACATGGTAAAAGCGGCGAGAATCTGATTATAAAGAATATGTTAATAATATATTTTGATCCAAACTGATGTTTATCTAATAAGCGGGACTCTACATTTCCTGAATTTATATCAATAATACACACATCGAGTTGTAACAAACTTCACACGCATGTGTAGATTATTACAGTATTATCCTAGCTTACATACATACACACAGTGCTACAGCAATCATATGCACAACATTATCGGCTAGTTTTTTCAGGAAGTTTCTCCAGCAACTCTGGTATAATCTCGAAAAGATCCCCCAACAGTCCGTAATCGGCCACCTGCAATAGCAACAAGTCAATTACCGAACTTATTACTCCACCTCTCCCACTACAATTGTTAACTTTGATCTACATCAACTTTTAAGAACGACAAAATCGATATAGTTTAAGTTGATGTTGCATTTCTTGATCACCCAAATAATGCAAAGATTTTGTTTAGTAGCATGTGTGGTATAGAAAGAACAAAAATTTGGGGCAGATATATTATTACCTTATCCTCCGTGTGTTTATAAAAGTGTCGAATCAGGATGTTCTTGCTTTCTGTAGAGATAACTGCAAAATCGAAAGGATCAAGTTATGAGAAACCGTACCCACAGATCAATCCAGATCAGTTCGGACAATTCAGACTGTCTTCACAGAAATGTACGCCGAAAAAAAAATCAGGAATTAGGAAATGATATATAGGAGTATAAAACTATAAAACAATAAAACACGATCCTTGCGGTCAAAATACATGTCCTGAAGACGCTACTGACCAACCAGAAAATAAAACTGTGAAAACCCCAATAACTGCATGCATAAGCATAACCCATGAGACGAAAGAGACACGACATAGAATGAAAAATAAACCCATCTCATAACATATATAGAGTAAAAAATACGTAACAATTTATCGAAAACGTCATTATAACCTTGATCAGGTGGTGGAAGAGTGCAATCATGAGTGGGATGATAGGTGGCAGGTGTCAATCTCTGCATATCAACGAAAACGGGTAACCAGTTAGCTACATAGCATACGTGATGAGTTGAACAAAGCACACCAAAAATACCAATCCCTTAACATAGCTTGTGATGCGAAAGCGTAAAATCCACCCAAAAGCTTACAGAAACGATCTCACATGGTGATAACGCTCACGTGTCTAATACTCCTACTACAAGACTCTATGAAAATACATCGACATAGATTGAATAATTCATCCATCATATACATATCAATCCCATATTCCCATGTCACAAACTCATTCTCATTTTCCCCGGCTATTTCCTCGACCAGATGATCCGTTAATATTCTCAACTGGAATATCACATTCGGATCACCATAATCATTACGTTCTGAGTCGTAAGAAACGTTTGATACCGTATACAACACAATTGCAATAAAGAGAATAAAAATATAATAAATACTCGTTGATCACTAGTCAACGAGTATTTCTAGTGGAAGAATTGACATCATCGCACCTGAAGAGAAAATTATCATAATATATAATCATTTCAACATAGCATCAATTTTAAAGATTCGGCAAAATTGTACAAAGCAGAAGAAGAAATTATCTTGAATCAATAAGCAAAGGATAATGACTTAGTTAATTGATCAAAGCATTCCTCTCAATCATGTACCGAGGCGATATATTCGCTAGTTAAATCTAAATCAGAAAACATCGAAAGGATGTGAAAAAAAAAATACCTGAAGCTTTGTCGGTATGTGGGCAATTGTGTCATCATTCGGTAATCTTTGCAATGTGCTAGGTTCTCATATGCTTCACAAGACGTTAGCATGCTTTGATAAAACAAAATCGTACTAAAACTTGAGGAAACTAAAGTGATTACAGAATGATTCATCTCCCAATAGGCATTAAAAAAGGGTCACCTTTATACCTTATTCAAAACATTTTTTCCCCACGTTATTTGTTGGAAAGAGAGCAATGCTGCTATCATATAAATATGTAACATCATACTATAAGATAGCTACTCGTTAGTAGGTCGATATCATCAACTTACAATTCTACTGACTGAACAAGATTTACCTACATCATCTTTATTTATATACGGTATAACCCGTTCCCTTGTATTCAGATGCACATTTGTTAAATATTTAACATCTTCCTAGATATATATCAAACTCAACCATCTTAAGTTGACTCTTACATAGGCAAGAGATACTATATCTCTTAACTCAACAAGTAGGTAAACTAACAAAAGCAATGACGACATAGAATTAGACTTCATTGATAAAAAAACAATAAATTAGGTTGAAACTGAGAAACAATCCAAACAAAAACATAAAGAATGAGAAAAATAGGAAAAAAAAACTTTAAACTCATCCGCACAACATTACATACAGAAAAAAAAAGTTAGAGCTACTACAATATATCACTCTTTATTTGGTGGTAAGATTAGTGAACACACCCTCACACCTGCATGTAAAACACTGAAAGAGAAGATGGGTAACTCCTGCTGTTAAAGAATGCGTTGTTTAAGATAGTAGATCACCCTACGCATTATATGATGCGATGATGCATTTAAGTGTCACAGTTTATCGAAACTTGTCATTGTATCGACTAATTACTGGCTATTTTTGGCAGCCCCTACATACAATGGAAAATTCGGTCGACATTAAATACTCTATTTTCATCCAAATGTGAGGAAAATGCGTGAAGATACGACGACACTAACATATATAAACACAAATCTATGAATGAAGGCATAACTTAATATCCATAGTGCAATATATGTGCAAAGATGAGTCCATAATTCGCGTTGAACCCAACTAAAAATGATAACAAAAGCGATAGTTTTTTTGCCTAGAAGAGTCTCTTATTATCTCTCATTGCCATTTATTCTTGATCATTTATAATGGGAGATACAAGATACAAATATAATACTTTATGGAAGTACTAAAATTTATGAATCGTATCTAAAGATTACGATTATGGATCGATGTTTTCATAGTAAGAGACCAATCTGAGCGTACATTCTTCTCTTTGTCAGTGAAAGATTGCATATATATTTATCTAAAACACTTATAACAATGAGACATACTTTAGAAGTTTAGCACCAGTAAAAAAGACGTCTCTGTGTGGACTTAAATTAAATCGCCTACAAACATAAACATAAATTATGCACGCTTCACTACCTATTTAGTTACTTTAATTTGAGAAATCGGGTTTCGGCTAAATAATATATGCAATCAGATGTAAGCTAACAAAACTATGAATAAAACAGAGATGAAATGTTCAATTATGTCAGCTTTGTTGATAAATTCATATGTAGTATTATTACCAACATGCACATAGATAAGATGAAACCCTTGTCTAGTCTCAATACTCATATTTCTACATTTTCCCATCTTGCATTGCAGGTACTCACATTGAATACTCCCATATAATCAATTATTCAGTATATCTATATATCGGAATAAGATTGTAACTCCAATTTGATACCTAATTCGTCGAAAGGCTACTTTTTCCCCAAAAATTAAATTAATCGAAAACACCAAATTAATCGAAAGGGATACACACATGCTAGAATGACATACAAAAAGTGCGAGTTTTTCTTAATATCGAGAGACGAGATGAAACCAACAACAATGAAATAATGAATAAAGTATAAAAGGAAGAATCAACCTGAAATTAAGGAACTCATATACATTTATGAATCACAACTTCTGCCTTTCGATTGAACATCTAGATTAACCAAGTTTCCATAATTAGTCACCGTAGTTAGTGAGACCGAAGAAGTAAAGAGATGAAATGCAGAGCTCGAGTGTGGTTAGATTACAATTGATTTCTAGAAAGAGGTTTTTAGGGTTTATTTTGTGGGAAAGAGAAGTTCTAATTTTTCATGTGCGCGCTCACTAATATAATAGAGTGGTTTTTTATTTTCACTCAAAATTAAAAGAGCGGTAGTCATGAGAGGGTATCAAGATTGGATAGATGTTATATTATTCTCGACGCTTTTTGAAGCGTAGACGGTAAAACGTCATAAAAGTGAGGGTTTCGTAGTAGTGAGAGAAGAATTCTTAAATAGATCTTCAATTACACAAGAACTAACTAGTATTAAACTAAGATTAAGGAGTAATTAAGGAGAGATTAAGCTAATCTCCACTAATCTAAGCTAATCTAACCTAGAGTAGTCTAGGGTTTCATGGATGTAAGGTAATGTAAGGTAATGAAAAAGTGCTTAAAACAATACAAGAGGGGGGGTATATATAGGGTTTCACGGGTAAGGGAGGCGAAAAAGCGAAACTGGGCAGAACTGGGCCCTTCCCGCCCGGGAAGGGGTTGATTCTGGTCGGGATGGGACCCATCCCAGTCAGGAAGCTCATGATCCCGGCCGAGAAGGCCCTCCAGTGGGTCTTCTCTTCTTGTCTTCTCGTCCCGGTCGAGATGGGTCCTTCCCAGGCGTGATGGGTCCTTGTTTGCTCTTCCTAGGCTTCTTATCGATCCTCGGTGCTCGGGATATCATCAAGTGGATTCCATGGGACTCGGGATCGATTCTAAGCTACCGAGTCATCGTCGCTTCTCTTCGTTGGCTCCATATGCATCGGAAACGAGTCGGAATCGTTCCATTTCTCCAAGATAGGCCTTAGGAACTTAAAACAAGCTAGAAGAAGCGTAAGTAGCCTCGAAACCGCTCCAAAGAGCGATTCTACAAAAGAAATCAGGACCAAACACAAGAAATAAACACTACAAAACACACTTATCAGGCGGCAAGAAAGCTCCGACCGTAGTTCGACGCACACCCCGTCGTTTTACTCACAGACTAAAATTTGGAAAAGGTCCTCAAAAAATTTAAAAAGTCTGGGAGGCTATTGAAATGGGCCATCGAGCTCAGCGGCCTAGGCATATTCTACCAATCCAGAACCGCCATCAAGGCTCAGGCTCTGGTTGACTTCCTCGCTGAGTGCTCACATTCAGAAGAAAACGACCCCCCCCCCCCCCCCCCCGCCGTGGAGTGGCTGGTATTTACGGATGGGTCATTCACAGCCAACGGCACGTGGGCGAGGGTCGTATTGACGAGCTCAGAGGGGGATCGATTTCGAACATGCGCTCACGTTCACCTTCCTGGCATCGAATAATGAGGCAGAATATGAGCCTATCCTGGCAGGCATTAATCTGGCCGTGGCCGCAGGAGCGGAGAGGATCGTCCTTGCCACAGACTCCCAGCTCATCGCCAACCAGATCAATGGTGAGTACAAGGCTAGGGACCTAACTATGGTCTCATACCTGGAGAAAGTGAAGGAAGAGCTTTCAAAACTCAAATCCTACGAAGTCAAGCAAGTCCCCAGGTTGCAGAGCAACCGAGCTGATGCCTTGTCCAAGCTAGCAAGCTCTAGCCTACAGAACATCATAAGGTCGATCTGGGTGGACGTGATACAAGAGAGGTCAACAGCACCCCACCAGCAGGTCAATGCGATTGAAGGGTCAGAGTCCGAAGACTGGATGACGCCAATTATCCGGTTTAAAGAGGACGGGACCCTACCCGAAGACCCTGCGCAACAAAAGAGGATGCCATCAAAGGCAGCTTGGTATATATTAATCGGGGATGAGTTGTACCGGAAATCATTCTCTTCGCCCATACTCAAGTGCCTGGGAGCAGAGCAGGCAGCCGAGGTCTTAGATGACATCCACTCGGAGATTTGCGGGCACCACATCGGAGGAAGAACCCTCGCTCATAAGGCGCTAAGGGCAGGGTACTACTGGCCTACCATGTTGGCCGACGCAAAAGACTTGGTCTTACAAAAGAAAAGAAAAGTGAGTACGAGAAGTTTCCAGGTAGAGGACCAGGTCTTACGAAAAACTCAAGCAGTTGGGAGAGCAAGAGAGCACGGCAAACTAAGCGCCAACTGGGAAGGCCCCTACCATATCACTCAAGTCATGGGCCCCAGCACCTACAGGCACGCCAATGCCGAAAAACAAGAGCTGGCATCACATTGGAATGCAGACACTCTAAAGAAGATCTATGTTTAGTCAAGGTTCCAGAAGTTTTTTTTCTAAAGTTCCCTAAAAGTCGACGGAGGACGCTAAAAAAACATTGTCACCGGCTTCGTCGAGACTGTCCATTCTGTTTTCAAGAATGAAAGATCTTCGTTCCGCTTATACTCGTTATCTGTTCGATTTGCACCTCACACACAAACGAGCAGGGGGCAATAGTGGGAGAGCCCCCCTGTTGCAAAACCCTCATAAAATGGACCCCCTAACGTCAGTCCCTCTGCCTACTGCAGGCAGGGGGCAGGCCCCCTGACTTTGACCAAAATTCAAGGACAGGCTGAGCAACAAAGCCAAACAAACAAGTCCTGATACGCATTCAGCCTTATATAACAAACATAAGTCCCTCTGTCTACCGCCAGGCAGGCAGGGGGCAGACCTCCTGACTTCGACCAGAAATCAGAAATCAGGGACAGGCCGAGTAACAAAGCCAGACCAACAAGGCCTGATACGCATTCAGCCTTGTACAAAAAATATAAGCCCCTCTGCCTACCTCCAAGCAGGCGGGGGCAGGCCCCCTGACCTCGACCAGAAGTCAGGGACAGGCTGGGCGGCAAAGCCAAACCAACAAGGTCTGGTACAAAAGTCCCTCTGCCTACCTCCAGGTAGGGAGGGGACAGGCCCCCTGACTTTCGACCAGAAATCAGGGACAGATCGGACAACCAAACCGAACCGACAAGTCCTAAGGCACGCTCAGCCTAGGATAAAAACGTAAATCCCTCTGCCTGCCTTGTGACAGGCAGGGGCAATCCCTCTGCCTACCTCCAGGTAAGCAAGGGGGACACAGTCAGAAAAAAGGCAAACAACAACCTTAGTAAAAAGACTAGAATCAACTCAAAAAATACCAAAGCAAGCAAAGGATGAAAGAAGATTCACAAAGGCTTACAGACGAAGTTCGCAAAAGAGATTACACAAATACCGACAGTCGGCCACATTCAGGCTCGACGCGCATGAAAAATTTAGATTAAAAACTAAACATGGAAGACGCAGGAAGGAGACACAGGGCCCTAATTCTTCAAGGGTAGGGGCATGAGCCTTCAGAGAACGACTGCCCTAAATCTTACACATGAGGCGCTTCCTGTGCAGGGGCAGACGACCCACCAGGACCCTCCTACGATGGCTTGTTGATCCTGGCCTCATCCTTGGTAGTATATAGCTTGTTGAAAGCTTCCTCATCAAAATCTGGAACCAGCTCCTTTATAACTTCCACACAGAAGTTAGTAGCTGAGTTTGTACCTTCAGCAAAGGCCTGGTCTACCTTCTCATCAGCCTCTTTCACAATCTCGACCTTCTCCTTTAGCCAGTTCTCCTTCTAAGCTTCCAGTTCTTGGCACTTGTTCCAGACCGCCGCCAGCTCAGACTCTACCCCGGATAAACGGTCAGCAAAGTCTTTAAGCCAACCCTCCAACTCCGTCGAGTGTTTCTTCGCTTGTCCTAGCTCAGCTTCCAACCGCGATGCTTCCTTCAGAGCCTTCTCCCCCAGCTCCTTCCAGCCGATCGACTGGTGTTGGGCCTCCTTTAGCTCGCTCTCCCGCTCGGCCAGTTTGTTCCTCGGGTTGGATATGAGTGCGGCATCTCTCTTGACCACGGCAGTACGGTCATAGAGGGAGGACCCTGGTCAACTCCTCGTCACTCAGACGGTTGAGAGCTGCTAGCTCGGCAGACTCCTGGAAGACCATAGAGCAAAGATAGAGGAGCGGCTGGGCCTGAGCGCTAGCATGCGCCAACAGCTTGGCAGTCTGATCCAAGGTGATAGTCGAAGAGTCGGAGAGAAGGGCACAGGCATCAATGCTATCCACAACATAGTTCCACTCCACGTTCCCCTGACCAAGCAATGTCTCAGGGAGGTTGGGGGCATGGCGCTTGGGCTAGGGTGTGCTGACCTCGGTCTCCAGGTCGATCAACTGCTCAGCTGTCATCGGCTTCTTATCTTTTCTTTTTCTGGTCAAGGGGGAGACTGCTTCTTCAGCCTCCTCGGCCGATGACAGGGGTAGTCGTATCCTTAATCAAAGATACCCTAAGGTCCACTAACTAATGTAGAAAGTGAAGTAGGGGTCGAACCACCAGGAGACGGGACTCAATTACTTGTTCTAAGGTCTAGACTAAAGATTACGGGTCACTGTTTTTTTGTTCGTTAAGTGGACTAACAACTAACTGCTATAAGGTAAATCAATAATAAAAGGTCTAGGGTCTCAGGTTCACAATGAATATCAATCGAGTGAGGGAGTCAACTAACAGGTCAATAATCGAACTGTCTAAGGTGTAGGTCCGGTCGGTACTACTACAAACTTTAGAGCTAAACTTAACCTGCGGTCGCTAGAATTAAGCTAGTCAACCCAAAATGTCGTGACCTAATTAGTCCTTAACCCGGTCGGCGAAAAGTCCTAATTGTGATACTAACTAATTAATCCTGGCCAGTAATTAATCAATCAGAATTAAAACAACATTCAGGCGACAGTTCATAAGATCTAAGACAGGTCAATTTTCTATAACCCAATTAACACCCATCGATCCCCTTAAACCCTAGATAAAAATTAGCTACTCGTGATGATTTTAATAAGACTAACAAAATATGAATTGCAATTAAACATGATGAAAACGAATTAGATTAAACTACAAGTCTGAAATCAGATAACTAAGAAAATTAAGAACGAACTATGACAAGAATTAAACTAGAGAATAAAGACAAGAATTAAACTAGAGAATTGAAACAGAAATTGAAATTAGAATTAAAGATTATCAGTACCAAACAATTGAGATCTAAAAGAAGAACGGAATTCGATGAACCTTGCGAAAGAAAACGGAAACGAACGTAGTCTGCTATCCTAGCCAAACTAACGTAATGTTTGAGTGATGAAAATCAAAAAGTAAAAAAAGTCTGACAATCCTTTTCCAACTGATTTAAAAGAAATCAGTTGGACCTACAAAATAGGCCCATAATTCTAATAAGCTAAAATCTGATCCGCGGCCTGGGTGTAACGCACTCGATCGAGTGCACGCAATGCCACTCGATCGAGTGGATGCGTGAACGCTTCAGATTGAGTTTGGATATGAGGCACTCGATCGAGTGCCTAGCACCACTCGATCGAGTGGGTGCTGCTGAGCTCGTGATTGAGATATTCATTTGCTTCTCGGCTTTTTCGTTTTCTTCCTCGTCCTTCGTCCCCGTCTCGGTTATCTGGGCTATCACTCCTAAATATGTTCGAAATTGCACTTAACCTGCAAAATAGCACGAGAACCGACAGTATCGACTTTCTAATAGAAATCGACATTAAACATATAATTATGGAAGAAGAAAAGCTTAAAAACGGTTGTCGGGGGACAATAAAATACGATATAAAATACGTTGATCAAACTCCCCCAAACCAAACCTTTGCTTGTCCTCAAGCAAACAACTAATATATACAAACGAGGACAAGTGATGTGAAACACGACTCAGAGCTGAATTACAATCATTCTCCTAAAATCGACTAAAACCGACGAGAAAACACGTAATGCTCAAGAATGCAACGAGATCAATAATCATGCCATAATCAAACAATTGCCTGCCAAACTTTCAATCTTGCAAGACCAATAATGTCGGACTTCCTTACGGTTGTCGCTCGACACTCATAAGTACGGGTAAGTATATATGTGAAGATAAGAAAGAATAAAGACACTCACTCGACTTATGAAATATGCATGCTGTCGAATATGAAATCAATCTCCTCAATCAAATACGTGTTCCACCAATCAGGACCATAGTACATGCCAAGGACTTACAAGGGGTGGCCTATACGTGAGGGAATAAAATGGATTGTGCTTAAAGCACGTATGGAAATGTGGGGCTAAGACCAGTAGTCGCAGCTACACAATAAAAACTATCCATCAAAAAACCTCAACTATGAATTCTGGCCACTAACTAGAAAAAAAACTCAAAAGAGCATAAGAGGGAATTTTGCCACCCTCCTAATTATAATTCAATTCTAGTTCCAACATCCGACCGTTCCCCGAAATATTATAAGAAGCATATATGTTTTTCTTTTCTTGGAATTTTTCTTCTTTTTCTAATTCCATTTTTTTTTTCTTTTTCTTTCTTTTTCATGCTTCTATATTTTTTTTTCCAATTCAGACTAGGGGAAGGCGCATACAAGGTCGCACAATAATATTACACACTACGATCCAAAAGATGTAAAAATCCCAAAATGTGATCAAGGTGATTCCAATTACGTTCACTGCGACAATCTTGGTAAGGTAGGCTATTCTGGGTTGTAGCTAATTGATATAAAAATCATGAAAACAGGCTTACAACAGCTGAAACGGGCTGAACAAAGGGAAACAGACCTAAATCTACAGGGTAGTAAAAATGGGTCGTTTGGCTATGTGGAGCTCATCAAAAACAGAAATGCCTTTCCTCATGTACCTCCTCCTCAAACCAAACACGTATTCAATATCAAGAGACGGATGTCATATTCATGCAAATTTACGTTACACATTCCATAAGGAGAAACCACTCAATTCCTAATTATAAATGAGACCAGTTATAGATGTTACTGGCCTAGGAAGCTTTAAATTCTCAGATTTTTTGTGGTTTGCCGACAAAATGGTCAAATTTACTCATTTGGCAATTAATAGTTTAATAGGCAACCATATTAAAATCATCTCATCTCAAGTATTACATGCATTCAGGTACGGAGTCAGCTGTCAATTAGGAAAAATCAAGTAAAACGCATTGTCATCGTCGCCGTTTTGCATGTTTCACACCGGACACAAGACAGACACAAGACACACAAAAATAAAATCTTTTTGAATTTGTTTTTATTTTTCAATTGTTTTTTTTTTTGGATTTTTAGAATTTTTGAAAGCACACAAAAGAAAATAAAAGCACACAAAAACACACAAATTCTCCCCCAAACCTAAATGTCACAGTGTCCACAATGTGACTCTACAGCATATATGACAAACAAATCCACAGCCAATCCTAAGGACAACTCGACCTAAGGGGAAGTAAAAAAAATCTAGGAAAGCAATAAAAACATAAATAAAAAGGAAAGAAAGTACCGTATATACACTGGTAGCTCCCCAAATCGGCTAATCAGCCATCTCATCATCTCCACCGATCCCAGATGGACCGGCTCCAGTATCGCCCTAGCCTGAGCCGCCAGTACCACCCTGCTGACCCGACTGTTGCAAGTCCCTCAACCACTGTGCTCCTAGGCCGCCGTAGGTGTGCCCGTAGTCCGGACCCCAAGCAGCTGGATCAACCCCATAA
Organism: Agrostemma githago; assembly: GCA_958450325.1. NCBI lineage: Eukaryota > Viridiplantae > Streptophyta > Magnoliopsida > Caryophyllales > Caryophyllaceae > Agrostemma > Agrostemma githago. The sequence continues at coordinate 10,489,116 of OY288253.1, forward strand.
TCGTGGAAAATACCACTAGTATCCCCCGGACCTCTCCAGTAAGACGGGTGCTGAGGCGCCGAGATTCCTTGAGTAAGCATGAACTCGTGGATCTCCCGGTTGACGATGCTCTGGTTAATTCCCTCGTGTACCAGTCGCTGGTGCTCGTAAACTGGATCATACATAAACGGATACGGGTGCGGAAACTCGGCACCCGGAGTCTGGAACGGGAAAGTCGGGGGGTGTGTGTGTGTGGCCCTGGGTGCTCGGTCTCATCGGGTTCGGTCTCTAAACGAACCCTACGTCGAGGGGGTTGTACGCCCTCGTCAAAAATGAAGAGCTCCTCGGGAATAAGGTAGCTCGGCGGGTCGGGTGTGTCCTCGCCTGCGGGAATGGGTTGCAAGGCGAGGAGTGGTGGTAGGATTGTCCCTTCGACAACCGGAAGTTTCATCCAAATCTTGTCATGGACGCACCACTTAAAGTCCGGGGGATTGCCCCGAATCCACTTCAAAGTGGAGAAGAGGTAGCTACGGTCTAGCAAGGGGACTCGGTCGGTGAGACTCTCAAAAGTGACTGTTTCCCCAAAACCCATAACATAGCGCTTTGCTAGCGCGGTAACAATGGCTCCACAACCGAGCGGTCCAGATCCACTGATCTGGCACTCGATACCGACACAAATCATACCGGGTGCACTGAATGCCTTTAGGGATTTCCTAAAGGGGTTCAGGTAGTGTCCTAGAATCAACACCTCCAATGAGTGAAGTTTACTCATGTCGGAGCGTGGAAAAACCACATGACTCAAAATCCGCAAGAAGAGGCGGATAGTAGGGTGTGGGATGGCATTGAGTGCCATAGCGGTGACACTTGCACGACGGTCCGAAAATAAGTGAAAGTAGGGAGGTGCTTTCGAACTCTCGGGTATGTCTAGGATATCTTCATTCTGGTTAGAGGTAAGCGCCTGAGACACTCGGATAAGGTACTAAGGGGGATGGATTGCTCCTCATTGTTCAACCGAAAGGATATCGTGTTATCTCGTCTATCAAACTCAAATGAACTTAAGAATTCTAAAGTGAGTACTCGGTAAGATAACTCACGTAGTGTCCATAAGCCACCGAATCCGGTCATGGACAAGAGGTGCAATAATTGCTCGTTCAAACCGAGCTCGATTGTGAATTGTGACGAGCAGCACCGGGTAGCTTCCATCGACCTAGGTATCAATTCAACCAAACGAGCTCTCTGGGCCTCGTCCCTGCACACAATTTCTTCGTAGCCTGGCACAGGCTGAACAGCCGGCTGCCTTGCGTTCCTGTTCCTGTTGTTGTTCCGGGGTGGATTCCTTCTTCCTGCCATGACTATAGCATAATAACAAAACACAATCATACAAAAATCCCACAAGAATACCAAAATTTCGGCCAAAATCAGACCCCATACACAAAAATCGATTTTTGAGCACAAAGTGGTGAAATTAACACAAAATCAAGCATGCAATGAGATTAATATATAACTAAGGATGAAATTATACCATAAAACTAAGAAAAGAAGCAAGAAAATCAAAAACCCGAAATATACCTTGAGAAGGGACGAAAGTGACGAGAATAGGGGAGAAAGGGACGAAAATTTCAGAAATCAACACCAAGAAACACAAATAACCGCTCCCAATTTCAATTTAGAAGCAAAAATTGTGAAATTTGGTCAAGAATTGATGAAATAGGAGTGAATTAAGTGATTTGGGGGTTTAGGGTTCTTAAGACTAGTAAGGGGGGAGGGGGTTTAATTTGGAAACTGATTTGAGAAAAGGAGTGAGAAGCAAACAAAAGAGTTCGAAAAAAACCGGTTATGGACCCGGTTCATGGGCACTCGACCGAGTGAATGACCCACTCGATCGAGTGATCCCTTGAGAACTGGGCAGAATCACTCCGTCAGGGCACTCGACCGAGTGAGTGATCCACTCGATCGAGTGATCCCATGAAAATTGAACAGAAGCACCTTCGTCAGGGCACTCGACTGAGTGCATAGGCCACTCGGTCGAGTGACCACTGCACCTGCTACTCCTCGCCTTTTTATTCTCTAAATTACTTCAAAAACCTGAAATTAAATCAATTAAATCGTAAAATTGCCTCATCCTCACTCGATAATTAATACTAACTCCCAATTAGAGCTACCAAGCTAAAAATAAAAATAATAAAAATAAAATATAAAAAAATGCGGAAAGGGAAATTACACATTTATACAAGTGGTGCCGGGTTGCCTCCCGGTTAGCGCTGGTTTTTACGGTCCCGCTCGACCGGTTTACCTCAATTGGATTAGGTGGAATCGAGAGTGTCGTTGAGGTCCATGGCCTCTATGACACCGACATATGCACCTTCGTGATAGAGCTTGAGGCGTTGACCGTTCACCTTGAATATTTCGCCCTTGTCGGTAGTGAGTGTAACCGATCCGAATTTGTTCACTTCAGTTACCGTGAACGGTCCAGACCATCGGGATTTAAGTTTCCCGGGAAAGAGTCTAAGTCGGGAATTAAATAAAAGTACCTTATCGCCGACATGGAACTCTCGGGGGATGATGCGCTTATCATGCCATCTTTTGGTCTGCTCCTTATAAATTCTCGCGCTATCATAAGAATGGAGACGGAATTCATCTAGTTCGTTCAATTGCATGAGGCGCTTCTCTCCGGCTAGCTTCGGATCGAGATTGAGCTTCTTTAAGGCCCACATAGCCTTGAACTCGAGCTCTACGGGTAGATGGCAAGCCTTGCCATAAACAAGCCTATACGGAGATGTCCCGATAGGAGTCTTGAATGTGGTCCGGTAAGCCCAAAGAGAGTCATCGAGTTTCGAACTCCAATCTTTTCTCGAGGTATGGACAACCTTCTCGAGAATAGACTTGATCTCACGGTTCGAGATCTCGACTTGTCCACTAGTTTGTGGATGATAGGCTAGCCCGGTACGGTGGTGAACACCATATTTCTTCAATAGCTTAGTGAGTTGGCGTTCATGAAAATGTGAACCATCATCACTAATAACAGCCCGTGGGACCCCAAAACGCGGGAATATTGTCTTCTTAAAGAGCCGGATCACCACGTTCGCATCGTTAGTAGGTGAAGCGATGGCTTCCACCCACTTCGAAACATAGTCTACGGCGACCAAAATATACTGATTCCCATAAGAAGAAGGGAACGGTGCTTGATAATCTATACCCCAAACGTCAAATAATTCTACCTCAAGAATCTCGGTTTGAGGCATTTCGTGTCGCCGAGAAATATTTCACGTTCGTTGGCATGCGTCGCAAGAACGGATAAAGGTGGTGGCATCCTTGAGAATAGTGGGCCAATAAAAGCCCGATTGCATTACCTTCGCAAAGGTCTTTGAAGGACCGTGATGTCCACCATAAGGGGAGGAGTGGCATCTAGTGAGGATAGCATGTACCTCACTCTCAGGAATACACCTCCTAAATAGGCCATCTGCACATTCTCGGAAGAGATACGGGTCGTCCCAAAAATACCTCTTCACATCATGTAGAAACCGCTTCTTCTGCTGATACTGAAGGTCGGGAGGTAGAGCACCTCCAACTAGAAAGTTGGCATAATCAGCAAACCATGGAGTGTCCATGGTAATAGCGAGCAAATGGTCATCAGGGAATGAATCGTCAATTGGGGCAAGATCCCCACCATCATATCTTAGCCGGGATAGGTGATCGGCTACGACATTCTCGGCCCCGGACTTATCACGGATCTCCAAATCAAACTCCTGCAGTAATAGGATCCATCTAATAAGTCTCGGTTTGTCATCCTTCTTCGCTAGAAGGTACTTCAAGGCTGCATGATCCGTATACACTATCACCTTCGAGCCAATGAGATAGGCCCGAAACTTGTCTAGAGCATAGATGATGGCCAATAACTCTTTCTCCGTGGTAGCATAATTGATCTGCGCCATATCTAACGTCCGACTAGAATAGTAGATCGCATGTAAAGCCTTGTCTTTCCTTTGCCCGAGCACGACTCCTACAGCGTAATCGCTAGCATCGCACATAACCTCGAAAGGCAACTCCCAATCGGGAGCTCGGATAATAGGTGCGGAAACAAGAGCCTGCTTAATCCTGTCAAAAGCTCGAGCACACTCGTCAGTAAAGACGAACGGGGCATCTTTGAGGAGCAGCTGAGTCAGAGGCTTGGCAATCTTGGAGAAATCTTGGATGAAACGGCGGTAAAAACCCGCGTGACCAAGAAAACTCCGCACACCCTTAACATTAACGGGGTATGGTAATTGCTCAATCACCTCGACCTTCGCTTTATCCACTTGGATGCCACGTTCGGACACTAAATGACCCAAAACGACTCCCTCGGTCACCATGAAGTGACACTTCTCCCAGTTTAAGACCAAATTGGTCTCCTCACAACGTTGCAAGACCCGTGAAAGATTAAGTAAACATGCATTATAATCAGTGCCGTATACACTGAAGTCATCCATGAAGACTTCCATGACAGACTCGATAAGGTCCAAAAATATGGACATCATACAACGTTGGAAAGTGGCCGGGGCATTACAAAGGCCAAAAGGCATCCTTCGGTATGCGAAGGTGCCGTAGAGACAGGTGAATGTTGTTTTCTCCTGGTCGTCCGGGTGAATTGGGATTTGGAAAAATCCCGAGTAGCCATCTAAGTAACAAAAGTACTTATGGCAAGCAAGACGCTCTAGCATCTAGTCAATGAAGGGGAGTGGGAAATGGTCTTTCCTAGTAGCTACATTCAGCTTACGGTAATCAATACACATTCTCCATCCAGTCACTAATCGAGTAGAAATAAGTTCATTCCTCTAGTTCGTGATAACCGTGGTCCCATCCTTCTTAGGGACCACTTGGACTGGACTAACCCATTTAGAGTCGGAAATGGGATAGATAATGCCAGAATCTAGGAGTTTCATAACCTCCTTCCTAACCACATCCTGCATGTTCGGGTTCAACCTACGTTGTCCCTGAATGGATGGTCTATGGTCCCCCTCTAAGTGAATGCGATGCATGCAAAACTCGGGACTAATACCACGTAGGTCATCAATACTGTACCCAATAGCCTTCTTATGTCGTCGTAAGATGACTAACAACTCCGAAAGTTGGCTATCTATGAGTGCAGCGTTGACAATTACGGGGTTTAGACCCTTATCATCTAAGAATGCATATTTCAGATTCGGGGGAAGGGGTTTTAGTTCAGGTTTACTTACCTCGACCTCCTTTTTAGGGGTGCCGAGACTGTATACCTTCTCGAAGTGCCCTCCTTTCCGTTCAGCATGCGTTCCAGCTCGTCCACTTCCGTGCTCCATGACCTCTTCTCGGCATCAGCATCGCCGGATGTCAGCAATTTCTCCAAAGGGTCCCTGTCAAGATAATCGTCAATTTAGCTTTCTATTTCCAAATCAATGACATCTATACTATAACAGGACTCCTCTATCATGGGCTTCCTAAGAGCATGATCGAGACTAAAAGTCACGGTGTCATCTCCTACGGAGAGTGTGAGCTTCCCATTTTTGACTTCGATGATCGCCCCCGCCGTGTGTAGGAAAGGGCGACCGAGGATAATAGGTATTATGGCGTACTCAGCCATGTCTAAGACGACAAAGTCTACGGGAATAAAGAATTTCCCTAATTGGACCGGAACATCCTCTAAAACACCTAAAGGATATTTGACCGATCGATCAGCCATCTGCAGAGTCATATTAGTACATTTTAAAACACCCGTATTCAATTTCTGACAAATAGAATACGGAATAACACTGACGCTAGCTCCTAAGTCACACAGGGCCTTATCGATAGCTAATGTCCCTATAGTACAAGGGATAGAAAAACTCCCTGGATCCTTGAGCTTGGGCGGAGTACGACTCTGTAGTAGTGTGGACATGACATAGGTCCACCCCGACGCGGCCACGCGCGGGTTTGGGTAGGCGAATGAATCTCCATATGAGAATGGATCGAATTGAAATTTAGGTCTATGTGGAGTCGCCACCGAATTTTGTGGTTATTCGGAACCATTCGAGCCCACTCTATGTCGTAGTGGTCCGTATACAAAATACGGCCCATTTCTGATGTCAGAGTTTATTGGGCTCGTCCCTTTGCATTTGATACCAATACCGACATTATCGGATATTGTGTATTGAATGACTCTCGTGCGCCAACGGTTTCGGGCATCCGGAAACCGAGGTTCTGAGTAAGGGGTGAGGGTACGTGTTGGGAAGCCCACAAAGGACACCCAACCCCGCCGCACATTAGCGGCCTCTACTAAGAATTCGAATGACTTACAATACGCGCGCTAGTTAAACGGGAAAAAGATATGCAAAGAGTATTTTCCCTAGACATGTGAATTGAAATTGAAAAGGGTTTCTAAGTCAATTTAATGCAATTAATTCTAACGTCGAATTTGAATTTTAGCATGCGGGTTCATTTAGTACAATAAACGAACAAAAATAAAATTGACAAGAGAAACAAACAAACGGTTAGTAGCGGTAAATCGATATTAATGGTTTGTGCAAATAATGAATTGAATTGAATTGAATGATGTACAAGGTGATGCATGGTTTGAAAAGATAGTATACACGTGATTAATTATGCACGCGTTGACCTAAGTCGTAAAATACTATCGAGTTTTGAAAAGAAGGATGTACGACTCATGTTTTGGTCGTTACGAGGTCACTCGATCGAGTAGTTGATAGACTCGATCGAGTAAGCCCTGAAAATAGGTTTCTGTTTCGCGTTATGGACCATACTCGGCCGAGTTATTGACTAACTCGGTCGAGTACATGGCCACTCGGCCGAGTCACTGTGAGACTCGGTCGAGTGGAGGTCGTGAAAAACATTCTGGTTCGATTTTTGGGGTACCACTCGACCGAGTGGGCTAGGCACTCGGTCGAGTGCCCCCTGTACGAATCGTAATTCGTTTGCAAATTTAATGGTTGATTTTGAAATTGCTTTTGATTTTTGAGAGTTTGATGATTTGGCCGAATCGGACGTAAATATTGCACAATTTATGTTCGACTTGGTTTTTTATAAATCGCGAATTTTGTCGAACCGAATATAAATATCGTTGAATTTATACCCGATTCTAATTTTGAATACTCGTTGTATCCCATATTCGATTATTTGAATCGATATGGAACATTAGAGTGAAATAGAAAAAAATAAATAAATTGATTTTAGTCGTTGTAAATTAATTATCGTGATATGAACAAATCACGTTAATTAATTCATACGACTTGATTGTTAAATTCGATATCCAATTATGGAATTGGTATCGAATCTAAAATCTACGCTTTACTTGAAAAAAAAACTTGATTCCCTCGACTTTTCCGACATCGAAATAAATCCCTAGGGATTGTGATGTCGGATCCGTGTCAACGGGTTTCGACCCTTATTAAAGTACGATGTTTATTTTTGAGAAATTGATGTGATATGCGAATGACAATAATGATACAAACGATATGAAAATTATTGTTGAAGTTAACCTATCTCAATAATCGAGTAATTGGGATATCGGAACAAGCGGCCGTCAACGCTGTGTGCAGTACACTTGTATGTTCGTGTTTCCTCATTCCGATATCACTTCATACTCGACACAAATTGATAGATATTTTAGTGTTCTTTGATATTAGCATTATACTATCGATATTAATGATGCGATAATAACGATAAAAATAAAATAAAGCGAACGCGCCCCGTAAGAAAACGACATGACGCGAGAAGGAGGAAGAAAAGGAAAAGAAGCGGGGTTTTGACACCCTCAACCTACATGTTCTTGTCTCGGCGCGGACTCGTAACCGTGGCTATAACACAAGAGTCTTCGAGGTTTATGGAGGTTAAGTTATGGTGGCTTGGGGTGTGATGAATCCTAAAGCTAGTTTAGGGTTTGCTTAGGGTGTTGCTTAGGGTTTGTAAAAGACGTAGTATGTGTGTATGAGGTTGCTCTAGGGTTTTGAAAGTTGTGAAAAAGGTTGTTGAAGAGGGGTGCATGAGGGTTGCTTATATAGGAAAAGCTAGGGCTTCGGTTTAGGGTTACTCGACCGAGTAGGTGGCTAACTCGGTCGAGTGGCCCGTTACGCCAGCCGCCGGGCTTGAAAAAGGGCCCACTCGATCGAGTGGGTGAGGCACTCGATCGAGTGGCCCAGCTGGGTCGCGCGGGTCACTCGCCTGGACCTTGACCATGGATACTTGATGAGTTTGAGTTTGAATTGGGCTTTTGATGTTTGAGGGGTTGTTTGGTATGTCTCGGAAACGACTTTGACCGGGATTGACCCAATCGTGACGAGTCGGTTTTAATTCCGGTGTCGGTTTCGGCCCAAATTAGCCTTGTTTGATTGGAAACGGCCCGCTGGGCCTGGATTTGAGGTTGATTTTGTGAGATTTGTACCCTGTAAGTGTGCTAGCCAGCGATTAATGGATTTGAGCCCGTATCCGAGCGCATAGAAGCATGTTAGCGTCCGATCATCATCGGGTGTTTTTTGGGAAACTACCATAGACACCTGGCAGTCAAAATGCGGGTGTCTACAGAGCCCCACTCTGACTGAGGCTTGGACAGGGCGAAAGTCAGAGTATCCACCAGGCCAATCGAGGATTGAAACCTGGCGGACTTCCGGCCGGGTCGTTTATAGTCCATTAGACTTGCGTGAAGGGCTCGCCAGCCGCAAGCTAGAAGTCATACCTGAGCCGATAACTCCGTGGGGAATTGGACTTGTCTCGTAAGTCCTGGGTGCGCCTGTATGTAGGCTCATTCCTCGAAATGCCGTCGTTGGCTTCCGCTGGGGAATTATCGTGGGTTGCACATCCCTATTTGAGTCGTACCTGCATGAGTCACATAAAATGCATGCAACACGTAGGCGGTAAAATGACTCGTGCTGGGGAGAAATGATTTTTTGCAAAATTTGAATTTTTGAAATCTTGAAAATTTGAGATTTTTGAGTTTTGGAAACGTTGAGATTTTGACTCCTAACAAAGATTAGGAAGGTTCGGGATGGAGATTTCCACGCTAGTATTGAGACTAGGATTGTGGTTCGATTCCTATTGAGATTAGGAAATATTCCTAAACGGTTTGCAAGGCTAATGTTATATATAGCCCCTCCTTGCTCTTGATTTTCTTCACAAGTCACAAAACAACCCTTTCCTAAGAGGAAGTCTCTCTAATTCTCTTGATAAAGTCTCTTCATCTTCTTCAAGAAGTTTTAGCCATGGGGATCGATAGGTTGAGTGTGATGTTGCAGGAGTGGTCCCGTCGCTTTAGGGATGCAGATAGGGTGGCTTTGAATCAGACGGGGATAACCCAATTGTACCCGTTCCGTCAGATGGTGGTTGACCGCTACTTTCTGGATGCTTGCTTGGCTTATTGGGATGACATATATCATGTCTTTGCTTTCCCTCGGGGCGAAGTCTGCCCTTTACCAGAGGAGATTGCAGCTATAGGAGGATGGAATCCGATACTCCGTCCCGCCGTCCCATATTCGATCTACGACCCGAGGAGGAAGTTGAGAGAATTTCTACGGCTCTCTCACAACGAGGTGTCCCGCATGATGGATGGTGATAAAATTTCTCTGATCGACTTGGCTGAGAAATTTATGAACTCTCTCGATGTTAGGGTTAGGCCGGCTTACAGCCGTAGGGCTTTCTCTTTTTGCATGCTCCATGTATATGCTTTCGAGGGTCATATGGACTTGTTATCCTGTATGGGAAGTACCCGTCTTCTGACCGTAGTGGATCTGATGGAGACTGAGCACAGCCCGGCTTGGTTGATCACGGGCGAGATTATCCAAGGATTGGATGATCGCAAAAGGGACTCATCCATTCGTCTTACCGGGAGCACTCGTTTGTTGCAAGTATGTCACTTGACTTCTTAATTCAATTTCTTTTATTTTTTTTTGCGAAAAAAATTTTTTATTGCAGGGGGTACTCGATCGAGTCACCCAGGCACTCGGTCGAGTACCCTCGATGGAACTCTCCTGATCTGTCTTCGGAGGTGCCACTCGATCGAGTCACCCTGGCACTCGATCGAGTGCCCTCGTAAAGAGTCTCCTGTTTGCGTTCAGGGGTACCACTCGATCGAGTGTCCCAAGCACTCGATCGAGTGGCCTTTAGGCGAACGCCTATTTTGCCCTGGAATCTCATGCTTTTGTTTCTTTTTGCAGATTTGGCTGTATGAGCGACTATCAGTGATAGATCCTCCACTTGATGCGGGCAACTACCGTCATAATCGGGTGATGACGAGGAGGAGGGCCATTGACTTTTCTCGTCAGATTACGCAGAAGTACTGGGACGAGGTTTTGTCTTTTCATGGCGGCCCGTTAATTCGATGGGTAGTTCCATGGTGGCCCATCTACCTTTGGAGTGGCTTGGACCCAAGGGACAGAGCCCGCTATCAGGTGATCCTTTCTTTCAGGCAGACGGTTCATCTTTATCCAGATCGCATACTAAGGCAGTATGGATGGACCCAGCGAATCCCTGAAGTTGAAGCAGTTGTGAGTGACCCTACCCAACTGACTGATGTAATGTGTGATACCTGGATGCAAAGGTGGTACACACGGCATACTTGGCCCGTTGTCAAATCTCGCCATTCAATCTGGGTTTCAGATTCTTATACGAAGTGGACCAAAGCAGAAGATGCTAAAGCCCGAGCTGCTTTGAAAGTCGATGAAGCCTTTGATCTGCTGAGAAGGGAGCAAGCCAAAGACAACAGGGGGTTCTTTGATGAAGGAGACACTCCAGCTACCCTAGTCCGTCTAATGTCTGGTCACAAGAAGAAGACTAAGACTCAAGCTGAAGGGTCTAGTGCTAAAGGTGCTTGGGGGAAGGTGAGCCCCCAGATGGACTTGGAAAGGAGACTGGGCCCAAGACTACCCGTGCAGGACCGACTTGGCCCACGGGATAGACTGCCCGAGCACGTGCGGGCCCGACTTGGGCCGAAGACCGTGATTGAAGACCCGTCGCCAAAGAAACGGACCCGGGCTAAGGAGGTCCCACTCGTGATTCGGGAACGCTCGCCACCACCCCGAAGACCTCAGGCTCCGCGCGACCCGAAGGACAAGGGGAAGGGGAAGATGCCCGGATACTAGTCTCCTTATTTTATTATCTGAATATTATTATTATTTTTGTGGTGTGATCTTTTTGTGTGAATGTCGTTTTGGCGTTTTTTTTTTGTAATCCCGAGTTTATCGAGATATTAATAAAGGACATATTATCGAACGATCGTTCCCGTCTTTCGTTTATTGCAGTGGTTGTACCCTTTTGAAGGGTTGCCTACGTATCCGCAAATGGCGGAATCAAACCTAACGTAGTTCAAAAGATGATTTGATTGATTTTTTTTGCAATTTTCGAAATACATCAGGATTATTAATTCAAGATGTGCGACAGTAGAATATATTAGTTCTAGCTTATTGACTTGTCTAAAATTTTGAAAATTTATAAGAAGGACAAATTTTTATAAATTTTTGCAAATGACATTGAGATGGGGGTTTATGGGTAGTAGCGCTTCAGCTGGTCCAAGTTGGTTGGGTTGACGAATTCGTTCCCGTCCAAGTCTGTCAGCATCACCGCTCCTCCTGATAGGACCTTCTTGACTAAGTATGGCCCAGCCCAGTTGGGTTTGAATTTACCCCTTGGGTCAACCGGCAGTAAGGCACGAACCGATTTTAGGACCAGATCCCCTTCCTTGATGTTCCTGGGCCTAACCCGTTTGTTGAAAGCCCGTTGGATCCTTTTTTGATATATTTGAATGTTGTTGAGAGCTCGGGATCGCCGTTCGTCTAAAAGGACTAGCGAATCGTATCGGGCTTGGACCCAATCTGCCTCAGGTACTTGGCTTTCAAGTAGGATCCTAAGGGATGGCACCTCTAGCTCGACTGGTTGGACCGCTTCCATTCCGTATGTCAAGTAATACGGGGTTGCCCCGGTCGCGGTGCGGATTGAAGTTCGATATCCCCATAGGGCAAAAGGTATTTTGTCGGGCCAGTCCCGGTAATTTTCAGCCATCTTTTTAAGTATGGTGACAATTGTTTTATTGGCCGCTTCTACCGCTCCATTTGTTTGAGGTCGGTAAGGCGAAGATGTACGCCTTTGAATTTTGTATTTTGCCAGCAATGCGGCAGTTTCAGCTTGAAAGTGGGTCCCGTGATCGCTGATGAACTCGTGAGGGATCCCATACCGGCATATTATTTTATTTTGGATAAATTTGGCCACGTGCTTGGCGTTCAAGACACAGTATGACTCGGCTTCGACCCATTTGGTGAAGTAGTCGATGGCCACCAAGATGAAGCAATGACCTCCCGTCCCGGAAGGATGCACCTTTCCAATTATGTCAATTCCCCATGTCGAAAATGGCCATGGTGATGTCATGGTATATAATAGGGAAGATGGCATATTCTGTACATTGGCGAAGATCTGACAGTTATGGCAGTGTTTGACATACAACTGACAGTCTGTTTCCATGGTGTTCCAATAGTACCCGAGCCTCATGATTTTTCGGGCTAGCATATGGGCGTTCATATGCGGGCCGTTTTCACCATCATGGACCTCGGCCATGACCTTTTCGGCCTGTATTTTGTCGATGCATAGGAGTAGAGCCCCCTGTGCCGTCTTTTTGTACAATTGCCCGTCATCAGTTCGAACAAATTGGGTTGCTAATCTTCGTAGGGCCTTTTTGGCCCGATTTTCAGCCTCCGGAGGGTACTCTCCCGTTGTCAGGTAGGTTAGGACAGCTTGATACCAAGGCTCCGGGTCAGTTATCTCGATATCCTGAATGGCGTGGATGTAGGCTGGCTCGGACCGTCTTTCGACACAGATTGGCATGCTGGTCAGGTGATCCGGGATGTTCAGTAAAGATGCTAATTTGGAAAGTGCATCTGCGAACTGATTCTCTTCCCGGGGCAGATAGATGTATTCTACCTTTTGAAATTGTTTCTCTAGAACCCTTACCCGTGCTTGGTAAGCCACGAGATTGGCGTTCCGAGTTTTCCATTTTTGGAGTGCTTGATTGATGACTAATGATGAATCACCGTGGACCCGGAGGTTTGTTAACCCTAAATCAGCGGCGGCTTGCAACCCGTGAATGCATGCTTCGTATTCGGCTGCGTTGTTGGTCACGTGGAAGTCCAACTTGATGGACAAGGGAGTGTGTTCCCCTCGGGGTGAAATTAACAGGATTCCGACCCCAAATCCTCGGAAGTTGGATGCCCCATCGAAATATAAATCCCACACTTCCGTATCGGTATGGAATATGTCTTCATCAGGAAAGGCCCATGTATCGGTGTGGCCTTCTTCGGATATTGGGCCGTCAGCGAGGAACTCGGCAACTACCCGGCCTTTGATGGCTTTTAATGGTACAAATTTGAGGTCGAACTCGGATAACATTAAAGTCCATCTTGACATCCTGCCGTTGAGGATGGGCTTCTCAAATAAGTACTTGATGGGATCCATTTTGGATAACACATGTACCTCGTGACTGAGCATGTAATGTCGGAGCTTTTTAGTGGCCCAAACCAATGCTAGGCACGTCTTTTCGAGCATTGTATATTTGCACTCATATTCGAGGAACTTTTTACTGATGTAGTAAATAGCCCGTTCTTCTGAATCGACTGTCTGGGCCAGCATAGCCTCCATGGCCGTCTCCGTCCTCGTTAGGTATAACGACAAAGGCAGACCGTGATGAGGTGGCATTTGTACCGGCGGAGCAGACAGCATCTCCTTGATTTTGTCAAAAGCCGCTTGACATTTGCCGTCCCACAGCACCCGTTCTCCGATTTTTAGCTTTTTGAAGATGGGTTCGCATACCATGGTTAGTTTCGACATGAACCGGCTGATGTATTGGACTTTTCCGAGAAACCCCCTTATTTCCTTTTCGGTCTTGGGTGGTTGCATCTCGGTGATGGCTTTGATTTTAGCTGGGTCGACCTCGATGCCGCGTTGGCTAACGATATGGCCCAGTAATTTGCCCGACGTTACCCCAAAACTGCATTTTTGCGGGTTCAGTCTCATGTTGTATTTACGTAGCCGGGTGAAGAACTTTCTTAGGGCTGAAATGTGCCCGCTTCGGTCCTTGGATTTGACGATCATGTCGTCCACATAGACCTCCACTTCCTTATGCATCATGTCGTGGAGCAAGGTAGTGGCGGTCCGTTGATAAGTGGCCCCGGCGTTGATAAGCCCAAATGGCATGACGGTGTAACAGTAAGTACCCCAAGGTGTAATGAAGGTGGTCTTACCCATGTCCTCCTCTGCCATTTTAATCTGATTGTACCCGGCATACCCGTCCATGAACGATAGAAGGGCATGATCGGCCGTGTTATCCACCAGTATGTCGATGTGTGGTAACGGAAAATTGTCTTTTGGGCTTGCCTTGTTAATATCCCGGAAGTCCACGCAAACCCGCACCTTGCCGTCCTTCTTGGGTACCGGCACGATGTTTGCAACCCAGTCTGGATATTCAGACACCTGTATAAAGCCTGCTTTAAATTGTTTATCGACTTCTTCCTTGACTTTAAGAGACCACTCGGGCTTCATTCTTCTGAGTTTTTGCTTTACCGGCTTGCACCCTTCTTTGATGGGTATTCGGTGTTCGGCTATCTCCCGGTCTATACCCGGCATGTCCTTGTAGGACCATGCAAAGACATCTTTGAATTCCTAGAGGAGGTCGGTGAATTGTTTTCTCTCCTCTGAATCTAAAGATAGACCCAACTTAAGCATCTGGGGCTCTAAAGTGGTTCCCACGTTGATGGACTCGGTTTCTTCGATTACCGGATCTCGGGATTCCCTTTGCTCGAGCTGCTCGACCAGATGTTGAGGTAGGGGTACCTGTTCGTCGGATTTCTTAATGTCATTGCATATAAAATTTTTGAAATTGAGAAAATTTTGGAAATAAGACAAGTCGTAAGCAGAACGGTGTTCGTTATTATTATTGATGGTAAATTTTGAAAATAGCTCGAATAGAGCTGCCATCTGATCATTGGTCAGTGGCGGTATAGGGAGAGGTCTTGGGACAGGCCCCGAGACCTCAGTGGATAAGGGAAGAGGGGTTACAGACTCGACCTTAGCACCAGACCCTCTAGACTCGGACTCAGACTCCGACTCTAACTCTGACTCAGACTCGGTATCCGGCATGTCTTCCTCGCCAGTGGTCAGCTTGTAGACCCGTCCTTGGCCGTCGGTCCACTTTATGGTCTTCCTCCAAGCCCTCGTTTCGGTGTTGGCGCCGACCTCGGTGATTAGCTTGGTTGGGTCGAACCGATCGCTGCGGAGGATCAGGTTGACCAAGTCGCTCTTTGGAGCGGGGACGGCTTGGTCTTCTCCGAATAAGAGCCCCAGCACGGGCTCGGAGTTGTCTTCGCCCTCCTTTGATTCGGCCTGGACGATGGTGAATATATCATCAGGGATGAAATTGCATTCCCGAGCCTTTTTGGTCCCGGGATATGTGATGGTGGGTTGGTAGAGGCCCACTTGGACGGCTCCGAAGACTGGAGTGACGAAGTAATCCGTTAGCTTCAGGCTATAAGGGCTTATGTAAGTACCCTTGATAATGTCGATGGCCTTGTGAATACTGGCCCGAACCACATTTTTCGGAGTTATAGCATACCCCAATCCGAAATGTGACTCGCCATCATTTAGGACCTCGATAATCTTCCCAGCTGGAAGATATGGCCTTGAGGTTATCCCGGGTAGGTAACCCAGATTTTGTAGCATCGTGTCGATGCTAGTTGTGAAGTAGGGCCTAAAGAGATATTCTTCTTCGATCATGCCCACGAAATCAAATCCTCGCGGGTCGGCCCGGCCCGTAGCGTTGCAGCTTGCTACGGTAATTGGGGTCGCCTCCAGCGTGATGATACCGTCTTTGAGGGGCATCTTGACTTTTCGATGGAGGGTAGATGACACGGCCTTGACTGCGTGGATCCAAGGCCTTCCCAGCAAAAGATTGAATGATTAGGTGACATCTATCACCTGAAATTCCAATTCCTTTTCGATTGGGCCTGTTATGATCTTTAATTTCATTGCCCCGGCGACAGGTTTTGGGCTTCCGTCGAAAGCCTGGATAGTCTGCGCCGTTGGAAGGTAATCGGCATCGGTGATGCCGAGTGCTTTTGCGGTCCTTAGAGGAAGGACATTCACGGCTGATCCATCGTCGATAAGGGTCATCGGGAGATATTTACCTTTGCAGATGACCGTGATGTATAGGGCCAGATTGTGATTGGGCCCAAATGGTGGCAGATCAGCTTCAGAGAAGGTTATGAGTGGGCCTTCTTCTTTGGATTTGCCCTTAAGGTAGGGCATGATGGTGGCTACCATTTCAGCAGGGGTAGCCTCTGAATCAACCTTGATTTCATTGAGAGCCTTAGTCAGTGCTTCCCGATGAGCTTGTGAGCTAACCAATAGTTGCCATATGGTTAGATCGGCTCGGACCCTCTTCATTTTTTGGACCAGAGCCGTATCTGGGCTTGGTTCTTCGAGGGTAGGCTCCGTCTTGTCGGGTTCAGTGACGGATATAGGAATGGAACGCCCCGCTGCGGCGAGATGATTGGTGGCTAAAGCCTTGGACTTAGCCTGTCGGACCTCTTCAAGGGTGATGGGGACAGCTTCCCCTTTGGTTAAGTATACATCATCCTCATCGTCGAACCATATCCCGTTGACTTGTGGGATATAAGGAGAGATGAGGTGAGAACAGTCAATTACCTCACCGGTGAAGATAGCATGAGCGCTGAATGGGTTTTCTTTGTTGCTCGGCTTGTCTCCGGGCAACGGGATTTTCCCGCTCTCGATAAGGTCCTGGATCAGGTGTTTTAACCTCCAACATTTTTCAGTATCATGCCCGTTACCCCGGTGATACTGACAATAGGCCTGGGCAATGTAAGTTTTGGGCCTTTTTTCCACTGGAGGTTCTGCAGTTGGGCCTATCGGTTGGATTAGGCCCTTTGAGGATAGCCTCTGTAAGGCATAAGTATAGGTAGTCCCTATATCTGTGAATACCCGATTTGGTGTATTCTTTTTAGATGAGGTGTCGAGCAGGTTTACCTCGTCGAAGATGCTGCGAGTTGCAGCTGCGGGTGGTGTGGGCTTGATTGTAGATGACCTTGCCCCTTGATACCCTTTGGTAGAGGCCTTAGTCAGGCTCTCCAACCTCAAATCATCTTCGATCCTTGTGCCCATTTCAGTAAGGACAGCAAAGTTTGGGATAATAGCATACCGGAGATGGACCCGGTAGGATGGGAGTAGATTTTTGACGAAGGCTTCCACTAGGGCCTTCTCGCCGGGCTTGTCAACCAGCTTCACACTCTCAGCCCTCCACCTTTGCAGATATTTTGTGAACCCTTCTTTGGGCTCCTGGGCCATTACCTCCAGAGTACGCATTGTAGTCTGGATTTCAGTGTTATCGGCGTAGTTCCGAGCAAATTCGGTCGCCACGTCATCCCAAGTCTTGTATTTCTTGAGGTCGAGCCTGTAGAACCAGGCCCTGGGATGCTTCTCCAAGGAGAAAGGGAATAAGTGCTTGAATATGGTGGACTTTACCCCTTTGACTGCCATGAAGTCTTTGAAGGCCCGGATATGATGGACCGGGTCTTCGGTACCCTCAAACATAGGAATTCCCGTCAAGTTGAGGTTGGCCGGTAGCTCGTCATTCAAAGGTGAATAAATGCGAGCATTCTCGGAGTGGATCGAGTTGCTTGTTGACAAGTGGACTTGCTCCTCGAGCCTGCGAACGACACTGACCAATTCGGCTATGGGCCCAACGGAATCGCCTCCTTCAACTGGGACCGTCTTCTCCACAGTGCTCAGACGGGTGTCCAAAGTTGCTTGGTTAGCGAGGATGGAGGTCAGTTGAGTCTCGATCTTGGTTAGGGCATTTTTCAAATCCTCCATCTTGCGTTGATGTCGGGTTGTGGCTGGCCTGTCTGTAAGAACACCGCGTAATCAGAAACTAGCCCAGAAATCCCAGAATAGAAAGTACATCCCGAACGAGACAAAAAGGGAAATGACTCGAAGAAGACGCTTAGACGGGTGACTTGTGAAGTGTGGGCTTTCCTTAGGATTCGGCAAGTGGGCCTAGTCCTGTTCGAAGGAAGGTTCACGCGGGACATCCCCCAGACTTTTGACTCGATCGTGTTGACGGGCCCTCCTTCGTAAGAGTATGTCCTACTTAGGTGGGCCTTGCCTTAGTCTAATAAGGCGGACTGGGATAGGGAAGAAGCTCGTGATGTAAGATCGACAGGGCTTCGACGCTAGAGAAACTTGACAACTTAAGACATGACCCGACACTGCTAACTATGGGAAGTCCTAAGAGGAGGGAAGTTTTTTGAAAATTGATTGATTTTTGAAGAAGGACCGAGTGGACTCGGTGAATGGCCCAAATTTCCGAAAAAAAGGACGAAAAGTTATTGGGCCACGGGTTTTGAAAGTTCGAGTTTTGATTTGGGCAGCATACCGGCTAGAAAATAGGCTATTTTGAGTAAAATCATAAGTCCTAAATTCGGTATGTCCCGGGTTTTGAAAATTGAATATCTTGAAAAGGAGGATGTAATTTTTGAAAAGTTGATATTTTTGAAAATGACTCGGAAACCAAGTAGCACGTAGTCACACAAGCATTATAACGACGCTATGTATGCTCTACACTAAGTCTCGGTCGGTCTGAAGGGGTCTATACCAATGTACATAGTCTAGACGTTGATCGGGACGGACTCTCTAAGTCGAATTGAGCTTAGAACATGCCGCGAAACCCACTCGAATCGACTATGGACACTTTTTGACATATCCATGTTGGAGTACATCAATGGTATAGTGGGACGTCGGTCACCAGTACCGGCCCGGGAAAATATGGGTTATGCATGAACCGTAGAACTAACACGCGTATAGTATTTGTCAAACGATTTCTATTCGAGTCTCACCCTGAGGATGCCGATGGTAAGTCAAGCATCAGTTACTCCCCAGCGGAGTCGCCAAATTGTGGACATGACATAGGTCCACCCCGACGCGGCCACGCGCGGGTTTGGGTAGGCGAATGAATCTCCATATGAGAATGGATCGAATTGAAATTTAGGTCTATGTGGAGTCGCCACCGAATTTTGTGGTTATTCGGAACCATTCGAGCCCACTCTATGTCGTAGTGGTCCGTATACAAAATACGGCCCATTTCCGATGTCAGAGTTTATTGGGCTCGTCCCTTTGCATTTGATACCAATACCGACATTATCGGATATTGTGTATTGAATAACTCTCGTGCGCCAACGGTTTCGGGCATCCGGAAACCGAGGTTCTGAGTAAGGGGTGAGGGTACGTGTTGGGAAGCCCACAAAGGACACCCAACCCCGCCCGCACATTAGCGGCCTCTACTAAGAATTCGAATGACTTACAATACGCGTGCTAGTTAAACGGGAAAAAGATATGCAAAGAGTATTTTCCCTAGACATGTGAATTGAAATTGAAAAGGGTTTCTAAGTCAATTTAATGCAATTAATTCTAACGTCGAAGTTGAATTTTAGCATGCGGGTTCATTTAGTACAATAAACGAACAAAAATAAAATTGACAAGAGAAACAAACAAACGGTTAGTAGCGGTAAATCGATATTAATGGTTTGTGCAAATAATGAATTGAATTGAATTGAATGATGTACAAGGTGATGCATGGTTTGAAAAGATAGTATACACGTGATTAATTATGCACGCGTTGACCTAAGTCGTAAAATACTATCGAGTTTTGAAAAGAAGGATGTACGACTCATGTTTTGGTCGTTACGAGGTCACTCGATCGAGTAGTTGATAGACTCGATCGAGTAAGCCCTGAAAATAGGTTTCTGTTTCGCGTTATGGACCATACTCGGCCGAGTTATTGACTAACTCGGTCGAGTACATGGCCACTCGGCCGAGTCACTGTGAGACTCGGTCGAGTGGAGGTCGTGAAAAACATTCTGGTTCGATTTTTGGGGTACCACTCGACCGAGTGGGCTAGGCACTCGGTCGAGTGCCCCCTGTACGAATCGTAATTCGTTTGCAAATTTAATGGTTGATTTTGAAATTGCTTTTGATTTTTGAGAGTTTGACGATTTGGCCGAATCGGACGTAAATATTGCACAATTTATGTTCGACTTGGTTTTTTATAAATCGCGAATTTTGTCGAACCGAATATAAATATCGTTGAATTTATACCCGATTCTAATTTTGAATACTCGTTGTATCCCATATTCGATTATTTGAATCGATATGGAACATTAGAGTGAAATAGAAAAAATAAATAAATTGATTTTAGTCGTTGTAAATTAATTATCGTGATATGAACAAATCACGTTAATTAATTCATACGACTTGATTGTTAAATTCGATATCCAATTATGGAATTGGTATCGAATCTAAAATCTACGCTTTACTTGAAAAAAAAACTTGATTCCCTCGACTTTTCCGACATCGAAATAAATCCCTAGGGATTGTGATGTCGGATCCGTGTCAACGGGTTTCGACCCTTATTAAAGTACGATGTTTATTTTTGAGAAATTGATGTGATATGCGAATGACAATAATGATACAAACGATATGAAAATTATTGTTGAAGTTAACCTATCTCAATAATCGAGTAATTGGGATATCGGAACAAGCGGCCGTCAACGCTGTGTGCAGTACACTTGTATGTTCGTGTTTCCTCATTCCGATATCACTTCATACTTGACACAAATTGATAGATATTTTAGTGTTCTTTGATATTAGCATTATACTATCGATATTAATGATGCGATAATAACGATAAAAATAAAATAAAGCGAACGCGCCCCGTAAGAAAACGACATGACGCGAGAAGGAGGAAGAAAAGGAAAAGAAGCGGGGTTTTGACACCCTCAACCTACATGTTCTTGTCTCGGCGCGGACTCGTAACTGTGGCTATAACACAAGAGTCTTCGAGGTTTATGGAGGTTAAGTTATGGTGGCTTGGGGTGTGATGAATCCTAAAGCTAGTTTAGGGTTTGCTTAGGGTGTTGCTTAGGGTTTGTAAAAGACGTAGTATGTGTGTATGAGGTTGCTCTAGGGTTTTGAAAGTTGTGAAAAAGGTTGTTGAAGAGGGGTGCATGAGGGTTGCTTATATAGGAAAAGCTAGGGCTTCGGTTTAGGGTTACTCGACCGAGTAGGTGGCTAACTCGGTCGAGTGGCCCGTTACGCCAGACGTCGGGCTTGAAAAAGGGCCCACTCGATCGAGTGGGTGAGGCACTCGATCGAGTGGCCCAGCTGGGTCGCGCGGGTCACTCGCCTGGACCTTGACCATGGATACTTGATGAGTTTGAGTTTGAATTGGGCTTTTGATGTTTGAGGGGTTGTTTGGTATGTCTCGGAAATGACTTTGACCGGGATTGACCCAATCGTGACGAGTCGGTTTTAATTCCGGTGTCGGTTTCGGCCCAAATTAGCCTTGTTTGATTGGAAACGGCCCGCTGGGCCTGGATTTGAGGTTGATTTTGTGAGATTTGTACTCTGTAAGTGTGCTAGCCAGCGATTAATGGATTTGAGCCCGTATCCGAGCGCATAGAAGCATGTTAGCGTCCGATCATCATCGGGTGTTTTTTGGGAAACTACCATAGACACCTGGCAGTCAAAATGCGGGTGTCTACAAGTAGCGCGCTGCATTCCTCTGTGAAAGCAACTGTCTCAGTTTCACTAAAAGACCGCTTACGAGTTAGTATTTCTTTCATAAATTTCGCGTAAGCAGGAACTTGAGTGATCAAATCAGTAAAAGGAACACTTACCTGCAGATTCTTGACGACTTCCATAAACTTACCGAACTGTTGATCAAGCTTTGTCTTACGCTGTCGGTGGGGAAATGGAAGTATGATCGGAATTTCAGGCTCCTTGACTTAAGACGAGGATGCTTGAGAAGAATTAGAATCCTTAATTGAGACCTGGGGATGAAAAGTAGAAGAGTCAGGTGTTACGGTCTTCACGCGATCGAGTTCAGGCTGACTCGGTCGAGTTTCATTATACTCGGCCGAGTCACCTGACAGCACTCGATCGAGTGGTATCACTGGGAGGCTACTAATTGATTCTTGAGGGTCTACTCGATCGAGTGGGATGACACCACTCGGTCGAGTGACTCCCAACTCGATCGAGTCAAGTGTGACTCGGTCGAGTTGACTACGTGACTGCTCTCTGGTTAGTTTTTGGGGGTCTACTCGATCGAGTGAGGTGGTGTTACTCGATCGAGTGACCTCCATCCGTGGCCTGCCACGTGCTTCTTCTTTTAGCTCTTGCTTCTCCAACTCCGTCTCATCAACCACAACATACTCCTCGGGCATCTTCGGACCGTCGTAATGGGTTCCGCTTCTCAATGTGATCGCATTGGCTTGCTCATGTGATTGCTCGCCTTGAGGAGGTAGACTACCCGGTGGCCTAACTTGCTTTTGGGTGGCAAGTTGTGCTACTTGGGTGTCTAGGATCTTGTTATGTGCAAGTATCTGGTTGACTTGGGTTTCTAGCTTATTATGACTTTGGATACCTTGCATCAATAAAGCTTTGATCTCCGCATACTCGGTGTTGGTTGGAGCTTGAGCTTGGGCTTGGTTTTGGTTTTGTGGGACCGGCTGAAATTGTTGTTGGTTCCCCCACCCTTGTTGGTTACCCCAAGGTTGGTTACCCCAAGGTTGGTTATTGCCCCATTGTTGGTTCCCCCAATTTTGTTGGTTACCCCAATTTTGTTGCCTTCCTTGGAATTGTTGTCGGTTATTGCTATGGCTTTGGGAGGGTCTGTTATGGGGTGCTACATATGGGACGGTTTTGTTACCGCCGGGTGGTGGTGGGTTAAGCACGTTTTGACTCCTATAAGACAACAATGACTTGTCATAGCCCGGTTGGTTCATGTAAGGGAGGTGTGGTCTCATGGATTGGAATGCGTTCGCCGTTTCCAAACTCACACACTCTTGGGCATAATGACCCGTATTCCCACAATTCTCACAAACAACCTCGGACATTGCATTAACATGGTACATACCGCCTTGTTGTTGTTGGTTTTGGGTTCTAGCAAGCTCCATGGAATCAAACCGCTTAGTTAAAGCGGCTAGGTGGCTAACTATGGCATTTGATGACTCGGAGTCACCACTATTTCCCCGGGTGTTACCTCGTGGATTTCCCCAACGTGAGTGATGAGTAGCCATATCTTCAATCAATTTCCATGCTTTATTATCATCAACGTTGTTTTGGAACATGCCATTAGCTGCAGAATCGAGCGTAGCTCGACAATTGTCATATAAACCATTATAGAATTGATTGCACAAAAACCATACCTCGAATCCGTGATGTGGACACTCCTTGACTAGCTTTTTAAACCTTACCCACGCCTCGTGGATATTCTCGTGAGATGTCTGTCGGAAGTTAGTAATCTGACTCCTCAACATGTTGGTCTTCTGCGGCGTGTAGTAGTGCTTATAAAAAGCTAAGGCTAGGGAGTTCCAATCTGTGATTCCCTCAGAAACGCGGTCTAAATCCGTGATCCAGTCTCTTGCGTTATCGCGTAGGGAGAACATGAATAGCATCTCCATCACCTCTTCTTGTATCACTCCCGCGGGGAGTGGTATAGTTGAGCAATAATCGGTGAAGAGCTTCATGTGCTTCGCCGGGTCTTCATCGGGGCCTCCACCGAATTGTTTTCGCTCCACCAATGTAATAAAGGCGGGGCGAATCTCGAACATACCCGTAGTGGCGGTGGGCCTCTTCAACGGTTTCGGTAGGGCACTTTGCTCTGGCTCGGAATGGCTAGCAAGTTTGGGAGGCATCTTGACTAGCGGTGTCTCGGGGGCAGTAGTGGAATTTTCCTCTTCAAAGGACAGTGCTTCGGATATGTGCTCGTCGTCCGAATGTTTCACTGATTCTGATCTTTCTGTCTCAGCAATCTCCTTGTAGAATTTCCTAGACCTGCGGAGAGTTCTCTCTGGTTCAGGATCGAATGGTGGTACGTAGCCTGAAATTCGAGAGGGCCTGGGCATACGAGGAAACTACAGGAGAAATGTGAGAAACGGTCTCAAGGAACTAAAGTTCCTCGAGACAAGCAATCAAAAGGCTAAAACACAAAACAAGTAAATAAATAACACCGTCTCCCCGGCAACGGCGCCAAAATTTGACAGGGGTAGTCGTATCCCTAATCAAAGATACCCTAAGGTCCACTAACTAATGTAGAAAGTGAAGTAGGGGTCGAACCACCAGGAGACGGAACTCAATTACTTGTTCTAAGGTCTAGACTAAAGATTACGGGTCACTGTTTTTCTATTTGTTAAGTGGACTAACAACTAACTGCTATAAGGTAAATCAATAATAAAAGGTCTAGGGTCTCAGGTTCACAATGAATATCAATCGGGTGAGGGAGTCAACTAACAGGTCAATAATCGAACTGTCTAAGGTGTAGGTCTGGTCGGTACTACTACAAACTTTAGAGCTAAACTTAACCTGCGGTCGCTAAAATTAAGCTAGTCTACCCAAAATGTCGTGACCTAATTAGTCCTTAACCCGGTCGGGAAAAAGTCCTAATTGTGATACTAACTAATTAATCCTGGCCAGTAATTAATCAATCAGAATTAAAACAACATTCAGGCGACAGTTCATAAGATCTGAGACAGGTCAATTTTCTATAACCCAATTAACACCCATCGATCCCCTTAAACCCTAGATAAAAATTAGCGACTCATGATGATTGTAATAAGACTAACAAAATATGAATTGCAATTAAACATGATGAAAACGAATTAGATTAAACTACAAGACTGAAATCAGATAACTAAGAAAACTAAGAACGAACTAAGACAAGAATTAAACTAGAGAATAAAGACAAGAATTAAACTAGAGAATTGAAACAGAAATTGAAATTAGAATTAAAGATTATCAATACCAAACAATTGAGATCTAAAAGAAGAACGGAATTCGATGAACCTTGCGAAAGAAAACGGAAACGAACGTAGTCTGCTATCCTAGCCAAAACTAACGTAATGTTTGAGTGATGAAAATCAAAAAGTAAAAAAAAGTCTGACAATCCTCCTCCAACTGATTTAAAAGAAATCAGTTGGACCTACAAAACAGGCCCATAATTCTAATAAGCTAAAATCTGATCCGCGGCCTGGGTGTAACGCACTCGATCGAGTGCACGCAATGCCACTAGATCGAGTGGATGCGTGAACGCTTCAGATTGAGTTTGGATATGAGGCACTCGATCGAGTGCCTAGCACCACTCGATCGAGTGGGTGCTGCTGAGCTCGTGATTGAGATATTCATTTGCTTCTCGGCTTTTTCGTTTTCTTCCTCGTCCTTCGTCCTCGTCTCGGTTATCTGGGCTATCACTCCTAAATATGTTCGAAATTGCACTTAACTTGCAAAATAGCACGAGAACCGACAGTATCGACTTTCTAATAGAAATCGACATTAAACATATAATTATGGAAGAAGAAAAGCTTAAAAACGGTTGTCGGGGGACAATAAAATACGATATAAAATACGTTGATCAGCCGACAGTGTAGGCATTGCAGCAACAGCAGAAAAGCGACTTGCAGTAGGGGAACCCTCAAATTTAGCTGCCGACGGACACGTCATCACAAGACCTTCAATTCACCCCTCCCCTGGGCTGACCCTGCAACAGGCGCTGATGTCGGAGCGCGACCGGATGATCCCCTGGGAGGAAATCGGGTCTTCTCCGCTGATATGCTTTTCACATGTCCCATAAGGCTCTCTTTCATGTAGTCTGGAAAAGTAAGGGGCAAGATGTGATAGGATTGTAGGTGTAATCAAGCCCAAGAACACGTAAGTATCGACCAGTCCAGTAAGAGTCGTAGGTATCTGCAAAAAAGACAAGGCGACAAGAAAGTTAACATGTAATTGACATTTGTGAGACAGTAAACACATGTGAAAAGCCCCCAGCTACCTTTGGGGCGTGAGGGGTTCGACCCCACAGGGGTTCAAAACTCGTCGGTCGCTATGAGTACCGCCGGAGGAAGCCACCTGGTTGGAGCTACGGAGTTTCCATATTTCTCGCACTTAAAGAGTTTAACTATTTTCTTCTCTTCCGGCGTCAACTTCACCTCCAAAGTGCTTGCCCCGACTTCAGGATGATACTCATCCGCAGTTTCCAAGCAAGTGTGGACGTTATTCTTTAAATGGCGAGGGATGGACCACCCCCTTTTCCGTCGGATGTATAGAAAGCTATTTTTCCACTATTTGACATTGGACAACACCGGCCCAATCGGCAAAAAGCCTTTCATCCTGTTCAGAGAAAGATAACCCGAAGGACCCTCCTTCGAGTGTCCCATTTCCAGGCCCATCATGAATCTAAAGGCAGCAATAGAGGGTTGATACCCCTCAAACAAGCAAACCTAGGCGTAAGACACCATGGTCCAGACGGACACCGCCCTCAGCTGGGTGATGGCTATATTCATATGCTGAAAGGCCTTTTCAAGAAAGGGATGGAGAGGGAACCGAAGCCCAAACTCCAAACACTTGTGGTAGATTGCAATACACTCCGTCGGAGTATTGCACACCGTATCTTTCTCTCCCCGAATGATGATTGAATACTCCGGCCCAAAATCATAAAAATTTGCTATAGCTTCATCAGCGTTTTTAATAAGGATCTCTTCACGTGCCCCCGGGTCTGGGTACATATGGAGAGGAACCTTATATTTCTCCTTATCCAGGAGGTAAGTACCCTCAACTACCATCGCCTTTAAGGGGCCGGTGATGGTAAGTGGGTCAACCTCCAAGGCCTCGGAGTCCGTATTCGGAACATCAAAGGGGGCAGGCTTAGGGGAACTTGCACCCCCGCTTTCATCAATAGGAAGGGGTCTTGCAGGCACCGTCGAAGGTGGTGCCCGCGCCACGGTAACACCTGAGCCGGCAGAGGAAGAAGGACGACTAATATAGCCTTCCTCGTCACCCCCCCCCCCAACCGGAGCACCAGTGGAAGGGCCAGAGAACAGCAGTACTCGACGATAGTTTTGTCTCATTTTTCTCCAGAAAATCTAAAATGGGCAAGAAGGAAAAGAAAGCAAAACGCGGGGGGTTGAGTTCTAAAATATTCAAATCTTAAAAGTCACCTGGGGTAGGTGCTTGTGCAGCCTATAGCAAACTCACTCCAAGAATGATGAAGATTCAAGCGAAGAAGATGAAGATTTAAAGAGGACGAAGATTTAAACAAGATGGAGGTTTAACGTTTAGAGGAGCGAAAATGGGGAATGAAAGGAATAAGGGAGTTTATATAAACAAGGTAGGAGCTGAGGAGCCCCCCATTGTTAGAACCCCCCATGATATCCTTACACGTGTCGCTCCTCAAACTGACCCATCCATCACATCCCAAGGCATTCAAACTCAAAAAGGCGGGAAGTGGAAGAGCCACATTAAGTCATTAAAAAAACCAACGAACACGAAAAACTGAGGTCATAATTCTTCATTAAGAAAAGACCCAAGGTTCGGAATTACAAGTCAAACACAATACAAAACGTCGTAAGAAACCAGAATATGATTAGGGTCCGGTTCAGCAGCAGGAGGTTAGGGAGCTTCAGTCTTCATCAGAGCCCGAAAAGGGATAGTCCTTGGGGTTGTTGCAACCTGCATCATCGGACCCCCAGTCCCAGTCATAAAGGACGTCCATAGGGTCGTCAGCTCCCTCCTCATCACTTTCCTTCATCCTGCTTTCTACAGAGCCACCCCTACCTTCACTATCATCTGAGGCATGGCTGCTGATATCTCAATCATCACCAAATCTGGCAAGCTTGGTACCCTCAGGATAGTCGAGGTGACTCCTTGGTCCCTGGGAGTAGAGGAAGAGGACCCAGAGGGGTCAGCATTCTCCGGCCTCAACCAAGGGAAGCATCGACGGCAGCCCCGGTAGTCACAGCCTCCCACCATAGTACAGGAGTCAGGTTTCGGCCTCATATAGAAGGAGGCCTTTCTTGGGCGGCGGATAGTCGCAGGCAGCTTGTTTGCCCCAGGAGCATAAGAGGACCAACTACGGGCTATTAACTTGCATCGTTCGATAATCCTCTGCACCAACCGAGGATACTTGAACTTAGGGGAAGGGCCTACATGCCTGGTGACATCAGTAAGGACACTTCTTTTGAAGACCTTATCAACAATCCAAACCATTTTTACTAGAGGGAACGGAACAATGGAAACGTTCAGGAAGTTGGAAAAACTAGGGCAAATGATCTTCCCTTTTATAACCATGAGAAGGGAGGAAGTAGGGCAGTTAATGATGTCCCAACCGTCCCTGAGAGACGTGACAGATGTAGCTGAAGCGCGCGTCTCGAAGGATTTTCTGAAAAAGTAATCATCATGGGAGGATATTCTGACACTTCGTTTGCCTCAAATAGCTGAGACAACCCACCTAGGGAATAAGCACAACATTTAATGCGGATAAGACAGCAGGGCAGCTTCCCACCTGTGCAGACAAGTATCAACAGCCGACAGGAGCCTTGCTCCCCCCAGTTGCCGAGGGGCAATTGATGGGTTCAGCTACCTGCTGGGCGTCGCCCAATAGTCAGAGACCCGGGTCCGACCCGACTTTGAGAAGGACCGGGCCAGACCAAGGTC
This sequence comes from Agrostemma githago, assembly GCA_958450325.1. NCBI lineage: Eukaryota > Viridiplantae > Streptophyta > Magnoliopsida > Caryophyllales > Caryophyllaceae > Agrostemma > Agrostemma githago. Next base: position 10,517,625 of record OY288253.1, read on the forward strand.
GACGCCGGGCATCAGGCCGGATCCACCTGGCCGACCCGCAGGGGCACGCCTTTGGAGAGGATTGGCCCTCCTACATCTTGACTCGGCCACGAGACCCGACCCCCGGTCGGCCGAGCTGAGCCCTTCTGTACTCCCTCCAGAAGATTACTGACCCCCGGTTATTCCGACCCCAGAGGTGATCCAGCCGACCCTCCTGATCCCAGCCTAAGGTAAGGGGCACGCATGAAGCATGCGCCCCCTTTTTTCTCTCTTTATCTCTCTCTCTCTCATGGAAACCTATAAATACCCCCACTATATTCATTCATAAAGGGGTAATTAACTTTCTCTCACTAAAATCTCTTTCTAGAAAATGCCACCTTATTCCTCACGAACAAGGTTTCTTAAGCGCATTCACGGACTGACTTAGGCATCGAAAAGGGTTCCCTCGGACACCTCTGAGGCCCTGTTTGCTTTCTGCGTAGGCACGAGCGGCCCACTCCGCCAGGGAGGTCCGACCCTAGAAGAGAAAGAAGTGAGACGTGAACACCAAGCGAGATCCAAAGAGACGATTCAAACTAGATCCAAACCCGATTTGGAATTGATTGTTTCCTAACCGCAAAAAGTCTAGTTAATGTTTCCAATTAGGTTTTCTAAAATCAATTTTTAAACGTCTTTTATTAAAGAAATACAATCGGGTGTCTAATTCTGACAGTTTGTAAACATACGAATAAAAATCCATGTTTTATTTGGAATTTGGATTTTCTCCAGAAATAAAAGTTTAACTAAGTTTCTAAAGTTTTCAATTCCACTAGTCTTATGTTGTTTTGATTTTTAATGATTTAATTACGAATTTTATAGTAAGACAGTGCAATTCTGAAAAATCTGTTAATTTGTTATTTAAATACTTTTAATTACTTAAAGTTCAATATTTTTAGAATTAATTATGATTTTGACTTTAGTTGATTTTTAATCATGAGTTATACATTTATATAATAAATATAATGTTTACGTTTTGAGGCCTAATATTAACTATTGTATATAACTCCTATTTTAATCGATTTCTATTTATAATAGTACCTACTTTTGAAAAGTGATTATTTTAAGAAAAGTTCTCTATTTATAAAGTTTCATCTTTTAAGAACGAACTATAATTCTATTGAATTCCGATAATGACTTTGTTTTGGAGTTATGGAATAAGGGAAGTGTACGAGTAAAGTAATACAGCCTAGGGTATACGTTTTGCCATCAACTATAAGGCCAGTGTATCCGAGCGGGATGCATTGGTTGTTGAACTGGACATATTTTTGTTCAGGAGTGTATGTTCATTTTGACCTTAAGCTCGTACCTCGCATGTAAGACGCCGTCGGCGTTGAACTGAGCACATTTGGTGTTCAGGAGGGGTGTGGATAATTACTTAACCTAGAACCTCGCATTATAAGTCGTTGTCCTATTATGGTTGAGTATCCTAGTTAGAGATCGAAGTTTGATTTGTTTAAACTACGTTTTCGAAGCTAGTTTTTAGTATTCTTCTAGTGAAAGTCTATTATGTAGCACTGATTCATATCCATAATGTCGTTATTATTATTGCTTGACGATATTGACTTGCGGGTTGACAATCATTTTGAATTATTTTACTATATCGTTTTAAACGTTTTCCATTTTGAAATATTTTGATATAATAGTAATTATGCTTTAATGTCATGTAATATGGTTGGGAGAACGTCGTCGTTACTCCCCACAGTGGCTGTTATGTTTATAACATGACAGGTATTTTATGTTCCGGGGTTTGGTGTGAACTACCGAGTAACATGGATCCTACTCTACTTCATTTATATTAATTTTGGATTGTTAAACCATTTGGAGAATTTTTATTTTTAGCCCATTTGTGAAAAGTGACATTTGTATTGACTGAGCGTTCTTTTTGTAAAATTTAGAACATCACTGTGTTTTAATCCCAAATCCACAGTGTTTCCGCCACTGTATTGTGTTTGAATTTATAGGGGATTACAATTTTTGTATATGTGTTACTTTACTTTATCAATTTTATCAACTTATATTCACCCTTATCAATATGGGGAAACTCAGGGTTTTGGTAATTCCGATTAGTGACCTAGCTTAATCGCCACGAAAGCGGGTTTTGGCGAGGTTGGGTTAGGAAATCCGGGCCACCCGTGTGACAGGTGGGGATTGAAAAGGGTAACTTGCTCCTTATCGATTGTGTATCATTCACTTGATTCCTTGTTTATGTATCCCGTTTCTAATTCCTCGACTCCCTCTAACACCTTTCCTTTACTTGATTTCTCTTGTTATTCTTGTCTCGTTCTCATTAGTTTAGTCCGTGACCAATCTAAACCCCCCCCCCCCCCCCCCCTTTAGATCTCAATCAATAGACTAGACCTAGACTCGACTTCCCTTGTTCCGTCACTGTGGATCGATCCCGACTTATCGCTACTACGTACTTAGTTTGTCGTGGTTATAAATATATCGCGCGTGTCGCGACGCCCGCACACATCAATTGTCTAGGTCTCGTTCAACATTTGAGGGAGATGGTTGAGCCTTCACCGCACATGTGTCTACCTTAATGTTGTTTTTATGTCTTTTCATTGTGTTTCTATTTCCTACATTCGCAGGGGACTCAACAAGGATGCTCATGACTTAGCAGCCATGAGTATCAAAGGATAATCCCTTTAACTATTTTTCTTTGTTGGCAAAAAAAATACTTATAAATAATATAATGTCAAAAGGCAAACATGTAGAATCAAATGGAGTAGTATATGATATTAGTAGAAATAAACATATTCTATTTAATATTTTGTTTAATATACTCATAATAGATAGTGCATATCTATATAGGAAGTACGAATAAATTGTTGCATGAATATAAACTTGTATATATGTTACAAACATTGACTAAGATTTTTTTTGGAGAAAGCGGATGAATTTATATTAAATCAAGAGTCGCTAAGTGCGCAATGGCTTGCAAAAATTCGAGTTCACTACAATCTCATCACTCACATTAGAGCAAAGTCTCGGAACACAATGACCTACGGTATTACCCTCTCGCTTCGTATGACAACAAGAATACGACTTAAAAAAATTCAGATAATGGTAGATCTAATCAAGACATTTTCCCATGGGACTTCGCCACTTCTTCCTATCTTGCACCGCGTTCACCACTGTAATCGAGTCACTCTCCAGAAGCCCGTTATTCAACCGCATCCTTCTCGCCATTCTCAGGCCAAAACATATAGTCATAGCCTCTACAACCTCCTTAGACCACCTGACCTTCACCCTTCAACATCCCACCAAAATCAAGTCGTCATTATCATTCCTAGGTCATTACAACCTAGCTCGTTTTTGGAAATGCGGAACTAGGTTGTAAGTGGCTTTGATGTTTTGACATCTGGAGCTTGATTTTGTGGAGCTAATAAGGCTTCGAGGGTAAGGTATTGTAATGTGGTAGGAAAGGAGGAAGTCGAGTAAAAATGACTCGGACTTCGATTGGGCAGGTTTGATAATGCGGGATCTGATTTCCATGTATGGCCTTAATGGTTAGGGTGTATCCTATGGAGCTTGAATCCTCAAAATTTCGGGTTGTCTCTTAGCCTAGGTCTCAAGAAGGTCTTGAGGGTTGTAATGTGGGAAGGCTAGATGTGGTGTTAGCCGACCGGCTTGGTTGATTCTCCCCTATTTGATGGTATGGGCATAGATAATTTTTGAATTGACCGTACCCCGGTCAAGGGGCTTTCATTTGAGTTGACCGTACCCCGGTCAAGGGGCTTTCACTTGAATTGAGCGATAACCACGGTCATGGTTTTTTGAATTTTTTCTTTTTTTTGGTTGATCTCTTAGCCCCGATCATGGGATTCTTCATTTGAGTTGACCGTGCCCCGGTCAAGGGATGTTGAGAGTTCTTATGGTAATGGCCAGCTCTTTTATTTTGGCATTTTGCTTTTTTTTTCTTGGACTTTTGATTTTTTGTCCAGCCTTTTTTTTCTTTTTTTCTGTTGGTCAGACTAACACCTAAGGTAGGGATTGGTCGATCTTATTGGAAGGGTGTTTATTGTAGGAAATGGGCTTGCCTCCCATCTTGAACCCAAACTAGGAGACTACCTAGATTTGTCATAGGATTCGATACCGCTCCTGCTAAGGGTAGTTATCTGGCTTTCTATGTCGGACATGGAACAGGTAAAGGAAAACACGGGTCTCAATTTCCTGCAGTCATTATAGATGTGCCTATAATAGTCACGTGCATGTGCTCACAGTGTATGATGGTGTTCATCATGTTCTCGAAAACACATAAGGAAAGCGTATGTGAGAAATAGAAAAGCTAATTTTATTGAATTGGAGAAGAAGACAGAACGCAACTGACTCTGACTCTGACTTTGATTTGGAAATGAGGATGTAGGGTATCCTAGACTCGGACTCAGACTTAGACTCGAATCAAATCCGAACTTTCGGATGCTCGGTTGGTTGTTTCTTTTTTTTTGGTAAGGTCTTCGATTGGAGAGAACGACAGGTGCCACGACTCGCCTAAACTCGACTTTGCGCAAATGTAAGGGAGAGAGTCAAACTAGACACGGCCCAACGTGACAAGAATGACTCTTGAACCGAGATACTCGAACGTTGACCTAGACAAGGTAACGACCCTGGCTTGGACTCGATGATGAGACTCAAGCTGCACGAGGGTGAGTCCGAAAATGGGGCGACCGTGTTTGACTGCGTCACGTGTTCGGACCAAACGTGGCGACCTAAACCTTTAGGAGACTCGAGTGTTCGTAGCATATGTACGACTCGAAGAAGGCATTATAAGGACGCCAGTGTATGATGAACGTAAGGTACCCCTTAAGTTGACTGTGGTCGAATGCTCGGGTGGAAGACAGCCCCCAAGTGAGACTAAAGACTCTGATAGAACTCAGATGGTGTGGCATCTGAGTGACTCAAAAGTGGGGTACGTGAGACAACACGTGTAAGACATGACCCTTAGAGCAACCGTGATTGATCGCTCTGCTGAAGGGTAGCCCCCGAGTGGGATCGAAGGTTTTGTTAAGACTCGAGTGTCGGATGGGTGACCCTTAGATGTAACGATCACGAACCTTTTGTTATAGGGCTATGCCTTGTAAAAGGTTGACTCGGCCTCGAGGAAAGGCAGACGGGGTAAGGGAAGAAACTCGCGATGTAAGATCGGTAGAGTTTCGACGCTAAAGAACCTCGACTTGACTTGAATAAGGACGGCCCTGTGATTAGGGTAGACCCTTAAGTTAAAGGATTCTCGAATTGGGATGACTCGACTAACGGATTGAAAGATGGGCGAAATTCCTTTAGGAAAGGTCGTGGCGATCGTCCTGCTAGAGGGAAAGATCGCGTGAGACTTTCTAGTTAGGACTCGAGTGTTTAGATGAACCTTCCATTTACGAGTGTATGGCTCGTGTTGGTAGGTTGTGCCTTTAGGATAAGGCGGACTAGGATGGGGAAGAAACCCGTGATGTAGGATCGACGTAGTTTCGACGCTAAAGACCTTCGACAAATTACGAAAAGACCTGACACACGGATTACGGTAGGTCCTATAATAAGGAAGGTTTTTGAAAAGAGGTTGACTTCCCAAAATAAGGAAGGTTTTTGAAAAGGATTGAATTTTGAAAAAATTTAGAGGACGGTCCCGACTTTTGAAATTGGCAAAAATGCCGTCAAGCCCGAGTTTTTTTTTTGAAAAGTTGAATATTTGGAATTTTGAAATTTTGAACATCGAAAATAAATCCCCGAAAATTTGAAAATCGAAAAGGGGTTCCCGAAGATTTGAAAATCGAAATGGAATCTCGAAGATTTGAAAATCGAAATGGAATTTTGAAGATTTGAAAATCGAAATGGAATCTTGAAAATTTGAAAATTGAAATGGAATCTCGCAGATTTGAAAATCGAAATGGAATTTTGAAAATTTGAAAATCGAATGAGGATCAGAAATTCGAATATTGAAATGGACAGCATATCGGCTAGAAAATAGGCTTATTTTGAGTCAAATCTTAAGTCTAAATTTTGGCAGCATTCCGATTTTTTGAAAATTGGATATTTTCGAAAAGATGTATTTTTTGAAAAGACGGTTTTTGAAAATGACACGGAAACCAAGCAACAAGTAGTCAGGCAAGCATTATGATGACAGCATGTATGCTTTACACTAAGTCTCGGTCGGTCGAAATAGGTTCTATACTAGTGCGCATGGCCTTTTCGAGAATCGGGACGGACTTCCTAAGTCGAGTTGATCTTAGAACATGCCGCGAAACCCATACGATTTAGATATGAACACTCTGACATATCCAATTTGGAATATATCGCGGTATAGTGGGACGTCGGTCACCAGTACCGGCCCGGGTAAAAATGAGGTTATGCATGAACCGTAAAACTAAAGCGCGTATTGTACTAATCGAACGATTTCTCCTTGAGTCTCACCCTAAGGATCCCAATGGTAAGTTACACATCAGTCTTCCCTAGCGGAATCGCCAAATTGTGGACATGACATAGGTCCACCCCGACGCGGCCACGCGCGGGTTTGGGGGCGAAATGTTTCTCATGTGAGATGGTTCTCGGGTAGAAATTTAAATCAAAGTTGGAGTCGCCACCGAACTTTGTAGGAATTCGGACCCATTCGAACTCACTCTATATTTGGTGGACCGTACACAAAGTACGGCCCACTTCGATACTAGAGCTTGTGGGGTTCGTCCTTTTGCATTACGATACCGATGTCGAGTTTTTGGGTATCGTATATCGAATGACTCTCGTGTGCCAATGGTTTCGGACATCCGGAAACCGAGGCTCTGAGTAAGGGGTGGAGGTACGTGTTGGGAAGCCCACAAAGGACACCCAACCCTGCCTGTACTTTAGCGGCCTCTACTAAGATACCGTTCGAATTTTTAATACGCGCTAGTGATTTGGTGGAATGTTGTGCAAACAGCATTTTTTGACTAAGCATGTGAATTATATTCAACTACGTCATTTAATGCATCTTAATTAACGTTGAAGTTATTTTAGCATGCGAGGTTCGTTTTAGTACAATAAAACAAACAACAAAAATAAAAGCACGAAAGTAGATTACAAATACACGGGCGGAATACAACTCGGAATTACAATACAACAAGCGCGAAAATTGAAGCAGTCGAAATAGTAATAATGATAATAACGGATTGTAATAGATAATGCAATGCATGGTTTTGAAAATTTATCCACGTGATAGTCTTTACACGTGATGACCGAGGTCATAAAAATATTTGACGATGCTAACATGATATGCGAAACCTGTGTTTTAGCGTAAAGGGGACCACTCGATCGAATCATAGGTGGGACTCGGTCGAGTGGTCCTGCTACGGACCTTCTGCCTATTTTTTAAGGCACCACTCGATCGAGTGGGCTGTGGCACTCGATCGAGTGCTCCTTGTACGTACTGCTGTCCGTTTCGAAAAGGCGTTGATTTCGGAATTGCTTTTAATTTTAAATCGATAATAAACTAAGCCGCGTAAAAATATGGTATAATTTATACTTGACTTAGTTTTCGATACTCGCAATATGTATGTTATTATTACGAGACCGGTATCGGGAATTTAGAAAAGATGTTATGAAGTCGTTTTGAAGTTGTTTTGAATTGAATTAGGACGAAATAATTCCCTCCGCGCTACGACATCGAGAATAATCCTTACGAATTATGTGACGTTCGACTTTGCATCAACAGATTTCGCACTAACCCTTAAAAAATTAGAATCGAATATATTTAACGACGAATATCCGCGATCGCATCATGCCCTTGAGTGTTTAGGACGGTGCTCCTCGAAAGGGCGCCACCACTGTTACAACTCATAAAGGAATTAGAAGGATCTTGAACGGGATTTGTTTTTAATCATATTTAATTCAAAATTGTTTTATAAATTTGTGTATGCGCGGTGTTAATTAATTGTGACGATATGTAAATAAACAATAATAAGAATGTTAGAATGCAAGAAATAAAAATGATTAGTAACAAAAAAAATTGTTAGTATTAATATCGTTATTATCGATTAATTAGTATACGTGTATATATATAAGAAGAAGAGGGAAAGAGACGTCGGGATTTGAATTACACCCTCAACCTACATGTTTTAGTCTCGGAATATGGCTCGTCCAATAGTGGCAAAGGCACGGGAGCGTCGAGATAATATAGGTGAGTTATGGTGTGTATACTTGGTAAGGGATTTGACGAGTTTTGCTCTCGGGTCTTTGACGAGTTTTGATCTCGGGTTTGTGTATGTAAGTATGTCGAGATGATGGTGATTTAAGGGTTAGAATATTGAGGTTTTCAAGGTAGAAGAAGGTTGTGATGAATGATCCAGTTCTTGATTGTGATGAAGGGTGATGGGGTATTTATAAAAAAATACCCCGGTTTAGGGTAAAAAAAGGATCACTCGATTGACTGGTGTGTGTGCACTCGATCGATTGCCCGGTCCGAGGCTGGTTTGGCTAGTTTTGTGAGCTCACTCGACCGAGTGGGCCTCAATCCACTCGATCGAGTGGGTTAAACCGAGGGAGGGAATCTAGGGATAAAATTTTATCCCAAATTGAAGAGGTTTAGTTGCTTAGGATCTCTTCTAAAATTGCATGTAGCTGATATTTTTGTATCGGATTCGACTTTGATTGGGTTTTGACCCGGTCGCCAAAAGATGGTTTTATTTCCGGTGTCGGTTTTGACCCAAAATAGTCTTATTTAATTAGAAACGGCCCACTGGGCCTGAATTTGAGGTCAATTTTGTGAGATTTGTACTCCGTTAAAAGCTCAAGACAAATACTAACGATTTTGAGCCCATATCTGAGCGCGTTTAAAGCACGTTTACGTCCGATCATCATCGGGTGTTTGTCGAAAGCTGCTATAGACACTAGCAGGCAAAATGCGGGTGTCTACAAGAATAAACTAAAAAAACTAAGGAAGACAATAAGAAGAAGAAGATCTAGGATCGTAGGTTCACTATGAATATTAGTCGGGGTCAGGGAATTAACTAACTAACCATTAATCGAACTACCTAAGATGCAAGTCCAGTCGGTACAATACAACCTTTAGAATCTAAACTTAACCTGCGGCCACTAGCATTAAGTCAGTCTACTCGAATTATCCTGGCCTTATTAGTTCTTAACCCAGTCAGTGAAAAGCTCTAATTTGATATGCTAATTAATTGAAGGGTTTTTCTATGGGATACCCCTCAACTATTGGCTTTTCCAAGTGGTACCCCCGCCTTTTTCGAATTATATGTTGTACCCCTAAACTTTACTTATCAGTCCATATCATAACCAAAGTGATAAGTGTATTACAAATATTTTTTTAAAATGAATAATTAACATATTAATCAATCCAATTTGATGCTACAAACCACCTCTCTTTCTTTACCCACCAAGCCACCAAATGCCCATCAAAACGCACTCTGTTGTCGGCCGACATCGATCTATCTCCCTCACTCTTTTAAATCCGTCAACCTCAATCCCTCCGTCACCCCCATGTCGTAGTGTGGTGGAATGGATTTTTTCGAGTAAAGGATGCAAATTGAAGAAATATATCATGGTTGATGAAAGTAAAATAGGGAATAATCACTATTTATATCATCAATTGAGAAATTTCCGCTGGAAAATTATAACTTTGGTTACAATATAGACTAATTTACAAAGTTTAGGGGTACATATTGTAATTCGAAAAAGGCGGAGGTACCACTTGGAAAAGTCAATAGTTGAGGAGTACCCCATAGAAAATATCAAACAATCAATCAGATTTAAGACGATAAACAAGCGATAGTTCATACGATTAACAAACAATTAATTAATTATAACCCCTTCTGACTTGGATAGATCCCCCTTAACCCTAGATAAGAAATTAGCTACTCATAATTAAAATAATCAGACATGAAAGAAATAAATTGGATCTAAACATATTAAGATGACGAAAGTAATTAGCAATAATAAACGAAGAATAATTAAAGGACAAGAAACGAAAGCAAAACAATAATACTAGAACAATAAATAAGAAAGATGAACTGAAAGAGAATTGAAATTGAATACCGAATGATTAAGGAAAAAGCATAAAGGTTGAATCTTGAATCTACGTAAAACCGAAATTAAGAAATCTCTAAAAAAACTCTAATACAAGACTAAGTAAACTGAATAATGAAAAGTTCATCTTAATCCCGTCTTAATACAAGCTTAATAAGATAAAAAAAATTGGGCCCAAAATAAGTCATATGCATAAATGGATTAGCGGCCCGGAAAAAGGTCAACTCGATCGAGTCCAAGGAATGACTCGATCGAGTCTCCTGAAGAGATGCTCCTGCCCAAATTTAACAACCCAAATCGATCGAGTCACGCTGTAAGTCACAGCATCGCGCACTCAACTTCAAATGGTTGTCATTTCTTTGCCATTTGATTAAATTGGGCATGTGATATACCGTTGGAAAGCTAAGAGAAATATCTTTCTAATGCCGAATGAATTACTCCAATTTGAGATATAGAACTCAAGATATGAACGTTTGAAGTTGACACTTCTGTAATCGACCAGTCTTTTCCTTCTTTGATCTTTGTTTCTTCGTGTATTCCGCATCTTATTCCTTCAATTACGTGCTTAGGCGTAAATTCAAATTTTATCGATTATGTGATACTACGATCGATTGGCTCCAAATGCATCCAAATCTACATGATACACACAAGTACGGAAGTATCGACATTCTAAGTATATAGCATCATTATCGACGAGTTAAGCACGAAAACCGAGATAAAGCTAACAATTAGGGGATGGAAATATGTATATAAATGACACTCATCAAACTCCCCCAAACCAAACCTTTGCTTGTCCTCAAGCAAACCACACAAATAATACAAAAGAGGACAAGTGATGTGAAGCACGGCTCAGAGCTAACTTACAATCATTCTCCTAAAATCGACTCAAGTCGGTTAGTAAACACACGATGCCAAAAAATACAACCAAACCAATAATCATGCCATCCTCGAACAATTAACTGCCAAACTTCCAATTTGCAAGACCATCAATGTCGGACTTCTTCGCGGAAATCACTAAACACTCATAAGAACGGGTGATTAAATGTGAAGATAAGCAGATATAAGAACACTTACTCGACTTATGAAATATGCTTGCAATCGAATATGAAATCAATCTCCCCAACTGAATACGCATTCTACCAATCAGGACCATAGTACATGCGAAGGACTTACAAAAGGTAGCTAAAACGGTACGGAAAGAAAATGGGTTGTGCCTAAGCACGTATGGAAATGTGGAGCTAAGACCAGCCTAGTCGTAAGTACACATTAAAAACAAATCCACTCAAAAATCCCGAAAAATAATGTCGAACCACCAACTCGAGATATAAACTCAAAATTAAGCAAAAGAGAGAATTTTGTTCATCCTCACAATAAATTAATCTCTAGTCTCATTCCTTCGACCATTCCCCGAAATATCTAAGAAGCATACTTTTCACTTTTTTTTTCTTTTTCGACTTTTCTTTCTTTTCTTTCATGCTTCTATTTTTTTTCAAAATCGAATAGGGGGAAAACGAATACAAAAATCACATCAATAATATAAGTAATCTTAATAAAGCATACTATGATTGTCCCGGTAAGGTAGGTTATTCTAGATTGTAGCTAGATAATATGGTTAAAGAAAACAGGCTACAAAGGCTCAAGCGGGCTAAACAAAGGAAAAATGACATAAATTTACAAGGTAGTAAAATCAAGTCTTTTTGGCTATGTGAAGCTCATCAAAACAACATAAATGCTTTTTCTCATGTACTTCCCCCTTAAATTCAACACGTATTTAGTATCAAGAGACGAACGTCATATTTATGCAAATTAATGTTACATATTCCACAAGGAGAAAACCACTCAATCCTAAATAAAAATGTGACCAATTATAAATGTTGTTGGCTTAGGAAGCTCTAAAATCCTCAGAATTTTGTGGCTTGCCGACAAGTGGTCAAATTTACTCATTTGGCGATTAAAAGACCAATTAGGCATATCATATCAATGTAGTCAATCTCAAGACAAAACACGTTTTCAAGCACGAAGTTGATTGAAAATCAGGAGAAACTATGTTAACTGCATTATCATCATCGCCGTTTTGCATGCTTCTACATCTGACACCACACAAAAACACACAAAAACCAAAATATTTTTGAATTTTTCTGATTTTTCAATTTTTTTGGATTTTTAAAAATTTGTGAAAACAATAAAGCACACAACAAAGAAATAAACACACAAAAAGCACACAAACTCTCCCTCAAACCTTTGTCACAATGTCCTCAATGTGACTCTACAACGGATAAAAACAGAAAATCCACAGTCAATCCTGAGGACACTTTAACCTAAGGGAAGAAAACAAATCTAAGAAAGCGGTAAAAACTTAAATAAAAGTAAAGGATATAAAATATCATATATATATATACACACACACACAAGGTAGCTCTCCCAAACCAGCTGCGAAGCGGGGGTTCAGCTTATAGATAAATTCATTGTCCACGAATGATATCAAAACAACTTAATGCTCTCTAGAGTAAATCAAACATCTGTGCATGTGCTACACAAAAGCATAAGTAGCACCAAGATATAAAAAAGACAAACAGAGACAAAGTCAATGATCGTCTCAGCCTATCAAACGAGCTAGGTCAGTCCTCAACAAAGTGTTCATAGTATATAAGAAGAGTAAGTGGTAATAAGCGGCTTGTAAGGCAAGACGTAAACACCAAATATCTCAAATTCGCCCCAAGGTTTATCTTGGGTATAGATTGCATAAGAGAAGAGTTAGAACTCTCCAGACCACTCAAATGATCAAATCTCACCGATCTCTGTGAAAGAATTATCACAATCTTCTTCACTAATCATAAACTCAAAAAAGTGACAAGAGAAATATAATTAAGATAATCAATGGGTGAAAGTGGTTCGTCCTCAATATAAGAGGGAAACTCAAATGTCTCTAAAATTGGTGTTTCAAGGAAATCATTCTCGTTATCCTATGTAGCCACACTTCTTCTACTCAAGGAATCGTCAAAAAGTGCATCATCTTCTTTCCTTTGATTTTTCCTCTCAATCCAAAGATCCTCTCTTTTGTTCAATTCTTTCTCCAAAACCTCATAATTGACATCAAATGACACTCTCTCAAAATCATACAAATCAAAATCATTAATGTTGTCCTCAATTAAAAGAGCATCATTTAAAGCATGCAAAAACACATTTTCCTCAAAAAAAAACACACATTCCAGCTCACAGTCATTCATGGAGGTTTCGAGAGCTAAGATTTATTGAACATTATAACCATCATCATATTCATCATCAATTATGTTCACAAGAGATTGGGATGTAACACTTACCTGGAGGCTCTTCAATACTTCCATAGGCGTATCCGGTTGACTTGTCGCTTTTGGTCTGCTAATTGGGCAATTTGATTGTCCAAGATTTCATAATGAGCTAGAAATTTTCTTACTTGAGCATCTTGCTTTTGTCGAGCTTGCATGAATTGTAGCAACAACGCCTTGATTTCTGCCATGTCATTATACTTCCCCGGCTCTAATTCAGCATTGTTTAGGGCTAAATACTTAAGGATTTTCAATCGCTCCTCGTAAGAAATGCAATTAAACATCCTTCCGTAGTTTTCCTCAATTCTAACCAGTGTCTCATCATCGACACCATTATATATATCATATGGCACATATCCCGAATATCAACATTAAAGTCACTTTGAATAATGAAAGACTGAAGTCTATTCCAATAATTATGTAGTGACTCATGTTTGAATTATAGGAAGTAACAATTGGTCAAATGGTGAAGACAAATAGAAATGAAAAAAAAATTGTGTACAAAATAATCTAGAACCTAAAAAGAAAGACAACGAATTAAATAACACCGTCTCCCCGGCAACGACGCCAAAATTTGATAGGGCTAAGTCGTATCCCTAATCAAAAGTATCCTATATAAGGTCACTAACTAATGTAGATAGTGAAGTCATGGTCGATCCACAAGGAGATGAGAATTCAATTATTTATCCTAAAAGTTAGATTCTAGATTATGGGCCACAGTTTCTTGGGTTTGTAGAGAATAAACTAAAACAACTAAGGAAGACAATAATAAGAAGAAGGTCTAGGATCGTAGGTTCACTATGAATATTAGTCGGGGTCAGGGAATTAACTAACTAATCATTAATCGAACTACCTAAGGTGCAAGCCCGGTCGGTACAATACAACCTTTAGAATCTAAACTTAATCTGCAGCCGCTAGCATTAAGTCAGTCTACTCGAATTATCGTGGCCTTATTAGCTCTTAATCCGATCGGTGAAAAACCCTAATTTGCTATGCTAATTAATTGAATTATGCATCAAACAATCAATCAGATTTAAGACGATAAACAAGCGATAGTTCATACGATTAGCAAACAATCAATTAATTATAACCCCTCTTGACATGCATAGATCCCCTTAACCCTAGATAAGAAATTAGATACTCATAATTAAACTAATCAGATAAGAATGAAATAAATTGGATCTAAACATATTAAGATGACGGAAAATAATTAGCAATAACAAATGAAGAATAATTAAAGGACAAGAAGCGAAAGCAAAACAATAATACTAGAACAATAAATAAGAAAGATGAATTGAAATTGAATGCCGAATTATTAAGGAAAAAGCATAAAGTTTGAATCTTGAATCTACATAAAACCGAAAGAAAGAAATCTCTAAAAAAACTCTAATACAAAACTAAGAAAACTGAATAATGAAAAGTTCGTCATGTCTTAATACAAGCTTAATAAGATAGAAAATTTGGCCCAAAATAAGTCATATGCGTAAATGGATTAATGGCCCGGAAAAATGTCGACTCGATTGAGTCTCCTGACGCTCCTGCCCAAATTTAACGACCCAACTCGATCGAGTCCAGTAGATGACTCGATCGAGTCACGCTGTAAGTTATAGCATCGCACACTCGACTTCAAACGACTGTCATTTTTTCGTTACTTGTTCAATTTGGGCATGCGATATACCGTTGGAAAGCTAAGAGAAATAGATTACGCCACCTAAATCACTCTCATTGGTGTTGTAGAACTCAAGATATGGACGTTTGAAGTTGACACTTCTGCAATCGACCATTCTTTCTTCTCGTTTCGCATCTTTTCTTTCTTTGATCTTCGTTTCTTCGTGTATTCTGTATCTTATTCCTTCGTGCTTAGGCGTAAATTCTACGATTGTCGATATGTGATGCTCCAATTAGCTCCAAATGCATCCAAATCTACAAGATACACACAAATACGGAAGTATCGACATTCAAAGTATATAGCATCATTATCGACGAGTTAAGCACGAAAACCGAGATAAAGCTAACAATTAGGGGATAGAAATATGTATATAAATGACACTCATCAATCTGCATAATCAACGTCGCTAACCTTCGAACGCTGCCAAAGTAAAAGAGCCGCAGAGTAACAAGAACCAGGTGTACTTACGTTCTTGCGAAAAGGACGTAGAAAGAAACAATGACAAGCAAAACGATAAAGTTTGTCGTCGATGGAGATAAAACTCCTACATACACCTGAGAGATTGAACTCTTTGATCATAAGCTCGACAGTTTGAGAAGCATAGCAAGCTTGTAATTGACAGCCCCTCAACCAAATTAATTGAAGTCCATATTTGCGTAAACGCACCGTCTTCTGACGAACCCAACCCACACACGATGCAAAGGGTCCATAAGAGCTATATTAGTACTACTACTACCACCACCACCACCCATATCATTACTCGATCTTATTATTAAGATACCTCTAAGGAGAATAAAGCAAAGGATTAAAAGAAGCAAGGGAACTACAAAAGAAAGCATTGTCGGAGAAAGCCACCTGTAACCCAACTACACGACAGACAACCCGATCCACCCCAACAAGACACCCAACCATAAAACATCCCCAAGCAAGACACTCCGTAGCAAGAAACCCTTATCTGTCAAAATGGAAAGCCATAGCCCCCAAACAAAGACCATTTATTCCACTAAACCAAGACAATTTATTCCAATCAACAAAGAGAGAGACCACAACCCAAGCGTAACATGCAGACATCGACACGTCAACCATTGTCCAAAGCCCCCAAGCATACAAAGAGTCAAAACAAAAAAAACCAACAAACCAAAACAGGCCAAGACAAATCAAGAAAAAAAACAGACCAAGAACCAGCCACCGGACTAACACACCGACATCGACCGACACAGAAGAGTGGAGGAAGGGGACGAGGGGAGAGGGGAACACTCTACAGGGGTCGCCAAAGTCATGGGAGGGGGACGCAAATCGCCAAAGGGTGGGGGAGGGGGGGAGGGAAGAGGGGAACACCCTTCGGCGATGGGGGCCGATCGACAGCCGACGACGACAAGAAAAGAAGGGGAAACGGAGGAGGAAAACCAAGAACGCCGATGACCATCACGAAAGGCGGGGGAAGGGATGACGAAAACCAAAACAAACAATAAGACATACATGACAAAGGGTACTATCATTGACAATGAAAGAAGGTAATCGGAGCGGTGAGGAACTCAACGGATTGAAAGGGTAAGGGTAAAATTGATCGGGTGGCCGGAGATAGGCCAAGAGCATCGGCCATATCTTCGGCCAGAAGAGATCGGGAGGATGGGTGTAGGAGGGGCAGCGGCGACTGCGAGGCCGTTAGGTGTTTTTTTGGGGGATTTTTTTAGAGAGAGAGAGAGGAAAGCATTTTGATGTTAGAGAGAGAACTAGTGGATGAAAATTTGGAATACTAGACTCATTTACACACATTTCATTTCTTACTATTAATACTCCGTATATATTTGAGAAAATTTAGCCAATAATATTAATATTTTAATCCAATTTTTTTGCCATAGATGTTTTATACAAATTTTTCCATAAATTTATCTATTTTCATATCAGACGAGATATGCCCCTAAATATTTATGTTATTATCGGGTGAATCGCTTTTCGAGTTGGGGGTCATATTTTGGGACGATTGCTCTATCTCATTAGGCCATCGACATTTCAGCCGGGTCGTTGGCGCTTTATACGTGATTTACCCTTTTGTCCTTCCTTTATTATGATTAATGATATTAATTGTTTACCTAATTAATGTAATTATCACTTCCGACAATTTTAAGATAACGGTTTTGATCATTGTTTATGGTTTTATGGGCACGTTACTCAATAAAGCCCGGGAATAAACCGTATTGTCGTTAGAAATTTGCGGTTAGGCCCCAAAGATTATAGTTTGATTTGTACGAGATTAACGTTTTTAATAAACCGTATTAAGTTTGAAATTTGCAAAAAAAAAAAATCGTATATCGTTAGAATTAGATGTACATATTAGTATATCATTAGATTCTAATGATATACGGATCCGTATATCATTAGATTCTAACGATATACGGGTTTTTAATTTATTTTTTTTGCAAATTTTGAACGTATTTCACGTATATCTAGTTATAAAATACGTTTATTTCTAACGATATAAGTGTTTTGAAATTTCTTTTTTTTTAAAAAAATTCTCACGTAATTCACGTAAATCTAGTTATAAAATACGTTTATTTCTAACGATGTACGTGTTTTTAGATTCCGAACGTAATTCACGTAAATCTATTTACGGTTTATTCAGGTAAATCACATATGTCAAAAGGCGGTTTTACGAAAAAAAAAAAAATCGTTACATTATCGAGTTTTATTAACGAAAAATCTTTTTAATGTAATTAAGGGAGGCAATTAGGGAAGACTCGTTTGACCGGAATATAGAATCGTAGGAGCAGGAGGAGATAGAATTAGGGAGGGGCCTCCTCGGATCCTGCAAATCCATTACCAGTAGCCTGCTTGCTAGTGACAAATCTGACAATAGTATCCCAAACCCCACAAATAGCGGTGAACGGTGACCATTGTCAACACTACTTCTTCAGTTCTTCACATTGGTTGTTCACAGCATCACCATCATATCATATCATTCATCATCATAATATATTCTTCTTCAGTTGAGTTGATTGATAGAGTAGAGAGAACTGGTATCATCTATCAAGATGTCGGGGTATAAAGCAGATGATGAGTATGATTACTTGTTCAAGTTGGTGTTGATAGGGGATTCAGGCGTTGGCAAGTCTAATCTGCTCTCAAGGTTTACCAAGAACGAATTCAATCTGGAGTCCAAGTCTACGATTGGTGTTGAGTTTGCTACCAGAAGTTTAAGTCTTGATTCCAAGGTCATCAAAGCTCAGATTTGGGATACTGCTGGCCAAGAAAGGTCCTTTCCCTTTTCTTACTATTTTCAACGCTTTTTACGACTTCAATTCTTCTTGCTTCCGAACTTTTTATCACAAGGCCTGCCTATGAATCTGTGATTGGTACTCCCTCCGCTTTTAAATGATGCCCCGTTTGTGCAATATATGTGAGGTGTATTATATTCAAACATTTAAAATCGGAGGGAGTATGTTGAAATTTGGTGGGGTTTATATCTTATGTTGGCTTGTTCCCTGGAGATTAGAGTGAAGAGATTGATCGAATCTTGTGTAACTTGTTTGCGTCCTCTATAATGGGTTTCGGGTGAGACTGCTAGTTACTATTGACATTCACCAGGTTAGGTTATATCTGTCTGGCTTTCATGCGATTCTCAGTTTTTTTTCCGTCTATAGAAATTTGTAGTATGTTGGTGTCTTATTTCAAATTTTGAGGTGAAGACACTGCTAGTATGTTAGCTTCTCGGCGTCCTCAACATCAACTGAGACACAGGATTCTTCGTCGGTAGATATGAAAGATGTTGCTTCTTATTTCCCTTACAACTTCATTTTTCACATTTGCTTCCCACTAAGCAGCATTTTGTTTCAGAGGAAGCGAATCTGTTGTTACTTTGACACGTTTGAAGTTGTCAAAGACACTAATCCCACATACATGTTTGCAGCTCTATTCACCCTGTAAGACAACTTTATCGATGCCATGCCTTTAAAATTTTTAAACCATTTGACTTCTGCCTCTTCCCTTCCCTTTCCCTTTCTTAAGAAAAAGTAAGCAGAGTTTTGTGGGCAGGATCCTTCTTTTTCCACCTTCCTTCATTGCTCAGTGACATCTGTGGAAGGTTATAATTAGAAAGATTTGGATTTATGAAGCTAAGCTGTCAAAAAGCTTACTGGTGATAATATCAAAATTTGCATGTTTAGAACGGTGACACTGCATGCTGTTTTTAAGCTCGTAATTAATCTTGATATTAGGCTATTAAATGTATGATGCACAATTATAGTACTGTATAATATAACTTTTATTGAAATGCAGTGTTTTTTTATCAGCATTTGTTCAGTATTATTGTACTCGTATCAATTTTAACAGTAGACAGCTGAACTTTCATGGGGTTTAGCACCAGGTCTAGTGTGGCAGAAGCAAAACGCTTTGATGCACCTTAAGTGTGCCTTATTTACAAGTTGCAACCAGTGAGATACACCACTATGCAATTTCAATATTGTTTCTTGTAGTTTCTTTACTATGCGCTTCTCTTTGGCACATTATTCCTACTATTTACTCTTAACATGCTAATCCTCTTTATAAAAAAGACGAGTGATGTTGCACAAAACATCTTAAAAAACCGTTCACGTTATTCCTACTATTTACTCTTAACTTGCTAATTCTCTTTATAAAAAAACGGGAGATGTTGCACAAAACATCATCTTAAAAACCATTTCACATTACTCCCGCCATCCACTCCTTTTTATATGTTAATCCTCTTCAAAATTCAACTTAGAGCAATATTGCATAAAATTTTATTTTGAAATTACAAATTTCTTTGCATAACAGTGCACCTCGTATATATGAGGTGCTTGCACTTTGTCACCTCAAACCCTTCCCCCTTTACATGCCTCGTTCCTTTTATAGCTAGGGTCTGTAAAAATCTTTGCTAATGATACGTCCTTTCAGTGCCAGAAGTAAAACTTTGCACAAAGAGTTATTAATCTGTTGTTACTTTGACATCATTTGTGACTATTAATTGCCAGAAGTAACAATTAATTGTGTATAATTGTTAGTTGGTTTGTTGGTGTGAGGATCTCAATCTTCCCACATGGTCATGAATGACAGTGTAAGATGTTTGTGATTCTATATGGTGTCCAAGAGGTGTTTGAGCACTGTGTATGTTTGAATGATTGTTTTTGATGAGGTGTATAAGTAACTACTCTCTCCATCCAAATTTTATTGTCTCCTTTTCCTTATTTTTACATCTCAAATGAATTGTCCCATTTCCACATATAGTAATTAAAAATATTGAACTCTCAATTTTACCCTAGTTAAATAAACTTTCTATTCCCATTATAACATTTATTTACTTTATTTTTAAATTTATTAGTCAAAGGGTATTAATGGTATATCCCTACTACGGAGTAGTTCTTAAATCTATACCTAGTTAATGGGGACGATTAAATTGGGATTGATGGACACTGATGGAGTATATAAAAACAGCTTTTAAGACCTTTGTGCTTCATTTCTGCAAGGAAACGAGGCCAGCACAGTATCCCTTATCGCATTGGAAAGGTCCCTTGTTCCATTTGGGGCAAGATTCTTTTAAAGGCGTTAGGGTAGTGATGATGGCAATGTTCCGTGATGTGTCATTCATTTTGTCCTCACTTCTAAACTATCTTTTGGCAGCTTATTCCATTTTTTTTGCAGCATACCTTTC
Organism: Agrostemma githago; assembly: GCA_958450325.1. NCBI lineage: Eukaryota > Viridiplantae > Streptophyta > Magnoliopsida > Caryophyllales > Caryophyllaceae > Agrostemma > Agrostemma githago. The sequence continues at coordinate 10,538,293 of OY288253.1, forward strand.
TTGAATGCGTTTTGCTTAGATATCATAAGCAGTTAGACATGATAATTCTTACCATGTACGTAGTATAAGAAAGAGAATTGTGGAATGGTAAACCGATTGTTTTTTGGTGTGTAACTTTGTAACCGAAGTCTCAGGGCCAGTTTTGAATTGTTGATGTTACCGACCCCATGATGTGAGTTATGTTGTACTACCTTTATCCTATTTTTATTGTCTCCTATGACCATCAGTCTTTCCAAAAATTTATGTAAAGATTCAAAGTCAAGTTTGTTCAATTTGATTTATTACAATTATTTTTGTAAAATTTTTATAATAAAGTTGCTATCGTATATTGTGAGAGAATAGCGTTACTACCAGTTGTCTACTAAAGTTATAAAGAGGATGATGCAAATAAGATGGAAGTCAAATGTCGCTGTAGTAATCACATTATTGGGTTGTTTCTTGATGTAGATACCGTGCCATAACCAGTGCCTATTATCGTGGAGCAGTTGGTGCATTACTAGTCTATGATGTGACCCGAAAAGTGACATTCGAAAACACGGCAAGGTGGTTGAAAGAGCTGCGAGAGCACACTGACCCCAACATCGTAGTGATGCTTATAGGCAACAAGTCAGATTTACGACATCTAGTGGCGGTAACGACAGAGGAAGGGAAGGCTTTTGCAGAGCAGGAAGGGCTCTTCTTTATGGAAACTTCAGCTCTCGAGGCAACTAATGTGGACCAAGCCTTTTCAGAGGTTCTTGCTCAGATCCATCGTATTGTCAGCAAAAAGGTGGTCGACGCTGGACAAGGTTCAGCATCAGCTGTCCCTTCTCAAGGGGAGACTATTAATATTAAAAATGAGGGTTCGGCTTGGAAGAAGATGGGCTGCTGCTCAAACTGATCGAGGTGCCTTGATTTCTAAAATTCTCTTTTTGCTGCGAATGATTTAATAGGAATTGCTGTAATGCTAAAGATCCAACGTCCTCGAAATATTGTGACTGTATATGCTGTGTTCTGGATTTTTACAGATTTGAAGTAGTGCCAAAGTTATTTATAACGTATCCCTTTGAACCCTTAAATTTTATTGCATGGAATTTATAAGGAATGCATCTTTGTTTTGGTCATAATATTTTTTTCTTTTTTTTTTTTTTTTTTTTGACAATGAAGCAGACTAGAATTAGCAATGCTTTAGCATGTTCACAGCTAGATTGTGAGCACGCCTATTAAGAGCCCTAGGGATATATTTAACAGAAAGACAGTGAAAAAAATTTGAGAAATAAAGAAAGTCTTCAATGATTCCTCGAAGCTCGCTCCTGACTGTATCCGCTGTTGCCAGAGCCTCAATAAGATTGATGCAGTCCGTGTGGATGACAATATGGAGAAAACCCGTCTGTAGAGCCCAAATAAAGGCTTTGAGAATACCAATTGCTTCAGCCAAGATGGGAGAACTAGTAGAGAAACAGCAAGAATGCGAAGTAGTTGTGTTCCCCAAGAAGTCGGAAGCAATCCAGCCACAGGAGGCCCTCTTGTTAGCATGCCAGGAAGCATCCGAATCAATGTTGATGATGGGGCAGGATGATGAGGCCTTGCCTGTGAGGTAGAGCGGAGTGCCGTCTAAGAAAGGGGACCTGTGATTCTCCATCCCACACTCCTGAACTTGAGAAGGCTGATGACCAAGGTGAAGATAATGTGGAATAGAAACCAAGGAAGCAAAACCAGTAATCCAAGTCACACCATCAAATCTGCCCTTGTTTCGAATGATCCAAATGCTCCAAAGAGTGGCCAGGAACTGGTAAATAAGGGAATCTGCATCCGAAGTTGTTTGAAAGTAGTGAATCCAGTTAATCACCCATTGTGGGAAAGCTAAATTGCAGTTCGTGTCGCTTCTGATGCCAAGATTACCACCCAACCAGATTCTTGAAGCAAGGGGACAGTCTCTAAAGATGTGAGAGATAGTTTCAACTTCTTCCATATCATTGCTTCTGCAGAAAAAACAGTAAGGATCTATATTAATGTTTCGTTTTAGAAAACCGGCACCAACAGGCAAGCAATCATGAAGGATTCTCCAGAGAAAGATTTTCCATTTGCTTGGGCTTTTAATCTTCCAAAGAACTTTCCGACAGAAGAGAACAGTGTTGTTAATAGAGTCGTTGAATCGTTGAGTCTGCCTAGAATTTGAGTAAGTAATCTTTGATAAAACTCTATAGCCTGATTTGACCGTGTAGTTTCCTAGATGATTGGCCATCCAGTAGGGCAAATCTGAGCTAGGAGATATTGGGACGCGGATAGAGGAGATGGCTCTAGTCCAATGGGGTGAGAAGAGTTGCGATAAAAGTCCTGTGTTCCAAGATCCATCTGGATTGATGAGTTCCGAGACTTTACTTGGGATGTTGTCACTGAGTGCATTAATACCCGTTCTGAGAATAGGGATTTCTCCATGAACCCAGCGCGTGTTCCAGATGTAAATAGAGCTGTACATGCCAATGCTCCATGCCAAATTTTCATTGATGAGCTTAATTCCCCAAAGGATGCTTCTCCAACCCCAGGAACAACCACTGTAGTTATGATTGATCACGGAATTAAGGTCATTAATATTACACTTGTATTTTGCTGTAAAAACTCTGCTGATGAGAGAGTCATTATTGGTGAGGATTTTCCAGGCTACTTTGGCGAGGAGAGCTTGATTAAAGAGTGATGTGTTTCTCAGCCCAAGTCCCCCATCACACTTAGGCAGACATAGTCTTTTCAAACTCCGCCAGTGAATAGTTCTGCCATCTTTTCCGCCAGCCCACCAGAAATGTGCCAAAAGAGAGTTAACTCTTTTGGCAACACTTATCGGTATACGAAATACCGATAGAGAATAAATGGAGAGAGATGAGAGGACAGAGGATATAAGAACTAGTCGACCAGCCTGAGAGAGAAAAGAACCATTCCACGATGAAATTTTGCGCTTGATTCGATTGATAATGCCATCATAGAAAACCTTTTTATTAAATTCAACAAGGAGAGGGATGCCCAAATAATTTCCCATTGAGTTATTCTTCTTTATGTGAAAGATCGAAAGACTTCGTTTTGCTCTAGCCATGGTGGTGGAAGGACCAAAGAACATTGCTGATTTATCCAAATTGATACTTTGACCCGAAACCATGCAGAAATTATGGAGTATTCTGTGTAAGGATGCATATTGTATCCCTTTCTGTTGCGCAAATTTAGATCCTGGATGTTGAGTAGCCCTTTGATCTCATCGCCCGAACCCATTGTTGTCTATACTTCTAGAGCTGGCAAGAGATAACCTACCTGGAACCTGACTCGACTCAAAACAGAAGGATAATAACCTTACAATTTACAAACCCAAACCCGAAACTTGACGTAATTGCCAGCTTGTTGTCCACAAACGATGTGCACATCATCTGAAATCAGTTTTGTCCGGTGTCGTGAGCTCTGCACTCATCAGTTCATTCTTTTTTCATTTTGACGCTCCTAGTCGTGAAACAAGCATCCGAGACACAAACCCGCTTTTTTGCAATGGTAAAACCGTAAAAGAGGCAGACTAAGACCCAAGATTGGTTAGGCTTGGGATCAGTGTTGTAACTCTGCTCTTGTTCGAGTGCGGAATAAAGGTGATAAATCCTACGAATTGAGTCTCAAGATTGGCTTGTGAAAATACCAAGCCCGAGGGCTAGAGGGCTCGTGGATTTGCGACAAGGACCAGAGGAGGGCTCGTCTCCTTGTACGTCTCAGGCCATTAATATTTTTGATATTCTTTTTGTTTTTTAGGGAGATTCGATCTGGTTGGCTAGGATAGTGTGACATGGCTAAGTAAGGCCGGCAAATATATGGCCCAAAAGTACGGGTTGGATTGGGTTGGATACTAGGATTGCCTCGCTGACTAAACTTAGCGAACATATCGGATCCAGGCCGGGTCACTTCCACACCTGAAAAATTGGACTGCCGTCTGTCGAGCCAGGTCATATCTGCCTCCACTTATGACTGAATATTGGTTGGAGAAAAAAATTGGGGTATATACAAAAAAAACTTTATATACGACAAACATTTCAAAGTGGAATTTTCAACAAAAAGGTGAAAACAAGCTTAAACTTTTAAGCCATCAATGTGAACCTTTGACCTTGGGGCATCAATGCAAAACCTGTCTAACACAAATACACAACATATAGGGGGCACCTGCTATTTCGTCCGACAACAATTGTCACCAGGCCAAAAGGAAGCCCTCAATTGCTATAATTACGCAGACAATGTTTTCGTTTTAAAATAATGCAGCAACTGTTCAGCCAAGATAACAGAATAGATGAAAGTTTAAGTCTCATTAATCCATCCAGGGTGCAAAGAAATACACTACAAAATCGTTGAAAAACAAGTTTTTAGCTACTAGTGAAGTTTAACCCTCCCGAGGACAAAATGCTACGACCCAAAAAACCCAGATCAGAGGAAACTAGAAAGGCTTAAGCGCCAATGTTCTGAGCTTTATTCAAGATGACACCCTCATATTTGACTTGGAACCATTTCATGGCATCATCCTTTGTCACTCTATGTTGAATACCAACTCGGGCCTTGCACCTTCTACGACGACCAACTCGGTACCCGGGTCTCTCAAGGACCACGAAAAAGTCCATCCCATAAATACCGGTGGAGGGATCATACCTGCAACCAAAATAAGCACACAAATAAATTTCTGTTGGACTAGCACTCCAATAGAACCATAGATGATACCTAGTCAAACACCCATGGGAAAGAAACAACACAGGAAAGTTGAACTATCATAATTCTACAAAGGACCTCTAAATGAGAACACATCAACCAACCGAATGACATAAATCAGATAAAGACACTTGCAAACTCTTAAATATGGCCAATGTCGGCAAACCTAGATCAAAGCCAAGTCAACAAAAATGAATATATGTGTTACTTGGACAAGCCAGATTACAGGCATGTGCCGTGTCTGACAGGTGACATGTGTCCAACACCCCAGATTTGGACATGACACTGACACATCAACCAGAGAAGGAAATGGAGATTACCCAAGTGGGCATTATTAGTGGGTATGTGTTAGTCATAGGAGTAAAAATGTTAATCTTCACATGAATTTTATCCCTTTTTACTTTTGTAAACGGTGACGCGTCATGTTGTATACACATTGTTGGTGGAGATACTTAGTAGACTGTATCCACATATTTTAAAAAATTTGAAGTTACATGTCCGACACTTCGAGAGGTGTGATACAGGTCCGTCTCGGAGTGTCTTGAGTAACTAAGATGAACATGACACTCACAAAATCTCAAATACAGCCAACAGGACGAACCCTAGACAACAGCCAAGTCAAAAACCATTTATATGGCAGGTAACCCTAGACTAAATCACAAATGATATCTTTCGACCTGGGCATCTGTCAATCCCAGTAAAAACAAACAAGAAATGCAGACATACATGATACATGTGCTACCAACAGAATTAAAACAGAACTACATAAACAAAGTATGCGAAAGTGCAGGGGCACTAACTTGATTCCAAGATCAATGTGCTCTTGGATACCAAAGCCAAAGCAGCCGGTGTCACTGAAATTCCTCCTTAGCAACTCGTACTCCTTGACCTTCAATCCACTTTCAAGTAGTTGCATAGCCTTTTCACCTCTAACAGTCACATAGCAAGCAATCTTTTCATTACGCCTGATACCGAAAGACCTCACAGTGTACCGAGCTGTTCAGACAAATAAATCCGGGTACCCTAATTTTAGATAAAGAATTTGGATTTTGATAAATGACTACACTAAGCATCATAGCTGGCATTAACAACTCATTTTAGAATAAATCAGGGCACCCTTTTACTATTAGAAACATCAGCCACCTTGAACAAATTAATACGGAACAACATATGAACCTAGAATCAATAGGTAATCACTCTGTCCCAATGAATTCTTTATGTTTGCTTAATGCACATTTTGTTTCGTTCATATCTTTACTTACATATCAATAAACATCCTAAAGTTTGATAATATTAATGTACTTATTAAGATAATTTGAAAACGATCTTAGATGACTATGTTTTAAGTTATATATAAGAAATTATATTAGAGATTATTTCAACTATGAATAGTGTCAAAAAGCTGATAACGAAATAGAAATCTTCAGGGGTATGTTACAAGCATGAACTTACAATTTGATAAAAAAAACACTAGAACAATCAAGCTAGAAACATTAATTAATAATAAGAGGATGAATTTTTACAAATAATATAAAAAAATACAAATAAAAGTATAGTCAGTAATTGATTTATTTACCTTTGGAGAATACAGGGGCTTGTCCACTCAGTTGTTCAAGCACCTAATCAATGAAAAAACACTTCATTAACAAAAGAAACACAAAGTTATGGCGGCAGTGATTTCGTGGTAAACAAACAGAAAAATAAAGGACCTTAGCAGCTCTAGTGAGACGATCTCCACTTTCACCAACTGAAATGTTGAGGACAAGCTTCTGAACCTTGATTTCCCTCATTGGGTTCGCCAACTTCTTCTCCGACGCCTGCATTTTCGATCCAATCAATCAATTCAATTCCATTAATCCAAGGAGTTAAGGACTGAGTAAACGAATTAGATGAGAGAAAGATAGAGAAAGGAGTTCACCATTTCTTGAGATGTTACAAGCTGCGGCTATGGAGCTGGGATATTCTGAGCTGATGGAAGAAGACTTCTAAACCCTAATTTTGCCAAAGGGTTTATATTTCGGACCTTCTTTCCTTTTACTGGGCTTCAATTATACCTGGCTCACTTCACCGTGTTGGGCTTACGTATCAGCAGTCCTAACACTACTTTTACTTTTACTTTTCTTTTTTTGAACCCAATCGGGACTTCTCTCATTTAATTAATGTTGTAAGAAACAATCGAAGATACGATGTCTGGACCCCTGTCATCTCAAGATGAGTTGCCAAATCTTCCCGCTAGTGAATGCGCAAGCGCATGAGCAGCTTGGTTACAATCACGGGGAAAGTAGGTGTAAACACCCGCATTTTGCCTGCTCGTGTATGTAGCAGTCTCCAACAAAATACTCGATGATAATCGGACGTTAACATGCATCAATATGCTTGAATACAGGCTCGGAATCAATAGTATCCGACGTGGGCGCTTAGTGGAGTACAAATCTCTCAAAACCGACCTTAAATCCAGACTAAGTGGGTCGTTTCCAATAAAATAAAGCTACTTTGAGCCAAAATTGCCACCGGGGACAAAATCTTCTTTATCGACCGAGTCAAACCCGGTCAAAGTTGAAACTCGAAAAAAAATAAGCCACAATAGTGTCCTAATACGCAATCAATCAAAGTCAAAACGGAATCCTTATTTACCTCGAATAACCCGGATATCAATCCGTATTTTGAGCAACTTTCGATACGCACGATTTCGAGCACCTGAGATCAGGCGCCTCAGAATTGAGTCGCCCCAGGTGAGGCGCCTCAGTATCAGGGCGTTGGCATTGTCACGCCTGAATTTCGAGATCAGAAACATTTCGCCAAAGCTCGTCAACTCTATAAATACACACTTATGTGCGTCATTTTGAGGGTCGATTTTCAGAATTCAGAACCGAGTGCGAGAGCTTCCTTCCCACATACATTCAAAAACACATCCTAACTCTTCCTATATACATTGAATCGCTCCCGTGTCTACGACGATACTCCGCGAGCCCATATTTCGAAGCATCTGACATGTAGGTTGAGGGTGTCCAAATCTCATTTCTAATCTCTAAACTCTTTTAATTATCGTACTCTAACTATACTAACACTTCATTATTTGCATCTAACATTTTACTTTTCGTTCTTAACATCTAACTACTAACTTTATGTAACATACCGGTGTAGACACCCGCATTTTGCCTGCTAGTGTCTATAGCAGCTTCCAACAAAACACTCGATGATGATCGGACGTAAACGTGCTTTAACGCGCTCGGATATGGGCTCAAAATCATTAGTATTTGGCTTGGGCTTTTTATGGGTTTTTTGGTTCAAGGCCCAGTGGGTCGTTTCCAATCAAACAAGACTAATTTGGGTCAAAATCGACACTGAAAATAAAATTGTCTTTTGGCGACTGGGTCAAAACCCAGTCAAAGGCGAATCCAATACAAAAATATCAGCTACATTCACTTTTAGAAGAGATCCCAAGCAATTAGACTTCTTCAATTTGGGATAGAATTTTATCCCTAAATTCCCTCCCTCGGTTTAACCCACTCGGTTGAGTGGTTCAGGCCCACTCAATCGAGTAAGCTCACAAAACCGGCCAAACCGGCCTTGAACCGGGCACTCGATCGAGTGCACTTGCACCACTCGATCGAGTGGCCCTAAACCGGGTATTTCCCTATACCCTACTACCTCAACACTTTTGAGGATCTTCTTCTACCTCGAAAAACCCCCATATTCCAACCCTTAAATCACCACCATCTCGACATCCTTTACATACACAATCCCGAGATCAAAACTCGTCAAAGACTCGAGAGCAAAACCCGTCAAAGACCCGACCCAATTCTACACACCATAACTCACCTATATTATCTCGACGCTCCCGTGCCTTTGCCACTACTAGACGAGCCATATTCCGAGACTAAAGCATGTAGGTTGAGGGTGTAAAACTCAATCCCGACTTCTCCCTCTCTTCTCTTCGTCTTTTTTTCCGTCTTTTCTTCTTTTTTATTTTGTTCCTTTTCCTTTCGTTTTTAGTATCGTTAGTATTATTATTTATCATCGTTATTAAATAAAATCGCGCATAACTATAAATTTATAAAGCGATCTCGAGTCGAATACGTTTAAGGACGAATCTCGCATAAGACCCTTCTAATCCCTTTACGAGTTGTAACAGTGGTGGTGCCTCTCGAGGAGCACCACCCTAAACACTCAAGGGCGTGATGGGATCGCGAATATTTGTCGTTAAGCATATTCGATTCCCTTTGTCGAGTTAGTGCGGAACCTGTTGAGGCGAAATCGAACATCACATAATTCGTAAGGATTATTGTCGATGTCGTAACGCGGAGGGAATTATTTCGTCCTAATTCAATTCAAAACAACTTCATAACATCTTTTTCTAAAATCCCCGATACCGATCTCGTAAATAGTAAAATATATGTTACGAGTATCGAAAACTCAACCAAGTATAAGTTATATCGTATTTTTATGCGGTTCGGTTAGCTATCGATGCGACGTCCTTTCGAAACGGACAGCAGTCCGTACAGGGGGCACTCGATCGAGTGCCACAGCCCACTCGATCGAGTGGTACCCCAAAAAATCGGGAGAAGGTCCGTAGCAGGACCACTCGATCGAGTCCCACCTATGACTCGATCGAGTGGTCCCCTTTATGCAAAAACGCGAGTCCCATATATCGTGTAAGCATCATTAAATATTTTTACGACTTCGGTCGTCACGTGTAAAGACAATCACATGTCCTTTCCCTTTCAAAAAATCATGCATTGCATCGTTATATCGCTACTAATTCAATTATTTCAATTCTCGCGTTTGTTGTATTGTAATTTCGGGTTGTATTCCGCCCGTGTATTTGTAATCTACTTTCGCGCTTTTATTTTGTCGTTTGTTTGATTGTACTAAAACGAACCTCGCATGCTAAACCACTTCGACGTGAATTAAATGCATTAAATCAATGTAGCAACTTATTGAAATCTTCGCATGTCATAAAACGTTGTTTGCATAACATTCAACCGTCAAACTAACACGCATACACGAAAAACGAACGATATCGAAGTAGAGGCCGCTAAGTGCGGGCGGGGTTAGGTTTTCTTTGTGGGCTTCCCAACACGTACCCTCACCCCTTACTCAGAACCATGGTTTCCGGATGTCCGAAATCGTTGGCACACGAAAGTTATTTGATACACGATTCCCGATAACTTGGCATCGGTATCGTAATGCAAAGGGATGAACCCCTAAACTCTAGCATTGAAAGCGGGCCGTGCTTTGTGCACGATATGCCTAAATGTAGAGTGGGTTCAAATGAGTCTGAATTCCCACAAAATTCGGTGGCGACTCCTAATTAGATTTAAATTTCGACCCGAGATCCATCTTACATGAGATTCATTCGCCTTCCCAAACCCGCGCGTGGCCGCGTCGGGGTGGGCCTATGTCATGTCCATAACCGGCCCAATCCAAGGACCGGAAATGTTAATCGCGGTAGCTCGCCAGAGTTTGTACTGGTCCCACAGACCAACACGAGTTCTTTCCAGCACATTTTGTCATGCGCATCCCGAAAACCTTCCTATGAGGTTACCCATCCTAAGACTACTCCCAGCCAAGCACGCTTAACTGCCGAGTTCTTATCATGGGCAAACCAGAAAATAAAGTGCACTTTGTTGATATGATTAGTAGTTCAAATCTCTTTAAACAAAGCTCATAAATAAAGCATCTTCAATCAATGTGGGGTGTTTCACTTTAGATAATAAAATAATCATTCTTTTACATATCGAATACTAAAGGTGACGAAATAAGGAAACCCGAACACAAGAGTACTGCACTAGCGTCACCGGTCGCATATCTCGTCACCTCGTGCATTTGATTGTCTAAGACGAGTCAACCCCTAAAACTCTTTTACGCTTTCTTTTATTAATATCGTGTATATATAATAATCAAAACTATTTTTACACGACTCGAGTGGGTGTCGATGACGTTATCGACATCGTAGATCCTAACGATCAAATAACGATGACGAGATATGTGGGAAGGACCTAATGCCCACAAGGACAAGTCGTCATCAATTCGAAGTAAACCTCTCGTGACGCCAATTCGCACAGCATGGACCCATCGTTCGATGTCGATGTCGAATAGTGCAAAAAGTTTAGTTCGGATTGATCATTTTCAAAACGAATTCGTTCGATTCAAGTATGATAAGCTAATCGTATACATACCAAAAATAATCAACTACGGTCCAACTAAATTTATAGTCAGGGAAGTCGGGATCAATTCCACATGGAGAAAACAAATTATACTCGTATTAAAGTATATCTAAGTAACCAGTCGGGGGGCTTTAGTTGTTTGACTAATCATAAAGTAGTGAGGGAAGAAAATTTAAAGGAGAAGAAATAACTAGAATAAATAAGACGAATTTATAAGGAGAGAAAACGAGGATCGTTGGTTCACCACGAATTTCATATTGTCACGGTCTAGATCATAGGTCTATCGCGGATATTGGTCTAAGGGGTAGTGAAAAGGTCATTCCGGTCCGCTATTCACCCTAGTATGCGTATAAAGGCTTCCGATCTTATTAGGGCACAATAATGTGTTGTAGTAAGTCTAACTTTTACCAGACTTCCGATCTTAGGTTCAAGTTTACCGAATTCAATTAATCAATCATGCGCATTAACTGACTAATCGCGATTACATGCCACAATTGACAACTCAGACGCAATATCATTGACAGATCTATAAACTATTTAGCGACCACATTCAATTCGCAGATCCCCTAAATCCTAGCGAGGGAAATTAGCTACTCACGGAGAAATTTTACGACAACAATAGTAATAGTAATTGAAGAAGGAAGATGGATTAGATTAAATTACCAAAGGGAAAGGAGGCGATTTCAAAAGATGCAATTGTACGTAAACCATGTTTAAGAAGGGAGAAAACTAAAATCTAGATGTTAAAAGTATTAAGAGAGTAAAATCTATATCTATCTATATATATATAAAAATAAAAAGTCATTCCAATGAGTTTCTTTCTTATGAGTTCTTTATGAGTGACACGTGGCAACAACAACATATATTAAATACATGTCTAAATACAATTTTTTCTTACATTCTTATACACCAATATTCCTCCCTTTTTTCATCTATTTGCACATTAAATTTGTTTGACCAAAGGAGAAGATAAAACAATTTGTAGTGTCTTAAATCACAAATTGACTTCTACAACGAACAACCCACAAACGTTTGTTGGTCTCGAATCATGGCTCCGGTAATAGATGTTCCAACCAGTTATCTTACTAGTTTCATGTCCTCTTTAAATTGGTTCAATTAGATTATTATTGCTGAGTTTTTCAATTGGATTCAGAACCGCCTTAATTTTTAATCATTTTTGTTGGTGAGTATTTCAATTGGATTGTTGTTCAACTCCGACATCAAAACCAACTCCAACCTTGACTTCAAAGTGCATTGTTTTAAATAGGTACGTAGTAAAATTTATTCTCTTGGGTGTCCCTTTTGTGCCAATTTTTCGTTCAATTGATTCTCCTTAATAATTGCACTACTGTTGGTCTTAGCTTAGTATGTAATTTACTCCTCTAGATAACTTCTCTGTCTATTAGTATGCATTTTTTAATTTCACAATTTTCATACAATTCCTTGATTGTATCCTAATTAGATGATTACAATGTCACAAAATTGATTAATCCTTTACACCGAAAAGTTGTAACTGTTCGTTCATGTACAATTGGTGCAAATTACATTGTTGGTGAAGATAACTTATTTTTAAATAGAATATTCACAAGTTGTTTTGGCACATCAAAATTTGTAGGTTATTTAGTGATTTTTGTAACAGATTATCCGTTGCTTCAATTGCAAACTTTATCATGCCTTTTCTTGCTCAGAATTAACTTGAAACTAGACATTATAATTTTATTTTAACAGTGATGATGCTATCGCTACAATTCTTGAAACTTGTGGTGAATTTTTGAAAGAACATTCGCTTAATAATGCTATCAAGGTATCAAGCAACTTTTTCACACTGTGAGTGATTGTTGACAACTACGTCTCCTTGAAGTGCTTAAATTTTTGGTTACACACATGTATGTGCCACATTCTCTTAATGTACTATTGTTCGTTAAGGAGTCTACAAACAAAATTTGGAAACTTATTTAAATGATGTATAAGTTGAAAAAAATTAGTCCACTAAAAAAGGTGTGACAATAATGAAAATTCATATATGTATATATGTCATCACTAGACCCGTGAATTCACGGGCACGAAAACTAGTTGTGTGTGAAAAAGTAAATTCTATGAGAGAGGAGAAGAGAGGAGAAAAAAAGAAAAGGAGAAAAGGAGAATGAGAGATCTCTAATTCTAGTCTAATAGTTTCTTAAATACAAAGTTAAAACAAAAAACCCAAAAGTCTTATTAACACTAAATATCAAATTAGGGAAGTCTCGTTCTTCGTCCAATCTTGAGAATAGTCGATCAATTATTCTGAATAGTCAGTCGACTATTTTGGATAGTCGTTCGATTATTTGTGACCTGTTTCCGTTCTCAGCACTGCGCGCTCAACTTCAAACGCTTACCATTTCTTCGCTACTTCTTCAAATTGGGCTTGTAATATACTGTTGGAAAGCTAAAAGGAAGAGATTTTTAACGCAACTATAATCAGCTCAATTGATGTTGTAGAACTCAATATATTCACGTTTTGATTTGACCCATTTGAAAATGATCATTCTCCTTTCTTATTTCGCATAAGATTTCATTTTTAAGCACGAGTTTTGCCTTGTTTATGCGTCCACAGGTTCAAACCTGCATAAGATACAACATGACCACAAACTATCAAATTCGGGGAAAAATAGTAGACAATGCTACTCGATATGAATGGAAATGTGTTCGTAAAAGACAGAATAATCATATATAAATCGCACGTATAAAACCTCCCCAAACCAAACTCTTGCTTGTCCTAAGCAAACACAAAATAAAGAAAAATATCATAATGGAACGATATACAACTCAAAGCTAATCATGCTTCTGACTCGCCTAAACCATTTTAATGCATATCAAAAGCCAATGCACACAACCACATACAACAAGCCTAATCAATAGTACTGAACCTTCAACCTTGCAAGACTCGTCTATGTTGGACTCTCACAGGTCGCTCATCACTCAATTATGGGCGATATTGTGAATATGTGTAGAATCGGAAAGACAAAACAATCACCTAACTACGGCCTATAATAACATGCATGCAATCTAACATGAAACCAATCTCTACCAACCGTACATACGTATTCAATCGGATCAACACATGTCGGGGACTTACATATATATGGTATAAAGTGAGGCTAATCGGGTAAGAAGGGGCAAAACAATATGGATATGTAGAGATAAAAGCCAAGCTAGTACGACTACAACCAAACATTAGAATCATTCCATCCTTACCAAACTTCAATCAAAGGAATAAGACATGGTACTAAGTGTCTTACTTTCGACACTTATCAAAATCAGTTTTGCACTAATAACTATGAAAATAGAGAGATCAATTCTTTTCTCATAACAAAAACACATTCCTCTTCTTGTCTCACTTCATTTTTTTTATCAATCCAACACTTTTCTTTTCTTAAAATTCTTCATTGATTTTTATTTTCAATTCAATTTTCTTTTAAATACCCTTCTTCAATCAACATGATACCAAACTCACCCGAAAAAAATAAATTTCGTCTAATTAACCAACTAGCTTGAATATGGTAGACAATTTATGACATGTAGTTAATTAATAAACGGGTCAAAACGGGTCAATTTGGCTATGTGAAGTTCATGGGGATTAGATAAAAAAAAGGGTTTGCCTTTTCCGCACATGTCAACACCACGAGTCGAATACGTACAGGTATTTAAGAGACGAATGTCATACTTATGCAATTTGATGTTACATGCCTCATAAGGAGTACTACTCTCAAGCTAAATGAAACTGATCATGAATGTCATCAGTTTAAGGCTCTAATTCCTTACAAATCTGAGTAGTTTGCCAACCATGAGTCAAGTTTATTCGTTCAGTACAATCAACCAAAATCTGGGTAGCTTTATACATTAAACTAGACCTTGCAAAACTAACCAGACCCGAATAAGTCAACCAAAATCTGACCCGACACCCGAACTGAAGACTCGAGGTTGACCCGTAATCCGATTTGACCCGCGCTAACCCGACTATTATTATAGAAAACGAATCGATATCCTACAAAAATTGAAAATAGCAAATCCGAAAATGACCCGAACCCGAAATGATCCGGCCCGACCCGAAGTCAACTTGATTTTTATAACTCGAAAGTGACCCGACCCAAACCTGACCCAGTTGACCCGTTTGTCAGGTCTACGTTAGAATGAATGACAAAGTAATTAAACAAAATAATACTCGTAGTAAAATACAAAACTTTATTAGGAAAATATTGAAGTCAGGCCCGTCTCAAGGGGGGCGCTATAGGCGCAAATGAACCGGGCCTCAATTTTCTTGGGGCCTCAAATCTGAACTGGATAGTTTTGACTAATATATATCAAATGCTGTATTTATTATGCATAAGATTGCAGTTGCAGGAGTGGTAGGCTATTTGGTTTCCTACCATCATTTCATGGGTTCGATTCCTTATGCATGCGCATTATCATCTTTTTTTTCCCATCCCCCTTTCTCAGGAATAAAATAATTATATCTTAATAAAAATTTTGAACCTTTCTTTAATTTTTTACTTTGTACCCTCCCATTTTCTAGAGAGTTTAACTCTTGTCAAAATTCTTTTGTTTTTATTTAAATTTTTTAATGTATTGATAATTTAATAGATAAAGAGTTTTTTTATCATTTTTTTCATAATATCTATCATTATTAAAATAATACGGAGTACTTCATCAATGATCATAAATTAATTATTTGATTTTTGTCTTCAATTTACGAGCTTATTTTAAATTGATAATTAAGCAGTTTTGAGTACCTTTTAAATCAAAGCAACTAATCTTATTTTTTCTAATTTTATCGCAATTTTCAGTTTGCGGATAATTTGACTTTATTCGAAATTAGCAAAAAATATATACTTCGAAAATTTCACGTAATAAAATTTTGATATATACGACCGCTAATAAAAAAGGGCCTCATATTTTAGTTTCGCTCCAGGTCTCCCTTGACTTTGAGACGGCCCTGATTGAAGTAATATGATAAAATAACTAGACCCGATAATGACTTGATCCAAACTCGACCTCACTTGCCAGATGAACAGACCTGGAATGATTCGACCCAATAACAACCCAACCTGAACCAATTCAAAAGAGTTGGTGACCCATTATTACCCAAACCCAGCATCACCCAACCCGACTTGACCCCAAACCGAATGACCTATAGATATATAACTAATGGGGGGAAATGTGGTCGACGGCTAGCGAACAAGGTGTTACGTACGAATCACTGTCTTGATGATACTACATGTTCATTGTCCACTTATGGACTAGTTTACTGGCAAGTCAACTTTTACTCGAAAAATTGGCTATTGTTGACACTACAGTTGACACCTAGTAGCATTGACTAAAATGCCTTGAGTTGTGACTTGAGGCAGACAGCTTCGCCCAACGAGTCAAGGTATTATTAGTTGTATTATTAGGTCTACACAAATAATACAAATATACAATCTCAACATATTAATTAAAAATGTCGACCATGTATATAATGTATTATACTATATCGTGAACCTTAACTTTATTATGAGTGGTATATATTGAGTGTATCTCCTAAATCGTCCTTTTATATACTCCCTCCCCTTCACAATGTCCCACTTTAATATGACACATGGATTAAGAAATGGATAATGAAAGGTGGTAAATTGTTTGGTGGAGTTCAAGATGTCAAATCACAAAAAGTAACCAATAGGAAGAGAGTATAATGGATGAATAAGAAAAGTTTTGAAGTGGAAAAATCTTAGTGGAGTTTTCTTTTAAGAAAAGTGGGGAAATCTTAGTGGAGTTTCCTTTTAAGAAAAGTGGGAAAATCTTAGTGGTAGGGAGGGAGTATGTATTACTGTAATTTATTTATTTTAATTTCTTGTTTGATCAAGTAAAATTGAAAAAACAATATTGTACGAGTCATCTTGCTTTATTAGGAGAGTAAATAAACTATCATTCAGTTTTTATATATATATATATATACTCATCGTAAAAAGTATAGACCCAAGTACTATACATTAAGTTATATTTGTTGATATTAAATCCAAAATAAAGGGTATCTATCTATAATAATGTAATGGTAATCATTAAATATGAAATTGTAAAATTAGCGTGTGTTTTTCCAATCAAAACAGAGGGTATCTATAATATAGTACGTATAAGATCTTGGTTAATTAATTTCCCGTTAATGGAGATATTTTACAAAATAGTTGTATTGAAGTACTCCGTATTAGAAATCCTGCATTTAATGAAGTTTAGTGTGTTTTCGTTTTCTAATAAGTGAGCTGAGTAGCCGGCCAATTAATAAAGATGACATCATAATTAATATTTGTAATTTATACGGAGTACAGTATTTGACTGTGGAATTCCTTCTCTGAATATACAGTATATATCTTGTACGGTGTAACAAACGCGGTTCGATCCGCAGCTGCCTTTTTTGACAATAATAAACTCTACGTAAATGTTGCTTGTCATTATCCTACCTCCCATGCATTGCATGCACTTTACTCCCTCCGTCTTACGTAAATCCTGCTTCTCACTATAAATAATGGAATTAAGTATAACCTTATGCATATATCCACTTAATTAGCTATACATACATACTTTGATTCTATCTTCATCCATATATATAATATATATCTTTCTTGTAATAAAAATATATATAGTTTTGATCTCAAATTAATTTATATTATGGCTTCTTCAATAGTACGTAGTACCCAAATCTTCGTGCTACTTCTCACTTTCATATCGTTCAATGTCACCAACGCACAGATGTCACCGTTTTTCTACGCAAGAACATGCCCTACTTTCCAATTTACAGTACGAAACTCCATGAGGCAAGCCATTTCCAATGAGCCTCGTATGGGAGCTTCCATCCTTCGCTTGTTTTTTCATGATTGTTTCGTAAACGTGAGTACACTTACTTACCTATATTTATACTTCATTCGTCTCGTTCATTTGTTTAAAATATCCTTCACGATGAATATGAATATATAAATAAAAGGCAAACAAATAAACAAAACGGAGGGAATTGCTTTTCCATGAAATCCTACTTCTCATCATACTCAAAATAAATAAGACTTTGCTCATATATACACGTATTATTAGACAGGTAGAGCGAGCGAGCTTGCTTCGTATCTGATTATGTACGTTTGCTTTTTTGACGAGGTTTAGGGTTGTGATGGATCCATTCTCCTCGATGACACGCCTACATTCACCGGAGAAAAGAATGCGTTGCCCAATAGAAATTCAGCGAGAGGGTTCGAAGTTATTGACACCATTAAATCCAATGTCGAAGCAGCTTGCCCTGCAACAGTCTCATGTGCTGATATTCTCGCACAAGCAGCAAAAGAGGCTGTCTTTTTGGTATAAACATTTTCTGCATGCTTCCACATACAATTTTTACTCTCCCACTTCCCACTTTGGAGTAATTTAAGAGGTGATCTTTGCGAAGATAGTTTCGAAAATATACTATTTTCCTTAACCAAAAGGATAATTAATTTCGGATAAATCAAGTTAGAAAATAAACCATTGGTATGGATGAAATATTATCTAACAACACGGATCCAAACTACGGAATATTTAATTTTGTACCTCCACTTCAGTTTAATAGAGATAAAAAAACCCGTATAGTATAGTGATACCCGACCTTTTTTTTCAAGATAATTGTCTTTTAGTCGGGTAATATTTTCAGTTAAACCGCATGTAACAATCAAATAAATTTTTCTTAATATTCTTTCCGTCTCAATCATTTATTTGTTTACATTTTATATTATTTGTTAGCAATATTTTAACCAACCGTAAACAAATGATTGGGAGGGAATGAAGGAGTATATCATCTTATGATTGTGTGCATAATTTGCCAAGCTTGACATCAAGTAGTTAGTATGAATGTGAAAGGGGCCATATATAATTAATGATATAATAAATGATGATGTGGAGTTAATTGATTATATTTGATTAATAAGAGGAGTTTGATACATGGATCATTCAGCTAGGTGGTCCTGCATGGCTCGTGCAACTAGGACGACGTGACGCAAGAACAGCAAGCCAGAGTGCAGCCAACACGGATCTGCCACCACCGAGCGCCAACCTTGCCACCTTAATCTCCATGTTTGCAGCCAAGAACCTAACCCCTCGTGATATGACCGCCTTGTCCGGGGCCCACACCATTGGCCAAGCCCGCTGTGTCACCTTCCGCCCCCACATTTACAACGATTCCAATATTGATCCCAACTTTGCAGCCAGCCGCCAGGCTACATGCCCGGGTCCTGCTTCTGGACCCGGTGACAGCAACCTTGCTCCCTTGGATATTCGATCACCCAACCAGTTCGACACCGCCTACTACCAAAACCTTGTGGGTCAACGTGGCCTTTTTCACTCCGATCAAGAGTTGTTCAATGGTGGCTCACAAGATGCCTTGGTTAGGCTATATAGTTTCAATTTTGTGGCATTTGCTAATGATTTTGTTAATGCTATGATTAAGATGGGGAATATTAGTCCACTCACTGGACCGAATGGGGAGATTAGAAACAATTGTAGGGTGGTGAATTAATCAAGGTTTCTTTTCTTTTTGTTATCATGTGAGTATTCACAGAAGTTTGTTGTACACATAAAAAAATGTGTCTTACATTTTTAAAATAAAGTTAAAGTCAAATGTAGAGATATATGTCACCTTAGAAATGGGTAGCTTAGTTTTATTTTATTTTCTGGTAAATTGTAAGTGTATATCAAGAAGATCTCAAAAAAGTATTACTGTGAGTATTACAAAAAGTATGTTGTTACAGAGAAAACTCAAGCATTCTTTCAAGCAACAATACATTTCTTATGAAGTCTGTTTTCATGGTTGAGAGCGAGGAGTCCTCATCTTGCAAACAACTCTAATTTTAACCTCTCTTGCGATTGACTCTCTGTAACCTTTCCCAGGGCGAATAAGCCTTCCATCAATTCTTTCCAAATGTGATAAAGAACAACAAGAATAATATACACACTACAACAAATTGGCACTTGCGCCACGAATTATGCCACAGGAATTTGTTATTTGTGGCTAAATTTTACCTAACCACGGGAAAAATTTGATTCGCTACTTGGGAAAAAAATATGCCACGGGAACAGTTTTTTCCGTGGCAAAAATTCACTTGCGCCACGAATTATATTAAAGTCGTGGCCAATAATCACTCTTGCCACGAAAGATGCCACACCTATGGTAAAAATATATTTAGCCACGAATTTGTTCACTGACAAATATTATTTAGCCATGACATAATTTACTTCCGTGGCGAAATTAATTTTTAGCCACAGATTTAATAAATGCATGTGGTTAATGGTTCTCCAAACTTTAATCAAATTACTTTCAAGTTAAGCCGAGTGTCAAATATTGATCTTAAAAAATTCATTAAAATTCAAAGTTAAAGATAATATGAAAAAAAAATATTAAATTTGAAAATATTTTATTAATAAAAATTGGTATTATTTTATTTAGTTTTAAGAAAAAAATTTGATATTTTGTAAAATTAAATACAGGAAAACTTTGGTTGTCTAATTTATTGATTTTTTACTAATCATCATTTTTGAAATAATTGGTTTCTTTTAATTTGAAAATATGTTTTATTAAAATTTTATAATCTTAAGAATGACTTTTGAAAAACAACTAACATTTACATAGTGTAATATATGCTAGCTAAAATATGGCGTACATAGCATATCAAGTAAAACAAGCATGTGATTGATCATCCATCATTGAGACGTCTAATATTATTTAAGATTCTTTCATTTTTACCGCTTAATTAATTAATTTTTTCACATGTAATACACTTCTTTTTAAGACAAAAAACTTTAAAAAGAAAGTGACTGAGAATGATTTTTTCCCAAATTATTGATTTTCTTACAATATTTTCAGTGTGAAATAAATTGCTTTTTTAAATTCGTATTTAAGAATTCTAATCAGTCTATATATTTTTATGGAATTAACTTTGACTGTGAAAACAATAATTATTTTTGTAATTTAATTATCTTTCAAGTTGTTTGGTTTGGAAGAAAGATTAATGTAGTATTAGAAAGTTGTGCCTAAGTTCAAAAACCAGAATTTTCAAAAAAAAAAGAGGTATAAATAAGAAAATCAAATAATTAACAAATACAAGTAAGAAAATATTAATTAAGGACTAATAGTGAGAAAATCAAAAATTAATTTATCGGCAACTTTTTAATTCATTAACTGTTCTGTAATATTATTTGGAAGATATTTTAAAAAATGAATTTAAAATAAAATTTACTTAATGAAGAATAAAATTCGGGTAAAACTTGAAGTAGGCAAGAGAAAACTCAATGAGGATAAAAAACTGATGAAATAAAATAATGACCGATAACGAAAAGAAAAAAACATATCGAAAGAACTAGCAATAAAAGAACGTGAAAAATAGAAATATCGATAAATTAATGAAATCATGAGTCCGAAAATCGACTTCGAAACTCTTTTTTTTTCCAGAATTTTTTAATCATAATATGTAAATCATTGGGGAAAAAAATTAATTACTCAAAAGTAAATGTAGTTTGTGAAAAAAACATCACTTTAAAAGAATTCAAACCAATGATTATGTCAATAAAGTTCAATTTCATTTCTGGTAGCTGGCCATAGGAACTCCACAGTTAAGCGTGCTTGACTGAGAGTAGTGTTAAGATGGGTGACCTCCTGGGAAGGTCACTAATCGTTCCAGATGTAACTACTATAGGGGTAGAGAATTCTTACGGTTATTAATTTATTTAATTTATTATATATTTTGTCACCGGAATAAATGTTTTGCTACAAACATAATTAGCCACGGGATAATCCGTGGCAAAAAATTAATTCTAGCCACGGGAGACTCCGTGGCAATAAAATCAATATGTGCCACGTTTTTTTCCCGTGACTATTTGTTTGCTACGGCCACTTGCGCCACGGATGGTCTTTCCGTGGCAAAGTACTTTAGCCACGAAAATTTAGCACTTTTACCACGAATTCAACCGTGGCCCAAGTGCTCATTTGTAGTAGTGACATAAGCTCTTTTGCACTTTTTGTTGAAGTTGGTTATTCAAACATTAAGGAGTCAAGTAGTCTAGCTACAAGTTAGGAGCATGTTTCTTTCAGTCAATTTCTTAGTATTTCAGTTATTGAGTTTGTGTCAACCTCCATCTTTGTAGCCACTAAGGTAGTGGGATGAGTGGAAGATACGTAGTTATTAACGTAGTGTTCTATTTAAACATTGTAGTTCTCTTTCAGTAATGCAATGCAAGACAACAATCTTTTCCTTCCCAATTTTAGTATCAAGTTCACAAGTATTTACAGCAATTGGTATCAGAGCACCAAGTTCAAGGTCCGGGAACACTGGTAAGCGTTGTTCACAATGCAGAACAATGGTTCAAACTAAGTCCCACAACTGCGTGTTTTTAATGGTGTTAAGTCCATTTTTGGAGTCTGAAAATGCAGACATTGTTTAAGTCACAGGAGTTGTGGAGCTATGTAGAGGATGGGTTTGTTGATAATACTACTACTGAAGCAGATCAACCGTTGAGAGAAAAGAGGAAGAAAGATTCCAAAGTCCTCTTTATTATGATCCAACAGGCTTTGGATGATAAGGTGTTTCCTCGAATTGCTTCTGCCACTACATTAAAGCAAGCATGGGATACTCTAAAGCAAGAGTTCCTGGGAGACAAGAAGGTGGTTATAGTGCGTCTGCAATCCCTTAGAAGAGAGTTTGAAACTACTCTCATGAAGGATAAAGAGTCAGTACAAGACTACCTAGAGGTGATCATTTGCGGGTTCGGGTCGGACACGGGCCGGGCTAAGTGTGAAATTTTGGCCCACGGACAAGCGGGTTAGCGGGTTTGGGACGGGTTCGCGGGCCGGGCCTTTGTTTATTTTTGAAAATGTTGTGTCCAAGCCCGCTAAAAATTCGGGTCGGACGGGACGGGCCAATCGGGCGGTACGTCCCATGAACAGCTATAAGACTACCTATCCAGAGTCTCCAATGTAGTGCAGCAAATGAAGTCATATGGAGAGAAGATGGACAACGAACATGTGGTAGAAAAGTTATTGAGGAGTCTGACACCTAAATATGACCATGTTGTTGCAGCAATAGAAGAATCAAAGGATATGGCCACATAGACCTTTGATAAGTTATTGATGGGTTCTCTTCGGGCTCATGAAGAGAGACTCAATAGGTCCTCCGAAAAGAAGGAGGAAAAAGCCTTCTAAGTCAAGACTGAACCGGCACAAGAAAGGTCAGGTCAGTATCAAGGTAGAGGACGAGGTAGAGAAGGTCATAGAGAAAGAGGTGGTCGAGGCCGGCATCATTCCAATGGGGGAAGGGGTGGCAGAAATCAGTGGAGTGATGACCAAAATCAATCACAAGGCAGCAGTAGCAGTTCAGTGAAGTGTTATTACTGCATAAAGCCTGGTCACAAAATAGCACAATGCTATAAAAAGGAGAAGGATCAGGCTGAGCAAAACCAGGATCAAAAGGTTAACATGGTGGAGCAGGAGGAAAAACTGTTTCTCACAAGAGAAGGGTCCCAAGCAGTTGAGAATGGGGTTTGGTACATTGACAGTGGTTACTCTAATCACATGTCAAGCACCAAATCCATGTTTAAGGAGTTGAATGAGACAAAAAAGAGCAACGTGAGGCTTGGCAATGATAAACAATTGGTGGTTGAAGGCACTGGTATAATAGCTGTCAAGACTAAACAAGGTAACAGTAAGCTGCTACAAAATGTACAATACGCACCATTCCTTGCATATAACCTACTCAGTGTTGGTCAATTATTGAGTTCTGGTTTCTATGTGATATTTGATAATGAATCTTGTGTGATAAAAGATAAGAAATCAAATGAGTTAGTAGCCAAAACATCCATGAGTAAAAGCATGATGTTGTCACTAGACTTGGTTAAGAATACTAATAGAGCCTTAGTTGTGAAAGAAGATGATAAGGCTAGATTGTGGCTTCTAAGATATGGTCACTTAAATCTTCAAGGTCTTAGGCTACTAAGTGCTAATTAAGAAAATGGTTGCTGGTCTACCTAGAGTAGTTGAACTCGGGGTCTGCGAGGGGTGCATATATGGGAAACATTCAAGGGCATCCTTTCCAAATGGGAAAGCTTGGAGAGCAGGTGAATGTCTGCAGTTGTTACACGCAGACTTGTGTGGATCCATGAAAACGGAGTCTCTAGGGGGTAGCAGATACTTCCTTCTCATCACTGTTGATTACAGTAGGATGAGTTGGGTGTTCTTTCAGCAAGAAAAGTCTGAGGCATTTGAGAACTTCAAGAAGTTCAAAGCCTTAGTTGAAAATCAGAGTGGGAAGAGAATTAAAGTACTAAGAATTGACAGGGGGTGAGTTCATTTCACAAGAGTTTAACAATTTTTGTGAGTTTCAGGGGATCAAAAGAGAGCTTACAACTCCGTATACTCCAGAACAAAATGGAGTCGCGGAAAGGAAGAACAGAAGAGTTGTGGAAATGGCAAGGAGTATGATCAAAGGAAAAGGACTCCCAAATGAACTTTGGGGAGTAGTTGTTGCAACTGCTATGTATTTACTAAACATCTCACCAACCAGAGCAGTTCAGAATCGAACTCCCTATGAAGCATGGAAAAGAAAGAGACCTCAAGTAGAGCATCTCAGAATATTTGGTTGTATTGCCTATGCTCTAGTCAGCCAAAGATCAAAACTGGATGAAAAGTCGGTGAAGTGTATTCATTGGCTATTCACCTCAATCCAAGGAGTACAGGCTGTACAATCCTCAAACTGATAAGATAATTATCAGTAGGAACGTAGTGTTTGATAAGGAAGGAATCTGGGAATGGGAAACAGCAGCACAAGGTGAGAATGTACAAAGAAATCTCACATTTGAAGGCTCTAAAGAATTAGAGCAGGTCCAAGTACATGGGGAGAATGCTGAAGACTCCCCACCAGATTCACCTTCAACTCAAGAGTCAGGCTCTGAAACTGATTCATCAAGTGGCTCACCACCAAGGAAAATGAGATCCTTAGAGGAAATCTATGAAACCTGTGGGTTTGCCCTCATGTCTAAAAAACCCACAAGTTTCAATGAAGCAGCCAGCAAAGCAGAATGGCAACTGACAATGGAAGAAGAAATAAGAGCAATCTTAAGAAATGAGACCTGGGAACTGGTAGAAGAACTAGCAGAAAAAAATGTGATAAGTCTCAAGTGGGTATTTAGAACAAAGTTCAACACTGATGGCACTGTCCAGAAGCACAAAGCAAGGCTCGTGGCAAAGGGGTATGCACAAATGGAGGGGGTGGACTTTGATAAAACTTGCTCTCTTGTGGCCAAATTTAAAACAATTCGGGTAATTCTTGTACTCGCAGCGCAACTTCAACTACTAGTGTATCAGTTTGATGTGAAATCAGCTTTCCTAAATGGAGAGTTGAAAGAAGAGGTATATGTGGAACAGCCACTGGGATTTGTCAAAAAGGGTGAAGAAAGCGAAGTTTACAAGCTAAAGAAGGCTTTGTATGGGTTGAAACAGGCCCCATGTATGGGTTGAAACCGGCCCCAAGAGCCTGGTATAGTAAGATAGATGACTTCTTTTCAAGAGACGGGTTTGAAAGGAGTGAAAATGAACCAACATTATACATAAAGAAGAGGGCTGATGAAGGCTTCACTGTGGTGGGTCTATATGTAGACGACATCATTTACTTCAGTTCATCTCAACAGCTTCTTGAGGAATTCAAGAGCTCCATGATGCAAGAGTTTGAGATGACTGACCTAGGTTTGCTGCAATACTTTCTAGGGCTGGAGATTAAACAAAAGGAAGAAGAATCTTTGTGTGCCAAAGTAAGTACTGTAGACACCCACACCCGATGATGATCGGACGCAAACGTGCTTCTATGCGCTCGGATATTGGCTCGAAACCGTTAGTTTATGGCTTGGGCTTTTTACGGAGTACAAATCTCACAAAACTGACCTCAAATTCAGGCCCATCGGGTCGTTTCCAATCAAATAGAACTAATTTGGGTCGAAACTGTCACCGGAAATAAAACCGTCTTTTAGCGACCGGGTCAAACCCCGGTCAAAGTCGTTTCCAAGTCACAAAAACAGCCATGCAAATATCAAGGATCCAACCGAAACACAAAATCTTCAAGAAAATCTGGTCCGCCTCAGCCACTCGATCGAGTGTCAGCCCACTCGATCGAGTGGGCCTCTAGTAGGCCCGCTGTTGCCTCTGAACTGGGCCACTCGATCGAGTCAGCAGGGGCACTCGATCGAGTGACCCTAGGTCGAGGGGTTCGTGCATTCCTATATATACCCCCCCCTTTTGCAACCCATAGAGACATCTTGAACAACCCTAATCTCCTCATCTCTACAACCTAAAACCCTAGTGCTTAGCAAACCTACAAACCCTAAACCACCCTAACTCGATCTACGTAACCTCGATACTCTCGTGCTCAAGCCACAACTAGACGAGTTCCATACCGAGAATACGAAGCATGTAGGTTGAGGGTGCAAAAATCCCGTTTTCTCTTCTCTTCTCCTCTCTCTCGCGTCGTTCTCTCATTTTCTTCTCGTTTTTTCATTTTTTTTTTATTTTTTCTTCTCGCATCTAATATCGATGATATCACTAGTATTAAGACATTAAAGTACTCGCTAATTCGTGTCGAGCGCAAAGGATGACGGGATAAGGAAATCCGAATATACAAGGGTGTTGCACCCGATGTTGCCGGTCGCTTATCCCAACACCCCGAACGCTAGATTGTTGAAGCGAGTCAACGTCAACAATAGCATTTTTTTATTTTATCGCGTCGTTATCATCATCATCATCATTATTCACATACATCGGTTTCTAAAACTATTTCAAATCACACGTTTATTTAAGCTAAGTCAAAACTCGTTGATGCGGATCCGATATCACATGGGCCGCGAGGATTCGTTACGATGTCGAGATGCGGAGGGAATCAAGATTTTTTTTTCAAGCAAGTATAGAGCGTCATTCTTTAGATTCGATACCAACTCAATAGTCGGATATCGTATCTAAACGAATTGGTCAACAAATTTAACTAACTCGAATTCATTGATGCTAAAATAGTTGTCACATAATCCGAAAGAATTAATTACGACACTATAACGCGGAAATAATTTATTTCGTTTTAGTTTAATTTAAACGGCCTACAACTTTTTTCTAGATTTCGCTCTAAAGTATTCGATATTGATTCCATAATCAAATATCGGATACGACGAGTATCAATATTCGAATCGAGCACAAATCATACAATATTTCTGCCCGTTTTGACAAAGATTGCGATTTACCAAAATCAAAAAAGCAATTTCGAAATCTATGACAAATTGCAAAACGAACCCTAGTTCGTACAGGGGGCACTCGATAGAGTGCCTAGATCACTCGATCGAGTGACACCCCAATTTAGAAGTAGAGGGTCTTTTTGAGGACCACTCGGTCAAGTCCCTCAATAACTCGATCGAGTGGCGTCTCACTCGGTCGAGTCCCTCAATGACTCGATCGAGTGGTGCATCAAATCTGGGGCAGAATCCTTTTCCCGATGTCCACTCGGTCGAGTCCCTCAGTGACTCGATCGACTGGCCTTTATCACGTCAAAACCGTGAGTCTCATAACGTCCTTCGAGTCTCGATAAAATATTTTCGTGACTTAGGTCAACACGTGTCAAGTCAATCACGTGTCATAATACTTTACAAAATCACGCATCGTGTCGTTTATATCATTCTATAGCATTTTATATTATTTGCAAACCGTTATTATCGTTGTTACCGTTACTAACTTGTGTGTTTATGTCTTTTCAATTTATTTCCGTTGTTTATTTTATTGTACTAAACTGAACCTAGCATGCTAAATACAACTTCGACGTTAATTTAGATGCATTAAACTGACCTAGCCGTTTATTCAAATATTCGCATGTTTAGTCAAAACAATGTTTGCATATCATCTCATCGTATTATTAACGCACGTATTCGAAAGTCAAGCGATATCTTAGTAGAGGCCGCTAAGTGAGGGTGGGGTTGGGTGTTCTTTGTGAACTTCCCAACACGTACCCTCACCCCTTACTCAGAACCATGGTTTCCGGATATCCGAATCCATTGGCACACGAGAGTCATTCAATACACGGTATCCGATAATGTCGGTATCGGTATCGCAATGCAAAGGGACGAACCCAATAAACTCTGAGATCGGAATGAGCCATACTTTGTGCATGGCCTACTAAGATATAGAGTGGGTTGGAACGGGCTCGAACTCCCACAAAGTTCGGTGGCGACTACACTTTGATTTAAATTTCAATTCGATCCATCTCACATGAGATTCATTCACCTCCCCAAACCCGCGCGTGGCCGCGTCGGGGTGGACCTATGTCATGTCAACAATTTGGTGACTCCGCTGGGGATTAACTGAGGCGTGACTTACCATCGGCATCCTCAGGGTGAGACTCGAATAGAAATCGTTTGACTAGTACAATACGCGTCGGAAAGACTATGTACACTGGTATGTACACTGGTATAGACCCTTGGTATATTCTCGGAAAGACTATGTACACTGGTATAGACCCTATCTAGACCGACCGAGACTTAGTGTAAAGCATACATGGCGTCGTTATAATGCTTGCGTGACTATATGCTACTTGGTTTCTATGGCGTTTTCAAAAAACCGTAATTTTCAAAAATTGCATCTATTTTCAAAAGTATCCAATTTCAAAACCCGGGAAGTACACCGAACTTAGGACTTATGATTTTACTCAGAATAGCTTATTTTTAGCCGGTATGCTGCTCATTTCAAAATTCGAAAATATTCTCAAACCTTCAAAATCACGGCCCGATGGCACTTTTCCGATTTTTTTTTAAAATCGGGCCGTCCTCCACTTTTTTTTTGGAATTTTCTCCAAAATTCCTTTTCAAAACTTTCCTCATCTTAGGACCTCCCGTATTTAGCAGTGTCGGGTCTTGTCGTAAGTCGTCAAAAGTCTCTAGCGTCGAAACTCTGTCGATCTTACATCACGGGTTTCCTCTCTATCCCAGTCCTCCTTATTTGACTAAGGCATGGCCCACCTACGTAGGACATACTCCTACAAGGGAAGGCCCGTTTACACAATCGAGTCCAAAGTCTGGGGAATGTCTCATGTGAACCTTCCTTCGAATGGGACCCGACCCACATAGCCGGATGCTAAGGGAGGCCCACTTTTCACGAGTCACCTGTCTAGGAGTCTTTTACGAGTCATTTCCTTTTCAGTCTTTTGCTCGGGATGTACTTTTTATTCCAAGATTTGGGCTAGTTTCTGATTACGCGGTATTCTTACAGACAGGCCACCGTTAACCAGACTCCAGAAAATGCAAGAAACTTTGGACCAACTGGCCGCCTCACTGGCTAAGATGGAGGCCCAACTCACGGCCATCAGGACTGACCAAACAATCCTTGCCACCCGTTTGAGTGCCGTGGAGAAAGGCACTACTGATGCTGGATCTGAACATACTGGGCCTATAGCTGAACTGGTTAGCGCCGTTCACAAGCTTGAAGAACAAGTCCATTTGTCAACAAACAACTCGATCCATACAGAAAATGCTCGCTCCTATTCGCCTTTGAATGACGAGCTAGCCGCCAACCTCAACCTTACGGGCATACCGATGTTTGAGGGTACTGAAGACCCGGTTCATCACATTCGGGCTTTCAAGGAGTTCATGGCTGTCAAGGGGGTGAAATACACCATGTTCAAGCACTTGTTTGCTTCTTCCCTCGAGAAGCACCTAAAAGCCTGGTACTACAGGCTCGATTCCAAGAAGTACAAGACTTGGGATGATGTGGCGACAGAGTTTGCTCGGAATTACGCTGATAATACAGAGATCCAGACTACGATGCATACTCTGGAGGTCATGGCCCAAGAGCCCAAAGAAGGGTTCACCAAATACCTTCAAAAGTGGAGGGCCGAGAGTGTGAAGTTGGTCGATAAGCCCAACGAAAA
This sequence comes from Agrostemma githago, assembly GCA_958450325.1. NCBI lineage: Eukaryota > Viridiplantae > Streptophyta > Magnoliopsida > Caryophyllales > Caryophyllaceae > Agrostemma > Agrostemma githago. The sequence goes on from OY288253.1 coordinate 10,568,114, forward strand.
AGTACTAGTGGAGGCCTTTGTCAAGAACCTCCTCCCTTCCTACCGGGTCCATCTCCGGTACGCCGTCATACCCAACTTTGCCACTCTAACCGAAATGGGGACGAGGATCGAGGATGACTTAAGGTTAGAGAGCCTTACTAAGGCCTCTACCAAGGGATATCAAGGGGCTAGTTCATCCATTAGCAAGCCCACACCTGCAGCTGCAACCCGCAACATCTTTGACGAGGTTAATCTATTGGATACCTCATCCAAAAAGAATACTCCAACTCGAGTATTCACTGATATAGGGACCACATATACCTACACCTTACAAAGGCTATCTTCTAAGGGTCTAAACAACCGATAGGCCCAACTCCAGAGGTCCCGGTACGATCCAAGAGCTACAATGTCCAGGCCTATTGCCAATATCACAGAGGTAATGGGCACGATACTAAAAAGTGTTGGAAATTGAAGCATCTGATCGAAGACTTGATCGAGAGCGGGAAAATACCGTTGCCCAGGGACAAGCCGAGCAACAAAGAAAACCCGTTCAGTGCACACGCCATCTTCACCGGAGAGGTAATAGACTATTCTCACCTCATTTCCCCGTTTACCCCACAAATTAAAGGGATATGGTTCAATGACGAAGAAGATGTCTACCTAGCCAAAGAGGAAGCTATCCCCATCACCATAGAAGAGGTTCGAAAAGCTAAGTCTAAAGCCTTAGCCACCAACCACCTCACCGCCGCCGGACACCCTACCCCAACAATCGTCGCTGAACCTGCCAGGACGGAAGCTACTCTTGAAGAGCCGAGCACTGACACGGTTCTAGTCAAACAACAGAAAAGGGTTCGAGCCGATCTAACCATATGGCAACTTCTATTCAGCTCACAAGAACATCGAGAAGCACTGACTAAGGCTCTCGATCAGATCAAGGTCGACTCACAGGTTACCCCCACTGAAATGGTAGCCACTATTATGCCCTATCTCAAGGGAAAGTCCAAAGAAGAAGGCCCACTCATCACCTTCTCCGAGTCTGACCTTCCACCATTCGGGGCCACCCATAACTTGGCCCTATACATCACGGTCATTTGCTGAGGGAAGTATCTCCCGATGACCCTGATCGACGACGGATCCGTCGTGAATGTCCTTCCTCTAAGGACCGCAAAAACCCTCGGCATCACCGAGGCCGACTACCTTCCAATCGCGCAAACTATCCAGGCTTTCGATGGAAGCCCAAAACCGGTTGTTGGGGCCATTAAACTAACAATTATAACGGGCCCAATCGAGAAAGAATTGGAGCTCCATGTAACACCCCGTTATTTTCCGAGTCAATTTTAAAGTGTTACTGGTCTACTTTATTTGAATCGGGTTATTAAGTCGGAAAAAAAAATTCGAGGTCTTGTGGACATGACGTAGGTCCACCCCGACGCGGCCACGCGCGGGTTTGGGTAGGCGAATGAATCTCGTGGTGAGATTGTTCTCGGGTTCGAAATTTAAGTCAAAATGGAGTCGCCACCGAATTTTGTGGTTATTCGGAACCATACGAGCCCACTCTATGTCGTTATGGGCTATACACAAAGTAAGCCCACTCCGATTTCAGAGTTCATTGGGCTCGTCCCTTTGCATTGCGATACCGATACCATCTACACCGGCATCGTGTAAAGAATGACTCTCGTTCGCCAAGGGTTTCGGACATCCGGAAACCAGAGGTTCTGAGTAAGGGGTGAGAGTACGTGTTGGGAAGCCCACTAAGGACACCCAACCCCGCCCGCACATGGCGGCCTCTACTAAGACATCGTTCGTGTTCGTGATACGCGCGCTAGTAAAATAATGAAATGATATGCAAACAGCGTTTTTAACTAAACATGCGAGTTTTGCGTTAACTACGTCATTTAATGCATCTTGAATGTGGTCGAAATAGTTTAGCATGCGAGGTTCATTTATATAAGCGTAAAAGCAAATAATAAACAAAGCTCGAAAGAAAGAAATGGAAAGCGTACAAGCTACACGGGCGGAAATACAACCCGGATTTCACAATACGACATAAACGAAATAACGTAAAGATAAAAACGGACCCGTATGAAAGCTAGACCGCGAAATATGTAGATGGACCACCCCGCTTAAATACGTATTATGTCACGTATTAAGCGAAGGACGGAAATGTGAGATTGTGGCGTATTGCTAGCCTAGTCTTACATTCCGTAGTCTTGTCCCGACTTATCACGTAAAAGTGGTCAAAGTCGTTCTACGTGTCGTGATGTGTATAGTTTTGAAAAATAGGGAGGCCGGATGATGGTCTAAAGTCGATAAAGAACGGGGCTCGGAATATGCGTCTAAGCCCTCGGTATTGCGGGTTATGAGACCCACTCGATCGAGTCATTGACTGACTCGGTCGAGTGTGTCATTAGCGTGGCTACTGACCACTTTTGGGGGGGTTACTCGATCGAGTGCCCTATGGCACTCGGTCGAGTGCAGCATTAATGGGGCTACTGCCCAGTTTTTGGGGTGCAACTCGATCGAGTGGCCTATGGCACTCGGTCGAGTGCCCCCTGTACGAGCAGGCTTTTGCTCGGTTTTATGACTTGAAATCGATGATCGGCCGAGTCAAATATAAATATCGCACGATTTGTATTCGACTCGGCCTCCGGTGTTATAATCGTGTATGAACGATTATAATACCGTCACCGGAGTTTTTATGAAAACGTTTGTGCTAGGTTACGAAACTTTGAATTAGTAACGAGATGTATCCCTCTACGTCACGACATCGAAACTAACCCTTTCGAGTTATGTGATGTCGGTATTCGTGTCAACGGGTCTCGTACCAATTATGGAAAGGGAATTGAATTCGTTCAACTACGACCGATCACGGTCGCGTCATGCCCTTGAGTACATTGGGGCGGGGCTCCTCGAAAGGGCTCCACCTCCGTCGTTGCTCGTAAAGAGATTAGACGGACCAATAGTGATCATCGTAGTCCAACGTTTTAAAACCGGTTTTAGTATTAATATATATACACGGTATTAATAACATTAGTAAAAAAAGATAAAATAAGAAAGGATAAAAAAAATAAAGATGAAAAATGTAAAGAAGTTAGTGTTAGTGTTAGTGTTACTACGATGCAATAATGCAAAAATGTACATAAAACGATATAGAAAAGAGATAGAAAAAGGGTTTAGGACACCCTCAACATACATGCTAGTATAGACCTCGGAAATGGACTCGTAGAATAGCGGCAAGGCTTGGGAGTATCGAGGATGTATGCGAGTTATGGTGTGTATGGATGTGTATGTGTATTACGTCGGTTTTTCGAGGGACGAAGGACTCGGTCTTTGTGTGTATTGCTTAGGATTTCTAAGGCTTTGATGTGTGATGAAGTAGGGTTGAAGTGGGGTGAAATGTGGCTGAAATTGTGGGGTAAAAGTGAGTGTCAAAAGTCTTCCCAAAAGGTCTCCAAAAAGGTTCTCCAAATGCATGGGAAAGAGTCGGTATTTATAGGCAGCCCCGACCCCGGGTCACTCGACCGAGTGGCGCGGGTGTACTCGGTCGAGTGCCCTCGTGAATGTACCTGGACGGGTTTGAAGAGGCTCCACTCGATCGAGTGGCCAATCCACTCGACCGAGTGGATCAATTAGACCGGGCTATTTTGGGCATGATTGCCCTTGATTTATGTTTAATTGATTATGTTTGATTTGGGTTGATTTGTGAATGGATTTGGCTGATTTTGAACTTGGCGCAAATCTCGAGAATGTACTTGGCTGATTTCTGAGACGGTTTCGTCTTTGACCGGGTTTTGACCCGGTCGCTAAAAGACGGGAATTATTTTTGGTGCCGGTTCTGACCCAAATTAGTCTTGTTTGACTCGGAACGACCCACTGGGCCTGAATTTGAGGTCTGTTTTGTGAGATTTTACTCCGCTAAAAAAAGTCCATGTCGGATATTATGAATTCCGAGCCCAAATCCGAGTACACTAAGTCACGTTGACGTCCAATCATCATCGGGTGTTTTTCGGAGACTACCATAGACACGTGGCAGTCAAAATGCGGGTGTCTACAGAGCCCCCACTCTGACTGAGGCTTGGACAAGGCGAAAGTCAGAGTAGCTACCAAGCCCGTTAAGACCTGGTAGACTTCCGGTCGGGTCGTTTATAGTCCGGTAGACTCGCGTGAAGGGCTCGCCAGCCATAAGTAAAGGGTCATACCTGTCCTGATGATGATGGCTGTGCGGGGAGTCGGACTCGTAGCATGAGTTCTGGGCGCGCCTGTGTGGGCCCATCCCGTATTATTTTGGGACGATGCCGCCTTGGGCATTCCGCTGGGGAAATAAAGGAGCTGCACGGGCTTGTTTCTGAAGCCTTGGGTCGCATTTGAGCTGATGATGATGCTCCGTGGGGAGTAAAGCCTGCCTCTTTTGGGGAGTAGGTGTACCCGTATGCCGACACATCGCACTTTGGATATAGCACACGGGGGAAAGCTGACTCCGTTGGGGAAATTAAATGGTTTCGCGGAGACTTGCCTTTTGAAGTCTGGGGTGTACCTGTATGCTGACACATAACAATTTGTATGTAACATGTAGGTAAAATGCTGACTCTCGCTGGGGAGGAAAAAGAATTGAAAATTTTTGGAAAGACAAAAATTTTGACGCGAAGAAATTTTAGAAAATATTAGGAAAGCTCGGGACAGCTTGATTCCTATTCTGGGTTCAGGTTTGAAATCAGGCCTGCGCGCGCATAGGGCCCAGCTGGATGAGGAGACAGCAGCAGTTAGGTTTCTGTTAGGTTTCTCCATTATAAATATGGGAGATTCCTACTTCAGTTCCTGCATCACAACCCAAATTCTCCTTCTCCTTTCTCAAAATCTTGTAGACTTTTAAGAAAGCTAAAAAAAAAAAAAAATTCCTATCATGGGCATCGATCACTTGACTGCCATGCTTCTCGCCTGGTCCCAATACTTTCGGGACGAGGAGAAGGTTAGGCTAACCCAAATGGGAATAGTCAATCTGTTCCCCTTCCAACGGCTAATAGTGGATTCGCATTTTCTGGATGCCTGTCTGTCGTTTTGGGACACCACCCATCACGTGTTTGCATTCCCGAGGGGCGAGATGTGCCCCTTGCCCGAGGAGATTTCTGCTATTGGTGGTTGGAGCTTTTCTGCCCAGCCAGCTATCCCTCCGTTCTACCCGGATCCAAGGAGGCGGTTGAGGGAATTTTTGGGTTTGTCTCATGCTGAGACAAATCGGATGGTGCAGGGGGATAATGTCTCCCTATTCGACCTAGCTGATAAGTTTATGAACCCTCGAGATGTAAGGGCTACCCCTGCTCATAGGCGTAGGGCATTTGCCTTTTGCATGCTGCATTGTTACGTATTCGAAGGGTTGATGGATCTTGACTCATGCATGGGTCAAATCAGGCTGATCGGAGTGGTTGACCAGATGGAGACTGGTCATAGCCCTGCTTGGCTAGCCACGGGGGAAATCATTATGGGGCTGGATGCTCGACGGCTTGACCCAACTCGGCGGCTGATGGGAAGCACCCGTATCCTTCAAGTATGTAAATTGAAAAAAATTTCTTCTCTTTTTTTTTTTTACGTTTCACGCGTATTTTCTGGTCTTCGTAAGTCACTCGATCGAGTGGACCTGTCACTCGATCGAGTGACACTTTTGTCGTGCTACTGCCTGTTTTTGACAGGCTTACTCGATCGAGTCAGATGTTGCACTCGATCGAGTGGCGCTCGAACCTGACTACTGCTTGTTTTTGACAAGCTTACTCGATCGAGTCAGATTTTGTACTCGATCGAGTGGGCTGTAGCGAATTGCTCCGTTGCTTATGAAGTTTTGTATATGCCTTTCAGATATGGTTGTCGGAACGACTGTCAATCATAGAGACCCCTCCGAGCATTTCCAGTTATAGGAGTAGTCAAATCAGCTCTAGGAGGCGGAAGATAAGCTCGAGTCACCAGATAAACCGAGCTTACTGGGATGAAGAACTGGCATTCCATGGGGGTCCTTTGATCAGGTGGACCGTTGCTTGGTGGTTTCTTTCGAAGCTAACTGGATTGGCCAAGAGGGACCAAGCCCGATATCTGACGATTTTGTCCCTAGACTGGGCGGTTCATATTTACCCGGACCGCCTCCTAAGGCAGTTCGGTTCATCTCAGCGCATCCCTGAGAGGGAAGCCATTATTAGCGTCCCGCTCCAGTTGACGGACGCTATGTGCGACACTTGGTTGCAACGATGGTTCACTCGTCCCACATGGACGATACCTAGCCCTTGCCAATCCGCTTGGGTACCGCGGGCTTACCAGAAGTGGACCACTGAAGAGTCTGAGGAAGCTCGAAAGGCCTTAAAAGTTGACGAGGCCATCGAATTGGTGCAGCGTGAGTCGGCGAAGGATAACAGAGAGCTCTTCGCCGGGGAAGACATTCCTGGAGCTAAAGTCCGGGAAGAATCGGGTCACAAGTCACATACTAGGACTCGATCTAGAGAAGTCGGTTCTAGCAGTATTCAGGGGCAGACCGACTTGGAACGACGACTTGGGCCGAGGTTGGCAGTCCGGGACCGACTTGGTCCGCGTGACCGGCTCCCTGAACCGGTCAGGGCTCGACTTGGGCCCATTGATATGACAGGGGAGTCGGGCTCAAACACTCGGGCCCGAGCTAGAGAGGTTCCCTTAGTAATTCGGGAACGCTCCCCTCCACGTCGTCGCCAGTGGACGACTAAGGATGCTAAGGACAAGGGGAAGGGCAAGATGCCCTAAATGCCGAGTCCTTAGATCTATTATTATTTAAGTATTATTATTATTCTTATTGTGTGCCCTTTTTTGTTTTTGTTGTTTTTTTTTTTTATTCCTGCACTTTGTAATTTCCCGAGTTTATCGGGATATATATTTTTTGAATTAATAAAAGAGATTTATTATTAAACCGTTCCTGTCTTTTCTTGATTGCATTGGTTGTACCCTTTTGAGGGGTTGCCTACGTATCCGCGATTAGCAGAATCAAACCAAACGTAGTTCAGGCATAGGAAATTTGCAATCTCGAATTACACCAAGACTATTGGTTCAAGATGTTTATGACAGTAGAATAGGTAATTCTAGCTCATTGACTTGCTTTTTGTAAAAAAAGATTTTGATAAAATTTGCTAATGACATTGAGAAATGGCTAAGGGTAGTAACGCTTCAACTGGTCCAGGTTGGTTGGGTTGACAAACTCGTTCCCGTCCAGGTCCGTCAGCATCACTGCTCCCCCTGATAGGATTTTCTTCACCAGGTATGGCCCAGCCCAATTGGGTTTGAATTTTCCCCTTGGGTCAACCGGTAGTAGAGCTCGAATAGACTTAAGGACTAGATCGCCCTCCTTGATGTGTCTGGGCCTTACTCTCTTGTTGAAGGCCCGTTGGATCCTCTTCTGGTAGATTTGGATATTATTGAGGGCACGAGACCGTCGTTCATCTAGTAGAACCAATGAGTCATATCGTGCTCGTACCCAGTCAGCTTCGGGTACTTGGCTTTCTAGCAGAATTCTGAGGGACGGTACTTCTAACTCGACGGGCTGGACAGCTTCCATCCCATAGGTTAGGTAGTATGGCGTTGCCCCGGTTGCGGTGCGAATTGACGTCCGGTACCCCCATAGGGCAAAAGGTATTTTGTCGGGCCAGTCCCGGTAATTATCGGCCATCTTTTTGAGTATGGTGACAATCGTTTTATTAGCCGCCTCCACTGCTCCATTCGTTTGGGGACGGTAGGGCGAGGACGTGTGCCTTTGAATTTTATATTTAGTCAGCAGGGCCGCAGTCTCGGCTTGAAAATGAGTCCCGTGATCACTGATGAATTCATGCGGGATTCCATACCGACATATTATCTTGTTTTGGATAAATTTGGCGACATGCTTAGCATTGAGAATGCGATATGATTCAGCTTCGACCCATTTGGTGAAATAGTCGATAGCTACCAAAATGAAGCAATGCCCACCGATACCCGAGGGATTTATTTTCCCGATTATGTCGATACCCCATGTTGAGAATGGCCAGGGTGACGTCATGGTATAGAGTAGCGATGACGGCATATGTTGCACATTGCCAAAGATTTGACAGTTATGACAATGTTTGACATATAGTTGACAGTCGGCCTCCATTGTATTCCAGTAATAACCGAGCCTCATGATCTTTCGGACCAACATGTGGGCATTCATATGTGGGCCGTTTTCACCGTCATGTACTTCGGTCATAACCTTTTCGGCCTTGTATTTGTCAACACAAAGGAGAAGAGCCCCTTGTGCCGTCTTTTTGTACAGTTGTCCGTCATCAGTGCGGATGAACTGGGTGGCTAGCCTTCGTAAGGCTTTCTTGGCTCGACCTTCCGTCCCGGGAGGATACTCTCCGTTTGTCAGGTACTTCAACACGGCTTGGTACCACGGGTTGGGATCGGTTAACTCAATGTCTTCGATGTCGCAGATGTATGCTGGCTCGGACCGTCTTTCGACGCAAATCGGCATACTAGTCACGTGGTCGGGAATATTTAGTAAAGATGCCAATTTTGAGAGTGCATCTGCGAACTGATTTTCTTCCCGGGGCAGATGTATGTATTCTACCTTTTGGAATTGTTTCTCGAGATCCCGTACTCGTGCCTGGTAGGCCATGAGATTAGCATTTCGAGTTTTCCATTTTTGAAGTGCCTGGTTAATGACCAAGGATGAATCACCATGTACCCGGAGATTTGTGATCCCCAGATTGGCGGCGGCTTGTAGCCCGTAAATGCATGCTTCGTACTCTGCTGCATTATTAGTAACATCAAAGTCCAGTTTGATGGAGACGGGAGTATGTTCCCCTTTTGGTGAAATTAGGAGGATCCCGACTCCGAACCCTCGAAAATTAGATGCACCATCGAAGTATAAATCCCAAGTTTCAGTATCAGTATGGAAAATATCTTCGTCTGGGAAGGACCAAGTGTCGGTGTGTCCTTCCTCGGTTATCGGGCTATCGGCGAGAAATTCAGCTACTACTCGACCCTTAATAGCCTTTAACGGCACAAATTTTAGGTCGAATTCTGCCAACATTAAGGTCCATCTAGAAATTCGGCCATTGAGGATTGGTTTTTCGAAGAGGTATTTGATCGGGTCCATCTTGGATAGCACATGGACCTCGTAACTGAGCATATAATGTCGGAGTTTCTTGGTGGCCCAGACTAGAGCCAAACACGTCTTTTCGAGCATGGTATATTTGCACTCATACTCTAAAAACTTTTTGCTGATGTAGTAAATGGCTCTTTCTTCGGAGTCAACTGTCTGAGCCAGCATAGCCCCCATGGCTGTCTCGGTCGTTGTTAGGTATAACGACAGAGGCAAACCGGGTTGAGGTGGCATCAAAACTGGCGGAGCAGACAGAATTTCCTTGATTTTGTCGAAAGCGGTTTGGCACTTGTCATCCCATAGCACCCGTTCTCCTATTTTCAGTTTCTTGAAAATTGGTTCACATACCATGGTTAGCTTGGAAATGAATCGACTAATGTACTGGACTTTCCCGAGAAATCCCCTTATTTCTTTTTCGGTTTTAGGAGCTTGCATCTCGGTAATGGCTTTGATTTTAGCTGGGTCGACTTCGATACCTCGTTGGCTAACGATATGACCCAGTAATTTGCCTGACGTTACTCCAAAACTGCATTTCTGAGGGTTTAGCCTCATGTTGTATTTGCGCAGTCGGGTGAAGAATTTTCTTAGAGCGGCGATGTGACCGTCCCGTTCTTTGGATTTGACGATCATGTCGTCTACGTAGACCTCTACCTCTTTATGCATCATGTCGTGTAGTAAAGTGGTAGCGGTCCTTTGGTATGTGGCCCCGGCATTAATGAGACCAAATGGCATGACGGTGTAGCAGTAAGTACCCCAAGGTGTAGTGAAGGTAGTCTTACTCATGTCTTCTTCCGCCATCTTGATTTGATTATACCCGGCATACCCGTCCATGAATGACAGAAGGGCATGATCGGCCGTGTTATCCACCAGTATGTCGATGTGTGGTAACGGAAAATCATCCTTCGGGCTTGCTTTGTTAAGATCCCGAAAGTCTACGCATACCCGCACCTTACCGTCCTTTTTAGGAACCGGCACGATGTTTGCAACCCAGTCCGGATATTCGGACAGTTGTATGAAGCCGGCTTTGAATTGTTTGTCGACTTCTTCCTTTACTTTGAGGGACCACTCGGGCCTCATCCGACGGAGCTTTTGTTTGACCGGTTTGCACCCATCTTTGATAGGTATGTGGTGCTCGGCTATTTCCCGGTCTATCCCCGGCATGTCCTTGTAGGACCATGCGAAGACATCTTTGAACTCTTGGAGGAGGTTTATGAATTGTTGCTTCTCCTCAGGGTTTAAGGATAACCCTATCTTAAGTATCCGAGGCTCTAAGGTTGTTCCCACGTTTATGGATTCAGTCTCTTCGATTACCGGATTCCGGGATTCCCTTTGCTCGAGTTGCTCGATCAGATGTGGAGGCAAGGGTACCTGTTCGTCGGATTTCTCAATGTCATAGCATAAATTATTTTTGAAAATGGGATTTAAAAGAGACAAGTCGTAAGCAGAACGGTTGTTATTATTGATTGAAAATTTGGAAAACAGCTCAAAGAGAGCAGCCATCTGATCATTGGTCAGAGGCGGAATTGGCAAGGCACTCGGGACAGACCCCGAAGTGCCAGCAGCAGGAATGATAGAAGGGAGAGGGGTTACAGGAGTGACTCTAGCACCGACTTCCCTAGACTCGACCTCAGACTCTGACTCAGACTCCGACTCAGACTCGGACTCAGACTCAGGCATATCTCCCTCTCCGGTGACCAGCTTGTAGATCTTTCCTTGACTGTCAGTCCACTTGACAGTCTTCCTCCAGGCCCTTTTTCCCGTCTCGGAACCAACATCCGAGATCAGCTTGGTCGGGTCAAACCTGTTGCTGCGGAGGATCAGGTTGACCAGGTCTTCTTTTGGGGTCGGGGCTATGGTGTCTTCCCCGAAGAGCAGCCCTAGCGCGGGCTCAGCATCATTGGCTTCATCAGACTGGATGAGGGCGAACACATCATCCGGGATGTAGTTGCAATCTCGGGCCAAGTGGGTCCCGAGGTGCGTAGCATTGGGTTGGTATAGCCCAACCTGGACAGCCCCGAATACGGGTGTGACAAAGTAGTCAGACAACCGTGGGCTGTAAGGGCTCAAGTAGGTACCCTTCATAATGTTGCAGGCCTTCTCGATTCCTGCTCGGACAACGTTGTCCGGAGTGATGTCATAGCCAAGGCCGAAGTGAGAGTCTTCGTCCTTAAGGACCTCGATGATCTTCCCAGCTGGAAGGTCAGGTCGAGAGGTAGCCCCCGGAAGGTACCCTAGGTTTTGGAGCATTGTGTCAATGCTTGTGGTGAAGTAAGGTCGGAAAAGGTACTCTTCCTCAATCATCCCCACAAAGTCGAACCCCCAGAGGTCCGTGCGGCCCGTGGCGTTACAGCTAGCCACGGTCATTGGGGTTGCCTCTAAGGTAATAACATTGTCGAGTAGAGGCATCTTGATCTTGCGGTGGAGGGTGGAGGATACAGCTTTCACCGCGTGAATCCACGGCCTTCCTAAGAGTAGGTTGAATGAGGAGGTGACATCAATCACCTGGAATTCAAGCTCCTTTTCTACTGGGCCCGTGATGATGGTCAGTTTTATGGCCCCAGCTACCGACTTTGGGCTCCCATCAAAGGCTTGGATGGTTTGAGCAGTCGGGATATAGTCGGCCTCGGTAATGCCGAGGGCTTCGGCGGTCCTTAGAGGAAGGACATTCACGGCCGACCCGTCATCAACTAGGGTCATCGGGAGGTACTTCCCCCGGCAAATCACCGTGATGTAAAGGGCTAGGTTGTGGGAGGTCCCGAATGGCGGTAGATCGGCTTCGGAAAATGTGATCATTGGGCCTCCTACTTTGGCCTTACCCTTTAGGTGGGGTAGGACCGTGGCTACCATTTCAGCGGGGGTAGCCAGAGAGTCGATCTTGACTTGATCGAGAGCCTTTGTAAGTGCTTCTCGGTGTTCTTGAGAGCTAACAAGGAGTTGCCATATAGTGAGGTCAACTCGGGTTCTCTTCAATTGCTTCACGACGGCCGTTTCAGCGGTCGGCTCTTCAGGGGCGACTTCCATCCCGAGTGGATCGGTGATGGTTGTCGGGATAGGAGTGTCCCTAGTGCTTGTGGCTAAATAGGGACGACCAAGGTTGCTGCTGGCTAAGACTCGAGTTTTGACTTCTCGAATCTGTTCAGGGGTGATGGGAACGGCTTCCCCTTTGGCGAGGTAGATATCATCCTCGTCATCGAACCAGATCCCGTCCACTTGCGGGATAAAGGGGGAGATAAGGTGAGAGCAATCGATCACCTCCCCGGCAAAGATGGCATGGGAGCTGAAAGGGTTCTCCTTGTTGCTGGGCTTATCTCCGGGTAGCGGGATTTTTCCGCTTTCAATTAAGTCCTGGATCAAGTGTTTCAGCTTCCAACACTTCTCGGTATCGTGCCCATTGCCTCGGTGGTATTGGCAATAGGCCTGAGCATTGTAGTTCTTGGAGCGTCGCTCGACCGGAACTTCAGGAGTTGGGCCTATCGGTTGGATTAGGCCTTTTGAGGATAGCCTTTGTAAGGCATAAGTATAGGTAGTACCTATATCAGCGAAGACCCGAGGTGGGGTGTTCTTCTTGGACGGGGCATCTAGTAGATTAACCGCGTCGAAAATGCTGCGGGTTGCAGCTTGAGGTTTGGTTGTGGAGGAAGAAGCCCCTTGGTAACCCTTAGCAGCGGCCTTGGTGAGGCCTTCTAGTCTCAAGTCATCTTCGATCCTCATACCCATTTCAGTGAGGGTGGTGAAGTTGGGTATGACAGCATATCGGAGGTGAACCCGGTAGGATGGGAGGAGGTTCTTAACAAAGGCCTCCACTAGAGTCTTCTCACTGGGCTTGTCGACCAGTTTCACGCTCTCGGTCCTCCAGCGTTGAAGGTATTTAGTAAAACCCTCCTTCGGCTCTTGGGCCATAACCTCCAGAGATCGCATTGTGGTTTGGATCTCGGTGTTGTCAGCATAGTTCCGAGCGAACTCGGTGGCCACATCATCCCAGGTAGGGAACTTCTTCGGGTCTAGTCTGTAGTACCAGGCCCGTGGGTGTTTCTCGAGAGATGCGGCAAAAAGGTTTTTGAACATGGATGAGTCCACTCCCTTGATGGCCATGAATTCCTTGAAGGCCCGCACATGTAGTAACGGGTCCTCAGTTCCTTCGAACATGGGCAGACCTGTGAGGTTCAGGTTTGCGGGCAGCTTGTCACTCACCGTGGAGTACTCTCGGCTATTCTCCCGGTGGATATTGTTACTCCCAGTCAAATGGACTTGTTCTTCTAGCCGGCGCACTGCGCTGACCAGTTCAGTTATGGGCCCAGTAGTCCCGACATTAGGGGTCCCTTGCTCCACCGTAGCTAGGCGAGCAACGATGGCCACTTGGCCAGCCCTCATTTCGGTCAGTTGGGCCTCGATGTCGGTTTGCTTTGCGACCATGGCATCCAAAGCGGTTTGCAGACTGTTCAAAGTAGCCATTCTTCGAGCGTGTCTGGTTGCCGGTGGCCTGTCTGTAAGAACACCGCGTAATCAGAAACCGAACCCAGTCTTGGAATAAAAGGAAACAGCACATCCCGAGTGACCCGAAAAAGAAAGGACTAAGCGGACAAGACTCGAGAAAGACATCTAGACGGATGACTCGTGGGTGGTATAACTTCCTTAGGATTTCGGTTTTGTGGGCCTAATCCTGTTCGAAGGAAGGTCCACGTGAGATTACTCCCCAGACTTTTGACTCGAGTGTATGGACGGACCTTCCTTTGTAGGGGTATGCCCTACGCGGGTTGGTCGTGCCTTGACAGATAAGGCGGACTTGGGAAAAGGGGGGGAAACTCGTGATATAAGATCGACGGAGTTTCGACGCTATAAACCTTCTACGTACTATGCAAAGACCCGACACACGGATAGACGGTAGGTCCTATAATAAGGAAGGTTTATTTTAGGAAAGTTGAAAGTTGAAGTTCGAATGCAAAATGAACGAATTTCCGAAAGTTTTGAAAACTGAAAACGGAATTTCGAAAACCGGGATTAGAATTTTGAAAAGGAAAATTCCGAAAATCAAGGTGATGGGGGTGGAAATTCGAGAATTGAAACGGACAGCATGCCGACTACAGAAAGGATGTTTTGAGTCAAATCGTTGATCCTAAATTTCGGCGGCATTCCGAGTTTTGAAAATTGGGTATTTTGAAAAGGATGAGTCCCAAAATGGGCAGCATTTCGGGTTTTTCGAAAGGTGGGTATTTTTGGAAAGATGCATTTTTGAAATGACGGTTTTTGAAAAATGACACGGAAACCAAGTAGCACGTAGTCAAACAAGCATTATAACGACGCTCATGTATGCTTTACGCTAAGTCTCGGTCGGTCAAAATAGGGTCTATACCAACAACGATGGCTTTCTCATGTGATGGACGGACTCCCTAAGCCGAGTTGGTCTTAGGACATGCCGCAAAACCGAGACGAGTTCCACCATCGATGTCTTTAGCGCACCCATGTAGGAATGCACCGTGGTATAGTGGGACGTCGGTCACAAGTAACCGGCCCGGGCAAAATTTGGGTTATGCATGAATCATTAAACTAATGCGCGCACACTAATATTCGAACGATTTCTCTTCGAGTCTCACCCTAGGAACCCCGATGACATGTGGTACATCAGGTATCCCCAGCGGAGTCGCCAAATTGTGGACATGACGTAGGTCCACCCCGACGCGGCCACGCGCGGGTTTGGGTAGGCGAATGAATCTCGTGGTGAGATTGTTCTCGGGTTCGAAATTTAAGTCAAAATGGAGTCGCCACCGAATTTTGTGGTTATTCGGAACCATACGAGCCCACTCTATGTCGTTATGGGCTATACACAAAGTAAGCCCACTCCGATTTCAGAGTTCATTGGGCTCGTCCCTTTGCATTGCGATACCGATACCATCTACACCGGCATCGTGTAAAGAATGACTCTCGTTCGCCAAGGGTTTCGGACATCCGGAAACCAGAGGTTCTGAGTAAGGGGTGAGGGTACGTGTTGGGAAGCCCACTAAGGACACCCAACCCCGCCCGCACATGGCGGCCTCTACTAAGACATCGTTCGTGTTCGTGATACGCGCGCTAGTAAAATAATGAAATGATATGCAAACAGCGTTTTTAACTAAACATGCGAGTTTTGCGTTAACTACGTCATTTAATGCATCTTGAATGTGGTCGAAATAGTTTAGCATGCGAGGTTCATTTATATAAGCGTAAAAGCAAATAATAAACAAAGCTCGAAAGAAAGAAATGGAAAGCGTACAAGCTACACGGGCGGAAATACAACCCGGATTTCACAATACGACATAAACGAAATAACGTAAAGATAAAAACGGACCCGTATGAAAGCTAGACCGCGAAATATGTAGATGGACCACCCCGCTTAAATACGTATTATGTCACGTATTAAGCGAAGGACGGAAATGTGAGATTGTGGCGTATTGCTAGCCTAGTCTTACATTCCGTAGTCTTGTCCCGACTTATCACGTAAAAGTGGTCAAAGTCGTTCTACGTGTCGTGATGTGTATAGTTTTGAAAAATAGGGAGGCCGGATGATGGTCTAAAGTCGATAAAGAACGGGGCTCGGAATATGCGTCTAAGCCCTCGGTATTGCGGGTTATGAGACCCACTCGATCGAGTCATTGACTGACTCGGTCGAGTGTGTCATTAGCGTGGCTACTGACCACTTTTGGGGGGGTTACTCGATCGAGTGCCCTATGGCACTCGGTCGAGTGCAGCATTAATGGGGCTACTGCCCAGTTTTTGGGGTGCAACTCGATCGAGTGGCCTATGGCACTCGGTCGAGTGCCCCCTGTACGAGCAGGCTTTTGCTCGGTTTTATGACTTGAAATCGATGATCGGCCGAGTCAAATATAAATATCGCACGATTTGTATTCGACTCGGCCTCCGGTGTTATAATCGTGTATGAACGATTATAATACCGTCACCGGAGTTTTTATGAAAACGTTTGTGCTAGGTTACGAAACTTTGAATTAGTAACGAGATGTATCCCTCTACGTCACGACATCGAAACTAACCCTTTCGAGTTATGTGATGTCGGTATTCGTGTCAACGGGTCTCGTACCAATTATGGAAAGGGAATTGAATTCGTTCAACTACGACCGATCACGGTCGCGTCATGCCCTTGAGTACATTGGGGCGGGGCTCCTCGAAAGGGCTCCACCTCCGTCGTTGCTCGTAAAGAGATTAGACGGACCAATAGTGATCATCGTAGTCCAACGTTTTAAAACCGGTTTTAGTATTAATATATATACACGGTATTAATAACATTAGTAAAAAAAGATAAAATAAGAAAGGATAAAAAAAATAAAGATGAAAAATGTAAAGAAGTTAGTGTTAGTGTTAGTGTTACTACGATGCAATAATGCAAAAATGTACATAAAACGATATAGAAAAGAGATAGAAAAAGGGTTTAGGACACCCTCAACATACATGCTAGTATAGACCTCGGAAATGGACTCGTAGAATAGCGGCAAGGCTTGGGAGTATCGAGGATGTATGCGAGTTATGGTGTGTATGGATGTGTATGTGTATTACGTCGGTTTTTCGAGGGACGAAGGACTCGGTCTTTGTGTGTATTGCTTAGGATTTCTAAGGCTTTGATGTGTGATGAAGTAGGGTTGAAGTGGGGTGAAATGTGGCTGAAATTGTGGGGTAAAAGTGAGTGTCAAAAGTCTTCCCAAAAGGTCTCCAAAAAGGTTCTCCAAATGCATGGGAAAGAGTCGGTATTTATAGGCAGCCCCGACCCCGGGTCACTCGACCGAGTGGCGCGGGTGTACTCGGTCGAGTGCCCTCGTGAATGTACCTGGACGGGTTTGAAGAGGCTCCACTCGATCGAGTGGCCAATCCACTCGACCGAGTGGATCAATTAGACCGGGCTATTTTGGGCATGATTGCCCTTGATTTATGTTTAATTGATTATGTTTGATTTGGGTTGATTTGTGAATGGATTTGGCTGATTTTGAACTTGGCGCAAATCTCGAGAATGTACTTGGCTGATTTCTGAGACGGTTTCGTCTTTGACCGGGTTTTGACCCGGTCGCTAAAAGACGGGAATTATTTTTGGTGCCGGTTCTGACCCAAATTAGTCTTGTTTGACTCGGAACGACCCACTGGGCCTGAATTTGAGGTCTGTTTTGTGAGATTTTACTCCGCTAAAAAAAGTCCATGTCGGATATTATGAATTCCGAGCCCAAATCCGAGTACACTAAGTCACGTTGACGTCCAATCATCATCGGGTGTTTTTCGGAGACTACCATAGACACGTGGCAGTCAAAATGCGGGTGTCTACAGGTCTTTATAAAATTAAAGTATTTTGGGTTGTCTTATAATAATCGGTTTTGATTTTCTTAAAGTGGAACGTTATTTTATAAACGACTTTGTATCAGGTTGAAAGTTGGGTCAAACACAAATAAGGAAAGAAAAAAAAACCTAATTAATTAAATCTTATTTAACTCATACGTATTCCCACCCCACCCCATTCATACATTCAACCTTATTTCAACCTATTTCTGCCACAACACTTCATCTCCCTCTGTTTTTCTTACTTTCGGTCTTTACCATTCAATCATCGTCGTAACATCGGTTCTCGATCCTTATTTGCGTCAACGCGTTACTACATCGTCTTCATCAAGATTGTAAGTATTTTGAACTACTAATCTCTTTACTACCTATAATTATTGAACCAAATATTAAGTATGTCTAACCATTATGAAGTTTCTATCGTTTATTTTATTTTTCAGTTAAAATCGTTTTTCTTTCTTTGTGGACATAAATTTGGGTTTCGGAATCGGGTTCGTTATTTTCCGTGCGGGTTACAGATAATTTTGTATTTTGGGTGTTGTTAATGATGATGATTGATATGTGGAGTGGATTAGTGTACTGTGAAATGGGGGTTGTGTAAGATGAAGAAAAAGAAAAGAAAGGAGTGCGTGATGTTTGGTCCAGGTTACTTAAGCACTAAATTTCAATGTTTTTTTGAGCATAATTAAACTTATGTGGGGATTTCCAGGAGCATAGGACAATTAGTGATAGATGTGTTCCGTCTAAGACGAATTAAGTTGGGTTGGTGATATTTTGATTGTTACTAGCGAGCTAGTTGATTTATAGTGAGTGAGTCGATATTATGAGTTAGGGTCGTCTGATTTTAATAAGTTGGTGGATTGAGTTAATGAACCATTATATATTAATTGTAGCTTGTGGATTCGAGGAGAAAGAGTTCTTGAACTAATAATAGTTGAGTTTGTCCGTCTTGAGAGGTAAGGACGTTTTACCCTTTTTACTTTAAAGTAAAGAGCATGTTCGGAATAAATATACTTTTATAACGATTTTGTAAATTATTTCATCAATGGCAAATTTTTATAATACTCGTAATGTTTGGATATTGAACTTCGTGACACGAGTCACACTTTGGTACTGTTTTGGTAAAAATTTTGGTAAGTTATAACAGACTCTGGGAGTTCTGTTGGTCTAGACGGTTTTAAGGTGCGTCTAAGACGTTCCCGGGACTTCGTCCCGAAACTATTTTTTTGAGTGAGGATTGTCCGGCCCTTACTCGCTAGGGAGTTAGACTTTCTCCTTTGACAGTTTCATCCTACTGGCTGTCCAAATGTGAGAGGTGCGCACTATTATGAGTCTAGCTAAGCACATGTGGTTACCTCTAGACCGTGCAAGGGTAGGACCTTGGCACACAGGTTGCGAAAAATTATATATTTTGGTTGGTTCATTTTTTTACTATTCTTTTTATGGTATTCGGGTATTTAAACGATGATTTTAACTCTGATTTCAGTTTATTATTATTATTATTATTATTATTTCACGATTTATTATATTATTATACTTTTACTCAGCTTTGCTGACGTTCTTTTTGTTTTGGGTCGTTCCCCTGCTGGAACCTGTACCTATTTGTGATTTTGGGTACAGCTGATATGTACACTTGATTTGCTGCATGGGTGCATTCTGGTATCGGGTGATGCTGAGCGAGGAAGGACTTTTATTTAACTTGACTCCAAACTATTATATCATTATTGGATTTATTGATTTGCTAATGTTTTAAACCGTTTTGGATTTTGTAAGACTCAAGACTTCCGCTGCAACGTTTTCAATTTAATTAGCTATCAAATTTCTATATTTATTTATTTATTATTTATCTTTTTCCTTGCACTTGGCTCGGTAAGCTAAGTGTGGAGTAACAGCTTTGAGTTTTCCGTTTTTGGTTTGATATTTTGGTTGAGAAAATTTAGGGCTGTTACAGTTGGTATCAGAGCAATAGGTTTTCCAAAAATGTTTTGCAAAATTTGAAATGGTTTAAAAAAAAAAACCGAGTGTTGGGTGGTTTGGGTGCATTGCATACGCATGATTTATATATTCATACTTGTATATACATGATAATATTTTATGCTATTACCTTTACCCTTACCTGTGAATGTTACTTATGTTATAAATTGTGATATTATTTGTGATAGAATGCTCCGATGCTTGTACTTAATAGAACCTTGTTTATATCTATAGTAACCATGCCTCCACGAAGGGAAAATGAAAACAACAATATTGATATGGCTGCTATGGTGACGCAACTTATAGCTCAAAACACAGTTCTTGTCGAAGCCGTGCAACAAATGACTACGGTTGCGCGGAATATGAATGAGAGGGTTGAGAATGAAAACGATCTTACACCTTCTGTTGTTGGGATGTCTGAAGTGGTACAGAAGAAGAGGCCACCGTCTTTTACTGGGAAAGGGGATCCTACTGAGCTAGATAACTGGATTAGGGAGATAGAGAAAATATTCTTGGTTGTTGGGTGCCCACATGAATTCCAGGCTAGGATCGCTGTCTTTTATTTGAAAGAAAAAGCAGATATCTGGTGGCAGACTGTGAAAGATGATTTTATGAAACCTAAGAAGGTAAGAAATGCTAATGGTACTGTTATACTTCAGGATAAAGACTGGGATGATCTTAAAGATTTACTTGAGGAAGAATTTTTCCCCGACCATGTGAAGAACCAGAAACTGGATGAATTTAGGGATCTAAAGCAGACAGATGAGATGAGTGTAAAGGATTTTTATAACAAATTCATTGAACTCGGCATATTCGCTTTGGAGTTGGTGCTGACTGAGCGAATTAAAGCGGCAAGATTTGAGGATAAGTTAAATTGGAAGATTAAGGGTAGGTTTGCTGGGGAGACCTTCACTTCATTGAGGGATATTTATGCTAGAGCTGTGAACATTGAGAGGAGTAACCAGAAAATGGAGGCTGAGATGGGAACTAGTGGGACCAAAAAGAGGGAGTATCAGGGGAGTCAATCTGACACCGCAGCTAAGAGAGGAAATTTCCATAATAATAACAACCCTTAGAATAAGTCTCGATCTTTTGGCGGGAATGTGAAAGAAGAAGGGAATAACTGGAATGGTAAAAGTCAGGGGACGGGGCAAGGTTTTACCAGACACTATTACTGCAAGATATGAAAAGGAGATCACCCAGGAGTTGACTGTCAGGGAAATAGGGTGAGATGCCACTGGTGTGGAAAATTGGGACACCGTGAGTTTGAATGTACTAATAAGATGGCAGGAAGACCCCGTAGTACACCATCTGCTAGTGGGAGTGTGAATCAGGGTAACCGATTTCAGGGTTAGGGAAGAACACAGAGTTATGGTGGATCTGCATCTAATAACACTTATAAGAACTCAGCTCCGACTCAGGGCAACACTACAGCAGCTAGTAAGTCCGCAGAGCAAGTGAATGGGGCACAGAGTACTAAGAAGCCCACTGGGAAGCTCTATGTCATGAATAGAGAAGAGGCAGAAAATACAGACATCGTTTCGGGTAACTTTCTTGTGAACTCCATTTCAGCTCATGTTCTGTTTGATTTTGGTTCATCTCACTCTTTTATTTCAACTAAGTTTGTGGATAAAATGAATGTTGAACCTAGTGAAATTGTGGATTATGATTTTGCCATGCCATCTGGGGACTTAGTGAACTGTAAAAGAATTTTTAAGGATGTGTCTGTGTTTATTGGTGATCATGATTTTAAGGCAAACCTGATAGAATTTCCGTTACCTCACTTTGATGTGATTTTGGGGATGGATTGGCTCGGGTCTCACCGGGCTAATATTGAGTGTGTACAAAGTAAAGTTTCCTTGAGAGGGCCTAAAAATGTGAGAGTATCTTATAGGGGTCATGTAAAGGGTCCTAGAGTGAAACTTATTTCTGCTATGAAAGTGAAAAAGCATTTATCTAGGGGAGCTGAGTTGATTTTGTGTCATGTAAGAGATTTGAGGGTGGAATATCTTGACTTGAGTGAAGTTCCAGTAGTGAGTGAGTTTGTTGATGTGTTTCCTGAGGAAATACCTGTAATGCCTCTTGCTAGAGAAGTTGAGTTTAAAATTGACCTAGTACCAGGAATGGGTCCAATTGCTAAATCACCATACCGAATGGCACCGTTAGAAATGCAAGAACTTAAGAAACAATTAGATGAATTGATGGAGAAAGGGTATATTAGACCTAGTGTGTCGCCTTGTGGTGCCCCTGTTTTATTTGTAAAGAAGAAGGATGGAACTTTGAGGTTGTGTACTGATTATCGGGAATTGAACCAAGTTACCATCAAGAATAGGTATCCTTTACCTAGGATTGATGATTTGTTTGACCAGTTGAAGGGAGCTTCTGTTTTCTCTAAAATAGACTTGCGATCTGGGTACCATTAATTGAAGATAGCACCTGAGGATGTACCCAAGACTGCATTTTCCACTAGATATGACCATTATGAGTTTACTGTGATACCTTTTGGGTTGACTAATGCACCTGCTGTGTTTATGGACTTGATGAACCGAACTTTTAGGACTTACCTAGATAAATTTGTTGTGGTGTTCATTGATGACATACTGATTTATTCGAGGAGTGAGGATGAGCATGAGGAACATTTACGTATTGTTCTGGGTATCTTGAGAGAAAAACAGTTGTATGCCAAATTTTCATAATGTGAGTTCTAGTTGCATCAAGTAGCTTTTCTGGGGCATATTATATCTAAGGATGGGGTATCAGTAGATCCTGCCAAGATTAAAGCTGTTAAGGTGTGGCCTAGACCGAAATCTGTGACTGAAGTTCGTAACTTTTTGGGTTTAGCTGGTTACTATAGGAGATTTGTGAAAGCTTTTTCTAAAATAGCTAGACCAATGACCACACTGATGAGGAAAGCCACAAAATTTCATTGGGATGAGGGATGTGAGGAGTCATTTCAGATTTTGAAGGAGAAGTTGACCACTGCTCCGGTGTTAGCCTTACCGGATGGAAATGAAGCTTATGAAGTTTATACTGACGCATCTAAGAATGGGTTAGGTTGTGTTCTTATGCAGAATAGGAGAGTGATTGCCTATGCTTCTAGGCAGTTGAAACCTTATGAAGAAAATTATCCCACTCATGATTTAGAATTAGCAGCCGTAGTCTTTGCCTTGAAGATTTGGAGACATTATTTATTTGGTGTACCCTTTAAGGTTTTCTCTGATCACAAAAGCTTAAAATATATATTCACTCAAAAGGAGCTTAACATGAGACAGAGGAGGTGGTTAGAGTTGATTAAGGACTACGAGGTCGAGATTCAGTATCATGAAGGAAAGGCTAATGTGGTGGTCGATGCCTTAAGTAGAAAATCTCTCCATACGATACAGTTAGTGATGAACCGTGATAAGCTAAGGGAAGAATTTGTGAACTTTGCGATCCAAATGGCGAAGCCAGGAACCCCGTCTAATGTGTTATCTGTCGAGAGTGATTTGATAGGGGAGATTAGAGAATTGCAGGTTGGTGATAAGTATTTGCAGGATAAGTTAGTGAATGAGCCTACTTTGTTCTAGCGTGACGAGAGTGGATTGATTAAGGTTCATGATAGAGTTTGTGTGCCTAACCACTGGGAGATAAAGGAAAGAATAATGACTGAGGCACATGCAACACCGTATTCTGTTCACCCCGGAGGTGATAAAATGTATGCGGACTTGAAATTAGCATTTTGGTGGTCCGGTATGAAGAAACATATTGCAGATTTCGTGTCTCGATGCTTGATATGTCAGAAGGTTAAAAGTGAACATAGGAGACCCCAGGGGAAGTTGCAACCCTTAGAGGTTCCCGAGTGGAAGTGGAGTTCAATCTCCATGGATTTTGTAGCTGGTTTGCCGAGGTCACAGAAAGGTAATAATATGATTTGGGTGATAATTGATAGGCTGACTAAGAGTGCACATTTTATTCCGATGAAAGATACTTGGAAGAAGAAGCAGCTTGCTGATGCTTATGTACATCATGTGGTAAGACTTCATGGAGTTCCTAAGGATATTGTGTCAGATAGGGATGCCAGATTCGTTTCAATATTTTTGGGAGAAACTCCAGACAGCTTTGGGAACCAAACTTAATATGAACACAGCATTTCATCCAGCTACCGATGGTCAGACTGAAAGAACAAATCAAATACTTGAGGACATGTTGCGAGCTTGTGTCTTACAATTTCAGGGAGGCTGGGAGGATAAGTTAGATCTGATCGAGTTCTCTTATAATAACAGTTATCAGGCTACAATTCAGATGGCATCATTTGAGGCATTGTACGAACGCAAGTGTAGGAGTCCGATATGTTGGGGTGATATTAGTGAGCATGTGATTCTAGGGCCTGAGATGATCATTGAAATGGTTGAGAGTGTTGGGGTTATACAGGACAGGATGAAGGCAGCTCAAGACCGTCAGAAGAGCTATGCTGATAAGACTCGTAGGCACGTGGAATTTGAGGTTGGTGACAAAGTTCTTTTGCGTGTCTCGCCTACTAAAGGAGTAATGCGGTTCGGTAAGAAGGGCAAATTGAGCCCGAAGTTTATTGGTCCGTATGAAATTTTGGAGCGTATTGGCGAGGTGGCTTATCGACTTGATTTACCAGCTGATCTAGAACGAGTGCATAATGTATTCCATGTTTCCCAGCTAAGGAAATACATCAGTGATCCATCACATGTGTTAGATCCGGAGACTATTGAGCTTGATGAGACTATGACCTACGAGGAGACTCCTGTTCGGATTTTGGATAGTAAGGTGCGTAAAACTGAAACAAGGATGGTCAAAGTTTTGTGGAATAATAACAATGTGGAGGAGGCTACTTGGGAAGTTGAGTCAGCCATGAAAGAAAAATACCCTCATGTTTTTGCCTAAGGTAAATTTTCGTGCTTCGTGGACGAAGCTTTATTTTAAGAGGGATAGAAAATATGCATGACTACTTTATTTACTTCTTTATTTTGTGTTGGATTAACCTTGTTCCCGTGTGATTTCATGCTACTAATTGTTTATTGGTTTCAAATGTGAATCTATTGATCATTGTTGGTTATTGTTGGATATTGGTTTTCGTTAATTCTTGAAATACTTGTTTATTTATATTGGTGGTTTGCTTGTGAAATTTCAAAACTTTGAAAATATTTAATTATTTTACCCGACATGCTCTGAGCTTTCTTAGTAACACTTTTACCTTAGAGGAATGAGAGAATTTTGTGGGTTCGGACTCTGGCATTATCTTGTGGAAATTGTTCTTATCTTGTGGAATTAGGTGGCGGTGAAGTTGTAGTACTGTAAAACTTGAGGAATTAGGTGTTTTGGATTTTTGGAGATTTAGAGATGTGATTGATCTTAAAGGTTATACGTTTGTTTTGGTGGATTTTGGATGTATATAGAGTAAATGGTTTTATTTTAGATATATATGAGGAACTTTGGTGAATTTTGGATATATGGAGTGAATGGTCATTTTGGGACACATATGAGTAATGTGAGACTTTGTTATTGAGGATGCGTTTAAACTTCGAGGACGAAGTTTTGTTTTAAGGAGGGAAGTCTGTAACACCCCGTTATTTTCCGAGTCAATTTTAAAGTGTTACTGGTCTACTTTATTTGAATCGGGTTATTAAGTCGGAAAAAAAAAAAATTTCGAGGTCTTTATAAAATTAAAGTATTTTGGGTTGTCTTATAATAATCGGTTTTGATTTTCTTAAAGTGAAACGTTATTTTATAAACGACTTTGTATCGGGTTGAAATAAAGTTGGGTCAAACACAAATAAGGAAAGAAAAAAACCTAATTAATTAAATCTTATTTAACTCATACGTATTCCCACCCCACCCCATTCATACATTCAACCTTGTTTCAACCTATTTCTGCCGCAGCACTTCATCTCCCTCTGTTTTTCTTACTTTCGATCTTTACCATTCAATCATCATCGTAACATCAGTTCTCGATCCTTATTTGCGTCAACGCGTTACTACATCGTCTTCATCAAGATTGTAAGTATTTTGAACTGATAGATACACTTGATTTGCTGCATGGGTGCATTCTGGTATCGGGTGATGCTGAGCGAGGAAGGACTTTTATTTAACTTGACTCCAAACTATTTATATCATTATTGGATTTATTGCTTTGCTAATGTTTTAAACCGTTTTGGATTTTGTAAGACTCAAGACTTCCGCTGCAACGTTTTCAATTTAATTAGCTATCAAATTTCTATTTTTATTTATTTATTATTTATCTTTTTCCTTGCACTTGGCTCGGTAAGCTAAGTGTGGAGTAACAACTTTGAGTTTTCCGTTTTTGGTTTATTATTTTGGTTGAGTAAATTTAGGGCTGTTACACTCTAGGTGATTGATGTCACCTCATCCTTCAACTTATGACTTGGAAGACCTTGGATCCATGCGGTCAAGGCCGTGTCCTCTACTCTCCATAGAAAGGTCAAGATGCCTCTTCAAGACAGTGTCATTACGCTGGAGGCAACCCTCATTACCGTGGCAAGCTGTAACACTATGGGCCGGGCCGACCCACGAGGATTTGATATCGTGGGAATGATTGAAGAAGAATATCTCTTCAGGCCCTACTTCACTACTAGCATCGATACGATGCTACAAAACTTGGGCTATTTACCGGGGGCTACCTCGAGACCATATCTTCCAGCCAGGAAAATCATCGAGGTCCTAAACGACGGCGAATCACGATTCGGTTTGGGGTATGCTATAACCCCGGGAAACGTGGCCCGGGCCGGTATTCAGAAGGACACCAACATCATCAAGGGTACCTACTTGGGCCCTTACAGCCCAAAACTATCCGATTACTTCGTTACACCGGTATTTGGGGCTATTCAAGTAGGGCTATACCGACCCACCATCACATATCCCGAGACCAAATCGGCTCGGGAATGCAATTTCATCCCAGATGACATATTTGCCCTCGTCCAGACGGAATCCAAGGAGAGTGCCGACAACTCCGAGCTCGTGCTGGGGCTTCTATTCGGGGAAGACAAGGCCATCCCTGCCCCTAAAGAAGATCTGATCAACCTGATCCTCCGCAGCAATCGGTTCGATCCAACGAAGCTGATTTCTGAAGTTGGTTCGGACACCGGGAAAAGGGCATGGAGGAAGACCATCAAGTGGACTGACAGCCAAGGTCGAGTCTACAAGCTGATCACCGGAGAAGGGGACATGCCGGATACTGAGTCCGAGTCTGAGTCAGAGTCAGAGTCCGAGTCTAGAGGGTATGGTGCTAAAGTCCAGTCTGTAACCCCTATCCCTTTAGCCACTTCCACTGGAGTCTTGGGGCCTGTCCCGAGGGCACTCCCTATTCCGCCTCTGGCCAACGATCAGATGGTCGCTCTCTTTGAGCTATTTTCCAAATTTACCATTAATAATAACGAAAACCGTTCCGCTTACGACTTGTCTTATTTTCAAAATGCTTTCAAAAATTTTATATGCAATGACATAGAGAAACCCGACGAACAGGTACCTCTACCTCCACATCTGATCGAGCATCTCGAACAAAGGGAATCCCGAGATCCGGTAATTGAGGAAACCGAGTCCATCAATGTGGGAACTACTTTAGAGCCCCAGACGCTTAAGTTGGGCTTATCCTTGGATCCCGAGGAGAGAAAACAATTCACGGACCTCCTCCAAGAATTCAAGGATGTCTTCGCATGGTCCTACAAGGACATGCCGGGGATAGATCGGGAAATAGCTGAACACCATATACCTATCAAAGATGGGTGTAAATCGGTAAAAAGAAGCTCCGAATAATGAGGCCCGAATGGTCTCTCAAAATCAAAGAAGAAGTCGACAAGCAATTTAAAGCAGGCTTCATACAAGTGTCTGAATATCCAGACTGGGTTGCAAACATCGTGCCGGTACCTAAAAAGGACGGTAAGGTGCGGGTATGTGTAGACTTCCGGGACCTTAATAAGGCCAGCCCAAAAGACGATTTCCCGTTGCCACACATCGATATACTGGTGGACAACACGACCGACCATGCCCTCCTATCATTTATGGACGGGTATGCCGGATACAATCAAATCAAAATGGCGGAAGAAGACATGAGTAAGACCACTTTCATTACACCTTGGGGTACTTACTGTTACACTGTGATGCCATTTGGGCTCATCAATAGCGCGGCCACTTATCAACGAATCGCCACAACCATACTACACGACATGATGCATAAGAAAGTGGAGGTTTATGTGGACGACATGATTGTAAAGTCCAAAGACCGAAGCGGACACATTGCAGCCCTAAAAAAATTCTTTACCCGACTACGCAAATACAACATGAGGCTAAACCCTCAAAAATGCAGTTTCGGGGTAACATCAAGCAAATTACTTGGCCATATCGTTAGCCAACGCGGCATCGAGGTCGACCCAGCTAAAATCAAAGCCATCACCGAGATGCAGCCACCCAAAACCGAAAAAGAAATAAAGGGGTTTCTCGGGAAAGTCCAATACATCAGCCGGTTTATTTCGAAGTTAACCATGGTATGTGAACCCATTTTCAAGAAACTGAAGATAGGAGAACAAACACTGTGGGACGATAAATGTCAAACGGCTTTCGATAAAATCAAGGAGATTCTGTCTGCATCGATGGTACTAATGCCACCTCAACCCGGTCTGCCTTTGTCGTCATACCTAACAACGACCGAGACAGCCATTGGGGCTATGCTGGCCCAGGCAGCTGATTCAGAAGAACGGGCTATTTGCTACATCAGTAAAAAGTTCCTGGAATATGAATGCAAGTATACAATGCTCGAGAAAACGTGCCTAGCTTTGGTTTGGGCCACTAAAAAGCTCCGACACTATATGCTTAGCCACGAGGTACATGCTTTATCCAAAATGGATCCTATCAAGTACCTATTCGAGAAGTCCATCCTTAACGGTAGGATGTCCAGATGGACTTTAATGCTATCAGAGTTCGACCTCAAGTTCATACCATTAAAAGCCATCAAAGGCCAGGTAGTAGCCGAATTTCTAGCCGATAGTTCCGTATCTGAAGAAGGGCACACCGATACTTGGGCTTTTTCAGATGAAAACATATTCCATACCGACACCGAGACATGGGATTTGTATTTTGATGGGGCGTCCAACTTCCGAGGATTCGAAGTCGGGATTCTGTTAATTTCATCGGAAGGAGAGCATACACCGTTATCCATTAAATTGGACTTAGATGTGACTAACAACGCAGCCGAGTATGAAACATATATTCACGGGTTGCAAGCCGCCGCTGATTTAGGAGTAACAAACCTTCGGGTCCACGGCGACTCGTCTCTAGTCATCAATCAAGCTCTCCAAAAATGGAAAACTCGGAACACCAATCTCGTGGCCTACCAGGCGCGAGTAAGAGTTCTCAAAAAACAATTCCAAAAGGTAGAATACATTCATCTACCCCGGGAAGAAAATCAATTTGCAGATGCACTTTCCAAGTTAGCATCTTTATTAAATATCCCGGAGCATCTAACTAGCATGCCAATTTGCGTTGAAAGACGGTCCGAGCAGGCCTATATTCACGTCATTCAAGATATCGAAATAACCGATCCAGAACTTTGGTATCAGGCTGTTCAAACCTACTTAACAACGGAAGAATATCCTCCGAGAGCTGAAAATCGGGCCAAGAAAGCTTTGCGAAGATTGGCAACCCAATTTGTTCGTACGGACGACAGACAGTTATATAAAAAGACGGCACAGAGGGCTCTCCTCCTGTGTATCGATAAAGTGCAGGCTGAAAAGGTTATGGCTGAGGTGCACGATGGTGAAAATGGCCCGCATATGAACGCCCATATGCTAGCTCGAAAAATCATGAGACTCGGATATTATTGGAACAACATGGAAACCGACTGCCAGTTATATGTCAAACACTGCCATAACTGTCAGATTTTCGCCAATGTACAACATATGTCGTCTTCCCTACTATATACCATGACATCACCACGGTCGTTCTCAACATGGGGAATTGATATAATTGGAAAGGTAAATCCTTCCGGGACGGGAGGTCACTGCTTCATTTTGGTGGCTATCGACTATTTCACCAAATGGGTCGAAGCCGAGTCATACCGGATTTTGAACGCCAAGCATGTGGCTAGATTTATCCAAAACAAGATCCTATGCCGGTACGGGATCCTGCATGAGTTCATCAATGATCACGGGACCATTTCCAAGCTGAAATCACTGCTTTGCTAGCGAAATATAAAATTCAATGGCACACATCTTCGCCTTACCGTCCCCAAACAAATGGAGCGGTAGAGGCAACTAATAAAACGATTGTCACCATACTTAAAAAGATGGCTGAGAATTACCGGGATTGGCCCGACAAAATACCTTTTGTTCTATGGGGGTACCGGACGTCAATTCGCACCACAACCGGAGCAACTCCATATTATTTGACGTACGGAATGGAAGCGGTCCAACCGGTCGAGCTAGAAGTACCATCCCTCAGGATTTTACTTGAGAGCCAAGTGCCCGAAGCAGATTGGGTCCAAGGCCGATACGACTCGCTAGTTCTTTTAGACGAACGACAGTCCCAGGCCCTCAACAACATCCAAATATATCAAAAGAGGATCCAACGGGCTTTCAACAAAAGAGTTAGGCCCAGAAATCACTACTACAAATAAGATTAAAGAGGATGGTTGGATAAGGAACCGTCCTTTAGGTCGACGTCCTATTAAATCAAATAGCGCGGTTTCAAGAAGGTCAAACCGTCCTATTTAATTGATAACAAAGGACGGTTCAGTAGAATAACCGTTCTATTTGTAAACAAAGTAATAGGACGGTTCTGCCTTCAATCGTCCTATTTGTAAACAATTTAATAGGACGGTTCTGCAATTAAATAGGATGGTTTGATCTTCTTAGAACCGCGCTATTTGATTTAATAGGACGTCGACCTAAAGGACGGTTCCTTATCCAACCATCCTCTTTAATTTTATTTGTAGTAGTGAATATCAAAGAAGGGGATCTAGTTCTAAAATCGGTCCGTGCATTACTACCGGTCGACCCAAGAGAAAAATTTAAACCTAATTGGGCTGGGCCGTACTTGGTTAAGAAGGTCTTATTAGGAGGAGTAATGATGCTGACGGACTTGGACGGAAATGAATTCGTCAACCCCACCAACTTGGACCAGCTGAAGCGTTTCTACCCTTAAAACTTATCTCAATGTCATTTGCAAAAGTTTATAAAAACTTGTCTTTTTATAAATTTTTCAAAATTATAAGCAAGTCAATGAGCTAGGATTACTTATCCTACCGTTGCACATCTCGAACTAATAGTCTTGGTGTATTTCAAAAATTGCAAAAAATTCTATGTTTGAACTACGTTTGGTTTGATTCCGCTAAATGTGGATACGTAGGCAACCCCTCAAAAGGGCACAACCACTACAATAACAAGACGAGAACGGTATTCACTAATATGTCTTTTATTAAAAACCCGATAAATTCAGGAATTTCAAAAATTACATCACAAAAAAAAACGGCAAACACACACAAAAAAAAAGCACAACACAAAAATAATAGTAATACTTAGATAATAAAACTAAGGAGACTACTAATTAGAGTATTTTGCCCTTCCCTTTGTCCTTCGGGTCGCGTGGAGCCTGGTGTCGCCGGGGCGGGGGCGAGCGTTCCCGGATCACCAAGGGAACCTCCTCTGCTCGAACCCGTTTCTTCGACAGCGGGTCTTCTGCCATTGTCACCGACCCAAGTCGAGCCCGTACGTGCTTAGGTAGTCTGTATCGAGGACTAAGTCGGTCCTGAACTGCTAATCTTGGGCCAAGTCTTCTTTCCAAGTTAGTCTGGGGGCTCACTGTCCCCCGCGCACCTCTAGCACTGGACTCTTCAACTTGAGTCCTAGTTCTCCCTCTCTGACCTGACATTAGACGGACCAGGGTAGCCGGAGTATCGCCTTCGTCAAAGAAGCCTCGATTGTCTTTAGCTTGCTCCCTCCGTAGCAGGTCAAAAGCTTCATCAACCTTTAAAGCAGCTCGGGCCATCGCAGAATCTACTTTTGTCCATTTCACATAAGAATCCGATACCCAAATTGAATGAAGATATTTGGGAATGGGCCAAGTGGGCCGGATGTACCATCTTTGCATCCAAGTGTCGCACATCACGTCAGTCAGTTGGGTAGATTCACTCACAACTGTTTCAACCTCAAGGATTCTTTGGGACCAACCATACTGCCTTAGTATGCGGTCGGGATAAAGATGAATCGTCTGCCTGAAGGATAAGATCACCTGATAGCGAGCCTTGTCCCTCGAAGCCAAGCCCGTCCAAACATAAATGAGCCACCATGGCACTACCCACCGGGTCAGCGGACCGTCATGGAAAGACAACACTTCGTCCCAATATTTCTGAGTAATATGGTGCGAAAAAATCAATAGCCCGTCTCCTTGTCATCACCTGATTAGGTCGATATCGAATTGGGTCAAGGGGAGGATCTATGACCGATAGCCTCTCAAATAGCCAAAGCTGAAAAAAGAAACAAAAAAGTATAAGTTTCCGAGCAAAATCGATGTCCGCCTAGGGACACTAGATCGAGTGCCTAGGGGTCACTCGATCGAGTGACACCTCTGAAATCGGGCAGGAGGCTTTTTACGAAGGCACTCGATCGAGTGCCAAATTGACTCGATCGAGTGCCCACCGTAGCAGGTAATCACAAGAAAAAAATCAAAAAATTCGAGAAATTGAGAAATAAAAAAAATCAGAAAAATCCGAAGCGATATACCTGTAGAAGACGGGTACTCCCGGTCAAGCGAACCGACAAATCCCTCTTACGATTATCCAAACCCTGGATAATCTCCCCCGTAATCCGCCAAACCGGACTATGCTCCGTTTCCATCATGTCGACCACGGTAAAAAGACGAACATCGCCCATGCACGACAATAAATCCATATGACCTTCAAAGGCGTAAACATGGAGCATACAAAAAGAAAAAGCTCTACGGCTGTGGGCCGGTCTGACCCGGACATCATGCGGGTTCATAAATTTCTCGGACAAATCAATCAAGGAGATATTGTCATCTTCAGTCATACGGGATACCTCGTTATGAGAAAGTCCTAAAAATTCTCGTAGCTTTCTCCTGGGATCATGAACTGAAAACGGGACAGTAGGACAAAGTATAGGATTCCATCCTCCCACAGCAGCAATCTCCTCGGGTAAAGGACAAATTTCACCCCGAGGAAAGGCAAAAACGTGATATGTGTCGTCCAAATAGGACAAACAAGCATCAAGGAAGTGTCGATCCACCTGCATCTGACGGAACGTATACAGCTGAGTAATACCCATTTGGTTCAAAGCTACCCTGTCGGTGTCCCTAAAGTGTCGGGACCATTCTTGCAACATCACGGTCAAGCGCTCAATTCCCATGGCTAAATTTCTTGAAAAGTATAAGGAGCTTTCTTTTTAAGGAGAAGTGAATGGTGAAGAAGTTGTGAGGAAAATTAAAACAGGGGAGGGGTATTTATAGCATCAAGCCTTACAACCTTCTTTCCATATCCCCTTTCCATAAAGTTTCCTAATTCTAGTGGGTTTATGCATACAGGCCCAGTCTCAGATTCTTCAATTTTAGTCCAGGAATTAGTCATCCCGAGCATTCCTATTTTTTCAAAAGAGCCAAAATTTTAAAAAAAATCGAAATTCAAAAAAAAAAAAATTCAAATTTTTATTCCCCAGCGCGAGTCATATTTTTTTTTTCCGGTGTAATGTGATTCTCATTAATAATGAATTGAAATAGTTTGCACCATACAAGTTCTATTTTCACCATACTAGCTATAACTCAATTCCTTCTAGCCATTTTTTATGCTTGATTACACAATTCTTAAAAGCCTAGTCTTGGAGTCGATACTGGATACAAGACTTCACCTGCTTGAGGATTCTAGTCGGAGCCATGATCTGGTTGTCTACCCGGGCCTGATTTCTGGCCATCCAAATGAAGTATATAACACCATTAATGGCTGCCATTAAGACCTTCTTGAATAGCGAGTTGCATCTCCACTGCAGCACCTTATTGATCACATCTCCTTGAAACTGCACGCCTAACCAGTCCAGTACGAGCTGAAGACAACACTGACTGAATACACACTCAAAGTACAGATGCTCATTCGACTTTATACCTGCAGCACAACACCAGCACACACACCTGAAGTCGTAACTCCAAACATCTGCAGCCTGTCTTGGGTCAACAGATGCTTATGTAATGCCAGCCAGCAAATGAAACGATGCTTCGGTAAACATAGTCTGTTCCACGCTATAGCATGCCAATTAACCTGGTTCTGTGCATCCATAAGTCTCTCATATCCCTGCTGAATAGTGTATCTATTATCCTTCCATCCCGAGCTATTATACACCTCCTTCAGCTCATTCTTAATTCTGCAGATCCGCCTCCAAGTCCAGCTAGAGTTGGAGCTAGGTTCATATTGTAACCAGTCTTGGCCCTTTAAGTAAATATGATTAACCCATCGAATCCACAAATGGTCCTCCTTGTTACTAATCCACCATACATACTTGCCTAATAAAGCCTTATTCCAAGCCACACAATCTATAATGCCGAGTCCTCCCTGCTTAATCCCAGTACAGCATTTAGCCCAAGAAACTAACGAAATTTTTGAATAACTCTCACAACCTGTCCAAAGATAATTTCGACAAATTCCTTCCACTTTCTTAATGACACCAGTGGGAATCAAAAAAATCCGAGCCCAGTACGAATGAAGTTGAGTTAATATGGTTTTAACGAGCACTAATCGCCCCCCATAACTCAATTTCCTAGATCCCCATCCTCTAATTCGATTCACCATCCTATCAACTATCATATTGCAATCAGCATTAGTTAATCTTTTATACGAAATAGGGACGCCAAGGTAGCGAAATGGAAACTGACCTTGTCGAAAACCCGAAAACCTGATAATGCGGCTAGCATCACCAGGTCTGATGCCATTCATATAGAGATCTGACTTCTCCCTATTAATGTGTAGACCAGGCGCTTCACTAAAGGTGACTAAACTCCGCATGATTACCCGAACTGAATTCAGATTCCCTTTACTGAAAATGAGTAAGTCATCCGCAAAAGCAAGATGACAAAGCTTTAAGGCTCTACAAAGCGGATGAAAATTGAATTCCTCCGTTGCAGTAACAAACTCCAAAATACGATTGAGATACTCCAAACAAACCGTAAACAACAATGGGGACATATGATGCCCTTGACGAATTTCCCTTCTTCCTTTAAAATACCCAAATTGATTCCCATTAAGCGACAAAGTGTATGACGGGGTACTAACACAAGTCATAATCCATCTTATCATTTTCTTAGGAAATGCTAAAGCATATAGCATTCCTTCGATAAATCTCCACTCTATCGTATCATAAGCCTTCCTGAGGTCTATTCTAAGCAAGCAACGAGGCGAGCAGGTCTTCCTATTGTATAACCGTACTAAATCTTGGCATATGAGTATGTTATCCACGATCTCTCTATTCTTAATAAAAGCACTTTGGTTAGGACTAATGATCTTCGGCAACACCCCTGTCAATCTGTTACAAATAACCTTAGATATACACTTGTATAAGACATTGCAACACGCTATAGGCCGATACTCAGTTACTGAAGTGGGTTGTCTTACCTTCGGTATTAAAGTAATTGTAGTGTTATTAATTTGTTGCAACAGTCTGCCAGTAACAAAGAAATCTTTGATCGCAGCAACAATAACTCCCCCAATTATCGAATTAGCATCCTTAAAAAACTGTGACGAGTACCCATCCGGGCCAGGCGCTTTGTCTGCAGGGATAGACCAAAGGGCTTGCCGAATTTCATCATCACTTACGTCCTTAATTAACTCTTGCCCCATTTCTTCAGTAATTAATCTGCCTTTCCTTACTACACGCTCACTAACATCAGTAACTGAAGCCAAATTCCCAAGTAGCTGTTGATAATATTGCGTGAATGCCTCTTCAATATCACCTGCTTTGTCCCAAGTGTTACCATTGGTATCCACAATTTTTAAAACTTTGTTCTTCGCATATCGAGCCTTAAGTGAGCAGTGAAAATAGTGCGTATTATCGTCCCCTTCATTCAACCACTGGCATTTTTGCTTTTTGGGCAAGGAAAGAATTTTTAGCTTCTAAAAGCTCCGTGTAACTAGCTGTTGTAGCCTGCTCACTGGCCTGCAACATTCTATTACCCGGATCAGCATGCAGTTGGGTCTGCATTTGTGTAAGTAAAAGTTGAGCAGCTGCAGCTGCATTAACAATATCACCAAAATACTCTCTATTTAAGCCTTTCAATGATTGTTTTAACGCCTTGAGTTTTTTAACCACCTGAAACATTTTCACCCCTTCAATGTTCATCTCCCAACATCGTTTAACAATGCCAAGAAACTCCTTGTGTTTACCCCACATGTTATAGTACCTAAAACACGGGGGTTTGCGCAAATCATCCTTCCAGAGATCTATTACACACGGACTGTGATCATAGAGACCCTCAGGCAGAAACGTAATAGTCCCAGCAGAAGCCTGCAGTATCCAGTCATCATTTGCCATTATACGATCAATACGGCTAAAAACTCTCCCATCATCATTGTGTTTGTTGTTCCATGTGAAAAACGCACCGTTTACAGGTAAGTCATTAAGCTCACACTCATCAACACACACTTGAAAGTCTTTAATTTCTGCATATGTTACACTGGATCCAATCCTTTCATCATAGTAAAGCACATTATTGAAATCCCCCATTACCAACCAAGGTCCAATCATGTTTTTACTCACGCTCTTCAAAGACTTCCAAAGATCCTCTCTATCCTCTAATTTGTTATAACCATAAACCATCGACACATTAAATTTAAATCCATTCTGAAGATAGATCACCTCCAAATGAACAATCTGGGCCTCTTTGCAAATCACCATCACCTAAAACCAACTGGAATTCCACATAATCCAGATTCTCCCTCTATCTCAAATATCATTATTATTAATATAGTTCCACTGTCTACCAATACTCTCTTGCACCATATCCACATTCTTATTTTTAACTCTTGTATCCAGAAGTCCACATAATCCTACATTATTAACTGCAAGGAATCTCCTAATATCCCCATGCTTATTTGAATTATTGATACCCCTAACATTCCAAAAGCTTATATTAACCATTACTACTATTTCGTTGGTGATTACCCTTTCCAAAGCTACTCAGAATGTTAAGTTTAAATGAATTAGTTAGTGTCTCCTTAAATGACGGTGCCCCATGATCATAATTCTCTCTAATAGTATGCAATTTAGGCATATGACATGGTGTTGCTGTATGAATATAGTTACCCTGCATAGGAAGGGGTGTGACAACAGTCTCCGGCTCTATCCTGGTCACCTCAGGTAGGACTGGCTTTGCCACCTTAGGCTGCCATTTAGGCGCCACAACCTTCTTCTTCTCTGCAGCCTTCTTACATGCTATAGCATCATGCCCCAACCCTTGACAATTAGTACATTTAATTGGCTTCCATTCATAATGAACTGATTGCCGATATAATAATCCTGCCTCATCTAAGAACTCAATCACATCAGGCAGTTTTTGGCCCATCTTCACCTCGACCATATACCTGGCATATCCTAGATAGTCCTTAGCTTTGGTCACCGCATCACATCGCAGCGGTTTTCCAACCAGCCCCGCAATTTTTGGTAACGCTGCACCCCAAAACTTAAGATCAAGTTTATAAAAGCGAATCCAGATAGGTACCACATCAGTGTCAGACTTCTTGATCACACAATTAGGCGTCCATTCCTTAACAAT
Organism: Agrostemma githago; assembly: GCA_958450325.1. Lineage (NCBI taxonomy): Eukaryota > Viridiplantae > Streptophyta > Magnoliopsida > Caryophyllales > Caryophyllaceae > Agrostemma > Agrostemma githago. Next base: position 10,605,273 of record OY288253.1, read on the forward strand.
AAGAGGCTTACTGTCAAAGAATAACGGCCCCATCTGCAAAATTTTCTTCTTATCCTCCGCACTGCCCAACCGAACTAGAAATACGCCATTAGATTTAGCTGCTATCTTATCAATGCTCAATCCTTTCCAAATCCTGCGCAGAAAACCTGCCATGACATGGCTTGGTGGATTAGCACCCAATACATAACAGAAAACCGACTCTGCCCAGTATTCCAGTTCCGGTGCGACATCCTCCATTCCTATCTGGAGCCGAGGTAGTACAGGAGGCTTGCCTACTTCCTTCCATGTACTCCCATCCTCCTTCGAGTGATTCGACTCCCGCTCTTCATCATCCGACCCCTGCTTCTGACCAAAACCAAACGCTCGCAGAGGACTAGATGGTTCCCCTTCACTCAAGTTGTTAATCTCACCTAGCTCTTCAGTATTATGTGACGTATTACTAGCGAGTCATATTTTTACCTAAATATTACGTAACTGTCACAGGTACGACTCGAGGCTTCAGAGGCAAGCCCGCACAACTAACAAATCTCCCCAGCAGAAGGCCCAAGGCGGCATTTTACCTGGAGTAGTACGGGATGGGCCCACATACAGGCGCACCCGGGACTTACACAACAAGTCCGAATCCCCACGGAGTTATCAGCATCAACTCAAGTATGATTTCTGTCTTATGGCTGACGAGCCTTTCACGCAAGTCTAACGGACTATAAACGACCCAACCGGAAGTCTACCAAGTCTTAATCCTTGATTGACCTGGTAGCTACTCTGACTTTCGCCTTGTCCAAGCCTCAGTCAGAGTGGGGGCTCTGTAGACACCCACATTTGGCTGCTAGGTGTCTATAGCGGTTTCCAAAAAACACCCGATGATGATTGGACGCAAACGTACTTCTATGCGCTCGGATATGGGCTCGAAACTGTTAGTTTCTGGCCTGGGCTTTTTACGGAGTACAGATCTCACAAAACTGACCTCAAATTCAAGCCCAGCTGGTCGTTTCCAATCAAATAGGACTAATTTGGGACGAAACTGTTACCGGAAATAAAACCGTCTTTTAGCGACCGGGTCAAACCCCGGTCAAAGCCGTTTCCAAGTCACAAAAACAGCCATGCAAATATCAAGAATCCAACCGAAACACAAAATCTTCAAGAAAATCAGGTCCGCCTCAGGCACTCGATCAAGTGTCATCCCACTCGATCGAGTGGGCCTCTAGCAGGCCCGCTGTTGCCTCCGAACTGGGCCACTCGATTGAGTCAGCAGGGGCACTCGATCGAGTGACCCTAGGTCATGGGGTTCGTGCATTCCTATATATACCCCCCTGTAGACACCCACATTTGACCGCCAGGTGTCTATAGTAGTTCCCGCCAAACACCCGATGATGATAGGACGTAAACGTGCTTTGACAGACTCGGATATGGGCTTGTAATCATGGACACTTGGTTTAGACATTTTAAGGAGTACAAATCTCACAAAACGGACCTCAAATCCAGGCCCAGTGGGTCGTTTCGAGTCAAATAACACTAATTTGGGTCGAAACCGTCACCAGGGGTAAAATCGTCTTTTAGCGACCGAGTCAAACCCGGTCAAAGATATTTTTTCCCGAGTCACACGAGCTGGCCGTGACACTACACGGTTTGATTCGGACTCAAACACCAAAAAATCAGCCATACAAAAATAATAAACAATTCCGTTTAAGGTAGAATTCGATCGCAAGTAGGAATTCTATCCGGAAACCGAAACAAATACCACCCGAGCTCAGATACTCGGCTGAAACAGCCGAGATATCACCCCCAACCAGCCGAATTTTTGGCTTTCCCACCAAGAAACGAGAACTCTATTCCCTTACGAACTCTCGTATTTCCTATCCAAACCGGTGTTTCTTGTCACACAAGCAAGACCACCTCGGTTCCTATAAATAGGACCCTCCCTTCAACCCAAAAAGCACACAGAAAATTAACCGGAAATCACACCAAAAATACCGAGAAGATCAACCTCCAAAGTCCCGACATAATCCCGAAGTAATTCCAAAAACCGACGAAACCGATCCCGTCCGAACCGACCGAATCCCACGTCACACACACATACTAACTACCCAAACCAATACACCTTAACTCATCCGCATCATCTCGACGCTCCCGTGCCTAAGCCACCGTCCGACGAGCCTTATACCGAGAACACAAAGCATGTAGGTTGAGGGTGTATATCAAACCCGTCTCTTCCCTTTTCTCTCTCCGTCATCTCGTTTTTATGGGTCTTGTGTCGGTCCTTTTTTATATTTTCTTTTCTAATATCGATACTACTAAAACTATTTTCCTATATCAAATATTCTTAAATATGATATCGATTCTATATAATCGAATATCATATCAAAAAGAATTATATTAAGTTTTCGACGAAATCGTTACATCTTTTTTACATATTTTCGTTCAAAAAAACAAACTTTTTCAAAACCTTTTCTAAAGTTATTCCGACTATTCGATATCGATTTCATAATCGAATATCGAATACGACGAATATCGAAAATATAAACCGGGTATAAATTAATCCATATTTGTACGCGATTTATAACGATTTTCGACAAAAAATAAAAACGGACAGACTCGCTTGCGAGTCGCGCCCGGTCCAGGCGACTCGCGCCCGAGTCTGACCCGAGTCTATTTTTTTTAAGTTTTCGTTCGTTTATTTTTATTATTTTACGAAACGATTTCTAAATTTACATCTTTTCTAAAACTATTCTAAATATTTGATAATCAACTATCGAGTATAACGAATATCGAGAATATTAAGTCGGGTACGAATTATGCGATATTCGTACGCGATTTAATCAAAAATTTTCCGAAAAACATTGTCGATTCCAGGCCTCCACGCGACCCGCATTGATCCCGGGCGAGTCGCGCGGCTCTCGGCCGAGACCCTTCTTTTTTTATTTTTCATTCTTTCTCGAACATCGTTTTTTATACAAAACAACGTTTTTAGTAATATTTTTCAGATTTCGATTAATTCTTATTTTCTCGATTTCATATATTTATTATTATTCAATCGTTACTAACCCGTTTTCTCGTGTTTGTAGCAACTTATTCTCATATTTTCTTTTTATCGTTTTATTAGACTAAAACGAACTTCACATGCTAAAATAACTTTGACGTTATTAGTTTAACATGCATTAAACGACTTAGCAACCCATTTATTTATTTTTCCTCACATGTCTTAGGAAAATAATCTCTGCATATCATTTCATCGTCGAACTAACGCGTGTACACCAAAATCAAACGATATCTTAGTAAAGGCCGCTAATGTGCGGGCGGGGTTGGGTGTTCTCGCTGAGCTTCCCAACACGTACCCTCACCCCTTACTCAGAACCATGGTTTCCGGATGTCCGAATCCATTGGCAACGAGAGTCATTCAATATACGATTAACCGCCCAGTCGGCATCGGTATCGATATGCTAAGGGACGAACCCAATAAACTCTGACATCGGAAATGGGCCAGGCTTTAAGTATGGCCCACTACGACATAGAGTGGGTTCGAATGGTTCCGAATAACCATAAAATTCGGTGGCGACTCCTACTTCGATTTAAAATTCAATTCGATCCATCTCATATGGAAATTCTACGCCTCCCCAAAACCCGCGCTTCGCCGCGTCGGGGTGGACCTATGTCATGTCCACAATTTGGCGACTCCGCTGGGGATTAACTGATGTGTCACTTACCATCGGCATCCTCAGGGTGAGACTCGAAAAGAAATCGTTCGATTAGTAATGTACACGTTTTAGTTCAATGATTCATGCATAACCCTGTTCTATCCCGGGCCGGTTACTTGTGACCGACGTCCCACTATAGCACGGTGCATTCCCACTAGGGTGCACTAAAGACTTCGATGGCGGAACTCGTTTAGACTTTGCGGCATGTCCTAAGACCAACTCGGCTTAGGGAGTCCGTCCTCAGTACGAGAAAGCGATCGTTGTTGGTATAGACCCTCTTAGACCGACCGAGACTTAGACTAAGAGCATACATGGCGTCGTTATACTGATTCTATGACTACATGCTACCTGATCTCCTTTGGTCTTTTCAAAAACCGTCATTTTTTCAAAAACTTACATCTTTTCAAACCCATTCTTTTTCAAAACCCGGAAAGCTGCCGAATTTAGGACTTATGATTTTGACTCAAAATAGCCTATTTTTAGCCGGTATGCTGTCCAAACCTTTTCAAAAAAAAAAGCCCGAAATCTCGGCCCGATACCCTTTTCTCGGTTTCCAAAAAAAAATCGGGTCTTCCAATCCGACCTTTGCTCGGTTTTCAAATCCAAATTCCCTTTTCAAAACCCTCTTCTTCTTAGGACTTCCCGTATTTAGCAGTGTCGGGTCTTGTCATAGGTTGTAAGAGTCTATAGCGTCGAAACTCCATCGATCTTATATCACGAGTTTCCACCCCATCCCAGTCCGCCTTACTTGTCAAGGCACGGCCCACCTTTGTAGGACTAACTCCTACAAAGGAAAGCCCGTTCACACACTCGAGTCTAAAGTCTGGGGATTTCTCACGTAGACCTTCCTTCGAACAGGACTAGGCCCACTCTGCCGAATCCTAAGGAAGGCCCACCACTCACGTGTCATCCATTTAGAAGTCAGTCTCCGGTCTTCTTTCTAGTCTAGTCTTTTTTCTTGCTCGGGATGTACTTTTGGTTCTAAGATCTGGGTCAGTTACTGATTACGCGGTGCCCTTACAGACAGGTCACCCCACACTCGAGCCATGACGCAAAAAGCCATAGACGAATTGACAGCCTGGTTGGCCCAAATCCAAGACCAACTGAGGAAGGTACGGGAAGACCAGATCGCCATCATTACTCGGGTTAGTGTCGTAGAACAGGGAACCCCCAACGCTTCGATCGACGATGACGGGCCTTTAGCCGCATTGGCCAGTGCAGTCCTCAAACTGCAAGAACAGGTCCACTTGACAACCCAAAGCTCCATCCATACGGAGAATGCTAGGATTTACACCCCATTGACCGACGAATTACCCACGAATCTCAATCTGACGGGCTTGCCGATGTTCGAGGGTACTGAAGATCCGGTCCACCATATCCGGGCTTTCAAGGAATTCATGGCCCTTAAAGGGGTTAAGTCCAACATGTTCAAGCACCTATTCGCTTCTTCTCTCGAGAAGCACCCAAGAGCCTGGTACTACCGGCTCGACCCCAAGAAGTACAAAACTTGGGATGACGTGGCAACGGAATTCGCTCGGAATTACGCCGACAATACAGAAATCCAGACCACCATGCGCACCCTGGAATAATGGCCCAGGAACCTAAGGAGGGATTCACAAAGTACCTTCAACGCTGGAGGGCTGAAAGCGTCAAAATGGTCGATAAGCCCAGTGAAAAGGTGCTGGTTGAAGCCTTTGTCAAGAACCTACTTCCAGCTTACCGAGTCCATCTTTGGTACGCCATCATACCTAGTTTCGCGGTCCTGACTGAAATGGGAACAAGAATCGAGGATGATCTAAGATTGGAAAGCCTCACTAAGGCCTCCACTAAGGGATACCAAGGGGCTAGTTCATCAACGAGCAAGCCCGCTACTACTGCTGCCACTCGTAGCATTTTCGACGAGGAAAACGCACTCGATACCTCATCCCAGAAGACTACTACTCCCCGGGTATTCACTGACATAGGTACTACCTATGAAAACGCCCTTCAAAGACTATCATCAAAAGGCCTGATCACTCCGATAGGCCCAACACCTGATATCCCGGTCGAACGTCGCTCTAAGGCCTACAACCTTCAGGCCTACTGTCACTATCATCGTGGTAAGGGGCACGATACCGAGAAATGTTGGAAACTCAAGCACCTTATCCAAGATCTCATTGAAAGCGGGAAAATCCCTTTACCCGGGGGTAAGCCCAACAACAAAGACAATCCGTTGGCCACTCATGCCATCTTTTCCGGAGAAGTAGTGGATTGCTCACACCTCATTTCTCCATTTATCCCACAAATAAACGGGATCTGGTGCGATGACGAAGATGATGTCTACCTCACCAAAGGGGAAGCTGTCCCCATCACTCCTGAGGAGATTCAGAAGGTTAAGTCCAAGGCTTTAGCCACCAGTCAAGCCCTTATCATTGCTGAACCACTCAAAGTAGAGTCCGCTCCGGAAGAACCAACTCCTGAAAAGGCTCTTGTGAAGCAGCTAAGCAAAACTCGAGTTGACCTCTCTATATGGCAACTCCTAGTTAGCTCCCAAGAACATCGAGAGGCACTCACTAAGGCCCTCGATCAGGTCAAAATCGACTCTATGGCTACTCCAGCCGAAATGGTAGCCACAGTCCTACCCCACCTAAAAAGCAGATCCATAGAAGAAGGCCCACTGATCACCTTCTCCAACGCTGATCTACCACCATTCGGGCCGGCCCACAACATGGCCCTCTACATCACAGTTATCTGCCGTGGAAAGTACCTACCCATGACCCTAATTGACGACGGGTCAGCAGTCAACGTCCTTCCCTTAAGGACCGCCAAAGCCCTCGGCATCACCGAGGCCGACTATATTCCAACGGCTCAAACCATTCAGGCTTTCGACGGAAGCCCAAAGTCAGTAGCCGGAGCCACAAAACTCACTATCATAACCGACCCGATAGAGAAAGAGCTGGAATTTCAAGTGATCGACGTGACTTCTTCCTTCAACCTCCTTTTAGGAAGACCTTGGATCCATGCAACCAGGGCCGTGTCCTCCACTTTGCATCGGAAAATCAAGCTGCCTTTGCGTGACACCGTCATCACTATAGAAGCCACACCTATGACTGTGGCTAATTGCAACACCTCGGGCCGCACTGATCTATGGAGATTCGATTTCATAGGAGCCATCGAAGAAGATCATCTCTTCTGTCCTTATTTCACTGTCCCCCTAGACCGAATGTTACAGAATCTGGGCTTTCTACCAGGGGTTACCTCAAGGCCCGATCTCCCCGCAGGAAAAATTCTCGAAGTTCTGGACAATGGGAGGACTCAAACGGGCTTGGGCTACACCCTAACTCCAGAAAACATGGGCCAGACTGAAACCAGTAAGGTCACCTTCGTCACTCCAGTATTCGAGACTGCTCAGACCGGCCTATATCGGCCCACACGCCCTGGGACCCACTTGGCCCAGGACTGCAACTACATACCAGACGACATCTTCGCTCTCATCCAATCCGAAGATGCTAAGAATGCCGAGCCCGCGCTAGGGTTACTTTTCGGAGAAGAACTCGCAGTTCCAACGCCGAAGGAAGAGCTAGTCAGCCTCATACTCCGCAGTCGCACCTTTGATCCGTCCAAGCTAATCTCGGAGGTCGGGTCCGGAACCAGAGCTTGGAGGAAGACTGTCAAATGGACTGACAGTCAAGGAAAAACTTACAAGCTGATCACAGGAGAAGGAGAGATGCCAGAATCTGAGTCTGAGTCTGAGTCGGAGTCCGAATCAGAGTCTAAGATTGAGTCTAGTGAGTCTGGTGCTAGGGTCAGTCCTGTAACTCCCCCTCTTCCTTTGGCCATTCCTGGTGCCTCGGGGTCTGTCCCAGGCACCCTACCTATCCCGCCACTGACTAGTGATCAGATGGCAGCTCTTTTCGAGCTCTTTTCTCAATTCATGATCAATAATAACAACCGTTCTGCTTACGACTTGTCTCATTTTCAAAATTTCAAAAATTTTATGTGCAATGACATTGAGAAGCCCGACGAACAGGTATCTTTACCCCCACATCTGATCGAGCAACTAGAGCAAAGGGAATCCCGCAATCCAGTAATCGAAGACACCGAATCCATCAACGTGGGAACAACCTTAGAGCCTCAGATGCTTAAGATAGGACTATCCTTAGATCCCGAGGAGAAACAACAATTCATAGTTCTCCTTCAAGAATTCAAAGACGTCTTCGCATGGTCCTACAAGGACATGCCGGGGATTGACCGCGAAATAGCCGAGCACCATATACCGATCAAGGAAGGGTTCAAGCCGGTTAAACAAAAACTCCGACGCATGAGGCCCGAATGGTCCCTCAAAGTCAAGGAGGAAGTCGACAAACAATTCAAAGCTGGGTTTATACGAGTCTCTGAGTATCCAGATTGGGTTGCAAACATAGTACCAATCCCTAAAAAGGATGGTAAGGTTCGAGTCTGTGCAGACTTTCGGGATCTTAACAAAGCAAGCCCGAAAGACGATTTCCCGTTGCCACACATCGATATACTGGTGGACAACACAGCAGATCATGCTCTTCTATCATTTATGGACGGGTATGCAGGGTACAATCAGATAAAAATGGCAGAAGAAGATATGGATAAGACCACCTTCATTACATCTTGGGGTACTTATTGCTATACAGTTATGCCATTTGGTCTCATCAATGCCGGGGCCACCTACCAACGAACCGCCACGACTCTATTACATGACATGATGCATAAGGAAGTGGAAGTCTATGTGGACGACATGATCGTCAAATCCAAAGACAGGGACGGTCACATCACCGCCCTGAGAAAGTTCTTCACCCGACTTCGCAAATACAACATGAGGCTAAACCCTCAGAAATGCAGTTTCGGGGTAACATCTGGCAAATTAATGGGTCATATCGTCAGCCAACGAGGTATAGAAGTCGATCCAGCCAAAATCAAGGCCATCACCGAGATGCAGCCCCCTAAAACCGAAAAAGAGATAAGAGGGTTTCTCGGAAAAGTCCAATACATTAGCAGATTCATCTCAAAGCTAACCATGGTATGTGAACCGATCTTCAAGAAGCTGAAAATAGGAGAACGGTTACTATGGGATGACAAATGTCAAGCAGCCTTTGATAGAATCAAGGAAATTTTGGCCTCACCACCGGTCCTAATGCCACCTCAGCACGGCTTACCCTTGTCACTTTACCTAACCACGACAGAGACAGCCATGGGGGCTATGTTAGCTCAAACGGTCAACTCCGAAGAACGAGCCATATACTACATCAGCAAAAAGTTTTTAGAGTACGAGTGTAAGTACACCATGCTCGAAAAGACGTGTTTAACTTTGGTCTGGGCCACTAAGAAGCTCCGGCATTACATGCTTAGTCACGAGGTGCAGGTATTATCCAGAATGGATCCAATCAAATACCTCTTCGAGAAACCCATCCTCAACGGCAGGATATCAAGATGGACCCTGATGTTGGCAGAATTCGACCTAAAATTCGTACCACTGAAAGCCATTAAAGGACGAGTAGTAGCCGAATTTCTCGCCGACAGTCCCGTAACCGAAGAAGGGCACACCGACACTTGGTCCTTCCCAGACGAAGACATTTTCCACACTGACACCGAAGCATGGGACTTGTACTTTGACGGGGCATCCAATTTCCGAGGATTTGGAGTCGGGATCCTCCTAATCTCACCAAAAGGGGAACATACTCCCGTATCCATCAAGCTAGACTTTGACGTCACTAACAACGCCGCTGAGTATGAAGCATGTATCCACGGGCTACAAGCCGCCGCCGACTTAGGGGTCACAAACCTCCGAGTACACGGTGATTCATCTCTAGTCATTAATCAAGTGCTTCAGAAATGGAAGACTCGAAATGCTAATCTCGTGGCCTACCAGGCACGAGTACGGGATCTTGAGAAACAATTCCACAAGGTAGAATATATATACCTACCCCGAGAAGAGAACCAGTTCGCAGATGCACTTTCAAAACTGGCATCTTTGCTAAACATTCCCGATCATATGACCAGTATGCCGATCTGTGTCGAAAGACGGTCCGAGCCAGCATATATCCACGACATCGAGGAAGTCGAGATACCCGATCCCGAGCCGTGGTATCAAGCTGTACTGACATACCTAGCAACCGGGGAATATCCACCCGGAGCTGACAACCGAGCCAAAAAAGCCCTGCGAAGACTGGCAACCCAGTTCATCCGCACTGACGATGGGCAACTCTACAAAAAGACAGCACAGGGGGCTCTCCTCCGATGTGTCGACAAAACCAACGCCGAAAAAGTTATGGCTGAAGTCCATGATGGCGAATGCGGTCCACACATGAACGCCCAGATGCTGGTCCGGAAGATCATGAGGCTCGGTTACTACTGGAACAGCATGGAAACCGATTGTCAACAATATGTTAGACATTGCCACAATTGTCAGATTTTTGCCAATGTACAACATATGCCACCATCCCTGCTATACACCATGACATCGCCATGGCCATTTTCAACATGGGGAATCGATATAATTGGGAAGATAAACCCCTCGGGAACCGGAGGACACTGCTTCATTTTGGTAGCAATCGACTATTTCACCAAATGGGTCGAAGCTGAGTCCTATCGTATTCTCAACGCCAGCCATGTTGCCAAATTCATTCAAAATAAGATAATATGCCGGTATGGGATCCCCCATGAGTTCATCAGTGACCACGGGACCCATTTTCAAGCCGAAACAGCAGCCTTGCTGACTAAATACAAAATTCAAAGGCATACATCTTCACCATACCGACCCCAAACCAATGGAGCGGTAGAAGCGGCTAATAAAACAATTGTCACCATACTCAAAAAGATGGCTGATAATTATCGAGACTGGCCCGACAAAATACCATTCGCTCTTTGGGGATATCGAACCTCGATTCGTACTGCGACCGGGGCAACACCGTATTACCTTACATACGGCATGGAAGCAGTCCAACCTGTTGAGTTAGAAGTACCATCACTCAGAATCCTACTTGAAAGCCAAGTACCTGAAGCTGATTGGGTTCGAGCACGATATGACTCGCTAGTCCTCTTAGACGAACGACGATCTCGTGTCCTCAATAATATTCAAATCTATCAAAAGAGAATCCAACGGGCTTTCAACAAAAGGGTAAGGCCCAGAAACATTAAAGAAGGAGATCTGGTCCTCAAATCAGTTCGAGCCTTATTACCGGTGGACCCAAGGGGAAAATTCAAACCTAACTGGGCTGGGCCATATCTGGTAAAGAAGATTCTATCAGGTGGAGCGGTAATGCTAACAGATCTGGACGGGAACGAGTTTGTCAACCCAACTAACCTGGACCAGCTAAAGCGCTATTACCCTTAACCCACCTTTCTCAATGTCATTTGCAAAAGTTTATTTTCAAACTTTTAAAGACAAGTCAAAAGCTAGAATTACTCATCTTACTGTTTCAAACATCTTGAACCAATAGTCTTGATGTATTTCGAAATTGCAAATTAATTCAGTCTGAACTACGTTTGGTTTGATTCCATTTATTATGGATACGTAGGCAGCCCCTCAAAAGGGCACAACCACTGCAATCGAAAAAACAGGAACGGTTCTTTAATAAACCTTTCTTTATTTCAAAAAATAAATAATAATAAAATTACAAAAAAAATCAAAAAATATCATCACAAAATAAATAGTATTAATACTTAAATAATAAAAACTAGGGCATTTTTCCCTTTCCTTTGCCCTTAGCCTCCTTTTCGGTCCATCGGCGTCGAGGTGGAGGTGAACGCTCCCTAATCACCAAGGGAACCTCCTTAACCCGGGCTCGTTTCTTCAAACTCGACTCCCCGGTCACCTCGTTATCACGCGGGCCTAGCCTATCTCGGACCGCCATCCTCGGTCCGAGTCTTCCCTCCAGATCACTAGCACCAGTCTCATTAGTCTGAGTCTTAGGTTTTGACTTGGAATCCGACCCTGACTCAACAAAGGTATTGGGAGTCTCCACGAAGAACCGTCTATTATTCTTGGCCGATTCTCGGCGGGCCAAATCTAGAGCTTCTTCGGTCTTCAAAGCTTTACGGGCCTCCTGGGATTCTTCAGAAGTCCATTTTCGATATGATTCAGAAACCCAAGTGGTTTGACAAAGGCGAGGTATAGTCCATACGACACGGGTGAACCAGCGCTGTAGCCACGTGTCACACATAGCGTCCGTCAATTGGATCGAAACGCTAATTATTGCCTCAGTCTCAGGGATCTCCTGAAACGAACCGAACTGTCTTAAGATACGGTCCGGATAAATATGGACAGTCCAGTCCAAAGACAAAATCACCAGGTAACGGGCTTTGTCTCTCCTAGCTAATCCCGTCAGCCTTGAAAGGAACCACCAAATGACGTTCCACCGGATCAAGGGCCCACCATGAAATGTTAGCTCTTCATCCCAAAATTTTTGAGTTACGGGATGACTTGGTCTTATTCGGCGAGACCTTGAACCAATCTGATTGCTCCGATATTTGAGTGTACTCACCGGGGGCTCCATGATCGACAGACGCTCGAATAACCAGGTCTGCAAAATTTTCGAAAAGTCAAAAACTTTCGAAAAATCAAGAAAATTCGAAAAATCGGAAAAATTAAGAATTTTCGTAAAAATTCAAAAAAAAAAAATCGAAAAATTCGGAAAATTTGAAAGAAATTCAAAAGAATTTTCGTAAAAAATTCAAAAATCCGGCAAAAATCAAAAATTCGAAAAAAACCGGAAAATTGAAGATTTCGAAAAAAAAAAAAACCGGGAAATTCCGAATTACCGTAAAAAATCAGGAAAATCGGGCAATTATTCGAGGAAAGAAATTAAATACCTGCAAAAGACGGATGCTCCCTGTCAATTGTTGATTTGGTTCAAGCCTCCTAGCGTCAAGGCCCATAATAATCTCCCCAGTTATCAGCCAAGCTGGGCTGTGACCTGTCTCCATTTGATCAACTATGCTGATCAGCCTGATCTCACCTAAGCATGAGTCAGCATCCATTCTACCTTCGAAGGCGTACCTATGCAGCATACAAAAGGCAAAGGCCCTACGCCTATGGGTAGAAGTAATTCTTTCACCCACTGGGTTCATAAATTTATCAGCCAAGTCAAATAAGGAAACTGAATTTCCTTTCACCATACGGGCTGTCTCAGCATGTGACAACCCTAGAAAATCCCTCAGCCTCCTCCTTGGATCGGGATAAAATGGAGGAATAGCAGGACGAGCATTAGGGCACCACCCTCCAATAGCTGCTATCTCTTCAGGAAGAGGACATATTTCTCCTCGAGGAAATGCAAAAACATGAAAGGTAGTATCCCAAAAGGCTAAGCAAGCATCAAGAAAATGTGAATCTACCCTAAGCCGCTGAAGTGGGAATAAAGCCACAATTCCCATTTGAGTTAACTGGACTCTATCTTCATCTCGGAAATCCTGGGCCCACGCATGAAGCATTGCGGTCAAATGGTCAATACCCATCGCGAGAATAGTTTCTTTTATTTTATCCTAAAAAGTCTAAGGGATTTTGAGATAAAAGAAAGGAGTTGGGTGGGAATATGAAAAATAATAGAGAACCAAAGCTCTCTATTTATAATAGAGAATATCCCTCTTCCTAGTCATCACAGGAATAGGATTTTACTAATTTTTCTCCTTCACCTAGGCGTACAAGGAAATTCCCAATATCTGTGTCAGAATCCGATTAGGAATCAAAATCATCCCAAGCATCCTTATTCCCAAACTTTTCAAAAAAAAATTCAGCCTTTTTATTTTTAATTTTCGGAAAATCATCTTTTTTCCCCAGCACGAGTCAGTGTTTCACCTAAATGTTACATACAAATTATGTCAGCATACAGGTACACTCAAGACTCCCAAAAATTCTAAGTTCTCCAGTGGAAAAGCTCATGCAAGCTTCCGCGCAATTCTAAGACAAGATATATCTGCAAACGGATATACCCGTAGCTTCCTAGGCAAGCTCCCGCGACATTATCAGCATCAATTCAGGTATGATTCCTATTCCATGGCTGGCGAGCCCTTTACGCAGGTCTAATGGACCCTAAACGACCCGATCGGAAGGCTGCCAGGTTTTAATCCTTGATTGACCTGGTGGCTACTCTGACTTTTGCCTTGTCCAAGCCTCAGTCAGAGTGGGGGCTCTGTAGACACCCACATTTGACCGCCAGGTGTCTATAGTAGTTCCCGCCAAACACCCGATGATGATAGGACGTAAACGTGCTTTGACAGACTCGGATATGGGCTTGTAATCATGGACACTTGGTTTAGACATTTTAAGGAGTACAAATCTCACAAAACGGACCTCAAATCCAGGCCCAGTGGGTCGTTTCGAGTCAAATAACACTAATTTGGGTCGAAACCGTCACCAGGGGTAAAATCGTCTTTTAGCGACCGAGTCAAACCCGGTCAAAGATATTTTTTCCCGAGTCACACGAGCTGGCCGTGACACTACACGGTTTGATTCGGACTCAAACACCAAAAAATCAGCCATACAAAAATAATAAACAATTCCGTTTAAGGTAGAATTCGATCGCAAGTAGGAATTCTATCCGGAAACCGAAACAAATACCACCCGAGCTCAGATACTCGGCTGAAACAGCCGAGATATCACCCCCAACCAGCCGAATTTTTGGCTTTCCCACCAAGAAACGAGAACTCTATTCCCTTACGAACTCTCGTATTTCCTATCCAAACCGGTGTTTCTTGTCACACAAGCAAGACCACCTCGGTTCCTATAAATAGGACCCTCCCTTCAACCCAAAAAGCACACAGAAAATTAACCGGAAATCACACCAAAAATACCGAGAAGATCAACCTCCAAAGTCCCGACATAATCCCGAAGTAATTCCAAAAACCGACGAAACCGATCCCGTCCGAACCGACCGAATCCCACGTCACACACACATACTAACTACCCAAACCAATACACCTTAACTCATCCGCATCATCTCGACGCTCCCGTGCCTAAGCCACCGTCCGACGAGCCTTATACCGAGAACACAAAGCATGTAGGTTGAGGGTGTATATCAAACCCGTCTCTTCCCTTTTCTCTCTCCGTCATCTCGTTTTTATGGGTCTTGTGTCGGTCCTTTTTTTTATTTTCTTTTCTAATATCGATACTACTAAAACTATTTTCCTATATCGAATATTCTTAAAATATGATATCGATTCTATATAATCGAATATCATATCAAAAAGAATTATATTAAGTTTTCGACGAAATCGTTACATCTTTTTTACATATTTTCGTTCAAAAAAACAAACTTTTTCAAAACCTTTTCTAAAGTTATTCCGACTATTCGATATCGATTTCATAATCGAATATCGAATACGACGAATATCGAAAATATAAACCGGGTATAAATTAATCCATATTTGTACGCGATTTATAACGATTTTCGACAAAAAATAAAAACGGACAGACTCGCGTGCGAGTCGCGCCCGGTCCAGGCGACTCGCGCCCGAGTCTGACCCGAGTCTATTTTTTTTAAGTTTTCGTTCGTTTATTTTTATTATTTTACGAAACGATTTCTAAATTTACATCTTTTCTAAAACTATTCTAAATATTTGATAATCAACTATCGAGTATAACGAATATCGAGAATATTAAGTCGGGTACGAATTATGCGATATTCGTACGCGATTTAATCAAAAATTTTCCGAAAAACATTGTCGATTCCAGGCCTCCACGCGACCCGCATTGATCCCGGGCGAGTCGCGCGGCTCTCGGCCGAGACCCTTCTTTTTTTATTTTTCATTCTTTCTCGAACATCGTTTTTTATACAAAACAACGTTTTTAGTAATATTTTTCAGATTTCGATTAATTCTTATTTTCTCGATTTCATATATTTATTATTATTCAATCGCTACTAACCCGTTTTCTCGTGTTTGTAGCAACTTATTCTCATATTTTCTTTTTATCGTTTTATTAGACTAAAACGAACTTCACATGCTAAAATAACTTTGACGTTATTAGTTTAACATGCATTAAACGACTTAGCAACCCATTTATTTATTTTTCCTCACATGTCTTAGGAAAATAATCTCTGCATATCATTTCATCGTCGAACTAACGCGTGTACACCAAAATCAAACGATATCTTAGTAAAGGCCGCTAATGTGCGGGCGGGGTTGGGTGTTCTCGCTGAGCTTCCCAACACGTACCCTCACCCCTTACTCAGAACCATGGTTTCCGGATGTCCGAATCCATTGGCAACGAGAGTCATTCAATATACGATTAACCGCCCAGTCGGCATCGGTATCGATATGCTAAGGGACGAACCCAATAAACTCTGACATCGGAAATGGGCCAGACTTTAAGTATGGCCCACTACGACATAGGGTGGGTTCGAATGGTTCCGAATAACCATAAAATTCGGTGGCGACTCCTACTTCGATTTAAAATTCAATTCGATCCATCTCATATGGAAATTCTACGCCTCCCCAAAACCCGCGCTTCGCCGCGTCGGGGTGGACCTATGTCATGTCCACACCCCCCTTTATTTTGCAAACCCTTAGAGACATCTTGAACAACCCTAATCTCCTCATCTCTACAACCTACAACCCTAGTGCTTAGCAAACCTACAAACCCTAAACCACCATAACTCGATCTACATAACCTCGATACTCCCGTGCTCAATCCACAAATAGACGAGTTCCATACCGAGAATACGAAGCATGTAGGTTGAGGGTGCAAAAATCCCGTTTTCTCTTCTCTTCTCCTCTCTCTCGCGTCGTCCTCTCCTTTTCTTCTCGTTTTTTCGTTTTTTATTTTATTTTTTCTTCTCGCATCTAATATCGATAATATCACTAGTATTAAGACATTAAAGTACTCGCTAATTCGTGTCGAGCCCAAAGGATGACGGGATAAGAAAATCCGAATATACAAGGGTGTTGCACCCGATGTTGCCGGTCGCTTATCCCGACACCCCGAACGCTAGATTTTTGAAGCGAGTCAACGTCAACAATAACGTTTTTTTATTCTGTCGCATCGTTATCGTCATCATCATTATTATTCGCATACATCAGTTTCTAAAACTATTTCAAATCACGCGTTTATTTAAGGTAAGTCGAAACTCGTTGATGCGGATCCGACATCACATGGTCCGCGAGGATTCGTTACGATGTCGAGATGCGGAGGGAATCAAGATTTTTTTTTCAAGCAAGTATAGAGCGTCGTTCTTTAGATTCGATACCAACTCAATAGTCGGATATCGTATCTAAACGAATTGGTCAACAAATTTGAGTAACTCAAATTCGTTGATGCTAAAATAGTTGTCACATAATTCGAAAGAATTAATTACGACACTATAACGCGGAGATAATTTATTTCGTTTTAGTTTAATTTAAACGACCAACAACTTTTTTCTAGATTTCGCTCTAAAGTATTCGACATTGATTCCATAATCAAATATCGGATACGACGAGTATCAAAATTCGAATCGAGCACAAATCATACAATATTTCTGCCCGATTTGACAAAGATTGCGATTTACCAAAATCAAAAAAGCAATTTTGAAATCTATGACAAATTGCGAAACGAACCGTAGTTCGTACAGGGGGCACTTGATCGAGTGCCTAGACCACTTGATCGAGTGACACCCCAATTTAGAGGTGGAGGGTCTTTTTGAGGACCACTCGGTCGAGTCCCTCAATGACTCGATCGAGTGGCGTCTCACTCGGTCGAGTCCCTCAATGACTCGATCGAGTGATGCATCAAATCTAGGGCAGAATCCTTTTCCCGAGATCCACTCGGTCGAGTCCCTCAGTGACTCGATCGAGTGACCTTTATCACGTCAAAACCGTGAGTCCCATAACGTCCTTCGAGTCTCGATAAAATATTTTCGTGACTTAGGTCAACACGTGTCAAGTCAATCACGTGTCATACTACTTTCCAAAATCACGCATTGTATCGTTTATATCATTCTATTGCATTTTATATTATTTGCAAACCGTTATTATCGTTGTTACCGTTACTAACTTGTGTGTTTATGTTTTTTCAATTTATTTCCGTTTATTTTATTGTACTAAAATGAACCTCGCATGCTAAATACAATTTCGACGTTAATTTAGATGCATTAAACCGACCTAGTCGTTTATTCAAATATTCGCATGTTTAGTCAAAACAATGTTTGAATATCATCTCATCGTATTACTAACACGCGTATTCGAAAGTCAAGCGATATCTTAGTAGAGGCCGCTAAGTGCTGGCGGGGTTGGGTGTTCTTTGTGAACTTCCCAACACGTACCCTCACCCCTTACTCAGAACCATGGTTTCCGGATATCCGAATCCGTTGGCACACGAGAGTCATTCAATACACGGTATCCGATAATGCCGGTATCGGTATCGCAATGCAAAGGGACGAACCCAATAAACTCTGAGATCGGAATGCGCCATACTTTGTGCATGGGCTACTAAGATATAGAGTGGGTTGGAACGGGCCCGAACTCCCACGAAGTTCGGTGGCGACTCCACTTCGATTTAAATTTCAATTCGATCCATCTCACATGAGATTCATTCGCCTCCCCAAACCCGCGCGTGGCCGCGTCGAGGTGGACCTATGTCATGCCCACAAGTACGCTCTAGACTTACTGAGGAAATACAAGATGGAAGAGTGTGAACAAGCTCTCACACCTATGAATCCAGGAGAAAATTTGCAGAAAATAGATGGGACTGGGAGTGCTGATGAGTCGTTATACATGAGTATAGTTGGAGGCGTTAACTATCTCACGTATACAAGGCCTGACATAGCCTATGCTATGGGAATAGCATCAAGGTATATACATGAACTGACCAAGCAGAAAATGGGTGCAGTGAAAAGGATCCTTAGATATGTCGCAGGATCAGTCAAGTATGGAGCATGGTATGGAAAGTCCGAACAACTCAGGCTAGAGGGGTACACAGATAGTGATTGGGCAGGCAATCTAGATGATAGGAAGAGTACATCCGGGTCTGTTTTTACTCTAGGATCAGGTGCTATAACCTGGAGTTCCAAGAAGCAGGAAGCAGTTGCATTATCCTCAACTGAAGCTGAGTATGTTGCAGCTGGAGCAGCAGAAAGACAAACTATGTAGCTGAGAAAGCTGCTCACTGATCTTGTGAACATTCAAGAGAAGGCTACTGTGTTGTCGTATGACAACAAGTCAGTCATTGTCATGAGAAAGAACTCTGCATTCTATACCAGAACAAAGCACATTGAAGTGCAACATCATTTCATAAGAAGCATGGTCAGTAAAGAAGTAGTGGAGCTAAAATTCTGTGGAACCAATGATCAGCACGCAGATCTATTCACCAAGAGCTTGCCCCAGGCAAAGCATCAGTATTTCATGGAAATGATAGGAATGAAGGAGTTTGAATAAAGGGGAGGTGTTGAAGTTGGTTATCCAAGCATTAAGAAGTCAAGTAGTCTAGCTACAAGTTAGGAGCATGTTTCTTTCAGTCAGTTTCTTAGTATTTCGGTTATTGAGTTTGTGTCAACCTTCATCTTTGTAGCCACTAAGGTAGTGGGATGAATGGAAGTTAGTTATTAACGTAGTGTTCTATTTAAACATTGTAGTTCCCTTTCAGTAATGCAATGAAAGACATCAATGTCTTCCTTTCCAATTTTAGTATCAAATTCACAAATATTTACCCCCTTACTATGTTGCCTCATTGCAGGGATGTATCACTAGTTATTCGATGGTTGTTTCTCATGTCCAATAAGTCAGCTAGAACTAACATCTCTATTATACTGAAACTTGAAGAAAAGATGAACCATGCTTTCTTGTTTCGGTCCACATAAGAAACATCAATCTTCTTCACTAATCCCCAGTCTCTTGAGTTTATCTCTGCTGTTAAGAGCAAGCCTCATGTTCAATCATCCAAAGATTGAGTGTTTAGGAGTAAAATGTGATTTCCATTTCCTTAGAGCATCCACATTGTAGAGGATTAACCATCCTCTTAACACCCTCTCTCTTATAAGAGGATGTCCTCTACAATGTGGGTACAACATAGAGAATCCTCTTAATTAAAAGAATGTTGAGTACTTCCTCTAATTTTAGAGGAATAGGAGTATAGGCCCTTGTGCCCATTACTCAATTCATCCATGTCATGTGTATTATATATATATATATATATATATATATATATATATATATATATATATATATATATATATATATATATATATATAGAAAAGGGATCAAGGGAGTTTGGTGAAAAGTGGGAAGTTGGGAAGTTGTGTTGTTGGCCATTGATCTTGGGTTGGATGGATGGCTTAGATGAATGATGTTAAAAAAAAAAGAGTAAATGTCAGTAACTGACACAGCAGCAGTGGAGAGAGAAAAGGAGAAAAGAAAAAAGCAACCCTTCCCTCAATCAAATTCTCACTTCTTACCACTAGTCATGATCACTCATTACCACTTGATACTCTCTCATCTTCATCTTCCTCTTCATCTATCAAACAAAAAAAAGCATCACCATCTTCAAGATCCATTCATTCGTATAATTCCGACCATACTCCGTCAACTACTCTGACCATATTCCGTCAACTACTCCGACCATACTGCGTTTTTAACCCAACATACTCCGTAGTAACTTCGATCATCATACGAAGATATGTTCATCTTCATCTTCATCTTCATCTTCATCTTCATACTCATTTTTCTTCATCATCTTCATCTTCATCTTCATCTTCATCATCATGCTTCTTTTTAACACAACATGACGTATAATTATACCAAGATATGTTTATGCATAAACTTTGATCATCTTCATTTTTTTAGCTTCTTCTTCATCTTCGATCATCTTCATCTTCTTCAAACTTCTTTTTATTTTTCATATCTTTTTTTTTTGTATTTATAAAATTATTCATCTTCATTATAAAAAAAAAAGAACAACTTCATCTTTAAGATGAAGTTTGAAGATGAAGTTGTTCTTTTTTTGTGGGATGAATGGAGCTTGAAGATGAAGATGAAGATGAACAAGTCATGCGTAATGTTTTGCAGAATTGCAAAATCACACTCATTATGCTGTACAGTCACACTCATTATGTTGTAGAATCACGCAGATGTACACTCATTGTAGTCACATATTTAGTTGTATAGTCATACTCATTATGTTGTATAGTCACACTCGCTATGTTGTAGAATCACGCAGCTGTAGAATACCTTGGGATTAAGGTATCATTCGTTGAATCATCTTCATCTTCATGCTTGTTTTATTTTTCACACTTTTTTTTGTATTTATAAAACTATTCAGCTTCATTATCCAAAAAAAAATGAAGGTTGAATATGGATGAATGGATGTTGAATATTTAATGAATGTTTAGATATTTTCATTTTTTTAAAGTCATAGTCGTTCATTCATCCATATATATTCAACTTTCATTTTTTTTTGGATAGTGAAGATGAATAATTTTATAAATACAAAAAAAAGGTATGAAAAATAAAACAAACATGAAAATGAAGATGGTTAAACGCATGATACCCTAATCCTGAGGTATTTTAGAGCTGCGTGATTCTACAACATAATGAGTGTGACTATGCAACATACTGAGTGTGACTGTACAACTTAAAGTGTGTGACTATACAACTTAAATTCTGTGACTTTTTTCAGGTATTTTTTATCTACATTCATCTTTGATAATGATGATTGAAGAATAATTGACTGTATGGCTTTTATTTTCCATTATACGGTTTTAGTTTTGTAGTCACACACTTTAGGTTGTACAGTCACACTCATTATATTGTATAGTCACACTCATTATATTGTAGATCAGAATCACACAAATTCTTGCAGTGATTAGTGTATGTAATCATCTTTGCTAATGATGATTGAAGTATAAATAAGTACGAGTATAATTTAGTTGTATAGTCACAGAGATTATGTTGTAGAGTCACACAGTTAAAGTTGTACAATCACACTCATTATGCTGTACAATCATGCAGTTGTAGAGTCATTGTAGTCATATATTCAGTTGTGTTGTGTGATTTAGATTGATTGTGTGTTTTGTTGCAGCGAAATAGTTGGTGGAAAGAGGAATGTTGGTAAAAGGGGCGGTGGGAAGAAGAAGATCGTGGAAGATACAACGACCGACCACGTAATTGGACAATGTATTGTTGCGCACGTACCGGAGACCATCGTTAAGCTCTTGTGTGTTTATGTGAGATAAAATATTTGCTTTAGAATGAACGTACTATATGTAAATGATGTTTGGTGGGTGAGAATGTTTTTATGTTTGACGTACTATATGTAAAGGATGGACTTTGTCCAATGTAAATATATTTTCTTCGCTATTTTCTGGTTTCATAATTAATCACGCGAGGTCTATAGCAAAATCACTTATCCTTCCACCTGTGTGACTATACAACATAATCTCTGTGACTATACGACTAAATTATACTCGTACTTATTTATACTTCAATCATCATTAGCAAAGATGATTACACTAATCACTGCAAGAATTTGTGTGATTCTACAATACAATGACTCTACAACTGCATGATTGTACAGCATAATGAGTGTGATTGTACAACTTTAACTGTGTGACTATACAACATAAACTGTGTGATCCTAAAACATAATGACTGTGATCCCACAACATAACGAGTATGACTATACAACTTCAACTGTGTGACTATACAACATAATCTCTGTGACTATACAACTAAATTATACTCGTACTTATTTATACTTCAATCATCATTAGCAAAGATGATTACATACACTAATCACTGCAAGAATTTGTGTGATTCTACAATATAATGAGTGTGACTATACAATATAATGAGTGTGACTGTACAACCTAAAGTGTGTGACTACAAAACTGAAACCGTAAAATGGAAAATAAAAGCCATATAGTCAATTATTCTTCAATCATCATTTGCAAAGTCACATTCATAATTAGAAAGATGATTATACATACGATTCAGAACAAATTATCTAAACATTCATTAAATATTCAACCTTCATTTTAATCTTTGCAACAATACATTGTCCAATTACGTGATCGATCGCTGTATCTTCCATGACCTTCTTCTTCCCACCGCTCCTTTTACCAACATTCCTCTTTCCACCAATTATTTCGCTGCAACAAAACACACAATCAATCTAAATCACACATACAACTGAATATGTGACTACAATGAGTGTACAGTTGCGTGATTGTACAACATAATGAGTGTGACTATACAACTTTAACTGTGTGACTGTACAACATAAACGGTGTGATCCTACAACATAATGACTGTGATCCTACAACATAACGAGTATGACTATACAACTTCAACTGTGTGACTATACAACATAATCTTTGTGACTATACAACTAAATTATAACATTAATTAAATATTCAATCTTCATTCATACATATTCAACCTTCATTTTAATCCATATTTAATCTTCATTTTTTTTGGATAATGAAGATGAATAATTTTATAAATAGAAAAAAAAGGTATGAAAAGTAAAACAAGCATGAAGATGAAGATGATTCAACGAATGATACCTTAATCCCAAGGTATTCTACAGCTGCGTGATTCTACAACATAGCGAGTGTGAGTATACAGCGTAATGAGTATGACTATACAACTGAATATGTGACTACAATGAGTGTACATCTGCGTGATTCTACAACATAATGAGTGTGACTGTACAGCATAATGAGTGTGACTGTACAGCATAATGAGTGTGACTTTGCAATTCTGCAAAAACATTACGCACTAAATGACTTCATCTTCATCTTCATCTTCTAGCTCCATTCATCCCACAAAAAAATAACAACTTCATCTTCAAACTCCATCTTAAAGATGAAGTTGTTCTTTTTTTTTAGATAATGAAGATGAATAATTTTATAAATAACAAAAAAAAGACATGAAAAATAAAAAGAAGCATGAAGATGAAGATGAAGATGAAGCACGAAAATGAAGATGAAGATGAAGATGAAGATGATGAAGATGAACATACCTTCGTATGATGATCGAAGTTACTGACGGAGTATGTTGGGTTAAAAACGCAGTATGCTCGGAGTAGTTGACGGAGTATGGTCGGAGTTATTAATGGTGATTATTTGTTGGGGTTTTGTTAGAGAAAGATAAATTGAGTTGAGAAATGAATTGAAAATGAGGGGATTGGGAAGTGTATGAGGGAAGTAATGTAGGGATTGATTTGGGTGAGGGGATGATTCCTCTCTCCACTGTTGTTGTGTCAGTTTATTGTCTTTTTTTTTTTAATTGAACCCCATCCATCCACCATCCACCTTAGGATGAATGGATGGAGGGGATCAACACTAAGGGAGAGTTGGAGAGTTAGTAACTCCCTTGATCCTCCCTCTATATATATATATAGAGAGAGAGAGGGGGGGGGGATCAGGGGAGTTAGCAACTCTTGGAGAGTTGCTTAGTGTTGATCCCCTCCATCCATTCATCCTAATATGGATGGTGGATGGATGGGGTTCAATTATTAAAAAAAAAAAGGAGACAATGAACTGACATAGCAGCAGTGGAGAGAGGGAAACATCCCCTCACCCAAATCAATCCCTACATTACTTCACTCATACACTTCCCAATCCCCTCATTTTCAATTCATTTCTCAACTCAATTCATATCTCTCTAACAAAACCCCAACAAATAATCACCATTAATAACTCCGACCACACCATTAATAACTCCGACCATACTCCGTCAACTACTCTGACCATACTCCGTCAACTACTCCGACCATACTGCGTTTTTAACCCAACATACTCCGTCAGTAACTTCGATCATCATATGAAGGTATCTTCATCTTCATCTTCATGCTTCTTTTTCTTCATCATCTTCATATTCATATTCATCTTCATGCTTCTTTTTCTTCATCATCTTCATATTCGTCTTCATCTTCATGCTTCTTTTTATTTTTCATATCTTTTTTTTGTATTTATAAAATTACTTATCTTTATTATCCACAAAAAAAAGAACAACTTCATCTTTAAGATGAAATTTGAAGATGAAGTTGTTCTTTTTTTGTGGGATGAATGAATGTTGAAGATGGAGATGAACAAGTTATTTAGTGCGTAATGTTCTTACAGAATTGCAAGACCACACACTTTCAGTTGTACAGTCACACTCATTATGTTGTAGAATCACGCAGCTGTACACTCATTGTAGTCACATATTCAGTTGTATAGTCACACTCATTATGATGTATAGTCACACTCTTTATGTTGTAGAATCACTCAGCTGTAGAATACCTTCACAATCATTTCATCTTCATGCTTGTTTTACTTTTCATACTTTTTTTTGTATTTATAAAATTATTCATCTTTATTATCAAAAAAAAATGAAGATTAAATATGGATTAAAATGAAGGTTGAATATGAATGAATGAAGGTTGAATATTTAATGAATGTTATAATTTGTATAGTCACACAGTTGAAGCTGTAGACTACCACGTTATAACATATTAAGTGTGACTGTCTATCATATTAAGTGTGACTGTCTATCATATTATGTGTGACTGTCACAACCACGTTATAACATAATACAACGTGTGACTGTCTATCATATTAAGTGTGACAACCACGTTATAACTGTGTGACTGTCCATCATATAGAGTGTGGTTGTGACATTACAACTGTATAACTTTTCAAATTAACAAACCAAACAAAAAAATGGAATTCCAAATGCAAGATACCAAATATATATGTATGTACTCATCTTACCTCCTGCATGTTGAACAGAAATTTTCGACTGGACATTTTCGAGCACATACGAATCTTCAAGGAACAGCATTGGAGCATGGAGATGTAGAGGGTTTAGTTATTTTACACCATTGGAGCATGGTTTCTTTATATTTATTATTGTTGGTATTTTGTAGGGTTGTTATACTTATGATTGTTATATTTCTCAACAGTCGCTGTTGAGAAAGGTCACATTTCATTAAAGTTAGAGATGAATGCGTGCGTTGCAAGATTGATAGTGTGTAATATAGGGTTTCTTTTTATCACACAGTTGTATAGTCACAGAGATTATGTTGTATAGTCACACAGTTGAAGTTGTATAGTCATACTCGTTATGTTGTAGGATCACAGTCATTATGTTGTAGGATCACACAGTTTATGTTGTATAGTCACACAGTTAAAGTTGTACAATC
Organism: Agrostemma githago; assembly: GCA_958450325.1. NCBI lineage: Eukaryota > Viridiplantae > Streptophyta > Magnoliopsida > Caryophyllales > Caryophyllaceae > Agrostemma > Agrostemma githago. The sequence continues at coordinate 10,631,067 of OY288253.1, forward strand.
ACACTCATTATGCTGTACAATCATGCAGTTGTAGAGTCATTGTATTGTAGAATCACACAAATTCTTGCACTGATTAGTGTATGTAATCATCTTTGCTAATGATGATTGAAATATAAATAAGTACGAGTATAATTTAGTTGTATAGTCACAGAGATTATGTTGTATAGTCACACAGGTGGAAGGATAAGTGATTTTGCTATAGACCTCGCGTGATTAATTATGAAACCAGAAAATAGCGATGAAAATATATTTACATTGGACAAAGTCCATCCTTTACATATAATACGTTAAACATAAAAACATTCTAACCCACCAAACATCATTTACACATAGTACGTTCATCCTAAAACAAATATTTTATCTCACATAAACACACAAGAGCTTAAGGATGGTCTCCGGTACGTGCGCAACAATACATTGTCCAATTACGTGGTCGGTCGTTGTATCTTCCACGACCTTCTTCTTCCCACCGCCCCTTTTACCAACATTCCTCTTTCCACCAACTATTTCGCTGCAACAAAACACACAATCAATCTAAATCACACAACACAACTGAATATATGACTACAATGACTCTACAACTGCATGATTGTACAGCATAATGAGTGTGACTATACAACTTTAACTGTGTGACTATACAAATCAGAGCAAATTATTTAAACATTCATTAAATATTCAACTTTCTTTCATCCATATTCAACCTTCAATTTTTTTTTTGTGAATAATGAAGATAAATAATATTATAAATACCAAAAAAAGAAGGAATGAAAAATAAAACAAGCATGAGGATGAAGATGATTAATTATTTTAAAGATGCTCTAAAAAGATAAAAACAAATACCTGAAAATCATCGAGGTTCGGAAGTAGAGATTTGACGAACGTGGAAACTTAAATGTACATAAAAAAATACCTGAAAAAAGTCACACAATTTAAGTTGTATAGTCACACACTTTAAGTTGTACAGTCACACTCAGTATGTTGCATAGTCACACTCATTATGTTGTAATCACGTAGCTGTAGAATACATTGGGATTAGGGTATCATGCGTTTAACCATCTTCATTTTCATGCTTGTTTTATTTTTCATACCTTTTTTTTTTGTATTTATAAAATTATTCATCTTCACTATCCAAAAAAAAATGAAAGTTGAATATATATATATATATATATATATATATATATATATATATATGGATGAATGAACGATTATGACTTTAAAAAAATGAAAATATCTAAACATTCATTAAATATTCAACATCCATTCATCCATATTCAACCTTCATTTTTTTGGATAATGAAGATGAATAATTTTATAAATACAAAAAAAAGGTATGAAAAATAAAACAAGCATGAAAATGAAGATGATTCAACGAATGATACCTTAATCCAAGGTATTCTACAGCTGCGTGATTCTACAACATAGCGAGTGTGACTATACAGCATAATGAGTATGACTATACAACTGAATATGTGACTACAATGAGTGTACATCTGCGTGATTCTACAACATAATGAGTGTGACTGTACAGCATAATGAGTGTGACTGTACAACATAATGAGTGTGACTTTGCAATTATACAAAAACATTACGCACTAAATGACTTGTTAATCTTCATCTTCATCTTCAAGCTCCATTCATCCCACAAAAAAAGAACAACTTCATCTTCAAACTTCATCTTAAAGATGAAGTTGTTCTTTTTTTTAGATAATGAAGATGAATAATTTTATAAATACCAAAAAAAAAAAGATATGAAAAATAAAAAGAAGTTTGAAGAAGATGAAGATGATCGAAGATGATCGAAGATGAAGATGAGGATGAAGAAGAAGCTAAAAAAAATGAAGATGATCAAACTTTATGCATAAACATACCTTGGTATAATTATCCGTCATGTTGTGTTAAAAACGGAGTATGATCGGAGTTGTTGACGGAGTATGGTCGGAGTTATTAATGGAGCTTATTTGATGGAGTTTTGTTAGGGAGAGATGAATTGAATTAGGGAAATGAATTGAAAAGGTGAGGAAGGAAGTAACGAAGAAGGGAGAGTTTGATTGAGGAGAGGATGCTCCCCTCTCTCCACTGCTGCGAAGTGTGATTGAGGGGAGGGTTGCTTCCCTCTCTTCACTGCTGCTTGTCAGTTTGTTGTCTCCTTTTTTTTTTTACCCATCATCCATCTAAGCCATCCATTCAACCCAAGATCAAGGGCCGAAAACACAACTTCCCAACTTCTCACTTTTCACCAAACTCCCTTGATCCCTTTTCTATATATATATATATATATATATATATATATATATATATATATATATATATATATATATATATATATATATATATATATATATATATATTTTATTTTTCTAATTCAACTCAAAAAATTGGAAAAATTAATATTCCATATAGTACAATATGAATAAGAGTAGGTTTATATATACCTACAATATGCATGTTTTTTTTCTTCTAAAATTTTGGAAACTATGTGCTCCATTTTAAAATACTTGTTATTTTTTTTTCCATTCGATAATTTTAACTTAAATTCGTCCACAATATTTTTCTTCTCAACTTTAATAAACTTATAGTACAACTTTGCATATTTGACTTGTTTCATACATATTGGGTAAACCCACTTTCTTTTTTAGTGAATAAATTATGTGCATGCAATTGTTTAATTTTGATAATAAAAATGATAATAATGGGAGGAAGAGGATGGAGATAGTAATCCTCTACAATGTGGAAAAAAAATAAAAGAAAAGAAGAGGAGGATGAAGATAGTTGGAAATGAGGTGGATGAGAGAGAGGATGAAGTGTCACAAAAATAGGAGGAGAGAGAAAAAATAAGAGGAGGTGACCCTCCTCTACATTGTGTGTATGGTCAAATAATGATCGTCGATCATTCAAGCACGTTACCCTGGCCTGTGTAATTAATAACATGTTCATATACGTAGTCTTGAAAAGATGTGAATCTGGTTACGTAGTAGGAGTACCCTAAGTCGGTGAGTGACAATTTAATTTGACTCTAATCGACCATTTTGCCTGAAATTTACGCATGAGAGAGGTATAATAATTGATTTTTTTTATCACAACTTCATTAAAAGTTTTCCCGATCAAAATCACAGACTCACAGTACACAGGGTTTTATTTTTACTTGGCATTCAGAATAGTTGATAAGTATAAGTCTAACATCCGAAAGTTGTTGCAATTATTGATTTAATCAGTTTTTAAATTAAAAAAAAATGTATCATCTAAATTTTATTTCAACTGACGATTAAAAAATTAACATGAATCGATATGTTATATTAAAATTTATCTGCATCGATATCATGTGATCTTCTATATAAGTCGTGTATTTGCATGGAAATTCAACTAGTTTAATATTATAACGGTGAATGGACATACATTCATATAATATGTTTCATTAAAATAATGAGAATTCGGTGGGCTTTAAAATTTTCAGGGAATTAAAGACTTGTGGTGACATTATACAACTGATCTAATAGTGACCACAGTGTAATACGTAGTGGATAAATAGTATTCGTAAGACAAAAGACTGTACAGAAGACAACGATATATAGTTAATATGTCACCACTCAAGATATTTACTCCGTAGTGATTAGCACTAGGTAGCGGTTACGGAGTAGAAGACAGGAAATTTAAGACATATATACAGCATTACAGTTACAGCCTCACTTATTTCACGTAGGTACTACGTACACATCATAAGTCAGATCAATCATTGAATCATGTAGTATGTTTAAACGTTTATTAACTCTGATCACAAAACAAGACCTTGCATTGTTTTTATGAGCACAATGCAATTAATTACTATCTATACAATTTACTCAGTAGACACTTAGGGAAAAATATATGAGATCGATCTAATAAAAGTACATGGTTTAATTGAATAATTATAAGTCTATTAATTAACGAGGCGACAATTCAACCTGATCTCACCATTAGCACCAGTAAGAGGATTAAGGTTACCCATCTTGATCATGGCAGCAACAAAGTCCTTGAAAAAGGCAGCATTATTATTACTGTAACTCTTAACTTGAGCATCCTGAGACCCACCGTTGAAGAGCACTTGATCAGAGTGAAGCAAACCGCGTTTGGCCACAAGGTTGATATAGTAGCTGTTGTCGAACTTGATTGGGGTCTTGAGGTCAAGTGGGGCCAGGTTGTTGTCTCCGTTGGGGGCCTGGACGGGGCAGCTGGCTCGACGGGTGGCTGCGAAAGTGGGGTCGATGTTGGTGTCATTGTACACGTGGGCTCGGAAGTTGATGCACCGGGCTTGGCCGATGGTGTGGGCACCCGAGAGGGCAGTCATCTCTTGGAGGGAGAGGCCTTGGTTGTTGACGAAGAGGGTTTGGAGGTTGGAGAGGTTGGAAGAGGGCGGTGGGAGGTTGGCGTTCGCGGTTGTTAGGCTCGCTGTTCTTGCGTCTCTTCTCCCTAGTCCCACCTTCCATGATGGCCCTCCTAGCTGCATACATTTATATATATGTTGACCAATTAAAACTCAAATAAATATAAATGTATGTACCCACGTATTTGCATGATATTGATAATAATACTGTACAAATAATGTCGGTCTGGAAAAAAGTCTCTATGATCTTGTCTATGTCATTGGGTCATGTTTGTACGGTTGTACGTAATTAGTAAGTGGGTGACTGATGACTGATGAGGCCGGGTTAGGACGGAATAAATATATTAGGCAAATTCTTCTTTATGATAAGCATATATTGACGAGTCAAATATTATTCATATGGATAGATAAAGACAGTATTTGTTATTATCAATACATTTTGATTTTGTCGTCTTATGTACCCATGCATGTGTAAATATATATTTAGGGAGTAGTCCGCAGATGATATGAAGTTATAAATGTATGTGTTAAAATGTAAACATATTTGTTAATTTGTGTTGCCAAATGCTTACCAAGACTACACCATCTCGCGCGGCCAAAGCTAGAATATCAGCACACGAAACTATAGCTTTGCAAGAAGCTTCAACATTAGCTTTGACTGCGTCAATAACTTCAAAACCTCTAGCAGAACCATTTCTGTTAGAAAAGGCCCCCTTTTCACCGGTGAAGGTAGTGGTGTCGTCTAAGAGTATGGATCCATCGCAACCCTATAGATAATACAGAGTTGAACAAATATAATAGCACATGTTAAGATAATAGAATTGAATGTGAGATATAGAGGTTAAACAAAAGGTTTCATCTATGTCACGGTAATTATATTTGTCATATTAATTAGCAAATCACGTAGTATTAGGAAAATATATATATATAGGATTATACACTGATTGTACAATGTTATTGTACAATCAAGACAAAGTTGTTGAGCTTTTGTATATATTAACTGACCTTATTCAAGTTTCTGAGCTAAGTTGTAAGTTTTTGAGTTTAAACATTTATGTCATTTGACTCGACAACTAAACACTAAAACTCAGAAAGTTTACCGCAAAACTCGAAACCTTTGTAATAAAACTCAAAATCATAAAACCTGTTGTACATTGAGTTGTACAACTGGTTGTATAATCATCTCATTGGTAATATTAGGAAGTAAGACATTTAATTGTTCTTGGTTGCTTTTTATTTAACAAAAGTAAAGGATCGGCCTCTGATCTACTTATAGAAACATTGCATGCATACTCACATTGACAAAGCAATCATGAAAGTGGAGGCGCAGGATTGAGGCAGCCATACGTTGCTCTTTATTAACAGCTTGTTTCATAGTATTAAGGACAATATTTTGAAGATTCGGGCAACTTGAAGCATAAAAGTTTGGAGAAAGTTGTGCATTGGACACACATGTACATACGAAGTGTGCAATCAACGCGATGCCTATACAAAACTCGACTGATTTATAATGAGCCATTAAATTATATATATGATGATATCAAAATATTCTCAAAATTGGTATACTGTAATTTGTACGATATTAGTACGAGTATATATATTGTAATGTTTTCTTAGCTTGAAGCTTGTGTTTTAAGGGTTTGGATGCATTCACTATATATAGCAGAGATGATGAACTATATATTAGCCTATTAGGTATATCGATGCATAAACAAGATGAAGAATTAATTGCATGGAGGTCCATTAATAAACATAATCAAGTTGTTAGTTGATGAAGCTGCAAATGTAGCTGATGAACGCCCGTTTGGACTTGGTTATAGGGATAGTACCTTACAGATTAGAGGGCATACAAGTTTACTAAGTCAAGAAAATATGGCCACTATCTAGCTTATCTTTCAGGATAAGGAACACAGTACACGGTAGGGGTGAGCAAAACCGTCGGGTACCCGGTTTTTAAAAAACTCATTTTTTCGAACCGAAACCGACCCGGTTTAAACCGGGTAACCGGTTTTTTTTCATTTTGTAAACCGAAACCGAACCGGTTTTAACCCGAACCGGTTTCTATGACCCGGTTTTTAAATAAAATAGCGATCTTTGTTATAAACCGGTTTTTTGAACCGGTTTCGGAACCGGTTTTTGACCCGGTTTCACTAATATTCCATAAAAAAATCAAAAAAGTGAAAAAAATTTCCCTTTAAAAGTATAAACCGGTTCAAAATCGGGTACCCGATTTTGAAAATTTATGAACCGAATCCGAACCGGTTTTCACTAAAAAAAAACCGGTTCGGGACCCGAACCGGTTTTAAAATTCTAAAACCCGGATTTTCGGGTTTTTTAAACCGGGTTTCGGTTCGGTTTCGGTTTTTAAAACCGGTTCGGTTTTTTTTGCTCACCCCTAGTACACGGGATGTTGCCTAAAAGTTGCAACTACATACAGAATAGTCAACAGTATCATTGAATGGAAAAAATTATACTCTTACTTGTAATAAGGCCGAATTAAGACATACTCCCTCATTCATTATCTTTTTCCTATTTCATCAATATTTGTGAGGAATATTTTAATGAAATGAGATAAAAGATAGTGAACGGAGGGAGTATTTTGTTTCTTATTAGCTACTCACTCCGTGAGTATTACTTAGGTTTAGAGGTGATCAAACAGCCCAGGCTCATAAGCCCAACCCGACCCGACCCAACCCTATATTTAAGAGGGCTTGGGCTATGATTTTAGGCCCATAAAAGCCCAAAGCCCGGCCCCAAAGGCCCATGCTAAAAATTGGGCTGGATATGGGCCGTGTTTAAGGCCCTAAGGCTCATCCGAGATTCATATTATATTATTATAATGTATTAAAATATGGTAAGGAGAAGTCAAATTGCTACTTTACTTGTTAGTTTTTCAAATAACTTGTTAATACGTGTTACTCTATTAATTTGTATGGTACCGAGAGTGATAGACGAGAAGTCAAATTGCTACTTACTAGTGAGCACAAGTTAATAAGCTAATTAAAACAACATTAACATAGATATCGTCTAAGTACGGTAAATAGAAGTTAATATTTCAATTTATCATGATAATATCCATGTAAATGTTGCTTTAATTAGCTTATTAATGTGTGCCCATTGGCCACACGTTAGAAAAAATCATATTATAAATTTGTATGTTTGGTAAAAAACTAACAATATGTGTGTGCAAATAACATGGCCCAAAAAGCCCATTTGGCCCAGAGGCCCATTAAAAGCCCTCTAGGGCCGGGTATGGGCTCCTTAGGAAGGCCCAATCAAATGGGTCGGCCCAGCCCAGCCCATGTACGTGGGCTGTTTTTTTCCTTCAAGCCCGGCCCGGCCCAGCCCAGCCCATGATCACCTCTACTTAGGTTGTGCACCGGTCCATGATTGGATTGGGAATCAAAAAATTTCGAACTGGAATCATACCAAAATTAAAAAGGTTCGGAGTGGGATCAGATAGAAATTTGTTGATCCTAGATCGGACCGGATCAGTTGGACCAAAATTTGCACCTTTTTTTTTCAAATTTCGATCCAAAATTTTGGTCTGTTGGACCTATTTGAATCAGTTATACCGAATTTTAAATAATATTTTAAGAAAAAAAATTAGATAACTATAACTTCGATCTTTTTAGTCTAAACCAGTCTGGACTGAAAATTGTAATGGAAATGTTTGTTTCTCCGTATTAATCATCATCATCCCATAATAAATAATTATAATTATCCAAAAATTATAAAAGGTTGCCGAACATAACATACTTATCTTTTTGTTTATTATTTCTGTCGCCACCTAATTATGGAAGATGATACACTTACACGCGGTCACGCGGTGTATAGAATTCTCATACACAACCAACCATATCGCGCCACGTGGCAAACCTAATGTGATTAGTCTAGGGTTAGTTTAGTAATTTTGCATCTTCGGTTAATTGTTAACTAAGTGTAGTTAACCTGATTTTGGAAACTTTTTGATTTTTGTTTTGATTTTGTATTTTTCATTTTCTTGAAATATTTATATAATATTGTTAATATATTTTCAATTAATTTAAAATATACCATTATTTAATATGATTACATTTTTGTGATTTTTTAAAATTTTAATCTACTATTATTATTATTATTATTATTATACATAACGTAAATATATTAAAATAAATAATTAATAGTTAAAATTTTCGAAAATAAAAATATATTAAATTTTTTGAAAAGATAAATAATATAATTACTAAACATATATACATATATATTAGAATATATTAATATCTTTCACAAATAGGCAAATATATAGAAAGTTAACTAATTAAATTAATTGCAATGTGAACACATGGGGAATATTCTAAATTAATATTTTATTTCATTCCCTTCTATATTTGTATAGATTTTTAAATATTTTTGTGTAATCTTTTTATAGTGGAACATATATTTATAATTAATAATTTTTATATATGTAAGAAAACATGAATATAACCCAAAAATTAATATATTTAATTAATATTTTTTATTTTCGAGAATTTTAATATATTTTTATTTTCGAAAATTTTAACTATTAATTATTTATTTTAATATATTTATGTTATGTATAATAATAATAATAATAATAATAATATATTTACGGTATATATATTTTCAAATTTGTTACAAGTATTTTTTTAACTGTATTTTAATTTTTCAATAAAATTCGCCTATTTATAAGGATAATGATGATGATGATGATGATGATGATAATAATAATAGATTAAAATTTTAAAAAAGCCCAAAAATGTAATCATATTAAATAATGGTATATATTAAATTAATCGAAAATATATTAACAATATTATATAAATATTTCAAGAAAATGAAAAATGCAAAATAAAAACAAAAATAAAAAAATTTCCAAAATAAGGTTAACTACACTTAGTTAACAATTAATCGAAGATACAAAATTATTAAACTAACCCTAGACTAATCACCTTAGGTTTGCCACGTGGCGCGATATGGTTGGTTGTGTATGAAAATTTTATACACCGCGTGTAAGTGTGGCCTTTTCGCCTAATTATATGTGTGATCCAATTAACTCAACTCAAATTAGTACTGTAATAAATTAATCATTAATTATTAGATTATAAATGGACTCGCAAGATATTATAATCATCTAAGATAATACTCCCTCCGAGTCGTATTATTGTTCCACTTTTCTTTTTGAATTGATTTTGATTTTTGTCTCATTTTTCTTTTTAGGCCATTAATATGTGGTCCACAATTACTTTCTCTTCCTTTTTTTTTTGAACCACTCATTTTTCCTTCCTTATTTTTCACCCAAAAGTTTTTGGGACAATAATAGGAACTCGGAGGGAGTACACATTCTTGTTTACTAGCCGCTAAAATAAAAGTTGAAGATTTCTCATGTTTAGCTCGCTTGGGATGGAGCTAATGTATTGAGGGGTAACGAAACTAAAATGAACTAAAAAATGGAGGATGGTGGTGATGGTGCTAAGCGGAAATGGAGAAAAAGAAATCAAAATGGGACTAATATGACATCTTTTAGGGTAATACATTACTCCCCTCCCCCCATAAGTAATGCATTACTCCCATACGGGGTAATTGTTACTCCCTTCTCCCCCTTTACACCATAAAATAGAAACACTAATCACTCATCTCCTCCATTTTCTAGTTCATTTTAGCTCCATTATCCCCTTAATACATTATTCCCATCCCAAGCGAGCCTAAATTGTTCATTTATTAGGGCATACATTTCCAACAATCTCCTGGCCACTTGTCCTGCAAGTGAGCAATTTTAGATTCCTTTGCCACTTAATTTCTCGTTCGGATATCTTTTATTAATAAAAGAAGAAACCAAAAAGGGTGACATGGCAACCTCCTTAACACAAATTTGATACCTCCGTGAGCTCTCAGCAAACCAACCAAAACATATACCTAACTTTTAATATTTGCTTATTAGTCCCCACAATTTTCCTAATTTGTAACACAGTCCTCATCCCTACCAACCATACTCAATTCCCAGGAAGAGATTAATTACCCTCTTCTCAATTTCCAAAACCCTTATTTACTTCCCCCAACCCACACCTCGGCAATCCACTTCTTGAGAAATGGTGGAGTGACTCTCCAATCCCCTCAAATCAGTTTTAAGATTGTTAATCTCATAACTATTCATAATTCCCCCTCCCCATATTCTTATAAAATGGATCCGATGTCTCATTCATATTTCGCTCTGCTCAGATCGTTTCATTCATTAACTTCCTCTTCAGTTGTCTTTGGAGAAATTTGTCACCATTTATGAGTTGAAGGAAGGCGAGAGGCTCGAAAGGCTAGAACTCATCTTCATTTCGTCACCATCTTCATCTTCGATAATGCAGTTACTTATCGAAATTCTACTTATTGATGAGGAGGTGAAGTTACCAATATTTATTTTATTTTAAGTATTTCAATTAATCCTAATCTCTTCCTTGCTGATTCATTAGTGTTGTGAACTTTACTTTTTTTAATTCATTAGTTTATCTAATTCATCAATTTTTAATTCAATTAATTCATTAGTTTATCTAATTCATCAATTTTTAATTCAGTTAATCCATCAGTTAATCTAATTAGTTTATCTAATTCATCAGTTTTTAATTCAATTAATTCATCAGTTTATCTAATTGATGTTTTTACTTTAAGGTTTTAAAGTAAATATGATGGTCCCAGTTTCGTCCAGAAGAAAGTTAAGAAAGATTTTTACTCTTCAACCTATTTGATTCGAGGATGTGGAGATGAAGACAATGAGGTTATTATTATGAAGTTGCCTTCGATGATTTTACAACTGTGGATTCTGATTCCACTATTGATGCAAAGATATACAAAGTTGTGATAATACTCTTGATCTTCTATGTTTGGCATGTTTGGCCTGCTGAGATCGAGTTCTAATTAATGTCGGGCATTGGTGTGTTATTTGTAACACAACGATATATTTAGACTAGATGACTTGATATATATATTTTAGATATTGTGCGGTGAATTGTAACATTGTGAAAATTTGATTATTTTCTCTTTTTTTTTGGAAATTGGTAGTGAATCGATTCGAATTTGTATGCACCGAGTTCTGATCGATGCACGAAATATGAATGCTTTTTTCTTCATAGTAGGGAATTTCAGATGTTTATTTGTGCAACGGATAGTCATATTAGGGTTCCATCGATCATTTGTTTGCTTGATTTACATTTATCCTCACTAACGAATTATAGACAATTCATAATTTTGGTCATATTCATTGTTTGTGTTCACATGTATATCTATATACGGGGTATTATATTACTATTCCAATAATACCATTATTAGTTTTAAATATTTTCACCTTTTGAGTAAATAGATAAAATATTAACCCAAGCGTTCAAATATGTTAAATTGTGGTTTCGTCCCTACATTAAAAGGGGTATTTTCGGGTTCATGATAGTCAAGTTGTCGGTCAGAAATGGAGGGTATTGTGCTATGAAAAAAATGGTGACACGGTCTAAACAAGAAAAAAAACACATACCATGATAGTATAATATAAGTACATAATATAATACAAGTATATAATATCAATATTACGAGGTACGGAGTATTATTTCTTTACTTTGTAGTAGCAGTAGTAATAGTTGTAATTGCATTGATTTATTAATTTCGTACAGAACAAAGGTGTAAATATAATTGATAACATAACCAGACACTACATTTATGTAAGAAATGTGACATTTAATCAACAAAGGTATTATTTCTACTTATATGTATTTAATACACATTGTGTACAACCGTTGTACCATGCGACAGTAGTAAAAGTTTGCAACTTATGATAAAAAATGACCATTTTAGGTTAGTTAGTTACCACGTTCAGATAAATAGTTACCACTTTTTCATATTAAAATGTGGTCACTATTTAACTTAAAGTGGTCACTAAATAACATAAAATGGTAACTTTTTACCATAAATTAGATCCGTCGTACGGTACAACGGTTGTATAGTATAATTTGTGATGCAACAATCACCAATCAACAATTAAATCTTTTCGGTTAACAATGCTTCTCAGTCATTGCAGTAATTAATACTCCGTATTAGTTGGAAATAAGAAATGATTTAGTAAGGTAGGTCAAAATTGATGGTGTAATTGTCTAACTAATACCTTAATTAATGTTATAACAATCTAATACGGAGTAATTTTTATTTACTAAATTCCAATATTAGCATTATATTTTTCTCCACAAGAATACAAAGTCGGCGTTGATTAATACTCCGTAAAAATAAACTTCAACCAAAAATGTAGTACGGAGTATTACGAATTTAAGATCTATTTTCTCTCATCCATTCAATTCTTTACATGGGACCGTTTTTGTGAGGAAATATGGTCGACCTAGGTGAAAAATTGAATGGATGGGAGAGAGTATACTACACAGTAGTTCATTTGTTTTTCGTGGTTAAATATAAAACCTTTTATTTGGATTTTTTGAGATTTTTTTTTGGATTTCTTACATGGTGTTGTTATCTTTCAACACAGATGAAATAATCATATGAAGTAGACTGCTGTTATGTACCGTAATAGTTATTGATTTCACAAGCATAAACTCGATATTATTCATTTAACTAATACAGTCCGTGTTACATATCCACTTTGGATTTTCAATTAAAATTCTTATACTTCGTTGTTACAATTAAGGGGCGATGATATTTCCTTAAAACAACCCCGTGATTTTATCACGGGGTTTATACTAGTAATGTATAAATGAAACGTCATTCTTGTAAAGCCCAAATATGTTTGTTGAATCCAAGTCATACAGGCCAAAGATAAATAATGATTAACTGTTAAACCATTTGAGCACGTAGGTTCATGCATTTTACAGTCCCGACTTTTAGAAGAATGGCCAGCCAGGAGGCACTTTGAAATTCAAAGGGAGGATCGGACATGAATATCATTTGACGGTCATGAATCCATGTGAATTGTAAAATTATTGTTAGGTTTGATATAGGAACTCCAATTCATGTAAAAAGTTCCACCTATCAAAGGGTCTAGATAAACCGACTTACTACATTAGGTAGGAATTATTAAAGTTCATTGATAACTTCCAATTCCAATAAAATGAGCCACCAAACAACATCCTCTTTTGTAATAAAAAATTATTTTTCATGAATTAAAAGTACACCTAAAATCTCTTAATTTTATTAGATAAGCTTAGATAATAGATATTATAAATTCATAAAATAATGCATGCCACTTGTTTATTCCATACTCTATAGTCTATTAGAGTTGTATGCTGGAATGAGTAATTGTATTAATGAATCATAAGGTATAAATACATGTAGAGAACAATAGGCTAATCATACACGAGCAGTAACTTAGTATTTGCAGAATATACAGTTACCTAATTACTGAGATATGAAATCTACAATTAAGGAAAATATATACTATAAACTATCATGTATCTTTATCTCCAATATGTTCCCTCAAGGAGGACGATCCGAAGGAGAGATCGATCTTGCGTAAAAGAGGTTCAAGGTCAGGCCTGGGAAGAGGCTTAGTTAGAGCATCAGCAAGTTGATCAGTAGCAGAAATGTGCTGAACTCATAAGCGGTTATTGTGAACATGCTCCCTGACAAAGTAGAAGAAGAGGGCAACATGCTTAATTTTGGAGTGAAATATCTGGTTAGCAGCGTAGTTAGCTGCAGCAAGGTTATCACAGTAAATAACAGGAGGAGACGTGACAATGAACTAGAGTTCGACGAGCAGAGATTTAAGCCACATAAGCTCCATGGTGACAGTTGCAGCAGCATGGAACTCGGCCTCAGTGGTTGACATAGCAACCGTCTGTTGCTTGCGTGAGGACCACGAAATCGGGTTCCGTCCAAGGTAAATAATCAAGCCAGTAGTGAAAACGTAAGTGTTTTTGTCACCTGCCCAATTTGCATCATAAAATGCGTGAAGTGACAAAGGAGAAGAACGAAATAAATTAATACCAACCTGGAGAGTGCCTTTAAGATAACATCATTTCAAGGTCAACCAATGAGACTCTTGAGGGTCCTGCATAAATTAAGCTAACCTATTGACACTGAAAGCAATATCGGGACGAGTTAGGGACAGGTACTGGAGACTGCCTATTAACGCACGATAGTCGGTAGGGCGGGTAATGGGTGAACTCGTAGAGTGAAGGAGGGGAGGATAGGTAGCCATAGGGGTAGTTGCAGGTTTGCAATCTAGCATCGAGGAGCGGGTTAGGATATCATGTATGTATTTAGTTTGAGTTAGTTGAAAGCCGGAGGGTGTGGGGGTAACTTCAATTATAAACTAGCGTAATAACCCGTGAAAATTCACGGGTTTGAGACGTTTTCTTTGGCATTAGAATATATCAAAAAAAATTAATAAGCAGTATAACAGAAAGACGTTATTGCGTGGTACATACATTTGTGAAATTATTGAATTTAGAGTAATAATATTTTTACGGTATGGTCAGTATCTAAGTTTAAAAACTCATGTGGGTCCGTGGACACAAATTTGACATGAAAAAACGAAAAAGTATACATTATGTAGAATCAATAGTTTAGAGACGACTTGTTTTATGAAATGTTTTACCGTGAATTACTTAAAAATGATTCTAAATACTAAACGACATATTTTCACATAGACTTGATACAAATTAGAATACAAAATATTAAAAGAGGAATACCCATCATAGAAATCACCAGATTCACCACACAATCAAATTGGTGTTCTTACACATTTACACACCTCACTTATCTTATCTAATTACTCTAATATCATCATTCTTAGATTACCACTCCAAAAATTCCTAAATTAATACGAAGAGTAAGAAAGTTGATCATGCTCCATTGTATAATTAAGGCGTCTTCCGTATCTTGTGCAAATCAAGTATTTGGAGACCCAGTTCCGTTGCTTACCCCGAACCCCCCTTAGCCACCCTGGTTGCATGATAAGGGCAGAATCCTTGTACAACTTCTCACTCAACGTGCCTAATTGTTCAATCGAAAGAAATTAGAACAATAAAAATAAAATTTTCTTTAATGAGAATAAAATGTGTATTTGTGGTGAAATTCTCATAACTCAAGATTTAAAACATATTTGATCAATCTCAAAACTCGAGACTTAATTAATTTCAGTACAACTTCTCAGTTTTTTTTCCAGTTAACTGACCCATCTAATTTCTTCCTTATTAGATCACTTCGAAACGATATAGAGATTTAACCAAAACAATATGATCAAAAGATACTCTGATCAATTAATAAATAATAATATTATTATTAATTAATCAATAATAAGTAACTGAAATATTCAATTAAATACAAAATCTACCGACGATTTAAGCTAAAAAATATTTATTTAAGAGTATAATATTATTTTTATACTCTTGAACTATAATGTTCATATTTAAAAAAATATTAAATCCATTTTTTAAAATTATTTTGTTATTAAATGGTAAAAAATACGGAGTATGTATTAAATTGAAAATTTGTTTATATTTTAATTTAAAATATTAAGTGCTTAATATAAATCCAAATATAACTATACTATATAAATATAAATATTTTATCAATTTTAATTTTCGTTGACCCAACGGGTCGGATTGCGATCCTAGAATATTATCATTGCTTAATTTAGTGTTTTTATTTCTACAACCATTTTTTTGTACCCTCTGTTAATTTTTTTAAACGGGGTGTAAAAGGTAAATGTATCATGTCCCGATACATATTGTCAGTCGATCTCCCATAACCTTTAGTGTTGAGTACTCCCTCCGAGTTCCTATTATTGTCTCACTTTTCTTTTTGGGCTGAGTTTGATTTTTGTCTCACTTTCCTTTTTAGGTCATCAATGTGTGGTTCACAATTACTCTCACATTTCTCTCTCTTCCTGCTTCTTTTTTCAACCACTCATTTCCTCTTCCTTATTTTTCACCCCAAAATCTTTTGGGACAATAATAGGAACCCGGAGGGAGTATATTTTATAGAGCAATATTCAACTATTCATGTACAAAATGAATTAGAAATAGAATAGTGTAATACCCGTGAATAATCACGGGGTTATGTACAACTTTTTGTTGGACGATTTCCTTTAAGCCATTTTAGATTTAGTAAGTGTCATAATCAAGAATGTCGGCCAAAGATTTACTTGTAATGACACGTAAATGAATGAACGATGTATGACTTATTCGACAAATAACTTGTGAATTTAGATTTTCAATTAATTAGATATAAGGAAGCAATATAGGTCTCAAGTGTGAATTATAGGGAAGTGTGAATTAATTACTATGTAATTATCTCAAGCCTAAAAATTATATGGATTGTATTTATACAATTTTAAAAATGAATATTGGAGTGGTGCAGTGGTTAAGGTTTTGAAATTTGGTCTAAAGGTTGATGGTATAAAATTACCCTATAGGAAGTAAATTGAATGAGAGAGCTTGATTTCCAAATAATGGATTAAGAAGACGCCACCTTATTGTTAGTGGTGTCTTCTTTAATATATAAGAGATACGAAGTACCAAAATACTCCGTAACATTTAATCAGGACCATTGTAAAATCCTAAAAATACAAGTGCAAGGGGCTTCTGTGACTCAATGTGAGCCGGAGCGTTCCCATTCCACATCCGTCTTCCTATCTTGCCTTGTAGAAGTCGAGCGAATTCATGTGCGACATTGTTACATCATAAAACCGTGTGGTATGAAGAATCTCCTCGATGGTCAAGAAGTATTCATTTCGTCCCGACTCTTGTTTCTTCAAGCTATCCAGACGACCACTTTGCCTAATAAGAACATTTGTCTCACTTCTGTGCTACTTAACATGCCATTTTAAAGGTAAAATGACAGGGTCGTATGTCAACATTGCTCACTGTGGACATGACGTAGGTCCACCCCGACGCGGCCATGCACGGGTTTGGGTAGGCGAATGAATCTCGTGGTGAGATTGTTCTCGGGTTCGAAATTTAAGTCAAAGTTGGAGTCGCCACCGAATTTGTGGTAATTCGGAACCATTCGAGCCCACTCTATGTCGTCATGGGCTATACTCAAAGTACGACCCACTTCGATTTCAGAGTTTATGGGGCCCGTCCCTTTGCATTGCGATACCGATATCATCTACACCGGTATCGTGTAAAGAATGACTCTCGTGCGCCAACGGTTTCGGGCATCCGGAAACCGAGGTTCTGAGTAAGGGATGAGGGTACGTGTTGGGAAGCCCACTAAGGACACCCAACCCCGCCCGCACAATGGCGGCCTCTACTAAGACATCGTTCGTGTTCGTGTACGCGCGCTAGTAAAGCGACTAAATGATATGCAAACATCGTTTTCGGGCTAAACATGCGAATTATGGGTTAGCTACGTCATTTAATGCATCTAACTATTGTCGAAGGTATTTAGCATGCGAGGTTCATTTATAAGGCGATAAACATCAAAATAAACAAAGCTCGAAAATAAATAACGTACAAGTACACGGGCGGAAATACAACCCGGCCAATACAAAAAGTACAAATAATATAACGTACGGAATAAAAACGATAAAAAGATAGAAACGGACCCGTGTATAAACTAGACCGTGAATTATGTAGACGGACGAACTCCGATTAAATACACATTATGTTGTGTATTAAACGAAGGACGGAGACATAGGACCTAGGCGTGACGCTATCCCGATCCCATGCCTCGATGCCTTGTCCCGACTTATCACGTCGAAAAATCGATCAAAGTCGTTAAAGTGTCGTGACATGCATGAGTTTTGAAAAATAGGATCACGTGATTGACTTTACACGTGTCGACTAAAAGTCATTAAAAAATGACGAGGCTCAAATGTTGCATTAAAGCTCTCGGATTTCTGGGCTACAGAACCCACTCGATCAAGTCAGGGCATGGACTCGGTCGAGTGCGTCCTCGAAGTAGCTACTGTCCAGTTTTTTGGGCGCTACTCGATCGAGTGGCCTATGGCACTCGGTCGAGTGGCACCTGTACGAGGTATGACTCATTTCGTTTTTTATTTGTTTAAATCGATAGTCGGCCGAGTTAAATAAAAAATATCGTAGGATTTAAATTCAACAAGGCTTCCGGTATTATAATTGTGTACTATACGATTATAATACCGTTATCGGAATTTTATGTAAAATGTTATTGTTTAGTGAAAAGTTTGATTAGTGACAAGATTGTAGTCCTCCGCATCACGACATCGATACTAATCCTAACGGATTATGTGATGTCGGTTTTCGCCTCAACGGATCTCGCACTAATCCTAGAAATGGAGTCAAATACGTTCAACTATGATCGACCACGATCACATCATACCCTTGAGCACATTGGGGCGGCGCTCCTCGAAAGGGTGCCACCTCCGTCGTTACTCGTAAAGGGATTAGACGGACTTTAGGCGATCGTCATAGTCAAACGCATTTAGATCCGAATTTTGATACTAATATATATATACGCGGTATAATGTTAACGATGATAAATAAATGTTAGAGGTTAGTAACGAAAAGATAAAAGTTAGTGAATAACGAAAATGTTAGTGTTAGTATACTAATTTAATTATAATATAAGCAATGCGAAAATGTAAATAAAAACGAAGTAGTAAGGATCGAGATGGGGTTTAGGACACCCTCAACATACATGCTTAGTAAAGGCCTCGGAAATGGACTCGTAATAGCGGCGTGAACGCGGGAGTATCGAGGATGTATGCAAGTTATGGTGTGTGTGTGTGTGTGTGTTTGTCGGTTTTTTGAAGGGCAAATGGCTCGGTTTTTGTGTAGTATTGCTTAGGATTGTAGTGTAGAGAGTTTAGGTGGGTTAGGGTAGAAATGTAGGGTAAAATGGCATTAGACCAAGCTGAAAATGTAAAGGGTTTGAGGGGGTATTTATAGAGAATATCCCACGACCTAGGGTCACTCGATCGAGTGGCCCTAGTGCACTCGATCGAGTGCCCTTGAAAAGGGGTCTGTTCCGGTTTATGAGGCTCCACTCGATCGAGTGGATCAAGGGAATCGAGTCAATTTAGGAAATAGTTGACTCTTTTAATTTTTTGAGTTTTGAGCTTGGGCGCCAGCTTCTAGAAGCTCTCTAGGCTGGTTTTGAGGACGGATTCATCTTTGACCGGGTTTTGACCCGGTCGCCAAAAGACGGGTTTTATTTTCGGTCTCGATTTTGGCCCAAATTAGTCTTATTTTACTCGGAACGACCCACTGGGCCTGAATTTGAGGTTGGTTTTGAGAGATTTGTACTCCGCTAAATGTCCACGTCGGATATTATTGATTCCGAGCCCATATTCGAGTATACTAAGTCACGTTTGCGTCCGATCATCATTGGGTGTTTTGTCGGGAACTGCTATAGACACTAGCAGTCAAAATGCGGGTGTCTACAGAGCCCCCACTCTGAGTGAGGCTTGGACAAGGCGAAATTCAGAGTAGCTACCAGGCCAATCGCAGATTACGACCTGGCAGCCTTCCGGTCGGGTCGTTTATAGTCCTGTGGACTTACGTGAAGGGCTCGCCAGCCATAAGCGGAGGGTCATACCTGTCCTGACGATGGTAGCTCGGTGGGGAGCCGGACTTGCCCTTGAAGTCCTAGGTGTACCTGTGTGTTGATACATTGCATCTTGAATGTAGCATTCTGGGATAAATACTGACTCACGTTGGGGAGTAAAGTAGTTGCGCGGAGACTTGCTTCTGAAGTCTGGGGTGTACCTGTATGCTGACACATAACAAATTGCATGTAACACATAGGCAAAACACCAACTCGTGCTGGGGAAAATATATTGAATTTTGAAAAAAGCCGAAAATTTTGAAAGATTTTTTTTATCACAGAATTTTTAGAAATTCCCAGGAAAGCTCGGGACGACTTGATTCCTATTCTGGGTTCTTGTCTGAAATCAGGCCTGCACATGCATAGGGCCCAGGTTTGCTGAGGAGGCATGGTAGTTAGGGTTACAGTTAGGGTTTCCTATTATAAATATAGGTCCCTGCTTCAGCTTACTGTATCTCGAATCAAAAACTCCTACTTCTCCTCAAAATCCTTTAGACTTTCAAGAAGATTCAAACCCCTTGCCATGGGTATCGATCATCTCACTTCGATGCTTTTTGCCTGGTCCCAATATTTTCGGGATGAGAACAAAGTTCAACTGACCCAAATGGGGATTGTAAGTCTATTTCCTCTCCGACGTGTGGTAATTGATTCACACTTTTTGGACGCCTGCCTGACATTTTGGGATACTACCCATCACGTCTTCGCGTTCCCGCGGGGAGAAATATGCCCTCTTCCGGAGGAGATCGCAGCTATTGGGGGTTGGAGCTCTGTCGCTCGTCCTGCTATCCCCCCGTTCTACCCGGATCCGAGAAGGAGGCTGAGGGATTTCTTGGGCCTGTCTCACGCTGAGACAGATCGAATGGTGCGAGGAAATACCGTTTCCCTCTTTGACTTGGCTGACAAGTTTATGAACAGTCAAGATGTAAGGGCTACCCCTTCTCATAGGCATAGGGCTTTCGCCTTTTGCATGCTGCACCGCTACGTTTTTGAAGGGATGATGGATGTTGACTCATGCCTGGGTCAGATCAGGCTTATCGGAGTGGTTGACCAGATGAAGACTGGTCACAGCCCTGCTTGGCTAACTACCGGAGAGATCATCATGGGTCTGGATGCGAGAGGACTTGACCCGGACCGACATCTGACGGGGAGTACCCGTATTCTGCAGGTATACGTCTTGCGATTTTTCATCATTTTTTTTTGTTTCGCGCGGTTTTATTGACGTCCGTAAGTTACTCGATCGAGTGGACCTGTCACTCGATCGAGTGACGCCTTCGAAGTGCTTCTGCCCATCTTTGGAGGGCTTTACTCGATCGAGTGGGATGTAGCGGACCACTCCGTTGCTTACGGATTTTGTATATATTTTGCAGGTTTGGTTGTCGGAACGTCTGTCGATCATAGAGTCCCCTCTGAGCATTCCCAACTACCGCAGCAGCCAAATTAGTTCGAGGGGGCGTCGAATAAGCTCAAGTCACCATATAAACCGAGCTTACTGGGATGAGGAGCTGGTGTTCCATGGTGGCCCCTTAATCAGGTGGACTGTCGCTTGGTGGTTTCTTTCCAAGCTGACGGGACTGGCCAAGAGGGACCAAGCCCGTTACTTGGTGATCTTGTCCCTTGACTGGACAGTTCACATTTACCCGGACCGCATCCTGAGGCAGTTCGGTTCGTCTTAGCGCATTCCTGAGACTGAAGCAATTATCAGCGTCTCGCTCCAATTGACAGACGCTATGTGCGACACCTGTTTGCAGAGATGGTTCACTCGTCCTACATGGACTATTCCCAACCCTTGCCAATCTGCTTGGGTTTCACGGGCTTAAAAGAAATGGACTTCCGAGGAATCCGAGAAAGCTCGTAAAGCTCTGAAGGTCGATGAGGCCTTCGAACTGGTCCGTCGGGAGACGGTAAAGGATAACAAGGGCTTCTTCGATGAGGGAGACACCCCTGCTACTTTAGTTCGACTAGAATCGGGTCTTAAGTCACATACTAAGACTCGAGCTAAGGATGCCGGTGCTAGCAGCACGCGGGGGCGGCTAAGCCCCCAGACTGATTTGGAAAGACGACTCGGGCCAAGATTGGCGGCTAGGGACCGACTAGATCCACGCGAACGGCTGCCAGAGCCCGTGAGGGCCTGACTCGGGACTATCGATGTGGATGAGGACTCAAGTTCCAAGAAACGAGTCTGGGCTAAGGAGGTTCCTGTGGTGATTCGGGAACGCTCCCCTCCACGTCGTCGTCAGTGGACGGCCAAGGAGGCCAAGGACAAGGGGAAGGGCAAGATGCCCTAAATACCGAGTCCTTAGTTTTTATTATTTGTTATTATTATTATTATTTATTTTGGAGTGTCATGTGCTTTTGTTTTTGGAGTTTTTTTTTGGAATTCCTGCATTTTGTAATTTTTCCGAGTTTATCGGTTTTTTTTTTTGTGATAACTAATCAAAGAAGTTTATTATTAAACCGCTCCTGTCTTTTTCTCGATTGCATTGGTTGTGCCCTTTTGAGGGGCTGCCTACGTATCCGCAATAAGCAGAATCAAACCCAACGTAGTTCAAGACCAGTAAATTTGCAATCTCGAATTACACCAAGACTATTGGTTCAAGATGTTTGCGATAGTAGAATGAGTGATTCTAGCTTATTGACTTGCTTTTTATAAAAAAAATGATTTTGATAAAATTTGCTAATGACATTGAGAAAGGCTATGGGTAGTAACGCTTCAGCTGGTCCAGGTTGGTTGGGTTGACAAACTCGTTCCCGTCCAGGTCCGTTAGCATCACTGCTCCTCCTGATAGGATTTTCTTTACAAAGTATGGCCCAGCCCAATTGGGTTTGAATTTTCCCCTTGGGTCAACCGGTAGTAAGGCTTGGACAGACTTAAGGACCAGATCTCCTTCCTTAATGTTCCTGGGCCTTACCCTTTTATTGAAGGCCCGTTGGATCCTTTTCTGATAGATTTGGATGTTATTGAGGGCACGGGATCGTCGTCCGTCTAGTAGAACCAACGAATCATACCGTGCTCGAACCCAGTCAGCTTCGGGTACTTGACTTTCTAACAGAATTCTGAGGGATACCTCTAATTCAACTGGTTGGACTGCCTCCATCCCATAAGTTAGGTAATACGGCGTTGTCCCGGTTGCGGTGCAAATTGACGTCCGATACCCCCACAGGGCAAAAGGTATTTTGTCGGACCAGTCCCGGTAATTATCAGCCATCTTTTTTTAGTATGGTGACAATCGTTTTATTGGCCGCCTCTACTGCTCCATTCTTTTGGGGACTATAGGGTGAGGACGTGTGCCTTTGAATTTTATATTTGGTCAGCAGGGCTGCGGTCTCAGCTTGAAAATGAGTCTCGTGATCACTGATAAATTCATGTGGGATTCCATACCGACATATTATCTTGTTCTGGATAAACTTGGCGACATGTTTAGCGTTGAGAACGCGATATGATTCAGCTTCGACCCATTTGGTGAAGTAGTCGATAGCTACTAAGATGAAACAGTGTCCGCCAGTACCAAAGGGGTTTATTTTTCCGATTATGTCGATACCCCATGTCGAGAACGGCCAAGGCGACGTCATGGTATAAAGCAGAGATGACGGCATATGTTGCACATTGCCGAAGATTTGACAGTTGTGACAACGTTTGAGATATAACTGGCTGTCAGCTTCCATGGTATTCCAGTAATACCCGAGCCTCATGATTCTTCGGACCAGCATGTGAGCATTCATATGTGGCCCGTTTTCGCCATCATGTACTTCGGCCATTACTTTCTCGGCCTTATATTTATCAACACAAAGAAGAAGAGCCCCCTGTGCTGTCTTTTTGTACAATTGTCCATCATCGGTGCGGATGAACTGGGTGGCTAGCCTCCGTAAGGCTTTTTTGGCTCGGCCTTCAGTCCCGGGAGGATACTCTCTGTTTGTCAGGTACGTTAATACGGCCTGGTACCAAGTTTCGAGATCAGTTATCTCGATGTCTTCAATGTCATGAATGTATGTCGGCTCGGACCGTCTTTCGACACAAATTGGCATACTGGTCACGTGGTCGGGAATATTCAGTAAAGATGCCAATTTTGAGACTGCATCTGCAAACTGATTTTCTTCCCGAGGCAGGTACATGTACTCCACCTTTTGGAATTGTTTCTCGAGATCCCTTACTCGTGCCTGGTAGGCCACGAGATTAGCATTCCGAGTTTTCCATTTTTGAAGTGCTTGGTTAATGACCAAGGATGAATCGCCATGTACCCGAAGATTTGTGATCCCCATATTGGCGGCGGCTTGTAGCCCATAGATGCATGCTTCGTATTCGGCTGCATTGTTGGTAACATCGAAGTCCAGTTTGATGGACACGGGAGTATGCTCCCCTTTTGGTGAAATTAGGAGGATCCCGACTCCGAACCCTCGAAAATTGGATGCTCCGTCGAAGTATAGATCCTACGTTTCGGTATCAGTGTGGAAGATATCTTCATCTGGGAAGGACCAGGTGTCGGTGTGTCCTTCCTCGACTACCGGGCTATCGGCGAGAAATTTGGCTACTATTCGCCCCTTAATAGCCTTTAAAGGCACAAATTTTAGGTCGAATTCTGCCAGCATTAGAGTCCATCTGGAAATTCGGCCATTGAGAATAGGCTTTTCGAAGAGGTATTTGATCGGATCCATCTTGGATAGGACATGGACCTCGTAGCTGAGCATATAGTGTCGGAGCTTCTTAGTGGCCCAAACCAGAGCCAAGCATGTCTTTTCGAGCATGGTATATTTGCACTCATACTCTAAAAACTTTTTGCTGATATAATAAATGGCTCGTTCTTCGGAGTCGACTGTCTGAGCCAGCATAGCCCCCATGGCTGTCTCGGTCGTCGTTAGGTATAATGACAGAGGTAAGCCGGGTTGAGGTGGCATCAAGACTGGCGGAGCAGACAGAATTTCCTTGATTTTGTCGAAGGCGGTTTGGCACTTGTCATCCCATAGTACCCGTTCCCCTACTTTCAGTTTTTTGAAAATCGGTTCACATACCATGGTTAGTTTGGAAATGAACCGGCTGATATACTGAACTTTCCCGAGAAATCCCCTTATTTCTTTTTCGTTTTTAGGAGGTTGCATCTCGGTAATGGCTTTGATTTTAGCTGGGTCGACCTCGATACCTCGTTGGCTAACGATATGACCCAGTAATTTGCCTGATGTTACCCCGAAACTGCACTTTTGAGGGTATAGCCTCATGTTGTACTTGCGCAATCGGGTGAAGAATTTCCTTAGGGCGGTGATGTGACCGTCCCGTTCTTTGGATTTGATGATCATGTCGTCTACATAAACTTCTACCTCTTTATGCATCATGTCATGTAATAAAGTGGTAGCGGTCCTTTGGTAGGTGGCCCCGGCATTAATGAGACCGAATGGCATGAAGGTGTAGCAGTAAGTACCCCAAGGTGTAGTGAAGGTAGTCTTAATCATATTTTCTTCCGCCATTTTGATCTGATTATACCCGGCATACCCGTCCATAAATGATAGAAGGGCATGATCGGCCGTGTTATCCACCAGTATGTCGATGTGTGGTAACGGAAAATCGTCTTTCGGGCTTGCTTTGTTAAGATCCCGAAAATCTACGCATACCCGCACCTTACCGTCCTTTTTAGGAACCGGCACGATGTTTGCGACCCAGTCCGGATACTCGGACACTTGTATGAAGCCGGCTTTGAACTGTTTGTCGGCTTCTTCTTTTACTTTGAGAGACCACTCGGGCCTCATTCGGCGGAGCTTCTGTTTAACCGGTTTGCACCCGTCTTTGATAGGTATGCGGTGCTCGGCTATTTCCCGATCTATCCCCGGCATGTCCTTGTAGGACCATGCGAAGACGTCTTTGAATTCTTGGAGGAGGTTCGTGAATTGTTGTTTCTCCTCGGGATCTAGAGATAACCCTATCTTAAGCATCTGAGGCTCTAAGGTTGTTCCCAGATTGATGGACTCGGTCTCTTCGATTACCGGATTCCGGGATTCCCTTTGCTCTTGTTGCTCGATCAGATGTGGAGGTAAGGGTACCTGTTCGTCGGGTTTCTCAATGTCATTGCATAAAATATTTTTGAAAGCAGAATTTAAAAGAGACAAGTCGTAAGCAGAACGGTTGTTATTATTGATTGAAAATTTGGAGAACAGCTCGAAAAGAGCAGCCATCTGATCATTAGTCAGTGGCGGGATTGGTAAGGCACGCGGAACAGACCCCGAAGTGCCAGAAGCAGGAATGACAAGAGGGAGAGGGGTTACAGGAGTGACTCTAGCACCGACTTCCCTAGACTCGACCTCAGACTCTGACTCAGACTCAGACTCGGACTCAGACTTAGGCATGTCTTTTTCTCCAGTGACCAGCTTGTAGATCTTTCCTTGACTGTCAGTCCACTTGACAGTCTTCCTCCAGGCCCCGTTTCTCGTCTCGGAACCAACATCCGAGATCAGCTTGGTCGGGTCAAACCTGTTGCTGCGAAGAATCAGGTTGACCAGGTCTTCCTTTAGGGTTGGGGCTATGGCGTCTTCCCCGAAGAGCAGCCCCAGCGCGGGCTCAGCATTGTCATCTTCGTCAGACTGGATGAAGGCAAACACATCATCCGGGATGTAGTTGCAGTTCCGGGCCGATTGGGTCCCGAGGTGCGCAGCATTGGGCTGGTACAGACCAACCTGGATAGCCCCAAATACCGGTGTGACAAAGTATTCAGACAACCGTGGGCTGTAAGGACTCAAGTGGATACCCTTAATGATGTTGCAGGCCTTTTCGATTCCTGCTCGGACAACGTTGCCCGGAGTGGCAGCATAGCCAAGGCCGAAGTGAGAGTCTTCGTCCTTAAGGACCTCGATGATCTTCCCAGCTGGAAGATCGGGTCGAGAGGTAGCCCCCGGAAGGTACCCTAGGTTTTGGAGCATTGTGTCAATGCTCGTGGTGAAGTAAGGCCTAAAAAGATACTCTTCCTCGATCATCCCCACAAAGTCGAACCCCCAGAGGTCCGTGCGGTCCGTGGCGTTACAGCTAGCCACGGTCATTGGGGTTGCCTCCAAAGTAATAACATTGTCGAGCAAAGGCATCTTGATCTTACGGTGAAGGGTGGAGGACACGGCTTTGACCGCGTGAATCCATGGTCTCCCTAGGAGCAGGTTGAAGGATGAGGTGACATCGATCACCTGGAATTCAAGCTCCTTTTCTATTGGGCCCGTTACAATGGTCAGCTTTACGGCCCCAGATACCGTCTTTGGGCTCCCATCAAAGGCTTGGATGGTTTGAGCCGTCGGAACATAATCGGCCTCGGTAATGCCGAGGGCTTTAGCGGTCCTTAAGGGAAGGACATTCACAGCGGACCCGTCATCGACTAGGGTCATCGGGAGGTATTTCCCTCGGCAGATCACCGTAATGTAGAGGGCCAGATTATGAGAGGCCCCGAACGGTGGCAGGTCGGTTTTAGAGAAAGTGCTCATTGGGCCTCCTTCCTTGGTTTTGCCCTTCAAGTGGGGCAGGACCGTGGCTACCATTTCAGCAGGGGTAGCCAAAGAGTCGATCTTAACTTGATCGAGAGCCTTAGTGAGTGCTTCTCGAAGTTCTTGTGAGCTGACCAAGAGCTGTCATATAGTGAGGTCAACTCGGGTCTTCTTTAGTTGCTTCACAATAGCCGTTTCAGCAGTCGGCTCCTCAGGGGCGACTTCCATCCCGAGTGGATCGGTGACGGTTGTCGGGATGGGGATGTCCCTAGAGCTAGTGGCTTGATAGGGACGGCCAAGGTGGTTACTGGCTAAGACTCGGGATTTGGCCTCGCGGATCTGTTCAGGGGTGATGGGAACGGTTTTCCCTTTAACGTGTTAGACATCATCCTCGTCGTCAAACCAGATCCCGTTCACTTGCGGGATAAATGGAGAGATAAGGTGAGAGCAATCAATTACCTTCCCGACAAAGATGGCATGGGAGTTGAAAGGGTTCTCTTTGTTACTTGGTTTATCTCCGGGCAGCGGGATTTTTCCGCTCTCAATCGGGTCCTGGATCAAGTGCTTCAGCTTCCAACACTTTTCGGTATCATGCCCATTGCCTCGGTGGTACTGGCAGTAAGCCTGAACATTGTAGTTCTTGGAGCGTCGCTCGACCGGAACTTCAGGAGTTGGGCCTATCGGTTGGATTAGGCCCTTCGAGGACAGCCTTTGTAAGGCGTAGGTATAGGTGGTACCTATATCGGTGAAAACCCGTGGTGAGGTGTTCTTCTTGGACGGGGTATCTAGTAGATTTACCGCGTCAAAAATGCTGCGGGTTGCAGCTTGGGGCTTGGTGGTGGAAGAGGAAGCCCCTTGGTATCCCTTGCTAGAGACCTTGTTGAGGCCCTCTAGCCTTAGGTCGTCTTCAATTCTCATACCCATTTCAGTAAGGGTGGTGAAATTGGGTATGACAGCGTACCGGAGATGAACCCGGTATGAGGGGAGGAGGTTCTTGACAAAAGCCTCCACCAAAGTCTTCTCACTGGGCTTATCGACCAGTTTCACACTCTCGGCCCTCCAGCGTTGAAGGTACTTAGTAAAGCCTTCTTTTGGCTCTTGGGCCATAACCTCCAAAGACCGCATTGTGGTTTGGATCTCGGTGTTGTCAGCATAGTTCCAAGCAAACTCGGTAGCCACATCATCCCATGTAGGGTATTTTTTCGGGTCTAGCCTATAGTACCAGGCCCGTGGGTGCTTCTCAAGGGACGCAGCAAAATGATTCTTGAACATTGAAGAATCTACCCCTTTGATAGCCATGAATTCTTTGAAGGCCCGTACATGTAGTAACGGGTCCTCGGTTCCCTCAAACATGGGTAAGCCCGTGAGATTCAGGTTCGCGGGCAACTTGTCACTTACTGGGGAGTACTCTCGGCTATTCTCCCGATGAATATTGTTACTCCCAGCCAAATGGACTTGTTCTTCTAGTCGGCGTACTGCGCTGACTAGTTCAGCTAGAGGCCCAGTAGCCTCGGCATTAGGAGCCCTTTGCTCCACTGCAGCCATACGAGCAACGATGGCCACTTGACCCGCCCTCATTTCAGTCAGTTGGGCATCAATGCCGGTTTGTTTGGCGGCCATGGCATCCACGGAGGCTTTCAGGTTGTTCAGAGCTCCTTCCATTTTGCGGTTGTGTCTGGTGGACGGTGGCCTGTCTGTAAGAACACCGTGTAATCAGAAACCGAACCCAGATCTAGGAATCAAAAAGAAAGAGCACATCCCGAGCGATACAAAGAAAAAGGACTAAAGACTCGAGAAAGACACCTAGACGGATGACTCGTGGGTGGTATAACTTCCTTGGGACTTTGGCCTTGTGGGCCTAATCCCGTTCGAAGGAAGGTCCACGTGAGACTTTTCCCCAGACTTTTGACTCGAGTGTATGGACGGACTTTCCTTTGTAGGGGTATGCCCTACGCGGGTTGGTCGTGCCTTGACAAATAAGGCGGACTTGGGAAAGGGGGGAAACTTGTGATATAGGATCAACGGAGTTTCGACGCTATAAACCTTCGACATACTATGCAAAGACCCGACACACGGATAAACGGTAGGTCCTATAATAAGGAAGATTCACTAGGAAAGTTGGATGTTTTGAAGTTTTGAAATTTGAATATAAAATGAGCGAATTTCCGAAAGTTCAAAAATTGAAAACCGGATTTCGAAAACCAAGATTAGAATTTTGAAAATTCAGAAAATCGGAATGGTGTTGGAAATTCGGGAATTAAAACGGGCAGCATGCCGGCTAGAGAAAAAGGATATTTCGAGTCAAATCGTTGATCCTAAATTTCGACGGCATTCCGAATTTTGAAAGTTGGATATTTTTGAAAAGACGGGTCCCGAAACGGACAGTATTTCGGGATTTTTTCAAAATTTGGTATTTTTGGAAAGATGCATTTTTTGAAATGACGGTTTTTGAAAAATGACACGGAAACCAAGTAGCACGTAGTCAAACAAGCATTATAACGACGCTTATGTATGCTTTACACTAAGTCTCGGTCGGTCGAAATAGGGTCTATACCAACAACGATGGCATTCTCGTAAATCAGGACGGATTCCCTAAGCCGAGTTGGTCTTAGGACATGCCGCAAAACCCATACGAGTTCCGCCATCGAAGTCTTTAGCGCACCCATGTAGGAATGCACCGCGGTATAGTGGGACGTCGGTCACAAGTAACCGGCCCGGGCAAAAATTTGGGTTATGCATGAATCATTAAACTAATGCGCGCACACTAATATACGAACGATTTCTCTTCGAGTCTCACCCTAGGAACCCCGATGACATGTGGTACATCAGGTATCCCCAGCGGAGTCGCCAAATTGTGGACATGACGTAGGTCCACCCCGACGCGGCCACGCGCGGGTTTGGGTAGGCGAATGAATCTCGTGGTGAGATTGTTATCGGGTTCGAAATTTAAGTCAAAGTTGGAGTCGCCACCGAATTTGTGGTAATTTGGAATCATTCGAGCCCACTCTATGTCGTCATGGGCTATACACAAAGTACGGCCCACTTCGATTTCAGAGTTTATGGGGCCCGTCCCTGTGCATTGCGATACCGATACTATCTACACCGGTATCATGTAAAGAATGACTCTCGTGCGCCAACGGTTTCGGGCATCCGGAAATCGAGGTTCTGAGTAAGGGATGAGGGTACGTGTTGGGAAGCCCACTAAGGACACCCAACCCCGCCCGCACAATGGCGGCCTCTACTAAGACATCGTTCGTGTTCGTGTACGTGCGCTAGTAAAACGACTAAATGATATGCAAACAGCGTTTTCGGGCTAAACATGCGAATTATGGGTTAGCTACGTCATTTAATGCATCTAACTATTATCGAAGGTATTTAGCATGCGAGGTTCATTTATAAGGCGATAAACATCAAAATAAACAAAGCTCGAAAATAAATAACGTACAAGATACACGGGCGGAAATACAACCCGGCCAATACAAAAAGTACAAATAATATAACGTACGAAATAAAAACGATAAAAAGATAGAAACGGACCCGTGTATAAACTAGACCGTGAATTATGTAGACGGACGAACTCCGATTAAATACACATTATGTTGTGTATTAAACGAAGGACGGAGACATAGGACCTAGGCGTGACGCTAGCCCGATCCCATGCCTCGATGCCTTGTCCCGACTTATCACGTCGAAAAATCGATCGAAGTTGTTAAAGTGTCGTGACATGCATGAGTTTTGAAAAATAGGATCACGTGATTGACTTTACACGTGTCGACTAAAAGTCATAAAAAAATGACGAGGCTCAAATGTTGCATTAAAGCTCTCGGATTTCTGGGCTACAGGACCCACTCGATCGAGTCAGGGTATGGACTCGGTCGAGTGCGTCCTCGAAGTAGCTACTGTCCAGTTTTTTGGGCGCTACTCGATCGAGTGGCCTATGGCACTCGGTCGAGTGGCACATGTACGAAGTATAACTCGTTTCGTTTTTTATTTGTTTAAATCGATAGTCGGCCGAGTTAAATAAAAAATATCGTAGGATTTAAATTCAACACGGCTTCCGGTATTATAATTGTGTACTATACGATTATAATACCGTTATCGGAAGTTTATGTAAAATGTTATTGTTTAGTGAAAAGTTTGATTAGTGACAAGATTGTAGTCCTCCGCGTCACGACATCGATACTAATCCTAACGGATTATGTGATGTCGGTTTTCGCCTCAACGGATCTCGCACTAATCCTAGAAATGGAGTCAAATACGTTCAACTATGATCGACCACGATCACATCATACCTTTGAGCACATTGGGGCGGCGCTCCTCGAAAGGGTGTCACCTCCGTCGTTACTCGTAAAGGGATTAGACGGACTTTAGGCGATCGTCATAGTCAAACGCAATTAGATCCAATTTTGATACTAATATATATACGCGGTATAATGTTAACGACGATAAATAAATGTTAGAGGTTAGTAAAGAAAAGATAAAAGTTAGTGAATAACGAAAATGTTAGTGTTAGTATACTAATTTAATTATAATATAAGCAATGCGAAAATGTAAATAAAAACGAAGTAGTAAGGATCGAGATGGGGTTTAGGACACCCTCAACATACATGCTTTGTAAAGGCCTCGGAAATGGACTCGTAATAGCGGCGTGAACGCGGGAGTATCGAGGACGTATGCAAGTTATGGTGTGTGTGTGTAAATGTGTGTGTATTTGTCGGTTTTTTGAAGGGCAAATGGCTCGGTTTTTGTGTAGTATTGCTTAGGATTGTAGTGTAGAGAGTTTAGGTGGGTTAGGGTAGAAATGTAGGGTAAAATGGCATTAGACCAAGCTGAAAATGCAAAGGGTTTGAGGGGGTATTTATAGAGAATATCCCACGACCTAGGATCACTCGATCGAGTGGCCCTAGTGCACTCGATCGAGTGCCCTTGAAAAGGGGTCTGTTCCGGTTTATGAGGCTCCACTCGACCGAGTGGGTCAATCCACTCGATCGAGTGGATCAAGGGAATCGAGTCAATTTAGGAAATAGTTGACTCTTTTAATTTTTTGAATTTTGAGCTTGGGCACCAGCTTCTAGAAGCTCTCTAGGCTGGTTTTGAGGACGGATTCATCTTTGACCGGGTTTTGACCCGGTCGCCAAAAGACGGGTTTTATTTTCGGTCTCGGTTTTGGCCCAAATTAGTCTTATTTTACTCGGAACGACCCACTGGGCCTGAATTTGAGGTTGGTTTTGAGAGATTTGTACTCCGCTAAATGTCCACGTCGGATATTATTGATTCCAAGCCCATATTCGAGTATACTAAATCACGTTTGCGTCCGATCATCATCGGGTGTTTTGTCGGGAACTGCTATAGACACTAGCAGGCAAAATACGGGTGTCTACACTCACAAATCCGCAACATTAACATATAGGAGTACTAGTGTACTACCAATATCAACGTGACGGGTATATCCATCTTAAACAAGAATATGTGATACCAATATAGCATGGCTAAATAAAAAGCAGGATAATATCATGGCCAAAAAAGCATTTACCCAAACCAATACATACAGTTGACATATAATATCACCAAATCTTTAACACCCTATTAACACTGGAGACGACATATTTTCAGAACTTAAAATTTATGAGGGTACTACTCGTATTCTCGTAATGATACTCGATTTATTTTGAAAATGTGACTAATAAACATGACAATCAATCAAAGTATCAAACTGCCTATCCACCCACAACCGGTCAGGACTCAGGACAGTCGGTCACCCTGATCCGAGTGAGATTTCAGTCACCACCTCTTCTGAATTCCAATGCTCCAAAGGTTGTGAATTTTCGAAGTGCTTCCTTCATCTTCAATTCAATTCCCCCGAAACAGCATTTCATTTCCCATGCAGCTTCGAAACTCACAATCCGTAACCACCAAGATTGAAATCCGTGTCCAAGGAGAACCAAACTCAAGTACCCTAACAACCAAGCTCTAAATCCTGGGGTATGTATATATATATACACACATTACAAGCTTAATGAAACTTGACGATTCAACACACTTGTGGTGATGGTAAAACACGGTTTGACAAAACAAACTTTACACAAACCAAAAGGAAAACTGTCTAAATAAGGGTCCTGGCTAAGTGAACCACGCTAAGCTAGTATGCTATGCTACTGACTCGTACGCCTCTTGACTTAGACACGGGCGGTCTCCTCAGTAGCCATAACTCTCCAGTAATATATGTGGATGTATAATTTGTTGAGGCTCATCGCGATTGAGAAACCCAACATAGCTGAAAGGAGTACCGAGTAAACTGCATTCAAACGAAGCTGCAATAGTGGCAACCTTATTAGTTTTTGTCTAACTACCACTTAATATCATAGAGATTTTCACTAAACCTTACAAAATGGTTTGTCTGGATTATCTATTGGTTGAGACTTTTCGGATCTTTTTTTAGCCGATCAGTAGGGACTAGTCAACCAAGTTTAAACGGATCTTGCTTGTTTGGTTACTCCTCTAATTCCCGAGAAGTACAAGATCCCATGAATTGTATTTTCAGGGGTTGTTTGGTTGCCTATTTCATGGTAATTTCAATTCCTCCCTAATGGGTAAGTCACTCGCCAAGTCCCCTTGGTGTGTACAACTTTCCGCATAAACTCATTTCCCTCATGGCAACCAAACAACTTTTTTGTAATTCCCATGAAATACAAATTCATGTGAATTTAAGTTTCCGATAACATTTTCTTCCCATGGTGAACCAAACGAGCTCTAAATAAGGATAACCTTAATTGGTCTGAGCTTATTAAGCTGAAAAGAGCAGTCATTTGCGGAATTTTGGTTTGAATCAATTATGGGCCAGGCCAATGCAGGTTGGGTCTAGGTCATGACTCGAGTCATATTTGGGTTAATTTCAACTCTCTTGTGTAGTCACTTTTGTTAAGTCTATTTTTTTACTTACAAAAACTTTAACGACTTGTTTGAACTAAACTTGTAGTTTTCTTACGACAAATGAAAGTCAAATGAAAGTAGCTTTACAAATTCAAAAGAAATCTAAAACTCACCACATTGTAGAAAAGACAAAGGATTAAAGCCACAAAAGCAAACTCCACGGCTGCATATGTCCATATATACTCCCTGATTGCTGCAATCAAGTTATCGTATGGATAAATATATGGTTCAGATCTTAACAAAATTATGAGTTACCACCACGTATTTTATAACTAACCATCATGTACTTAATCTATTATGACTTACCACCTATACTTTGAACGTATATTTACAACCCACCAGTCCACCACCATATTTCAATTACGACTTTCATTTAATATAATTCCAACAATTTAAGTGAATTAGCTCATTAAAGGGTTCAAATTGAAGTGAAGTACCTAAACTGCCCCTCATTTTATCATTATCACATACTCGGTATCATCATCATCATCATCATCATATTTGCAGGAGTGCTAACGCCCGCACCAACACTAAGAGGCAAGAACAAAGCTCGCCATCGTCACCTCCTCACCACTCAATCTACAACATCGCAACCTTACCCTAAACCACTAAATCCCCCCACCTAACTTCACTCTATTAGTCTCACTCCTTTAAAACTCTCATCCTTCACCACCCATAAGTCGTCGGAGACCCGGTCTCATTTTGAGCTCACCCTTAAGTACCTATTTGTCTAGTGTCAATGGAAGTTGAAACGACAACCTCAAACTGAAAGAGGGTGACGTGGAGAGTGTGGTATTACAAACAGAGACTGGCAGATATACAGTGACATATTTGACGGCATAAGACTATAAGAGTGGTGGGTTGCTCAGGTTTGTTATATTTGGGTTTTTTGGCAGATTGATGGAGCATTAAAAGGGAGGGCAAAAAAGGTATCTGTAGACTGTAGTCGCCTTGGTTCGGAGTGACGGTGAAAGAAAATGGGTGGAATGTCGGTCACCAGCTTCGTCATGACTCGAATGATTGACATGGTTTAAGGAATTAATTTGAAGAGTGGGTAATGTTGTGGGTGGTTATAGGGTGGCAACGGTGAGGTTTGTGGTTGTCTCGAAGATTGGCGGTGAGCTGTTGGTCATGGATTGAATGGTAATGATTATCAGGTGGTAGGTTAGTGATGGGCAGTAGTGGTGAGTAGTAGCAATGGATGGGCATCGGGGAGAATGGTGGTGATAGGATGAAGGAGTATGAGGTTAGATTTTGTTTAAAGAAAGTGATGATTTTTCGTAACGAAACTTTACTCAATTATAACGGGACTTAACCATTTCTGCCCTTGTCATTTTCCCACTCTTCTCCGAAACTATGAGTTAGATTTTTAAAAAAAAATCAAAAAAACAAAAGAAACAAATTTCCTCTCCCGTCGGCCGTTCTCCAGCAGTCCCTATTCACCGGTCATCCATCGTCGACCATTTAACCGCGCACCACTGCTCCCTGACCTCTCTGCACGACGACCGCACATTCTGACCACCCGCTACCAACCCTAAACCCGACGCACCGACCAACCATGACACCATCCCAACGAAGGCGGACATCCCCCACCGACGACTCTCTATCCCACCTCTCCTCCCACTGACCCACCACCCACCGAGCATCACCAACGACCAACGTCACCCAAAACCCAACCCAAAATCCATAGTTTCGCACCCTCCACCACCCGCCTCCCACAGTCCTCTCCCGTCTCATCGAGCCTAGGATCGGCGACCAATCCCCTCTCCCCGACGACCCACCGTCTGTAGCACCATCTACCATCCTCCATCGTCTCATCTAGCTGATCACTACTCCTCTCACGACACCTTACACCGGCGAGCAATCCCCCTCTCCCCGATGACCAGCAACCCCATCCACCACAAACCATCCATCGACCACCAATGTAGCCACCCCAACAACCATCCCAAAATCTTAATTATGGAGAGGGTTTATAAAGAATAAAAGTGGAATAGTGAGGTTAAATTCATT
The DNA here is from genome assembly GCA_958450325.1 of Agrostemma githago. NCBI lineage: Eukaryota > Viridiplantae > Streptophyta > Magnoliopsida > Caryophyllales > Caryophyllaceae > Agrostemma > Agrostemma githago. The sequence goes on from OY288253.1 coordinate 10,667,317, forward strand.
AAGATTGCGTAAAGTTTCGTTAGGAGAAAGTAATTCCGAAAAAAAAGGTTGGGGGATATTCTAGTCATTAAAAAGTTAAATTCATTTAATGAGTCGGGAATTAAGTTAAATGGGAGGTTGAGTTTAAAATACAGTGGTGGTTTGAAAATATATGGTACGGAGCAAAATGTAGGTGTTGAAGTGTAAATTTTAGTAATAAACAAAATAGATGTGGTAAGTTGTAAAATACGTGGTGGTAACTTATAATTTTTTCTTTAATATAATTGAAATTTTATTTAAAAAACAATGATAAAATTTCCTAAATAGGTTCAATCTTTGGCTCCTTTGGTAAGAAATGGAAATTCAAACTCGGAACATTCAAGTGAAAAAATTACTACATAAGTTCATCGCCAAAGGTATACGATGGTTGAAAGGAACTACGTACCTAAAGTGACAGCTAATGCAGATGCTAGCAGGCCTAATACAAATGCAAATGGTGCTGCAACCACTACGGCTCGAGTCTTCATGTCTTGTATCTGCATCCCAGCAAATGAAAGGATCAAAGAAAGACTTAGTATTAGCATAAAGACACTAATAGAACAAGTATGATATTTCTGTAGCAATAATGTTTTACACTCTTACCAAGAGCTGTTCCAGAAAAAAGAAGTAGCATATTGAGCTAATCAGGACAAGGACCACAAAATCTTGCCATGGACTGCACAAGAAACACCAATTATGATGCTAACAGAAAGACTCTTCCGGGGATGAACAATTCAAAGCAAAAAAGTACATACATTTTCATACTCCGTATATATCTGATTCTTTACCCTGATTGATGATTGTCTGAACGATGGTATTAAATTGCAGAATTGGATGTGGTTGGCCTTAACGGTCATGAAGTTTTGTATTGGGAATTAAGTATGTCACAAATGATCATAGAGTTGATTTCACATGTTTGAAGACTATCTTCTCTCCCATATAACCTCTTTTTTCACAAATTTAATACCCTATTTGCAAATAAACGTGTTTCTCGATATTTTTTACCCGGAAAATAACTAGTATCCGTGTAGCTTAATTAAGACATGGAAGTATCAATAAAGTAAAGGTGATGTTTTGAATTACGATTTATGTAGCCAACATTTTGGCATTTTGCTATGGAGCATAAGATAGTAGCCATTGTAAAGACAGTTGCAAATTCTCTCAAGTATTCAGGTTCACATAACATTATGAAATCTTTTTTTTATAACGGTCCAAAGTGAATAAATAATCGATCAAATAGAAGACATGGAGAATCATGTTATGTCGGTAACATGTGGACATCTAATTATCTAAAGTTACGCACTTACCTGATTGATCTTGTATATGTGCCTCTGCTGCTTTGATCTGGCCCGCTGTTCCCTTGAGCAGCACTGAAAACTCTAAGCAATGTCACTGGTAAGTTTGAGACCTCTTGGCCACATACTTCACAATTCCTGTTTCCCCTCATGCTAAACCATTTCACTGCACATTCTTCATGTATTAACTGAAGGGCACCTTTGCAACTACACTCCATTTTAAGTGTATTTCCTTCTCCACATGTATCAAAGCAGATCCTGCAAATTGCTTCTTCTTCAGGTATCTCTTCGTCGTCATTGCCTCCAGGTGAAGCGGACGTTATCTCGCCTAATTATGAGGATGATAATTATTTTGTTAGTCACTCCAAGTACCAATACTAAATATCATTACTCTATTAGAACTATCCAACTACTTCTAGAGCAAACACAAATCTAATCATAAAAGATCGATAACTAGCTTAAGGATTTGAAGTGAACTACGTTTTTTCTCGACGACAACATCAAACCTTAGTCCCAAAATGATTGGAGATCAGATATCATGAATCATCTGAAACCGTCAAATCGTCTCCAATAAAACAGTCATATAAAAAAGGCATAATTTTAATGGTAGTCGTAATAAGTAAAAGAATAATAATTATAATAAATCAGAAATACATATCTTTTTAAAGTCAAAATAAATTAAGAGTGAAATATACCTACAAATTAAAATACATCTCAGGGGCGGACCTAGAGGGGGGGCCCGGGTGGGCAAGTAGCCTCCCGGTCCATTTAAAAATAAGTAGTTTTGAACAATCTCCAATATCAATATATTGGTGTTGGTGCAGTGGTTTAGTGATTTGTCTTTCAGTCAAAGGGTGAGGGGTTCAATCCTTACTGATAGCTACTTATGTGAGACATCTCGAATATGGGATATTGTACAAGCACACGCAATTTTAATTCTGTGGAATGGAGAATAAAGAGGAAGATTCAACTCCAAAGAATGCCATCATCAAAAAGCTTAAGCTGTTACCAACAGTCATGGCAGAAAAGCTTGAAACCAAGTACCTCTTCGTTAGGCTTGAGCAATTAGCCAACAAAATACTAACAGCTTGAGTTAAGACATCAATTAAAAGCCTTATGTATTCATATTACTGTTTTTATTATCTCGTAATGCTAGAACCCCATACACTCACTGACCAATCAACTTGAACGTTCATAACCACTAGTTAGCAAGTTTAAATTACGATAACCAGAATGCTGCATGTAGAACCTACAGACATACCTGTTGTTAGTTACCCAGTACAACTGTCTCTTCAATGAGTAATTTACAGTTTAAAGTTGAACAGATGCAGTTTTGTGCTACTAAGTCCAAAAGCCAAGAGACAACAAGGTACTAAATTAGTGGAGTTGATGAAAATGGAACTAACTTCGTGGCCTTGCATCTTGAAGAAGAACTATCATTCCATATGGCATTACTCACTTTGGCGTTTGAAAAAAAAAATGATGCACTGTGGTACATTTATTTTGTGAAAGTTATTAATTTTCAATCTATGATATACACGCAATAAAAACACCGAATCTCCTCTAAAGAGTCTTAACTGATAGTTTCCGGAATTACATATCATTTTCTCTTAGCCTATTCCTTGTTTCTGTCTCCCTCCACTTTATCCATTAGAGAAAGTGGGAAACTACTGAATGTAAAATCATAGAGTTGCATACTGTATGACAGTCATGCCGCTCATACATGCCAATTTGTAGATGTCAAATATACACATACAAGATGGGAAAAAAGGGGGTGGGATCAACTATCAATTGAGAAATATGAAATCAGGTCAAAAGACGAAACTGTAAAATGAAATATAGGCAAAACAAGATGGAAATGCTATTTTGACTCAAAAGAAAGTGGGGATGTTATTTACCATCTTGAACATGAGACTGGCCCTGCTCCTTATTGGCTGGGAATGACAGAGATCTCACAATAACGATATTTCTGCCAGGTACAGACAAGGACCTTGATACTTTCTTGTTAACAGCAGCTTTCTGCAAATACAGAGCTGTATTAAAGGTAATGTCCTGCTGCTACACCTAACTGTCATTGACACACTATAATCAACAGCAATAAACAAGGATCGACCCTGTTGGAAAATGCTATTAGTCGTTCTCTTAGCAGTAAACATTAGCAGCTTTATGTGCCTACATATTGACTATTGGACTTACAAAAGAATTCAAGGCATGACTAAAAATTATTTCACTCGGAATCTTGGATGGTAGTGGGAAGCACAAGCACAAATATATCACTTTTATAAGAGCCAAAAAAAATATTGATTGATGACATAATTGTCATTTTCCAATGAGTCAAGTTTCACTATTATCGACATAGTTGACCGTTCTAAGAGCTACAATTTGAAAGCAAAATAATAATACTCCGTATTAATTAAGTGGTTCATAAAACCACTTGTCCTCCTTATACCATAAAAAATAATTGCATGTGCACATTAGAAGTGAAAAGAATTAATTTTTTTGAAGAACCTACGTGTACTTTTTGCTGTTCACTGGCAGTCCTGGCAGAAGCGGGAGTGGTTACTGATGGAGATGGTTCCATTGAAGGTCCTGGAAGAGAAGCACATCTTGACCAACTGAAGTTGGAGATGGCATTGCCTAAACCTGGGCCTCCTAAACCAGCTGATTGGTTTGCATTTAAGAGATAACTTTTCTCACCCTCAGGTGGATTACTCTTCTTTTTGAAGCTCAGTGCACGTAAAAAACTTCCAGAAGATGATGTAGCACTTTTCGATAGAACTGGAGCCTCAGCTGAGCCTTCAGCATTTTGAAACTTGACAAAACTCACGGGCTTTGGTGGGATTTGCAGAGAAAGATGCGGATGTTTCCCATTTGAATTTGACGGTAACTGCTCTTCACTAATCGTTCTTAAATCTCTACAATTATCCTACATGCAACAGCCCTCTAAGAGAAGTCAAGTCTTATGTATAAAACCCGAGCATGTACACTTGTATGAAAATTTTACAGCTTGTTGAGATGATGTATGAATTAACAACAGCGTCATATGTATCAAGGTGCTTTTACAGACTTTTTGGTACAAAACCTATCAAACTTAGCCGGAGGAAATAAATGGATTGCATACTTCCTAAACAATCAAATGTCCAAAAGAAAACCAAGAATTTAACAGGGTCTAAAAAGCAAAAAAACGCATCTGAAGCTCTTTTCATATATTCAACCACGAAAAAAGATGAGCAAGGTGCCATTGTCATATAGTGATTCTTGAGCAAGTTGCTAAGTATTACATACATGAGCAGTATGGTTAAACCGCTTGGTATTTATCTAAATAGGCGTGTTATAGATGAATTACCAAAATATGATGGAAGTGATGCAAGAGACTCTACATTTAAGATATTATCGCGTCTTGATCGACCAAATGTTCAAGAATGGATAAATTTGGATACTGATTACACTAAAAAAATCCAGGAGTAAATATGATCATTTATGATAGTACTCCGCATCTCTTAATTCCATATACAAGACGATATTCTGAGTTGTACTAGAAGCTTTGATCCAAAGACCATTTGGCATTAGAAAGAGTATTCCAATATCCAATAGCTGAAAACACAAGTAAGAAGACAGACAGACACATCTCTTGTATGTACTCCCTCCCTCCGTCCCTTTCATTTTATATTCATTGCGAGGAGTATTTTAATCAAAGACAAACAAAGGAAGTAGAGAGAGGGAGTATGTAATAGCAGCAGAATTTGAAGGTGGGTGGTGGGGTTGGTAGCTGGTACTAGGGACATGAATCAACACTACTGGAATCAATCAAATTAATACAAAAATCTGATTAACTTAATCCAACAAGAGAAGAGATAAGTAAATGAATGAATGAATGAATCGGAAGATATATATGATGAAATGAGAGTTACAACGATTAAATCTACTTACACCAACCAATTCAAGATTCTTCATGAATCAAATTGAGTAAACATACCTGAAGGGTAGGTTGGGTCACTGAAATACAAGTTTCCTCCTTTTCTTCTTGCATCTTCTTCTTCTTCCTCTTCTACCCACCAAATAAATAACAATTGCAGTAGGTAAGCAAATGAAAAAATGTCAGTTGTTTGTGTAAATGAACTACAAAAGGGAAGCTAGATAGGTAGGTTTCATTTACAAATCAGTAGTTACTACTGGAGTACAACTTAGAAGGGGATGGATGAGAGATGAAGAAGAGAGGGAGGCTAAATAATGGAGAGAAGCAGCCCAAGAACCATGTCATGTCACTCTTGGTGCAAATACTACCTAGAATAAATAATACTCCAATGACAAGTAAGTTACTCCTATAATTTAACACAAATGGAGCAAGTGAAGCAAATTGGTTCTAATTAGTCGTCTAGCGGTCAACCTTCACAAATTGTACATTTGTAGTTTCGTACCTTCGAAGCAAAGCTTTGGTTTTTTACTAATGGTTCTTGGGTCCCACATACCGCTAGATAAAACGGACAGTGACTTACTATGTCCGCAGTCAATCACACTCAAAGGTTTCACTACGTCCATCCTATCTACACCGATGACCTAGAAATGCCATTATCAAATCGTCCATATGCTACTTCACTCGTATTAAGCACTCAAGTGTCTTGAAGCTATAGAGCACCACGAATAGTCCAAGCACGACGCGATCAAACATGATTGCTCCATGAGACTTATCTTCAATTCTTCACCTAGCTTGAGTCGCATGGTCGTGTCCAATCCAAAGTCATTACCTTGTCCAGGTCCCCGTCCGAGCATCCCGAGTCAAGTCATCATGTCATCCCGTCACCCTCGGTCGTGTCTAGTTTGTCTTTCTCTCCTTCATTTGCAAAAAACAAGCTTCACCGAGTTTTAACACCCGTTGTTTCCTCTGATCAGAGAATCTGTGGACAAAGTGATTAGTCGAACGAGCCCGAAAGACAATCAGCTCAACACCGAAATAAGTCTCACCCAATCGAGTTACCCATCCAAGGCCACCATCCATGTTACTAATCAACAATAGGGTCCATGTCATCGAAAACGGGGGGGGGGCATTCAAGGTAGCATGCTTATGTTGTCCTGCTCTATGAACAACAATATCTTCACAAAAGTCAATACCGCCCTAGATAAGCTGAATTCTAGGGTAGCCATCATCCAAGAAGATCTTGCGAAAGCTCATTCACTAATAATACAACTAGAAAGGGTAGGGCTATCAATTATTCAACCGCGGTGTTTGAAGGGCAAAGGCTCTTACAAAACCTCTCGACACCATCAAAATAACATGGTCGACATAAGTAATCTCCTAGATGCTTCTCCGAAAATCAAAGGTCACTCTAGTGAATGGACAATTACCAACTTGAATATGTCCTACACCGCTGCTTTCCAAATATTGACTTCAAAGGGACTAATATTACTTATAGGTTCGACAACTAACTTGCCTCAAGATAAGCGCTCCAAAGCTTGGAACGCTAACCACTATTGCTTATTCCACATAGGAAAAGAGGATGATACAGAGAACTGCCATAAACTGAAGCACTTCATCCAAAACTTCATCAACGCTGGGAAAGCACGTGTTCTAGAAGCATTGTCATTCACTAACGGCGAAAGGCCTCTCATGGACTATACAGGGCCCAACAACCAGAGCATTCAACCCATCAAGCAAGTATCCGAGAGTCTAGTTTAATTTAAGACCAATTCGGAGTCCGAGTCTAGGATGTTCTATCTTTTCGTTCCGAGTCAGGGTCAGTTGTATTCTGTCCAATCTTTTCTAACTTCAATAACATCAGCTATTTTATATTCTATCTCTTCTATATACTTTCATGATCTTCTTCCGAGAACATGATGAACATTAGACATTGCAATACATTGTGAACAAACACACGTGACTATTGTAGGCATATCTATAATGATTGCAAAGAACCGAGATCTCGTGTTCTTTCTTTACCTATTCCATGTCTGATATAGAAACTAGTTTCGTTACTCGTGAAAATCACGGGTGCGTTTCAACTAAATTGTGCAAACGTAACCTTAAATATAAAATTGTCTATTTTTCTAGCTAAGAACAATAATCAAACAACATTTTATTGTTTTGTTTGACAAAGATTAAGACGGTGTAAAAGTAAGGTAAATATAAATCATGTAGTAACATATCATGACAACTTACGCTACCCAAATCTGATCTATATGAAAATTGTGTATTTATAATTCTTATATCATAACCTAAGACTACATTACCTTTATAAATTTGAGAATATTAGATGAATATTCGCGTTAATTAACATAATTTTTTTGGTGTACTTATCCATAGTACTTTTAATTTGCAAAACCTTAGTTTACTAGGAAAATATTAATTACGCAAATCTTAATATTATAACTCTTAAATCTAAATCTAAAAATAATACCAAAAATTTACTTCGTAACTTGTTGCAGGAAGTTTATGATTTCAGTTATATTTTTTCTCATCTATAAAATGATGTTACAACATCTACAAAAAATAAAATAAAAATGAATCATACCGGCCAAAAAAATATCAATGAAATAGAATAAAAACGTAAACCAGAAATTGATACATAATTTGTACTGTAATAACCAATTAACCAAAATTTGGTGTACTCAATTGTTAATTGTATGAAATTAAAGTTGTGTAATCAAAATTAGTAAAACGACTTATATAAAAAATTCTTTGTAAAGATGTAGAAAATGCTAATATGTACTGTAGTAATTACTTTGTACGGAATATTAATTACAACTAATAAAAGTACATGAACTACATATTGATGAGTTAAACATTTTAGTAGTGTCACTTGTCATTAATTTGTAAAGTCTTAACATTTTGAAATGTCTTTTTATGTTTTTATATAGATAGATATAGATAGACTAGAAAGACACATATGCACATGTATATAAAATATAAATGCATTGCTCACTTTGACGTTCTTTTATATATTTTGTATAGATGTGGTCCTTGGATTTGTTAAAGATATTTGATATATCTTGTTTATTCTGTGTAACTATCTTCTGTAATCTTTACCTTAGTTAGGAGTATTTGTATTTTCCTTAACTTGTATTATTCCTTAGATAGTCTTCTTGTATCTTAACTTACCTAGATTTTCTAGATTCATTGCTTGCCCTACAAGGCCTCCTTTTGTATTTTACTCATGTTAATTCATTGAATAAAATCATCTTTTCTCACAATCTTTACATGGTATCAGAGCGTACCGATCACAAAAAATCAAACGTACCAAACCCTCATATTCACGGCCAACCTACACCATGACGAGCAACACGAACGTCCTCCCTAACCCGGCCGAACCTTCCATCCCACTCATAGTCATTAACCTCACCAAATGCATCGAACTTACATCAGCATCCACATATCGTTCATGGTGTAGACAAGTGGAAGACCTACTTTTTGGCTTCGATCTATTCAAATTCGTCGATGGAACATACCCTTGTCCAGAGAAAACTACCACCAATGAGAAAAAGGAAACCACCCCTAACCCGGCATATTCAACTTGGCTTCGCCAAGATCGTCTTCTCAGTGGTGCTCTTCAAGGAACTATTTCCTCCACAATAACTCCTCTCCTCATACAATCTCACAACTTCTTGTGAGATATGGAAGTATCTGGCCACCACTTATGCTAATCCTTCACGTGGTCATATACTATCAATCAAAGATCGCCTTGACTCGATCTCAAAAGGCACTTCATCTGTCACTGAATATATGCAATCGATCAAATCTAGTATTGATGAACTTCAACACCTTGGAAAGAAGATGGATGAAGAAGATGTTATAGGAAAGGTTATCAATGGCCTCCACTGGTACCTATCGTTGGTTAATTGACGCTGTCAAGGCACGAGACACTCCTATTTCCTTCGATGCCCTTCACGAAAAACTAATCCAATTTGACCTTGGTATCAAAAACAACCCATCCCTGACCAATCTCCATTCGTCCGCCCACCTTGCCTACCATAACACAAATACACACCTCGCCCGCACACTTAACCCGCCCCTTCTCCCTACCCCACCCACGGACCTCTCTTCTGACCCGACCTCCGGTGGACCACCATTCAAAGGTAAGTGTCAATGGTGCCATGCCCAAGCCCATTACCTCAAAAATTGCCCCATATTTAAACAACTCCACCCAACAATCTCGGTTCCCGAACGCCCCCCTCCTCCACCACAAAATCGCCGCAACCTACCTCGTGGCAACACTATGAACCTTGGCACCACTTCCTCCACCGATTGGCTTCTCGATAGTGGAGTCTCTCACCATATCACCCATGACCTAAACAACCTTGTCCATCACTCCCCGTACGATGAAAACGATGATCTTCTTCTTGGAGATGGCTGTTCCCTTCCCATCTCTCACATTGGTTCCTTCACACACTTTCCTTCCCCTCTTTTATTTACTTCCGTTTTACATGTTCCTCTAATTTCTCGCAACATTCTCTATATTTCTCAATTTTGTCGTGACTATAATTCTACTGCTATTTTCTTACCCACATCGTGTATTCTATAGGATCAATTGACGGACAAGACACTCCTCCAAGGGCAACTTGATGCGGGTTTGTACGTTTGGCGCCCCTCTTCCACTAATCCCACGGCACTCCACACTCACCTTCCCTCCACCGTGTCTTGGCATCACAAATTGGGTCATCCATCTACTACTATATTAAGCCTACTTAGTACGAGTCTTAAACTTCCTATTTCAATAAAGTCGTTTAACAACTGTAATGCTTATGACATAAATAAAAGTCACAAGCTACCTTTTTCTATTTCTAGTCTTGCGTCTAGTGCTCCTCTCGAGATATTATACTCCGATGTTTGGACATCACCTATTTACTCGATTGATAATTACAAGTATTATGTTATTTTTGTCGACCACTTTACTAAATACACTTGGATTTATCCACTCAAAATTAAATCTGACACTTCTACTATTTTCGCTCGTTTTAAATCTCTTGTCGAAAAATATTTTAATCGTCCAATTATACAAATATTTTCTGACAACGGTGGTGAATACCTTAAATTAACTCCCTCCATCACTTCCGATGGTATCACCCACCTCACCTCTCCACCTCACACCCTGAAACATAATGGTTATGCCGAGCGTCATCACCATCACATTGTCGAAACCGGTATGGCTCTCCTTTCTCACGTGTCCCTACCCTCCACTTTTTGGTCCTTTGCCTTTGTCATAGCGGTCTACCTTATCAACCACATGCCCACTCCCACTCTTAAAAATACTTCCCCCTATAACAAACTATTTCTTAAGGAACCCAACTATTTTAAACTACGGAGTTTTGGATGTCTATGTTATCCTTGGCTTCGCCCGTATACCCATCATAAACTCGAACCTAAATCTACTCCTTGCATCTTCATAGGTTACTCCTCTACTCAAAGTACCTACCATTGTTATGATATCTCAAAAAATAAGATTTACACGTCTAGGCATGTCAAATTTGTCGAGACCAATTTCTCGTATCCCTACCTCTCCTCCACACCTATAGACCCGCCTATCTCCCCCACTACATGGTGTCAACTATCTCTCCCTCTTCTCCTAACACCCTCAACCGAACCTCCCACCATCACCCCCAACCCCGCTCTCTCCGCGTCCACCCACCCCTATACCAAACCCTCCTCCTCCTCCTCCACCCCTAAAAAACACACCCGCCCCTCCCACGACTTCTCGCATTGCCACCTGATCTACATCGGGTATCCGTAAACCAAATCCAAAATATTTACACACAACTTCCCTTAGCTTGCCCACCACCCTTCCTCTCTCCACGAAAACCGCTCTCTCTCAACCTTACTGGCGCGCGGCCATGGATGTCGAGCATCGCGCACTCCTTTACCAATAAAACATGGTCTCTAGTTCCCTCTCACCCTTCTCATAATGTGATAGGATGCAAATGGGTTTATCGTGTCAAATATAATCTCGACAACATAATTAACAAGTTTAAAGTTCGTCTTGTCGCCAAAGGTTTTCATCAACGACCTGGTATTGATTACTCAGAAACCTTCAGTCCAGTCATCAAACCCGCCATAGTTTGCCTGATACTATCACTTGCTCTTGCCCGTGGTTGGTCCCTGAAGGTTCTCGACATTAACAATGCTTTCTCCAAGGTACGCTTTCTGAGACAGTTTATATGTCTCAACCTCCTGGTTTTGTTAACTCTTCTTTCCCTAATCATGTTTGCAAACTTTCCAAAGCTATTCACGGTCTTAAACAAGCTCCTCGTGCTTGGTACACCGAACTTAAAAACTACCTCACATCCTACGGGTTCCGTCACTCTCTCTTGGATCCTTCTCTCTTTATATATATATTTCTCGTCTTACTACAATATATCTACTAGTTTACGTCGACGACATTATTATTGCTGCTCTGTCGTCCCCCCTCTCAACTCGTTTCTTTCCTCCTTCTCATCTCGGTTTTCATTAAAAGATCTTGGTTTTCCATCGTACTTTTTAGGAGTTGAACTTACACCCACTAAAACCGGTCTCAAGTTAACTCAAACTAAATACATCTCGGACCTATTAACCAAACATGACATGATAAATGCCAAATCCGCGTCTACTCCCCTAGTCGCATACCCTCCCCTACTCGCCACCTCCGGACAGCCGATACCCAATCCCACGGTTTTTCGTGCTATTATAGGCTCCCTTCAATATCTCTCCCTCACCCGTCTCGACATTGTCTTTGGTGTCAATAAGTTAGCTCAATTTATGCAGGTACCTCAGGAGTGTCATTGGACCGCGCTTAAACGTCTTCTTCGATATCTGTCAGGTACTCTATATGTTGGTATTCATCGAACTCGTGACTCACCACTTACTCTCCATGCTTTTAGCGACGCAGATCATGTAAGTGACAAAGCTGACTACGTCTCTACAACTAGTTATCTCGTTTATCTCGCACGCAACCCCATTTCGTGGGTTTCTCGAAAACAACGCTCATTATCTCGCTCTTTCACCGAAGCTGAATTTCGTGCGGTAGCAGACACCACAACCAAATTAATATTGTGACAACTTGAGTGCGAATCACTATTGATGCGTGCCGTTCCTATTCGGTTTTTCACCTATTTTGGCACGCATTTCCGTGTCGTTTTATTAATTTTAGGAGTCGGATTATGTTATTTTCTCTCATATGTGCTACTCAGATATTCTTTTGTTGTTCTGCAGATAATCGAGACCTGAATAGTTAAAAGAGCTCAAAAATTACGTCAAAAAAATCGTTAAAGCTCTAAAACCGATTCATTGTACGAAAATCAAGAGGAGATAAAGTTGAGCCCAAATAAGAAGGTTCAATCCTTTGGCCCAAAGAAAAGTGCGGCAAAACAAGCAGTTGAGAGTCTGTAGACTAAGAAAGCAGACTGAGAAAGAATAAGTAGACTAGACTGAAGACTGAAGAAGTAGACTGAAGACACGACCGAAACTAAAGCAATCAGTCAGCAGACTGAGATTTTAGTCTGCCAGACTGGGATCCCAGTCTACCAAGATTCAAGTAACCAGTTTGTAGACTGGATTTACAGTCTAGCACAGATATTTTGTTTACACTTACCCACGTTCTCCTACTCCTTGCCATCAAGCATTCTCTCATCCACTTATGCCCTCTAAGTTAGTGGGGGAAGTGGTTAATTTAATTGATTTAGGATTATTATAAATAGGATAGTTTAATCATCATCTAGGGGACCTTTTACATCCAGTAATTAGTTTAGTTTCTGATAAGTGTGGTTTGTAGTGCCTATTTCGTAGTGTTTTGGTCCCATTTTCCTTGTGGAATCGCTCCTTGGGAGCGATTTATGGGCTTCTTATGCTTCCTTTAGTTCGTTTCAGGTTCCCGAGACCGATTTGGAAGAGTTGGAGCGATTCCGATTCGATACATACACATTTGGAGCCAACGAGATAAAGGAACGATGACTCGATGCTTTGGAATCGACCCCGAGACCTTGGGACCCAATCCCGAGCCTCCGAGATCCGATCCCGAGTCCCGAGAATCGATGAGAAGTCCATGTGAGGCAAGGAGGAACCAAAAGGGTCATATTGGAGGCCTACAAGACTCATCCCCGACGGGTATGCACCTCATCCCGTCGGGGATGAAGTGCGCGTTTGGAGGTGTTAATGCAAGGCCGTCCCGGTCGGGACCAACCCGTCCCGGTCGGGACCAACCCGTCCCAGTCGGGACCAACCCGTCCCAGTCGGGATGATGGGTCCGTCCCGGTCGGGTTGAACCCGTCCCGATCGGGACCGTGCTGCTGTAGCCGCATTTCCTTTCTTTCTTCTCCCTTCCATTTGTAACCCTATATATACTCTTCCCTTGTTATCTTAGCTTATGCACTTCATTAGACATTAAACCCTAGACTATTTTTAGGTTATATTAGTTTAGATTAGTGTAGATTAGTCGGTAATTAGTAGTTAATCTTAGTTTAGTACTTGTATTAAGGGAATTCTTCAAGATCCATCCAAGCTTGACAACCTTGGTGGTTTGTTTTGGGTTTTCTTCATTAATGCAAGTTTCAATCTTTCCCTTGTTAGTATGGTATAATCTTCTCTTCCTTTTTACTCTTTATCTTGTTTATTCATCCAAGTTTTAATCTTTGTTCATCTTATTGTTCTTAGTTCATCTTTTTCACTAGTTTCATTATGGATGTTTTGATTCTTGTGTTGTTTCTTCTTGTTCTTGTTAGTTGTAGTTTGATTATGTTAGAGTAGTGTTCTTGCTAGGGTTAGTAGGGTGATTAGGGTGTTAATTGGGTGATTAAGGGTTTGTTGGAGATGTTGGTGGAAGATTTGGGTTTCCTCTTAGGTTGATGCATATCACATGTTTGTTGGAATGCTTGAATGACTAAGTAGGTTAGAATGCTTGTTTTTCTTGCCTTCCTTTGTCATGTGTGTCGCCGAATGGGTTCCATGAGGAACCTCTAGGTGAGTCTAAGTTAGATTACCTAGATTACCCTACTACCTCCTTCACTCTAACTCCTCCTTGACCGTTCCGTTACCCCTTTGACCCCGACCTAATCCTAGCCCGTTTTTCTTAGTTGTTCTTCTTAGTCTTAGTCTAGCCTTCTCTCCCTCTTATCATTATCTAGCTTAGCTCGTTGACCTAGTCTCGTATTTGGGGCCGACCTAGTCTAGGCTATACATCACCGTCCCCGTGGATTCGACCCGACTTACCCTAGCTACCCTAGTTAGGTTTTGCCGGTTAATTATTTGGTGGCGGGATTCCACGACAAATCCTTCCCATCAATTTGGCGCCGTCGCCGGGGACGGTGCTAGTTTAGACTTTGTTTTCCTAGTTACTTGACTTTGTCTTTGTGTTTGTGTTTTTCTTTTTTCTTTTGGTTACCTTGCTTCTTGTGTGTGTGGGGTTTATTTCTCTCTTGTCTAGTGCCCAAAAAGCACTAGACTTCTCACGTTTGTTCTTAGTCTACAGTTTGTGCTTAGAGGTGGTGAATATCTTCTTCTTGCGACTTAGAGCCGCTTTAACGGACGGTTGCTAGAATGAGTGGTTTCCAACCGGGTATGAGCTACGATTTTCGAGCGAGCATGGGGTTTGATCTAAACTCCACACACTCGGGAGCCGATATGAGCTACTCCTCTTCTTCCATGAACCAAGGGTATGACATGACGTCCCCCTACCACTATCAAGCTTCTTGGGGTAATCAAGATGGGTATGATCCTCAAGAGTATGGAAATGGCTACCAACAAGTGAATGACTATCAATCCTACGATCAAGGTGGCTATTACTCAAGCTATGATTGTGAACCCACCATGTTCAATCAAGATTCACCTTATGGAAGCCAGTACCCCCAAAACCCACCATATTACCCTCCACTCCAACCACAATATGAACCCCATGACCCACAATACTACCAATCACCCCAACCTTGCTACCAACAATATGATGCCCCACCCTTTGGGCATCATCAAGACACCATGTTTAATCAAGATTATCAAGATTATCATCAAGATTATCAAGGAGCTTTACAAGACCCCAATGATCACCAATTACCCGACACGGAGGTGTTTCATTCTATGCTTCAAATGCAAAAGAGCATTCAAGAAATGACCATTCAATTGCAAAAAGAACAAGAGGAATTAATGGCCCAAATTCGAAGGGGAAACGAGGCGAGGGAGGCTCGATTAAATGCATTATCGGTTCAAACCGTAATGTATTTATCCCGAACATCGCAATTAGATGAAGGGTGCCCACTTGAGAGAGAGGAGCAACCTAACCATGAAGCCGCCGATGTAGTTCCCTTTGGAGGAGAGATTTGCTTTGAAGAACCTCAATTGTCTACCCAAAAAGTGACGAATGAGGGGATGACCCTTGGTGAAGGCAACATTGGTGAGGAATTGGAGGAGGATAGTGAGTTGGATGGGTTGGTGGAATTTGTGAGGATGTTGGGTGAAATTGTTAGCCTCGAGTTGGCCTTGTGCGAGAATGTGGATAAGCATCAAGAGCCCCTAGCCAGTGAACCAAGCAATGACTTGGAAGAGATTGAAACCGCCGGTAGAAGTTTCGATCCTCTCCTCCAAGATGATGTGGGGCCGATTGATGAAGATGGGGAACCACAACTTGAGGAAAGTGTGGGGGTGTGCATCGAGGAGATGAGGCCAAAACCGCTTTTTGTGCCTTGTTTCTTGGAGATGAAGCTTGCTTGTGATTGGAGGCGATGCTTAGGGAGGAAGAGGTCGGTTAAGCTCGTAGGATGGATAGACCCCGGAGATGACATGAAT
Source organism: Agrostemma githago (assembly GCA_958450325.1). NCBI lineage: Eukaryota > Viridiplantae > Streptophyta > Magnoliopsida > Caryophyllales > Caryophyllaceae > Agrostemma > Agrostemma githago. Next base: position 10,683,361 of record OY288253.1, read on the forward strand.
GATGACGATGGGTCTTGGGATTCCTACTTCTTGCCTCCACCTTGGAGGCCGTGGAGGTTGGCTAGGCTCGAGCGCTTCTTGGGCCTCCACTATGATGTCGGTAGCGCGTTCGACTTGCTCCTCCATGCCCTTGAGGGCTACGGTTGAAGAAGAGTCCAACATCCTAGGTTTGACGGAGTTCCTAAAGAACCGTCATGTTGTATATTCCCCCTTCCTCTCCTCTTTAGAGTACTTGTGTTTGTATTTGTGTGTTTTATCTCTTGATTTTGTTAGCTTTGTGATATTCTTGTAATTGTTTTGGTATTTTGATGAGCGATGTGAGGGAGTGAATTTGATGTGTATTTTGAGTTTATTGTGATAGGTGAAGTGAAGGTGACTCCTAGAAAGGAGTGGTTAGTGATAGAGCTTGGATCGTGAGCAAGGGAGCCGGTTTTTGGGGTCATGGGAGTCATGAAGACCCTTCCCGACCGGGAAGGGTGTATCGTCCCGACCGGGATGGGGCCGTCCCGATCGGGATGAGGGTGCCAAAAATCGAGTTCACTGGAGTGTTATCCCGATCGGGAAGGGGGCTTCCCGACCGGGACGGGTATGTCATCCCGACCGGGACCACCCATCCCGACCGGGATGATCCCCTACTCCTTTTTGGTGCCTCTTCTTCGACATTCAAGCCCACCCAACCATTATATACCCCCACCCAACCTCCCTACCTTCCTTTCTCATATCATACCACCCATGTACCTCATTTACATACCTTAACCTCATTTCCTCCTCACTTTAGACCGATATTCACATCAAATCCCACCCCCTCGCACCATTACTACCTTAGCCATGCGGTTTTCTCAAGCTTGAAGAAGGATGACAATGACGACAACAAGCAAGTACCTATATTGATCATTGAGACGATGGAGAGAGTGAGTTGCTAACCGGTCGGTATGGCAACTATCCTTTCTTTTCCGTTTTTTTTCATTGCTTGTTTTCCCCTTGTTTCTCCCCTTCCCCTTAGTCATGGTGGCCTTTGAGGCCTTGGTTGTGGTTGCTCCCGATTCTCGATGATGTGACTACATCGAGAGTCATTTTTCAAAATCCAAATTTTACAAGTTTTTCACTCTTTCTTTTTGAGGATTTAGTCGGATTTAGGCGGAATCCGGGCTAGGTAACTTGATTACACCTAGTCCTCCCCTCCCATTCCCTTTTATTTCCTTCTTTTTATTTTTCTTCCCCCATCCATATCTTTTTCTTGTCTCGGCCCATGGTGACTTGACTACACCCCGGCCGAACACTTTCTACCATTTTCTTCACCCTTATTTTTGATTTGTAGCTTTATTTTCGTAGTTTCTTTTCTTTTTCTTTTGTCTCTCTGCACACTACGATTGAGCATATGAGAACATTGCTCGGTTTAAGTGTAGGGGAGCGATATTCTAGCGTAGTTAGTTTTATTTTCTTAGTTTTTGGAAAAAACCTTTAAAATCCATAAAAATTTGAAAATTTTTCACAAAAATCAAAAAGATTTTTCTTTTGTGTGTTTTCCTCTTGTGTCATTGTGTCGTATATTTGTTTTGTGTGCGTGTTTTGCCTCCCTCTCCCTTATAGGTTGCTTTAATCGCCGTTAACTTTGGAAGGCTTTCAAGACTCCCGGTAACATCTTATCTCTTTTTCTTCTTTACCTCTTGCGGAGTTTGGAGGAGATTGTGATGTTGCGTGCTCGGGTGGAGCTTTGTAAAGTGTGGATGATTTGGTGGCTTGTTTGGATGATCGGGGTGGTGTTTATGTTGTGTATGTGTTCATTTTATTTTGTTTTTGTTTTGTTGCTTTTGCTTCTTTTTCTTTCGTTCATTTTCGTCATGTCTTTGATTTTATGTTGTGCTATGTTGTGTGTCATGTGTGTAAACCGTTTTCGAAAACCCGGTTTAGAGGCTAGTGTGCAAGTGTGTACTTTCCCTTTTTAGTGGTATAAATCGAGTCTTGGACTTTAGCCTAATAGAATGACCCTAAATCAATGAATTCGTTGGTTTCTTACCTTGAGTCCACCTAGTCTACTAGGGATTTACTACGGGATTTGCACTTTTGACCATTATGACCACCCACGGTGTGAAAAGGCCTTGGTTACCGAGTCCCGTCCCCTAGGTGACCGTGTTTGGGATTGTTTAATTAGTCCAAGTTCTCCACCTTTTTGTGGGTTTGAAAGGGGATGCGCGACCCCCGACTCACCCATTACCCTACCTCCTACACATATCCACACAATAAAATTGCAATTTGTTGAATTCTCTCTTTCTTGTTACCCAATAAGGAATGCCAAAAAGCCAAATCAAGCCAAAAGGGCAAAGAAAGAAAAAGAAAGAAAATGAAAGAAAGAAAAGAATGAAGAAAAAGAAAAGGCACAAAGGCCGAAAAGAAAATAGAAAAGAAGAAAAAAAAGAATGGCATGGCAAAACAAGGCAAAAATGCAAAAGAAAAGAGAAAATGCCGAAAGAAAACCCGATTCACAAAAATAACCCCTACCTCTCAAAATAAGCCTTTTTCCGACTTTTGCCGTGAAGAGCCTACCGAAGGACCGAGTCCCTAGGAAGGATGATAGCGGCATTAGTCGGTCTTCCCTCATTTTGCATATTTCCATCTTTTTACTTGGACTAGTTAGGCCGTTTCGGACATGGGACGACCCTCTTGGCTCACTGCTAAAGGGGGCGGGGTCTCACTTACCTACAGTGTCAACTAACACCGTGGTTCATCCTTTTTCCATCCCGCCGATCGTCCCGTAGTACGTTCTTAGAAGGTTAGGAGGAACCGAGGTAAGTTACCAACGTTTTTATTGCTTTGTCGTCATACTATTAGGGTTTAGTCCATCTTGGTTTGTATTGCTAGCTTGGGAACGTTGTCACTTGCCTCGAGTCCTAAACCGGTGCTTCTCTCACCGCTTTTAGAGGGAAGCGGTGTTTGTTTTTCTTTGGGTGCAACCGATTATGTGTTCGTTTGTGTGTTTGTTTGTTTATGTGTTTTGTGTCCGGTTGCATCCACAGTTTTGTCGCAAGACCTGACTTGCCTTGCGGAGTGCACTTTTCCTCTAAGTGCACTCGCGTGAGTTGAAAGGGCGTAGGGTGCGCTAATACCCGCTCGGCTAGTATAGTAGTTAGTATGTGCTTACTCGAGGGCGAGTAAGGGTTAAGTGTGGGGGAGTTGATAAGTGTGGTTTGTAGTGCCTATTTCGTAGTGTTTTGGTCCCATTTTCCTTGTGGAATCGCTCCTTGGGAGCGATTTATGGGCTTCTTATGCTTCCTTTAGTTCGTTTCAGGTTCCCGAGACCGATTTGAAAGAGTTGGAGCGATTCCGACTCGATACATACACATTTGGAGCCAACGAGATAAAGGAACGATGACTCGATGCTTTGGAATCGACCCCGAGACCTTGGGATCCAATCCCGAGCCTCCGAGATCCGATCCCGAGTCCCGAGAATCGATGAGAAGTCCATGTGAGGCAAGGAGGAACCAAAAGGGTCATATTGGAGGCCTACAAGACTCATCCCCGACGGGTATGCACCTCATCCCGTCGGGGATGAAGTGCGCATTTGGAGGTGTTACTGCAAGGCCGTCCCGGTCGGGACCAACCCGTCCCGGTCGGGATGATGGGTCCGTCCTGGTCGGGTTGAACCCGTCCCGATCGGGACCGTGCTGCTGTAGCCGCATTTCCTTTCTTTCTTCTCCCTTCCATTTGTAACCCTATATATACTCTTCCCTTGTTATCTTAGCTTATGCACTTCATTAGACATTAAACCCTAGACTATTTTTAGGTTATATTAGTTTAGATTAGTGTAGATTATTCGGTAATTAGTAGTTAATCTTAGTTTAGTACTTGTATTAAGGGAATTCTTCAAGATCCATCCAAGCTTGACAACCTTGGTGGTTTGTTTTGGGTTTTCTTCATTAATGCAAGTTTCAATCTTTCCCTTGTTAGTATGGTATAATCTTCTCTTCCTTTTTACTCTTTATCTTGTTTATTCATCCAAGTTTTAATCTTTGTTCATCTTATTGTTCTTAGTTCATCTTTTTCACTAGTTTCATTATGGATGTTTTGATTCTTGTGTTGTTTCTTCTTGTTCTTGTTAGTTGTAGTTTGATTATGTTAGAGTAGTGTTCTTGCTAGGGTTAGTAGGGTGATTAGGGTGTTAATTGGGTGATTAAGGGTTTGTTGGAGATGTTGGTGGAAGATTTGGGTTTCCTCTTAGGTTGATGCATATCACATGTTTGTTGGAATGCTTGAATGACTAAGTAGGTTAGAATGCTTGTTTTTCTTGCCTTCCTTTGTCATGTGTGTCGCCGGATGGGTTCCATGAGGAACCTCTAGGTGAGTCTAAGTTAGATTACATAGATTACCCTACTACCTCCTTCACTCTAACTCCTCCTTGACCGTTCCGTTACCCCTTTGACCCCGACCTAATCCTAGCCCGTTTTTCTTAGTTGTTCTTCTTAGTCTTAGTCTAGCCTTCTCTCCCTCTTATCATTCTCTAGCTTAGCTCGTTGACCTAGTCTCGTATTTGGGGCCGACCTAGTCTAGGCTGTACATCACCGTCCCCGTGCATTCGACCCGACTTACCCTAGCTACCCTAGTTAGATTTTGCCGGTTAATTATTTGGTGGCGGGATTCCACGACAAATCCTTCCCATCAGTTTCACTGTAAATAATTAGTTTTTATTTTATCAAGTTCATTTCTATTTCAATTTCTCAAAATTTCGTTGTTTATAGTTTTTGAGGTTTATTATCATCGTCATTATTTCTTCTGTCTCCGCTCTAATTTATTCCGATATCGGTAATTTTCTCTTCTTCCCTACCTCCTCCCTAGTTACTATTTCTTCCTTTCTTTATAATCTTATTTTTGTAATTATTTATTTTCTTCTTCTTTTTATTACTGCTTCTTACCTTCTTCAATCTTATCATGATTAATCATATTATTATTTTCATTACTGTAATTATTATGCTTAGCTAATTTTCTTCACTAGAGTTTAGGTGAACTACGAATTGAATCGGGTTTATATGTGATGACTAAATAATCAACTTTTACGAGCTAAATTGCTCTTGCAACATTATAACGGCGAGTAATTAATTATAGGCCGTAATTGATTTCTTGTATCCTGTAAATCGCGACCTAAGATCGAAAGTCTGGAACGGTTAGACTCGTTTTAATCGATAAAACTCTCTAATAAGTAGCGAGAACCCGTTAGGTGATTTCTAGGGTGACTAGTGATCCGAGAGGACCGTGTCAATACTCTTTAGTTCGTCTTAACTGATTGTTTGGAAATCGTATGTATGCTTGTTTTAATCGTAGTGATCCGACGACTCTGGTGTTTTTCCTAATTTATTAATTCATACTTTTATTAATTTCTTTAATCCTGTTAGACTGTCAGTTCACCACAATTAACCTAAAATCGTGACCCGATAAGTAAATTGACTAATTGATAATTTTCACCCTGTCTCCCTTTGGAATCGACCCTACTTACCACTAGCTATCCGTTAGTAGTATTCTAGGATTATTTTGATATTGGTGACGCGACTAACCCGTATCAACTATGTTGCTTGATGCGTGCCGTTCCTATTCGATTTTTCACCTATTTTGGCACGCATTTCTGTGTCGGTTTATTATTTTAGGAGTCGGATTACGCTATTTTCTCCCATATTTGCTACTCGGGTATTCTTTTGTTGTTTTGCAGATAATCGAGACCGAGTAGTTAAAAGAGCTAAAAATTGCATCAAAAATATTAAAGCTCTGAAACCGATTCATCGTAGACCAAAAAGAATGAAGCAAGTCTATAGACTAGACTGTGAGTCTATAGACTGAGAAGAAGAAAGTAAGAAAGCTGTAAACTAAAACACAAGTCTATAGACTGGGGAACAAGTTTATAAACCGAGAAAGTGCAGCAGACAGTCCGTAGACTGAGAAGAAGTCCGTTGGAATTGTAGATTGAACTCAGTCTGCAGACTTGGATCTCAAGTCTACCAGCCTAAAATCCAAGTCTGCAGGATAGGATACCACTCCAAGACTAATTCAGTTGACGTTACCCACTACTCCCCCTATTACGCTCTTCAGTTCTTCCCATTACCTAGTTAATGGGATTGAAGATTGCAGGAAAGGAAGGACAGTTATGGAGGGCTTAAGCAGTTTAAATACAGCTTTAGTTTTATGATCTGATTATTTTTTTATGAACATATCTTCTGCTTCATCTTCTTCCTTTTCTCTCTGTAATCAAAACACAATTAGTTTTTATTTCGAAGCTTTCTGTAATCGACCTTAAGCAATTAATTCAAGTACTTTGGAATTATTCAGTATTATTATTTTCGGATTTCTTCTTATTCTATTTCTTTATCTCTGCAGTCTCTCCGTTGGGTAAATTTCTCCTTCTTCCCTATCTCCCTCTTCCAGTAGTGTTAGATTTTATTTTCTTTCTCCTATTAGAATTCATTAGTTTAACATCAGTTTAGTTCTTTCTTCTTTTTTTTTATTAATTCTTATTTCTCTCTTTTCCAGTAGTTTTGTAATCCTGTTAATTTTGTATTTTTTCCATAGGTCTCAATTCATACTGTTATCATGTCATATCCCATTTTTGTCATCATTATTAGTATACTAATTGTCACTGTAAATATGAGTAGCTAAATTCGTTTTCACTAGAGTTATAGGTGACTTATAAATCAATTTTTGTATTTATGCAGTAGTTAAATAAATCGGTTTTTATGAACTTTATCGCTCTTGCAACATCTCAATGACGAATAATTAATTATAGGCCTTAATTGATTGTTTGTATCCTGTAAATCCCGACCTAAGATCGAAAGCCTGGAACGGATTAGACTCGTTGTAATCGTTGGAATTTCCTAATAAGATGCGAGAGCCCGTTAGGTAAATTCTAGGGCGATTAGTGATCCGAGAGGACCGTGTCTACACCCTTTAGTTCATATTAATCGATTGTTTGATTACTGTATTTGTGCTTATTTTGGTTTATGACGATCTTGTAAATCTAGTGTTTTCTTCCATTAATTTTAGTATCTTCATTCTAGTTTACTGTTTAATTTTAGCATCATAGTTTATTGTCTGCTGTAGTCTGTTAGTTTATAAACTCAACAAAATCGCACTTCGTGAATTGGACCTTCTAATCGACCGACTTATAAATTCAATTTGCCTCCCTGTGGAATCGACCCTATTTATCACTATCTATCAGTTAGTTGTATTTAGGTTATTTTGATTACGGTAACGCGACTAGACCGTGTCAATTTTGGCGCCGTTGCCGGGGAGGCGACGCAATTTTATTAGTCAGTTGATTATTTTGTCTTTCGTCTTAAGGAACGACAGTTCCTTGAGACTGATCTCATTGTTTACTTGTAGCTGTTTATATGCCCAGGTCTTCTCGCTCGGAGCTCCATCCTTTTGATCCCGAGCCAGAACGTACTTTGCGACGACAGTTACGGTTCCTTAAAGAAAGCAGTCGGGCTGAATCTATCGAAGAGCTTGATAGTCTATACGAGGACCTTCAATCCGACTTAGAGAGTGTCAACAACGAAGTCCCGCCTCCCGAGGAAACTATTATCACTATTCCTGATATTCCTCCAATGGCGGAAAAATTGTCTGATCATTTTAGGCCCAATGCTGATGTGCTGCCCACTCTTGCCACTCCAGTGGTAGCAGCAGCAAATTTTGAGATCAAGCCAGCTTTCATCAGCTTGATCGAACGGAGTACATTCAGTGGTACTCCCGGTGAAGATGCCTATCAGCATATAAGGAAATTCCTTGCTTATTGTTCCACAATAAAGCAATATGGGGTATCACAAGACCAAATCCGGGAAATGATGTTCCCATTCTCCTTAACCGGAAAAGCTGAAAGATGGATCAACAACCTAAACAGGGTGACCGAGGGGATTGTCGATTGGAACACCTTACCTCTCGCATTTTATCGGAAATATTTTCCACCTGAGCGTACCGCAACGCTACGAAGCCAAATTACTAGCTTCCGGATGCGCTCAGATGAGACTTTATATGAAGCATGGGAGCGATTTAAAGAGCTTCAACAAGAATGTCCCCACCACGGGCTCGATATTTGGTTCCTGGCTATTACATTCTACAATGGATGTACTTCTGAGGCTCGCCGTTGGATGCCGCCAACAATGGCCGATTCGATGAGATTAATGTCAATATTGCCTTGGAGACAATCGAATCTATGGCTATCCATGACAGCCAATACAGTCAGCCCCGCCAATATCACCCTAAAGGAAAAGAAACTGCCGATGAGTCAATTGCTGTGCCATATTGCATCATCTCAAATAGCTAGCCTCACCGCAAAGATCGAGGATCTCCGCAGTCCTAGCAGCTCACAGCTCCAGCCCGTCCATGCCATGCAGCAGCAGCTAGGTCCGGTATGTCATACTTGTGGCTCTCCAGATCACGTCGATTGTATGAGTACGATGGAGTCAGTGAATGCATTTGGCTCTTACAAAGGCAATCCGTTCTCCAACCACTCTAACGAGGCTACCCGACAGCATCCGTATTTATCTTACCGGAGCCAGAATGTGTTGAATCCAATCACACCGCCACCACCGAAACCACAACCTTATGTTCCTCCTCCGAAGAATTCTTTCCAGCAGCAGGGTAATCATTCCTTCAATCAAGCCGGTTTTCAAAAACTGGCTCAGCAGAACCAGGCTTCTCTTCAGCATCACCAGTCTCTAGAGATGGCCGAGATAAGAAACATGATGATGAATCTTATGACGACCGTCCAGAAGAGTGATCAGAATCATGCCACTGCTATTAAGATGCTCGAGAAACAGGTCACTCAATTAGCATCGTCTCAAGCTCAGAGGCAGCCGGGTACTCTTCCGTTCCAGCCACAGCAGCCTCACGACACCGCTAATGCCATTTTGTTACGAAGTGGTACTAGTTACGAGGGTCCTAAGATGTCGTCTGATGACCAACTGGTTGAGATTGAAGATGTGACTGAAGCTGAGTCTAGTGAATTAGTCCAGACTGGTGATGCCAGTCTACAGACTGGCAAGAAGGAGCAAGAAAAGATGACTGGGTCTGGGCAGGTCAGTCTACAGACTGTGGGAGAAACCCAGAACACTCACGCCAGTCTACAGACTGACGAAGAGCAAGGAATAACCCACAATGCCAGTCTACAGACCGGTAAGAAGAAGGATGTTAGTCTACAGACTGAACACACCAGTCTACAGACTAAGAACATCAGTGCACAGACTGAGCTTTCAGTCGGCAACAGTTCAGTACAAGACTCAGGTTCACCTATCAGCAAGCAGGCCCCAGTTTAGATTAAGCTTCCGTTCCCGGGTCGGTTACGTAACACAAAGACGGAACAACAATTTGGGAGATTTATGGAGGTAGTGAAGAATCTTCAGGTCACGGTTCCGTTCACCGAGCTCATCACTCAGGTACCTTCTTACGCTAAATTTATGAAAGATATTTTGAGTCGTAAGAAAAGTATTAGTGAAACCGAGACCATAGCTTTTACTACGGAGTGTAGCGCACTCCTACAGAAGAAATCTCCTCCTAAACTAAAAGACCCGGGTAGCTTTTCTATTCCCTGCACCATAGGCACCGTGACCATAGATAAAGCATTATGCGACTTAGGTGCCAGTGTCAGTGTCATGTCTTATTCAGTTTGCGAGAAACTGAATATGGGCGACCTCAAAGTCACTAACGTGACTCTTCAGATGGCTGACCGATCGGTCAAACAGCCCTTAGGGATACTAGAGGACGTGCCAGTTAGGATAGGTAAATTTTTTATACCTGTCGATTTTATTGTGCTCGATATGGCTGAAGACGTCCAAATCCGATTATCTTAGGCCGACCGTTCTTACACACTGCGGGGCGGTAATAGATGTCAAGCAAGGTCGTTTGACATTAGAGGTAGGGGATGACAGGGTCACATTTAACCTTGCCCAGACCATGGCTAAGCCCATGATAGAGGACACATGCTATGCTATTGATATAATTGAAGAGTCAGTGTCAGATTTTTTATCGGGTCCCCAATTAAGGGACCCGTTTGAGGCTTTAATGTGCTTAGAAGCATGTGCAGAGGAAGCAGGAAGGAACGAGGCTATCGTTGATATGTTAGTAGCAGCATTGGAAGAGCGTGAACTAACTGAGATGGAAAGTGAGAAGGTCCACAACTTGGTAAATACCTCATATGCTGTCGAGGTATCGAAACCTGAACTTAAACCTCTCCCTCCTAATCTCAAATATGCATTTTTAGATGATACCGAAAGGTATCCAGTCATAGTTAATTCCACTCTTACCAACGACCAATTATCTGCTTTATTGGTCGTGCTGAAAAAGAACCAGAAGGCCTTAGGCTATACCCTTGATGACCTGAAAGGTCTTAGTCCGGATTTCTGTATGCACCGGATTAACCTTGAGGAAGGTCATAGACCACGCATTCAGGGTCAACGTAGGTTGAACCCGAACATGCAAGAAGTAGTTAAGAAGGAGGTCATGAAACTCCTAGATGCCGGCATAATCTATCCCATTTCCGATTCTAAATGGGTTAGTCCAGTTCAGGTGGTCCCTAAGAAAGGAGGGACCACGGTCGTAAAAAATGAAAAAAATGAACTGATACCCACTAGAATAGTCACAGGCTGGCGCATGTGCATCGATTACAGGAAGCTAAATACAGCTACCAGTAAAGACCACTTCCCCCTCCCATTCATCGATCAAATGCTAGAACGTCTAGCATCCCGTAATTTTTTCTGTTTTCTAGATGGTTGTTCCGGGTTCTTTCAGATACCCATCCATCCTGACGATCAGGAAAAGACCACCTTTACATGTCCATATGGCACTTTCGCATATCGCAGGATGCCATTCGGGTTATGTAATGCTCCCGCTACATTTCAGAGATGTATGATGGGCATTTTTTCAGAATATATAGAGTCAATCATGGAAGTATTCATGCACGACTTTAGTGTTTACGGGTCTGATTATTCCGATTGCCTCACTAACTTGGATAAGATTTTGCAGAGATGTATAGAGGTGAATGTAGACACCCACATTTTGACAGCCAGGTGTCTATAGCAGTTTCCGACAAACACCCGATGATGATCGGACGCAAACGTGCTTTAACGTACTCGGAAATGGGCTCGAAATCATGGATATTTAGCTTGGGCTTTTTACGGAGTACAAATTTCACAAAACCAACCTCAAATTCAGGCCCAGTGGGTCGTTTCGAGTCAAATAAGACTAATTTGGGTCGAATCCGACACCGGGGGCAAAACCGTCTTTTAGCGACCGAGTCAAACCCGGTCAAAGATATTTTCTTGAGACGCGTGAGTCTGCCATGTCACCTCACGTGGCTGATTCGGACTCCAACTCCACAAAAATCAGCCACATCAAATATTAAACAAGTCCGTTTAAGGTGGAATTCGATCTCAAGTAGGAATCCTATCCGAAAACCGATTCAAACACCCGACCGAGTGCAAACACTCGGCCGAGCAGCACAAACCAGCCGGGTTTCCTTTTCTTCCTTCACAAGAAAACGGAATTCTCGTTCTTCTCAGCTTCTTACCCAAGCGGTAATTCTAACTCAAACACATCTCTCCAAAGTCAAGGTCGGGAACTCCCTATAAATAGCCCCTTGCATACGACACAAAAAACACATGCTTTTCTCATACAATCATTACACACGATTAATTCATACGATCCCCAACATACATAATTCCTGAAAAACATAATTCTTTAGCATCGAGAAACCGATAGTGCATCCAAAACCCGAAGGAAACCGGTCCCGATACCCGACACCCTTCACCCGCCACCTCCAAACCGAGCCACCCTAACCCGACCGACATCACCTCGACGCTCCCGTGCCTAGCCACATTCTGACGAGCCCTGATCCGAGTTAACAAAAGCATGTAGGTTGAGGGTGTACTAAACCCGATTTCTCCTTCTCTTCTCTTCTCTTCCTTGTCGTTTTTCTTCTTTTACGGGTCAAGTATCGTTTTATTTTATTTCTAATATCGATATTAACGAAAAACTATTTTCATAATAAACATTCTTAAAAATATGATATTGATTTTTCTATAATCGAATATTGTATCGAAAAGAATTATATTAAGATCTCGGCGATATTAAAAATCGTTACATCTTTTTTTCGTTCAAATTCTTTTTTCAAACAATTTTACAAAACCTTTTTTTAAACTCATTCCAAATATCCGATATCAATTTCATAATCGAATATCGGATACGACGAATATCGAAAACATGAGTCGAATACAAATTAATTCATATTTTGTACGCGATTCATCAAATTTAGCAATTTCGAACAAAGAACAAAAAGCCGGACAGACCCGCACGCGAGTCGCGCCACGCCCAGACGGCTCGCGCACGGGCCTGAAACCCGGACCGTTTTTTTAACTTTTTCGGTCGTTTTATTATTTATTCTATGAAACGATTTCTAAAACTTGCATCTTTCCCAAAACTATTCCGAGTATTTGATATTGATTTCGTAGTCAACTATCGAATCTAACGAATGTCGAAAATATTAAGTCGAGTACGAATTATGCAATATTTGTACGCGATTTAATAAAAACATCGATTTTCCAAAAACCGCTTTCGAAAACAGGCCGACACGCGACTCGCCGGCGTCCCGAGCGAGCCGCGCGACCGGCTGCCTTGGCGCGCCTTTCTCGTTCTTTTTTTATAATTTTTCGAACATCGTTTTTTATACAAAACAACGTCTCTTCAACAATATTTTTCCGATTTCGATTAATATTTATTTTCTCGATCTCGTATATTTATTTGCTATATTATTATTTACAAATCGATACTAACTCGTTTGTTCATCTTTTGTAGCAAATTCATTCCTTTTCATCGTTTGTTTTATTATACTAAAACGAACCTCACATGCTAAATTCAACTTCGACGTTAATTTTTCATGCATTAAACCGACTTAGCAACCCGTTCAATTCCTCGCATGCTTAGGAAAACAATGTTTGCATATCATTCATCGTATTACTAACGCGCGTATTAAAAAATCATTCGATATCCTAGTAGAGGCCGCTAATGTGCGGGCGGGGTTGGGTGTTCTTAGTGAACTTCCCAACACGTACCCTCACCCCTTACTCAGAACCTTGGTTTTCGGATGTCCGAAACCATTGGCAACGAGAGTCATTCAATATACGATAAACCGCTCAAGTCGGCATCGGTATCGAACTGCAAAGGGACGAGCCCAATAAACTCTGACATCGGAAATGGGCCGTATTTTGTACACGGCCCACTACGACATAGAGTGGGCTCGAACGGTTCCGAATAACCATAAAATTCGGTGGCGACTCCAACTTCGATTTAAATTTCAATTTGACCATCTCATATGGAGATTCATTCGCCTCCCCAAACCCGCGTGTGGCCGCGTCGGGGTGGACCTATGGCATGTCCACAATTTGGCGACTCCGCTGGGGATTTACTGATGAGTTAATAACCTTCGGTATCCTCAGGGTGAGACTCGAATAGAAATCGTTTGACTAGTACAATGCGCGTTTTAGTTTTACGGTTCATGCATAACCCCATTTTCCCGGGCCGGTACTCGTGACCGACGTCCCACTATACCATTGATATAGTCCAAATTGGTTATGTCAAAGGTGTCCATTAGCCGATTCGTATGGGTTTTACGGCATGTCCTAATCTCAACTCGAGTTAGGGAGTCCGCCCCGATTCTCGATAGGCTATGTACACTGGTATAGACCCTTACAGACTGACCGAGACTTAACTTAAGAGCATACATGGCGTCATTATACTGTTTCCATGACAACGTGCTATTTGATCCACATCTTTTTCAAAAACTGTCATTTTTCAAAAATTTGCATCCTTTTCAAAATATCCAATTTCAAAACCCCAGACATATACCGAATTTAGGACATATGATTTTACTCAAAATAGCCTTTTTATAGCCGGTATTATGACCAATTCAAAACTCGAAATTATTTTCGAAATTTTCAAACCGTCACCCGGCCCACCTTTTCCGTTTTCTCGAAAAAGGGCCGGTTCTCCCCGATTTTTCCGGGCCTTTTCAAAAAAATCATATTTCAAAACTTCCTCTTCTTAGACTTCCCGTATTTAGCAGTGTCGGGTCGTGTCATAAGTCGTTGAAGTCTCTAGCGTCGAAACTCTGTCGATCTTACATCACGAGTTTCCCCCCTATCCCAGTCCGCCTTATTTGACTAAGGCAAAGCTCACCTACGTAGGATTTACTCCTGCGAAGGTTGGCTCGTCTACACAATTATCGAGTCCAAAGTCTGGGGAATGTCTCACGTAAACCTCTTTTCAAACAGGGCCCAGCCCACACAGCTGGATCCTAAAGGAGACCCACCTTTCACGAGTCACCCGTCTAGGTGTCCTATCCGAGTCATTTCCTTTTTAGGCTTTTCCCCACTCGGGGGCTACCCTTCAGCAGAGTGATCAATCACGGTTGCTCTAAGGGTCATGTCTTGCACGTTTTGTCTCACGTATCCCACTTTCGAGTCATTTAGATGTCACACCATCTGAGTCTCTAGCCTTACTCAGGGGGTTGTCCTCCACCCGAGCAGTCAACCACGGTTACCCTAGAGAGTACCCTACGTTCATCCTACATCGGCGTCCTTATGATGCCTTCTTCGAGTCGTACCCACGCTACGAATACTCGGGTCACCTAGGGTTAGGTCACCACGGTTGGTCCAAGCACACGGCATGGTCAAATACGGTCGCCCCATTTTCGGACTTATCCTTGTACAGCTCGAGTCTCGTGGTCGAGTCTAGGTCACAGTCGTTATTTTGTCTGGATTAACGTTTAAGTAGCCCGGTCATAGAATCTTAGTCATTCCCGTCCCCAGGCCGTACCTAGTTTGACTCTCTTGCATTTGCACAAAACCGAGCTTAGGCGAGTCGTGACACCCGTCTTTCTCTCCAATCAAAGACCTTACCAAAAAAAACAACCAACCGAGCATCCGAGTCCGGATTTGATTCGAGTCTAAGTCTGAGTTCAAGTCTAGGATACCCTACATCCTCATTTCCAAATCAGCGTCAGAGTCATTTGTATTCTGTCCTCTTTTCAAAAATTCAATAAAATCAGCTTTTCTATTTCTCATATATACTTCCCTTATGTGTTTCCGAGAACATGATGAACACCGTCATACACTGTGAGCACATGCACGTGACTATTATAGGCACATCTATAATGACTGCAGGAAACCGAGCCCGTGTTTTCCTTTACCTGTTCCATGTCTGGTATAGAAAGCCACATAACTGCCCTTAGCAGGAGCGGTATCGAATCCAATGACAAATCTAGGTAGTCTCCTAGTTTGGGTTCAAGACGGGAGGCAAGCCCATTTCCCACAATAAACACCCATCCAATAAGATCAACCAATCCCTACCTTAGGTGTTAGTCTGACCAACAAAAAAAAAAACTGGACAAAAAAGAAAAAAAAGTCCAATACAAGAAAAAGCAAAAGGCCAAAACAAAAAAGCAGGCCATTATCAAAAAAAAAGAGGCACCCATGACCGAGGTTAAGCGGTCAATCCAAATGAAGAATCCCGAGACCGGGGCTAAGAGGTCAACCAAAAAATATTCAAAAAACCATGACCGTAGTGAAAACGATCAATTCAAAATTATCAATACTCATACCATCCAATAAGGGAGAGACAATCAAGCTGGTCAGCTAACACCACATTTAGCCTTCCCACATTACAACCCTCAAGACCTTCCCGAGACCCAGGCTAGAGACAGCCTGGAATTTTGAGGATTCAAGCTCCATAGGATACCCCTAACCATTAGGGCCAGACATGGAAATCAGATCTCGCATTATCAAAACTTATCCCGATCAAAGTTCGAGCCATTTTACTCGACTTCTTCTTTACATAACAAATTTCACAATCACCATACAAAGACTCGAGAGCAAAACTCGTCAAATCCCCCCGAGAGCAAAACTCGTTAAAATCCCCCGAGAGCAAAACTCGTTAAAATCCCCGAGAGCAGAACTCGTCAAATCCCCCGAGAGCAAAACTCGTTAAAATCCCCCAAGAGCAAAACTCGTTAAAATCCCCGAGAGCAAAACTCGTTAAAATCCTCGAGAGCAAAACTCGTTAAAATCCTCGAGAGCAGAACTCGTTAAAATCCCCGAGAGCAGAACTCGTTAAAATCCCCGAGAGCAGAACTCGTTAAAATCCCATCCCAATTCTTCTCATTCAAACCAGTTACCAACCCCAAACACGGGAACTCAACTTGCGGTCGGCATAGAACATGCCCAAATAGTGCACACCACCTCTGGGGGCTATCCCGGAGAACGCTCACAGTCACAGGATCAATATCCTAACCATTCTAGCCCTTTGATCAAGACATCACTGGGAATGCACCTAGCCTTCACCATCGCTATGGCTAGTTACACACAAAGCCCTAATAAACTAGGCACCATAATCCACTGAACTACGGCTTGGTTTGATTTCACCACACGTGAATACGTAGGCAGCCTTTCAACAGAGGCACAACCACCCACATTGACACACATTCAAAAAGCACCATCATTCCGGTCACGACACTGTCATGTTCTCGACAGTTAGCTTTGTCATTCTGGGGGCTTCTCCTAGGCAGAAGTTCTCCATCCACTCACATAATCCAAATACATTCAAAATCTAGCCTCTTTTCTGTAGTGTGTCCTAGTACTCGGCTCACTCGAGGACAAGAATCTGTCACGACTCGAAACAATACCCACCTTGGAAATGTACCCAAAAATCAAAAATCCAGAAGAGCACTAGACTACGGCATTGCTACTGCTAAAAGTTCTGTCTTGCCAAAACGGTCTCATTACAGACTATTGCAATCCCCCCATAGCACATCCTTCCTATTCCGAGGATTCGACCGTGTTGTCACTCGCCTAGGCTACGGAATAGCGCAACTTAAGAGTCTTGTCATCTTAGGTGGCCCACCTCCTTGCCAAGTCACGGTCCAACCCTTAGAGAGTCTAAGTCGTGTCTGTCAACTCGTCCTGTCGCGTCCAGAGTCGAGTCTGCCGGTAGGCCTCTCTTTTCAAATTCTCATTTTAAAATTTGCAAAAACTTTGCCATTTGAAAAAAAAAAATTTCGACAAGGTCAAATTTCGATCTATTTAAACTGCAAATTTCTTTTCCACCTCTTTCAATTTTGGAAACCTATCTCCTAGCACGTGAGTTGCTTTCAGGACTTCAATTTCAAAATACAGCAAAAATCATTTTTATTCCCCAGCGCGAGTCATTTGTTTCGCCTACGTGTTGCATGCAAAATTTTATGTAACTTATACAGGTACAAATCACGACAGCGCAATTCACATAACTCCCCAGCGACATTTAACAAGATGAGCCCATATATATGCGCACCTAAGTCTTATACGACGAGTTCAATTCCCCACGAAGTTATCATCAGCTCAGGTACATTTCTAATCCATGGCCGGCGGGCCCTTCACGCAGGTCTAATGGACTTTAAACGACCCGACCGGAAGTCTGCCAGGTTTTAATCCTTGATTGACCTGGTAGCTACTCTGACTTTCGCTTTGTCCAAGCCTAAGTCAGAGTGGGGGCTCTGTAGATACCCACATTTTGACCGCCAGGTGTCTATAGCAGTTTCCGACAAACACCCGATGATGATCGGACGCAAATGTGCTTTAACGTACTCGGAAATGGGCTCAAAATCATGGATATTTAGCATGGGCTTTTTACGGAGTACAAATTTCACAAAACCAACCTCAAATTCAGGCCCAGTGGGTCGTTTCGTGTCAAATAAGACTAATTTGGGTCGAATCCGACACCGGGGGTAAAACCGTCTTTTAGCGACCGAGTCAAACCCGGTCAAAGATATTTTCTCGAGACGCGTGAGTCTGCCGTGTCACCTCACGTGGCTGATTCGGACTCCAACTCCACAAAAATCAGCCACATCAAATATTAAACAAGTCCGTTTAAGGTGGAATTCGATCTCAAGTAGGAATCCTATCCGAAAACCGATTCAAACACCCGACCGAGTGCAAACACTCGGCCGAGCAGCACAAACCAGCCGGGTTTCCTTTTCTTCCTTCACAAGAAAACGGAATTCTCGTTCTTCTCAGCTTCTTACCCAAGCGGTAATTCTAACTCAAACACATCTCTCCAAAGTCAAGGTCGGGAACTCCCTATAAATAGCCCCTTGCATACGACACAAAAAACACATGCTTTTCTCATACAATCATTACACACGATTAATTCATACGATCCCCAACATACATAATTCCTGAAAAACATAATTCTTTAGCATCGAGAAACCGATAGTGCATCCAAAACCCGAAGGAAACCGGTCCCGATACCCGACACCCTTCACCCGCCACCTCCAAACCGAGCCACCCTAACCCGACCGACATCACCTCGACGCTCCCGTGCCTAGCCACATTCCGACGAGCCCTGATCCGAGTTAACAAAAGCATGTAGGTTGAGGGTGTACTAAACCCGATTTCTTCTTCTCTTCTCTTCTCTTCCTTGTCGTTTTTCTTCTTTTACGGGTCAAGTATCATTTTATTTTATTTCTAATATCGATATTAACGAAAAAAATATTTTCATAATAAACATTCTTAAAAATATGATATCGATTTTTCTATAATCGAATATTGTATCGAAAAGAATTATATTAAGATCTCGACGATATTAAAAATCGTTACATCTTTTTTTCGTTCAAATTCTTTTTTCAAACAATTTTACAAAACCTTTTTTTAAACTCATTCCAAATATCCGATATCAATTTCATAATCGAATATCGGATACGACGAATATCGAAAACATGAGTCGAATACAAATTAATTCATATTTTGTACGCGATTCATCAAATTTAGCAATTTCGAACAAAGAACAAAAAGCCGGACAGACCCGCACGCGAGTCGCGCCACGCCCAGGCGGCTCGCGCACGGGCCTGAAATTCGGACCGTTTTTTTTAACTTTTTCGGTCGTTTTATTATTTATTCTATGAAACGATTTCTAAAACTTGCATCTTTCCCAAAACTATTCCGAGTATTTGATATTGATTTCGTAGTCAACTATCGAATATAACGAATATCGAAAATATTAAGTCGAGTACGAATTATGCAATATTTGTACGCGATTTAATAAAAACATCGATTTTCCAAAAACCGCTTTCGAAAACAGGCCGACACGCGACTCGCCGGCGTCCCGAGCGAGCCGCGCGACCGGCTGCCTTGGCGCGCCTTTCTCGTTTTTTTTATTTATTATTTTTCGAACATTGTTTTTTATACAAAACAACGTCTCTTCAACAATATTTTTCAGATTTCGATTAATATTTATTTTCTCGATCTCGTATATTTATTTGCTATATTATTATTTACAAATCGATACTAACTCGTTTGTTCATCTTTTGTAGCAAATTCATTCCTTTTCATCGTTTGTTTTATTATACTAAAACGAACCTCACATGCTAAATTCAACTTCGACGTTAATTTTTCATGCATTAAACCGACTTAGCAACCCGTTCAATTCCTCGCATGCTTAGGAAAACAATGTTTGCATATCATTCATCGTATTACTAATGCGCGTATTAAAAAATCATTCGATATCCTAGTAGAGGCCGCTAATGTGCGGGCGGGGTTGGGTGTTCTTAGTGAACTTCCCAACACGTACCCTCACCCCTTACTCAGAACCGTGGTTTCCGGATGTCCAAAACCATTGGCAACGAGAGTCATTCAATATACGATAAACCGCTCAAGTCGGCATCGGTATTGAACTGCAAAGGGACGAGCCCAATAAACTCTGACATCGGAAATGGGCCGTATTTTGTACACGGCCCACTACGACATAGAGTGGGCTCGAACGATTCCGAATAACCATAAAATTCGGTGGCGACTCCAACTTCGATTTAAATTTCAATTTGACCATCTCATATGGAGATTCATTCGCCTCCCAAAACCCGCGCGTGGCCGCGTCGGGGTGGACCTATGGCATGTCCACAGTGAATCTGGTATTGAACTGGGAAAAGTGCCATTTCATGGTCACTCAGGGAGTTGTTCTCGGTCACATTATTTCTGATAAAGGCATCGAGGTTGACAAGGCGAAAGTGCAAGTGATTAAGCAATTACCACCCCCTGTCAATGTTAAGGGAATTAGAAGTTTCCTTGGTCACGCCGGATTTTATCGCCGGTTTATCAAGGATTTTTCTAAAATTGTGAAACCACTTACACACCTTCTCCTTAAAGATGTGCCTTTTCAGTTTACTGATGATTGTCTTGATGCATTTAACAGGTTGAAGACAACGCTGATCACAGCACCGATCATTCAGGCCCCAGATTGGGACCTCCCGTTCGAGATTATGTGCGATGCCAGTGATTATGTTGTCGGTGCAGTATTAGGGCAAAGAAAAGACAAGAAGCTGAGTGCCATCTACTATGCTAGTAGAACGCTCGATGAGGCCCAGATGAAGTATGCCACGACCGAGAAGGAGCTTCTAGCGGTGGTTTTTGCGCTAGAAAAATTCAGAACTTATTTGCTCGGGTCCAAGGTCATTATATTCACCGATCATGCTGCACTGAAATATCTGTTAGCCAAGAGTGACGTAGCCAAACCCCGGCTCCTCCGATGGATACTCCTACTCCAGGAGTTCGATTTAGATAAACGGGACAAGAAAGGGGCCGAGAATGTAGTAGCCGATCATCTATCACGGCTACAGGTCGTAGATGAAGGGAACACTCTCCCTATCGATGATTCCTTTCCTGACGATTCTCTTATGGCGATTTCTACTACAGAGAATCCTTGGTTTGCCGATTATGCCAATTATTTAGTTGGCAATATTCTACCACCAGATTTCTCGTATTAGCAGAGGAAGAAATTCCTCCATGATGTCCGCCAATATTTTTGGGATGACCCGTATTTATTTAAGGAGTGTGCTGACGGGCTATTTCGGAGGTGTGTACCTCAGTGGGAGGTATCGGGTATTTTACAGCACTGTCATTCTTCAGCTTACGGAGGTCACCACGGCCCATCTAGAACTACTGCTAAGGTTCTGCAATCCGGGTTTCTCTGGCCCACCTTATTTAAAGACGCTCATGCTTTTATTCTAGCATGTGATGCCTGCCAGAGAACTGGGAATATCTCCAGGAGGCATGAGATGCCTCAAACTGGAATTTTAGAAGTCGAGTTGTTCGATGTTTGGGGAATTGACTATCAAGGTCCTTTTCCCTCCTCCAAGGGAAACCGGTATATTCTTGTTGCTGTGGACTACGTGTCCAAATGGGGTGAAGCTGTTGCATCGTCAGTCAATGATGCAAAGACGTCATCTCATTATTTAAGAAGGTGATTTTCCCAAGGTTTGGTGTTCCCCGAGCCATCATTAGTGATGGGGGAACTCATTTTCATGAGCGGCAGCTAGATTCCCTTCTATCTAAATATGGAGTAACACATCGAACCGGCTTGGCTTATCATCCACAGACAAGCGGCCAAGTTGAATTATCCAACCGAGAGCTCAAGTCTATACTTGAGAAAGTGGTGTCGAAAGCACGAAAAGATTGGAGTTTGAAGCTTGAAGACACTCTTTGGGCTTACCGAACCGCTTTTAAGACCCCGATCGGAACTTCCCCTTATCGACTTGTCTATGGCAAGGCTTGCCATTTACCAGTCGAATTAGAATATAAGGCATTTTGGGCTATCAAAGAGCTCAATTTCGATACATCATTATGTGGGGAAAAGAGGAAATTACAGCTAGCCGAGCTTGAGGAATTTCGATATCATGCTTACGAGAATGCTAAGCTTTATAAGGAACGAACGAAAAAGTGGCACGACAAGCATATTCTTTCTCGAGAATTCCATATTGGCGACAAAGTCTTGTTATTTAACTCACGTTTACGTTTGTTTCCAGGGAAGCTGAAATCAAGGTGGAGCGGTCCCTATACCGTCACTTCCGTAAGCAAGAGTGGAGCCATCGAAATCAGAACCGAGTGATGTGAGTTAAAATGAACTTTGAACAAGTTATTTGGAGGTAGATAGTACTTTGAGATAAACGAAAAACAAGCAACAAAATCAGACTGGAATAGTTGTTGTAAGGATGATAGAATGTAACCAAGGATAGTGTGCTAAGTGAGATAGACCTATACCTCAAAAAAGCGGGTGCTAATTCAAACACTCGATTGAAATAGCGAGTATAGAGCTTGTAACGCGACTAACTCTAACACTTTGTCTTGTGAACTACAAAGACGAAAAGGAAAAGCAAAGCTTCACTCAGTTTTGTTTGATGAAAGTTGAATGCTTTATTCATCAAATGGATGGCTATTTATAGCCTACAAACGTCCTCAACCAGAATGGTCAAGCCCCTTAAAGAGGGTGATACAAACAAAGCAAAGGAAAAGAACTTAGACACTAAGATACAATGCATCAATAGGAACACATTCAGCCTACTAACTCCGGTGCACAGCCCTTGTTTGCATGAGTGTGAACCCAAGTTAATGTATCCATATGGTCTTGACTATTTGACTTGTAAAACAGATTAGAGCACTCGGTCCAAGTAGGTGCTTGCATGAGCTAGTTCAGCACTTGAAGAAGGCACACTACTAGACTTGAAGAAGGGGCTAAGGGGGTTGGACTAGGACCATTTGGAGCTAGTGTGATTTCATTGAACTCTTGGTTTGTTGCTTCTTCATTCGGATCATCTCCTCCCCCTTGAAAAGGAATTGTCCTCAATTCTGAAATGCCGTCATCATCAAGATAAGGAGAAAGGTCTCCTACATTGAACGTGGCATGAACTCCATAATCATCCGGTAACTCCACCTTGTAGGCATTGTTGTTTACCTTTGATATGATCTTGTATGGACCTTCTGCTCGTGGCATCAACTTGTTCTTTCTCTTGCTTGGAAACCTCTCCTTTCTTAAGTGAATCCAAACTAAGTCGCCTTCTTGGAATAGTCTTGGTTTCCTGTTTTTGTTGGATCTTCTTTTGTAGGCTTCATTTACCTCCTTGATCCTTTCTCGAATTTGCTCGTGGATTTTTATCATGGATTTAAGCTTTGACTCTGCGTCTTTGTGGACTAACTCATCCTTAGGTAGCGGAATCAGGTCCAAGGGCATATAAGGATTGATTCCATACACGGCCTCAAAAGGAGAATGAGAGGTAGCATAAGTAGGAGAACGATTGTAAGTGAACTCAGCGTGGGCAAGCTTGACATCCCAATCCTTTTGAGTCTTGCTCACAAGGCCCCTTAGCAATGTGCCTAAGGTGCGATTGGTAACTTCGGTTTGGCCATCTGTTTGTGGATGATGAGAAGTGCTAAATAAGAGCTTGGTCCCTACCTTCCTCCATAATGTGTTCCAAAAATAGCTAAGGAACTTTGAATCACGATCCGAAACAATGGATTTAGGTACTCCATGGAGACGCACCACTTCTTTGAAGTACAAATCGGCTACATTGCTAGCATCATCGGTTTTGTGACAAGCAATGAAGTGAGCCATTTTTGAGAACCGGTCTACCACCACCATGATAGCATCTTTCCCCCTAGCTGTTCTTGGCAAGGCCACGATGAAGTCCATGGACACATCTTCCCAAGGTCTTTTAGGAGTGGGCAAGGGCATATAGGCTCCAGGCTTGAAAGAACTCTTGGCAAATTGGCAAGTCACACACTTGCTCACTACATGTTGGACGCTCCCTTGCATCTTTGGCCAAAAGAAGTGCTCTTTTAAGACTTCCAATTTTCTTGTGATGCCAAAATGACCTGCTAATCCTCCCCCATGAGCTTCCCTAACCAGTAACTCTCTGATGGGATGTTTGGGAACACAAAGTCGATTTCCCTTGAAAAGAAATCCTTCCTGCAAAACAAACTCGTCAAAGGCTCCCTCCTTGCATTTGGTGAAAGCTTCACCAAAATCAGCATCATTTTTTTAGTAATCCTTTAGAGTCTCAAATCCAAGCAATATAACATCCAAAGTAGACAATAGAGTGTAGCGGCGGGATAATGCATCAGCCACCACGTTACTTTTACCGTCCTTGTATTTTGAAGAGAAATGAAAGGATTGCAAGAATTCCACCCACTTGGCATGCCTTGGACTTAGTTTTTGTTGGCCATTGATGTACTTTAGGGACTCATGATCTGAATGGAGAATAAAGTGGTTAGTACGAAGATAATGACTCCAATGATCAAGAGCTCTTACTATGGCATAGAATTCCTTGTCGTAGGTGCAATAATTCAGCCTTGCTCCATTGAGTTTTTCTGAAAAATAGGCAATGGGGCGCCTATTTTGCACGAGGACAGCACCAATTCCTACTCCACTAGCGTCACATTCAACCTCAAATGGTTGAGAGAAATCAGGAAGAGCTAGAATAGGAGCGGAACACAACTTCTCCTTGATGGCTTCAAAAGCATCTTGGGCAGCCTTGGACCAAATGAACGTACCCTTCTTCAAACACTCGGTGATAGGACTTGTGATGGTACTAAAGTCCTTAATGAACCTTCTGTAGAAGGAAGCCAACCCATGGAATGATCTTACTTCAGTAATGGTGGAAGGGATTGGCCAAGTACGGATGGACTCTATCTTGGTTTGATCAACGGATACTCCATCTTTGGACACCACATAGCCAAGGAACACCACACTTTCTACAAAGAAAGCACACTTCTCCTTCTTGCCAAAGAGTTGTTGTTTGCGTAGTGTTGTAAATAGTAGCCTTAAGTGCTCCATATGCTCCGCCAAAGACCTGCTATAAACAAGAATATCATCCAAATAAACCACAATGAATCGACCTAAATAGGCCTTGAGTACTTCATTCATTAGCCTCATGAATGTGCTTGGAGCGTTGGTGAGACCAAATGGCATAACCGTCCATTCATACAGCCCATGCTTGGTCTTGAAAGCTGTCTTCCACTCATCCCCCTCTCTCATTCTAATTTGATGATACCCACTTCTCAAATCGATTTTGGAGAAGATCACAGCCCCATGAAGCTCATCCAACATATCATCCAATCTTGGAATAGGAAATCTATATTTGATGGTAATGTTGTTAACTGCCCTACTATCCACACACATTCTCCAAGTTCCATCTTTCTTAGGTACTAAAAGGACTGGAACAGCGCAAGGACTAAGGCTTTCACGTACATACCCTCGACTCATTAATTCATCAATTTGTCTTTGCAATTCCTTAGTCACCTCTGGATTACACCTATAGGCTGCCTTATTTGGCAAGGCTGCTTCTGGAACGAGGTCAATTTGGTGTTCTATGCCTCGAATAGGTGGTAAACCAACTGGTAATTCCTTAGGGAAAACGTCCTCAAACTCATGTAACAATTCCTCAAATGGCTTTCCCCCAAGCCCATTCTCAACTACTAAGGGTTCCTCTCTAGCAACCATGACAAAGATACGTTCCCCCCCTTGTAAAGCCTCTTCTACTTCACTCTCACTAGCAAATATGGTGAGGTTAGGTTTCTTAGTTTTGTTGGCTGCCATAGCACGAACAGCTTGAGGTGTCATGGGTTTTAGCACGATTTTCTTTCCCCTATCCCTCAATTCGTATTCATTCTTCCTCCCATGGTGTACTACATCCCTATCAAACTGCCAAGGACGTCCCAAAAGTATATGACACGCATCCATAGGAATGACATCACATAAAACCTCATCGACATAAGACCCCATGGTTAGACCTACTCTTACTTGCTTAGTGACCCTCACTTTGTTTCCATCGTCCAACCAATGTAGTGCATAAGGTTTAGGGTGACTAGTGGTGGTTAGGCCTAATTTAGTTACCATTTCAGTTGAGGCAACATTTGTGCAACTACCCCCATCAATTATCAAGCTACACCATTTGTTGTTAACTTGACACTTAGTGTGGAAGAGTTGATCCCTTTGTTCAGTGTTGTGCGGGATGGGGTTGGCATGAAGTGTACGTAGTACCAAAACAGTATCATACGTTGGGGGTTCATAATCCTCTCTTTCTTCATCCTCTTTTTCTTCTCCCTCATTAAACACAGCCCCTATGCGTTGCTCCTCCTCCCACATCTCCTCTCTGAAAGGCATTATTTCTCTCAAGGTCATGACTCTCTTATTAGGACAAGCATTTTTATAGTGACCAAAGCCTTGGCACTTGAAGCAACGTACTTTGGACAAACTAGTTTCAGTGGGTGTCTTAATTGTGGGTTGAGTTGGGTTACTTTTAATGGAAAGGGGTTGATTAGTGTTAACCGAATTTGCTTTGTTACTCCCCTCACCTCGTGACCAGGTATGACTCTTACTAGACTCACTCTCATACTTAGTTTTCCCTTGTGCCTCAATTTTCAAACATAACCCACACAAAGTATCAAAATCAGAGTATGGACATAAATCAACTGTATTAGCAATACTACGATTTAACCCACGTAAGAACCTAGCCATTTTTATCTCTTCGTTTTCTTCTACTTCCCCCATTAATACCAAGTTCTCAAACTCCTCAATGTACTCGCTAACACTCATCCTTCCTTGTACGAGATTAGCAATCTTTTTGTATAAGGATAACTTATGCGTAGTTGGGACATACCTCTTGCGTAGCTTTCGTTTCAAGGATTCCCAAGAAGAAATCTTACCCTTTCCATCCCTAGTGCGTTGTATTTTCAGCCCTTCATACCAAAGAGAAGCCCCTTTGCTTAGCTTCAGAATTGCATACTTGCACCTCTCCTTGTCCTCCAAGTCTTTGAAATCAAAAAGCTTCTCAATGTTTCTTTCCCATTCCAAATAAACTTCAGGATCAGTACCTCCAATGAACTCAGGGAGTTCGTTCACTTTGATTCTGTCCACCGGCTCTCTTCTTGCTTGGAAACGAGAATTCATGGGCTGGTAGTTCTCCAATGCTTTCTTTAGGTGTTCCAAGAAGTTAGGGTCGTCAAAGTTCACTCCTCCTGCCATGCTTTACGTCTTAGGAAGACCAAAGCTCTGATACCACTAATGATGTGAGTTAAAATGAACTTTGAACAAGTTATTTGGAGGTAGATAGTACTTTGAGATAAACGAAAAACAAGCAACAAAATCAGATTGGAATAGTTGTTGTAAGGATGACAGAATGTAACCAAGGATAGTGTGCTAAGTGAGATAGACCTATACCTCAACAAAGCGGGTGCTAATTCAAACACTTGATTGAAATAGCGAGTATAGAGCTTGTAACGCGACTAACTCTAACACTTTGTCTTGTGAACTACAAAGACGAAAAGGAAAAGCAAAGCTTCACTCAGTTTTGTTTGATGAAAGTTGAATGCTTTATTCATCAAATGGATGGCTATTTATAGCCTACAAACGTCCTCAACCAGAATGGTCAAGCCCCTTAAAGAGGGTGATACAAACAAATCAAAGGAAAAGAACTTAGACACTAAGATACAATGGATCAATGGGAACACATTCAGCCTACTAACTCCGGTGCACAGCCCTTGTTTACATGAGTGTGAACCCAAGTTAATGTATCCATATGGTCTTGACTATTTGACTTGTAAAACAGATTAGAGTACTCGGTCCAAGTAGGTGCTTGCACGAGCTAGTTCAGCACTTGAAGAAGGCACACTACTAGACTTGAAGGAGGGGCTAAGGGGGTTGGACTAGGACCATTTGGAGCTAGTGTGATTTCATTGAACTCTTGGTTTGTTGCTTCTTCATTCGGATCACCGAGGCAGGAGAAGTTTTCAAAGTTAATGGGCAACGATTGAAGTTGTACCATGAAGGTGTCAGTGTTGGAGCCATCGAGGAGGTTTTTCTAAATCCCAAATCTTAATCCGGTCACCGAATCACGGTCGCGCGGGACCATAAAAACCAGCGCTGGCCGGGAGGCAACCCGGGTATTTTTATTTTTCGTATTTATTTTCCAATTTTTGTAAATAAATGATATAATTTGCATTTAGTGAGTGAGAACGAGGATACTTATATTTATCTCAAGTTGGTGTACAGGGATTATTGAGTTACACAATACTAGACTGAGTCTAGTGAAGTATGCTAGACTGAAGATCCCAGTCTATAGACTCAACCCCATCTACCCATTCTTTAGACTGAACATCCCAGTCTTCAGACTCATCCCAGTCTACAGACTTAACCCCATCCCACCAGACCTAATCCCAGGTCTACCCAACTCATCACAGACCACCGCCCTCTATACCATTCCTATTCATCTCCCTCCTTCCTCCTGCTAACTCACCACAAACCCTAACCCCCCACCTCCGTCACTACCGCTCCTCTCCCTCATTCACTCTCGCCTGACTCCGTTCACCCTGCCGCCATCTCCATCATCTTTCCCCTCTTCTACTCCGTCATCCCCACCGCACCATTGTACCACCACAAACCCTAACCACCCACCTACGTCACTGCCGCTCCATCCACCCTCTTCGCCGCCGCTCAGTTCTGCCACCTCCATCCACTCCGCCGTGTATCTACCCAACGCACCCTACTTCGCCTGACCTTCACCTCCGTCTCCTCCATCACCCCCGTCTCCTCTCTGCCCTCCGCCCGTTTCACTGCCCCGACTCACCGCCCCACCATCGCCCTTCATCTATCCTCACCACTCTCCGTCGCCTGACCACCGCTCCGTCCGTTATTCCGTTTGTCCTTTTGGTTCGCTATTCTAAGGTTTCACGCCTGGGTTCCCTGAATTCCGAGTTCAAACTTCCAATTCTGGAATTTCGAACTTGGAATTTCCTTCTGTTCTTTGTGTTTTGATTGGTTTTACTTCTGTTCATTTTTTGTTTTTCGAGTTTCTGCTATTTCTCTGGGTTCTGTGTTCATTGCTATTCTGCAGGTATCATGGAACACGACAACCCGCCAAGGAAACGCGCGCGAACGAAGAAAAGAAATTCAAAGTCAAGACAACACGTACACACGGAAACTGGGGCTGAAATCAGGACAGCATTAGAGTTGGAGCAACCAGCTGGCACGGAAACCGAGGCCGTGATTCTGCAGCCACCGCCCGCCATTCCTCCGGTCCCGGGTTTTGAAACTGTCGAGTTCGTATCCGCCACCCAACGTGAGAAGTTCCTTTCTTTTTCTACTGATAAAAAGATAGTAGCTTCTCGTTTTGTTTGTGCGGAAACGTTACGTGAATTGGGTCTTTGGGATAGTATGTGTGCACTTTTAGTCGGTACGGGTATGCACGGGCTACGGGATATGGGAGACCTCACTTACCCCGCATTAGTTACTGAATTTTTTAGCTCATTTGAGTTTGTCATTCACGACGAGGGGTCGAGCCTTAGTTTTAGGCTCTGTAACTCACATTATAACCTCCCACTTTCCCAGTTTGCTACCATACTTGGTCTTCGAGACTCAGGTAGTTTACCCGGCAATTTCACCGACTACAGTAAGTTGTGGGAGTCCATCACAGGTCAGACATGACACCCGATGGACCATTTTCGAGGATCCCTCGTGCATCAACCAGTACTTCGGTACTGGTTTAGGCTGCTCACCTCTTCACTTTTTGGCCGCAACGAGGCCCATAAAATCGACAAGTACGAGCTCGGCCTCTTAGATGCACACCTCAATTTTGCCCAAGCCACCCCTCGTACTCTTAATGTGGCCCACTTAGTGGCCATTCACCTCGCCGGTGTCGGAAAGGGGAAGCAAAACACGATCGCATGTGGCGGTCTCATCACCCACTTAGCACGGCGATTAGCCCCTGGCTACCCCATTGACACCCTTACACCCACCAAGTCAGTCAACATTGACACACTCGACGACGACTACTTGAGGCACCTCAAGTGGCTGGCAGGCACGCCGCCCATTTGGCTTCTCGGGACAGCAGAGTCTGTTAAACTCCCCTGTCCCACCCTCCCTTCACTTACCCCTCTCCCTGAGTCGACTTTGGCGGGTTCAGACCCCCCTTACCCCTCACTATTACTCACTACCCCCTCATCCGGTGTTACACCAGAGGTCGGGCAATCGTCTGGGGCTAGACCATCGACTTCAACACCCACTCAACCATCCACTACCCCGTCACCAGGACCCGTAACAGGTCCCTCGGCAACCGACTACCCCACCCCCACCGCAACCCTACTCTCGACTGACGATAGACTGAGTCAGCAGACCGATTCTCTCACACTACTCCGTGAGGAGTACACACAACTCTGTGAAGAGCTCACGCGACACTACATGGAGGCAGCAGCAGACCGTAATCGGCTTCGAGCCGAGCACAACACCACCCTCAACCATCTCTTCACTGAGCTTCGGCAGCTCCGAACCGCTATTGTAAACTCAGGATCTCGGGTACCACCGTCAGGAAGCCCGTCAGGAGGGATTAGCGCTAGAGGTGGTGCGTCGAGTAGTGCTCCCACTAGGGGAGAGTCTTTACGTGGTCCACGCACTCGCGGGGGTTTGACTAGTGGCGTTGTCCCTCGTGGTAGAGTTAGTAGTGTTTCAGGACGTACCCTGACTAGGAGAAGTTCAGCAGGTTGAGTCGTCACTAGGAGTGCTACGTCGGGTCGTGGCACCATCACGATAAACAACCCGCCAGACCCGAGACCCGCACCCGATTCTTGGAAACCACGATTGCCCACAGTTGCGTCAGACTCCGACCATGACTAGAGTTCGGTTTGGGGAACTCCCTGTATATATTAGGTACTCCTCTCCTTCTCACTCTTTAGTTTTCCATTTTAGTTACTTTTCACTTCTCTTCGGTTGTCCAATTTGTGTATACAATGAGGACATTGTATTGTTTTGTTTGGGGAGGGTAACTAATTTGCATTAGTTGCATATTTTCTGCATTTTCGCATGCATCTTATTTTATTTTATTTTAATTTTTAGGCATTTTAGGAGTTTTTAGGAGTCGTGACGGGTTAAGCAACAATGATGAAAATGCTTCTGCCTCTTCTTTTCTCGTTTCATTAACTTTCTCATTTTAGTGATGTTTTAGTTTACTTGATCGAGTCTTGAGTTATGGCATAAATCAATTGTAAATTTCAGTAAACGAATAAACTTGGCTTAAATTGTTGGCAAACTACTTAAATTCTGAGTTTTAGAGCCTTATGAGCCCGATGACATCCATGATCGGTCTATTTATGAATGAGAGTAGTTCTCCCTATTTTGCATGTAACATCAAATTGCATAAGTGTGAAGTAAGTCTCTTAAGTCTTTGTGCATTCGGGTCGTAACTATAACATGTATTGAGGCTTTCCTTTTTCCCTTTTTATTTCCCTTTCCCGTTTTTATTTTCACTCAAAAATCGAATTATCCATTCACTACAAAATTAACCACAAGCCTAAATTGCCTACCCTAGTCGAGCTAGTCATGGTGATATTGATGTTTTGTTGAGATAAGTCGGTTTGGTGTATATATATGTTTCGGTTCTTGTATATATGTTAAAAAAAAAAGAAAAAAAAATGAAGAAGAATAAAAGAAAAGTGGAAAAAGAATCGAGTTGTTGACTCGGATACTTCATTATGATAATATTATGAAGTCGATTCAGGTGAAATAAGCGTGATATGGAGAATACGTCCTTAATTGATGTTGATTTAATCGTTTGTGTGATTTGGTATTTTTGTGATGTAATTCGGAAGTTTGGATTGCCTAGCTCGACTATTAACTCCACATTCCCAAATTGTATCCCCATCTTATCCGTCACTTATCCCATATCCCATTTCACCATCTTTTTTTTGCCTCGATATGTGTTTTGGTTTCGATTATTTAGAATGTGCAAGTGATCGGCGGTAGAGATTGTCGTCACATTAGATTGCATGCATGCGTTTATAGGTCGCAGATTAGGCGAGCGTCTCTCTTTCTCTCTATCTCACATTTATATTCTACATCCCTATCATGAGAGCAGAGTGTAACCGCGAGAGTCCGACAATGATAAGTCTAGCAAGGTTGACGGTTCACTGTTATTCTTTTGATTATGCCATAACTTGAGTCAGTTCATATTTTCTAAGTGTCGCTAGCCCGAGTTAGTTTTTGTAGCGAGTCTAGTCTGGGTAACAACTTTGAGTTGTATACCGTTCCCATAGATCTTGTGTTTGATTGCTTAAGGACAAGCAATGGTTCGGTTTGGGGAGATTTGATGCGTGTCGTTCCTATTCGATTTTTCACCTATTTTGGCACGCATTTCTGTGTCGGTTTATTATTTTAGGAGTCGGATTACGCTATTTTCTCCCATATTTGCTACTCGGGTATTCTTTTGTTGTTTTGCAGATAATCGAGACCGAGAAGTTAAAAGAGCTAAAAATTGCATCAAAAATATTAAAGCTCTGAAACCGATTCATCGTAGACCAAAAAGAATGAAGCAAGTCTATAGACTAGACTGTGAGTCTATAGACTGAGAAGAAGGAAGTAAGAAAGCTGTAAACTAAAGCACAAGTCTATAGACTGGGGAACAAGTCTATAGACCGAGAAAGTGCAGCAGACAGTCCGTAGACTGAGGAGAAGTCCGTTGGAATTGTAGATTGAACTCAGTCTGCAGACTTGGATCTCAAGTCTACCAGCCTAAAATCCAAGTCTGCAGGATAGGATACCACTCCAAGACTAATTCAGTTGACGTTACCCACTACTCCCCCTATTTTCTTCCCATTACCTAGTTAATGGGATTGAAGATAGCAGGAAAGGAAGGACAGTTATGGAGGGCTTAAGCAGTTTAAATACAACTTTAGTTTTATGATCTGATTATTTTTTTATGAACATATCTTCTGCTTCATCTTCTTCCTTTTCTCTCTGTAATCAAAACACAATTAGTTTTTATTTTGAAGCTTTCTGTAATCGACCTTAAGCAATTAATTCAAGTACTTTGGAATTATTCAGTATTATTATTTTCGGATTTCTTCTTATTCTATTTCTTTATCTCTGCAGTCTCTCCGTTGGGTAAATGTCTCCTTCTTCTCTATCTCCCTCTTCCAGTAGTATTAGATTTTATTTTCTTTCTCCTTTTAGAATTCATTAGTTTAACATCAGTTTAGTTCCTTTTTCTTTCTTTTTTCTTCTTTTTTTATTAATTCTTATTTCTCTCTTTTCCAGTAGTTTTGTAATCCTGTTAATTTTGTATTTTTTCCATAGTTCTCAATTCATACTGTTATCATGTCATATCCCATTTTTGTCATCATTATTAGTATACTAATTGTCACTGTAAATATGAGTAGCTAAATTCGTTTTCACTAGAGTTATAGGTGACTTATAAATCAATTTTTGTATTTATGCAGTAGTTAAATAAATCGGTTTTTATGAACTTTATCGCTCTTGCAACATCTCAATGACGAATAATTAATTATAGGTCTTAATTGATTGTTTGTATCCTGTAAATCCCGACCTAAGATCGAAAGCCTGGAACGGATTAGACTCGTTGTAATCTTTGGAATTTCCTAATAAGATGCGAGAGCCCGTTAGGTAAATTCTAGGGCGATTAGTGATCCGAGAGGACCGTGCCTACACCCTTTAGTTCATATTAATCGATTGTTTGATTACTGTATTTGTGCTTATTTTGGTTTATGACGATCCTGTAACTCTGGTGTTTTTCTTCCATTAATTTTAGTATCTTCATACTAGTTTACTGTTTTAATTTTAGCATCATAGTTTATTGTCTGCTGTAGTCTGTTAGTTTATAAACTCAACTAAATCGCACTTCGTGAATTGGACCTTTTAATCGACCGACTTATAAATTCAATTTGCCTCCCTGTGGAATCGACCCTATTTATCACTATCTATCATTTAGTTGTATTTAGGTTATTTTGATTACGGTAACGCGACTAGACCGTGTCATTGCTAACCCGGTGTTTCACTCCTGCATGAAACATGTCGTTATTTCCTTTCCATTTGTTCGAGAACAGGTATCTAAGGGGCTTCTTCGTGTTCAACATATCTCGGCGAATGATTAGCTAGCTGATGCACTCACCAAACCGCTACCTAGGTCACATTTGTACCCCATACTGTCCAAGATTGGTCTATCTGTTGGATCGTCCATCTTGAGGGAGCGTGTTAAAGATATTTGATATATCTTGTTTATTCTGTGTAATTATCTCATGTAATCTTTACCTTAGTTAGGAGTCTTTGTATTTTCCTTAACTTGTATTATTCCTTAGATAGTCTTCTTATATCTTAAGTTACCTAGATTCATTGTTTGCCCTACAAGGCCTCCTTTTGTATCTATACTCATGTTATTTCATTGAATAAAATCATCTTTCTCATAATCTTTACAGGATTAACCTTTACTTATTAGAGTAATTCTACCGTGAGCCGTCTCATATTTTATTATCGTTAACACACTAATAATAACAAAAAGAAAAGCGGATTATTTATTGATATGAATTTGTGATGATGGTGAGAGATCTTACAATATTATCTTGAGACCGTCTTATAGGAAGATTAATGCACTTATTTATATTCGTGGATTGTTAAATGAACCAATGAGGACTTTAGTTATTGATATGAATTTGTGATGATTGTGGATAATTGATGTATTTCTAGTCAGCTTGTGTTGAATCGAGTTACTAATTTATGTATTTTCTGGTTAGTTTGGGTTTAATTAGGTTATGGATTGAGTCAAGGCGTTCCGGGTCCTATTGAGTTCATAGTATTTCGGGTTGTATCCGTTATCGGGTGACTTTTGGGTCAAGTCAGTTTCGGTTCATCGAAAGATTAGGTCCTATCGGGTCAGTTTCGGATGATTTGGATCGATATCTCGGGTCGCATTGCTTTTGTCAAGCTTTAATAACAACACAAACGGTCCACGTGATCTCAACTTGTTATAAAATGCCTTCTCTCTCTAAACTCCTAAGCTCCTTTTTCTCTCTCTTCCCAAAAGAACAAAACCCTAACCTTAAAGTACTTGGCTACCGCCGACCCCACCACCACTTAGCCTCCCGATCCCCTTACCTTGTTGGAGATATGGTCGTTTTCTTGGCCTATCTTCGACCGGCTGATTGACCGGACCGCCCTTCTCTTTTTCCGTTCCAATTAGGCTTTCTCGCTCATCCCCACCTCCATCTCGTCGGTGGTGGCCACCATTCGGTCTCACTTGTCTAGTAAGTCTTTTTTTTTGGTTTTTTGTTGTTTAAGGAGGATATTGATGACCCTCTCCTGGACTGCCTCGCCGTCGTCGGCTTATTCCGATCGTCCCCTCTCGTCTGACCGTCACACACCATGTTGCTGGCGTTCGTCGGGGGCGTTACCCCCTCCTCCCGCCCTCAGGCGACCGGCTTTGTCCCTCCCTGTTTGTTTCATATCTTAGCCCCTCCCTTTTCATTAATGACTGCTAATGATTGTTCCCCCTCCGCTTATCCCCATCCCTCACACCAGGGCCGTCTCAAAGACAGGAGAGGCCTGGAACGAAAATAAAAATTGAGACCCTTTTGTTACAAGTGGTCCGATTTTTTATACCAAAATTATAAAAAAAACACAACAAACTAACAACAACGATCTTTTCTCGAAAATGAAAGAAT
The DNA here is from genome assembly GCA_958450325.1 of Agrostemma githago. Lineage (NCBI taxonomy): Eukaryota > Viridiplantae > Streptophyta > Magnoliopsida > Caryophyllales > Caryophyllaceae > Agrostemma > Agrostemma githago. The sequence continues at coordinate 10,718,679 of OY288253.1, forward strand.
TATACTCCCTTCGTCTCGGTCATTTGTTGTCATTTTATATTATCTGTGATGAGTTATTTAATCAAAGGATAACGAATGACCGAGACAAAAAGAGTGAAAAAAAAAGTTTAGAGATTTATGAAAGTAACTTAAATTTTTGTTATATGTTACTGAGATTTATGAAAGTGACTTAAGTTTGAGCTTTAATTATCTTTAGTTTATTTTGAATTAACATGTACGAAAATCGAAACATAAGAGCACTAACGTAGACAAAATGAAGGAATACAGAAGAGCAGTAATGTGGACAGAGTTTAATCAAAATAGGGGAAGAATAAAAATGAAAATGGGGAAGAATTAAAATGAAAATAATCAAAATAGGGGAAGAATAAAAATGAAAAGGGAAAGAATAAAAATGAAAAAAAATGCTCCTATTGGGTTTTGAACCCAAGATGAAAGAATACAGAAGAGTAGTAATGTGTACAAAGTTTAATCAAAATAGGGGAAGAATAAAAATGAAAAAGGGAAAGAATTAAAATGAAAAAAAAAATCAAAATAGAGTAATCGAAATAAAGGAAGAATAAAAATGAAAAAGAGAAAGAATTAAAATGAAAAAAAATCAAAATAGAGTAAGAATAAAAATGAAAAAAAAGTAGCTATTGAGTTTTGAACCTAAGATGTAGCTAGTATCGGTCCATGACACTACCACTCCAGCAACAATAATTCAATGCTTTATTAGGTCAGGTTTTATATTAAACTTATAGAACAAATCATAATTGGATTGAGGCCCCAAAAAAAAGGAGGCCTGGTTCCATTGCGCCTATTGCGCTGCCCTTGGGACGGGCCTGCCTCACACTCTGGCTATTGTTGGTATTTTGTTGGTTCGGTTAAGCTGTTAGTTGTGTCTGGGTTCTTTGGTTAGGTTGGTTGGATCGATTTTTGGTTTACGTCTTAGTTTTTTTTTGGGTCAGTTTGGCTGTTGTGGTTTGTCCACGACCTCTCGTTTAGGTTGGTCTCGGTTTTGTCTTGTCGGCGGGTTTGGTTTTAAGTCAGGAGTTGTAAGGTTCGTGTCCCTCCTCTTCGTCTTTCTTGTTTCTTTCTCCTTGGTCTTAGTGACAAGGGTTTCGATGGTGACTCTCCTTGACTGATGTGGGCCTTCAAGTCTGGGTCATGCCACTTTATTGGACGATTTCGGGACTGGGTGTCTTTCATGGTGGATCTGGGTGTCTGTTATGTGGTTGAGTTCCGGTGGCCTCCCCAATAATGACATCTAGTGTAGGTGTTCTCTTTATTAGCATTTTAATTATGAGTTTAATAAGTTTTACTTTTCTCAAGAATAACAGGTCTCCTATGGTGGCTTGTTTGCGTTTGGAGTGGGCTGACCTGACCATAGATTTGTCTTGGATTGATTCTTCTTGTAGGGGTTTAGTTATGGGGCGGTCCTTATCCTCAACTCTTTGCATGTTGTTCGGTTCTTTGGTTCATTGGCTTTATGAGCGTAGGGTTCGTTTATCAAGATGTAGGAGTTCTTTCTCCACTAGAGGCAAGCCCTGTTGCTTTGCCCGTTTCTTTATACGCCTTCTTTGTAAGTGCGTAAGTGCATCTTGGTTCTGTCACTGTGCGACTCATATGTGTGGATGGTACCTGGGGTTGACCGATGTGTTGATAAAGTGGATGATGACGCTCATGTCCAAACATCCGTGCACCAACAACTCACCACTCTCACCCGGCGCCTTTATTTTATCGTATTATATTAGTAGTAGTTTATGTTGTCGATTTTATGTTCAATAAAGGATGTAATATGAGTTCCGAGAACGCAAATAGCATGTAATCCAATACTCATTTTTCGTTGACAAAAAAGTACAAGCAAAACAATTGACGGTTAATTATTTACTGAGTAGGTCTCCTGAGAGACGGTCTCTCTTTAACTTTACTGAGAGACTAAGTACAAATGGTAGTAACAGTGGTACCAAACCTAATAGAAGTGAGTACGATAGAAGTGAGTACGATAGAGAATACAAATATAAAGAGGGTACACTTCTTATAAAAACAGTTACAAAACAATTTTACTCCCTCCGATTCACTGGGATCGCTACATTTACTATTCACACACAAAATAAGGAAAGTGAATTGGTGGACCACACTGATGATGTCATGTAAGATTAAATCATATAATAATATTTGATTAATCCACAATTAGCAAAGGTTAACTTTCCAAATCATACATCAAAAATGGCGCCACTTTTCAATTACTAATTGAAAAGTCAACATTTTAACTTTTCAATAATTCACTTTTCATGTTCTAATTGCCGCCACTTACAAGTTACAACCACTAACTTACATTCCCTATATACACCATTTATATTCCCATATTCAATTCTCAACCACCATATACAACAAGAATGAAGAATATTCAAATTCCTCATTAATTTTACATTAAATACATTACTCCAAAATCACAACAACCATTAATTAAAATAAACATTTAATGATCAAAATATGGATGCGGCTTCACTTTTTCCGGAACGAAGTCGACAAGTTATTTCGACTCTTTCGCCTTCCTCTCCGCAAGCCTCAAGCACGTCCCACAAAAAAATGAAAGAAGAAGAAAAAGTCAGAATCTCACAGCAAATGCTTCTCAATTACTCGGAGCATAACGGAAAACTCAAACATGGTTATCTAAATCAATTAGCGGCTGAGCTAGGAGTTAGTAGGTGGACTACATACAGAATATGGAAAGAAGTTAAGGCGTCAATTCATGGGGGTTATGTACCGAAGCTAAAGCCAAAATACAAAGGGGCAGCACCAAAACTTCAAATTGACTTAGAGAAGGTACGAAATACTTCCCTCACTGATAGACAAAAGTTATCCGACTTAGGAATCGCTTTAGGGTGCTCTCAAAGCACTGCCCAAAGGGTAGTTTCTAAGGGGAAAATCAGAGTGCATACCAATGCTATCAAACCTTTTCTAACCGATGAAAATATGACCAAAAGGGTGCAATTTGTTCTCTCTAAAATTAAAACAGACTCCTTACCACAAAACCCAACATTTGAGAGCATGTATGAATATGTACACATAGATGAGAAATGGTTCTACATGAGTAAACCTACACAACGCTATTACCTCTTGCCGGATGAACCCGACCCACATAGAACATGCAAAAGTAAGAGGTTCATTGAAAAAATTATGTTCATGGCTGCGGTTGCTAGGCCTAGATTTAATGAAGATGGGGAATGTATTTTTGATGGGAAAATTGGTATTTTTCCGTTCATACAAACTGTCCCAGCACAAAGAGCAAGTAAGAATAGGGCTAGAGGGGTGCTTGTGACCAAACCAATTGATAGTATTACCAAAGAGGTGGTTAAAAATTGTCTTATTAATCAAGTTATTCCGGCAATCAAGGAGAAATGGCCACAAAATAGCAGTAAACACATCATAATCCAGCAGGATAATGCGAAAACGCATATTTCACCAAATGACCCGGATTTTTTTGGCAGCAGCACAATCTGATGGGTTCGACATCGTTTTACAATGTCAGCCTCCTAATAGCCCAGATCTCAACATCAATGATTTAGGTTTTTTTCGGGTTATTTAAACAATTCAGCACGGTAAATCAGCTCGTACTGTACTTCAATTGGTTGATGCAGTTTTAAAAGCCTTTGATGAAACAAATGAAAAAACATTGAACTATGTTTGGTTATCTTTGATGTTTTGTATGGGTGAAATACTTGTCGACAAGGGTAACAAGTATAAGATCCCTCATATGAACAAGAAAAAATTAAGTAGGTTGGGTCAACTACCAAAAGAAGTTCATCCTAACAAAGAAGTGGTTCTACAGCTTTTGGGATATGAAGGTTGATGCAGATGGAACTATGTGAAGACATTCAACATTTTGAAGTGACTAACATGACATTTTGGAAGAAGGGTTAGATTAAACATTTTGCTTTTATGTGCTTATCGGAAAAGGTTGAGAAATGATCACACATCAGATTGTTTGATCATTGTTCAACATTTTGAAATGTCACTTTTGTAGTAAGCTTTGACTCCGTACTTGTATATTATGAATATGACTTCTAAATGTTCATTATGTTCATTTTACCGGCTCTCTCAAATTTGGTAGAGTGCCTGTCATCATCGAGATGGTATGGTGATCGAAAAACCGAAAAATCTGGTAGAATCAGTCGACGACTCCTAATTACCGAAAAACCGAAATACTTTGTATAGAGTAATCACAACACAAACATGATGAAAATCGAAAAAGACGTCCAAATTAGTGGTTGAAACAAATCAATCATCTGCACAATGTTCAATTGACCAAATATTAACCCAAATATAGACCTATTATAAACTCAGGTTCATGAATTAAAAAAACAAATGTTCATGGATCAAACACAAACACAGAAACAGTGATGAACAAAGAATTAACAAATCTGTAAAAATAAATGAATGAATCTTTATCACCTTCTTTTTTTGAAAGGGGGCAACAGTGCCTCCATCATCATATCAACCATACATTCGGTCTTCATTCTTTCCATGAGTGTCTGCATCTTTTTCTCCTTTCTCTCCTCTATTTTTCGATCCCTCTTTTGCTTCTCGGCTCTTTGAAGGCCTTCAATCCTTCTCCTGAGTCTATAATCATGAGGATCTGAAGAAACTTCGTCATGCAACTCATCAAACAAAGTAGAGCCCAATCTTTCTTCACTATCTTCAACATACAAGGGGTCAATAGTAGAAGGAAGTAAAATATTTTCAGTTTCAGGGACGAAAGACCAATCTGTGTAGTGATCAGAATCCATGGACAATGAAGATCGGGTATGATTTTTTTTTTTTGAAACAATGGGTGAAGATGTGGGTTTGATGTTAGGTAAAGTAGGAATGGAGGATGATCGGTGATATGTCAATTTAATGAGGTTTGATTATTAATGTTAGAGGGTGAAGTTTGGTAGGAGTAATAATGATGAAAGTAGTTGACAGGAAAAAAAATAGGAAAATGGGTAATTGTGTTAGTAAGTAAATGGGTTTAGATATCAAGTAGGTTGGGTAAGTAAAAAGTTAATTGAATATTTTGGAATATAATAATGAAAAGTAAAGGGTAGGTTAATCATTTCATTAGAAAAATATGGCCCAAAATGGAAACGTTGCAAAGTTGATGAATTTGCCAAAAACGGAATACGTTGCGAATCCAATGAATCGGAGGGAGTATCATTTAAGGGTACGAATAGAACATAAAATGTTACTGAAGATTGATCTCTCAATAAGTTATTGAGATACGGTCTGTTTGTGTTACTTATTTGTCCCGTTGTTACTTAAGACGGAACATATAACTCCATTGCTCTCTCTTTTTGGCTAAATCTTGGACGACTATTCTGAAAAGGGGGGCTGATTCTTCATTGCAAAATTAGTGTTTTGATTTGCATTTCAGGTGATTTGCGCCTAATTTGATTTGTATCTTTTACTCCGTATGATTTTACATATCTTGGATGTAATCGCTATCTGACGACCCTAGTTCAAAGAAAGGCGTGGCGAGAAAATCCCAGTTCAAATCGATGAACTCTGTATATGGTGTCCATTCCTTTCATATGGCTGTGTGTTTGTATTTTTGCTGATACATGCAATTTGCTTCCTTCATGTCAGCTATTTTGTTTTAGAGTGAGATGAAATTCCTGGATTGGTACTTGAAGATTGCTGTGGGTTCCGCCATTGTTGGGGCTTCCATGGAGATGTTCATGATTAAAACTGGTTTCTGTATGTCACTTCTCTCATTATTAGTCATTAGTCATTAGTCATTAGTCATTAGTCATTAGTCATTAGTCATTACCCTTTTATCGACCCCTCATTTATATTCTCAGGTTTTTGACAGAAATTTGGATTTCAATTATAAGTAGCGTTGGTAGTCGTGATTCGTAGACACCCACAGACGGACTTAAGTTTGCAAGAGTATCATATGTCAGTGATTGGTAGTCGTGTGCCTTCATCTATCAGTCCTTTAGGTCTGCTTGGATAACATTCGAGCACAAGGGGGAGGGTAGGGAGGGAGAGTAAGGAGATTGGAGGGGAAAGAGGAGGAGAGGGAGAACGGCGCAAGGGAGTTGTTGAAACATGGATTGCCAGAGGAATGGTTATTCAATTAGGTTATCAAACTTCAATGGATTCTTGTGGGCTAGGTTTTGCTCTATTAGTCATATGTGGGTATTGAAAGTATGCATGTCAATGCAACATATGATAAACTGTCTACAGCTTTACCAATTTGTCATGGGTATGCGCCTAAACTGAGGTTGAGAATTTTCCCACAGCCTGTCTTTGCTCACCGTGTTTTGTCTTCTACAATCTGTTTGTTGGGAAGCACGTTTAAAATTTCTTTGAAGTGGAGTAACTTTTATGTTTAAGTTCTATGGTTTTCAAAATGAACAGATTTATCTTGATTTATTTGGCTGACTTTTGGCTAGGAGGGTTACTTGTACACAAAAAACTCCGAACATAAGCCGTCTATGATAGCAAGTAGGCCCTCAAAGCCAAACATTAAGTTTTGATACCCAAAAAGTCATTTTTCTGCAAGTTCATGGTTTCTCAGATCCTTTTTACAGCAATATAGGAGTACAACCCTTTGGAAAATGTGGATTTTTTTTTCCACTTCAGTTAGTTACTGTGGTATGTCTTGCCTTCAGTGTTTCGTGACAACTCTTGACTTTGTATGCTTCTTGTCTCTGGTCGCTATTACATTGTAGAAGAATTTTTGTAGTTAGATTTCTCGAAATATTTTGCGTGTCATTTGCAACTTGCCCATGTGCTCTGTGCTCTCAGCAATTTTGACCCTTTCTCGTTTAAAATTTTAGAGTAGCTTAGTCCTTCCACGAGTCCATAGTCAAGGATAACAGTTCTTTGGTTTTGGATCACGATGGAAAAACAAAATTCACATTGAAAGTATAAGCTTGGTTCCGCTTCTTGTAATATGGAGTAGCAACCAGATGATACTATTCTGTACGCCTATTCTGCATGGTTCACTTGGAAACCTCTCCTTAGCACCCGTTTTCCAACATATGGGTAAAACTGCTTACACCTGACCTCCCTTACAAGAAGAAAACCCTGAGGCACTGGACAAAGTACTTGTTTATTCTTCTGAAAAAGTGTGGAAAACTGAAATTCAGATGTTGGAAACTTTTCTAGGTTGAATGTAAAATGGTAACTGTGCGCAAAAGGCGGGGTTGTTTAAGTTCTTGGCGCACAGTTAATTTCTTCAGTTTTGCACTGACTATATTACATCTTGTGATTTGTTTCTATCTGGACATCATGATTTTTTTAGCCATATTGTTGGGAACTTTGCTAGGTTGTTTTTTTAGCTAAACAGCACCTCTGTACCTGCGCACTATACTGTTGGGAACTTTGTTAGCCATATTAATATGAGCAGATAAGCCTGATGATGTGAATTTGATGTAGATGACAAGGTAACCGTTCTGGAGTCTGAAAAACGGGCATGGGAAAGCTCACCTGAAGCTCAGGCTATGAGAGAAGCTCTCAATCCTTGGAGGCATCTTGATGGTGAAGTTAAAAAAGTAGAGTAGTAATTTTCTAACCGAGTTTACTCATTTATATTCCCACAAGTATATTGCAGGAAGGTGTCTCCCGCAAGACTTTAAGTTGGATTTATTACTGTTTCAGTCCGTGGATGATAGGCAGATGATCAATACAAGCTAGAAAGCATTGCATTTTCATCACGACAATGTGAATTGAGCTTTTACCAATGTAATAGCGGAAGAAACATGGTTCGTTTGTACAATCAGGTCAAATCATTGAGATATAATGTAGTCGTGAATTTTCTGTTCAGTTTTGTGTACTTCCTGAAGTTTTAATAGTACTAGTATTTGTACGGACTACGGAGCTACGAGTAAGAATTGAGAAGTGACATTCACATATACTCCTACTATGGACTACCAAGCTCGAGTCATTATGTTCTTTTCATTTCCTAATAAATATGTAGCTTGAAAAAAACTTTTGAATAGATCAAATAAAACATTCACATATAGAATTGTAAGAAATTAAAATTATTGGATTTGCAAAACTATAAATGAACTTTTGAGTAGGGCCTAGCCGCTCAGATTAAATCGAGCTTAGATCAAGCTCAAGCTCAAACTTGTTTTGGCTGAGTCGAGCCAAGACTTGAGCGGGCCAATTTCGAGAGTGGTACGAGATTGTTTCCACCCGTAGTTAAGGCCCTACTTGTTAAATTTATACATGGATAGGATTGGTGTTTTGATTGAGTTTTTTTTTTATTTCTACTTCCTTTCTTACAGAGTACGGAGTATTTTACAATTAGAGATATTTTTAAAACTAGGGGTGGTGGTGAGGGTAGGATTGTTGCAGGAAGATGCTCGCCGCAGGATGGGGAGGCAGCACATGGGGAGGGGGAGGTGACGTTTGGGGAAATTGTAGTATCCAGCTTCCAGCATAATAAGAAAGACACATGCAGCAGAACAGTTAGATTCCTTCCTACAACTTATAATACACATTTCTCAGAAATACATACCCTAAGAAGTTAGCCAGCCAGCCAGCAAGCAAGCATAAGAAGCTAATGCGGAGTAGTACTATTGTGTTTCCCTAAGCTAGTTAAGACTAATTAAGGCAACAAAGTGTCACTGCTCTTGGTGCGATTGTCGAGAGCAGCAGCAGGGGACTTGGGTGCGTTGAAGCTTGAGGAGGAGCCGCTAATCCTAGAGGACGACCTTTGGAGCTTCACCAAAGGAACAAGTGACTGGACGACATCAGCCATAAGTGGACGATAATCTGCCTCCGGCTGCACACACATTGCTGCTATGGCTGCAACCTGGACAACCTCCTTCAATGTATACTGACCTTCCATCGCTGGGTCCATTATGTTTATCACCCGTTCTCTGTCTGTTAGCTGTGGCAAAGCCTATTCACGCACCATCATAAACCAAACAGCAAAAAGAGTCTTATAATTCAGTTGATATATGCATAATAAGCAGCACAATAAGATAAAGACGAGTCACATTAAGAAGAATATAAATGAAGAAATTAATAAAGTACTTACCCAAGAAACAAGAACACCTTCACCTTGAGGTCTCTTCATGTCAACGGGTATCCTTCCAGTGAGCAGTTCCAGAAGGACAACTCCATAGCTGTACACATCTGATTTCGTCGTAAGATGTCCTGTTAATGCATACCTGGTACAAGTAATTCAGATCCATAAATCTTAAGCTAAGGCAGCAAAATTATAAACAAAGTATTCTAAGAAATAAATCTAAACCATAGACAAGTAGAAGTACCGCAGCACCAAGCTGCATGATATTACAGGCAGCGAGTGACCTAGTTAGTGACAGAAGGTTTTGGGTCTTTCACATTTTCTTTTTTTCCTATCAAGCCACACTATAGTGCCAATAATGTACCGTATATATGCTGAGGTGATATTAACACTTTAAATCGCGAGTTCATACAACCCTACAGGCTACAGGGTACAAGCTAAAGAGAAGAGCAGCTACAAATACAATGTTTACATCAGGAAACAGGAGAAGAACAATTGTGAGTTTGCAACAAGTAATGTGTACATACTCTGGAGCGACATAGCCGTGGGTTCCGAGAACTCGGGTGGAGACATGTGCACCTGCTTTATCAGATCCAAGCTTGGCTAATCCAAAATCAGAAACTTTGGCATGAAAGTTCTTGTCCAATAGAATATTGCTGCTCTTAAAATCTCTGTGAATCACAGGTGGGCTCACATGTTCATGAAGATACTCCAACCCCTTTGCTGCATCTAAAGCAATACCCAACCTTTTTTCCCATTCCAACTTTGAAATTACTACTGCACTACTCACACCTGTGTAAACACATGCATATATATTCTTAAGGTCAGATGCCAAATGTGAGATTTACCTTGCCAAAGGTTACAAATAAGGGAGAAAGACAAGCTTCGAAAAGGAGGAGGAGAGATACCTCTAGTAGGGTAAAGGTGTTCCTGCAAACCACCATTGGCCATAAACTCATACACGAGCAATCTATGGTTGCTATCTGTGCAGTAACCAATCAAACCAAGCAAATATGGAGAACGAAGACGGCTCAGCAACTCCACCTTTAGCAACAATAGAAACATTTCATAAGTAGTACGTCGTTAATGTTGGAACCTGCTGTTACAACTTACAACACAACACAGCACAGCACAGCACAGCACAGTAACATTAACTACCTCCATTTTGAATTCTTCTTCTCCTTGCTTTCCACCATGGTCCATCAGTTTTACAGCTACTTTCCTTCCATCATTAAGAATTCCACGATAAACGGACCCAAATGCACCTTGACCAATGACATTAGACTTGCTGAAGCCACCCGTTGCTGAATGCAGCTGCTTGAAAGAGAACACTTGCAGTCCTTTCTCATTAGTAACTTGGATCGATGAATCCGAAACTCCACTACTTTTCTCATCATTTTCAAGCCCTTCAAATACAGAATTGAAAGACATATGGAAATGCCCCACTTAGGGAAAAGAAAAAAAAGTTATCACACAAAAAAGTCACAAAGTTAGGATCACTCCAGTTAAGATGAGCTATATTAGACCAGAATACAAAGTTAGTAGGAATATGTTTTTCAACCATGCTTTTGATGAGAGCAATATAACAAAGCCAAGATACCAAAAATAACTTGAAACAGCAAAAAATTGTACATTTCATTTTCTCATTTGTACTATCCCTCAACTATTTCATTTTCTCACTTATACCCTTCTTTCTCTTGAAAGATGTCATAACTCTTGGCTTAACTTCCGAAAACAGGGAAATAAATTTCAAATTAAAACCCAGTTTGTGTCACAGTAGACTCCAAGTTGGGAGTTTGGGACCTTGGGGGTCATCAAACTAGTGAACTACTAACACAAAATTTAAGAAAAGATGGTCCCTTGTTAACGTTAATGAAAAGCTTTTGAAGGCCGTCTCCATACTCAACAAGGTGAATAACTAAATATTTCCATTCCCACAGTAAACAGAGCAACAACATTTGGAGCTAAAAAAAAAAGACAGCTGAGTTGGGTTGAAGAATGTATGTTATGTTGAAAATAAAAGGCAAAAAAGAGACATACTTTGCTGGAGGTGGGAGCGCTTGGAAACTTTGTTACGAATGTAGCAATAATAGCTAAAGGCAAGAAGCAGGGAGACGATGGATAAAGAAGCCATTATCAAAGATATTAAGAGTGATATCCTCTCCTTTTTTCTGTACTCTTCTTCCCCCATTGATCATTGATTCTCTATACGACTATACTCCACCACCTAGCTATGCTGCACTTTTCAAACCCTAAGAAACAAAGAAGGAAGAGAGAAGGGTGAAACTGATGAGTGAGGAGCATAAAAGTGGTGGTGGGGTTTTGGGAGTAAATGCAGAAAACAGTAAAAAGGAGAGAAAGTATTTGAAAAATGGGGATGTTTGGTTTCCCACTCTTGACTCACATGAGAGTTATACAGAACGACACCAAATGTTACCGCACACTAACTAATGCCCGCTTCTGTTTCATTCTAGTTCAAATTTAAAGGGTAAATTTTCTTTTTGTATATAGTGTTATTTACAATTTAATAGAATCGTTAATATTTTCAATAATCTATAAGAAAAAATATAGTTACGTGTGATCTTATTTGATTCGTCTTTATGAGTAGATTAAAGATATCAATTTTTTTAAAACTTTTGTTAATGTAAAACGAAAGATATTGAACGTGTAAAACGTGTCTCGACAAGTTTAAAAAAACAAACGTAATATTTGGATTTGAACGGAGTGGAGTATTTACTAGTTTTAACCCCGCGTGCGAATGTTTCTTTAAAAATTGTGTTATCCTATAAAATGGAAAAATGTATACCTATATTAATTCTTTTCATGCATTTTGAGGAAATGTGAAAAGAAAAAAAAATGTTTATTTGAAGCTAAAATTCATTTTAATATTCCTATATTCAAACATTATAAAAAATAGTACTCCGTAATTGGTTAATCGATTTATAAAGTTAGTCAAACGATATTTTTCTCAATTATTTTTTGGTGGTTATACCTTCTTAAAAGGTTATACTTCTCAAATTAGATTATTCTAGCCATGAGTAGATTAAACAACCAGTTGTACATAATTTTACTCTTAATTTTACTATTCAGAACTATAATTTTTTCACAATAATTTTTTTTAAAAAAAACACAAATAATCAAAAATAAGTTAATACAAAAAAATACATTAAATTTTAACTAAATTAACTTGTATTGAATAATCTAACTACTACGTATGTTTTCTGACTTATAAAGCTTGTATGTACTAAATGTAACATCATCGAACATTAGTGGTTCATTTGTTAAGTTGTTTGCATTTAATCGAAAGATCTAGGAATCGATCCTTGTTAGTGACTTTATTTTATCATCTATCTATATCTATAGATATATCTATATCTATATATCCCTTATATATTAAAGAAGATACCATGATCTGACGTGGCACCATTTAGAAATCCAGTTTTGTCATTCAACCTACTTAATATAGAATCTTACACAAGTCAAACACAACAATAAAAATTCTACTCAAAAAGTAGCACCATGAAGGCTTGAACTCATAAGACCATCTCCAACAATGATCTTCATTTACTCATCATCCTTCCATCTTTCCTCTTTCTCATTCCTCTACCTCACAATCAAAAAATCACTCATCCATCCATAATCATCTCTTCCTCATCATCTTACTCTCTCTCATCATTTATCTCTCTTACTTTTTAATACTTCACCATTCCACATTTTTTTATTAATTATGAAAATTATTTGTTAACTAATGTAATTAACAAAATTGAGTACGTATAATTTAATTTGATTGTTGGACTCGGTTTTCAAATTTCGTACTCGGCTGTTGTCTCGGAATTTTTAGTAAAACACAACAATTTATTTAAAAATATAAGTACGAAAGAAATATATATGTTTAATTTTAATTTTTACTTAATGTGATTAACAAAATAAAATAGAGAGAGGAAGAAGTAGTGTGACAATACTACTCAATATTAGACTCTATTTATAGAGAAAATAATTTAGAATCTAGATATTTTTTTTTTTTTTTTTTTTAAAAAACATAATAAAGTTTTTAAGTAAAAATAGTAAACAGTTAAGAATAGTGTTGGAAATAAAACCAATTGAAATTGGTGTGCACACTCATATAGTGCAAAACGCACAACAATACACTAACCCATTGTCGTTTTAAGCAAAAAAAAATAAAAAAAATAATGCATTTTCAGTGTACAAGACCAAGCATGCCTCATCTCTCTCCACATCAAAATGTTGATGCTCACTACGCTCATCAACATCTTGATGACCTCTCATCATGGTTGGAATGTGAAGATGACCTCTCATCTTAGATAAGATGAGTTTATTGATCACCGTTGGAGGTGCTCTAACCTTCACATTAAAACCCAACTTCTTTACAACAACACCACTCCAATTTTTGTTTTCAAAATTGTATAAACATAATACATATTGAGGGTCTTCACTTGCTTGAGTCTTTCGTGTTTTTAATTAATTTCCTAATAAATAAATATTACGGAGTATTCATTTTCTAAAACATATAAATATTATTTTTTATCGCAGGGAAATTATTATTCTTTTTTTTTTAAAATTCTTATCTCAATAATGTATAAATATTATGAGTATTCATTTTCTAAAATATATTGGTACATACAAAAGTATACAAAAAAATCATTTTTTATTATTTTCGTAATTTAAATATTAAAACTTTCTTCTAGGAAGTTTGGATATGAAAATTATTTAATAAAATAATTAGTGTGCTGTGGGGATTGTAGTGATGTTGAATGAATAAATGACAAAACTCAATTGTTAATGACATACAGTACATGAGTAACTATGAATTTAAATTTTCTTTTTTCTAGAGTATAATTTGTTTCATTTTCCCTTTTTTTGTATGAATGATGTGAAATGCATATTTTACAAGTACTTATTTCGACGTCATATATCGTTATACTTACGATATCTTCTGCATTTATCATACACTCTTCGAAATTGGATGAGATATACCTACTCACGTGGGTTATAACACACTGTAATAATCGCCTGTGATAAAATATAAGAGGTTTATATTTTATCAGTCTGTGTCAATATTCATTTTTTTATGTTATTTTCAACCGATATCGTCTTTCCATTCATCCTCATATGGATTGTGATTTGCCCTTTTTATGCAAAAAAATGCTTCAACCCCGTGAATTTTTACGAGTATTACACTATTATTCTAAATTCACTAATTTCACAAATGTACCATGCAATAGAGTCTTTATGTTATACTACTTATTAATTATCTTCGATATTTTATAATGACAATGAAAACGTCTCAATCCCGTGAATTTTCACGGGTTAGTACACTAGTGTTATTAAAAAGCAATCTAAAGCAAGTTTTTTTGTTGTGACTTCTAAATAACGCCATGTGGCAGTACCCTTGAACACAAGTATGTATATAGATACTTTTCATAATTCCATATTACTTGACCTTTCCACTCCCCACAGAGTTAATTGATCATGTCCTCTAAAATCCATAACTTCATTTGACGAGTCTCTAAATTACCATTTAACGAGTATTACGGAGCATATAAAATACGATCACTTTGTATGTAACCTTCATTGTTCCGAGGGAAAATTATTGCGCAATGCAATATTATTCTCAATAAAAGGTTTAAAAGTGTGGTTTTCAACCCCTTATTATCGTAATGCAGTTGCTTGTATTTGGTATCTAGTGTGGAATTATTTTAGTCGATCGTTGTTATATTTCGGTATTTAGTGTGCATGATTCTTTTTTTATATACGAGTATTATTTACACATCAAAGAAAATACGGAGTAATAATTTTTGTTATCTATGGTTTCTCGATTACGTGACTCTCTTAGTAACTCCAAATTAATTAGCTGTTGGATACATTATTTCTTCTAAATGGGTTCAATTGGACAAAATTTCTAGAGCAACCATACGTAGTTTCTTACTTAATTTTTATATTTATGTATCTCACCGAATTTGTACTCACATGATCTTACTTATACATATACACACTCAATATATATTGGTTTTATTCGTTCCTTATTTTCAACTAGTAAATAGAACATAAATTACTAACTCAAATTATTCCTACCTTCATTTTTTTGTTACTTCTTATTTCACTAATATATGTAAGGAGTATTTTAATAAAATGAGAAGAAAATAGAAAAATGGAGTGAGTACTTGTACTGTATAATTATTTCAAAATAATTTTCATTAATATAGTCCTAGAGAACTCCGTGCATTGCACGGGAACAGAAACTAGTTATATAGAGGATATTCAGAGACAATCCCTTCAGTTCACATATTTTAAGTTTAGTTAAGTTCACACATATTTATTTCACTTCAGACACATTAAATAATAATATTAATAATTAATAATATTAATACAGGTACTATAAAAATATTAATATTAATATTATTGATTATTAATTAATTAATGATAATAATAATATAATTATTATTTAAAATATATTATTAATATTATTAATTAATAGTATTGTTAATAATTAATACTTTTTGATTAATATTATTATTATAATTATTATTAATTACTCGTATTAATTAATAGTATCAATAATAATTAATAGTAATTAATTATTATTAGTATTATTCATTATTATTATTATTATTATTATTATTATTATTATTATTATTATTATTATTATTATTATTATTATTATTGTCATTATCATTGTCATTATCATTACTACTCCTACTCCTACTCCTACTCCTACTACTACTATTTTACAAGAAAACTAGTTTTCGTGCCCGTGAAATTCACGGGGCTAGCAATGATATATTTGTGCGATCTTCATTTAGCGCAGTACCTTCTTTGTGAGCGTTTATTGTCAACGTAGAGATCAATTGGTGAAAGAGTGAAAAATCTTAATAATTGGTTTTGTTACGTGAAGTTGTGTAAACCCCAACTATAAGCGTAAGGTAGAGAACAAAACAATGCTAGTAAATAAGGAATGTGCGAATCTGGGTAAGACACACCTCCAAATCTTGTTGAACCAATTGGAATATAGTTTGTGATAGTTGAAAAACGGTACTTAAATAAGAATCATTTACTGTAATACGACACATTTAACTAACAATAATATGTAAATAATTTTTTAACCAATGCTTGTAGGCTGCTTAATTTTGCTCCTCTTAAGTGTGGTGTGATGTTGTTGGTCTCAATCGCTTTCCAGCCTTGCTAATCCCCTTCATGTTTGTTTCTTTCGCTTTAGGTTCATCTCTGCAGTGAAGGAGTTATGTCCACTGTCCTACGGATTAACCCGCTTAGGTCTATGTATCCGATATGCCTTGCTAGAGGTCGATGTCGGATTGACATGTAAATGAGTTAGGTGTCTGGTAGTCTTAAGTGGGCCCATTGGGTCACACACAATGTGTATGGGATATTATTAATATATCGGTATATTAATATATCGGGTCAGTAGTAATACGACTCAGCTGTGCTGTCGGGTTATGGTAATTAGAGCTATAGTAATAATCTAGTTATGGTAACTAGAGTTATTGTGATAATCTAATTATACCAATTGGAGTTATGGAATAACTTCTAGGTTAAGTAGGTAACCTATCTCTTCTATATAAGGAGGTTCATATGATGAACCAAAATATACAATTGTGAGTATTAACTCATAACATATATTCTTCTTATAAAGAGTTATAAGAGACATATAGAGAGAAGTTGTGAGATCGTCTCACAAAACCCTTATACTAGCATATACGTCGCAGTTCCGTACCTGTGTGGATACCAAAGGAGGCATCACGTTTGGGGTGCTTTATTATATCCGTGAAGATTATTTATTCTTGTCCGTGGAGATTATTTATTCTTGTCCGTGAAGATTATTTATTCCGTCAGTGGAGATTATATATATTTTGGGTTTATTATACTTCTTATTAATATGCTGTTCCGCTGCAGATAAGGTATAATTGTTATCCCTCTTCTTTTGTCTTTTCGGTTAATACTCGTAACAGGTCCTTGGGTTTAAGGGTTGTAACCCTACAGTGGTATCAGAGCCTCTGTTACATAGTATTAATTAAATTGACGTGAATATATGACTCATAAGTTGTTATGAGAGATTCAACCCGCGTGTTAATTTTATTATGTATATATGTTCCGTCGTGGGCAATTGTCGTCGATATTTTTCCAATCCTTGAACTTACCACTTGTACGTATATTTCATGATTGATGAGTTACAAATGCCGGTTCTATTCTCAATTACATGTGCTGTGTAATCTTGATCATCATGAGTAGATGAGAATGGATTTATTTTGTTGACTAATAGGATTAGTACATGCAAAACACTCATATGCATTACGTAATTGGTGTACTTTGGATTGTAAATTGTTACGGTGCAAATAAGGATTTGGAATTATCGATTATTATGATTAGGGTATCTCAATTTGCAAATTTAATTGTTAAATTTCAAAATTGACTCTTAAAATTAATTTAAGAACTAATATCGATTATGTTTTAATTTAATTTACCCTAAATTGACCCACTATAATCTCAAATTACTTTTTTGACGATGAGACTAATTGGATTAGTCAAGATTCGATTGAAATTTGGAACGTAAAATTACAAGAATTTATCGTTGACGATGAGACCTAATAAGATTAGGACAAGACTCGTTTAATTATGGTGGAGACGGAACGAAACAAGGTCAACTCGGTCGGAACGGGTGTGACTCGGTTGGCACGAGTATGACTCGGTAGGCATGGTATGTCATGTTTGGAACGGGATGATCCCTGCGGCAAAGGTTTGACCAAGACAACACAATATTTACTCGGACGACATGGTGTCGGGTCGGGTGACGCTTTTAAGAAAAGTTGTTTTCTTGCGTTTGTATGTTGATTCTGAATCAAACATGAATTATATTTTATTTTTCCGAATCAATGAAAAATTAGTTTTCTAAATCGGCTAAATAATTTTATGCATTTTAATTATCATGTTATCATAAATGGGTCGGGAAAAGAGTTTCTCGAGTCCTAATTGATTTTGATGAACTGTTCATCTATATGATAATTATAAGTTGCAGATCGATTGTGAATCGAGTTTTGTATATCCGTTCAAATTTTTCCGGGAGGAAAAATTGTTCCCGTAGTTGAAAAAATGAAAGATATTGGTGAAATTGTTTAAACCAAATAACAATTACGAATTGTGATATGATTACGAATCAAAATATGGGATCTTTTAACTTGTTTTATGCACGATTCACTCATATAACAATTGAATAATTATGTCATATGATGCATCAATTTTATTGTTTAGACTTGTGACTTGTGTGCTTAGAACTAATAGGTCGCCTTGTAAGCTGACCTAGTGACATGGTTATTAGGACCCATATGCATTTAATCCCTCACACAAATATTAAGTATTGCCTTTCCAGAATTGACCACTACAACAATTTCATATCATTGGTTGAAGTGACTGCCTAAGCGGTGCTTTGCCGATGTGTGTGGACTGAGTAGGTGGGTAACGGTTACCCACAGGTTTAGTCTGGTTTACTTAACATTGCTATCAAGTCGGACTTGGGCTTTGAGGCAAATAGTTGGTGTCATATGAAGACTAATTCCGACGAACCAGGAATTACATAGAGATGTAATTGACAAGTTTGTTGTCTACCTTTACTTTTGGAGTTTGAGCGGTGAGCCCAAGTTCACTTGAGCAACAAAAGGTTTAGGATTTTGGAATATTATGCGAACTTGAGGGTAGTTTTCATGATTTTATTTTAAAATTGTTTAAGATGATAAATATTAATTATCGTTTTACTTAGCATATAATTGTAGTTGTAATTTAGTCCTTTTATCACATTTATTAAAGATGAGTTTGAATTGTTCAACCTTGTCGATTGGTATCTTGAGAATTGTTTTCAAAATTAGAGATATGGATTTTGTCCTTGTGAAGGATAATTTCGACAAATTATAACCAATGCTAATGTACAGTATGGACTGTATAATTAGAGTCATGGAGATGACTACTATAAGTACCAAAATCAATTGTTTCAATAAAGGTTACCGTTCCCATTGAGTGAGAAAATGTTAAAGATGATCCAATTAATCCATGTCATATGATGAATGATTATCTTGATAATCAAGAAAATTTGGATGCTTCTTTCTAAAGAATTAGGAATTGAAATCGCTTCAATTAGTCCTAAGTTTAGGTCACTTTATTATGAATAAACAGGTGACTTAATAAGGTTTCTTACCTTTTAGCATGAGATGTTAAAAGATGGTTGGACATTGTATCAAGAAGGCAAATAATACTAATGTTCTATGAGTTCATTAAGAAAATTGCTTGAGATAATGATTAATGAATCTAAGACGTTGGTTAAAGTAAGGGAAGGATAATTGTTGTCATACCCAAACTTGTTCCCAAGTTTAGATTAGGTACAAAATTATTTATCATTAATGTAATGACAAATATGTGGCATTGGTAGATAGCTTTCTAGAAGTGTCTAGAAAAACTGCAAATCAATTATTGAAGTATGACTTCTGGTGTGTATGTTACAAGAGTAATTGTTACTTTCATTCTACTGATTTGGTATAAAGATACAAAATTCAATTATTACATTGTAGATGTGATGGTTCAAAGAGAGTGGAATAATGAATTAAGTGAGCGTTTTATGATTGAAATGGACAAACGTTGTTGTTTCAGTTCATAAAAGGAAATCACTTGATTTTATTTTAAAGCTTAATACTGGGATTGAATAATTGTTATTCTTGTACTAGTCATAAGCAAGGACATTGAATCTGTTTCATGTATGGGCATGAAAAAGTTTTGATAAAAGTAGAACAATTGTTGCTCTATACCTTGCAAGAATATGAGATACAATAAAGCTAACATGATTGTTGAGCTCTACATTCCTAGTAGTGCGTGAATGCTTTTATTTGTAACATAACGACCAAAAGGTTCAACTCCCTCGACCTGAGTTTTATCCATCATGACATTGTCTTTAATCCATGAGACAAGAATCATAAGAATAAGTTTCATAAAGATGAAATTATAAACCTTATTGATAAGGATCAATTAAGGTAAATGGATCTCGTTTAGATGGATAAATGACATTAGTAGTGACTCCTACTAATTGTAGTGGGAGGTTACTTAGACTTGTTAGATCACACATATACAGATAAATGTGAGTTTAATTAGTGATGTTACAAAATGGGTAACTTGTATGATTTCGTTCATTTGATGAAATTTAAATCTGAATGCTTTGAATTGTTTAAGGAAGTTCAGATGAAAATACAAGATCAACTTGATAAGTTGGTACGGGTCATTCGATATGATTGAAACAGGGAGGAATTGAACTAAAAGATTGTGATCATCTTAGAAGTAGTGAAAAATGTTTCAAACTACATCGAACCATATTTGATATGATTTGGTCTATGATGAGTCCTGTGCAGATTTTATGACGTTTTAGAAGATTATGCACTATAAAAGTCTTTATACAATGTTGATGAAATTGTCCATGTAAGTCGGAGAATAGACACCATATGAGATATGGATTGAAAATGTTCTAAAAAGTCTTTTCTTAATCAAGTCTCAAAGTTTAAAGAAAATTGTTTTCTAGAACTTAGACTCAATTATGACATTTGTTTTATTAGTGGTATTATGTTAATTCTACAAACCATCCAAAGAACAAAATTGTTTTGTTGTATGGAGCGTATGTTTCTTTTAAAGATATGTGATTTCTAATAGAAACAGTGGGAGTAGAATCAACCTTGAATTGTTCAAGATTAACAGGATTTCTCTACAACTGTTGAAGAGGATATTGATGCATCCATGAAAAGTCATGATCATCTTACCTGTAAAGTATTACCCTACATAGGTTTGACCTATGATGAAACAATAATGGGCAAAGACTCCAAAAGTCACATAAAATCAAATAGATTCTATATACCATAACTACCAAGTATAGACTTTGGTTAAGTGGGTCTTAACTTATAGTGAAGAATAGTCTTCAATATAAAGACGATGTAGATTGATATAAGAGTATCTATGAAGCATATATAGTTGGTAGTTAAGGACTGATCTCGTAGTAATGACTATAGAAAAATCCTTTTTACAACATTATGCTTAAATCTATTAAGATTGATTTAGCATTTTGAATGTCATCCCTCATTATGATGAGTTTTGGACATATATATATATATATATATATATAAAATACATTTCTTGAAAGAGATGCAATATGATGTGTGTGCGACTCATCGTATGAATTTCATATTATCAAAATTGCTAGACAAATGTGAATGATCCAATTTGATTGGAGCATGTATTATGGAGTAGTATCTTCGTTCTTAATGTGGTAATTCAAAGATGTTTGTTTTCCTTTGAGACGAAGAGAGACAAAGTGTGTACAAGAGGCTAGTGGGACTGCATTTATCGTTATGATTTGGTATGTAAGTGATATACTTCATTCTCTAACTAAATGACATTTGATTGCTTTAGTCTATGAGACTTTGCAAAGAATGTGTTTATTATGTGCTCGTGTGACGAGTAGATACTAATCTGGTGAGTGTCACTAGAATGCTATCTAAGAATTGTTCCTTTGCGGTTGAGAAGCAAAAAGGGAATTGTTTAAGAAATGCGCATGATGTGATAATGTGGACATGACATAGGTCCACCCCGACGCGGCCACGCGCGGGTATGGGTAGGCGAATGAATCTCCCTATGAAACAGATCGAATTGAAATTTAGGTCGAAGTGGAATCGCCACCGAATTTTGTGGTTATTCGGAACCATTCGAGCCCACTCTATGTCGTAGTGGTCCGTATACGAAATACGGCCCATTTCCGATGTCAGAGTTTATTGGGCTCGTCCCTTTGCATTTGATACCAATACCGACATTATCGGATATTGTGTATTGAATGACTCTCGTGCGCCAACGGTTTCGGGCATCCGGAAACCGAGGTTCTGAGTAAGGGGTGAGGGTACGTGTTGGGAAGCCCACAAAGGACACCCAACCCCGCCCGCACATTAGCGGCCTCTACTAAGAATTCGAGTGACTTACAATACGCGCGCTAGTTAAACGGGAAAATGATATGCAAAGATTATTTTCCCTAAACATGTGAATGGAATTGAAAAGGGTTTCTAAGTCGATTTAATGCAATTAATTCTACGTCAAAGTGGAATTTTAGCATGTGGGTTCATTTTAGTAAAATAAAATAAACGACAAAAATCGACAAAAGAAACAATCAAACCGTTAGTAACGATGTAACGAGTAATAAATTGAATAAAGATATAGATGTGATGAATGCATGATTTTGGAAAGAATAGTAGGTCACGTGATGGATTAACACGTGTTGACCGAGGTCAAGGAAAAATATATCGAGATCTAAAAAAAATGTTTTGTCTAAAAAAATGATGTTCGAAGAATAATAATAAAAAAAGAGCGAAATTGTTTTCTTCGGAAAATTGATGATTTTATTAAATCGCGTACAAATATTGCGTAATTTGCACTCGACTTAATATTTTCGATATTCGTCGTATTCAATATTCGACTATGAAATCGATATTAAATACTTGGAATAATTTATACTCGATTTTGATTTTGATGCTCGTTATATCCCATATCCGATTATGGAATCGATATGGAATACTAGAGTGAAAAAATAAAGAAAATAATGTAAGTCGTTTTAAATTAACTAGCACGATATAAATTTTCTCCGCGTTTATTAATGTCGTAATTAATCCAATTGAATTAGAGGACATCTATATTAGCATCAACGAAAATCGTGTTAATTAATTTATTTGACTAAATCATTAGATTCGACATCCAATTATGGAATTGGTATCGAATCTAATAGATCGATACTTTAATTAAAAAAAAACTCGACTTGATTCCCTCCGCATCCCGACATCATAATTAATTCTTGCGAATTGTTTGATGTCGGATCCACATCAACGGGTTTCGACCCTTATTAAATATAATGCTTGTTTTTGAAAAATAATGTAAATATACGACTAAAGATAATGATGCAAACGAAATAAAAAAAAAATATTTAAGTTAACTAATCTCAATAATCAAATAATCGGGGTATTGGAACAAGCGACCGTCAACGCTGTGTGCAGTACACTTGTATATTCGTGTTTCCTTATTCCGATACCCCTCTTATTCGACACAAATCGATAAGTATTTTAATGTTTTGTATTAGTATTATCGATATTATGATGCAATAAAGAAAAAAAAAAGAAAAAAAAAAGGTAAGAAAAAGCGAAGAAGATGACGAGAGGAAGAGAAGAAGGAGAGAACGGGGTTTTGACACCCTCAACCTACATGTCTCGGATCGATCTCGTAACCGTGGCTTTAACACAAGAGTCTTCGAGGTTTTATGGAGGTTAAGTTGTGGTGGCTCGGGATTGATTCCTAAAACTAGGTTTAGGTTTTTTTTGCTAGTGTAGAATTGCTAGGGTTTGATTAGGGTTTGTAATAGATGTTGTATGTGTGTGTAGGGTTGCTCTAGGGTTTTTTTTCAATGTGTGAAAGTGTGTTGCATGGGGGTGTTTATATAGGCATGGTCATGCATTTTGGTGTCTAGGGTTTTGCCTTGACGGACTTGACCTGATGGCCCGTCTGAAGATGGACTGTTGGTTTTGCTTCTTGAGTTGGACTTTTGATGTTGTGAATGGTTGTTTTGATGTGTCTCGGAAACGACCTTGACCAGGGTTGACCCAATCGCAAAAAAGTCGGTTTTATTTCCGGTGTCGGTTTTGGCCCAAATTAGCTTTATTTGATTGAAAACGGCCCACTGGACCTGGATTCGAGGTTGATTTTGTGAGATTTGTACTCTGTAAGTGTGTTAGCCAGCGATTAATGGATTTGAGCCCGTATCCAAGCGCATAGAAGCACGTTAGCGTCCGATCATCATCGGGTGTTTTTTGGAAACTGCCATAGACACCTGGCAGTCAAAATGCAGGTGTCTACAGAGCCCCCACTCTGACTGAGACTTGGACAAGGCGAAAGTCAGAGTAGCTACCAAGTCAATTAAGACCTGGTAGACTTCTGATCGGGTCGTTTATAGTCCATTAGACTTGCGTGAAGGGCTCGCCAGCCACAAGACAGAAATCATACCTGTGCTTGATGACAGTACCTCCGTGGGGAATTTGGACTTGTCGCGTAAGTCCTGGGTGCGCCTGTGTGTAGGCCCATCCCGTTAGATACCACCGTCGGCTTCCGCTGGGGAGGTATAGTGGGTTGCACGTCTCTGTTTGAGTCGTACCTGTATAAGTCACATAAAATGCATGCAACACGTAGGTAGCAAAATGACTCGCGCTGGGGGAAAATGATTTTTTGAAAACTTGAATTTTGAAATCTTGAAAATTTGAGATTTTTTGAATTTTGGATACTTTGAGACTTTTTTACTCCTAACAAAGATTAGGAAAGTAATTTGCAGTTTAAATAGACCAAAATTTGACCTTGTCGAAAAGGATCTTTTTTCGAATGGCTAGATTTGCAAGTTTCAAAGTGGAATTTGAAGAGAGAGGCCTACCGACAGACTCGACTCTGGACGTGACCGGACGAGTTGACTGACACGACTGGACTCTCGAGGGGTTGGACCGTGACTCGGTAGGGGTGTGGGCCGCCTAACAAGACTCTTAAGTTGCGCTATCCCATAGCCTAGGCGAGTGGCAACACGGTCGCACATCGAAACGGGATAGATATGCTATGAGGGGGATTGCAGTAGCCTGTAATGAGACTGTTTTAGTCTGGTGCCCCTCTGGATTTCTGATTTTTGGGTACATTTCCAAAGTGGGTATTGCCTCGAGTCCTGACAAATTCTTGTCTTCGACTGAGCCGAGTACTAGGACACACTATAGAAAGGAGGCTAGATTTTGGAAGTATTTGGATTATGTGAGTGGAAGGAGAACTTCTGTCTAATAGAAGCCCCCAGGACGACAAAGCTAGCTACTGAGAACATGACAGTGTCGTGACCGGAGTGATGGCACTTTTTGAATGTGTGTCAATGTGAGTGGTTGTGCCTCTGTTGAAAGGCTGCCTACGTATTCACGTGTGGTGAAATCAAACCATGCCGTAGTTCAGTGGACTGGAAGATGTATTATGGCGCCTAGTTTATTAGGGCTTTGTGTGTAACTAGCCATAGCGATGGTGTAGGCTAGGTGTACTCCCAATGATGTCTTGATCAAAGGGCTAGAATGGTTAGGATGTTAATCCTGTGACTGTGAGCGTTCTCCGGGGTAGCCCCCAGAGGTGGTGTGAACTATTTGGGCATGCTCTATGCCGACTGCAAGTTGAGTTCCCGTGTTTGGAGTTGGTAACTGGTTTGGATGGAATTTTAACGAGTTTTGTTCTCGGGATTTTTAATGAGTTCTGCTCTCGGGGAATTTTAACGAGTTTTGTTCTCGGGATTTTTAACGAGTTCTGCTCTCGGGGAATTTGATGTTTTTGGAAATGTGGTGCTAGGAAGTAAATGGCTTTGATGACTCGAAATCTGGAGCTCGGTTCTGTGGAGCTAAGGCTTCGAGGGCTGGTTTGATAATGTGGGATCTGGTTTTGATGACTCGAAATCTGGAGCTCGGTTCTGTGGAGCTAAGGCTTCGAGGGCTGGTTTGATAATGCGGGATCTGGTTTTGATGTCTGGCCCTAATTGTTAGGGGTATCCTATGGAGCTTGAATCCTCAAAATTTCGGGCTGTCTCTGGCCTGGGTCTCGGGAAGGTCTTGAGGGTTGTAATGTGGGAAGGCTGAGTGTGGTGTTAGCTGACCAGCTTGATTGTTACTCTCCTATTGGATGGCATGGATAATTTTGAATTTGACCGTACCGCGGTCAAAGGATTTTCACTTGAGTTGACCGTTGACCACGGTCATGGGTATTTGATTTTTGATTGACCTCTTAGCCGCGGTCATGGGTTTTGATAGTTTTGACCGTACCCTGGTCGTGGGGCTTTCCCTTGAATTGACCGTTGACCACGGTCATGGGTATTCTGAATTTTTTTTTATGATGACCTGCTTTTTTTTTTGGCCTTTTGCTTTTTTTCCTCATGGACTTTCGATTTTTTTTTTGTGTCCAGTTTTCTTTTTTTTGATGGTCTTCTTTTTGTTTTGGCCCTTTCTTTTTTTTGATGGCCTTCTCTTGTTTTTTTTTTTTACTTTTGATTTTTTTTTGCCCAGTGTTTTTTTTTTGCCGGTCAGACTAACACCTAAGGTAGGGATTGGTCAGTCTTATTGGAGGGGTATTTTATGGTGGGAAATGGGCTTGCCTCCCGTCTTGAACCCAAACTAGGAGATTACCTAGATTTGTCATAGGATTCGGTACCGCTCCTGCTACGGGTAGTTATGTGGTTTTTCTATACCAGACACGGAATAGGTAAAAAAAGAAAACACGGGCTCGGTTTCCTGCAGTCATTATAGATGTGCCCATAATAGTCACGTGCGTGTGCTCACAGTGTATGATGGTGTTCATCATGTTCTCGGAAACACATAAGGAATATATATGAGAAAGAATATTGAAAGCTGATTTTATTGAATTTTGAAAAAGAGGACAGAATACAACTGACTCTGACTCTGACTCTGATTTTGACTTTGACTTCGAATTTGAAGGGAATAGTACATCCTAGACTCGGACTCAGACTCGGACTCAAATCGGATCCGGACTCTCGGATAATGTTGTCATTAGTCGTCGGCTTCTAAGGACTCGAGTTGATGTCCAGTATAGCCTTCAGTATCAACTTCACCCAGATCTTTGTTATGTCGAAGATCGTCTTCAATCCTAATGCCCATTTCGATAAGTACGGCAAAGTTTGAAATGCCGGCATACCTAAGATGGACGCGGTAAGAAGGCAGGAGGTTGTTGACGAAGGCCTCCACTAGCGTCTTCTCGTTGGGCTTGTTTACCAACTTTACACTCTCGGCCCTTCATCTTTGAAGATATTTAGTGAACCCTTCTTTGGGCTCTTGGGCCATGACTTCCAGAGTACGCATTGTAGTCTGGATCTCGATATTATCGGCGTAGTTCCGAGCGAACTCTGTTGCCACATCGTCCCAAGTCGGGTATTTCTTGGAATCGAGCCTGTAGTACCAGGCTTTGGGGTGCTTCTGGAGGGAGGAAGGGAATAAGTGCTTAAACATGGTGGACTTTACCCCTTTGACTGCCATGAAGTCTTTGAAGGCCCGGATATGATGGACCGGGTCTTCGGTACCCTCAAACATAGGAATTCCCGTCAAGTTGAGGTTGGCCGGTAGCTCGTTACTCAAAGGTGAATAAATGCGAGCATTTTCGGAGTGGATTGAGTTGCTTGTTGATAAGTGAACTTGCTCCTCGAGCCTGCGAACAACACTGACCAATTCAGCTATGGGCCCAGTGGACTCATCTCCTTCAACTATGACCGTTTTCTCTACAGTGCTCAGGCGAGTGTCCAAAGTTGCTTGGTTAGCAAGGATGGAGGTCAGTTGAGTCTCGATTTTGGTTAGGGCATCTTTCAATTCTTCCATCTTGCGTTGATGTCGGGTTGCGGGTGGCCTGTCTGTAAGAGCACCACGTAATCAGAGAGGTTGCTTCGGAACTCAAACTCACCAAGGCATAGGAAATAGCGTAAGAGGAGGGACGACCTCAGTTTGACTCGGGTTAGACTCCCCTAAGACAAATGTGTAGGGTACGATTCTTGGAGTGACTGTGATTAGTCATTCCGTCGGAGAATAGCCCCCAAGTGAGGCTAGGGACTCAGATGGTGTGGCATCTAAGTGACTCGAAAGTGGGTTATGTGAGAAACGTGTAAGACATGACCCTTAGAGCAACCGTGATTGATCGCCCTGCTAAAGGGGTAGCCCCCGAGTGGGATCGACAATTTTGTTAAGACTCGAGTTGGGACGAGTGACCCTTAGACGTAAGGACCGTGAACCTTTTGTTATAGGGCTATGCCTTGTAAAAGGTTGACTCGGAAAAGACACCTAGACGGGTGACTTGCGAAAGGTGGGCCTTCCTTAGGATTCGGCAAGTGGGCCTAGTCCTGTTCGAAGGAAGGTTCACGTGGGACATCCCCAGACTTTTGACTCGATTGTGTTGACGGGCCTTCCTTCGTAAGAGTATGTCCTACTTAGGTGGGCCTTGCCTTAGTCTAATAAGGCGGACTGGGATAGGGAAGAAGCCCATGATGTAAGATCGACAGAGCTTCGACGCTAGAAAAACTTGACAACTTAAGACATGACCCGACACTGCTAAATACGGAAGTCCTAAGAGGAGGGAAGTTTTGAAAATTGATTGATTTTTGAAAAAGGACCGAGTGGACTCGGTGAATGGCCCAAATTTCCGAAAAAGAGGACGAAAAGTCGTTGGGCCATGAGTTTTGAAAGTTCGAGTTTTGATTTGGGCAGCATACCGGCTAGAAAATAGGCTATTTCGAGTAAAATCATAAGTCCTAAATTCGGTATGTCCCGGGTTTTGAAAATTGAATATCTTGAAAAGGAGGATGTAATTTTTGAAAAGTTGATATTTTTGAAAATGACTCGGAAACCAAGTAGCACGTAGTCACACAAGCATTATAACGACGCCATGTATGCTCTACACTAAGTCTCGGTCGGTCTAAAAGGGTCTATACCAGCGTACATAGTCTAGACGTTGATCGGGACGGACTCTCTAAGTCGAATTGAGCTTAGAACATGCCGCGAAACCCACTCGAATCGACTATGGACACCTTTTGACATATCCATGTTGGAGTACATCAATGGTATAGTGGGACGTCGGTCACCAGTACCGGCCCGGGAAAATATGGGTTATGCATGAACCGTAGAACTAACACGCGTATAGTATTCGTCAAACGATTTCTATTCGAGTCTCACCCTGAGGATGCCGATGGTAAGTCACGCATCAGTTAATCCCCAGCGGAGTCGCCAAATTGTGGACATGACATAGGTCCACCCCGACGCGGCCACGGGCGGGTTTGGGTAGGCGAATGAATCTCCCTATGAAACGGATCGAATTGAAATTTAGGTCGAAGTGGAGTCGCCACCGAATTTTGTGGTTATTCGGAACCATTCGAGCCCACTCTATGTCGTAGTGGTCCGTATACGAAATACGGCCCATTTCCGATGTCAGAGTTTATTGGGCTCGTCCCTTTGCATTTGATACCAATACCGACATTATCGGATATTGTGTATTGAATGACTCTCGTGCGCCAACGGTTTCGGGCATCCGGAAACCGAGGTTCTGAGTAAGGGATGAGGGTACGTGTTGGGAAGCCCACAAAGGACACCCAACCCCGCCCGCACATTAGCGGCCTCTACTAAGAATTCGAGTGACTTACAATACGCGCGCTAGTTAAACGGGAAAATGATATGCAAAGATTATTTTCCCTAAACATGTGAATGGAATTGAAAAGGGTTTCTAAGTCGATTTAATGCAATTAATTCTACGTCAAAGTGGAATTTTAGCATGTGGGTTCATTTTAGTAAAATAAAATAAACGACAAAAATCGACAAAAGAAACAATCAAACCGTTAGTAACGATGTAACGAGTAATAAATTGAATAAAGATATAGATGTGATGAATGCATGATTTTGGAAAGAATAGTAGGTCACGTGATGGATTAACACGTGTTGACCGAGGTCAAGGAAAAATATATCGAGATCTAAAAAAAATGTTTTGTCTAAAAAAATGATGTTCGAAGAATAATAATAAAAAAAGAGCGAAATTGTTTTCTTCGGAAAATTGATGATTTTATTAAATCGCGTACAAATATTGCGTAATTTGCATTCGACTTAATATTTTCGATATTCGTCGTATTCAATATTCGACTATGAAATCGATATTAAATACTTGGAATAATTTATACTCGATTTTGATTTTGATGCTCGTTATATCCCATATCCGATTATGGAATCGATATGGAATACTAGAGTGAAAAAATAAAGAAAATAATGTAAGTCGTTTTAAATTAACTAGCACGATATAAATTTTCTCCGCGTTTATTAATGTCGTAATTAATCCAATTGAATTAGAGGACATCTATATTAGCATCAACGAAAATCGTGTTAATTAATTTATTTGACTAAATCATTAGATTCGACATCCAATTATGGAATTGGTATCGAATCTAATAGATCGATACTTTAATTAAAAAAAAACTCGACTTGATTCCCTCCGCATCCCGACATCATAATTAATTCTTGCGAATTGTTTGATGTCGGATCCACATCAACGGGTTTCGACCCTTATTAAATATAATGCTTGTTTTTGAAAAATAATGTAAATATACGACTAAAGATAATGATGCAAACGAAATAAAAAAAAAATATTTAAGTTAACTAATCTCAATAATCAAATAATCGGGGTATTGGAACAAGCGACCGTCAACGCTGTGTGCAGTACACTTGTATATTCGTGTTTCCTTATTCCGATACCCCTCTTATTCGACACAAATCGATAAGTATTTTAATGTTTTGTATTAGTATTATCGATATTATGATGCAATAAAGAAAAAAAAAAGAAAAAAAAAAGGTAAGAAAAAGCGAAGAAGATGACGAGAGGAAGAGAAGAAGGAGAGAACGGGGTTTTGACACCCTCAACCTACATGTCTCGGATCGATCTCGTAACCGTGGCTTTAACACAAGAGTCTTCGAGGTTTTATGGAGGTTAAGTTGTGGTGGCTCGGGATTGATTCCTAAAACTAGGTTTAGGTTTTTTTTGCTAGTGTAGAATTGCTAGGGTTTGATTAGGGTTTGTAATAGATGTTGTATGTGTGTGTAGGGTTGCTCTAGGGTTTTTTTTTCAATGTGTGAAAGTGTGTTGCATGGGGGTGTTTATATAGGCATGGTCATGCATTTTGGTGTCTAGGGTTTTGCCTTGACGGACTTGACCTGATGGCCCGTCTGAAGATGGACTGTTGGTTTTGCTTCTTGAGTTGGACTTTTGATGTTGTGAATGGTTGTTTTGATGTGTCTCGGAAACGACCTTGACCAGGGTTGACCCAATCGCAAAAAAGTCGGTTTTATTTCCGGTGTCGGTTTTGGCCCAAATTAGCTTTATTTGATTGAAAACGGCCCACTGGACCTGGATTCGAGGTTGATTTTGTGAGATTTGTACTCTGTAAGTGTGTTAGCCAGCGATTAATGGATTTGAGCCCGTATCCAAGCGCATAGAAGCACGTTAGCGTCCGATCATCATCGGGTGTTTTTTGGAAACTGCCATAGACACCTGGCAGTCAAAATGCAGGTGTCTACAGATAAGCGAATTATTGTAAGCAAGTTACAACGATTCATATTTTCAAATAAAAAAAAGATGACGTGAGATTGTAATCTCAGTAAATTTTGCTTTGGATAAGAAGTTGTGTGTTGGAACGGTTCCAAAGGACAACTTTATGACTAATATTATAACTAAAGTTAGTGTTCTATTGCTTTTGAAGCAAATAGATGTTTGATTACGAATTAAGCACACACTCAACTTTAAAGTTTATGAAGCAATTTGTTGCTTATGAAACTAACAGTTTGCCTTAATTGAGAGAAGGTAGATTGATCATATACTTGTAAATAACCGATACAAATGTTGTATGTCCCGAAACCTCTTCTACATAAAGATAATATTGGTTATGATCGGTATAAGACGCATGGGCGAATGGTCTTAGTACTTTTAGAGGTGTTAGGTTTAGTGGGAGTTATTTCGATAATTGATATATGTATGACATATTGTCATTTGGTTAATGTAACCGAGTTTTGTCCCTAAATAATTTACATTGATGAAATAGATCACTAAGTACGTGACTTAGTCTTGGAACTCTATTTGGATGATGTAATTATTTTGTCTCTAGTCAGGGTATTGTGTTGGGACATTTGAATACCCTTAAATGACTAGTGTGTGAGTTGGTTGATGACTAAGTTCCTTGAGTCATAGGTATTGAGATACTAAACCAGGCACACGGGTGTATGTTAAGAACATGCATTAGACAGACCCGCCGAAAAGGATTTTACTAAGATTTCGCTTAGTGTCAGTAAAGTTCTTTGCAAGTTATGAACTTGTACGGTCTTTCGACCTGAGTCTTTGACTATCCTGTACATGTGATGTGTATGCTTTGATACTATTCCTCGTCAGCTGTGAAAGGGGGCTATGGATGGTTATTAGGCATGCATGGATCATGTGATAGTATGTGGTTAGACAAGAGGGGATTTGCTCTTCCTTTATTGAAGGGAATTTATTGTTTCTTGGCCACTCGAAGAGTGTGACTTGTGCAAATGCGTGGCCGCGCTCAGATAGGATGATTGTCATCTATCTGCTCTTTTAACAAGTCAACTCAAAGATTCGAGTAAACGATTGAGACATGCGAGGATGGCACTTCTTCTTACCTCATTCTCAATTGGAGACAATAGTAGCAAAGAGACTTAACGCTGTTCGTGAGAGGACATGTACAAGTGGGAGACTGAAGGAGTTATGTCCACTGTCCTACGGATTAACCCGCTTAGGTCTATGTATCCGATATGCCTTGCTAGAGGTCGATGTCGGATTGACATGTAAATGAGTTAGGTGTCTGGTAGTCTTAAGTGGGCCAATTGGGTCACACACAATGTGTACGGGATATTATTAATATATCGGTATATTAATATATCGGGTCAGTAGTAATACGACTCAGCTGTGCTGTCGGGTTATGGTAATTAGAGTTATAGTAATAATCTAGTTATGGTAACTAGAGTTATTGTGATAATCTAATTATACCAATTGGAGTTATGGAATAACTTCTAGGTTAAGTAGGTAACCTATCTCTTCTATATAAGGAGGTTCATATGATGAACCAAAATATACAATTGTGAGTATTGACTCATAACATATATTCTTCTTATAAAGAGTTATAAGAGACATATAGAGAGAAGTTGTGAGACCGTCTCACAAAACCCTTATACTAGCATATACGTCGCAGTTCCGTACCCGTGTGGATACCAAAGGAGGCATCACGTTTGGGGTGCTTTATTATATCCGTGAAGATTATTTATTCTTGTCCGTGGAGATTATTTATTCTTGTCCGTGAAGATTATTTATTCTGTCCGTGTTGATTATATATATTTTGGGTTTATTATACTTCTTATTAATATGCTGTTCCGCAGCAGATAAGGTATAGTTATCCCTCTTCTTTTGTCTTTTCGGTTAATACTCGTAACAGGTCCTTGGGTTTAAGGGTTGTAACCCTACATGCAGTACATTGTAGACAGATATTATGGTCAATTTGCGTAATGAAGCAAATGTAATGATTATTTGTAAATGTAATTTGTTTTATAATTACTACTAGTGTAGATCCCGCGCATTAATGCACGATACATTTAAGATTTCATATTTAGTTACTGCATCACTTATTTAGTATTCCGTGTCTAATTGACAACATATTAGTTTTTTACATTTTAAAGTTTTACCTTTTGATTTGAGAAAATAATTAAAAGTTCCAAGGATAATCAAGATAATCGAGTAATCTCATCTAATGTATACTTAAATAAATACTCCCTCGAGTTCCTATTTTTCAATTTTCCCTTAGTTGAGTTTGATATTTGTCTCACTTACCTTTTTAGGTCATCAATATGTGGTTCACAATTACTCTCTAATTTCTTTCTTTTTCTTCTTCTTTTTTGAGCCACTCATTTAAAATCAAATGGGACAATAATAGGAACTCGGAGGGAGTATATTTTTTTGTTACAAAGCAAATGATAATATTTTATAATTTTTAACCAGATTAATAAATTAAAAGTTTAGTTTCTCATCATGAAACAAAGCGTCTCGAATAATTTTTTCTATATATATTCAGATTAGTTTGAACTTTTTTCAACAAATTAGAAGATAACATAATACTACAAATATTATCAGATTAAAAAAATTATATATTAAAATAAAAAATTGAAAGTATTTTATACTCCGTATATTTTTTCATCATCAAATATTTTACATTTGTTTACGTCAATATATGATCTCGATAGTTTGTAACATTTATATTTAGTTTTAAAAAAATGTCTCATAAATGTCTATTTTTTTAATAGCCCATACATAATAATATTATTTATTGTCTTATTGAAGAATTTTTTTTTTCTAATTTTACATCAATATTTATTTTGTCTTGCATTTAGATATTATAATTATATTTGAGTTTAATATTTTATTTGTTTCCTTATTTGAGTGATAGTGTTTGGAGGGAAAATTTTTAATGAGAATGTGACACCTCATCATATCCTATCCTCTTAGTAGTAAGAGGATTTCGGACGCTCTAAATTTTCTGTTTTATGTGGGGTACTGAGGAGCATCTCGTCTTCTGCCGAGTCTACGGTAGTATTTTTTTCCTCGTTTCCTTTTACGCGCTGCAGGTTATTTTTATTTCTGTTGTGAATATCATTGACATTGTCAGCAGTTTGGTCATGTAGCAAAGGAAACTTCACTTTGCCTTTCTGACAGCAGATACTAAATTTAGGCTGTCCGTGTTTGGTACGCTTACCAACTGACTCCTCAATCCACACAACCACCCCACAAAACTCACATGTCTCGGTAGGGCCGCCAAAGCACCAAGGTTCAACAAAAACTCCTGTGAAAAAACATGGCAATAAGTTGCAAGCAAGGGACAATGTATGTTAGGGCTTTAACTGTATGAGAGCATACTTTTGGTGTTGCTGGTGGAGCCTGTTTGGGTTGGATATTGGGTTGCTACATATGCAGAAGTGAAAGAGAGGTTAGGTGATAAATGACATTGTTAACTGTTCTGAGCACAACAATAGGGCAGCGGAATGTACCAATAGTTTCTGTGCATTATTGGAGGTTGCTATTTTTTCATCAGAGGCGGCGACCGACTACTGGACACATCGACAACAGGTTGAGCGTTGCCTTTTTTTAAGTTGGACCGCCTCTTCGAGGCACCTGTAACAGCTGTTTGTTTTTCGTTCTTCCGACCCGGTCGACTCGTGGAGTTCCCTGCTAAATGGGGGGCTGCAACTTGTGGTTGGGCTGAACAGTGGGTTCCTGTATATATGTAGTTACAAAAGGGAGCAAGGCGGCCAAATGGAATTAATAATTGTTTCTATAACAGCAGTTATGTAGGGCAGTAGAGTGTACCAATAATGTTGCGGGTAGGGGCAAGTTCAAGGGGCTGTATGCAAATCGCTCGACGACTGGGTTCTCCAACTTCAGACGTGCTTTCTCCCTTCTTAGCGCAGGGTTGGGTTGTGGATTGAGCGGTAACATTTCCTGCCTTTTTTTTCTTCTGGCTCGGTTGCCCAGTGGATCCTTCTGCTGATGTGATGTTTTTCCTCTTCGTACCCCTTCCTGACCGACTTGGAGGCGGTGGAAGTCTGGATTTTCTCATTTGGTCCAAAAAATTTCTTCTTGAGTGCCTATTTCTCTTTGTTAGATGAGCGTATAAGCGACGAATGTGAGGATTCAACCCCAACTGTGGTTGTGGCTGTACTGGAGGCTGTGTTGCGGCGGGGTAATCCTATGCTGGGTAGCCCTTTGACTGGAGGTTGTGTCGCCTCTCATGCTTGCAAGAATGCACTTTCTTGTAAATCTATTCATACGCGTCTGATTTCTATCAAGTCCAACGGCGTTGTTTGGTTCTTCTGCCGCCTGTATATTGTCCATTTCACGGGCTAGTGTTGGATTCCAAACTGCAAAGGCATGACCTGGTATTGGGTGAGTAAATAATAAATAAGAGCAGGAAGATACAGACTAAAAATCGTTTGTGTTACAGTATTAATCGGCTCCGCTAAGGTCAATAGTAATAGGCCACCATTTTGCTACAGGGCTCCGGAGATAGATATTTCAGAACTCGAGACTTTGTTCACAGCTGGTACCAATGCAAGTGGTGGAGGTAAAGTAGGTGTTCGATGCGACCCCGACATAAATAAGCCAGAGAAAGAGCAGCTGGTAGTGATGTTCAACTATATGCTCTTATCTTATACTCGTATGGAGTATCAAGTGATTATCTAATACTAACTGATTTTTCTTTCTCCTCTTGCAGGTTGATTTACGGAGAGCAAATAACTTTGAAATAATGCTTACGAAAATAATTTGATTGATGTGTAAATAATTAATCGGAAATGCTCTGCTAGGTCAGGGTATACATATAAATAATTCGAATTACCAAGAATATACCATGCACAAACTCTACAGGAACGAAGCATGAACCGACAAATTTCCGTGAAGGTAATAGAAGCACCTTCAATTTCAGTAATCTAATCGGCTTCTCTCAGGTTTGTGCAGGAATGATTATGGACGCACACGTACTTATACACTCCCCCGTATTGCATACATTTAGCTTATACTAATTGTAAAGCTCTATTGGCATTTCTCTACTTCAACATGAACATTCAATATCATAGAGGAAGAACCTCAATTTAACCGATAAAAAACAACAAGCAACCAAATAGCGTAAATCTTACCGACGAAGAAGGATGCAATTGGAAGCAACTTTCGGATCAAATTGACGGTAAAGCTGTAGAGGGACGAAAAGAGGAAGGCAAGTGAAGACCATTTTCTCATTTGTATGAACTTGGAAAGTATAAATACACTCAAATGACTTATGAGCTTCGTATGCCATCGTAACCGTGAAAAATTTAATGGAGGAGAACTTTATTGGAGGAGTAAATGAGTTGTAATGGAGGGCGATTCTATTTCGAGGTAAAGGAAGAGGGGAGTAGATTATTAAGCATTGATTAGACTTTCATTTATGGGATTAGGATGGCTTTCATTTGGCATGCCACGTGTCGGCCTCTGAGGGCTTGTTATCCTAATTAACTAAGAAAGGATGACTTTTTATTGTTTTATATAAATTTATCATTTCATTCAAAAGAGAGTAAAGTTACATGGTTTTGAGGCAAAAAAAGTTAACACTCTAGAATGCCAAAACATTCATGGACCCAAGGCACCATAGAATCTTATTATACTTAGGAGTGTTACCCTTACAAGAGAATATAACCGATACATGAAATTGGATATTGGCTATGAGTGTATCTAAACTAGACTCTCTGCATAAGAATTTTTTTTGTTACGTTCCTT
This sequence comes from Agrostemma githago, assembly GCA_958450325.1. Taxonomy (NCBI): domain Eukaryota; kingdom Viridiplantae; phylum Streptophyta; class Magnoliopsida; order Caryophyllales; family Caryophyllaceae; genus Agrostemma; species Agrostemma githago. The sequence goes on from OY288253.1 coordinate 10,755,667, forward strand.
CCACATGGACTCTTCCAATGCTTCCTCTTGCTGTTTAGACTCATCCATTTCATGATCTTCTTAAGAGAGAACCCCATGACATCAAGGCTCGTCCAGTTCAGGACTGCTTTCCAAACCTGTTTAGAAAGAGGACATTCAAAGAAAATATATATGAGTGTGTGACTCTTTGGCAGCATAGCGCAAACTGTAGCTACTAGCAAGCTGAAACCCCCTCCTGCAGAACTGGTCAGTGGTGGCTAATTGCTCTTGCCTGCCCATGGACAAAATGATCCTGTGTCTAGGCACAATAATTGTTGACATGAGATTGATTCTCCATCTTTGCTTATTCCACATTTTAAGATAATGGTAGGCTCTAACAACCAGAAATTTAGGGCCTGCCACACAGCTCTTAACCTGGGTTTGAGCATGGACCAAAGAACCAACCTTCTGAATGAGTCTATTCTTGACTATGGTGATGCCTTTCAAATCAGTAGAGAAAGAGTCCATAGAAGGAATGATCCAGATGTTGTCTTTATCAAAAATATATACTCTACACCATTTACCCCAAATATTGTTCCTATTTTGAGTGAATATCCGAATCCATTTAGATAAAAGTGCATTATTCCGAGCCTCAACATCTTTAATGTTAAAGCCCCCTCCTACCCAAGGACAACATACTTTCTTCCACTTTTTAAACACAAGCTTCCTAGCTCCATCTTTACTACCCCATAAAAAGTCTTTGCTGAGCTTATTAATCATTTTGATTACAGCTTTAGGACGCAAGACACTAGAGCACTAGAAGTTTTCAATTAATATAACAAAATTGATAAGTTGAGCCTTACTAGCATAGGATAGAAAGTTAGTAGACCAGTGACGAATAACATGTTGAACTTTGAGAATTAGGGAGTCAAACATAGCCACCTTAATTCTAGATTCAGTCAGAGGTACTCCCAAGTACCTAAAAGACAAACTACCCACAAAGAAGCCTGCAGCAACAAGGATTTCATTCTGAATAAGATGTTTAACCACACCAAAATAGATGCAGGTTTTTATCTTAATTAGCATACAGGCTAGAAAGAAGAGCAAAAGAGTCTAGAGCATGTTTCACAACATTCACAGAGGGGACATCACCTCTTGTGAAAATCATCAAATCATCAGCAAAAACTAAGTGACTAAGGTTAATCTTATAACACTTGCGGTGGTAGGAGATTTGATCTTGCTTACAAATAAGGCTAAGAGATTTGGAAATAATTTCGATACTCATGACAAAAAGGTGTGTGTGGGGGGGGGGGGAGGGGGGTAAGGGATCTTCTTGTCCAATGCCACTTTTCCCTTGCAAAAAACCAGTAATACCGCCATTAATTTTGAAAGAATACCAAGAAGAAGTGATACATCCCATTATCCATTTACAGAAAACAGCAAGAAAGCCAAAACTGGTCAACATAGAAGCAATGAAACTCCACCGAAGAGAGTTAAAAGTCTTCCTAATATCAACTTTAATCAAGCATCTAGGAGTCAAAAATTTCCTATTACAACCCTCCACAAGGGCTTGAAAAAGAAGTGTATTATCAAATATAAAAGCCTAAGAAACTAAGGGGTGGTAATAAGGGTGACTAGTCCAACTATTAAGAAAGTTGAATATCCTCCTAGGCCTATCCTCATGAGAGACTTGAATTAAAATAGGGGAGTGATCAGGAACTTCAGGATCACAGAACACAACTGAGGAAGAAGGAAATTCCTGATGTTAGTTTGGATTAACTAGAGCCCTATCCAACTTAGAGCAAACCATAGAAGAGGGGTTTTGCTTGTTAGTCCAAGTCAGGTTACATCCATTACTATTTAGATTCTACAGATTGCAATCCAGAAGGCATTGACTAAAGTCCCTCATGTCCTTCAAAGAGGGAGGGGTAGTCCTTAATTATTCATCAGGGTGTCTCACAATGTTAAAGTCCTCCATGAGAAGCCAAGCCTTCGGATGAGAAGTAAAATGTTATTCCCCAATGAAAGCCTCATAGAACCATCATTATGAGCATATACCACAATCAGGAGAAAATCTTTATTGGTTTGAGAATGATGAACTGTTTTGGTAAAATTCATCACCAAGGTAAAAGAAGTATGGATGGTCATAGGTTTACTAGTATCAAGGTAGATAACGTATTGCAAGGTAATAAAAAAGAAGAAGTGAACACAATATTTATACGTGGAAAAACCCTTTGTAATGAGGGAAAAACCACGGGCACCAAGCCAGGTAGAAGTTTTCATTATGTTGTGATTTATCGAGTTACAGTGATGTTTTGGATGCCAAGTTTGCTATGTAAGCTCCTCGTGTGTCCTGTCGTGTGTGTTATTTAATCTATATTTATACTGGGTATCATGAGATAATTTGTCCGTTGTACACATTAAGTCTTCTCCTTAAATGAGTCTTTAATATCTTTATACCCGTTGTAGCAGGATAGTTATTGCTGCCGTTCTCTTCTTTCCTTATTTGACTGATTCAATGGTTTTAATTATCTGTATACCCAAGATACCTATACTAATTACTCTGACTACCTTGGCTTAATATATTTATCCTTTTTTATGTTGTTTACTCGGGTATCCTTGTGTTATATGAGGTAAGGAATTTGGGCCCAACATGAACCACTCCGGAGATGTGCTAAGCAGATTTATTAATCAGTTGAAAAGTGACAGTTAATGGGTTATATAGAACCCAAATTATGCCACTGTAATGAGCAGCATAGTTTTCCTTCACAAGTTAGGAACCAAAGGTCCTTCTTAACTATAGTTTCGAACATAGCCAACAAATCAAGACTATTAATTAGAGGCAAGAAAATCGCTAACTTCACTATGCTTTAGGGGATTATTAAATCCTGTAACATTTGAAGAGGTAATTTTCATTGAGCCTTGTTAGGAAGGATACGATCCACCAAAACACCCACTTCAGAACATTTATGATGCATTACATTCAACTCACCTATACAACTATTAGGAGGAAAAAAAGGATCTCTGGCCTAGTCCTAGGGGACCATCTGAGCCTACATTCCTTTTCTCCACTACCGTAGGTGCACAGGGAGGGCCTAAGGTGCCACCTAATTCTTCACCACTATATTTCACCAGACTCTCATGGAGTACCTATAAATGGTTTTCCAGGGCTAAAAACTTCAAAATAGACTCCTTAGGTTTGGAAGAGAAGATCATCTTAGGAACAAGAAGAAAAGTATCATCCTGGTAGAACTTCCGAGGGCCTGTAGAGTGCTTTATATGCATCTTAGGGGTAACAGGCCTAGTAGAATTTAAGAAACATTCTGAATGCAAGTCTTTGTTAAGAGAGGGTACGTGAACCTGGAGTATGTGCATACTCCCTTCAATTCCCAGGCCACCAGTCACGTCAACCACTAGACTATCACCTAGTTTATGAGCCACAACATCTTTAGGACCATCATTTTCCTTAGCTTTAAGCTATTGCTTTTCTTTCTTGCGATTATTCTTAGTGTGTCCCAATTTATCACATCCATGGCGGTAATAAGGAAACCACTCATACTCTAACCTTTGGATAGATTGACCACAGAAGGGAGTGTTGATGACTACACACTTAAGAAGAGGTTGTGACATGATAGAGTCAAGTTGTATCCCTAATCAAATATATCCTAAGGACACCAATTAATGTAGATAGTGAAGTCAGGGGTCGAACCACAAGGAGATGAGATTCAGTTGTCTACTTATAAGATTTAGACTCTAGGTTATGGGTCACATTTTGGGTTGGTTTAGAGAGTAAAGACTAAATATTAAGACAAAATAACAGTAAGAAGAAAAGTCTAGGGTCTATGGTTCACTATGAGTATTAATCAGGTCAGGAAACTAACTGAACCATTGTTGTGTGTTAAATTTAGCTCACTTTTCCATCCATTTAGACTCGTTTTCCTTCTGTTTTTGTGGGTATGTTGTGCGATTATCGCTTCATTCGAGTCTTTCTCACATTAGCGTCTCTCTTGTGCATTTTACGTGTTTTTGGGTAGTATTCCTATTGTTTTTGTTTGAGGATAAATATGGGTCCCCGGCTCGGGCGATTCGGCTCTCCTCGGGATCCGGATGTGAGTCAATGACGGTCTTGAAAGGTGAACTCCGACCCAGGGGATGACCCCCGAGGCGGAGCCTCCGACGCCCAAGTCAGTACAATATGTGTATGTATGTATGAATGTATGCGTTTCTCTCATAGATGAGGGTAGTGGAGGAAGTAGTAATGAATTGGCCTCCCCTCCCTCTTTACCAAAATGGGATATTTGTAAAGAGAGAGGTGGTGACATCACTTGGGTGATGTCACCCCATGACATCACTTAGGTGATGTCATGAGGGGTCTACACCGAGTCGACTAGTGACAATTCATGATGATGGTCAGCCGGCACGAGGGTCCGACCGACACGGGTCCAACTGACCCAGGGTCCAGCTTACGGGGTCCGGTCGATGCGGGTTCTAGCCGGCATGGGGCCCAGCTTACGCGGAGGTCGGCCGATACAAGGTTTGGTCGGCATGGGGTCCGACCTACGCGGGGTCCGATGCCTAAGTATGTCTCATACACCTAGAGGGTCGGGCCTATATGTCTATCTCAGTCGGCCTACATGTCTGGAGGATTTATCCTCCATCAGTTTTGATAGGAATACGTTTCCGAGAAAATGTTCGATCTTTCACGAGCACAAGAGAGTGGAATATCTTCCAAGACATGTCACAAAGGTAAAGTCCAAACGACGAAGAGTGAAACTAAAAGAAAGAGGAAAAAAAATCCATCACGCGAAGTTTCGCCCAATGAGATCTCGCCGGGCGAAGTTTCGCCTGACGACATATCTATCTCCCCGAAGACCATCAAGTGAAACGTTGATATTTATCTTGAAAAATGTTGATATCCACGAATCCATTTATCTTGAAATTTTTTGATATTAACAGAATTATCCTCTCTGTCATTTCCTATTCTCCAAATTGCACCTTTTAAGATAATTCTACTTCCCTAGAGTATTCCTTTCTAGCGGTTGGTTCTCTTCTTATAATTATCTTTTATGATCATCCAATCCTTCAAATTACCATAAATACCTTTGAAAAAACAACACACAAACCTATCCTCTTTACTCAGAATTTTCCATGCATTCTTTGCCAAGAGAGCCTAATTAATGTAAGACGTGTTCCGAATACCCAGTCCTCCTTCCTCCTTCCTGTGAGATAGAAACTTAAACGCCCGCCAGTGAATAGTACAACCTGTCTTATTACCCGCCCACCAGAAATGTGCTAGTAAAGAATTTATCTTATTAGCCACACTTATTGGAATTTTGAAAACCGATAGAAAGAAACCCGAAAGATTGGCAAGAACAGATTGTATCAAGTCAGTCTTCCTGCAGGAGATAGAAAAACCTCATTCCAAGAACAAATTCTATTACGAACCTCCTCCACAATAAGATCATTAATCTTCCTACATGATAAGCTTCCAATAGAAGGGATTCCTAGATATGTTCCTAAATCATCACAAGGCTTCACATCAAACAACAATAAAGATCTTTGAATAAGTTGTAAAGTGTTGCTCGGGCTAAAAATCATCGATGATTTTCCTTGATTAATCATTTGACCAGAGAGTCGGCAGCACCTTTGTAATAACTTATAAAATCTTACCATATTATCCCATTCTCCTTTTAAGAAGAATAGAGAATCATCCGCAAAAAGCAGATGATTAATCTCCGGAGTCCTCCTAGTAACACACATGTTCGAGATTCTCTCTCTTCCCGAAGAGAGTCTAAGATTTCTAGAAAGCACCTCCGAATAGTGGACAAATAAATACGGGGAGCGGATCACCTTGACGGAGTCCACAAGTAGGCTTGAAAAAGTGTAGTGGCTCTCCATTCAAAAGAATAGAGCAAGACACCGAAGTTGCACAGTTCATGATTATCTGAATCAATGCATCTGGAAAACCAATACAACAAAGAGCACCCCTTAGGAAATTCCAGTTTACCCTATCATAAGCTTTGCTCATATCATCTTTAAAGGCTACCAGACCCACCTTCCCTCCCTTCTTCTTTCGGATGGTCGAAATACATTCCTCCGCAATCAAAATATTATCAATAATCGATCTTCCTGAAACAAAAGCATTATGAAATTCTCCCACAATCCTCATCATAATACCTTTCATACGATTCACAGCGTAATGCACTTTGTAATAATCTTCATAATCACATTGCACAAGCTGATTGGTCAAAATAGTTCCATCTTCTCCAGATTAGCATTCTTCGGAATAAGAGTAATGAATGTTTTATTCATTTCCTTTAGAACGAATCCAGAATGTAACGTAGCACAAAAAGCCTCACAGACAACATCCTTGATTATTTTCCAATTTTTTTTGAAGAATTCCGCAGGGATACCATCCGGACACGGAGATTTGAAAGACCCTAGTTGAAAAACCGCCTTTCTAACCTGCTTTTTAGTGAAAGTCTTGGAGAGATAGAAATATTCTTCCTCCGTAACTTTATCAGATTCGCTTCAAAGAAAACAGAATTACCAGCATAAAAGCTTTCAAAATCTTCATAAGCTTTACCAACATTGAACAATGTACTACAATACTGAAGAAAAATATCTCCAATCTTGGAAAAATCTCTAACCCACTTCCCTTCATTATCTTTAATGCTATAAATGAAGTTCCTACCAGTTCTGCCTTTAACACAATTAAAGAAGTAGCTGGTGCAAATATCCCCTTCCATTGCCCATTTTACTCTGGCTCTTTGTTTCCTATATATCGTAGTTGCATCCACAAAAGCTTTAAACCTCTTATGATCTTCTTCATACTTAGCACTATTTTCCTCTGCAAAAACCTCCTGCTCCATACGATCTTCACCCTGCTCATTGTTCCCTCCATCTTCATTCTTACCATCTTCAACATTCTCTTCATTGTTCATGTTCTCGTCTTCATCTTCATTCCATCCCTCATTATTTCCAGGCTTATGAAATCGGATAGGAAATTCTTTAGGCGCCACAAAGGTTTGAGCTAATCCATCATCTTCATAAGTAGATGAATCTTCAATATAACTTATAACATATAAGATAAAAGATATTTGTAGACACCCGCATTTTGCCTGCTAGTGTCTATAGCAGTTTCCGATAAAACACCTGATAATGATTTGACGTAAACGTGACTTAATACGCTCGAATACAGACTCAAAATCAATAGTATCCGACTTGGGCATTTAGTGGAGTAAAAATCTCTCAAAACCGACTTCAAATCCAGGCCCAGGGGGTCGTTTCCAATAAAACGAGACTAATTTGAGCCAAAACCGACACCAAAAGTAAAACCGTCTTTTTACCACCCAAAACCCGGTCCAAATCAAAAACCGACTTTGCAAAAGCTTTTAGAAACTAGCTCAACAACCATTAAAGTCAAGGTCAAAGTCAAGGAACAAAAATCTCAACCTCTCCTATATTCTCTCACCCGTGTTGACCACTCGATCGAGTGCCATGACCCCACTCGATCGAGTGCACCTACAAACCAAACCGGACCACCTTTGAACTGGTCACTCGATCGAGTGCACTTAGGACCACTCGATCAAGTGACCCTAAACCGGAGACATTTTCTACCCCCTTGCTCTTCACATTTTTCTGATTTTTTTGGCAACTCTAAACTCCTTACAATACACTACAACCATTTCCTCTCTACCATTTTCGAGAATCACAAACACACACAAAACAAACTCGAGGCTAAACCTCCCAAAAAACTGAGAAAACCGTCTCTACAAACACAAACACCACAACTCTACCTACATCCTCGATACTCCCACGCACACGCCGCTACTAGACGAGTCCATTTCCGAGGCCGATTAAGCATGTAGGTTGAGGGTGTCATCAACCCCATTTTCTCTCTTTCTTCTCTTCTCCCTCGCGTTACACACACACACACTATATACTATACTATTTATTATTAGTATTATATATTATCGCTAACGCTAACATTTTTTATTTTTGTTTCATTTTCATTTTCGTTCTTCTCATTCCGTCGCAATTTTAATACCGCGTATATATGTGTGTGTGTGTGTGTGTGTATAAACGTGTGTTTAAACCGTCTTCAGATTGAGTATGTTTGAAAACAAGTTCCGTTTAAGATCCTTTTAATCCCTTTACAAGTAATATTGGAGGTGGCGCCCTTTCGAGGAGCGTTGCCCTAAACACTTAAGGGCGTGATGAGATCGCGGAAACTTGACTTTAAACGTATTCGATACCATTTTTCAACGCGCTACTCTAAGAGAACCTCTGTAGTCAAATATCGCGCTCGAGGAGTCTTTACCAATCGAGGTTATTACGAAATCCGTTGACGCGAAATTGAACATCATGTAATCCGTAAGGATTAGTAACGATGTCGTGATGCGGAGGGAATCAATTTCGTCCTAATCAAATTTAAATCGATCTTATAACACTTTTCCAAATTCCCGATACCGGTCTTATAATTGTACAACAAACATTATAATCACCGTAAGCCGAGTAAAGTTTAAATCACACAATATTTTTACATAACTCGGTTAGTTATCGATTTTCAAATCAATAAAATTTGAATCCACCACCTTTCGAAATCGAGCAGCAGCTCGAATAGGAGGCACTCGTTCGAGTGCCATGGCTCACTCGATCGAGTGACCCCCCAAAAAAGAGGCAGCGAGCCCTCACTAAGGGCGCTTGATCGAGTCCCTCCTATGACTCGATCGAGTGGCCTTTACAACACCTTTACGTGAGCTTTTCACATCATTCGAGCCTCGTCAAATCTTTTTCTACGACTTTTAGTCGTCACGTGTCAAGTCGATCACGTGCTTTTCCTTTTCAAAACATGTATCATATTATCTTATAATCATCTAATCTATTTACGTTACCGTTATTATTTTGATTATGTTATTTTTTTGTTCGTTGTTTTGTATTGTCCGGGTTGTATTTCCGCCCGTGTAACTTGTAATTTGTTTTTGTTTTATTTCCGTTGTTTGTATTTATTGCTTTTATAAACGAACATCGCATGCTAAACAACTCCGACGATAATTTAGATGCATTAAATGATGTAGTTCACACATAATTTGCATGCTTAGTCAAAATATCGTTTGCATAACATTTAATCATCAAACTAACGCGCGTACACGAAAATGAACGACATCTAAGATGAGGCCGCTAAGAGCGGACGGGGTTGGGTGTCCTTCGTGGGCTTCCCAACACGTACCCTCACCTCTTACGCAGAAACATGGTTTCCGGATGTTCGAAATCGTTGGCATACGAGAGTCATTTGGTGCACGATTCCCGATAACTCAGTGTCGGTATCGTAATGCAAAGGGACGAACCCCTAAACTCTAGCACTAAAAGCGGGCCGTGCTTTGTGCACGATACGCCTAAGTGTAGAGGTGGTTCGAACGGGTCCGAACTCCCACAAATTTCGGTGCCAACTCCTATTTTGATTTAAATTTCGACCCGAGATCAATCTTACCACGAGATTCATTCCCCTACCCAAACTCGCTCGTGGCCGCGTCGGGGTGGACATGTGTCATGTCCACAATTTGGCAACTCCGCTGGGGATACCTGATGTACCATTAGTCATCGGGGTTCCTAAGATGAGACTCGAAAAGAAATCGTTCGATTATTAATGTACGCGTTTTAGTTCGATGGTTCATGCATAACCCCATTTTTACTCGGGCCGGTTACTTGTGACCGACGTCCCACTATACCGCGGTGCGTTCCTAAATGGGCGCGCTAAAGACATCTATGGCCGAACTCGTATGGGTTTTGCGGCATGTTCAAAGACCAATTCGGCTTAGGAAGTCCGTCCTGATTTACGAGAAAGTCGTCGATGTTGGTATAGACCAAATTTTGACCGACCGTGACTTAGTTTAAAGCATACATGGTGTCATCATAATGCTTACTTGACTATGTGCTACTTGGTTTCCGTGTCATTTTTCAAAAACCGTCATTTCAAAAAATCCAATTTTCAAAACTCGGAATGCTGCCAAAATTAGACTTACGATTTGACTCAGAATAGCCTATTTTCTAGTCGGCATGCTACCCATTTCAACTTTCGAATTTTCGATCCCATTTTTTGATTTTCGAACATTTTTTAAAATTCCCGTTTTGATTTTCAAAATTTTGAGACGCTATTTTTATCGATCTTCAAATTTTCGGAAATTCATTTTCAATATTCAAATTTCAAAATTTCAAACATTCAACTTTTCAAAAACCTTCCTTATTATATGGCTTACCGTTATCCGTGTGTTGGGTATTTACATAGTATGTCGAAGGTTCATAGCGTCGAAACTCCATCGATCTTACATCACGGGTTTCCTCCCTATCCCAAGTTCGTCTTGTCCTAAAGGCATGACCAACCCGCGTAGGGCATACCCTTACAAAGGAAGGTCCGTCCATTCACTCGAGTCATAAGTTTGGGGAAAGTTTCACGTGGTCCTTCCTTCGAACAGGACTCAGCCCACATAGCCGAATCCTAGGGAAGTTACACCACCCACGAGTCACCCATCTAGGTGTCTTTCTCGAGTCATTTTCCCGTTCAGTTTCTTCCTTGCTTGGGATGTACTATTTTGATTCCAAGGTCTGGGTTCGGTTTCTGATTACGTTGTATTCTTACAGATAGGCCACCATTAACCAGACACAGACACAAAATGAAGGAAGCTTTGAAAAAATTGGCGACCTCAATGGACACTATGGTCTTCAAGCAGACTAAAATCGAGGCCCAACTAACAACCATAAGGGCCGAGCAAACGGCTATTGCTGCTCGTTTGACTGCTGTGGAGCAAGGGACTCCTACCACTGGGCCTAAAAACACTAGGCCCCTAGCTAAACTAGTTAGTGCGGTGCGCTGACTAGAGGAACAAGTCCACCTATCTGGGGGTAACAACACTCATCGGGAAAATTCCCGTGACTATTCCCCGGTAAACGACAAGCTGCCCGCGAACCTAAATCTCACGGGTTTACCAATGTTGGAGGGGACTGAAGACCCGTTACTACATGTACGGGCCTTCAAGGAATTCATGGCTATCAAGGGGGTGGATTCTTCGATGTTCAAGAATCTCTTTTCTGCGTCCCTTGAGAAGCACCCACGGGCCTGGTACTATAGGCTAGACCCAAAAAAATACCTCACTTGGGATGATGTGGCTAGGGAATTTGCTCGGAATTATGCTGATAATACCGAGATCCAGATCACAATGCGCTCCCTGGAGGTTATGGGCCAGGAGCCCAAAGAAGGTTTTACCAAATACCTTCAACGCTGGAGGGCTGAAAGTGTGAAACTGGTTGACAAGCCCAATGAGAAAACCTTAGTGGAGGCCTTTGTCAAGAACCTTCTCCCCTCTTACCGGGTCCATCTCCGGTTGTGGACATGACATAGGTCCACCCCGACGCGGCCACGCGCGGGTTTTGGGGAGGCGAATGAATCTCCATATGAGATTGTCAAATTGAAATTTAAATCGAAGTTGGAGTCGCCACCGAATTTTATGGTTATTCGGAACCGTTCGAGCCCACTCTATGTCGTAGTGGGCCGTGTACAAAATACGGCCCATTTCCGATGTCAGAGTTTATTGGGCTCGTCCCTTTGCAGTTCGATACATATGCCGACTTGAGCGGTTAATCGTATATTGAATGACTCTCGTTGCCAATGGTTTCGGACATCCGGAAACCACGGTTCTGAGTAAGGGGTGAGGGTACGTGTTGGGAAGTTCACTAAGAACACCCAACCCCGCCCGCACATTAGCGGCCTCTACTAGGATATCGAATGATTTTTTAATACGCGCGTTAGTTGAACGGTGAATGATATGCAAACATTGTTTTCCTAAGCATGTGAGGAATTGAATGGGTTGCTAAGTCGGTTTAATGCATGAAAAATTTAACGTCAAATTTGAATTTAACATGTGAGATTTGTTTTAGTATAATAAACCAAATGATAAAAAAAGAATGGATTTGCTACAAGATGAACAAACGAGTTAGTATCGATTAGTAAAACAATATAACGAAAAATAAATATGCGAGATCGAGAAAAATAAATATTAATCGAAATCTGAAAAATATTGTTAAAACGTTGTTTTGTATAAAAAACGAAGTTCGAAAAAATAATAAAAAAAGGACGAAAGACACGTCGAGACAGCCGGCCGCGCGGCTCGCCCGGGACGCCGGCGGGTCGCGTGGCGGCCTGTTTTCGAAGGCGGTTTTATGAAAATTCGATACTTTTATTAAATCGCGTACAAATATTGTATGATTCGTACTTGAATTAATATTTTCGATATTCGTTATATTCGATAATTGACTACGAAATCAATATCAAATACTTGGAATAGTTTTAGAAAAGATGTAAATTTTAGAAATCACTTCGTAGAATAAATAATAAAACGAACGAAAAAGTTAAAAAAAGGTCTCGGATTTCAGGGCCGTGCGCGAGCCGCCTGGGCGTGGCGCGACTCGCGTACGGGTCTGTCCGGTTTTTATTTTTTTGTTCGAAATTGCTAAATTTGATGAATCGCGTACAAAATATGAATTAATTTGTATTCGATTCATGTTTTCGATTTTCGTTGTATCCGATATTCGATTATGAAATCGATATCGAATATTCGGAATGAATTTAAAAAGGTTTTGTAAAAATTGTTTGAAAAAAAAGGAATTTGAAAAAAAGATGTAACGATTTTAAACATCGTCGAGATCTTAATATAATTCTCTTCGATACAATATTCGATTATAGAAAATCGATATCATATTTTTAAGAATGTTTGTTATGAAAATAGTTTTTTTGTTAATATTGATATTAGAAAAATAAAAAAAAAGACGCTTGACCCGTAAAAAGAAAACAGGCGACGAGAAAGAGAAGAAAAGGAAAGGAGAAATCGGGTTTAGTACACCCTCAACCTACATGCTTTTGTTAACTCGGATCGGGGCTCGTCGGAATGTGGCTAGGCACGGGAGCGTCGAGGCAATGTCGGTCGGGTTAGGGTGGCTCGCTGAAGGTGACGGGTGAAGGGTGTCGGGTATCGGGACCGGTTTCCTTCGGGTTTGGATGTACTATCGGTTTCTCGATGCTAAGGAATTATGTGTGTGTTATGATATTTTCTGACTTCTCTCAGGAATTCTGTCTATATGATAGGATGTTTTCTGATGATTGAAAGTGTTGTATGCAAGGGGCTATTTATAGGGAGTTCCCGACCTTGGCTTAGAAGAGTTTGAATACCGCTTAGGATAGGAAACGTAGGAGTTTGAGAAGCATGAGAATTCCGCTTTCTTGGCAAAGAAGAAAGGTATCTCGGCTGGTTGTATGCTGCTTGGCCGAGTATTTGCACTCGGTCGAGTGTTTGAATCGGTCTTCGAATAGGATTCCTACTTGAGATCGAATTTTACTTTAAACGGAATTGTTTATTATTTTGTGAAGCTGATTTTTTGTAGAGTTTGGGTAAGAATCAGCCGTGTGAGGTGTCACGGCTGACTCACGTGTCTCGGGAAAATCTTTGACCGGGTTTTGACTCGGTCGCTAAAAGACGGTTTTACCCCTGGTGTCGGATTCGACCCAAATTAGTGTTATTTTACTCGAAACGACCCACTGGGCCTGAATTTGAGGTTGGTTTTGTGAGATTTGTACTCCTTAAAAAGTCCAAGCTAAATATCCATGATTTCGAGCCCATTTCCGAGTACGTTAAAGCATGTTTGCGTCCGATCATCATCGGGTGTTTGTCGGAAACTGCTATAGACACCTGGCGGTCAAAATGTGGGTGTCTACAGAGCCCCCACTCTGACTGAGGCTTGGACAGGGCGAAAGTCAGAGTAGCTACCAGGCCAATCATAGATTAAGACCTGGCAGACTCCCGGTCGGGTCGTTTAAAGTCCATTAGACCTGCGTGAAGGGCCCGCCGGCCATGGATTAGAAATGTACCTGAACTGATGATGATAAATCCGTGGGGAATTGGACTTGTCGTATAAGATTTAGGTGCGCCTATATATGGGCTCATCATGTTAAATGCCGCTGGGGAGTTATGTGAATTGCGCTGTCGTGATTTGTACCTGTATAAGTTACATAAAATTTTGCATGCAACACGTAGGCGAAACAAATATGACTCGCGTTAGGGAATAAAAATGATTTTTGCTGTATTTTGAAATCGAAGTCCTGAAAGCAACTCACGTGCTAGGAGATAGGTTTCCAAAATTGAAAGAGGTGGAGAAGAAATTTGCCGTTTAAATAGACTGAAATTTGACCTTGTCGAAAAGGATTTTTTTTTCAAATGGCTAAGTTTTTGCAAATTTTAAATTGAGAATTTGGAAAGAGAGGTCTACCGGCTGACTCGACTCTGGACGCGACAGGACGAGTTGACAGACACGACTTGGACTCTCTAAGAGTTGGACCGTGACTTGGTAAGGAGGTGGGCCACCTAAGATGACAAGACTCTTAAGTTGCGCTATTCCGTAGCCTAGGCGAGTGGCAACACGGTCGAACATCGAAATGGGATAGATATGCTATACGGGGTTGCAGTAGTCTGTAAAGAGACTATTGTAGTCTAGTGCTCTCTTGGATTTTTGATTTTAGGGTACATTTCCAAAGTGGGTATTGCCTCGAGTCCTGACAGATTCTTGTCTTCGACTGAGCCGAGTACTAGGACACACTATAGAAAGGAGGCTAGATTTTGAAATTATTTCGATTATGTGAATGGATGGAGAACTCCTGCTTAGGAGAAGCCCCCAGAATTAGAATGACAAAGCTAACTGTCGAGAACATGACAGTGTCGTGACCGGAATGATGGTGCTTTTTGAATGTGTGTCAATGTGGGTGGTTGTGCCTCTGTTGAAAGGCTGCCTACGTATTCACATGTGGTGAAATCAAACCAAGCCGTAGTTCAGTGGATTGTGGTGCCTAGTTTATTAGGGCTTTGTGTGTAACTAGCCATAGCAATGGTGTAGGCTAGGTGCATTCCCAGTGATGTCTTGATCAAAGGGCTAGAATGGTTAGGATATTGATCCTGTGACTGTGAGCGTTCTCCGGGATAGCCCCCAGAGGTGGTGTGCACTATTTGGGCATGTTCTATGCCGACCGCAAGTTGAGTTCCCGTGTTTGGGGTTGGTAACTGGTTTGAATGAGAAGAATTGGGATGGGATTTTAACGAGTTCTGCTCTCGGGGATTTTAACGAGTTCTGTTCTCGGGGATTTAAACGAGTTTTGCTCTCAGGGATTTTAACGAGTTTTGCTCTCGAGGATTTTGACGAGTTTAGCTCTCGAGGGGATTTGACGAGTTTTGCTCTCGGGGGATTTGACGAGTTTTGCTCTCGGGGGATTTGACGAGTTTCGCTCTCGGGGGATTTGACGAGTTTCGCTCTCGGGGGATTTGACGAGTTTTGCTCTCGGGGATTTGACGATTGCTCTCGGGGATTTTAACGAGTTTTGCTCTCGGGTTTGCGTATGGTGATTGTGAATTCTGTTATGTAAAGGGGAAGTCGAGTAAAATGGCTCGAACTTTGATCGGGATAAGTTTTGATAATGCGAGATCTGATTTCCATGTCTGGCCCTAATGGTTAGGGGTATCCTATGGAGCTTGAATCCTCAAAATTCCGGGTTGTCTCTGGCCTGGGTCTCGGGAAGGTCTTGAGGGTTGTAATGTGGGAAGGCTAAATGTGGTGTTAGCTGACCAACTCGATTATCTCTTCCTTGAATTGATCGTTTTCACTACGGTCATGGTTTTTTGGGGGTTCTTTTTTGATCATGGCCAGCTCTTTTGTTTTGGCCTTTTGCTTTTTCCTTTTGGACTTTTGTTTTTTTTTGTCCAGTTTTTTTATCATGGCCAGCTCTTTTATTTTGGCCTTTTGCTTTTTCCTTTTGGTTGGTCAGACTAACACCTAAGGTAGGGATCGGTTAGTCTCATTGGATGAGTGTTTTATTGTGGGAAATGGGCTTGCCTCCCGTCTTTAACCCAAACTAGGAGATTACCTAGATTTGTCATAGGATTCGATACCGCTCCTGCTAAGGGTAGTTATGTGGCTTTCTATACCAGACATGGAATAGGTAAAAGGAAAACGCGGGCTCGGTTTCCTGCAGTCATTATAGATGTGCCTATAATAGTCACGTGAGTGTGCTCACAGTGTATGATGGTGTTCATCATGTTCTCGGAAACACATAAGGAAAGTATATATGAGAAAGAATATTGAAAGCTGATTTTATTGAATTTTGAAAAAGAGGACAGAATACAATTGACTCTGACTCTGACTTTGAAGTTGAAATAAATAGTATATCCTAGACTCGGACTCAGACTTGGACTTAAATCAAATCCGGACTCTTGGATGCATAAGAGGTAGATTGGATGCTTTGGTCATCGGGCCCTATATAGTCCATGAGGGGCTTTGCAAGTGACAATGTTTCCAAAACGGGAGTCTTCCCGGCATCGAGGAAGTCTTGAATGAGGTGTTTCAGTTTCCAGCACTGTTCTGTATCGTGTCCCCTCCCTCTATGGAATTTGCAGTAATGCTCGTCGTTCCATGCTTTGGAGCATTTTTCCAAAGGTGGGTCGGCTGTTGGGCCTATAGGTAGTATTAGGCCCTTCGGAACCAACCTCTGGAAAGCGACGGTGTAGGACATATCCAACTGGGTAAATGTCCTTTCCTTTGACTGGTTCTTGATTTTTGGAGAGGTGACTTTAGGGTTACCTCTCTCGGTCTTGCCATCTTGAGGGTATCGGACAGTTTCGTAAGAATGTTCACCTTTCAAATGGCTCGGTTGGGTGATTGGCTGTCTTACTCGCTCTAGTTGTGTTAGACGGGCTCGGGTTCTTATAAGGTCTTCTTCGATGATGATTACCCTGGAACTTAGGTTATCTAGGGCAGTATTGATTTTCGAAAAGATATTGTTAATAGAGCAAGATAGCATAAGCATACTCCCCTGGATATCCTCTTTCTCGACGGCGCGGGATTTGTTATGGTTTGGTAGTGTCTCGTTCATAGGGTCCCTGATCGGAAGAAACGACAGGTGTTAGAACTCGCCTAAGCTCGGTTTTGCGCAAATGCAAGAGAGAGAGTCAAACTAGGTACGGCCCGGGGGCGGGAATGACTAAGATTCTATGACCGGGCTACTTAAACGTTAATCCAGACAAAATAACGACTGTGACCTAGACTCGACCACGAGACTCGAGCTGTACAAGGATAAGTCCGAAAATGGGGCGACCGTATTTGACCGTGCCGCGTGGTTGGACCAACCGTGGTGACCTAACCCTAGGTGACCCGAGTATTCGTAGCGTGGGTACGACTCGAAGAAGGCATCATAAGGACGCCGGTGTAGGATAAACGTAAGGTACTCTCTAGGGTAACCGTGGTTGACTGCTCTGGTGGAGGGCAGCCCCCTGAGTAAGGCTAGAGACTCAGATGGTGTGACATCTAAGTGACTCGAAAGTGGGATACGTGAGACAACACGTGCAAGACATGATCCTTAGAGCAACCGCGATTGATCGCTCTGCTGAAGGGTAACCCCCGACTGGGACTGAAGACTTCGTTAAGACTCGAGTGAGTGACCCTTAGACGTAAGGACCGTGAACCTCTTGTAAAAGGTTGACTAGGAAAAGACACCTAGACGGGTGACTCGTAAAAGGTGGGTCTCCTTTAGGATCCAGCTATGTGGGCTGGGTCCTGTTTGAAAGGAGGTTCACGTGGGACGTTCCTCGACTTTAGACTCGATTGTGTAACTGGGCCAACTTTTGTAGGAGTATGTCCTACGTAGGTGGGCCTTACCTTAGTAAAATAAGGCGGACTGGGATAGGAAGGAAACTCGTGATATAAGATCGACGGAGTTTCGACGCTAAAGACTTTGACGACTTATGACACGACCCGACACTGCTAAATACGGGAAGTCCTAAGAAGAGGAAGGTTTTGAAAAAGAGATTCTTTTGGAAAATCCGAGAAGTCTCGTTGGATGGCCCAATTTTTTCGAAAAAACGGAAAAGTGCATCGGGCCATAATTTTGAAAGTTCGAAAAAAAAATCGAGTTTTGAAATGGGCAGAATACCGGCTGGAAAATAGGCTACTTTGAGTCAAATCGTAAATCCTAATTTCGGTAGCATTCCGGGGTTTTGAAAAGTTGAATATTTGGAATTTTGAAATTTGAGTATCGAAATGAATTTCCAACAATTTGAAAATATGAGATCCCGAAGATTTGAAAATCGAAAACGGCATCTCGAAGATTTGAAAATTGAAACTGGTATCTCGAAAATTTTAAAATCGAAATTGAATTTTGAAAATTCAAAAAATCGAATGGTGAATCGGAAATTCGAATTTTGAAATGGGCAGCATGCCGGCTAGAAAATAAGCTTGTTTTGAGTCAAATCTTAAGTCTAAATTTTGGCAGCTTTCCGATTTTTTTTTTTAAAAAAAGGATGCATTTCTGGAATTTCGGAATTTTGAATATCGAAGATGAATTTCCAAAAAATTTGAAAACGAAAACAGGATCCCGACTTTTTAAAATTGGCGAAAATGTCATTGGGCTTGAATTTTTTGAAAAGTCAGAAATTTTGAATTTTTGAAATGGATTTTTGAAAGCCCGAAGAGAAATTCGGGGGATGGCCTGGTTTTTTTTTTCGAAAGAAAAAAAAACGGAAATTGAACCGGGCGACGGTTTTGCAAGTTCGAAAATAGTTTCGAGTTTTAAATTGGGCATAGTACCGGCTAGAGAAAGGGCTATTTTGAGTAAAATCGTAAGTCCTAAATTGGGTATATGTCCGGGTTTTTGAAATTGGATATTTTGAAAAGGATGCAAATTTTTGAAAAATGACGGTTTTTGAATAAAAGATGTGGATCAAGTAGCCCGTAGTCATGGAAACAGTATAATGACACCATGTATGCTCTTAAGCTAAGTCTCGGTCAGTCTATAAGGGTCTATACCAGTGTACATAGCCTATCGAGAATCGGGGCGGACTCCCTAACTCGAGTTGAGATTAGGACATGCCGTAAAACCCACATACGAATCGGCTAATGGACACCTTTGACATAACCAATTTGGACTATATCAATGGTATAGTGGGACGTCGGTCACCAGTACCGGCCCGGGAAAAATGGGGTTATGCATGAACCGTAAAACTAAAACGCGTATTGTACTAGTCAAACGATTTCTATTCGAGTCTCACCCTGAAAGATACCGAAGGTTATTAACGCATCAGTAAATCCCCAGCGGAGTCGCCAAATTGTGGACATGACATAGGTCCACCCCGACGCGGCCACGCGCGGGTTTTGGGGAGGCGAATGAATCTCCATATGAGATGGTCAAATTGAAATTTAAATCGAAGTTGGAGTCGCCACCGAATTTTATGGTTATTCGGAACCGTTCGAGCCCACTCTATGTCGTAGTGGGTCGTGTACAAAATACGGCCCATTTCCGATGTCAGAGTTTATTGGGCTCGTCCCTTTGCAGTTCGATACAGATGCCGACTTGAGCGGTTAATCGTATATTGAATGACTCTCGTTACCAATGGTTTCGGACATCCGGAAACCACGGTTCTGAGTAAGGGGTGAGGGTACGTGTTGGGAAGTTCACTAAGAACACCCAACCCCGCCCGCACATTAGCGGCCTCTACTAGGATATCGAATGATTTTTTAATACGCGCGTTAGTTGAACGGTGAATGATATGAAAACATTGTTTTCCTAAGCATGTGAGGAATTGAATGGGTTGCTAAGTCGGTTTAATGCATGAAAAATTTAACGTCAAAGTTGAATTTAACATGTGAGATTCGTTTTAGTATAATAAAACAAATGATAAAAAAAGAATGGATTTGCTACAAGATGAACAAACGAGTTAGTATCGATTAGTAAAACAATATAACGAAAAATAAATATGCGAGATCGAGAAAAATAAATATTAATCGAAATCTAAAAAAATATTGTTAAAACGTTGTTTTGTATAAAAAACGAAGTTCGAAAAAATAATAAAAAAAAGGACGAAAGACACGTCGAGAGAGCCGGCCGCGCGGCTCGCCCGGGACGCCGGTGGGTCGCGTGGCGGCCTGTTTTCGAAGGCGGTTTTTTGAAAATTCGATACTTTTATTAAATTGCGTACAAATATTGTATGATTCGTACTTGAATTAATATTTTCGATATTCGTTATATTCGATAATTGACTACGAAATCAATATCAAACACTTGGAATAGTTTTAGAAAAGATGTAAATTTTAGAAATCACTTCGTAGAATAAATAATAAAACGAACGAAAAAGTTAAAAAAAGGTCTCGGGTTTCAGGCCCGTGCGCGAGCCGCCTGGGCGTGGCACGACTCGCGTACGGGTCTGTCCGGTTTTTATTTTTTTGTTCGAAATTGCTAAATTTGATGAATCGCGTACAAAATATGAATTAATTTGTATTCGATTCATGTTTTCGATTTTCGTCGTATCCGATATTCGATTATGAAATCGATATCGAATATTCGGAATGAATTTAAAAAGGTTTTGTAAAAATTGTTTGAAAAAAAAGGAATTTGAAAAAAAGATGTAACGATTTTAAACATCGTCGAGATCTTAATATAATTCTCTTCGATACAATATTCGATTATAGAAAATCAATATCATATTTTTAAGAATGTTTGTTATGAAAATAGTTTTTTTGTTAATATCGATATTAGAAAAATAAAAAGAAAGACGCTTGACCCGTAAAAAGAAAACGGACGACGAGAAAGAGAAGAAAAGGAAAGGAGAAATCGGGTTTAGTACACCCTCAACCTACATGCTTTTGTTAACTCGGATCGGGGCTCGTCGGAATGTGGCTAGGCACGGGAGCGTCGAGGCAATGTCGGTCGGGTTAGGGTGGCTCGCTGAAGGTGACGGGTGAAGGGTGTCGGGTATCGGGACCGGTTTCCTTCGGGTTTGGATGTACTATCGGTTTCTCGATGCTAAGGAATTATGTGTGTGTTATGATATTTTCTGACTTCTCTCAGGAATTCTGTCTATATGATAGGATGTTTTCTGATGATTGAAAGTGTTGTATGCAAGGGGCTATTTATAGGGAGTTCCCGACCTTGGCTTAGAAGAGTTTGAATACCGCTTAGGATAGGAAACGTAGGAGTTTGAGAAGCATGAGAATTCCGCTTTCTTGGCAAAGAAGAAAGGTATCTCGGCTGGTTGTATGCTGCTTGGCCGAGTATTTGCACTCGGTCGAGTGTTTGAATCGGTCTTCGAATAGGATTCCTACTTGAGATCGAATTTTACTTTAAACGGAATTGTTTATTATTTTGTGAAGCTGATTTTTTGTAGAGTTTGGGTAAGAATCAGCCGTGTGAGGTGTCACGGCTGACTCACGTGTCTCGGGAAAATCTTTGACCGGGTTTTGACTCGGTCGCTAAAAGACGGTTTTACCCCTGGTGTCGGATTCGACCCAAATTAGTGTTATTTTACTCGAAACGACCCACTGGGCCTGAATTTGAGGTTGGTTGTGTGAGATTTGTACTCCTTAAAAAGCCCAAGCTAAATATCCATGATTTCGAGCCCATTTCCGAGTACGTTAAAGCATGTTTGCGTCCGATCATCATCGGGTGTTTGTCGGAAACTGCTATAGACACCTGGCGGTCAAAATGTGGGTGTCTACACCGGTATGCTGTCATACCCAATTTCACCACCCTTACTGAAATGGGTATGAGGATCGAAGACGATCTAAGGCTAGAGGGCCCTACTAAGGCCTCTAGCAAGGGATACCAGGGGGCTTCCTTCCCTCTGCTAAGCCTCAAGCTGCAACCCGCAACATTTTTGAAGCGATCAATCTACTAGATGTCTCGTCCAAGAAAAATACCCCACCTCGGCTATTCATCGATATAGGTACTACCTATACATATGCCTTACAAAGGCTATCATCGAAGGGCCTAATCCAACCGATAGGCCCAACTCTTGAAGTTCCGGTCGAGCGACGCTCCAAAAGCTACAACGCCCAGGCCTATTGCCAGTACCACCGAGGCAATGGGCATGATACTGAAAAATGTTGGAAGCTGAAGCACCTGATCCAGGACTTGATCGAGAGTGTTAAGATCCCGTTATCCGGAGACAAGCCGAGTAATAAGGACAATCCCTTCAGCTCCCAGCCCATCTTTACCGGGGAGGCGATAGACTGTTCCCATCTTATCTCTCCGTTTATCCCGCAAGTGAACGGGATCTGGTTCGACGACGAGGATGATGTTTATCTCGTCAAAGGGGAAGTTGTCCCCATTACCCGCGAGGAGATCCGAAAGGCTAAGTCCAAGGTCTTAGCTAGTAACCACCTCGGTCGTCCTTATCAAGCTACTAGCTCTAGGGACACCCTTATCCCGACAACCGTCACTGAGCCAGTCAGGACGGAAGTCTCCCCCGAAGAGCCGACCGCTGAAACGGCTCTCGTAAAGCAACTGAAGAAGACCTGAGTTGACCTCTCTATATGACAACTCCTGGTTAGCTCACAAGAACATCGAGAGGCACTTATTAAGGCCCTCGATCAAGTTATGATCGACTCCCTGGCTACCCCAGTTGAAATGGTAGACACGGTCCTGCCTCACTTGAAGAGAAAAGCTAAGGAAGAACGCCCACTGATCACCTTCTCTGAAGCTGACCTGCCACCGTTCGGGGCTACCCACAACCTATCCCTCTACATAACGGGGATTTGCCACGGGAAGTATCTCCCGACGACCCTAATCGATGACAAGTCCGCGGTCAACGTCCTTCCCTTGAAAACCGCCAAAGCCCTCAGCATTATCGAGGCCGATAACATTACGACTGCTCAAACCATCCAAGCTTTTGATGGGAGTCCAAAGTCGGTAGCTGGGGCCATAAAGCTGACCATCATAACGGGCCCAGTAGAAAAGGATCTAGAATTCCAGGTGATCGATGTCACCTCTTCCTTCAACCTGCTCCTAGGGAGGCCATGGATCCACGCTGTCAAAGCGGTATCCTCCACCCTCCACCGGAAAATTAAGTTGCCCCTGCACGATAGTGTCATCACCTTGGAGGCAACCCATATGACTGTGGCTAGTTGTAACGCCACGGGCCGCTCGGACCTTTGGGGGTTCGATTTCGTAGGGATGATCGAGGAGGAGTACCTCTTCAGGCTCTACTTCACCACTAGCATCGACCCGATGCTACAAAATCTAGGGTACTTTCCGGGGGCTACCTCCCAACCCAATCTTCCAGCTGGGAAGATTATCAAGGTCCTTAAAATTGAAGACTCTCACTTTGGCCTCGGTTATGCTACAACTCCTGGCAACGTTGTCCAAGCAGGAATTGAAAAGACCTGCAACATCATTAAGGGTATCTACTTGAGCCCTTATAGTCCGCTGCTGACTGACTACTTTGTCACGCCGGTATTCGAGGCTGTTCATGTTGGTCTGTATCAACCCAATGTTGTGCACTCTGGGACCCAATTGGCCCAGGACTGCAACTATATTTCAGATGATATGTTCGCCCTCATCCAGTCTGAAGATGCCAACAATGATGAGCCCGCGCTAGGGCTAATTTTCGGGGAAGACACCATAACCCCGACTCCAAAGGAAGATCTGGTCAACCTTATTCTCCGCAGCAATAGATTTGACCCGACTAAGCTGATCTCGGATGTTGGCTCTGAGACAGGGAACAGGGCCTGGAGGAAGACTGCCAAGTGGACTGACAGTCAAGGAAGGATCTACAAGCTAGTCACTGGAGAAGGAGATATGCCTGAGTCTGAGTCTGAGTTCGGGTCAGAGTCAGAGTCAGAGTCTAAGGTCGAGTCTAGGGGGTCCGGTGCTAGAGTCACTCCTGTAACCCATCTCCCTTTAGTTACTCCTGTTGCTGGTGCTTCGGGGTCTGTCCCGAGCGCCTTACCTATCCCGCCACTGACCAATGATCAGATGGCTGCTCTTTAGGAGTTGTTTTCCAAATTTTCAATCAATAATAACAACCGTTCTGCTTACGATTTGTCTCGTTTTAATTCTGGTTTTGAAAATAATTTGGGCAATGACATTGAGAAACCCGACGAACAAGTGCCCCTACCTCCACATCTAATCGAGCAACTAGAAGAAAGGGAATCCTGGAATCCGGTAATCGAAGAAACCGAGTCCATTAATGTGGGAACAACCTTAGAGCCCCAGATGCTTAAGATAGGGTTATCCTTAGATCCCGAGGAGAGACAACAATTCACAAGCCTCCTTCAAGAATTCAAGGACGTCTTCGCATGGTCCTACAAGGACATGCCGGGGATAGACCGGGAAATATCCGAGCACCACATACCGATCAAAGACGAGTGCAAACCGGTTAAACAGAAGCTTCGCCGAATGAGACCCGAATGGTCTCTCAAGGTCAAAGAAGAATTCGACAAACAATTCAAAGCCGGGTTCATACAGGTGTCCGAATATACGGACTGGGTTGCAAACATCGTGCCGGTTCCTAAAAAGGACGGTAAGGTGCGCGTGTGCGTGGATTTTCGGGATCTTAACAAGGCGAGCCCGAAAGATGATTTTCCGTTACCACACATCGACATATTGGTGGATAACACTGTCGATCATGCCCTTCTATCATTTTGGACGGGTATGTCGGGTATAACCAGATCAAGATGGCGGAAGAAGATATGAGTAAGACAACCTTCACTACACCTTGCGAGCACTTACTGTTATACCGTTATGTCATTCGGTCTCATTAATACAGGGGCCACGTACCAATGGACCGCTACAACCTTATTACACGACATGATGCATAAGGAGGTTGAAGTTTACGTGGACGACATGATCGTCAAATCCAAAGACCGGGATGGTCACATCACCGCCCTAAGAAAATTCTTCACCCAACTGCGCAAATACAACATGAGGTTAAACCCTCAAAAGTGAAGTTTCGGGGTAACATCTGGCAAATTACTGGGTGATATCGTTAGCCAACGTGGTATCGAGGTCGATCCAGAAAAAATCAAAGCCATCACCGAGGTGAAGCCTCCTAAAATCGAAAAAGAAATAAGGGGATTTCTCGGGAAAGTTCAATATATCAGCCGGTTTATTTCAAAATTGACTATGGTATGTGAACCGATTTTCAAAAAACTGAAAGTGGGGAGACGAATATTGTGGGATGAAAAATGTCAAGCGGCCTTCGATAAAATCAAGGAAATCCTGTCTGCTCCACCGGTTTTAATGCCACCTCAACCCGGTTTGCCTTTGTCGTTTTACCTAACAACGACCGAGACAGCCATGGGGGCTATGCTGGCACAGACAGTCGATTCAGAAGAACGAGCTATTTTTTACATCAGCAAAAAGTTTTTAGAGTATGAATGCAAATATACCATGCTCGAGAAAACGTGTTTAGCTCTGGTCTGGGCCACTAAGAAGCTTCGACATTATATGCTCAGCTACGAAGTGCAGGTATTATCCAAAATGGATCCGATCAAATACCTCTTCGAAAAGCCCATTCTTAATGGCAGAATTTCTAGATGGACTCTAATGTTAGAAGAGTTCGACCTGAAATTTGTACCATTAAAAGCTATTAAGGCCAGGTAGTAGCCGAGTTTCTCGCCGATAGTCCAGTAACCGAAGAAGGATACACCGATACTTGGTCCTTCCCAGATGAAGATATTTTCCATACCGATACAGAAACATGGGATTTATATTTTGACGGGGCATCCAATTTCCTAGGGTTAGGAGTCGGGATTCTTTTAATCTCGCCAAAAGGGGAACATACTCCTATGTTCATCAAATTTGACTTCGACGTTACTAATAATGCCGCCGAGTATGAAGCATGCATCCATGGGCTAAAAGCCGCCGCCGATTTGGGGGTTACAAATCTCCGAGTACACGGTGGCTCATCCTTGGTCATTAATCAAGCACTCCAGAAGTGGAAAACTCAGAACGCCAACCTTGTGGCCTACCAGACTCGAGTAAGGGTTCTCGAGAAGCAATTATAAAAGGTAGAATATATATATCTGCCTCGGAAAGAAAATCAGTTTGCAGATGCACTCTCAAAATTGGCATCTTTACTGAATATTCCCGATCACCTGACCAGTATGCCAATTTATGTCGAAAGACGATACGAGCTGGCATACATCCACGCCATCGAAGACATCGAGATAACTGATCCCGAGCCATGGTATCAGGCCGTCTTAATATACCTGCGACCGGGGAATATCGTCCCGGGATCGACAGTCGAGCCAAGAAAGCCCTACGGAGGCTGGCAACCCAGTTCCTCCAAACTGACATACGACGGACAGCTGTACAAAAAGACGACACAAGGGGCTCTTCTCCTATGTGTTGATAAAATTAAAGCTGAGAAGGTTATGGCCGAAGTGCATGACGGCGAGTGCGGTCCACATATGAATGCCCAGATGTTAGTCCGAAAAATCATGAGGCTCGGGTACTACTGGAATAATATGGAAATCGACTGCCAGTTATATGTCAAGCACTACCATAACTGTCAGATCTTCGCAAATGTGCAACATATGCCGTCATTATTGGTATATACCATGATGTCACCTTGGCCATTCTCGACATGGGGTATCGACATAATCGAGAAAATAAATCCCTCTGGTACCGGCGGACACTACTTCATTTTGATGGCAATCGACTATTTCACCAAATGGGTCGAAGCTGAATGTTATCGTATTCTCAATGCCAAGCATGTTGCCAAGTTTATCCAAAACAAGATAATATGCCGGTACGGGATCCCGCATGAGTTCTTCAGCGATCACGGGAGACACTTTCAAGCCGAAACAATGGCCCTGCTAACCAAGTATAAAATTCAAAGGCATACATCTTCGCCCTACCGTCCCCAAACAAATGGAGTGGTATAAGCAGCCAATAAAACAATTATCACCATACTTAAAAAGATGGATGATAACTACCGGTACTGGCCCGATAAAATACCTTTTGCACTATGGGGATACCGGATGTCGATCCGCACTGCTACCGGTGCCACGCCCTATTACTTGACATACGGGATGGAAGCAGTCCAGCCAGTCGAGTTGAAGGTGTCGTCCCTCAGGATCTTATTAGAGAGTCAAGTACCTGAAGCTGATTGGGTCCGAGGACGGTATGAGTTGCTAGTTCTATTAAACGAACGGCGATCTCATATCCTCAACAATATTTAAATTAACCAGAAACATTAAGGAAGGCGATTTGGTTCTCAAATCCGTTTGAGCTTTATTACCAGTAGACCCGAGGGGAAAGTTCAAACCCAATTGGGCCGGGCATCTGGTGAAAAAGGTTCTATCAGGCGAGTTGTGATGCTGACGGATCTAGACGGGAATGAATTCGTCAACCCGACCAACCTGGACCAGCTGAAGCGTTACTACCCCTAACCTTTTTCTCAATGTCATTAGCAAAGTTTATCAAAATCATTTTTTACATAAACTTTCAAAAAGCAAGTCAATAAGCTAAAATTATTTATTCTACTGTTATAAACATCTTGAACCAATAGTCTTGGTGTATTTCGAGATTGCAAATTTACAAAAGTCTGAACTACGTTTGGTTTGATTCCGCTACTCGTGGATATATAAGCAGCCCCTCAAAAGGGCACAACCGCTGCAATCGAGAAAAAACAGGAACGGTCTAATAATAAACTTATTTTTTTTTAATTAAAACACGATAAACTCGAGAAATTACAAATTGCAAAAAATTCAAAAAAGAAAAACGCACGACACTATAAATAAATAATATTAATACTTA
Organism: Agrostemma githago; assembly: GCA_958450325.1. NCBI lineage: Eukaryota > Viridiplantae > Streptophyta > Magnoliopsida > Caryophyllales > Caryophyllaceae > Agrostemma > Agrostemma githago. Next base: position 10,783,247 of record OY288253.1, read on the forward strand.
AATAATAAAACTAAGGACTCGGTATTCAGGGCATTTTGCCCTTCTCCTTGTCCTTGGCCTCTTTGGCCGTCCACTGGCGACGACGTGGAGGCGAGCGTTCTCGAATCACCACGGGAACCTCCTTGGCCCGGACTCGTTTCTTCGAACTCGAGTCCTCGATCACTTCAATCGGCCCAAGTCAGGCCCTCACTGGTTCAGGCAACCAGTCACGCGGGCCCAATCGATCTCTGGCCGCCACTTGGCCCAAGCCTCTTTTCTAAATCAATCTGGGGGCTTAGCCGCCCCCGCACGCCGCTAGCACCGGCCTCCTTAGCTCGAGTCTTAGTTTGTGACTTAAAACCCGACTCCAATCGGACAAGAGTAGCAAGAGTCTCTCCTTCGTCAAAGAAACCCCTGTTGTCTTTCGCCGTCTCCCGGCGAACCAATTCGAAGGCCTCATCGACCTTCAAGGCCTTACGGGCCTCTTCCGACTCCTCGGAAGCCCACTTCCGATATGACTCGGAAACCCAAGCGGAATGGCAAGGGTTGGGTATAGTCCACATAGCACGGGTGAACCACCGTTGTAGCCATGTATCACATATAGCGTCCATCAATTGGAGCGAAACGCTAATGGTTGCATCAGTCTCAGGGATTCGCTGAGATGAACCGAACTGCCTCAGAATGCGGTCCGGGTAAATATGAACAGTCCAGTCGAGCGACAAGACCACCAGGTAGCGGGCTTAGTCCCTCTTGGCCAACCCCGTCAATTTTGAGAGGAACCACCAAGCTACGGTCCACCTGATTAAGGGACCACCATGGAATACTAGCTCCTCATCCCAATAAGCTCGGTTTATGTAACGACTCGAGCTTATCCGCCACCTCCTTGAGCTAATTTGGCTGCTACGATAATTGGGTATACTCATAGGAGACTCTATGATCGATAGATGTTCGAACAGCCAAATCTGACAAGGCAAAAATACAAACTTCCGTAAGTAAATATGGGGTTCGCAGGCAGCCACTCGATCGAGTGTCAAGGCTGACTCGATCGAGTAGCCCCTATAAAAACCGGCAGTGAGTCTTCAACGAGGTCACTCGATCGAGTGACGGGTCTACTCGGTCGAGTGACTCGCATACGTCAGATTTTTCGCGTAAAAAAAATGCGGGACGTATACCTGCAAGAGACGGATGCTCCTCGTTAGTTGACGGTCTAGGTCGAGTCTTCTAAGCATCCAGACCCATAATGATCTCCCTTGTTGTCAGCCAAGCCGGGTTGTGACCAGTCTTTATCTGGTCAACCTCACCAATCAGCCTAATTTGACCCAAGCACGAGTCAACTTCCATCTTTCCTTCAAAGACGTATCGGTGCAACATACAAAAGGCGAAAGCCCTACGCCTATGAGTAGTAGTAATTCTCACGTCCTGGGCATTCATAAACTTATCAGCCAGGTTGAATAGGGAAACAAAATTTCCCCGCACCATCCAATCCATCTCAGCATGAGACAAACCTAGGAAATCCCTCAACCTCCTCCTTGGATCAGGATAAAACGGAGGGAATATATAGCAGGACGAGCGTTAGGGCACCAACCGCTCACAGCTGCAATTTCTTCAAGAAGAGGGCATACCTCTCCTCGGGGGAACGCGAAAACGTGATGGGTAGTGTCCCAAAACGTTAGGCAGGCGTCTAAGAATTGTGAGTCAATCCTAAGACGCTGAAGCGGGAATAGAGCAGAAATTCCCATTTGAGTTAGCTGAACTTTTTCCCAGTCCCAAAAGTACTGGGACCAAGCCAGGAACATCGCAGTCAATTGCTCGATACCCATAGCAAATACTCGAATCTTTCTTGAAAGTCTAAAGATTTTGAGAGGAGAAGAAAAGAATTTGAGTTGAGATGCAAAAGTTGAAGTAGAGAGTGCTGTATTTATAACAGGAAACCCTGACAGCATACAACTGTCATGCCACATTAATCCACGCGGGCCCGAATCCAATATTCAATCCCTTTTAAGAACCTGACCCAGGAGTCGAGTCATCCCGAGCATTCTTATTTTTACAATTTTTCGTAAAATCCAAAAAATTTCAAAATTTTTGAAAAAATCAATTTCCCCAGCGTGAGTCGGTGTTTCATCTAAAATGTTACATGTAAATTGTTATGTGTCAGCATACAGGTACACCCAAGACTTCAGACGCAAGTCTCCACGTAGCTCATTTACTCCCCCACAGAGTTATCATCATCAGGACAGGTATGACCCTCTGTTTATGGCTGGCGAGCCCTTCACACGAGTCTAATGGACTATAAACGACCCGACCGGAAGGCTGCCAGGTCGTAATCCTCAATTGGCCTGGTAGCTACTCTGACTTTCGCCTTCTCCAAGCCTCAATCAGAGTGGAGGCTCTGTAGACACCCACATTTTGCCTGCTAGTGTCTATAGCAGTTTTCGATAAAACACCCGATGATGATCGAACGTAAATGTGACTTAATACGCTCGAATACGGACTCAAAATCAATAGTATCCGACGTGGGCACTTAGCGAGGTACAAATCTTTAAAAACCGACTTCAAATCCAGGCCCAGCGGGTCGTTTTCAATAAAATGAGACTAATTTGAGCCAAAACCGACACCGAAAGTAAAACCGTCTTTTTACGACCCAAAACCCGGCCCAAATCAAAAACCGACTTTGCAAAAGCTTCTAGAAACCAGCTAAACAACCATCAAAGTTAAGGCACAAAAATCTCAACCTCTCCTATATTCTATAACCCGTGTTGACCACCCGATCGAGTGCAATGACCCCACTCGATCGAGTGCACCTACAAACCAAACCGGACCGCCTTTGAACCGATCACTCGATCGAGTGCACTTAGGGCCACTCGATCGAGTGACCCCAAACCGAGAGCATTTTTAATAAATACCCTCCCTTGCTCTTCACATTTTTCAGATTTTTTTGGCAACCCTAAACTCCATACAATACACTACAACCATTTCCTTTCTACCATTTTCGAGAATCACAAACACACACAAAACAAACCCGAGGCTAAACCTCCCAAAAAACCAAGAAAACCGTTTCTAAAAACACAAACACCATAACTCTACCTACATCCTCGATACTCCCGCGCAGACGCCGCTATTAGACGAGTCCATTTCCGAGGTCGATTAAGCATGTAGGTTGAGGGTGTCATCAACCCCATTTTCTCTTTTTCTTCTCTTCTCCCTCGCGTTACACACACACACACACACACACTATATACTACTCCCTCCGATTCTTTGAAATTGCACCACTTTATATGATTTATGAGGTATATTTTAATCAAATGTTGCAATTCCGAAGAATCGGAGGGAGTAATATACTATATTATTTAGGATTATTTCATGGAATAATACCAACTATGTGTGTGCTTCTAAAAATAATCCAAACTATACGTAATCTCATTTTAATATGAACTACGCATTCATTAATCTCGCTTTGTTATATATGAAATTATGACTTGCTATTACAGGTCATAGTGACTTGTTGTAACATTCTAGGGTTTTATTAGGTCCGTTTCAGTCATCGTCAAAGCCGAAATAACAATAAAAACATTTTTTTCATAGCTTCTATAAGACTAAATGAAAAAGAAATGGAAGATGAATTTTCGGATTTTATTTTCAATGGCCGAAAATGAACACGAAATGTGAATCAAAAGCAGAAGAGTTAGAGAAAGAGTTGAATAAGGGAGGTTCAACAGGTAGCCGGTCACTCGAAACAAAGCGAGGTTAATGAAGACATAGTTCGTATTAAAATGAGATTACGTATAGTTTGTATTAATTTAAGAAGCACACGCATAGTTGGTATTATTCCCATGAAATAACCCTATTATTTATTATTAGTATTATATATTATCGCTAACACTAACATTTTTTATTTTTGTTTCATTTTCATTTTCGTTCTTTTCATTCCGTCGCAATATATATATAAACCGTCTTCAGATCGAGTATGTTTGAAAACAAGTTCCGTTTAAGATCCTTTTAATCCCTTTACAAGTAATATTGGAGGTGGCGCCCTTTCGAGGAGCGTCGCCCTAAACACTTAAGGGCGTGATGCGATCGCGGAAACTTGACTTTAAACGTATTCGATACCATTTTTCAACGCGCTACTCTAAGAGAACGATATTGACTCCGTAGTCAAATATCGCGCTCGAGGAGTCTTTACCAATCGAGGTTAGTACGAATTCTGTTGACGCGAAATTGAACATCATGTAATCCATAAGGATTAGTAACGATGTCGTGATGCGGAGGGAATCAATTTCGTCCTAATCAAATTTAAATCGAACTTATAACACTTTTCCAAAATTCTCGATACCGGTCTTATAATCGTACAACATTATAATCACCGTAAGCCGAGTAAAGTTTAAATCACATAATATTTTTACATAACTCGGTTAGTTATCGATTTTCAAATCAATAAAATTCGAATCCACCACCTTTCGAAATCGAGCAGCAGCTCGAATAGGAGGCACTCGTTCGAGTGCCATGGCTCACTTGATTGAGTGACCCCCCAAAAAAGAGGCAGCGAGCCCTCACTAAGGACGCTCGATCGAGTCCCTCCTATGACTCGATCGAGTGGCCTTTACAACACCTTTACGTGAGCTTTTCACATCATTCGAGCCTCGTCAAATCTTTTTCTACGACTTTTAGTCTTCACGTGTCAAGTCGATCACGTGCTTTTCCTTTTCAAAACATGTATCATATTATCTTATAATCATCTAATCTATTTACGTTACCGTTATTATTTTGATTATGTTATTTTTTTGTTCGTTGTTTTGTATTGTCCGGGTTGTATTTCCGCCCGTGTAACTTGTAATTTGTTTTTGTTTTATTTCCGTTGTTTGTATTTATTGCTTTTATAAACGAACATCGCATGCTAAACAACTCCGACGATAATTTAGATGCATTAAATGATGTAGTTCACACATAATTTGCATGCTTAGTCAAAATGTCGTTTGCATAACATTTAATCATCAAACTAACGCGCGTACACGAAAATGAACGACATCTAAGATGAGGCCGCTAAGAGCGGACGGGGTTGGGTGTCCTTCGTGGGCTTCCCAACACGTACCCTCACCTCTTACGCAGAAACATGGTTTCCGGATGTTCGAAATCGTTGGCATACGAGAGTCATTTGGTGCACGATTCCCGATAACTCAGTGTCGGTATCGTAATGCAAAGGGACGAACCCCTAAACTCTAGCACTAAAAGCGGGCCGTGCTTTGTGCACGATACGCCTAAGTGTAGAGGTGGTTCGAACGGGTCCGAACTCCCACAAATTTCGGTGCCAACTCCTATTTCGATTTAAATTTCGACCCAAGATCAATCTTACCACGAGATTCATTCGCCTACCCAAACCCGCGCGTGGCCGCGTCGGGGTGGACCTATGTCATGTCCACAATATTCATGTGGGATCTTGTTTAAATTGTCTAATTGAATACATTATGAATATCAAATTTTTTATAACTTTTAGTAATATGTAACTAAAGATATAGAAAAAAGAAAACGAGTATCGACATTCGCGTATAAAGCAATAATGTATACAAATGGTTGGAACGGATGAAAGATTAATTAAATGAAAAAAAAGTTGATTGAAAAAGTATGAAAGAAAAATATTATACGTACGAAATTTTAATAAAAAATAGTAAAGTGGGTGATTTTTTTTTTTTTTTTTCTTAAATGAAAAGAGAAAAGAAAATAATTTTTTTTTTCCCTTACATGAAAAGAGAGAAGAAAATCCAAAGGAACCGGGAAGATAATAAATCATCCGAGGGAGTAACTTTTTTTAACCTCATTTTCTACTGTTTACGGCGGAGGGAGGGAGTGATGAGAAGATATTAGCAAGTGAAGTCTATCCCTTTTACTCGCCACTAACCAGGTAAATTCAACGAGCTTTCAAACCCCACAACAACACCAACACCAACACCACCAACAACAAAGAGACCTTCTCATCTCATTCATCTTCTCTTTGCTGTCGGCTGTTTCTTTAACACGCCATTTATACACCTCCATCTCCTTCAAATCTTCATCCTCTTCTCCTTTAAGGTAATCCCTTCCTTCTTTCCATTTTCATTGATCCACTACTTTTTTTATATCTAGTGTCAATGCCTCTCCAAATTGCAAATAACTCAACTTGATCCACTACTTTATCTTTGTTTTGGTAGTTTGACTAATTTTGATCCAATTTGAAAACCCCGCTTTGCAAGATGTAGATTCTAAGCTTTATTCAATCCAGATTGGTTATACCCACTTACCAGATTTCAACTTTATACCATTTCTCAAAGTTATTGACCCACCCTAATTGATTTTTTATTTTTTTAATCAAGATTTCAACTTTATACATTTGGGAATTATTTTGTGACTTGGTTGAAATACTCACATTGTAAAATTCAATCTTTATTATACTCCCTCCATCCCTAAAAGATTCGTCCATTTCCCTAATTTAATGAAACAGGACAATCTTAGTGGGGCGGAGGTATTACATGTGATATGTTTTGATGGGTTTTGTCTTTGATTATGATTATGGGCAGATCTGGTAGAAGGAATTTATAAAGTCAAGGGTTTTGTATAATGGAGGGGTTAGGAGGAGGAGGAGGAGATGGATCAATGAACGATTCTCCAGTGGCTCAGAAACTTCATCAATTTTGGAGAATTTATCAGTATTACTTGGACAAGACAACCCCACATGCAGCTCCTAGGTGGACAGGAACCCTACTTTTTGCACTGATTTATGCAATTAGGGTTTACTTTGTTCAAGGGTTTTACATCATTACATATGCACTTGGGATCTATATTTTGAATCTACTGATTGGTTTCTTGTCACCTTTGGTTGATCCTGAGCTCGAGTCTTCTGATGGCGCTGTTTTGCCCACCAAAGGTTCTGATGAATTCAAGCCCTTTATTCGCCGCCTTCCTGAGTTTAAGTTCTGGTAATATGGCTATCCTCCTTTTGTTTGAATCATATGTATTTGTTTTTGTTGTGCTTTGATCAGCGATTCAAGTTAGCTGCGTGTGAATTTTTGATTGGTAATGTTTGTGATGTGGGTTATATTGCCGCTGGTTGGGTTGCCGTTTTTAAGCTGAATGGTTAAAGTAGCTGATCAATACTGATCTTTGAGACTGTGGAGATAGACTATGGTGGAACGAGAAATTGTGGGGATTTTTAGGCTCATTTGTTATCTAGTGAAGCATTGTTGGGGAAGCACATATCCAGTAAAGAGTTGAAGTGTGTGGTGTGAGAGGAAGTTAATAGAGAATTGACTGAGTAATATTGTAGCTATAGCTTCTGATGTTTTAAATCAATGAAGCAATATGTTACCAGTGGCTTACTGGTTAAGAGATTTATGGGTCTGTTGATGTCTTATTTATGTCATATGCTGTTAAAGGAGGGTCAAAAGTATAAGGCTTTGTACATTTGATCCTCCTCCCGCCTACCCCGCCATTCACAAAAGTCTTTGAGACACCGGGGTGATTTTCTTGTTGCTTTGTGTGGTTAGACCCTTTTTCAGAGGCCTTGCCGTACGGTCATGTTATATATTTGGAGGTCCTCTTTGCACATCATGTTAATGAATTCTTGGATTTTGTATCCTTGGGATTTCATTGGTCGAGTAAATAACCAACTTAATGAACAAGAAGTGATTATGTTGGGGAAAATGCAATAATTGTTTGAATTGGGCAGTACTATTAGTCATCCTCTGATTTGCTAAGACTTTGGCAAGAGTGACTGTTTTCTTAGGTTGTTAATAACAAACAATATTTTAGGACTATTAAACTTGGAAATCATGTGGTCTGTGTAGAATTGTATTATGTGGTTGTGGGTGGTAGGGAGCTGTGCTAGTAACTACTCGTATCTAGCTTGGTTGATGGACTGTGGTCCTTATCCCATATTTCCATAGGAATAACTCATCTTCTAGTGTTTGATTTAAAATATTTGATGTACAGTATCATGCATGTAATCTTTTGCGAGGTTTGACAATTATCCCCTCTCCTACACCTTTTGGCTATGTTTGGATTGAGGATTTGGAGGGAGGTGAGTTCTTTCGTTTGGATATCAAAATGGGGGTGGATCTTGTAAGGGTTCGAAAGGAGGAGAATTTATTTCCCCTTTGACAAAGGAACGATTTGGAGGATGAACTCTCTCCCTGCAACCACCCTCCTTCCCCTCCCTTTCTCTTGACCGAGAATTACTGCTATCCATCCGCAATGGTTGATTACAGCCTAATTATACTGCTACCGCAACTACGATCAATACCGAGATTTTAAAGCATGGTCTAAGCCTTCAAAGATATATTTTTTTTCTTAGGAAAGATTTTACTTCGAAATTTTGATGTAGCTTCCTAAGCCTCATTGTAAAGGTTTTTATTTTACCAAGTCTTCTACAAGTATTGTCTATTACTTTACATATATGGTATTGTGACCGAGCAATAGAATTAAGGTGATCATTTATTCAGGCAGTGCGAATGATCAAGCTCAGATTTTGACGACCAATTCCGAGGTCAAGTTCCCAACTAAGATGTAATAGGGTAGATGTATGATTTGTTCATCGTCTTTGTTTTATCACATGACTAAAGGTTCTGTTTCCATATAATGATTATTGTAGGCGGACTCCAAATCATAACTTCATTTAAGGTGGGTTTAATTTAACATCCTGTTAATTTGTAATGCTTTCAGGCACTCTATCACCAAAGCATTCGTAACAGCATTTGTGATGACATTCTTTTCCGCGTTTGATGTTCCTGTATTTTGGCCAATATTACTGGTTTACTGGGTTGTGCTATTCACTCTCACAATGAAGCGCCAAATTGCACACATGATCAAATACCGATACATTCCTTTTAGCCTTGGGAAACAGGTGGGTAATTGTTTCTGTGATGCTCCTTTCCACCACGTTCCGATATTCCGTTGCTCTTTTTTTTCTATACAAGAATAAGATATAACAGTATTAATAATACTACCAGTAATATATAATACAGTACATTAATAATCCAGTATAACTTCGAAAGATGCGTAAGTATTAATCATATTAATGTTGTAATTTGATGATTTGTGGAGAGGTTTGTTAAACAGTGTTTTGCACTTGCAGAAATACGGAGGGAAGAAGGCTTCTGCCAGTCCCAGCGGCTCTCGAGCTGACTGAAGTAATGCTTGGTTCCGACAAGAAGCGAGAAGACCCGAACGTCCATTTTTAGATTAGGACTTGAGTATACTCCAAATCTTTTGCTTGCTTCATTAGAAGTATCAACAGTTATATCCAGCTCCTTTTATGCTATCGACAATCCATCAGTGTGGAGCTTTTTCGAATATACCAGGAAGTTTGTTGGCGTGCACTTTTCCCTGAGTTAATGACAAGTAATCGGAGTTTGTATTCATTTTGGGTTGTATTGAAGCTAACTCTTGGCAAGGCACCCCTTTCAACGTTTTCGTAGCCTTAATATCCCTGCCTATGTATTTTAACTTCCATCAAAATTCGGAATACAGTCGTGAGTCTCATAACTAGTTATGATTACGACATGATTTTGTGAACTTGTTTAACTCCATTATTGCAAACGATGATGATGTCTGTAATTTTTTGAACTCGACTCAATCATCCAGAATAGTTGTGCGGAAGCTTGTGGCTCTGTGTGCTTGGATCCTATCGCAGGGTCCTTCTAATAGGGGAATACTGCACTTCTAAAGTACTAAACCTGGAGATGCCTTTTGACTTTGCTAGATTGAGTAATCGAGCAAGTTACATAAAGACCGAGTACTATGCTAACATAGAAAAGCTTTAGTAAACATTTCACGGTAAAAGAATATATTATGTACAAATGGGTGAAGACAAGTACTTTGATGTTTATCTTGGTGGTAGGCTCCTAGTCTCCTACATTTCATCTGCTCACTATCAGTATGTAGGAGGCAGTAGGCTATAGGCTAATGTTGTTGGGGATCCAGTCCGACTCTGTTTTGCAACGAGGTACCTACCTGTGAAAGACGAATTGATTGTGTTTTATGATGGGTATGTATGGTCACTTACAATCGAATTCCTTGCTACTCGAAACATACAAGTAATGCCATTGTAGTATTGTGATTGGGGCCGAGCTAGTTAGGAGTTACATATGCATTTTAAACAATGTAGCACTCAATTTTGTTTATCAAACAGCAGACCAGGTACACTACTCGGAATTTATTATTGCTTACAAATATATATAGTCCTTACATTCCTTCAGCAGTCTGTTTACTTTTGATTAAAGTAATTGGTGGAAGTATGTGGTAGATATTTTAGGATAATGCATCAATTCAATAAGTTGTTGTAGTACTCTTGTGAAGTTGGGATGGGGGTTGGTTCTACACAAATTGATTAAGGTACTCATCCACAGAGGTGTATTTGACATCAGGATATATCTCTGAGGCCTCCACTCCAAAGGATGGTTGGATCTCAAAGTTTGTCTGATCACCCTTCACAAATACAGCATGACTGATTGACAATATCACATTTGTTGGGGGCGCAGAATCTGTCATACGTCGCATAATAACAAACAACAATGAGAGATCGATAACATGATAGATAGATGGATAGATGCCCAAAACAAAACGTGATCCGACACATCCGAATAAACATTAAACATAGGCAGGTACCTTGGATGTTCTTAAGCAGTTGTTCTTCAGGGACATAGATTCTGTCGAGTGTGGCACCGATCTTTTTCTCCCACAGAGAAACCAAGTCATTGAAAGAGATTGTGTTACCGGAGGGTTTGATGTAGAGGGTCTTGTTTAGGGTCCTTGGATCATCCACTGCCCTAATTGTGTAGGTACCAATGTCCTCTTCCTTATTGTAAACAGCTGCATGCATTTCCCATTTCCAGTATAATAATAATCAATGCTTCATTCTCAAATAAACAGCTAGCGTGCAGTGGGTGGGTGGAATCAATGCAAGATGAACTTCATACCTTTAGCAGTTCCGTCACCTAGAATGACAACTTTGTCCCTAGGAGGGGAAGTGGCTCCTCCAGGCTGAGACAAGTTGGAGAGAAAAAAGCCGGCAAAGCTATCAGCAGACACATAGGTGTAGGGGATTCCGGAAGTTTCCACAGCTCGTCGAAATGTAGCCTTGATACCGAATATCGACTTAGCTGGCTCCACTGCACTTGTACGGTCCACATCCACTCCAAACTCCGATGGAAAAAATCTCTAGTACAGTTTAAATCAATCAACAACAAAATAAACATTAATACCAACAGTTTATTTATGGACATTATCGTACACATACTTAGAGAACACATGTTAAAAAGACGGATAAAAACATAGACAAAAGTTAGTTGTTACACATACATACCTTGACATTACCGGCTTCCTTAATAGCGTCAATGATCTTGACTTGATCCGCTAATACAAAGGCCCCGACGGTGGATATTACTACGTCTACTTGCTTAATTGCCTTCACCAAGCTTTCATGATCATATAAGTCTCCCTACCAACAAATTAAATAAAAACACAACTTGAGCAAAATAAAAAGAACCAGTAATACGATATGATGAGTATATAAGACTAAGAAGGAGCATATATATATATACCGTAAGCAAGTGAACGCCAAGAGTGTTGAAGTTGTCGATGATGGCAGTCTTAGCCGGATCAGAGAGAGTTTGATTGCGAACGAGAGCGAATGTGGGATGACCGGCCTTGACACTGGCTTCGACGATGAACTTGCCAATGTAACCTGTTCCTCCTATCACTAATATCTTGCTCTTTTCCGCCATTTCGAGAGAAAATAAAAATAAAATTAAGAAACAGTAAGTTGAAAGTGTTAATTAATTGTGTTTGTTTATTGTTCCAAAGGTATGTATGCATGCAAGGTGGTTTTAAAGTGGAATGGAGAAGGAAGGGGAAGGGGGGGAATTACGATATTGGCCTTTTATGGAACTTATGGTGTATTGTGAGAGTAATTAAGTTGGGGTTAGAATTGTGAGGCCTACTACGTCCACCTTCACTCCATGTACTACAGTACTTCTTTGCCTTTTAGTTTTAGGTGAGCCGTGAGTATGTATGAAAATAATGGATGGGGAAACGTCGTCGACAAAGAACAGCACTCCAAAATAGTCTTCCCTGCTGGACCCGGCCTTGTGGTAGTGGAATAATGTATTCATCATGAAGAAAGAAAGATGAAGTGGAGAAGTAAGTGAGCTAGTTAGCAAGTCACTCTCAAGTCTCCATAACCACGCACCACTTAATCGTTTATGTCCTCCTTCCTTTTCAGACACCTACCTACAGTCCTCCACTTCAAATCCTCCACATGCATTTCAATAGTAGATAAACAAATATTTGTCCTTGTTTTTTCAGTACTCCATATGTTTTGTAAACTAATTTTAAAAATATATTTCATCCCTTCACCATTTTTTATCTCATTTTATTATAATATTCTAACAAATTTCATGAAATGAAACAAAAAATAATACGATATAGTAATAAAATAATGTATTCTCAAAACTCATTAAAAAAAATCTTTTTAAAATTCCTGAAAAATATTCATCCACGGACAAAAATTCAATTGAACTCTTACTTTTAACCCCACCACAACATCATAGGCATTCATAGCCTAGTTCGGTACTCGGTAGTTGTTTCCAAAGGGATTGGGCCATTTGGAGGACGGATAACCTCAATAATTATCCGAAATTGTGAAGTTATTGTCACTATAATATTTGGAGTTGACTAATATATTAAGGATAACCTTAATGTCACACCAAAATGTACTATGGCACTCAAAATATACTTATGAAAATTGATGCTATTAAAATATTTCATTTGTTTCGGTGAATTGTTTGTCTATTCTATATTGAGTGTCTCAATGAATTGTTTCTTTTTCTATTTTAGGATATATTTTAAAGGTGAATGGATCATACTATCCCTAACTAATACTCCCTCCGTTTTTTAATTTTTGCCCTGTATTCCTTATTTGGCAAGTTTTTATTTTTTGCCCCACTTCTTAACTTTTCTTATTTGTCATGTATATATTACCATATTATCCTTATACTTTTCTACTCGTATTATTTACCCATTATGTCATTGAATTGATTAAACTAACATTATATTCCCTTCATTTGATGACTCATTGGTGTCTAGTCACTAAATTTCATCATCATTTATCTCTTTATCAATAATTTATCAAATTTTCTTAATTTATGTGCTAAAGACAATGGGGTGAAAATTAAAAATCGGAGGAAGTAATTTTCAATACTCAAAAATTTATTCTCTATTTAGAGTTTGTCTTGATCTTTGTGCCCAAATGAAAGACAAACAATTCACTAGGACGGAATGAGAAATACTCTCACATGATAAGTGTTTTGGCCCTTTTGGGTGTGACATTAGCAATTTCCTGTAACAATGCATAATAATAGTAATGGACTAACAGTAGTAATAAGTGGAATAATAATGTACTGTAATAAGTTTTAAACTCTGCTATTTTTTTCGTTAACTAAAATTTTGGAATGTCCCACCAATTTTTTTTTTTGGAATATCAACTTATATTTAATTTCAACTCAATCACTGATTCACGGTTAGTTAAATACTACTCCCTCCAAATTTCTATTTTTGCCTCACTTTTCTTTTTGAATTGAGTTTGATATTTGTCCCACTTTTCTTTGTAAGTTTTTAGGTCATAATGTGTGGTTCACATTTACTCTTTCATCTCTTTCTTCCTCCTATATTTTGAGTCACTCATTTTTTCTTCCTTAATTTTCATCTAAAAAACAAATGAGATAATAATAGACATTTGGAGGGACTACAAATTTAGTTCGCGGTTGGTGGCCATGGTCGGTGAGGAGTCTGGGAACAATAATCAAAATAGTTGGTGGGCTCATGCTCCAGTGGCCTTTACTCGTCGTTCATAGTACGCAAAACATGGTTCAATGCAGACCAATTGTATTACTTCGTACAAACATTAATCTGTTTAAATCTTGTACTGGTATAGACCCCGTGCAATGCACGATATTTATAAAATATTTATCTTATAAAATACTCTCTCCCTTCATAACCAAACACACCACTTACTTTTTCACATTTACCGAGGCCATTTCACGTCAATATCTTTAATTTTATATTACTAAAAATTCTAAAAATTTGATATTCTTATTCTACTCGCAAAGATGAATCAAACAAGATCTCACATGACTATATTTTACTTTGTAGATTGTCGAGAATATTAAAGATGGTGTTCACTTGTGAATAGTGGCAAAATGAGTTTTGGTGTGTTTGGTTTTGAAGAGAGGGAGTATTTCATTTAAGATTTAAAATAAAAAATTTATTATTTTATTCTTACTATTTATCGACCGTGTACTTTAGAAATAGGAAAATATTTTTTAAATCGCAAAACTAATCAAAATATTTGAGTAATGTCTTGAAATGTACGGAGTATTAAATAATGTGTAATTAATGAAAATATTGTTTATATTTTTTATATACTCGATTTATGTCATCTCACATTTCGAGATACCCACTTCTCTCTTTAACATACCATAAAGTACATAAATATTTATCAAAATTTGTATAATAATGAACTTCTTTTAATGGTTAGCACGCCGTGATACGTTTTCAGGGTAAGACTTATACTCCTTCCGTTCCAACCATTTGTATACATTTGCTTTATGCACGTATGTCGATGTTCGTTTTCTTTTGTCTATATCTTTAGTTATGTGTTACTAAAAATTATAAAAATTTGATATTCGTAATGTATTTCATTAGACGATTTTATGAAACTTTTTTTATATGGATTTTAATAGTATATTCCGTACTTTGTACTCTCTCGTACCAAAATAATCTTTCTATATGATAATTATAATCCTCACATTTGAATAAATGAGAAGATCTTAGTGGTATCGAGTGAGTATATACTCACTCCGTCCCAATAAATTGTTTGACTTTGCTTTTGGCACAAAGGAAAAAGATCCAATGATGAAGTGATATGTGAAGCCAAATTCATGAGCAGGTCAAATCAATATATATATATATATAGTTTTCGAGCGATATGATTGGTCCGTTGGATCAAAGCTCAATTTAGGAAACTATCATTAATAATAATAATAAAATCTAGAGAATCTTTTAATTATTACAATCAATATATTTAATTAATTATATTAATGTTATGTTTTGTAAATTTCCATCTAAAAATCTTTAAATTTCATTTAACAAGTTATCGTAAATACAATTATAAAAATGAATTAATTAGATTCGTGGTAAAAAATGCTTTAATTAGACTATAAATTTCATATTATTTCTTCGAAAAAGTGATGAATTTATTACATATAAAGATATTAAAGTTATCTCACATCGACAAATTATAATAAGGTGATGATATTCTATATTATAAATAATACAGTAGTAATCACACATACACAAAAATCATCTATCCTTAGATATCTACCAAAAATCTTTTGAGTCATAAAGAACTCTTAAGATTATAATCTTAAATAATTATTCCACATCGAAAAATTATGATGGGTTATGAAATTCTATAATATAAATAAGAGTAATCATTGTTTTTGAATATCGACCAAAAAACTTTTTAGTCTTACAAAAACTCTTAATAAGATTACAAACTTAATATTGTCCCACATCGAAACAATTAAAATAAGATGATGTAACTATATTATAAATACGAGTAGTCATGTGTTCATTTGGGTCTTAAAAGGAGCTCTTAAGACAGTAAATTATCCCACAACAAAAAATTATGATAATGGAATTCTATATTATAAATAAGACTAATCATTCGTTCTTAAATTTCAATAAAAAAATCTTTTGAGTCTTAGAAAATATCTTAATAAAACTATAAACTGAAATAACATAATCTCACATCGATAAATTATAACAAGCTATTGAAACTCTATATTTATTATAAATAAGAAATAAGAGTAATCAATTCTACAATAAGACGATGAAATTCTATTATACAAATAAAAGCAATCATTCCTCCAAATTATGATGAAGTGATGAAATTCTATATTGTAAATAAGTGTAATCTTTCGTCCTTAAATATGACTAATCATTCGTTATTAGATATCTTCCAAAACTCAATTGAGTCTTAAAACCTCTTAGGACTATAAACTCAAGTAATGACGAAGTACAAGAGTTCTCAAGACTATATCTAAACTTAAATCAAAATTATTCATTCTATATCGAAAAATTATGAGATGATGGAATTTGATATTATAAATAAGAGTAATCATTCGTCCTTAGATTTAAAAAAATAGACTTACAAAAGTACTTGAGACTATAAAATTAGGTAAGATTATCTCACATCGAAAATTTATAATACGGTGATCAAATTTTATTATATAAATAGTAATATCACATTTTTAAGTTGTTAGATATATAAAAAAAAAACTCTTTTATTTATTATTATAATTATCCTAACGTTGTCTCACATCGAAAAATTATGATGAGCTGATGAAATTTTTTATATTATAAATTTATTATCAATATAAATTTATATTATAAATTTATAAATTCTATATATTATAAATTTATTATAAATTTATATTATTTATAAATTTATTATAAATTCTTTTATTTATTATCATTTGTCCTTGAATATCAGCTAAAAAATTTCCGAGTCTTAAAAATGCTCTTAGGACCGTAAGCTGATGGAAAGAGAAATCATTTGTGTTTAGATATTAACCAAAAATCTGAGTTCTAAAAAAAGTTTTTAAGACTATAAACCTAAGTAGAATTATCGCATATCAAAAAATTATGATCAGTTGATAAATTCTACTATATCACTAATAAGAGACACCATTCGTTTTTAGATATTAACCAAAAAAAATTGTCTTATAAAAGCAGCTATAATGTTAAGTAAAATTATCCCACATCGAGAAATTATAATAAGATGATAGAATTCTACTATATAAATACGGAGTAAAAGCAATCATTCGTCTTTAGATATCAACGAAAAATCTTTTGAGTCCTACAAGAACTTTTTAAGATTATAAACTTAAATAAAATTATCCCACATCGAAAAATTATGATGAGGTGATGAAATTCTACATCATTAATAAGAAAAATGATTCATTTTTAGATATTAATTAATCAAAAGTCTTTTCAATCTTATAATACTTTTCTTAAGGCTATAAATTGAAGTAAAAATTATCCCACATCGAAATATTACAAAATAGTGATGACATTTTATTATATAAATAAAAGTAATCATCGTCTTTAGATATCAAACAAAAATTTTTTGAGTCCTAAAAAGAGTTCTTAAAACTATGACTATATCAAACAGGAATTTTTTGAGTCCTAAAAAGAGTTCTTAAAACTATGTGAAATTATCACATATCGAAAAATTATGATGAGATATCATAAATAAATGAAACCATTTGTTTTAGCTAATCATTTGTTCAAAAGTATACTCCGTAATAAGGTGATGAAATTCTATTATATAAATAAGAGTAATCGTTCGTCCTTAATAACTTAGATGGAAAAACAAAATCTTTTGGATCTTAAAAAAATCCTTAAGACCATTAAGTAAATATATCCACACTTTTGAGTTTCAAGAGATATAAACTAGAGTAAAATTTCTTATATCAAAAAATTATTAGTACAAAGTCATGAATTTCATAGATATAAACCAAACAACTTTTGAGTTTTAGAAAATCTCTTAAGACTATAATAAAATTAAGTAAAAATTTCTCTTTTGAGTCTTAAAAAAATTCTTAAGACTATTGTAGACACCCACATTTGACCGTCAGGTGTCTATAATAGTTCCCGCCAAACACCCGATGATGATTGGACATAAACGTGCTTTGACGGACTTGGATATGGGCTCGTAATCATGGACATTTGGTTTAGACTTATTAAGGAGTACAAATCTTACAAAACCAACCTCAAATCCAGGCCCAGTGGGTCGTTTCGAGTCAAATAACACTAATTTGGGTCGAATCCGACACCAGGGGTAAAACCGTCTTTTAGCGACCGAGTCAAAACCCGGTCAAAGATTTTCCCGAGACACGTGAGTCAGCCGTGACACTTCACACGGTTGATTCATGCTCAAATTCCTACAAAGTTTCAGCTTCATTAAAAGCATTAAACAATTCCGTTAAAGGTAGAATTCGATCTCAAGTAGGAATTCTATCCAGAAACCGAATCAGACATCGACCGAGTACCAAATACTCGGCCAACACACCCCCAACCAGCCGAGATACCTTTTCTTCTTGGCCAAGAAAGCGGAATTCTCATGCTTCTCAAACTCCTACGTTTCCTATCCTAAGCGGTATTCAAACTCTCCTAAGCCAAGGTCGGGAATTCCTATAAATAGAACCTCCCATCCAACACTTTGAACACATCACAACATTAGAATTAACACGGTTTTTACAGCCATAATCAACACGTCCTACATCCTCGATATCTAGCAAATCCCGACACCTTCCCGAAGTAGCCTCGAAGCCCCGAGAAAACCATCCAACCACACGTCCCATTACCCGACCAAATCAACACCTTAACTCATCCCGCATCATCTCGACGCTCCCAAGTTTAAACCACTTTCCGACGAGCCTTATCCCGAGAAAACAAAGCATGTAGGTTGAGGGTGTAAATCAAACCCGACTCTTCTCTTTTCTCTCTCTCTCTTTCTCGTTTTTTTTGTCTTTGCGTCGGTCGTGTCATTAGTCCGTCGTATTTTTAATATGGGTCGTTCATCGCATATTTTTCATTATTTCTAATATCGATACTACAAAAAACTACTTTTTTTATAACGTTCTTAAAATACGATATCGATTCTCTAATCGAATATCGTATATAACAAGAACAAAATTAATTCATTCTCGTTGATGCTAAATAAAATCGTTACATCTTTTTTAAACAAAATTCGACGATTTTATACGCGGAGAGAACTAACATCTTTTTTCGTTCAAAATTCCTTTTTTTTACTTTTCGTTCAAAACAAACTTTTTTTCAAAACCTTTTCTAAAATCATTCCGACTATTCGATATCGATTTCATAATCGAATATCGAATACGACGAATATCGAAAATATAAATCGGGCATAAATTAATCCATATTTGTACGCGATTTATATAAATTAACGATTTTTCGACAAAGTAAGAAAAACCGGACAGCCTACCACGCGAGTCGCGCGCCGGTCAGGCGACTCGCGCGGTGGCCTGTTCCGCCGAGTCTCTTTTTTTTTTTTTTCGTTTCCTCGCTTTTCTATTTTATTTTTCTCGAGTCTTAAATAAAAAGCGACCTTTCGCGACATATTTCGATAAATACCTTTTCTTTGACCTCGGTCAACGCGTGCTAATCCATCACGTGACATAAATCTTTTCAAAAATCATGCATATTATTTATTTACGTCTTTATTCGATTTATTCATCGTTACTAACTCGTTTTCTCGTGTTTGTAGCAATTTATTCTCATATTTTGTTTTTATCGTTTTATTAGACTAAAACGAATTCACATGCTAAAATAACTTTGACGTTATTAGTTTAACATGCATTAAACGACTTAGCAACCCATTTATTTATTTTTCTCACATGTCTTAGGAAAATAATGTTTGCATATCATTCAACCGTCAAACTAACGCGTGTACGTAAAACGAACGATATCTTAGTAAAGGCCGCTAAGTGGGGGCGGGGTTGGGTGTTCTCAACGAACTTCCCAACACGTACCCTCACCCCTTACTCAGAACCGTGGTTTCCGGATATCCGAATCCATTGGCAACGAGAGTCATTCAATATATGATAAACCGCTCAAGTCGGCATCGGTATCGAACTGCAAAGGGACGAACCCAATAATTTCTGACTTCGGAAATGGGCCGTATTTTGTACACGGCCCACTACGACATAGAGTGGGTTCGAACGGGCCCGAACTCCCACAAAATTCGGTGGCGACTCCTACTTCGATTTAAAATTCTATTCGATCCATCTCATATGGAAATTCATTCGCCTCCCCAAACCCGCGCGTGGCCGCGTCGGGGTGGACCTATGTCATGTCCACAATTTGGCGACTCCGCTGGGGATCACCTGATGTGTCATTTACCATCGGCATCCTCAGGGTGAGACTCGAAAAGAAATCGTTCGATTAGTAATGTACACGTTTTAGTTCAATGGTTCATGCATAACCCCGTTCTATCCCGGGCCGGTTACTTGTGACCGACGTCCCACTATACCACGGTGCATTTCTACTTGGATGCACTAAAGACTTCGATGGCGGAACTCGCATGAGTTTTACGGCAGATTCTAAGACCAACTCGGCTTAGGAGGTCCGTCCTGATTTGCGAGAATGCGATCGTTGTTGGTATAGACTCTATTCGACCGACCGAGACTTAGACTAATCGCATACATGGCGTCGTTATACTGTTTCCGTGACTACATGCTACTTGATCTTTTTTGGTCTTTTCAAAAACCGTCATTTTCCAAAATTTACATCTTTTTTTTCAAATCCATCCTTTTTCAAAACCCGGAAAGCTGCCGAATTTAGGACTTATGATTTTGACTCAAAATAGCCTATTTTTAGCCGGTATGCTGTCCAAACCTTTTCAAAAAAAAAGCCTGAAATCTCGGCCCGATAACCACTTTCTCGGTTTTCAAAAAAATCGGGTCTTCCAATCCGACTTTGCTCGGTTTTCAAATTCAAATTCCCTTTTCGAAACCCTTTTCTTCTTAGGACTTCCCGTATTTAGCAGTGTCGGGTCTTGTCATAAGTTAGAATCTATAGCGTCGAAACTCTGTCGATTTTACATCACGGGTTTCCACCCCATCCCAGTCCGCCTTATTTGTCAAGGCACGACCCACCTTCGTAGGACAGACTCCTACAAAGGGAAGCCCGTTTACACACTCGAGTCCAAAGTCTGGGGAATTCTCACATAGACCTTCCTTCGAACAGGACTAGGCCCACTTTGCCGAATCCTAAGGAAGGCCCACCATTCACGCGTCATCCGTCTAGAAGTCGATTTTCAGTCTTTTTCTAGTCTAGTCTTTTCCTTGCTCGGGATGTACTTTTGATTCTAAGATCTGGGTCAGTTACTGATTACGCGGTGCCCTTACGGACAGGCCACCCCACACTCGAGCCATGACGCAACAAGCCATCGATGACATGAAGGCCTCGTTGACCAAGCTTGAAAACATGATCACCTCGATGAGAGGGGAGCAGATCGCCATCCTAACCCGGGTAAGTGCCGTGGAGCAAGGAACTCCTAGCGGCAGTGTCGATACTACTGGGCCTTTAGCTGAATTGGCCAGCGAAGTCCACAAACTGCAAGAACAGGTCCATCTGACAACCCAAAGCTCCATCCATACGGAGAATGCTCGGACCTACACCCCACTGACCGATGAACTACCCGTCAATCTCAATCTGACGGGTCTGCCAATGTTCGAGGGTACTGAAGACCCGGTCCACCATATCCGGGCTTTCAAGGAGTTCATGGCCCTTAAAGGGGTTAAGTCCAACATGTTCAAACACCTGTTCGCTTCTTCTCTCGAGAAGCACCCAAGAGCCTGGTACTACCGGCTCGATTCCAAGAAATACAAAACTTGGGATGACGTGGCAACGGAATTCGCTCGGAACTACGCCGACAACACGGAAATCCAGACCACTATGCGCACCCTGGACGTAATGGCCCAGGAACCTAAGGAAGGATTCACGAAATATCTTCAACGCTGGAGGGCTGAAAGCGTCAAACTGGTCGATAAGCCCAGTGAAAAAGTGCTGGTCGAAGCCTTCGTCAAGAACCTCCTTCCTGCTTACCGGGTCCATCTCCGGTACGCCATCATACTTAGCTTCGCGATCCTAACTGAAATGGGAATGAGAATCGAAGATGATTTAAGGTTGGAAAGCCTCACTAAGGCCTCCACTAAGGGATACCAAGGGGCCAGCTCATCAACAAGCAAGCCCACGACTACTGCTGCCACTCGTAGCATCTTTGACGAGGAAAATGCACTTGATACCTCATCCCAGAAGAATGCCACTCCCCGGGTATTCACCGACATAGGCACCACCTATGAGAACGCCCTGCAAAGGCTATCATCAAAAGGCCTGATCACCCCGATAGGCCCAACACCTGACCTCCCGGTCGAGCGACGCTCCAAGGCCTACAACCTCCAGGCCTACTGTCCCTATCATCGTGGTAAGGGGCACGATACCGAGAAATGTTGGAAGCTAAAACACCTTATCCAAGATCTCATTGAGAACGGGAAGATTCCTTTGCCCGGGGGTAAACCCAACAACAAGGATAACCCGTTGGCCACTCACGCCATCTTTTCCGGAGAAGTAATGGACTGCTCACACCTCATTTCTCCATTTATCCCGCAAATAAATGGGATTTGGTGCGACGACGAAGACGGCGTCTACCTCACCAAAGGGGAAGTTGTCCCCATCACGCCCGAGGAGATTCAGAAGGTTAAGTCCAAGGCCTTAGCCACTAGTCAAGCCCTCATCATTGCCGAACCACTTAGGGTGGAGCCCGCCCCAGAAGAGCCAACTCCTGAAAAGGCTCTTGTAAAATAGCTAAGCAAGACTCGAGTTGACCTCTCTATATGGCAACTCCTAGTTAGCTCTCAGGAACATCGAGAGGCATTCACTAAGGCCCTCGATCAAGTCAAAATCGACTCTATGGCTACTCCTGCTGAAATGGTATCCACGGTCCTACCCCACCTAAAGGGGAGATCCATAGAGGAAGGCCCACTAATCACCTTCTCCAATGCTGATCTACCACCATTCGGGCCAGCCCACAACATGGCCCTCTACATCACGGTTATCTGCCGTGGAAAGTACCTGCCCATGACCCTAATTGACGACGGGTCAGCAGTCAATGTCCTTCCCTTGAGGACCGCCAAAGCCCTCGGCATTACCGAGGCCGACTACATTCCTACAGCTAAAACCATTCAGGCTTTTGACGGAAGCCCGAAGTCAGTAGCCGGAGCCACAAAACTCACCATAATAACAGGCCCGATAGAAAAGGAGCTAGAATTTCAAGTGATTGATGTGACTTCTTCCTTTAACCTTCTTTTAGGAAGACCTTGGATCCATGCAACCAGGGCTGTATCCTCCACTTTGCATCGGAAAATCAAGCTACCTTTGCATGACACCGTCATCACTCTAGAAGCCACACCTATGACTGTGGCTAACTGCAACACCTCGGGCCGCACCGATCTCTGGGGGTTCGACTTCGTAGGGGCCATCGAAGAAGACCAGCTCTTCCGTCCTTACTTCACGGTCCACCTTGACCGGATGTTGCAGAATTTGGGCTTTCTACCAGGGGTTACATCAAGGCCCAATCTCCTTGCAGGAAAAATTCTCGAAGTTCTGGACAATGGAAGGACCCAAACAGGCTTGGGCTACACCCTAACCCCGGAAAACATGGGCCAAACTGAAACCGGTAAGGTTATCTTTGTCACTCCAGTGTTCGAGACTGCCCAAACTGGCCTATATCGGCCTGCCACCACACGCCCTGGGACCCACTTGGCCCAGGACTGCAACTACATACCGGATGACATCTTCGCTCTCATCCAATCCGAAGATGCTAAGAATGTCGAGCCCGCACTAGGGCTACTTTTTGGAGAGGAACTCGCGGTCCCAACACCGAAGGAAGAGCTAGTCAGCCTCATTCTCCGCAGTCGCACCTTTGATCCGTCTAAGCTAATCTCAGAAGTCGGGTCCGGGACCAGAGCTTGGAGGAAAACTGTCAAATGGACTGACAGCCAAGGAAGGACTTACAAGCTGATCACAGGGGAAGGAGAGATGCCAGAATCTGAGTCTGAGTCTGAGTCGGAGTCCGAGTCAGAGTCTAAGATTGAGTCTAGTGAGTCCGGTGCTAGGGTCAGTCCTGTAACTCCCCTCTCCCTTTAGCCATTTCTGGTGCCTCGGGGTCTGTTCCGGGCACCCTGCCTATCCCGCCACTGACCAGTGATCAGATGGCAGCTTTTTTCGAGCTCTTTTCCCAATTTATGATCAATAATAACAACCGTTCTGCTTACGACTTGTCTCATTTTCAAAACTTTCTCAATTTCAAAAATTTTATGTGCAATGACATTGAGAAACCTGACGAACAGGTATCCTTACCTCCACATCTGATCGAGCAACTAGAGCAAAGGGAATCCCGCAATCCGGTAATCGAAGAAACCGAATCCATCAACGTGGGAACAACCTTAGAGCCTCAGATGCTTAAGATAGGATTATCCTTAGATCCCGAGGAGAAACAACAATTCATAGTTCTCCTTCAAGAATTCAAAGACGTCTTCGCATGGTCCTACAAGGACATGCCGGGGATTGATCGCGAAATAGCCGAGCACCATATACCGATTAAGGAAGGGTTCAAGCCGGTTAAACAAAAACTCCGACGCATGAGGCCCGAATGGTCCCTCAAAGTCAAGGAGGAAGTCGATAAACAATTCAAGACTGGGTTCATACGAGTCTCCGAGTATCCAGATTGGGTTGCAAACATAGTACCAGTCCCTAAAAAGGATGGTAAGGTTCGTGTCTGTGTAGACTTTCGGGATCTTAACAAGGCGAGCCCGAAAGACGATTTCCCATTACCACACATCGATATACTGGTGGATAACACAGCAGATCATGCCCTTCTATCATTCATGGACGGGTATGCAGGGTATAACCAGATAAAAATGGCAGAGGATGATATGGATAAGACCACCTTCATTACACCTTGGGGTACTTATTGCTATACTGTTATGTCATTTGGTCTCATCAATGCCGGGGCCACCTACCAACAAACCGCCACAACTTTATTACATGACATGATGCATAAGAAAGTGGAAGTCTATGTGGACGACATGATCGTCAAATCCAAAGACAGGGATGGTCACATCACCGCCCTGAAAAAGTTCTTCACCCGACTACGCAAATACAACATGAGGCTAAACCCTCAGAAATGCAGTTTCGGGGTAACATCTGGCAAATTACTGGGTCATATCGTTAGCCAACGAGGTATCGAAGTCGATCCAGCCAAAATCAAGGCCATCACCAAGATGCAGCCCCCTAAAACCGAAAAGGAGATAAGAGGGTTTCTCGGAAAAGTTCAATACATTAGCAGGTTCATTTCAAAGCTGACCATGGTGTGTGAACCGATCTTTAAGAAGCATAAAATAGGAGAACGGTTACTATGGGACGACAAATGTCAAGCAGCCTTTGATAGAATCAAGGAAATTTTGGCCTCACCACCGGTCCTAATGCCACCTCAGCACGGTTTGCCTTTGTCACTATACCTAACCACGACAGAGACAGCCATAGGGGGCTATGCTAGCTCAAACGGTCAATTTCGAAGAACGAGCCATATACTACATCAGCAAGAAATTTTTAGAGTACGAGTGTAAGTACACCATGCTCGAAAAGACATGCTTAGCTTTGGTCTGGGCCACTAAAAAGCTCCGACATTACATGCTCAGCTACGAGGTACAAGTGTTGTCCAGAATGGATCCAATCAAGTACCTTTTCGAAAAGCCCATCCTCAACGGCAGGATATCAAGATGGACCCTGATGTTGGCAGAATTCGACCTAAAATTCGTACCATTGAAAGCCATCAAAGGACGAGTAGTAGCCGAATTTCTCGCTGACAGTCCCATAAACGAAGAAGGACACACCGACACTTGGTCCTTCCCGGATGAAGACATTTTCCACACTGACACCGAAGCGTGGGACTTATACTTTGACGGAGCATCCAATTTCCGAGGATTTGGAGTCGGGATTCTCCTGATCTCACCAAGAGGAGAGCATACTCTCGTATCCATCAAATTGGACTTCGACGTCACCAACAACGCCGCTGAGTATGAAGCATGTATCCACGGGCTACAAGCCGCCGCCGACTTAGGGGTCACAAACCTCTGAGTACACGGGGATTCATCTCTGGTCATTAATCAAGCACTCCAAAAATGGAAAACTCGAAATGCTAATCTCATGGCCTACCAGGCACGAGTAAGGGATCTCGAGAAACAATTCCACAAGGTAGAATATATATACCTACCTCGGGAAGAAAATCAATTCGCAGATGCACTCTCAAAATTGGCATCTTTGCTAAATATTCCCGATCATATGACCAGTATGTCAATCTTTGTCGAAAGACGATCTGAGCCAGCATATATCCACGACATCGAAGAAATCGAGATACCTGATCCCGAGCCGTGGTATCAAGCTGTGTTGACATACCTAGCAACCGGGGAATATCCACCCGAAGCTGACAACCGAGCCAAAAAGGCCCTGCGAAGACTGGCAACCCAGTTCATCCGCACCGACGATGGGCAACTTTACAAAAAGACAGCACAGGGGGCTCTCCTTCGATGTGTTGATAAAACCAACGCTGAAAAAGTTATGGCTGAGGTACATGATGGCGAATGCGGCCCACACATGAATGCCCAGATGTTGGTCCGGAAAATCATGAGGCTCGGATACTACTGGAATAGCATGGAAACCGACTGTCAACAATATGTTAGACATTGCCATAATTGTCAAATTTTTGCCAATGTGCAGCATATGCCACCATCCCTGCTGTACACCATGACATCACCATTTTCAACATGGGGAATCGACATAATTGGAAAGATAAACCCCTCGGGAACCGGAGGACACTGCTTCATTTTGGTAGCTATCGATTACTTCACCAAATGGGTAGAAGCTGAGTCCTATTGCATTCTCAACGCCAGCCATGTTGCCAAATTCATTCAAAATAAGATAATATGCCGGTATGGGATCCCTCATGAGTTCATTAGTGACCACGGGACCCATTTTCAAGCCGAAACAGCAGCCTTGCTGACCAAGTACAAAATTCAAAGGCATACGTCTTCACCCTACCGACCCCAAACCAATGGAACGGTAGAAGTGGCTAATAAAACAATTGTCACCATACTCAAAATGATGGCTGATAATTACCGAGACTGGCCCGACAAAATACCATTTGCACTTTGGGGATATCGGACCTCGATTCGTACTGCGACCGGCGCAAAATCGTATTACCTTACATACGGCATGGAAGCAGTCCAACCCGTTGAGTTAGAAGTGCCATCACTTAGAATTCTACTCGAAAGTCAAGTACCTGAAGCTGATTGGGTTCGAGCACGATATGACTCGCTAGTCCTTTTAGACGAACGACGATCTCGTGCCCTCAATAATATTCAAGTCTATCACAAGAGGATCCAATGGGCTTTCAACAAAAGGGTGAGGCCCAGAAACATCAAAGAAGGAGATTTGGTTCTCAAGTCTGTTCGAGCTTTATTACCAGTAGACCCAAGAGGAAAATTCAAACCTAATTGGGCTGGGCCATATCTGGTAAAGAAGATTCTATCAGGGGGAACGGTAATGCTAACGGATCTGGACGGGAACGAGTTTGTCAACCCAACTAACCTGGACCAGCTGAAGCGCTACTACCCTTAACTCACCTCTCTCAATGTCATTTGCAAAAGTTTATTAAAAACATCTTTTTTTTTAAACTTTTAAAGACAAGTCAAAAGCTAGAATTATTTATTCTACTGTTACAAACATCTTGAACCAATAGTCTCGATGTGTTTCGAAATTGCAAATTAATTCAGTCTGAACTACGTTTGATTTGATTCCATTTATTGTGGATACGTAGGCAGCCCCTCAAAAGGGCACAACCACTGCAATCGAGAAAAGAAAACATGAACGGTTCTTTAATAAACCTTTTATTACTTGTTTCAAAAAAAAAAAATCAAAAAATCAGCACAAAATAAATAATACTAATACTTAAATAATAAAAAAACTAGGGCATTTTTCCCTTTCCTTTGCCCTTAGCCTCCTTTTCCATCCACCGGCGTCGACGTGGAGGTGAACGCTCCCTAATCACCAAGGGAACCTCCTTAACCCGGGCTCGTTTCTTCAAACTCGACTCCCCGGTCACCTCGTTATCACGCGGGCCTAGCCTGTCTTGGACCACTAGCCTCGGTCCAAGTCTTCTCTCCAAATCACTAGCACCGGTCTCATTAGCCTGAGTCTTAGTTTTTGACTTAGAACCCGACCCCGGCTCAGCAAAGGTAGTTGGAGTCTCTTCGAAGAACCGCCTGTTGTCTTTGGCCGATTCTCGGCGGGCCAAGTCAAGAGCTTCTTCAGTCTTCAAAGTTTTACGGGTCTCCTGGGATTCCTCAGAAGTCCATTTTCGGTAGGATTCAGAAACCCAAGTGGTCTGACAAGGACGAGGTATAGTCCATACGACACGGGTAAACCACCGTTGTAGCCACGTGTCACACATATCATCCGTCAATTGGATCGAAACGCTAATAATTGTGTGGACATGACATAGGTCCACCCCGACGCGGCCACGCGCGGGTTTGGGGAGGCGAATGAATCTCCATATGAGATGATCGAATGGAAATTTAAATCGAAGTCGGAGTCGCCACCGAATTTTATGGTTATTCGGAACCGTTCGAGCCCACTCTATGTCGTAGTGGGCCGTGTACAAAATACGGCCCATTTCCGATGTCAGAGTTTATTGGGCTCGTCCCTTTTGCATATCGATATAGATGTCGACTTGAGCGGTTAATCGTATATTGAATGACTCTCGTTGCCAATGGTTTCGGACATCCGGAAACCACGGTTCTGAGTAAGGGGTGAGGGTACGTGTTGGGAAGTTCACTAAGAACACCCAACCTCGCCCGCACATTAGCGGCCTCTACTAGGATATCGAATGACGTTTTAATGCGCGCGTTAGTTGAACGATGAATGATATGCAAACATTGTTTTCCTAAGCATGTGAGGAATTGAACAGGTTGCTAAGTGGTTTAATGCATGAAAAATTAATTAACGTCAAAGTTGAATTTAGCATGTGAGATTCGTTTTAGTATAATAAAACAAACGATATAAAAAGGATGAACTTGCTACAAAAGATGAACAAACGAGTTAGTATCGATTTGTAAATAATAATAGCAAGAAATAAATATGCGAAATCGAGAAAATAAATATTAATCGAAATCTGAAAAAAATATTGTTAAAAAGAAGCGGTTTTGTATAAAAAACGATGTTCGAAAAATAAAAAAAAAAGAACGAAAAGGGGCGTCGGGACAGCCGGCCGCGCGGCTCGCCCGGGATGCCGGCGGGTTGCGCGTCGGGCTGGTTTTGGACGCGGTTTTCTGAAAATTCGATTTATTAAATCACGTACGAATATTGCATGATTCGTACTCAAATTAATATTTTCGATATTCGCTATATTCGATAATTGACTACGAAATCAATATCAAATATTTAGAATAGTTTTAGAAAAGATGTAAATTTTAGAAATCGTCTCGCAGAATAAATAATAAAACGACCGAAAAAGTAAAAAAAACGGTCCGGATTGCGAGCCGTCCGGTTTTTGTATTTTGTTCGAAATTGCTAAGTTGATAAATCGCGTACAAAATATGAATTAATTTGTACTCGATTTATGTTTTCGATATTCGTCGTATCCGATATTCGATTATGAAATCGATATCGGATATTTAGAATGAGTTTTAAAAAAAGGTTTTGTAAAATTATTTGTTTTGAACGAAAAGTAAGAGAAAAGAATTTTGAACGAAAAAGAATGTAACGATTTTTTGACATCGTCGAGATCTTAATATAATTCTTTTCGATACAATATTCGATTATAGAAAAATCGATATCATATTTTTTAGAATATATGTTATGAAAATAATTTTTCGTTAATAACGATATTAGAGAAAAAAAAAGAAAAACGACTCTTGACCCATAATAAAAAACGGACGAAGAGAAGGAAGGAGAAGAAAGGAGAAATCGGGTTTGGTACACCCTCAACCTACATGCTTTTGTTGACTCGGATCGGGGCTCGTCGGAATGTGGCTAGGCACGGGAGCGTCGAGGTGATGTCGGTTGGGTTAGGGTGGCTCGGCTAGGTGGGACGTGTGAAGGGTGTCGGATATCGGGACCGGTTTCCTTCGGGTTTGTAATATCGGTTTCTCGATGCTAAAGAATTATGTTTTTTTCAGGAATTATGTATGTTGGGGATAGTATGAATTAATTGTGTTTATTATGTTGGATGCAAGGGGCTATTTATAGGGAGTTCCCGACCTTGGCTTAGGAGAGTTTGACTACCGCTTAGGATAGGAAACGTAGGAGTTTGAGAAGTATGAGAATTCCACTTTCTTGGCAGAGAAGAAAGGGAAACTTGGCTGATTTGTGCTGTTTTGGCCGAGTGTTTTACACTCGGTCAGGTGTTTGAATCGGTTTTTGAATAGGATTCCTGTTTGAGCTAGAATCACCGCTTGAGTAAGAAGCTGAGGAGAACGAGGATTCCGTTTTCTTGGTGAAGAAGTAAGAAAAACAGGCTGGTTGTGTGTTACTCCGCCGAGTAATTGCACTCGGTTAAGTGTCTGAGTCGGTTCTCGGATAGGATCCCTACTCGAGATCGAATTCTACCTTAAACGGAATTGTTTATTATTTTGTGAAGCTGATTTTTGTGGAGTTGGAGTCCGATCAGGACGCGTGAGACATCACTGCCGGTCCACAAGTCTCGGGAAATATCTTTGACCGGGGTTTGACTCGGTCGCTAAAAGACGGTTTTACCCCTGGTGTCGGATTCGACCCAAATTAGTGTTATTTGACTCGAAACGACCCACTGGGCCTGAATTTGAGGTTGGTTTTGTGAAATTTGTACTCCGTAAAATGCCTAGGCCAAATGCCATTGATTTCGAGCCCATTTTCGAGTACGTTAAAAGCACGTTTGCGTCCGATCATCATCGGGTGTTTGTCGGAAACTACTATAGACACCTGGCGGTCAAAATGTGGGTGTCTACAAATTGCCTCAGTCTCAGGGATCTGCTGAAACGAACCGAACTGTCTCAGAATACGGTCCGGATAGATATGGACAGTCCAGTCCAAAGACAAGATCACCAGATAACGGGCCTTGTCCCTCCTAGCTAACCCCGTCAGCCTCGAAAGGAACCACCAGATGACGTTCCACCTAATCAAAGGCCCACCATGGAATGTTAGCTCTTCATCCCAATATTTTTGAGTTATGTGATGACTTGATCTTATTCGACGAGACCTTGAGCCGATTTGACAACTACGATATCTGGATATGTTCACCGGGGGCTCTATGATCGACAGACGCTCGGATAACCAGATCTGCAAAAGTTTTCGAAAAGTCAAAAACTTTCGAAAGTCAAAAATCAAAAAATCGAAAAATCGAAAAAATCGAAAAATCAAAATTTTTGTAAAAATTGGAAATATTCGAAAATTTCGGGAAAAAAAAAAATTCCGGAAAAATTGAAAATTCCGGAAAATTCCGAA
Source organism: Agrostemma githago (assembly GCA_958450325.1). NCBI lineage: Eukaryota > Viridiplantae > Streptophyta > Magnoliopsida > Caryophyllales > Caryophyllaceae > Agrostemma > Agrostemma githago. The sequence goes on from OY288253.1 coordinate 10,814,435, forward strand.
AAAATTCAAAATTACCGCAAAAATCGGGAAATCGGGCAGTTATTCGAAAAAGACGGTTAAATACCTGCAGAAGACGGATGCTCCCCGTCAATTGTCGATCCGGGTCGAGTCTTCTAGCGTCAAGGCCCATAATAATCTCCCCAGTTATCAGCCAAGCCGAGCTGTGACCAGTCTCCATTTGGTCAACTATGCTGATTAGCCTGATCTCACCTAAGCATGAGTCAGCATCCATCCGACCTTCGAAGGCATATTTATGCAGCATACAAAAGGCAAAGGCCCTACGCCTATGGGTAGAAGTAATTCTTTCACCAACCGGGTCCATGAATTTGTCAGCCAAGTCAAATAAGGAAACTGAATCTCCCTTCACCATACGGGCTGTCTCAGCGTGCGACAGGCCTAGAAAATCCCTCAACTTCCTCCTTGGGTCAGGATAAAATGGGGGAATAGCCGGACGAGCATTAGGGCACCAACCGCCTATAGCTGCAATTTCTTCAGGAAGGGGACACATTTCTCCTCGAGAAAATGCAAAACATGGTAGGTAGTATCCCAAAAGGCTAAGCAAGCATCAAGGAAATGCGAATCTACCTTAAGTCGCTGAAGTGGGAATAAAGTCACAATTCCCATTTGAGTTAGCTGAACTTTATCTTCATCTCGAAAATCCTGGGCCATCGCATGAAGCATCGCGGTCAAATGATCGATACCCATTACAAGAATAGTTTCTTTTATTTATCCTAAAAGTCTAAGGGATTTTAAGATAAAAAGATTTGGGTTAGAATATGAAAAATAAGAAGCCAAAGCCCTCTATTTATAATAGAGAATATCACTTTTCCTAGCCATCACAGGAATAGGATTTTAATGCCACTTCCCCTGCTTCATCTAGGCATACAGGCCTAACCAAGGAATTCCAGGAATCCGTGTCAGAATCCGATTAGGAATCAAAGTCATCCCAAGCATCCTTATTTCCAAGCTTTTCAAAAAAAAAATTCAGCGTTCCTCTTTTCAAAAAATTTTCGAAAAAAAATCATCACTTCTTCCCCAGCATGGGTCGGTGTTTCACCTAAATGTTACATACAAATTATGCCAGCATACAGGTACACACAACACTCCCGAGAAATTCTAAGAAAAATTCCCCAGTGGAAAGTCCAGGCGACATTTTATATCTGTAAACAGATATACCCATAGCTTCCAAGGCAAGCTCCCGCGCAATTCCAAGACAGGATATACCTGTAAACAGGTATACCCATGGCTTCCAAGGCAAGCCCCCACGACATTATCAGCATCAACCCAGGTATGATTTCTATCTTATGGCTGGTGAGCCCTTCACGCAGGTCTAATGGACCCTAAACCACCCGATCGGAAGTCTGCCAGGTTTTAATCCTTGATTGACCTGGTAGCTACTCTGACTTTTGCCTTGTCCAAGCCTCAGTCAGAGTGGGGGCTCTGTAGACACCCACATTTGACCGTCAGGTGTCTATAATAGTTCCCGCCAAACACCCGATGATGATTGGACATAAATGTGCTTTGACGGACTCGGATATGGGCTCGTAATCATGGACATTTGGTTTAGACTTATTAAGGAGTACAAATATTACAAAACCAACCTCAAATCCAGGCCCAGTGGGTCGTTTCGAGTCAAATAACACTAATTTGGGTCGAATCCGACACCAGGGGTAAAACCGTCTTTTAGCGACCGAGTCAAAACCCGGTCAAAGATTTTCCCGAGACACGTGAGTCAACCGTGACACTTCACACGGTTGATTCATGCTCAAATTCCTACAAAGTTTCAGCTTCATTAAAAGCATTAAACAATTCCGTTAAAGGTAGAATTCGATCTCAAGTAGGAATTCTATCCAGAAACCGAATCAGACATCGACCGAGTACCAAATACTCGGCCAACACACCCCCAACCAGCCGAGATACCTTTTCTTCTTGGCCAAGAAAGCGGAATTCTCATGTTTCTCAAACTCCTACGTTTCCTATCCTAAGCGGTATTCAAACTCTCCTAAGCCAAGGTCGGGAATTCCTATAAATAGTACCTCCCATCCAACACTTTGAACACATCACAGCATTAGAATTAACACGGTTTTTACAGCCATAATCAACACGTCCTACATCCTCGATATCTAGCAAATCCCGACACCTTCCCGAAGTAGCCTCGAAGCCCCGAGAAAACCATCCAACCACACGTCCCATTACACGACCAAATCAACACCTTAACTCATCCCGCATCATCTCGACGCTCCCAACTTTAAACCACTTTCCGACGAGCCTTATCCCGAGAAAACAAAGCATGTAGGTTGAGGGTGTAAATCAAACCCGACTCTTCTCTTTTCTCTCTCTCTTTCTCGTTTTTTTTGTCTTTGCGTCGGTCGTGTCATTAGTCCGTCGTATTTTTAATATGGGTCGTTCATCGCATATTTTTCATTATTTCTAATATCGATACTACAAAAAACTACTTTTTTTTATAACGTTCTTAAAATACGATATCGATTCTCTAATCGAATATCGTATCTAACAAGAACAAAATTAATTCATTCTCGTTGATGCTAAATAAAATCGTTACATCTTTTTTAAACAAAATTCGACGATTTTATACGTGGAGAGAACTAACATCTTTTTTCGTTCAAAATTCCTTTTTTTTACTTTTCGTTCAAAACAAACTTTTTTTCAAAACCTTTTCTAAAAGCATTCCGACTATTCGATATCGATTTCATAATCGAATATCGAATACGACGAATATCGAAAATATAAATCGGCCATAAATTAATCCATATTTGTACGCGATTTATATAAATTAATGATTTTTCGACAAAGTAAGAAAAACCGGACAGCCTGCCACGCGAGTCGCGCGCCGGTCAGGCGACTCCCGCGGTGGCCTGTTCCGCCGAGTCTCTTTTTTTTTCGTTTCCTCGCTTTTCTATTTTTTATTTTTCTCGAGTCTTAAATAAAAAGCGACCTTTCGCGACATATTTCGATAAATACCTTTTCTTTGACCTCGGTCAACGCGTGCTAATCCATCACGTGACATAAATCTTTTCAAAAATCATGCATATTATTTATTTACGTCTTTATTCGATTTATTCATCGTTACTAACTCGTTTTCTCGTGTTTGTAGCAATTTATTCTCATATTTTGTTTTTATCGTTTTATTAGACTAAAACGAATTCACATGCTAAAATAACTTTGACGTTATTAGTTTAACATGCATTAAACGACTTAGCAACCCATTTATTTATTTTTCTCACATGTCTTAGGAAAATAATGTTTGCATATCATTCAACCGTCAAACTAATGCGTGTACGTAAAACGAACGATATCTTAGTAAAGGCCGCTAAGTACGGGCGGGGTTGGGTGTTCTCAACGAACTTCCCAACACGTACCCTCACCCCTTACTCAGAACCGTGGTTTCCGGATATCCGAATCCATTGGCAACGAGAGTTATTCAATATACGATAAACCGCTCAAGTCGGCATCGGTATCGAACTGCAAAGGGACGAACCCGATAAGCTCTGACATCGGAAATGGGCCATGTTTTAAATATGGCCCACTACGACATAGAGTGGGTTCGAATGGTTCCGAATAACCACAAAATTCGGTGGCGACTCCTACTTCGATTTAAAATTCTATTCGATCCATCTCATATGGAAATTCATTCGCCTCCCCAAACCCGCGCGTGGCCGCGTCGGGGTGGACCTATGTCATGTCCACAACTATAAACGTGTGTGAAATTCTATATCATGAATAAGACAAATTATTCGTTTTTAGATATTAATAAAAAAATCTTTTGAGTCTTATAATAGCTCTTAAGGTTATAGATTAAATTAAAATTATCTCACATCGAAAAATTGCATTAAGGTGATGAAATTCTATTATATAAATAAAAGTAATCATCGTCTTTAAATATCAATCAGAAATCTTTTGAGTTCTAAAAAGAGTTCTTAAAACCATAAATTTAAGTAGAATTATCACAAAAAGGGAAATCATTCGTTTTAGATATTAACCAGAAAAATCTTTTGAGTTTTATAACAACTCTTAAGGCTATAAATTGAAGTAAATCTACACCACATTGAAAAATTATAATAAGATGATAAAATTCTATTATATAAATAAAAGTCTGTCAACCAGTAGTTTCTCAAATTTATGCAGTCCTCTAACTTGATGTCATCATCATTTTCACTAAAAATAGGCCCTTGCATCGCACGAGCTTTTCAACTAGTTACATATATTTATATATATAAAAACATTCCTAAAATAGAAAGACAAAGAATTCATTGAGACGCCCCAATATGGAATAGACAAAGAATTCATTGGGACGGGGGTATATCTGTGTAAAAGTTAAAGTAAATAGCTCATTTCAAAAATAAATTTTTTAGATAACTGTTTTTTTTCTCAAGGTTAATGACATCATATCCTACAATTTATCTAAGTATTTCCATAAAAAGAAGTTTTTTTTGTCAATTTCTTTAACATTAATGAAAATGAATAGTTTGGAAATTTATTAGTGAAATGTTCTTTTACTTCTCAATTTAAATTAGTGTATTTTTGAGGAAAATGTTAGCAACTGTTATTGTCTTAGAGTAGTATATATCGAATTTTCGGTGAGTTTTTTACTATGTATTAGGCTTTGTAAGAGCAATCGGAATATATATTCCATTTTTATATAGTTACTAAATTTTATATCGATGTTAAGAATATGATTTTCGAATATGATCAGATAGATATACAATAATAATCATAACTATTTTATATTCTATGTAAAATATTGTACGGGATAGTGCAATCTCCTATTAACAAAAATAATGCAACTATTTGGTTAAAACGGAATACAATATGTTTATACTTTTTTTTTTAAAAAAATTGATCATACATTCCATATTAAATATTGTATGTGATATCTTTTATGTAAAACATGTGATTTTCGTAATCAATGTAATCAATCAAATATCCTTAATTATATACTTTATATGTGATGTAATGATATTTTAATCAGTAAGATGTTAGAGTGCAGTTAGAGAGGAGAAGGGTGACACACATGAGGTCAAGGGTTCGATTTGCACATAGCTCATTTGATTTATTTTTTAATTTTTGTTGGTGGATAGCTTTAGGCGGGAAAATACATGAGTTGAGTTATTTGGTTAGTGGAAAGGGGATTCGAAATGATTTGTTTAGAGGTTGATGTTGGATTAACTTATATTATGTGAATGATTTACGTGTCTTGTAATCTCAAATGGTCCATTGAATCTCAAATGGAAAGTCGAACTCTAGACCTTCACGTCAAAACTCAACACTTTATCCACATTTGGCCTTGAGTGTGTGCATCTGTGTGGGTATATATATATATATATATATATATATATATATATATATATATATATATATAGTGTGCGTCTGTGTGGGTATATATATATATATATATAGAGAAGGGATCATATGAGTCCCTTCTCTTCTTATAAGTCCATAAGGCTTATTATCAGCCATTGGATCAAAACGAAATAGATGGCTGAGATCTTGCTTCACATTTAATTTGAAATTAAAAGTTACGTATCCCCAAGCTCCTCTTTTTTTCCCCTCATTATTCCCACCTTCATTCATTACCCTGTTCACTCATTATTCCCACCTTCATTCATTCATTATTCCCCAAGCTCTATTCCCACTCCATTATATTTCACTTTATTCCCCCTCCATTACTCTTTTACCGTCAATTTGTTCTCTTCTTTGTTGATCAGTGTATTTTCAATCTTCTTTGTTGATTCAAGTACCCTGTTCTCGGTCGATTTCTCATCTTTTCGCAGGTCAAGGTATCGTTTCCTCTTTTTTTTTTTTTTTTTTTTTTTTAATTTGACGATTTATGGTGGTTTTAGCGAAATTAGGGTTTGCTTGTTTGCTTGACGATTCATCATTTTGCTTTACGATTTATGGTGGTTTTAGCGAAATTCCAATTTGATGGTTTTTGCGTTGAGGAAACGATTTTCATGTTTAATTTTGAGTTTCTTGTTAAATTGGGGTTTTCTATTTGGGAATTTGGTGTTCATTGCTGGTGTTCTATTTCTGGGTTTTCTATTTGGGAATTTTTGGTGGTAACATTTCTAGGGTTTACTAATTTTTTTTCTTTTCAATTGTTTTCAATATTACTCCATATATGTTAATTGATATATTTTTTTCATTATGTTTATGATTTTTATTGTCCGTTTACTCGTTTCTGTCTTCATTTTTTAATTAAATGTTTTTCAACTAATATAGTATATATAGTTCAATTAATATAGTATATATTTTTTCAATTAATAATTGCAGATTTTTGATGACGATGAAGAATTAAAAATGGAGATGAAGATGAAGAAAAAGAATTAAAAATGGAGATGAAGACCGGACGAGCTTTGTAAATGAGTTGTTTTTTATATATATATATTTGTAACTTCAGTTCACATATTTTGTAACTTTAGTTTACATATTTTGTAACTTCAGGTTACATGTATATTCAGATCGTATATTGTAACTCTAGTCCACATATTTATAACTTCAGTTCACATATTTTGTAACTTCAGTTCACATATTTTGTAATTTCAGATCGTATATTGTAACTCTAATTCTAACTAGTTCATATATTTTTGTAATTTCACTTCACATATTTTGTAATTTTAGTCCATATTTTTGTAACTTCAATTCATATGTTTTGTAACTTCAGTTCATATGTTTTGTAACTTCAGATCATATATTGTAACCACAATCCATTTTCTGTAATTTCAATTCCAATCATTTCATATATTTTTGTAACTTCAGTTTATATATCACGTAACTTCAGTTCATATATTTTGCAACTTCAGATCATATATTGAAACTCCGGTCATGTTTTATAACCTTTAGTTCGAATCAGTTCATTTATTTTTGTAACTTTAGTTCTTATATTTTGCAACTTTAATTCATCTCAATTAAAAACAATCGTACTCTGATTTACCGCCCTCAAGAAGATTCAAAAAATTAAAGCAATTTCTTTTGATGAAGAAAATGATGAACCAATATTTGCCATGAATCTTCTAGTATCTTTAAATAATTTTATTCTAAGTAATAATGGAGAAGATGATGGACCAAGAGGAAGGTTTTTAGCATTATTGGGATTTGGCATGGTTAATTAATGGAAATGGTGGGGAAAACGTGATGGCTTTTTTTTTGGAGAGAGAAGGTGATAGTGATAGGTTAGATGTTTTCTCATTTAATGTCATCCCTTAATTGCAAATCAAATCTCAGCCCTTCATCCAAGGTTAATCCAATGACTAACAATAGGACTTATGGACTTATAAGAGGTATGGTCCTTATGAGAACCTATCTCTCTCTCTCTCTCTCTTTATATATATATATATATATATATATATAGAGAGAGAGAGAGAGAGAGAGGGAGAGTTGGGGGGGATCAAGGGAGTTAGTAACTCTCCAAGAATCCCTTAGTGTTAATCCCCACCTTCCATTCATCTTAAGATGGATGGTGGATGGATGAGGTTCAATTATTTTAAAAAAAGGGTTTTTCTATGGGCTACCCCTCAACTATCGGGTTTTCCAAGTGGTACCCTCGCCTTTTTCGAATTACAATGTGTACCCCTAAACTTTGTAAATTATTCTATATTGTAACCAAAGTTAAAATTTTCCAACGAAAATTTCTCAATTGATGATATAATATAGTGATTATTCCTTTTTTAACTTTCATCAACCATGATATATTTCTTCAATTTGCATTCTTTACTCGAAAAACTTCATTCCACTACACTATGACATAGGAGTGACGAAGAGATTGGGGTTGAAAGATATAAAAGAGTGAGGGAGATAGGTCGACGTCGGCCGACAACAGAGGTGCGTTGTGACGGGCATTTGGTGGCTTGGTCAATGGTAAAGTAAAAGAGGTGGTTTGAAGCATCAAATTGGATTGATTAATATGTTAATTATTCATTTAAAAAAAATTATTGTAATACACTTACCACTTTGTCTATGATATGGATTGATAAGTAAAGTTTAGGGGTACACATTGTAATTCGAAAAAGGCGGGGGTACCATTTGGAAAAGCCAATAGTTGAGGGGCACCCCATAGAAAAACCCAAAAAAGAAGAAGAAGAAAGGACTGACATGCTGCGGCCAAACATCCAATCACCAAAATCAATCACTACATTACTTCCCTCATACCCTTCCCAATCCCCTCATTTTCAATTCATATCCCAACTCAATTCATCTCTCTCTAACAAAAACCCAACAAATAATCTCCATTAATAACTCTAACCATACTCCGTCAACTACTCCGACCATACTCCGTCAACTACTCCGACCATACTCCGTCAACTACTCCGACCATACTGCGTTTTTAACACAACATACTCCGTCAGTAACTTCGATCATCATACGAAGGTATGTTCATGTTTTTTCTTCATCATCTTCATCTTCATCTTCATGCTTCTTTTTCTTCATCATCTTCATCTTCATGCTTCTTTTTATTTTTCATATCGTTTTTTTTGTATTTATAAAATTATTCATCTTCATTATCCACAAAAAAAAGAACAACTTCATCTTTAAGATGAAGTTTGAAGATGAAGTTGTTCTTTTTTTGTGGGATGAATGAAGGTTGAAGATGAAGATGAAGCTGAAGATGAACAAGTCATTTAGTGCGTAATGTTCTTACAGAATTGCAAAACCACACACTTTCAGTTGTATAATCACACTCATTGAAACACCCCACATTGATTGAAGATGTCCTATTTATGAGCTTTACTTAAAGGGATTTGAAGTACTACTCATATCAACAAAGTGCACTTTCTTTTCTGGTTTGCCCATGATAAGAACTCCGCAGTTAAGCGTGCTTGACTGGGAGCAATCTTAGGATGGGTGACCTCCTGGGAAGGTTTCCGGGATGCACATGATTGAGGACAAAATATGCTGGAAAGGACTCGTGTTGGTCTGTGGGACTAGTACAAAGCTTGGCGGGCTACCGCGGTTAACATTTTCGGTCCTAGGATTGGGCCGGGGTGTTACACTCATTTCGTTTTTTTAAAGTCGCAGTCGTCCATTCATCCATATTCAACTTTCATTTTTTTGTGGATAGTGAAGATGAATAATTTTATAAATACAAAAAAAAGGTATGAAAAATAAAACAAGCATGAAGATGAGGATGATTAAACGCATGATACCCTAATCCCGAAGGATTCTACAACTGCGTGATTCTACAACATAATGAGTGTGACTATGCAACATAATGAGTGTGACTATACAACTGAAAGTGTGTGACTATACAACTTAAAGTGGGTGACGATTTTCAGGTATTTGTTTTTATATTTTTAGAGCATCTTTAAAATAATTAATCATCTTCATCCTCATGCCTGTTTATTTTTCATTCCTTTTTTTTATATTTATAATATTATTTATCTCCATTATTCACAAATGAAGGTTGAATATGGATGAATGAAGGTTGAATATTTAATGAATGTTTAAATAATTTGCTCTGATTCGTATGTATAATCATCTTTCTAATTATGAATGTGACTTTGCTAATGATGATTGAAGAATAATTGACTATATGACTTTTATTTTTCATTTTACGGTTTCAGTTTTGTAGTCACAGACTTTAGGTTGTATAGTCAAACTGTAACACCCCGTTATTTTCCGAGTCAATTGTAAAGCTTGACTCTTCTACTTTTATTTAAATCGGGTTTTTAAATTGAAAAAAAAAATATTTTAATGTCGTTATAAATATTAAAGTATTTTGGGTCGTCTTATAATAAATCGGTTTTGATTTTATTAAAGTGGAACGTTATTTTATAAACCGATTTTGTATCGGATTTGATTTTGAGTCAAACACAATTAAAAAAAAGAAACCTAAATTATATTTATAAAACCCCGTACACCCTCCCCCTTATTCATTCATTCATTGAACCTTATTTCTTTTCCTTCTTCATAGCTGCCGCACTGTACTCGTTCCCCTCTGTTCGTTCGTTCATGCTTAATCCTTCGACTGTATAATCGGTTCTTGATTCTTGCTTACACCAACCCGTGTTTACATCCTTCTCATCTAAATTGTAAGTTTCTTGACCAATTGTAACTTTTGTTTTATAATTAATGGTTCAAATAAGAACTAGGTCCAAATAATTTTGACTTTTTCCTTGTAAATTCCTTTTGGATTGAAATCGTTTTCTTGACATAACTTATCGGATATGTAACTAAATTTAATTATTTTTATTGTCGGTCATTAGTTAATTGTCGATTTTTCTTATCGTCATTATCGGTTGGTTGTTACCCCAAATTGATTGGATTTTGGTTACGGGCTGTTTTCATGCTTGAGGTTGATAAAGAGTATTAGAATTTCCGGCATTAGCGTGATTCGGTGGGATTATGTAGGGGTGTACAGTAAGTAATTTATGAAGGTGAATGACAAGGCATATTGGTGGAGTAGTAATAGTATGAGGACATAGGATTAGGAAATTATTTGAGCACGTACGGAGTAATAAGCAAATGAAGATTGACGTGGGAGATAACAGAGCATTGGACAATCAGTGAATTAGAGTTTTTCTAATCTTGAGACGAGTCTATTTGGGTCAATTAAGACAATTAGTCAACTATATATAAACTAGGTGGGTTACTTATGGAACGAGAATTTGGACTAGTTATAGTAATAAGTTGGTTTGTAAGTTTGGACCGTCTTAATATTAATTGTTTGGATATTGAACCATCATTTATATTATTTGTAGCTTGTGGGTTCGAGGAGAAAGAATGTTTGGATTAATATTAGCCTGAATTTATCGTCTTGAGAGGTAAGGACGTTTTACCCTTTTCACGTTTAAGTAAAGAGCATGTTCGGTTTAAATTATATTTTTGAAACGGTTTTATAATTATTTTGTCAATGGTGAATTTTTATGATACTCTTGTAATATTTTGGATATTGGAACTTTGTGACAAGTCATACGTTGGTATTATTTTGGTACAATTTTTGGTGGTTATAACAGACTCTGGGAGCTCTGTTGGTCTATGAGGTTAAGGTGCGTCTGAGACGTCCCTGGGATTTCGTCCCGAAACTGAACTCCTGGCCCGAGTTGTGTTAAGTGGGGTTTTTCCGGCTCCCCACTTGCTAGGTAGTTAGACTTCCTCCTTTGGCAGCCTCATCCTACTGATTGCCCAATTGTGAGTAGTGCGCACTATAGTAAGTCTAGCTAAGCATAGGTGGTACCTCTAGATCGTGCAAAAGGGTAGGACCTTGGCACACAGGTGGAAACAATATATTTTGGTTGGTTTTGGTTTTGGTTTTGACTACCGTTTTACAGTACTTTTGGTTTGGTATTGAGACAATAATATTTAAATCTGATTTCAGTTTACTACAAATTATAATTATTGTTTTACGTTTTCAATATAATATATTTTACTCAGCTTTGCTGACGTCCTTTTGTTTTGGGTCGTTCCCCCGCTGGAACCTGTACCTATTTGTGTTTTGGGTACAGTTGATAGGTACAATTAATATGCTGCATGGGTGCATTTGGTTCGGGATGCTGAGCGAGGAAGGATTTTATTATTTAACGTTTAACTCCAAACTATTTATATTTATGTTGAATTGTGGGTTGAAGTTGTTTTAAACCGTTTTGGATTTTGTGAGATTTAAGTCTTCCGCTGCAACGTTTTCATTTAATTATTTATCGGATTTATATTTCTTTTTAATTCTTATACTATTCTTTTGCCTTGCATTTGGCCTTGTGAGCTAAATGCGGAGTAACAACTTTAAATTTTCCGGTTTTATTCTGTTATTTTGGTCGCGAAAATTTAGGGCTGTTACAGTTGGTATCAGAGCAATAGGTCTTTCCAAAAAGTTTTGCAAAATTTGAAATGGTTTTTTAAAAAAAAATACTACCTTTATAAAAAAAATCTTTCTTTCTAAACCGAGAGTGTTGGGTGGATTGGGTGCATTGCATATATACGCATGATTTATGTTATTTATATATATATATTTATATTTGTCATGTTTAGTATTATTATTATCCTTGCCTAATTGAACTGTGATAGTAATGAATGCTACTTACATTTGTGATTGAATCTTCCTGTTCTTGGACTTAATAGAATATTGTTTACATCTATAGTGACAATGTCTCGAGGAAATGAAAACAATGATATGCCCGCTATGATGGCACAATTGTTAGCTCAGAATGCAGCTCTTATCGAAGCTGTACAACAAATGACTGCTGTTACCCGGAATATGAATGATAGGGTCGAGAATGAGAATGATCCTACACCCACTGTTACTGGAATGTCTGAAGCGGTACAGAAGAAGAAACCGCCGACTTTTACTGGGAAAGGGGATCCTAATGAACTAGATAATTGGGTTAGGGAGATGGAGAAAATTTTTCTAGCTGTAGGTTGTCCACATGAATTTCAGGCTAGGATTGCTGTCTTCTATCTGAAAGAAGAGGCGGATATTTGGTGGCAGACCGTTAAAGAAGATTTCATGAAACCAATTAGGATAAGAAACCCAAATGGCACACACACACTACATGATAAAGACTGGGATACTCTTAAGGAAATGTTAGAAGCGGAATTTTTCCCAGAACATGTGAAACATCAAAAATTAGCTGAATTTGGAGACCTAAAGCAAACTGATGAGATGAGTGTGAAAGACTTTTATAATAAATTTGTTGAACTTAGTCGTTTTGCTAAGGAGCTAGTGCCAACTGAGGGGATTAAAGCATCTAGGTTTGAGGATAAGTTACATTGGAAAATTAAGGGTAGATTTGCTGGAGAGACATTCACTTCATTAAGAGATGTATATGCTAGGGCTGTTAATATTGAGAGGAGTAATCAGAAGATGGAGGTTGAGATGGTAAGTACTGGGAGTAAGAAGAGGGAGTTTCAGGGTAGTCAGTCTGACACCCGAGCGAAGAGAGGGAATTTCAATACTAATAATAACACCCAACACGGAGGGAATGGGAAGGAAGAAGGTAATAGTTGGAGAGGTAGAAACCAGGGAACACCTAATGACTTTACCCCACATTACTACTGTAAGTTATGCAAGGGAGATCACCCAGGCGTTGACTGTCAGGGGAATAAGGTGACATGCTACTGGTGCGGGAAGTTAGGACATCGAGAATTTGAGTGTAGGAACAAGAAGGCAGGGAAACCTCGTGCTACACAATCTGTTAGTGCTAGTGTGAATCAGAGTAACCGATTTGAGAGTCAGGGGAACACACAGAATTTTGGTATGTCCCAAGCTAACAATAATTTTAGGAATCCAGCTCCGACTCAGACTAACGTTACCACAGCTAGTAAACCCGCGGGCCAAGTAAATGGTGCACAGAATAGCAAGAAGCCTACTGGGAAGCTCTATGTCATGAATAGAGAGGAAGCCGAAAACACAGATATCGTTTCGGGTAATTTTCTAGTGAATTCTATTTTAGCTCATGTTTTATTTGATTCTGGTGCATCTCACTCTTTTATTTCGACTAAGTTTGTGGATAAAATGAATGTTGAATCTAGTAAAATTGTGGATTATGATTTTGCCACGTCATCTGGGGACTTAGTAAACTATAAGAGGGTTCATAGGGATGTGTCTGTTTTTATTAGTGATTATGATTTTTAAGAGGTTTTTTTTTTGGGTTGACTAGTGCACCTGATTTGTTTATGGACTTAGATGAACCGAACTTTGAGGACTTACTTAGATAAATTTGTTGTGATATTCATTGATGACATAGTATTTTTATTCAAAGAATGAAGAGAAGAATGAGGAACATTTACGAATTATCTTAGACATCTTGAGAGGAAAATAGTATTTGCTAAATTTTCGAGGTGTGATTTTTTTTTTTTGCTTGTACGAGTAATTTTGGGAATATTATATCTAAGTATGGAGTATCAATAGATCCTGCTAAGGTTGTTAAGGAGTGACCTAAATCGGAATCTGTGACTGAAATTCGTAACGTTTGGGTTTAGCTGGTTACTATATGTGATTTGTGAAGAATTTTTTTTTTTTCAAATATAGATAAATTAATGACTGCACTGATGTAGAAAGCCATAAAATTTCATTGGGATGAGAGGTGTGAGGAATCGTTTCGAATTTTAAAAGAAAAATTGACCACTACTTTAGGATTTGCCTTACCGGATGGAAATGAAGTTTCTGAAGTTTATACATATGCATTTTAAGAATGAATTAATTAGTGTTTTCAGCCGAATAAGAAGTGATTGCTTATGTATTTTGGCAGTTGAACCTTTATGTAGAAAATTTCCTGATTTAGAGTTAGCAATTGTAGTCGTTACTTTGAAAATTTGGAGACATTATCTGTTTGGTGTACCCTTTAAAGTTTTATTTTAAAGATATATATTTACCCATAAGGAGCTAATCGTGAGATAAAGAAGCTGGTTGGATTTGATTGAGGACTATAAGATCGAGATTCAGTATCAGGTAAGAAAAGCCAATGTGGTGGCTGATGCTTGGAGTATGAGTTAGATCCTTTAGGAGTTTCCGAGTGGAAGTGGAGTTTAATCTTTATGGATTTTATAGTCGGGTTGTTAAGGTCAGAGGAAGGTAATAATATAATTTGGGTTATAATTAATAGATTAACTAAGAGTGCACATTTTATTATGTGAGAGAGGAAGCAACTTGCTGATGCTTATATACATTATGTGGTAGGATTTTATGGGGTTTCAAAATTATATTAGGTAGCGAACACATGTGTTCCAATATTTTGGGAGAAACTTGAGTCAACCATGAGAGACAAATACCCTCATCTTTTTGCCTAAGGTAATTTTTCGTGCTTCGAGGACGAAGCTTTATTTTAAGGTGGGTAGAAATATGCATGACTACTTATTTTTGTGGTAAACTAAACATGTTCTTGTGTGATTTCATGCTAATATCTATTTATTGGTCACAAATATGAATATTTTGGCTATTATCGATGCTTAATAAGCACAATGTCATTGGTTATTGGTTATTACTTGAAATTGACTTGTTTACACGTGTTTGTGAATTGTTTGTGTTCAACGCACATATTGTGGTTTGTTTGTGCTCAACGCACATATTGGTAATTTTATGCTCAACGCACATATTGTTGGTTTGGTAGTGTTAACCATATTTATTTGATTGATTGATTGATTTTGTGCGCAACGCACTTGTAAAATGGTTGAACTTGTGAATTTCAAAATTTTGAAATAATTTAAATATTTTTGTCCGGCACGCTCTTAACTTGGCAAGTGATACTTTACCTTAGAGGAGCACGAGAACTTTGGTGGTTTCGAACTTTGGTATTATCTTATGGAATAAATTGATCTTATCTTGTGGATTTAGGTGGTGGTGAAGTTGTATACATTAAAATTTGAGGAATTAGCTGGTTATGGATTTTGAGGATTTATAAATGTGAGATATCTTTTAAGGTTGAGTTTAATTTGATGGATTTTAGATGTATGGAGTAAATGATTTATATTGGAAATATATGGAAAATTTTGTTGGATTTTGGATATATGGAGTGAGCGGGTCATTTTGGACATTCGTGAGTAAGGTATGATTTTATTTCGAGGATGAGTTTAAACTTCGAGGACGAAGTTTTGTTTTAAGGAGGGAAGTCTGTAACACCCCGTTATTTTCCGAGTCAATTGTAAAGCTTGACTCTTCTACTTTTATTTAAATCGGGTTTTTAAATTGAAAAAAAAAATATTTTAATGTCGTTATAAATATTAAAGTATTTTGGGTCGTCTTATAATAAATCGGTTTTGATTTTATTAAAGTGGAACGTTATTTTATAAACCGATTTTGTATCGGATTTGATTTTGAGTCAAACACAATTAAAAAAAAGAAACCTAAATTATATTTATAAAACCCCGTACACCCTCCCCCTTATTCATTCATTCATTGAACCTTATTTCTTTTCCTTCTTCATAGCTGCCGCACTGTACTCGTTCCCCTCTGTTCGTTCGTTCATGCTTAATCCTTCGACTGTATAATCGGTTCTTGATTCTTGCTTACACCAACCCGTGTTTACATCCTTCTCATCTAAATTGTAAGTTTCTTGACCAATTGTAACTTTTGTTTTATAATTAATGGTTCAAATAAGAACTAGGTCCAAATAATTTTGACTTTTTCCTTGTAAATTCCTTTTGGATTGAAATCGTTTTCTTGACATAACTTATCGGATATGTAACTAAATTTAATTATTTTTATTGTCGGTCATTAGTTAATTGTCGATTTTTCTTATCGTCATTATCGGTTGGTTGTTACCCCAAATTGATTGGATTTTGGTTACGGGCTGTTTTCATGCTTGAGGTTGATAAAGAGTATTAGAATTTCCGGCATTAGCGTGATTCGGTGGGATTATGTAGGGGTGTACAGTAAGTAATTTATGAAGGTGAATGACAAGGCATATTGGTGGAGTAGTAATAGTATGAGGACATAGGATTAGGAAATTATTTGAGCACGTACGGAGTAATAAGCAAATGAAGATTGACGTGGGAGATAACAGAGCATTGGACAATCAGTGAATTAGAGTTTTTCTAATCTTGAGACGAGTCTATTTGGGTCAATTAAGACAATTAGTCAACTATATATAAACTAGGTGGGTTACTTATGGAACGAGAATTTGGACTAGTTATAGTAATAAGTTGGTTTGTAAGTTTGGACCGTCTTAATATTAATTGTTTGGATATTGAACCATCATTTATATTATTTGTAGCTTGTGGGTTCGAGGAGAAAGAATGTTTGGATTAATATTAGCCTGAATTTATCGTCTTGAGAGGTAAGGACGTTTTACCCTTTTCACGTTTAAGTAAAGAGCATGTTCGGTTTAAATTATATTTTTGAAACGGTTTTATAATTATTTTGTCAATGGTGAATTTTTATGATACTCTTGTAATATTTTGGATATTGGAACTTTGTGACAAGTCATACGTTGGTATTATTTTGGTACAATTTTTGGTGGTTATAACAGACTCTGGGAGCTCTGTTGGTCTATGAGGTTAAGGTGCGTCTGAGACGTCCCTGGGATTTCGTCCCGAAACTGAACTCCTGGCCCGAGTTGTGTTAAGTGGGGTTTTTCCGGCTCCCCACTTGCTAGGTAGTTAGACTTCCTCCTTTGGCAGCCTCATCCTACTGATTGCCCAATTGTGAGTAGTGCGCACTATAGTAAGTCTAGCTAAGCATAGGTGGTACCTCTAGATCGTGCAAAAGGGTAGGACCTTGGCACACAGGTGGAAACAATATATTTTGGTTGGTTTTGGTTTTGGTTTTGACTACCGTTTTACAGTACTTTTGGTTTGGTATTGAGACAATAATATTTAAATCTGATTTCAGTTTACTACAAATTATAATTATTGTTTTACGTTTTAAATATAATATATTTTACTCAGCTTTGCTGACGTTCTTTTGTTTTGGGTCGTTCCCCCGCTGGAACCTGTACCTATTTGTGTTTTGGGTACAGTTGATATGTACAATTAATATGCTGCATGGGTGCATTTGGTTCGGGATGCTGAGCGAGGAAGGATTTTATTATTTAACGTTTAACTCCAAACTATTTATATTTATGTTGAATTGTGGGTTGAAGTTGTTTTAAACTGTTTTGGATTTTGTGAGATTTAAGTCTTCCGCTGCAACGTTTTCATTTAATTATTTATCGGATTTATATTTCTTTTTAATTCTTATACTATTCTTTTGCCTTGCATTTGGCCTTGTGAGCTAAATGCGGAGTAACAACTTTAAATTTTCCGGTTTTATTCTGTTATTTTGGTCGCGAAAATTTAGGGCTGTTACACAAACAGTTGATGTTGTATAGTCACACTCATTACATTGTAGAATCACACAAATTCTTGCAGTGATTAGTGTATGTAATCATCTTTGCTAATGATGATTGAAGTATAAATAAGTACGAGTATAATTTAGTTGTATAGTCACAGAGATTATGTTGTATAGTCACACAGTTGAAGTTGTATAGTCATACTCGTTATGTTGTAGGATCACAGTCATTATGTTGTAGGATCACACCGTTTATGTTGTATAGTCACACAGTTAAAGTTGTATAGTCACACTCATTATGATGTACAATCATGCAGTTGTACAATCATTGTAGTTACATATTCAGTTGTATTGTGTGATTTAGATTGATTGTGTGTTTTGTTGCAGCGAAATGGTTGGTGGAAAGAGGAATGTTGGTAAAAGGGGCGGTGGGAAGAAGAAGGTCGTGGAAGATACAGCGACCGACCACGTAATTGGACAATGTATTGTTGCGCACGTACCGGAGACCATCGTTAAACTCTTGAGTATTTATATAAACTCTTGAGTATTTATATGGGATAAAATGTTTGCTTTAGGATGAACGTACTATATGTAAAGGATGTTTGGTGGGTTAGAATGTTTTTATGTTTGACGTACTATAGGTAAAGGATGGACTTTTTCTAATGTAATATATTTTCATCGCTATTTTCTGGTTTCATAATTAATCACGCAAGGTATATAGCAAAATCACTTATCCTGCCCATAAGGGTGTTGCCTAGTGGTTAAAACTTGTGGTCATCGGCCCAAGGGTCTCAGGTTCAAGCCCCTGCAAGCGCGAACTTGTGGGAGTTGTATGGCTTGAGACTATGCCTTCTAGACTTCGAGCCTGTCGCCCACGGGCGGTTTACCTTGGTGTGCGTGGTTTGCAGGCTATGCGTACACCCGAGGGTTTACCCAGTGCGCACCAAAAAGGTAGCGGCTGCGGGTTCCCTCGTTCATCAAAAAAAAAAAATCACTTATCCTTTCACCTTTAAAACCACGCAGTTTGTATAGTCACATTCGCCTTGTTGTATAGTCACACTGCTAATATTGTATAATCGGAACAGATTTTGGTTTTTCATTTTGTATAGTGACACTCGTCATGCAGTAGAATCACACTCATGGGCGGACTTAGGGAGGGGCCCGGTTGGTCAAGGGCCCCCCAGTCCCTTTAGAAATAAGTAGGTTTTAGTAAGATTAGTGACCATTATATTAGTGATGGTGTAGTGGTTTAGGCATTTGCCTTTCTCACGAATGACAGGGGTTCGAATCCCAATTGTTGCATTTTTTTGAATAATTAAGCTTTGTCTATTCAAAAGAAGATGTTCGATAAGGGATTCGAACCTAGGTCCGTTGAAAATGAGGTCAATCATGTAACCAACTTTACCACCCCATACTTATTGTCATAACTTAATGAAAATTTCTATATATTATACTTAAACTATTTTTCAAAACCTTCACTCTTTTACTTATAGATTATTCACGACACGTTGCAAATATTTGTCTCAATTTTTTCCTATATAATGTAATTAGTTTATTTAATTTGGTAATGATTTTAATAACTGTGTGATAAAAATATGATTTAAAACATATATAACCATTTTTTGACAAGTCTCATTGTTCATTATTATATAGAAAAAAGAATATCGTAAAAATAGTTTTAAAATGCAAAAATGTCAGAAAAAAATAGTGCCCCCTAACTGAAAAATCCTAGGTCCGCCACTGATCACACTCATTATGTTGTAGAATTACACTCATTTTGTGCGTAATGTCAAAAGTCAACATAATGAGTGTAACTATACAGCATAATGAGTGTGACTATACAACTAAAAGTGTGTGACCTTGCAATTCTGCAAGAACATTACGCACAAAATGAGTTGTTCTTTTTTTTAATTAAAATGTTTTTACAGTCAATCAAAATAATATTTCTAACTAGAACATATATTAATTAGAATGTTTTTTTGTTGGATGAATGAAGTTGGAAGACGGAGTTGTTTTTTTGGATGAACGAATCTTAAAGATGAAGAAATTCTTCTTTCTTTTTTGTTGGATGAATCGAAGTCGCTCATTTTACGTCTAACAATCACCTGTTGTAATATTTGTGATAGGAGAGTAGAACGTTTCAATAATTTTTCGAAATTTTAAATGCGTCTTACAAACAAGAAATCAACTATAGAAGAAACCAACATGAATGAAGGTTGAATATTTAATGAATGTTTAAATACTTTTGTATGTGATTAATAGTTTCATTTTTTTGAATGTCGTTACTGAGGTCACAGTTGTCCATTCATCCATATTCAACTTTCATTTTTTTTTTTGGATAATGAAGATGAATAATTTTATAAATACCAAAAAAAAAGGTATGAAAAAAAACAATCATGAAGATGGAGATGATTAAACGAATGATACCTTAATCCAAGGTATTCTACAGCTGCGTGATTCTACCACACAGCGAGTGTGACTATACAGCATAATGAGTGTGACTATACAACTGAATATGTGACTACAATGAGTGTACAGCTGCGTGATTCTACAACATAATGAGTGTGACTATGCAATCTAATGAGTGTGACTATACAACTGAAAGTGTGTGACCTTGCAATTCTGTAAGAACATTACGCATGATGAAGATGATGATAGGATGAAGATGAAGATGAAGATGTTCTACAAACTTCTGTCATTCATCAAGCTTGAAGACGAAGATGTTCTTATTTTCTGTTGAATGAATGAAACTTGAGATGAAGAAACTTTTTTTTGTTGAATGAATAAATTTTGAAGATGGGGATGTTTTTTTGTTGAATGAATGAATGGATCTTGAAGATGATGATGCTTTTTTTTTTATAGATGGAGATGAAGATGAGAGAGTATCAAGTTGTAAGAAGGGAGAATAAAGAAGTGAGAGTTTGATTGAGGAGAGGGTTCTTCCCTCTCTCCACTGCTGCGAAGTGTGATTGAGGAAGGTTTGCTTCCCTCTCTTCACTGCTGCTGTGTCAGTGTACTGTTTTCTTCCTTTTTATTTTTTAACACGTCATCCATCTAAGTCATCCATTCAACCCAAGATCGAGGGTCAAAAACACAACTTCCCAACTTCCCAATCCTCACCATACTCCCTTGATCCCTTTTCTATATATAGACGATCCTTTGAGGCAACTCAACTCGCCGCACCCATTGAGGCACAATCTCAACCATTAGATTAAAATCAAATTAAAGGCTAAGAATAAAACAAAAACTCATATATAAATTTTTTTCACCACATTTTTTTCCCGGGGAAAAAAAATCAATATTTTTCAGAAAAAAAAAAATTTCAAAAAAAAATATTTGGAATTTTTTTTTTCAAAAAATTTATTTTTTTCCGAAAAAAAAACATTTTCTTTTTCCGAAAATAAAAAAAAAAACATTTTTTCCCAAAAAAAACACACTTTTTTTTCCGAAAAAATAAACACATTTTTTTCCCCAAAAAAACATTTTTTCCCAAAAGAAAAAAAATCCCAAAAAAAAATCATTTTTTTTAATATTAAAATAAAATTGGTGTATATAAAAACAATTTCAGTGTACGTAATAACTGTTTTAAGGTATATAAAATTCTACTATATCAAATAATTAAGTACATATGACAATTATTTCAGTGTATATATGTTGATTAATTGATGTACATAGTAACCATTTGAATGTATATAACAATAACTATTTTATTGTATATATTGAGTTCTTAAGTATATATATGTAGTGAGTTTAATATCGTATATAATGAGTTTTTTAATGTATATAAAAGTTATTTTGATGTATGTTCCATTGTTGATTAACTGATATACATATTAATTATTTTGGTGTATATGTAGTGTAGACACCCACATTTTACTGTCAGGTGTCTATAGCAGTTTCCGACAAACACCCGATGATGATCGGACGCAAACGTGCTTTAACGTACTCGGAAATGGGCTCGAAATCATGGATATTTAGCTTGGGCTTTTTACGGAGTACAAATTTCACAAAACCAACCTCAAAACCAGGCCCAGTGGGTCGTTTCGAGTCAAATAAGACTAATTTGGGTCGAATCCGACACCAAGGGTAAAACCGTCTTTTAGCGACCGAGTCAAAACCCGGTCAAAGATATTCCCGAGGCACAGGGACCAGCCATGTCACCCCATGTGACTGACTCAAGCTCGAATGCTACAAAAAATCAGCTACACAAATATTAAATAATTCCGTTTAAGGTAGAATTCGATCTCAAGTAGAACAAATTCTATCCGAACATTAAATCAAACACTCGACTGAGCTTAGGACACTCGGCCGAGTAGCCTGTTTTCAGCCGAGCTCCCCTTCCCAACCGGGATTCCCTTTCTTCTTCATCAAGTAACGAAATTCTCGTTCCTTTCAAACTCTTACGTTTCCTATCCAAACCGGTATTTCTTGTTGTCCAAGCAAGACTACCTCTTCTCCTATAAATAGAACATCCCATCAACACAATAAACACAAGAAAAAACCCCCGACATCTATGCAACAATTACATCGACCAACAACCTACACAACATTCATAAACCCCTTACACTTAGCATCGAGAAACCGATAGTACATCCAAAACCCGAAGGAACCGGCCCCTATACCCGTCACCCTTCACGACCAAACCAAAACCACCACAACTCACCGACATTAACCCGACGCTCCCGTGCCTTAGCCACATTCCGACGAGCCCCAATCCGAGTTAACAAAAGCATGTAGGTTGAGGGTGTAACCAAACCCGAACTTTCTCTTTTCTTCCTTCCTTCCTTTCTCTCGGTTCTTCTTCTTTTTGTGTCACGTTGTCGTCGGTCGCTTTCTTACGGGTCGTCGGTCATCGTCCTTTTTTTATGGGTCGTCATCGTTTTTTTATTTCTAATATCGATACTACAAAAAAACCTATTTTTCACATAACGAATATTCTTAAAAGTACGATACCGATTCTCTAATCGAATATCGTATTAAAAGACTTACATTAATCTCGTTGATGCTAAAAAATCGTTACTTTTTACAAAATACAACGATTTTAACGCGGAGAGAACTAACATTCTTTTTTCGTTCAAATTCTCATTCAAAACACTTTATAAAACTTTTTCTAAAAGTCATTCCGAATATTCGATATCGATTTCATAGTCGAATATCGAATACGACGAATATCGAAAGCATAAATCGAGTATAAATTACTTCATATTTATACGCGATCTATCGAAATTAGCGATTTAAAAAAAAAACCGGAACCGGGACAGACCCTCACGCGAGTCGCGCCTCTCCCAGGCGACTCGCGCGGGAGTCTGAAATCCGCGGCCTCTTTTCTTCGCTTTCTCAATTTTTCTTAAACATCATTTTTTCTACAAAACGATTTTTCTTTTCTTTTCGTCTTTTCTAAAATTATTCCGAATATTTGATATCGATCTCATAATCGAATATCAAATATAACGAATATCGAGAATATTAAGTCGGGTGCAAATTGTGCAATATTTGTACGTGAGTTAATAAAATCATCGCTTTTTTTCAAAAAAATCAATTTCGAAAACAGGCCGGGACGCGAGTCGCCTACTCGGGCGAGTCGCGCCTGACTTGGGCGAGTCGCCCAGCCGGCTGAAACACGACTCGTTTTTCTTCGCTTTTATTATTTTTCGAACATCGTTTTTTGGACAAAACAACGTCTTTTTAGCGATATTTCAGATCTCGATATATTTTTACATCATTCATTGCATCCATATCTTTTATTTGATTTACAAACCGTTACTAACTTGTTTGTTCGTGTTTGTAGCAATTTCTTTTCTTTTCATTTGTTTTATTATACTAAAACGAACCTCACATGCTAAAATATAACTTTGACGTTAATTTTAGTTGGATTAAACCGACTTAGCAACCCGTTCAATTTCATTCGCATGTTTAGGGAAAACAATGTTTGCATATCATTCATCGTATTACTAACGCGCGTATTTTAAAATCAAACGATATCTTAGTAGAGGCTGCTAATGTGCGGGCGGGGTTGGGTGTTCTTTGTGAACTTCCAACACGTACCCTCACCCCTTACTCAAAACCTCGGTTTCCGGATGTTCGAAACCATTGGCAACGAGAGTCATTCAATACACGGTATCCGATCATGTCGGTATCGGTATCAAATGCAAAGGGACGAACCCAATAAACTCTGACATCGGAAATGGGCCGTATTTTGTACACGGCCCACTACGACATAGAGTGGGTTCGAACGGGCCCGAACTCCCACAAAGTTCGGTGGCGACTCCAACTTCGATTTAAATTTCAATTCGATCCATTCTCATATGAAGATTCATTCGCCTCCCCAAACCCGCGCGTGGCCGCGTCGGGGTGGACCTATGTCATGTCCACAATTTGGCGACTCTGCTGGGGATTAACTGATGTGTGACTTACCATCGGCATCCTCAGGGTGAGACTCGAATAGAAATCGTTTGACTAGTACAATACGCGTTTTAGTTTTACGGTTCATGCATAACCCCATATTTTCCCGGGTCGGTACTGGTGACCGACGTCCCACTATACCATTGATGTAGTCCAAATTATTGGATATGTCAAAAAGTGTGCATAGCAGATTCGTATGGGTTTTACGGCATGTTCTAAGTTCAACTCGACTTAGGAAGTCCGCCATGATTCTCGAATAGGCTATGTACACTGGTATAGACCCTTATAGACTGACCGAGACTTAGCTTAAGAACATACATGGTGTCATTATACTGTTTCCATGACTACGTGCTACTTGATCCACATCTTTTTTCAAAATTACGTCATTTTCAAAATTTTCATCCTTTTCAAAATATCCAATTTCAAAACCCGGGACATATACTGAATTTAGGACTTATGATTTTACTCAAAATAGCTCTTTTTCTAGCCGGTATTATGCCCAATTTAAAACTCGAAAATATATTTTCGAACTTTCAAAACCTTCGCCCGGTCCGCCTTTCCATTTTCTTTCTCGAAAAAGGACCGGTTCTCCCCGAATTTTTCGGGCTTTTCAAAAAAATCATATTTCAAAACTTCTTCTTCTTAGGACTTCCCGTATTTAGCAGTGTCGGGTCGTGTCATAAGTTGTCGAGGTCTTTAGCGTCGAAACTCTGTCGATTTTACATCACGAGTTTCCCCCCTATCCCAGTCCGCCTTATTTTACTAAGGCAAGGCCCACTTGCGTAGGACATACTCCTACAAGGGTTGGCCCATTTGCACAATCGAGTCCAAAGTCTGGGAATGTCTCACGTGAACCTTCCTTCGAACAGGGCCCAACCCACATAGCTGGATCCTGAGGAAGGCCCACCTTTTCACAAGTCACCCGTCTAGGTGTCTTTTCCGAGTCATTACCGTCTTAGTCATCTTCTTTCTCCCTTACTCGGGATGTACTTTTTTTAGGATTCTGGTTAAGTTGCTGATTACGCGGTGTTCTTACAGACAGGCCACCCTTCACTCGAACCATGACGAAAGAAGCCATTGATGAGTTGACAGCCTCGTTGACCCGAATTCAGGACCAATTGAGACAAATGAGGGAAGACCAGATTGTCATCGTCACTCGGATAAGTGCCGTGGAACAAGGAACCCCCAACGTTTCGATCGAGGATGACGGACCTTTGGCCGCATTAGCCGGCGCAGTCCGAAAGCTGCAAGAACAGGTCCACTCGACCACGACAAACACCATCCTCACGGAAAATGCCCGTACCTATTCGCCCTTGACTGATGAACTATCCGCTAATCTCAACTTGACGGGATTACCAATGTTTGACGGGACTGAAGACCCGGTACTCCATATCCGGGCATTCAAGGATTTTATGGCTGTTAAGGGGGTTAAATCGACCATGTTCAAGCATCTCTTTGCTTCCTCTCAGGAAAAGCACCCGAAAGCTTGGTACTACAGGCTTGATCCCAAGAAATACAAAACCTGGGACGATGTCGCAATGGAATTCGCACGAAACTACGCGGATAACGCCGAGATCCAGACTACCATGCGTACTCTGGAGGTTATGGCCCAAGAGCCTAAGGAGGGTTTCACCAAATACCTTCAAAGGTGGAGGGATGAAAGTGTAAAGCTGGTGGAGAAGCCCAGCGAAAAGGTGCTAGTGGAGGCCTTTGTCAAAAACCTCCTCCCCGCTTACCGGATCCATCTCCGATACGTTATCATACCTGATTTCGCCACTTTGACCGAGATGGGTACAAGAATCGAAGACGATCTAAGGTTAGAGAGCCTTACTAAGGCCTCTGCCAAGGGGTATCAAGGAGCCAGTTCATCCTCCAGCTAGCCCGCAACTATAACTCCGGCCCGAAGCATCTTTGACGAGGTTAACTCATTAGACACCTCGACCAAAAAGAATACTCCAAATCGGGTATTCACTAATATAGGAATAACCTATGCTAATGCCTTACAAAGGCTGTCTTCAAAAGGCCTAATCCAACCGATAGGCCCGATCCCGGAAGTTCCCGTCGAAAAGCAATCCAAGAGCTACAATATTCAAGCCTATTTCCACTATCACCAAGGCAATGGGCACGACACTGAGAATTGCTGGAAGTTGAAGCTTCTCATTCAGGATCTGATCGAAAGTGGGAAGATACCATTACCCAGTGATAAGCCGAGTAACAAAAATAATCCCCTTGCTACTTACGCCATTTTTACTGGAGAAGTAGTCGACTGCTCTCATCTCATTTGCCCCTTCATTTCCCAAATCAACGGGATATGGAATGACGATGAAGATGATGTTTACTTGGCTAAGGGAGAAGCTGTCCCCGTCACTGTCGAAGAAATCCGGAAAGCTAAAGCCAGAGCTCTGGCCGGCACACACACCATCACGGCCGGTCTCCCCACTCCAGGAACCGTCACTGAACCTTCCAGGACGGAACTCACTCTCGAGGAACCAAACGCTGACACGGCCCTAGTCAGACAACTAAAGAGGGTCCGAACTGATTTTACTATATGGCAGCTTTTGGTTAGTTCTCAGGAGCATCGGGCAGCACTTACTAGGGCTCTTGATGAAATCAAGGTTGACTCATCGGTTACCCCCACCGAAATGGTAGCCACTATTTTGCCTCACCTTAAAGGCAAGTCCAAAGGAGAAGGCCTACTTATCACTTTCTCCGAGTCCGACCTTCCACCGTTTGGGGCCACCCATAACTTGGCCCTATATATCACGGTGATCTGCCGGAATAAATATCTCCCAATGACCCTAATTGATGATGGGTCCGCATTAAACGTCCTTCCCTTGAGGACAGCTAAGGCCCTCGGCATTACCGAGGCTGACTACCTTCCTACTGCACAAACTATCCAGGCTTTCGATGGGAGCCCAAAATCAGTTGCTGGGGCCGTTAAGCTAACAATCATAACGGGCCTGATCGAGAAGGAGTTAGAATTCCAGGTGATCGATGTCACCTCATCTTTCAATCTGCTACTCGGGAGACCGTGGATTCACGCGGTCAAAGCTGTGTCTTCTACCCTTCACAGGAAGGTCAAAATGCCTCTACAAAACGAGATCATCACTCTCGAAGCTACCCCCATAACTGTGTCAAGCTGCAACACGGCGGGCTCAACCGACCCGCGAGGTTTTAACTTCGTGGGAATGATCGAGGAAGAATACTTTTTCCGGCCATATTTCACCACTAGCATCGACACGATGCTGCAAAACTTGGGCTATCTGCCGGGGGCTACCTCGAGACCTGACATCCCAGCCGGAAAAATCGTCGAGGTCCTGAATGACGAACAATCTTAATGTGGCTTAGGTTACACTATGACGCCAGGATGCGTGGGCCAAACAAAGGCAGTCACGTTCGTCACCCCAGTGTTCGAAGGTGTTCAAATGGGCCTCTATCAGCCCACCATCTCTATCCCGAGACCAAATCGGCTCGGGAATGTAATTTCATCCCGGATGACATCTTTGCCCTTATCCAGATTGAATCAAAGGAGGGCGCAAGCAATACTGAGCCCGTCCTGGGACTTCTATTCGGGGAAGACAAGGTCGTCCCGACCCCTAAACAGGAGTTAGTCAACTTGATTCTCCGCAGCAGCAGGTTCGATCCAACCAAGCTGATCTCCGAAGTGGGTGCTGACACCGGGAAGAGAGCTTGGAGAAAGACAACTAAGTGGACCGACAGTCAGAGTCGAATCTACAAGCTAACTACTGGTGAAGAAGATATGCAAGGCGCTGAAACCGAGTCCGAGTCTGAGTCAGAGTCAGAGTCGTAATCTGAGTCCAAGTCTAGAGGGTCCAGTACTAGGATCGAGTCTGTAACCCCTCTCCCTTCTTTAGTCACACCATCGGGAGCCTCGAAGTCTGTCCCAAGGGCTCTCCCTATCCCGCCTCTGACCAACGATCAGATGGCCGCTCTCTTTGAGCTGTTTTCAAAATTCACTATCAATTATAACGATAACCGTTCTGCTTACGACTTGTCTTATTTTCAAAACATTTTCAAAAATTTTATTTGCAATGACATTGAGAAACCCGACGAACAGGTACCGCTGCCTCCGCATCTAATCGAGCTACTCAAACAAAGGGAGTCTCGAGATCCGGTAATCGAAGAAACCGATTCCATCAACGTAGGAACCCCTTTAGAACCTCAGATGCTTAAGTTGGGCTTATCTTTAGATCCTGAGGAGAAACAACAGTTCACGGATCTCCTCCAGGAATTCAAAGACGTCTTCGCATGGTCCTACAAGGACATGCCGGGAATAGACCGGTAGATAGCTTAACACCGAATACCCATCAAAGACGGGTACAAGCCGGTAAAACAGAAACTCCGAAGAATGAGGCCCGAATGGTCTCTCAAAGTCAAAGAAGAAGTCGACAAGCAATTCAAAGCGGGCTTTATCCAAGTGTCTGAATATCCAGACTGGGTTGCAAACATCGTGCCCATACCCAAAAAAGACGGCAAGGTCCGAGTATGTGTAGATTTCCGGGACCTTAATAAGGCCAGCCCAAAAGACGATTTTCCGTTACCACACATCGATATACTGGTGGATAACACGGCCGACCATGCCCTTCTATCATTCATGGACGGGTATGCCGGATACAATCAGATCAAAATGGCGGAGGAAGACATGAGTAAGACCACCTTCATTACACCTTGGGGTATTTACTGCTATACCGTGATGCCATTTGGGCTTATCGATGCCGGTGCCACTTATCAGCGGACCGCCACCACTTTACTACATGATATGATGCACAAAGAGGTAGAGGTCTATGTGAACGATATGATCGTTAAGTCCAAAGATCGAAGCGGACATATCTCGGCCCTCAGAAAGTTCTTCACTTGATTACGCAAATACAATATGAGGTTAAACCCTAAAAAATGCAGCTTCGGGGTCACATCGGGCAAGCTAATGGGCCACATTGTCAGCCAGCGTGGCATCGAAGTTGACCCAGCAAAAATCAAGGCCATTACCGAGATGCAGCCACCTAAAACTGAAAAGGAGATAAGGGGGTTTCTCGGGAAAGTCCAGTATATCAGCCGGTTCATTTCAAAGCTAACCATGGTATGTGAGCCCATTTTCAAGAAACTGAAGATAGGAGAACGGATACTATGGGACGACAAATGTCAAACGGCTTTCGATAAAATCAAGGAGATTTTATCCTCTTCACCGGTATTAATGTCACCTCAACTGGGCCTGCCTGTGTCGTTATACCTAACAACGAGCGAGACAGCCATGGGGGCTATGCTGGCCCAAACAGTCGATTCTGAAGAACGGGCTATCTATTACATCAGCAAAAAGTTTCTAGAGTACGAATTCAAGTACACGATGCTCGAAAAGACTTGCTTAGCTTTAGTTTGGGCTACTAAAAAGCTCCGACACTATATGCTCAGTCACGAGGTACATGTGCTATCCAAAATGGATCCAATCAAGTACCTATTCGAGAAGCCCATCCTCAACGGCAGGATATCCAGGTGGACTTTAATGCTAGCCGAGTTCGACCTCAAGTTCGTACCATTGAAGGCTATCAAAAGCCGGGTAGTAGCCGAATTCCTCGCTGATAGCTCGATATCCGAGGAGGGACACACCGATACCTGGGCCTCCCGGATTAAGATATATTCCATACGGACACCGAAACTTGGGATTTATACTTTGATGGGGCGTCCAACTTCCGAGGATTTGGGGTCGGTATTTTGCTAATCTCGCCACAAGGGGAACACACCCTGTTATCCATCAAGCTAGATTTCGATGTGACTAATAATGCAGCCGAGTATGAAGCATGCATTCACGGACTGCAAGTTGCCGCTGATTTAGGAGTAACAAACCTCCGGGTCCACGGTGACTCATCTTTAGTCATAAATCAAGCCCTACAAAAATGGAAGACTCGGAACGCAAATCTCGCGGCTTACCAAGCGCGAGTAAGGGTTCTCGAAAAACAGTTCCAAAAGGTAGAATACATCTATCTACCTCGGGAAGAAAATCAGTTTGCAGATGCTCTTTCAAAATTAGCATCTTTACTGAATATCCCAGCGCATCTGACCAGCATGCCCATTTGCGTCGAAAGGCGATCTGAGCCAGCATATATTCACGCTATCCAAGATATTGAAATAACTGATCCAGAACCTTGGTATCAGGCTATTCTAACCTACTTAACATCGGGAGAATATCCTCCGGGAGCTGAAAACCGGGCCAAGAAAGCTCTGCGAAGATGGGCAACCCAGTTCATCCGCACGGACGATGGACAGTTATATAAGAAGACGGCACAAGGGGCTTTACTCCTATGCATTGACAAAACACGAGCCGAAAGAGTCATGGCTGAGGTACATGATGGTGAGAATGGTCCGCATATGAATGCCCATATGTTGGCGCAAAAAAACACGAGACTCGGCTATTATTGGAATAGCATGGAAACTGACTGTCAGTTATATGTCAAACACTGCCATAACTGTCAGATTTTTGCTAATGTACAGCATATGCCGTCATCCCTATTATACACTATGACATCACCATGGTCATTCTCAACATGGGGAATTGATATAATTGGGAAAGTAAACCCTTCCGGGACGGGAGGTCACTGCTTCATCTTAGTGGCTATCGACTATTTCACTAAATGGGTCGAAGCCGAGTCATACCGAATCTTGAATGCCAAACATGTGGCTAAGTTCATCCAAAACAAAATTATATGTCGATACGGGATTCCGCACGAGTTCATCAGTGATCACGGGACCCACTTTCAAGCTGAAACTGCCACTTTGTTGGAAAAATACAAGATTCAACGGCATACATCTTCTCCTTACCGTCCCCAAACAAATGGAGCGGTAGAGGCAGCTAATAAAACAATTGTCACCATACTTAAAAAGATGGCTGAGAATTACCGGGACTGGCCCGACAAAATTCCTTTCGCCTTATGGGGATATCGAACATCAATTCGAACTGCAACCGGAGCAACTCCATACTATCTGACATATGGAGTGGAAGCGGTCCAACCAGTCGAGCTAGAAGTACCATCACTCAGAATTCTACTCGAGAGTCAGGTACCTGAGGCAGATTGGGTCCAAGCCCGATATGACTCGCTAGTCCTCTTGGACGAACGACGATCTCAAGCCCTGAACAATATTCAGATATATCAAAAAAGGATCCAACGGGCCTTTAACAAAAGAGTTAGGCCCAGAAATATCAAAGAGGGCGATCTAGTCCTAAAATCCGTTCCAGCTTTGCTACCAGTTGACCCAAGGGGAAAATTCAAACTCAATTGGGCTGGGCCATATCTAGTGAAGAAAATCCTTTCGGGAGGAGCAGTAATGCTAACAGACTTGGACGGGAACGAGTTCGTCAACCCAACCAACTTGGACCAGTTGAAGCGTTACTACCCCTAAACACTACCTCAATATCATTTGCAAAATTTATAAAAAATTATCTTTTTATAAAATTTCAAAATTTTAAGCAAGTCAATAAGTTAGGATTATTTATCCTACCGTCGCACATCTTGAATTAATAATCTTGATGTATTTCGAAAGTTGCAAAAAGTTTCTGAACTACGGAAGGTTTGATTCCATTAATTATGGATACGTAGGCAACCTCTCAAAAGGGTACAACCACTGCAATAACGAAAGGACGGAGCGGTATTCACTAATATGTCTTTTATTATATAAAAAAACCGATAAACTCGGGAATTTCAAAAATACATCACACAAACAAAAATAAAACAACAAAAACAAAAATCACACCACAAAAATAGTAGTAATACTTAAATAATAAATTTAGGAGACTACTCGTACATCTTTCCTTTCCCCTTATCTTTCGGGTCACGCGGAGTCCGAGGCCGACGGGGCGGGGGCGAATGTTCCCTAATCATAAGCGGAACTTCTTTTGCTCGAAACCGTTTCTTCGATTTTGGGTCTTCTGCCACTTGCACCGGTCCAAGCCGAGCCCGTACGGGCTCGGGTAGTCTGTCCCGAGGACCAAGTCGGTCCTTGACCGCCAATCTTGGGCCAAGTCTCCTTTCTAAATCCGTCTGGGGGCTCACTTTCCCCCGTGGACCCTTCAGTCTGAGTCTTAGATTTCCCTTTCTGACTTGCCGGAGTAGCATCTTCGTCAAAGAAACTTCTATTATCTTTAGCATGTTCCCGACGCAACAGGTCGAAAGCCTCATCAGTCTTCAAAGCGGCTCGGGCTTTAGCGGAGTCTGCCTTTGTCCATCTCACATAATAATCGGATACCCAGATCGAGTGAGGAGTCTTGGGAACGGACCAAGTGGCTCGGGTATACCACCTTTGCATCCAGGTGTCACACATTATGTCCGTCAACTGAGTAGATTCACTCACGATTGCCTCGTTTTTCGGGATTCTTTGGACCGACCATATTGCCTAAGTATGCGATCGGGAAAGAGGTGAATTGTTTGTCTAAAAGATAGGATCACCTGATATCGAGCCCTATCTCGAGACTCTAAGCCGGTCCGGACATAAATGGGCCACCATGGGATGGTCCAGCGGATCAATGGGCCTTCATGGAAGGACAACACTTCATCCCAGTACTTTTGAGTGTTGAGGCGAGAAAAGGCAACGGTCCGTCTCCTCGTCATCACTTGTTTAGGTTGATATCGGCTCACGTCTAGGGGAGGGTCCAAGATCGATAGCCTCTCGAACAGCCACAGCTGAAAAATCGCAAAAAAAAAAAAAATTCGCGAAATTGTCAAAAAAAAATTGGAAAAATTGCGAAAATCAAAAAATCAAAAAATTTATATACCTGTAGAAGACGGGTACTCCCAGTCAACCGGGTTGACGGATCCCTTTTGCGATTATCCAAACCCTAGATAATCTCTCCTGTAATCAGCCAAGCCGGGCTGTGCTCCGTTTTCATCAGGTCAGCCACAGTAAAGAGTCTAACATGGCCCATGCAAGATAACAAATCCATATGGCCTTCAAAGGCGTAAACGTGAAGCATACAAAAAGTAAAGGCCCTACGGCTATGGACCGGCCTAACCCGGACGTCATCTGGGTTCATAAAATTTTCAACCAAATCAATCAAGGAAACGGTATCTCCTTCTAGCATGCGAGATACCTCCATATGAGAAAGTCCTAAGAATTCCCGTAGCTTTCTCCTCGCGTCATGAACCAAAAATGGGATAGCAGGGCGAAGTATGGGATTTCACCCTCCTACAGCAGCAATTTCCTCAGGGATAGGACAGATTTCGCCTCGAAGAAAACCAAAAACGTGATAAGTATCGTCCCAGTAGGACAGCAAGCATCCAAGAAGTGACGGTCTACTTGCATCTGGCGGATCGTGAATAATTGGGTAACACCATTCTGGTTCAGAATGACTTTATCTGCGTCTCTGAAAAATCGGGACCACTCTTGCAACATTCCAATTAATCGATCGATTCCCATAATTGGATTTCTAAAAAAGAAGAATAAATTTCTCAGGGCTTGTTTTTCTTTAAGGAAGAAAGGGAATTGTGGGAATTGTGAAAAATTATGAAGCAGGGAGAGGGTATTTGTAGCATAAAACCGGATTCTCCTCCTCACCTAAGGATTCCTAATCCCAGAGGATTTAGCATACAGGACCTATCCTAGGATCTAGCTAAGTCATCCCGAGCATTCCTATTCCTTTTCAGAGTCAAAAAAATTCTCTAATTTTCAAATCCAAAACTCAAAACTTTTCTCAAAATTTTTATTCCCCAGCACGAGTCATTTTCCTACAAATATTACATGCAAAACTTTGCAACTTTGCATAAATCATGTACAGGACGACTCAAGCAGGATCGCGCAATTCACATAACTCCCCAGCAGCATTTAACAGGGTGAGCCCATATATAGGCGCACCTAAGTCTTATACGACAAGTCTAATACCCCACGGAGTTATCATCAGCTCAGGTACATTTCTAGTCTGTGGCCGGTTTCACGCAGAGTCTAATGGACTTTAAACGACCAGATCGGAAGTCTGCTAGGTCTTCATTTGACCTGGTAGCTACTCTGACTTTCGCCCTGTCCAAGCCTCAGTCAGAGTGGGGGCTTTGTAGACACCCACATTTTACTGCCAGGTGTCTATAGCAGTTTCCGACAAACACCCGATGATAATCGGACACAAACGTGCTTTAACGTACTCGGAAATGGGCTCGAAATCATGGATATTTAGCTTGGGCTTTTTACGGAGTACAAATTTCACAAAACCAACCTCAAAACCAGGCCCAGTGGGTCGTTTCGAGTCAAATAAGACTAATTTGGGTCGATTCCGACACCAAGGGTAAAACCGTCTTTTAGTGACCAAGTCAAAACCCGGTCAAAGATATTCCCGAGGCACACGGACCAGCCGTGTCACCCCATGTGACCGACTCAAGCTCGAATGCTACAAAAAATCGGCTACACAAATATTAAACAATTCCATTTAAGGTAGAATTCGATCTCAAGTAGGAATTCTATCCGAACATTAAATCAAACACTCGACCGAGCTTAGGACACTCGGCCGAGTAGCCTGTTTTCAACCGAGCTCCCTTTCCCAACCGGGATTCCCTTTCTTCTTCACCAAGTAACGAAATTCCCGTTCCTTTCAAACTCTTACGTTTCCTATCCAAACCGGTATTTCTTGTTGTCCAAGCAAGACTACCTCTTCTCCTATAAATAGAACATCCCATCAACACAATAAACACAAGAAAAAACCTCCGACATCTACGCAACAACTACATCGACCGACAACCTACACAACATTCATAAACCCCTTACACTTAGCATCGAGAAACCGATAGTACATCCAAAACCCGAAGGAACCGGCCCCTATACCCGTCACCCTTCACGACCAAACCAAAACCACCACAACTCACCAACATTAACCCGTCGCTCCCTTGCCTTAGCCACATTCCGACGAGCCCCGATCCGAGTTAACAAAAGCATGTAGGTTGAGGGTGTAACCAAACCCGAACTTTCTCTTTTCTTCCTTCCTTTCTCTCGGTTCTTCTTCTTTTTGTGTCACGTTGTCGTCGGTCGCTTTCTTACGGGTCGTCGGTCATCGTCCTTTTTTATGGGTCGTCATCGTTTTTTTATTTCTAATATCGATACTACAAAAAAAACTATTTTTCACATAACGAATATACTTAAAAGTACGATACCGATTCTCTAATCGAATATCGTATTAAAAGACTTACATTAATCTCGTTGATGCTAAAAAATCGTTACTTTTTTACAAAATACAACGATTTTAACGCGGAGAGAACTAACATTCTTTTTTCGTTCAAATTCTCATTCAAAACACTTTATAAAACTTTTTCTAAAAGTCATTCCGAATATTCGATATCGATTTCACAGTCGAATATCGAATACGACGAATATCGAAAGCATAAATCGAGTATAAATTAATTCATATTTATACGCGATCTATCAAAATTAGCGATTTTCAAAAAAAAAAAACCGGAACCGGGACAGATCCTCACGCGTAGAGATGGCAATGGACCGGATCTGGACCGGGTCCACTAGGATCCGGACCCGGACCCGTCAAAATTACCCTAGACCCGGACCCGACCCGGACCCGGCCGGGTCCAAAATTTTAAGACCCGGATCCAGACCCGCCGGGTCCGGTTCGGGTCCGGGTCTACCCGCGGGTCTCACTATTTTATTTTATTTTGTCCTACATTCCTCATTTCTTCCAAATTTCAAATTTTGCCGGTATTTTTTATCACGTACAAAATTATCTACGACATATATTGTACTAAGAAATTAAACACTCTTACAAACTCATTCATAACGGTCTTAGGAAACCTTGAATAAACACTGAAATGGTGAGGAAAGAAGTGAGAGAGTGAGTTATTTTAGTAATTTAGTTGTTTGCTAGCAGTTTTGCGTATGTATGTTGGTAGATAGTTTTGCGTATGTATATTGGTAGATTTTTATTTGTTTTTTTTAATTAAAGTGCCAGGTCCACGGGTCGGGTCCGGGTCCAATATTTCAGACCCGGACCCGGACCCGGTTTTCAAAA
The DNA here is from genome assembly GCA_958450325.1 of Agrostemma githago. Classification (NCBI taxonomy): domain Eukaryota; kingdom Viridiplantae; phylum Streptophyta; class Magnoliopsida; order Caryophyllales; family Caryophyllaceae; genus Agrostemma; species Agrostemma githago. The sequence continues at coordinate 10,850,548 of OY288253.1, forward strand.
ATAAGATCCAGATCCGACCCGGATCCGCCGGGTCTGAAAAAATAAGACCCAGACCCGACCCATATTGGTCCGACCCGCTGGGTCTGGATCGGGTCCTGGACCCGTTGCCATCCCTACTCACGCGAGTCGCGCCCCTCCCAGGCGACTCGCGCGGGAGTCTGAAATCCGCGGCCTCTTTTCTTCGCTTTCTTAATTTTTCTTAAACATCGTTTTTTCTACAAAACGATTTTTCTTTTCTTTTCGTCTTTTCTAAAATTATTCCGAATATTTGATATCGATCTCATAATCGAATATAACGAATATCCAGAATATTAAGTCGGGTGCAAATTGTGCAATATTTGTACGCGATTTAATAAAATCATCGCTTTTTTTCTAAAAAATCAATTTCGAAAACAGGCCGGGACGCGAGTCACGCGCGTCCCGGGCGAGTCGCCTACTCGGGTGAGTCGCGCCTGACTCGGGCGAGTCGCCCAGCCGGCTGAAACACGACTCGTTTTTCTTCGCTTTTATTATTTTTCGAACATCATATTTTGGACAAAACAGAGTCTTTTTAGTGATATTTCAGATCTCGATATATTTTTACATCATTCATTGCATCCATATCTTTTATTTGATTTACAAACCGTTACTAACTTGTTTGTTCGTGTTTGTAGCAATTTCTTTTCTTTTCATTTGTTTTATTATACTAAACCGAACCTCACATGCTAAAATATAACTTTGACGTTAATTTTAGTTGCATTAAACCGACTTAGCAACCCGTTCAATTTCATTCGCATGTTTAGGGAAAAACAATGTTTGCATATCATTCATCGTATTACTAACGCGCGTATTTTAAAATAAAACAATATCTTAGTAGAGGCCGCTAATGTGCGGGCGGGGTTGGGCGTTCTTTGTGAAACTTCCCAACACGTACCCTCATCCCTTACTCAGAACCTCGGTTTCCGGATGTCCGAAACCATTGGCAACGAGAGTCATTCAATACACGGTATCCGATCATGTCGGTATCGGTATCAAATGCAAAGGGACAAACCCAATAAACTCTGACATCGAAAATTGGCCGTACTTTGGTAGTCTCCAAACCAAAATATAATCATTCAACGTTTTCTTCCTCATAATTTTGTAATTTCAACCAAAATTACCAAAATCAACGTTGATTATATAATCATTCAATTTGACAAGTATCCAAACCAACCAAAATATTTGACGAGCTAAACTTCAAAAAGTATAATAAGTTGATTAATTCTATATTATAAATAAGACTTACCATTCATTATTAAATACGGAGTATCAATAAAAAAATCATTTTAAGTCTTAAAAAGTCTTTTAATCAGATTATACGGAGAACATCATCAATGTAATTAAGGCAACTAACCCGTACAGCGGACGAGCTTTAATCTAGCGCGTGTTATTGTCAAATTTATTGAAATTGGTACTCCCTCCGATTCATTGAAATCGCAACATTTACTGTTCACACAAAAAATAAGGAAAGTGAATTGGTGGACCATAATTAGGGATGGCAACGAGTCCAGGACCCGGTCCAGACCCGGCGGGTCGAACCCATATGGGTCGGGTCTGGGTCTCATTTTTTCAGACCCGACGGATCCGGGTCGGGTCTGGATCTTATTTTTGAAAACCGGGTCCGGGTCTGGGTCTGAAATACTGGACCCGGACCCGATCCATGGACCCGGCACTTTAATAAAAATGAAAAAACAAACAAAAATCTACCAACATTTCAATGTTCATTCAAGGTTTCCTAAGACCGTTATGGATGAGTTTGTAAGAGTGTTTAATTTCTTAGTACAATATATGTCGTCGATAATTTTGTACGTGATAAAACATACCGGCAAAATTTGAAACTTGGAAGAAATGAGGAATGTAGGACAAAATAAAATAAAATAAAATAATGAGACCCGCAGGTAGACCCGGACCCGAACCAGACCCGGCGGGTCTGAATCCGGGTCTTAAAATTTTGGACCCGGCCGGGTCCGGGTCTAAGGTAATTTTGACGGGTCCGGGTCCAGATCCTAGTGGACCCGGTCCAGATCCTAATGGACCCGATCCAGATCCGGTCCATTGTCATCTCTAACCACAATAGTGATGTCATGTAAAATTAAGTAATATAATAATATTAGATTGAATATTTTGAAATATAGTAATGAAAAGTGAAGGGTAGGTTAATCATTTCATAAGAAAATATATGGCCCAAAATGGAAATGTTGAAAAGCTGATGAATTTGCCAAAAACAGAATACATTTTGAATCCAATGAATCGGAGAGAGTATTATTTTAACCCGTGCAGCACACAAACTTTAATCTAATGCGTGTTATTATCAGATTTATTGAAATTGATATTATTTTAAAAAAATGTTCCATAATTGGTACTATTGTCGTTAAATAATACTAAATTAAAATATCAAATCATAAAAAATTAATATTCTTAACATACTCGTTTAAACCAGTCAAATAAGATCACTGACTACTCCCTTCGGTGAGTATGCAAAAAATAATAACCGAAGAGAGTATATTATAACAAATAAATATGTGTGGATACAAAGAGAGTTGCACATTTACATTTTTATATTTTCTCAAGAATATTGAACAGTATCCAAAAGCAAATGTGAGCACGTCAATTTATTTTTATTTTCTTTGTTGTCTCTTTATTGAGATCAATCTGATTTTGTTCGATTGTTCCCTTTATGAATTGTACAATTTGATCTCAGTGGAACTTCGGTTACAATTTACAAATTATGAGGCGTTCATATACGGAGTAGTATGTGAGTAATTTTTTATAAGTGATAAAGAGTACTTCGTATAAAAATATCATTTGAATGGATAGACAAAATAAATAAAAACAATAATAAATCACTTGTCTATGTCTAGATGGGTAGTGGAGTACATATTTGAATTTGAAGAAGAAACTGTGTTAGCAAAAATAGAGTAAATAAGAAAAAACAAAAAACACAGGGACGTTGCAAATCCAAAAAGTCAAATAACAACTTAAAAACTAATTAGTCTACAGCGTTAACTTTAATGTGAGACCTTCTCATACGAGAAATTATGTTTAGAAAATCACAATAAAGTTGAGAAATCAGATAGAAAGGAGGGAATTTTGAGACAAGGCAAAGGTGCTCAGAGATAGTTATGAATGGAACTGAAGTTTATCCTCAGAGTTTCAATAACTCGGATTAACGAGATTATATTGTAATCATCACTGCACCCTCGCAATTTCAAATCAGAATTACGGAGTAATAAAAATTAAGAGCTTGTTGACAACCACAAACAAATAAACAAAACATGTAGAGAAAATGGAGGGGCAAGAAGAGACGAGAGAGGGAGTAGGGTTAGAATGATGAGGAGCTGTAGGGAAGGAAGTCGTTTATATATATGGGCAGGTGCGGCCACCCAAACCAAATTGTGCCGCCAAAGTCATACAACACCCTAATTGATACTCGTATGGATTATGGGCTTTGTATGGCTTCATACTTAATCCAACCCAAAATGTCTACTCCATCCATTTTAGACTTGACAAAGGAAGTACATGTAGACTTACCCAAATTGACCTGACCCAATGATCCGAACTCGACTTGACACACAAACTCAATAGTCGAGATTGTCATGTAACTTGACTTAAATCGAATTAACCTGGACATTTATTAATCTCTACGTTTTATTCATTTGTTTGTATTTTATATTCATTTTGAGAAGTATTTTAATCAAGGACAAATAAATGAACGAGACAGATGAAGGATATGTCAAGATCAACGTAAGCTTCCCAAGTAACTAGTTTTAATCCCGTACAAATTGCGCGGTCGTACCTTCAAAAATTGTGTTATTCTTTAAAGGAAAATAACATTTAAATATATTAATTCTGCTCACGTATTTTGGGGAAATGTAAAATGGAATAAATATTTATTTGAATACAAAATTCATTTTAATATCGCTATATCCAAACATTATAACGATAGTAACTGAGTTAATATATAAGTTCATATTTCAAATTAGTCCAACGATATTTAGAGAATTGGGGTGATAGACGAACAAAAAAGTTACTCGCCATGATGCTATGAGAATGATTTGAGCCTGAGTTGGGTCTCACTACAAAAAAAAAAGATGTGTAATTAAAAAACGGAGTTACTCTTCGCAGTACCAATTTTACTCGACGCAGAACTTTTTGTACATATTTTTTCATTATATGCCCTTCACCAGAAAAAAAATAAATATTGTTCTTACTCTCCAACCTCTATACTGTAACCCTAAAAATCATTCAATTTTTTCAGTTATCATCGATTCATTTCAATACTGATTATACAACTCATTCAATTTATCAAATTTGTAAGATTATGGATACAGGTTTGATCGAAAAATAGGTATGGACGGTTATTTATCCCTAATTATTGAAATTAGGGTTATAGATATCATTCAGTTTTTTCAATTATCTCAATTCCCTAATTATTGAAATTAGGGTTATAGAAATCGTCCAATTTTCCAATATCATCGATTTCCCCAATTCTAATTATACAAATCATTCAATTTATTAATTCATAAGATTATGGATACAAGTTAGATTGAAGAGCAATTATAAAATAATCATTGAAATTAGTTCTTTTTTTCTTAATTTTTTTGTTTGACCTTATTTTTACTTACGTAGTACGGTCGTAATTGTTTTTACAAAAAAAATGTTAAAAATTGAACAAAATGTACTCAATCAAAGTTTAAAAACAATGTTGGAAACAAATGTATTGGGTCTTATAAGAATTGTATTGCATAATCAAAGTGTAGACACCCACATATTGACCGCCAGGTGTCTATAGCAGTTCCCGACAAACACCCGATGATGATCGGACGCAAACATGCTTTAACGTACTCGGAAATGGGCTCAAAATCATGGATATTTAGCTTGGGCTTTTTACGGAGTACAATTTTCACAAAACTAACCTCAAAATCAGGCCCAGTGGGTCGTTTCGAGTCAAATGACACTAATTTAGGTCGAATCCGACACCAGGGGTAAAACCGTCTTTTAGCGACCGAGTCAAAACCCGGTCAATGATATTTCCCGAGACTTTTTGACCGACCATGATGTCTCACGTGTCCAATTCGGACTCCAACTCCACAAAAATCAGCCACACAAATATTAAACAAATCCGTTTATGGATGGAATTCGATCTCAAGTAGGAATCCTATCCGAAAACCGATTCAAACACCCGACCGAGTGCAAACACTCGGTCGAGCAGCACAAACCAGCCGGGTTTCCTTTTCTTCCTTCACAAGAAAACGGAATTCTTATTTCCCTCAACTTCCTACGTTTCCTATCCTAAGCGGTAGTTCTAATTCAAATGCACCTCTCTTAGCCAAGGTCGGGAATTTCCTATAAATAGCCCCTTGCACAACACAATTTACACACACAGAATTCCTGAGAGACATCAGAAAATATCACAACACACCGTAGAATCAATTATTCACACAACACACATCCATAAAACTCCTTACACTTAGTATCGAGAAACCGATATTACATCCAAACTTGAAGAAAACCGGTCCCTCGTACCCGTCACCTTCACCGAGCCACCCTAACCCGACCGACATCACCTCGACGCTCCCGTGCCTAGCCACATTTCGACGAGCCCTGATCCGAGTTAACAAAAGCATGTAGGTTGAGGGTGTAATCAAACCCGACTTCTCCTTTCTCTTCCTTCTTCCTCCTCGTTTTCCTTTTTTTTTTCGCCGGTCGTCTCTTTATTACGGGTCGTCGTCATTTTTTATTTTCTAATATCGATATTATCAAAAACTATTTTCATATATCAAGCATTCTTAAAAATATGATATCGATTTTCTATAATCGAATATTGTATCAAAAAGAATTATATTAAGATTTCGACGATGTTAAAATCGTTACATCTTTTTTTCGTTCAAACTTCTTTTTACAAAACTTTTTCTTAATTCATTCCGAATACTCGATATCGGTTTCATAATCGAATATCGGGTACGACGAATATCGAAAACATAAAATCGAATACAAATTAATTCATATTTTGTACGCGATTTATCAAATTTAGCAATTTCGAACAAAAAATAAAAAGCCGGACAGACCCGTACGCGAGTCGCACCACGCCCAGGCGGCTCACGCACGGGCCTGAAACCCAAACTTTTTTTTTAAACTTTTTCGTTCGTTTTATTATTCTACGAAATGATTTCTAAAATTTACATCTTTTCCAAAACTATTCCGAATATTTTGACATTGATTTCGTAGTCGACTGTCGAATATAACGACGAATGTCGAAAATATTAACTCGAGTACGGATCATACAATATTCGTACGCGATTTAATCGAATTTCCAAAAAACTGCTCTCGGAACCAGCCCGACACGCGACTCGCCGGCGTCCCGGGCGAGCCGCGCGGCCGGCTGCCTTGGCGCGCCTTTCTCGTTCTTTTTTATTATTTCTCGAGCTTCGTTTTTTATACAAAACAGCGTCTTTTAACGATATTTTTCAGATTTCGATTAATATTTATTTTCTCAATCTCGTATATTTATTTGCTATATTATTATTTATAAATCGATACTAACTCGTTTGTTTATCTTGTAGCAAATTCATTCCTTTTCATCATTTGTTTTATTATACTAAAACGAATCTCACATGCGAAATTCAACTTCGACGTTAATTTTTCATGCATTAAACCGACTTAGCAACCCATTCAATTCCTCACATGCTTAGGAAAACAATATTTGCATATCATTCATCGTTCAACTAACGCGCGTATTAAAAAATCATTCGATATCCTAGTAGAGGCCGCTAATGTGCGGGCGGGGTTGGGTGTTCTTAGTGAACTTCCCAACACGTACCCTCACCCCTTACTCAGAACCTCGGTTTCCGGATGTCCGAAACCATTGGCAACGAGAGTCATTCAATATACGATTAACCGCTCAAGTCGGCATCGGTATCGAACTGCAAAAAGACGAGCCCAATAAACTCTGACATCAGAAATGGGCCGTATTTTGTACACGGCCCACTACGACATAGAGTGGGCTCGAACGGTTCCGAATAACCATAAAATTCGGTGGCGACTCCAACTTCGATTTAAATTTCCATTTGACCCTCTCATATGGAGATTCATTCGCCTCCCCAAACCTGCGCGTGGCCGCGTCGGGGTGGACCTATGTCATGTCCACACAAAGTTTTAAAAAAAGTTGCATCAAAGATTAAAAAAATATGCAGTGCATGAAAGTAGAAGAAAATGTACTGCGTAAAAGTAAAAAAAAGATGTACTGTATTGAGTTAAATAGATTAGGAGGAAAGAAGAGAAGAAAGGAGAGAAAGAGAGGAAAAAAAAGATGAATTTGAGGGGAGGGCAAATGAGAGTGGTATAATTGGAAATGTCGTACTGCGTCGAGTAAAACCCGTACTGCGAAGAGCAACACCCTTAAAAAAATCAAAAGAGAGTGATTTTATAAAAGTATATTTTAAAAGAGGATAATTGTTAATTTAAGCTAAAGTTCATATTAGTTTAGTATCGACTAAAACTTAATACTAAAAAACACATTTTCACAACTTAATTATAACGTAAGAAAATGACGTGACAAAATCTATTTTGATTCATATTTTGACCATGATTGTATAAATGTATAATCCGACTTGTAACTGGCTTGACCTCAATTTTAACCCAACCGATATAACCACACACGCGCGCGCGCACACACACACACACATATATAGAGGCGGGTTCCGGTGAGGCAGGATAACTTCTTACACTCATTGAGGCACAATCTAGACCATTAGATTAAGATGGAACATACATCCAAATAAGTGTTATATACACTAAAAAGCTCATTAGATACGTTATTAAACTCACTATATATATACACACACATACTTAAGAACTTAATATATACAGTAAAATAATTGTTATATACACTCAAATAGTTTTTATGTACACCAATTAATCAACAATGGAACATACATCAAATAACTGTTATATACACTAAAAAAACTCATTATATACGCTATTAAACTCACTGCATATATACACTTAAGAACTCAATACATACAGTAAAATAATTGTTATATACTGTGGACATGACATAGTTCCACCCCAACGCGGCCACGCGCGGGTTTGGGGAGGCGAATGAATCTCATGTGAGATGGATCTCGAATTGAAATTTAAATCGAAGTTGGAGTCGCCACCGAACTTTGTGGGAGTTCGGGCTCATTCGAACCCACTCTATGTCGTAGTGGGCCGTGCACAAAGTACGGCCCATTCCGATTTCAGAGTTTATGGGGTTCGTCCCTTTTCATTGCGATACCGATACCGACATTATCGGTAATCGGGTATTGAATGACTCTTGTATGCCAATGGTTTCGGACATCCGGAAACCACGGTTCTGAGTAAGGGGTGAGGGTACGTGTTGGGAAGTTCACAAAGAACACCCAACCCCGCCCGCACTTAGCGGCCTTTACTAAGATATCGTTCGTTGTTCGTGTACGCGCGTTAGTTTGACGGTTGAATGATATGCAAATAGCGTTTTGACTAAACATGTGAATTATGTTTTACTACATCATTTAATGCATCTAAACTAACGTCAAAGTTGTTTTAGCATGCGATGTTCATTTTAGTACAATAAAACAAACAATGAAAGAAAGAACAGGTTAGAATATATGAGCGGCATACCACCCGGGAATATAATGCAACAAACGATACAACAATTTCAATAATAACGAAGAGAACGAGTTAGGAGATGTAAGCATGACACGATGCGGTTTTGAAAGGACTCGATTCACGTGATAGACTTGACACGTGTTGACCGAAATCGTTTGAAAAAGGTTTATCGAGACTTGTAGCGTGTAAGACGCGTTTATTTAGGCGTAGTTGGGGGTACTCGGCCGAGTCATGGAGGGACTCGGTCGAGTGTCCCTTGAAAAAGGTTTCTGCCGATTTTTTGGGGTGTCACTCGACCGAGTGGCTATGGCACTCGATCGAGTGCCCCCTGTTCGAGTGGTGACTCGATTCGCAATTTCAGTATTGATCTCGAAATTGCTTTTAATTTTTGAAAACCGATTATTTTGCTAAGTCGTGTAAAAATATGGCATAATTTATACCCGACTTAAATTTTCGATACTCGTCAATATTTTATATTTGATTATGAAATCAATATCCAATATTCGGAGCGATTTTTTTAGAAAAGATGATTATGAATTATTTGAAAATCGATATGAATGAAATAGATTCTCTCCGCGTCGAAATCGTCGTATTATGTCCTTTAAGACTATGTGACGATTATCTTAGCATCAACGAGTTTGATTTAATTCTTTTAGATACAATATTCGACTATGGAGTCGATATCGTATTTTAAGAATGAAAATTAGATAGTTGTTGCGATAATATCGGTATTATAAACGAGAAAAAATAAATAATAAAAATAAATAATAATAAAAAAAACGTGAAAGAGACGAGAAAGACGGAAGAAAAGGAAGAGAAGTCGGGATTTTGTAACACCCTCAACCTACATGCTTAATTATCTTGAAAACGAACTCGTAGTAGCGGCCTAGGCGCGGGAGCGTTAAGATGTATATAGGAGAGTTATGGTGTGTATGGTTAGGGAGGGGATTTGGCGAGTTTTGCTCTCGTATATGGTTTGCCTAAAATTGCCTAGAATTTCAGGCTGTGAATGGTCGGGAATCCTATAGGATTTCTAGAGGAAAGATCGGAATATAATATGCCTAGTATTGCTGGAATTCTGGGTTGTAACTTGTGTATGTCAGGATTGGAATTGTTGTGTTGTGTATTCTTGATATGTGTTGGGAATTGTAATTGTCGTGGATGTTTTTTCTTTTGTGTGTGCAAGGGGGTGTATTTATAGGAGAGATTTCCTGGCTTGGATGGGAAGAAACTCCTGTTTCAGATAGGAAAAGCTTGCTTGGGATGGAAGAAAACAAGCGCTGTGGACGGAATAGGATTCCGATTTTGGATAGGAAAAGGTTGCTTGTAAGGGAAGAAAACACTCGGTTTTGGCTGATTTTATGAGTCCACTCGATCGAGTGAGCTGGTCCACTCGATCGAGTGGGTCTAGCCGGGTGGGAGACCTCCTTAGAGATCGAGTTTTGTCCTTTTGGGAGAGTTTTAGTTGCTTAATTCTTCTTCATTGCTGATTTTTTTGTAGGTGTTTGACTTCGAGTCGGATTTTTGAAGTGGTGTGCCAGATTTTTTATGGCTCGGAAATGCCTTTGACCGGGGTTTGACCCGGTCGCTAAAAGACGATTTTGCCCTTGGTGACGGTTTTGACCAAAATTAGTTTCATTTGACTGGAAACGGTCCACAGTGCCTGAATTTGAGGTCGGTTTTATGAGATTTTTACTCCGCTAAAAGCTCGTGCCAACTACTATTGATCCCGAGTCCGAAAATCGAGCGTATTAAGTCATGTTTGCGTCCGATCATCATCGGGTGTTTTTTGGAAACTGCTATAGACACCTGGCGGTCAAAATGTGGGTGTCTACATGTGGACATGACATAGGTCCACCCCGATGCGGCCACGCACGGGTTTGGGGAGGCGAATGAATCTCCATATGAGAATGGATCGAATTGAAATTTAAATCGAAGTTGGAGTCGCCACCGAACTTTGTGGGAGTTCGGGCCCGTTCGAACCCACTCTATGTCGTAGTGGGCCGTGTACAAAATATGGCCCATTTCCGATGTCAGAGTTTATTGGGTTCGTCCCTTTGCATTTGATACCGATACCGACATGATCGGATACCGTGTATTGAATGACTCTCGTTGCCAATGGTTTCGAACATCCGGAAACCGAGGTTCTGAGTAAGGGGTGAGGGTACGTGTTGGAAGTTCACAAAGAACACCCAACCCCGCCCGCACATTAGCAGCCTCTACTAAGATATCGTTTGATTTTAAAATACGCGCGTTAGTAATACGATGAATGATATGCAAACATTGTTTTCCCTAAACATGCGAATGAAATTGAACGGGTTGCTAAGTCGGTTTAATGCAAATAAAATTAACGTCAAAGTTATATTTTAGCATGTGAGGTTCGTTTTAGTATAATAAAACAAATGAAAAGAAAAGAAATTGCTACAAACACGAACAAACAAGTTAGTAACGGTTTGTAAATCAAATAAAAGATATGGATGCAATGAATGATGTAAAAATATATCGAGATCTGAAATATCGCTAAAAAGATGCTGTTTTGTCCAAAAAATGATGTTCGAAAAATAATAAAAGCGAAGAAAAACGAGTCGTGTTTCAGCCGGCTAGGCGACTCGCCCGGGACGCGCGCGACTTGCGTCCCGGCCTGTTTTCGAAATTGATTTTTTTTTAAAAAAAGCGATGATTTTATTAAATCGCGTACAAATATTGCACAATTGACCCGACTTAATATTCTGGATATTCGTTATATTCGATATTCGATTATGAGATCGATATCAAATATTCGGAATAATTTTAGAAAAGACGAAAAGAAAAGAAAAATCGTTTTGTAGAAAAAACGATGTTTAAGAAAGATTGAGAAAGCGAAGAAAAAAGGCCGCAGATTTCAGACTCCCGCGCGAGTCGCCTGGGAGGGGCGCGACTCGCGTGAGGGTGTGTCCCGGTTCTGGTTTTTTTTTATGAAAATCGCTATTCGATAGATCGCGTATAAATATGAATTAATTTATACTCAATTTATGCTTTCGATATTCGTCGTATTCGATATTCGACTATGAAATCGATATCGAATATTCGGAATGACTATTAGAAAAAGTTTTATGAAGTGTTTTGAATGAGAATTTGAACGAAAAAAGAATGTTTATAAAGTCAGTGATTTATCGTATTTTAGCTATTTAAAAAAAAGGAAATAACATTTTCAGACATGATTTGAGTTTTTACCAAGTTAAAATAAAACAAAATTAAATATTGATTTTATTTAAAGGCTTCGTCAAAACCGTCAAGCATATTTAACTTTATCAACTTTTCAAAAGTCGGGACATAGTTATCAAATAATTGTCGTTTTACATACAGATAAAAGTTTTTATCAATTCTTTGAGAATTTATGGTAAATTTTGAAATCTTTTCCCCTAACTAATCACATATTTTTGTTAACAAGGGTTTTTTAAAGACAACTGTCATAAAAAGTTACTCCTTATATTTCAGTTACAATATTTTGGAGCCAAAAGTTGTACTTTAATTACACATTTTGGAATTATAAGTTATAGTTAATGAATTAAGGGTAATTTCTAATCAATTGACTACTCAGGGGACTGAAAACCATCCCTTAGTTTAATTGATTAAAACTTGGCTAAACTCCGTTAAATGGTCATATAATCATTTAACTTATTAACCAAGTTCGTTTGCCAAATCCCGGCCTACAAATAGGGACAACCCCGTAAGGAGACCTTTATTTGACTACGTGCTATTTGGCTATTTTTACTTCGTATCGAATTACAAGAGAAGGAACTTTCTATGGAATTTGAGTTGGATAACGCATAACGTTTTCTAAATAAATCAAATTTCAAAAGATTGTATATTTTATTGGGCATATTTAATTTTTTAGGACTTTATTCGAAATCTCATTGAGCGGGAAAGCAGGTTGTCTCTATTGTGTACGAGATAACTTGGAAGAATAGCGCTTACCTTAACCGTATAAAACCATCCGTAGCGTACGAAGGGTCTTTGGTTGCCCTTGTCATTGACTCGAGAGTAGGCGGGAGTGTGGCCATACTTTAGGTGGGGACCTGATCAGTCCCGTACGTGTTAGGTGGATCGCACCCGGGTTCCCGTGAGTCGACGATTGGAGCGTGGCTGCGGGGATAACCGGCCGGGTGGTGAGTAGTCCATGGTGCGGGTAACAACCTCACGTATCCAGCATTCGACCCTGGAGATGAGAGGACGAATTTTGTTTTAAACGTGTTTATGTCACCACGGTAAACAAGGGTAATAATGTAAGCCCCCTGGTATCGGTGTGATTGGCGGTATATTATTATTGTACAAGTATCAAATACAAAACTTATTCGGAACTTGTACGATAATTAGCCGGTATATCGTGATAAAACTTTTCTAAAAATAATACGGCACTTAAAACATTTCTTACGATTTCTAAAAGTTATGTGTTATCGGTTGTGCATTCATGTACTGTTATTTGATCTATGTTTGATTTAATATTTTATTTATATTAAATTTTGATAATTTACCCACCTGACTATTTGTTTTTCTATGAAATTCTTTTAAAAATATTTTAATCGTTAGATTAAGGGAGACTGAACACTCCTCAGACGGGCAAGGTTGGAGGTAGCTCAAGATGGGACACCAATGTATTTCTATTCTTCATGAAATTGTTATAATTAAATGTAATATTTAAGTACTTTCATAATTATTATGAAGTAATCTAGTTAGTCGAGAATAGTAATGACTCGGATATGTATTATGTCTTCCGTTGTTTCCTATTATAGACTTATTTATAAAGTCTGGAAAATCCGGGTTGTTACAGCAATGTAGTTGTGGTAGTAATATTTTGTAATTATAGTAACAATCTTTCTATTTTGCTACATACTCCGTATTATATTGTATGAAATGGTAATGACCATCCTTAGGGTATTACAAATACGTAGTAACATGCATGATGATATATTTATTATTAGAAATTTAGAATGTTAAAGTTATATTTGTCACATGTAACTTACGTTCTATATATTGTGAAATGTTCTGTGATGATTCAATGTGAGATTGTCTCCTATCAATTTAATGCGAGACAGTCTCCTACATCGAGTTAATCTTAGACAATTTTTTGTCATTAAAATTTGAGCCGATCTCCTATCGCATTAATGTGAGACGGTATCATATCATTATAATGGGAGGTGATTTCATATAAATTACGATCTTCGATAAGTATAAGTTGAATCAATCCCCCAATAAGTTATAGGAGTATGTCTTTCTGAAGTAATCCTACTCATAATTATTCTCCAATTTCTTACTTCGGAAATCTCACTCCGTAACTTTTAAATATTCATCATTTGAGTAATTACTCAAACAGAATATATCGTTATATTTCCCAATTGTTATATTTCCCAAAGGGATATTAATATATGACTGATCTTTGCAAATTTACATGAGACACTAGAAGTGTTTCATTTTGCGAGATGAATATAAAGTTTCGTGTCATATTGAGTAAGTATAGCATTCAGTAGTTTGGCATGCAATTGCAAATTATGCATATTGAGATCAACTAACTTCGCATATGCATTATTGCAATTAATTGCGAACAAATATCAAAAGTTGACATGAAATGATTAAGCATATATGATCAACAAGTGCTTAAAAATATGGGTTTTAAAAATTGACTATGAATGATGATATTTGGATATCCAATTGCACATTACTCGAGGTTGAATAAACATATTTTAAGTTCAATTCTACGAATTGATTGATATTGTTTTAAGTGGCTTGGAGACCACATATCAAATACGAGTAATTTCTGCTATCAGAATTCACAATTCGATCATTATCATGTGAATAAATTGATCTTTTAAATTGACATTTAGAATCAGTCATTAAAAGTCAATTATTTTATGAACCACGTACTCTCCGAGATATATCATAATCTTGCAAAAATACCCATCAATGAAATCTCATTTGCATATAATATGATAAATCGCATTCTAAAGTGGTTAAGTAAATGATTGCAATCTATCTTGAATATTTTTTTTTACCACCTTAGGGGAAGAAAGTGAGTGATAAGTTGGTAAAACAAAAGAAGTTTTATCATATCAAATTACGTGTATCTATCGTGTACACTAATATATAAGTAGAATGACGATTCTACGAATTACATCATATGAAATGGCTACACATTTGCGCGCAATATCAAGTGGTCTATTGAATAAAGATTTTATAAATCCGTATGATCGTCGACATATATTATTGATATCAATGAGCTCATAATCCTGAAATTAATCCAATTTACATAATTGAGTCATTATGTGCATATAGAGACTAAATATATCATTTCATATTAGTTTTCTTATCACGTTATTGCATCATTTCATATCATATTCATGCAAATTATTGATAATCTGACTATACTTTGAAAATTTGAAGTGATATTTGGATAAAGACGCAACAATCATTATCAAAGACCATCTTCATATTATCCGTATAATTATTTGAAGATCAATGATAGATTTCTTATTATCGAAGACATCTATGGAGTTTCTCAAGTATGATGATTGTTCTTTCAAAGACCGAGATTCATCGTCATATCATGGATAATATTGTTATTTTCCGAGTGACGTAACTATCAGGGGGAGTATATACGCGTTGTACTCTTTTTTCTTATCTATGGTTTTGTCCCACTAGGTTTTCCATAGAAAGGTTTTGATGAGGCAGCATCATATGCATGTTAATGTATTCTATTCTACACTAGTTTTTTTTTCCACGAGGTTTTTTTCGAGTAAAGTTTTTATGAGGCATATTATTCCGTAATGTACATTCAAGGGGTATTAGGTGAATGTCCATTGGGCTTTCGACCCATATGTAAACTTCTTATCATTACTGAAGTACTATATATACTACTCTCAGTGACATGAATTAGAACACTCTCTCACATATTTTTCGCTCTATTTTCTCTCTAATTTTCCTTCCTTTCCCGTTTTATAACATTAATGAATTTATTTAATTAATGAAAAAAGAACTTGTTCCGAGTCCGAATTAAGATATGTAATCGTTATTAAGTTTTTTGCTTTAATTATTTAGTTTTTTTTAGGGAAATACTCCATTAGAGAGTTATTTTTTTAAGGCAAGGACGATGGTAAATTTAATGTAAATGTGTACAACGTAGTATTATTTGTGTATAATATAACAATTCCAAAAATATTACTTCCTCCGAACCACAAATCATAATGATTGGGAGGGCATAATTATACTATGCCAAGTTTGCACACTATTTTATCATAAAAAAAAACTTAGATTTTATGACAAATGTTAGACTAGTTGATAAATAATAGTCCCTCCCTTCCTAACCAAATACTCGTACCTCATTTACTTTTTCACATTTAACAAAACATGTTTTACGGAATCAATATCTTTTACTCTCTTCCATCCAATCCAATGATAACATGAATCAGATATATATTTTAATAAAATAAGTAAAACAAGACATGTTTGACAGAATCGATATCTTTTACTCTCTTCCATCCAATCCAATAGTAATATTTAATTGAATATATGTTTTAATAAAGTAAGTACAAAGTAAGAGTATTAGGTGTAAATTAAAGGGTTATTTAACGACAATAATATCAACTATAAGGCGTCTTCCCAAAATGATATCAATTTTAATAAATTTGAGAATAATGAGAATAATACATATTATTGAAGTTGTTAAACCAGAGTGGTATAGGTGACCGGTTACTTGTAGAACTCATCCACCTTTCTTTTTCACCTTTAATTTTATTTAACACCAATAATACCAACTATAGAGCGTCTTCCGAAAATAATTCAAATTTTAATAAATCTAAGAGTAATACGTATTTTTGAATAGTTAAAATGGAGTAGTACATGTGACCAGCTACCGGTAGAACTCGTTCACCTCTCTTTTTCGCTTTTAATTTATTTCATATTACTTCACTCCTTTTTACTTACTCAGTATACGGAGTATTAAACGTCAGTAATGTTCTCCGTCTTCCTCTTCCTTCAACCTCACCAAATCTAGCTAATGACACAATACTACACCAAAAACAACACGTTAATTCAAACGAAACGTATAGAAAAAAAGCTGAAGAAGGATGAACGTGATGGAGAGAGACTGAGAGAGGATGAAGGAGAGAAGGAAGGAGGAGTAAACCTGGCAAAAGTGACCCGACCCGAATAAGTCAAATCGAACCCGACCTGACACCCAAACTGAAGACCTGATTTTGACCCGTAATCTGAATTGACCCGAGCTAACCCGAAACTGACCCGACTATTATTATAGAAAACGAGTCGATATCCCTAAAAAAATTGAAAACATCAAACCCGAGAATGACCTGAACCCGAAATTATCTGACCCGACTCGAAGCCAACCCGATTATTATAACACAAAAGTGACCCGACCCAAACCCGACTCGGTTCACCCGTTATCCAGGCCTAAGGAGGAAGATGCATGGAGGATAAGTAACAAGTTAAATATTAATTACGAGAATGACCTGAACCCGAAATTATCTGATCCGACTCGAAGCCAACCAGATTATTATAACACAAAAGTGACCCGACCCAAACCCGACTCGGTTCACCCGTTATCCAAGCCTAAGGAGGAGGATGCATGGAGGATAAGTAACAGGTTAAATATTAATTAGGTCACCTGATGTAGCAAGTTATAAAGTCACTTATACAACTCTGTTTTAACTACTCCAATAATCAATATATATATATTAGGCTTTTTTCGAGCGATCTCATTGGTCCGTTTGATCAAAACTCATATTAGGAAAGTATCATAGATAAATAAATAAAATCAATTAGAGAATCTTTTAATTATTACAATATATATTAACCTACTATATTAATGTGATGTTTTACAATTGTTAGGTAAAAACTTTAGAGTTCATTTTTAAAAAAATATTATCGTAAAATAAATTTAAAAAATGAAATAATTAGATTCGTGGTAAAAAATGCTTTCATTAGAGTATAAATTTCATATTATTTGTTTCACATCATGCGATGAATTTTTTACATATAACAATTTTAAAATTATCCCACATCGTCGAATTATAATATGATGATGAAATTTTATATTATAAATAAAGAGTAATAATTCGTTCCTTGATATCTACCAAAAGTTCTTTGAATCTCAAAAAGAGTTCCTAAGACTATAAATCTTAAGTAATTATCCTACATCGAAAAATTATGATGAGATGATGAAATTTTATATTACAAAGAAGAGTAATCATTCGGTTTTTAAATAAATATCGACCAAGAAAAATATTTAAATTATCTCGCATTGAAAAATTATGATGGGCTGATGTAATTCTATATTATAAATAATAGTAATCATTCAATTTTAAATATCGACCAAAAAACTTTTAAGTTTTAAAAAAGCTTTTAATATATAAGACTACAAACTTAAAATAATTTCACATTGAAAAATTATGATAAGGTGATGAAATTACAAACGTTAATTATATTCCGTATCATTTTGGTTGAATTTACAATCAAATTATTCACACCGATGATGTCAACGTTGATGAAATTACAAACGTTGAAATTACCAAATTATTCCGTATCATTTGTGATAATATTTTGGTTGGTTTGGAGACTTGTCATCCCTCACGTCATCCTACTTGGGTCATTACAAACGTGAGGTTTATTTGCAGGTGCCTTAGAGAAGAAGGACCTGATTGTTGCTCCCGGTCTTCGGTGACTTGATCGCACCAAGACCATTTTGAAAAATCCAAAATCTTCTTTTTCTTTTATTTTTCCCGATTCGTGCGGATTCCGGGCGAGGTGACGTGATTACACCTACGCCCTTTCCCATCTTATCGATTTTTCCTTTTTCTTTTCATTTTCCTTTTATTTTATCTTCTTTTTCTTCATTTTTCACTTCTTTACTTTTTATTCTCTTCATTTTGAAAAATCAAAAATACAAAAACATTTGAAAAGTTATCAAAAATCCAAAAACATTTGAAAAATCACAAAAATTCAAAAAGATTTTCCGTTCATTTATCTTTTTATTCTTTTTCGATTCTTCCTCTACTTGTGCATTGGGGACAATGCACGGTTTTAGTGTGGGGGAGGGATCTACTATCCTTTTTCTTCCTTTTCTTTTTCATTTTTCCTTTAAAAGCCAAAAATCCAAAAAAAAATTCATTTTAGCTTTCTTTTCTCTTTTATTTTTGTTTTTTTGCCACTTGTATTGCCTCGCATTTCCTTCTTGTAGGTACACCGCCAACCATTTAGCATGGATACGTAAGGTAGCGGAAATGAAATGAAGAGCGCGCGATAATATTTTCTACCTTCGTCTTTACCCTTTCTCTTATGCATGGGAATTTGGGCACATATGCTATTTGGAGGTTCACTTGGTGAACATTTTGGAATTGGTGGTTGTAATTGTATTGACTTGATGGAGTTCGGAGTGCTTGGCTATATTCGTGATTTTGTTTTGTTTTCTTGTGTTTTTGTCGTTTTTGTGTGTTCTTTTTCATTGTGTGTATAGCGTGTCTAGGTAAAGCTTTCGAAAACCCGATTTTGAGTTTAGGCCGAGTGTTTATTACTCCCTTGTTAGTGACCCTTTTTTATTTTTGGACATGTTTCTAGTAGAATGACCTTGAACCAATTTTTGCATTGGATTTTTACCATAAGTCCATCTTTTCTACTAAGAGTCTACACCGAGATTTGCATTTGACCACCTTGACCACCCATGGAGTGATAAGGCCTTGGTTACCACTCCCCGTTCTCTTAGGTGACCTTACTTGAGAAGTCATTTCTTTAGTCCAAATTTTCATCCTTTTATGGGTTCGGAGGGGGTGCACACCCGACTAGCCTATTTTCTACCATTCATCCATTTCCACAAATAAGTTTGCAAGAATATGCTTTACCTTGATCTCAAGAATTATCTAGCCAAAAAAGAGCTATTCAAAATGAAAAAGGGAAAAATGAAGAAGAAGGGCGTTATGTTCAAAAAAAAAAAAAAGCCCCCGATCGAAATAATGGGGAAAGAAAACCGAAAAGAAAATCAAAATCTCAAAAAAAAAAAAATCATTCCCAAACCCAAATAATCCCTTGGTTGACTTATTGCCGTGAAATGCCTACTAGAGGACCGAGTCCCGAGGAAGGAAAATAGCGGTAATCTGTCAATCTTTACCATTTCGCAAACACATCCATCTTTTTGGTCTAATTGGCTTTCTCGAGTTTGGAACGACCCTCTAGGCTTAGCTTAGGAGACGGCATAACACTTACCTACAGTGCTTACTAACTCCATGGTTCTCACTCATCCACTCCATCTATCGTCCCGTTGTAGGCATCTTTAGTGGAATTAGAAGGACCTTGGTAAATTTTCAATGTTTTTGTTGTTTGATTGTCATCCTATTAGGATCTTGTCCATGTCAATTTGTGTTACTAACTTGGTAGTGTTCTCGCTTGTCTTAAGCTCGAATCGGTGCTTTCTCCGTCGTTTCGATGAGGGATTCGGCGATTTATTTTCTTTTTGGTTGCGACTATCTCTTTCGTGTGTCTTCTTTGTTTTGTGTGTTTGTGTGTGTGTTAGTCGCAATCCCAGTTTTGAGAAAGCCCCAACTTGCCTTGCATGGAGGTACTCTACCTCATGGGTATCTCGATGTGAGTTGAACGGACGAAGCGGGCCCGTTAATTGCCCCGTATCGGCTTAGCATAGTCTAGCTTAATTAGTAGTAGCTAATTTCTTTTTGGGCCTTTGCTCGAGGACAGCAACGGTTTAGTGTGGGGGAATTGTTGTGTGCCAAATTTGGACCGTTTTTCCTCCCATTTAGACCCGTTTTCCCTCTGTTTCGTGAGATTTGAGTGCGATTATCGCCGTATTTTGCGTAATTCTCACATTATTGTCTCTCTTTTGCATTTTTCGTGTTTTTGATAGTTTTCTGTCTATTTTGATAGGATTTCGACCGAAAATGCGTTTGAGCTTCTACGAGCATGAGAAAGATACGGTCCAAGAGCAAAGCACACAACTGAAAGTTCAAGTAATCCAATTGATCGACGAAGAAAGAGACCGGAAGAGAGGTGGCTGACCACCGGGTGAAGTTTCGCCCGACGACATTTTCCACTCCCCGAAGATTTTCATGGCAGCTACCACCGGGCAAAATGACCGGGCGAAATTTCGCCCACCGGGTGAAATTTCGCCCGATGGAGAAACCGAGGCGAAAACGCAAATACCGAAGAAAATCTCACCGGGTGAAATTTCACCCGGTGGGATTACTAGGTCGAGCCGCAGGGTGAAGTTTCACCCCATGAAGATGCAAAGGGTGAAGGTCTAACTTAATTGAAGAAGGATTGGATTATGGGCCTTGAAGTTTGTGCAACCCATTAAGAAATCTATATATACCCCTCCTAGGGTTTAGTGCCTTCTTGTGCCTTAAGTGAGCATTAGGATTAGCCCTTAGGAGTAGGAGTAGGGTAGAAAACTCTCTAGTAGTAGTAGTAGATTGTAGTAAGCTTCCTAGAAAATTCTCTACAAACAATTAATAGATCTACTTAGTATTAGTATAATTACTCCTTAATTAGTAGAAAAGCCTCCATCTTTATTGAAGATTGTGCTTAATTGTTGAAGATTCAAGGGTTTTACAAGGATTTATGTGACAAAACCCTTGCTTTATTTCTTGAAGATTCTTATTTCTCTTATTGAAGATTTATGCATGGATTAGTGACAAATCCTTGTGTATTTCTCCAAGATTCAATCTTTTATTTATCTTCATCTTCTTCTTTAAATCTTCTCCATTGTGGGTAAAATTCTATCCTCTCCCTTTTCTCCATTAGTATAATTGTTAGTGTAGTTTTTATGCATGTTTTAGACAATTTATCTCTTATTACTGTTTTATTATTACTCATCATGACTAGTGAGTAGATTTCTTTGTTGGGGAATTAGGGAGTAGGATTTAGATTATTTGATTCAAGGGATGTTGGTGGGTTGTTTACTTGTTAATTATCAATTTTATGGTTTTTGTGTCTTTGTTGACTTAGAATCGCGACTAGGCCGACCTTGACTCATTTCTACCAATATGGGGAAACTCGGGGTAGAAATTACCTTAGATTGAGACTTACCCTTTCGTCGTGAAAGCGGGTTTAGGTAGGTTGGGTGAGAAACCGAAAGGTGGCAACCTCCCTTTTTAACGTTGTAACAAAAACTCGATCCCGAGATTCTAAGACCCCATTTTCGAATCCCGACTCTCCCCAGCACTTTTCCTAGATATTGCCCCTAGCTTTAGTAGTATAGTTTGCTAGCAATAATTTGACCTCTTTCTTGACCCAAAACCCCCATCTCAATCCCCCAATCACGATTAGACCCTAGACTTGACCATTACGGCTTAACCCCTCTCTCTGCGGATCGATCCCGACCTACCACTACTACGTTAGTTAGGTTAGTCGGAGTTAAAAATATTGTTTGATTGTGCGTGTCGACGACAGCGCGCATCAGTCCCAAGACCTACATGTTTCACATCACCATATGTATTCAAAGTGAATTTATTTTGTCTTGAAAACACAACATATTGGAGTATTTACTTATTATTTACTCATAAGATAATCTTATTACCGTCACGAATAATAGCTAACGTTAATCAATTATTTATTATAATAAACTTGTGTAGTGGTGGATACACCACATATCACCTACTCATAAAGTCACCACAGTAACTCTTAAGAATTTTGAGAAAACGTAATTAAGTTAAGTACTATGGATTAATACTTGAAATTTATAAACATGATCAATTTTAAAAGTTGGTTGAAACTTTTCACCAAATCCCCAACCCTCTCGATCTTCCCCATATAGCCAATATCTCCTACAAAACTTTTACTTTATATTATTAATTATTGCTAGTACTACTATCATTTGCTCCATAGGTTATGACCTATAGAAAAATAAACCTCTTACTTCATTAGACTAATCTCTAATATAACCAATCTTAAATTATCATTTTTCATCCTTAATCTATATACTTGTTATCTAAGTGAAAATTTTCTATAGTACAAATGCAATACATGCATGCAAACCATACTATACAAATTAACATATATCATTGACATACAATTCAGAAAAATTTCTTTTTGATAAAATGATATTTTTCGGAAAAAGGTAAGGACGATTTACCCACCATAATTAAAGGTTTAGTCTAGAAGATAGTCGGATTCTTGTGCTGGTTCGGTTGAGTCGAGATGCTCGATCCGTTCCGTCCTCTTTGGTCTCTTCTTGCCGGCAGAATTCCCATCAATAATCAAATAATTAAGAATTTTAATTATACTCCCTCCGTTCCAATAAATTGTTTGCCTATTCCATATTGGGGCGTCTCAATGAATTGTTTACCTTTCCATTTTAGGAATGCTTTTTATGTGTAATTTGACTCTTGGCTCCACATGTCACCTTTTAATTGGATCTCGTGCCCTTGATGCCAAAATCAAAGGCAAACAATTCATTGGAACGGAGGGAGTATCACTTAACAATCCTTTAAGAAATTAATTTGAAGTATAAATTTGTTTCAAGTTTAGATTTAGTTAGAAATTGACATGCATGCGGTTGATAGTACTAGAGAAGAAAACAAAAATTTAAAAACTTAAGAATACGGTTTATTTTGTATAAAAATTAGATTAATGTGGATACCTTAAAATGATAGAAGTAGGTAGGAATGGAAGAGAACTCGGTTTGTCTTATCAATGTTCGTTCAGTGCTTTGATTGAAATGGGGATTTGTCTTCTCTTTGGTTTGGTTTTGACGAAAAAGAATGGTGAAAGTTGAGTGTAGTAGGCTTATTAGTGAGATGTGTGAGAATGATGGATGTTAAGGTATTTGAGAAGATAAACATGGAATGAATTAGGCATAAGGTTAAGTGGGGGAGGGCGTGTATTGCTACAAGGATGACACAAAGGAGTCTAAATTGACTCGTATTGACCCGATTTTCTTTAAGTAAGATTCGGTTTTATATGCCGTAAATAATTTGAAATAACAATATTGAGATCGGAAATCTTTTTCATTCCACATACGAGAAAAGGTTATTGAATCATGGAGTATTACTCGGTTTTAGTTAGATCCTGTCACGAGTTATACTAATCACGTAAGTAATATGAAATAGTATTAGTATATAGTTAATACCGTACTACTCAGACAAAGTATCCTACGTAGTATATAGTATAATATGTAGAAAATAGTTGTCGTCGGACGTTGTTTAGGTTAATAAGGAAATATTTATAGTCGAAAATAACGTAATATATAAACTATCACTAATTTATAACGTAATATATAAACTATCACTAATTGATAATGTAATATTAATATTTGTACGCTGAATTTGTCCATGACTTCTTTCGGGGAGTCGTAATACTCACTCTCATCTTTAAAATGCATATTGGAGTGTGCAAGTATGAGAATTAATGAAGGAATTATGATAGACATAAGTTGTCTTTAAGTTAGGCTGCAAAATTTAATATAATTAATAGTCAAACAATAAAAATTAAAATAATATGTTGAAAATTTTGAAGGAAAGGATAAAATGAGAAAATTTGTAAAAACCAAATATGAATTATCTACCCATCCCACGGAAGAGGGTCTGGTAGTTTCTAAAATACAACAAAATATAACGTAAAATAGGAAAAATTTATAAAAGATTGTAAGAAATACGGGGTGTTACATTGCTATAATAAACTAGAGGATATACTATTGCAGAAATTAAATATTTATGATATCAAAATCTATGACTTTAGAAAATGTGTATTTCAGATAATCATCTAATTTAACATCTAAATCATATTGTTGAAATAATATAAAGTTGTCAAATTTTCTATTTAAAATATATTGATCACAAATAGAAAAACAAAATACTAGTTTCGTAGTAACTAACTATTATGCAATAAAGTATATCTCAATCGTTAAAACATCTACATTAATATATATAATTCTTTGACACAGAGATACAAATATGGAGATGCATTGAAAATACCCCATATATATTATGATGTCCTTATAGTCATAAGGTAATAATAGATCATATGTGTGGACAAGACATAGGTCCACCCCGACGCGGCCACAAGCGGGTTTGGGGCGGCGAATGAATCTCATGTGAGATGAATCTCGGATTGAAATTTAAATCTAAATGGAGTCGCCACCGAACTTTGTGGGAGTTCGGGCCAGTTCAAACCCACTCTATGTCTTAGTGGGTCGTGCACAAATTACGGCCCATTCGGATTTCAGAGTTTATTGGGTTCGTCCCTTTGCATTGTGATACCGATACCAACATTATCAGTTATCGTGTATTGAATGACTCTCGTGCGCCAATGGTTTCGGACATCCGGAAACCATGGTTCTGAGTAAGGGGTGAGGGTACGTGTTGGGAAGTTCACAAAGAACACCTAACACCGCCCGCACTTAGCGGCCTCTACTAAGATATCGTTTGATTTTAAAATACGCGCGTTAGTAATTTGATTGAATGATATGCAAACAATATTTTGACTAAACATGCGAAGATTTGAATAAGTTGCTAAATAAGTCGATTTAATGCATCTAAATTAACGTCAAAGTTGTATTTAGCATGTGAGGTTCATTTTAGTATAATAAAACAAACAACGAGATAAAAGCTTAAGAGTAAATTACAACATACGAGCGGCATACCACCCGAGAATATTACACTTTGCCACAATTACGATAAAAGCGAAGCGTAAATGGATTAGATATGACAGTACGATATACGGTTTTGAAAAGATGAACACGTGATAGACTTGACACGTGTTGACCGAAGTCATAAAAAGAATTTTATCGGGACTCGAAATATGTTGAAGGACTCACGGATCTGACGTGACAAAGGCCACTCGATCGAGTCATTGAGGGACTCGATCGAGTGGTCTTGAAAAAAACCTTCTGCCCAATTTTTGGGATGTAACTCGATCGAGTGGGCTAGACACTCAATTGAGTGCCCCCTGTACGAGCTATAGCTCGTTTTCGAATTTTGCGATGATTTCGAAATTGCTTTTATTTTTTGAAAATCGATGATTTTGTTAAGTCGCGTAAAAATATGATACAATTTATACTCAACATAAATTTTTGATACTCATTAATATTCGATATTTGATTATGGTGTCAATATCCAATATTTTGAGCGGTTTTTAGAAAAGATGTTTTTGAAATCGTTTTGAATTGAACTAACTCTTTTAGACGTGATATTCTACTATGGAGTCGATATCACGTCTTAAGAATATATGTTTTGCCTGTTTGAAAATTAATTTTTGCATTAATTAGATAGTAATAATGATAATAATGCTATTAGAAATAGAAGAAGAAAAGGAAAAAAAACGAAAAGAAGAAGAAGATGCCGAGAAAAACGAGAGAAAGGGAGAGAAAAAGGAGAGAAGAAAACGGGGTTAAATTTGACACCCTCAACCTACATGCTTAGTCTTCTCGGAATATGGCTCGTCTAGTTGTGGCTTAGGCACGGGAGCTTCGACATGATATAGGAAGAGTTATGGTGGTTTGGGAAGGGATTTGACGATGTTTTGCTTTCGAGTCTTTGACGAGTTTTGCTCTCGAGTCTTTGACGAGTTTTGATCTCGGGTTTGCTAAAGGTTGCTGAAATTTCGGGGATGAATTGTTGTGTAGATGTTGTATCTAATTGTGTTGTGTAATTGTTGTTTTTGTGTATTGTGCAAGGGGTGTATTTATAGAAGGGGTTTCTGGCTTTGTCTAGGAAAGGTATCCGGCTTGGATGAGAAGAAACACCGGCTTGGGTGAAGTAGGATTCCGATTGCGGATAGGAAAGACTTGCTTACATGGGAAGAAACACCCGTTTAGATAAGGAAAAAGTCTGGTTTTGTGAGTAAAGGAGGGTCACTCGATCGAGTGCCCGGTCTGAGGCCGGTTTTAGCGAGTTTTGTGAGCTCACTTAACCGAGTGGGCCGGTCCACTCGATCGAGTGGGTCTAGCCGGGTGGGATTCCTTCTTAGAGATCGAGTTTTATCTCTTGTGGAATTTGCTTGGTTGCTTGATTGCTGATTTTTTTTGTAGTTTTTGACTTCAAGTGGGATTTCCGAGAGCTGCGTGACATATTTTTCCGCCTCGGAAACGTTTTTGACCGGGGTTTGACCCGGCCACTAAAAGACGGTTTTGCCCTTGGTCTTGGTTTGACCTAAATTAGTCTTATTTGATTGGAAATGATCCACTGGGCCTAAATTTGAGGTTGGTTTTGTGAGTTTTGTACTTCCTAAAAAGCCCAAGCCAAATACTAATGATTTTGAGCCCATATTCGAGTATGTCAAAGCACGTTTGCGTCCGATCATCATCGGGTGTTTTTTTTTTTGAAACTGCTATAGACACCTAGCATCCAAATGTGGGTGTCTACAGAGCCCCCACTCTGACTGAGGCTTAGAAAAGGCGAAAGTCAGAGTAGCTACCAGGCCAATCGAGGATTAAAACCTGGCAGACTTTCGAATGAGTCGTTTATAGTCCATTAGACTTGCGTGAAAGGGCCTGCCAGCCATAAGATAGAAATCATATCTGAGTTCTGTTGTCGGGAATAGCTCCGTGGGACTTGTTTTTTTAAGCCCTGGGTGTATCTGTATGCGGATACATCCCATCTTGGAGCTGCGCGGGAGCTTGCCTAAGAAGTCCTGGGTGTGTCCATTTGCAGACACATCCCATCTTAGAACTACGCGGGAGCTTGCCTAAAAAGCCCTGGGTGTGTCCGTTTGCAGACACATCCCGATCCAAAATTACGCGGGAGCCTGCCTAAGAAGCCCTGTCCGTTTGCAGACACATCCCAACTCAGAATTACGCGGGAGCCTGCCTAAGAAGCCCTGGGTGTACCTATATGTAGGCACATCCCGTGTTTCTTCAGGAGAAATGCCACCTTTGGGCTTTTCTCTGGGGGGGGGGGGGGGTTTAGTGAGTTGCGCAGCCTTGCTTCTGAAGTCTTGAGTTGTACCTGTGTACGGTTACACAAAACTTTGCATGTAACATTTAGGTAAAACACAACTCACGCTGGGGAATAAAAACTCGATGTTCCGTTAGGGAGCCAAACTGTTACATGAAATGTTAGATACATAGGCAGAAATAACAAGTATAGCAGGTAGCAAGATAGCATACAGGAAATGCGGTTAACATCTATAGACTGACTTGCGCTAGGGAAAATGATTTTTGCTTCATTTTGAAATCGAAGTCCTGAAAGCAACTCGCGTGCTAGGAGATAGGTTTTCAAAATTGAAAGGGATAGAAAAGAAATTTGCAGTTTAAATAGACTGAAATTTGACCTTGTCAAAAAGGATTTTCTCAAATGGCTAAGTTTTGCAAATTTTAAAATGAGAATTTGAAGAGAGAGGCCTACCGGCAGACTCGACTTTGGACGCGACAGAACGAGTTGACAGACACGACTTGGACTCTCTAAGGGTTGGACCGTGACCTGGTAGGGGAGTGGGTCACCTAAGATGACAAGACTCTTAAGTTGCGCTATTCGGTAGCCTAGACGAGTGACAACATGGTCAAATCCTCGGAATATGTAATGGTCTATAATGAGACTGTTTTTGCATGACTCAGCTGTAGCACTGTTGTAGACTAGTGCTTTTTTGAATTTTTGGTTTTAGGGAAATTTTCCCAAAGTAGGGTGCAGCTTCGAGTCCCTAACAGATTCTCGTCTTCGACTCAGCCGAGTACTAGGACACACTATAGAAAGGTGGCTAGAATTTGAAAGTATTTGGATTATGTGAGTGGATGGAGAAAATCTGCCTAGGAGAAGCCCCCAGAACGACAAAGCGAACTGTTGAGAACATGACAGTGTCGTGACCGGAATGATGCTGTTTTTTGAATTTGTGTCAATGTGGGTGGTTGTGCCTTTGTTGAAAGGCTGCCTATGTATTCGCGTGTAGTGAAATCAAACCAAGCTGTAGTTCAGTGTTGAAAGATATATTATGGTGCCTAGTTTATTAGGGCTTTAAGTGTAACTAGCCGTAACGACGGTGTAGGTTAGGTGCATTCCCAATGATGTCTTGATCAAAGGGCTAGAATGGTTAGGATGTTGATCCTGTGACTGTGAGCGTTCTCCGGGGTAGCCCCCAGAGGTGGTGTGATCTATTTGGGCATGTTCTATGCGGACCGCAAGTTGAATTCCCGTATTTGGGGCTGGTAACTGGTTTGGATAATTTTGGAAATGTGGTGCTAGGTCGTAAGTGGCTTTGATGTTTTGACATATGGAGCTTAATTTTCTGGAGATAAGGCTTCGAAGGTAAGGTATTGCAACGTGGTAGGAAAGGAAGGAAGTCGAGTAAAAATGACTCGAACTTCGATCGGGCAGGTTTGATAATGCGGGATCTGATTTCCATGTCTGGCCCTAATGGTTAGGGTGTATCCTATGGAGCTTGAATCCTCAAAAATTTTGGGCTGTCTCTTAGCCTAGGTCTCGAGAAGGTCTTGAGGGTTGTAATGTGGGAAGGCTAAATGTGGTGTTAGCTGACCAACCTGATTATCTCTCCCCTATTGGATGGTATGGGTATTGATAATTTTGTATTAACCGTTTCACTTGAGTTGACCGTTAACTACTGTCATGGGTTTTTGAATATTTTTTTAGTTGGTTGACTTCTTAGCCCCGGTCATGGGATTCTTCATTTGGGTTGACCGTGCCCTGGTCAAGGGATGTTGAGAGTTCTTTTGGTCATGGCCAGCTCTTTTATTTTGGCCTTTTGCTTCTTTTTTTTCTTGGACTTTCGATTTTTGTCCAGTCTTTTGCTTTTTTTTGCTTTTTTTTGTTGGTCAGACTAACACCTAAGGTAGGGATTAGTCGATTTTATTGGAGGGGTGTTTATTGTGGGGAAATGGGCTTGCCTCCCGTCTTAAACCTAAACTAGGAGACTACCTAGATTTGTCATAGGATTCGATACCGCTTATCCTAGGGGTAGTTATGTGGCTTTTCTATACCAGACATGGAATAGGTAAAAGGAAAACACGGGTCTCGATTTCCTGCAGCCATTATAGATGTGCCTATAATAGTCACGTGCATGTGCTCACAGTGTATGATGGTGTTCATCATGTTCTCGAAAACACATAAGGAAAGCATATATGAGAGATTGAAAAACTGATTTTATTGAATTTTGAAAGGAGGACAGAATAAAGTTGACTCTGACTCTTACATACTTTAAAATTGAAAGAAATAGTATATCCTAGACTCGGACTCAGACTCGGACTCAAACCAAATACAGACTCTTGGATGTCTGTTTGTGATCCTGCTGATGTCGTCAATAGTCTTCGGCTTCTAAGGACTCGAATTGATGTCCAGTATAGCCTTCGGTAGAAGCTTCACCCAGATCTTCATTATGTCGAAGATCGTCTTCAATCCTAGTGCCCATTTCGGTAAGTACCGCGAAGTTTGAAATGCCGGCATACCTAAGATAGACGTGGTGGGAGGGTAGGAGGTTGTTGATGAACGCCTCTACTAGTGTCTTCTCGTTGGGCTTGTCTCCCAGCTAAACACTCTCAGCCCGCCAACGTTGAAGGTACTTGGTGAAACCCTCTTTGGGCTTCTGGACCATGACCTCCAAAGTACGCATCGTGGTCTGGATCTCGGTATTATCGGCGTAATTCCGAGCGAACTCCTTTGCCACGTCATCCCAAGTCTTGTACTTCTTCGAGTCAAACCTGTAGTGCCAGGCTTTCGGATGCTTCTTGAGGGAGAAAGTAAACAGGTGCTTGAACATAGTGGATTTCACTCCCTTGACGGCCATGGATTCCTTGAAGGCCCGAATGTGAAGTACCGGGTCTTCGGTCCCATCAAACATTGGTAGGCCTGTAAAGTTGAGGTTGGCGGGCAGTTCATCGTTCAGGGGTAAATAAACACGGGCGTTTTCCGTGTGGATAGTGTTGTTAGTTGACAAGTGGACCTGTTCTTCCAGTTTGCGGACTGCGCTGACCAGTTCAGCCAAAGGCCCAGTAGTCTCAACCCCACCATTAGGAGTCCCTTGTTCTATGGCGTTCAAACGGGTAACAATAGCTATCTGGTCGGACTTGATAGCTGTCAGTTGGGCCTCAATCTGAGTCAGCGAGACCGTCAAATTGTTCAAAGCTGCTTGCATCTTCTGTTGATGTCTGGTCACCGGTTGCCTGTCTTTAAGAATACCGCGTAATCAGAAATGTCGCTTCAGAACCCAAATACACCAAGGCATGGGAAATAGCGCGGGAGGAGAGACAACTCATGTATGACTCGGGTTAGACTCTCCTAAGACAAATGTGTAAGGTGCGATTCTCGGAGTGACTGTGATTAATCGCTCCGTCGGAGAATAGCCCCCAAGTGAGACTAAGGACTCAGATGATGTGGCATCTAAGTGACTCAAAAGTGGGCTACGTGAGACAACACGTGTAAGACATGACCCTTAGAGCAACCGTGATTGATCGCTCTGCTGAAGGGTAACCCCTGAGTGAAGAAAAGCCTGAAAAGGAAATGACTCGGAAAGGACACCTAGACGGGTGACTCGTGAAAGATGAACCTCCCTTAGGATTCGGCTGTGTGGGCCGAGTCCTGTTCGAAGGAAGGTCTGCGTGAGATATTCCCCAGACTTTTGGACTCGAATGTGTAAACGGGCCTTCCTTCGTAGGAGTATGTCCTACGTAGGTGGGCCTTGCCTTGACAAATAAGGCGGACTGGGATAGGGAGGAAACCCGTGATGTAAGATCGACGGAGTTTCAACGCTATAGACCTTCGACGACCTACGAAAAGACCCAACACACGAATTACGGTAGGTCCAAGGAAAAGAAGGGTTTTGAAAAATGATTGAATTTTGAAAATTGAGAAGATGGTCCTAAAATTGGTAGTGGGCCAATAGGACCGGGTTTTTGAAAAGTCGAATATTTGGAATTTTAAAAATTTGAATATCGAAAATAAATTTCTGAAATTTGAAAATTGAAGATGAGATCCCGAAGATTTGAAAATCAAAAACGGCATCTCGAAGACTTAAAGATCGAAATGGAATTTTGAAGATTTGGAAAGTGAAGATTTGAAAATCGAAATGAGATTTTGAAAATTCGAAAATCGAATGAGGATCGGAAATTCGAATATTAAAATGGACAGCATGCCGACTAGAAAATAGGCTTGTTTGAGTCAAATCTTAAGTCTAAATTTCGGCAACATTCCGATTTTTGAAAATTGAATATTTTTGAAAAGATGCATTTTTTGAAATGACGGGTCCCGAAACGGACGGTATGTCGGTTTTTTCAAAATTTTGAAAAGATGCATTTTTTTGAAATGACGATTTTTGAAAACGACATAGAAACCAAGTAGCACATAGTCACACAAGCATTATAACGACACCATGTATGCTCTACACTAAGTCTCGATCGGTCTGAATAGGGTCTATACCAGTGTACATGGCCTTTCCGAGAATCGGGACGGACTTCCTAAGTCGAGTTGAGCTTAGAACATGCCGCGAAACCCATACGAATTAGCCATGAACACCTTGACATAACCAATTTGGAATACATCATGGTATAGTGGGACGTCGGTCGCCAGTACCGGCCCGGGAAAAGATGAGGTTATGCATGAACCGTAGAACTAAAACGCGTATTGTACTAGTCAAACGATTTGTATTCGAGTCTCACCCTGAGGATGCCGATGGTAAGTCACGCATCAGTTATCCCCAGCGGATTCGCCAAATTGTGGATATGACATAGGTCCACCTCGACGCGGCCACGCGCGGGTTTGGGGCGGCGAATGAATCTCAGATTGAAATTTAAATCTAAATGGAGTCGCCACCGAACTTTGTGGGAGCTCGGGCCCGTTCGAACGCACTCTATGTTTTAGTGAGCCGTGCATAAAGTACGGCCCATTCAGATTTCAGAGTTTATTGGGTTCGTCCCTTTGCATTGTGATACCGATACCGACATTATCGGTTATCGTGCATTGAATGACTCTCGTGCGCCAATGATTTCTGACATCCGGAAACCATGGTTCTGAGTAAGGGGTGAGGGTACGTGTTGGGAAGTTCACAAAGAACACCCAACCCCGCCCGCACTTAGCGGCCTCTACTAAGATATCGTTTGATTTTAAAATACGCGCGTTAGTAATTCGATTGAATGATATGCAAACAATATTTTGACTAAACATGCGAAGATTTGAATAAGTTGCTAAGTCGATTTAATGCATCTAAATTAACGTCAAAGTTTTATTTAGCATGCGAGGTTAATTTTAGTATAATAAAACAAACAACGAGATAAAAGCTTAAGAGTAAATTACAACATACAAGCGGCATACCACCCGGGAATATTACACTTTGCCACAATTACGATAAAGCGAAGCGTAAGTGGATTAGATATGACAGTACGATATACGGTTTTGAAAAGATGAACATGTGATAGACTTGACACGTGTTGACCAAAGTCATAAAAAGAATTTTATCGGGACTCGAAATATGTTGACGGACTCACGGATCTGACGTGACTAAGGCCACTTGATCAAGTCATTGAGGGACCCGATCAAGTGGTCTCGAAAAAAACCTTATGCCCTATTTTTGGGGTGTCACTCGATCGAGTGGGCTAGACACTCGATCGAGTGCCCCCTGTACGAGCTATAGCTCGTTTTCGAATTTTGCGATGATTTCGAAATTTGTTTTTATTTTTTGAAAATCGATGATTTTGTTTAGTCACGTAAAAATATGATACAATTTATACTCGACTTAAATTTTCGATACTCGTTAATATTCGATACTTGATTACGGAATCAATATCCAATATTTTGAGCGGTTTTTAGAAAAGATGTTTTTGAAACCGTTTTGAATTGAACTATCTCTTTTAGACATGATATTCGACTATGGAGTCGATATCACGTCTTAAGAATATATGTTTTGCCTGTTTGAAAATTAATTTTGGCATTAATTAGATAGTAATAATGATAATAATGCTATTAGAAATAGAAGAAGAAGAAGAAGAAGAAAAGGAAAAAAAAAACGAAAAGAAGAAGAAGATGCCGAGAAAAACGAGAGAAAGGGAGAGAAAAAAGAAGAAGAAAACGGGGTTGAATTTGACACCCTCAACCTACATGCTTAGTCTTCTCGGAATATGGTTCGTCTAGTTGTGGCTTAGGCACGGGAGCTTCGAGATGATATAGGAAGAGTTATGGTGGTTTGGGAAGGGATTTGACGAGTTTTGCTCTCGAGTCTTTGACGAGTTTTGATCTCGGGTTTGCTAAAGGTTGCTGAAATTTCGGGGATGAATTGTTGTGTAGATGTTGTATCTAATTGTGTTGTGTAATTGTTGTTTTTGTGTATTGTGCAAGGGGTGTATTTATAGAAGGGGTTTCCGGCTTTGTCTAGGAAAGGTATCCGGTTTGGATGAGAAGAAACACCGGCTTGGGTGAAGTAGGATTCCGATTGCGGATAGGAAAGACTTGCTTACATGGGAAGAAACACCTGTTTTAGATAAGGAAAAAGTCAGGTTTTTTTGAGTAAAGGAGGGTCACTCGATCGAGTGCCCGGTCTGAGGCCGGTTTTAGCGAGTTTTGTGAGCTTACTCGACCGAGTGGGCCGGTCCAGTCGATCGAGTGGGTCTAGCCGGATGGGATTCCTTCTTAGAGATCGAGTTTTATCTCTTATGGAATTTGCTTGGTTGCTGATTTTTTTGTAGTTTTTGACTTCAAGTGGGATTTTCGAGAGCTGCGTGACAGATTTTTCCGCCTCGGAAACGCCTTTGACCGGGGTTTGACCCGGCCGCTAAAAGACGGTTTTGCCCTTGGTCTCGGTTTTGACCTAAATTAGTCTTATTTGATTGGAAATGACCCACTGGGCCTGGATTCGAGGTAGGTTTTGTGAGATTTGTACTTCGTAAAAAGCACAAGCCGAATACTAATGATTTTTAGCCCATATTCGAGTATGTTAAAGCACGTTTGCGTCCGATCATCATCGGGTGTTTTTTTGGAAACTGCTATTGACATCTAGCAGCTAAATGTGGGTGTATACAATATGTATATCTTCAAAAGACATGAATTAACTTCTTAATATAGTGATATAAGGATTGAGAAATAGAATAACGAACTGCTTGCTTTAGAGATGCAAGGATTGAAAAAAAAATAATGAACTCCTTGCCTGAGAGATGCAAGGACTGAGAGAAAATTATCGAACTCCTTGCTTGAGAGATGCAAGGATTGAAAAAATAAAATAACAAGCTCCTTGTTTAAAAGATACAAGGATTGAGAAAAAGATGAACTACTCCTCAATTGTTTTCCGCTCAGTAATTAAAGTCTCGTGCTGATAACGTGTTATAAAACGAGAAAGAAAGGAAAACTAGAGAGAAAATAGAGCAAGAAATATGTGAGAGAGTTATCTTATATTATTCATGTCATTGAGAGGGGTATATATAGTACTTTAGTAATGATAAGGAGTTTACATATGGGTCAAAAGCCCAATGGACATTCACCTAATATGATTTTATAACAATTAATTTCTTATTAGAAATTGAATTAGGGGACGTTTTACTTTTTAGAATTTACTTTTTACAATTAGGGTTTGAGTAATTTATGATTAGGTTATCAGTGGGGTAGTTGCGTGTGGTTATGGTGGACAGGCGGTGGAGAGAACAAAGGACAGGGACGATGAAGGTAAGCTAGGCGTCGTAGCTTGGTGGTTGACGTAGCTTCGTGGTCAGAATCTGGGCCGACCGTGGTGGTTGTCGAGATGCATAGGAAGATGTGATATGGATTGCGGTGGTGCACTAGAGTTCATGTGGTATTGTTGATGGTGGTGCACCGGAGTCGATATGGCTAGTGTTTGGTTAATGATGATTGGTTGGGTTAGCAGAGAAGACCAGAGGGATGGTGGTGCGAGGTGTCACACAAAAATAGGTCTGGGGGTGAGGCTGTTGTGGGAATGAGGACTTCATTTTTCTTTTTTCCTCTTAAACTAAACCCAGGGAGGGAGAAATGGGGAGGGCATATACGGAATATGGTGTACAACGTAGTAATTTCTGTGTATGACCTCAATATTATTTGGATTTATACAAACAATAAGAGGTTATTGGACTATCCAACATGGGGTTATTCAGATTGTTTATTAATACGTTAGTGACATTAGTGAGGGTAAATGCAAATCATTGATATGGTGGAGGGATGACTGTGGACATGACATAGGTCCACCCCGACGCGGCCACGCGCGGGTTTTGGGGAGGCGAATGAATCTCCATGAGATGGTCAAATGGAAATTTAAATCGAAGTCGGAGTCGCCACCGAATTTTATGGTTATTCGGAACCGTTCGAGCCCACTCTATGTCGTAGTGGGCCGTGTCCAAAATACGGCCCATTTCCGATGTCAGAGTTTATTGGGCTCGTCCCTTTTGCATATCGATATAGATGCCGACTTGAGCGGTTAATCGTATATTGAATGACTCTCGTTGCCAATGGTTTCGGACATCCGGAAACCACGGTTCTGAGTAAGGGGTGAGGGTACGTGTTGGGAAGTTCACTAAGAACACCCAACCCCGCCCGCACATTAGCGGCCTCTGCTGGGATATCGAATGACGTTTTAATGCGCGCGTTAGTAATACGATGAATGATATGCAAACATTGTTTTCTAAGCATATGAGGAATTGAATGGGTTGCTAAGTCAATTTAATGCATGAAAATTGATTAACGTAAAGTTGTATTTAGCATATGAGATTCGTTTTAGTATAATAAAACAAATGAAAAAAATGAACTTGCTACAAAGATGAACAAACGAGTTAGTATCGATTTGTAAATAATAATAGCAAAATAAAATAGCGAAATCGAGAAAATAAATATTAATCGAAATCTGAAAAATATTGTTGAAAAGAACGTTGTTTCGTATAAAAAACGAAGTTCGAAAAATAATAAAAGAAGACGAAAAGGGCGCGGCATGACAGCCAACCGCGCGACTCGCCCGGGATGCCGGCGGGTCGCGTGGTGACCTGTTTCGGTGCCGGTTTTCGAAAACTCGAAGTTCGTATTAAATCGCGTATGAATATTGCATGATTCGTACTCGACTTAATATTTTCGATATTCTTTATATTCGATAGTTGACTACGAAATCAATATCAAATACTTGGAATAGTTTTTAGAAAAAAAATGTAATTTTAGAAATCGATCGAAGAATAAATAATAAAACGAACGAAAACGTAGAAAAAAGAAATCCCGGATTCCAGGCCTGCGCGCGAGTCGCCTGGGCATGGCGCGACTCGCGTGCGGGTCTGTCCGTCTTTATATTTTTGTTCGAAAATTGTTATTTTGATGAATCGCGTACAAATTATGAATTAACTTGTATTCGATCCATATTCTCGATATTCGTCGTACCCGATATTCGATTATGAAATCGATATCGAATATTCGGAATGAATAAAAAAAAGGTTTTGAAAAATAATTTGTTTTGAACGAGAAAAAGAGAAGAATTTTAAATGAAAACGATGTGACGATTTTTGGTATCGTCGAAGTTTTAATATAATTCTTTTCGATACGATATTCGATTATAGAAAAATCGATATCGTATGTTTAAGAATATTCGTTATGAAAATAGTTTTTCGTTAATAACGATATTAGGAAAAAATAAAAAAAACGACTCTAGACCCATAAAAAAACGGACGAAGAGAAGAGAGAAGAAGGAAGGAGAAATCGGGTTTATTACACCCTCAACCTACATGCTCTTGTTGACTCGGATCGGGACTCGTCGGAATGTGGCTAGGCACGGGAGTGTCGAGGCAACGTCGGTTGGGTTAGGGTGGTACGGTTTTGACGGGTGAAGGGTGTCGGATATCGGGACCGGTTTCCTTCGGGTTTTGAACGTATTATCGGTTTCTCGATGCTAAAATAACTATGTGTGTGTGTATGAATTGTGTAGGAAGAATTGTTGGTAAAAATCGTATTTTTTTAATCGTCCTTTTTGTGTTGGATGCAAGGGACTATTTATAGGAAATCCCGACCTTGGCTTGGGAGAGTTTGACTACCGCTTAGGATAGGAAACGTAGGAATTTGAGGGAAATAAGAATTCCGTTTTCTTGTGGAGGAAGAAAGGCAAACCGGTGGATTTGCTCTTGTTTTGGGCTGTCTCGGCCGAGTGTTTTACACTCGGTCGGATACTCGAATCGATTCTTGAATAGGATTCTTGTTTGAGCTAGAATTACCGCTTGGGTAAGAAGCTGAGGAGAACGAGAATTCCGTTTTCTTGTAAGAGAAGAAAAGAGAAAAAAAACCGGCTGGTTGTGTACTTGGCCGAGTGTTTCAACTCGGTTGAGTGTTTGAGTCGGTTCTCGGATAGAATTCCTACTCGGGATCGAATTCTACCTTAAACGGAATTGTTTATTATTTTTTGTATGGATGATTTTGTAGAGTTGGACCGTGGGTATACCGTGTGAGGTGTCACGGTTGACTCTCAAGTTTCGGGAAATATCTTTGACCGGGTTTTGACTCGGTCGCTAAAAGACGGTTTTACCCCTGGTGACGGTTTCGATCCAAATTAGTGTTATTTGACTCGAAACGACCCACTGGGCCTGAATTTGAGGTTGGTTTGGTGAGATTTGTACTCCTTAAAATGCCTAGGCCCAATATCCATCATTTCGAGCCCATTTCCGAGTACGTCAAGGCACGTTAGCGTCCGATCATCATCGGGTGTTTGTCGGGAACTACTATAGACACCCGACGGTCAAAATGTGGGTGTCTACAGAGCCCCCACTCTGACTGAGGCTTGGACAGGGCGAAAGTCAGAGTAGCCACCAGGTCAATCAAGGATTAAAACCCGGTAGCTTCCGGTCGGGTCGTTTAAGGTCCGTTAGACCTGCGTGGAGGGCCCGCCGGCCATGGGCTAGAAATGTACCTGAACTGGTGATAACTCCGTGGGGGAATTCGTCGCATGAGACTTAAAATGGGCCTGTATGTGGGCTCATCTTGTTAAATGCCGCTGGGGAGTTATGCAAATTGCATGGTCCTGCTTGAGTCGTCCTGTACATATTTATGCAAAGCTGCAAAATTTTGCATGTAACATTTGTAGGAAAAATGACTCGTGCTGAGGAATAAAAATGATTTTTGCTGCATTTTGAAATCGAAGTCCTGAAAGCAACTCACGTGCAAGGAAATAGGTTTTCAAAAATTGAAAGGGTTGAAAAGAAATTTGCAATTTAAATAGATTGAAATTTGACCTTGTCGAAAAGATTTTTTTTCAAATGGCAAAGTTTTTGCAAAAAATGAGAATTTGAAAAGAGAGGCCTACCGGCAGACTCGACTCTGGACGCGACAGAACGAGTTGACAGACACGACTTAGACTCTCTAAGGGTTGGACCGTGACTTGGTAAGGAGGTGGGCCACCTAAGATGACAAGACTCTTAAGTTGCGCTATTCCGTAGCCTAGGCGAGTGACAACACGGTCGAATCCTCGGAATAGGAAGGATGTGCTATGGGGGGATTGCAATAGTCTGTAATGAGACCGTTTTGGCAAGACAGGACCTTTAGCAGTAGCAATGCCGTAGTCTAGTGCTCTTCTGGATTTTTGATTTTAGGGTACATTTCCAAAGTGGGTATTGCCTCGAGTCCTGACAGATTCTTGTCTTCGACTGAGCCGAGTACTAGGACACACTACAGAAAGGAGGCTAGATTTTGAAAGTATTTGGATTATGTGAGTGGATGGAGAACTTCTGCCTAGGAGAAGCCCCCAGAATGACAAAGCTAACTGTCGAGAACATGACAGTGTCGTGACCGGAATGATGATGCTTTTTGAATGTGTGTCAATGTGGGTGGTTGTGCCTCTGTTGAAAGGCTGCCTACGTATTCACATGTGGTGAAATCAAACCAAGCCGTAGTTCGGTGGATTATGGTGCCTAGTTTATTAGGGCTTTGTGTATAACTAGCCATAGTAATGGTGTAGGCTAGGTGCATTCCCAGTGATGTCTTGATCAAAGGGCTAGAATGGTTAGGATATTGATCCTGTGACTGTGAGCGTTCCGGGATAGCCCCCAGAGGTGGTGTGCACTATTTGGGCATGCTCTATGCCGACCGCAAGTTGAGTTCCCGTGTTCGGAGTTGGTAACTGGTTTGAATGAGAAGAATTGGGATGGGATTTTAACGAGTTCTGCTCTCAGAGATTTTAACGAGTTTTGCTCTCGGGGATTTTAACGAGTTTTGCTCTCGGGGATTTTAACGGGTTTTGCTCTCAGGGGGATTTGATGATTTTTGCTCTCGGGAATTTTAACGAGTTTTGCTCTCGGGGATTTTAACGAGTTTTGCTCTCGGGGATTTTAACGAGTTTTGCTCTCGGGGGGATTTGACGAGTTTTGCTCTCTGAGGGATTTGACGAGTTTTGCTCTCGGGGGATTTGACGAGTTTTGCTCTCGGGTTTGCGTATGGTGATTGTGAATTCTGTTATGTAAAGGGGAAGTCGAGTAAAATGGCTCGAACTTTGATCGGGATAAGTTTTGATAATGCGAGATCTGATTTCCATGTCTGGCCCTAATGGTTAGGGGTATCCTATGGAGCCTGAATCCTCAAAATTCCGGGCTGTCTCTGGCCTGGGTCTCGGGAAGGTCTTGAGGGTTGTAATGTGGGAAGGCTAAATGTGGTGTTAGTTGACCAGCTTGATTGTCTCTTCCCTATTTGATGGTATGAATTTTGACCGTACCCTGGTCATGGGGCTTTCACTTGAATTGACCGTTGATCATGGTCATGGGTTTTTGGCGGTTCCTTTTTTTTATCATGGCCAGCTCTTTTGTTTTGGGCCTTTTGCTTTTTCTTGGACTTCTGATTTTTTCGTCCAGTTTTTTTTTGTCATGGCCAGCTCTTTTGTTTTGGCCGTTTGCTTTTTTTTTTGTCAGACTAACACCTAGGGTAGGGACTGGTCAGTCTTTTTTGATGGGTGTTTTATTGTGGGAAATGGGCTTGCCTCCCGTCTTTAACCCAAACTAGGAGATTACCTAGATTTGTCATAGGATTCGATACCGCTCCTGCTAAGGGTAGTTATGTGGCTTTCTATACCAGACATGGAACAGGTAAAGGAAAACACGGGTCTCATCTCCTGCAGTCATTATAGATGTGCCTATAATAGTCACGTGCGTGTGCTCACAGTGTATGATGGTGTTCATCATGTTCTCGGAAACACATAAGGAAAGTATATATGAGAAATAGAAAAGCTGATTTTATTGAATTTTGAAAAAAGAGGACAGAATACAATTGACTCTGACTCCGACTTTGAAGTTGAAATAAATAGTATATCCTAGACTCGGACTCAGACTTGGACTTAAATCAAATCCGGACTCTTGGATGCATGAGAGGTAGATTGGATGCTTTGGTCATCGGGCCCTGTATAGTACATGAGGGGCTTTGCAAGTGACAATGTTTCCAAAACGGGAGTCTTCCCGGCATCGAGGAAGTCTTGAATGAGGTGTTTCAGTTTCCAGCACCGTTCTGTATCGTGTCCCCTCCCTCTGTGGAATTTGCAGTAATGCTCGGCGTTCCATGCTTTGGAGCGTTTTTCCAAAGGTGGGTCGGTTGTTGGGCCTATAGGTAGTATTAGGCCCTTCGGAACCGACCTCTGGAAAGCGACGATGTAGGACATATCCAAGTGGGTAAATGTCCTTTCTTTTGACTGGTTCTTGATTTTTGGAGAGGTGACTTGAGGGTTACCTCTCTCGGTCTTGTCATCTCAAGGGTATCGGACAGTTTCGTAAGAATGTTCACCTTTCAAATGGCTCGGTGGGGTGATTGACTGTCTTACCCGCTCTAGTTGTGTTAGACGGGCTCTGGTTCTTATAAGGTCTTCTTCGATGATGGTTACCCTGAAACTTAGGTTATCTAGGGCAGTATTGATTTTCGAAAAGATATTGTTAATGGAGCAAGATAGCATAAGCATACTCCCTTGGATATCCCCTTTCTCGACGGCGCGGGATTTGTTATGGTTTGGTAGTGTCTCGTTCATAGGGTCCCTGATCGGAAGAAACGACAGGTGTTAGAACTCGCCTAAACTCGGTTTCGTGCAAATGCAAGAGAGAGAGTCAAACTAGGTACGACCCGGGGGCGGGAATGACTAAGATTCTATGACCGGGCTACTTAAATGTTAATCCAGACAAAGTAACGACTGTGACCTAGACTCGACCACGAGACTCGAGCTGTACAAGGATGAGTCCGAAAATGGGGCGACCGTATTTGACAGTGCCGCGTGCTTGGACCAACTGTGGTGACCTAACCCTAGGTGACCCGAGTATTCGTAGCGTGGGTACGACTCGAAGAAGGCATCATAAGGACGCCGGTGTAGGATGAATGTAGGGTACTCTCTAGGGTAACCGTGGTTGACTGCTCGGGTGGAGGACAACCCCCTGAGTAAGGCTAGAGACTCAGATGGTGTGACATCTAAGTGACTCGAAAGTGGGATACGTGAGACAACACGTGCAAGACATGACCCTTAGAGCAACCGTGATTGATCGCTCTGCTGAAGGGTAGCCCCCGAGTGGGGAAAAGCCTGAAAGGGAAAAGACTCGGAAAGGACACCTAGACGGGTGACTCGTGAAAGGTGGGCTTCCCTTAGGATTCGGCGTGTGGGCCGAGTCCTGTTCGAAGGAGGGCCCACGTGAGATATTCCCCAGACCCTTGGACTCGATTGTGTAAACGGGCCAACCTTCGTAGAAGTATGTCCTACGTAGGTGGGCTTTGCCTTAGTCAAATAAGGCGGACTGGGATAGGGAGGAAACTCGTGATATAAGATCGACGGAGTTTCGACGCTAAAGACTTTGACGACTTATGACACGACCCGACACTGCTAAATACGGGAAGTCCTAAGAAGAGGACGGTTTTGAAAAAGGGATTCTTTTGGAAAATCCGAGAAGTCTCGGTGGATGGCCCAATTTTTCGAAAAAAACGGAAAAGTGCATCGGGCCATAATTTTGAAAGTTCGAAAAAAAATCGAGTTTTGAAATGGGCAGAATACCGACTGGAAAATAGGCTACTTTGAGTCAAATCGTAAATCCTAATTTCGGTAGCATTCCGGGGTTTTGAAAAGTTGAATATTTGGAATTTTGAAACTTGAGTATCGAAAAAAGAAATTTCCGACAATTTGAAAATTGAAGATGAGATCCCGAAGATTTGAAAATCGAAAAAACGGCATCTCGAAGATTTGAAAATTAAAAATGGCATCTCGAAGATTTTGAAAATCGAAACTGGTATCTCGAAAATTTTAAAATCGAAATTGGTATCTCGAAAATTTTAAAATCGAAATTGAATTTTGAAAATTCAGAAATCGAATGGTGGATCGGAAATTTGAATTTTGAAATGGGCAGCATGCCGGCGAGAAAATAAGCTTGTTTTGAGTCAGATCTTAAGTCTAAATTTCGGCAGCTTTCCGATCTTTTTAAAATTTGAATATTTTTGAAAAGATGCATTTTTTGAATTTCGGAATTGAAGATGAATTTCCGAAAATTTGAAAATCGAAAACAGGATCCCGACTTTTAAAATCGGCAAACTGTCATCGGGCTTGAATTTTTTTGAAAAGTCAGAAATTTTGAATTTTTGAAAGCCCGAAGAGAAATTCGGTTGATGGCCCGGTTTTGTTCGAAAGAGAAAAAAAAAAAGGAAATCGAACCGGGCGACGGTTTTGCAAGTTCGAAAATAGTTTCGAGTTTTAAATTGGGCATAGTACCGGCTAGAGAAAGGGCTATTTTGAGTAAAATCGTAAGTCCTAAATTGGGTATATGCCCGGGGTTTTGAAATTGGATGTTTTGAAAAGGATGCTAATTTTTTGAAAATGACGGTTTTTGAAAAAGATGATGTGGATCAAGTAGCACGTAGTCATGGAAACAGTATAATAACGTCATGTATGCTCTTAAGCTAAGTCTCGGTCAGTCTGTAAGGGTCTATACCAGTGTACACAGCCTATCAAGAATCGGGGCGGACTCCCTAACTCGAGTTGAGATTAGGACATGCCGTAAAACCCATATGAATCGGCTAGTGGACACCTTTGACATAACCAGTTTGGACTATATCAACGGTATAGTGGGACGTCGGTCACGAGTACCGGCCCGGGAAAATGGGGCTATGCATGAACCGTAAAACTAAAACGCGCATTGTACTAGTCAAACGATTTCTATTCGAGTCTCACCCTGAGGACACTGAAGGTTATTAACTCATCAGAAAATCCCCAGCGGAGTCGCCAAATTGTGGACATGACATAGGTCCACCCCGACGCGGCCACGCGCGGGTTTTGGGGAGGCGAATGAATCTCCATGAGATGGTCAAATGGAAATTTAAATCGAAGTCGGAGTCGCCACCGAATTTTATGGTTATTCGGAACCGTTCGAGCCCACTCTATGTCGTAGTGGGCCGTGTACAAAATACGGCCCATTTCCGATGTCAGAGTTTATTGGGCTCGTCCCTTTGCATATCGATATAGATGCCGACTTGAGCGGTTAATCGTATATTGAATGACTCTCGTTGCCAATGGTTTCGGACATCCGGAAACCACGGTTCTGAGTAAGGGGTGAGGGTACGTGTTGGGAAGTTCACTAAGAACACCCAACCCCGCCCGCACATTAGCGGCCTCTACTAGGATATCGAATGACGTTTTAATGCGCGCGTTAGTAATACGATGAATGATATGCAAACATTGTTTTCTAAGCATATGAGGAATTGAATGGGTTGCTAAGTCAATTTAATGCATGAAAATTGATTAACGTCAAAGTTGTATTTAGCATATGAGATTCGTTTTAGTATAATAAAACAAATGAAAAAAATGAACTTGCTACAAAGATGAACAAACGAGTTAGTATCGATTTGTAAATAATAATAGCAAAATAAAATAGCGAAATCGAGAAAATAAATATTAATCGAAATCTGAAAAATATTGTTGAAAAGAACGTTGTTTCGTATAAAAAACGAAGTTCGAAAAATAATAAAAGAAGACGAAAAGGGCGCGGCATGACAGCCAACCGCGCGACTCGCCCGGGATGCCGGCGGGTCGCGTGGTGACCTGTTTC
Source organism: Agrostemma githago (assembly GCA_958450325.1). Classification (NCBI taxonomy): domain Eukaryota; kingdom Viridiplantae; phylum Streptophyta; class Magnoliopsida; order Caryophyllales; family Caryophyllaceae; genus Agrostemma; species Agrostemma githago. Next base: position 10,895,120 of record OY288253.1, read on the forward strand.
GGTGCCGGTTTTCGAAAACTCGAAGTTCGTATTAAATCGCGTATGAATATTGCATGATTCGTACTCGACTTAATATTTTCGATATTCTTTATATTCGATAGTTGACTACGAAATCAATATCAAATACTTGGAATAGTTTTTAGAAAAAAAATGTAATTTTAGAAATCGATCGAAGAATAAATAATAAAACGAACGAAAACGTAGAAAAAAGAAATCCCGGATTCCAGGCCTGCGCGCGAGTCGCCTGGGCATGGCGCGACTCGCGTGCGGGTCTGTCCGTCTTTATATTTTTGTTCGAAAATTGTTATTTTGATGAATCGCGTACAAATTATGAATTAACTTGTATTCGATCCATATTCTCGATATTCGTCGTACCCGATATTCGATTATGAAATCGATATCGAATATTCGGAATGAATAAAAAAAAGGTTTTGAAAAATAATTTGTTTTGAACGAGAAAAAGAGAAGAATTTTAAATGAAAACGATGTGACGATTTTTGGTATCGTCGAAGTTTTAATATAATTCTTTTCGATACGATATTCGATTATAGAAAAATCGATATCGTATGTTTAAGAATATTCGTTATGAAAATAGTTTTTCGTTAATAACGATATTAGGAAAAAATAAAAAAAAAACGACTCTAGACCCATAAAAAAACGGACGAAGAGAAGAGAGAAGAAGGAAGGAGAAATCGGGTTTATTACACCCTCAACCTACATGCTCTTGTTGACTCGGATCGGGACTCGTCGGAATGTGGCTAGGCACGGGAGTGTCGAGGCAACGTCGGTTGGGTTAGGGTGGTACGGTTTTGACGGGTGAAGGGTGTCGGATATCGGGACCGGTTTTCTTCGGGTTTTGAACGTATTATCGGTTTCTCGATGCTAAAATAACTATGTGTGTGTGTATGAATTGTGTAGGAAGAATTGTTGGTAAAAATCGTATTTTTTTAATCGTCCTTTTTGTGTTGGATGCAAGGGGCTATTTATAGGAAATCCCGACCTTGGCTTGGGAGAGTTTGACTACCGCTTAGGATAGGAAACGTAGGAATTTGAGGGAAATAAGAATTCCATTTTCTTGTGGAGGAAGAAAGGCAAACCGGTGGATTTGCTCTTGTTTTGGGCTGTCTCGGCCGAGTGTTTTACACTCGGTCGGATACTCGAATCGATTCTTGAATAGGATTCTTGTTTGAGCTAGAATTACCGCTTGGGTAAGAAGCTGAGGAGAACGAGAATTCTGTTTTCTTGTAAGAGAAGAAAAGAGAAAAAAAAACCGGCTGGTTGTGTACTTGGCCGAGTGTTTCAACTCGGTTGAGTGTTTGAGTCGGTTCTCGGATAGGATTCCTACTCGGGATCGAATTCTACCTTAAACGGATTTGTTTATTATTTTTTGTATGGATGATTTTGTAGAGTTGGACCGTGGGTATACCGTGTGAGGTGTCACGGTTGACTCTCAAGTTTCGGGAAATATCTTTGATCGGGTTTTGACTCGGTCGCTAAAAGACGGTTTTACCCCTGGTGACGGTTTCGATCCAAATTAGTGTTATTTGACTCGAAACGACCCACTGGGCCTGAATTTGAGGTTGGTTTGGTGAGATTTGTACTCCTTAAAATGCCTAGGCCCAATATCCATCATTTCGAGCCCATTTCCGAGTACGTCAAGGCACGTTAGCGTCCGATCATCATCGGGTGTTTGTCGGGAACTACTATAGACACCTGGCGGTCAAAATGTGGGTGTCTACAATGACATTGACACGTATAAGTGGATTAAAGAAAAGAATTAAGGGAAAATTATTAGTGAATATTAGAAGTGAATTTTAATTTAAGGGAATTATATGCGGGGTAATATTCTTATCAAGTGGACACTAAGGGATTTTTAAATTGAATTCATAGGAAACATAAAAGTGTAATATGTCTCAACAATTCAATAAAGTCTTCTTATTAATCAAAAGATTTAGAAGGAAAGTCTCTCTTACATAAAGAATCAAGCAAAGTCCTAGTGGAATCATTCATGTCCTTAGTAAGTGCCAAATACAAAGACCTCTCGGTAAAATATATGCCACCTAATAAATAATGAAGAGAATGTGTAAGTCTATGCAACTAATCTCCTAAATACTCATCTTCTTCTTGAGGAAAACAATATGCAACCCAACTGTCTTTTTACCAACAAGACTCCTCAAATTTTGATCAACAACACCCTCAACACAAATAAACCTCCAAAATTACGTTATTACTATTATCAGCACAATATAATCTCAATTATCCATTTACCTCAACTAGTCGTTAGAGTCATTCATGCCATTATTTTCTCCCACCCACATTTGCACATATATATTAGCTGTTAATTTATTTCCTTACGTAAATATTGTGATGGCATTGATGTATATATAGCTAACAATCTCTTGTAAATAGTAACTCGAATTCATTCAATAATTTTGTTTATAATTTCCAATCCTCTATTTTCCTAATATGGTATCAAAGCGAAGGATTCGACTTCTCTGATATCTCATCTCGATTCATTTTCCTCTTTTCTCTCTTTTGAAAAAAAAAACTTCATCGAATCAATGATGAATTCCGATGATCAATCTCTCGACTCGAAAGCTAATACACCTTATACTCTTGTTCAATGAAAATAACTACGATGAATGGACTCGATCTTTTACGCTTGCCCTTCTCGCTAAAGGTAAACTCGGATACATTGATGGCACCGTGTCTAAACCATCTGCCTCGACATTCAATTTCAAATCCTGGAGGTCTACCAACGCGTTGGTCACCTCTTGGATCTACAACTCTATCGAAAAGAAACCTTTGAAAGACGATCTCATACCGCGTCCCGAAGCGAAACTAGTCTAGACAGATGCAAGGAATCAGTTTCGTCAAGGAAACAATGCAGGAATATGATTTTGATTGCTTATTATGGTCGCATCACAACAATCTGGGATGAAATACTGGAATATGATCAGCTTCCAACTTGCTTATGTACACCTGCACTTGTGATTTGATGACACTCATGGATGCACGAAGAGACATAGAACGGGTTCGAGATTTCTTAATGGGACTCGAAGATCCCTATGACAACGTTTGATCCCACATTCTCGGTATTACTCCCCTTCCAAATTTATAAAATTCATACAATTTTCATCCCTTTTTATTCCGGACCCCGAAGCTCTGAAAAACATGTGTTATACTTATATACTACAAATCAAGATGCTCGGGAGCTTATATAGAGTCACGTTTTGAATCTACCTGATTTTCATACCACGTGACTAAGGTGACTTCAAGATATACTATGTCCGATTTCACGTGCAAACGACAAGTATAAGCCGCTTTTACACGATAAAATGATTTTCTGGTAGAGGTGGTTTAACACATATGACGTACCAGAACTCCTAAATGTTCTCCGATGTTTCTCATATTTTATGTGGACGCTCCTACCGACCCGATGAAAACATCGTACAATTTCTTTTCATTTTTATTCGGACCCTGAAACTCTGAAAAAACGTGTATTATACACTACAAATCGAGCTGCTAGTAAGCTCATATCGAGTCACATTTCAAATCAACCTGATTTTTATACCACGTGACTAGTAGGGATGTCAACGGGTCGGTTTCGGGTCGGGTGGAGCCTCACCCGAATCCATCACCCGAATCCGCATACTCCACCCGATCCATCCGTCACCCGATTAACCCACCACCCGGATCCAATCCATCCGTCATCTGCGGGTGATTCGGGTGGATCGGGTGCTTAGCGGATGAAAAATATTTTTTAAAAATATAATAACAAATATACAAATTATAAGATGCGTAAAGTTTTTTGGGATTTTTTGGTGGTCGGAAATTAAGACGGAAAAGAAAATCTATAATGGTGGCCGCCAAAGTGATTACGGAAAATATTTTCTTAGGGTTTTAAGAAAAAAAAAGGATAATGAGTATGAAAATAGAGTGAAGTTAATTATTTTTTTTATATAATCATATAATTTTTTTTTTAAATCTATAAACGGGTGAACGGATCGGGTGGACGGATCGGGTGACGGGTGAAAAATCTCCACCCGAATCCGACCCGATCCATCACCCGATTCATCCGTCATCCGCTTAAAATCCATTTAGCTCGGGTTTTCGTCCATTAATTTTATTCGGGTGGATGGATTTTGAACGGGTTCGGGTGAAATTGACATCCCTAGTGACTAGGGTGTCTTTATGATACCCTGTCGGATTTCACACCCAAACAACAAGTATAGGTCGCTTTTACATGATAAACATACTTTCTGGTAGGGGTGGTTTAACACATACCGGAACCCCCAAATGTTATCCGTTGCTTCTTATGTTTTGTGTGGACGTACCTACCAACCTGATGAAAATCTTGTAAAAGTTTCAGCCATTTTTATTTCAGACTCCAAAACTCTGAAAAATGTGTATTATAACTACAAATCGATTTGCTCGGGAGCTCATATCGAGTTACATTTCAAATCAACCTGATTTTCATACCATGTGACTAGGGGAGAAGAATACGAGAAAGTGAGAGATAAGGGCGTGAAGAACGGAAGGAGTAGAGTGAGTAAAAGGGACGACACTCTCGTTTAACTCAATGACAAAAGAAAATCATCTCTAAGGATGATGATGATGAGGACGATGTTGATGGTGAGGAGGGGGATGAGAAGGAGGAAACTTATCTTAGTAAATGGGGAAGGAGGAATCAGTTGAGAAGGAGCGTTATGGGGAAAAGGAGAAGTGAGTTCCAGGAGGAGGTAGTGAAGGACAAGATATATGGATGGAAGGAGTCAATAAAGAGACGCGCCATACCTGACTAGATGACGAGAAGGAGAAGAAGGAAAGGAGGATGGGAAGGGGAAGGAGAAGAAGAAAAGAATATGAAGGGGTAGATGAGAAGGAAAACTGATCTATTAGAGGGAAATAAGAAACAAGAGGACGGATAACTGTTAGGGGGAGAGAGAGAAGAGGGGAGACGCTAAGGTAGAATAAGTTGAAGGAACAAAATTGTCACTAAACTCTATATATGACAAAAGGATGTCATATTTTAGGGTGATCTTAATTAGATCGTGGAGCGGGGGAGTATAGAGGAAATAGAAGGCCATGAGGAAAAATGAAAGGATAAGTGGATGTAGATAAGGTGTAGGAAGAGAAGGGGTGGATGAGAAATTGAAGTGAATTTAGAGGTGGTGGAGGAGAAGAAAAAATCGCCTTCGTAGACGAGAAGGAATGGGAAGATGAACAACATTAGAGGGAGACAAGAAAGTAGGGGGTTAACAATAAAGAAGTAGAAGACGCTGAGATATGACACCTTTACTAAACTAAGTTACCAAAGCAAGTCATTTTAAGTCGGGTCTTAGATTACTAGAAGAAAAAAAGAAGAGAAAGCAACTCATACTACATTCCACCCAATATGGAAGACTACGTATCGAGGTGCGCTTACTAATTTTAAAAGGTATTGTACTTATTACAATTGTTGTGTTGTTTACTCAAAATTGCGAGAAATTTAGAAAACTTCAAATGATTGAGCACTACAACCAAATATGATACACACAATTGTACTCTGTAAGCGCGGAAAATTATATATAAAAGGCAAAGGTACATATACGGAAATCAAATAAATCTGTATCAATACCACCTAAACAACCGTTTTACGCCAAGTCCGCGCACTTAGCGCACAACCCTTAACTACTTGACTAAACATATGTTATTTGAAATTTCATAATTAACAAAATTATTAAGTTAAAAATAGGACAATTGCAGTTTAAGCGAAAAATGGGGAGGAAAGAAAATGAATAAAAGATACTCTGTATATAGTCGTAAACTCTTTTTATAGTTGAAGTGTTTTGTTTTTTAAGTTGGAAATTTGGACCCGCAGATAGGCCGAATACCGCATTGGACCGTGGATTTAGATTTGGATCTAGCAAATTTGGACTCGTCGGATATGGATCGGATTTGAGTCTAATGTCGGGGGAATAGATCTGGATCTGGATCTAGCTGGATCTAGTCCAAATTTGGCCTGTTTCATCCCTAGTTACACATGTTACATATTGAATAAGTTGATCGCATGATTTATGCTGACGATGAAACATGGTGTGGGTATTATGTCTCTCATGTTATCCACCTGAGGAATATTTTACCGTTTTTCTTCTCACTTGCTACATACTCATGATGTACAAGTATGTTTTACCCTAATCATAGCACATGCATGTTTGACATGATTTTGTACTCGCATGATAACATGAATTTACTCCATGCATGTATATCTCACACTGTATATATGTCAACTTTGTCATGTATGCTTATCTATTACTTGTACTCCGTAATTAGATAAGATAAACATTATACTGAATGATTATTCACTAATGATAGAATGACAATTAGATTACTTACATTATTAAGTGGGACAATTTTGTAGCCCATCCTATTATGCATAATCTTCTCTTTTTCATTATTGCCACTAGTTTACTTATTTTCTATTTTTTCTTTTTAGACTGTACTTTTAATCAGTTACTCCTTCCATCCTTTTGAATTAGCCTCATATTTCTTTTATGAATTTTTTTTTGAGTTAGCCTCATTTTCTCTTAAGGAAATATTTTCATCTCTATTTCTTCTCATTACATGAACCGTATCAACATTATCCCATTACTTTTTCACATTTTCTTAAACTTCGTGCCCAACCTCCATGGGACTAATCCAACAATATGGAGGGACTATTTATTATTTCATCAATTCTTTATTCTTTCCTTTACACACATGCCTCACCCATTTCCACTTTACATTCCACTTTTTTTTAGTTACTCCCTCCATTCAAATCCAAACTACATATTTCTCTTTTACATATTTGTCGAGGCGAGTTTTGGACCATCAATATCTTTCATTTTACGTTAGCAAAAATTATAAAAATTTTATATTCTTACTCGACTCATAAAGATGAATCAAATAAGATCCCACGTGACTATATTTTTCACTTATAGATTGTCGAGAATATCAAAGATTCTCTTTTATTGTGAATAGTGTCCAAAAATAAATGTGCACTTTGGATTTGAATGGAGGGAGTAGTGTAATAAGAGGAAGTATTTTAATATGTAGTACGGACTTTCAACGTTGGACATGAGGGAACGAGTGCAAGAGTTCACAAGTTTTTTTTAAGAAGGGTTACATGTAAAATGTGGGGACTCAACCAATCTACTTAAGTCCAACTCAGCCAAACTCCACACTCTTGACTTGAGTTTTGATACTCGGATTAAGCCGCGGCTATTCAGCCCGAAGACTCTAGAGGCCCAAGTTAGGTTGAAAAAGAGAGAAAGAAAGAAATAAAGATGTTTTACAAATGTAAAAACCTTGGACTTTCTCAAGGTGTGTTGTGTTAATGGTCTACAAGACTAGACTCTTTTAGGGAGTACAGCGTAATTTGACACTGATTCATGAGTAATTAATTAACGAAATTACTTTTTCCTAACGCAACTTTACTCAATCCTAACGTATTTTTCTTAAGATTTCCAAATTTACCCTTCTCATAATTCATAGTTCTCTCAACCAAGAACAACTTTTCTCTCATTTGCATACAACCATTCAAACCACAATTACAAATCGATTATGAGTAATAATTCAATTAGTGATGAAGTAATCACAATTTTTCCTAAATTACTTGATTGGTTACGGTAATTACTTTTTCTAATTACTCTTTAATTGAAATTGAAAGATTAAATTAGGGTTTTGTTACTTTTTTCTTCTAATTATTGTTTAATTGAAATTGGTGGAGTAAATTAAGGGATAGATCATTAGCCCTAATTCAATTAATGATAAACTAATTGTAGTTTTCTCTAAATCAATTGTATGGTTACATTAATTATTTTGTGTAATTAAATTTAATTGAAATTGAAGGATTAAATTAGGGTTTAGTTACATTTTTTTTCTAATTATTGTTTAATTGTAATTGGTGAAGTAAATTAGGGTTTAGGGAACGAATTAGAGGGTGGTGGCGGTGGGTTAGGTGGTCGGATTCGATTAGGTCAAATTTGGAATTTTTTTAGAGAGAAAATGAACTCACTTTTGAGAGCGTTGGGAAATGACGGGGCAAATAGGTAAAATGTCGTTAGGATTGAGTAAACACTCGTTAGGAAAAAGCACGACCCTTAATTAATCTGTCAATGGCTCAATGCACACCAACCCTGCGAGGCCGCTAACTCTAAAACTCCTACTTGTAAGATATTGGACCCGACCTTGATACAGCAAATCTCGGAAGAGGACTGGGGCCCGTGCTCCCAGATTTCGATCCTTCACTAAATTTGACCTTCCTACTTGACGAGTACTCCAAAGGACCCGAACCTCTGAGATTTCGATATCTTTTATCATTGAGCAGTGCGTTTCCCGATTCAGCATCATAGGAATGGTCACGACTGGGGCCTGAGGATTGAGCCATCTCACCCCGAACTTGTCTCAGTGCTGGAGAAGAACCGTGCATGAGAGACACTCCGGGTGAATTGCGAGGCGACATATTCCGTAGAGCAAGTGGGATTGCTGGAGAGCTCCCGTAGTATTGATTGTAAAGTGACCGGATAATAGAATATGGAATACAGTCCTCTAGTGAGCTTCTGGGTAGATAAGGAGAGGTTTCACACAGCTGGTCCATGAACACCAGCTGAGGTGCTAGATCATATCTGAACAAGAAACAACACAAGAATTTAATGTTTTAACAGACCATTATTCAAAACGGTAGAAATTGTGAGCCAATACGCTGACTCAATATCTATACGAGGGATCTCTAGGATTTTGGCAGGTCTAATAGGTTAAGCCATCTCATTCAAGATGTTTAAATATAAGCAATATTGAGACCTGGAGGGGAGTTCTATGTAACTGAGCATTTCATATCTTCCCAAATAGCCCATGTCTTAACGATCTCAATTCCTGAAAGATGCCCGTGTTAGGGTAAGAAAAGGTACTATTTGTTGTTGATGTAGGTACTCCGTACTTGCCAAAACAAAACCATTGATGTCAATAAATACTTAAACGGGTATGTCTGATATGTAAAACCAGGATAGCTTTCAGGGAGGGTGGACTATTGACTAAACATAACTCAAAATGCAGAAAAGACACCCATAAGAGAATGATAGGAGTAAGATTACCTGTTGGTTTCATGCCAACAGTCCAGAATTATGCCAGTTGACATTTTCACAAAGAGCAGTAAAGTAGCCTTGGTACTTGCTTCAGCTGTTAAAGAGCTCTGCATTTGACTCTCCAAAGTCTCATCAACATGGCCGTTAGCCACATGATTTTCCCTTTCCATTCTGACATATTCATTTCCAGCAACCACGGCATTGATGCATCTAAAAGAACATTGATTGTGCTTAGAGTTAGGCCGTAGCTGAAACTAGGAAAAATGATCAGGAAAAAAATGATACAGCTCAGGGACTGCTCCAGAAGGATTTAAAAACTATTTCCAAGAATGAAAGGATGAAAGAAGGGATTGCAAATAGAAAATGCGAAGTAGATTTTATTAGCTTCACAGAAATGGATCTCAGAGTATAAGAATTAAAGGAAATATGGGAGAGGGAACATGATTTTGTTTTACAGAGTATAAAATTTATAGTACTTGCTGCATTTTTCTAACAAGTTGCAAGTAATTAATTATCTAGAAAATCTTAAGTTGAATTTCTGACGTGGCAATGCTGTGTACTACATTAAATGATTTAGCATTGCTTCAAAGTAGCAGTAAGTGGCAAATATGTTCAGACGGGGCAGAGAAAAAGAAGGGAAATTTGGTCACTCCCTTTCACCAGGGTCAGAACACAAATAACTGAAACATATGAAAATCCTATGTCAGTTTGTAATAATGGGAATATAGGTTGTTCTGCAAGAGTTTTTAATTCTTCCTCACTTGCCATTCCCATCCAAACCAAAAAAAGAGAAAGGAAATTAAGGAAATCATTTGCTCAGTAAATGCTTTTCCCCATATTAAATGAATTAAAATAGAAGTAATCCAAATGACCATTAATAGCAGAAAAGGCAACATATGAACTCAAAGCCCGGACAGAGCAAGGAAATAAGTAATGTAGCCACATCACTAAAAGCTACAAATAAATAACCACTGCATAGTTTCAGATTATACCTTGCCAGGCAATGAATATTATTATTGAAACCACCTGTATCAACATTAAATGTCGTTGTACTCCATATGCTTGATGACATGAAAGCAGATAACAAGTATGGTAGCCAATTCCATGAAGCATCATTTGCTACACCTACGTCTTCCATTATGGATCTAACAAATTGTGTATCATGATCATTCATAACACCCACGCTATTCGCCACTTCCTTCATCCTGCTGATATCCCTTTTTTCTGGCACTTCTTTGGGTAAATGCTGAACAATTCCTTCTAGCAAAGAATAAATCAAAGGTGCATCTTCCTTGAGTACATCACCAGAAGCTTCGGAAATAAGCCAATTGAAAGCTAGGGCGTGCCCTGCTTGAATACAAAATTCAACCACTGTATCCAAGTCTACAATCTGCTTTATATAAGCATCTGTTTCTACACGATCACCAGAATTCAAGGTTCCTGCTATAGCCTCTAATACATCACGATTTGACCTTAATGATGTACCAATGCAATTTAGAAGTGCCGCAATGTGTTCTTTTATCAACCTTTGCAGCCTGTCAACTCCATAACTTCCAAATAGATGAACGAAAGCTTGTAGTTCCTTCACGTCAGTCACAGACTCCGCAAAGTAACCCCCTATGGGTCTTGTGCTCCTAAAGCATTTGTGAGCTGGTACATACAGGACACCTGCACCAGATGTATCCTTCACGATGTGATCAATATACCAATTGCAAATAGTTTCGGTGGCTAATCCTGTATTTAGATTGGCAGGCTTTTCAAAAAGTTGAAGAGAAGAGACAGGTCCTGCAAAGACTTCTGCTAGTAGAACTTCCCGGATACCATGCGTCAAATCCATGCTGACATGTTGTTCTGCAAGATGTATTATACTCATCTGTCTGCGAACCAGGGATTCAAGAACAGACGGACGCTGAAGGTCATTATCTGTTTTGATCACTGAAAGGAGTCTCCTTCTGAAGTTCCCAAGGATGCATTCTCTCATGTACTGCATTGATCACATAAAAGTACGAAAGTGATGCACGACGACTAAATTTAGAGTGACTATTACCAAGACTTAATGAGGTCCCCACTAAAGAATTATCAGGGGACGTTCCCTAGAAGCTAAATCTCCAAATCACACTAATTTCTGCTTGCAAATTTAGTGAGCTCAATTTTCTAAATTCTTCAATAAAACTACTCTATTTTATTCTTTTCTTCCCATTTACTTTTTTCAGTCTCCAAGACGGAACTTTTAGTATACTATATTTGTCGAAAATAATCTTTCGAAAGATGGTTTGATAAAAATGTAAATAGTTTAGATTTACACATTAACAATTTTTATTTTCCAATATATTTACGTACAACATTTGGGGACTTTGACCTCGGCATTCTCTGCCCCCACCAAGAAATACACCAATTTAAAGAGCAAGACGTTTTGTTTACGACCATTGCACGGTAAGTACGGAAAGACGTGGCGAGTTTTCAAGGTTCCAGAGCTAACTGTGAACATTAAGAGCTCATTTTAAAACATTGAGTCCATGGCCTGTTTTATAGTAGGATAGTCCTACCTATGTTTGTTTTTATATCAGCAACAACAAAGTCTTAGTCCCAAAATGTGTTACATATCACAGCATGAGCATCAAGAACAAAGGTAGAAAGAAGATGCACACCTCTCTCAAAACAAAGACATGGTTCAAAACGCATATTGGCTCCATATCATTTAGAACAGAGCAAAGATTTGTCAACCTCTGCATGGCAGCTTCTAGCCTGACATAGAAAAATTTGAGATAACATTATTGTGCTGTCATGCTAAGTGAATCACATGTGAAAACAAAAGGGCCTTACATTTTAACAGAACTATTATTTTCAGGATAGCTCTCTTGGCCAGGCATTCCAGGTAAACCCCTAGGGGATTTTGAAGACAAATTTGAATGCCTTGACGAAGAATTTAGGTAGATAGCTGCTTGTTCTGGGAGAAGCTGAAAGGATTCACATATTATTTGTTAGGAACATTTTTAGATGGATCAAAACCAAATCCCTTCACCAACCTGCATCTCTAGAGAACCAAATCCGCCTTCAGAATCAAGAATATTGATTAAACCTTCTAGTCCACCCATGATAGACTCAATGAGAGACTCCACATACAGAACTGCATCCCTTCCAACTTTCGTAACCTGTATACATGAGGTAATGAGTGAAGTTGTGTATTTCTGTTCCTATTTTTGGAGCACTGTAAGAGAGATTTGAAATCATCCGAAAAGGCAAGTAACAAAAAGTCAAGTACGAAAAAAGAGACCATAATGATAATGTACTCCCTCCTAAGCTTTGAAAGTGTCCTCTCTAACCCAATCAGTTGTCTACTTTATTTCTACTTTCTTTATAGGGGTATTTTAATCAAGAGTAAACAAATGACTGGGCCAAAGGAAGTATCACCTAATGCCACCACTCATCTTAATTTCTACAATAGTTGTGGACTTGTGATTGATAATGAACAGCATAAATCATTTGGTTTAACACATTTACAAATATAAAGTTTATATTTAGCACGATACCTCCTCTGGAACAATGTGAGAAGCGCACTCTGGAAAACTGCTTGCAACCCCTAACCAAGCACAACAATGTTGAGGACGTCCTTCAGGGCCAAACATGGTATTCCTGAAAACCTGTAGCAACAGCATACCAAATAAACTAAGATAAGATATGATTACTGAATACTGATTAGCAACACCTTCCATTTCAGGATGACACAGTTGGAGGCTTAGTAATACCATATTATAATACGAATGGGCCTTGCCATACTCGAAGGAGTAGAAGGAGCCCACTTCACAAGCCCAAGGAACCTCCATCTTTTCCAAATCCAATTGGCAAAAGGAGGAGCACCCTAGGCCTAATAAAGTGAGCAACCCTCTACTCAATCACCAATGTGGGACTTCACATGTGGGTTTATTTTCCGACACTCCCCTTCACTTGTGAAACCCCATTTAAATAGACTCAGGAAGAGAGGCCCCTTCTCCAGTGGGAATGTGATTTTGTAATCATCTACTAAAGATAGGGCCCTTCTCCAGTGGCACTAAGGCTCCTTTGATTTATGGAACCCACACAAGTCAGAGTATCATAGACTCACAGTAGGCGAGACCAAGGTCGTGTTGCTAGAAGCAACATGCCTATGCTTGGGCAATAAGAAAGTGGCAGAAAGAAGCAAATGCCTACCAACTTTCTGTGAAGTTGACTTGGGAAAGTCAGCATTAACTGGACCACCCTCAACCAAAATACCTTGACAAATGTACCAATACCCACAATCCCTAGACACCTGCCCTTTAGGTGCTGGAATTAGACTTCAAAACATCGGCAAAACTATTCCTAAGAAGGGAAACAGGTCCATTAGTTGTTCTCCTTATCATTCACTCAAAATCCCTAGAAAAATGATCGTTCTTGAACCAACTTGAAACCCAAATTTTGGAAACATAAGATATCTAATTCGCCCATTCTTGCATAACTGTAAATTTGTAATAAGAGTCAATCGTTGGCACTATGAAAACTTTTAACAAACAGAGAATCACTCTTTGAATGAAATCCCATATTTCCCTTCTAATACTTGGAGGAAGAGAGAAGGGATCTCAATAAATCAATGACATCAAAACGCTCATATTCAAACCCAATAAGGCTTTGCTGACACATAGTATCATACTCCCTCCGGTTTTTTATTTATTGACCCATTTCAATAAAATATACTCCCTCCGTTCATAATCTTTCGCCCCATTTCTTGATTATTTGTGAGGAGTATTTTAATGAAATGAGGCAAAAAATAGTGAACGGAGGGAGTACCTCACATATATTCATGAAATGGAGCAATAAATAAAAACTGGAGGGAGTATTATATTATGATAACCTTTACACTGCATTTAATCATAAATACGGGTGGACTAAAAGAAAGAATCGTTCAAACACCAACTTTTGTAAAGGGAGCAGGAATTTGTCGAGAGCTCTTAGATAATACCAACCTCTGTTCTTTTAATTATTGCCACATTTCTCTAATACTCCATATATGTGAGGAGCATTTTATTGAAATGGGGTGATAAATAAAAAACCGGAGGTAGTATATTTTTAGTAAAAAGGCTCAGATTGCAAATTTGCATGGAAACAATCAAATGATAACTTACCGATGTAAGATGCTGATGATAAAAGTACAGTTTCTTTAGGCTGCCATGTTTTGTTAGCTGCAATTCAATTTCATCAACACACCTTCACATGAGGATAAAATGTATAAGAATTCACCGAACTTCTGGGTATCAGATAGAAAAAAACAGCAGCAACAGATAAGATCTATTAGGTGCTTCCACAGTTTGTCCTGGTGCTGTTGGTTGCAGATATACTCCCCAAGCAATCAAATGCCATATCATCCAATGTAAGAAATGTGCAACAAAAGTATAACAGACACTGATATATCAAATGGCTTAAAATGAAGGGGCTTAGAGGTGACAGGAACTTTCAGCTTCATGTTTCCGAAGATATTTTCCGACTACTGCCTCTCTGAAAGGACATTTCTCCCGAGCCAAGCTAAACACATCACAAGTGATAAGAAGTTTAAAATTTCATGCAGTCAATACGTTTTCTTTTTCCAAGCAAAGGTACAAGATCCCCAACTCCCAACAAATTTTGGCAGACAAAATAAATAGCAATATGAAGGTTACACTCAGCAAACACCTGGAAAAATAATATATTGTTGCAATAATATGACATCTATACTTAGACAACACACCTTGACCAGTTATATGCAGCATTGCCCTCCACTAATAAACCTTCCTTGCCAGTAGAGACCGTAGCTTTCTCCAGATGTCTGATATTGATGGAAGATCGAGATGACGTTACAATCATCAATATGGACAACCAATCTTTACGAAAATCCTGACAAGAAACCCACCACAAATCATCAGCATTCAAAAAGTTCAACCAAAAAGTCTTCAAGAATGAACAATAGAAGCTACAGTCAGTGGCATGCTTGAACCGTATTTAATTTACAACTTTTACATGTAACAAGATTATATCAAATAACAGTACAGAAATCCATTAATCAAATTTAGTAAACATCTGAACAATTAGCTGTCAAAATAAGGTTTCTTGCGAATACTTGTGGAAATCATTAGGTTAATTATAAGAAGGTGAAGTGACAATAATTCAAAACAATGAGTATCTATATTGTTACAACATGAAGAAAGAAAAAAAAGACAAACGTGCAGGAGGACTAAGATACTGACAACAGTTTACGAGAGGAGCATCAGGTCAAAATTCATCATTCAATACTAATTTGGTTCTTCTAAGACTCTTGGCCAGAAAATTGCACCTTGCCCACTCCTCCACTAAATATTTGGGAGGAAATCGATAAATGGTATTTCGGGACAAAAGGCTTTTAACATTGGAATAACATACTGCAACGAACAAGCCAAGTCAACTCTGCTGCACTTTTTATATATTATGAAGTGGTTGAGTTTGATAGAAGGTTGCTGGACAATCAAGGGTTCTATAGCTATAAAGAAGCTTTAACAGCATCATTTGTATTCATCCAGACTTTTGACAAGAATTTTCTCCTCCCAATCTTTCTTTAATCTTTTGGCTTATGGTTTAGATTACTCTTCGCAATCCTTCAACTTTTAAGCTTATTGAAATCTCCATCCGAATTCTTCATTTAATTTTGAGCTGATATGGTAGCTTTCACATTTCTGTCCTTTCCAATTAAATCGCTAAGGACACTAACAACTTCCACAAAAACTGAAAACAGAGTATCAGACACATTTGAACCAAGAAGCGAACTATTGATGTCATAGTGAGCATACATAAATTCTTAACAAACACAATCTAATTTAGCCAAGAAACGTTATGTAAATAAATAAATTATATGACATAAAAATGAATACAAGTTTACATATGAGTTCGATACGCATATAGTATATACTCCCTCCATCCCAATGAGATGTTCCCATTTCATTATTTTATTCCTCACATTTGATTAAAAGTGGGAGCATCATAGTGGGATGGAGGGAGTACTCCATAGTATATATTATTTGCTTTACTATTACATGCCTCTTAAAAGTACATTCATACAAAATCCAAACTGCCAAAATAAAATATAAATATTATTATAACGTGAAGTTATAATAGCAAAATTTTAAAACTTTATCGTGCGAAGCACGAGATACTACCTAGAGCATGTTCAGCCAAGCTTTTTAAAGTGTTTTTTGGCCAAAAATCACAATTTGGCCAAACACACAATCATTCATAAGTTGAAAGTAGTTTTCCAAAAGCTCAAAACCCACCCTTTCCCCCTTACAATTAGAAGCACCAATTTGGAGGTTCTGGCTTTTGAAAAGCACTTTTAAAAAAATTAAGCTCCATAAACAAAAACTCATTTCTAATAAATTAGGCCAAACATGCTCTTAGTCTTTCTTAAAGACAAAGGGGTTTTTAAAGTGCACTATCACCAACAGACTTCAAAAGATGGTCAAAAATTTAAACTTTGTATGTTGTAAAGGTTTGGATTTAAAAAGGAAACCCCGTATCCTTGCCTGTATAAAAGATTTCGTTTTCCGATTGAAAGATCTGATAAAAGTTACAACAGTGTAAGATGAATATTAAGACATTTGATTTCTAACAGAATGAATTTAGACAGAAAAATAATTGAACTCTGTAAGGCGAATTGGACTGCAAAAGGACTACTCACATTTGACTTCTAAAATTTCTTACCGTCAAATCGCATGTGATTGAAGAGATATTTTCACCCTGTGGTTTTGGTATCTTTTCCAAATGCTGAACAATCTTCTGAAAGTTTCCCTTTAAGCCAGCATCTAGGTCAAGTGCAACCATTCCGGGAGTTCCCAGCAAAAACCGAATTCTACCAGCACAAGATGATAGATAAGATAATGCATAACATCTGACCGCTGCATGCCATTTAGAAACAATTGCAGATTAGTGTCACACCTTCCAAATGAAACTTAATCACTGTTTGCATAACACAAAACTAGACCTGCAATGTACTTGCGCACAAGGCAGCAAAGACGATCCATCCCGTCCAATAAGAACCCAATAGTTGGATCAGTTGGATCCTGAAATCAATTTTTGTTAGATGAACCAACTCAACCAAAACCTTGTTAGATGAACCAACCCAACCAAAACCTTATGGTGATGGTTGAGGCCCAACTACTACATTTATATTCTATTACGCCCCCATCACTCGAATGCCTATTGGGCTTGAAGAGAGGCTTCCTCGTACCATGTGCTTCCACTTGAGAGTTCGAGAAATTGGGGCTACCAGGATTCGAACTCGTGACCTTTGGCCACGCGGCCCACGCTGGCTCTGATACCATGTTAGATGAACCAACCCAACTAAAACCTTAAGGTGATGGTTGAGGCCCAACTATTACATTTATATTCATTAATTTTAACACCAAAGAAAGAAAGCAATATAAAGTGCATGTCGTCCGAACTCAACAGTAGCTAGGTGTCGTGCTTGGAGATCGTCAAGTTTGCTTTGTAATCAAACTATAGAATCTATACGACACATGACACATATATAGGGAGAAAAAGAGTAAGGCCCTCACAATCTCAACTGGGAGCATGTGACTGCTAAGTCTTGACTTTGAAGACATAATTCCTATATGCTGGAAGTACCATATCACCTCAGATTGGGCCAATGCCAACGCTGAAAAAACCATCTGTGGAAATCACAGAAGAACTGCTAAAATAGGCTGTAATGCCTGTAACAATGGTTAATAAGCATTAGCTATTTCTAAACCGCGAGAAATCAAAACATGCAGACAGAAGAGCATTGATGGGGGAAGACATAAAATGTACATATCTATACATTTTGCAGCAAGTCCTTGTTCCCCAGAAATTAGAATTTTGGAACAATCATATCCAGGAGCTATTCTTGACATATTTCAACAAATTGATCACAGTAGCAACATTAACAAATTATGGGACATACCTGAATATTTATGAGGTATTCCTGACACATTTCAGCAAATCGAGTACAGTAGTATACCTTAAATAAATTGTGGGTATACCTGAATATTAGGAGCCAGTAAACTGGGCTGATCAGTAAAAAAGAGCACCATTCTTCCAATCTCCTGCTTCAACAATATTCTTCTTTCATGATGTATCGCATCACAGCAAAGGAATGCTTGTTCATGCACTTCACTGAGAGGAGAGCAAAATATTAAAGCACATATTAACCAATGAAGATAGAAAGATAACAGATACTCGTACCTACCAAAAGGGCAAAAGGGACTACCACATCTTTTGAAGAAAATGCAATTGTTTTTTTTACGCAGTGTCAGCTTCAGACTCAAACCTACATCAAATTAGTCTCATTTCTCATAAATATCTATTTATCCTCAATGTTTTGCTTATAATAAACCCACACTAGTGATGTAAATTGCTCGAAAGGCTTCTTAACTTGTCTCCTAATTTTTGTCATATTGTCACTTGTCTTCGGCAATTAGAATGTGTTTGGATTGAGAGATAAGGGAGAAAGTAAAGGGAGAAATTTGTAGAAAGGTGAAATCCAGAGTTTGGATAACAAAATGAGGGTAGAGAGATTTGGAGGAAAAATAGATCCCTCCATTGCCCTCCTCCAAGACAAATTATTTCCCTCCAACAAAGAAAAGATTGGAAGGGAAAATCACGACCTCCATTGTCCTTCCCTTCCTCTTCCATCACTCTGCCTTCCCTCATTCCCCTTCCCCTCCCTTTCCTTCCTGTTTATCTATCCAAACAAGGCCGTAATCATTGCTTTCCCTTCACTTGCCCGAGACGTAGTCTAGACGTACTTATTTACGAAGTATATGATAACATGCGGATCTCATGACAAAAATTATCAATTCTACAAAAGTTTTGTTTGATCTTTCCCCTATTTAAAGGCAGTAAACCAGAGCGGCGGCGGTGGTATGGTGAATTTGTGATAGTCTTGGACAAAATTTTTATGTTGTTGAAATGGACACAATTCGTCATACAAGAATTTGATAGATTTCTTAGTTACCAAAGATTAGACTAGTAGGTATAAAAGTCTGGGTCTACCTATGGATCCTTTCCTTTCGAGTTTTATTAGCCTGATTATCATAGAAAGGATATAAACCCTTTTTTTTCAAGCTTACAGCCTTCCACTGAGTACTTCTCTATCAGACTCGATATGACTGAAGCTTATAACTGGCATAGTCATACATTCTTCAACGGCCATTAAACAACTTCGTGACATAGTACGTAGACGCAATGCTATCAGGAAATTGTTAAGCACTTAAGCATATCAGGACAGAGGCAGAACTTGCTAGAGCTTTTTAACATTGCTAAAGGCACTTCCATAGTACCATTTGATTATCAAAGAACATTTTTTAGTCGTGTAGCCACTGAAAGAAATTTAGAGATACCACTTGCGTGGCGGTATCAATTAGCATTTCACTGTACTTGATTGCTTGGCTTTGCAAATAGAAATTGAGTAGTGCACTGGTTAGGAGGATTAAGGAGGGCGCAAAATGAAGCATCAAAATCTAGTGTTGAGTAATTCATAATCACTGACCAGAAAAGACCCACAACTCTTTAAAAGACAAATCAAATCTGACCACAAACTATGAGGGATACCTCAAGGGAGAAACAAATGCACAAGTGTCTTAAAAATTTTCCGACATGTGACAATTAGACAAATCATGAATACCGACCCCCAGCGAAAACCACTCATACTCAATGGAGCTTCAGCTTTCCAAAAACTTCTTACGACCAAGCTCAAAGTAGATGGAATTGATCTTATGAGACTCTACATAAATGATTTTCAACTTCAAACATGTGAAGAAATACCATAAATGGTAAGAAATCTTAGAGGCTTGCAGCTGTAAGCCAACTCTTTTGGCGATTCAGAGGAAAAGTTCAGATACAGGTACATCGCAGTCATAAAAGGCAAAAAAAAATAGTGATCTAGAACTTTTCCCATTACAAAGTAGTCTAAGATACAAGACACTGAGAATTCAAAATGCAGTCAGCCTGTTAGGGAAATATGGTAAAATTTTGCTGTTCACATTGCCCTCTGTCTTGTTTTAGATTTATCAATGTTTAGCATGAGTCAGTCTGAAAATCCATCGGGAAGGTGGTTTCTTATCTTATTAGAAAGAATTTTTTTTGTGTGTCAAGAGCAGAACTTTTTTCTTCTAGAGAATACCGTGGCCACCGCCTACTGTTGCATCAAGCCTCATTCTTTTGAAAAAATTGTTTTTCTTCCACGAGTGAAATCAGCCTCATGGCTTTGATTTGCAGAGTTAATATGAAAGCAATCTACTGGAATATACTTAAAAACATTAAATTTTATAAGAGTGTGTCCTATGTTGATAAGGCCCTTAATAACGTAGAAAAAATGCCACTTCATGCAACATTACTGCCTCACATGCAAACCAAAGCTTGTTCGCTATTACATGCGTGAACTAACATGCCTGCCGCATGTGTGTTCAGAGTAAGATATATTTTTAGTTTTCTATATGTCGATCCAGTATCTTACAGAAAATTCATACACTCATACCTGATCATTTTTTCAACCTGCTTTGCAATGCTGTACTCAAGATCTGCCTCTTTTTGTTTTGTTCGACCAGCTTTTGCAGTCTTTTTTGATTCCAGTACGCGTGGCAAGACATATCGCTGATACTCCTCATGCAATAGCATATACTGCACATTGATAATTAAATCTCGTATCACTATTTAATGAGTTGAAACATCCTCAAAAAGGAAAGTATTAAAACTTACCTCATCCCTGAACAATGTGAGAACCAAGTTTTCCTTCAGTACAACCTACAACAACCGTCGAAACACTTGTCATGAAGAATTTAATGAAAACGCGTATATACATCTGCTAAAGTAAGCCGGTTTCATGTCAGCAATTGTACGTGTATTCTTAGATGTAATGGACAGAAAAGGCCGTCAATGAAGAAAAGGAAAGGGCCAATATCCATAACTGATTAATCTGGATGTACTTTGTTCAATTAAAAACTTTCGCATGAGATTCAGAAAAATTTAAGATTCTTCGGATATAGGCAATACCAGAGCAATATCAATGCTGGTAACACGAAGAAGCTCATCTGGACAAACAAGGTATCCAAAAAGGACCCACTCACGATAAGAAGTAACATTTGCCAGATCTTGGGCTCTCTGTGAAAATACATTGTGTAAGGTTCAAGAAGAATTATTAAAGCCTGTAACAAGTAAAATGAAGCTACCACCAAAAAGAATGTAAGCGTGCTAACCATTACGATAGAAAACATAATTCAAGACTTAAGAGATAGACACTTTACCATGGGATGAGCAGAATTTGTAAGTATGTCAGGATATCGAGGATGATAGGGACTTAAGAAGCCCTCATTTCTAAGCTTCCTTGTATCTGCCGATAAAAAGATAACAGGTCCAACAGCCTCTAAGACCTGGAAAAAAGGTGTCAACATCTACATATACAATCAAACAATACGTTGGTGGCAGCAATTGACATGCAAGGAAATACTTGCATACTTGTTTCATATCTCGAGCTGTGCCCAACGCAGCTTTAATATAAATTTTCAAGCACAATCAGCATACCATTTAGACATGAATGTAAACTGTATGAAGGTTTGAGTTTGACTTGGTAAAAACAAAATTTTAAATTCTCATTCTGAGGCAAAACACAAACAGAAATGTAGCAAACACTTTTTTTGGCAGTAATGACTTGACATAACGTAACAATGCAAAACTATCAATTTCCCGTGCAAGTTTAAAGAAGTAGCAGTTAGAAAAGGCTGAAATTGAACATTCAGGCAGCATAACGATCACAGAATTTCTCTGAAAGGCAACAAAAGCAATGCAATATTTGAAAGTCTAGACAGGTTGCATAGTTTTAGTTGAAAAGATCAAGGACATGTCATTTCCCCTAGCTCAAATGAGAAAAGATAAAAACATTACTCCATACTTAACATCATTTTCTTGCTGCTCATAGATAAGCATATATGTTGCGTAATTAGTTGTTAATAATGGTTTATAACCTCTCCAATACGTGGACTGACAAAATTGAGATCCTCCTGAAGTCCCTTCACTGGTGGATCATAAGAGTCTATAAACTGAACCAACCTGCAATCCGAAGAGTAAAGAAAACATAATATGTTTCAACTTAGCAAGGCCAAATTTAAATTCTGCACCAGAAAATGAAAATTGATTAACCAAAAACTCCAGGACAAAGCATGTGTCATATGACAAGCTAATATGATCTATCAAATTGACGAAATTATTTTTGGAACAAATGGAACGGTTCCCATAACACGAGATTTTACGTATCAAGACAATGAACTATGGAAATCTTGAACAAAGAACCATACTCCAAATTCCTTTTATTGACAAGAACACAAAGTGTATGTATCCAGTTTCTACCAAGGCATTTTATCAAATATCAGGGTTCAGTGACCAAAATGCAATTGTAACGATCTTCAAAATCTTTACAAGACGATCGTGGTTCAGTGAATCAACCTTGATTTACTACCATGTACCCAGGTCTAAGGGGATAAATTGGCCGATCAACTACAGCCATAAACTGGTACCACATATAAGATGTAAGCCTCGATTGGTTTCTCTTTGTTGTTATGCTTCAAAAAGTAGACTGTTGTCGAAGTGTTTGCTAATGAGGACACATCTAACAATTTCATTGATGAAACAAAACGTAGTTTACAAAAAATTGGTGGGTAGCCGAGATAGAATTTATTATTATTATTATTTTATTTTTTATTTTATTTTTTTGACGGTGAATGCTTGATCTTAGGTTCTCGTTAGCATGTTCAATGAGATGGGTCAAAATAAGTAATTTGTTACTCACACTGAAAAAAGTTTAGTGTATCATACTTCAGTTCTGTGAAGAAGACACGCAAGAGAATACGATAAAAAATACAATAAGAGGAGTCCACAAAAGACCGCACCTGAGGAATTCAACCCAGCTCATTTATTTCTACATTAAAACCATTACCTTCAAAGTTCAAAATTAGCAATTAATGTTTTGGCCATATGTGACGTCTTACAAATGACTCCAGCTAACAGATGTGGTCATTACTTAAGAAAGAGTACTTTTGTCTTAAGACCGCTATGTGGTCTTATCGGCTTATACAAAAATAACAAATCAATTCCCTGACTGTAACTCTCATGCATCCTACCACACTCATGTCACACCATTTTCAGTTTTATCTTTATCTTCCTCCTCACAAACCTATGTCATCCCACATTCTCGCCCCCAGCTTCCAAACACCCACAATCGACTGCCACCCTCCCCTCAGCACCAAAAACACATAGCACTGGCAACCTCCCCCCTCACTTCCTACAAACCTTTCAAAGCATCAACCACCATCCCTCAACCCTGACCACCACCCACTCATACAACGAAAACACCACCAGATTAGTGTAAGTTCCAGCTCCTCAGACCTCGCCCACTTCTAACTCACCCTGGCCACAAATCCTTCGAAACATCACCACTACCGTCACCCACCCCTGACCACCACCCCATCTCACTGAACCCACCACCAGAAGAGCCCAGCTCGGGCAATGGTGGTGAGGTTTTGGAAATAGGTTAAAAAATCAGGGGTGGTCGCAGCAGCAGGCGTGTGATTGTTGGGTTGAATTTCAGCATGGTATATGCCATGTTGCATGCAGATTTTATTTGTCGAGGCCTGGGTGATGGATTGGGAAGGATGAAGGGATGAAAAATGAAGAGTCTGGGGATCAAGGATGTTGTTTATGCTTTATAATTTGTTTTCTTATCTTTTAATGATGGTCTTTTAGAGTAAGACCCCCTTACCTTAGAACTTCTCGTCATTTAAGCTCTTTAAACAAAAGTGGCCACCATCCAGAAAGTTTTACTATCCTTGAATGAACATAGATTGTACTCGACCCTACATTTCTTCAAAGCTACCAACAATCCAAAAAAACTTGAAGCTTAGTATCGGTCCCTTCTTCCATACCCCTGCTGGACTTAACAGCACAAGCTACTGCAGGCCACTAGCCTCAATAATGTTATCAATCTAGACACACCAGCATCAATTTAAGAGAGACATCACTCACAGCTTCAAAAAAATGGTCATAGCATAGAGAATCCAACCATAGTAAGATAAGTGGGTCTGTGAGGGAGATAAGGGAGCAGGGCCTACTCTCATTCTAGTGTGTAAACTGTCTTGTTGACACAACTCACAAGAGTAAGTCATCGAGCTCAATCAGTTACAAATATTGTATTTGGGTGTGTGCTTCATTTCAATTGAGTCAAAAGATTTACTCCCTCCGAGTTCCTATGATTGACCCATTTGCTTTTGGGGTGAAAAATAAGGAAGGGAAAATGAGTGGTTAAAAAAGGAGAAAGAGAGAGAGAAATGGGTGGGTAAATGTGAACCACACATTTATGGTCTAAAATAGAAAGTGGGTAAAAGAACAAACTCAGCCCAAAAAGGAATACGTGTCAATGATAGGAACTAGGAGGGAGTAGTATTCTTTAGGTTATAGAAGTAATGCTAAAAAACAAAATTGCCAAGCAAACAATCTATGGTTTTGTTTGATATGTGAAATAGCACAATAGTGAAGCCATAGTATCATAACAACATTGTACCTGTGGTAGAAATCACAATCCCGATCATTTCTCAATATTCCATGTAAGAGGTTGTACAACTGTAGCATCATCTTCCCGGGTATCTAGGTAGTAAGCAACAACAAAATTAGTTTTGACATTAAACAACTAGATGAATTTTTATAGGAACAGATCAATAACCAATGAAAAAATTGTACGGATCAGTAAAATGACAGTAAATTTTAATACAGAAATAGCATGCAACCTCCAGATTACCTTTTCCGAAAATAGATTCACGCGAACAAATGAACAAAATAGATCCATAAAAGCGTGCAGTATAAATGAGTTTTGGTGAGGCTGCAACACAGTTTCCCACTGGTTAGATTTCCATGTAAAAACAAGCAAGTATTTTCTCAAACCTCATTGTAATTTTGAAACTCACCAAAAGTGTAATCACAGTGCTGCTTATATCCAAGAGAAGTCTGAGTGCTTGCTCACGGAATGCCATCAAATCAAGAAGCAGCTGATAAATGCAGAATAAATTCAACCATCAATTATGACTGATATGCAAATTTCCTCACAGCAGACATATGACATTCAACATTATGCAACTTATATTGTTAAGTAGCATTCGACCGGAACAGTTCATGACTTTTACATGACCCCGTAACCTTTGAAACACTAGGGTAATATCATTATTGCCAGATTGTCATTGAACAAAAAGTAATTAAAAATCAAGCTAACTTCTTGAACTGCTCTATATTGAATTTTCAGTCACAAGACCGGCTGCACAGACACACAAGCAGCCAGATTTTGCCTTTCAAATTCTTACAAACACTTGTTATGCTAAATTTGGAAACAAGTAAACGCAAATTAAGCACACACTTGAACCCAAGGTTCCAGATTTTGGAGAAATCCCTCTGCTCCGTCCATCAATATATCAAAAGCCAGTTTGTCCACCTGCATCAGTGCCAATCAAACTGTACTTAAGTTGAGTCACCTTGAAAGTACGTCGTAAAAAACACCAATTAGAGGCTACAGTGAATGTCAATGCTTACACGTTCAAGGTTCAATTTGCCTGTGTGTTCAGGGAACCTTCGTGCAACCAAAGTACAAAGCTTGGGAAAATTAGGAACAACACCGGCCTTCCAGAAGGCTTCAGAGTAAAGATGATTTACGGGGTCTGGATGATCCAAAATCTGATTAAGTCTGTACATTTTAGCCATGAGTCCTTCTCCAACTTCAGTGAGTTGCACCACATATTGAATGTTCAAATTTTTCAAAGACCCTCCTGAACTCTGTGTGTGGCCCTCCGGTCCCATACTCTTATAACTCTTCAATGTCACTGGTGACGCCATTGGACTTCACAAATCTGATTCTTTTAAACTCACATACAATGTCCAAAAAACCCTCGACACTGAAAGTAAAATCACATCAACAATTGGATGCTGAACCAAATTCATCAGCAACTGCAAATATTAAACTAAGATATACTCGCGGTATCATTTAATTAGAGCAGAATCATATCCATAACTTGAAATAATTTTACTATTACCGTTAAATTGAACCGAGGACCCTAATAACCAATTCTTCAGGCATTATACCACAACAAATAATCCTAAAAAAAACATATGAAGGTCCCAATTGTTTAATGAAAGGGCATAAAATCAAACTGAGAAGACAGCCAAGGGTACAGATTATCCATAGATTTTACGGAATGGAGAATGGGCAAAAATCCGTTGGTAATGGGTACCTAAATCGACGAAATTCATGGGACAAATGAATCCGAAACAAAAGCATGATACGATATAGGTTGAAATTGATAAAATGTGTGTTGAGATTTAGTTGAATTAAATCAAATGAAATGAAGGTGAAAATAGAGATCGAAATAGTGAGTTAATAAAATGAATGAATCGTAATTGAAAAAGCTTACATTTTAGAAAGAAAGGTGTCACTGCACTGAAATGAGGAGGAAGGCAGAACGGAAGCGAGGCAGTTGGAGTTGGAGTTGAAAGGAAGGAAGAAAGTTTGGTAATTGTGGTTGAAGGAGGAAGTGGTTTGTTAGTGACACTGGAAATTTACAAATCACGGAGTACCAAGACTTCCAACACAGCTGTGATGTGAATGATAAACTGAATAGTGATACCATGCCAATATGCCATACAGTCTACGCACAAACTGCACTTTTTTTTTTTTTTTTTTTTTTTTTTTTGTGCCAACGCAAACTGCACTTCTAATCAACGCCTTAACACTTACTACAACTTACTGTATAACATTATTAAGAAAAGAGTAATTAAAAACCAGGTTCTTTTCAACTCAATTCATTTCAAGAGGTTCATTTTGTCTCACTAATTCAATCTATTTCGATTCAGTTTAGCCTAGTTTAGTCCAAAAGAACAGGGTCTATGTCTCCCTTTTGACGGATATGATTTGGAAGTAGCACATGAGTTTATCTTTATCTACCCGGGTATTATTTGACCCATCACACGTTTCTGACGGATAACTCACAAACAAGAATTTGTCTTAAGAAGAAAGGGAAGCTCCGCTGATAAAAGCTTCCTTACCCTGATCGAGATTTGGGTTCAATTCTTTAGAAAAAAAACAGCTCTAAGATTATTAATTTATAATGGCAATATATGTTAGGTTATATTAGTATCTTATTGAAACTAATTGAATTAACTTGGACTAAACTGAATTGAAATTGTTATTCAATGAAATTGAACCGAATGACTCTGAATTAATTAAATTGAATTGTTCTTAACTAAAAAAAATTAAAAGAAAAAATTATTTTCGCTTGTTACTTCTTGTGGGAGGGACGGTTTTCGTGCCCAACATCTATTGAACTGTTTGAGCGTGTTGCGGTTGCTGTTTCAGATGAGTTGGTCGCCTCTATCTCTTGGGTGGTTAATCTCTTTCTTGAGGGAAGTTGTTCGCAGGTCCTCGGTGAGTACATTGCTAGTGACCCGCTCGCCCCGCTTGTTAAACCAGGCGGCGGTATTCATCTTATTGTTGTGGGTACGATTTGGAGACGGCTTGTATCTAAGGTTGGAGCTTTTTTTATTGGCTCGTTATCAAGTGGTTAATTATTTTCTGGTCTCCAGTTTGGCGTAGGGGTATCTGGTGGAGATGAGACTATCTTGCAGACATTGATTCGGTTTGTTGAGGATCGGGGTGCTGAGGTGGGTCTTTCCATGCTTTTGGTGGATTTTTCAAAATGCTTTTAACATGGTCGATCATGATATCATGTTACAAGAGGTTTGTAGTCATTGCCTTGTTCTCTCCCATGGATGGAGTTTTGTTATTCAAGTCTTGCCGGTTTATATTATGGTGATCATAACTTGTGGTCTTGTCAGGGGTCCAACAGGATGATCCTTTGGGTCCTTTTCTTTTTTCTTCGGTGTTACATCCCTTGGTTTGTAAGATCAAGGACTCTTTCGACTTTGTTTTGCAGACTTGGTACTTGGATGATGAGTTGATGACACTATTGTTAGGGATACTTTGGTCGTGGGGAAGGTTTTGGAGCTAATATATAGAAGATGTCCTTAGCCGGTTTTTCATTTTAATGTCGGTAAAAACGAAAATTTTTGGCTTAGGGAAGATCCCAAGAGCACGATCCTAGTGTTCCCCTCCGCTATCGTCAGGCCGCTTCATGGTGTCAAAGTCCTTGGCATCTTGTGAGTGTGTGTCATGATTTCAGAAGTGAGCTTGTGAGGAGAGCGACTAGGACCATCGAGCTTATAGATTCTTTGACTATGATTGATGATCCACAATGAGAGTTGTTGTTGCTTCGAGCTTGTACTGGTATTTCGAAACTTTATTTTGCTTTACGTACTTGTTCACTTGCTGTTTTTGAGCTGACTAAACTTTTTTTGGACGTGGCGCTTCGTTCTATTTTAGAACGTATTGAACTGTGTCGGGCCCTGGTTCTGGTGACTGGCAGTGACGGCTTGCCACCCTTCCTTTTTGTTCTTTGGAGAGCTTGGTGTGTATACCATGGGAGATGTGGTTCAATATGCTTTTCTAGCATCTCGCTTGCAGGCTAAGCTGCTACGACCTCTGGTGTTATGTTTCCTGGACCTGCTTTTGATGCGACTTTGAGTGGGTTTAAAGAGGTTATGGCTTCTGACTTTTTGTGTAATCTTAGTGCGATCGTTGCCCCCAAACTTATGAAGTCTTTGGCAGATATGTATTATATTTCACGAGGGTTGTTACTACTGCATAATCGGTTTTCTCTTTGACTCTGATAAGCTAGTCGTGTACCTATAAAAAATAACCAACTACAGTCCAACTAAAAATATAGTCAGGGAAGTCGGGATCGAATTCTCAGGGAGACAATAAATCTTACTTGTATTAAAGTTTATCTAAGTAACAAACCGGGGGGTTTTTGGTTGTGTTTAACTAATTTAAAAGTAGCGAAGGAAGAGAAGTAAAAAGAAGAATAACTAAAATAAATAAGATGAATAAAGACAAATTTATAAGGAGAGAAAGACTAGGATTGTCGGTTCACCACGAATCTCATATGGTCACGGTCTAAGTCACGGGTCTGTCGCAAATATTGGTCTAAGGGGTATTGAAAAGGTCCTTCCGATCCGCTATTCACCCTAGCATGCGTCTAAAGGCTTCCGATCTTTATTAGAGCATACTAATGTGTTGTAGCAGATCTAACTTTTACTAGGCTTCCGATCTTAGGTTCAAGTTTACCGAATTCAATTAATCAATCATGCAAATTAACTAACTAATCGCGATTATATGCTAAAATTGACAACTTAGACGCAATATCATTGACAGATCTATAAATTATTTAGCGACCACATTCAATTTGCAGATCCTCTATATCCTAGCGAAGGAAATTAGCTACTCATAATTAAATCAAGAATAATAATATTAATAAACGATTTTACTAGATTAAACATGATGAAATTGCGACAAGCATAAACTAGGATTAAAGAACATCAAGAACGAAGAAGAAGGGAGAAGGGAGAAAGATTAGATTAAATTACCAAAAGGAATGAAGGCGATTCGTATGTTGCAATCTTACAATAACTGAGTTTCTAGGAGAGAAAGTAAACTAGAGCAAAGTAATTGTCTAAGAAAGATTTAGGAGTTAAAGTCTAAGGAGAAGTGATTTCTAAGCAAGCTGAAACTCCCTATTTATACAATTTGGAAGAGTTATAACTAATTGAGGAAACTGCTTCCTTAATACGAAATCTGTCCGCGGCCCAGAAAATAGTCGGTCGACTAATGTTGACTCATTTGATCTTCTGCAAACTCCCAAATAGTCGGCAGACCATAGTATCTGTCGTTCGACTAGCTATCGTCATGGTCGGCCGACTATTATAATAGTCGGTCGATTATACTTGACCCATTTCTGCGATTGCTCTTTCCAGCTTTGTTTTAGCTTGGTTTTGGTTCGTTTTAGCTCATGTGGATTCCGTTCCTACAAAAAGACAAAATACACCACAAAGTAGCCAATTCGGGGCAAAATAATAGCTTTCACTACTCGATAAGCACGGGAATGCGCGTATAAAAAGCATAAAAAGTGTGTATAAAATACGCGCATCAAATCTCCCCAAACCAAGCCCTTGCTTGTCCTCAAGCAAGCAAAACTATGGACTCAAACCTAATGGAATGTATATAACTCATAGCGAAATATGCTCCAAAGTTACCTAACCAACGTGCAACGATTAAAGCTAATGTAAACAACCTCATTCAACAAGCTTGACCAATGGCAACAATACTGAACCTTCAACCTCGCAAGACTCGTCTATGTCGGACTCTCACGGATCGCTCATCACACAAAAGGGGTGATAATGTGAGTTTATGTAAAATCGGAAAGACAAAGCACTCACCTAAACTGCGACCTACAAGAACATGCATGCAATCTAACATGAAATCAATCTCTAATAACCGTACATATGCATTTTATCGGGAAAAGACACGTGCCAAGGACTTACATATGTGTAGACACCCACATTTTGACCGCCAGGTGTCTATAGCAGTTTTCGACAAACACCCGATGATGATCGGACGCAAACGTGCTTTAACGTACTCGGAAATGGGCTCGAAATCATGGATATTTGGCTTGGGCTTTTTACGGAGTGCAAATTTCACAAAACCAACCTCAAATTCAGGCCCAGTGGGTCGTTTTGAGTCAAATAAGACTAATTTGGGTCGAATCCGACACCGGGGGTAAAACTGTCTTTTAGCGACCGAGTCAAACCCAATCAAAGATATTTTCTCGAGACGCATGAGTCAGCCGTGTCACCTCACGTGGCTGATTCGAGCTCAAACTCCACAAAAAATCAGCTACACAAATATTAAACAATTCCGTTAAAGGTAGAATTCGATCTCAAGTAGGAATCCTATCCGAATACCGAATCGAGCATTCGACCGAGCATGGAATACCGGCCGAGCAGGCTGTTTTCAGCCGGTTCCCTTTTCTTATTTGCCAAGTAACGGAATTCTCGTTCCTCACAACTTCTTACATTTCCTATCCCGATTGGTATTTCTTGTCGTACAAGCAAGATACCTCTCTCAACCTTTTTCTCCTATAAATAGGATCCTTTGCACACAACACACAACACAATTTTCATACACATTATTCACACACGTTTTCATACAACGACACATACAATTCCCGACATCCTACATCCATACACAATCCGACACACTTAGCATCGAGAAACCGATAGTGTAACCCGAGACTAACAAAAACCGGCCTATACCCGTCACCCTTACACGTCCAAACCGAACCACCAACTCACCGACATTAACATGACGCTCCCGTGCCTTACCCACATTCCGACGAGTTAACAAAAGCATGTAGGTTGAGGGTGTAATCAAACCCGACTTCTCTTCTCTCCTTCTTCTTCTCGTTTTTTCGTCTGTCTTGCGTCGTCATCATTTTTTTTTACGGGTCGTTCATCGTTTTTTATTTCTAATATCGATATTACTAAAAACTATTTTCATATAAACGAATATTCTTAAAAATACGATACCGATTCTCTAGTCGAATATCGTATTAAAAGAATTACATTAATCTCGTTGATGCTACAAAATCGTTACTTTTTACAAAATACAACGATTTAAACGCGGAGAGAACTAACATTCTTTTTCTTTTCGTTCAAATTTTTCTTTTCAAAACAATTTTATAAAACCTTTTCTAAAAGTCATTCCGAATATTCGATATCGATTTCATAATCGAATATCGAATACGACGAATATCGAAAGCATAAATCGAGTATAAATTAATTCATATTTATACGCGATCTATCGAAATTAGCGACTTTCGAAAAAAACCCGAACCGGGACAGACCCTTACGCGAGTCGCGCCCCCTCCCAGGTGACTCGCGCGGAGACCTGAAACCCGCGGCTCCTTTTTTCCTCTTCTTCGCTTTTCTCAATTTTTCTTAAACATCGTTTTTTCTGCAAAATGGTTTCTTAAAACCTTTTTTCTACCTTTTTCAAAATTATTCCGAATATTTGATATTGATTTCATAATCGAATATTGAATATAACGAATATCGAAAATATTGAATCGAGTACAAATTATGCTATATTTGTATGCGATTTAATAAAAACATCGATTTTCAGAAAATCGACCTCGAAACAGGCCGGGGCGCGAGTCGCGCGCACCCCGGGCGAGTCGCGTGGCAGACTGAAGCGCGACCCGTCTTTTCTCTTTTATTATCTTTCTTCGAACATCGTTTTTTGGACAAAACAACGTCTTTTTAGCAAGATTTCAGGTCTCGATACATTATTCATCGCATTCATATTTTCATTCAATTTATTCAATCATGACTAACACGTTTGTTCGTCTTTTTAGCAATTTCTTCTTTTTATCATTTGTTTTATTATACTAAAACAAACCTCGCATGCTAAAATACAACTTTGACGTTAATTTTCATGCATTAAACGACTTAGCAACCCATTCAATTATTCACATGCTTAGGAAAACAATGTTTGCATATCATTCATCGTTCAACTAACGCGCGTATTCAAAAATCAAACGATATCCTAGTAGAGGCCGCTAATGTGCGGGCGAGGTTGGGTGTTCTTTGTGAACTTCCCAACACGTACCCTCACCCCTTACTCAGAACCTCGGTTTCCGGATGTCCGAAACCATTGGCAACGAGAGTCATTCAATACACGATATCCGTATCGGTATCAAATGCTAAGGGACGAACCCAATAAACTCTGACATCGGAAATGGGCCGTATTTTGTACACGGCCCACTACGACATAGAGTGGGTTTGAACGGGCCCGAACTCCCACAAAGTTCGGTGGCGACTCCAACTTTGATTTAAATTTCAATTCGATCCATTCTCATATGGAGATTCATTCGCCTCCCCAAACCCGCGCGTGGCCGCATTGGGGTGGACCTATGTCATGTCCACAATATGGTATAAAGTGAGGTTAGTCGGGTAAGAGGGGCAAAACGATATGGACATGAGGTGGTAAAAGCCAAGCTGGTATTCCTTACACCCATCGATAATAACATTCCGTTCTCACCAAACTTCAGTTGAAGAAATTAGGCATAGCAACAAGCGCCTTATCAAAATCGCTTCCCACTAATAACTATGAAATCAGAGAGATCAATTCTTTTCTTATAGCAAAAACACTTTCTTCTTCTAGTTTCACTTCTTTTTTTTTTCATTTCTTTTCTTTCCTTTCTCATTTTTTTTCCTCTTTTTCTCCTTTTTTTTTCCTTTTGAATAAACCTTTTTTTTTCATACATATTTTTTCATTCCCTTCTCAATTGTCACGGTACCAAAATCAACCCGAAAAAAAAAAATCGTCCAACTAATCTACTAGCTTGACTAGGGTAGGCAATATATGACATGTAGTTGATAAACGGGTCAAACAGGTCAATTTGGCTATGTGAAGCTTATGGGAATTAGATAAAAGAAAGGATTTACTTTTTTCGCACATGTCAAGACCACGAGTCAAAAGCGTACAAGTACTTAAGAGACGAATGTCATGCTTATGCAATTTGATGTTACATGTCTCATAAGGAGTACTACTCTCAACCTAAATGATACAGATCAAGAATGTCATCAGTTTAAGGCTCTAATTCCTTAAAAATCTGAGTGGTTTGCCAACAATGAGTCAAGTTTATTCGTTTAGTAAAGTTAACCAAAGATGCAAGAATATCGCATGTGATTGTGGACAAAAACTCTAACGGGGAACAAGCATAAGCAACTAAATGAAGACATAGAAGAATTATCATCATCGCTACATAGCATTCCGACTCAACTAAGACTCAACTAAATGCAAAAACTTATTTTTGTGTTTTTTTTATGCATGCGGAAATGCAAGAAATATGCAGATGGATGAAAACAGACAGACGCATACCCTCCCCAAACCAAATCACACAATGCCCTCATTGTGTACAAAAAAAATAAGAGGCAACAATAAATATGGGGAAGAAATGCAAAACAATGGAAGTGCAAAAAGAAAAAGAAGAAGTACTTACAAGATATATATATATACAAGTGGAGACCTCCCCAAACCGTCCTAATCGGAACCCTCGCCGCTCTCCTCGCGACTACCACTTCCACTATCATCACCGTCATCCTCATCGTCGTCATCTCCCTCGTCATCATCATCTCCCTCGTCATCGTCATTTCCCTCGTCATCGACCATATCCTCGTTACGGTCATTGTTAGCATAACCTCCCGTGGGATAGATGTAGTAAGTCGGGAGTCAAGCTGAAGGTGGGTTCTGGCCGAGTTCCACTGAATTATCATAAAGTGCAAAGTCGTAAAGGGCTTGATTAAGCTGTACCGTGGCTACCTGGTAGCACAACTCATTAAGCATTCCAGGGACTGCCGCTTGGTCGATGACTGGAGGTGGAACATATGGTGGAGGAGGCACGAAGTGGGCCGGAAATGCAGGCACGTTAGAATAATCAGTGTAAGGAAATGCATAAAGTGGTCGTGATGGGGTCGAAGATCCAGCCGCAAAAAATGGTGTATATGATGCACGGCTGGTCAATCGGCCACCAGTCCCTCGAGATTGTCGAGAAGGTCGAGAAGGTCGAGACGGTCCGCCCGTCTCGGGTGTGAAGCGTGTGGCGGTCTAAAAATCCCTCCTAAGTGGTAGCAGATAGAAGGGATACTGTGGATCGGCCGAGTTAGGATCAAAAGAGAGCTGGGGGAGAGGGGTGAGAAGTGGTAGATTGTACGGGAGGATGCCTGAGTCATCCTTCACTATGCGCCAACACAAATCTGGACCTATCCAATGAAGACCCCTAAGGACAGAAAAGTTCAAAAGGCGACTATCGAGTCGCGCGGCAGGTGGTAGGCCGTGTTTTATAGGGTCCTTCCCGCAGGGGAAGTCCTGAAATAGCTGACGATCGATGTGGGAAACGAGACCCCCACAATGAATAGCATCTAGAAGCCCATTTCCGATATGTTGGAAATGGTGGGCAACGAGAACGGCCACATTCATGACATATGGCCGTTCACTGTCGATGTTAAGATAGCCTGCTAGACTTTCCAACTCGTCGGCATTAACATTGTTCGGCTCTGTACATCCGTAAATGGTGCACCCTAACAGACGAAGCCAGTATCGAATGGCCGGGTGGTGGAATTCGCTACCCCGCTTCCGACCCGTATCACGGTCAGAAATACATGACCATATTTCATTGGCTAGAAGGCGAGGGGATGTATCGAGTCCCCTTCGCTAATGACACCCAAAAGCTGACCGAACTCGCAAACGCTCCTAGAAAAACTCTTATTAAAGAGTCTAAAAAAATGCAAGGTGTGTCCCAATTCATGTCACTAAAGAAGTTGAAACTACTAAAAAATTCTAGAGTCAGGCTCTTATATGTAAATTCAAGCATGTAAATTAGTCCGTTCATACCAGTGTCCTTTAGTAAGTCATCAACAGTAGGATAAATGCCCAACATGTTCAAGACCTCTCGATCTAGAAACCGTGTCGGGACTACCTTAGTAGCTGCCAAGCGTACGAAGCGTTCCCGCTGATTTTCCGATGTGAGCCAAACGTCGGGGTACTCCGGTACATTCTGCTCAGAATATGGAACGAGAGCCTGAGTTGATGCTGACTCCCGGCTATGATCGACCCGACGCCTCGTGCTTCCCCTATGTTGTCTTTTCCTTGCATTCGTTTTGACCTGAGATAGCAAAAATCAGACAAGTGTATTACTCAAACAAAAACCCCCCAAATTAATTGAAATCAAACCCTAATTCCATAACAGAAATTTGGGTAAAAACATTACAAAATGAGAGAAATCAATTAATTTGGGTAGAGAAATGAGCAATAGCAAAAATCTGAGACAAAACTAAATCATATTCTGAAATCAAAACTGAAAACAGATCTCGAAAAAATCGCGTCAGGCGCCCAGATGTCCGCGCGACTACGACGATAGTCGCCCGACAATAATAACCGTCGTCCGACAATCAGAATAGTCGTCCAACTATTCCGATGGTCGGCGACTCCCGGCGAACAACAGACAGTGCAGACGGAAAAAGAAAACGCGAGGGAACTTACTGATTTGGCAGGAAAGTAGTAGCAACTTTAAATAGAGACAAGAAAATAGCAAAGGTGACAAGATTAGAGAATAGTGATGGAGAAAAGGAGTTGGGTAGGAGAGTTGAAGATGAAGATTGGAAGGTAGAAGATGAAGTTTAAGAATGGAGGTAGGTGGGAGGAGTGAGAGAGAGAATAAGGGTTTAAGGGTTAATATTTTCAAAAAAACTAACTGAAATAAGAGAGTAAGAAGGAGAGAAATAGCCTTAGTCACGAAATATATCGGCCAAGGTGCGCAAATTGTCGACAGACTATTAAAATAGTCGTCAGACAATAATAATAGTTGGTCGACTATAAGAATAGTCGATCGACTATTGTTGACCCATTCCAGTTTTCCGTAGTCATCAACATGTTTCTTTGCACAAACTCGATTCAACTTTTAGACCCTCGTTCTCACCCGCATAAAAAATTACAATGCAAAAACAAAATTAAATATGCTCTAACTAACTAAATGCAGGTACAAATGTTTTACAACCCGGGTTGCCTCCCGATCAACGCTGGTTTAAGGTCCCGCACGACCGTAGTCACCTTGCTCAATTGGTGACGGTGTCGAGGTACAAAACTTCGACCTCTCCTTCTGTCTCACCTTTCTCGGGGTAGTGCTTTATTTGGTGACCATTGACTTTAAAGAGATTTCACGTGGTAGAGTTTTCAAGCTCGACCGACTCAAATTTAGAGACCGAAATCACCGTATAGGGACCAGACCATCTGGATTTTAATTTTCCAGGAAAAAGACGAAGACGAGAATTAAACAATAATACCTTTTCGCCTGCTTTAAACTCCCTTGGGATGATACGCTTATCGTGCCACCGTTTCGTCTTCTCTTTGTAGATACAGACACTATTGTAGGCATTCATCCGGAACTCCTCGAGTTTGTCTAGCTGTAAAAGACGTTTTCGCCACACAATTTTGGGTTAAAGTTCAGTTCTTAAATGGCCCACCAAGCTTTATGCTCCAACTCTACGAGTAAGTGACAGGACTTCCCATAAACCAACCGATAAGACGATGTACCAATCGGTGTCTTATAGGCGGTCCTATAAGCCCATAGAGTGTCATCCAGTTTCAGGCTCCAATCTTTTCTCGACTCCGAGACAACTTTCGCCAAAATGTTCTTAAGCTCCCGGTTGGAAACTTCGACCTGTCCACTAGTTTGGGGGTGATACCCCAAACCTCTGCGATGCATAATACCATATTTTGACAATAAGGCAATAAGTTGTTTTTCTTTAAAGTGCATACCTCCATCACTAATGACGACTCGGGGGACGCCAAACCGTGGAAATATAACCTTCTTGAAAAGTTGGATGATGGTTTTAGCGTCACAATGAACCGAGGCAACGACTTCTACCCACTTAGATACGTAGTCCACAGCTACTAAAATGTACCTATTACCTCGACTTGTCGGGAAGAGACGTTGATAGTCGATGCCCCAAACATCAAAAATCTCCACCTCCAAAATACCGACCTGAGGCATCTAATGCCTCTGGGAGATATTTCCCCTCCTCTGACAAGCATCACATCCTGAAACAAATGACTTAGCATCAGAAAACAAAGATGGCCAATAAAAACTCGATTGAAGTACCATGGTGACCACCATAAGACGAGGAATAACAGGCTTCTAAGATGGCATTGGTTTCCCATTGCGGTATGCATCGCCTGAAAAGTCCGTTGGCACACTCCTTGAAAAGATATGGATCGTTTCGGAAGTATTGCCGAACATCATGTAGGAACCACTTCTTCTGTTGATATGATAAATCAGGCGACATTATTTTACCTACAAGAAAATTAGTATAGTCAGCATACCACGGAGTATCCATTATACCAATATCCATCAAAATGTGATCATCTGTAACACCCCTGATTTTATAAAGTAAATTAAATTAAAGTTATATTCGTATTTTTATTTTATTTACTATTTAACTCGTACTTCTTAAAATTATTATAAAACGAATTTATCGTCTAATCGTTTCAAACTCCTAAAATCCTATTTGACTCGGAAACTCTTCTTATATTTACAACATATTTTCATTTCTGTTTCGATTCATTTTATAAATTTAATTTAATTCTTATCGAAAGTCTATTTCGACGATTTAAATTCTAAATTTTAAGTATTTATATTTAAGTTCAAATTTCTATTTTCGACTCGAAGTCCATTTATATTAAGTTTCGTCAAAATATTTATTACTTTTCCTCGAGAAATCAGTTTAATTCACTTTATCAAAAATTTATTATTTATCGGGAAATACTATTTGATCGTCTAATTATTTATTTCTATAAACTTCATTTTCGTCTCGAATGATTACCTATGTCTCGAGAAACGTTTATTCTACTCATTTTATTATTTTTCGGTCCAATTACTTATTAATTTTATTGACTCGTTTTAATTCGATTCTTGGGTCAGTCAACTTATCGTACGGAATTTGTCTCCTATCGGATTCATTTAATTAATTCTTTTGGTTCTTTTAACCCACTTGTTACGTTCAACCCTTTTCCCATTTCTTTTCTTTCAACGTAATCTCTTCATTTAGGAGTCCACCGCTTCAACCTCTTTTTTTTGGTCATTATGTGGTTCAACTCCCCTTATTCTTTTGTTCTTACCTGCTCTCCCCTTCTTTTTCGTCTCCCCTGGCATCCTCTTCTTCATCTCTCCGCCTCCCTCCTTCTTCCTTTTACTTTCTTTCTCCGTTTGCCGCCATTTTTTTTTTCTTGCAGCTGTTCATCTCCTCCCTCTTCGTTCGTCATCTTCTTCTGCGTGGCATTGGATGTTCGTTGCTACTGCTATTTACTGCCACCGCTGCTGCTGCTACACTCTTGTTGCTGCTACGCTGCTGCCTTGATTGATGCTGTTTTTCTCGACTCTGAGGTCGGTTCTGGTGTCATGTGATTCGGAAGGTAATCCTGTTCTCCTTTTCCTCTTCTTCGTGTACTACGTGCGTTACTGCTGTTGTGTTCATTCGTTCTGTTGTTGCTGTCTCCTTCTTCTTCTTCGTCTCTTCTTTCTATTCGTCCTGCCTTTGTTGATTCCCTGCTTTCACTCCCAATCTGTAGTACATTGGTATTTTTCTGTTTTCGTTCTCTTCCGCTGATGTTGCGTCCTTGTTGTTCAATCGGTGATGAATCTATTCTTCTGCCGCCGATTCGTTTTCCGTTGCCATTGTTATGCGTTGATATTGCTGTTGTTGTTTTCTGGTTTGTGCTGCTACTGCTGTCCTTTATTCTCCTTTCTTAATCTTCCTCTTATCTTCTTCTTTTCTTCTTCCCTTGACTTTTGTTGCTGCTGTTCTATCACGGTTGTTGCTATCCGTTTTCTTTTTCTTTCTTCTTTATTATGTTCTTCTTATTTCTTCCTCTTTCTATCTCTGTTGAGGCGTTGCTGCTGCTTATTGTCCCAATTTATTTGCCACTTCACCTGTTATCGTTGTTCGGTCTGTGTCTCTCTCCGTCTCTTTGTTGCTGCTGCTACTTTAGTCGAAGCCTTGATTGTCTATGCCTT
The DNA here is from genome assembly GCA_958450325.1 of Agrostemma githago. Taxonomy (NCBI): domain Eukaryota; kingdom Viridiplantae; phylum Streptophyta; class Magnoliopsida; order Caryophyllales; family Caryophyllaceae; genus Agrostemma; species Agrostemma githago. The sequence continues at coordinate 10,934,826 of OY288253.1, forward strand.
TGTTCGTAGTTCTCACTAATCGACTTTCGTGGCTGTGTTTCGTTGTGTATGTTTCGTACTGTAGCAGTAAGTCGTTACCAGGCCTATCCATATCGATTTGTTACCGTGTTTATCGACTCGGTTCCTTCGAGTCTTCACATTCTTATTTCGATATGCTCCTTTCCGTCTTATGTCAAATTCTCGTGTCTCTTTGTTTTTCCTTGTCTCGGGTCTATTTGTTGGACTTGAATCCAACCCTTATTTTCTTTCTTTTGCTTCTAGTCAACTCGGTTTTTGGTGGAGCACGCTTTTAAGGCTAACGATTCTACAACTTGGTGCTTAAAAAGACTTTACTATCGATTCGGAGCTTGGACTAATCAAGGTTGAGTACGTTATTGATGCGGTTACCGTCTCAAGGTAACTTTAGGACGTTACTCGATTTTATATCGTATGTTTGATTAGTAGTATGTAGTAAATATTTTAACTTCGATTTTCTAATTTTTTTTAGCTATTTATTATTTGCTAAAAGTAGTATTTTATAAATCGTGTGCTTTATAAATATTTTTACGACTTTTGATATCGTTTTATACATCGTTAGTAATTTCATTATTTATGATCGTTATAATATTTTGTTGGTTATTGTGACACTAGTAACTAAATAATATCGATTTCATATTTTCTTCATATTTCTTTAATTTATAATTTTAACTCAAAATCGTATTTTTATATTATAATCGAGGTTTGTATACTTGTTTAATAAATTAATTACGTTTTACGATTTATACTAAAAAAATAAGAAACTAGTCGATTTTGTTTTAAATACATTTTTAGTCGAGACTATTTTCCCTAATAAATTCTCATTTGTCTACGATTGATTATTTTTATTAAAATCAGTATTATTTATTGATAAAATCTATTTGCTAAAACTAATTTGAAAGCTTTATAAAATCTCGTTTAATTTATAAAACTCGTCGACTCGATTAATTTTGATGTCGTTTTTCTTAAAACATCTATTTTCTAAAATTTATAGTTTTAACTCGATTTCCTAATTATTTATAAAATTCTATATATTGACTTATTATATTCTATTTATATTTTGAGTAACGAATTTCGAAATATATTAAAGTTACGATAACGACGATAATAATAAAATGCTAATTTCGTTAGAAATGCTATTTCTATACATTTCACTTATTTTAATAACTTGCGTATTTTCTATAACTAAATTTCTAATTTAAGTAAGTTTCTAATTATAGGAAGTTTCCCCTTTTAATATAAAATGTTTATTCCGTTTAGTTTCATATTATTATAATGATTATTTATTCTCAATATCGATAATGGCTTGTTTTGGAGTTATGGAATAAGGACAAGTGTGGGGTTAGAGTAATATATTCTGGGGTTTACGTTTTTGCCATCAACTATAAGGCTGGTGTGTCTTTATGGGGCACACTGGTTGTTGAACCGAGCATATATGGTGTTCGGAAGTGTGTGTACATTTTGACCTTAAACTCGTGCCTCGCAGTGTAAGACGCCGTCGGGTTGAACTGAGTATTTATGGTGCTCGGGAGGGGTGTGCACATTATCTTAACCTAGGGCCACGCATTTATAAGTCGCCGTCCTATTATGGTTGAGTAGCCTAGTTAGAGATCGAAGTTTGATTTGTTCGAACTAAGTTCTCGAAGCTAGTTTTAGTATTCTCCTAGTGAAAGTCTAGCCGTCTACATTAATCCTATCCATAACGCCATTTTGAATATTTTTATTATTATCGATACATTTTGATTTGCAGGTTGGCAAATATTTGAAGTTTTCTTCTGAAAACTTGTTCCGAATTTATTATTCCAATATTTTAAGTTTCCTCCAAAAACTTACTTTTATTATATCATTTTAATGTTTTCTATTTTAATTATTTTGATATAGTAATACTATTATTTTTCATATGATATTATATGGCTGTGAGAACGTCCGAGTTACTCCCCACTGACGTGGCTGTTATGTTTTTAACATGACAGATATTTGCTGCTGGGTTTTGGGTGTGAGCTAGCGAGTAGCGTGGATCCTACTCTTTCTTCATTCTTGCAATTTAGAGATTTGTATAAACCCGTTTGAAGATTTTTACTTTTAGTCCTTTTGTAAAAAGAGGCCTTTGTATTGACTTACCATTTCTTTTAATAAGATATAGTTTGTCAGTGTGTTTTAATCCCAACTCTACAGTGTTTCCGCCACTGTATTGCGTTAGAATTTCTAGGGGATTTCATCATCAGGAAAAGAATCATCTATGGGTAAAGTATTGCCTCCGTCCTGCAATGGAAATCTAGAAAGACGGTCTACTACAGAATTTTCAGCGCCCTTCTTGTCCTTTATCTCCAGGTCGAATTCCTGAAGTAGGAGAATCTATCGCAGTAATCTGGGTTTGGCTTCCTGCTTCGCGAGAAGATACTTCAGAGCCGTATGGTCGGTATAAATTGTCACTTTCGACCCTATTAAATAGGATCGAAATTTCTCTAATGCATAGACCACGGCAAGAAGTTTCTTCTCCGTCGTAGTATACTTCACCTGAGCCTCAGCCAGAGTTTGGCTTGCATAGTAGATGGCATTCACTGCCTTTTCCTTCCTTTGACCCAGCACCGCACCGACCGCATAGTCACCATCGTCGCACATAACTTCAAACGACAATTCCCAATCCGGGGCCTGAATAATAGGTGCTGTGACCAAAGTCTGCTTCAACTTGTTAAAAGCAGATAAAAATTTATCAGAAAAAATGAATGTGGCATCTTTAAGGAGCAATTTTGTAAGTGGTTTAGCGACTTTAGAGAAATCTTTGATAAACTGTCGATAAAATCTGATGTGTCCAAGAAAACTCCTATCCCCCCTCACGTTAACGGGAAGAGGTAACTGCTCGACCACTTGCACCTTTGCTTTGTTTACTTGGATGCCTCGATCTGATACTAAATGCCCAAGGATAACTCCCTCGTTGACCATAAAATGGCATTTTTCCCAATTCAGTACTAGATTGACCTCAATACATCGCTGCATCACTTTATCAAGGTTAGTTAAACAATCAGTGAAACTACTACCGTAGACACTGAAATCATCCAGGAATACCTCCATAATAGACTTGATATACTCGGAGAATATCCCCATCATACCCCTCTGAAAGGTGGCAGGGGCGTTACATAACCCGAAAGGCATCCTGCGATAAGCAAAAACATCATGGAGACAAGTAAAGGTCGTCTTTTCCTGATCATCGGGATCCGAAAGAACCCTGAATAACCATCTAAATAACAGAAAAACATATGTGAGGCTAACCTTTCTACCATTTGATCGATAAATGGAAGAGAGAAGTGATCTTTTTTTGTGGCGGCATTTAATTGTCTATAGTCAATGCGCATCCGCCAACCCGTTACGATTCTAGTAGGTATTAATTCATTTTTATCGTTTTTGACCACGGTAGTCCCGCCTTTCTTCAGGACGACCTAAACAGGACTCACCATTTAGAGTGACTAACAGAATAAATTATACCTGCATTTAACAACTTCATCACTTATTTCGTTACCACTTCCTGCATTTTTGGGTTCAACTTACGTTGACCCTGTCTAACAGGCCGGCGATCCTCCTCAAGTTCAATTCGATGCATGCAAATATCGGGACTAATTCCCTTAAGGTCATCTAGACTGTATCCTAATGCATTCTTGTTCTTTTTAAGAACGACCAACAAAGTAGAAAGTTGGTTCTCATCTAATTTATTACTCATGATGACGGGGTAAGACTCAAAATCGTCTAGAAATACATACTTGAGATGGGACGGAAGAGGTTTCAGGTCAGGTTTGGTTACGTTTACAACATAAGAAGTATCTACCAACCTATTTACCACTTCTCCGTCGATGCTCGTCAGTTTTTGTGTATCTCCTAAAATATCCCACACAGTATCATCGTTAGTCTTATTACCTGCACAAGTGTCTAAACACGTCAAAGCCTCGAGCGGGTCCCTACTCAGGGAACCCGTACAAACATCAATAATAACATCATCAATAATATCAAGTTCATAACAAGTATCCTCGATCATAGGCTTAGCTAATGTGTTAGCCAAGTTAAAGGTCACCTTATCGTCCCCCACCTCTAGAGTCAACCGTTCGTGCTTGACATCTATAATGGCCCCCGCAGTATGCAGAAACAGCCTACCCAAAATTATAGGAATCTGGGTATCCTCAGCCATATCTAAAACAATAAAATCGATAGGTATAAAGAATTTACCTATCCTAACGGGTACATCCTCTAAGACTCCTAGGGGACGTTTGACTGACCTGTCAGCCATATGAAGAGTCACACTTGTGACTTTAAGCTGACCCATATTCAGTTTCTCGCAAACTGAATAGGGCATGACACTTGCACCCAAATCGCATAGAGCTTTATTGATCACATGGGTGCCTATGGTGCATGGTATGGAAAAACTACCCGGGTCTTTTAGTTTGGGTGGAGACTTACTTTGAATTAGAGCACTACACTCTGTAGTAAAAGCAATGGTCTCATGTTCATTAAAGTTCCTCTTACGGGTCAAAATATCTTTCATGAATTTCGCATAAGAGGGTACCTGGGTAATTAATTCTGTGAAGGGAACGGTTACCTGGAGATTTTTAACGACCTCCATAAACTTACTGAACTGATTCTCGATCTTCTTATTCTTCAACCGGCTAGGAAAAGGAACTTGAATTTTGACCAGTTCAGCAGCTTTATCTTGTACCTAAACACCTGTTTCCACTTCAGCAGCAGATGTCGTTTCAGCAGCGACCGTCTCGGATCTGGATTCCGTCTCCGGAATAGTCGATCAACTAACTGGAATTGTCGGTCGACTATTAATAATAGTCGGTCGACCATTATCAATAGTCGGTCGACTATTTTTCTCCTCCCCTGTATTTTCTGATAATGCGTCAATGATAGTCGGTCGACTGTCCGGAATAGTCGGTCGACTATTATTGACCAATTCGTCATTCACAACAATTTCAGCAGTTTTCAGCAATACATCATCAATTACATCCTCCACAATAACAGAATCATCGTAACTTGGCATCTTGGGCTCGTCATAAGTAAGGCCGCTTCGAAGTTGAATCGCGTTAGCCGTGTCATGCGGTTTTTCGGCTGTGTCGGTAGTGTACCCGGTTGCCTAGTAGACTGATTTGTGGCAAGCTGCGCCACCTGCGTCTCCAACATCTTGATTTGTGCATCTTTGGATTGGTCACTTTTCTGCATCTGAATCATAAGAGATTCCATCATACTCTTCAATTCCTGATATTCACTAGGAACTGGAGCCGGAGTCACAGGCGGGGCAGAAAGAATAGCAAGAGGCTGAATCGGAGGTGGAAGAACAAGAGGCTTTTGGAAGCCTTGTTGTTGTTGTCCGCGATGAGGCGGAACACACGGTTGTTGCTTCGGCTGAGGAACGAGGTTTAGTACATTCTGACTCGTCCAACTGAAGTTCGGATGTTTCCTAGTCCGCTCATTATATTAATTGGAATAGGGATTACCTTGCTTGTAGTGTTGAAAAGCTGGAACTTGCTCCATCTCGGTCATACATTCTCCCGCACTATGGCCTTCGGTACCACATCGCTCACACATGGTCTCCTGTTTGATCATAGCATGAACAGTTTGCTGATTCGACTCGTTTCTACGGGGCGGATACTAAATTTTATCGAGACGAGCATGAAGATGATCAAATTGAGCCATAATCTCACTAGTTTTAGCTGCGGCTACCCGAACACTACCCCTCGGATTTCCGTACTCGGCCCGATGTGTGGCCATCTCCTCGATCAATTTTCAGCCCTTATCATCATCAATATTGTTTTGGAAACATCTGTTAGTTGTACCATCAAGAATAGCTCGATTATCATCAAATAACCCGTTATAAAATTGATTACATAAGAACCATGGCTCGAATCCGTGATGAGGAATAGAACGGACTAGATCCTTAAATCTAGTCCATGTTTCGTGTAGATCTTCCAACGATCCTTGCTTGAAACTGGTTATTTGGCTCCGTATCTGATTGGTGCGCTGAGGAGGGTAGTAGTGCTTGTAAAAAGCAAGTGCTAACGAATTCCAGTCATTAATACCGACAACCTCTTTATCCAGGTTTTGATACCATCTACGGACTGAACCTGCAAGAGAAAATGGAAATAAGGACTCCATTACTTGTTCCTGTGTTACCCCGGGAGCAACTGGAATCGAACAACAATATATAATCAGTGAATATTTCCATATGCTGTCCAGGGTCTTTGTCTTTCTTGCCCGAGAAGGTATTTCTCTCCACTAAATTGATATAAGCGAGACGAATCTTGAAAGAGCCGGTGGTAGGAGTCGGTAGCTTCCATCCTTTTGGGATGTTAGCCTGAGTTAGCTCAGAGTGAGTGGAAAGCTTCGGTGGCATGATCAGAATTGAGATATCTGACTCGGCGTCTGATTTGGTGCTAGAGTCGTCCTCTTCGTAGGACGAATATTCCACTTCCAGGTTAGTGGAAACTGGGTCAAGCGAATTAGATTTTTCCACTTGACGAACTTCCCTCTAAAAACTCCATCTAGCTCGTAAAGTCTTCTCGGGTTCGGGATCAAATGAATAAATCTCGGACCTGTTAGACATGGGCATAAACAGAACTACGAAGGAAAATATGAGAACCGTCTCGGAAGGAAAGTTCTCTGAGACAAAAGATAAACTAAAACGACAAGTAAAATTAACCGTCTCCCCGGCAACGGCGCCAAAATTTGATAAGCTAGTCGTGTACCTATCAAAAATAACCTACTACGGTCCAACTAAAAATATAGTCAGGGAAGTCGGGATCGAATTCTCAAGGAGACAATAAATCCTACTTGTATTAAAGTTTATCTAAGTAACAAATCGAGAGGTTTTTGGTTGTGTTTTAACTAATCTAAAAGTAGTGAAGGAAGAGAAGTAAAAGGAAGAATAACTAAAATAAATAAGATGAATAAAGACAAATTTATATGAAGAGAAAGACTAGGATTGTCGGTTCACCACGAATCTCATATGGTCACCGTCTAAGTCACAGGTCTGTCGTAGATATTGGTCTAAGAGGTATTGAAAAGGTCCTTCCGGTCGCTATTCACCCTAGCATGCGTCTAAAGGCTTCCGATCTTATTAGGGCATACTAATGTGTTGTAGCAGGTCTAACTTTTACTAGGCTTCCGATCTTAGGTTCAAGTTTACCGAATTCAATTAATCAATCATGCGAATTAACTAACTAATCGCGATTATATGCTAAAATTGACAACTCAGACGCAATATCATTGACAGATCTATAAATTATTTAGCGACCACATTCAATTTGCAGATCCTCTATATCCTAGCGAAGGAAATTAGTTACTCATAATTAAATCAAGAACAATAATATTAATAAACAATTTTACTAGATTAAACACGATGAATGATAATAAAATTGAGACAAGCATAAACTAGGATTAAAGACACTCAAGAACGAAGAAGAAGGAAGAAGGAAGAAAGATTAGATTAAATTACCAAAATGAATGAAGGCGATTCGAATGTTGCAATCTTACAATAACCGAGTTTCTAAGAGAGAAATTAAACTAGAGCAAAGTAATTGTCTAAGAGAGATTTAAGAGTAAAAGTCCAAGGAGAAGTGATTTCTAAGCAAGCTGAAACTCTCTATTTATACAATTTGGAAGAGTTATAACTAATTAAGGAAACTGCTTCCTTAACACAAAATCTGTCCGCGGCCCAGAAAATAGTCGGTCGACTAATGTTGACTCATTTGATCTTCCACAAACTCCCAAATAGTCGGCAGACTATAGTAACTGTCGTTCGACTATCGTCATGGTCGGTCGACTATTATAATAGTCGGTCGACTATACTTGACCCATTTCTGCAATTGCTCTATCCAGCTTTGTTTTAGCTCGGTTTTGGTTCGTTTTAGCTCCTGTGGATTCCGTTCCTACAAAAAGACAAAATACACCACAAAGTAGCCAATTCGGGGCAAAATAATAGCTTTCACTACTCGACAAGCACGAGAATGCGCGTATAAAAAGCATAAAAAATGTATAAAAAATACGCTCATCAGACTCCTCGACAAGTTGCATTGTGGAAGTCTTAGCAGGACAGTTACGCATCTAATTGGCTACATGCAGTCCGTATCTCCAGGTTGGGCCAGTCTATGAACGGTAGGAGTTGTCGTAGTGTGCTTAGCTATCGGTTGGGTATTCCTTGTTTTTCGTGCCTGGACCATGCTTTGCGCGCTTGTTCTTGGGTCTTAGATGGGGACTTCTATGGTGATCATGTTGTGTAGTGTGTTGGGATTGTCGGTATTAAGCACCAACATAACCTTGTTCCTGACATCCTCTTGGACATCTGATTTCGATCCAGGATTTTTTAAGGTAAGAAGGTAGACATTAGTTTGATTGACTGGCATGACAAGCTCTTATGCATCTTGTGGATTTGTTGCTTTACTCTTGGGACAAGGGGAATATGATGTATGTATTGATCTGACTGGGTCTTATCCCTTGACTCAGAGTTGGATGTCTGACTTCATGCCCGGACGCGTGGTGGTCGACGCGGCTCAACATAAAAATGTGTCAAGTACTTACTGGGGCTTATCTACGTAACACGAGAGGCTATGGTTTCTTACATTTCGCGTTCTCATTGTTTGGGGAGGTGAGACGGGTGTCGTTTCTTTGCTCAAGAGGATTCATAAGTTTTTTGTGTCCAGGATACCGAAGCTCGTGTGGCTGCTCACATATTTACTCGGATTAGTTTTGCTATTGCAAAAATAATTGCAGTGTTGCAAGATTACATACTATTATCCTTTTAAGCTTTGGCATACAGTCATGGTACTTTTTCAAGAACCGTTATTTTGTGTTCAAGATTGTGTTCAAGATCCATCATTTCGCATTAAGAACCATTTTCATGATCTCAAGAACCGTTAAGACTCATTAAACCCATGAATTTCAACATTAAGAACTCACTTCTTTGTTTCAAGATTGTTAAGGGTTGGGTCGTTAAATCTGCTATAAGATTCTTTAGACCATCACAAATGAAGGCAAGAAGATAGTTCATATTTGTGGACATGACATAGGTCCACCCCGACGCGGCCACGCGCGGGTTTGGGTAGGCGAATGAATCTCCATATGAGAATGGATCGAATTGAAATTTAGGTCTATGTGGAGTCGCCACCGAATTTTGTGGTTATTCGGAACCATTCGAGCCCACTCTATGTCGTAGTGGTCCGTATACAAAATACGGCCCATTTCCGATGTCAGAGTTTATTGGGCTCGTCCCTTTGCATTTGATACCAATACCGACATTATCGGATATTGTGTATTGAATGACTCTCGTGCGCCAACGGTTTCGGGCATCCGGAAACCGAGGTTCTGAGTAAGGGGTGAGGGTACGTGTTGGGAAGCCCACAAAGGACACCCAACCCCGCCCGCACATTAGCGGCCTCTACTAAGAATTCAAATGACTTACAATACGCGCGCTAGTTAAACGGGAAAATGATATGCAAAGAGTATTTTCCCTAAACATGTGAATTGAATTGAAAAGGGTTTCTATGTCGATTTAATGCAATTAATTCTACGTCAAAGTGGAATTTTAGCATGTGGGTTCATTTTAGTAAAATAAAATAAACGACAAAAATCGACAAAAGAAACAATCAAACCGTTAGTAACGATGTAACGAGTAATAAATTGAATAAAGATATAGATGTGATGAATGCATGATTTTGGAAAAAATAGTAGGTCACGTGATGGATTAACACGTGTTGACCGAGGTCAAGGAAAAATATATCGAGATCTAAAAAAAATTATTTTGTCTAAAAAAATGATGTTCGAAGAATAATAATAAAAAAAGAGCGAAATTGTTTTCTTCGGAAAATTGATGATTTTATTAAATCGCGTACAAATATTGCGTAATTTGCACTCGACTTAATATTTTCGATATTCGTCGTATTCAATATTCGATTATGAAATCGATATTAAATACTTGGAATAATTTATACTCGATTTTGATCTTGATGCTCGTTATATCCCATATCCGATTATGGAATCGATATGGAATACTAGAGTGAAAAAATAAAGAAAATAGTGTAAGTCGTTTTAAATTAACTAGCACGATATAAATTTTCTCCGCGTTTATTAATGTCGTAATTAATCCAATTGAATTAGAGGACATCTATATTAGCATCAACGAAAATCGTGTTAATTAATTTATTTGACTAAATCATTAGATTCGGCATCCAATTATGGAATTGGTATCGAATCTAATAGATCGATACTTTAATTAAAAAAACTCGACTCGATTCCCTCCGCATCCCGACATCATAAATAATTCTTGCGAATTGTTTGATGTCGGATCCGCATCAACGGGTTTCGACCCTTATTAAATATAATGCTTGTTTTTGAAAAATAATGTAAATATACGACTAATGATAATGATGCAAACGAAATAAAAAAAATATTGTTTAAGTTAACTTATCTCAATAATCAAATAATCGGGGTATTGGAACAAGCGACCGTCAACGCTGTGTGCAGTACACTTGTATATTCGTGTTTCCTTATTCCGATACCCCTCTTATTCGACACAAATCGATAAGTATTTTAATGTTTTGTATTAGTATTATCGATATTATGATGCAATAAAGGAAAAAAAAATAAAAAAGTAAGAAAAAGCGAAGAAGATGACGAGAGGAAGAGAAGAAGGAGAGAACGGGGTTTTGACACCCTCAACCTACATGTTCTTGTCTCGGATCGAACTCGTAACCGTGGCTTTAACACGAGAGTCTTCGAGGTTTTATGGAGGTTAAGTTATGGTGGCTCGGGATTGATTCCTAAAACTAGGTTTAGGGTTTTTTTGCTAGTGTAGAATTGCTAGGGTTTGATTAGGGTTGCATGTATAAGATTAGGGTTCTTGAGGTTGTGAAAAAGTGTGTTGCATGGGGGGTGTTTATATAGGCATGGTCATGCACTTTGGTGTCTAGGGTTTTGCCTTGACGGACTTGACCTGATGGCCCGTCTGAAGATGGACTGTTGGTTTTGCTTCTTGAGTTGGACTTTTGATGTTGTGAATGGTTGTTTTGTATGTCTCGGAAACGACCTTGACCAGGGTTGACCCAATCGCAAAAAGTCGGTTTTAATTCCGGTGTCGGTTTTGGCCCAAATTAGTCTTGTTTGGCTCGGAACGGTCCGCTGGGCCTGGATTCGAGGTTGATTTTGTGAGATTTGTACTCTGTAAGTGTGTTAGCCAGCGATTAATGGATTTGAGCCCGTATCCGAGCGCATAGAAGCACGTTAGCGTCCGATCATCATCGGGTGTTTTTTGGAAACTGTCATAGACACCTGGCAGTCAAAATGCGGGTGTCTACAGAGCCCCCACTCTGACTGAGGCTTGGACAAGGCGAAAGTCAGAGTAGCCACCAAGCCAATCGAGGATTGAAACCTGGCGGACTTCCGGTCGGGTCGTTTATAGTCCATTAGACTCGCGTGAAGGGCTCGCCAGCCGTAAGCTAGAAGTCATACCTGAACCGATAACTCCGTGGGAAATTGGACTTGTCGCATAAGTCCTGGGTGTGCCTGTATGTAGGCCCATCCCGTGAAATGCCGCCGTTGGCTTCCGCTGGGGAGATATCGTGGGTTGCACGTCCCTGTTTGAGTCGTACCTGTATAAGTCACATAAAATGCATGCAACACGTAGATAGTAAAGTGACTCGCGCTGGGGAAAATGATTTTTTTGAAATTTTGAAAATTTTGAAATTTTGAAATTTGAAATCTTGAGATTTTTGAATTTTGGAAACTTTGAGATTTTTGACTCCTAACAAAGATTAGGAAAGTAATTTGCAGTTTAAATAGACCGAAATTTGACCTTGTCAAAAAGGATCTTTTTTCGAATGGCTAGATTTTGCAAATTTCAAAGTGGAATTTGAAGAGAGAGGCCTACCGACAGACTCGACTCTGGACGTGACCGGACGAGTTGACAGACACGACTGGACTCTCGAGGGGTTGGACCGTGACTCGGTAGGGGTGTGGGCTGCCTAACAAGACTCTTAAGTTGCGCTATCCCGTAGCCTAGGCGAGTGGCAACACTGTCGCACATCGAAACGGGATAGATATGCTATGGGGGGATTGCAGTAGCCTGTAATGGGACTGTTTTAGTCTGGTGCCCATCCGGATTTCTGATTCTAGGATACATTTCCAAAGTGGGTATTGCCTCGAGTCCTGACAGATTCTTGTCTTCGACTGAGCCGAGTACTAGGACATACTACAGAAAGGAGGCTAGATCTGGATTTTGTGAGTGGATGGAGAACTTCTGCCTAGGAGAAGCCCCCCGAGACAACAAAGCTAGCTGTTGAGAACATGATGGTGTCGTAACCGGAATGATGGCGCTTTTTGGATGTGTGTCAATGTGGGTGGTTGTGCCTCTGTTGAAAGGCTGCCTACGTATTCATGTGTAGTGAAATCAAACCATGTCGTAGTTCAGTGGACTGGAAGATGTATTATGACGCCTAGTTTATTAGGGCTTTGTGTGTAACTAGCCATAGCGATGGTGTAGGCTAGGTGCATTCCCAATGATGTCTTGATCAAAGGGCTAGAATGGTTAGGATGTTAATCCTGTGACTGTGAGCGTTCTCCGGGGTAGCCCCCATAGGTGGTGTGAACTATTTGGGCATGTTCTATGCCGACTGCAAGTTGAGTTCCCTTGTTTGGGGTTGGTAACTGGTTTGGATGGGATTTTAACGAGTTTTGTTCTCGGGATTTTTAACGAGTTCTGCTCTCGGGATTTTTAACGAGTTCTGCTCTCGGGGAATTTTAACGAGTTTTGTTCTCGGGATTTTTAACGAGTTCTGCTCTCGGGGAATTTGATGTTTTTGGAAATGTGGTGCTAGGAAGTAAATGGCTTTGATGACTCGAAATCTGGAGCTCGGTTCTGTGGAGCTAAGGCTTCGAGGGCTGGTTTGATAATGCGGGATCTGGTTTCCATGTCTGGCCCTAATTGTTAGGGGTATCCTATGGAGCTTGAATCCTCAAAATTCCGGGCTGTCTCTGGCCTGGGTCTCGGGAAGGTCTTGAGGGTTGTAATGTGGGAAGGCTGAGTGTGCTGTTAGCTGACCAGCTTGATTGTTACTCTCCTATTGGATGGCATGGATAATTTTGAATTTGACCGTACCGCGGTCAAAGGATTTTCACTTGAGTTGACCGTTGACCACGGTCATGGGTATTTGATTTTTGATTGACCTCTTAGCCGCGGTCATGGGTTTTGATAGTTTTGACCGTACCCTGGTCGTGGGGCTTTCCCTTGAATTGACCGTTGACCACGGTCATGGGTATTCTGAATTTTTTTTGATGATGACCTGCTTTTTTTTTGACCTTTTGCTTTTTTTCCTCATGGACTTTCGATTTTTTTTTTTTTTGTGTCCAGTTTTCTTTTTTTTGATGGTCTTCTTTTGTTTTGGCCCTTTCTTTTTTTTGATGGCCTTCTTTTGTTTTTTTTTTACTTTTGATTTTTTTTTGCCCAGTGTTTTTTTTTTGCCGGTCAGACTAACACCTAAGGTAGGGATTGGTCAGTCTTATTGGAGGGGTATTTTATGGTGGGAAATGGGCTTGCCTCCCGTCTTGAACCCAAACTAGGAGATTACCTAGATTTGTCATAGGATTCGGTACCGCTCCTGCTACGAGTAGTTATGTGGTTTTTCTATACCAGACACGGAATAGGTAAAAAAGAAAACACGGGCTCGGTTTCCTGCAGTCATTATAGATGTGCCCATAATAGTCACGTGCGTGTGCTCACAGTGTATGATGGTGTTCATCATGTTCTCGGAAACACATAAGGAATATATATGAGAAAGAATATTGAAAGCTGATTTTATTGAACTTTGAAAAAGAGGACAGAATACAACTGACTCTGACTCTGATTTTGACTTTGACTTCGACTTTGAAGGGAATAGTACATCCTAGACTCGGACTCAGACTCAGACTCAAATCGGATCCGGACTCTCGGATAATGTTGTCATTAGTCGTCGGCTTCTAAGGACTCGAGTTGATGTCCAGTATAGCCTTTAGTATCAACTTCACCCAGATCTTCATTATGTCGAAGATCGTCTTCAATCCTAATGCCCATTTCGGTAAGTACGACAAAGTTTGAAATGCCGGCATACCTAAGATGGACGCGGTAAGAAGGCAGGAGGCTGTTGACGAAGGCCTCCACTAGCGTCTTCTCGTTGGGCTTGTTTACCAACTTTACACTCTCGGCCCTCCATCTTTGAAGATATTTAGTGAACCCTTCTTTGGGCTCTTGGGCCATGACTTCCAGAGTACGCATTGTAGTCTGGATCTCGATATTATCGGCGTAGTTCCGAGCGAACTCTGTTGCCACATCATCCCAAGTCGGGTATTTCTTGGAATCGAGCCTGTAGTACCAGGCTTTGGGGTGCTTCTGGAGGGAGGAAGGGAATAAGTGCTTAAACATGGTGGACTTTACCCCTTTGACTGCCATGAAGTCTTTGAAGGCCCGGATATGATGGACCGCCTCTTCGGTACCCTCAAAGGTAGGAATTCCCGTCAAGTTGAGGTTGACCGGTAGCTCGTTACTCAAAGGTGAATAAATGCGAGCATTTTCGGAGTGGATCGAGTTGCTTGTTGATAAGTGAACTTGCTCCTCGAGCCTGCGAACAACACTGACCAATTCGGCTATGGGCCCAGTGGACTCAGATCCATCAACTGGGACCGTCTTCTCTACAGTTCTCAGGCGAGTGTCCAAAGTTGCTTGGTTAGCAAGGATGGAGGTCAGTTGAGTCTCGATTTTGGTTAGGGCATCTTTCAAATCGTCCATCTTGCGTTGGCGTCTGGTTTCGGGTGGCCTGTCTGTAAGAGCACCACGTAATCAGAGAGGTTGCTTCGGAACTCAAACTCACCAAGGCATGGGAAATAGCGTAAGAGGAGGGACGGTCCCAGTTTGACTCGGGTTAGACTCCCCTAAGACAAATGTGTAGGGTACGATTCTCGAAGTGACTGTGATTAGTCATTCCGTAGGAGAATAGCCCCCAAGTGAGGCTAGGGACTCAGATGGTGTGGCATCTAAGTGACTCGAAAGTGGGTTATGTGAGACACGTGTAAGACATGACCCTTAGAGCAACCGTGATTGATCGCCATGCTAAGGGGTAATCCCCAAGTGGGATTGAAGATTTTGTTAAGACTCGAGTGTGGGACGGGTGACCCTTAGACGTAAGGACCGTGAACCTTTTGTTATAGGGCTATGCCTTGTAAAAGGTTGACTCGGAAAAGACACCTAGACGGTGACTTGTGAAGTGTGGGCTTTCCTTAGGATTCGGCAAGTGGGCCTAGTCCTGTTCGAAGGAAGGTTCACGTGGGACATCCCCCAGACTTTTGACTCGATCGTGTTGACGGGCCCTCCTTCGTAAGAGTATGTCCTACTTAGGTGGGCCTTGCCTTAGTCTAATAAGGCGGACTGGGATAGGGAAGAAGCTCGTGATGTAAGATCGACAGAGCTTCGATGCTAGAGAAACTTGACAACTTAAGACATGACCCGACACTGCTAACTATGGGAAGTCCTAAGAGGAGGGAAGTTTTTTGAAAATTGATTGATTTTTGAAGAAGGACCGAGTGGACTCGGTGAATGGCCCAAATTTCCGAAAAAGAGGACGAAAAGTCATTGGGCCACGAGTTTTGAAAGTTCGAGTTTTGATTTGGGCAGCATACCGGCTAGAAAATAGGCTATTTTGAGTAAAATCATAAGTCCTAAATTCGGTATGTCCCGGGTTTTGAAAATCGAATATCTTGAAAAGGAGGGTGTAATTTTTGAAAAGTTGACATTTTTGAAAAATGACTCGGAAACCAAGTAGCACGTAGTCACACAAGCATTATAACGACGCCATGTATGCTCTACACTAAGTCTCGGTCGGTCTGAAAGGGTCTATACTAGTGTACATAGTCTAGACGTTGATCGGGACGGACTCTCTAAGTCGAGTTGAGCTTAGAACATGCCGCGAAACCCACTCGAATCGACTATGGACACCTTTTGACATATCCATGTTGGAGTACATCAATGGTATAGTGGGACGTCGGTCACCAGTACCGGCCCGGGAAAATATGGGTTATATATGCATGAACCGTAGAACTAAAACGCGTATAGTATTTGTCAAACGATTTCTATTCGAGTCTCACCCTGAGGATGCCGATGGTAAGTCACGCATCAGTTAATCCCCAGCGGAGTCGCCAAATTGTGGACATGACATAGGTCCACCCCGACGCGGCCACGCGCGGGTTTGGGTAGGCGAATGAATCTCCATATGAGAATGGATCGAATTGAAATTTAGGTCTATGTGGAGTCGCCACCGAATTTTGTGGTTATTCGGAACCATTCGAGCCCACTCTATGTCGTAGTGGTCCGTATACAAAATACGGCCCATTTCCGATGTCAGAGTTTATTGGGCTCGTCCCTTTGCATTTGATACCAATACCGACATTATCGGATATTGTGTATTGAATGACTCTCGTGCGCCAACGGTTTCGGGCATCCGGAAACCGAGGTTCTGAGTAAGGGGTGAGGGTACGTGTTGGGAAGCCCACAAAGGACACCCAACCCCGCCCGCACATTAGCGGCCTCTACTAAGAATTCAAATGACTTACAATACGCGCGCTAGTTAAACGGGAAAATGATATGCAAAGAGTATTTTCCCTAAATATGTGAATTGAATTGAAAAGGGTTTCTATGTCGATTTAATGCAATTAATTCTACGTCAAAGTGGAATTTTAGCATGTGGGTTCATTTTAGTAAAATAAAATAAACGACAAAAATCGACAAAAGAAACAATCAAACCGTTAGTAACGATGTAACGAGTAATAAATTGAATAAAGATATAGATGTGATGAATGCATGATTTTGGAAAAAATAGTAGGTCACGTGATGGATTAACACGTGTTGACCGAGGTCAAGGAAAAATATATCGAGATCTAAAAAAAATTATTTTGTCTAAAAAAATGATGTTCGAAGAATAATAATAAAAAAAGAGCGAAATTGTTTTCTTCGGAAAATTGATGATTTTATTAAATCGCGTACAAATATTGCGTAATTTGCACTCGACTTAATATTTTCGATATTCGTCGTATTCAATATTCGATTATGAAATCGATATTAAATACTTGGAATAATTTATACTCGATTTTGATCTTGATGCTCGTTATATCCCATATCCGATTATGGAATCGATATGGAATACTAGAGTGAAAAAATAAAGAAAATAGTGTAAGTCGTTTTAAATTAACTAGCACGATATAAATTTTCTCCGCGTTTATTAATGTCGTAATTAATCCAATTGAATTAGAGAACATCTATATTAGCATCAACGAAAATCGTGTTAATTAATTTATTTGACTAAATCATTAGATTCGGCATCCAATTATGGAATTGGTATCGAATCTAATAGATCGATACTTTAATTAAAAAAACTCGACTCGATTCCCTCCGCATCCCGACATCATAAATAATTCTTGCGAATTGTTTGATGTCGGATCCGCATCAACGGGTTTCGACCCTTATTAAATATAATGCTTGTTTTTGAAAAATAATGTAAATATACGACTAATGATAATGATGCAAACGAAATAAAAAAAATATTGTTTAAGTTAACTTATCTCAATAATCAAATAATCGGGGTATTGGAACAAGCGACCGTCAACGCTGTGTGCAGTACACTTGTATATTCGTGTTTCCTTATTCCGATACCCCTCTTATTCGACACAAATCGATAAGTATTTTAATGTTTTGTATTAGTATTATCGATATTATGATGCAATAAAGGAAAAAAAAATAAAAAAGTAAGAAAAAGCGAAGAAGATGACGAGAGGAAGAGAAGAAGGAGAGAACGGGGTTTTGACACCCTCAACCTACATGTTCTTGTCTCGGATCGAACTCGTAACCGTGGCTTTAACACGAGAGTCTTCGAGGTTTTATGGAGGTTAAGTTATGGTGGCTCGGGATTGATTCCTAAAACTAGGTTTAGGGTTTTTTTGCTAGTGTAGAATTGCTAGGGTTTGATTAGGGTTGCATGTATAAGATTAGGGTTCTTGAGGTTGTGAAAAAGTGTGTTGCATGGGGGGTGTTTATATAGGCATGGTCATGCACTTTGGTGTCTAGGGTTTTGCCTTGACGGACTTGACCTGATGGCCCGTCTGAAGATGGACTGTTGGTTTTGCTTCTTGAGTTGGACTTTTGATGTTGTGAATGGTTGTTTTGTATGTCTCGGAAACGACCTTGACCAGGGTTGACCCAATCGCAAAAAGTCGGTTTTAATTCCGGTGTCGGTTTTGGCCCAAATTAGTCTTGTTTGGCTCGGAACGGTCCGCTGGGCCTGGATTCGAGGTTGATTTTGTGAGATTTGTACTCTGTAAGTGTGTTAGCCAGCGATTAATGGATTTGAGCCCGTATCTGAGCGCATAGAAGCACGTTAGCGTCCGATCATCATCGGGTGTTTTTTGGAAACTGTCATAGACACCTGGCAGTCAAAATGCGGGTGTCTACAATATTATTGTTAATGAATGGTGATAAAAGACTTAGAAAGGCAAAGAAGGACGAGTGATTTGTGGCGTGTTGTAGATAAAGAGAGTATGAAATAGTTGTGTATTACGGTTTGTTGATAACGTCGGATGATGATTATGTAGGTCAAATTTGATTTCAACTTATATGGTTTATGATGAGATGTTGAAGTTTAACAATACTGAGATGTACGTCGTGAGTTTTATGGGAGGTTGGATGAAAATGATAATTGTAGATGATGGTGGATATGGTATTACCTAGAGTAGAGGTTTAATGAGTGAATTAGTAGTGACGGTTTTAGTTTTGGTTGATATAAAGAAAATGAAGAAGATGAGGAAACATTTACCAACCTTTTAGCTTGCAATTTTTTTAAGTCGCATTTCAGGACATCCACTTTGTTTCCAAAGTCCAGATGACCAACGGATCCGACGATCCCTAGCTCTATTTTTGGAACTTGGAAGTTGTAATGGAGGTGATCAATCACCACAAGAGTTACTTCACACCTAGGTTAAATGCAGTGTCGACGTCAAGCCATTACGGATAATCATATTTCAAAAAACAATAAGCTAACCGAAACAAGATTACATCGACCCATAATGGGGAGGTCGTGGATACGAGCCCATATAGGAGAGTAGAATAGGGGTATCTCTGTTGTGATTGCATCGCCTTCAAGGTCAGCCTTGACAAGGCGATGACTTTCGAAGTGCCAAGGTTGTTCCTTCAATACACGTGCTTTATCCACGATACGTCGAACTGGAATGTGATATTTTTTTTGTTGTTTGTCGACAACCTCTCAGACTACTTTTGCCCTAACCACCCATACCCTACACATTGTATCGATTACAGCCTTCAAATTAATGTGGCGTTCTGTGTATAACCGACATACAATGCAATTCTTCATCTCCGTCTCAACCGCCTCCTTCTCTTCCATTCCAGATCTACACCGCGCTCATCCTCCTCACCGCCGCTACCCACTTCCTGATCCGCTTTATTAAGATTTATAAGTGGTAACTGATTTGGATTCGCCATGGAATTCCGTCCTCAACCACCAAGCGCACGCAAGCCCTAATTCGAACTAATATCTTGCACGAGTTTCTAAGAGAGAAATGATTGATTGAAAGAAAAAAGATCTAATACCCGCCAATCGCAGGTACGTGTCAAGCCTAGAAACCACATCCTTCCCAAGGAAATTAAGAATGCCTAGAGTGGTCTTTTACCCAATTTTGTTAAATGTTTGGGATTCAAGCGTAATTTTAGAAAATAAAAGGGTTATTTAACAGGAATAATACCAACTTTGGGTGGTATTCACTAATAAAACTAACTTCAATTAATACGGGAATAAAACCAAGGTTTACGCTTAGCTGCTACCGCCTACACCCGTCAATATTACCACTAATACAAGGTTTACTGACACTCTGACAGTAAAGTAATCAATTCACTTTTAACTTCATTAATTCCCAAACTTCAAACTTCAAACTAATCACTTCATCTTCATCACTTCATCGTCAATTCATCACTTCATCACTTCATCATTCACTTCGTCGAAGGTAATTTTTTACGAAACTTTTGTTTGTTTATCTTTCTCCGACTTTTCTACGTCCGTGTTTATAATTGATTTATCGTTAATTTTGTCGAAAATCAATTTCAGTGTCAAGTTCATTCCTCAATCTTGTGGTTCGGCAATGTCAACGGTGAGTTTTCTTTTCATTTCCCCCAAATCGATTTTTCTGGGTTTAACTTAGGGTTTTCAATTTTTCTGGGTAAACGTAGGGTTTTCT
Source organism: Agrostemma githago (assembly GCA_958450325.1). Classification (NCBI taxonomy): domain Eukaryota; kingdom Viridiplantae; phylum Streptophyta; class Magnoliopsida; order Caryophyllales; family Caryophyllaceae; genus Agrostemma; species Agrostemma githago. Next base: position 10,955,136 of record OY288253.1, read on the forward strand.
TATTGGTTTAATTTGAGGGTTTAAGTGTCCAATTAGTGTTCTTTTTAAATTTGTTTGATTGAAAACGTAGGTTGATCCAACCCTAAGTTAAAACGTAGGTTTAGGAGAGAGAATTTGATTTAGGGCAATGAAGAAGATGAAGATGTGTGTTAATTAATAGTATGGGACCCACAAAAACCGACTTCATCCGGTCATTTAAGAGGCAATTTCATTCTCGTATGATATGTCGCGTACTTGTTTTATTCCCGTATTAATTAAAGTTGGTTTTATTGATGGAATACCACCCAAAGTTGGTATTATTCCTTTTAAATAACCCAAAATAAAATACCCCAAACTATTTTAGCATTGCATCATTTACATGCTTTGTCTTCCATTAGATACACAATAAGCTCTTACAGATTACAACTATCATGGAATCCTACCCCAGCTCACTTCTCCGGTTTTCCTCCCAACATTATTCTTTGTATACTCTTTATTTTCACACATAAACCCTAGCTACTAGCTCATCTATATAAAATTCGACATATGCTTTATATTTTGTAGAAAATCGATCATACTTCTTGTACACGATCCCCCTAGTAGGTAGCATTGCACATTGGACATGCACGCTTGCTCAACATTTCCATTCCCCTTTCGTAAAGCCTGATTCTCAAGGTTGTCAAGAACAAAGTAATGAATCTTAGGACTATATCACCATGCCGTCTTCTATGGTTGCCTTCTCGAGAACAACTGTGATGCCTGATCGAATGTAGAACCCTTTGTCTGGTCTATCAGCTTCTAGAACACCCTAATACCCAAAAAAACTGTGTTATGTATATTTCGCATTTTAGAAAGAACTTATATATAAGCGGGGAGTTCAAGGGTACATACATCCTTATTTGCGATGATCACATCTTTACCTATCTTTGCATTCTTGTCAATGATACAATTCCTGTAAAAGAAAAACGAAATGTTGTAAATTATGATTTTAATTAGAGGATGTAATGTTGCTAGTCAATAACGCGAGGAGCATAAACGAATCTCATCATAGGAAAGTAACAAATTCGTCTAGAGTAGTATTTCTTAACCCATGAGGATCAACAAAACAGTCGGTTCAAACTTCATTCAGTTCATTTTACGAGAAATTTACATCTGCGCCACTGACGAATACCTGATCTTTGTGTTCTGTCCAATCCCAATAGGAACCTTTCCCTCTGCCAGATGAGATGCAATCTCAGACTCGGTTTGGTAGTAGTCTGCCCCCATCATCAAGGTATCCTGCGAAGTAAAAGTAGTAAAGTTACAGAAATTGATCATATTACTGGATTGATGTTGAGAAAGGTTTCATCTTTTCAAAACCTGTTCAAGAATCGAGAAACAAGTTGTAATTGAACCTTCTAGGAGATTACCTTGAGTTCTACTCCAGAGTCAAGACGTGACCTTTCCCCCACGATGGAATGCTCAACTGTACATTCTCGCAAGAAACATCCATGTGAAATGATGGCATCCTTGATCTACATTACCAGAAGTAGGCTAGCTATTAGAAAACACATCATCTTCTGATAAAAAAAATATTGAAATATTCTTTTGAAGTGACGAGCATACTCGACAGTTGTCCATTTTTGTAGGTGGCAAGAACCGAGGGGATGTATAAAAGGGCGTCTTCGGATCGTAAAACTCAAAATTTGACACCTGTTTGTACCATGGCCAACATCTTTCATTAACTCCTTTCATCAAGATCATATATAGATAGGACTTAGGAGTATACTAAAACATAGGTCAAGAAACATACTGTACCTCTTTAGTGAGAGCCAAATTAGCTTCATAAAAAGACCTCAAGGTGCCAATATCTTCCCAGTAATCTCTGAACAAATAGGCCTGTTGACGCAGGAAAGTTATGTTAGGACATGGCAAATAAAGCAGAAGGATTATATTCATTATTTAGAGTGTGGAACCTGAATGTTGTGCGCTTTAACGGAAGAAGGAAGAATTTCAGATCCAAAGTCGTTAGCAGTGGGATATGTCTGTGTGAGAAGCTTTAGAAGCACATCTGTTTTAAATACATACACTCCCATAGATGCAATGTAAGGATTATTCAGAGCATCATCACCGGACAATCCGAGAATTTGTGTATCCACTCGCTGCAGAAGCATAAAAAATGGAGTATAAATTTATTGAGGAGGCATAAGTAACAGCATACATCAAGGTTTTGGCAAATCTCAAAATGAAACGGTCTCTCAGGATATGAACTCACCATTGCATCCAAGTCAGCACCCTTTGGTTTCTCACAAAACTGGACTACTCGGCCTCGACTGTCTATCTTCATCAACCCATAATCCGATGCACGACTGGAAAAAAATATATGCGAGAAAGGAAAATAATTAGAATGTAAAACCGACAAACATTCACCAGCCAGAAGGGTAACTGCCTGCATAGTGCATACCTCTCACCCACAGGAACACAAGAAAGTGTGATATCTGAATTCCTATCGATGTGATTCTACACAGTAAAGAAAGAAAATAAATCAAAAATATTGTATGGTGGAAATATATGTTTAGATTAATAAGGTATATGGGGGGCCAATGGCATACCTGCACAAGTTCCATATAGTCCATTCGATAGAGCTGATCCCCAGACAATATAAGTACATTCTCGATATTTTTATTCCTTGCATCCTGTGCACATACTGAAAATTTAATTCTTTTGTATATTTTTCAAATTCTTGCACTAATTAAATAAAAAGGTTTAAATGATTTATGACATAAGAAATCCAAAGGTCAGGTACTAAAGAGTGTAACGACATTCCATGAAATTTTCAATCAATAAGTCGATAAATTGCCGGTTCACGGTAGCAAAATCAATAAATTGAGCCTCGTACCTCAAATAGCCATATAAATTGTCTGACAGCATCAGCTGTTCCTTGAAACCAGTTCTTTCCAGTCTCTCCAGCCGTTTGCGTAGCAGCCAAAACCTGTCATCAAAGGTAACAGAAATTTATCTATATGAATCCAAGACATTTACAAATTAACAGTGCTATGGGTCGATCTAAGATATAGTCTAAGATGATACGAAATTAAAAGTTGCATACAATATGGAGTAGTAATATAAACAGAGGGAGGTGTAGAAGATAGAAAGATAGATACTGACATCGACAAATCCATCACCAAAGTTGATCCCGTTGCCATGATAAGTGCGGTAGATATGGCGATTGAGGGAGGCGGAGTTAAACTGGGTCAATATGAATACCTTGTTTATTCCACTGTTAATGCAGTTACTCATTGGGATATCAATTAGCCTGTAACATCCTCCAACAGGAACCTGCACCGACAACCTACCATTTAATTACGTACGTATCAATTAGCCTGTCGTCAGAGAATACAGACAGGCACAGGCACAGGCACAGGCAGGACGACGGAGAATACAAATTTCCCAAGTCAGTGAGTTTGGAGCATGATGATGAGAAAGAGAGAACGTACAGCTGGGGTAGCCGTTCTGCTAGTAAGAGGAAAGAGTTGAGCCCCTGCACCTCCTCCCAATATAATTGATGCCACATTCTTAGGATCAGCTCTTCTCCGTTCAAATACTGCTGCTTCCTTCGTCTGTAGCAATTCATTAATAATAATAGCATCATGAACTCTGTCGCAGGAGTTAACTAAGAAGTAGAAGGGGTGGTTAGAGTGTACAAAGTTCTGACTCTAATACCATATTACGAAATCAATTCAACCAAAACCAAAACCTAAGCTGATGGTTGAAATTCGTTTATATTCTATCATAGAGGACCCAAAATGACATGTGCATACAGTTAGTGAGTGACCCAGACCCATTAACGAAGATGTCTTCGTCGGTAGACGGTGCTCTATTATAATGCGACTAAAAAAATACTGTAGTAAAAATAGTCGTAGTCTAGTGACCCACTAATTATGGTTTAGAAATGAACTTACGATAGTGTGAGTGGCATCGTTTGATGTAAGAAGAGAAAGAGCAAGACCAGGTGTGATCTTAGTGCGTCTATGATTATTATGATTATTAATCATGAAGTTGTTTGGTAATTGATTCAGCAACACATTATTGCTGCTGCTCTTCAAACTTGTTCTCACTATTCTTTCTCCCAAAAAACCACATTCCCTCATCACTCTTCCCACTTGTGCATTTCCTCCTCCTCCTCCTCTTCCTAATGTCGCACAAAAAGCAGAATCCATCTAATCTTTTCCTCCAAAATTTAAAGACGACAATGAATGAATTTCCCCCTCTTGTTCCAAATATTCCCTGCCAAATAAAGAAAAAATGAAGTACTCAGTCTCCACTACGTAGCTATGAATGAAGTCCAACTTAACTTAAATATAAGCAGTTAAAGTGTGAGCTCCAATGAGTATGAGTAGAAATAAACTTAACATTTTTCATGACATGCTCAAACTCCTTATAATAACAATAACACAGTAACAATCTCTCCCTCCGTCTCGTCCATTTGTTCATAAATACTTCTTACGATGAATATAAAAGAGAAATAAATGAATGAGACGGAAAGTAAATCGTGTACGAGTATTAAATTAATATGCACTTTAACTCCATGATAATCAACTTAGTAAGCAAGATTCTAAGCTACATACTAAAATCACGGGTGGGTTTTAGAGATATATTATTTCACTACTACAGTACCTTTTAAGCAGAGGGCAGCTTAAGAGGGGAAAATTAAACCCAAAAAATGAGAAGGGGGATTAAAGTTGCAAAGTTGAAGATGATTTTAATTTAATTAATGCGGATGGTGTTAGTTATACTTATAATGTAGGAGGAGGAGGAGAGATGAAGAAGCAGGCAAGGCAAAGAAGCGTAGATGATGGTGAAATGAAGGGTACGGTACGGTGGAAAAATGATGGGCTGTATTGGCTTGTGAGCCCCCTCCCCTTTCACGAGAATCCCCCTCTCCCTCTCTCTATCAAATCTCCAACCCAACTTCACTTTCTTTTTTCTTTTTATTTCATGTCTTGAAAAACTAAATATTTGACGGTGAAATCTCAATCATCATCCCTGGTGTACTTAGGAATTTTGACGTAGGATGCCACAATTTTTTTTCAATATTCTCGGATTATTGTACTTCCTCTAATTTTTTAATTTATCTTCTCATTTTAATTTAGTACAAGAATTTTTGCAATGATTTAAGAAATATTGAAGGTAGAATGATAAGTGAGTGTAAATATGGGTAGATAGTAAGGGTAGTATGGTAAAAATTGTGAACCAAAATGGGAAGATAAAATAAAGACGAACCAAAAAAAAAAAAGGAAGATAAAAGAAAATCGAAAATGTATTATAATCGATCTTTTTTATCTATACGATGCATTAATAATGATAGATTTATTAAAGGTAATAACGATACTAATCTACCAATTAAAAAACACTTCACTTCTCATCGTCCATAGGTTTACTTAATGTCGTCCGTATTTTAACTGATATACCCCTTTTAAGTTTTACCCCACTTAATTAACCCTTTTACCTACCTTCCTCCGTTTACTCATTCAATTACACTAACTTCCATACTACATCAAATTCTTAGCAAAATAAAAACCGATTTCAAGCAATCCACCTCCAATTTATTCACTCATTCAATTTGTTCTTTATGAATGAATGTATTTAGATGAAATCATTGTAACGAATAAATGAATGTGTCCTGATATAAATTACGCATCATATACAGATATATCACATGAAAGAAAATCAAAATAAAAATATACTGCGTATGCTTTAATTTATACTCATATTGAAAAAAATGGTAGTAATGCCTGTGAAGTGTTTCATGTGAGTGTGCAACTACGCACTACTCCATCTTACAAGAACTCTAGACGTAGGCAGGGGCGTGAGAGTTCTGCGTCTGAACTCACGCCCAGGCTTAAATCTTTTATTTCTGTTCCTGGGTCGGGGCGTGGGAGTTCTATGCCTAAACTCACGTCCGGGCGTAGATCTTCCACTTTTATTCTTGGGTCGGGTCGGGGGAGTTCTATGCCTGATCCCTCGCAGTGTAGAACTTCAATGTCCGCTTTCACGTCTATCGTTTGTTTCTCTTTTTTTTTCGCGATTACAATTACGAAAGCGAAAAGTAAGACGAATCATAATTGCATTGACAATGATGAAAACAAAAACTAACCAACTAACTTCGATAGCGTTTTCGTCGTCCTAATTGTTTTTGTTATAGGGCAAATTCAAATCAAAAGAAAAATTATTTTCTGCATTCGACATGTTCCGATTAATTGTCGAATAATTGAAAATTAAAAAAATAAGAGTTTTATTAATTTGAGAGTGAATGTTGTAGTTGTCCGAGTTGTAATTTGAATTAGGTTAATAAGTAAATAAGTAGGGTAAATTAGATTAAAGAATAGTGAAGTTAAATTAAGTTAATAAATTATAAAAGGACAAATCAGTAATTTACTCATAAAATATGGACGATGCTAAGTAAATTTGCGGACGACATGAAGTAGCCCCCTTAAAAATATCTAAAAAATGTAAATGATGACGTAAATCATATATTAAATCTCTCGTCTAATCAACTTACGACAATATATATATATATATATATATATATATAAATGAGATCAAGGGAGTTTGGTGAGGATTAGGAAGTTGGGAAGTTGTGTTGTTGGCCCTTGATCTTGTGTTGAATGGATGACTTAGATGGATGATGTAAAAAAAAGAAAAAAAAAACTGACACAGCAGTGGAGAAAGAAAAGCAAACCCCCCCCTCAATCAAAGTCTCACTTCTTACCATTACTCTCACTCCTTACCATTTGATGCTCTCTCATCTTCATCTTCATTTAATCGAACAAAAAAAGCTCTCTCATCTTCATCTTCATTTAATCAAACAAAAAAAAGCATCATCATCTTCAACTTGATGCTCTTTCATCTTCATCTTCATCAATCGAAAAAAAAAAACATCGTCATCTTCAAGATCCATTCATTCATTCAACAAAAAGAAAACATCTTCATCTTCAAAATTCATTCATTCTACAAAAAAAAGTTTCTTAGCTTCATCTTCAAACTCATTTATCCAACAAAAAATAAGAACATCTTCATCTTCAAGCTTGATGAATAACAGAAGTTTGATGAACATCTTCATCTTCATCCTATCATCATCTTCATAATGCGTAATGTTCTTGTAAAATTGCAAGGTCACACACTTTCAGTTTTATAGTCACACTCATTATGCTGTATAGTCACACTCATTATGTTGTAGAATCACGCATCTGTACACTCATTGTAGTCACATATTCAGTTGTATAGTCACACTCATTATGTTGTATAGTCACACTCGCTAAGTTGTAGAAATCACGCAGTTGTAGAATACCTTGGGAGTAAGGTATCATTCGTTTAATCATCTTCATCTTCATGTTTGTTTTATTTTTCATACCTTCTTTTTGTTCGGTATTTATAAAATTATTCATCTTCATCATCCAAAAAAAATGAAAGTTGAATATGGATGAATGGACGACTGTGACTTTCCTCAGTTACGACATTCTAAAAAAACGAAAGTATTAATCACATACAAAAGTATTTAAACATTCATTAAATATTCAACCTCCATTCATGTTGGTTTTTTATAGTTGATTTCATATTTGTAAGACGCATTTAAAAATTCGGAAAATTAATATATGTTCTAGTTAGAAATATTATTTTGATTGACTGCAAAAACATTTTAATTAAAAAAATAACAACTCATTTTGTGCGTAATGTTCTTTCAAAATTGTAAGGTCACACACTTTCAGTTGTATAGTCACACTCTTTATGTTGTATAGTCACACTCTTTATGTTAACGTTTGACATTACGCACAAAATGAGTGTGATTCTACAACATAATGAGTATGATTTTACAATATAATGAGTGTGATTCTACTGCATGACAAGTGTGACTATACAAAAAGAAAAACTAAAATCTGTCCCGGTTATACAATATTATGAGTGTGACTATACAACATAGCGAGTGTGACTATACAACAAGGCGAATGTGACTATACAAATACGACCACTTTTGGCTACAAACCAATAGGTGCACAGCTGCGTGGTTTTAATTTTTAAAGGTGGAAGGATAAGTGATTTTGCTATAGACCTCGCGTGATTAATTATGAAACCAAAAAATAGCGATGAAAATATATTTACATTGGACAAAGTTCATCCTTTACATATAGTACGTCAAACATAAAAACATTCTAACCCGCCAAACATCATTTACACATAGTACGTTCATCCTAAAGCAAACATTATATCTCACATAAACACACAAGAGCTTAATGATGGTCTCCGGTACGTGCGCAACAATACATTGTCCAATTACGTGGTCGGTCACTGTATCTTCCACGACCTTCTTCTTCCCACCGCCCCTTTTACCAACATTACTCTTTCCACCAATCATTTCGCTGCAACAAAACAAACAATCAATCTAAATCACACAACACAACTGAATATGTGACTATCTACAATGACTCTACAACTGCATGATTGTACATCATAATGAGTGTGACTATACAACTTTAACTGTGTGACTATACAACATAAACTGTGTGATCCTACAACATAATGACTGTGATCCTACAACATAACGAGTATGACTATACAACTTCAACTATGTGACTATACAACATAATCTCTGTGACTATACAACTAAATTATACTCGTACTTATTTATACTTCAATCATCATTAGCAAAGATGATTACATACACTAATCACTGCAAGAATTTGTGTGATTCTACAATATAATGAGTGTGACTATACAATATAATGAGTGTGACTATACAACCTAAAGTGTGTGACTACAAAACTGAAACCGTAAAATGGAAAATAAAAGTCATACAGTCAATTATTCTTCAATCATCATTAGCAAAGTCACATTCATAATTAGAAAGATGATTATACATACGATTCAGAACAAATTATTTAAACATTCATTAAATATTCAACCGTCATTCATTCATATTCAACCTTTATTTTAATCTTCGCAACAATACATTGTCCAATTACGTGGTCGATCGCTGTATCTTCCATGACCTTCTTCTTCCCACCGCCCCTTTTACTAACATTCCTCTTTCCACCAATTATTTCGCTGCAACAAAACACACAATCAATCTAAATCACACATACAACTGAATATGTGACTACAATGACTGTACAACTGCATGATTGTACAGCATAATGAGTGTGACTATACAACTTTAACTGTGTGACTATACAACATAAACGGTGTGATCCTACAACATAATGACTGTGATCCTACAACATAACGAGTATGACTATACAACTTCAACTGTGTGACTATACAACATAATCCTTGTGACTATACAACCAAATTATAACATTCATTAAATATTCAACCTTCATTCATTCATATTCAACCTTCATTTTAATCCATATTTAATCTTCATTTTTTTTAGATAATGAAGATGAATAATTTTATAAATACAAAAAAAAGGTATGAAAAGTAAAACAAGCATGAAGATGAAGATGATTAAACACATGATACCTTAATCCCAAGGTATTCTACAGTTGAGTGATTCTACAACATAAAGAGTGTGACTATACACCATAATGAGTGTGACTATACAACTGAATATGTGACTACAATGAGTGTACAGCTGCGTGATTCTACAACATAATGAGTGTGACTATACAACTGAAAGTGTGTGGTCTTGCAATTCTGTAAGAACATTACGCACTAAATAACTTGTTCAACTTCATCTTCAAACTTCATCTTAAAGATGAAGTTGTTCTTCTTTTTTTGTGGATAATAAAGATGAATAATTTTATAAATACAAAAAAAATATGAAAAATAAAAAGAAGCATGAAGATGAAGATGAAGATGAAAATGAAGCATGAAAATGAAGATGATGAAGATGAAGATGAACATACCTTCGTATAATGATCGAAATTACTGACGGAGTATGTTGGGTTAAAAACGCAGTATGGTCGGAGTAGTTGACGGAGTATGGTCGGAGTAGTTGACGGAGTATGGTCGAAGTTATTAATGGTGATTATTTGTTGGGGTTTTGTTAGAGAGAGATAAATTGAGTTGAGAAATGAATTGAAAATGAAGGGATTGGAAAGTGTATGAGGGAAGTAATGTAGGTATTGATTTGGGTGAGGGGATGTTTCCCTCTCTCCACTGCTGTTGTGTCAGTTTATTGTCTTTTTTTTTTATAATTGAACCCCATCCATCCACCATCCATCTTAGGATGAATGGATGGAGGGGATCAATACTAAGCAACTCTCCAAGAGTTACTAACTCCCCTGATCCTCCCTCTGTGTGTGTGTATATATATATAATACTAAATACAAATTAGTGGCTTATAAAAATGGCTTAAATACACGGAGTAGGTTACATCTACCTTCTTAACAAAAAGTGTGAGTGATAAGAGTGGTTAACTCATTAGTCTTTGGGACAAATTACCTAGGTTCGATTCCAATTAAAAAAATTAACCAAATCAAGGATCGAACCAGTGAAATACAGTATTTACAAGTGCTACTCCGTATTATATACTTGGAGGGAGTACTTAGTATTAATTTTCAGACCAATAGAGGCCCTTGCCCACCCAGGACCCCATAGGTCCGTCCCTAATGATCAGCTTCTCTTATGTTCTCTCTCCGTTTTTTTTATTTATTACAGTGAAATAAAAATGGAAATACTTTGTATCTTAGTGTGATAGAGAGTATATATGTAAGAACCCATCATTTTAACTATAAATTTGTTAGTTTTCAATATAAAATGGTTATTTTATCTTAATTTATCTATATTATTTCTCACGATTTTTCTAACGTATGTCCAGTGGGCACACATTAATATGCTAATTAAGGGAAAAAAATCACACGAAAATTGAGATACCAACTCTTAATTATCATACTTAGACAACATAATGGTGATTCATTCCTTTAATAACATATTAACATGTGCCTAGTGGACACATGTTAGAAAAACCATTTCTTTCATGGTAGGTCTTAAATTTAGCCAAATATTTCATCTCATTTAGTCCAATGGTTCATCTCATCTAAGCCAAATATTCTATCTAATCCAAACTACTCATTCCTTTTTTGACAAATAGCTTTACCAACTCGACATGGCTAAGGCCTATGATCGGGTGGAATGGGGGTTTCTGACCCTTACGTGCAGCGTATGGGATTTGACGGGCAGTGGGTGGATCGGGTTATGCATTGCGTGACTTCTGTTACATTTGAGATTCTTCTTAATGGCCAACCGGGGTGTGAGTTTTGGCCTAGGCGGGGACTACGGCAAGGTGACCCTCTCTCTCCTTATCTCTTTATTCTTTGTGCTGAGCTTTTTTCGAGTCAGATTAGGAGGGTTGTCGAGGCGAAGTCACTTCATGGAATCAGGATAGTGCATGAGGCACCAGTAATTTCTCATTTATTTTTCGCGGATGATAGCCTTTTGTTTTGTCGGGCGCGGGAGTCAGAAGCGAGGGTTTTGAAGGCAATTTTGAGGGATTATGAGTCTACATCGGGTCAGCTTATTAATTTTGATGAAACAACGACTTCCTTTAGTCGTTGTACACTTGGTGCGAGACGGGAGGCGGTGGGCGGGGTTTTGGGACTGCGGGTGGTGACGAATACAGGGAAGTATCTTGAGTTGCCTACTGTTGTAGCTCAATCCAAATTAGAACTGACGAGAGTGCTTCGTGAGAAGCTTGCTAAGAAGCTTAATGGGTGGAAAAGAAGGCTTCTGTCGAAAGCAGGTCGGGAAATTATGATAAAGGTTGTGGCCCAATCTATCTCTATTTATGTCATGAGTGTTTTTAAGCTACCTTTGAATTTCTGTGAGGAGCTTTGGTCTATGATATCGAAGTTTTGGTGGGGGTCGGAGGACGGGAAGAGGAAGATGTCATGGATTGCGTGGGAGAAGCTCTGTGCTCCTAAGGCTCTTGGGAGACTCGGGTTTTGAGACTTTAGGAAGTTTAATATGGCTCTTCTAGGTAAACAGGCTTGGCGACTTACCACTGATATGGGAACCCTACTTGCTCGGCTTTTGCGAGCTAAGTACTATAAGAATGGATCTTTTCTTCAATCGGAGCTGGGGCATTAACCCGAGTTATACTTGGAAGGGGATCTGGGAAGCGAGGTAAGTGGTTTTGCAGGGAGTGTGGAGAAGGATTGGGAATGAGCATGGGCATGGGCATGGGACGAGGGTGTGGCAAGATCCATGGTTACGGGGAGACTGTTCGAGGCGAGTTATTTCGCCTTGTCCTGCGGAGCGGGCTGATTGAATGGTGGCTGATCTGCGGTGGGGTGATGGGTCGTGGGATGCTAGTAAGATTCGGGCTACATTTTTTGCCTTTTGAGCAATAAATTATTTTGAATATGCGTGTGTGTTCTCGACAGGTTGAGGATGTGTGGTGTTGGGATATGGAGAAGAACGGTGATTACTCGGTGAAGTCGACTTACAGACTTATTTCCACTGGCTTGGAGAACGACGATGGTCCCTCTGATTTTACCTGTGAGCGCTGGCTATGGACTCGGATTTGGCAAGCACGTGTGCTCCCCAGATTTAAGATGTTTTTTTGGCAATTATGTTCTGATGCCCTTCCTACAAAAGTTAATATTGCTCATCGTATCTCTAGTTTCGATGGTACTTGCCCGATTTGCTGCTACGAGGTGGAGTCTTGTCTCCATCTTGTTAAGGGGCATGGGTGGGGGTTTAGGATGTGGGATGGGTTGGGGGTGGATGTGAAGAAGGAAAATGGGCATGAGCGGGTGAGGGAGTGGGTGGAGGATGTGTGGAGGGAGTTGGAGGATGAGGAGCGAGGGAAGATATGGGTATTGGGCTATGTAGGAGGCTCGTAATAAGTGGGTGTTCGAGGGGAAGAGGGTAAATTGCGGGGATGTACTAACTAGGATTCATGACCTTATGGCTGAGATGGTTTGTGTGAAGGAGGGGAAGGGCGTGGGGGGAGGGCAATGTGGAGTAGAGAGTGGCGGTGGTGGAGGGAGGGAGCAGAGATGGCAGTCCCTGGGAGCGGGATTTATCAAGATTAACTGTGATGCAAGCTTAAGGGGTGGTGGGGGTGAGTATGGGATGTGTGGGGCGAGGGGACGATGAGAGTATGTTATGGGGAGTGAGTTCTAGAAGACTTGGGTCCACGGATCGGATGCCAGTTTTGCGAAGGCGGAGGCCATTCTCGAGGCATGAAGGAAGCGTGGCGTCGAAGATTCAGGAATGTGATCATTGAAAGTGATTGCAAAATCGTCATCGACCATCTACGGAATGCTAATACAGGAAGAAGCGACCTTTTTCTTATTTTGGATGAAATTTTGGAATTTGGTTGTAATTTTGATTGTATTCGTTGGTCTTTTGTTCCGCGTCAGTGCAATCGTGCTGCTCATGACCTCGCGTGTGTAATGTCTTTTTTGTTCGAAGGCGCGTTTGGGAGAACTATGGTCCGACAAACGCGCAAACTGTTATTTCTGATGATATGAATGCAATGATCTGATCCCGACTGTGGGATTTTCAAAAAAAAATAGCTTTACCAACTCTCAAAGTCACTCTTTACCATAAATGTCACTTTTATTTGGGGCTTCCATTTAACCTTTTGATTTACCCATAATACCCTCACTTTTTATCTACTCCCTCCGATTCATTTGTTTCTTTACGTTTACTTTTTGACACTATTCATGGGTGGAGAGAATCTCTATTATAACTTCAAGTGTATAACTTAAAACATAGTCATGTGGGATCTTGTTTTAATCGTCTTAATGAGTACATTAAGAATATCAAACTTTTACGATTTTTAATAATGTGTAAATAACGATATAAACAAAACAAAACATGCATCGGCAAGTGTGATAAAGCAAACGTAAAGAATCAAATGAATCGGAGGGAATATTTTCAAAACATGTGTCCAACCCTATACTACCATTGGATTGGATAGGAGGGAATACGTATGTGGAAAAATAAAAACAATATTAGTAGGAACACGCAAAGGTCTCTCGTTAGATTTTTCACTTTTCTTTCTATCATATGTCCTGTTGCTGTTATTTGTGACCCCACTTCTTTTTTTCAGTCTTTTTTTCCCTGCACATATTTCTTATTCTCTCCGTTCAGTTCATTTATTTACTTTTTATATTCATTGTAACTTTGTGAGGAGTATTTTAATCAAAGACAAACAAATGAATGAGACGGAGAGATTACTTCTTAATTTTCTTCGCAAAAATAAATGTGGAATATCGTTGAGAATGAGAGAGAGAGAGTATTACCTGGAGTATAAAAAAGAAGAATGTGGAGTACAAAATATAAATCTAAGGCGGACCATAGATTAGAGATAATCGAGGTGGAACATAGATTTAGATTTAAACAAATTACGGAATAAAATGGAGAATCAAATAGGTGTAAAGATAAATATATATTCGTATGCAAATCTAACCTTATTTTCGGGGTCAAAATCTTTTCATCAACGCAGTATGCAAAAGGAAATGGTTATACACTCATAAATGAGAACTTACGAGTATTTTGTTTCCTAATTAGCCACTTTATATTTGACTCACATGACATAATGCTAGTTTTACTAAATTTGGAAAATTCACCTAGTGAAGAGTGCAGATCACATATCTTTTGGCGTATTTTAGGGCGCTCCACGCCTCCACATCCCCATGCACTTAAATGTCACTCCATACCAAACATTTTGTCCGTTTCAAACACAATTGAGGCAAACCGACATGACTTGGTGAACGTAAAAATTTTCGTTGTAATGGTTTGATCGGAAGACTATCAATTATTTCGCCTAATTGTGATTCTAAATTAATGGTGAGATTGCTTAACGAAGCTTTACATACAATTCATGTCTATATAGAAACTAATAGAGGAGCAGATTGGCTTGCTAATCAAGGAGCCACTTAAAGGAACCAACTCAACATATACGAGGAGTATGACATTGTTACTGTTAGGAAATAAATGTCTAATAATTGTCATTTGGATCTCGAATTGTTTTGTCCATTAATATCTTTCCTAAAGTTGATGTTCTTGTTTTAGTAACATATTGTTTGGTTTAAGAAAGTTTGTATTTGGTTAGTATTTGTTTACTAATTAGTTCAGGTAATAACTAGTTTGGATGGATTAATACTATATAAGATCCGACTAGTTTCTAGGTTAATTAAGAGAGAGATGATTTGAGAGCACAAATAAAGAGGGCTGATCTGTGAAGTTTCTTGAAGAGAAAACTCGATTTGTTTTGAGTCTCTATTATTTGGTGGTTCTACTCTCGTCTTCGTTTGAGACCGTTGAAGTTTGTTTGGATCTTGGTTGGCCGCAAGATCATTTGTCTTTCGTCTCGTTGGTGAGTTTGTCGTAGGTCGAACTCAATCTGAGTAGTCTCTTTTCTTTTTGAGATTACTATTTGGTTGGTAGAATTGGTAGTACTTTTGACTTTAGCTGTGAGCAATTAAGCGCGTGTATGTATTACGGTCTACTGTTGTACTACTATTATCTCCACAATAGTGAATTTTGTTTCCTTGTCAGTGTGGATGTAGCTAGTGATTTTGCTGGTGAATCACGTAAATCTGTGTGTCAGTTTTACACTGTTTGCTAGTATTTGTTTTGTTCTTCTCGCATAATCGACAAACCGTTGATAACAGGACGCCTCTGTTACAACAATCGCGAAGTTGTTCGAACTTATTCAAGAAGACTTGGGTGGTGTCTCGTAGCCAAGACGTGTCCTATTCTATACCTCTTTAAGTTTTTAGTTTTGTATCTTGAGGATTCTCCTCTCCTCATTTTGACAAAAAACGAATTTATGATATTTTTCTAACTACAACTTTGGTGTGACGATCATCAACTTATGACATTGTGTCCTTTTAGACAATTTGGTATGACGGTATGTTGATCATAATACTTTGTTCGAAGGATAATTTGTTTTGGAGTATTCATTTGTATGACGTTAGTATCTTATACGCTATGTTTTATTTATTTTTATCCAGACTCACTTTAAATTCACTAAGGGGACGTTAGTATCTTATACCCTAAGACTTTATACATTATTATTGGTAAGACTTACCTCAAACTTTATTTTTTTTCTAACTTCTAAATAAATAAAACAAACAAGAAAAAATGGAAACATGTCAATTATTTATTGGGTCACATCTAGAATAATGAGTCAAGACTCACATGTATAGTATTGAGTTGAGTCATGAATTTTAAAGACAACTTAAGACTTTGTCATCAAAATTTTTCAAAATGTTGATAGATTATATACTTGGAGTCTTAAAGACAAGACTTACATGAGTCTTAAGACAAAAGTCAATAAGAGTATGTTTGGATTGAGCGATATGGAAAGAAAGGAAAAGGAAGAGGAGTAAGTAGGGATGGTAAATGGTATGATCAGGGTAGGATCCTTTACGATCTAGATCCAAATCCTTATCTTGTAGGGTAGATTCATATCCAATCCATATTCTCAGAGTCTAAAATTCGCAAATCCATATCCGGATCCAGGCCATAGGATTAGGGCAAGATCAGAATTCATCCCTTATCCTTATAATAATAAATAATGTCTCCATTTTTTTTTATTGAAAAATATTATTTTTCGATTTTTAACGTTGTTTAACACATTAAAAAAAATTGAATATTATAAAAAGCAAGTGAGGAATAATTTTGAAGAGGTTTTCGTGTGTTTCTCTCATTGCATAAATGAACGAGTATATATGGAGTACATCCTAAGGACACGTAATAACGAAAAGACAATCATAGAAAATATACACTTGTCCTAAATAATACATGATATATTGATGAACTCATTTTGTATATATATATTTAACCCCAACTTTTCCTTTATTTTGGTTCGTTTTATGTGTCCTAGGAGTCATTTTTCTATCTTTTATCCTTGTTTGCTATGTCGGGTATTTTGTTTAGGTTTTGTAGGAAACAAAACAAATGAAGGCGATGGAGCTACATTTAGGCAATGACAAGAGTCGAGCCATGAAATCTACAAGAAATAAGTGATAAAAGTTAGAGGATACTAAGTGGATACTTGAAGAAGGACGTGAAGTGAAGAAACAATAAGAAACGACAAAGAAATAAGTTAGAATGCTCAAACAAATGCAAATCGAAAAGAAAGAACAATTGCTAAAACAAGGGTCAACTTCAAACTTGAATTCTACAACTCAGATCGAGTTGATTCTGGTTGCGTTGGAAATCTCTTTCTCTTATCTTTCCAACGGTATATTACACGTTCAATTCCAAGAAGTAACGAAGAAACGGCAAGCGAGTCCTTTCCAGCGCATTTTGTCCTCACTCATGCCCATCTTGGAAACCTTCCAAGGAGGTCACCCATCCTTAGACTATTCTCAGCCAAGCACGCTTAACTGCGGAGTTCTTTTGCATGGATGACTAGAAAAGAAAGTGCACTTTGCTGATATAAGTAGTATTTTCAATCTTTTTAACCAAAGGTCATAAATAGGACATCTTCAATCAATGTGGGGTGTTTCACCCGAACTGATCGGTTTGAAGCTGTTTCGCGGGATTTTTAGTTTTTAGACTTTGTAGCTTATCATAACTCTTGTTTTACGGGATATTTTTTTCTAATTAGTTTCTCCTAGTCCTTAGGAAAGTACGAGTAATGAGACTCCTTATCATTATTATTATATATACCCTTCTTAGAGCATCTTCATCCATCATCCATTCTCCATTCTTATTCTTGGAGGAGAATAGAGAAAAATGGTTCCTCCATCCATGGAGAAACCATTCTTCATAGAGAATGGAAGATACTCATTCTTTTTCAAGAATGAAGTGGAGAATGAAAATTATGGGTCCCGATAATAAAAATATCAATATTAAAACAAATTAAAGAGATGTCTAAATGAATGAGTGGAGTAGTGAAATGTGTTGGGACCCACTAGAGAATAGAAATTTCATTCTTGGGTGGAGAAGTTCATTTAGGATGAAAAAAATAAGATAAAAATAATGAGGTGGATGAGGTTGGTCCCATCTAAGAACGAAAAAATCATTCATGGATGAGGATGCTCTTAGAGTTAGATTTTATTTACGATTTCTCATTCAGTAGTTTAGTTTAGACTTTTTTTTGTTAACATTGAAATTCTTCTAGTTCGTAATCATACTTTTAGATCGTCAATCTTTCAGTTCTACGTAATTGATACCTTTTCTTATTCTCTTATTTTCATAGTGTTCTTTATTATGTTTAATTTCTTTATTACCTTATCGTTAGTTAATTAATTATAACTAATTAATTCATCTAGGTTTGAAGTAGATCTATGTTAATTGAATTGGGGATGTTAGCTTGATTATTTGTTTAACTGATCATTCATATGTTATTGCCTTACTACTTGTCTTGTATCATTGTTTGATTAGTTTGAGACGTTGAACTAGTTGAATGTTTAAGAACCCGAACCTAAGATCGAAAACCTAGTAAGGGTAGACTTACAAGTAAGTGGGTAGAATAATCTGGTAAGTTGTGAGAGCTCGTCAGAATCTATCATAAGGTTGACATAAGATCCAAAATGCCATGTCTTTGCCCTAAATAACTATGTGTAGACACCCGCATTTGGCTGCTAATGTCTATAGCGGTCTCCGACAAAACACCCGATGATGATCGGACGTAAACGTGCTTTGACGCGCTCGAATATGGGCTCGAAATCATTAGTATTTGACTTGGGCTTTTAACGGAGTACAAATCTCACAAAACCAACCTCAAATTCAGGCCCAGTGGGTCGTTTCCAATAAAATGAGACTAATTTGGGTCAAAACCGACACTGAAAATAAAACCGTCTTTTAGCGATCGGGTCAAAACCCGGTTAAAGACGAATCCGGTACAAAAATCAGCCACATTTCAGCAACCCACAACCAAACCTCGTCATCTCAACTCATTCAAAATGAGAACCCTCCTTCCTAAATTCCCTCCCAAATTTAGGAGATAAGATTTTTAGAAGAGAACCCAACCAAACCTCTTCAAAATGAGATAAGATTTCCTTCCTAAATTCCCTCCTTCCGTTTTAACCCACTCGATCGAGTGGTTCAGGCCCACTCGGTCGAGTAGGCTTGCGAACCGGGCAAACCGGCTTTGGACCTGGCACTCGATCGAGTGCACCCACACCACTCGATCGAGTGGCTCTAAACCAGGGCATTTTTCCTATAAATACCTCGTCATCTCAACTCATTTTACAACTTTACACAACCCTTTATTCTACCTCGAAACTTACACATTCAGCAACAATCACCATCATCTCGACATACACACATACATACAACCCTAATCCCGAGATCAAAACTCGTAAAATCCATCGCTACAAATCATACACGCCATAACTCTCCTATATATCTCGACGCTCTTGTGCCTAAGCCACTACTAGACGAGTCAATCTCTGAGACAAAGCATGTAGGTTGAGGGTGTAAAATTCAATCCCGACTTCTCCTTTTCTTCCCCCTCTTCTCTTCGTCTTTTTCGTTTTTTTTTTCATTTTTTATTTCTTTTATTTCGTTACTATTATTACAATCGAATCACCATAAAATATTCGCCTATACGTGTCGAATACGAGGGATGATGGGATAAGGAAACACGAATACGAGAGTATTGCACTCGATGTTGCCGGTCGCTTATCCTATTACCCCGAGTATTTAGTTGTTGAAGCGAATCAACCTTAAAAGAACGCTTTTTTATTCTCGTCTTAGCATCGTTTTATTAGTCTAGCTTTTTTTTATTTATCGTCGTTATTAAATAATACCGCGCATATAAATATATAAAACAATTTTGAGTCGAATATGCTTTAAAACGGATCCCGTTTAAGATCCTTCTAATCCTTTTACGAGTTGTAACAGTGGTGACACCCTTTCGAGGAGCACAACCTTAAGCACTCAAGGGCGTGATGCAATCGCGGACATTCATCGTTAAATATCTTCGATTCTTTTTTAAAAGGTTAGTACGAAACCCGTTGACGCGAAAATCAATAGTCACACGATCCGAAAGGATTGATTACGACGTTGTGACGCGGAGGGAATCAATTTCGTCCTAATCATATTCAAAACGATTTCATAACACTTCTCCGAAACTCCCGATACCGGTCTTGTAATCATAAACTATATGTTACGAGCACCGAAAACCGAGCCGAATACAAATTATGCCATATTTTTATTCGACTCGGTTAGTTATCGATTTTGAACGAAATAAAACTCGTAAGAGCCACCCTTTACGAAATTGAGTAGCAGCTCAAACAGGGGGCACTCGATCGAGTGCAATAGCCCACTCGATCGAGTAGCACCCCAAAAATGAGGCAGGAGGTTTGTACAGGGTCACTCGATCGAGTCCCTCCTATGACTTGGTCGAGTGGTCCCTTTTGTACTAGAACGTGAGCTTCTAAACGTCATTTTAGCCTCGTTGAATATTTTTACGACCTCGGTCATCATGTGTAAAGTCAATCACGTGCCTACATTTTTCAAAACCATGCATTGCATTTTCTAATCCGTTTGTTATTCACGTTATTATTACCGTTACTATATTGCTATTTTGACTTTGCTCGTTTATTTTGTTTTGTCCGGGTTGTACTTCCGCCCGTGTAACTTGTAACCTATTTTTTTCAATTTTGTTTTGTTTGTTTGCGTTTTACCGTTTACAAATGAATCTCGCATGCTAAATCACGTTGACGTGAATTAAATGCATTAAAACGACGTAGCAACTTATTCAATTTTTATACATCGTAAAATGTTGTTTGCATAACATTCCACCGAATTACTAGCGCGCGTATTAAAAACTCAAACGATATCTTAGTAGAGGCCGCTAAGTGCGGGCGAGGTTGAGTGTCCTTTGTGGGCTTCCCAACACGTACCCTCACCCCTTACTCAGAACCTCGGTTTCCGGATGTCCGAAATCGTTGGCGCACGAGAGTCATTCGATATACGGTGCCCGATAGTGTCGGCATCAGTATCGTAATGCAAATGGTCAAACCCCACACGCTCTAGTATCGAAGTGGGCCGTACTTTGTGCACGGTCCACCCAAAATATAGAGTGATGGGTTCGAATGGGTCCGAACTCCCCTAAAGTTCGGTGGCGACTCCTAATTCGATTTAAATTTCAACCCGAGAACCATTTCACATGGGAAACATTTCGCCGCCCAAACCCGCGCGTGGCCGCGTCGGGGTGGACCTATGTCATGTCCACACTATGATTGATTGATTGAATGATTAATTAACTTTACCCAATTTAATTGCATAGTGAATCAGAAAGCCTTAGAGCTCTTTAATATTATTAGAACCTTTTAATTTACATAATCGTATTAGTTTAGATAACAATTCAAACAAATCGAAATTAAATAATTTAAAGTTGAATTTAGATAATTAGCGATATTCATCCGTCTCTCTGTGGACTCGACCTTTGCTTACTGCTAGCTACCCGTTAGTTGTTCGTTAGAATTATTTTGATTAAAGTGATACGACTTTAACCTTATCATATATATGCCTAAATGGAATGGAGATAATCTCGGGATAATATGGAGACGAGATATGATATCGGGATATGGTATCGGGATAATATCTTTCACTCCCTCAAGTTGGAGCATAGAGCTCAGAAGTGTCCAACTTGGATAATAATTTCATAAAGGAAGACCGTTCTAATGCTTTTGTTAAAATATCAACCAACTGGTCCTTTGTGTGAATATAGCAAGGGCCGAGGGGATACAAGGCCTCAAACGATTTTGTCGTGAACAAAATGATAATCAATCTCGATATGTTTTGTACGCTCATGAAAAAACAGAATTATGAGCGAGATGAATTACGAATTGATTATCGCAATATAGGACCGTCGATGAGGAGGGAATACCAAGAGAAGATAAGAGCCCGTGTAACCACTTAATTTCGCAAGTTGTGACGGCCATGGCCCGATATTCTGCCTCGGTAGAGGAATGTGAGTCCGTAGATTGTTTCTTTGTTTTCCAAGAGATTGTCGAGTTACCCAAGAAAATGACATAAGCCGTGAGGGAACAACGACTTAGAGGACAACTAGCATGATCCGAGTCACAATAAGCATGTAAACGTAAGTCAAAATCGGCGGAGAGCATAATACCTTGACCTGAACAAACCTTCAGTATCGAACCACTTAAAGAGCTGCTTCCCAATGTTCGACCCAGGGAGCAGTCATAAATTGAGCAAGCATGTGATGAACTGAAAAGCTAAGCTCAGGTCGAGTAAGAGTAAGATAAACTAAGCGGCCCACGAGATGACGATAGCGTAATGGGTCATGGAGAAGGTCTTCAGTAGTTAGGGCCAACTTGTGATGTGGCTCGATAGAAATGAATGAAGGTGTGGCTCCTAATAACCCGGTTTCAGTAAGAATATCGATAGTGTACTTACGTTGAGAGAGGAAAAGACATGTCTTATGACGAGCGACTTCAATACCAAGGAAATATTTCAGGACTCCGAGATCCTTCAATTCATATGGAAGCAAGAACCAAGGTACGATTTAAACCATGATATGGCGGGCGGGTCGTTGCCCATGATTATAAGGTCATCGACGTATATGAGAACGTGCACCTCAATAAGGGACTTTGACGAAAACTGTAAGACGTAAGTGTGAGCCGATGTGAAAGTGTTTGAACTGAATTAAAAATGTCTGAACTGAATTAAAAGTGTTTGAATATAAATTGAAAATAACATGTTCCACTATCCTATTATTATCATCATTATTATCATCATAACAACACGTCAACATTGTCTCATAACGACAGTAGTAAAGCATTGAGCATTTGATTTTGAGGCTCCTATATAAGGCGCTAGAAAATTAAGTGTAGAGTGAGAGAAGCATGAAACATGCATGGTATTGATTTGGAGAGGAGATATTGGTCAGAAGTCAGATATGAAGATGGGAGTATGTAACTGTATGGCACCAACCGACCAACTTGCTTGCACCAAATTGAACTACTACGAGTAATTCACAAAGCGTTATTGAGTTTGACAGATCAAATGATAGAGCTAGCTAGCCTCTGTCTATACACAGCTCACTCTGGATTTCACCGAACACGCGTCACAAGGTTAACGGTCTATATATATATATTTAGACAAGTTTTAATAAATGGTCAAGTCCCAAGAAATATGAAGAATATAGCTAGGCCCACAACCAGCATGAAAGAAATGAAGCCCAGCAATATAAGAGCAGAGTAAGTCTCCCTTTGACGGATATATCCGTCACAAGGGAATAACGGGTCAAATAATATCATTGGATTAGAAAAGACAAGGTTAGTGGGTAGCACATGACTTTGTTTTATTCACCCAAATGGATATTATTTGACCCGTCACACGTTTATGACGGATAGTTCCGTCACAAACAAGAATTTGCCATAAGAGTATAAGAAGATGTAGTACAAAACATGAGAAGCTGAAGAGAAGGGGACGACAAAGTCCTAACAAAGATTCACATGGCATGATAGATAGATTTCTCCCTCAACTTCTTCCTCGTGTATCTTATATCAACATCATCAACTAAACCGCTTCTAGTTGTCGGAAAAAAAAAATAACACTAAACCAATTTTATGTCCAAGTTGGAGTTCGACCCTTATTATGCTAAAAAACTAAACCAATGGTATCTATGAGTGGATCTTCTATATGACAAGTTTAAAATTGGGAAAATGCACTTTAAAAGTAGAGGTAAATCTATACTACATATTGTCATATTGATAGCCAAAAAAAAGTAAAGTTCAAAATGGAAATAGAGAAGAACACTTAAACTCGGAGGGAGTACAAAGTCCTATAGAGTATAGACCACATGTCCATGTTCAATTATGCACGATATTTATAAGAAACTAGATTAAAGTCCGTGCGCTGCATGGGTTAGTTGATTTAATTACATTGATGATGTACATTCGTTAAATAAGAAACTTAATCAAACTATGTCATTACAATAAATAAGATGATCACATGATATTAGTAATCAAACTTAATTTCAGCTGCATTTGTAGTCTTAAGAGTTCATTTTAAAACTCAAAAGAACACACGATTGTTCTTATTTATAATATAAAATTTAATTACCTTTATAATTTTTCGATGTGAAAATAATTTTACGTTTATAGTCTTATTAAGAGATTTTTTTAAGACTCAAAAGTTTTTTGATTGATATCTAAGAACGAATGAATTTTTTGATTGAAATCTAAGAACGAAATATTAGTCTTATTTATAATATAAGATTCTATCGCGTCATCATAATTTTTTGATGTAGGATAATTTTAGGTTTGTAGTTTTTTGAAAGCTTTTTAAGACTCAAAAGATTGTTGGTTGATATTTAAAACCGAAAGATTACTCATTTATGATATGAAATTTCATCACTTCTTCATAATTTTTCGATGTGGTATAATTTACTTAATTAAGTTTATAGTTTTAAGAGCTATTTTTAAGACTTAAAAGAGTTTGTTTTTATATCCAAGTTAAACAAAGGATAGACGATTACTCTTTATTTATATAATCGAATTTGATCATCTTATTGAAGTATATATTTTTTATGAATGATTTACTCTTATTTATATAATAAAAAAAATTCACCTTATTATAATTTTTTGATTTGTGATAATTTCACTTAAGTTTATTTAAGTTTATATAATGTCTAATTAAGAACTTCTATTTATAGACGAATGATTACTCTTATTTATAATATATAGAATGCAAGATAATTATACTTTAACTATATAGTCTTCGTCTTAGTCTTAGGAACTTTTTTTTAAGTCTCAAAAGATTGTTGGTTAATATCTAAGAACGAAAGATTACGTAGAATTCTATCACCTCATTATAATTTTTCGATATGTGATAATTTTAATTTAATTTTATTTGTAGTCTTATTAAGAACTTTTTTTAAGACTTTTTTTTTTTACATCTAAGGATGAATGATTAGTCTTATTTATAATATAGAATTTAATCACCTCATCATAATTTGGAGAAATGGTTACTTTTATTTATAATAGAATTTCATTATCTTATTATGGTCTTAAGAGTTTTTTAAGACTCAAAAGAGAGAGAATATAGTTTTCCTATGTGCAATAATTTACTTAGGTATATAGTCTTAAGAGTTTTTTAAGACTCAAAAGATTTTGATTGGTATCATATCTAAGAAAAAATAATTAGTCTTATTTATAATATAGAAATTCATCATCTTATTATAATTTGTCGATGTGGGATAATTTAACTAAAATTTGTAGTCTTATTTACAATATAGAATCATCATCGTACCTTATTTTAATTGTTTTGACGTGGGATAATTTTAACTTTGTAGTCTTATTAAGACCTTTTTTAAACTCAAAATATTGTTGGTTGATATTTAAAAATAATGATTACTCTTATCATAATTTTTCGATGTGGGAGAATTCCTTAAGTTGGCCGGTTGATGTCTAAGGAAAAATTATTATTAGTCTTATTTACAATATAAAATTTCATCACCTTATTATAATTTTTTACTTAAGTGTATAGTCTTAAGAACTTTTTTAAGACTCAAAAGATTTTTGTTTGATGAAACTTTATAATTTTTCGAATGTGGAATAATTTTACTTAAGTTTATAGTGTTAATATAATTTTTAGACTCAAAAGATTTTTGGTTAATATCTAAGAGCACATGATTATCTTATTCATAATATAAAGTTTCATCACCTTATTATAATTTTTCGATGTGAGATTATTTTTACTTAACTTTGTAGTCTTATTAAGAAACTTTATAAGACTTAAAAGTTTTTTTTGATTGGTATTTAAGAACGAGTGATTAGTCTTACTTATAATATATAATTCGTCAATTTATTATGGTTCAGAGAGGCATCAATAAGGGGGCCAATGTCTCTTCGTTCCCTCTTGTCAACATCCCGTTCAGATGGCAGGGCAGTGGGTTCTCGGCTAATGATTGCGGCGTATACCTCATGATACACATGATGTTGTATGCCAGGGAGGAGTTCGACTGTCCCTTGGGCACGAGCGAGGCGAACAATCTGTATAGGGCAGAAATTGCCGCGACACTGTGTCTCTGCGACATTAACAAGGAGAGGGACGTGTTGATATCGCGGGTGTCCTCCTTTGTAACTGACAAAGCTAACCTTGCCATTAGTAAGACTATGTCAGATGTTGCCACGTCCGTCAATGAGTCTGAAAAGAGGTCAGGAGAGCTGATTCCCGACGTGAGACCCTCTAAAAAGAGCCGCTTGCCACCATCCACTCCAGAAACAGTTGCTGCAGAAACCGCGCATCAATCACCAGACAACACCGGGTCATTATCTGTCCTTAGGAGTCGACCTAGGGGGGACGGGGACGGCTTAGGCTGCTCCATCGACTGTGGCGATGCAGATCCCAGTCTACCGACGACATGCCCGTTCCTTGCAAACAACAAGACCCTGTTGGGCAATATCCCCGTCCTGTAGAAAAATGTCGTGGACTACTGCTTACTTCAGCACAACAACTACAACAACAGGTAATAAGACGAACGCTACACATATTAGGAATATATTGCTGTTTAAATCTTTGTCACCTATCTGTTGTTCGCAATGCCTACTGATCTGTTCTGAATACAGCAAAATGGTTGCGGAGTATTCACCGTTGGCTGTAATGACCCGGGGTGATGTAACGTCCATGCTCCCGGGTAATGACATGTCGTCATCTTTTGTCGAGTGCTGGTCAATGCTGATGAATAGCCTCGTCGCAAATGGGAGCGGGTCGGGTGATTATCCAAAGATGGCGTTCTTTGGTCTACGACAGACGGTATGCCTAACGAGTTACTGTTTAGGAGTTTATGTACAGAATTATGGGATGAGGCAGTGCGTATTAGGATATATAGTGCATATGCATTATTTTGCCTCATATTCTGATTCTTTTGGGAAAGTGATTGATTAGAGTAACACTTCAACTGCATTGAAGTAACACTCACCACATGTTGCAGTAACAATTGTTTCACTACATACAAGGACACTCACCACGTGTATCACTACAGCACAAGGACACCAACCAATTACTTTGTATTGATTGTAAATATTCACACAATCCCAACCTTTTACAGGATGCGATAATGAGGATTATTGCCGAAAATCCGGACTGTGTGTCCACTCAAAATTCAGACGCCTTGATGGAGTAATGACATATTTTCAGGAGTAATTGTGGCGGTATATTGCAGCTGGACGCCGAATTGATCTTTGTGCCCATCAACGTGGACGGGTACTTCTCCTGCGTAGTCTTCAACCAAAAGAAGAGGACAGTCGATCTCCTCGACCACTGTCGCTACACAGAGATCAGAGAGACAGACCTCTTTTCAGCCATCAGGATAATTGTGAGCTTCTCTATTCTTCATTTCATCAGTTTTTTATCACAATCTTGTGCGCCAATGAGTGATTTCCTTGACTATTATCATCAATGATATTCAGGTGGCGACAATGAGTGATTTCCTTGACTACTATAAAGTTCATGGTGCGGAGGGAATTGTGTCGTACAGGTTTCGCGCGGTTAAGCTGGGTTGGCAGTCCAAAGTCACCAACAAGGATGAGTCAGGGATGTTTCTTCTGATGCACATGCTAATGTACGAGGGCCGTGAATTCCATCACGAAGACCTCGACAGGAAGATTAACAGAAGATACCTAGTGGTCCAGCTTGCAGCCACTCTTCTCCTAGCAGACTTGAACAACGTTCGAAAACGGCTGATTGGTGATGTAAAAAAGTTTGCGGCAGCTAGGCCAAAATTAATTGAAGAAGCGAAGGCTAAGCGAGGAAAGAGCCGGAAACAGTAACCCGTAAATGGTTGGATTAATTGGAACTTTCGTTTAACAAAAAAACTAAACATCGTTACAAATTATGTTGTCAGAAAAACAGTTACTGTCATTCTGACATATTTCAATGTTATTATATCCCTTAAACTTTTTAACTTTAACTCGTATAATTTGTTACTTCAATTAATGTCATGTGTTACTTTAACTCTAATATCTTGTACGCTGCATAATAGTGTCTTTAACACAGGATGTCCAATTAAACAAAATAGTTATGAGACATTGCCTTTGTTACATAGAAGTTTGTGGCAGCGAGACCAAATATACTTGAAGAAGCGAAGGCTAAACGAGGAAAGAGCCGGAAATAATAACTTGAACAAAACTATGTTACTTTAACTCGTACGTGGTTGGATTAATTGTAACTTTTGTTTAACAAAAAAAACTAAGTATCATTTTATACATGTTTGACGAAGTATGTTGTCAAACAAACAATCACTGTCATTTTGACAAATCGTAATGTTATCATATCCCGTAAACTTTGTTACTTTAACTCGTATAATGTGTTACTTGTAACACCCCGGCCCAATCTTAGGACCGGAAATGTTAGTCGCGATAGCTCGTCAGGCTCTGTACTGGTCTCACAGACCAACACGAGTAGGGGTGTGCAAAATCCGGGTTGGACCGGAAAAATGGATCGGACCGGACCAGAATCTACCGGACCGGACCCAGAATAAAAAAATTCCGGTCCGGGTTCCGGTCCATCATTTTGGGCGATTCCGGGTTCCGGTCCGGTCCTGACCCGGTTTTTTTCGGTCCGGACCGGTTTGGACCGGTCGCGGTCCGAAAATTTGAAATTCCGGTCCAATTTGTTTTAAAATTCCGATTCCGGGTCCAACCGAGTTTGGCCCGGATCGGACCCAATGCACAGCCCTAAACACGAGTCCTTTCTAGCACATTTTGTCCTCACTCATTCGCATCCTGGAAACCTTCCCAGGAGGTCACCCATCCTTAAAATACTCTCAGCCAAGCATGCTTAACTGCAGAGTTCTTTTGCATGAACAATCAGAAAAGAAAGTGCACTTTGTTGATATGAGTAATACTTTCAATCCCTTTAAGCAAAACTCATAAATAGGACATCTTCAATCAATGCGGGGTGTTTCAACTGGAATTCTTGACATGTGTTTCTCTAACTCTTAAAATATGTTACGTTGCATAATAGTGTTGTGCAAACACAGGAGGTCCAATTAAACAAAAGAATAATGTCTTTTTTATTAAGTATTCTCCAAACAAAAAGAAATATGGGTTGTTCTTCATTCAAAAGTTTCACACCTGTTACTCATAATCCGTGTTACTCCAACTCATCAAGTACGTTACTCTAAGGAATAATGTGTGTTCCTTTAACTAAATCTTACTCCAATAAATGATATTCTTCAAGGAATGAATATTTGTAAATCAATCAACATCAAAAAAATGTGTTACTGTAACTTGTTCATTGTGTTACTGTAAAGAATAGTCTACGCTACTCTAATAATATACTGCCCTAATCAGAATTCTGGTTCATCTTCTTCATCCTCCTTGTCCTCATCATCATCATCATCATCTTCTTCTTCTTCTGATTCTGATTCTTCGTCATCGTTAGACGGTTCGGCAGTCGGTGGTGGCCGTGCTGCAAAAGGATTGGGGCAATTCCTTTTGTCATGATGCGCCATCTGTTTACAATTGTTGCACATGCGCTTGGACTTTTTTTTGCAAGTACAACGGATTTCACTTTGCTCGATAACAACCTTTTGTCGCTTCCTTTTATCTTGGAAATCTTCGGCGGGAGTATCGTTATCTTTGCAGTTGACGTACATCCAAGCATCTCTTCCAATTCCTGGGTTTTATTTAATGTCTTGGGACCCCCAATCGGCTTAAGCGTCTGCCTGAATTCGCGGATCAAAGCGCACATGCTCTCCACATCTGCTTTATCAGCAGACCGTAGAATACCCATTGTCTCATGAACCTCCGACCACAATTTTGACATCTCTATTTGCTTTTCGTCTATGATGTCAATGTTATCGCCTTCTATTCCGTCATCACCAATACGAGTTGTGCGCAATGCGTCCCTTGACCACCTTCCGGCAACGTAGTTATCGGGTATACTGTTCAGACCCTTCGATGAATATATCCAGATCATGTGTCGACACAGTATTCCTCTTGTCTCAAACAATTTACACGTGCAGCTGACGTCTGACGTTTTTGCACGAGGTTATTCCAGCATTAAGACAATTAGATCTACAACCTATAAACCGCGTTACTTTAACTCATACTCTATGTTACTCCAAAACATGCATTCTGTTACTTTTACTCATAAAACCCGTAAAAAGGAAGACAACAAGCAGACCAGTGTGTACCTTGTTTATAGTGGACTAGAAATTCTTTACCCCTAGTAGCATCCCTCACTGTAGTCAGTTCAACCCCATCTCTTTCAGCAAATCATCTAACAGTGCACATACCCATGCCACGGAACAACTGACCTCCTCTTGAAATTCATCAAACACGACATGCGTGAAGATCCTTGCGACGTACTGTTCTATTGGCAGGTGGGTTATTGTTTTCGGCAGAGATTGTATGTTCTCGCTGTCAAGCTTTTTCTGAGTATACCTCTGGTGATCCATAGTGCTCTCGAACCGCATCCAGAATTTAACCAACGTTCCGTGCTGGTTCTCAAATCATTTGAAGAAACGGTTTTCGCTCTCCGTTCTTTGGGTTGTTCGCATTAAGCCACCCATCTTCAGATCTTTGTAGTGTGTCATGACCCATTGTTGCCTTATCGTGCTCCTCCATTATTTCCATCCACCGTTCGTCGAATTCCGCTGCATCGATCTCGTCATCCCACACTATTACATTTATTCTCTTCAGGAATTCCTGGTAGCCACTCCTCGAGGCACCGTATTTTGTGGGGATCATAATCATGATATGCCACATACAAAATTGGTGCCAGACTGATCTGAACATCTTCGCGAATGATGATATGATCCCCGGGTCCTGATCAGTGATAATGTACTCAGGCTCCTTGCCGCCCATGGCCGTCAGGAACCGTTAGAACACCCAGTTGAACGATTCAAAATTCTCGTGCGCGATGAGAGCGCCACCAAAAGTCACTGATCATTTGTGATGATCGACACCGGTGAAAGGTGTGAATATCATTTTATATTTGTTCGTTCCATAGGTTGGGTCGAATGAATTTGCGTCCTGAAACGACCTGTAGTTTCTCCTAGCAACACCGTCAGCCCAGAAGACCATGCTCAAACTTCCATCATCATCCAGTTCGTAATCAAAAAAGAATCTTTGCCGATTGTCCGCCATGTCCGTGAAACGATCGATGAATAACTGACCGTCCCTCTCATGTATGAAGCACTTTATATCTCTGCCAAAGTTCTTGAAGTCAACCAAGTTGGCATCTACGTTTGCGAACCCTTCAACTTGCTCCTTACACATCTTGTACGTCCACGTAGCACTGATCTTCAGCTGAAAAAATACATGAATTAAAGTAACATATGACAAGAATTAAAGTAACAGTAAAAAGACATTAAAGTAACACGTGGTTAAATTACCAGAAAATGCTTATTCACAGATGGTAGGCATTAAAGTAACAGATGGTATGCATCACAGTAACTTATCATGTGCATAAAAGTAACCCCATATATTTGGTAGTGCAGAAAACTCATATAGTGATCAAAATTTTAATAATTGAACCACCAAGAAACTACTCAACACATACCTGTGAATTGTTCAGGATCATTTGCTTGTGGTACTTCGTGAGGTTTCTCGATATCGTATGGAATTTTATGTCCTTTGGTGAAATTAGCTCGTGGAGTCGTGGTTGTGCCCACTTTGGAAAATATTAATTTTTAGAGGTCCGCCTTTGTTGTACAACCTAATCCTTGCTTTGCAACCAACACGAAGGACCTTGGTCTTCCTTATCGGTGCCTTGACAGCGACTCCCTCGGCCGTCTCCTTCACTGCTTCCTCCTTGGATGACGACTCCTTTGCTGCCGCATCCTCGCTGACATTTTTCTTTTTTTTTTTGCAAATCCCTGCATGTTACATACGAGCAGCTTTGATTTAATCTTACCACCTCGCCATCTTTTCGTTGTGTACCTCCTCACATCCAATCCGCAAGCCTGATGGTGGAATTTGTCGTGGATCCCGCCGATCAAATAATAACCAACTAGCACCTAACGGTAGTTAGGGTAAGTCGGGATCGTATCCACGAAGACGGTGTTGCAAGGTTTAGACTAGGTCGGCCTAAAACGAGGCTAAGTCACAACAAACACAAAGAAATGCTAATTGATGAATTATGATGAGAGGAGAAGAAGGAAGTGGGCTAACAATGACTAGACTAAAATGATGCTAAAACGGAATAACTAAGATCAAACTAGCAAGCAATTTAGACTAACCGATGACTAACTAATAAGTGGAATCAAATATGGAAAGAAGTGGGTTAGGTCGGGTTCATAAGTGTAGTAGGGTGACATGGGTAATCAAGGGTATAGGTGTCTCCTAGTTGCTAGAGTCGGTCCGGGCTCTCGCTACTTAGACCGATGCCAAGGTGGGTTCGCGTTTGATGACGTCTAAACCCTAGTCCACATTGTATGTATAATGACTATTCTCAACATGACCACATACTAGACAAACAATGAGTAGAGAAAGACTAGCATGAGAAGCATGGCCACTACAACTCAAACAAGCATTTCAACAAACACATGGTGTGCCAAGTATGTGACTAACAACAAAGATTCACCCTTTACCCCTAATCAAACCCTAATCACCCATATTCTACCCTTAATCCCCCTACTAACCCACAAGAAAACTACTCACTCATAATCAATGATAAACTAACAACAATACGAGGAAACAACATCACAACCCTAACATCCATTATCAAGAACAATATGAACAATAACAATAAACACTAAGTAAAGATTCAAACTTGAATAAATAACAATAAACAAGAGAAAGGAAGATTATACCAACAATAGGATGATGAAAAAGATGCAATCTTGTATAAATAAGAACCCAAATTAATCCCAAGGTTGTCAAGCTTGGAGAAATCTTCAAGTATCTTCTTAATACAAGAACTAATTACAACTAGATTAAACTAGGTTTAACTAAGGATTAAAGAGAGATTAAAACTAATGTGAGGAACTAAATCTAGGGTTTATAACTTGTAGAGAGGCTTAAGAGAGTCTAATGTAAGGTAAGATGCATAAACAATACAAGAGGGAAGTATTTATAGGGTTACAATAATGAAGGAGGAGGAGGAAAACAATTGCGGGCTACAGTACCTTGGTCTCGACCGGGAAGGACCGGTCCCGACCGGGAAGGGAGTGGTCCCGACCGGGAACGTCTGGTCCCGACCGGGACGACCCAAAACAGGAGACCCCTCAAATGTGCACTTCATCCCGGACGGGATGAGGTCATACCCGTCAGGGATGAGTCTTGTAGGCCTCCAATATGATCTTTAAGGTTCCCCCTTGCTTCACATGGACTTCTCATCGATTCTCGGGACTCGGGATCGGGTCTCGGAGGCTCGGGATTGGGTCCCAAGGTCTCGGGGTCGAATCCAAGGCATCGAGTGATCGTTCCTCCGCTTCGTTGGCTCCGAAAAGTGTATGTATTGAGTCGGAATCGCTCCAACTCTTCACGAATGGTCTCGGGAACCTGAAACGAGCTAGAGGAAGCATAAGTAGCCCATGAACCACTCCCAAGGAGCGATTCCGCAAGGAAAACGGGACCAAAACACAGCAAAATAGGCACTACAATCTACACTTATCAACTCCCCCACACTTAACCCTTACTCGCCCTCGAGTAAGCACAAACTAACTACTAAACTAGCCGAGTGGGTATTAGCGCACCCTACGCCCTTTCAACTCACGCGAGAGCACCTAGAGGATAAGTGCTCTCCGCAAGGCAAGTGGGGTCTTGCGACAAAACTGTGGATGCAACCGGACACAAAACACACAAACACACAACCATGCAAACAACACACAAAAGGTTGCACCCAAAGAGAAACAAATACCGCTTCCCTCTAGAAAGCGGTGAAAGAAGCACCGGTTTAGGACTCAAGGCAAGTGACAACGTTCCCAAGCTAGCTATACAAACCAAAATGGACAAAACCCCAATAGTATGACGACAAAGCAACAAAAACGTTGGTAACTTACCTTGGTTCCTCCTAACCTTCTAAGAACGTACCACGGGACGATCGGCGGGATGGAAAAAGGATGAACCACGGTGTTAGTCGACACTGTAGGTAAGTGAGACCCCGCCCCCTTTAGCAAAGAGCCAAGAGGGTCGTCCCATGCCCAAAACCGCCTAACTAGTCCAAGTAAAAAGGTGGAAATATTTGCAAAGTGAGGGAAGACCGACCTTTGCCGCTATCATCCTTCCTAGGGACTCGGTCCTTTGGTAGGCTCTTCACGGCAAAAGTCGGAAAAAGGTTTATTTTTGTGGGGTGTGAGGTTTCTATTTTTTTGTGAGACGATTTTCTTTTGGCATTTTCTTCTTCTTTTGCATTTTTTCTTTGTTTTGCCATGCCATTTCTTTTTCTTCTTTTCTATTTTCTTTTTGGCTTTTGTGCCTTTTCTTTTTCTTCAATCTTTTCTTTCTTTCATTTTCTTTCATTTTCTTTTCTTCGCCCTTTTTGGCTTGATTCGAATTGTAGACATTTCTTTGCAACAAGCAAGGGAGATTTCAACAAATTGCAAATTTATTTGTGGTTATGTGTAGGAGGTAGAGGAATGGGAGAGTCGGGAGCGCGCTTTCCCTTCAAACCCACAAAAAGTGGAGAACTTGGACTAATCAAATAATCCTAAACATGGTCACCTAAGGGACGGGACTCGGCAACCAAGGCCTTTTCACACCGTGGGTGGTCATAATGGTCAAAATGCAAATCCCGTAGTAAATCCCTAGTAAGCTAGGTGGACTCAAGGTAAAGGACCAACGAAATCATTGATTTAGGGTCATTCTACTAGACTAAAGTCCAAGACTCGATTTATACTACTAAGAAGGGAAAGTAAACACTTGCACACTAGCCTCTAAACCGGGTTTTCGAAAACCGGTTACACACAACAAAACACAAAACAAAGACTCAACGAAAACGAAAGAAAAAGAAACAAAAGCAACAAAACAAGAACAACACAAAACGAACACATACATAACACAACACCACCCCTAGCTTCCAAATGAGCAACCAACCAACATCAAACTTTACAAAGCTCCTCCCGAGCACACCACATCACACTCTCCTCCAAATTCCGCAAGAGACAAAGAAGGAAAAAGGGATAGAAGATGTTACCGGACATCTTGAAAGCTTTCCAAAGCCATCGGTGGTTTAAGCAACCTATAAGGAAAAGGGAGCAAACACACACAACAAAACAAATATACAAGACAATGACACAAAAGAAAAACACAGAAAAAGAAAATCTTTTTGATTTTTGTGAAATTTTTTCAATTTTTTAGGATTTTTAAAGATTTTTTTGGAAAAACTACGAAAATAAAACTAACTACGATAGAATATCGCTCCCCCACACTTAAGCCGAGCCATGTCCTCATGCTCGACCGTAGTGCATGGGAGCACAAAAGGAAAGAAACTACGAAAATAAAGCTAAAAATCAAAAAGAAAAGTGGAGAAAATGGTAGAATGTGTCCGGCCGGGGTGTAGTCAAGTCACCATGGGCCGAGACAAGAAAAGATATGGATGGGGGAAGAAATAAAAAGAAAGAAATAAAAGGAAATGGGAGGGGAGGACTAGGTGTGATCAAGTCACCTAGCCCGGATTCCGCCCAAATCCGACTAAATCCTACAAAAGGGGCGAAAATCTTGAAAATTTGGATTTTGAAATGACTCTCGATGTAGTTACGTCATCGAGAGTCGGGAGCAACAACTACCAAGGCCTCGAAGGCCACCATGACACATAAGTGTATAAGGGGTAGGGAATAAACAAATGAATACAAGCTACAAAAAAACGGAAAAGAGAGGATAGTTGCCGTACCGACCGGTTAGCAACTCACTCGCTCCATCGTCTCATAAGTGAATATAGGCACGTAGCTTGTCCTTTTCCTCATTATCCCTCTCCAATCGCGATCCGGTTCCATGGTTGAGGCACAAAGGTAAAATGAGGTGGGTTTTGATGTGAAAGTCGGTTTAAAGTGAAGAGAAAGTGATGTGAAAACGTGTATGTGAGGTGCAAGGGTCATATAAGGAGAGTAAGGACATGTAAGGAGGTTGGGAGGGGGTATAAAGTGGTAGGGTGGGCTCAAATGACGAAGAAAAGGCCGAAGGAGGACAGAGGGTCCATCCCGGTCGGGATGGGTGGTCCCGGACGGGATGCCCTGCTCGTCCCGGTCGGGAAGGCTTCGTCCCGGACGGATGGCACTCCAGTAGCCCCAACTTTTGTCACACTCATCCCGGACGGGATGACCTCTTTCCCGGTCGGGATGGGCCTTCCATCCCGGACGGGATGACCTCTTCTAGGCCGGGAAGAGTCTCCTAACCCTCTATAGCTCCCAAAAGCTCGTTCCGAGCTTCAAAAACCGACTTTCCTTCGCACGATCCAAGCTCAAACAATGACCACTCCTTCCTAGGAGACACTTCTACTTAAAACCTATCACAATAAACTCGAATAACACATCAAATTTCCTCCCTCACATCGCTCATCGATCAATCCAAGTAATCAAGAAGTTCACAAAACCAAACAAACTACAAGGGAGAGAGGTATATACAAAGAGACGGTTCTTGTGGAACTCCGTCAAACCAAGGTGGTACATTCTTCAATCTTTTTCAATAACCAAAACTAGTTCCATCTCCATCAAGGGCACGAAGAAACAAGTCGAAGGCCCTAGCAAAGTCTTCAATCAAGCTCGAGGTATAACCGACCACATACCAAGGCTCTTCACGGCCTTGCCTTGACGTTCCCGGGGCATCCCGATCTTCCAAGTTCAACGACTTGAACTTGTACTTTTGGTCTTTGGGGATATACCCAAACGTCCACCGGTCTTCATGTGGCCCCAAGGGAGGCTCATCCTTCTCCTTGCTTTTCAACTTGTCATCAAGCCCATGATATGGGCACTCATCTTCCTCCAAATCGGAGTCATCATCCTCAAGTACATAAGAGTTCTTCTTCAAGCTTTGTCCCGACTCAACCCCTAGATCAATGTTTTTCGTGGCATGGACCATATTGCAAGATTCATCCTTAGTGGGCGAAGTGTTGCCTTGGAGGTCGAACACTATATTTTCCTCGCCTAACTCAAATGTGATCCTACCGTTCTTCACATAGATCATGGCACCCGCGGTGTGTAGAAATGGGCGTCCAAGGATAATGGGAGTGTTGGCATTCTCCACCATGTCGAGCACAATGAAGTCGACCGAAATGAAGAATTTTCCGACTCGTACCGGTACGTCCTCTAACATTCCTAATGGTCGATTGAGTGATTTATCGGCCATTTGGAGGGTGAGGGACGTACATTTCAACTCCTTCATTCCGAGTCGGCAACAAATAGAATAAGGAATGATGCTCACACTCGCGCCCAAGTCACATAACGCATTCTTGATCAAGAAGTTGCCTATGGTGCAAGGGATCGAAAAACTACCCGGATCCTTCAACTTCGGAAGCGTGGAACCTTGGATAAGCTCGCTCACCACCCTCGTGAACGCTACGGTCTCTTCCTTGTCGACGGATCTCTTCCTAGCTAAGATTTCTCTCATAAATCTTCCATATGCCGGGATTTGGGTAAGTAATTCGGTGAACGGGACACTAACATCTAATTTCTTCACAATGTCTAGGAATTTGTCAAATTGGACATCCACCTTAGCCTTCATTTGCCTTGTTGGGAAAGACAACTTGATATGGAATTTATTTGGCTCAATCGGGGTAGACTCCTTAAATGACACTTTCCTTTTGCCCTTGTCTTTTCCTTGAAGTGGGGGAAGATTGTCTTCTTGAGGTCTCTCGATCTCCCATAAGACTTGCTCCTCTATTGGATTTCCCAAGCTTGATTCTCCTTGAATTGGAGACATAGCTTCTCTTGTTGGCTCTTGCTCATTTGGGGGTGGGGGAGGGTTATAAGATGTACCTCTCCTCGTGGTAATAGCATTCACATGCTCAAATTTCGGTGTTTCACCTTGAGGAGGTAATTGTCCCGGTTGCCTTGAAGAACTTCCCGATGCAAGTTGAGCTATTTTGGTCTCAAGCATCTTCGTATGAGCATCTCTCGCCATGTTGTCCCTTTGAATATAAGCATAGAACTCTTGTTGATTCTTTGACATCTCCATTTGACCCCTTTGCATCTCCAACAACGATTTTTGAACGTCGAAATTGCGAGTTGGAGATTGTGGATTGTGCGGAGTATCGGTGAGGGCTAATGGAGCACCGTAATCATGAATAGGAGACCGGCTCCTAGGCTTGCTCTCTTGACGGTTAGCTTGAGTTGCTTGTTGTTGACGGTTCCCTTGGAACCCATGAGAATTTCCTTGATTATTACCATGGTTGTGGTTTTGATAGCCTTGGTTGAAGTTCCCTTGTTGGAACCCTTGATTGTTGTTGAATGAACCTTGGTTACTTTGCTTGAAGTTGTTAAAAGGCCTTGAGTTGCCTTGGTAACCTTGGTTGTTGTCCCTTAAGGGAGGTGGAACATAGGGACGATGTTGTTGAGGGACTTGATTGGAAGCTTGGTATTGATTGGAATAGGAGGCACCTTGCTTGAACGCTTGAAAAACATTCACTTGCTCAATACTTCCTTGGCATTGAATAGGATTATGACCAACGATTTCACAAGTATCGCACATCCCATAATAAGGCAAAGGAGGTGCAAATCCCAAAGCATTTACTTCTTGAATTGAGTGTTGATTGGAGGAACCAATGCTTTGAACTTGAGTGAGGTGACCTTAGAGCTTCTTGTCAATGGTCTCCATATGGGTCTTCAATTGAGCTCCAAGGTCAATGCTTAATTGAGTTATAGCATCGACCTCGTGCCTACCTCCTCGATTTGCCTTCCTAGACCTAGAGTATTGCGAATTATGCACCGCCATCTCTTCGATTCTCGCCCAAGTTTGGTCGTCATCGACCTCGGTAAACCTACCATTGGAGCCCATATTAAGTATAGCTCTCGAGTCCTCATAAAGGCCATTCCAAAATTGTTGTACCAAGAACCATTGTGAGAGTCCATGATGAGGCCACGACCTAACCAAAGACTTAAACCGCTCCCAAGCTTCATATAGGCTCTCTTCATCCCTTTGTTGGAAACCGGTGATGGAGGCCCTAAGAAAATTTGTCTTTTCCGGAGGGTAAAACTTTTGGTAGAACGCCAAGGCAAGCTTTTTCCAAGTATCGATCCCCATGGTTGCCCTATCGAGACTCTTGATCCATTGCTTCGCTTTTCCAATTAATGAGAATGGAAATAATACCCATCGGATTTGATCTTGTGTAACCCCGGGTTGAGAGATAGCGTCGCAATAATCGGAGAAAGTCTCCATGTGTTGGTGCGGGTCTTCGGTGGGCAAACCACTAAATTGATTCCTTTCCACAAGTTGGATGAAGTGAGTCTTGGCCATAAAATTTGCGGCATAAGCGGCCGGTAGAGCATTGGGTCCCGGCAAGACGTCTTCCGTGAATGTAGAGTGGGATGAAAACTTCGGCATTATTGGATGTAAGGGAGATGGTGGTGAAGACGGAGTTGAAGTAGATGTAGAGGGGGAACTAGGACTAGAATATCCAAAGGGATTGGTGAAATTCCCTTCGGCCGTCTCTTGAAATGCTTGCTCAAATCGTTTCCTTGAGCTTGCTCTTGATGAGTATTGCTTGCACTTGGTTGAGAGATCCTAACCCGGTTAATCGTCCGTTGGCGAAAAGCTCGAAAAAGCCTTTCCGGCTCTGGATTAAAGAGAAAGAATTCGCCTCCCCGCCTAGGCATACACTACACACTAGAACAAACGTGAGAACACCTAGTGCTTTATGGGCACTAGGTAACGACAATAAACAAGCACAATCGAAAGACAAAGAGAAAAAGGAAGAAATAAAACTAAGGAAACAAGAAAAATCTAGAGAATATGCACAAGAGATGAAAGAAGAGCACAAAGAAGGGTAACTAAGTCTAGCTATAAGCAAACTAAGTCTAAACAATGCACCGTCCCCGGCAACGGCGCCAAATTGATGGTGGGATTTGTCGTGGATCCCGCCGATCAAATAATAACCAACTAGCACCTAACGGTAGTTAGGGTAAGTCGGGATCATATCCACGGAGACGGTGTTGCAAGGTTTAGACTAGGTCGGCCTAAAACGAGGCTAAGTCACAACAAACACAAAGAAATGCTAATTGATGAATTATGATGAGATGAGAAGAAGGAAGTGGGCTAACAATGACTAGACTAAAATGATGCTAAAACGGAATAACTAAGATCAAACTAGCAAGCAAACTAGACTAACCGATGACTAACTAATAAGTGGAATCAAATATGGAAAGAAGTGGGTTAGGTCGGGTTCATAAGTGTAGTAGGGTGACATGGGTAATCAAGGGTGTAGGTGTCTCCTAGTTGCTAGAGTCGGTCCGGGCTCTCGCTACTTAGACCGATGCTAAGGTGGGTTCGCGTTTGATGACGTCTAAACCCTAGTCCACATTGTATGTATAATGACTATTCTCAACATGACCACATACTAGACAAACAATGAGTAGAGGAAGACTAGCATGAGAAGCATGGCCACTACAACTCAAACAAGCATTTCAACAAACACATGGTGTGCCAAGTATGTGACTAACAACAAAGATTCACCCTTTACCCCTAATCAAACCCTAATCACCCATATTCTACCCTTAATCCCCCTACTAACCCACAAGAAAACTACTCACTCATAATCAATGATAAACTAACAACAATAAAAGGAAACAACATCACAACCCTAACATCCATTATCAAGAACAATATGAACAATAACAATAAACACTAAGTAAAGATTCAA
The DNA here is from genome assembly GCA_958450325.1 of Agrostemma githago. NCBI lineage: Eukaryota > Viridiplantae > Streptophyta > Magnoliopsida > Caryophyllales > Caryophyllaceae > Agrostemma > Agrostemma githago. The sequence goes on from OY288253.1 coordinate 10,995,786, forward strand.
ACTTGAATAAATAACAATAAACAAGAGAAAGGAAGATTATACCAACAATAGGATGATGAAAAAGATGCAATCTTGTATAAATAAGAACCCAAATTAATCCCAAGGTTGTCAAGCTTGGAGAAATCTTCAAGTATCTTCTTAATACAAGAACTAATTACAACTAGATTAAACTAGGTTTAACTAAGGATTAAAGAGAGATTAAAACTAATGTGAGGAACTAAATCTAGGGTTTATAACTTATAGAGAGGCTTAAGAGAGTCTAATGTAAGGTAAGATGCATAAACAATACAAGAGGGAAGTATTTATAGGGTTACAATAATGAAGGAGGAGGAGGAAAACAATTGCGGGCTACAGCACCTTGGTCCCGACCGGGAAGGGAGTGGTCCCGACCGGGATCGTCTGGTACCGACCGGGACGGACCCAAAACAGGAGACCCCTCAAATGTGCACTTCATCCCGGACGGGATGAGGTCATACCCGTCGGGGATGAGTCTTGTAGGCCTCCAATATGATCTTTAAGGTTCCCCCTTGCTTCACATGGACTTCTCATCGATTCTCAGGACTCGGGATCGGGTCTCGGAGGCTCGGGATTGGGTCCCGAGGTCTCGGGGTCGAATCCAAGGCATCGAGTGATCGTTCCTCCGCTTCGTTGGCTCCGAAAAGTGTATGTATTGAGTCGGAATCGCTCCAACTCTTCACGAATGGTCTCGGGAACCTGAAACGAGCTAGAGGAAGCATAAGTAGCCCATGAACCGCTCCCAAGGAGCGATTCCGCAAGGAAAACGGGACCAAAACACAGCAAAATAGGCACTACAATCTACACTTATCAACTCCCCCACATCCACATCCTTGAAGATCCTTGAAACTCTCCACATCCTTGAAGATCTGTCCACAATCTACATTTTATAAAAGTTTACTGCCTCTTCCACATCCTTGAAGATCTGTCCTACGTATGGAGTGAAACTCTCACCCACATCTCTGCACCATTCTTGTGCTTTTGCGTCTACTGAAAAACAATAACAATGCCATTAAACGTGGCGGTATTAGAAATACTTTGTCACTCCATCGCAATAAAGTAACAGATGACATTAATTAAAGTAACAAATGAAGCGCATTGAAGTAACACTGGATTCAATTAACAGAAGATGCTTATACACCAGATATAAAGTAACAGATGTCGGGCATTAAAGTAACAGATAGCGTGAATTAAAGTAACAAATAATGTGCACTAAAATAACGCCAGATATATATTATTCAAATAATGAAAAATAAAATGGTAATACGCAGTGTCCATACCATAAATGAAAAATCTAATAATATGGAGCATCTTAATGGCTTCCATGGCGTCTCCGGTATAAATTACAAAGCAAGAGCTTACTGTTTGTGTGTTTGACAATTTGCATATCAGCCATCGAAGGAGAAATTGCATCGGCACAAGGAAGAAGATGAATTACTGAACATGTATTAGAGTGTGTTCATTGAACGTGTATACTTCGATTGAATGTTGTTTTGGTTGAACGTGATGAATGAGAGTATAAAGCAGTTTCTTTCTTTGAATGAGGCTGTTACTCTTTGATATTGTTTCTTATTTTGATGGCAATCACGTCTATAATTATGGGAAGCAGTATCTTTTTTTTTATATGGCGGTTTATTTTCTAAATCCTTATGACACTCCAATGCACTACAATAACAAATGAAAAGCACTAAAGTAACGGTTGAAGTGAATTAAAGTAACACGAGATTCAATATACATATGTTAGACATTAAAATAACAGATGCTCTACACTAAAGTAACGCAGTATGTGCACTACAATAACTCCATATATTGTGTGTCCAAAAAATTCATATAATGAATCAGACATTCAATAATATGCATGTTTCCATATTGTAAACGTAAAAACTAATAATGTGTAGCATCTTAATGACTTCCATGACGTTTCCAGTATAAATTACAAAGCATATACTCACCGTTTGTGTGTTCTACGATTTGCATATTCGCCATCAAATGAAAAGTTTCAGTCGGATTGATTGAACGTAAGTTGCAGTGGTGCGAAGAAGAAGATGAATGATTGAATGTGTTATTGAGTGGGTTGATTGAACGTAAGTGGCAGCGGCGCAAAGAAGAATTTCAATGATTGAACAAGAGAATTATGAACGTGAGTTGTGTTATGAATGGCAGTATGAATGAATACGTTACTGAATTATATTCCTTCCTATTTTGATGGAAGCAGTATCTTTTTTTTTAATATAGTGATGGATCTCGTCCATCATCCATCTTTCATTCAATGGATGAGATGGGAACTTAGGGACTCAATATGTGAGAGGGACTCATCAGAACTCATATATATATATATATATATATATATATATATATATATATATATATATATATATATATATATATATATATATATATAGATTGATTGAATGATTCTACACCTTATTAGACAAAACATTGCTATATGAAAGTAACGTAATAAGATTCACATTAAAATGAGAAAAATATTGTAAGATTTTAATTTTAGTATAAACATACCCACAAAAATAAATATGAGTATGAATTTAAAATGTAATTATTTTGTTACAACTCTTTAGTGGAGCTAGGTACCGTAGCACCAATATGGACATGGATATGTGACACAACGTTCGAAATTTTATAGGATAGGGATACGGCAAATAAACTCAATATACATATTAAAATAAAGGGAAACTAAAGTCATTTATAGTGAACATCAAAAATTGTGAATTTTTAAAATCACAAAATCGTAATATGACAAAATCATCATTAGACTACTACTCCCTCTCATCCATTCAATCCTTTACGTAGAGCCCGTTTTTGTGAGGAGAAATGGGGGCCTATGTAAAGAATTGAATGCATGGGAGGGAGGGAGTATAAGTTTAAATTTAAACATCAAATATTGTAAACTCAAAACAATCATCGGACTACTAATCTACTATTCCCACTGATTCTTACGATTCGCAACATATTACATATTTGGCAAATTCATTATATTTGCTACATTTATATAATAGGTAGGTTTTTGTTTGTGTTAGTTTTTTTTACTGTATTGGTGAGACTCAAAAACATCACTCACAGCCTTATTATTTGTGCAAATAGTAAACGTTGCGAATCATAAGAATTGGAGGGAGTATCAACTTTCATCATAGCCCTAGGTGAACAAGCTAAGCCTTTGTCCTCCCATGATACAACTTGATTTTTTTGCCAGCCAAGGCAGAATTGAGCACGCCTGAAGCCCACATGAACAAGCACATGGGCTTCAGTGTTACAGTTTCTAGACACATAAGAGATTGAAAAGCACTGAAAAAAAGAATAGAGGCGTTCCATGTTTTCAAGTATCCTCCGGATTGCAGGAATGGTTGGGATCACAGCACCCATCATCAAAATAAGTTGTTGACAATCGGAGTGGAGCGCAATGTGAAGAAAGCCCATCTTCAAGGCCCAGTCAGCAGTAGCAAGAATCGCCAGGGATTCAGCTTAGATAGGGAGGAAGCTGGAATGTGGGCAGTCTTACGACCAGTGACTTGACCAGAGGAATCGCGCGCAAGCCATCTGTCATGGGCATGAAAATTACTCTTCCAAGAGGCATCAACTAACATGGATTTTAACCTGAAAACAATTATTCTGTAATCCAAATAAGGGAAAGAGGTTTACCCTTTTTTAATTCCAAGGCACAAAGTGGAGCCGAGGCCACAATCCTGTGAACTGGAGGGGGGATCGCAAGTATCCTCCACAAGCGAAGCCCCACCAAATTGAGAGCGTAGAAGAGTCATGGCCAGGTTACCATTCGGGCGTAAACTTTGAAATTTACTTATTCCTTGTAATCCATATAACCCATAGGACGTTTATAAAAGCTCGCACGCCTTGAGAACCATTGTCATGAGCAATAAGATAATTGAGCCAATCGACTAGCCAAAGCTTAAAGTCGATATGGGAGTTAACCTTGGCTCTAATACCTAAATCACTTCCAAGCCATAGGTGCTCAAAGAAGTTTCAATCCCTTAAAAGATGTCCAAGGGTTTCCATCTCTTCCGGCTTAGCGCAGAGGCAACATGAAGCCTCAACATTCAACGAACGCCTATGGAATTCAGCGCCTATGGGAAGAGCATCATTCAAAATTTTCCAAAGAAAGGTTTTTAGCTTATTTGGAATCCTCAGGGTCCAAAGCCGTTTACCACAAAAGCTTAGAATCTTACCAATTGGTAGTTGGCACACAACTTGGGGACGAAAATTAGTGTCAAAGGTTAATTGACACCCACTCTTGGAATTGCAGTCCCTTGAGAGGGGTAGATTCCAGTAGCAATAGTCATCACAATTATCCAGGGGTAAGTGGCAACAAAGAATTCGATCTGACCAATCATCATCATGAAAGATTCAGATTTTATCAATATCCCAATTCCCATGTGAGTCAAGAAAATCATAAACGAAAGAGGGGTAATCGAGGCATTGAGCTTTCAATTTAACAGTAGGCTTCTGTCCATTAACCCACCGAACCCTGCTAATATTATCAATCGTGGAAGGGTAACCCGATAACCATGTGTTATGTGTCAAATTTGGACCGTTTTTCCTCCCATTTAAGCCCGTTTTTCCTCTGTTTTCGGAGATTAGAGTGCGATTATCGCCGTATTTTTAGTATTTTTCGCATCAACGTCTCTCTTTTACATTTTACGTGTTTTTGGTAGATTTCTATCTATTTTGATAGGATTTTCGACCAAAAGCGTGTCCGAGCTTCTATGAGCACGAAAGAGAGGAGGACCGTCCGAAGAGCAAAGCACGTAACTAAAAGTTCAAGTAATCCAATCGATCGGCAAAGAAAGAGACCGGAAAAAGAGGTAGAAGACCATTTGGTGAAGTTTCACCCGATGAGTCACCACCGGGCGAAGTTTCGCCCGACGACATTTTTGCCTCCCTGACGATCTTCGAGAAATGTTCACCACCGGGCGAAATGACTGGGCGAAACTTTCACCACCGGGTGAAGTTTCGCCCGATAGTAAAGAAGCGCCAAATTGCATATCTGGAGAAGAGTTTTACCGGGTGAAACCACCGGGTGAAGTTTCACCCAGCGGTATTAGCTCGTGGATGCCAATTAATCCCGGGGTGAAGTTTTGCCATGTGAAGATGCATAGGGTGAAAGTCTCATTAAAGGAAGAAGAATTGAATTTGGGCTTTGGTTGTGTGACCCATTAAGGGTTTAGTATATATAGTTAACCCTAAGTGTGCCACATTACACACCCCTCATTAGTGCCTCTTTAGATTAAGCTTTGTTTAGGTAGTTCTCCATTGTAGTAAACTTCCATTAGAAAACTTCATAGATTTTAGAAAGCTTTCTTTGTTTTAGATTATTTCATATTCCATTTTACAATCAAGCCTTTGTATTAGTTTAGATTTGGGTTTATTTTGAAGATTTTAGAGGTTTGCAAGAATTGGGTGACAAAGTTCTTGTATTTTCTTCTCCAAGCTTCAAACTTTATTTTAATCTTCATCTTCCTCCTTTCATTTTATTCATAGTTGGTACTTTCTTTCTCCCTTTCTCTATTGATTAGTTTCCTTTTAATTTCTTGTTACTTTGTTGTTTATCCTTGATTTCTTTATGTTTAAGTTGTTTCACATTTCCATTGTTAGCAATTTCTTATTTCCTCTCTCCTTTGTTTGTTTCCACCATTTTCATATCTAGTATTTGTTTTCCCTTGTTTTGTTTGTTTTGTTGTTTTTAGCATCGATAGTGAGTAGATTTTAGTTAGGGGGTTAGGGGAGGAGGAGTTCTAGATTTGGGTCTCATTTTATGAGAACTATTGCATTTGAGCGTGATTTATCTTGCTTGAGATTATTGTGTCTTGTTGACTTAGCCTGATCAACTCAGTTAGCTTGACTCATTCGAACCAATATGGGGAAACTCGGGGTTTGGGTAATCTTCGCTTGAGACTTTAGTTTACTCGTCGCGAAAGCAAGTTTAGGCTAGGTCGGGTAGGGAAACCGAAAGGTGGCTCCTCCTTTTATTCATCTTGTGATAATTCTTGTGATTCATGTACCTTATCTTTAGTTTCGATTCCCCGACTCTCCCTAACGCCTTTCTAATTATTGTTTTTCCGTCTCTAGTTATTTAATTCGTTTGCCTTAGCTTAATTACTTTGTCCCAAAACCCCCCTTTAGACCTCAATCGCAATTATTTCCGGACTTGACCAAATACATCACCCTGCTTCCTGAGGTTCGACCCCGACTTACCACTTCTACATAGTAGCTAGTTGGGACTATAAATATTGTTTGCATGCATGTCAGCGACAGTGCGCATCACCATGCCAATCCATTATTAATAAGGTCCAGCCCCTAACAAATTCCCTTCCATCCTCAGAAACTGCATTTATATCAAGGGGAGGTGGGAGATCCAATGCTACGAGGAGGACAGAAATATTTGGCAATCAAGATTTTACTCAATAGGGAGGATGGGTGTTTAAGACTTTACCGGGAAGGTTACCCCTAATTCTCTTAGCAAGCAACTATCACTACAAGAAAACGAGCTACGAGCGACTACCCAGCCGGCGTCCAAATTAACAGACGCCATTTTGGCGTCCGACAAAAAATTTGGGCATCGGCTATCAGTCCCAAAAATGGGCGACCAACGCGTGTATGAAAATTTTTCGGGGAAACAATGTACAGAGACGGGCAACCACAGTCGGTCGCCATATTTGTCCCTCAGGCGACCGTTGTCGGTCGCTAATATTATATTTCGGGCGACCACAGGCGCTCGCCATTTGGCTGATACAATTTCGCGCATAACACTCTCCCCACCTCCTGCTCACTCGTCATTTCCCCCCCAAAAAAAACCACTCTCTACTCTCTCTCTCTAAGACATATCCGACATCCCTCTCCAATTTCCTACCAATTTCCTCCCCTTTTCTCAATTATTAAGGTTTGTTTCTCTTTTTTACTTAAGTTTGACTTATTTATTTTATGTTTTGTTATTATTAATTTTGATTAGGTTGAATTATTTAGTTTAACTTTTGTAAATATTGAGTTTGATTTGATTTTTAATGGTTTTAGGGTGTTAATTAAGCATGTCAGTTTGCCCAATATTGATTCGTATGATTGTTATTAGTTTGAGATTAGGTTTAGTGATTCATATTACGATGAGTTGGTATTTTGGGAGTATATTAGGTTTAGGATTAGTAAATTGATGGTGTAAATATGAATTATAAATTAAGCCAACTTTATTAGGTTTAAATGATTATAAAATATGAATTCTAAATTAATATTCTTAAGTTCGATAGGTAGTTAGATTAGTAGTTATATTGGTAGTTAGTATGAGGTTGTGTTTTGTAGTTGGGTGTTTTACAAATATATTAGGTTTATAATTAGGAAATTGAGAGTATATATATGAATTTTAAATTGAGTTGATTTTATTAGGTTTAGTTGATTTGAAAATATGAATTCTAATATAATCGTTTGTTATATAATTTATTCTTAGATAAAAAAAATGAAGAGAATTGAACGAAAATGGATGTATGAAGGAAGGCTTGATAAGAAAAGACGCCCCACTATTGAGTTTTTAAAGGGCATTGAAGTTTTTTTGGAGTTGGCTAAACGTTCACCTGACTACACGTCAAAAGATAAAGTTAGGTGTCCTTGTATTAAATGCAAGAACATGAGTTTTTTTGATCTCATTGTGATTAAGGAGCATGTCATCTCAAATGGTTTCTCAACAAATTATTATCGTTGGATTTGTCAAGGTGAGACATCTCCAGATGAGGAACCGGAGATCCAACAAAATGGGGGGGGGGGGAGTGAGAGGAATGATAGTCGATGTGGTTGAGTGTAATGTGTTTAACAATGAGAGTATGTATATGAACGATGACCAACCGAACCCACAAGAGCCAAACCCATAAGAAAAAGCATTTTTGGACATGTTAAATGCTTCAAAAAAAGTCGTTATATGAAGGGTGCGAGATGACGTTGTTAGAAGTCGCGTCTAGGATATTGAATCTTAAATGTGAGTTTAACATGCCCTTTGGCTGTATAGACAGTTTTGAGGCCTTGCTTGAGGATCTTCTCTCAAAAGATAACATCATGACCTGAACATTCTATACAACCAAAAAAGTAGTAAAAGGTCTTCACTTCCACATCAAAAAATTGATGTTTGTTCCGATGGATGCATACTTTTTTGGAAGGATGATGTTATGCTTGAGAAATGTAAGAAGTGTGATAAGGGTAGATATAAAATCGTTGACGGTGATAATTTTTTGAGAGGTAAAAAGGAAAGAGTGGTGGGAGGGGTAAGAAACCGATACTACCGCTTAGCCAACTAACTTACTTCCCCATCGCACCTAGACTTCAGATGTTATATGCAACCAAAATCATAGTCGGGCAAATAAGGTGACACAAAGAAGAAACTAGGGTACCGGGAAAGATATGTCATCCTAGTGACGGGGAAGAGTGGAAGCGCTTTGATGCAATAATTTATCCTCATTTTGCCGCGGAACCCTAAAATATACGGCTTGGGTTGTGTACCGATGGATTTGTTCCCTTTGGTCAGTTCGGTAAGTCTTATTCTTGTTTAAAAATTTTAAGGTGCGTAGTTTTATTCTCATTTGATTATTAATTCAACTGAAGGATATGTATTATTCATTTGGTTACTAATATCGAACATTCTTGTAGCTGAAATACACATGGGATCCTAGCTTGGAAACTGTTGCATGGGAACGATATCAAAAGATTTGTAACACTAGGTTCAAGGACAACATGTACAAGCGGGCGAGTAGAAACACTCAAGATAATGTTTTTAAAGGTACAGTTTTTTATAAATCGATGTTTTATGTCATTTATAGTTGAATAATCTAACTTGGATCTTCTTTTAAACTAAATATAGGTCAAGCGTTAGAGGATTTTAACAACAGGCATTCAACCGAATAATTTAAGAAAAGAACTGCACAGTCGAAGATGAACAAAAGAAGGGGGAACTTGGAGGAGCGCGCTGAGCCTACACATCATCGGGGGGCTCAATCAGCTTACCAACGCACGATGGAGGCAAGTCTATAATTATGTATACCTTTGTGGTTTTGTCATTCTCACTTATATTTGCATAATAATAGCTTGTTAATTTTTTTTTATTAAATTTAATAGCTTTAACGCCAAACGGAGAAAATGTCGAACGCTCTGGGACATGAATACAAAGTCATACTCCCTCCAACCACTATGATTTACCCACTTTTATTCAAATGTAAGAGATTAAAATAATAAGTGGGTAAATCATAGTGGGTTGGAGGGAGTATGATAAAGGGAATGCACACTTTCTTACCCAAAGGGACCAGGATATTTGAGTGAGTTCCTATGGAAATCAAACAACAATAATGTAGTGAAAAGCACCCAAACTTAAATGTTCTTTTTGATATAATACTTAATCCTGAAACCCGTGTTGTTTAGGATGCTTAAACGGAACGATCTGAGAGTGCTTCTGAAGGCATCCAAGACCCAAATCAGATTTGGTTCGAGGTGGTCGACGGGTACAGCAAAGGGGGGTGTTTACGGCTTAGTTAATGCACACAGTTGGTTCTTCAAACCTCCTACACCACGTGTAGGCACCTCATCTCAGGCCGAGTATGTACCGTCCGCTCTATCTCACCTCAGGGCGCAGTATGACGCAGACCAAGAGGCTACCAGACAAAAAGAAGAGGCAGTGAGTCAAAGAGAAGAGGCAGCAAGACAAAGAGAGCATGAAATGAGTGAGAAACTAATGCGCTAAGAGGAGGAACTCGGGAAAGTGTGCGCAGATATGGAGCGATTGAACTCATTCTGGGCCAACTGCAATCAAGGGTTCACTCCACGTCCCCAGAGGATAGAGACCCCTTCAACGAGGGTGGTGGGAACAGTGGTGCTTCTGCTAGCTTCCCGGTAATGTAGGTGATTAGTTAGATAAACTTGAACTTGTTGGTAATTTGAGGAGTTTTTAGATTATCGTTTTGTTGTGTGCCAAATTTGGACCGTTTTTTCTCCCATTTAGAACCGTTTTTCCTCCGTTTCGCGAGAATAGAGTGCGATTATCGCCGTATTTTAAGTAATTCTCGCATTAGTGTCTCTCTTTTGTATTTTACGTGTTTTTGGTAGTTTTCTATCTATTTTGATAGGATTTTCGACCGAAAACGTGTATGAGCTTTCCACGAGCATGAGAGAGATACAGTCCAAAGAGCGAAGCACACAACCGAAAGTTCGAGAAATCCAATTGATCGACGAAGAAAGAGACCGGAAAAGAGGAGAAACTCCACCGAGTGAAACTTCACCCGGTGAGTCATCATCGGGCGAAGTTTCGCCCGACGACATTTTCCACCTCCCCGAAGATTTTCATGGCACTCACGACCGGGCGAAATTTCGCCCACCGGGTGAAATTTCGCCCGATGGAGAAATCGAGCCGAATTTGCAAATTGAGAAAAAAATCTCACCGGGTGAAATTTCACCCGGTGGGATTATTATGTCAAGCCGCTGGGTGAAGTTTCACCCCATGAAGATGCAAAGGGTGATGGTCTAGCTAAAATGAAGAGAAATTGGATTTGGGCCTTGAAGTTTGTGCAACCCATTAAGAGATTCTATAAGTACTCCTCCTAGGGTTTTGTGCCTCATTGAGCCTTGAGTGAGCCTCTTAGGAGTAGGAGTAGTATAGAGAATTCTCTAGTAATAGTAGTGGTAGTTTGTAGTAAGCTCTCTTAGTAAAAATCTCCATAGAATTAGTAGATCTACTTAGTATTAGTATAATTACTCCATAATTAGTAATCAAACTTCCCTCTTTGTTGAAGATTGTGCTTTTATGTTGAAGATTCAAGGTTTTTGCAAGGGTTTATGTGACAAAATTCTTGTATTATCTCTTGAAGATTTATATTGCTCTTATTGAAGATTGAAGAATTTTGCATGGATTGGTGACAAATTCTTGCATTATTTCTCCCTAGATTCAATCTTTTATATTTGTCTTCATCTTTCTTCGTAGTTTTCTCCATAGTTGGTAAATTCTTTCCTCTCCCTTTTCTTCATTAGTTAGTTTATGTTTTTCTCTCCGTTGCTAGCTTCTCCTTAGATTGTGTGTTAGTTAATCTCTCTCCTTAGTGTCGATTGTTAGTATAGTTGTTATACATACTTTAGTTAATTTCTCCTTAGTTAATGCCTTGTTGTTATTCATCATGATTAGTGAGTAGATTTTCTTGTTGGGGAATTAGGGATGAGGATTTGGATTATTTGATTCGAGGGATGTTGGTGGGTTGTTTACTTGTTGATTATCAATTTTAAGATTTTTGTGTTTTTGTTGACCTAGACTGCAGCTAGGTTGAGCTTGACTCGTTTCTATCAATATGGGGAAACTCGGGGTAGAAATTACCTTAATTTGAGACTTACCCTTTCGTCGCGAAAGCGGGTTTAGGTAGGTTGGATGATTAAACCGAAAGGTGTCACTCTCCCTTTTCAACATTGTAACTAAAACTCGATCCTGAGACTCTAAGACCCCATTTTCGAATCCCGACTCTCCCCAACGCCTTTCCTATTATTATTATTATTCCTAGCCTTAGTAGTGTAGTTTGCTAGCCTTAGTTCGACTCCTCTCATCCCAAAACCTCCGTCTCAATCCCAATCGCGATTAAACTCTAGACTTGACAAATATCGCTTAACCCTCTCCCTGTGGATCGATCCCGACCTACCACTACTACACCAGTTAGGTTAGTCGGTGTTAAAAATATTGTTTGCATGCGTGTCAGCGACACGCATCACGTTTCTTCAAAAACAATTGTAGTTAATTTGTAAAAAGAGATGTGATTAGTTGTTGCTCGTATGATCATATTATCTTCAGTGACACTTGAGGAAGCGTTAATTGGCCATTCTATGGACGACTACTTGCTTGGATTGTGCTTAGAGCTGACTTCGGTATCGTATTGTGATGAGAGCTGACTTTGGTATTGTGTTGTTGTTGTTGGTATGTTTTTGTTTTGCAGAATTTGGCTGTAAATAAAACGAAATGTTACGGAATAACGGCAGAGTGGTTGGTGACCACTATCAGTCGCCATTCTTAAACTAGGCGACTGATAGTGGTCGCCAGACAAGTCGCCATTGTGGTGATTTTAAGGCTTAGTGACGTGGTGGGTAAAGCATGGGCGACCACCATCGGTCGCCATTCTTAGCAGTTGTGACCGCGTGGCCATATCTATCGCCAACTAGGCGACCGATAGTGGTCGCCAGACAAGTCGTCATTGTGGTGATTTTAGGGCTTAGTGACGTGGCGGGTAAAGCATGGGCGACCACTATCGGTCGCCATTCTTAGCAGTTGTGACCGCGTGGCAATATCTGTCGCCATTTTGGCGACATCTGGTCGCCAAATTCGTCTACCAACAGCCGTCGCCAGAATTCGGTCGCAAGTGTTTAGCGACCGATATTGGTCGCCCGAATTCTAAAATGGCGAGCAACTCACGACGGTCATTGGCGACCACGGTCGGTCACCAGTCTGAATATGACGACCGAAGACGGTCTCCATTGGCGGACGCCTAAAGCCTGTATTCTGGTAGTGTATACATTTTTAAATCGTATGACAGCATGCAATGAGCCTAAACTGAAGTGATGTACTTTAGATTGTAACTACGACTCTCAGAGTCAAAACCATATGTAGTTACATCTCTTTCCGATTGACAAAAAAACAATATCACTCCCTTTGGCTTATGTTTCGCGGACAAGAATCTTTTATTGGTATGCTCCCTTCGTCCTATTAAATTGTTATCTATTTCTTTTTTTGAGTGTATTATTTAATAATTATTTATTTTCATTTTTGGTAAGTTTTTATTATAGTTAGGTAAAACAAGTGGATTTGTGTGGTCCAAATTCAATTCACTCATTGTTCTTTCCTTGAATTTTATTCCAAAAACAATACAGAGTAGATAACAACTGAATCGGATGGAGAGGGTATAACCTTTTGCCTAGGGGAACCCTGGAAGAAAATCTTAATGTTAACTAGAAACATTTATTATCGACCTAACACAGTAGGTTAAACATTACATGCGTCTATTTTAGGAAAATTATACAAAAAGTTCAGTTTATTTTGAAATTAAATATACTTCATATTATTTTGGGAAGACAATGTGATAGTTTGGATCACACAAATTCTCATGTGAAATGGACAGCGGTTTCACAAAAAATTATTGTGAAACCCTCACATGAGGGGAGACTAATTTAGTAATTTCCTCTTATGTGTGTCACATCATATACACTAGATGACACATCGGCTATTACATAAATAAAATATGCAATAAATATCATAACTTGTTGATGTATCATCTATGTATGGTGTGACACACGGATGATACACAAAAATGGAACAGGGGATCCACACTAACCTGAGACTCCCTAGATGGATTATTCTTGTGGAATACTCCCTCGATTTTTTTAATTTTTGCCTTGTATTCCTTAATTGTCAAGTTTTTAATTTTTATTTCATTTCTTCACTTTCCTTATTTGTCCTATGAATATTACCATATTGTCCTTACGCTTTTCTTTATTTACACAATTTGGTATTGTATTTACACACTTATGTCTTATGTTTGATGAGTCATTGTGTCGAGTCACCAAAATTTCATCTACATTTCTCTCTTTATTCATACTTTATCAATTTTTTAATTTCTGTGCAAAAGGAATGGGACGAAAATTAAAAACCGGAGGGAGTAACTCTTACATACTCTATGTTAAATGTTTCGTGATTAAATTTTCCAAAATAAAATGAGAGCTAATAAGCACTCTCTCCGGTCACAATAAAATTCATTTTCTGAAATAAAACAAATAAATGTGAGAAGTATTTTATTGCAATGAGACAATGGTTCGTTAACCGAGGGAGCAACAAGTTAGGGCAATGGAAAAATAGAATATGAGATACTCCTACGTAATAGTATAATACAACTGAATTATAACAACAATAACCCCGGAATGAGTTAAAGGTATAAACTGAATGGATTCTAGAGTTATAATTTGAGATAATCAATAAAAATTGATAAATTGAATGACTTAAAATTATAACTGAGAGTGGAAGAAAAATATTTTTTTTAGTGAAGGGCATAAAATAAAAATGTTATGTACAAAAATTGCTACTGTACTGAAGGAATGTACTGGTATCAATTAAGAAATGAAGAGGTTCCTAATGCCCCAAAAAACTCACCACTTTCTACCGAGCCTAAGAATGTACTGGTATCGATTATGTCCTGCTATTGTAAATTGGTAATACACCTAAACCATTAACCATTCAACTCAGACCTTAATTCTGTACAACACGATTTTCGGTCTCTAGTCTTTAGCCTGCCAACTACTCAATCCAAGCAAAACATTTTCTCCTTCAAATCTCGCAAGTAATAATCATGATTCCTGCATGCTAATGAATTGTAGTAACATAATATGCTGTGAACGGCATCCACGATGATAAATTATATTCTGTAGACGGCTTTTCCTATTACTCTTTTCATTATTTTTTTAATTGCGTATGTAGGAGACACAAGATCAATACAAATATTGTGGGGAGGTTCAAGCTTCTGACCTAATCCACACCTCGACTCCAAGGACAAAATTTTAACCAATTACAGAACATCACTTCTCACCTCCTAGAATCTCGATAGTCCCCTTCACTTTCTTTGTCTTTCAAGAATCCAAGGAAAGCAAGGAAACCGAAAAAGAAAAACCCACCACTGAAATTGCCACCTCCACCACCTCCGCCACCACCGCCTCCACCATCATCACGAGGCGGTAGTCCAGTTCCACCATCATCAATTTGCGGTGATTTTTCTTTGCCTGCAATTAGGATGTAAAAATCAAGGGCCAGCAAAAATCTAAAGTCGTGGTTCTAGGCTGGTGTTTGTTAGTTATAAAGGCATCCTCGTAAGATAATTAAGGAGAAAATCCATTCCTAAAAAAACTTTGGCTCGTAAACTGCAAACACGGTAAAGAGATAAGAGCTTACCAGGCGCATTCTGAATTACAGACGTTGGTTTCTCTATGGTTTGTGTCTGTCCCTCTGCTCCACATCTGGCGTTCTGTAATGGAAAGTTGACAAAAGATCTCACATGCCTAACAAAAACTAAGGTGTACATGCATGAATGTTTTGCGAGACGTTTGTATGCTTACAAACCACCCTATGGTTGTATGCAGACAACCCAACCTATAGTTGTATGCAAACAACCGACATGGCAACATATATATGGCTGGCTAACTCATACAAGTAACAAGTATACAACCATGAAAGAACAAATCAAATAGTCCTCGATATAGGTAATTAGCATGTCTAGAAAATAACTAGGAATGCCACTGCAAAGTGGGTGGATGAAAGCTCCACGTGCCCATACCCACCAACGAATTTTTTTTCTTGCCATTCCTACCTCGTTATCCCCCGCGGTACCCGTTTCCAAAACCATAGCTACTCCAGCACGTGAAGATCTAATACAGCCCCACCTTCCTTTGCTCGCTACCCATCCAGTTTACCATTTTATCTATAGTACATCAACCATTACTCCCTTTTACAAATACACATTTTTAAAATTACTCCCTTTTGAAATTTTTGTTAAACACCAATCCCAAAATCTATTCAAATTTCAAAAATTGCATCAAATATATAATTTTTAGGACGAAAATGCCCTTGGTTAGAGGATGAGGTGCAATACTAAGGAATAAAAAAATTAGGGGCATTTTTGTCCTAAAAATATAATTTGGAGCAATTTCTGACCTTTAAATAGATTCTAGGAGTTATTTTTAACAAAAAAAATCAAAGGGAGTAATTCTATAAATGGGTATTTTAAAAGGGGGTAATTGTTAATTTACTCTTGTATCTAATGTAAATTAGTGTGAAAATTATTAGGATTACACTAAAAAGTAAACGCTACAGCTAGTTTTTATTTACTTTTTTCCCTCTAAATTTAAGATTTTAATACATTGTCAAAAGACAAATATACTAACCACTTTATAAAAAAGAATAATGAGATCAAGCATACTAAAAAAATACTCCATTGGGTATGAAACTGAGTACAAGGAAAATTAACCTCTGTGGTTCCATCCCACCACCTACAATACTGTACCCATACATCATAACCACGATGCTCAACTTATATTAAGTCAAATTGCAACATCAGATTCTTTCCTAACCGTAAATTACAATGCTACACCACTGCCTATCAGATGGTTATCAAAATTGCAAATCAATCCTACAACGCCGAGAACATGTAATGCTGAAAAGATTCTAGAAGATAGAGATCCACTATAAAGGAGCCAACCTAAGTACCTAACATCTGAGAAGGCATAACAAAATTTCCTAGCCTAACTACAAAAAGTGACAGCAAACCACAATCCTGGTAAGATATCACTTCACACAGCATCCAACCAACTGAACACTAGCATCATGGAATTGGTAATTTTTTACCACTCCTAGCTCCTGTTAAAGTTACAACTTTCCCAAACTCATCTGCCTATGAGGATAGGTAACCCAAGTTAAAATTTGAGAAACTGGCCTAATTTAACAAGAGTCTTAAATTTAAGAAGAAAAGCTTACCAAAGCAGATAAGCAAATGAATAATGAAGAACGTGGACGAGTAATGCGATTGCACAGTGGATTATAACTTAAAGAGAATGACAAGTTATCAAGCCTCTTGGGTTGTTGCTTTTGGTGCAAACAAAATGAGACCATCCCACTCTGTGCAACTCCATAATGACACTTTACAGGATGTCCCTTTGAAGTATGAAGTCTACCTGTTCGAAGATTTACTGATGTTATCTTAAAGTTAATATCAGGTGTATATAGTCGACAAATGACCAGCTACACAAGATATATCTACAAAAATTAAAACTTGCAAGAATAAAACAATCATTTCAATAGAACCTGGAAAGAGCACTAAGCGTTCCTCCAATTGAGTTAAGTTTGCTTACATTTACTTGGCATAAGCATATCTCAAATTAAAAAAAAATGGCTGAAAGACCAGGATATGCAACAAGGCCTCAATAGCAGACATGTACGATAAAAAATTGGCTGAAAGTTTGTTCTACATTTGACAAATCAAGTTTGTCCTAAATCCAAAAATAATTGGCAAATTGTAGCCATATATTAATATTAATGATTAAATTTTTAAAAAAGTTATTATGGGTAGGATTTTTCCATTGTTAGTAAAAGTCGAGTTTATTGAGTTTGTCAAAAAGATGACATGTCAATAACAAACTTTATTTTGTGTTTATCCATTGTGGTTGCTCTAAGTCCCAAAAACACGATAACGGTAGAACTTTATGTCATGTCAAATATCACAAATTCCCATATTTTAGAACTTTTGTTCACAATAGACGAACTTTATACTCTATAAACTTCTTAGTGATTTCTTCTACGTAAAATGAATGGAGTTTAAATTCACTCACTTTTCAAGGCTATTTAATTGGTTATCACATTTCTCCAAGATAAGAACCGAGTTCTTAAAATTAAGAACAAACTCTTTGACACATTAGATGAACTCTTTAAAAACAAGTTTTTATTGACAAACTCGAGGTGAAGAAATAGTATTGCAATGGCTCTAAAGGCAATAGCAATGGGGAGTTCTTGTTCTTGGATTTGTCACAAGAACTTTGTTTTGGTGAATTGGTCTATCGTGACAAAAAAAAAACAAGAACCAAGTCTATCATAAAAACAAAAAACACTGACCAACGAATGCATTTCTTTTCTCCCACTATATTTAGCTCGGGCCCATTTAAGAACTTTGTATAGAGTTCTTGCATTATAGGTAAAAATACTCCGTACCATGTTTATGGAGATTGTCAAAAGATGACATGAAAGGAAAGAAATTTATTTAGAGTTTGTCCATTATTATTACTCTAAATACATTCTAGAATGAACCTCGTCATCCAAATCTTTTTACCTCGTTTGAAAGGCGATGAGTTGCACTATCCTCCCTCGCCCGCAAGGGTCAAATAAAAGTAATGGTTAACTATGTTCAGTTTCCTCATAACAGAGACACGTCCAGTAGTGTAACATATACTCGTATATATATAGAGATAGATACCTTGGGGCAAACACACGGCTGAAACACCAGTAACTGCATTCAAAGAAGATATCGCCATGTTTATGATTAATCACATCAATCTTTACACCTGAACAACAAACCAAAGTATGACCATCAGCAAAACAAACGCAATCAACCATGGAGGAAATTGGACACTTCATGTGTCGGAGAAGCAATTCACACGTGCTTGATGAAATTTTAACCAAAAAATCACGCAATAGATGACAGAACTGAATCTTATATATACTGAAAAATGCAACAAAAGTTTGTACCTTTAACCGATAAGCAAGTGGTTGAATGAATGATGAAACAGGTACACTTGTGATCGATCGATTAGAGAGAACTCATTGGAGGCATCCGCGAAGGCAGGGACGTTGAGATGCAGAGGAATCGAATAGAGGAGTGATTTTAGGGTTAGTGTGTGAGATCAGTGAAATTGGGGGAGAATTTGGAAGGGATAAGGTGAGTTGTGGAGTTAATAGTTTAATACTATACGAATACGAGTAGTACATAACCGTGCAAACAACCGGGTGGGTAGTGTCGAGTTGTCTCGGGCTCGTGTTATCAAACTATAGGTTTTTTTACTCATGTGAATAAGCATGTTATCAAACAATTGAGGAACAACAAGCGTAACTATCTGTGGACATGACATGGGTCCACCTCGACGCGGTCACGCGCGGGTTTGGGGAGGCGAATGAATCTCATGTGAGATGGTTCTCGGGTTGAATTTTAAATCGAATTGGAGTCGCCACCGAACTTTGTGGGAGTTCGGACCCATTCGAACCCACTCTATATTTGGTGGACCGTGCACAAAGTACGGCCCACTTCGATACTAGAGCTTGTGGGATTCGTCCATTTGCATTACGATACCGATGCCGAATTTCGGGTACCGTATATCGAATGACTCTCGTGCGCCAACGGTTTCGGGCATCCGGAAACCGAGATTCTGAGTAAGGGGTGAAGGTACGTGCTGGAAAGCCCACAAAGGACACCCAACCCCGCCCGCACTTTAGCGGCCTCCACTAAGATATCGTTAGATTTTAGAATACGCGCGCTAGTAATTCGGTGAAATGAAATGCAAACAGCGTTTTTTGACTAAATATGTTTGATCTACGTCGTTTAATGCATCTTTGAATTATGTCGAAGTTGTTTTAGCATGCGAGGTTCGTTTTAGTACAATAAAACAAACAACGAAAATAAAGCTTAAAACAAAAGATTACAAATGCGCAGGCGGAATACAACCCGGAAATACAATACGACAAACAAAATATATAACAATTGCAACAATAATGGTTTGTAAATAGATCGGATGATATAGGAAGGCATGATGCACAGTTTTGAAGAGAGTAGACACGTGATGGACTTAACACGTGTTGACCGGAGTCATTAAAAAAAGTTTATCGAGACTTAAAGTACGTGGAGGGCTCACGGTTTGGCGTGACAGAGGTCACTCGATCGAGTCATGGAGGGACTCGATCGAGTGCCTCTCGAAAAGAACCCTCTGCCTCGATTTTGGGGTGCCACTCGATCGAGTGCCCCCTGTGTGAACAACAGTTTGTTTCGAAAAGGGCATCGATCTCGAATTTGCTTTAGTTTTAAATCGATAATTTATTAAGCCGCGTAAGAATATCGTATAATTTGTACTTGACTTACTTTTCGATACTCACGATATGCATGCTATTATTACGAGATCGATTATCGGGATTTTTAGAAAAGACGTTATAAGTCGTTTTAGATTGAAGTAGGACGAAATAATTCCCTCTGCATTATAAAGTCGTAATCAATCCTTTCGGACCGTGTGACAATTAATTTGGCATCAAAGGGTTCGTGCTAGTACGGTTTATTGATTAATTCTTTTAGACATGATATTCGACTACGAAGTCGATATCACATCTTAAGAATAAACGTTTTTATTTGTTTGATTAGAGCGAAAATCGATTCCCTTCGCGTCACGACATCGTTAATAATCCTTGCGGATTATGTGATGTTCGATTTGCATCAACAGGTTTCGTTCTAACCTTAAAAAAAATGAGATCGAGTACACCTAACGACAAATATCCGCGATCGCACTGGGTCCGTGAGTGTTTAGGGCGACGCTCCTCGAAAGGGTGCCACCTCTGTTACGACTCGTAAAGGGATTAGGAGGATCTTAGAACGTGATTTGTCTTTTGATATACTCGATACGAATTTGCTTTGAATTTTATGTAATTATATGCGATGTTTTAACGTTAAATCGATAGTAGTAATAATAACGATATTAGAAGCGAAAAAAGAAAAGAAGCAAAAAAAACGAAAAAAAGAAAGAAGAAGAAGACGGGAAGCACGAGAGAAGAGAGGAGAGAAAAGGGAGAAATCGGGATTGGATTTTGCACCCTCAACCTACATGCTTTGTCTTCTCGGAATAGGGCTCGTCTAGTTGTGGCTTAGGCACGGGAGCTTCGAGATGATATAGGTGAGTTATGGTGGTTTAGGTGTAGAGGGTTTAAGGTTGAAGAAGGTTGCAAAAGTTGTAGAGATGAAAAGTTGTCAATTGTGTTGAGGGGGTGAGGTATTTATAAGAAAATACCCCGGTTTAGGATAGAAAAAAGGCCACTCGATCGAGTGGTGTGTTGCACTCGATCGAGTGCCCGGTCTGACGCCGGTTCAGCTGGTTTTGCGAGCCTACTCGACCGAGTGGGATGAACCACTCGATCGAGTGGGTCTGAACGGATGAAAGGGTTTTAGAGATAAAGTTTTATCTCTAATTAAAAGGTTTAATATCTTGGGTTCTCTTCTAGAAGCGACATAGCTGATATTTTGTGTCCGTTTTGCCTTTGACCGGGTCAAAAGACGATTTTATCCTCGGTGTCGGTTTTGACCCAAATTAGTCTTATTTGATTGGAAACGACCCACTGGGCCTGGATTTGAGGTTGGTTTTGTGAGATTTGTACTCCGTAAAAAGCCCAAGCCAAATACTAATGATTTTGAGCCCATATTCGAGTACGCTAAAACATGTTCGCGTCCAATCATCATCGGGTGTTTGTTGGAAACTGCTATAGACACCTAGCATCCAAATGTGGGTGTCTACAGAGCCCCCACTCTGACTGAGGCTTGGACAAGACGAAAGTCAGAGTAGCTACCAGGCCAATCAAGGATTAAGACCTGGCAGACTTCCGGTCGGGTCGTTTATAGTCCATTAGACTCGCGTGAAAGGGCTCGCCAGCCAGAAATCTTACATGAGTTGGTGTTGATAGCTCCATGGGGAGTCAAACTTGCCTTCGAAGGTCTGGGTGCACCTGTATGTAGGCACATCCCGTGCTGTTCCGGGAGAAATGCCGCCTCGGGCTTTCCGCTGGGGAGTTTAGCGAGTTGCGCAAGCCTGCTTCTGAAGCCTTGAGTGTACCTGTGTACAGTTACATAGAATTTTGCATGCAACATTTAGGTAGAAACGACTCGTGCTGGGGAATAAAACTTTTGAGTTTTTGAATTTTTGAAAATTTTGACTTTTTTTGAAAAGGATTAGGAATGCTCGGGATGACTTTATTCTTATACTGATATGAGGAAGCTGAAATTGGGCATGTATGCCTAGACCCACTCGGGTTGAGGAATCCTAATGGTAGAAGGATTGTTGGTGTTATAAATACACATCCCCTGCTTTGACTTTTTCTGTACTCCTCACAATTCCCTCTTTCTTAGAAAGAAAACTCTTGTCCTTTCCAAGAAATTTAGCCATGGGTATTGAACGTTTGACCGGGATGCTGCAAGATTGGTCCCGACGCTTTAGAGACGCGGATAAGGTAGCTTTAAATCAGGCGGGTATTACTCAGTTGTTCACGATCCATCAGATGCAGGTGGATCGTTACTATCTTGATGCTTGTCTGTCCTACTGGGACGACACATATCACGTTTTTGCCCTTCCTTGGGGCGAGATTTGTCTTATACCCGAGGAAATTGTTGCTGTAGGAGGGTGGAACCCTTTGCTGCGTCCTGCTGTCTCGTTTTCAGTTCATGATCCCAGGAGAAAACTGCGGGAATTTTTAAGACTTTCCCATATGGAAGTATCCCGTATGACAGAAGGGGATAATATCTCTTTGTTCGACTTCGCCGAGAAATTCATGAACCCGCATGATGTCCGGGTTAGACCGACCCACCGTCGGGCTTTTGCTTTTTGTATGCTCCATGTTTATGCTTTCGAAGGTCACATGGATTTGCTGTCATGTATGGGTAACGTTCGACTTTTCACCATTGTCGATCTGATGGAGACGGAGAATAGTCCAGCACTGCTAATTACGGGGGAAATTATCCAGGGTTTGGATAATCGCAAAAGGGACCCGTCGATTCGTCTGACCGGGAGCACCCGTTTGCATCAGGTATTTCGCTTCGAATTTTTTTTCGATTCACATTTTTTCTCTTTTTTTTGTTTTCGCGACACTCTGCTACAGGGGGCACTCGATCGAGTCCTTCATCAAAAACTTGCTGCCCGATTTCAGGGGTGTCACTCGATCGAGTGACCCCCAAGCACTCGATCGAGTGCCCCTAGGCGGATGTCAATTTTGCCTTGAGAACTTATAGATTCACTTTTCTTTTCAGCTTTGGCTATTCGAGAGGCTATCGATCATTGAACCTCCTCTTGACGCGAGTCGGTACCGTCCTAATCAGGTGATGACCAGGAGACGGACCATTGGTTTTTCTAGCCATATCAATCAGAAGTATTGGGACGAAGAGCTGTCTTTTCATAGCGGTCCACTGATCCGATGGGGGGGTGCCCTGGTGGCCTATTTATGTTTAGACAGGTTTGACACCGAGGGATAAAGCTCGCTATCAGGTGATTTTGTCTTTTAGACAGACAATTCACCTTTACCCCGACCGCATACTTAGGCAGTATGGTTGGTCCTAGAGGATCCCGGAGAACGAAGCAGTTGTGAGTGATCCAACCCAGCTGACTGGTGTAATGTTTGATACTTGGATGCAACGATGGTATACCCGGGTCACTTGGTCTATTCCCGAGTCTCTTCACTCAATTTGAGTATCAGACTCTTATGTGAAATGGACGAAAGCAGATTCTACTAAGGACCGAGCTGCTTTAAAGGTTGATGAAGCTTATGACCTGCTTCGACGAGAGCAAGCTAAAGATAACAGAGGCTTCTTTGACGAAGGTGAGACTCCGGCTACACTGGTTCGTCTGATGTCAAGACGGAGGGGAAGGACTAGGATTCAAGCTGAAGGGTCTAGTGCTAGAGGTGTGCAGGGGAGAGTGAGCCCCCAGACAGACTTGGAAAGGAGACTTGGCTCGAAGTTGGCAGTTCAGGACCGAATTGGTTCTCGAGATAAGCTACCTGAGCACGTACGGGCTCGACTCGGACCGACTACCGCTGCAGAAGACCCAATGTCAAAGAAACAGGTTCGAGCAAAGGAGGTCCCCTTGTGATCCGGGAACGCTCGCCCCGGCACCGGCGACATCGGGCTCCACGTGACCCAAAAGACAAAGGCAAAGGCAAAATGCCTTAAAAACTAGTCTCCTTAATTTTATTATTTAAATATTATTATTATTATTTTGTGGTGTGCTTTTGTTGTTTTTGTTTTTGTTTTTGTGTGATCTAATTTTAAAATTCCCGAGTTTATCAGGTTTTTAGTTAATAAAAGACATATTTATTATTGACTACCGTTCCTGTCTTTTCGTTATTGCGGTGGTTGTGCCCTTTTGAGGGGCTGCCTACGTATCCACAATTAGTGGAATCAAACCAAACGTAGTTCGGGTGTAGATTTTTTTTGCAATTTCGAAATACACCAAGACTATTAGTTCGAGGTGCGTGCGACAGTAGGATAAATAATCCTAACTTATTGACTTGCTTATAATTTTGAAAACAAATTTTATAAACTTTTGCAAATGACATCGAGATAAGATTTAGGGGTAGTAGCGCTTCAGCTGGTCCAAGTTGGTCGGGTTAACGAATTCATTCCCGTCCAAATCTGTCAGCATCACTGCCCCTCCTGATAGAACCTTCTTTACTAGATACGGCCCAGCCCAATTGGGTTTGAATTTTCCTCTTGGGTCAACCGGTAATAGTGCTCGAACGGACTTGAGAACCAAATCCCCTTCTTTGATATTTCTGGGCCTAACTCTTTTGTTGAAAGTCCGTTGTATCCTTTTTTGGTATATTTGGATATTGTTGAGGGCCCAGGACCGCCGTTCGTCCAAAAGAACTAGCGAGTCGTATCGGGCTTGGACCCAATCTGCTTCAGGCACTTGGCTTTCTAGTAGAATCGTGAGAGACGGTATCTCCATCCCGTACGTCAAATAATACGGAGTTGCCCCGGTTGCGGTACGAATTGACGTTCGGTATCCCCATAGGGCAAAAGGTATTTTGTCGGGCCAGTCCCGGTAATTATCAGCCATCTTTTTAAGTATGGTGACAATCATTTTATTAGCTGCCTCTACCGCTCCATTTGTTTGGGGACGGTAAGGCGAAGATGTATGCCTTTGGATTTTATATTTGGCTAGCAAAGTAGCGGTTTCAGCTTGGAAATGCGTCCCGTGGTCACTGATGAACTCGTGCGGGATCCCGTATCGACATATAATCTTGTTTTGGATGAACTTAGCAACATGCTTAGCGTTCAAAATTCGGTACGACTCGGCTTCAACCCATTTGGTGAAATAGTCGATAGCCACCAAAATGAAACAGTGACCTCCCATCCCGGAAGGGTTTACTTTCCCGATTATATCAATTTCCCATGTCGAAAATGACCATGGTGATGTTATGGTGTATAATAGGGATGACGGCATATGCTGAACGTTGGCAAAAATCTGGCAGTTATGACAGTGTTTGACATATAACTGCTGGCAGTCGGTCTCCATGCTATTCCAATAATATCCGGGCCTCATAATCTTCCGAACCAGCATTAGGGCCTTCATATGGGGACCATATTCACCATCGTGCACTTCAGCCATAACCTTCTCGGCTTGTATCTTGTCGACACATAGGAGGAGAGCCCCCTGCGCCGTCTTTTTGTATAATTGTCCATCGTCCTTACGCAGGAACTGGGTTGCCAATCTCCACAGGGCTTTCTTGGCCCGGTTTTCAGTTCCCGGAGGATATTCTCCTGTTGTCAAGTAGGTTAGAACAGTCTGGTACCTAGGTTCCGGATCGGTTATCTAGATGTCTTGGATAACGTGGATATATGCCGGCTCGGATCGTCTTTCAACGCAAATCGGCATGCTGGTCAGGTACTCCGGGATATTTAATAAGGATGCTAATTTGGAAAGTGCATCCGCGAATTGGGTTTCTTCTCGGGGTAGATAAATGTATTCTACCTTTTGGAACTATTTTTCGAGAACCCTTACTCGCGCCTGATAAGCCACGAGGTTGGCGTTCCGAGTTTTCCATTTTTGGAGAGCTTAGTTGATGACTAGAGATGAATCACCGTTGACCCGGAGGTTCGTGACTCCTAAATCAGCGGGGGCTTGCAACCCGTGAATGCATGCTTCATATTCGGCTGCGTTATTAGTCACGTCGAAATCCAGTTTAATGGATAACAGTGTGTGCTCCCCTTTTGGTGATATTAGGAGGATGCCGACTCCGAACCCTCGGAAATTGGATGCCCCGTCAAAATATAAATCCCATGTTTCTGTATCGGTTTGGAATATATCTTCATTTGGGAAGGACCAAGTGTCGGTATGCCCTTCTTCGGTTACGGGACTATCGGCTAGGAACTCGGCTATTACCTGGCCCTTGATGGCTTTTAGTGACACAAATTTGAGGTTGAACTCCGCCAACATTAAAGTCCGTCCATCTAAACATTCTGCCACTAAGAATGGGCTTCTCAAATCGGTACTTGATAGGATCCATTTTGGATAGTACATGTACCTCGTAACTAAGCATATAATGTCGGAGCTTTTTAGTGGCCCAGACTAGAGCTAGACACGTCTTCTAGAGCATGGTATACTTGCATTCATACTCTAAGAATTTCTTGCTGATGTAGTAAATGACTCGTTCTTCCGAGTCGACTGTCTGTGCTAGCATAGCCCCCATGGCTGTCTCGGTCGTTGTTAGGTATAACGACAAAGGCAAACCGGGTTGAGGTGGCATTAACACCGGCGGAGCAGACATGATCTCCTTGATTTTGTCGAAAGCTGCTTGGCATTTTTCGTCCCACAGTGTTCGTTCTCTTATTTTCAGTTTTTTTGAAAATCGGTTCACACACCATGGTCAGCTTGGATATGAACCGGCTGATATATTGAACTTTTCCGAGAAATCCCTTTTTTTTGGTTTTAGGAGGTTGCATCTCGGTGATGGCTTTGATTTTAGCTGGATCGACCTTGATGCCGCGTTGGCTAACGATATGACCCAGTAATTTGCTAGATGTTACCCCGAAACGACACTTTTGAGGGTTTAGTCTCATGTTGTATTTGCGTAGTAGGGTGAAAAACTTCCGTAGGGCCGCAATATGCCCATCTCGATCTTTGGATTTGACGATCATATCGCCTACATAAACTTCCACTTCCTTATGCATCATGTCGTGTAATAAGATCGTGGCGGTTCCTTTATAAGTGGCCCCGGCATTGATAAGACCAAACTACATGACGGTGTTACAGTAAGTACCCCAAGGTGTAATGAAGGTGGTAGTGCTCATATCTTCTTCTGCCATTTTGATCTGATTGTACCCGGCATACCCGTTCATAAATGATAAAAGGGCATGATCGGCCGTGTTGTCCACCAGTATATCGATGTGTGCCAATGGAAAACCGTCTTTCGGGCTTGCCTTGTTAAGATCCCAAAAATCTACACATACACGCACCTTACCGTCCTTTTTAGGTACCGACACGATGTTCGCAACTCAGTCTAGATTATTCAGACACTTGTATATAACCCGCTTTGAACTGTTTGTCGACCTCTTCTTCTACCTTGAGAGACCATTCGGGCCTCATTCTGCGGAGCTTCTGTTTTACTGGTTTACACTCGTCTTTGATGGGTATACAGTGTTCAGCTATTTCCCGATCTATCCCCGGCATGTCCTTGTAGAACCATGCGAAGACATCCTTGAACTCTTGGAGGAGGTCTGTGAATGATTTTTCTCCTCGGGATCTAAAGATAACCCTATCTTAATCATCTGGGGCTCTAAAGTGGTTCCCACATTGATGGACTCGGTTTCTTTGATTACCGAGTCTCGGGATTCCCTTTGTTCTAGTTGCTCAATCAGATGCGGAGGTAAGGCTACCTGTTCGTTGGGTTTCTCAATGTCATTGCACATAATATTTTTGAAATTGAAAGCATTTTGAAAATAAGACAAGTCGTAAGCGGAACGGTTATCGTTATTATTGATAGTGAATTTAGAAAACAGCTCAAAGAGAGCGACCATCTGATCGTTGGTCAGTGGCGGGATTGGGAGTGCCCTCGGGACAGACCCCGAGGCTCCAGTGGAAGTGACTATAGAGAGAGGGGTTACAGACTGACTTTAGCACCAGACCCTCTAGAGTCTAACTCAGACTCAGACTCAGACTCGGTATCCGGCATGTCTCCTTCACCGGTGGTAGTCAGCTTGTAGACTCGGCCCTGGCTGTCGGTCCACTTAATAGTCTTCCTCCATGCCCTTTTCCCGGTGTCAGAACCGACTTCAGAGATTAGCTTCGTGGGATCAAACTTGTTGCTTCAGAGAATCAGGTTCACCAAGTCTTCTTTAGGGGTCGGGACAACCTTGTCTTCCCCAAATAGGAGCCCCAGCACAGGCTCGGCATTGTCAGCACCCTCCTTGGATTCAGACTGTACGAGGGCAAATATGTCATCTGGAATGTAGTTGCGTTCCCGAGCCAATTTGGTCTCGGGATATGTGATGGTGGGTTGGTAGAGACTAACTTGAACAACCCCGAATACCAGAGTAACAAAGTAGTCAGTTAGTCTTGGGCTGTAAGGGCCCAAGTAGGTACCCTTAACGATGCTGCAGGCCTTGTCAATACCTGCCTGGACCAAATTTCCTAGGGTCACAGCGTACCCTAAGCCGAAGCGAGACTCTCCGTCATTTAGGACATAATCTTCCCAGCTGGAAGATATGGCCTCGAAGTAGCCCCCGGTAAATAACCCAAGTTCTGTAGCATCGTATCGATGCTAGTGGTGAAATAGGGCCGGAAGAGATATTCCTCTTCGATCATTCCTACGAAGTCGAACCCTCGTAGGTCGGTCCGGCCCGTGACGTTGCAGTTAGCCACGATTATGGGGGTTGCCTCCAAAGTAATGACATCATTTTGAAGGGGCAGCTTGACTTTTCTGTGGAGGGTAGAGGATACGGCTTTGACCGTATGGATCCATGGCCTCTCGAGAAGTAGGTTGAAGGAGGAGGTGACGTTGATCACCTGAAATTCCAGCTCTTTTTCAATTGGGCCCGTTATAACTGTCAGCTTAACGACCCAACAACGGATTTCGGGCTTCCATCAAAAGCCTGGATAGTTGGGAGGTAATCGGCCTCGGTAATGTCGAGAGCTTTGGCGGTCCTTAAGGGAAGGACATTCACTGCAGACCCATCATCAATTAGGGTCATCGGGAGATACTTCCCTCGGCAGATCACCGTGATGTATAAGGCCTAGTTATGGGTGGCCCCGAACGGTGGTAGGTCGGACTCAGAGAAGGTAATAAGTCGGCCTTCCTCCTTGGACTTGCCCTTGAGATAGGGCATGATAGTGGCTACCATTTCAGCAGGGGTAACCAGTGAGTCGACCTTGATCTGATCGAGAGCCTTAGTTAGTGCCTCTCGATGTTCTTGCGAGCTAACCAAAAGTTGCCATATAGTGAGATCAACTCGAGCCCTCTTCAGTTGTTTGACTAGAGCCGTGTCAGTGCTTGGCTCTTCAAGGGAAGCTTCCGTCCTGGCAGGTTTAGCGACGGTTGTTGAGATAGGGGTGTTCTTAGAGCTAGTAGCTTGATAAGGACGACCGGCAGTAGCGAGGTGGTTACTGGCTAAAGCTCTGGACTTAGCCTTTCGGACCTCTTCGGGAGTGATGGGGACAACCTCCTCTTTAGCCAGTTAAACATCATCTTCATCATCAAACCAAATCTCATTAACTTGTGGGATGAAAGGAGAAATAAGGTGAGAACAGTAGATCACCTCCCCAGTGAAGATGGCATGTGCGCTGAAGGGATTTTCTTTGTTACTTGGTTTATCCCCGGGCAACGGTATCTTCCCACTCTCGATCAAGTCCTGGATCAGGTGCTTCAGCTTCCAGCATTTTTCAGTATCGTGCCCATTACCTCGGTGATATTGGCAATAGGCCTGGACGTTGTAGCTTTTGGGGCGCTTCTCGACCGGAACCTCAGAAGTTGGGCCTATCGGTTGGATCAGACCCTCGAAGGATAGCCTTTGTAAGGCATATGTATAGGTGGTCCCTATATCAGTGAATAGCCGAGTTGGGGTATTCTTTTTGGACGAGGCATCTAGTAGATTAACCGCGTCGAAGATGCTGCGAGTTGCAGCTGCAGCTGTGGGCTTGGTAGTGGAAGAAGTGGCCCCTTGATACCCCTTGCTAGAGTCGGTCACCAGTACCGGCCCGGGTAAAATTGAGGTTATGCATGAATCGTAAAACTGAAGCGCGTATTGTACTAATCGAACGATTTTTCCTCGAGTCTCACCCTGAGGATCCCGATGGTAAGGCACACATCAGTTTTCCCCAGCTGAGTCGCCAAATTGTGGACATGACATAGGTCCACCCCGACGCGGCCACGCGCGGGTTTGGGGAGGCGAATGAATCTCATGTGAGATGGTTCTCGGGTTGAAATTTAAATCGAATTGGAGTCGCCACCGAGCTTTATGGGAGTTCGGGCCCATTCGAACCCACTCTATATTTGGTGGACCGTGCACAAAGTACGGCCCACTTCGACACTAGAGCTTGTGGGGTTCGTCCCTTTGCATTACGATACCGATGCCGACATTATCGGGTACCGTATATCGAATGACTCTCGTGCACCAATGATTTCGGGCATCCAGAAACCGAGGTTATGAGTAAGGGGGGAAGGTACGTGTTGGGAAGCCCACAAAGGACACCCAACTCCGTCCGCACTTTAGCGGCCTCTACTAAGATACCCTTCGATTTTAGAATACGCGCGCTAGTAATTCGGTGAAATGAAATGCAAAAAGCGTTTTTTTGACTAAACATGTGAAATATGTTTGATCTACGTCGTTTAATGCATCTTTGATTTATGTCGAAGTTGTTTTAGCGTGCGAGGTTCGTTTTAGTACAATAAAAAAAACAACGAAAATAAAGATTAAAACGAAAGATTACAAATGCAGGGGTGGAATACAACCCGGAAATACAATACGACAAACAAAATATATAACAATTGCAACAATAATGGAATGTAAATAGATCGGATGATATAAGAAGGCATGATGCACGGTTTTGAAGAGAGTAAGGCACGTGATGGACTTGACACGTGTTGACCGAAGTCATTAAAAAAAGTTTATCAAGGCTTAAAGTATGTGAAGGGCTCACGGTTTGGCATGACAGAGGCCACTCGATCGAGTCATGGAGGGACTCGATCGAGTGCCTCTCGAATAAAACCCCCTGCCTTGATTTTGGGGTGCCACTCCATCGAGTGGGCTAAGGCACTCGATCGAGTGCCCCCTGTGCGAACAACAGTTCGTTTCGAAAAAGGCATCGATCTCGAATTTGCTATAGTTTTAAATCGATAATTTATTAAGCCGCGTAAAAATATCGTATAATTTATACTTGACTTAATTTTTTATACTCACGATATGCATGCTATTATTACGAGATCAATTATCGTGATTTTTGGAAAAGACGTTATAAGTCGTTTTAGATTGAAGTAGGAGGAAATAATTCCCTCCGCATTATAATGTCGTAATCAATCCTTTCGGACCGTGTGACAATTAATTTGGCATCAAAGGGTTCGTGCTAGTACGGTTTATTGATTAATTCTTTTAGACATGATATTCGACTACGGAGTCGATATCACATCTTAAAAATAAAGGTTTTTATTTGTTTGATTAGAGCGAAAATCGATTCCCTCCGCGTCACGACATCGTTAATAATCCTTGCGAATTATGTGATGTTTGATTTGCATCAACAAGTTTCGTTCTAACCTTAAAAAAATGAGATCGAGTACACCTAACGACAAATATCCGCAATCGCACTAGGCCCTTGAGTGTTTAGGGCGGCGCTCCTCGAAAGGGTGCTACCTCTGTTACGACTCGTAAAGGGATTAGGAGGATCTTAGAACGAGATTTTCCTTTAGATATACTCGATACGAATTTGTTTTGAATTTTATGTAATTATATGCAATGTTTTAACGTTAAATCGATAGTAGTAATAATAAAAATATTAGAAACAAAAGAAGAAAAGAAGAAAAAAAAACGAAAAAAAGAAAGAAGAAGACGACGGGAAGGACGAGAGAAGAGAGGAGAGAAAAGGGAGAAGTTGGGATTGGATTTTGCACCCTCAACCTACATGCTTTGTCTTCTCGGAATAGGGCTCGTCTAGTTGTGGCTTAGGCACGGGAGCTTCGAGATGATATAGGTGAGTTATGGTGGTTTAGGTGTAGAGGGTTTAAGGTTGAAGAAGGTTGCAAAAGTTGTAGAGATGAAAAGTTGTGAATTGTGTTGAGGGAGGTGGGGAATTTATAAGAAAATACCCCGGTTTAGGATAGAAAAAAGGCCACTCGATAGAGTGGTGTGTTGCACTCGATCGAGTGCCCGGTCTGATGCCGGTTCAACTGGTTTTGCAAGCCTACTTGACCGAGTAGGCTGAACCACTCGATCGAGTAGGTCTGGACGAATGAAAGGGTTTTAGAGATAAAGTTTGATCTCTAATCAAGAGGTTTAATATCTTGGGTTCTCTTCTAGAAGGGACGTAGCTGATATTTTTGTGTTGGGTTTGCCTTTGTCCGGGTTTTGACCCGATCACCAAAAGATGATTTTATCCTCGGTGTCGGTTTTGACCCAAATTAGTCTTATTTGATTGGAAACGATCCACTGGGCCTGAATTTGAGGTTGGTTTTGTGAGATTTGTACTCCGTAAAAAGCCCAAGCCAAATAATAATGATTTTGAGCCCATATTCGAGTACGATAAAGCACGTTCGCGTCCGATCATTATCGGGTGTTTGTTGGAAACTGCTATAGACACCTAGCAGCCAAATGTGGGTGTCTACACTATCCAACCCATGACTTAGAGTTAGCCGCCATTGTTTTCGCCTTGAAGATCGCAATATTATCTTGATCGTGTTTCTTGTCGATTATTTACTGATCACATGAGGTATAAGTACATTTTTATCCATATGAGGCAAACGAGATGGCTAGAACTAATTAAAGATCAGACGATGATTTAGAGTTATTGTATCACGAAGAAAAAACAAATGTTTTAACCGATGCCTTGTGTCGGTAGTCATCTCATTGGCTAAATGTTTTAAGGATTTTGCTTATAGAAATAGAGAGAGCTAAAGAAACTAGAGATTGAATTAGTTTTTTTACTTTAGTTCCTTCACTCTTTAAAAAACAACAACCTCAAAAAATACCCTTAGCTACAGTGAGGTTCTTATGAACAGTGTTCCCACCAAGATTAGTAACCTTATTCCCCCTCCTTCCCCTTTACAATCCTTTTTCACTTTTTTTTCGGTTTGCTTGATACACAGCTTCTCCTCCTCCTCCTTTTTCTGTTTCTTGTTCCATTTCGCGTTTAATTTGCGTCCATGGTTGCAGGTGCCTTGCGAGGATCAAGTATTTCGGTGATATATTGCGTCAATCTAATCGATTTCAGGTCTGTTTTTGGAACTACCGTTCGATTTATTGTCTTCAGTTGGGGTTTCTATTACATTTTTTTTCCGGTTTTGGGGTTTGAAGGTAATTTTGGATCTTGAATGCAACAGGCAAGTTGTCGTTTATGCTTTGTGTGGACGCTCGTCCGCACCGCCCGGTGCCCCGCGCATGCCCGTGCGGGACCCCGGTCGCGACGACCACTAAAACGACCCCGTCCGTCCTGGGGCCGGTCCGATCTCACGTACGGGGCGATGTGTCGAACCTCGATTTGGTTGAAGATTTGAATTGCATTAGACGAATGCGGACATCCGTGTTTCCGTTATAATCGATCGAGACGTGGTTGTAAGTGTTTAAAGGCCGATATGTTTGGTAAGACGACCTTTTTAGTGAATCGAATTCATTGCCGATTTGTGGAGTTGCCACCGAGTTAATTTTTGGAACTCAAAAACCGTTCAAGTCAACTTTAATCCTTAGCCGGCTCAAAATTGAGTGACATGGGGACCTAAAGATAAAGACTTGTACCCTTAAGCATTCATGCCTAGAATGACTCTCATTGCCAATGGTTTCAGACATCCTGAAACCGTCGATTCTGAGTAAGGGGTGAGGGTACGTATTTGGGAGCCAACGTTCACTAGACATCGACAAATAATTCCTCCCGCACATAGCGGCCTCTACTAATCAATCAGTGGGCTGATAACTTTGTTCCTTAATCGTGGCGGAAGTACGATAACATCTGTTGTTTTAAACCCTATGCCTTCGCTAAGTCGGTTGTTTAAGGACAAGCAAGCTTTTGTCATCGAAGTAGTTGCGTTTACATTCTTTGCATGCGATTTCACGTGACAAGCAGGCCATGAAAAGATGCACGTAGGAGAGTAGTGAGTACTAGATATTATACGTATTAGCAAGTCCATTTTAATGTGATAATACAGATATTAGTCGTTCTCGTGGTATACCTTACTTGATATTCTGCTTAAGGTGCGTTGGTTCGGTATTAATAGGGATGCGTCGAATCACATGTGAAAGGTGAGCATTGGGATTAATATGGAACCCGACCACCGCTTGTTCAGTTTTACTTTGTTTACATTTTGAATTCCGTGTTAGGTGATTTAGCATGCGATTATGGTCATAAAAGCGGTAAATCATACGAAAGCGATAAATGCGAAATGTAAATAAATCACATAGTGGGGAGGTTCACCCTCAGAGTGTACACTAAACGAGACACGATGCGTAGATGATTGAGAACGGATCTCGAAACTACTCGGGTTTAGTTTAGGGTGTGTTAGTGTCTATGGTTGAGGTTGTGGACGTTACGTATGTTTATAACGTGCCATGGACCTAGCGTCCATACGAGTCGGACTCGACGTTATCGAAGTGCATAAATAAAGAATACGAAATGTGAAGTTGTGTTTTGATGACAACCTAGTGACGATACGACTTCTACGACGGATCCTCCTAGCTCTTCCTGCGGTAAATCCGGCAGAGCTTCGCTACTGTGTCTAGAGGCGGCTAGTCGAACACAGGTGCCCCTTTTCGTTCAAATCGAGCCAAGGACTCGAGGAACTACGAGGAGTAGTGTTGATTTGCGTATCAGGAACAAATGATCGAGTGGGTCGTACTTAGAGTCAAAGTGCGATGCTAAGTTTAGGAGAATCTCTTAAAGATGAGGGAGTAGAGTGAATTGTGAAAGGTATTCACGAATTATGAAATATGTGTGTCGAAATGAGCAGAGAAGGGGGGGGGGGGGGGGGTATTTATAGTTTTTCTCGTAGTACAAATCAACTACTCAGATGCCTGGTGGCTTGCGCACCAGAACTGAGGCGCCTGAGGGTGTGCGTAGGGGAACTCAGTCGCCTGGAGGAGGCAATTTGATTTTCGAAGATCCGATTTCAAAACTTTCCAAAATGAAGATTATGCGTTTCTTAGGCTTTCTTGGAGGTTAAGGCTTCCTTCTTGACCTAGTGCGTCAAGCGCCGGGTGGGCCTCGGGCGCGCGTCTCGAAGTTTGCTCGGCCTAACGTATTGATTCGGATTTGACTTTGCGTGTTTCGGGACCGATTCGGAGCCCCGATGTCGGAATTGACTCTAATTAGTGTTGACGCGACCATAATGACACGAATAAGACCGTTTTGATGTTGAATTAATTTTTCCGAGTAATTATTTGATTCGTTCTATAGAAAAACCGTCTAAAATATCGTAAACTTGCATCGCGTTGCAGTCCGATCATCATCGGGTGTTCGTCGAGCACTCCCGCTGCCACCAGGTCAGAATCTGTGTGTCTACAGAAGCCCCCACTTTGACCGAGGCTTAGACTAGGCGAAAGCCAAAGTATAGTCACCCAGGTCAATCGAGGATTATGACCTGGTGGCTGTCCGCTCGGGTCGTTTTAAGTCCGTTGTACTACGTACTGAGGCTTGTCAGCCAAGGCTTAGAAATCATACCTGACCTCTTCGCCTGCGGGTGATTGTCGGAGCTTGGGTCTGGGCTTGCTTGCTTGCTTATCTTACTTTAGGTTTGTTGTTTTAGTAATTTTGGTCTTTGACATGGACCTTTTGCTTAAGTTTTTTATTGGTGTCTTAGTTCTGATTTAATATCCTTGGCGGATGATTGCGCTGATTTTGGGATTTGCCTTTTGCTTTAGGTACTCCTCTAGGGATGTGAATTGAGTGCTTAGGGACTCGCTAAGATAACGGGTTTTTGCTTTTGAGTGCTTAGGGACTCGCTAGCATATTGGGTTTGCGTTCACCTTTTGAGTGCTTTCAGACTCGTTAGGATAACGGATTTGTGTTTGCCTTTTGAGTGCTTTGGGACTCATTTAGAATAATAAATTGCTTTGAGTGCTTAGTGACCCGCTAAGATGATGAATTTATGTTTGCCTTTTGAGTGCTTTGGGACTCGTTTAGACTAACAAATTGCTTTGAGTGCTTTGGGACTCATTTAGACTAACAGATTTATATTTGCCTTTTGAATGCTTTGGGACTCGCTAGGCTCACGGGTTTATATTTGCCTTTTGAAAGCTTCGGGACTCGTTAGGCTCACAGGTTTATATTTGCCTTTTGAATGCTTTGGGACTCGTTAGGCTCACGGGTTTATATTTGCCTTTTGAATGCTTCGGGACTCGTTAGGTTCACGGGTTTATATTTGCCTTTCGAATGCTTCGGGACTCGTTAAGCTCACGGGGTTATATTTGCCTTTTGAATGCTTTGGGACTCGTTAGGCTCACAGGTTTATATTTGCCTTTTGAATGCTTTGGGATTCGTTAGGCTCGAGTGCTTTGTGACTCGTTTTAAGATTGAGTGCTTTGTGACTCGTTTTAAGATTGAGTGCTTTGTGACTCGTTTAAGATTGAGTGCTTTGTGACTCGTTTAAGATGGAGTGCTTTATGACTCATTTAAGATTGAGTGCTTTATGACTCGTTTTAAGATTGAGTGCTTTAGGACTCGTTTAAAAATTGAGTGCATTGTGACTCGTTTTAAGATTGAATGCTTTGTGACTCGTTTTAAGATTGAATGCTTTGTGACTCGTTTTAAGATTGAGTGCTTTGTGACTCGTTTAAGATTGAGTGCTTTGTGACTCGTTTAAGGTTGAGTGCTTTGTGACTCATTTAAGATTGCAAGTTCGTTTTGTTTAGATAACATATTTGGACTGTCATGTGCTTTGGTATGAGTTGTTGTATTAGCTGGGGGGTTTCATGCTTTCTCCGCTGGGGATTGATTTTGATTAGAAGGAATTTCAAGATCTGCCCCATCTACCGGGGAGAAGTAAATGTCCCGTCCTTGCTTATTTTGTTTAGTATGGGAAGGCGCATCTTGCGGTTATTGGATATTGGGTCTAGGTTGTTTCTGTTCTCGTTTTAGGCTTTAAGATCAGGCGCGTGTCTTGAGGCGCCTTGAAACTTAGTCGCCTAGCCCACAGTGCCCCAATATTCGGACGCCTGTTCTGAGGCGCTCAAGGTTTTGACCTCCAGATTTGTTTAAAGGCTGCGAAGGAAATGGGGGACGATTCATTTTGTCTCAGACATCGAACGCGAGACTCCTTCCGCCCCAAGCTCGTATTTTCGACATTGATCAACCGATTTCCAATTTGATTTTTTCACATTCGATCATGTCGACCTCGGGTAAGTGTTCCTTACTCACCTATTGTCGATTTGTGCTTAATTAGTGTTTTTGTGGGTCGATTTTGCTAAACCCTAGAAATTGATTTGGGCATTTTGGTTTTGCTATGTTTCGATGTTTAGTCTCGGTCCCTTATAGAATTAGAGCTTGATAGTGTAGTTGTTTGTTTGAGGTGAAAGCTAGAAGGTGCTTTAATGGCTTCCTATGGGTGAAAATTGGAATGCTAGGGGTTAGGGGTTAATTTCTCGATTATTCTCGTACTTGATCTCTATAATCTTGCTCGATTAGTGTTTGTGACGCTATGGGTGGCTCACATGTCGACTTTTGTGAGTCAGAATGTACTCTAGGTCATTCCGTGAGAGTTTGTGTGACTTACGACGGACTAAATGATACCGTAACGATGCTGGATTTTCCCGGAACCACTTTTATTGTGACTGGGGACGAAAATGGATACTAGTGGGTCTTTTGGAATTTTGATATCACTATCCAAAATTTTGAGCTTATTTTGACCTGTTTGGGGATTGCTGACCTGACCTGAGGTGCGTATTTTGTTTTTGTTTTGCAGCTAGAGATGGCACAGGACGTCCCGAGGGAGTCCCTACGGCTGGTACTAGCAGTGAGGCTACCAGGCCGAGCTCGCTGACTCCCCGGGTGGCTCGTAAGCGGCGACGGAGCGCTCCTTCGCGGTGCCTTGCTTGAGCCGGGAGCCGTGGATGAGGCCGGCTTTGATCGGGTCATAAGGCGTAGATTGCCTGTGACGGTTGCTAGGAGGACACATGTCCCTAGACTTGCTATGAGGGTGAGGAAGCCGTCTTTGAGGATCCCATTTGGGCTCAGGATTGGGACAGTCATCAATTGTTGCTACGCCCTGACTTGCACGTCCCCAACCGTGTCATAAACGGCCAGGTGAGTGCCTTGACTCATGTTTATTGGCTTGGGCTTTGACTTTAACTTACGCTAGCTTGTTTATTTATGTTTGTGTCATTTTGGCTTGCAGCCCCCAGGTCTGATGAAGACCTTCTCGGGCTTCACGATGTCCCTGGAGATTTACTTCTAGAAGCTTAGCCCTGCGGCTGAGGAGATAATTACGGGGATGACTTTGGGCCCCTTGGTCGGGCACTGGGTTCGGTCAGTAGGTTGCAAGACTAAGTGCAACCTTACGGTAATTAGAGCGATGGTAGATTGCTTCCATGATACGACCTCGACGTTCCATATGTCGTTCGAAGAGGTCGGGATGACTTTAGAGGAGTTCGGGGTCATTACGGGGCTGCCTTGGGGTCCCGAGATGTTCAGGTGGGCTCTGGAGGGCCCTAGGTTGGATAGCAATGAGGTTAAGAGTTGGATTGGGGACTATTTAGAGCCTTCGGCTTACAGTACGCCCAATGCTTTAGTGAGTACATACATTACCGACCACTTTGAGAGGGTGGCGGTGTTAGAGGGTCGAGTGCCCAACACGGCGGCGCTGGACGCCCATCTGTGGTTGTGGTACTTCCTAGGGTCGACCCACTTCTCGGATAAGGGCAAAAGGTTTAGTACTAGGATTTTGCCTTTCCTGGCTGACTTGGGTCAGCTGGGACGTTTTGACTGGGTGACCGCAGCTTTCGCGGAGATGACCCGCTGCCTACAGATCATGGTGAGGCCTCAAAGGGTGGATTCTGGCTCGGCTATACCCATCGTGGGTCCAATTCTCATACTGGAGGTTAGTTATCGTTTTTGTACTTGGTTTCAGGGTTTCGCGTAGTTCGATTTGGTTTTGCTGAAAATATCTAAGGTTTTGCAAGCTTGGATCTATTCCTACTTCCCTCGCTTGGCACCCAAGATGGTGCCTGCTCGTCCGGCTAGGTTTCCGGCAACGATTGAGTGGAGGTTGGCTCAGGCTAAGAGCACGACGAGTCACTACTCGTCGGAGAATGTGCTGGTGAACCAGCTGCGCCTCGAGGATGTAAGTTTTCTTCTTACGGTTTGTTTTCTTTGGTAGACCCCAAGGTTAAGAGTTTAAAATGTTGGTTTGCTTAATAGTTCGTGGCCCGTCCTTGGGCTGACTAGGAGGGTTTAGTTGAGTACGTGAGGGCAGAATTGAGGCGTAAGAGCTATAGGAGGATGCTTCTTCCTGCGCTGTTTTGCCCGGTGTGGTACTTGGGTGAGAGGTTAGTACGCCAGTGCTTGTACGAGGAGTTCAGGGTGCTAGTTGACCCTTCTCGGAACACCTTTAGGCCTCCGACTACTGTAGAGGCCTGTGATAATAGGGATGGAGAGGGAGGCGATGCATTATTGATGCCTGGTGCCTCTTATGTGTCTTACGTCTGCCACCGGCTACCTTGCCACCGCCTTGTGGTGACTATTTGGTTTTTGTGTTTATTTTCTTCCACGGTTTAGTGTCTGTTTGTATTTTGAACGGTTTGCTTTCCCTTCAGCTGGCCGATCCGGGTGATGCTGTTCAGCTCCCAGATTTCCCCTTAACACTGCTCAGGATGGACGCGGCTAGGGTGGCCTTACAGAGCCTCTTCCCCTTTGTTCCGCGGAGGAGATGGAGACATGGATAGATGGAGTGGCGCGACCGGGTGTACCGGGTAAGCTTTGGGATCTTTGCCTTGAACTCGCCTTTAAGGGTCAGGCTTTGTTGTTTGACTTGTTTTGTTCCTTTCCATGTATCGTCGGCTTCCCATCAGCGTTTGTGGCAAGCCGCCAACTGCTTCCGGGCCTATGCGTCGAGGATGTCTGCTGCCTCTTCCCGTGATACATCGGGACCTCGATTAGTAAGTAATGTTTTCCTATAGATGGTCTTCTAGGTTGGTTGTGTTATTTCCTAAGGGGTAATTCTGTTTGCAGGATTCCCTAGACATGGTGGGGCAGTTGGAGACTCTGGTGACCGAGCTCGAGGCAACTGAGGCCAGGCTGCTGCAATTTCTGCAATCTCGAGAAAATTAGATCGCTAAACTTAAGGAGCAGTTGGCTCGATCTCAGGGCAAGACCTCAGCGCAGGGTGAAGCCAGGTTCAGGGCCAGAGTGGAGAGAGAGGTTGAGGCTGAGGGTTAGGCTACGAGAACCACCGAGGATGTTGGAGGAATTCTCGAGACGGCTACCCTGGATATGCTGACAGGTATGGGTGGTACCAAGTCTCCCACCTTTGATCTGGGGGATTTGGATTTGGATGATGACCTCAGTGGGCTTGTACTGGCTGTAGCTGCAGCCTCTAGGGGTCCTCCCAAGATTGTAAACTCAATTTATGTTAGAATTTTGTATATTCTAGACTTTTAGTACTTTGATTGACTTATTATTCTTGTGTTTTTTTTGAAATGTTGACTTAGATGACAATTAATCACTTCAAGTTTGGCTTGTTTGCGGTTTCGTCATAGTTCAAGACGTTTAAATGCGTTAGGATTGCATGGGAGTACAAAAATGCTTTTCGGAATTCTTAAAATGCGCTAGTTTGAGCCGGGAGTTAGATCAAGTAGTACGTCGATTAAAATGTATGACTTGAGACGTGTAAAATATGTAAGAAGCGCTTCGTATCTAAAGTGTTTTGACCGAGTGCGTGTTCGGTGCTGGTAGACGAGTGTAATTGTTTCGATGCTCGTGTTGAAAATGAAATAAAAAAGAAAAAAGTTCGACCACTTTTTATGTCTTAATGTCAATGCCGTATTGGGCTACAGACGCAAATTAACGATGCCACTTGGGGCTACAACACGCCTAGGTGGGGTCGATTATCCCCTAAAAAAAACAAAAAAAATGCTTAAGTCCGGTGGATGAAAACGGATCGTCTGCTTCCTACGAAGGAATTTTCGTTTATGTATTGTGCTTGTAAGCCTTGGGAAAGGAGGTGACCGATTTAGGAAATCATTCTTATTGCTTGGGGTTATTAGATACTAGAGAGAAGTTAAGGATTGTGGAGATGGCTGAACTACAGAATAAGGAAGCTATATGGGCTAATGTCGCTAAGCGCCCAACCGAAGACAGCGTTACCGATCCTAGTGTTCGTCAAAGTGGGTCAAGACAAATAAGACCTATATTAAAGACGAAGGTGTAGAATACTTGTGAGATTAGTTGGACCCACAATTGGCTGAAAGGGTGGATACTAGCACTCAAGGGTCTATAGTGAGAGACCCGGAGAAGCACACCTGAACGGTAATGGAAAAGAAAAGTTAGACCGGTAGAGCCCAACTGTTATTACTATGTTGTATTAACTGATATTATGTAGCGTATTAGTACTAGTTTTTTGTAGAGTTTGTTGAGACGTTGTCTTGTTTCTAGAGTACCCAAGTAACGGATGATTGATGTAAAGGCCTCGACAAAGGCTTGATTTTGATTTGCGTTAATGAAAAGCACACACTTTTTTTTTTGATTTTTTTTGTGGTGGCTCGCAGATCGATTCTTCATTTTGCCCGGAGCGCCCTTTCGGGTTTTCACTCCGTCCTCAGCTCACCTCCTTTTTTTTGCATATATTTTTTTTGACGACTCGCAACTCGATTCTTCATTTTGCCCGGAGCGCCCTTTCGGGTTTTCACCCCGTCCTTGGCTCATCATCATTTTTTTTACGACGGCTCGCAACTCGATTCTTCATTTTGCCCGGAGCGCCCTTTCGGGTTTTCACTCCGTCCTCGGCTCGTCGTTTTTATTTAATGTGCTTCGTCATTGAAATCAATCGTTAATCGGAGTGTGTGATGGGTTCCGATTTGTGCATGAATCGAATGTATTTGATTTGTTAGTTTTGGTTGTACCCTCGGAGGGTTGCCTACGTATCCGTGTTTAGACGGAATCAAACTATGTTCGTAGTTCGTAAGATGTGAGTGATTTTGCTTTAGATTCATTATGCCAATTAGCAATGCAAAGTGTTTGAGGTGTTTTGCATGAGTTTTCACCCTAGTTTAAGAACTACGGTGAAGTTATCGGGTGTGATGTAGGGAAGTTAAGGGTTGTAATGTAGGGAGGTTAATATTTGGTGCTAGCTGACCGGTCTGTTCATTTTTTTTCCTTTGTTCGGACTTGTATTCGAAATCGAGTTGGGCGACTGGGATTTTATTATGACCATTGAGTTCGGTCTTGATCGTTGAATTGGGCCGTTTTAGCTTGGCCTTGGTTTTGTTTTTTTTCTTTGGCTTCTTTTTGGCCATTTCAGACTTCTTTTTCTTTTTGTCAGACTAGCACCTATGGTAGGAATTAGTCGGTCTTTATTCGAGGGATGTTTATTGTGGGAAATGAGTTTGCCTTCTGTCTTTGATCACAAGCTAAAAGACTATCTAGATTCGTCCTAGGATTTAGTAATGCTCGTTCTAAGGGATAATTATGTGGCTTTCTATACCAGACATAGAATAGGTAAAGGAGAACACGACATCTCGGTTCTTGTATTTCCTCATTGTTTTGAGGAATCGATAGTTGTGTGGCATGTTATTTAAGGGTGACGAGTCGTATGCGAATGTATTTGCATTATTATTTAAATCAAGCATTGTCGAGGCTCGTGATGGAAAAGAAAGAATCGTATTTATTAATAGACTCTGGAAGGAGTAATGTTTAGACTGAACTAGGGAGGTTGGGACATGTCCCCCGTACCTCAGACTTAACGTGACAAAGACGGTAGAAGGGAAATAACAATACTATGACTTGACCCTACTATGACATTGACCTAGGCTCGGGGCCTTCTTCTTTGGCATAGATCCTTATGAAGTCTTCTGGAGATGCAATCCTTGGTGGGTGTTTTGGACTTGTTTATGTTGATGGACTCTCGAGGGGTTTGAAATAGCTCGTGACAACCACTGATGTGACTATCTCTCCCTCGGTGTTCCTAGAGGTGAAATCCGCTTTTTGTCGTTTTGAGGGAGGGAATGTTCCTTCCTCGATCATGTTTTGGATCGTGTGCTTTAATGAAAAACACTGTTCTGTATCGTGTCCGTTGCCTTGGTGATATAGGCCATAGGCATTAGGAATCCATTTTTTGGGTTGTTTGTCGACCGGTGGGTCTGGAGTTGGACCCATGGGTGAGAGTAGTCCTTGATCGACTAAGTATTTGAGAGTCTCGGTGTAAGATAAGTCAATTGGGGTAAACTCTCTTCGTGATGTCTCTACTTTGTTGGATATGATTTTATAAGGTCTTGAGGTTTTTCCCGTATCGACTTTAGGAAGTTTCGATTGGGCGGAACATTGGGATGATCTACCCTGGGTAAGTTCTTGGGCGTGGTAATTGCCCGAATTCGCTTTCCGTGTCCCTACTCTCAAGGAAATTGAGGCGGCTATCGATGTGACGGACGGAGGAAGTCAAATGGGTTACCGAAGGATGGACATTGCGAACCAATTCGGTTAGGGTGTTGACATCGTTGCGGATGCTTTCAATGGCATTGGAATCTACGAACATGTTGAGGAGTGATTCTGCGGGAAAGGATCGAAAGATTAGAATGGATCCACCAGACGACGCAAGAGACTCGAGGGATGCTCATAGGCGAGTGACACAGAAATGAGACCCTTGATTCGCACGTGTTTGCGGTCATCAGTTTAGGGACTTGGGTGATTCAGACTCTTAGTGTATTCGGCGAAACGCCTAACAGACTCGCATCTCTAGAATGAGATGATTTGACACGAATCTCGGGGTGAGATTTAACGAGAGAACTTCTCGAGCTGAGACGACCCAAAATATGAAACCTCGAACGGAGGTGACCTTTTATGACTAGCACAGACAGTTAATCACACGGTTGTACGACGTAAAGAATTGATCTCGATCCCGGCTCAGAATCAAAGAGTTTTGATGTTTTCGAAAATGGATGGGTTTTGAAAGCAAAATTTTCAAAAGTGAGAGTCTTCGTGAAATCGGTATTACGATGGTTTAGTGACATCGTTTGGTGGTGTGTCGAAAAGTGTTGCTACGTGTGCGTCGAGGAATTGACGATAGCAAGAGTGCGAATCGTGATTTTGTAAATGCGAGGTTGTAGAAGAACCGATTTTGAAAATTGTGACGTCGCATTTTTATCGAGACTACTATTAATTAGGAGTTCGAAGTTCGCGGTGTAGAGGGTGTTCGTGCGGTGTTTGTGGCGGTACTTTTGAAAATGTGACCAAATTCTTGTTACGGAATTTGGATGGTGATAGTGCTTTTTAGAAAATTTTGAAAATGTGCGACCGTGTTTGCTTACCCATTGATTGGGACCTTGGCGATGGTGATGGTGTGTGTAAAAATGTTTTGTGGGTATAACCGTTTTTTAGATCCCTCGACTTCATTAATTGAAACTTCGGTGGTGTTAACGGTATGTGCAAAAAATGTTTTGAAAAACCAAAGTGTAACTATTTTACATGCCTTGGTCGGGAATTTGGCAATAGTAACGGTGTGTGCGAGAATGTTTTGAAAGTAAAATGTGACCGTATGAGGTTCCTTGATCCTAATGATTGGGAGTTTGGTAATAGTAACGGTACGTCATTTGTTTTTTTTAAATTTTGGCCAAAGCATTGGCGTTAGAAATGATTTTTGAAAGCGATGAGTGTGAAATTGGCCAAGGTGATGGTGCTAAGGTGTCTTTTGAAAATAAGTTT
This sequence comes from Agrostemma githago, assembly GCA_958450325.1. Classification (NCBI taxonomy): domain Eukaryota; kingdom Viridiplantae; phylum Streptophyta; class Magnoliopsida; order Caryophyllales; family Caryophyllaceae; genus Agrostemma; species Agrostemma githago. Next base: position 11,040,177 of record OY288253.1, read on the forward strand.
AATTTTGGCCGGAGTAGCGGCATTTAAAAGGCGGTTTTGAAAAGAAGATGTCCTTTTTCGAGAATGGAGTTTGGGTGCAGTTGAATATGTTGTCGTGGTTGCATCCGAATTTTAATGTTTTATTCGGGTTGTCACACACGCTACACATAACTAGGAATGCATACACTCATGCAGGATGCAGACACGGGTAGGTTAGGGTAGGCTACCGTCCATGAATAGTCTTTGCTTAGATGACAACAAGTCACCAGGGGAGGTGAGTGTCATCCCGTTCGCTCAGTGCCACTCGCTTGGCATATCCACGGAATGCGTGGCTACCTTAGACGGCCGGAACGTCAATCGAGGGTCTCTCCGCACGTCCGTTAAGGATCTTACCGCGAAGAGGTCGATTGGTCCCAAAATTGGTTAGGGTGGGCTTTTTAATGCCAAAAACCTGTAGTGACCACAAAAAAGGAACTAGGAAATAATCTTCAGCGACCTTGTTCGAGTTACACCACCTCTGGAAACTTGTTTCCAAATCCCCAGAGGAGTCGCCAAACTGTGGACGCTCGTCCGCACCGCCTAGCGCCCCGCGCGGGACCCCGGTCGCGGTGGCCACCCAGACGGCCCTGTCCATTCTGGGGCCGATCCGATCTCGTGTACGGGGCGATGTTTCGGACCTCGATTTGGTTGATGATTTGAATTATACTAGACGAATGCGGACATCCATGTTTTCGTTATAATCGATTGAGACGTGGTTGTAAGTGTTTAAAGGCCGATATGTTTGGTAAGACAACCGTTTTAGTGACCCGAATTCGTTGCCGGTCTGTGGTGTCGCCACCGAGTTAATTTTGAGAACTCAGAAACCGTTCAAGTCAACTTTAATCCTTAGCCGGCTCAAAGTTGAGTGACATGGGGACCTAAAGATAAAGACTTGTACTCTTAAAGATTCCATGCCTAGAATGACTCTTATTGCCAATGGTTTCAAACATCCGGAAACCGTCGATTCTGAGTAAGGGGTGAGGGTACGTATTGGGATGTGACCGTCCGCTAGAGATCGACACCCAATCTCGCCCGCACATAGCGACCTCTACTAATCAATCGGTGGGCTGATAACTTTGTTCCTTAATTGTGGCGGAAGTACGATAACATCCGTTTTTTTAAACCCTATGCCTTTGCTAAGTAGGTTGTTTAAGGACAAGTAAGCTTTTATCGTCGAAGTAGTTGCGTTTACATTCTTTGCATGCCATTTCACGTGACAAGCGGGCCATGAAAAGATGGACGTAGGAGAGTAGAGAGTACTAGATATTATACATATTAGCAAGTCAGTTTTAACTTGATCATACAGATATTAGTCGTTCTCGTGGTATACCTTACCTGGTATTCTGCTTAAGGTACGTTGGTTCGGTATTAATAGGGATGCGTCGAACCACATGTGAAAGGTGAGCATCGGGATTAATATGGAACCCGAGCACCTCTTGTTCAATTTTAGTTCGTTTACGTTTTGAATTCTGTGTTAGGTGATTTAGCATGCGATTATGGTCATAAAAGCGGTAAATCATACGAAGGCGATAAATGCGAAATGTAAATAAATCACATAGTGAGGAGTTGCACCCTAGGAGTGTACACTAAACGAGACACGATGCGTAGATGATTGAGAACGGATCTCGGAACTACTCGGGTTTAGTTTAGGGTGTGTTAGTGCCCATGGTTGAAGTTGTGAACGTTACGTATGTTTATAACTTGCCATGGACCTAGTGTCCATACGAGTTGGACTCGACGTTATCGAAGTGCATAGATAAAGAATACGGAATGTAAAGTTGTGTTTAGATGACAACCTAGTGACGATACGACTTCTAAGGCGGATCCTCCTAGCTCTTTCTGCGGCAAATCCGGCAGAGCTTCGCTACTGTGTCTAGAGGCGGCTAGTCGAACACAGGTGCCTCTTTTCGTTCAAATCGAGCCAAGGACTCGAGGAACTACGAGGAGTAGTGTTGATTCACGTATCGGGAACAAACGATCGAGCGGATCGTACTTAGAGTCGGAGTGCGATGCTAAGTTTAGGAGAAGCTCTTATAGAGGAGGGAGAAGAGTGAAGTGTGAGAGGTATTCACAAATTCTGAAAAATGTGTGTCGAAATAAGCAGAGAAGGGGGTATTTATAGTTTTTCTTGTAGTTCAAATCAACAACTCAGGCGCTTGGTGGCTTGTGCACAAGAACTGAGGCTCCTGAGGGTGTGCGTAAGGGAACTCAGTCGCATGGAGGAGGGCGATTTGAAATTCAAAGATCCGGTTTCGAAACTTTCCAAAACAGAGATTATGCGTATCTTAGGCTTGCTTAGGGGTTAAGGCTTCCTTCTTGACCTAGCGCGTCAAGCGCCGGGTGGGCCTCGGGCGCGCATCTCGAGGTTCGATCGACCTGACGTATTGACTTGGGTTTGACTTTGCGTGTTTCGGGACCGATTCGGAGCCTCGGTGTCGGAATTGATTCTAATTAGTGCTGACGCTACCGTAATGACACGACTAAGACTGTTTTGATGTTGAATTAATTTTTACGAGTAATTATTTGATTCGTTCTATAGAAAAACCATCTAAAACATCATAAATTCGCATCGCCTTGCAGTCCGATCGTCATCGGATGTTCGTCGGGCACTCCTGCAGCCACCAGGTCAGAATCTGGGTGTCTACACTTTGCTTTTACATGTGTGTTGTATGTTTCATCTTCTTCTGAGTTGTTTAGAGTTACCACTTTTAAGGGTTACTCTCGAAAGATAGAGTCCTCCTAAACATAGCAGCTCTCAGAACTTTCGCATTTCACCTAATTTACGATTCATAAATGTTGGACATTAATTTATAATGGGAGCTATGTGTTTACCATTTTTAGGCGCCTGCGTAGTGAGTGCGAGTATTGTTTTCATTTTACTTTTTCCCTCTTACCGCCGGGCATTGGTTCTGCGTATCTGATTGTAGTCCAACTCTTAGTAGTGTATTGTCGTGGGTAATGGTGGGTTTCATAGGTATGTATGTGTCAATGACCTTGAACTGTTTGCTGTACAATCATTGTATTTGTAGAGGACCTGGGGTAGATAGCTGGAATCATAGTATCCCTGCAGATTCTTGTCCAGACAATCCGGTGTGAGGCTTGGAGATAAATCAGAAATCTCAAACGCTTGGGCTTGGTTAGACTTTTAACTACCTAAAGAAATTTTTGTCCAACATTCTAAAATAAAAATCCTCTGTTATTTTTCTGTTCGTACATAGATTCGGTTGCCTAAAACTTATACTATACATTGTTTGGCATGGGTGTTCTTTTTTCCTGTACTCACATGTGGTATATATTAGATTGTCTAGGATTTCGGATGTATATTCTCTGAATACTCCTGTGAGTATTAGATTAAGTGATATGGTCTGTATGATTACGTATAATTGACGATATGTTAGTTGATTATGCATTTTTGAGTTTCGTTTTGCATTTGTGTAGTGTATGGTCCTGTGTTTCTTCCTGAAGAGATTGATGGAGAAAGAAGCTGCACGTGTGGAAGACGACGGAGTATGAGAGTGTATAAGGGACGGTAAATCGGACCCACGAGCCTCTTTATTCATTAGAGTCGGTTTCGGTTTACCGTGGTAAGTAATGGAAGTCTGTTGCATTTAATGTCTAAAGTTAGAAGTGTGTGTTACGTGATTCATTTATTGCAGATAAGGGTTTGAATATAAGTACACATGTTGCTCCCCCACAAACACACACAAAACATAGCAGAAACCCAGAACTACAGAACAATGACCCAAAGGAAAAGGAAATCAGCTTGGCTATGAAGGAGGAAAACATGGAAAATGTTATTGATCTGCAAGGGGAGGAAGATATGGGTGATGTCGAGGGTGAAAGAGATGTTCATTGTTTACCCGTTGATTGCATCTACCATGCTCGCTGCATACTGGACAACTTGCGCTACGACCTCCGCCGTAGCTGGTCAGCAACAAGAAACCTTGCCAGTGCAAAGGATAAGCTAAGGATCTTAATTAGGTTATCGGGTAGTGAAACTGGAACCAGTGTGGAGGAGGCCGACCACTTCTGTTGGGAAGGCCGTGGTAGTGAACTTTGAACTAGGAGTTGAGAACTATTTCTCCGCTTTTAAGCTTCAAAGTGTTTTTCATAGAAAGGGCAATGGGAAGGATACTTTTCGGACACAAGGGAACCCACCCTCAGGCTCGCACCTGTGGATTGCGACCCGAGTTGACGTAGAATACCTATCGCAGGCGCCTCACTATTTCATGCTGCCAGTGTCCATAGAGAAAGCTACAGTTGTTTGGGCGTACACCGAGAAGGCACGCCACTGCGATGCTGTGATGGAAGCAATAGCGGAACTATATCCGGGAAACCCCTGATCAATGGTCACTTCTCTGCAGGGATTACCTACGTGAGGTACTTACCGAAATGAAGTGTATGCATTAGTTAGTAGTTGTGTGTCATCCTGGGAACTGTTCTGGTCAAACTACACCTGTGTTATTTAGGCTTCTAAAAATGCCTGCATCTGTTATTGACCTTCAAACAATGGGTAGATTATTGCTGCGGATTGTGTCCTCGTGCCTTCTTATTGATGCTACACACTTTAAAGATACGGTGTATTAGTAGATGCTTTGTATTACTCAACGTTTTTGAGGTCGACACCTGTACGCGGCACAACGACCACGTTACTTTGTTGGCCTAGCCCTCATCGGACATGGGTGATGTTGTATGCTCTTGGAACGAATGCACTAACTAGGTAGAGCTGCCGAACGCATGCTTTGTGCGCGCTTGCATCTATTGTTGACCTTCAAACAATGGGTACATTATTGTTGCGGATTGTGTCCTCGTGCTTTGTTTAATTTACTGTACACTTTAAAGATACGATGTTTTAGTAGACGCTTTGTTTTACTCAACCTTTTTGAGGTCGACACCTGTACACGGCACAATGACCACGCTACTTTGTAGCCCTCATCAGACATGGGTGGTGCTTTATTGTAATCCCCTAGAAATACTAACGCGATACAGTGGCGGAAACACTGTAGAGTCGGGATTAAAACACACTGTAACTATGTCTTAGTAAATTAAAATGGTAAAGTCAAACAATAGGCCACGAATAAAAATGGCCACAATTTAAAACAATCCATAAAAGGGGATTGAATAATCCATAAGACATAATTATTAAAATTATCAAGCAGGATCTACACTGTTCGCTAGCCCACACCCGAAAACACGTATACCTGTCATGTTAAAACATAACAGCCACAATCAGTGGGAAGCAACGTCAACATTCTCCCAACTGTATAACGGGATTTTAAAACTGTAATTACTACTATAAAAAAATAGTAAAAACGAAAAACAGTAAAACATTATAATAAAATAAACTTCCAGTGAAAAACATTACGTATCGAAATAATATAATAAAAATGAGTTTTCCGGAGAAAAAAAAAAACATTTGCCAACCTGCAAATCAAAATTATATCGATAATAATAAAAATATTCAAATGGCGTTATGGATAGAATTAGTGTGCACAAGGCTAGACTTTCACTAGGGATATACTAAATACTAGCGTCGAGAACTCAGACACCAACTTCACACGCAGCGAAGATCCAAGGTCTCTAACTAGCCAACTCAACCATAATAGGACGCTGACTTATCAATGCGAGGTCCCAGCTTAAGTAATATACACCCCTCCTGGATACTAAATGTATCCAGTTCAACTGACGGTGACTAACACGATGTGATATCTAGCTTAAGGGCACAATGCACATATACTCCTGGACACCAAATGTGTCCAGTTCAACAACCAATGCATCCCAAATGGATATACCAGCCTTATAGTTGATGACAAAACAGTACATCCTAGAATGTATTACTCTAACCCCACACTTATCCTTATTCCATAACTACAAAACAAGGTCATTATCGTTATTCAAAAGATATAATCATTATAATAATAAGAGAACAAAAGGAAAAAGATCACTTTCCAAAAGAGAAAACTTCCTATTTTAGGAAGCTTCTATTTTTAGAAATTTTACTAAAAATAGCATCATATCAAAATAGCGAAAATATTAGTTTATACTAACACAACATTTTAGTAAACGATATAGATTTATAAAACTAATACTTTCGGCCTTAACGATACTAATTGTTAAAGTGAGAACATTTGGGTTTGTGAAATCATGGAAATATCATACGAGTGTTTATAAGATAGTTAAAAATGTCTTCAACACTTTAGTACTTTTAATTAGGGTGTTTCCAAAATTTATAAAACTAAAATTCCCTAATTATTATTAGTTTCGACAATACGATTATAAATAGAATTTTACGACAAATCGTAATTTTGTCCAAAAATCAATACTATTAATTAAAGACTTTAATAAATAGTACAAAAATTACGTAAAATAGCTAAAATATATACTCTCTCCGTTTCATTGAAAGCTTCCACTTTTCTTTTTTTTGTAAATTTCTTTGATAACTTCCACTTTCTTTTTTGTTATAACTCTTTCCCTCTCACCAAGGTGGCCCACCTACTTCACACACTCTCTACTTTTGAATATTTTATTATTATCCTTAAAAAATGTGCCATTTTTTAGGTAGAATCTTTCAATGAAACGGAGGGAGTATATATTTGGACATTCTGTCCAGAAAATAATTTTTCCAGATTTAAAACAAAGACCAGAAAATCGGAAATTAAAACGACAAATACGGTTTTAACGATAAACGATGATTTAAAGTGGTTAATTAATTCACCCACTTAAAATTTCCAAATAATTACGAATTTTTTTTAGAAAATTCTTTTTCACCAGAAAGATTTCCCATGTCAAATTTCAGATTAAAATAAAATGTTTAAGTACTAGAAATAAAAATCGGCTTTTAATCGTTTTTGTCCGTAAACGGTAATAATTCAATAATCGATAACTAAAATATCAGAAAAATACCAAATTATTAAAAATCATCAAAAACCTCATTTTTAGAGAATATAATCATATATTACAAGTTTAGGCCGAATATTACGATTTTACAAATTAATACAACAATTTAATCGTTAATCTCGTAAAGGCGATAAAAATACTGAAACATGCAAATTTTCAACTTTTAAAAATTTTCCAGATTATATGACATATATTGTCAAAAATGAAATATAAAAATATACATGCAATTACACAATTAAAATCACGAAATACCGAGTAACATCGACGTTACCTCTATTCCAAATCAGAATCGATAATATACTCGTCAGCCTCGGGATCGTCCATAAAACCTACCATACACGAAATCATGACAGAAAAATATCATGAGAAAAACTAATAAAATCAAGGTAAATAATGATCGAAAACAACATCGATTATTACCTTAACGATAGGATCGGAAAGAGGATTAATTGATGATAAAAATGAGACGATTGTGACTCGAAATAAAGCAAGGATCTGTCTTGAAAAGCCAGCCAAAACCCACGGCCAAAAGGGAAGGAGAGAAGGAATTTTTTTCTTTTAGATGAAAATGAATGAGAGGAGAAATGGATGGGTTTTCAAGCTTAAATGACATTAAAAGGTGATGAAAACTATGTGGATAGCTACAAAGTGCCGGCCAATAATTAAGAGGAGAGAGTATGAAAAGTTTACTCATAAAGTGTAAGGTGTGTCGATAACCGGGTACTTATCTGGGTCTCCCTATGACCCTCGGCAAGTCCAAAGCAGCATTAACAAGTCTTCTGCGTGACAAGCTTCACAAAAAATTACAAGGTTGGAGAGGTACGTTTTTATCTAAAACAGGTCGAGAAATAATGATAAAGGTTGTGGCCCAATCTATCTCAACCTATGCGATGAGCGTATTTAAACTTCCTTTGAATTTTTGTGAGGAGTTGAGGATGATGATCTCAAAATTTGGGTGGGGAGCGAGTCATGGGAAAAGGAAAATTTCTTGGCTAGCTTGGCACAAACTATGTCAACCGAAAGAAGTGGGAGGGATGGGGTTCCGTGATGTGAACAAATTCAATCTTGCCTTGTTGGGGACACATGATTGGAATTTAACAACGAACCCTAATAGCATGCTTGCACAGCTCTATCGAGCTAAATACCATAGTAGAGGCTCCTTCTTGCAATCCAACCTTGGAAACAACCCAAGCTACACTTGGAAGGGGATTTGGGAGGCCAAGGAGGTGGTGAAGCTCGGAGCCCATAGATGCATTGGGAATGGGTTAAGTAAGAGTGTTTGGGATGACCCATGGCTGAGAGGAGAGCATACAAAAAAAAATGGTATCACCGTGTGCTGAGGAAACTCGTGGTATGCAAGTTTGGGAGCTTATGTGCGAGGGTGGAAAGGCGTGGATGATGAGTAATACTGCCCACTTCACTAGCTAGATTAGTGGGGAAGCAATTTTCTCTCCTTATAAATAGCAAAAAAAAACTATAAACCAAAAAATTTCATACCCACGATAATATAATAACAAATACGAAATAATATGGAATACGATTTTTATTTGATGATCGAAAGATTGTGTGTTACAACTTTCGTGTATCTCTTGATTCCATCTCGAAGGCTAGGGTTTTTGATAGTACTACGGGAGTCTTATCGACTTGTTTAATTTAATTATCACATTTACATTTTTGTTTATATAAAAGAAATTGATTAAATGGGTAAAGAACTTAAAATGGCAAAATTTACTTATATCATTTTCTTTGTACTTTATTTATTTATTTCTATTTGCTATGTGTATTTATTTCATGAACTTTATATTTTGTAATAAGTTTATGTATTTGTAATTTTGGTCATATTTCAATTTGACTTTAGTATTTTTTATGCTTATTTCTGTATTATATTAACAGCATAAATTAGTAACCTACAAAATATTTTATATAAATCATACTTCACTTATTTCTTTCTAAATAGACAGAAACTTATAAATTACATTTTCTATAGTAAATGAACTTATTTTATTCTAAAATCATTACACGACATTAGTAAATATTAAAAGTGATTTCACATCAAAATTTCAAAAATAGACTAAGTATGACTTAATCTATATTTTTGAGAAAAATTTTAAGTTTAAAAATAAGACTTGATTATATCTTAGTCTTATTTTTAATAAAACCTCATTTAAAGGAATTTCGATTTTGAAATAAATTTAAAGTTATTTTTCGAAATTGAGAAATAGTAGGACGACACGTATCATGTGACCCTATTATAAATAAATTTTAATTGCTATTTTCTAAATTTAAATTTATAAACGAATACGAGAAATATAAGGACTTAACAAAGTAAATAAACATTTATATCCAGAATAACGTATTTAGAAATAATGTACTATTTTAAATAAATGTTATACGATATTTGGAATATAAGGTTTCGGGTGACACTTGAGGATTAAAGTATAACGCTGTTACACCGAAAGTAAGAATTTAAGGATTTGACTGTTTCAAATGAGTCCGACCAATTATTAAAGGTTACCAAATAAAATACTACTTGTTCACGGGCGACATTTATATAAGGTTTACGATGTGAGTCTGGGACGAATAGCTTGTGTTGAATTCTACCATGCGTTGTGTTTCGACTACACTTGTAATGAAAAGCAGACTAGGAGGCTACGATCTGAGAGTCGACCTAGTGTTTAAGGTAGTCGTCATATGGTAGTGAGGGCTGCGGTCCAAGAGTCTGCGTATGGTATGTGCACATATATAGACAAGTACTTGATCAGTATTACCACCTAGGTAGCGGGGGCAGAACAAGATTCTGAAAACTGCGGGTACCCTCTTTGATGCAGAGAATGTAAGCATCAACTTTCATTTCGCTCAAAGCCCCGTCTGAGTAAACATATAAATCTATTAGAAGTCTGACCCAATTAAGCCTTATGGGTGAGATGTAAATCTCAGTTCGTAAGATCGGTTCGGTCTACGAGTCGGTAACAAGATTACTTTTATTGGTAAGATGCAAGCCAATAGGGTGTAGCGGTGATATTGGAGCCACAACTCGTGTGTTTATTCTCTGTTTACGTGAAAATGAATTCTTTTAAATCAAATGACTGTCAATGTCTCATCTTCTAAACTTACCGTTTTCATCACTTCACATGTTGATTAATTGAATTAAAGAAAAGTATTTGTTAAGTGATATCCTTTAATATTTTTGTAAGCATATGGTTGGTTATTCACATGATTGTCTTGTGTATGAGGTGATGTTAGAAGGACGGGTTGGTTGCTCTTCCACTCAGTGGCCTCTGTTTTATTTTTTTGCAGGTATAAGACGATGGGGGAATCGAGTGAGAGATTTTAATAATATGTTTATTATAAAAATATAATCTATATTTGATACTAGTGAATCAAGACTATATAATTAATAGTCGTTTATTGTAAGGATCCATAGTGATCCAGATTTTATTAACACTCTGATATAATTTTATTTAAATGACTTCGATAATTTTCCACATTATCTATTAAATTAAGTCATCGAAAATCCGGGTTGTTACAAAAGTGAACGGGACACTGGCCCAAGGAGATTAACAGATACGTTTCCAATTGTCCGTAAATTAAACGACAATCGCTATCTCGCGAATAATCACCATAACACGCCTTATGCGTTGAACAACATCACAAATTTTAGCTCAAGAACTTTGTATGAAATTCTTATTAAGTATGGCATGATAGATTAATTATTGGTCATCAAATTATCCTATCCCTACAAATCAAATTTTAATTTAAGAAGTTAGTTTTTAATATTATGAATAAACTTTATAGTTTTAGTAGATGACCTTTATAAATAAAGTTCTTGAAAGCGCCACGAAAAAAAACTACTATTGCACTTGCTCTAAATAACCGCTATTTAGTGTGTTCATCGAAAAAAGTGCTATGTACTAAATCACCCAATTGATCCCTTTTAGAGTAACGTGACTACTACAAATTTAAAAAAAAAAACTATTTGATCTTAACGCACCACAACGACAAATATACACAACTTCTGCATTAGTGTCGGAAATAAATGACAGACCTATAACCACCACCTAATCTTTCATTTATATTCCGCGATTTATTACTCAACCCCCTGCCAACACCTTACCTCCACATATCAACACCCTCACTAATTGTCAAAACCCTCCCCAACATATAAACACCACACCGCTCCCTAACACTTTAGCTCTGCCATCCTCCACAACGCTACCAGCGAACCGCCTACCAACGGACCAACCAACTACAATCTGTGCACCACCCTATCACCGACACCAGCAAAAAAAGGTATGATGTTAATTGATTCAATCTGCAAATTAAAATGTCTTATGGTGTTTGATCTTCTGCTACTACCCTTCAAAGATTTACGCTACTACCTATGTTCCGCTATTTGGATTATAATGTCATGCATATTTTGGTTATGGTGATTTCACCCAATTCGTTAATTAACAATGCAATAGATAAACTGAGCAAAAGGTTATGCTTTTCTTACTTGTGACAATGTATACTTAAAACAGGTGTTCTTAACTACTGAATCGTCTAGGTTTCTTATTGATAATGTCATTCCTATAGCAGATTTAGTATGCAACAACATCCAACATAAAGGTTGTGTACATGCCATAAAATTAGCAGTTCGATAAGTTCTCATCTTTAATGCCATAAGGTTTTCCAATTGAATTAGGGATGATTTGATAGTGAATTAGGCTTTCAATTGAACTAGTGATTATTTGGAATTGAATTAGGGTTTCCAGGTTTCATATCGAATTCAAAGTTTTGATTACTCATTGTATAATTAGATGGATAGATGCTACACTGTGTTTATTTTGGTGTTGTAATTTGTTAACTTTGATTTTAAGCAAAAGGTTGAAACTTGGGTTTCAGATACTCTGTAGAATTATAACATATTTCCATTAACAGTTGACGGCCACATGCAATATATTACCGAGCTGTTTTTTTTGGCAAACTAATTGGTTCACGTGAACGTAAATGATGTAGGCTTTCGAATATAATCATTGTCAAGCTTTTATGCAAAGGTTGGGTTGTGAACAATGAACTCAGCGATAGACGTGCAGCCATATGGGAACGTAGGCAGAGCAGGCTACAACACTTGCCGTTCATATACAAACAGAACCACAACATCAGTGCGTATGGCAGACACTCCTCTTCAGCAGCAAGGGTTCTATGCAATGAAGATGTTATGGGAAAAATATTTGGAAAGCTTCCCTGCATTCATGACAAGTATAACGTGGTCGTTGCACGCAAAAGGTAGGCACAGATGTTTTTGCTACATCCAGATGCACCGAGGTGGAATGCGCAATACACTAGAGAGCTCCGAACATCACATAATAATGGTTTCGCGAGTGTTTTTAGAGGTCATATTGAAATTTCAAAGAGATGCAGGTGCTACTTGACTCGAAATAAGGTTGCTAAAACAGTGTTACACATCATCCAACATGCATCAAAAGACTGTCCAAATTTAGAGATCGTTGAGTGTGCTCCGGAGGAAAGTGATGGGTACAACTTTGATGAACTTCCGCCGAAGAAGCTTGGAAGGGCATATATGATAGCTTCAGTGTTGCGCAACGATAAACACTTTGAGGTAGTCGACGGATATGTTTTTATAAATTAGTACGATGTACTAACTTTTGGGAATTTGTTTACTGTCCCTTCAACTGCGGTACTCGGAAATGGCTTAAGTGGTCGTCTATATTACCAAGGACATAATTTTGGCATATTCAGGAAATTGGTGGGAGCTTTTTAGGTACGGTATTGTAACCTAAAAATAACGGTAATTGTGGTATGGTCAAGTTAAACTAATGTACTTTTCTTCGTCAGCTACGGTCCATGTACTTCCTATTGAAATATTGCACTTTAGTATGAACAACACAATGTAATTAGCCGCACGATGATGAAGTGCTGGTAAGAACAGTCAAATATTCCGCTAATGTTATAAAAACTGAAACCTGATTAGCAAAGCACACTCACTAAACGTTTCACATAACGAAAAAGGTACTCCAATATCGTGAGTTTACTACCTCGGTTTCGCCTCTAACACCACGCGCGACCGAGCAACTAGTTTTAGAAAAGTATACAAAATAGTACGAAGTATATATACCGATAAACAATAATAAAAAAAGTTTCACAAATTATGGAGTAAGGTAGTCTCACACGTATTGAAAAATCAGAGTTTTTTTTATAGGAAACGACTTTTTCATGGCGTAAGATAGTTTCACACATTAGCTATTAAAAAATCATTAGTACACATTTCTTAAAAAACACATATTTTTACCGTATATTGAAAAAAGAGGTGAATATCCCAAAATGCAAGATGACATATACGGGTTTATGAAAAATATATGTAATATTTTCATTTAAATACACATTTAATGACATTTCAAGACATTAGCCAATTGTCTTGATTATTTTTGCAATTTCAAAAATACTTTCTTATATCTAAAGTGGATGTATCATTGATAGGTACAATATAACAATAAAACAATGATTTCATCATTTAAAGGGAAAATTGATACTTTATACGTACTATAACTCACTTTTTCAAATTTTATACCTAAGATAATATTTTTTTCAAAACTAATACCTAAGTTACTCATCTTTTTTATATTCTATACCCTATCTTATCAATTGACCGTTTCACCCCTATTATTAATCCATTAACCTCATTCAAGGAAAACCGTTTAGAGAGAGAAGCATAAGAGAGAGAAAGCTCTCCTGAGTTCTGCAATGGCGAACTACAAGAAGGTTAACAACTCATCTTCTTCTCGACGAGGTAACCAGAACTCACACAAAACTAATAGTAGTGAAGTATCTACTAGTACAAACATGATTAATAAAGCTAATAAGCACTTGCTTAGTAACAAAAACTTGCAAGAGGAGGAAGAAGATCGCTCCACAGATGACATCTCAATTCCTCATGAATTGGAAGTCATTTTGGAGGATGTCTTAGATGAACCAAAAAAGACTGAAGCAGGACCAAGTATTCTTCAGTTAGCAGTGGATGATGTGTGTGGTGAGACAGAGTATTGGAGCACTGCCATTTATGGGTTTGTAGTTGGAGCAAATCCTCCATGGAGTGTCATCTCAGGCTTCATCCACCGCATTTGGAAGCACCTCAAGATTGATATGGTATCCTTTATGCCTAATGGCATCTTCTTGGTACGATTTTTCGGATAAGGAGTCTAAACAAGCTGCGATGAGCTTAGAACACTTAGTGTTTGATAATAAACCAATTGTTATTCATGAGTGGACTGAGGACGTAGAATTAGCTAAATATGATGTTAAGAAACTTCCAATTTGGATCAAATTGATGGAGCTTGATGTTAAATTCTGAGGGACAGAATGTTTGAAAAAGATTGGGGATTTAGTAGGGAGAGTAATAAGGAATGCCCCTACTACGGATCAGCGTCAATTTCTAGGATATGCGATGTAATACCCCGCCCTCAATTCTTACCCACGTTATGTTACGTATGTCAGTTGATGATTAATGAGTCGGTCAAGTTAACATAGTTAGTCGTCCCGTGGTGGGAGTGAACTTCGGGACGAAGTTCCTTATAAGGAGGGTAGATTGTAATACTCGTCCTGTATTACTCATATTTTTTCTATTTAATTCGGGTCTCTTTAATGGATAGTAGTATAAAATAGCTGGTTTTCCCATTTATGTTAACCCATTTCATTTAACTCGTTTCTAATACCCATATAGTAAGTCAAACCAAGTCAAGACGGTATAGTCAAGTTAAACCTTAACTTAAACCCGAACAATGCGTTGTAATCCGTGTAAACCCGGTCAAGTAAACCTATTCTTGAGCCCACTTAATTGCCCACGTGGGCCACTTAACAATAACTCACGTAGGGTTTGTATTATGTTGCATCAACGGCTACCTCATCTTCTCCATTCCATTCTTTAATTAGTTTCGTTGCATCTCCAATTCTCCATGTAACAAACACCGCAACCCGTTACGCCGCACACCAACGTCAACCCCCGCTTCACCTTCTTTCGTTTCTTGTATACACCACCACTCTACCTCTCCCCTATTATTCCTTGTCGGTCAGGTAATTCTTCGTCTTGGTCTAGGTTGTTCTTCCTTGTCGGTCAGGTGATCATTGATCGCATTATGTCGTGGAGTTTTATTTATTGTCGTATGTCGTGCTATTATCGTAGGTTGTTGTTGGTCTCGGGCCGTTACAGTTGTGCTTGTCAATTGTCATCATCTATTATTATTAATGTCGTGGTTGGCCTATTAGTGTTGTATATGGTGGTCGTAGTGGCATCGTCTTTTCGTATTGCAAATCGAAGTCTAGGTGAATGTTTGATGGTGTCGGGATTGAGTTTAAATGGGAGATGTTATCGTTTTAGTTTCTTATTTGGGTACGTAATTAGTTTGAGTGGCTGGTGGGTGTGTAGTTGTAAGTTGTCGTTGGGTGTGTGATTATATTATAATAATTATAACCATTGTTGTACGTGAGTTAAGTAGTTTAAGGTGTCGGTTTATTGCGGTAAGATGATCTAATTTAATTAGGGCAATATCGGTTATGTAATAATAAGTGAAGTCGGTGTCGGTATCGGTGTCGAGTTTCATTTCATAATGTAATTACGTTAGGATAAATATTGATTTAAGTATATAATATTGTACTAGGATCAGACTCCGTAGAATTTTCGTGGTGATATGTACTACCGACGCGGTGGTGACCTACTGACTAGGTAAGGTCTTCCTTACTTAGAATACGTTAATATTATTATGCATGTATGAGTTATGACTACGATGTGATATTGTGATAATAAGAATAATGTTGAATATTGATGGGGGACTGACTGTTGAATATTGATATATTGGAGTTGGTGAGGCTAGCTTTAGACCTAGCCGGGGCCTTTGATCACGGCCCCTCCCTGATTTCTTCTCGCGGGTTGTTGAACCTGCGGGGGGGTGTGCACACTCGAAATGAAAGGGCCTGCCAGAAGAGTTGAGATGAGATTATTGATTGGTACCGTGATGGTACTGAATGATGAGATGAGATTATTGATTGGTACCGTGATGGTACTGAATGATGAGATGAGATTATTGATTGGTACCGTAATGGTACTGAGAATGTCGAGATGATATTGAGGATTGGTACCGATGAGGGTACCAAGACGGTTGAGATTGAATGTCTTATATTACGTACTCGTGTTATGATGTTAGCATGTTCTAACCGTATTCTCTGTTTAAATTGTCACCCTATTTTATTAGGGACTTGGGACGATCCAATTGACATTTTCGATCTTTTGTGGAGCAGTGCTGGCATGCAGGTTGATGATGTGTGATGATTGTTTTCTGGTTGACTGTACGGGTTGGGTCTGCGTTGTCACTGACCACATTTATAGGTTGTAGACATATTAGTTGTGCTTCCGCTACTGCAATTGTGTAACTGTGTTCTGTAGATACAAGATTGTAATAATTCATTATTTAGTTTTAAATGGTTGGTTTTGGAATTGTATTGTAATAGACTACTACCTCGGGTAATAGCGAGATGGTAACACCTTTATTTACTTGGAAATGTCTTGATAAGGCTTCTGGGTAAATGAGGGTGTTACATGCGAAATTGTTGGTGGAAGTGGAGGCAAATCAGAAGTTGCCAGGAGAAGTACAATTCCTTGATGAGAAAGGAAAGAAACAGACTGTTCAAGTCAAGTATGAATGGGTACCAATTCAATGCTCTCGCTGTCATGGTATAGGGCTTGATGAGGTTCAATGTCGAACCAAGGCGGAGAAGAAGAAACTGAAAGTTTGGCAACCTGTTCCTAAACCAGTCCAACCACCTGATATTACGACACCAGTGACTGGTTTACCATCTATTAACAATGCAGCTAGTATTGCGGGGGCAGTGGCTAGGCCTCCAAAAACAGGCATACAGTACACCCCAGATGGGTTATCATTCCTTGAGATACTTACATTATCACTTAAGAAAGCTGTCAACAAGGAGGCAACACGAGTAGGAGGAAGGGAGGAGGAATAAGCCCAAGGAATTCCCCGTGGATAGGATTTGTGCGTGGAATGTCCGTGGTATGAATAAGCCTAAGAAGCAGAATGAAATAAGATGGTTTCTTAATCACAATAATGTTCAGCTAGCTGGACTACTAGAAAAAAAAAGTGGATACCAAGCATTGGAATAATGTTAATGTTAATTTTCAAGATTGTTCTATAGTTACGAATAATCATACCAGCAAGGGTGGAAGAATTTGGTGTCTTTGGAATCCTATTTGTGTCCAAGTAGATGTCCTGGACATCCAGTCGCAGATAGTTCATGTGAAGGTGAGGTCAATGAATACCGGAGTCTTGTTCTGCTTTTCCTTTATGTATGGATTCAACAAGCAAAATGAGAGAGAGAGAGAGAGAGAGAGACGTTGTGGAATCTTATAAGGCAATACAAGAGTTGAGTTCATGGGTCTTGGATTATACTTGGTGATTTTAATAGTGTACTCCATACGGATGAGAGGATTGGGGCACCGGTTACCCTAGCATAGATTCTACCTTTTCAGAAGTGCATTCATGATTGTGAATTACAGGAAATGAAAATTGTGGGAGCGCACTTCACATGGAATAACAAGCAACCTCCCGCCACCAGATCCTATATCAGAATTGATACACTACAACAATTTGTCACTTGGGCCACGTTTGGAATCGTGGCGCAAGTGATAAATTCACGTGGCTACACTGTAAGTTCTATATATGAATTTATCATGTTCTTAATTAATAAATGAACATAACGATAAACTCAAAAGCGGAAGCTGAATTATAAGATCTAGAAATAACCTCCAGCCATTGCTTATCGGATTCTTGAACAACTTTATCTACAACCCGAAAATACCGTCCCCGTCGACCGTCGACCGTCTTAACTATATTGTCGGTTCTAAATTCTTTCCTCTCAGATTTAGATGGTGTATAGATGAATAGAGAAGATGAATCTAGTGACCCTGAATAGCGTTGTATTTATACTAATCTTTCCATCAAAGATAAAGTTACAACAAGATAAACATTCTGTATAGTGGTTAATGGAATATAGGATTATAGGAGATAAGAGATAGATATTTATTAGAGTTTAGGTTGATCACCAAATGGACCACAATTCAGTAACTCTAAACTGACCAAGCAACTTAATCAATTATTAAGTCTATCATAAATTCTAACATTCTCCCACTTGGTCCATTTAAACGAGAAACCGCATATACGAATCATAGCGACTAATCCTCTTATTTAAAACGAGAATTAACCTTCCATGTATCACAATATACTCGGTCTTTCACCACTCTCAACTTAATGAATAAACCATATGTTTACTCTAGGTCAAAACAATATGATATTTCTCAATAAATAAAGGTAACGAAATACGTACGTGTATAAATTAAAATGAGAAAATATCCAACTGAATGAAAGGTTCAAAACAACACAATAAATGTATCACATTTCGGGACCAAGTCCCATACTTACTACATGACCCTTGAAATTCTTAATTTGCATGCCTTTAGTCAAGGGATCAGCAATCATAAGATCAGTGCTAATGTGGTCAACAGTCACTTTCTTTTCTTGAACACGTTCTCTATGGGCCCGATACTTAATGTCGATGTGCTTACTTGCACCTCCACTTTTATTATTCTTAGCCATAGAGCAGCACCTGTATTATCGCAATACATTTGTATTGGCCGACTAATAGAGTCAA
The DNA here is from genome assembly GCA_958450325.1 of Agrostemma githago. Lineage (NCBI taxonomy): Eukaryota > Viridiplantae > Streptophyta > Magnoliopsida > Caryophyllales > Caryophyllaceae > Agrostemma > Agrostemma githago. Next base: position 11,058,804 of record OY288253.1, read on the forward strand.
CAACTCTAAGACCAGATATGAAGCCTTTCAGCCATACACCATGTGAGGTAGCCTCAAAACAAGAAATGAACTCGGCCTCCGTAGAAGAAGTGGCTACCACTATCTGTTTGGTACTCCTCCAAGAAATAGTCCCGTCAGCTAGCATAAACACATATCCTGAGGTGGATTTTCGTGAATCAATGCAGCCACCGTGGTCTGAATCGGAATACCCTACCACTTCAAGACTCTCAGTTCGTCTATACATAAGCATGTAAGCCTTAGTACCCTGAAGGTATCTCAACACTTTCTTTGCAGCTGTCCAGTGAACGATTCCTGGGTTACTCTGATATCTGCCTAATACTCCAATAACATATGCAATGTCGGGTCTGGTACAGACCTGAGCATACATAATGCTACCAACTGCTGAAGCATAGGGAATATTTTTCATTTGTTCCCTCTCAATGTCATTCCCAGGACACTGGTCCAAACTGAATCGGTCACCTTTCACAATGGGTGCTACGTTTGGCGAACAATCTTTCATTCTGAATCTTTCGAGTACTTTGTTGATATAGGCCTCCTGAGACAAGCCTAAAATGCCTCGGGATCTATCTCTATGGATCTTAATGCCAATGACATAAGATGCCTCACCCATATCCTTCATATCAAAGTTACTTGAAAGAAATTGTTTCACCTCATATAGAAACCCCTTATCATTGGTTGCTAGCAAAATATCATCCACATACAACACAAGGAAACAAATCTTACTCCCACTAACCTTAAGGTATATACACTGATCCATAATATTTTCTTCGAAACCGAATGAAGAAATAACTTCGTGGAACTTCTTATACCATTGTCGGGAAGCTTGTTTCAAACCGTATATAGATTTATTCAGCTTACAAACCAAATGCTCACCATCACTAGAGAAGAATCCTTCAGGTTGTTTCATATAAACCTCTTCTTCTAGATCTCCATTGAGAAATGCCGTTTTCACATCCATCTGATGTAGCTCGAAATCAAAATGAGCTACTAATGCCATGACAACTCGGAGAGAATCTTTCTTCGATACAGGAGAGAAAGTCTATGTGTAATCGATTCCTTCCCTTTGATTGAATCCTTTAGCAACGAGTCTTGCCTTATGCCTCTCGATGTTGCCTAGCGAGTCTTTCTTTGTCTTAAAGACCCACTTACATCCAATGGTTTTTGCACCATCAGGCAACTCGACGAGATCCCAGACTCCATTAGATGCCATAGAATTCATCTCATCTTTCATAGCATTCATCCATAAGTTTGAATCTGTAGAACTTACAGCTTGTGAAAATGACAAAGGATCATTATCGGCTTCAACACAATAATCCAATTCTTGTAAATACACCATAAAATCACCAGAAATAGCTGTTTTTCTTTCTCGGGTAGATCTTCTTAATGGAGCTTGTTCACCCTCGGGTGGACCTTGTTCACCCTCGGGTGGACCTTGTTCACCCTCGGGTGGACCTTGTTCACCCTCGGCCCGAACCTCCTCAGTCTCTACCACATTTCGTTCTGCAGTATGTGGAGTTTCTTTATTTGATCGTTTAAGTTGGACTTGAGGAGTGTGAATGACGACCAACCGAACACTTGAATCAGATGGTGGAACCTCATTGTGATCCTTTTCAGGAGTAATATCCCGAAATTGATCACTCCCACTGATCAAGTCATTCTCAAGAAATTTAGCATTTCTTGATTCCACAATTCTAGTGCTGTGAGATGGACAATAGAATCTATAACTCTTAGACTTTTCGGCATATCCAATGAAATACCCACTAATAGTCCTTGGATCAAGTTTCTTTTCTTGTGGGTTATAAATTCTCACTTCAGACGGACATCCCCAAATGCGTATATGTTGCAAACTCGGTTTCCAACCTTTGAATAACTCAAAAGGCATCTTAGAGACGGCCTTGGTAGGAACCCGGTTTAATATATATGCTGCCGTTTTGAGAGCATCAACCCACAAAAATGATGGAAGATTAACATTACTTCGCATACTCCGCACCATGTTAATTAATGTCCGATTTCTTCTTTCTGCAACACCATTCTGGTCCGGAGAACCAGGCATGGTGTATTGGGCAACAATCCCATGTTCTTGAAGAAATTTAGCAAATGGACCATGTGCCTGTCCGTTGTCGGTGTATCTACCATAGTACTCACCACCTCGATCTGATCTTACGATTTTAATGCGCTTATCACGTTGGTTCTCTACTTCAACCTTAAACAATTTAAAGGCATCTAAAGATTCGTCTTTGGAACGAAGTAAGTAGAGATTCATATATCGTGAATAATCACAATGAAGGTGATAAAGTATTTTGGATCATTAGCATTCATGTCCAGACAACAAATATCCGTGTGTATGATTTTTAATAACTCAGAACTCCTCTTAGCACCAGTTTTATGAGTATTAGTTTGCTTTCCCTTAATGCAACTAATACAATTCTCGAAATCGGTGAAATCTAAGGTACTAAGTACCCCTTCTTTCACCAATCTCTTAACCCTCTGAATGGAGATGTGTCCCAATCTCCGGTGCCACAACATAGAAGAATTCTCATCCATAATACATCTTTTTAAACCAGTATTGACATGCATAGTACTTTCAGTGGTATCATTTTGCAAACTGAGACGATATAAATTTTCAGACAAAATACCGCAACCAATTATTTCAGAATTCTTAAAAATATTAAAACCGGAGTCCGAAAATTTAAAAGAAAATCCAAAGCGTACAAGTCTGGAAATTGAAATCAAATTCCTAGCAAATTTAGGAACATAAAATGTCTCTTGCAAAACCAAATTAAAACCACTACTAAGAATTAAAGTGCATGTCCCGATGGCTTCCACATGTGATCCCATCCGGTTTCCTGAATAGATAGAGGCTTCACTGCCCACCGGTTTCCTTAGGTTTGTCATACCTTGCAAGGTATTCGAAACATGGATTGTAGTGCCAGAGTCAATCCACCATGTATTATGATTCAAAACCATATTAGATTCATAACATACATGTGCTAGAAAATTACCTTTTCTTTTCAGCCAGGCTTTGAATTTAGGGCAATCTTTCTTCATGTGTCCCTTCTTTTTACAGAAGAAACACGAAGATTCCTTTTTTATGACTGACTGAGCTGGAACCTTCCCCTTTCCATTGTCTTTACTGTGATCATCACCCTTCTTTTTAGAAGTGGTAAAGTTCACCTTTTCACCTTCTTCCAGTAGCAATCTACCCTCCTCCTGAACACACATGGTCATAAGCTCATTAATAGACCATTTATCCTTATGTGTGTTGTAGGATATCTTAAAAGGGGCATATTGTGAAGGTAGAGTGCATAAAATGAAGTGTACCAGAAAGGAGTCGAACATAGTAACCTCCAAGCCTTTAAGTTGAGCCGCAATGTCCCTCATGCGCATGATATATTCACGCACGCCTTTAGTTTGAGTGAGCTTTAGGGATGAAAATTGCATAATTAAGGTACTAGCAAGAGATTTGTCTGAAGTTACATACTGCTCATCGATAGCCTTAATTAGGTCTTTAACCTTATCATACTTTTCAACTGAACCACGGATACTAGCACATAACCTGGTCTTTATGAACATAATGGAGAGACGATTAGATCTCTCCCACTTTTCATAAAGATCTACCTCATCAGGTTGACTAGCGTCCGTTATACTTGGCGGTTCGCCTTTCCTTATAGCATAATCAACATCCATCCATCCTAACTGCAGTAGTACCCTCTCTTTCCAGACCTTATAATTTTCACCATTTAATTCAGGAATGTCAAATTTGACATCAGAAGAACTACCAGACAAAATAACTGCAAATAAATAAATAACATGCTTATTAATAATTTGAGACATAACTATAATCATGCTTTACCAATGTAAAATCATGCTAATATGAATCTAGTGACATAAAACTTGCCTGTGGGCTAAAGTCCTACTCAAATTAGACTCATAATAATTTTAATTATTTAAATTAACTTAATGATGAGACTATCAAATTTTTATTTCTTAATTCCTGTGGGTAGATCAAGAAATATAGTTTAATAATCATCCTAATTAATCATACAAATATAACAAAATTTCATGTGGGTATATTTTATTATATTACGTACGATTTATTACAATTAATGTTTAGTTACTACATGTGATTCCCAAAAACGAAATTTCAAACAATTAGAGATGCTTTTAGGGCTGTGCATCCGGTTCGACACGGACCGGACCCGGTTGGACCCGGAACCGGAATGTAAAAAAAATTCGGACCGGACCTGGACCGGAATCTCAAAATTTCGGACCGGGACCGGACCGGAAAAATTCCGGTCCAAGACCGGTTGGACCGGTTGACCCGGAATTTTCAATTTTTTTTGAAATTCCGGTCCAAAATTCCGGACCGGTTGGACCGGTTTGGACCGGTTAGACCGGAATTTTTAAGAAATAAGAATAATTCCGGTCTTTCCGGTCCAAACCGGTCCGGACCGGAAAAAACCGGGTCAGGACCGGAACCCGGAATCGCCCAAAATGATGGACCGGAACCCGAACCAGAATTTTTTATTCCGGGTCCGGTCCGGTAGATTCCGGTCCGGTCCGGTCCATTTTTCCGGTCCGACCCGGATTTCGCACACCCCTAGATGCTGTGGCTACTCCCTAATCAATAAAATTTACGAATCACTCAACATTACTATATTTATCTATATATTTTAGCTTAAGGTATATAGACAGCTTAAAACCGACATAATAATAATACTAGATTTATTATGTGAAACTTAATATTCATATGACCCAAAACGTAACTTATATTTAAGTTAACAAAAAAAAAAATATCCGAATGTCATACGAAATAATATACATGCGATAAAATACTCCAGAAATCACGACTAAAACAAAGTATATCACATGAGAGTACAAAAAATATACTCAGAACAAATAAGAATAAAACCGTGATATGTGGCAGCTTGAAGACTCAACAAGACAACAACATACAGTGCCACAGACCTCTCCAGTACACCAGCCAATACAATTCTCCATAAGCAAATAGAGTAAACAAAAAAAACTCATATGAAGTATAGGTGTAACACCCCTGATTTTTATAAATTTAAATTGGATTAAAATTTTGTTCGTATTTTTATTTTTACGATTTAACTCGTAATTCTTAAAAAAATTTATAAAACGAATTTATTGTTTAATCGTTGAAACTCCTAAAATTCTATTTGTCTCGGAAACTCTTTTTATATATAAAACATATTTTTATTTTTATTTCGATTCATTTCATACATTTAATTTAATTCTTATCGAAAGTCTATTTCGGCGATTTAAATTCTAAATTCTTTTATTTATTTATATTTTGTCCGAATTTCTATTTTCGGCTAGAAACTCATTTATTTTAAGTTTCGCCAAAACATTTATTACCTTTCCTCGAGAAATCAATTTAATTTACTTCATCAAATTTTTTTTATTTATCAGGAGATACTATTTTATCGTCTAATTATTTATTTCTAATAATTTCTTTTCGTCTCGAATATTTGATTTACTCATTTTATTTAACACTCCGATTATTTATTAATTTTGTTAACCCGTTTTAATTTGATTCTTGGGTCAGTCAACTTATCGTCATGGAATTCGTTTAGTTCGTTGTCCTAACCCGACTCATTTAAATTAATCCGTATACAACGTATACTTATTGTCTCGGAATCCGTACCTTCTTTCGGTGAGTGGAAATCAACCTATTACTCTTACGTTCACCCATTATTAGTGATTCTTCTCCCCTTCCTCTTTCTTTATTATACATCCACCGCATCTTTCATTTTCCCATTCACATTGAAACCCCCTTTTTGCTGCATACACTTCATTTCTTTTCATTTTCCACCGTTTCAATGCATACACCTCCTGTTTCATTTTCTTCTCCTTCACGCCTAAATCATCATCGTTTTTCCTCGGCTATGCTATTTACTGATGTCGCTTCTCGTTGTTGTTGCGCACCTGGTCTATGTCCATTTTACTATTGTTTTTGGTCGCTGCAGTTGGTTACGATGGTACGTACGATTCCCTGTTCAGCATTTTTGCCGCTGCTGTCCTGTTTGTATTCTTTTCTTTTTTTTCCCTCCTTTTCTTCTCCTTCTAATTTCGGTTACTATTCCGATTTCTACTGCTGCGGTTGTTGTACGTTGTCGCTGTCTTGCATGTCGCAAATCGAGTCCAAGTTCCTCCTCCTCTATTCGTCTTTGCTGCTGCGTTTTATCAGCCAGCCTTATGCGTGAGGGTAATGCTTTTCTCCTATGTCTTTGTTGTTCTGTCCGTTTCGCTCTTCTTTCTTTTCCTTCTTCTCGTTGTTCTCCTTGCTGCTGTTTGTTATGTTCTTATGTCTCTGCTGCTGCTACTGTCCTTTTGTTCGATTTCGGTATTCGTCCTTGTCGGTTTTGTGTCGTGCTGCTGCACTACTGCTGCCTTTTCGTTCTTATTCTTTTCTTCCTTTAATTCCTTCTTTTTCTTACACCAATTCTCGTTGATGTAGTTGCTGCTACGCTGATGTTGTCCTATTTTCGATCTTTTTCCCCTTCGTCCTTCTTCTCCTTCTTTTTCTTTCTCGTCGTTTCCTGATGCTCGTTTGTGGCTACTGCATTTGTGTCGTTCTATTTCTTTTTTTTCCTCCGTCCCATCTCACTTTCTTGTCCTTCTTATGTCGGTTTCGATTCGCTGCTTTATGTCGAGTGATGTTGCTGATCGTTTTTGTTGTTTTTGTACAGTACTGCTCCTGTACGTTTGTCTCGTCCTGTTTCTCGTATTCTTTCCCCTGTTTTCTATCGTATTCCGTTTTCGCTATCAGGTCATTGTTGTTACTCGTGCTACTGCTGTTCGCGTCGATTGCTGTTGTCCAATATTTGTTTTCCGTGTCTTTTCTTCCTTTCTATTTCGGTTTCCTATTTGCTGTTTCTGTTAATGTCTATATCATTACTCGATTCTATCGACTTATACCGTTATTCTACTCGAGTAATTTCTGCTACGTTTTCCGTGTCAACTCTAGTCCTTCCCAACTTTATCTAATTCCGACTCCTTTATTTCCATGTATACGTGTTCGGATCTCCGTGAGAACCTGGAAGCTGGCTCGTAGTCACCAGTTTGATGAGCTTGGACAAATGGATTGAAGCGACTTGTACGTTTTTGGCTCAAGGTAACTTTAGGACGTTACTCGATTTTATATCGTATGTTTGAGTAGTAGTATGTAGTAAATATTTTAACTTCAGTTTTCTATTTTAGCTATATATTATTGCTAATTATATTAATTTTAAATCGTATGCCTTTCTATATTTTTATATCTTTCGATATCGTTTTATAAATCGTTAATAATTTTATAAATTATGATCGTTATAATATTTTGTTGGTTATCGTGACACTAGTAACTAAATAATATCGATTTCATATTTTCGCCATGTTTCGTTTATTTATAATTTTAACTCAAATCGTATTTTTATATTATTATCGAGGTTTGTATACTTATTTAATAAAATTAATTTTCGTTTTACGATTTATACTAATAAAGGGGAAACTAGTCGATTTTGCTTTAACTATATTTTTAGTCAAGACTATTTTCACTAATAATTTCTTATTTGTCTACGACTGATTATTTTTAGTAAAATCAGTATTATTTATTGATAAAATGTATTTGTTAAAAATAATTTGAAATCTTTATAAATCTCATTTCATTTATAAAACTCGTTGGCTCAACTAATTTTTATATCGTTTTTCTTAAGATATCCCCTCTTTGAAAATTTATAGTTTTAACTCGATTTCCTAATTATTTATAAAATACTATATATTGAGATATTATATTTTATTTATATTTTGAGTAACGAATTTAGAAATATATTAAAGTTACGATAACGACGATAATAATAAAATGTTAATTTTGTTAGGAATGCTATTTTTAATACATTTCACATATTTTAATAACTTACGTATCTTCTGTAATAATATTTCTATTTTAAGTAAGTTTCTAAAATTAGTAAGTTTCTATTTATAGAAAGTTTCCATTTTTATATAAAATGTTTATTCATTTTGTCCTTATATTATTTACATTGATTATATCTTTTGATCATCGATAATGGCTTTGTTTTGGAGTTATGGAATAAGGATAAGTGTGAGGTTAGAGTAATATATTCTGGGGTTTACGTTTTTGCCATCAACTATAAGGCTGGTGTGTCTTTATGGGGCACACTGGTTGTTGAACCAAGCATATATGGTGTTCGGGAGTGTGTGAACATTTTGACCTTAAACTCGTGCCTCGCAGTGTAAGACGCCGTCGGGTTGAACTGACTATTTATGGTGCTCGGGAGGGGTGTGCATATTATCTTAAACTAGGGCCACGCATTTATAAGTCGTCGTCCTATTATGGTTGAGTAGCCTAGTTAGAGACCGAAGTTTGATTTGTTTGAACTAAGTTCTCGAAGCTAGTTTTAGTATTCTCCTAGTGAAAGTCTAGCCGTCTACACTACTCCTATCCATAACACCATTTTGAATATTTTTATTATTATCGATTGATTTTGACTTGCAGGTTGGCAAGTGCTTTAAGTTTCGTTGAACACTTTTTATTATTATATCGTTTTTAATGTTTTCTCATTTTAAGTATTTTGATATAATAATATTATTGTTTTTCCATATGATATAATTTGGTTGGGAGAACGTCTGAGTTACTCCCCACTGACGTGGCTGTTATGTTTATAACATGACAGGTATTTGCTGCTGGGTTTTGGGTGTGAGCTAGCGAGTAGCATGGATTCTACTATTTCTTTATTCATGTAATTTATGGATTTGTATAACCCGTTTGGTGAATTTTCTCTTTAGCCCTTTTGTAAAAAGAGGCCTTTGCATTGACTTACCATTTCTTTTAATAAGATATAGTTTGTCAGTGTGTTTTAATCCCAACTCTACAGTGTTTCCGCCACTGTATTGCGTTAGAATTTCAAGGGGATTACAATAGGAGAGTCACGGACAGAAGCCAAAACTTAAACAAAGTCAAATTATTTCTATCATACGGAGAGAATAAAACAAATATTCATCCTTATCCTCTCAACTCCACCATTAAAACTATGAAGAACAATAATTTGTCCAAATTTCAGACAAAGACCAACAATCCTCCGAGACATATTTTTAAATGAGATTTGCCAGAAAATAATTATCATAAATGGCGGAAAGAGGAGTAAACAAAATAAGACGGACGAAAAATCGATCCACAATAACAAGCAAGACAGAGGTATAAACTGAAGCTCTGATACCAAATGTAAGTTCTATATATGAATTTATCATGTTCTTAATTAATAAATGAACATAACGATAAACTCAAAAGCGGAAGCTGAATTATAAGATCTAGAAATAACCTCCAGCCATTGCTTATCGGATTCCTGAACAGCTTTATCTACAACCCGAAAATACCGTCCCCGAATACCGTCGACCGTCTTAACTATATTGTCGGTTCTAAATTCTTTCCTCTCAGATTTAGATGATGTATAGATGAATAGAGAAGATGAATCTAGTGACCCTGAATAGCGTTGTATTTATACTAATCTTTCCATCAAAGATAAAGTTTAGGTTGATCACATTCTGTATAGTGGTTAATGAAATATAGGATTATACGAGATAAGAGATAGATATTTATTAGAGTTTAGGTTGATCACCAAATAGACCACAATTCAGTAACTCTAAACTGATCAAGCAACTTAATCAATTATTAAGTCTATCATAAATTCTAACATACACGACTTAGCCACGGGAAACTAAGCGTGGCGCAAGTGGCCGTGGCAAAAGAATAGCCACGAAAAAAAAAAGTAATGTGGTTAAATTTAAACATTTTGCCACGAAATTTTTTGTGGCTATATATCGTGGTCTAACACTTTCTTCGTGGCTAAAACAACGTGGCAAAAATAAATCTCATGTCTAAAACGTCGTGGCCAAAATATTTTCTATGGCTAAAATGTTGTGGCCAGATATATTTTCCGTGGCTAAAAAGTTTTGGCAAAAAATATTTTCTTTGGTTAACCACGAATAATATTGTGGCTGTGTATAAAAATTTTATACCAAGATTATGCGGCATATTTTTGTTTCCCATCGCTAGTGTCGTAATAGTCAATACATATTAGTGTGGCTAAATATATTTATCGTGGCTATACTTTACTGGATGTTGAATCTTTGTTAGCCACAATAATATGACTACCCATAAAAATAGATGGTACAGATAAAAAAAAAGTAAGAATTGATTCATTAATGAAAGTATATCATCCTGAAATTTTATACGCTACAAATGCAAATCATTCAAAGAGTATTGTTGATAAAAATTCGATAAAATCTATAAATGTTTTTTTGTGCGACCAAAATGTTATTCAAACCATAAATATTGCCAAAAAATTACAACCGTAAATGTTGGTTTTCTCTATACGTAGACATTTTTTCTTTATGTTTATTTTCCCATAAATTGTAAGAGACCAACATTATCACCTGTAAAAATAAAAAAAATTATAATATTAAGATAATAATATTACATATGGAGTATAAAGATATAATACGATCTAGGTGTCCAAATTAAAAGAATATGATAGCATAAAGAGATGGGAGAAATACAAATTACTTCGTAATAAACTAACCTTAATGAGAATTATTCATCCCAAGCGATGATAGTAAATTCTTGAATCTTTCCTCCCACATCTTGTTATTAGCCGTAATCTTTTCATCCACCTTTGCCTCAACTTCTAATTTGGCTATTTCAGCATTTTTTCGAAGATCTTCTACTTCTTTTCTGGCCATTAGTACCTCTTTATTCGCTTGTTCAATCACATCTTTAGTCGTTCGTCGAACTTCTATCATTTCCTTTGTAAGATTCAAGCGTGATGGTTTGACTCCATAATATTGTGTTATTGTTTTGCCTCGACCATAACAACGCAAATATCCATGTTTATCTTTCTCAAGATCATCCAAAATTATTTGGTCATCAATTTTGTTGTTAAGTCCTTCGTCCCTTTCTTTCCTCAGTTTATTCACTTCTTCCTACACAAATTGTCAATTGAAAAGAAAAAAAAATTACTCACCACTGAGTATTTCAAAAGAATTGTAAAAGTGCCACAAAAGCATTTACTTACTATTGCTTTCATGTTGCAGTGTAAGTTAACCGAATTGACGGGATTCTTGGATTTCCTTTTTCGAGTTTCAAGGGGCACATCTACCCTCGAACACTCTCCCCCGTTTCTTTGTTTCTGCAATTTGAATCAATCACAAGTAATAAAAAATGAGATACTTTGCGTAAGTGCACTCAACCTGTCAACCCAAGGATTCTTAAAACATCCAAATATTGTTCTTAGTAGATGACTCGGATACAAGCCAAAAATGAACTTCTGCCAACTATTTTTGCCTTTAGTTTCATGTTAATTAATGCTCCCTCCGTCCCAATGAATTGTTTGCCTATTCCATATTGAGGCGTCTCAATGAATTGTCTGCCTTTCTATTTTAGGAATGTTTTTTATATGTAATTTGATCATTCTCATGAGTTTTGCTCCACATCTCACTCTCTCATTGGATCCCTTACCCTTGGTGCCAAAAGAAAAAGCAAACAATTCATTGGAACGGAGGGAGTAACATATACAAAACACTTCAGTCCAGCTCGGTTGAGTCAATTTTAGCCAGAAAGATATATAATGGCCTATAGAAAAACTTTTATACATTTATTATAAGTTAACTTACAAGTTCTTCTTGGACACGAGCATGACTTATGGATCCAGTATAATGAGGCATTTTTTGACATGACCTGCTCTTTTTCGCTTTAATACTCCTTTCCTGATAAACAAAAAGCATTACGTGAGACCGTCAATCAATAATTGGATACTAAGTTTACAAATATAAACATAAAAGTTTCTAGTGTACCTGAAATTTAGGAGACCGCCAAAGTTCTACCAAGAATTTCCAATCTGCTTTCGGCATATCATTCGGCTTATTTTTCAATTGATCCTCTTTTGTTGTGAGTTTTGGGGAAATAATATATTTTTTCTTCAGCTGATACCTACTATTCCTAAACAAAGCCCTTGCATACTTCTTTACCGCTTCTTTTCTTAACTCTGAGTCATCAAACTCACATTTCTCCTAGTATAGCAGATCATAATTATAAAATCATTAAACGAGCGAAGATTAAAAAAACAATCACATTTACCAGAATACATCTCCATAAGTGATCAAGTGTCTCTTCTTTGAAGTCTTGCCATCCATTAACTCGCACGGGTAATACGCTTCGATTCCTAACTTGATCTCCGACGAAATAAGAAAAAGATGTTGCATTCTCACCGATTGCGATACCATCTTCATTAAATGTTATAAAAATCTTTTCCCTAGGTTTGAGTGCCAAAAGATTTCTACAGTATACCACTCCTCTTGTTTTCTTTTCCTTACCTGCATATCATTATTGTTTCCCAAAAAAAGGTGTAAATCAATAGTCAAAATAACATGATCAATCTCCATAAAATTCTGATATGAGTACCCGATGTAACTATCTCATTATTCATCGAATCAATTTCTCTAGCTTTGTTTAGTTGATGTTCAACTTCCTTATCCCAGATGTCATCTTCATCTGACATGTATTGACCTTGTTCATTATAGGGTGTATCTTCGGCCTATATATATATATATATATATATATATATATATATATATATATATATATATATATATATATATATATATAGTAAGGTTCTTATGAGTCCTTTACTCTAGATGAGTCCCTAAGTCCTCATCTCATCCATTGGATGGGATGAGGATGGATAAGATGCATCCTAGCAATTGCATTTAAAAAAAAAAGATTTACGTTCCTAAAATAACTCCCATGAATTTAGGAAACAATAACTCCTTTGATCACGTTCATTAATCATTCACATTCATTCATCATTCACGTTCATTCAAACCTAAAAAAAACCTTTCTTCATTCACGTTCATTCATCAATTTTGTTCTTGAAATCCAGTTACAATGGATTCAATGACCGCGTCATCTTCTTCAACTGTTGATAAGCAATTGATCGAGTATAACAATGGTGAGTTTCAATATTTCTTTCAGGTTTTGATTCAATTTTTATTCATGGATATCAATGGTTATATTGCTTTCAATTTGCGTTTTGATATCAATGGTTTATCACGTCAATTTGCGTTTTTTTTACGTCGATTTTCATGTTTATATTGCTTTCATTGTCATTTCATTCATCACAGTTTCGTATCAATGGTTAATTCCTCTCTCAATCTTTATAGATTCCATGGTTTTATGCTTTTTATTTAGATTTTCCATGATATCCACTGATACTATTGTTTTGATTTCTATTAACGCATAAACGTCATTGAAAGTAACGTGCCTTCTGCGTTAAAGTAACACTTAATTGCAATTACAGTAACAGAAATGAACGTCGAGAAAAGGGTTTTGATGATGATGTTAGAGTAACGTATTGTACTCGTTAGAGTAACACCACTTAGGAATTGTAGTAACACATTATTTGCATGGGTGTAACGCTGTTTGATTTTGTGTAGGTGGTTTTGGCAAAGATGCAAACGCACAGGACAACACTGGAAAAGGTGGAATTTTATTCATTTGATTAATCATGGATTAATAACAATGGTTCAGTGATACTATTGTTTTGATTTCTATTAACGCAGAAACGTCGTTGAAGTAACATGCCTTCTGCATTAAAGTAACACTTAATTGCAATTACACTAACACAACTTATGAGTTAAAGTAACACATATGTCCCATGGGTGTAACGTTGTTTATTTTTTGCAGGTAGCATTGACAAAGAAGCAAATGCACAAGAATGGTGCAGAGATGTGGGTGAGGCGTTCACTCCGTACATGGGGCAAGTATTCGGGGAAATCGATGAGGCGGTGGAATTTTATAAAATCTACGCGCTGGCATGCGGATTCGAAGTTGTTTTTTTTGTGGGTTTACAAGAATAACTGATTTTTTACATATTTTTTTACACATAATGATGTACAACGTTGCAGTTAACTCTATATTTATTTAATACATGCGTTTTTGGTTAGAGTAACATCTCAGATGTATTGTAGTAACACCATTCGTTCCTTAAAGTAACAAATATAATGCATAAAAGTAACTGAGGATATTAGCGTTGTTTATCATTCGTTCTTAGATTAACCACAACCATTTCTTATAGTAACATGATTTGTTCGTTAAAGTAACAGCTACACTGCGTTAGAGTAACACATATTTTTTTTTCTTAAAGTAACACAGTTCATGAATTAAAGTAACACATTGTATGAGTTAACGTAACAGTTTTTGCAAGAGACTATACAACGTAACAGGTTTTATAAGTTAAAGTAACACAGTTCATGAATTAAAGTAACACATTGTATGAGTTAAAGTAACAGTTTTTGCAAGAGACTATTATACAACATAACACATTGTATGAGTTAAAGTAACACAATTCATGAATTGAAGTAACACATTGTATGAGTTAAAGTAACGTAGTTTACGGGTTATGACAGTAACATAGTAACATATGTACAACGACAGTAGAAAAATGATGATTTTTTGGTGAAGATGAAAAAAACTTAGTTTTAAATAAACTTGTTGTGTGAGAGAAAGAAGCAGTTAAAAGATTGATAGGAGAGAGAAGATTTGCATTGAGATAATTAAGGAAGAGAGAGAAATGATATATTTACCAAGATTTGTTAGTTATTTCCTTATTTCACCTCAAGCAATCACAACCATCCATCTTTCACTTGATCAATGGTCCAAGATTGGACTCATGGACTCAAATGTATATAGAATGACTCACTTGATCCTTCCTCTATATATATATATATATATATATATATATATATATATATATAGATTGAGTTCTTCTATATACATTGAGTCCATGAGTCCAATCTTGGACCATTGATTAAGTGAAAGATGGATGGTTGTGATTGCTTGAGATGAAATAAGAAAATAACTAACAAATCTTGATAAATATATCATTTCTCTCTCTTCCTTAATTATCTCAATGCAAATCTCCTCTCTCCTATCAATCTTTTATGTGCTTCTTTCTCTCACACAACAAGTTTCTTTAAAATTAAGTTTTTTTCATCTTCACCAAAAAATCATCATTTTTCTACTGTCGTTGTACGTATGTTACTATGTTACTGTCATAACCCGTAAACTATGTTACTTTAACTCATACAATGTGTTACTTCAATTCATGAATTGTGTTACTTTAACTCATACAATGTGTTACGTTGTATAATAGTCTCATGCAAAAACTGTTACTTTAACTCATACAATGTGTTACTTTAATTCATGAACTGTGTTACTTTAATTTATAAAACCTGTTACGTTGTATAGTCTCTTGCAAAAACTGTTACTTTAACTCATACAATGTGTTACTTTAATTCATGAACTGTTGTATAGTCTCTTGCAAAAACTGTTACGTTAACTCATACAATGTGTTACTTTAATTCATGAACTGTGTTACTTTAAGAAAAAAAAATATGTGTTACTCTAACGCAGTGTAGCTGTTACTTTAACGAACAAATCATGTTACTATAAGAAATGGTTGTGGTTAATCTAAGAACGAATGATAAACAACGCTAATATCCTCAGTTACTTTTATGCATTATATTTGTTACTTTAAGGAACGAATGGTGTTACTACAATACATCTGAGATGTTACTCTAACCAAAAACGCATGTATTAAATAAATATAGAGTTAACTGCAACGTTGTACATCATTATGTGTAAAAAAATATGTAAAAAATCAGTTATTCTTGTAAACCCACAAAAAAAACAACTTCGAATCCGCATGCCAGCGCGTAGATTTTATAAAATTCCACCGCCTCATCGATTTCCCCGAATACTTGCCCCATGTACGGAGTGAACGCCTCACCCACATCTCTGCACCATTCTTGTGCATTTGCTTCTTTGTCAATGCTACCTGCAAAAAATAAACAACGTTACACCCATGGGACATATGTGTTACTTTAACTCATAAGTTGTGTTAGTGTAATTGCAATTAAGTGTTACTTTAATGCAGAAGGCATGTTACTTCAACGACGTTTCTGCGTTAATAGAAATCAAAACAATAGTATCAGTGAACCATTGTTATTAATCCATGATTAATCAAATGAATAAAATTCCACCTTTTCCAGTGTTGTCCTGTGCGTTTGCATCTTTGCCAAAACCACCTACACAAAATCAAACAGCGTTACACCCATGCAAATAATGTGTTACTACAATTCCTAAGTGGTGTTACTCTAACGAGTACAATACGTTACTCTAACATCATCATCAAAACCCTTTTCTCGACGTTCATTTCTGTTACTGTAATTGCAATTAAGTGTTACTTTAACGCAGAAGGCACGTTACTTTCAATGACGTTTATGCGTTAATAGAAATCAAAACAATAGTATCAGTGGATATCATGGAAAATCTAAATAAAAAGCATAAAACCATGGAATCTATAAAGATTGAGAGAGGAATTAACCATTGATACGAAACTGTGATGAATGAAATGACAATGAAAGCAATATAAACATGAAAATCGACGTAAAAAAAACGCAAATTGACGTGATAAACCATTGATATCAAAACGCAAATTGAAAGCAATATAACCATTGATATCCATGAATAAAATTGAATCAAAACGTGAAAGAAATATTGAAACTCACTATTGTTATACTCGATCAATTGCTTATCAACATTTGAAGAAGATGACGCGGTCATTGAATCCATTGTAACAGGATTTCGAGAACAAAATTGATGAATGAACGTGAATGAAGAAAGGTTTTTTTTAGGTTTGAATGAACGTGAATGATGAATGAATGTGAATGATTAATGAACGTGATCAAGGGAGTTATTGTTTCCTAAATTCATGGGAGTTATTTTAGGAACGTAAATCTTCTTTTTTTTAAAAAAAAATGCAATTGCTAGGATGCATCTTGTCCATCCATCCTCATCTCATCCAATGTATGAGATGAGGACTTAGGGACTCATCTAGAGTAAAGGACTCATAAGAGCCTTACTCTCTCTCTCTCTCTCTCTATATATATATATATATATATATATATATATATATATATAAGAAGCAATATAAGTTAACTACAAAGGGAAGGATTTGGTATTTCTAGGACACGATCAGCACTAATGCCCATGTTGTGCCAGATGAGACATTTATGCTTGTGTAAAAACATGGTGTAATGAACCGAAGTATAAAGGACATTGTCATTTGGTGTAACAATGTAGAGCATTAGTGTGATATAGTTATAGATTTCAAAAGTAAAATAAAGAACCTTTTTCCATTTGCATATCTACATCCCCACTATTGTATAGATGCGCATGATTCCCTGATTACAAATTTGATTAGCATTTCACATAGTATTAAGCAATGATTTGTTATAAAAAAAAGTAATTAAATTCATTAGTACCTCCTCCAATAGCCATAAGATGACTAAATTCATCATTATCAATATCTGTACTATTTAGAAAAGAAAAAACAAGTATAATATAATGAATATCAAAGTAGTAGTAGTAGTATTTAATAGCTAAAAAACAAGTATAAAGTGATTAAGATTAAATGCAACATTTCCGAAATATGTACCTTCCGAATCAAAGTCGTGTTCACTGTAAGTAGCTGTGGTGTTTTGTTGGGTGCCAATAGCTAAAAAAAATGTGCTTTAGATGAAGAAATTGTTCTTCTTGTACATAGCTAAAGCATCAAGATAACATTCACAAGGGAAAAAACTACCTTCTTCGACAACTTTCAAAGCTGAAGAAACTGATCTTACTGTATCATCACCAATCACTTGACGTCGTTGCTTATCTTTCACTCTGGTCAAACTGGCAAGTGACAATGGTGGAATGAGTTGACTTTTCTTGCGCTCATCCTTTGTTCCAGTTTTCTTCTGGTCAAACTACCATTGAAACACTGAACACTTTTGAAAGGACCTAAAGCGTAAAGACAGTGTTTGTAAATCTTGAAGTACTTGATCAACCTCTTCCTCGGATGAGTGTGAGATCTAATTATAAAAAATGGATTATTAATAAAAAAAATTGTTAAAAGAGAAATACTAATAACTTTCACGATTTTCATTTTTTTTAAAAACATACCTGATATTTGAACCAATTTGACAAACTATCATCATACTCATCTTCTTTGTATTCACCAATTAATAAACAATAAAGAACCAAATTAATTTAGAAAATTGATATTTTAAATATGATAATTATAAATCACTTGATACCTTATATACTTTTCAGCTTCCTCACAGTTCTTAAGCACATACTCATGTGCTTGTGTTAATTCTATATCCGTAAGACGCCGTGTTTTAGCTCTTCCTAAAGGCGTGCCTGAAGGTTTGAATATCACTATACCTTTAAAATTGTCATCTTTATTCCTTGTCCGCATTTCGTTCATATTGATTAAATTTTGTGTCAATTTCACTCAAGTACTGTGAACAAAAAAGCATGCACTCCTCTATAATATATCCCTCTGCATTTGAACCTTCTGGTCTATTCTTATTTCGCACATAGCACTTAAACTTTCGTAGAATCCTATAAAATATTAGTCATTCTATTAGTATACAAATGTTAGTGAAGTAGAATAAAATTATAATATATTGTAATAATATATCTTACCTCTCTACTGGATACATCCAGCGATATTCCACAGGTCCACCGATTTTTGCTTTTGCAACAAGGTGAACACATAGATGCACCATAATATCGAAAAAAGAAGGTAGAAATATATTTTCCATCTCACATAAAGTAAGAACAATACTATCCTGAATGCGATCTAACACCTCCATGTTCAATGTTTTTGAACATAGTTCTCAAAAAAATGTGCTAAATATAGCAATTGCATCATATACCTTTGGTTGTGACACCCCACGAATAGCAAATGGCAATAGTTGCTCCAGAATTACATGACAGTCGTGAGATTTAAGTCCCCAAATTTTACGTTTGTCTAAATTTATACATTTTGAGATGTTTGAAGAATACCCGTCTGGAACTTTTAACTCTTCCAAAAACCTGTACACCTTCTCCTTTTGGTCTTTAGACAAAGTATAAAGGGCTGGTGGAATATGCCATTTCCTACTCACTAGCTTAGGAGCTAGATGTTTCATGATTTTCAACAATTTCAAATCATATCTTGCTTTTATACTATCTTTAGTTTTTCCTTCAATGTCAAGTAAAGTACCAAGAATATTATCACACACATTTTTTTCTATATGCATAACATCCAGATTGTGGCGAATCAATAAACTGCTCCAATATGACAAATTAAAAAATATACTCTTCTTTTTCCAATTATCATCTCTCTTAGGGTGGCTAATGGTTTTTCCAAACTTCATATCTTTGAAATCATTAAGCTGACATAGAATATCGTGACCCGATAGTTGTGACGGAGGATCTCTTCTCTCTTGCTTTCCATCAAAAGTTTTACTATCTCGCCATTTATGGTCATTTGGCAGAAAACGACGATGACCCAAGTAACATATCTTTGAGCAATTAGGCAACCACAGCGAGTTAGTGTCATTCATACAACAAGGACATGCCTTATAACCCTTAGTAGACCATCCCGACAAGTTTGCATATGCGAGAAAGTCCTTGATAGTCCACATAAGTGCAACATGCATTTTAAAATATTCACGAGCTGAAGCATCAAAAGTTAAACAACCGACATCCCATAACTTCTGTAATTCTTCAACTAAAGGCCTTAAATATACATCAATATTATTGCCAGGTGCACTCTTCCCCGGGATCAATAAAGATAGAATTGAATAAGCATGTTTCATGCACATCCACGGTGGGAGGTTATATATAACAATTACCACTGGCCATATATTGTAATCACTCCTAAGACCGCCGAAAGGGTTAAACCCATCACTTGCTAAACCTAGCCTTACATTTCGAGGGTCATTGGCAAATGAGGGATACAATTTATCAAAATGTTGCCACGCTTTACTATCCGCAGGATGTCTACGAACTCCATCATTGTTTCTACATTTAAAATGCCATCTCATATCATCAGAGGTTTTAGTTGACATAAACAACCTTTGTAATCTAGGAGTTATTGGAAAATATCTTAGTACCTTTGGTGATTTTTTATCACGCTCCTTCTCACATACGCTACACTTATCAAGATTAACATTCTCCTTCCAAAAGAGCATACAATCATTCCTCACATGCTTCTATTTTTTCATAATCAAACCCCAAATCAGCAATCATTTTTCGTGCTTCATAATACGAGGAAGGTATCTCAGCTCCCTTAGGTAATGCATTCTTGAACAACGTAAGCATACTAGAAAATGCTTTATTTGTCATCCCATCCATACATTTGGTTTGGAACAATGTTAAAATGAATGACAACTTTGAAAACTTTACACACCCAGGATAAAGAGGTTGTTGCGCATCACTTATCAATTTTTCGATA
Organism: Agrostemma githago; assembly: GCA_958450325.1. NCBI lineage: Eukaryota > Viridiplantae > Streptophyta > Magnoliopsida > Caryophyllales > Caryophyllaceae > Agrostemma > Agrostemma githago. Next base: position 11,079,236 of record OY288253.1, read on the forward strand.
ATTTTCTCTTCATTCACTTGTTTATTTTTATGTGTCTCATCTTCAAAAGAATCATCTGTTCTAAATGTGGTACAGTCACTCGTTTCATCAATTGGTGATACATATTCACGAGATTCACGAATCAGATCAAAGATATGATTATTATGATTATCTTCTAATTCACCTCGACATCTTTTGAGTGGAGTTTTATATTCACCATGATAAACCCAACGGACATACCCACGAACAATGCCATTTAGCATTAAATCATCATATATATCTTGCCTTTTTTTATGGTGTTTGTTATTGCACGTATAACACGGACAAGAGACAGTGAGTTCATCATCATTATTGTCAATAATTGTAGACGCATTAGCGAATGCGTAATCAAGAAACTCTATGACTCCATTTATGTATAACTTATGTGTCCTATCATTGCAACCCATCCATTCTAATCTTCTCTTCAAAACATCTTCATTATCCATGTGGTCGAGGCGAACAACTAAAATGTTGGGGGAATGTCAAATTTGAATCCATTAGAACCTTATATTAAGTTATAAGTTAGCTAGCATAATACTTAAACTAAAAACGATCTAGCATTTTTTTACAGAGTATAATTTTAAGGAAAAATTACAAATTATCACCATGTAGTTATCATATTTAACATATTACCACCATATATTTACTTATCATATTTAACCAAAATGAGCTGACCCTATAATGAACCAACCAGAAATCTAACTTAACCTGAATCGGATGATGACCCGATATGACCTAACCCCCCCATTTGCTACGTACCTCCACTTGCTAAATCATGAATGAATTCTCACATCACTCTTTCATACAAAGGGTCTTCTTTTCCCCTTAACTTGTTATTTTTTCGTTCACCGTGTGGAGGTTCGTGTCTTCGGTTCTTCCCACCATTATAATTGTTTGTTGTACTCGATATAATTAGTAGTATACGTGTATAGTGTTATGGAAATCATAATAAAGCATCAAAATCACATAAACGCACACAAATTACTAGCACACAAATTACTAGCACTGAATTTGGTAATAGAAATCGTGCAAACTAATAACACTTTGCAGATCTTAATTCGTAATAACACTAACTGTGCAAACTACTCATGCAAACTAATAACACTAATAGAAATCGTGCAAACTAATGGCTAATTGCTAATAACATTAATCGTGCAAACTATAATCTCAATTGCTAATCTTAACACTAATCTTAATTGCTAATAATACTAATCGTGCAAACTAATTGCTAATAACAATGATAGAAATCGTGCAAACTAATAAACGTAAACCTAATTCCTAATTCACAGATAAAAAAATTCCCAAATAAAAATTAACAAACAACTTTGATTGGAATTCGCAAGAAGACTTACCCGTGTTGAGCCTTTCCGAGTGCAGATGATTCGATGAGTGTACAGATTCTGTGATTGTAGTTTGGGGTTTGGAGTTTTTCAGGGTTTGGGTCTTTTTTACGTGATTCTTTCTTTCTTTTATGTGATTGTTTCTTTCTTTTATGTTATTCTTTTAGTTGATAATTCGATGAGTTAGGTGTTTCTTCTGGAATTATGGTCTTCTTTTGAGTATATATTAGATTTAATTTTGTGTACTCAATTTGAGATGGTTTAATTTTCTAATCTATATAAATATATAAAAAGGCAAGTTGGGTAGTTAGTTGTGTAGTTAATTGAATGACATGTGGCAAGTTGAGTAGTTAGTTGTGTAGTTAATTGAATGGCATGTGACATTATTTCAATATAACTTGAGGTTTGGTGAATCAAGAGAAAGTAAGAAGTAAAATAAAGTTAATAAACTTAGATGCAAAATTTTTATGTTGTACGAGTAATTGCCAATTTTTATCCCTTCGTTTTTCCGTGCCCAAACTTTTCTATTGTACTACCCCTTAAGTCCCAAACTACTACTGCTCCGTATATATACTTTCACTTTAATTATTAACTTTTCCTCTGCACGGTAAACAAATTAGCGCTATAAATTTATTTCAATCATGAGAAAACTAGCTAATTGAGAATTTTTAAGTAAATACTCCATATATTATATTGTCTTTCTCTCCATCATGTGTTTTACTTTTATATTATTTGTCAGAAATATTTTATTTAAATATAAATAAATAATAGAGATTGAGGGAAGACAATATTTGTTCACCCAACGAAATTTAACAAGTAAATGTCGTTACGTTCTTCAATATTTTTCTTCCCCTTTTTTTTTCTTTTTTTTGACGATTTAGATGCTCAAGCAAGAATGAATAACATTTTGGCATAACCGATCCAAGTTATACTAAGTACGTAGTATATAATTTGCTTCATTTGACCGTAAAATTTTATAATACATTTATGAACGAGTACTAAGGAAGAATACGACTTTGCAAATGATATTAGATCTCAATTGTGCTTGAGGAGTTGAGGATCTGTAAAAGAAAGTAGTCTTTTGTCATGTATGACACATAAGTACTAAGTAAGAATTTCTTTTTTTGATTTATATCATCTAAAATTTGGTTTAAAATTAAATTCTTAGCAGCGTTTCTTCGTCATCAATAAGTTTTAATTTTAATGTATTAGATACATGTGAAAAAATGTTGCACATTAATTATTAATTGAATTTTTTTCTAGATAATTATCGCAGTGGAGAAATTCAGAAATAGATGACTTCATTTTTTCTCTATTGGTTAAGTGGTTTTTGCGGATTGGTATAGAGTACTGAGGATCAACATAAAACATTTTTTGGTATTGTAATAAATTTATATCACGGTTAATAGTAATTTTTTTGTATCATATACATATATGAGGTATTTCGTCTTATGACATGTATGAATATCAATTTAATAATTAAGTCTAATTTTTTTTCAACAAAAATCATTAATATCAAACAAGATACTGTAGTTATAATAACGAGATAAAATTGAACAAGGTTCTAGACATCCCGTGAATTTCACGGGACACAAAACTAGTATATATATAATACGAAGTATAATGTTTCTAGCTGTACTCACTTTTAGACTAATCAAACTAAACTGAATGTCGATGATCTAGAAAGAAGTAAATAGTAGAAGTAGTACTTAGACCTAGACCTGACAAAACTGACCTGACCCGACCTGAATAAGTCAACCTAAATCCGACCCGACATCCGAAGTTGACCGCAATCCAAACTGACCCGACTTATTATTATTATTATTATTAATTTTTTTTTGTAAAAACGGAACTTGCATTAAACACCAGAACAAATTACAAGAAGTTAGAGGGAAGCCGAGATACTATCTGGGCTCCCACTCCCTTAGCGATTGCAAAGCTAAGCTAATTCTAGTGAAAATATGAACTGCGGCACGCGCTCCAACATCTTGTGATAAAGCGAATTTCCGAATCCGCTGGAGTAGAGAAACAGCATCCGTGTCGAGCTCGCCAAGAGAGGAGAAGGAGAAAGGTAAGAAACCATACCCGATCGCCGTGCAGCGTGCCTGATGATATCAATGAAACAAAAAGCAGTTTACAAAACATTGATGGGTAGGCGAGATACAATCTGGGTCCCAGATGATATCGGTTGACCACTTATTTTTTTGTAAACAGCATTTTGATTCATTAATAAAATTCCACCATTTAAAAAAATACATATAATAATAATAATAATAATAATGTTGAGTAATCAATTAATTTTAAAATTCTTCACGTAACTTGCTTTTAAAAATATATTATTTCATAGATAAAAACAATCATTACTCATTATAAACAAATAATACATGTTCAACAAACAATATTTAGCCACGAAATAGAGTAATACATGGCAAAAAAAATCATTAGCCACGATTATAACTAGTACGTGGTTAAATGTAATTAATAGCCACGGCTATATCCTATGTCGTGGCTAAGCGTAATTAATAGCCACAAACCTTGCACAATTCGTGGCTAAAAGCAATTAATAGCCACGGTAGTGTTTATCCCGTGGCATAATTTTTAAAACTAATTAATCTAAGAGTAATAATATTATTTTTCCCGTGGCGAAGTAATTTTATGCCACGAATTACAAATTCCCGTGGCATATTTCGTGGCCCAAGTGACATAATGTAGTAGTGATAGAGTACTTCATAATGATGAATGGGAAATCAGATTCCCAGAGGCTTATGCTAACTATTTACCTGAAGGTCTATTCGATCACTGCTCTTGTCTAGTGTGTTTGGAGCCAGTAAACCATAGTAAGAAGAAAATATTCAAGTATTTTAATATGTGGTTTGCAGGCGAGAGCTTCTATGCAACTGTTGAGGAATATTGGGAGAAGACAGTGAATGGTTCGCCTATGTTTCAAGTAATGACTAAGCTTAAACAATTGAAGAAAGGGTTAAGAGAAATTAACAAAAAGAAATTCCAGAATCACTACAACAAATTGGCACTTGCGCCACGAATTATGCCACGAAAATTTGTGAGTTGTGGCTAAATTTTACTTAGCCACGGGAAAAATTTGATTCGCTACTTGGGAAAAAAAATGCCACGGGAACATTTTTTTCCGTGGCAAAAATTCACTTGCGCCACGAATTTTATTAAAGTCGTGGCCAATAATCACTCTTGCCACGAAAGATGCCACACCCATGGCAAAAATATGTTTAGCCACGAATTTGTTCAGTGGCAAATATTATTTAGCCACGACATAATTTACTTCCGTGGCGAAATTAATTTTTAGCCACAGATTTAATAAATGCATGTAGCTAATGGTTCTCTAAACTTTAATCAAATTACTTTCAACTTAAGCCGAGTGTCAAATATTGATCTTAAAAAATTCATTAAAATTCAAAGTTAAAGATAATATGAAAAAAAATATTAACTTTGAAAATATTTTATTAATAAAAAATTGGTATTATTATATTTAGTTTTAAGAAAAAAATTATTTTTTTTGTAAAATTAAATACAAGAAAACTTTGGTCGTCTAATTTGTTGATTTTTTACTAATCATCATTTTTGAAGTAATAGATTTCTTTTAATTTGACAATATGTTTTATTAAAATACTATAATCTTAAGTATGACTTTTGAAAAACAACTAACATTTACATAGTGTTATATATATATATATATATATATATGCTAGCTAAAATGTGACGTACATAGCATATCAAGTAAAAGAAGCATGTGATTGATCATCAATCATTGAGACGTTTAATATTATTTAAGATTCTTTCATATTTACCGCTTAATTAATTAATATTTTCACATGTAATACACTTCTTTTTAAGACAAAAAAAACTTAAAAAAGAAAGTGATTGAGAATGATTTTTTTCCAAATTATTGATTCTCTTACAATATTTTCATTGTGAAAAAAATTGTTTTATTAAATTCGTATTTAAGAATTCTAATCTGTCTATATATTTTTATGGAATTAACTTTGACTGTGAAAACAATAATTATTTTTATAATTTAATTGTCTTTCAAGTTGTTTGGTTTGAAAGATGATTAATGTATTAGAAAGTTGTGCCTAAGTTCAAAAACCAGTCAAAATAATTTTTCAAAAAAAGAGAGGTATAAATAAGAAAATCAAATAATTAACAAATACAAGTAAGAAAATATAATAACTAAGGACTAATAGTGAGAAAATCCAAAATTAATTTATCGGTAACTTTTTAATTCAATAACTGTTCTGTAATATTATTTGGAAGATATTTTAAAAAATGAATTTAAAATAAAATTTACTTAATGAAAAATAAAATTCGGGTAAAACTTGAAGTAGGCAAGAGAAAACTCAATGAGAATAAAAAACTGATGAAATAAAATAATGACCGATAACGAAAAGAAAAAAACATATCGAAAGAACTAGCAAGAAAAGAACGTGGAAAATAGAAACTAAAATAGAAATATCGATAAATTAATGAAATCATGAGTCCGAAAATCAACTTCGAAACTCTTTTTTTTTTCCGGAATAATAATTTTTTAGTCATAATATGTAAATCATTGGGGAAAGAAATTAATTACTCAAAAGTAAATGTAGTTTGTGAAGAAAAACATCAATTTGAAAGAATTCAAACCAATGATTATGTCAATAAAGTTCAATTTCATTTCTGGTAGCTGGCCATAAGAACTTCACAGTTAAGCGTGCTTGAGTGAGAGTAGTGTTAAGATGGGTGACCTTCTGGGAAGGCCCTTCGATGCGTATGGTGAATTAAATAATATTGGAATGATTCAGCAATAAAGCTAGTAATCGTTCCAGATGTGACTACCATAGGGGTAGAGAATTCTTTAGGTTATTTAATTTATTATATATTTTGTCACCGGAATAAATGTTTTGCTACAAACATAATTAGCCACGGGATAATCCGTGGCAAAAAATTAATTCTAGCCACGGGAGACTTCGTGCCAATAAAATCAATACTTGCCACGTTTTTTTTTTCGTGGCTATTTGTTTGCCACGGCCACTTGCGCCACGGATGGTCTTTCCGTGGCAAAGTACTTTAGCAACGAAAATTTAGCACTTTTGCCACGAATTCAACCGTGGCCCAAGTGCTCATTTGTAGTAGTGAATGTGGAAGGATTGGCTGATGTAATGGAGACAGCGATGCATCAAATTCAGCAGCAAGTGGCTCAAGATCCTTGTAATACTACTCTTAAGTATTATGAGCAGGCCATCACTAAACAGTTTCAGATGCTAGATGCTACTAGATATAAGTTTCTTACCCAAAAAGCGAAGATAAGATGGATGACAGAGGGCGACTCAAACTCAGCATACATTCATTCAACTCTTAAGCAGCGGAGGGTCACTAACAGAATACACCAGATCCATGATATGTCTGGTGTACTGTATGATAGCCCAAAGGACATCCAGAATATGTTGTTGGAATATTTTCAAAGCATCTTGGGGGAGTGCCATTCCACTCAGCGAGTATATCATAATGTGGTTAGGAAGAGGCCGGTTCTGTCAGAGTAACAGGGTATGGACCTCCTTCTTCCTATTACTGATCAAGAAATTAAGATGGCTATGTTTTCTATTCCTGGGACCAAAGCCCCAGGCCCAGATGGCTACACAAGTCAGTTTTTTAAAGACTCTTGGAGCATAACTGGATCTTCTGTATGCAATGCAGTTAGAAATGCTATAGAGGAAGGGGAGTTGTTGAAACAAGTCAGTAATACCATCCTAACACTGATACCTAAGGTAGATAATCCTCAAAATGTGGGGCAATTTAGACCCATTGCATGTTGCAATGTCATCTATAAGTGTTTATCCAAGGTGCTATGTGCGAGACTGAACAAGGTTCTTCCATTTGTTGTGAGTTCCTCTCAAAGTGCTTTTATAAAGGGTAGAGATATTATCGAAAATATACATATTTTCAAAAAATATATATATATATATATGTATATAGATAGATAGGTTCAAATAAGGTCAACAATTTTTTTAAGTTCATAAGTTCCATTGTTAAAGTTACACAAAAAGTGCTTAAAGGTACACGAGATGAGTGATAAAGTTGCACTTTATCATCGAATTGATAAAAGTGCTGAATGTTATAGTTACATATCAATTTTGAACAAATGCAACTTTATCGTATGTCATCTGTAACTTTAATATAGACTTAAAAAAATTGTTGACCTTATTTGAACCTACCTATACACACACACACACATACACACACAGACACACACACACACACACATATATACCTACATATATATAAGGCTCTTATGAGTCCTTCGTTATATATGAGTCCCTAAGTCCTCATCTCATCCATTGAATGAGATGAGGATGGATGGCCAAGATTCATCCCAATATTTGCATTAAAAAAAAGGAGATACTGCATCCTAAAATAACTTTCATAATTTTAGGAAACAATAATATCACGTTCATTCACGTTCATGAAACCTAAAAAAACCCTTCCAATATCACGTTCATTATTCATTCATTCAAATCTGTGCTCGACAACCCGTTACTATGGATTCAATGGTCGCGACATCTTCATCAACGGTTGATAAGCAATTCGTGGAGTACAACAATGGTTAGTTTCGATATTGCTTTCTTGTTTTATGTCAATTTTATTAATTTCATTCATCATAGATTCATATCAATGGTTCATTGCTTTCGTGTTAGTATAGATTCCAGATTATTATGTTTATTATTTAGATTTTTCATAATCTTCATGGATTATTATTTAGGTTTTTCATAATCTTCATCAATTGTTATGGTTTCATTGCCATGGAAGTCATAAAGATGCTCCATATTATTAGATTTTACGTTTATAGTATGGAAACTGCATATTATTAAAGATCTGATCATTATATGATTTTTTTCGCACAAACATATATATGGAGTTATTGTAATGCACATAATATGTTACTTTAATATAGATCATCTGTTATTTTAATGTCTAACCCCTGTATATAGGCATCTTCTGTTAATTGAATATCGTGTTACTTTAATTCACTTCATCTGTTACTTTAGTTCTTGTCATCTGTTAATGTAATGCATTTGAGTAACAAAGGATTTAGAATACCGCCATATTAAAAAAAAAGATACTGCTTCCTATTAGAAACTGTATATTATTAAAGTTCTGATTGGAGTAACGAGTCATCATCATTAGAATAACATACCTAATGTATTACAGTAACACGTTTGAAGAATTGGAGTAACATGTCATTGGATTTAGTTATTAATGTTTTGGTTAGAATAACGCCATATTTCAAGTTCTGATTGTTTGTTTGTCGCCACGTTTATTGGCATTGTTCTTGTTTTTGTAGTAGACGCAAAAGCACAGGAATGGTACAGGGATGTGGGTGAGAGTTTCACTCCATACATAGAGCAGATTTTCAAAGATGTAGATGGGAAGAAGAAGAAGAAGAAGAAGAAGAAGAAGAATCATTAGGAAACACCATGTAAGTCATTGTCTGACAATGAAGAAGAAGAAGAAGAAGAAGAGAATGAAGAAGAAGAAACACAATTCTGAGAAGAACAATATATTGTTAGAGTAACATACATTATTCGTTAGAACAACATACAGAATAAGTTACAATAACACAGTTTATGATTTTGATTGATTTTCCAATATCTAGTCCTTAGAGTAACATCCTTTATTGGAGTAAAATGAGTTTGAATAACACACATTATGCGTTAGAGTAACATACATAATGGGTTACAGTAACACAGTTTATGAGTATAATTTGATTTCCAATATCCAGTTCTTAGAGTAACAGGTGTGAAACATTAGAATTATAATGAAGTTTTATAATTTACATATGTGTGTGTATAAAATAGGAACTTTTTCATGTGAATTTTTTCAGGTGGGGAGGTAAAAGTAGAGGTCCTATATATATATATATATATATATATATATATATATATATATATATATATATATATATATATATAGAGGGAGGATCAAGGGAGTTACTAACTCTCCAACTCTCCCTTAGTGTTGATCCCCTCCATCCATTCATCCTAAGATGGATATATATATGTATATATATATGTATATATATATATATATGTATATACATATACAGAGTAAAGATCAAGTGAGTCCTTTTATTTTTTTTGAGTCCATGAGTCCTAATCTTAGCCATTGATCTAAACAAGATGGATGGGTGAGATTGTATATTGTAATTAAGGTAGTAACTACCAAATTTTGGAAAAAAATAAAAAAATCTTCCTCCTCCCTAGATTAGCGCCAACCGCAAACTCTCTCTCATCTCACCTCATTCAAACGCTCGTCTAAGAAACCCTTCAACTTCACCTCATTCAAACTCTTCGCTCAACTCAAGCAAACCCTCACACTCAATCGAACTCAACTCAATTTCTCAACTTTGCGCCAACCGAAGCTTCTAAGCATACTCGAGAACTCAATCATCCAACTCAACCCTATCGTTCAACTCAACTCAGTCGCTCACTTTCAACTCGAGCAAGGTTACTTTCTAACTTCAGCTAACACTATCATCATTGTTTGATTTCATTAATTTTTTTGCTAATTATTGATTGATTAACCTTGCTGTTATTTGTGCCCTATAATTAATTTTTTTGTTATCATCATTATCTGGGTTTTCATCTGATTCGTATAATTGAATTCATTATTGATTGATTAACCTTGTTGTGTTTGTGCATTATTATCTGGGTTCTCATTTGTTTCGTGTAATCTGTATGTGTCATATGTATGGTGTTATTTCGAAGACAACAATGTGTTACTGTAATGCAGAAGAGGTGTTACTCTAACTATCAACTTCGTGAAACTCTGAATCATTTTAATCTGGTACACTCAATTATGTAGATTTGTTATTCTAATTCTTATGTTACTTTAACGCTTTGTTTGTGTTACCTTAATGCTTACCAGTTGTGCTTGCAGTTTATGGTGGTGGTGTGACACTTATGGTATTATATTGAAGAACTAATTGTGTTACTGTGATCTAGGAGACGTGTTACTTTAGTTAATCTAACAGTTGTGCTTGCAGTTTGTTACTCTCTGGTCTATTTTTATGTTACTTTGTATGCTGTTAATGCAACACTTATGGTATTACATTGAAGAACTTATTGTGTTACTGTAATGCAGAAGAGGTGTTACTCTAACTATCAACTTCGTGAAACTCTGAATCATTTTAATCTGGTACACTCAATTATGTAGATTTGTTATTCTAATTCTTATTTTACTCTAACACTTTCTTTGTGTTACCTTGATGCTTACCAGTTGTGCTTGCAGTTTATAGTGTTAATGCAACACTTATGGTATTACATTGAAGAACTAATTGTGTTACTGTGATCTAGGAGACGTGTTACTTTAGTTAATCTAACAGTTGTGCTTGCAGTTTGTTCTATTTTTATCTTACTTTGACGCGTATCAGCTGTATGTTTTGATCAGATGGCAAAAGGAGGTGACAAGTCCAGAAAATCTCGTGCCACAGATGGCAAAAGCAGGAGGCAGACCAAGATGAAGGTCAGTTGCAGGCATTAGTATTGTTTATGTTCACCTATTAAGTGGTGCATATTTAGGTCTAACAACAGTTGAACATACTAATTGTCTTTATGTTTGTCCCTTTTCAGAGGGAAGAAGCGGAGGAACAAGAAGTTGTTGTAGCTAAGAAGATCCAGTTCAGGTGTAGGCCACAGAGCCTCATCGAGTTGATCTCAAATTTCAATGATCGGCAGCGGGATTCTGTCATCAGAATAGGTTTTGGGGGCCTACTTTCAATGCGACTCAAAAGTTTCCCCGGTAAGTATGCGGTCGAGTTCATGACGCTTTTCGCGGATGACACGCTGATTTTCAGGCTACCAAGGAAAAGCGATCAATTCTTGGTAACGAAGCACGATGTCCACGATTGCTTCCTCATTCCATACGGTCCGAACCCCGCTGAATTGCTCCCAATGGGTCGTTCGAAGGAAGCACTAGCTGAGGATGTCGTCAGTCTGAAACAAGCATTTAGGGATCGGTTCAATATTCCTACTGCAAGTGACACGATCCCTTTGTCTCTTTTGTTGGAAGAACTACAGAAGGACGTTCACGGAGGGGATGACTTTTGTAGATTGTTTGTTCTGTACAGCATGTCTATATTTCTTAATCCAACATCGAATTACACCGTTGATCTAAGTCTGCTGAGGTGTGTGGAGAACGTAGAGCAGATTAGGAACTATGATTGGTGCACTCTTGTATTGAATGGGCTTGCTGCTGCCTGTCAAGACTATGTTCTTCATAAACCGACATACCTGCTCGGTTGTCTGCCATTTTTGATGATCACATACTTTCACCGTTTCCAGTACCGTGATCATCGTTGTCTGCACGATCTGCCGCTTATTAAGCATTGGGATCGCGAGCGGATGATAGATAGGCTGTATGGTGAATTTGTTGGTGGTGGGCTTGGTCGTCTTACCAAGTCAAAGGTGAAATACCCCCGTTGTCTACTTGAGGAGGTGGTGGACGAGGAGGTGGTGGATGACGGGGTGCCGCTGAGGATAACGAATGCCCCAACACCATCCGCGCACAAATCTGTGAAGTCCATAAACATCGAGCTAGCAGATGGCGTTGAGGATGATGCTGATCTAAGAGCTAAGGCGGTTGATGTAAGTAATAAGAATTTTCATCAATAAATTCAATGTGTTTATGTTCCTGTGTTCATTGAATACGCGTTGATCGCAAGAATGGTGGTATTTGTCCATTTGTTCCCCTGATCTAATGGAACTCAGAAAACGATTTTTGTTGTTGCTGTAGTTGCCTAAGTATGTTACTATAACTACCATATGTGTTACTTTAATGTTGATCACATGTTACTCTAATGAACCAGTGGTGTTACTTTAATTCAAATAATAAGTTACAGTCACCCCCTCAAACTAAAACCATCTGTTTATTCTTTGATGCAGGAGGTACATGAATTGTACCTCATGATGGCAAGGAATGCAGTTGCATTCCATGATTGGTGGATATCAGCCGCTTCCAAACTCAGAAGAATAACATCTGGCAAACCACTGGGCGATGACCCCGTTCCGTCACAGGCCTCGCAAGACTTCTGGAGTGGAGAAGAGCTGCACCGGACGGTCGATGAAGTGTGCGAGGCGTACGCACGTGCGAAGAACGCAGCGACCCAAGGCCCTGCATTCACAGGCCAGCCCACACAAATAGCAGGTTCGAGCATGCGTACAAATGTGGCGGGGGTTGATGATGTTGTCACTGCTGATGAGGATGTTGTCACTGCTGATGAGAGTCGAGGCTGTTCCGACTTCGAACTGTACACGACGGCGGAGATGGTTGAGGCTGTTAACGGTGGTTCGGAGGACAGGGATCAGCAAACTGATGAAGCTAATGTTATTGAGGATTTGTGGGTAGAAGTCGATGGACGGAAGGTCTTCCATCCTTACTTCCTCCATTCTGAAAAATATTTAGATTGCATGCAAGTTGTCGATGAGAAGCTTGGATGCTCTTATGACTGTGGAACACCTGAACCAGACCAGATAATAGTATCTGTTCCGGTAACGGAAACAATTTACCCGGCCTAGGATCCGGGTAGTGTAATTGAATTAATGATGAACGACTGATCGTCTGATTCTCTTGGTCTCCCCTTCCCCTCACTCCTTGAGTCGGACCTTCCCGGCGGAAACGGCCTGCTCCCTGCACAATGAACGCACAGGGCCTCGGAGGTTGTCCGAGGAAACCCTCTCCGATGCCTAAGTCAGTCCGTGAAATGCCTTTACGAACCTAGCTCGTGAGGAACTAGGTGGCGTTTTAGGAGTAAGAGTCTAGAGAGAGAAAATCCAACCCCCCTCATGTGGGAAATGGGGAGGTATTTATACCTTCCCACAAGAGAGAGAAGAGAAAGAGGAATGGTTGGATAGAGAAGTGACAAGTGGCGGCTTCTCATCCATCCATTCCCAATTACCTTAGGCAAAATGACGAGAGGGCCCCTGGGGGTCCTGACCCTGCCGGCCAGGGATTTTCCCAGGGCAGACAGTCTCCAGGCAGGGGGCTGCCAAGCTCCGACAGGCTGGGTTGGCCCGTGCTCTCAGCAGCTGACGGCCAACCTTTAGCGTTTCATGCTTTGTTCCAGGTCCTTGCTGGGGGCTAGTCTTTCGACTCCCCGACAGGAACCGTCTCGGGGCCTGCCTAGCAGGCAGTTGATTGACAGGCGGCCCACCCCAATCAATTGGCCCTCGTCAGTAGGAGGGAAGTGAGACTTCTCCTCTGCTGGCGACTCTTGCTTGGAGGGGGGTTGACTTCCATGTATGTTGCAGCATTTAATCCTTCGCATCTTCCCAATGGAACTTTGTACTGCTCCTGTCAGGAATGCAAAGAGGCGAGAGCACTTTTGTAATGATTGCCCTTTTCTTCTGGGCGGATTTTGGGGAACCGTGAAGAGTTCCTGATTGGTGGCTCTCCTCCCAGGGTGGTTGGAGCGTTCATTAATGCGGTGTTTTCCTTGGTATAAAATCCTTAGCTTCCTTGATCATTTGTGCTTCATCCCACCTTCAATCTTTCCATTTTCTTCATTTTAAACATGACTTGGATCAAGAAAAGTGTAGTTCGCCGCGGAGTCAAACATGTTTCCTTCATCTTCAGAGGGTTTTGGAGGCTCAGATATGCACGGACCGCTTATTTAGCTGTTCGCCGGAGTCGCTATTCACGGCTTCGCCTTCGCCGGAGGGGTCGGAAGGCCTCCATTAGGATGGGCAAACGCCCTAGGAGGTCCTCTCCTCCTGCTGCGCCTAGGTTTAGGCGTTGCTCCCAGGGAGGGGGCTGTTATGATAGGGGGTGTCATGAGTGTTTTCCATGGCTGCACCCTGAACAATTCGGCCTCAACTCTGACACCGATTCTTCCCTGGAGTCGGGTCCTTCTTCGCCTGTAAAGAAGACAGGCTGTCGCGCCTGCGACGAGTCCCAAGCTGTTCCCTTTGGGAGGGACTGGGAAGACAGCAGCCACGACTCTGATGACAGCGAAGGTCTTGGCTGCCTGAGCGACAGGGACGGAGATGGGGCTTTTGACGACCCCTTTCAGGGTTCCCCAAGTTGGGACTGGGGCTCGGCTCTCGGGAGTCCAGGCAGTCCTGGAGATTATTCCCCAGATTTGGGGGACGACTAGGCCTGCGTGGCAGGGCCTTTGATTTCTTGTCAGGCTGGAACTTTTTGAGCCTTATGTAATTTTCTTCTATTTCCGTCTCACGATGTAGCTTTCCCTTGCAGGGTTTTCAATGAAATGAATATTTTGCGCGTTTTGAATTTTTTGATGAGTTATTATTTTATTATTATTGTATTATTATTATTATTATTATTATTATTATTATTATTATTATTATTTTTTTTTGAATGAGGTCGTTGATTGACCTTTTTCTCTGACGTTTCTGCTTACCGAGGCTCTTCTTGAAAAAGGTGAGCAGTTGGTTTCAGTATGTGACACGTGGATGGTCTTCGAAGGTTTTGTCAGGGATTCCGCCTTTCGAACTTCTTTGGGCTTTTATATAAACCCTTCTCCCCCTTCATTCTCTTCTTTTACTCTTCTTGATACCTTTACTCCCCATAACACTTCTTGAATTTCCTTCATTGACCGAGCGTTTTTTTCTTTGAGGAGCAAGGATCACTTCTTGTCGCCGTCTCTGACAACTTCACCGGCGTTTTTTAGGTCAGAACTTTTCGAATCTTTCGCTTCTTTTCTTCCCTTCTATAGCCTAAATGTCGCGAGCCCGCCCCCTTTCCCTTGATTCTTTGCTCGGAGGAACTGGCGGCGGCGACGGTGGTCGTCGTGACGTTGCTTCTTCCTCCGGGGTTGGCCCCCGGGAGGAAGACGATCACAGGGGAGAGGGTGCTGAGTCACCCGACCCAGCTCCCTTCGATGTGATTGATTCTGATGACGAAGCCCTGGAGGTGGATCCTGCCAGGGTGGCTGGTCCTCTCATCCGTAGGGAGAGAGGGAGGACCTATTTTCTGGACAAAGAAAAATACGTGATTCCCTCACCCATTTGGAAGAGGCCAAGAAGCAGGCTGATCGCTGGAGGCTGCAGGGGGAAATGGCTGTGAAGGAGGTTTCCAAGTTAGAGGCCGAACTGAAGGAGAGCCGACAATCGTTGGATCGTGCTAACATATCTTTGGCCGAGATGGGACATTTGAAGGGGAGAGTGACGGTCCTGGAGGAGCAGTTGTCGCAGGCAAAGTCGGCTTTTGACCAGGCCAAGGGGGAATGGGCGAAAGAGAAAGAGACCCTGGCTGCGGAGACTGAGGAAGCGGTGGGTGCCAGTTTTGTGAGCGGCGCCAATTCCTCTCTGGAATTGGTTATGGAGGTGATAGGGGAGATGTTCCCTACTTTTGATGAGGACGCTTTCCGGAGTCTTTATTCCGCCAAGAACGAAGCCCGGGTGACCAGGCAGCCTGAAGCAGACGCCAACGCTCGTGAGGATGCTGCGTGACGCCCCTTCTCTTTTATGAAGGCTTTTTATTTTCTTGTGCTGAACCAGTGTTCATGGTTTTTCTGTAATTTTTTGCTACTCGGTTTTTTCTTCAACTTTGTAAAGACCTTTCCACCCTTCATGGGTTTTGTTTGTGGAGTATCTCTTTTGGCTTTCTATGGCATAACTGTTTTTAAGATTTTAGGGATCCTCTTCTCGTTTGTTTGATCGCGTCTGTTATAGCCTGTCTCTGGCTTTTGTTCAAAGTCCAGGGGGCCTGCCCCCTGCCTGTCTGGAGGTAAGCAGGGTGGCTCCTGTGTTTTTTATACAAGGTTGGGGGGCCTGCCCCTAGTCCTTGTTAGCTTGGCCTGTCCCTGGCTTTTCGTTCAAAGTCCAGGGGGCCTGCCCCCTGCCTGCCTGGAGGTAAGCAGGGTGGCTCTTGCGTTTTTTATACAAGGTTGGGGGGCCTGCCCCCAGTCCTTGTTAGCTTGGCCTGTCCCTGGCTTTTCGTTCAAAGTCCAGGGGGCCTGTCCCCTGCCTGCCTGGAGGTAAGCAGGGTGGCTTTTGTGTTTTTTATACAAGGTTGGGGGGCCTGCCCCCAGTCCTTGTTAGTCTGGCCTGTCCCTGGCTTTTGTTCAAAGTCCAGGGGGCCCGCCCTCTGCCTGCCCAGAGGTAAGCAGAGTGGCTTTTGCGTTTTTTATACAAGGTTGGGGGGCCTGCCCTCAGTCCTTGTTAGCTTGGCCTATCCCTGGCTTTTCGCTCAAAGTCCAGGGGGTCTGCCCCCTGCTTGTCCAGAGGTAAGCAGGGTAGCCTCTGGTTTGCGTTGGGGGATCCATTTTACCCAATTTTGGCAACAGGGGGGCCTCCCCTTATTGCCCCCTGCTCGTTTGTGTGTGAAAGACGCATGTGTGAACAGGCAACGAGTATAAATCTGTATCTTCTCATTTCTCTTTAAAATTCTTTTTTGACATTGGGGTGGTCGGAGCCGTCGACATTTCTGATCGTCCTCCGCCTTTTTACTTTAGTAAAAGTGAAAACTGCCTATATTCTTGTTCAAACGTAATATTTCTTTAGTGTATCTGCATTCCAGTGAGCGCTTAGCTCTTGTCCCTCCAGATTGGCTATCCTGTATGTGCCTGGCCCCAAAACCTGAGTTACTTGGTATGGGCCCTCCCAATTGGCACTCAGCTTTCCATGCTCTCTTGACTTCCCAATCGCCTGTGTCTTTCTCAGAACCAACTCGCCCATCTGAAAGCTCCTCTGTCGGACTTTGCTGTTGAAAGTTTTCCTCATTCGCTGCTGGTAGGCAGCGATGTTGGTACTGGCTTCCTCCCTTAGCTCGTTTACCAGGTCTAAGGCTTCAACCATTGCAGCTTCGTTTTCAGCTTGGTCGTACTGCAGGGAGCGCAGAGAGGGGATTCTTGTCTCAATTGGCAATAAAGCCTCTGCTCCATATACCAGGCCAAATGGGGTCTGGCCTGTAGACTCCTTTCTGGTAGTTCGGATGGACCAGAGTATACTGGGGAGTTCATCAGCCCACCTACCTTTGCAGTCATCCACCATTTTCTTCAGGCCGTTCAGGATTTGTTTGTTGGCTGCTTCCGCCTGTCCATTGGTTTGAGGATGGCAGACAGCTGAGTAGGCGACTGAGATGTTGTGGCTTTCCAGCCAGATTCTTAGTGGGTCATTATCGAACTGCCTGCCGTGGTCAAATACCAGCATCTTTGGTACACCGAACCGGGTGATGACATTTCGCCAGATCACCTTCTTGACCGCCGGCTCAGTGATGTTGGGCACTGCTTCAGCCTCCACCCATTTGGTGAAGTAGTCTATGGCGACAATTAAGAATTTTCTGCCCCCTGTGGCCACCGTGAAGGGTCCTAGAATGTCCATCCCCCATTGAGCAAAGGGGATGGGAGATAGGATTGGCCTGAGCTCCTGGGCCGGGGCGTGGATCGATGGGGCAAAGAGTTGGCATTTTCTGCATTTCTGGGTCAGGCTCTTGGCATCTGCCAGCATGGTAGGCCAGTAGTAGCCTGCCCTGAGGGCCTTGTGGGCCAACGACCTCCCGCCAATGTGATGTCCACAAATCCCTGAGTGGATATCATCCAATACCTCAGCGGCCTGATCCGCCCGTAGGCATTTAAGCAGGGGATAAGTAAAAGATTTTTTGTAGAGTTCTCCATTAATGAATATGAACCAGGCTGCTTTAGCCTGTACCTTCCTCTTTTGTAATGAGTCTGATGGTAAGATACTATGCCTCTTGTACTGGACGAAAGGGGTCATCCAGCTTTCCAGCTCTTCTTCCACGGCATTAATCGTTTGACAGGGATTAGTAGACTTCTCGTGTAAAACGTCGACCCATACTGATCTCCGGATGTCCTGCAGACTGGAGCTTGCCAGTTTTGACAGGGCATCTGCTCTGTTGTTCTGGGATCGGGGAATTTGTTTGACCTCATATGATTTTAGGCCGGACAACTCTCCCTTTACCATCTCCAGGTATGCGGCCATTGCTTGGTCTCTTGCTTCGTATTCTCCATTAATCTGGTTGGCGATGAGTTGGGAATCTGTCGCCAAGACAATTCGTTCTGCCCCTGCGGCTTTAGCTAACCTAACGCCTGCGAGTACTGCTTCGTACTCTGCTTCATTGTTTGATGCTGGGAAAACGAATCTGAGAGCATGCTCAAAGTCGGTCCCTTCTGGGCTGGTCAGTACGACGCCTGCGCCTGCGCCGTTGGCCGTCGAGGACCCGTCAGTATACACGACCCATTCCTGGGCAGGGGCTTCCTCTTCCCCTGAATGGGAGCACTCAGCCAAAAAGTCTGTCAAAGCTTGGGCTTTGATGGCTGTTCTCGGCTGGTAAGATATACCTAGCCCACTCAGCTCAATTGCCCATTTCAACAATCTCCCCGATTTTTCGAATTTTTCCAACACCTTTTCCAGGGGTTGGTCGGTGAGGACTATGACTGGATGCGCGTCAAAGTAAGGTCTGAGCTTCCTGGCTGCAATTATGACTGCGTAGGCGGCTTTTTCAACCATCGGATAATTCTTCTCAGCTGCCCCCAGCGCATGACTCACAAAGTATATAGGTTGCTGGGTGCCTGCCTCTTCTCGTAGGATGACTGCGCTGACAGTTATATTGGTTACTGCAATGTAGAGAAAAAGTTTCTCTCCTGCTACTGGTCTTGCCAGGGTAGGGAGCCTCTTAAGATGGTCCTTCAGTTGCTCGAAGGCCTCTTTCTGCTCGTTTTCCCATTTGAACTGTTTGTTTCCTTTCAGTATTTTGAAAAAAGGAGTGGCTCTGTCTGCTGATCGGGCAACGAATCGGGCCAAGGCGGCCATTCGACCCGTCAGGCGCTGGATGTCTCTGATGGTCTTGGGCTCAGGGAGGTCTAGAACTGCCTGTTGCTCGAAGGCCTCTTTCTGCTCGTTTTCCCATTTGAACTGTTTGTTTCCTTTCAGTATTTTGAAAAAAGGAGTGGCTCTGTCTGCTGATTGGGCAACGAATCGGGCCAAGGCGGCCATTCGACCCGTCAGGCGCTGGATGTCTCTGATGGTCTTGGGCTCAGGGAGGTCTAGAACTGCCTGAATTTTTTCAGGGTTGGCATCTATACCCCGAGAACTGACCAAGAACCCTAGGAATTTTCCGGAGCGGACTCCAAACGTGCACTTTTTCGGATTTAGTTTCATTTTGTAAGCGCGCAGAGAACTGAAGGTTTCCTGCAAGTCTGTCAGGTGTTCCCTGTCTTCCCTGCTTTTTACGATGGCATCATCAACGTAAGCCTCGATGTTTCTGCCTTTTTGTTTCTCAAACACCTTATCAACCAACCGCTGGTACGTAGCCCCTGCATTTTTGAGCCCGAAGGGCATCATCTTATACATGTAAGTGCCCGAACTAGTGATGAACGCACACTTCACCCTGTCCGGCTGCCACAAGTACACTTGGTGGTACCCTGAAAAGGCGTCTAAGAAGCTTAGCATGGTGTAGCCACTGGTGGCGTCTACCAATTGATCGATCCGAGGGAGCGGATAGCAGTCTTTCGGGCAGGCCTTGTTCAGGTTTGTAAAGTCGACGCACATTCTCCATGCGCCTGACGACTTCTTGACCATAACAACATTTGCCAGCCATTCTGGGTAGTCGCAGACTTCAATAAAGTCCGCTTTCAAGAGTTTGTCAATTTCTTCTTTGATTGTTGCGTCTTTTTCTGCAGACATGTTTCGTTTCTTCTGTTTCACAGGGCGAGCATCCATGCTTACATTCAGCTTGTGAACGATGCATGAGGGATCAACGCCGGGCATCTCGTCTGCAGAATAGGCAAATACGTCTTTGTTCTCCCTCAATAGTTTGACTAGTTCGGCCTGGTAGGATTCCTCTAGGCCTGTTCCTACCAGGACCTGTCTTCCTGGTTCTAAGTCCACCAGCATGCTTTCGCCCCCTGGTTCCAGGCGGTCGGGCGCCGGGTGCTCGACTGGGACTTCGCCTTCCCTGCAGGGGGAACTGTCAGCTTTTCTTTTTCCTTTTCTGTCCCTCTCGTGTTCTTGTAGGGCCACGGAGTAGCATTGTCTGGCTGACTCCTGGTCCCCACGTATCTTTCCTTCCAGCCCGAAGTCTGTGACATACGCGATGGTGAGAGCCCTGATGGAGATTGCCGCCTCGATTTCATCCAGCGTGGCCCTGCCAATCAGGGCATTATAGGCAGATCTTGCGTCCACAACAACAAAGGTTGCCCTGACATTCCTGGCTGTGGAACCTTCCCCGAAGGTTACAGGCAAGTCGATGACGCCCATGGGCAGCACGCCTGCTCCACTAAATCCATACAGCGATCCGGGAGCAGGCCGCAGGTGCCTTTTTTCCAGGCCCATTTTTTCGAAAGCATCCTTGTACAAAAGATTTGTATATGCGCCCGTGTCTACCATACATCTTCGCACAATATGGTTGCTGATCTCTAGGGACAGCACCAGAGGATCACTGTGCGGATATATCACCCGTCCTGCATCATCAGGGGTGATACTTAATGTCACTCCCCTTGGACTCCCTTCTTTCTCAGCGTAGCAGATCTGGTTCCTCAGCTCGCGCATTTGCCTTTTTTGGCCTCTTCGACTGAGCTGGCCCTCAGTGCCCCCTGAAATTACATGGATTACCATCCGGTTCTGCACTGACCCCTCGGGTTTCTCAGACACTTCCTTCTGAGACTTGTTTTTAGCTGCGTAGTTGGCCAACCATCCGTTCCTGATTAATTTCTCAATTTCATCCTTCAGGTGACGGCACTCTTCGGTGGTATGGCCTATACAGTCGTGGAAAGTGCAGAATTTCTTTGGGTCGCCTTTTGGGCTGCGAGGTTTGTTTGGACGGTTCCATTTGGCAGTTTCTTTTTCCAGTTCGAAGATTTCCGCCCTGGATTTGTTCAGAGCGGTGTAACTGTCGAATCTGGGTTGGTAGATTGGGCGTTCCTTCTTGGGAGTGTCTCCCTCTTCTTTTTGCTTACCTGGTTCACTTCTGCCCCTTCCACCCTGCGGTCCCTTTTGAGGCTTTGTTTGGCCTGCAGGGGTGTCCGTCAGGCCGTGGAACTCCTCCTGCAGAATGAACCCTTCAGCAATCTTTCTGGCCATGGCCAAGGTTTCCGGCTGGGCCCTGATCATCTGGTTTTTCATTTCCCCTGGAAGTAGGGAGATCGTCAGGGCGTAGGCGGCGGTGGAATCGTCGATCTCCCTAACCTGCTGGTAGGATAGATCGAACCTTCTCATGTATTCTCTCACACTCTCACCCTTTTTCTGTTTCAGGGTCATGAGATCGAAACGGGTAAGGCGTCTTCTCTTATTTCCGGCATACTGTTCAAGGAAAATTTCAGCCAACTCTATGAAGAACCTGATTGACCCCTGGCGGAGGTCTCTGAACCATCCCTGCGCAAGTCCCACCAGGGTGGTAGGGAAGACTTTGCACCAGATGGCATCATCTACGTCATACATGCCCATGTGGCTCTCAAAGGCTGCCAGGTGGTCTTCAGGGTCTGTCGTCCCGTCAAATTTGATGGTGGGCATTTTGATTTTTGGAATGGGGTACTCTTGTACCTCAGGGTGCAACGGGGTTTTCGTGGGCCTGCCTACCAGCCGTGACCTGCTTTCCCCAGACTGGTTACCGTGAGATTCCCATTGTTTATGGGTCGGTTTCCTCGTACTGGGGGAGCGGTGCCTCGGTGGCGGTCTGCTAGCTGCCTCATCCTCTGTTCCCGAGGAGGCCTGCCTGGGCCTCTTCCTCTGGGAGTGGCAGAGGTTCTCACCCTGATGGTACCTGGACTCGAGCGGTTGTCCCCGGTTGAGTCTGGATTGCAGGCTTTGAGATAGGCCGGGGGCTGACTGTTCCTTGGCCGCGGGTGTTAGTCTGGAGAAAACTCCGCCTGGCCTCTCTCCCAAGCGTTTTGACACAGGCTCCCTGGGCCTCATGCGCTCCTGTAATCCTTGAGATAAGCCTCCCTGCCCTCCAGACGCCGATTCTGTTGTGTGAATAGAGAACGCCTGCTGGACAGGTGGCTCTGGATTGCCAGTGGTAATGCGCCTCTGCATATGCGCATACATTTGGGCTGTTCTTCTCGCTTTTCTCTGAGCATTTCTGGCGGCGGTCCGCCTCGTGCCCCCGGCCTCGTCCCTGCTGACTGGGGACGGTTGCCTGGGAGCCGATGCGACCCTGCCCACCAAGTCCTCAGGTGTCAATTCCTGATCCAGCATCGCAGAGAAGAACGCGGCCGCTTGTGCCATCTGAGCTGGGGTCAGATTGAGAGCACGTCCTGGGCGTGCCCCCAGCTCGGGTGTCACAGCAGTGTTAGATCCACCGAGGGGATTGGTTCCCCCTACCCCCAGGATTGTGGCAGGAGGGACCCTCTCCGACAGCGGCATACCGTACAGGGGGGTCACCGGAGGGACCGTCGGACCCGCTCCTGCACTGGCATCAACGATTTCTGGCATGATTGTGTTTAATTTTGTGGTTATGAGTGGTTGATTTTAGTGGGTAACTCGTGAGCACAACCGTAAGCTCCCCACAGACGGCGCCAAATTGTTCCGGTAACGGAAACAATTTACCCGGCCTAGGATCCGGGTAGTGTAATTGAATTAATGATGAACGACTGATCGTCTGATTCTCTTGGTCTCCCCTTCCCCTCACTCCTTGAGTCGGACCTTCCCGGCGGAAACGGCCTGCTCCCTGCACAATGAACGCACAGGGCCTCGGAGGTTGTCCGAGGAAACCCTCTCCGATGCCTAAGTCAGTCCGTGAAATGCCTTTACGAACCTAGCTCGTGAGGAACTAGGTGGCGTTTTAGGAGTAAGAGTCTAGAGAGAGAAAATCCAACCCCCCTCATGTGGGAAATGGGGAGGTATTTATACCTTCCCACAAGAGAGAGAAGAGAAAGAGGAATGGTTGGATAGAGAAGTGACAAGTGGCGGCTTCTCATCCATCTATTCCCAATTACCTTAGGCAAAATGACGAGAGGGCCCCTGGGGGTCCTGACCCTGCCGGCCAGGGATTTTCTCAGGGCAGACAGTCTCCAGGCAGGGGGCTGCCAAGCTCCGACAGGCTGGGTTGGCCCGTGCTCTCAGCAGCTGACGGCCAACCTTTAGCGTTTCATGCTTTGTTCCAGGTCCTTGCTGGGGGCTAGTCTTTCGACTCCCCGACAGGAACCGTCTCGGGGCCTGCCTAGCAGGCAGTTGATTGACAGGCGGCCCACCCCAATCAGTATCTGATTTTCTTGTCAGAAACAGTACATTGTTCAGGTCGGTTTTGAGTGTTCGGAAAGACGTAATGGATTACGTCTTTTATTACAATGACAAGTACAGTGCGAGGTATGTTTTCAATAGTGATCTAATTTCTTTACCTGATTTTATTTATCTATGTTATTTTTTTTATCGATTGTCTTATAATTCATTCAAATTCTTTTAGTGAGATGCTGGTCAGGGTTGACGACTTTTTCAACGTCCCTCGTGATGAGCTCTCGACACTCCAGCCGGGGCAACAGCTGTCGAACTCTGTTATCGATACCTGGTGTATACTTCTTAACAGCCTGGACGCGAGTCAGACTGCGCCACGTCCTACATCACGCTGCTTCTTTGGCGTTAGCCACAGCGTAAGCTTGTCTGTGTTATTTTTATCACACCGACACAATCAATAAATAGCGTTACTAACATATCTGGAATGATCATTCGTAATAACCATTATCATGGGTTTTATTTCACATTAGGAATCAACATTCAGAATGAGTATGGTGTGTATACTGTTACTCATTGTTCTTATATCCATAACTAGTGTTACTCTTACACATTAATACTGTTACTCTATCACAATAACAGGCGTTACTGCAAGGGTTTCATAGTGTTACTTTAATTAATAATTAGTGTTACTCTTTCTTATTACCACGATCATGAACTGTTACTTCAACATGTGTCATGCAGAAAACAGTAATGAAGCTGTGGAAGGGCACAAAGAGTGGTGCAAAGGTCGACGTTGGCGATGAATTGTTCAACTTCTGGGACATTTGGACCGAAGTGAATAAAGACACCATAAACCTAGACTCTGACTTGGTACGTCTATATGAAACTCTTTATTACACTTCATTACAGCTCTTTAACAATAATCGCCATAATCTTAATTACCAAATAACAGGTATTCGTCCCGGTGCTTTCGGACAACAACGACCACTACAGCTGTGCATGTATCAACTTCCTGTCAAGGCAGATTGAGTACCTAGACAACAGGAGTTATGAAGAACAGGATTTCGAAAGCTTGCCATATGTCGGGATGGCAAAAATCGCCGTAAGTGAATTTTGTGTTGGTATATAATCGTACATTATTTTACCTTCCGTCTCATTTTTTTTTGTCTTTTGTATGATTTAGGCTGTGGAAATGGGAAAGTACATGTTCAAAAAAGGTATCGTGAGGGGATCGGATGTCGCGGGCTTCCCTGTTGTCAACGTCCCATTCGCATGGCAGGGCGGAGGTTTCTCGGCGAACGACTGTGGTGTCTACCTCATGATACACATGATGCTCTACAGGGGGGAAGTGTTCGAATGTTGCCTTGGCACAATGGAGGCGAATAACCTCTATAGAGCGGAGATTGCGGCGACTCTGATCCTGTGTGACAACAATAAGGATAGAGATGAGGTTATAGCGAGGGTGAGAGAGTTTCTACACGATAAAGCGAATATCGCCATCGAGAGAACTATATCGAGTGTTGCGGGGTCTACCGGGGGTACCGCCAAGAGGGCAAGCGGGACAGAGGATGTTGAACGACCGTCGAAGAAGAAACGACCGTCGACATCTGACCCTAAAACCCCTAAAACCCCTGAAACCCCTGTCGCAGAGACAGTGCTTGACTCTGACTTCTCAGCGCGGACAAGATCCGCTCTGAAGAGCCGAAACCGTGGTGAGGGTGACGGACTTGGCTGCTCAATTGACTGTGGCGTTGAAGATGCAAACTCTCCCATGCTGTCACCGTTTCTATTGAACAACAGGACGTTGTTAAGCAAGATCCCCGTCCGTCGCAAAGACGTCGTGGACTACTGCCTTGTTGAGCTTACAACTCTCCAAAATTGGTACGCATTTACTGTAACATTAATGGGTGAATATTAAAACAGTTTTTTTGACGAGGTATTTTTTGTGTTTCCTTCAGCGACGAGGTTGCAAATTATTCTTTTCTGGCTACAATTGAGAGGAGTGACATACGTTCTATGTTACCGGGTCAGAATATGCAGTCGTGCATCATCGAATGCTGGTCGATGCTGTTGAACAGGCTTCCACCTCCCGCCACTGGTTCAGGCGAGACACCTACTACAGCATACTTTGGTTTAAGACATACGGTACGCATTACTGCTGCATTTGTGTACATATATTTCTATTTATGACCATGGTTCCAAGAGAATACACGTCCCTCAACATCTGAATGGTGTTATTTTAAATACGAACTTGCGTTACTGTAATGTAGGAGATATGTTACCTTAATCTGTGTCTTTGCTGTACATGAATGGTGTTTGTCTGATGCGTAGTGAATGTGTTACTTCCTCACAGTTGAACCCAATCTGAGACACTTTGAATATGTTTGTAGGACTGTCTCTATGGGATGCTTGACGAGGTTGAAGACGGCCCATCCACGCGGGCAGTGGACATCTTGATGTCCCATCTCAGTCTTTTTAAAAGGAAGTGTGGTCTTTCTCTTAATTTGGAAGCTGATCTCATATTTGTCCCGATCAACATCGATTATTACTACTCATGCGTGTGCATCAACCGTAAGAATAGGACAATAGATCTCCTTGACCACCAACTTTACCCGGACGTGGAAGAAACAATGTTGTACAAGGCCGCAACGATAATGGTTAGTATATATATTCTAATATTTATTATTGCATACGGCCATCTGTTTCTCACCTAATAATGTTGTTGTGGGTACACACAGGTGTCAACAATCAGCGATTTCCTCGATAAGCACAAAGTCCCTAATGCAGCTGATATTGTTACTTTCGAGTTTAAGGAGGTCAAGTTTAAGTGGCAGAAACTGGGCGTAACATCTGACGAGTCTGGGATTTTCACCATGATGCACATGTTGATGTACGAGGGCCGTACATTCCACCACATAGACCTTGAGAGGAAGGTCAATAGACGATATCTGGTGGTCCAACTTGCAGCCACACTTCTATTGGCAGACAATAACAATGTGCGATCGCAATTGTTGGACAACGTAGCGAAGTATGAGATCACTAGACAAAAAATTATCGATGGTCCGAAGAGCAAGCCAACAAAGGGCCGAAAAAAATAGCGTGTCTACTGAACCATGTCACCTCTTTTGTAACTACGATTTAATGGTTTCTATTCTTTATTAACCTGTCTAATTACATTTGTCTTTTCACTATCACCAATACATTGAAGCTGTGAAACTCTGTTACAATGACCAGCTGCACATGTTACTCTAATTCACCCTTGGTGTTACTATTGGAATTATTTAAATTAACAATTTTTTTTGGTCTCACAATCTGTGTGTTATACCGAAGCACTGTGAGTGTTACTTTAATGAACAAATTATGTTACTTTAAGTGATTAATGCCGGTTTTGACACTTTATGAACAAACTATGTTACTTTAAGTATGTTACTTTAATGTACGATGATATTGCAATCACCAATTTTTGGTACTCTGTCAATGAATGAACAACACTGCTGTCCTCATGAGATTGCTTTAATGTACAATTTTTGTTACTTTAAGTATGTTACTTTAATGTACAACGATATTGCAATCACCAACACTGCTGTCAATCACCAATTTACTGTCCTCACCTATTTTCAGTTACCTCGATGCATTTTTTCTGTTACTGTAACAAGTGGATAGTGTTACTTCAACCCACATTAGATGTTACTCTAACCAAAAACGCACGTATTAAGTAAATATAGTGTTAATTGCAAAAATGTGTACAGGAATAGTTTTTTTTGTAAACCAGGGAAATCGAAAAAATTCTTATAATGTCAAAAACACTTGAGTATTATCAAAGCACTTCTTCATCGTCGGTGTCTTCTTCAGTTTCCTCTCCATCGATGTCTTCATCTACTTCATCCTCGTCATCCGCATCATCGGTTTGCTTGGTAGGCTGTTTAGGGGGTCGTTCTGCGTAAGGATTTGGGCAGTTTCGTTTGTCGTGGTGCGCCATCTGCTTGCAGTTATTGCACATGCGTTTCGGCTTTCTAGAAAGTGCGACCTTCTTTTCCTTGCTTGACAACATCCGCTTTCCGCTTCCCTTTGTCTTAGAAAACTTGGGAGGAAGTATCGTGATATTTTCTGATGTCGTACAACCAAGCATATTTTCCAGTTCCTGTGTCTTGCCAATATTCCCCCCACCAGAAACTGGCTGCCTCTGCAACCTGAACTCCCGAATTAATCCGCACAAGCTTTCCACATCTGCCTTGTCTCCTGCCCTTAGAAGTCCCATTGTCTCATGGATTTCCGACCACAATCTCGACATCTCTATCTGTTTTCCGTCGATGATGTCAGTGTTTTCGCCGTCTAATCCTTCATCACTGATACGAGCAATGCGAACAGCCTCCTTTGTCCACCTTTTGGTTACCATGTTTTCGGGTATAGTGTTCAGCCCTTTCGATGAATATATCCAGATTACGTGTCTACACAATATCCCTCGCAAATTGAACAACCGACATGTGCAGCTTGATTCAGACGTACCTGGACAGATTCACATCCAATCTTTCAATCAGCAGAGACAGCAAAGACATTGGATATAATGGTTTGCAAAATGTAATGTATTGCAGAGAGTGTTACTTTTTGGAATGTGAAATGTTACTGTAATTCATGGTCTGTGTTACTTTTATGCGTTTACAACACAGATGTCCAATTGCCATCCATAGTTACTCCAAATCATTATATGTGTTACAGTAATGAACGACTGGTGTTACTTTAAGGATTAATGAGTGATTTTTAAGGAGTACCTGATATATACTTGACCGTAAACTCCTTATCCCTCGTAGCATCCCTAACCAAAGTCTCCTCAATCCCGTCCTTCTCAAGGAAGCCCCTCACGCTGCAAGTACCCACAGAAAATTTCACCTCCTTCTGGAATTCTTCAAATGCGGCGTGGGTGTAAATTTTCGAAGCGTGATGTTCAATTGGCAGGTGCGTTTCTGTTTTTGGAGAAGCTTGTGCATTGTCATTGTCGAGTTTTTTCTGTGTATACCGTTGCTGGTCCATGGCACTCTCGAATCGCATCCAGAATTCGACCAACGTCCCCGATTTTTGTTCGAATCTTTTGAAGAAACTGTTCTCACTCTCCGACCTTTGCGTGGTTCGCATTAAGCCGCCCATCTTCAAATCCCTGCAATGTGTCATCACCCACTGTCCCCTGATGGAGTATGTAGTTGAAAACCACTCGTCATCGCCCCCATGGAACTCCTCCATTATGGCACACCATTCCGCGTCGAACTCGTCTCCATCAATCTCCACATCCCATACTATAGCATTTAATCTCTTCAAAAAATCCTGGTAGTCGCTCCGGGCTGCACCGTATTTGGCAGGAACCTTGTTCAAGATATGCCACATACAGAAACGGTGTAGCGCCGTCTTAAACATTTTCTTCACCGCTGGTATAATGCCCGGATCTTGGTCGGTAATTATATACTCCGGCTCCTTACCTCCCATTGCAGTCAGAAATCTCTCATACACCCAGACGAACGATTCATAATCCTCGTGCGCTATTAAAGCGCCAGCAAAGGTTACCGATCGTCTGTGATGATCAACGCCTGTGAACGGCGTGAATATCATCCTATATTTGTTCGTCCCGTACATTGGGTCGAACGAAACTGCATCCCCAAATAACTGGTAGTTACGCCGCGCCTCACCGTCAGCCCAAAAAACCTTGCTCACACTCCCATCCTCGTCCAGGTCGTAGTCAAAATAGAAACCCTTCCTATTCTTAGCCATGTCTTTGAATCGATCGATGAATAGCTGACCGTCCCTCTCATGTAGGAAGCACTTTATATCTCTCCCCCAGTTTTTGAAGTCAACCAAACTCGCACCCACGTTTGCGAATCCCTCTACCTGCTCCTTGCACAAGTTGTATGTCCGCGTTGCGCCAATCTTCAGCTGTAAATAAGAATAAAGCGTTGCAGCAATATGACGTTAATACACCAGTTGTGTTACTCTTGTACTTAAGCAGTGTTACTCTATAGACTCACTGGTGTTATTCTATCAAATTTTACACCAGATTATGTACATAATGATCTAATCCAGGTGTTACTCTTATGCCTACGTACTGTTACTGTATAGAATCACTTGTGTTACTTTAGCAAAAGTAACTAGATCATGCACACATTGGTCTAATCAAGCTGTTACGACCTACTCACATGTCTTTCTATAAAAAAAATTGTGTTACTCCATACCCGCGAATTATTCAAGATCATTTGCTTGTGGTACTTTGTTAGGTTCCTCGAGAGCTTTTGGAATTCTCTGTCTTTCGGTGAGATTAGTTCGTGGTTGTGGCCGATGTGGAACCTATCAATCTTGAGAATGCCTCCTTTATTGAACAGCCTAATCCTTGCCTTGCAACCGCAGCGACGGACTTTCGTCTTCTTTTTAATCGCGTCCACAACAACTACTTCCCCATCTACACCGTTAACAACTTTCGCAGCTGCAGGTGTATTGTTGACAGCCTTAACAGAGTTCGTATAACCCTGTCTGTTGCAGACTAGGAGCTTCGACTTTATCTCACCACCGTGCCATCGCTTCGTGGTGTACTTCATCACGTCGAAACCGCAAGCCAGCGCGTAGATTTTGTAAAATTTCACTGCCTCATCAATTGTCCCGAATACCTGCTCCATGTATGGAGTGAAAACCTCACCCACATCTCTGCACCATTCCTGTGCATTTGGCTCTTTACCAATGCTTCCTGCCAAAAGGTAAGAAGAGTAACGCCAATGGGAATAAGTGTTACTGTAACTCATAAGTTGCGTCACTTTAAATATAAGAGGATGTTACTCCAACGACAGCGCGAAAAATCATTTTTTAGAGTTACATTTTTGTGTTACTTTAATTACAATTAGGTATTACTTTAATTCATTACTTGTGTTACCTCAATGAAATGTGTGCTTCAACATAAAGCAAAACAATAATATCGGTGAAACAATAATATCAATGAACCATAATATTAATCCATGATTAATCAAACGAATAAGTTGCGTTACTTTAAATATAAGAGGATGTTACTCCAACGACAGCGCGAAAAATCATTTTTTATAGTTACATTTTTGTGTTACTTTAATTACAATTAGGTATTACTTTAATTCATTACTTGTGTTACTTCAATGCAATGTGTGCTTCAACATAAAGCAAAACAGTAATATCGGTGAAACAATAATATCAACGAACCATAATATTAATCCATGATCAATCAAACGAATTAAATTTCACCTTTTCCAGTGTTCTCTTGTGCGTTCGCATCTGTGGCGCAGGTACCTGCACAGTATCAAACAGCGTTACAACAATGCAAATACTGTGTTACTATAATTGGTAAGTGGTGTTACCCTAACGTGTACAATACGTTACTCCAGCATCATCAAAACCCTATTCCTTAACGTTTCAGTTGTGTTACTGTAATTACAATTAAGTGTTACTTTAATTCAGAAGGCATGTTACTTCAGCGACGAATCTGCGTTATTTGATATCAAAAAACATGTGTGTCAATGGATATCAGGGAAAATCTTTAAAAAAACCCATAGAGACCTGTAATCTATGGAGATCGAGATATCAAAATACCATTGATACGAAACTATGAATCAAAACGTAATGAATTCAAAAAGACGCAAATTGGTACGAAATATCATTGAAAGAACTATAAACATGAAGATCGACGTAAAAAAAACGCAATTTTACGCGATAAAACATTGATATGAAAACGGAGATTGAAAGCAATATTTCTATTGAAATTCGTGAAGAAAAAACGAATAAAAACGTGAATGAATCACAGAAACTCACCATTGTTATAATCGATTAGTTGCTTATCAACCGTTGAAGACGATGATGCGGTCATTGAATCCATTGTAGCAGATTTTCGAAATCAAAAACGATGAATTAGCGTGAATGTAGAAAGGGTTTTTCTGGTTTTTAGGTGTGAATGAGCGTGGGATTGAAATGAACGTGAATGAGAATGAACGTGAATGATAGGAAGTTATTTGTTTCCTAAATTCTTGTGAGTTATTTTAGGAAAATGAATCTCCCTTTTTTTTTTTTTTTTTAATTGGATGCATCTTGTCCATCCATCCTCATCCCATCCAATGGATGGGATGAGGACTTAAGGACTCACAAAGAGTAAGGGACTCATTTGAGCTTTACTCTACATATACATATATATATATATACATATATATATACAATATATATATATATATACATATATACATATGTACATATGTATATGTATATATACATATATACATATGTATATGTATATGTATACATATGTATGTGTGTATATGTATATACATATACACACATACATATGTACACATATACATATACATATGTACATATATATATATGTGTGTGTGTATATATATATATATATATATATATATATATATATATAGAAATTGCATCATGTGAGTCCTCACATCTTAAATGAGTCCATCCCGCAAATCAGGACCGTTCGATTTGATCAGATCAACGATCTGAAAAGCACGCGGAGTACCTGTGCACATATGAGCAGTGTCACAGTAATAATGTCACAGTAATATGAAATCAAAGAATGTCACAGTAATAAGGAATTACAGTAGCAGTGTCACAGTAATAATGTCACATTAGCAGTGTCACAGTAATAATGTCACAGTAGCAGTGTCACAGTAATAATGTCACAGTAATATGAAATCAAATAATGTCACAGTAATATGGAATTACAGTAGCAGTGTCACAGTAATAATGTCACAGTAGCAGTGTCACAGTAATAATGTCACAGTAGCAGTGTCACAATAATATGAAATCAATGAATGTCACATCAATAAGGAATTACAGTAGCAGTGTCACAGTAACAGTAGCAGTGTTACAGTAACAGAAATGTCACAGTAACAGTAGCAGTGTCACAGTAATAATGTCACAGTAATATGAAATCAAAGAATGTCACAGTAGTAAGGAATTACAGTAGCAGTGTCACAGTAATAATGTCACAATAATAATGTCACAGTAATATGAAATCAAAGAATGTCACAGTAATAATGTCACAGTAGCAGTGTCACAGTAATAATGTCACAGTACCAGTGTCACAGTAATATGAAATCAATGAATGTCACATCAATAAGGAATTACAGTAGCAGTGTCACAGTAATAATGTCACAGTAGCAGTGTCACAGTAATAATGTCACAGTAGCAGTGTCACAGTAATATGAAATCAAAGAGTTATGATGTTTGTGTATGCAAAGGCCTTGTTACTCTTCCTTAATGACGTGGTCCAATCTCAGCCATTCAATCTTGTTTGATTGTGTGGTCCAGATTGAAAGGACGGACTCATCTAAAGATGAAGACTCACCGGATCCTCACTCTATATATATATATATATGTGTGTGTGTGTGTGTGTGTGTGTGTGTGTATATATATGTGTGTGTGTGTGTGTATATATATATAGAGAGAGAGAGAGGTAGGTTCAAATAAGGTCAACTATTTTTTTAAGTCTATATTAAAGTTACAGATGACATACGTTAAAGTTGCATTTTTCATAATTGATATGTAACTATAACATTCAGCACTTTTATCACTTCAATTGATAAAGTGCAACTTTATTACTCATCTCGTGTAACTTTAAGCACTTTTTGTGTAACTTTAACACTGGAACTTAGGAACTTAAAAAAGTTGTTGACCTTATTTGAACCTATATATATATATATTGATTGATTGAATACTCTCTCCGTTCCAATGAATTGTTTGTCTTTCCTTTTGGCACCAAGGTTAAGGGAATCAATGAGGGAGTGACATG
Organism: Agrostemma githago; assembly: GCA_958450325.1. Lineage (NCBI taxonomy): Eukaryota > Viridiplantae > Streptophyta > Magnoliopsida > Caryophyllales > Caryophyllaceae > Agrostemma > Agrostemma githago. The sequence continues at coordinate 11,112,538 of OY288253.1, forward strand.
TAGAGCAAAACCTAAGTAAAATTTTTACCAAATGAAAGTGAATAAAATTTTTAATATATTTTGTTGATTTAAATAAAGGAAAGTGAACATAAATTTTTTTAATATATTTTGTTGGTTTAAATAAAAGAAAGTAAATTAAAACTGAATTAAAATCTTTAATAGAACCTGAATAAATTTTTAAAAATTTATTTTCTTGGTTTAAATAAAGGAATGTTTTTTTTTATACAACCTGAATAAAAATTTTAATATATTTTGTTGGTTTAAATAAAGAAAGAAAGTTAAAATTTTTAATACACCCTAAATAAATTTTTAATATAATTTGTTGGTTTAAATAAAAGAAAGTAAATTAAAAGTGAAATAAATTTTTTAATACAACCTGAACAATTTTTTAAAACTTTATTTTGTTGGTTTAAATAAAGGAAAGTGTTTTTTATACCTGAATAATTATTTTAATATATTTTGTTGGTTTAAATAAAGGAAGGGATATTCTACGCGGCACCTCTATATTTTTCACTTTTCTACATGGTACCCCTACCTTTTCTATGTCTATACGTGGTACCCTTGAAGTTTACTATTAATTTAACTAGTGTCCCGAAAGTTTTTTTTCCATCATGTTTTGTCATTAAATTATGTTTTTAGCTTAGGATTAAGACTTCAATATCATTTAACTTAGATAATTACCAAGTAATTGAGCTTAATTTAAGAGTTATCGTTTGATTTGACAATATAACGTCATAAATATAATCCGTTTAGATTCGGAGTATAACTACAAACATGTACAAAATTGTTAGTTTAAGTTCAATTTAAGTTAAATGACGTTGAACTTTTAATCTTGAATATAAAAAGGTAATTTGTTGTCAAAACTTGACTGGAAAAAAGTTTAGGGGTACCAATAAAGATAATAATAAAGTTTAGGGTACCAAAGAAACTTTTAGTAAAGTACAAGGGTACCATGTATAAATGTAAAACTGGTAGTACCAGGTAGAAAAGTTAAAGTTCAGGGGTACCACGTAGAAAATCCCATAAACGGAAGTAATTAAAAGTGAAATAAATTTTTTAATACAAGCCGAATAAATTTTTAAATTTTTTTGTTTGTTTAAATAAAGGAAAGTGTTTTTTATACAGCATGAATAAATTTTTTAATATATTTTGTTGGTTTAAATAAAAGAAAATGAGTTAAATTTTTTAATACAACCTGAATAAATTTTTTAATATATTTTGTTGGTTTAAATAAAGAAAAGTAAATTAAAAGTGAATTAAAATTTTTAATAAAACCTGAATAAATTTTTATAAATTTATTTTGTTGGTTTAAATAAAGTAAAGTGAATTAAAATTATTTACTACTTTTATATGATATAATAATATTATGGGATATGTAATATATCTTCCATATTATTATGGCAATATATATTTCCTAATAATTGTGGTCTTATTGGAAATACTCGAAATAGGGTCTTTAGAGATGATATCACAATAATATCAGATTAAATAAGGAGTATTTCCATATTTACTCAACTTTGATGGAAGGTCGAGATTAAATTAAAACCTAATAGGAAACTGATCGTCTCGCTGCCTATATAATAGAGTATTCTCCATAGAAACTCTATGCTAATGCGTATGAAAAATTATGAAGAAACAACAGTTATTACATTACAGGACAAGAGAGAGAAATCAACCTATTATTATTATTATTATTATTTGAAGAGTATTTCAAGTCATCTTATTTATTATTTATGAAGTAGTCTTATAGAGATTATTAGAGATCTAATATCGTTCGTATTAGATTTTGTCTTATTCCTTAAAAAGATATGTCTTAATCTCCGTCGAACTTGGGATTGAGACTTGTTGTTAGAAAAGAAGAGAGAAAAAGGAGATAATTGATTGTGTAATGATTGAATGAGTAATTGCGTTAATTGCTTTACATCAAGTATGAGAGAGCAGTATTTATACATAAGCCAGGGCTCTCTCAACTAACTTTGTAACCAACTCTAACAACCATTCTTACATCACCCCCCCTCCTCCTCAAGTTGGTGGGTATGAAATACCCAACTTGGATGGTAACACTTGATGCTGAGGTCCAGAGAATGCTTTTGTAAAAAGGTCTGCAGGTTGTTCCTTGGGTGGAATGTAAGATAGAGAGATCAGACCTTCTTGGAGCTTTTCGCGGACAAAATGACAATCTAGGTCTATGTGTTTCGTACGCTCGTGGAATACGGGATTCCTAGCGATATGAATTACGGTCTGGCTATCACTTTTGATAGGAATTGGTGAGATTTCATTAACACCCAACACATGCAAGAGTCTAGTTAACCATGCTAGTTCTGAAATAAGGTGCTTGAGAGAACGATACTCAGCTTATGTTGAAGATAAAGAGACCGTTTTCAGCTTCTTAAACTTCCAGGAGATTAAACTAGTGCCAAGAAAGATCAAAAATCCACTGACGGATCTTCGGTTTGAGGACAAGCCGCCCAATCTACATCACAGTAGCCCTGCAATTGAAGACTAGTGTTGTTATTTAGTAAAATCCCTTTAGATACTTTGTTTTTGAGGTATCTAGCACATGAAATGTTGATGACCAGTGCTGTTGAAGAGGGAAAACCAAGAATTGGCTAAGCAACTAGTCATAATTAGCTATATCAGGGCGAGAATTTGTCGAGTAGTTGAGCTTGCCAACAATCTTTCTGTAGGCAGTAGGATTGTCAATGAGATCACCTGCATCTGCATTGTGTTTGATGGATGGGTCGAGCGAACTGTTTACTGGAGTGTAATCTTGGATGCCAAATTCCTCCAATAACTCTTTTGTAAATTTCCTTTGGGTACCCATGACATGAATCCTCTCAAAGAAACTGTCATACGTGGGACGACTTGTTCTCGTGAAGGTAGTCCTGAAGACCCTTCATTCATATAGGGCTTCGATTTTTATACTACCTAAAGCTATGATTATGAAAATTGAAGCGATGTGCAGGAATTACTTGTGGGATGGAGGAGCGGAGTACACCAGAACGCCAACTGTCGCCTGGTCGAAAATTTGCAATCACAAGAAGGAAGCAGCAATCGGTAAACTTGTTTGGTGGGTGAAGGAGTGTCCAGATAAGCTATGGGTGAAGTGAGTTCATACTGTTTATCTGAAAGGAAGAAGATGGGAGGACTATAATCCTCCAGCTGAAGTGAATTGGATGTGGAAGAAAGTATGTAAGCTCAGAATTGAACTTGCTCAGGCCTATGAACAAAATGAATGGATGAACATGCCTGGACGAGCTTATACTATAACGAAAGGTTACAAATGGCTTGATATGCCCCCACAAGAAGTGGCCTGGTACCACTTGGTTTGGACTAAATGGACCGTTCCGAAGCATAGCTTTATTGCTTGGATGGTCCACCAGAGAGGACTTAATACGAAGGACAAGCTACACACTCTTGCGATTACATACAGCTGATGCATTGTGCTGGATTTGTAAACAGGAGGAGGAAACGATTCCGCACCTGTTTTTCTCTTGTCAGTACAGTCGGTATCTATTGGATGAAGTGCAACGCTAGCTAAATATACAGATCCCTGATAGAGATTTGACCCAATGGCGATTGAATAGACGAGGTTCGAGACTACAGGTGGGCGTAACTAATAGCATTATAAACGCAGCTATGTACCACCTGTGGATGCAAAGGAATAACAGTAAGCATAACCTTGCTATACTACACCCTAAGCGCTGTAGCGAAGTGTTGCGGATGAAGGTTAAGCGGAGAATTCAAAATCAAATCCGAGGCTCTCTTTCTACTAGAGATAAAACTTGGTTGGATAGAGTACTTGTGAGCTAGTTACTTTTTCGTTAGTTTGCGTTTGTGGAGGGTGAAACTCCTATTTTGATGAAAATCCTATATTTGTAAGTATGTTACTGAGATTAATACTATTTACACTTCATCCAAAAAAAATTCCTTTGGGTAATTGCAATTCCAGTAGGCACTTTGATGAATTCCAGTTCAAGGAAGTAATGTAACGATCCGAAATTCTTGATCTTAAAGGTGTCATTGAGAACTCTTCAAATTGTCCATCTCTGTCTGATTATCACCCACCATGAGTATATCATCAACATATACAGCTAAAAACACCACCTTTCCCCCAGTTTTCTTAGTAAACAAGGAGTAATCGTTCAATAATTGTTGATATCCTCTTGATTTCAAGGCATTGGACAATTTGGCATTCCATTGCCTTGATGCTTGTTTTAAACCGTACAACGATTTTTGTAACTCTTGCAAACCAGATTTGAACCCTTGATGGACATACCAGGTGGCAATTTCATATATACTTTCTCATCTAAATCTCCTTGTAAGAAAGAATTATTGACATCAAGTTAAGCTATAGTCCAACCTTTCTTTACTGCCACAACAATCAAACTTCTGATTGTGGTCATCTTGACCATTAGTGAGGATGTTTCATTGTAATCTATACCTTCTTTTTGGTTGTAACCTTTGAGAACCAACCTTGCTTTATAACGTTCAATGGATCCATCTGATTTGTGCTTTACTTTGAAGAGCCATTTGCAAGATATGGCCTTCTTACCAGGAGGCAATTCTACCACAGACCATGTTTCAGTAGCTTCTAATGCTTTGAATTCTGCAGCTATGACCTTTTGCCATTCAGGGAATACTGCTGCTTCCTCATAGGTTTGCGGTTCTTGAATTGGTATGATAGGTGGTGTGCTGGTGAAGGCACAACAGATGGGAATATCTATCTCACAAAGATTTGCGAGAGTGTGACAACACACAATTGACAGTGCTAGTACTAGTATTAGGTAAACGACAAACATAATCATTCAAATACGATGGTGCTCTAGAAGCCCTAGATGACTGTCTAACATTGTTGTTTGCAGAAGAAATAGAAACATCACCAGTAACATCATAAGTATGAACATTAACAGTAGAAGAAGGTGGAATAACAGTAGTATCAGGCATAGAATCAGAAACAAGAGAATCATTAATGGGCAAGGGAGCAAAACTTTGTGAATGATCCTGAACATAAGAAAAAATGTTTTCATGAAAGACAGTATCCCGAGAGTCAAACACATACTTATTTTCTAGATTAAGCAGCCTATAAGCTTTCTTCCCAAAAGAGTAACCCAACAAAATACATTTTACAGACCTAGGTGCAAATTTATCTCTTCCAGGCTTAGAAGTAGCTAGTAGCATAAGTTAAGCATCCAAAAGACCTAAGGTGAGTCAAATCAGGTTCTTTACCGAAAAGTAAATGAAATGGAGACATATTGTGCAATATTTTAGATGAATTTTATTAACGAGATATGTTGTTAAAATGCATTCACCCCAATACGTCTTGGGTAGATTAGACTAAAAATGCAATGCTCTATCTAACAAATGCTCGTGTTTTCTTTCTACTATGCCTTTTTGTTGTGGGGTGTGAAAACAACTAGTTTAATGAATAATGTCATTGTTTAATAGGAACTGAGATGTAAGACCACTCTTACCTAATTCAAATGCATTATCTAATCTAATGGTTTTAATTCTTATCGAACTGTGTTGAAACCATGTTCATGAAGTTTTTAAGACAAGTAAATGCATTGCTCTTACAAGAAATCAAATAAACCCAAGTTACCCTAGCTAGTGAAATCATCGACTATAGTAAAAAAAATACTTGAAACCATCATGAGTAGCAGTGTTATACGGCCCCCATAAGGCAATATGCACTAGATCAAATACAGCAAACGAAATTGAAGAACCGTCAGGAAATGCCAGTCGATGTTGTCTGACTTTAATTTAGAACAAATGTAACATGATGTAAGCTGTTTTTCATACAATTGAATGTCAATCATTACAGAGTTTCAGCTTCTTTATTTTATACAATGGAAGATGACCTAGTCGATTGTGCCAAATAGTACATGAAATTGGAGATTTAACAGAAACAGAATTCAGGTTCACATCTGCAACAGTTTGCAACAGGTAAAGATCATTAACATTTCTACCAATGAACATGCTTTGATCTTCTTGAAAGAGTCCTTCATATGACGAGATTTAGGTGAAAAACAAACTTCAGTATTTAATTGTTTAGTCAGCTTACCTATAGATAACAAATTAAACCTAAATGAGGAAACATAAAGAACATTATGGAGAGATAACGCTTCATTGACTTCAACTGTACCCACAGTATCTACCTTAACAGTTCGTGCATTAGGCAATGCAAGGAGATGAAGAATGACTTATTAATTATGTGAAACTCAGTAAAAAAGGCTTTGTTAGAACAGAAGTGATCAGTAGCACTTGAATCTAGTATCCAGGTGTTAAAGAAAGCAGTGGTATGATGAGTACTAGAAGTAAATGAAAAACAAGAGGGAAAGATTGTACCGACAAAATTAGCAAAGAAGGTGGGTATGTCAGAAGAGAAATATTCCCGAATATTGTGATTTATTGGAAACCATGTACAGAATCTTCATCATTAAAAGCATTTCCTGCAAATTTTCTATTCTTCTTCTGTAGATGCCAACACTGATTCACCAAGTGGCCAAACTTTTTGCAATATTTGCAGAATGGCTTGTTATCATCAAATTGCATTTTATCTTCGAAATTTCTTTGAGAACCACTTGATTGTTGTTGCCTAGTGTTATTCCTGCCATTATTTTGGTACTGTTGATTATAGGAACCCCTTGATAAGACTGATTAGACCTAGTAGAACCCCGTTGATACCGCATGTTTTTGGAATAAATTGCAGCTGTATCTAACCGAAACTGACTTGCAACATGTATCTCAATTTGTTTCTCCTCTTGAAGAAGAATATTATAAACAAGATTCAACTTTGGGAGGGGTTAGTTATTGCATCAATATTGTTCCTCTTATCACTGAATAGGATTCGTTTAGCCCCATAAGAAACTGGACCACTCTTTGTATCTCAAGAAATTCAACCAATTTTTCTTTTGCACCACAGTTGCAGACGCATGAACACTTGAAACCTCGACTTATACCATCGATCTCATCCCAAATAAACTCGAATTTAGTAAAGTAGGATGAGATAACTTCATTGCCTTGAGCAAATTCCACGAGTTTCTTGTGAACTCCATACAGTTGTGCCCCATTAGACTGCCCAAAATGATCTTCTAACTTTTTCCATGTGATTTCTGCTGTACTACAATACAGGATTGAATCTCCTATTTCAGAAGAAACTGAATTTAAAATCCAAGAAAAAACGATGTCATTGCATCTCTGCCAATTCTTAGACAAAGCTGATGTTGCAGCCGGTTTACTAATACTTCCATCTATGAACCCAGCTTTGTTCTTTGCCGATAAAGTTATGAGCATGACTCTCTTCCAATTTCCAAACCTCGTACCCTCAAACATGTTGGCTAAGCTACCAATTTGACTCCAATCATGTCTGAAGGATGAATATAATGGGGATTGTCAATGTTGATTGCAATTGCTTCACTAGCCATTGTTGTGAGAAGAAAGAACTTGAAACTCTTGTGTAAAGATGAATGTAATGCGGAATTCTTGGAATCTTGAACCTATGAAGGCTCTGATACCATGTCGAACTTGGGATTGAGACTTGTTGTTAAAGAAGAAGAGAGAAATAAGAGAGAATTGAATTGTGTAATGATTGAATGAGTAATTGCGTTAATTGCTTTGCATCAGGTATGAGAGAGCAATATTTATAAATAAGTCAAGGCTCTCTCAACTAACTTTATAACCAACTCTAACAATCATTCCTACAATCTCGTCTTAATTAATCTGTTGTTACTTTCATGTTGTTCAAAGATTTTGGGGTTTATATCATGTTAATAATATGCTATAAGATTCTGGGTTATTTAACAGGAATAATAACAACTTTGGGTGGTATTTCATCAATAAAACCAACTTTAATCAATACGGGAATAAAACCAAGTATGAGACATATTATACGAGAATGAAATTGCCGCTTAAATGACCGAATGAAGTCGGTTTTTGTGGGTCCCATACTAATAATAAACACCCATCTTCATCTTCTTCATTGTCCTAAATCAAATTCTCTCTTCTAAACTTACGTTTTATCTTAGGGTTGGATCAACTTACGTTTTCAATCAAACCAATTAAAAAAGAACACTAATTAGACACTTAAACCCCCAACTTAAACCAATAAGAAAACCCTAAGTTTACTCAGAAAAATCGAAAACCTAAGTTAAACCTAGAAAAATCGATTTGGAGGAAACTCATCATTCACATTGCCGAACCACAAGATTGAGGAATGAACTTGACAATATCCCTGAAAATTGATTTCCGACAAAATTAATGATAATCAATTATAAACACGGAAGTACAAAAGTCGGACAAAGATAAACAAACAAAAGTTTCGTAAAAAATTACCTTCGACGAAGTGAATGATGAAGTGATGAATTGACGATGAAGTGATGAAGATGAAGGGATTAGTTTGAAGTTTGGGAATTAATGAAGTTAAACCTTGTATTAGTGGTAATATTGACGGGTGTAGGTGGTAGCAGGTAAACATATTTCATTCTCGTATAATATGTCTCATACTTGCTTTTATTCCCGTTTTAATTAAAGTTGGTTTTATTGATGGAATACCACCCAAAGTTGGTATTATTCTTGTTAAATAATCCAAAGATTTTTATATAAATGATGATAATTTTAATACAGGTTGTGAATCTTCAAAATTAAGATGATTATAGGTACTGATTATTCAACAAATTCAATACGAAGTATATATTATTGAGTCTTATTTGTTGGTTTATTTGTTGATCCTTCGTGTAGAAGAAGGTATATAAACATAATAGGTTTATGAAAATATATCCTGAGTTTATTTTATGAATTTGTTGATAAATTTCATAATATAATATATATTATAAGTATATTATGATGTGATAATCTTAATATATAAATATATAAAGACCTCATATATATATATATATATATATAGACATGAAAGTCACAAATTATTAATTACGACAAGATTAAGACATATCAATCATACAAAGTAATAAATAGGTGATAAAACTTACTCCGTAACATATTATGACATACAGTGATTAAGAGTATATCAATTGTATACGGAGTATCAGCTGAACATATTATACGAAGTGACTGGTTTCAACTTATATAACATATTTATATATTAAGCCTATTTATGATTATAGTGAGTTATATAATCATAATAAACCTATTATTCACTGTATATATAGAGTTTATAGAATGCAATTATTATTCTACACTATATATATTAATAGAGTTTATTATTACGTTTACTTAGATAATCATATGAGCACATTTTTTTTAATAAAACTAATCTAACACTAATCGAATTTAGGAGTGTTAACTTATCATCTTAATCCCTTATTTGATCAATTATTTATACATTTATTATGTAAGAAATAAACACGTCTATTTATACTATCATGAAATTGAATACTCATTTTGCTATATATACATTATATATGCTACGTACAATATGTTTTTGAATTACCTATGTCAAATTGAGTCTTTTACTTTATTTTGTTATATTAATAATCCGTAGATAATATTGTTTAATGCAAAACTAACAGAGTAATAAGTAAATATTCCATATAAATATAAATGAATATTGATACGAATATATAGTTGAAGATATACTTGTGCGCGAGGTTGTATTTGTAACTAAAATGCACGCCTATAATTTAATTTGACATTTACCGTATATATTATCTTGCTAAAACACATTCATTCACGTACGTATGTGGATAATATTTCTTTACTATTAGACATTCTCTCACCTTCGACGATTTGATGTCATTATCATTATCACTAAGGTTCATACATCGCACGAGCTTTCCAACTAGTGTTAATGAAAAATGAATAATATTTAAAATATAGGGTTATTTCATGGGAATAATACCAAGTATGCGTGTGCTTCTTAAATTAATACAACTATACGTAATCTCATTTTAATACGAACTACGCCTTCATTAATCTCGCTTTGTTATGGATGACCGACTACGTGTTAAACCTTCCTTTTTCAACTCTTCCTCTAACTTTTCTTCTTCTAATTTACATTTCTTGTTCATTTTCGGCCATTGATAAAAAAAAAATTTAAATTTTCCGAAAATTCATCTTCCATTTGTTTTTCAATTAGCCTTATAAAAGCTATGAAAAAAATGTTTTTATTGTAATTTTGGCTTTCACGATAACTGCAACGGACCTAATAAAATTCTAGAAAGTTACAACAAGTCACTACGATCGGTAATAGCAAGTCATAATTTCAAACATAGCAAAGCGAGATTAATGAATGCGTAGTTCATATTAAAATGAGATTACGTATAATTTGTATTAATTTAAGAAGTACACGCATAGTTGGTATTATTCTCATGAAATAACCCTAAAATATATAGAACATACAAACAAAAGATTTTATAGAGAGTACTTTCAATTAAAAAGAAATTAAATGAGAGACGACGATCTATCACTATCTTTAATCAGACAACTCTAAAATAATCACTAAAATGAGTGATTATTGAGGTTTTTTTAAAAATAATAATGTTATATTTCATGGTATCGGAGAGAGAAACGAAATAAAAGACTTGCTGAAACCTAACAACGTGAACAATCTAATATCATTAAAAAATGATGTTGTGTCACCACGACTCTTGCTTTTCTAGTGTTGAAATATTCTAATGATCAATGTCCGGCTTTTTCATGTTGGTTCATAATTGCTAGCATATGTGATACTCCGTATGTGCGTGTCATTGAGTCATATGACTATAATTAATACTCACTCCGTATTATGTACCCTAATACATACTACTATCATACGTAATACGTTAGCCCATGAGCTAATTCCCACGCACCCTTCCAACTCAAAAGGAAATTAATTAGACGACAAAGATGTGAGAAGTAACGTGATCGATCAAGTAAAGGGCAATTAGTAGACAAAGTCAGAAATAAAGACGTGATCAAGTAGCGTAGAGGGGGAAAAACAATAGTCGTATAAATAAAAGTGGTTTCTTTCGTATCAGAGCTGATTAGATTAGAATCCAACCAAATTATTGATTTGATTTGGCTGAAGGAGGGAGCTCTTCATCCCCATGCATGCGCATAACTTAAGAAACACTCTATGGAATTTAGCTCACATGTTATCAAACTCACTTAATTAGGGAAAATATTACTCGTAGTATTATCCCACTAGTTTCATGTACACGGCATCAAAGTTGTTAGAGCTTGTCTGTATCTTTACTAAGTTTATAAAAAATTTTGAGCTTAAATATTTAAGTGATTTAGCTCAACAAATTTACAACAAAGTTCAAAATATTTATAACAAAACCCAAAAACTTTGTGATAACACTCAAAATTATAAAACTAGGTACAACTCATCCTTTATATATTAAAACAGACACCGCTACCAATGACGTGACACAACTAAGAATTTACCATTCTGAAATACTCACATGTGGTGAGTTCAGGCTTATTTTGGCAACTCATTCATTTGAATAAAAAAACGGGCCTTTACAAATACGGGTCTCAATCAATCTACGCACAATCCTGCACATAATTAGCAAATAACGAATCAAATAATTTCGACAACAATATATTTTACCCTAATACACATATCACCAAATCAATCACCTAAAAACCTAATACAATCTTATAATCCCAATCTAATACAATAACCTAAACTATTAAAAAACCGTAATACAATATCAAAGCAAGTTTCTATTATTAGTATATTATTTATATTCAAAAAATAGTATAAAAAAGTAGTAATATTGTGATTGTTTGTGATTAATAAAATTTATGAAAAATTATGTAGGGGAGGATTAATAAAAAAAATCATCATTCATAGTATTAAATTCTTATTGTTAATTAAAAATATCACTGGTCTATACTCAATATTAAAGGCTGAGAACTGTAATCAAAATCACAGTCAACTTATAATCAAATTAATCACTAATCTATACTCAAAATCAAAGTAATCACTCATCTGTGTATTGATATTCCAGTTAATATATAAGACTGAGAACTGTCAACTTATAATCAAATTAATCAAGATAATGAATGCTTTTAACAAAATTAAATAACAATCTGCACAGAAAATTAGAATTCATGAGAATACCTGTCAATTTAATATGACATCCCCTTTCCACTAACAGAATAACTCAACTCCAATTTTTTCCCGCCTAAAGTTATCCACCATCCCCCTTTCCACTAACAGAATAACTCAACTCCAATTTTTTCCCGCCTAAAGTTATCCACCATCAAAAATTAAAAGAATTAAGAAAGCATGGGAAATGAGCTATATACGAATCAAACCCTTGACATTTAGACATGTACTCCGTAGTACTTATCATCTACCACTACACTCCAACATCTCACTAACTTAATTGACACAAAATTAACCCTAAAGCTATACACTCCAATAATTTAATTAAGGAAAATTAAGAAAATAATCCTTTTCTAACGGTATTAAATTATTAATTAACCAAAATGTAACCAAATTATCCATTATTAATCGATTCTCAAATTAGAATATTTTTGTTTAAAACTTCACTATATGAACCAAGATTGATTCTCATATTATAAATAATCATGACTATAATAAATTACTGTGCAAGATTTCATCTTAAAATAAGACGATATCAAGTCATATTTGATTGAGATTAGGATATAAATATATAAGATTGTAATTAGGGTCTATATTAGAGATATATAGGAGATTGTAGTATCCTTTCCTTTATATACTAATTGAGAAACCAATAAAGATGGAATGAACACGTGTCAAGCTTACGTTGAAAATTTTCCCGCCTAAATGCATGGGTTAATTTTGGATACAAAACAAATCTTAAAATAGACCTACCAATGAAAGTTTTTACAATTTTAGATTTAATGTGATTTTCGTTAAGTTGCAACATAGTACGTCCTTTTAAAATTAGACGATATATTGACTACTAATTTTTTTCATAAATCTATAACATTTTATATTATTTACTTTCTTAATACATGAGACCGTATACGAGCCGTGCAATTGCACGGGGCCTAAACTAGTTTATACTTCAAATGAAATCCACTGCCGTGTAGTCTAAAAAGATGTTTGTCCTGTGTCATTATGTCATACAACCATTCAAGTTATTATCTTTATAAATTTTGGTTGTTACGGTTTATTTAACGATATAAACTCGATTTAAACGTTTGTTGTCGTTACGGGTTATTATTTAACAATATAAACTTGATCATGTTATAAAAGATTGAATATCAATATATATATATATATATATATATATATATATATATATATATATATATATATATATATATATGAGTACTAATTTTGGGTTTATTGAAAGAAATTAGTAATTGTTAATCTTAATATAAATATGTAGTGTCTCACTAATATATTCAATATATCTCACGTAATGTGTTAATTTACGAAGCAAGAATGTTTTATCATACCAACTCCAATATAAAGTTATCTCTAAAATTTAAGCTAATACAATCTCACATCAACATCCGTTAAAATGTCGTACACTAAACAAAATAAGCGCAACGTCACACACGGTAAGATTTTATAGTCGGTAATAATATTTAAAAATTGATTGATATCACATATAGCCGATCAATGAATTAGGACGATAGTAACTTTGTACTCATCGTGAAAATGAAAACAACATCACGGAATAAAAGTGAAATAAAATTTTCAAATACCGTAGAGAGAGTTACACAAATACAAAAAAAACGTAACAACCCGTGAATTTTCACGGGCCAATACACTAGTTAAATAAATAATGTACTCACTGATTAGTTAGCTGCATATCATTACCTCAGCTTCGTAACTTCTACTATTTGGCTATTCATTAATTTATCACTCCATCTGATCTCGCGCACTCCATTGCTTTAGATATTATTATTATTATTATTATTATTATCAATATATATATATATATGGGTCCTTTAGGAAACGATATATGTATATATATACTCTCGGATTAAAAAGCATGCATCAATCATTCACTAATCTTGTCTGCCAAAATTGTTAATTTAGCCGCGCATGTACATACACTCCGTTCATCTATCATACAATACTACTCATCCAAGTCATTATCCATCTAATCTAATCCAACTGCCTAAGATTATAGACTAATGCTAAAATACGCCAGTAGTGTCAAATTGATTTTGAGGTCTATCGAAGAATCTATTTAATGGATAGTTTATATACGTCGACGTTGGAGTATCATATTAGGAGAACCAAGATTTCAACCAAACAAGGCCGTTCCTTTACAATTTGATGACCCTCTAGTCCTCTACAAATCTTAAACCAAACCCCCTCGAACGCTTTATCTTGTGTTTTATTCACTTGAAACTAACAAAGCAATTTTCACAAGCTATAACACATATAATACGATTCACGATTCTTATGATATACGGAGTAATAATAAGAAATCATAACACATTTGATAATATGACATTTGCTTTTCTAATATCTCCTAAAATATTCATTATACTCCGTATTACTTTTGTTATATAGAATGCATGACATAATATTTGAATCCTGAGAGGTTCATAATACACAAAGTCGTTATCTAGTAAAAGCAGATCGAGTTAGGAAAAGAATCTTAAACCCTAATGGACAAGCGATTAGGGTTTGTGAGATTATCGAATCCTAATTGACATGGCAAGGAATTCACATAGAAAGAATAGATGTCAACGTAAACGTAATCATGAAATAGTAGGAATCCCTGGCCTGCAAATTGATGATGAAATTGTTGGATTAGTGCTCCAAAATTAATGATTTAGTGGGAAGTTAATTAAGTAATGGCTTAAGTTAGTAGGTAATCTTAGTCATGTAATGCACTAATGCCTATTTAAATACCTCCACTTTGTTATTATTACTTGAGCAAGTTAGTATGAACTTCTCCATTTTTCTCCTAATTACTATTCCGTTTACAAATTTTACGTTGGAACATCTTGACGTTGAGATTGTAAAAAATAAAAGAAGGACAGTAATTGTAAAAAATGTGTTTGAAGTAAAGCGTTGTAAACTTTATACACTGAAACAAAATAAATTGTTTTAAAGTGGGGGCAAATAAAGACGACATGTAGATAACATCCTTTAGCCCTAATTATATAAGTTTGTTCTCTCGCATTATTATTTTGGTGGACCTTGATGTAGTATTATTAAAGTGTATTTTGTCGAGCAAAGTTGACATTGGTTTAAAATCTATGGTTGCTAGTTTACCTTTGCAATTTCTTAGTTGGTAAGTAAGAAAAGAAATGGCCAATCATGCCATTCTGTTTTGCATCGTGGCGACTCTTGATGGCAATGAAAACCTAACAAAAGTGTAAATGTGTAATAATTCACGAGTTCTAACCTTCAACTACTAGAGCTACTAGTTTGACGGATCCGATCACATGTCATCTCGTCCTACATAGGTTGGGGGTTTAGGCCGCACGGGCGGCGGACACAGAGATTTCTTGTAAGGGAGACACTGAAATTTTTTTAGCTCCCAGTACAAATATAACCTTCTACCCAACTGATCTAATACAGTATAATTTATTGCATAGATAAGATATACATAAAAACTTATTTCTTAGATCTTGTGGGGAGCACTCGCCCCCCGAGGCCCCCTCTAAATCCGCCCATGCGGCACGGCCCAAGCCTGGGGTACTGTGCCGTTGTGTCGTGTCCGTGCTTGACCCGTCCCGTATATCTCCGATGTAGCCCGACCGTCGTAGACTCGTAGTGTCACTGCATTGTGTCTCGACAATATTTTTTTCATTTTTTTTCAAGGCGTGACCAACCTTGTCGTGTTGTACTGTGTCCCGTCACAACGTTCACTCGATCGAGTCGTTGAGCCATGTCTAGTCGAATGGCCCTAACCCGATTTCCCAGCTCTATGTGTAACCTCGGTTAAGTTATGGGTTGGGTCAGCAAGCCAAATATATATGGGTCAGAGTACATACGTATGTTCGTGATATTTGGCGTTGAATTCCCTGACATATTCAAAGAACAATTACAATTCAGTAAATTTACTGTGAGACGATCTTATAATAATTTTAGGGATATTTCCCACGGTACCCTCGAACTTTGACACATTACACATGACACCCCTCATTTTAAGTTTGTTCCTATGGTAACCTTGTGTTTTGCATTTAGTGCCCATGGTACCCCTGATCAATTTTCCGTCATAACGGCGTTAAAAGTTAGTTTAGTTAAAGTGATTAATTTTAATATTTTTTTTTTGAAATTAGTTAAAATTAATGAAATTCAAATTAAAATAGTTGAAAATTGAGGAAATGCCCATGGTACCCCTGTGTTTTCAATATTTTAACCATGGTACCATTGTATTTTCAATTTTTTGTCCATAGCACCCTTGTGGTTTCAATTATTTGTCTATGGTACCCCTGAATGAATTGTAACCACAAGGGTACCATGGGCAAAGAATTTAAAATATAAGGGCACAATGGCTAAAACATTGAAAACACGGGGTACCATGGACATTCCCTCAATTTTCAATTATTTTAATTAGAAGTTCGTTAATTGTTCTAACTAATTTTTGCTCCGAAACAAATTAATCATTTTAACTAAACTAACTTTTAACGCCGTTATTACAGAAAATTGATCAGGGGTACCATGGACAATAAACACAAAACACAAAGTTACCATAGGAATAAACTTAAAATGAGGGATACCATGTGTAATGTGTCAAAGTTCGAGGGTACCGTGGGAAATATCCGATAATTTTAATGTGTAATCTTCCACATAAAAATGATTACTAAATTAGGAACAACCTCCGTGCATTCAGCTTCCTCGAATATGATGGCGTCTGCCTATGGTAATTTAAAATGTATCCAAGTGCTTCTAAGTTCTCACAGAGTTACACGGATCTACAATCCTTGAAATAATTGACAAGTAAAATAAAATGAAAAACATATAGCTACAAAAAAGGGAAGATAAGGCACTGAGGGAGAAAGTCACAAACCAAAAGTGAAGCAATGTTGTTTATTCTATTTTAAAAATCAGGCTAATGCACTTCACTTTCTTTTTAGTACGAGTACCTTATTGGCCTTCATATACTCCTCCACTCACTATCCTCCGCCTCACTTCACTTCACTTCACCAAACAAAATCTCCCTCCTATAACATCCAAACTCCATCTCTAACTCATCCAAAATACACTTCCATTACTCTACATTACTACTAGGAACAATATCCCATATTAAAATTTACACTTAGCTAATTACAGGTTTTAACTTTTTTTTTTCCCCAAAAAATCTTGGTCATATATCGACATAAATGAATCCCTTGAAAATGAACCATATAAAAGTTGAGAAGACGAACACAATCAAATTAAGGTACCAAGAACTAAAAAGAGTGTCCAACTTTTACTACCGGGTTTTTGAAATTTTCCTTGTTTTTGCGGTACTCTCTAGGGTGTCCTTACAAGTACCGCGAGCAATATTCAACCTATTACAAGAATGTTTCACCAACATATCTGTTATCCTAATGACTCCTCAGTTTGTGTTTGTAGTAGGAAATGTGATAGTCATCATTCTATTTATCATCAATCACGGGGATTTCTACAATAGATATAGCATGAATATTAAATCAACAGAAATAATGTCTAGTAACGATGACACTGTTATTAAGAAGCAGAAGCAGAGGCAGAGGCTGGGGGATGAAATAACAGAGGAGAATAACACGATCATGGCAAAGATATTTTCGACACCCGAACATCAAGTTATCAAGATTTATCACAGGAACAAATCGGGCACATCATCAAGGACGACGACAGAAAAAGTGGTGACGAAATGTTGCAATAATTTACGACGATCAAACACCGATATTAAGATGGTTAAGAAGAGTTGCTGTAGTCGTTGTTACCCGGAAGATCATATGACTAAGGACGATTTCAGGAAGACTGTGGAAGACTTTATCGCTAAACAACAAAGGCTATTAAAGGAAGAAGAAGAAGATTTCGTACGAGTATAATTAAAAAACTTTTGGACTAAATCATCCTGGAATATAATACTCCTTCTGTCTCTCGATCATTTGTTTCAAGTAATATAAAATGTAAATAAATAGCTGAGACGGAAAGAGTAGTATTAAATGAAGGTGGTGAATGGTGATGTTTCGCATACATGTATGTGTAGTTCCTGTGAGGAAATCAAGTGTTTTTGCTTCTGAATCAGTTGTACTATAGTTTGGCCTAAAGAGGTTTAAGCTTAGGTATATATATGCCACAAGTTTTACTATTCCAAGTAAATTTCCTACTTCCTAATCACGAGATGAGAATTTTTTCAATTTTTTGGTGCCAAATTTCTATGAAATCATGAATGGTGGAATGGATGCTCGAAAATTTTGGTGTACAAGCTTGAAGTCATTGTATATGTAAGTATACTTAATGCGTTAATTATTCCATTGAACTAACTCAGTATATATATATATGCCGGAGATAATAACTAGGTACAACGAATCTAGAGCTATACTAACGACGGAAATATATAAAGCTAAACACTAATGACGGAATGTCATGAGACATTCATCATTATTACTAACAATATAATTGTCACTTAAGAATTGAAGATTACTTTATGGAAAATGAGAGAGCTTAAGTGGCGCCCAATTTCGACGTCATTCTCTCACATGCAATAAGTGGGAGCCCCAATAATAATAATAATAATAATAATAATAATAATAATAATAATAAGCGTACGTATTATTATTAAGTGACGACCCAAATAAGGGGTGTATGTGAGAGGCTGGTTAATTAGCGCGGTATCCATTAATTATAGATGACTATGATTAGAATTTTGAACTTTACTTTAGTGGAGCTGAGTAAGGCTTATTAAGAATTTTACCTTCACCATTAATAACATGGATTACTAGCCTTTATACACAATCACCAAAGGAAGACAACAAATCAATTACCCATCACATAATTGATTATAAAGCTGTTGTAAATCATTTCCGTATATACTTTGTATAGTTTGCTATATATATGTTTGCACATATTGTAATTGTACGTAGAGTTTTGGAATGAATAATAATAAAATAATCTTCCCATATCGAATTTGTAATATGGTATCAAAGCCTTAAGGCTATTTTTTTTCAAATTCCATTACAATTTCCTTCTTCCACGAGCAAATTACACTTTCCTTCATTCTCTCTCTCTCTCTCGTATTGTCAACCATGATAGGTGCCGACGATAATTCGAAAATCGATACCTCAAAAAATTCTTTTCATCCTTCTTTCTCGATCGACAATCCCGACGCCAATATATCTCAAGTCCATTTCAATGGCACTAACTACGAGGCATAGGCTCAAGCATTCCGCACCAAAATCGAACACTGCTATGCATCTAATGCTACGGTGGGATCTTGGATTTTTAACACTATTGTTAGCAATCTTCGTTCAACCATCTCGGTTCGTGATGAAACTAACGAGATTTGGGACGATATAAAACAAAGGTACTCCAGCGGGAACGACCCTCGAATTTACCAATTAAAAGCTGATATTATCGCGTGCAAACAAGGCCCCACCAAGTCCATCTCCGCCTACTATGGTCGTCTTAAGAAACTTTGGCAAGATCTTAATGAATGCGATGCTCTGCCAACCGGTAAGTGCACATCTGATTCCTGTGACTTGATCAATATTTATGAAACCCGTCGTGCCAAAGATCAAGTCTGTGACTTTCTTATGGGTCTTGACTCTTGCTTTGCTATCGCTCAGTCTCAGATTCTTGGTACAAACCCTTTACCCTCTTTTAATATCATCTATAACAAATTTGTTCAGGAAGAAGGAGTACACATGTTTACGAATACCAAAACCGACCCTTGACCTGACCCTATGATTTTCGTTGCTCGTGTCCGTAATGGTTCTTGCTATTCTAGGGGGGAGGGGCTCGTGACTATAGCACCGACCATAAAATACCCCGGTCCGATAAAATGACTCTTCCAACACTCGACCTCATTGTCTTGCTTGCAATCGTAGTGGTCACACTGTTAAATCTTGTTTCCGTGTGATGGGAAATTTCCCGAATGGTGAGGTAATAGGCCTCGGGACCGTATTTATATTGGTAATGATTATAGCAATTATGGGAAACCTGTCATTGTTCCCGATCCACGCCATCACGCATCAGGGTCCGACCATCGACCCACTTTTGCCAATGCAAATATGGTCATGACCAATGATCATTTCCTTCATCGGCTCTCGACAAAATTGATCTGAATACTCTTTGCACTACCGAATTGGATGAATTCACCTGACAATGGCAAGCACGCAAAGCTACGTATACCGACACCGATCGCCTTAATGATAATATTTCTTACTCTTGGATTATTGACACTGGCGCGGCGCCTCACATCATATGCCAGGATGTTTATCTCATTTTACTAATATTTGTGACATTGATGCCTGTCGTTCTTATTCGATTTTTCGACTATTTTGCCACGCATTTCCATGTCTTTTTTTTATTAATTTAAGGAGTCAATTTACGCTATTTTCCCCCATATATGCTACTCGGGTATTCTTTTGTTATTTTGTAGATAATGTTGACTGAGTAGTCAAAAGAGCTCAAAAACACGTCAAAAATCGTTAAAGCTCTAAAACCGAGTCGTTGAGCGAACATCAAGTAAAGATAGAAGCTGAAAGACAAACTCAGCCCAAATAAGAAGAAGACCCGATCTTAAATCTTTGGATTTGGTTTAAAACTCCATAGAAAGAATCAGCTGAATGATCCCTGGCCCATATGTTTAAAGCACAACAAATCAGCCCAAAGAAGCAGACTCGAATCACTCAAGTCGCAGCAGCCCAAGTCGACCCAGCTAGATCCCAGTCGACCGACTGGAAAGCAAGTCGACGCAGACTAAAGATCTCAGTCGATCGAATGGGAAGCTAGTCGACCAGACTGAGATTCAGTCGACCCAGTTCAGAATTCTCAGTCGACCGACTGAAAATCAGTTGACCAGACTGAAGGCCCTAGTCGACTGACTGGGAAGTCAGTCGACTCAGGCTTATCTTCCAGTCGACCGACTGGGATTCCAAGCCGGCTCAAGGCAAAAGAGCCAGTCGACCCTAGATATTTTATATTAACTATCCACGATCTCCCCTTGCGCGTCAAGCTTTCTTCACCCCACTACTTCTGTTTTTACGCATTATAAGTAGTTAGTAGGGGATGGAGGTTGGCAATTTAAGCGGGGAGTTAATATGTTGTTAATTGGGGGCCTTGCAGGACTACAAATAGAGCTCAATTTCTTCTCCTAAGAATCATCTTTCATCTTATATTTTCATCATTATATTTTACTCTTTAATAAAGAACGCAAAGTAGTTATTATTTTTATTTCCTCGAAGCTTTTTGTAATCTTCAAGTATCTAGTAGTTAATTCAAGCATTATTCGGAATTACAGAGTTATTATTATTCGGTTTTTATTCTTATTCTTCATCTCTAATTCAACCTAAATTCCTAATCTCGGTAATTTCTTCTTCTACCCTAATCTCCCTCCTTTCTCAGTAGTTTATCCTTTTCTTTTCGTAATTTGCATCAGTTTAACGTAATCTTGTTTTCTGTTATATTCCTTATTACTTATCTTTTCTTAATTCTAATCTCTTTCTGTTTCTCTGTAACTTCTAATTTCCTTATTTCTCTTCTTTTCTTATTTTTCTTCCACCATTCATCCATCTATTATTCATCATGTTCTTATAACTGGCATTACCTTACATCATCATGTTATTGTGGACATGACATAAGTCCACCCTGATGCGGCCACACACGGGTTTGGGGAGGCAAATGAATCTCGTGGTAAGATTGATCTCGAGTCGAAATTTAAATCTAATTAGGAGTCGCCACCGAATTTTGTGGGAATTCGTACCCGTTCGAATCCACTCTACATTTAGGCGTTTTGTGCACAAAGCATGGCCCGCTTTCAATGCTAGAGTTTAGGGGTTCGTCCCTTTGCATTACGATACCGACGCCGAGTTATTAGGAATCGTGTATTGAATGCCTCTCGTGTGCCAACGGTTTCGGACATCCGGAAACTATGGTTCTGAGTAAGGGGTGAGGGTACGTGTTGTGAAGCCCACAAAGGACACCCAACCCCGCCCGCTCTTAGCGGCCTCTACTTAGATATGGTTCGTTTTTCGTGTACGCGTGCTAGTTTGACGGTTGAATGTTATGCAAACAGTGTTTTACGAGATATAGAAATTGGATAAGTTGCTACGTCGATTTAATGCATCTAAACTAACATTGAAGTTATTTTAGCATGTGAGGTTCATTTTAGTACAATAAAACTAGCAACGAAAATAAAGGCGCTAAAGTAGATTACAAATGCACGGGCGGAATACAACCCAGAAATACAATACAACAAACACGAAAATTGAAATAATTGCATTAGTAATGATAATAACGGATTGTAAATAGATTAGATGATATAAGACGACGTAATGCATGATTTTGAAAAGAGTAAATCACGTGATGGACTTGACACGTGATGACCGAAGTCGTTAAAAAAAGATTTATCGAGACTTGAAATATGTTGAGGGCTCACGATTTTGACGTGCCAGGGGCCACTCGATCGAGTCATAGGGGGCACTCGATCGAGTGGTCCTCAGAAAAACCTTATGCCTCTGATTTGGGGTGCCACTCGATCGAGTGGGCCGTGGCACTCGATCGAGTTCCCCCTGTACGAGCTACGGCTCAATTTCGAATGATGGTTGGTCTGAATTTATTGCTTTGAAAATTGATGCCAAACCGAGCTTATGTGAAAATATTGTATGATTTAAAATAAACTCGGTTCTTACGGTGCTTATAATATGCATTGTATGATTATGAGACCGACATCGGAAGTTTTGTAAAAAGTGATGTAAAATCGATTTGGATTTAGTTAGAACGAAATTCGATTCCCTCCGCGTTATAATGTCGTAAGCAACCCTTTCGGACCGTGTGACAATTAATTCGGCGTCAACGGGTTCGTGCTAGTATAGTTTATCGATTAATTCTTTTAGACTTGATATTCAACTACGGAGTCAGTATCGCATCTTTAGAATAACGTCTTATTTGCCAGATTAGAGCGAAAGTCGATTCCCTCCACGTCACGACATTGTTATCAATCCTTGCGGATTATATGATGTTTGATTTGCATCAACACCTTTCGTTCTAACCTTAAAAATGAGATCGAGTACACCTAACGACAAATATCCGCGATCACACTGGGCCCTTGAGTGTTTAGGGCGGCGCTCCTCGAAAGGGTGCCACCTCTGTTACGACTCGTAAAGGGATTAGGAGGATCTTAGAACGGGATTTGTCTTTAGATATACTCGATACGAAATTGTTTTGAATTTTATGTAATTGTATGCGATATTTATTATCTAATTATGACGATGACAAAAAAAACGGAAAAATAGAAGAAAAAAAGGACGAAAAAGACGAGAAGGAGGAGAAGGAAAAGAGAGAAAGCGGGATTTTATAACACCCTCAACCTACGTGCTAATTTCGGCCTCGGTTATGGACTCGTATTAACGGCATTTTCGCGAGAGTATTGAGGTTATATGAAGAGTTAAGGTGTTTGTAGTTTTGGATTGGTTTTCTCGGGTTTCCTAGAGAGTTTCTAGAGGGAAAATCGGGATTGTAGGTGGTGTATGGGATGCTTGGAATTGCTGAAAAGTTGTATGTATATTTCTGAAAAAAATTGTGTTGAATGAAAGTTGCAAAGGGGGTGTATTTATAGGTAAAATCAGCCCCCTCGACCTAGGGTCACTCGATCGAGTGCCCCTGCTGACTCGATCGAGTGGCCCAACTAAAAGGCAACGGCGGGCTTTTTGGAGGCCCACTCGACCGAGTGGGCTGACACTCGATCGAATGGGTCAGCTGGAGCGAGATATTTTGAGTTTTTGACTTTGAGTCGAATTCTTGAAGCTTTGTGTGGTTGATTTGTGTCTCGGAAACGGCTTTGACTGGAGTTTGACCCGGTCGCTAAAAGACGGTTTTATTTCCGGTGTTGGTTTTGACCTAAATAAGTCTTATTTGATTGGAAACAACCCACTAGGCCTGAATTTGAGGTCGGTTTGGTGAGATTCTTACTCCGCTAAAAAATCATGCCAAATACTATTGATTCCGAGTACAAAATCGAGCATATTAAGTCATGTTTACGTCCGATCATCATCGGGTGTTTTGTTGGAAACTGCTATAGACACTAGCAGCGCAGGCAAAATGCGGGTGTCTACAGAGCCCCCACTCTGACTGAGGCTTGGACAAGGCAAAAGTCAGAGTAGCTATCAGGTCAATCGAGGATTAAGACCTGGCAGACTTCCGGTCGGGTCGTTAATAGTCCGTTAGACTTGCGTGAAGGGCTCGCCAGCCATAAGCAAAGGGTCATACCTGTAACAGCCCTAAATTTTTGCGACCAAAATAACAGAATAAAATAGGAAAATTTAAAGTCGTTACTCCGCATTTAGCTCACAAGGCCAAATGCAAGGCAAAAGAATAGTATATGAATTAAAAAGAAATGTAAATCCGATAAATAATTAAATGAAAACGTTGCAGCGGAAGACTTAAGTCCCACAAAATTCAAAACGGTTTAAAACAACTTCAACCCACAATTCAACATAAATATAAATAGTTTGGAGTTAAACGTTAAATAATAAAATCCTTCCTTGCTCAGCATCCCGAACCAAATGCACCCATGCAGCATATTAATTGTACCTATCAACTGTACCCAAAACACAAATAGGTACAGGTTCCAGCGGGGGAACGACCCAAAACAAAAGGACGTCAGCAAAGCTGAGTAAAATATATTATATTGAAAACGTAAAACAATAATTATAATTTGTAGTAAACCGAAATCAGAATACTGTGAAAATAGTAGTCAAAACCAAAACCAACCAAAATATATTGTTTCCACCTGTGTGCCAAGGTCCTACCCTTTTGCACGATCTAGAGGTATCACCTATGCTTAGCTAGACTTACTATAGTGCGCACTACTCACATTTGGGCAGTCAGTAGGATGAGACTGTCAAAGGAGGAAGTCTAACTACCTAGCAAGTGGGGACCGGAAAACCCCACCTAACACAACTCGGGCCAGGAGTTCAGTTTCGGGACGAAATCCCAGGGATGTCTCAGACGCACCTTAACCTCATAGACCAACAGAGCTCCCAGAGTCTGTTATAACCACCAAAATTGTACCAAAGTAATCCCAATATATGACTTGTCACAAAGTACCAATATCCAAAATATTACAAGAGTATCATAAAAATTCATCGTTGACAAAATAATTATAAAACCGTTTCAAAGATATAATTTAAGCCAAACATGCTCTTTACTCAAAGATGAAAAGGTCGAAACGTCCTTACCTCTCAAGACGATCAATCCAAGGTAATATTAATCCAAAAATTCTTTCTCCTTGAACCCACAAGCTACAAATAATATGAGTGATTCAATATCTAATCTCACTGATTTATAAATTACTGTCTCAGTCTATTAACAAGCTATAATGGTTGACCTCCTTAAATACCAAACTTACGCTCATACAAATCCTTTACATAATTAGTAACCCAAAGCACCCAATTTATTATTAATTAAGTTCATTACCGAGATGTATTCCATTGTTAGATTTGTTACTCTCAAAACTCCAAAACTAGCCCCCAAATAATATAGTAGTAATACAACCTCAATCATAATTAATTCAACACAAACTCGCACCACACAGGTCTGTTTGATGCTAATACTTTCACAATTACTAATTTATGTCGGGACAACGTTTTAAGGAACAAGAATTTAAAACAATCTGACAGAATTATAAAAGAATACTGATTATGCGGAATACTTACAAGTTTGAAGAAGGAGAAGGTAAAACGTGTTGATGTAAGCAAGAATCGAGACCGATTTCCGACGACAAAACCGGATGATTGAAGAAAAATAAAGGAAAAGGGGGGGGGGGGGTAATGGCAGCGGCAGGGAGAGCAAAGGGGGTGTAGGTTGAATTAGTGAATGGGGTATACGGGGCTTATATATATAAGTTAGTTTTTTTTTTCCTTTTCTTTCCTTATTGAGTTTGACTCGGAATCGAATCCGATACAAAGTCGGTTTATAAAATAATGTTCCACTTTAAGAAAATCAAAACCGATTTATTATAAGACGATCCAAAATACCTTAATATTTATAACGACATTAAAAATATTTTTCCAACTTAAAAACCCAATTTAAATAAAAGTAGAAAAGTCAAGCTTTATAATTGACTCGGAAAATAACGGGGTGTTACAATACCTGTCCTGATGATAATAGCTCCGTGGGGAGTAAATGTGCTGCGTGGAGACTTGCTTTTGAAGTCTTGGGTGTACCTGTATGCTGACACATAACGATTTGTATGTAACATTTAGGTAAAACACTAACTCACGCTGGGGAAATAAAAATTTTATTCTTTGAATTTTTTTGAAAATTTTGATTTTTTTTGAAAAGATTTAGGAATGCTCAGGATGACTCAATTCCTGTATTAGATTCGGAGAAGAGCTTTGAAGCCTTGGGGCAGGCCTTTATGGGCTAAGAAAGAATTGACATAATTTCTATTCCTTAGGTAATTGAGGATGCTAACAGGATTTCGTTATTATAAATAGAGGGCTCCCTCCTTAAACTTTCTGCATCTCAACCCAAATTTCCTTCTCTTTTCTCAAAATCTTTTAGTCTTTCAAGAAAAGTATCTGCTATGGGTATCGAGAATTTGACCGCAATGCTTCAGGCGTGGTCCCAGTATTTTCGGGACAAAGAAAAAGTTCAGCTGACCCAGATGGGAATTACTGCCCTATTCCCACTCTAACGTCTTAGGATCGATTCGCACTTTCTAGATGTCTGCCTAACTTTTTTGGATACTACCCACCATGTCTTCGCGTTTCCTCGAGGAGAAGTATGTCCTCTCCCTGAAGAAAATGCAGCTATCGGCGGTTAGTGCCCTAATGCTCGTCCTGTTATTCCTCCGTTTTATCATGATACAAGGAGGAGGTTAAAGGATTTTCTTGGTTTGTTCCATGCTGAGACGGACCGTATGATGCGGGGAGATTCTGTTTCCTTGTTTGACCTGGCCGATAAATTCATGAATACCGGTGGTGTAAGAGTTACTCCTACTCATTGGCGTAGGGCTTTTGCCTTTTGCATGTTGCATCGATATGTCTTTGTGGGAAAGATGGAAGCTGACTCGTGCTTGGGTCAGATTAGGCTGATCGACATAGTTGATCAGATGGAGACGGGTCACAGCCCGGCTTGGCTGGCAACAAGAGAGATCATTATGGGCCTTGATGCTAGAACACTCGACCCAGATCTTCAACTGACTGGGAGCATCCGTCTCTTGCAAGTATACATCTCGCGCGTTTTTTTCTTTTTTCGCGAAATTCTGACGCACAGGGGCCACTCGATCGAGTAGGCCCGTCACTCGATCGAGTGACCTCGATAAAAACTGCCTGCCTGATTTCAGCTAGTCCACTCGATTGAGTCAGATGTGACACTCGATCGAGTGCTTACTAGCGAACCCAAAATTTGCTTATGGAAATTTGGATTCTTTCTTATTAGATTTGGCTATCCGAGCGTTTGTTGATCATAGAGCCTCCCGTGAGTATTTCCAACTATCGTAGCAGCCAGATTAGCTCAAGGAAACGGCGGATAAGCTCAAGTCATTACATAAACCGAGCTTATTGGGACTAGGAGCTAAAATTTCATGGTGAACCCTTGATCAGGTGGACCATTGCTTGGTGGTTCCTTTCGAAATTGACGGGGCTAGCAAAGAGGGACAAAGCTCGCTACCTGGTGATCATGTCACTGGACTGGACCGTCTATATTTACCCGGACCACATTCTGAGGCAGTTCGGTTCGTCTCAGCGAATCCTCGAGACTGAAGCAATTATTAGCGTTTTGCTCCAATTGACGGACGCTATGTGTGACACGTGGCTACAACGCTGGTTTACCCGTGCCATCTGGACCATACCCCGTCCTTGCCAATCCGTTTGCGTTTCGGAATCATACCGGAAATGTACTTCCGAGGAGTTAAAGGAGGCCCGTAAAGCTTTGAAGGTTGAAGAGGCTTTCGACTTGGTTCGCCGAGAGTCGGTGAAAGATAATAGGGGTTTCTTTTACGAAGGGGAGACTCCTGATACCCTCGTCCGATTGGAGTCAGGTCTTATGTCAAAAACTAAGACTCGAGCTAAAGAAGCCGGTGCTAGCGGCTCACGGGGGCGGCTAAGCCCCCAGACTAAATTGAAGAGAAGGCTTGGGTCAAGACTGGCGGCCCGAGATCGACTGGGCCCACACGATCGGTTGCCGGAACGGGTAAGGGACCGACTTGGGCCAATTGAAGTGATTGAGGACTTGAGTTCGAAGAAACGAGTTCGGGCAAAAGAGGTTCCCGTGGTGATTCGGGAGCGCTCGCTTCCGCGTCGTCGCCAGTGGACGGCCAAAGAGGCTAAGGACAAGGGAAAGGGCAAGATACCCTAAATACCGAGCCCTTAGTTTTTTATTATTTAAGTATTAGTATTACTCCCTCCGTTCCAATGAATTGTTTGCCTTTCCTTTTGGCACCAAGGTTAAGGGAACCAATGAGGGAGTGACATGTATAACAAAACTCATGAAAATGATCAAATTGCATATAAAAAACATTCCTAAAATAGAAAGGCAAACAATACATTGAGACGCCCCAATATGGAATAGGCAAACAATTCATTGAGACGGAGGGAGTATTTATTTAGTGTCGTGTGCTTTTTCTTTTTTCGGATTTTTTTTGAATTTTTGCAATTTGTAATTTTCCGAGTTTATCGGGTTTTTTAGTAATAAATAAAGGAAGTTTATTATTTAAACCGTTCCTGTTTTTTCTCGATTGCAGTGGTTGTGCCCTTTTGAGGGGCTGCCTACGTATCCACAATTAGCAGAATCAAACCAAACGTAGTTCAGAATTTTTATAAATTTACAATCTCGAAATACACCAAGACCATTGGTTCAAGATGTTTACAACAGTAGAATAAATAATTCTAGTTTTTGACTTGCTTTTGAAAGTTTATGTAAAAAAACGATTTTAATAAACTTTGATAATGACATTGAGAAAGGGCTTAAGAGTAGTAACGCTTCAGCTGGTCCAGGTTGGTTGGGTTGACAAACTCATTCCCGTCCAGGTCTGTCAGCATCACAGCTCCGCCTGATAAAATCTTCTTCACCAAATACGGCCCAGCCCAATTGGGTTTGAATTTTCCCCTCGAGTCCACTGTTAACAAAGCTCGAACAGACTTGAGAACCAAATCCTCTTCTCTAATGTTTCTGGGCCTTACCCTTTTATTGAAGGCCCGCTGGATCCTTTTTTGATATATCTGAATATTATTGAGGGCACGAGATCGTCGTTCGTCTAATAGAACCAATGAGTCATACCGTGCTCGGACCCAATCAGCTTCAGGCACTTGACTTTCTAATAGGATCCGGAGAGACGACACCTCCAACTCGACTGGCTGGACTGCTTCCATTCCATATGTTAGGTAATACGGCGTTGCACCGATTGCGGTGCGGATTGACGTCCGGTATCCCCACAATGCAAAGGGTATTTTATCGGGCCAGTCCCGGTAATTATCAGCCATCTTTTTTAGTATGGTGATAATTGTCTTATTAGCTGCTTCTACCGCTCCATTTGTTTGGGGACGGTAGGGCGAGGAGGTATGCCTTTGAATTTTATACTTGGTTAGCAGGGCCGCTGTTTCGGCTTGAAAATGGGTCCCGTGATCACGATGAATTCATACGGGATTCCGTACCGACATATTATCTTGTTTTGGATAAATTTGGCAACATGCTTAGCATTGAGAATACGGTATGATTCAGCTTCGACCCATTTGGTGAAATAGTCGATAGCAACCAAAATGAAGCAGTGTCCGCCGGTACCCGAGGGATTTATTTTCCCGATTATGTCGATACCGCACGCCGAAAATGGCCTAGGTGACGTCACGGTATACAACAGGGATGACGGCATATGTTGCACATTGGCGAAGATTTGACAGTTATGGTAATGCTTAACATATAATTGGCAGTCGGTTTCCATATTATTCCAGTAGTATCCGAGCCTCATAATTTTTCGGAGTAGCATCTGGGCATTCATATGCGGACCGCACTCACCATCATGCACTTCGGCCATAACCTTCTCAGCTTTAATTTTATCAACACATAGGAGAAGAGCCCCCTGTGACGTCTTTTTGTACAGTTGTCCGTCGTCGGTATGGACAAACTGGGCAGCTAGCCTCCATAAAGCTTTCTTGGCCCGGCCTTCGGTCCCGGGAGGATATTCCCTGGTCGTCAGGTATGTTAGCACAATTTGATACCATGGCTCGGGATCAGGTATCTCAATATCTTCAATGTCGTGGATGTACGATGGCTCATACCGTCTTTCGACACAAATTGGCATACTGGTCACGTGATCGGGAATATTCAGTAAAGATGCCAGTTTTGAGAGTGCATCTGCAAACTGATTTTCTTCCCGAGGCAAGTATATATACTCCACCTTTTGGAATTGTTTCTCGAGATCCCTCACTCGTGCCTGGTAGGCCACGAGATTAGTGTTCTGAGTTTTCCATTTTTGAAGTGCTTGATTAATGACCAAGAATGAGTCACCGTGTACACGGAGGTTCATGACCCCCAAGTCGGCGGCGGCTTGTAGCCCATGGATGCATGCTTCATACTCAGCGGCATTATTGGTAACATCGAAGTCTAATTTGATGGACACGGGAGTATGTTCCCCTTTTGGCGAGATTAAAAGAATCCCGACTCCGAATCATCGAAAATTGGATGCCCCGTCGAAGTATAAGTCCCACGTTTCGGTATCAGTATGGAAAATATCTTCATCTGGGAAGGACCAAGTGTCGCTGTGTCCTTCTTCGGCTACGGGACTGTCGGCGAGGAACTCGGCTACTGCTCGGCCTTTAATGGCTTTTAACGTCACGAACTTTAGGTCAAACTCTGCCAACATTAGAATCCATCTTGACATTCTGCCATTGCGGATGAGGTTTTCGAAGAGGTACTTGATAGGGTCCATTTTGGATAGCACCTGCACCTCGTAGCTGAGCATGTAAGGTCGGAGCTTCTAAGTGGCCCAGACTAGAGCTAAACACGTCTTTTCAAGCATGGTGTATTTGCATTCATACTCTAAAAACTTTTTGCTGATTTAGTAGATAGCTCGTTCTTCGGAGTCAACTGTTTGAGCCAGCATAGCCCCCATGGCTGTCTCGGTCGTTGTTAGGTATAACGACAAAGGCAAACCGGGTTGAGGTGGCATTAAAACTGGTGGAGCAGACAGGACTTCATTTGTAACAACCCGGATTTTCAATGACTTAAAATAATAGATAATGCGGAAAGTTATTTAAGTCATTTAATTAAAATTATATCAGAGTGTAAATAAATCCGGATCGCTACGGATCCTTACAACAAACGACTATTAATTACATAGTCTTGATTCACTTAGCACAGAATATAGATTTCATTTTTAAGCTAAACATATTATTAAAATCTCTTGCTCGATTCTGCAACGTCTTAGACCTGCAAAAAAAATAATACAGTGGACGCTGAGCGGGACAGCAACCAAGCCGTTCATCTAACATCACCTCGAACACATAAGACAACCATGTGAATAACAAATAATATGCTTATAAAAATATTAAAGGATATCATGTAACAGATAGTTTCCTTTAATTCAATTAATCAACATGTGAGGTGATGAAAACGATAAAGTTTAAAAGATGGGACATTGGCAGCCATTTGATTTAAAAAAAAATCATTTTTCACGTAAACAGAGAATAAACACACGAGTCGTGGCTCCTAGTATCACCGCTACACCCTATTGGCTTGCATCTCACCAATAGAAGTAACCATAGTACCGACTCGTAGACCGAACCGATCTTATGAGGTTTACATCTCACCCACAAGGCTCAATTGGGCCCGAACTTCTATTATATTATACGTTTATTCAAACGGGGCTCTGGGCTGAAATGAAAGCTGATGATTACATTCTCTGCATCACCAAGAGGGAACCCGCAGTTTTCAGAATCATGTTCTATCCCCGCTACCTAGGTGGTAATACTGATCAAGTACTTGTCTCTATGTGCGCCACATACCCTACGCAGACTCTTGAACCGCAGCTCTCACTGCCGTAGGACGACTACCTTAAATACTAGGTTGACTCTCGGACCACAGTCTCCGAGTCTGCTTTTCATTACAAGTGCAGTTGAAACACCACGCATGGTAGAATCCAACACAAGCTATTCGTCCCAGACTCGCATCGTAAACTTTATATAAAAGTCGCCCGTGAACAAGTAGTACTTTATTTGGTGATGACCTTCAATAAGTGGTCGGACTCATTTCAAACAGTCAAATTCTCAAATACTTACTTTCAGTGTGACAACGTTATACTTTAATCCTCAAGGGTCACCTGAAACATTATATCTCAAACATCGTATAACTTCTTTTTAAAAATAAGAGTTTCTTTAAAAGAGGTTTTATATTAAAATGAAATTAAAGTATAATAAAATACTATTTCAAAATTTAAAGTTTTATTATTTTTAAAATTTAAAGTTTCCGTAAAATATAAATATTTCTAAAAGAGTATATAAATTAAGTCGTACTTAAAATTTGACGTAAAATCACTTTTGAATATTTATAAATGTCGTGTAAAAATTTCATAATAAAATAAAGTGTTATTTAACGACAATAATACCAACTATAGGGCATCTTCTCAAAATAATACCAATTTCAATAAATCTGAGAATAATATTTATTATTGGATTAGTTAAACAAGAGTAGTATAAGTGAGTTTATAACCTGCTACATCAGGTCACCCAATTAATATTTAACCTGCTACTTATCCTCCATCCTCCTCCTTAGACCTGGATAACAGGTGAACTGTGTAGGGTCAACTTCGGGTCGGGCCACTTTCTAGTTATAATAATTGGGTTGACTTCAGGTCGGGTCGGATAATTTCGGGTTGGGGTCATTCTCGGGTTTGCTATTTTCAACTTTTTTTAGGGATATCGACTCGTTTTCTATAATAATAGTCGAGTTAGCTCAGGTCAATTCGGATTACGGGTCAAAATCTAGTCTTCAATTCGGGTGCCATGTCGGGTTTAGTTTGGCTTATTTAGGTCGGGTCAGTTTTGTCAAGTCTACTCCTCCTTACTTCTCTCCTTCATCCTCTCTCTCCATTACCCTTCATCCTTCTTCAGTTTTTTTCTATACGTTTCGTTTAGATTAACGTGTTGATTTTGGTGTAACATTGTGTTGTTAGCTAGATTTGGTGAGGTTTAAGACTTTAAAGAACAGAAAGACAGAGGACATTAATAACGTTTAATGCCCCGTACACTGAGTAAGTGAAAAAGAGTGAAGTAATATGAAATAAATTAAAGACGAAAAAGGAAGGTGAACGAGTTCTACCGCTAACTGGTCATCTATACTACTATGGTTTAACTACTCCAAAAAAACGTATTATTCTCTGATTTATGAAAATTGAAATTATTTTTGGAAGACGCTCTATAGATGATATTATTGCCGTTAAATAAAATTAAAGGTGAAAAAGGAAGGTGGAAGAGTTCTACAGGTAACCGGTTACCTATACTACTCTGGTTTAACTACTCCAATAATACGTATTATTCTCAGATTTATTAAAATTGATATTATTTTGGGAAGACGCCCTATAGTTGGTATTATTGTTGTTAAATAACCCTAAAATAAATTCATTTCTTTTAGAAAATGAAATTTATAAATTTCTACCTATATAAAAATAATAAGTAAAGTTTTATCAAAATAAAACATTTTGCAAGTTACTAATTTACTCTATATTATATTACATAAACGAATGTAAAAATACTAAAGAAAATTAAATATGACCGAAATTACAATTATATAAAATACATACAAAATATAAAGTACATAGAATACACATACATAACAAATAGAATTAAACATACATAACAAATAGAATTAAACATACATACTGAGTATAAAATACAATGAAAATGATAATATAAGTAAATTTTATCATTTTAAGTTATTTTATTCATTTTCTCATTTTTCTATAAATGAAATGTAAAGGTGATAAATAAATAAATTAAACAAGTGATAATTTAGTCGAGTTGAATTTAGTCGTATATAACACAAATAAAATATCACTTAACATTTTTATATATATAAGTAATTTAGTCGTACAAATAAGCCTAAATATTTAAGTAAGCAATTTATTAAATTACAAACATAATATACTTATATATAAGAAATGTTGTTAGAAGAAAAGTTTGGTTACCTTAATAGCTATTACGGAATATTTATTAACGTTATTAATAATGAAAAGATCGTCTGGGTCAATAATAGCGTCTACGTAAGAAAAATCGTGTTTTTCCTCCTTTTAAAAAATTTTCGATCGAGATTGATTTGACCCAAATAAGGTACTAGAAAAATGATTCCGCCAAATACTGGGCAGCTCCTCATTCCTGATGCTCAAATAGAGAAGGACGAGAAAGTAAATATAGTACGTAGTATAGTAAGTAGAAGTAGTATGTAATATAGTATTTCGTAGTAGTAGTAAGAAGTAGTACGTAATAATAATATGTGTAGTATGTATAGGAGTATTAGTATGGAGGAGTATATAGAAGAGGAGGAGTAGTATTATTAGTACGTAGGAAGTAGTAGTAGTAATATGTAGTAGTACTAGGAGTAGTATTTATAGTAGAAAGGAGGGTTAGGTGTAGGATGGTAGGGAGAGTAGGTAGTGTAGATTAGTGAGGTAGTGTAGGAGTAGTATAAGTAGGGTCTTAGGTGTAGAGTAGTGGTACATGAGTAGTGTAGTAATAGTTTGTACGTGGGAGGTAATTAGGACGTCCCAATTTCTCGAGTATCGGTCCGTTTTTCATAAAAATATCTTTATTTCTTTCTTAAAAAGTTGAAATATAAGATTACGAAATTAAAATAATGAAAACCGTAAAATATATTTTTAAAAATAAAGTTGTGAGACGGTAAGTAAAATAGATGATAAATAGTATTATGGGACAAAAGTTATAAGAAATCGTTACTTTAAGAATTCGATAAATTATTAAACTTTTATGAGACGAGAAAATGTCAAAACGACATATCATTATTAAAAATATATTTTCGAGTTTTAAACTTTATTTAACGAAAGATAAAAGTTTTAATAATTCGATAAATAAATTTCCATGTTTTTATAACGGAAGAATTTTTAATTTAACGAAAATAAAATATTTTATTTACGAAAATAATTTTTTTTAAACGTTAAGCTTTGTTTAAATAAATGTTTAAAATTTTAATTCTATTTGAAAAATACGGGGTGTTACATCATTGATTTTATCAAAGGCTGTTTGACATTTATCGTCCTACAATACTCGTTCTCTCACCTTCAGTTTTTTGAAGATCGGTTCACATACCATGGTCAGTTTTGAAATGAATCTGCTGATGTACTGGACTTTTCCGAGAAATCCTCTTATTTCTTTTTTTGGTTTTAGGAGGTTGCATCTCGGTAATGACCTTGATTTTAGCTGGATCGACTACAATGCCACGTTGGCTAACGATATGACCTAGTAATTTACCTGATATTACCCCGAAACTGCATTGTGAGGGTTTAGCCTCATGTTGTATTTGCGTAATCGGGTGAAGAATTTTCTCAGGGCCATCCCTGTTTTTAGACTTAACGATCATGTCGTCTACATACACTTCCACTTCCTTATGCATCATATCATGTAATAAGGTCGTCGCGGTTCGTTGATTAGTGGCCCCGACATTGATGAGGCCGAACGGCATGACGATGTAATAGTAAGTACCCCAAGGTGTAATGAAGGTGGTCTTACTCATATCTTCTTCCGCCATTTTGATATGATTATACACGGCATACCCGTTCATAAATGTTAGAAGGGCATGATCGGCCGTGTTATCCACCAGTATGTCGATGTGTGGTAACAGAAAATCGTCTTTCGGGATCGCCTTGTTAGGATCCCGAAAATCTACGCAGACACGCACCTTACCGTCCTTTTTAGGAATCGGCACGATGTTTGCAACTCAGTCCGGATATTCGGACACCTGTATAAAGTCGGCTTTGAACTGTTTGTCGACTTCTTCTTTGACCTTGGGAAACCATTCGGGCCTCATCCTGCGGAGCTTCTGTTTAATCGGTTTGCACCCGTCTTTAATCAGTATGTGACGCTCGGCTATTTCCCAGTCTATCCCCGGCATGTCCTTGTAGGACCATGCGAAGACGTCTTTGAATTCTTGGAGGTGGCTTGTGAATTGTTGTCTCTCCTCGGGATCTAAGGATAACCCTATCTTAAGCATCTAAGGCTCTAAGGTTGTTCCCACATTTACGGACTCGGTTTCCTCGATTACCGAATTCCGGGATTCCCTTTGCTCCAGTTGCTCGATCAGATGTGGAGGTAGGGGTACCTGTTCGTCGGGTTTCTCAATGTCATTGAACAAAACATTTTTGAAGTTGAAAGCATTTTGAAAATAAGACAAGTTGTAAGCAGAACAGTTGTTATTATTGATTGTAAATTTTGAAAATAGCTTGAAAAGAGCAGCTATCTGATCATTGGTCAGTGGCGGGATAGGTAAGGTGCTCGGGACAGACCCCAAAGCACCAGCGGTAGGAGTAACTAAAGGGAGGAGGTGGTTACGGGAGTGACTCTAGCACCGGACCTCCTAGACTCGACCTCAGACTCAGACTCGGACTCTGTCTCGCACTCAGACTTAGACTAAGTGTAGACACCCACATTTTGACCGCCAGGTATCTATAGTAGTTCCCGCCAAACACCCGATGATGATTGGACGTAAACGTGCTTTGACGGACTCGGATATGGGCTCGTAATCATGGACATTTGGTTTAGACTTATTAAGGAGTACAAATCTTACAAAACCAACCTCAAATCCAGGCCCAGTGGGTCGTTTCGAGTCAAATAACACTAATTTGGGTCGAATCCGACGCCAGGGGTAAAACCGTCTTTTAGCGACCGAGTCAAAACCCGGTCAAAGATTTTCCCGAGACATGTGAGTCAGCCGTGACACTCACACGGTTGATTCCTACCCAAATTCCTACAAAATTTCAGATTCATTAAAGCATTAAACAATTCCGTTAAAGGTAGAATTCGACCTCAAGTAGGATTTCTATCCGGAAACCAAATCAGACATTGACCGAGTACCAAATACTCGGCCAACACACCCCCAACCAGCCGAGAAGCCTTTCTTCTTTGCCAAGAAAGCGGAATTCTCATGCCTCTCAAATTCCTACGTTTCCTATCCTAAGCGGTACTCAAACTCTCCTAAGTCAAGGTCGGGAACTCCCTATAAATAGGACCTCCCATACAACACTTTGAAGGACCGAAAAAACACATCACAACATCAGAATTAACACCGAAAAAACAGCCTCATAACACGGTTTTCATACATCCTCGATATCTAGCCAATCCCGACACCTTCTCGAAGGAACCTCGAAATACCGACGAAACCAACCCACCACCCGTCCAAACCGAGACCATAAACTCAACCTCATCATCTCGACGCTCCCAATTCTAAGCCACTTACCAACGAGCCTTATCCCGAGAAAACAAAGCATGTAGGTTGAGGGTGCAAATCAAACCCGCTTCTTCTTCTTCTTCTCCCTTCTTCTTCTCGTTTTTTATTACGGGTCTTTCGTCGGTCTTTTTTTTATTCTCTAATATCAATATTATTAAAAACTATTTTCATATATCAAACATTCTTAAAAATATGATATCGATTTTCTATAATCGAATATTGTATCGAAAAGAATTATATTAAGATTCCGACGATTTTAAAAATCGTTACATCTTTTTTTCGTTCAAAATCTTTTTTTAAACTTGTCGTTCAAAACAAGCTTTTATTTTTTTTCTTTTCAAAACCTTTTTTTAAAATCCTTTCGACTATTCGATATCGATTTCATAATCGAATATCGAATACGACGAATATCGAAAATATAAGTCGGGTATGAATTAATCCATATTTGTACGCGATTTATAAAATTTAACGATTTTCGACAAAAAAATAATTAAAACGGGCCGGCGACCCGGATCGGATTTTTTTTTAGCTTTTCGTTCGTTTATTATTATTTATTCTATGATACGATTTCTAAATTTATATCTTTTCTAAAACTATTCCAAATATTTGATATTGATTTCGTAGTCAACTATCGAATATAACGAATACCGAGAATATTAAATCGAGTACGAATTATGCAATATTCGTACGCAATTTAATCGAAAATTTCCAAAAACCCGCTTCCGAAAACAGGCCGCCACGCGACCCGCCGGCATCCCGGGCGAGCCGCGCGGCCGGCTGCCGCGACGCGTCCTCTTCTCATTTTTTTATTATTTTTCGAACTTCGTTTTTTATACAAAACAGCGTTTTAACAATATTTTTCAGATTTCGATTAATATTTATTTTCTCGATCTCGTATATTTATTTGCTATATTATTATTCAATCGTTACTAACTCGTTTTCTCGTGGTTGTAGCAATTTATTTTCATATTCTGTTTTATTAGATTAAAACGAATTCACATGCTAAAATAACTTTGACGTTATTAGTTTAACATGCATTAAACGACTTAGCAACCCATTTATTTATTTTCCTCACATGTCTTAGGAAAATAATCTCTGCATATCATTCAACCGTCGAACTAACGCGTGTACGTAAAACGAACGATATCTTAGTAAAGGCCGCTAAGTGCGGGCGGGGTTGGGTGTTCTCAATGAACTTCCCAACACGTACCCTCACCCCTTACTCAGAACCATGGTTTCCGGATGTCCGAATCCATTGGCAACGATAGTCATTCAATACACGGTATCCGATAATGTCGGTATCGGTATCGTAATGCTAAGGGACGAACCCGATAAGCTCTGACATCGGAAATGGGCCATGTTTTAAATATGGCCCACTACGACATAGAGTGGATTTGAATGGTTCCGAATAACCATAAAATTCGGTGGCGACTCCTAATTCGATTTAAAATTCTATTCGATCCATCTCATATGGAAATTCATTCGCCTCCCTAAACCCGCGCGTGGCCGCGTCGG
The DNA here is from genome assembly GCA_958450325.1 of Agrostemma githago. Lineage (NCBI taxonomy): Eukaryota > Viridiplantae > Streptophyta > Magnoliopsida > Caryophyllales > Caryophyllaceae > Agrostemma > Agrostemma githago. Next base: position 11,151,554 of record OY288253.1, read on the forward strand.
GGTGGACCTATGTCATGTCCACAATTTGGCGACTCCGCTGGGGATCAACTGATGTGTCACTTACCATCGGCATCCTCAGGGTGAGACTCGAAAAGAAATCGTTCGATTAATAATGTACACGTCTTAGTTCCATGGTTCATGCATAACCCAATTCTTTCCCAGGCCGGTTACTTGTGACCGACGTCCCGCTATAGCACGGTGCATTCCTACATGGGTGCACTAAAGACTTCGATGGCGGAACTCGCGTGGGTTTTACGGCAGGTTCTAAGACCAACTCGGCTTTGGAAGTCCGTCCTGATTTGCGAGAATGCGATCGTTGTTGGTATAGACCCTATTCGACCGACCGAGACTTAGACTAAGAGCATACATGGCGTTGTTATACTGTTTCCATGACTACATGCTACTTGATCTTCTTTGGTCTTTTTCAAAAACCGTCATTTTCAAAAATTTGCATCTTTTCAAACCCATCTATTTTCCAAAACCCGGAAAGCTACCGAATTTAGGACTTATGATTTTGACTCAAAATAGCCTATTTTTAGCCGGTATGCTGTCCAAACCTTTTCAAAAAGCCCGAAATCTCGGCCCGATACCCTTTTTCCCGGTTTTTTTAATGAAATCGGACCATCCTACCCGACTTTGTTCGGTTTTTAAATCCAAATTCCCTTTTCAAAACTTTCTTCTTCTTAGGACTTCCCGTATTTAGCAGTGTCAGGTCTTGTCAAAAGTTGTTAGAATCTATAGCGTCGAAACTCCGTCGATCTTACATCACGAGTTTCTACCCCATCCCAAGTCCGCCTTATTTGTCAAGGCACGGTCCACCTACGTAGGACAAACTCCTACAAAGGGAAGCCCATTTACACAATCGAGTCCAAAGTCTGGGGATTTCACACACGGATCTTTCTTCGAACGGGACTAGGCCCACTTTGCCAAAACCCAGGGAGAGTCAACCATCCACGAGTCACCCGTCTAGGAGTCGGTCTTTAGTCCCACTCGGGGGCTACCCTTTAGCGGGGCGATCAACAGCGTTTGCTCTAAGGATCAGGTCTTACACGTGTTGGCTAACGTACCCCACTTTCGAGTCACTTAGATGTCGCACCATTTGAGTCCTATCAAAGTCTTTAGTCTCACTCGGGGGCTGTCCTCCACCCGAGCAGTCAACCACGGTCACCTTAAGGGGTACCCTACGTTCATCCTGCACCAGCGTCCTTATGATGCCTTCTTCGTGTCGTACCTATGCTACGAATACTCGAGTCACCTAGGGTTAGGTCACCACGGTTGGTCCGAGCACGTAATATGGTCAAACACGGTCGCCCCCATTTTCGGATTCACCCTTATGCAGCTCGAGTCCAATTCGCAGTCGTTACCTCGTCTAGATCAACGTTCGAGTATCCCGGTCCAAGAGTCTTTGTCGACCCGTCACCCCGGGCCGTGTCTAGTTTGACTCCCTCTCTTGCACTTGCGCAAAGCCGAGTTTAGGCGAGTCGTGACACCCGTCTTTCTCTCCAATCAAAGACCTTACCAAAAAAAAAACAACCAACCGAGCGTCCGAGTCCGGATTTGATTCGAGTCTAAGTCTGAGTTCGAGTCTAGGATACCCTACATCCTCATTTCCAAATCAAAGTTAGAGTCAAAGTCAGTTGTATTCTGTCCTCTTTTTTTCAAAATTCAATAAAATCAGCTGTTCTATTTCTCATACATACTTTCTTATGTGTTTCCGAGAACATGATGAACACCATCATACACTGTGAGCACACGCACGTGACTATTATAGGCACATCTATAATGACTGCAGGAAACCGAGCCCGTGTTTTCCTTTTACCTATTCCATGTCTGGTATAGAAAGCCACATAACTACCCGTAGCAGGAGCATATCAAATCCTATGAAAAATCTGGGTAGTCTTCTAGTTTGGGTTCAGGACGGGAGGCAAGCCCACTTCCCACAATAAACACCCATCCAATAAGACTAGCCAGTCCCTACCTTAGGTGTTAGTCTGACCGACAAAAAAAAAGCTGGACAAAAAAATCAAAAGTCCATGAGAAAAAAAGCAAAAGGCCAAAACAAAAAAGCTGGCCATGATCAAAAAAGAATTGTCAACATTTCTCGACCAGACACGGTCAACTCAAATGAAGAATCCCATGACCGGGGCTAAGAGGTCAACCCAAAGAATTCAAAAACCCATGACCGTGAAACGGTCAATTCAAAAATTATCAATACCCATACCATCCAATAGGGGAGAAACAATCAAGCTGGTCAGATAACACCACATCTAGCCTTCCCACATTACAACCCTCAAAGACCTTCTCGGGACCTAGGCTAGAGACAGCCCGGAATTTTGAGGATTCAAGCTCCATAGGATACCCCCTTAACCATTAGAGCCAGACATGGAAATCAGATCTCGCATTATCAAAACTTATCCCGATCGAAGTTCGAACCATTCTACTCGACTTCCCCTTTACATAACAAAATTCACAATCACCATACAAAGACCCGAGAGCAAAACTCGTTAAAATCCCCGAGAGCAAAACTCATCAAATCCCCGAGAACAGAACTCGTTAAAATCCCCGAGAGCAGAACTCGTTAAAATCCCATCCCAATTCTCCTCATTTAAACCAGTTAACAGCCCCAAACACAGGAACTCAACTTGCAGTCGGCATAGAACATGCCTAAATAGTTCACACCACCTCTGGGGGCTATCCCGGAGAACGCTCAAAGTCATAGGATCAACATCCTAACTATTCTAGCCCTTTGATCAAGACATCGTTGGGAATGCACCTAGCCCACACCATCACTGAGGCTAGTTACACACAAAGCCCTAGTAAACTAGGCACCATTATATATCTTTCAATCCACTGAACTACGGCTTGGTTTGATTTCACTAACACGTGAATACGTAGGCAGCCTTTCAACAGAGGCACAACCACCCACATTGACACAAATTCAAAAAAAATGCCATCATTCCGGTCACGACACTGTCATGTTCTTAACAGTTAGCTTTGTCATTCTGGGGGCTTCTCCTAGGCAGAAGTTCTCCATCCACTCACATAATCCAAATACTTTCAAAATCTAGCCACCTTTCTATAGTATGTCCTAGTACTCGGCTCAGCCGAAGACAAGAATCTGTCAGGACTCGAGGCAATACCCACTTTGGAAATGTACCCAAAAATCAAAGATCCGAAAAGAACACTAGTCTACAACATTGCTACTACTGGGTCCTGTCATTACAGAGTACATATCTTTCTCATTCCGAGGATTCGACCATGTTGTCACTCGCCTAGGCTACGGAATAGCGCAACTTAAGAGTCTTGTCATATTAGGTGGCCCATCCCCTACCGAGTCACGGTCCAACCCTTAGAGAGTCCAGTCGTGTCTGTCAACTCGTCTTGTCGCGTCCAGAGTCGAGTCTGTCGGTATATCTCTCTCTTCAAATTCTCATTTTAAAATTCGCAAAACTTAGCCATTTGAGAAATCCCTTTCCTAGTCACCACGGGAATAGGAATTTTTATCACACTTCATCTAGGCATACAGGCCTAACCAGAGACTTTAGGAGTCCGTGTCAGAATCAGATTAGGAATCAAGTCATCCCAAGCATTCTAATTTCCAAAAAAATCATTTTCTTTCCAAAAAATCAATCAAAAATCATTTCTTCCCCAGCATGAGTCAGTGTTTCGCCTAAATGTTACATGCAGTTTGTTATGTATCAACAGACAGGTACCCCAAGACTCCCCGAAGAATTCTCAAAGACTTCCCAGAGGAAGGATCATGCAACATCTCTATTAAGGAATCGGGATGTATCTGTAAGCAGATACACCCAGAGCTTCCAAGGCAAGCTCCCGCGCTATTCCAAGATGGGATGTGTCTGTAAACAGACACACCGAAGACTTTTTAGGAGAAGTCCCCGCGCAATTCTAAGACAGGATGTACCTATAAACAGGTATACCCATAGCTTTCAAGGTAGGCTCCCGCGACATTATTAACATCAACCCAGGTATGATTTCTATCCTATGGCTGGCGAGCCCTTCACGCAGGTCTAATGGACTATAAACGACCAGATCGGAAGTCTGCCAGGTTTTAATCCTTGATTGACCTGGTAGCTACTCTGACTTTTGCCTTGTCCAAGCCTCAGTCAGAGTTGGGGCTCTGTAGACACCCACATTTTGACCGCCAGGTGTCTATAGTAGTTCCCGCCAAACACCCGATGATGATTGGACGTAAATGTGCTTTGACGGACTCGGATATGGGCTCGTAATCATGGACATTTGGTTTAGACTTATTAAGAAGTACAAATCTTACAAAACCAACCTCAAATCCAGGCCCAGTGGGTCGTTTCGAGTCAAATAACACTAATTTGGGCCGAATCCGACGCCAGGGGTAAAACCGTCTTTTAGCGACCGAGTCAAAACCCGGTCAAAGATTTTCCCGAGACATGTGAGTCAGCCATGACACTCACACGGTTGATTCCTACCCAAATTCCTACAAAATTTCAGATTCATTAAAGCATTAAACAATTCCGTTAAAGGTAGAATTCGACCTCAAGTAGGAAGTCTATCCGGAAACCGAATCAGACATTGACCGAGTACCAAATATTCGGCCAACACACCCCCAACCAGCCGAGAAGCCTTTCTTCTTTGCCAAGAAAGCGGAATTCTCATGCCTCTCAAATTTCTACGTTTCCTATCCTAAGCGGTACTCAAACTCTCCTAAGCCAAGGTCGGGAACTCCCTATAAATAGGACCTCCCATACAACACTTTGAAGGACCGAAAAAACACATCACAACATCAGAATTAACACCGAAAAAACAGTCTCATAACACGGTTTTCATACATCCTCGATATCTAGCCAATCCCGACACCTTCTCGAAGGAACCTCGAAATACCGACGAAACCAACCCACCACCCGTCCAAACCGAGACAATAAACTCAACCTCATCATCTAGACGGTCCCAAGTCTAAGCCACTTTCCAACGAGCCTTATCCCGAGAAAACAAAGCATGTAGGTTGAGGGTGCAAATCAAACCCGCTTCTTCTTCTTCTCCCTTCTTCTTCTCGTTTTTTATTACGGGTCTTTCGTCGGTCTTTTTTTTATTCTCTAATGTCAATATTATTAAAAACTATTTTCATATATCAAACATTCTTAAAAATATGATATCGATTTTCTATAATCGAATATTGTATCGAAAAGAATTATATTAAGATTCCGACGATTTTAAAAATCGTTACATCTTTTTTTCGTTCGAAATCTTTTTTTAAACTTGTTGTTCAAAACAAGCTTTTATTTTTTTTCTTTTCAAAACCTTTTTTTAAAATCCTTTCGACTATTCGATATCGATTTCATAATCGAATATCGAATACGACGAATATCGAAAATATAAGTCGGGTATGAATTAATCCATATTTGTACGCGATTTATAAAATTTAACGATTTTCGACAAAAAAATAATTAAAACGGGCCGGCGACCCGGATCGGATTTTTTTTAGCTTTTCGTTCGTTTATTATTATTTATTCTATGACACGATTTCTAAATTTATATCTTTTCTAAAACTATTCCAAATATTTGATATTGATTTCGTAGTCAACTATCGAATATAACGAATACCGAGAATATTAAATCGAGTACGAATTATGCAATATTCGTAAGCGATTTAATCGAAAATTTCCAAAAACCCGCTTCCGAAAACAGGCCGCCACGCGACCCGCCGACATCCAGGGCAAGCCGCGCGGCCGGCTGCCGCGACGCGTCCTCTTCTCGTTTTTTATTATTTTTCGAACTTCGTTTTTTATACAAAACAGCGTTTTAACAATATTTTTCAGATTTCGATTAATATTTATTTTCTCGATCTCGTATATTTATTTGCTATATTATTATTCAATCGTTACTAACTCGTTTTCTCGTGGTTGTAGCAATTTATTTTCATATTCTGTTTTATTAGATTAAACGAATTCACATGCTAAAATAACTTTGACGTTATTAGTTTAACATGCATTAAACGACTTAGCAACCCATTTATTTATTTTCCTCACATGTCTTACGAAAATAATCTCTGCATATCATTCAACCGTCGAACTAACGCGTGTACGTAAAACGAACGATATCTTAGTAAAGGCCGCTAAGTGCGGGCGGGGATGGGTGTTCTCAATGAACTTCCCAACACGTACCCTCACCCCTTACTCAGAACCATGGTTTCCGGATGTCCGAATCCATTGGCAACGATAGTCATTCAATACACGGTATCCGATAATGTCGGTATCGGTATCGTAATGCTAAGGGACGAACCCGATAAGCTCTGACATCGGAAATGGGCCATGTTTTAAATATGGCCCACTACGACATAGAGTGGGTTCGAATGGTTCCGAATAACCATAAAATTTGGTGGCGACTCCTACTTCGATTTAAAATTCTATTCGATCCATCTCATATGGAAATTCATTCGCCTCCCAAAACCCGCGCGTGGCCGCGTCGAGGTGGACCTATGTCATGTCCACACTAAGGCATGTCTCTTTCTCCGGCGATCAGCTTGTAAGTCCTTCCTTGACTGTCAGTCCATTTGACAGTCTTTCTCCAGGCTTTGTTCCCCGTCTCGGAGCCAACATCCGAGATCAGCTTAGTCGGGTCAAACCTACCGTTGCGAAGAATAAGGTTGATCAGATCTTCCTTTGGAGTTGGGGCTACAGTTTCTTCCCCGAAAAGTAGTCCTAGCGCAGGCTCAGCATCATTGACATCTTCTGACTGGATGAGGTGAACACATCATCCGGGATGTAGTTGCAGTCCTGGGCCAAGTGGGTCCCAGGGTCCACAGTATTGGGTTGGTACAGACCAACCTGGACAACCCCGAATACCGGTGTGACGAAGTAGTCGATCATTCGTGGGCTATAAGGGCTCAAGTAGATACCCTTAATGAGGTTGCAGGTTTTTTCAATACCTGCTTGGACAATGTTGCCCGGAGTTGTAGCATAACCGAGGCCCAGGTGAGAGCCTTCATCTTTAAGGACCTTGATAATTTTCCCAGTTGGAAGATTGGGTTGGAAGGTAGCCCTCGGAATGTACCCTAGATTTTGTAGCATCGTGTCGATGCTAGTTGTGAAATAGGGTCGGAAAAGATACTCCTCTATGATCATCCCTATGAAATCGAACCCCCAGAGGTCCGAGCGACTCGTGGTGTTACAGCTAGCCACAGTCATAGGGGTCGCCTCTAAGGTGATGACACTATCGTGTAGGGGCGGCTTGATTTTCCGGTGAAGGGTGGAGGATACAGCCTTGATGGCGTGGATTTACGGCCTCCCTAGGAGCAAGTTAAAGGAAGAGGTGACATCGATCACTTGAAACTCCAGCTCCTTTTCTATTGGGCCCGTTATGATGGTCAGTTTTACGGCACCAGCTACCGACTTTGAGCTCCCATCGAAAGCCTGGATGGTTTGAGTAATCGAAATATAATCGGCCTTGGTAATGCCGAGGGCTTTGGCGGTCCTCAAGGGGAGGACGTTGACCGCGGACCCATCATCGATTAGTGTCATCGGAAGATACTTCCCGCGGCAGATCACCGTGATATAGAGGGCTAGGTTGTGGGTAGCCCCGAATGGTGGTAGATCGGCTTCAGAGAAGGTGATTAGTGAGCCTTCTTTCCCAGCTTTGCCCTTTAAGTGGGGCAGGAGCGTGGCTACCATTTCAGCAGGAGTAGCCGATGAGTCGATCTTGACTTGATCGAGGGCTTTAGTGAGTGCCTCTTAATGTTCTTGTGAGCTAACTAGGAGCTGTCATATAGAGAGGTCAATTCGGGTCTTCTTTAGTTGCTTCACGAGAGCCTTCTCAGTGGTCGGCTCTTCAGGGGGCGACTTCCGTCCTGATTGGCTCAGTGACGGTTATCGAGGTAGGGGTGTCCCTAGAGCTAGTGGCTTGATAGGGACGAGCAAGGTGGTTACTGGTAAGACCTTGGATTTAACCTTCCTTATCTCCTCGGGAGTAATGGGGACAACTCCCCCTTTGGCGAGGTACACATCGTCTTTGTCATCACACCAGATCCCGTTCACTTGCGGGATAAATGGAGAAATAAAGTGTGAACAGTCAATCATTTCTCCGGTAAAAATGGCATGGGCGCTAAAGGGATTGTCCTTATTACTCGGCTTTTCTCCGGGTAATGGGATCTTACCAATCTCGATCAGATCCTGGATCAGGTGCTTCAGCTTCCAACATTTTTCGGTGTCATGCCCATTGCCTCGGTGGTATTGGCAATAGGCCTGGGCGTTGTAGGCTTTGGAGCGTCGCTCGACCGGGACTTCAGGATTTGGGCCTATTGGTTGGATCAGGCCCTTTGATGATAGCCTTTGTAAGGCATATGTATAGGTAGTACCTATATCTGTGAACACCAGAGGCTTGGTATTCTTCTTGGACGGGGTATCGAGTAGATTAACCGCGTCGAAAATGCTGCGTGTCGCAGCTGAGGTCTTGGAGGTGGAAGAGGTAGCTCCTTGATATCCCTTGCTAGAGGCCTTAGTAAGGCTCTCTAGTCTCAGATCATCTTCAATTCTCATCCCCATTTCAGCCAAGGTAGTGAAATTGGGTATGACAGCATACCGAAGATGGACCCGGTAGGAGGGGAGGAGGTTTTTGATAAAGGCCTCCATTAAAGTCTTCTCACTGGGCTTGTCTACCAGTTTCACACTTTTGGCCCTCCAGCGTTGAAGGTATTTGGTAAACCCTTCTTTGGGCTTCTGGCCCATGACCTCCAGGGATCGCATTGTGGTTTGGATCTCGGTATTATCAGCGTAATTCCGAGCGAATTCTGTTGCCACGTCATCCCAAGTTAGATATTTCTTGGGGTCCAGCCTGTAGTACCAGACTTTTGGGTGCTTCTCTAGGGATGCAACAAAGAGATTCTTGAACATCGAAGAATCCACTCCCTTGATTGCCATGAATTCTTTGAAGGCCCGTACATGTAGTAACGGGTCTTCGGTTCCCTCGAACAAGGGCAAACCTGTGAGATTCAGGTTTGCGGGAAGCTTGTCCTTCACCGGGGAGTAGTCTCGGGCATTCTCCCGATGGATGTTGTTTTCCCCTGCTAGGTGAACCTGTTCTTCTAGTCGGCGCACCGCGCTAACTAGTTCAGCTAGGGGTCCAGCGGTCTCAGCCCCAGCGACAAGAGTCCCTTGCTCCACGGCACTTAAACGAGTAACAATAGCTATTTGGTCAGACCTTATAGCTGTCAATTGGGCCTCGATCTGAGTCTTCTTGACGACCATAGCGTCCATTGAGGCTGACAAATTGTCCAAGGATTCTTGCATTTTGTGCTTGTGTCTGGTTACCGGTTGCCTGTCTGTAAGAATACCGAGTAATCAGAAACTGACCCAGATCTTGGGATCAACATAGTATATCTCGAGCAAGGAAAAGACAAAACAAGAAAACGACTCGAGACAGACGCCTAGACGGGTGACTCGTGGGTGGTGTAGCTTCCTTAGGACTCGGCTATGTGGGCCGGGTCCAGTTTGAAGGAAGGTTTACGTGAGACTTCCCCAGACTTTTGACTCGAGTGTTTATATGGACTTTCCTTTGTAGGGGTATGCCCTACGTAGGTTGGTCATGCCTTTGACGAATAAGGCGGACTGGGATAGCGAGGAAACCCGTGATGTAAAATCGATGGAGTTTCGACACTAGAGACTTCGACGACTTAGGAAAAGACCCGACACTACTAAATGCGGTAAGTCCTAAGATAAGGAAGATTTTTTAAAAAAGGTTTGAATTCTGAGAAAAATCGGAGGACGGTCCCGACTTTTGAATGTGGCAAAAAATGCCGTCGAGGCCGGTTTTTTGAAGGTTTCGAAAGAATTTTTGAAATGGGCAGTATACCGGCTAAAAAAAACTATTTTGAGTCAAATCGTAAGTCCTAATTTCGGTAGCATCCCGGGTTCTGAATATTGAATAATTTTGAAAAGACGCATTTTTTTAAATAACGGTTTTTGAAAAAGATGACATGTAAACCAAGTAGCATGTTGTCATGAAAGTAATATAACGACACCATGTATGCTTTAAACTAAGTCTCGGTCGGTCGAAATTGGGTCTATACCAACAATGACGGCTTTCTCGTAAATCAGGACGGACATCCTAAGCCGAATTGGTCTTAGAACATGCCGCGAAACCCATACGAGTTCGGCCATAGAAGTTTTTAGCGCACCCATTTAGGAATGCACCGCGGTATAGTGGGACGTCGGTCACAAGTAACTGGCCCGGGAAAAATTTGGGTTATGCATGAACCATCGAACTAAAATGCGTACATTAATATTCGAACGATTTCTTTTCGAGTCTCACCCTAGGAACCCCGATGACAAGTGGTACATCAGGTATCCCCAGCGGAGTCGCCAAATTGTGGACATGACATAAGTCCACCCCGACGCGGTCACGCGCGGGTTTGTGGAGGCTAATGAATCTCGTGGTAAGATTGATCTCGAGTCAAAATTTAAATCTAATTAGGAGTCGCCACCGAATTTTGTGGGAATTCGGACCCGTTCGAACCCACTCTACATTTTGGCGTTTTGTGCACAAAGCACGGCTCGCTTTCAATGCTAGAGTTTAGGGGTTCGTCCCTTTGCATTACGATACCGACGCCGAGTTGTCGGGTATCGTATATTGAATAACTCTCGTGTGCCAACGGTTTCGGACATCCGGAAACCACGGTTCTGAGTAAGGGGTGAGGGTACGTGTTGGAAAGCCCACAAAGGACATCCAACCCCGCCCGCTCTTAGCGGCCTCTACTTAGATATCGTTCGTTTTTCGTGTACGTGTGCTAGTTTGACGGTTGAATGTTATGCAAACAGTGTTTTACAAGATATAGAAATTGGATAAGTTGTTACGTCGATTTAATACATCTAAACTAACGTTGAAGTTATTTTAGCATGCGAGGTTCATTTTAGTACAATAAAACAAGCAACAAAAATAAAGGCGCGAAAGTAGATTACAAATGCACGGGCGGAATACAACCCGGAAATACAACACAACAAACGCGAAAATCGAAATAATTGAATTAGTAACGATAATAACGGATTGTAAATAAATTAGATGATATAAGACGACGTGATGCATGGTTTTGAAAAGAGTAAATCACGTGATGGACTTGACACGTGATGACCGAAGTCATTAATAAAGATTTATCGAGACTTGAAATACGTTGAAGGCTCACGATTTTGACGTGCCAGGGGCCGCTCGATTGAGTCATAGGGGGGACTCGATCGAGTGGTCCTCGGAAAAACCTTCTGCCTCTGATTTGAGGTGCCACTCGATCGAGTGGGCCATGGCACTCGATCGAGTGCCCCCTGTACGAGCTACGGCTCAATTTCGAATGATGGTAGGTTCAAATTTATTGCTTTGAAAATTGATGCCAAACCGAGCTTATGTGAAAATATTGTACGATTTAAAATAAACTCGGTTCCTACGGTACTCATAATATGCATTGTATGATTATGAGACCGACATCGAAAGTTTTGTAAAAAGGGATGTAAAATCGATTTGGATTTAGTTAGAACGAAATTCGATTCCCTCCGCGTTATAATGTCGTAATCAACCCTTTCGCACCTTGTGACAATTAATTCGGCGTCAACGGGTTCGTGCTAGTATAGTTTATCGATTAATTCTTTTAGACATGATATTCTACTATGGAGTCGGTATAACATCTTTAGAATACCGTCTTATTTGCCTGATTAGAGCGAAAGTCGATTCCCTCTGCGTCACGACATCGTTATCAATCCTTGCGGATTATATGATGTTCGATTTGCATCAATAGATTTCGTTCTAACCTTAAAAACGAGATCGAGTACACCTACGAGAAATATCCGCGATCGCACTGGGCCCTTGAGTGTTTAGGGCGACGCTCCTCGAAAGGGTGCCACCTCTGTTACGACTCGTAAAGGGATTAGGAGGATCTTAGAACGGGATTTGTCTTTAGATATACTCGATACGAAATTGTTTTGAATTTTATGTAATTGTATGCGACATTTATTATCTAATTATGACGATGACAAAAAAAACGGAAGAATAGAAGAAAAAAAAAGGACGAAAAAGACGAGAAAGAGGAGAAGGAAAAGAGAGAAAGCGGGATTTTATAACACCCTCAACCTACATGCTAATTTCGGCCTCGGTTATGGACTCGTATTAACGGCATTTTTGCGGGAGTATCGAGGTTATATGAAGAGTTAAGGTGTTTGTAGTTTTGGATTGGTTTTCTCGGGTTTCCTAGAGAGTTTCTAGAGGGAAAATCGGGATTGTAGGTGGTGTATGGGATGCTTGGAATTGCTGAAAAGTTGTATGTATATTTCTGAAAAAAATTGTGTTGAATGAAGGTTGCAAAGAGAGTGTATTTACAAGAAAAATCAGCCCCCTCGACCCAGGGACCCTCGATCGAGTGCCCCTGCTAACTCGATCGAGTGGCCCAACTAAAAGGCAACAACGGGTTTTTTGGAGGCCCACTCGACCGAGTGGGCTGACACTCGATCTAATGGGTCAGCTGGAGCGAGATATTTTGAGTTTTTGACTTTGAGTCGAATTCTTGAAGCTTTGTGGGGCTGATTTGTGTCTCGAAAATGGCTTTGACCGGGGTTTGACCCGGTCGCTAAAAGACGGTTTTATTTCCGGTGTTGGTTTTGACCCAAATTAGTCTTATTTGATTGGAAACGACCCACTGGGCCTGAATTTGAGATCGGTTTGGTGAGATTCTTACTCCGCTAAAAGCTCACGCCAAATACTATTGACTTAGAGTCCAAAATCGAGCGTATTAATTCATGTTTACGTCCGATCATCATCGAGTGTTTTGTTGGAAACTGCTATAGACACTAGTAGGCAAAATGCGGGTGTCTACAATTATTCTTAGAAATCACGTCGTATTCCGTTTTCATCATCATCATTGTTGATATAATCATTGGCACTGTAAATATGATTAGCTAAATTTATTTCACTAGAGTTATAGGTGATTTATGAGTCGAACTTTGTATTTATGCTTTAATCGGATAAATCAGTTTTTATGAACTAAATGACTCTTGCAACATCTTAATGACGAGTAATTAATTAAAGGCCTTGATGTATTGCTCGTATCCTGTAAATCCCGATCTAAGATCGAAAGCCTGGAACGGATTAGACTCGTTGTAATCGATGGAATTTCCTAATAAGTAGAGAGAGCACGTTAGGTAAATTCTAGGGTGACTAGTGATCCGTGAGGACCATGTCATTGCTCTTTAGTTCATATTAATTGATTGTTTGATTATTGTATTTATACTCATCTTGATTCATAATGATTCTGTAACTCTGGTGGTTTTCTCTAACTGATTTTCCTCATCTTCAATCTTCCTGTTTTTCCAAGTAGTCTACTGTTATTAGCTTTTACTGTTTCTTTTATTGTTTACTGTCAACTTTAGTATCTTAGCTTAAAACCAAAATCAATCCTATCGTGTAACTTAAGACTTTTAATCAACCAACTTGTGAATTCATTTAGCCTCCCTGCAGAATCGACCTTATTTATCGCTATCAACCAGTTAGTTATATTTAGGTTTATTCTGAATACATACGATGACTCAACTTAGCCGGATCAGACATCCTTTCTTTATCCATTGGTCTCCCTAATGGAGATCTTATGATAACAACTAAAAGTGGTGACATCGTTTTATCTTCTCATTTTATTTTGAAAAATGTCTTATATATATGCACCTCATCTCCATTGTCATTTACTTTCTGTCTCTAGTCTTTTACTCGATCACACTGTCACCAATTCAATTTTCTCACAAGTTGTGCTTGGTTCAGGACCGTATCTCGAGGACGGTGATTGGTGCGGGTGAACAAAGTGAGGTACTTTATTATTTGAAAAGCGTACGAACCGAAGAGGCAAAAGTTTTTATGGTGGGAACTTCGGACACAGTCGAACTGTGGCATCGGAGGTTGGGACAGTCATCTTCTAATATTTCCCGTTTTCTTCCTATTTTAAATAAATCGTCTAAAACCGGTACTTTTTTTCATAGCAAACATTGTGATATTTGTATTTGTGCAAAACACTCTCGCGAACAATTTTCTTCAAGTACTAATAAAGCGGAGAATATTTTTGATTTAATTCATTGCGATTTATGGGGACCTTACTCCTCGAATGGGTCTTGTGGTTCCAAATTTTTCCTAACCATTGTCAACGATTTTTCTCGTGCAACTTGGGTTTATTTACTTCGCTATAAAAGTGACACTCGTCAAACTCTTTTAAATTTTTTTGCCATGATGGACCGCCAATTTAATAAAAAGGTTAAAATTTTACGTAGCGATAACGAAAATGATTTTTCATGTCTCGACACATATTTCAGCAGTAATGGCATGATTCATCAAACGTCGACCATTAACACCCCTCCCCCCAAAAAAAAATGCCCGAGTCGAACGTAAACATTGTCACATAGTATATGTTGTTCGAGCTCTTTTATTTCAAGCTAGTCTACCTATTTTCTTTTGGGGCGAATGTGTCTTAAGCAATTTACCGGACCCCTACTACTTTTCTCAACGGAAGAACTAGATATGAAATGCTTTTTAATGAACCACCGACTATGGATAATATACACATCTTTGGTTGTCTTTGTTATACAAAAAGTATTAATCGCTCACGTGATAAATTTGCCAGTCGTAGCCGCAAATGCATTTTTTGAGATACCCATTTGGTAAAAAGGCTTGGAAAGTTTACGATTTAAGTACTGGAGATTATTTTACCTCTCGCGATGTTGTTTTTATTGAAAATGACTTCTCTTTTAACATTATTAATGTCACTGAAACTCGAGATGCTTTTTCTTCGCTAACCGAAGACCACTTAACCCTTATAGATTCGCTGACCCTTACCCCCACTTCGACTACTACCCACACGACCACCCTTGACTTGACTCCTATGACCCCATCTGACCCACCATCTCCCAGCATGGACCAACCCACGCCTCCCTCAACCTACTCCACCAACCGAGCCAGACCAAACCACGACTCCTCAACCTACTCCACCAACCGAGCCTTCGGGCAAGGGCCATCGAAAAAATTCCTAATACTCGACTCAACGGTTTTACGTTAAAAACAGCTCGTCCCTCACTTCATGCTCTCATCGCATCACCATCATCCTCAAGTACCAAGTTTCTCATTACGTAGATTGTAGCAAATTTTCTCCTAAACATCAAATTTTCTTATCGGCCGTGACTAAGGGTCACGAGCCTCTTCATTTTAATGAAACTATGCAGGTACTCGAATGGCGAACCGTGATGAAGCTTGAAATTAACGCTCTCGAAGCCAATGGCACCTGGACTCTTGAACCTCTTCCCCCGGACAAGCAAAAAGGCCAGGCAATCGGTTAGAAATAGTAAAATAAAATACAATGCCGATGACAGCATGGAACGATACAAGGCCCGACTAGTTGTTATGGGTAATCGACAAATTGAAGAAGTTGATTATAATGAAACGTTTGCTCCGACAATTAAACTTGTCACTGTTCGCACTCTTCCAGCAATCGCAACGGTTAAGAAGTGGATTATACATCAAATAGACGTTCACAACGCTTTTTTGCATGGTGATCTCCACGAAGAAGTTTACATGAAACTCCCACCTGCATTTCAACCAAAAAATGAAGACAAATTTTGTCGCTTGCGGAAGTCTCTTTATGGCCTAAAACAGACACCTCATTGCTGGTACGCTAAACTCGCCTCCACCCTTCTTCGCTACGGATTCACACATTGTACCTTAGACCACTCCCTTTTTTCGTTTATTACCCCGACGTTCAAAGTCATGTCCTCATCTATGTCGATGATTTGGTTATTTGCGGGAACGACACATCCAAAATCACACGGTTTAAAAAATATCTTAGCACTTGTTTCCATATGAAAGATTTGGGTACTTTAAAGTACATCTTAGGGCTCGAAATAGCTCGCAATGCATCTAGAATCTTTATTTCTCAACGAAAATATGCATTGGATATACTTAGTGAAAGATGCCTACTTGGATCCCGACCTAGCTCGGTACCCATGGAACTTAATCATCACCTGGCACTCTCGCAAGCACCCGCTCTACCTAACCCTCAACGGTATCGATGATTAGTTGGTCGTCTAGTATATCTCACCATCACTCGACCCGAACTCATATATTTCATTCACACTCTCGCACAATTTATGCATGCGCCTACTGATGATCATTGGAAAGCCGCTCTCCAAGTGGTCCGGTATATAACGAATAGGCCCGGTCAGGGTATTCTCCTCCGAATAGACACCGAGTTATGCCTACAAGCAAATTGCGACGCTAATTGGGCCAGTTGTCCCATTAGCTGTCGTTCCCTTATGGCCTACTTGGTTTTCTTGGGTAACTCCCCGATCTCCTGGAAAATGAAAAAACTGACTACTGTTTCCCGTTCTTCCGCCGAAGTCGAGTATTGAGCCATGACTTATACCACCTGCGAACTTCTATGGTTGAAAAGCCTTCTTTCCTTTCTCGGTATTTCTCACAAGTCACCAATCAAATTATTTAGCGATAGTCAATCTGCTCTCTATATTACGCGCTATCCGGTATTCCACGAGCTTACAAAACACATCGAAGTTGATTGTCATTTTATTCAGGATTAAATTCTAAAAGGCACAATTACTACAAGCTACGTCCATACTAAACAACAATTGGCTGACATCTTCACAAAAGCTCTTGGGCGTATCCCATTCGATACTCTCTTATCCAAGTTGGGCGTCTCGAACCTCCATACTCCAACTTGAGGGGGGTAATAACATGGATTACTAGCCGTTCTACACAATCACCAAAGGAAGGCAACAAATCAATTACCCATCACACAATTGATTATATAGTTGCTGTAAATAATTTTCGTATATACTTTGTATAGTTTGCTATATATATTTTGCACATATTGTAATTGTACGTAGAGTTTTGCAGTGAATAATAATACAATAATCTCCCCATATCGAATTCGTAATATAATACACGGAATATTATTTGGGAAACAGAGCCTAAACTAACATTTTTACCAAGCATGCATTCTTTCTTAGCATGCTCAATACTCTAGCAATGTACCTATTGCTTAAGAAACAAAATCATTATTTAGTAAAGTTAGAGGCACCATTCAATTAAACACAAGGCACGCAACCTCATAAATTAAAAAAAACAATATATATATATATATATATAGATAGATAGATAGATAGATAGATAGATAGATAGAGAGAGAGAGAGAGAAGAGATCACATAAGTTCACCATATGTAATTGAGTCTATATTAAAGTTACAGATGACATACGATAAAGTTGCATTTGTTCAAAATTGATATATAACTATAACATTCAGCACTGTAATCACTTCAAGTGATAAAAAGCAACTTTATCACTCATCTCGTGTAACTTTAAGCACTTTTTGTATAACTTTAACACTGGAACTTATGAACTTATAAGAGTTGTTGACCTTATGTGAACCTACACACACACATAGGATCCTTTGAGACAGCTCAACTCGCCGCACCCATTGAGACCAAATCTCAACCATTAGATTAAAATAAAATTAAAGGCTAAGATTAAAACGAAAAATCGTACATAAAAAATAAATTCCCCGATTATTTTTTTCGGGAAAAGAAAATGAAAATTTAAATCAATTTTTTTCCCCAAAAATATTTTTTTTTCCGAAAATAAAAAAAAAATCGAAAAAAACACATTTTTTTTTCCCGAAAAAAAACACATTTTTTCCCCAAAATAAACATTTTTTGTTTCCGTACATTTTTTTCCCAAAACAAAAAAAAACCCGAAAAAAAAATCAATTTTTTTATATTAAAATCAAATTGGTGTATATAAAAACAATTTCAGTGTACATAGTAACTGTTTTAGCGTATATAACAATTCTACTATATCAAATAATTAAGTACATGTGATAATTATTTCAGTGTATATATGTTGATTAATTGGTGTACATGGTAACCATTTGAGTGTATATAACAATTATTTTACTGTATATATTGAGTTCTTAAGTATATATATAGTGAGTTTAATAGCGTATATAATGAGTATTTTAGTATATATAACAGATATTTTGATGTATGTTCCATTGTTTTAGGTTATTCCAGTGTATATATATATATATATATATATATATATATATATATATATATATATGTCGATTAATTGGTGTACATAGTAACCATTTGTGTGTATATATAACAATTATTTTACTGTATATATTGAGTTCTTAAGTGTGTGTGTGTGTGTGTGTATAGTGAGTTTAATAACGTATATAATGAGTTTTTTAGTGTATATATAACAGTTATTTTGATGTATTTTTCATTGTTGTTTAATTGGTGTACATAGTAACTATTTGAGTGTATATAACAATTATTTTACTGTATATATTGAGTTCTTAAGTGTGTGTGTATATATATAGTGAATTTAATAGCGTATATAGTGAGTTTTTTAGTGTATATAACAATTATTTTAATGTATGTTCCATTGTTTCAGGTAAGATGAAAGAATCAATTTGATTAAAAGGGTGAAGGGTTGGTTATGATCTAATATTGTCCGTAGGTTATTTTTAATCTAGTGGTTCAGATTGTGTCTTAGCGGTCTCACCGAGTTACCTTGTCTCACCGGAACCCACCTCTATGTATATATATATACATAGAATGAACACAAGACTGAGTCGCCTAATCAGTTTCTTGTTTATATGTATATATATACATATGAAAGACCTTAGTCACTGGTGTGAATCAGGAACTGGAGAGATGCATAGACTGTATGCCTCCTTGTACATTCTCACAGAATACCAGTCGCTTACAAAATTAGATGGGTCTTTGTCAGCATCAAGTATTGCCCTAATTGAATGCCTACAATGTATTCCACATAACTGCCATGCTCCAGAAGCGCAAGTCTTATCATTCAAGTCACCTTCAAGTGAGAATGTCCCTCATGTACCTCAAACTTTCCTCTTCTAGAGTTATATGCTCGAACATGTTTGGAGTCTTTAGTCAATACTCTTAGCATGTTCAGTATGTTGGGGAATACTCCGTTATCAGGCCAGGAATCAGCAATGTGTTGCTTGGTTGCATGCCTCACCATGGCAAATCTTCTTACACCTACATGATTTATCACATATTAGAATACTATTGCATAATTTTATTGAGTTACACTGTACCAAAATGATTATTACCTTCTAGAAGACTTAATATAGGGTTGCTTCGATGTATTCCAATTAGTGTTGCGTTGAAACTTTCAACAAAATTTCAAGTGTTTTCATCACTTGAGAGCCTTGTATCAAACGCATGTTTAACTCCTTCTCTCCTAGGTCCAGAAACCTTCATCTGCTTCCTAAACCACCATGTTGAACCAACTGTTCCATAGCTTTGTTGAAAGTAAACTTAGAGGTCGCATTAACAACACCCCAGAATGATTTTCTTAGCTCTTTAGGCCTACTAATACTTCTCTCCTCCACATTGTCCCTCTGTGACTTAGTCACAAAAAGATCCGTCCTCAAGGCTGTTGTTTTGGGCAATTTAACTCTTGACTGACCAGACTGTTGAGTCATTGCCACAGTAGGCTCAGTGGCATTGGATTGCACAGTAGGTTCAATGGCAGTGGATGGTGATTGTGTCACAGAGGGTTGGGTTGGTTTTTATGAATTGGGTTGATTCAAATGGTTCATTGGCTCAACCTGGGGCTTCTTTTAGGGGTTTAAACTGATGAAATGACTGTGGCACTACCTTTAGGTTCTTCTATACTATGTTCAAGGGTAGTTGTAGTTGCATTTGTATCCTCACTTACAACATTGGTTGACCTAGTGTTTCTCCTAACTACAAGTTTTTCCCTCATTTGTTTCTTAGGAGGACTTGACTTACTCCTAGCAACATTAACAATTTCCTCAACCTCTATTATTTCCCCCACATTAGAAACCCTTAAAGTCCTAGTCATACTCAAAGTATTACATGGATGCTCCTCAGAACCTATCCATATAGCCACATGCTCATCAAGTGCTTTCCTAGCAAACATTGCCATTAGGCCTTTATCATCCCTTAAGTAAGCATGACCCAATCTCCAACTATATCCTAAAGAAGAGTGCTTGGGTAATGACGTCTTAACCGTCTCTGCTTTATCATATACACATCAATGAGTAAACACCTATCTATATCCTCAATCAGAATGTCAACTTTACGACCCAACCAATGCATTTGGAAAACCGCTTCATCCATACTGGAAATAAAACCCAGAAAACATTGAAATACTTAATTAATAAGCACAAATTGCAAGATTAAAGATAAAAGACAAAAACTTTACTGAATAAACAATATAAAATCGAAAAGGACGATACTATCCATCTTATAAGACTCAATATTTACTAGAAATAACATGCATAATTGATTGGATGACGTGCATAAACGATTTAAGGAAAATTCAAAACCAGATCACCATGAGAATCAAAAGTGAAGAGAAGAAAACAACAATAGGGTTATACGACAAAGATGAAGAAGATATGAGTAATACCTTAGCAGGTCTTGGAGTTGCGATTGCAGAACAATGTCGAAGAAAAAGCTGGAAACGATGTCGAAGATGAAGATGGGAAGAACAAGCAGATAAGTCGAAAGGAGAAGTAAAAAGGGTTTTAGGTTTTAATGGTTTTAAATTGTTTTAGAGGAAGTAAGAGGGATAAAAAGATTAATTAAATGATAAGTTAGGTATTTAGTTTGATTATGTAGATTAGGTTAGTATTAGATAGTTGATCCGCCACATCATCAGTTAACGGCCGAATTTGGAAAAAATTCAATGGTGGGAGTTAATAAGGGTACAACAACTACATACATAAGTATTGAACTCAAGGGTACCACATGTGTTATGAAATTCGCAGGGGTACCACATAGAATTTGAAAAAACTCGGGGGTGCTATGTAGAAAAACTAATTTATATAAGTAGTTACGTAGTATTAGTTTCAGCTTCTGTCAATTCAGCTCAGTTTCTATCAGTCCAACTCACCTCCTATCAGACCAACTCAGCTCTTATCAGACCAGCTCAGTTCAGCCCTGTTTCAGCCGAAAAGAACTGGGTCTTACTCGTCCTTCCCTAATGCACTACTTTTTACTTAGCGAACGAGATTACTACTCGTCGTCAGTCAATTTTGATACGAGCAAGCTCGGCATTCACATCAAATTTACATTGCATCGTCGAGTTTTTTTTATGAATTGATAATTTTGCCCTTGATAATGAAAATGCACTTCTCCGTTTTCTATTTTCTTCATTCTTAAAAATTTAGTAATTATATAAAATTAATCATTAATTATTCATAAGCAATTAATTACTTTGTTAAATTAAAATAAAACATGTATACGAATTTCATTCCAAATACATCGATTCGAGAAAATATTTGGTCACATGCACATGTCAAATGCAGAAAATGTGATGTTATAGACATATACCTAAATTTGATTATACTTCCAATTAATCTCATAAAAAATCGGGGAAAAAAATTAATAAAAATGGGGTGGGCTTGGGAGATTCACGACATCACGCCTAAACCAAGGTCAAGGCATGACCGCATGAGAGATCCACGCCAAGACCCTGGTCCAGGCATGAATCTCTCACGCGTGAAACATGGTTTGGTCATGGATCTTTCAAGTTTAGCCAAGATTTAGGCATGGATCTCCCAAGTCTAATTCATTTTTGTTCATTTTAGTGAAATCGCTTATTTGGAGTTAAATCAAAATTTTTTTTAATTAATTTAAAGATGTAATAAGTAATTGAATGAATTTTTTTAGCAAAATTGGTGTTTTTCGGAGTGATTTTCTTTTTTAAAATCGATATTTTAAATTATTTTGTAATGATTAGTTTTGTGACTTTTTTGTGAACTTAAAACCGAATATGTTTAGAGTGAAAATATCAATGCTTTCTTAGAGTAAAATCGACAATTTGTAATGATTAATTAACGTGATTTTTAGTGAAACCAATTATAATCGGTGAAATCATTGTTGTTTTGAATGAAATCATCATTGTATTTTATTATTAATTTGACGATGTAATTAACTTTTAACTATTACTTAGCGATAACTTTTTCAATTTTGATTTTAGGATGTAAATAAATTATCGGGACATTTTAGGGTATTTCACACGAAATCTCGACGACAAGAAACGCGAATGATTACCGACTATTACAAAATCCCACACCTTAAATTACCGTATCCCGCGCAAATTTTTTTGCTTCATGTTTTTCTTCCAACCTAACCTTTCTCACTTATTTCATTTATTCTTAATATATAATCAACTAATATTTTTTATTAATTGTAAATAGTGTTGCACAATAATATAGAGAGATACTTAACCTAGAGAGAGAAAGGAACTAGTAGCCACTTTGGGACATAATCAACGTTGAATCCTGTGCATATGAGTTGGATTTTAGTCTCAAAGAATAGACATAAACATTCTCTAATACAACATAATACACTATTGAAGGATACATCATGCATGACAGGGAAAACAATGATCGGGAAAGGCATAAAGGTCCTAATATTGAAAAGGAACGACATACTAGACTCATGCAGACCATAATAGGAATCCTTGGGTTGAACTTGGATGCGGACTCTGTTAGCGAAGATGAAGGCGACTAGTGCACAAAACAAGGTAAGAAAACAATAGTGGTCGACACTATTTATGACGAAGATGTGTATATGACTCAGTTTACAAAAGAAGACATAAACGATGAAATAGACTACTTGAATAATGCAGTGTGTGTGTGTGTGCGCGCGCGCACACACACTAGTAGCCAATCCTCCATGAGAATATGAGATCAGAGGTATTGCAAGGATTTGTTAACAAAATAAGGGCAAATGTGTCATTGACAAGGCCATATCCTACCTATGGGGCGATTTTTGGTTAGATTTAATCAACATGATAATGTAGAAGTTGTATTGAAGGTCTCATCCAAGACTTCATCGACTCCGGAAGACACATGTTCTGGAAGCATTGTCATTCACAAACGGTGATGAACTCCCCACAGACTATATAGGGCTCAACGACCAGAGTATTCAACCTATCAATCAAGCATGCGAGAGTCAGGATTTAATTTGAATCCAACTATGAGTTCGAGTCCAGGATTTGATATATTTTCATTCAAAGTTAGAGTCAGAGTCAGTTGTATTCTGTCCTCTTTTCCAAATTCAATAAAACCAGCTTTTCGATATTCTATATCTTCTATATGTATGCTTTCGTATTCGATTTTCTGGAACATGATGAGCACCAAAATACATTGTGAGCACACGCACATGAAAATTATAGGCAAATCTATAATGACTATAAGGAACCTAGACCTTGTGTTATTCCTTTACCTATTCATGTATGATATAGAAAACCATATAACTACCCATTATGACGAGTGTTATCGAATCCTAACGAATCTAGCTAGGTAGTCTCAAGGCAAGCTCATTCCCTACAATAAGCTCCCCTCCAACATGACCACATCAATCATGAATAAATAAATGACACACATCAATCAAATCAGGTTAAAGTTATTAAAATCACACAACACATTCAAAATGCATAAACACGATAAAAAGGCACATCTAGTTATCGTTTTGCGATTTAATCAACGATCTTGGCTTCAATGGTATAAACTTCTCTTTGGCCAACATATACTTCTATAGGCAGGGTACACGTGTCAAAACAAGGAAATAAAACCCAATTAAACACTACGAAAAAATATTAAAAAAAGCAAAACTTATGAAAAGATGTGAAGAATTATGCTAGGCACGATTAGGTTTGATAAAAGATAAAGATTCATTCTTGAACAAGGTGGAGGAGGCACAAAAATCAAGATAAGGTAAAGGGTAGAGGTGTTGTGGCAATGAGGAGAGGAAGATAGAAGAAAATGAAAACTTAATTCTAGGGTTTGCAAATTTGAAAAGAGATAAAACTTTCACTCTAAGATTTATAGGCTAGTTTATGAGTCACTACAACAAAAAAACCTTTTCGCGGCGATTGAAAAATCGACATAACTAATATACTTACTTCTTATGAATTACCACTTATTGTAACAAAAACCAATCGCCACTAAAAAAACCTAATAAATCGACATGTTATCTCCTCGAAACCCTAATAAAGCAATAAACCCACTTGTTCCTAATAAAGTCACGAAAAATCCCTCCTAGCCAACCTTCATTGTATAATTGAGCCCATGGTGTTAGTCAATCGGGTATTCCATGGTGTGGACATTTGCGCAATAGATCTCTAAATCTTTCTCAAGCCTCACTTAGGCTTTCAAATTCATCTTGCTTGAAGGTTTGTATCTCCATGCGATATTGATTAGTCTTTGACGGTGGAAAATATTTCTCCAAGAAGGCATTGGATAATTGAGCCCATGTTGTGAATGTATTAACGGGATGGCCTTGAAGCCATCTACGAGCTCTATCTCTCAAGGTCTTTGGAATAATAAACGAGGCAATTGGCATGAAGTTAACCCATTGAGACGGGCTCCTAATAATTTTTCTTTAAATGAAGCGATGTGCTCTTGAGCATCTTCTTGGGAGAAACCATGAAAAGTATCTTGTTGTACCGCATTTGTCAAAGAAGCTTTCAATTCATAATTCTCAGGAATCTCTCCAAAATCGACGGGAGAAGGTGTTTCTTCGTGTGTGAGTTGGGAATGGGAGGCCAAGGTCGTCATTGGTTGGATTGGTGGTGATGATGGATTTGAATTTGGACGATTTGGAGAGGATGGATTTTGATTTGGTGGTGGAGTTTTTGGTGATGGTGGGGTAGGTGGTGAATTTTGTGAAGTGGAAGGTATGGAAGGATTATTTGGAATGGGATTATGTGATGTAGAAGGTGTATGTGGTAGGATGGGATTAAGGTTAGGAGCTGATAATGAAGGATGTGGAGTGATGGTGGTTGAGTTATTTCTCCGAAAACGCAATGCTCTAAAAGTCCTCTCCGGCTCCGGATCGAACCACAAGGGCGATGACGTATTCCTGGGCATAAAAACTCAATTAAACGGTGAGACTTCTAGCACCTAACGGTACTAGGGAAGAGGGAGAAGAGAAAAGAACCAAAGACAATAACTAAAAACACTATAACTAGACGTTCCCCGACAACGGCGCCATTTTGACGGCTCCCCAAATCGGATCGGTCGTTTAGCGAAGGATGGAGGGTCAAACAATATTTATAGACTCGTAATAACACAAAAACTACTAGAGTAATTGTGGTAACTCGAGGTCAGTCCACAGGGAACGGAACGTAGTATCGAGTTAAAAGCGACATGTTTGGAATCTAGAGAAGGGTTCTAAAGGTCGAGTCTACACTAGAAAAATAACAATAGAAATAACTAGAGATAATCAATCTAGGAAAAGGTGTTAGGCGGAAGTCGGGATTCGGAAATTGGAGTCTAAGAAGGTCGGAATCGTGTTCTTGTCGCAACATTGATAAAGGGAAAATGCCACCTTTCAGTTTCTTCACCCAACCCACCTAAAAACCCGCTTTTACGGCGAAGAAGGGTAAGTCTCAAGTTTAAGGTAATTTCTACCCCGAGTTTCCCCATATTGATAGAAATGAGTCAAGGTCGGTCTAGTTGGCCGGACTAAAACAACAATGACACAACAACCATAAATAAGATAAACCAACAAGCAAGCAACCCACCAACATCCCTTAATTCAAATAATCCAAGTCCTCATCTCTAAACCCCCCAACAAGAAATCTACCCACTAATCATAATGGAAGACAACAAAACATTAAAGGAAAAATTAACTAAAGCATGCATAATGACCAAATCTAAAGAAAATGACAACAAAACAATAACGAAACTATGATCTAACAAAATAAACTAGGGAATAATCTAGAACAACATAAATAAAATCTAGAGATTAGAGAGTGGAAGAGAAATGTACCAACTATGAAGATCTATAATAGAAAGATTGCATAAATAAAGGTTGAATCTTTGATGAAGAGGATGAAGAACTTGTCACTAATCCTTCAATAATCTCCAAAAATCTTCAAATAAAACTTGAAATAATAATCTTCTACAAACTTGGAAGGAGAATTTAGAGAACTGTTGATAAAAACTAGGAAAATCTACTACTAAATTACTATGTAAACTACTAGAATTATAGAGGATTACTACTAGAGTATTAGATGGAGTTACTACACTAATGGTGGGATGGATGGATGCATGGATGCCTTGGACACCAAATTAGGGTAGATATATATATATATATAGTAATGCCTTAATGGGTTGTTAACCTAAAGCCCAAATCCAACTTTTTGCTCCATTAGTGAGACAATCACTCTTTAATCTTCTTGTGGTGGAACTTCACCCTATCGTGCACGGACCAATACCGCCGGGTGAAATTTCGCCCGGTGGTTTCACTCGACGAACTTTTTCTAGTTTTGCAGTTTTTGGACACTTTCACAATCGGGCGAAATTTCACCCGGTAGGCAAAATTTCGCCCGGTCATTTCGCCCAGTAAAGAAGCTCGAAAAATCTTCGGGGAGGCAATTTTACCGTCGGGCAAAACTTCGCCCGGTGGTGTTTCATCGGGTGAAATTTCACCCCGTCATTTTTCTTGCCTCTTTTCTTGTCTCATTCTTTGTCGATTGACTGGATGACTTTGAACTTTAAGTTGTGTGCTTTGCTCTTTGGACGGTGTTCCCTTCTCTTGTGCTCGTGGAAGCTCAATCGTGATTTTGGTGCCAAATCCTATCAAAATTTATAGAAAAACTACCAAAAAAACGTAAAACATACAAGAGGGACGCTAATGCAAAAAGTACTCAAAATATGGCGATAATCGCACTATAAACTCGCATAACGAGGGAAAACGGGTCTAAATGAGGGGGAAAACGGTCTAAATTTAGCACACAACATTTTCCTCTGCCGCATTGCTCCTCCACCGTCCTGTTGATTTTGAGCTACCGATCATCCGATTTTCAACATCAAACCCCGGCCGCTACTATTTTCCTTACGCTTCCTATTTTATACCATCTAATTGTAAGTTCTTAACCATTTGTCCTCGTTTTTTTTTTATAATTTATGGATCAAATAGGAGGCATGTCTAAATATTTTGTGTTTCGACTCTTTTTCAGTTGTTTTTGGTCAAAACCGTTTTCTCGACAAAATTAACGATTATGTAAGTATAATTGTGTCTCAATACCGGGCTTGGTTATGTCTCGGTCGTTGCTTGAGTTTGGCCAGGAACGTTGGAGTTGTGGTAAGAATGTGTTCCCGTAGAGTTGTGCTAGTGTAGTGGGTAATGATTTGTGTTAATGACTTGCCAAAGATTATGTATTACACTATGTTATTCATGATAATGACGTATACTAGCCACAATGGGTTAGTATAGTTGGCTTATGGAGATTTCAAAGGGAAAGGATGGGTTAGTGTTCGTCATCGTCGGCAGAAATTTTGTTGTTGCTGCTCAATTTAATTGTGAGCTGTGAGTATGAATCAATTAGGATAGTGTTGGCTTAATGGGTATTTTGTTTGGAATAAGGAATGGTATGGATAGTTCTGTAGTTGTATATGAATGACGGGAATAACGTATGTGTTAAGTTATTGAACCAGTTATATATTATTTGTAGCTTGTGGGTTCGAGGAGAAAGAATTTTTGGACTAATAATAGCTGAGTTTTGTCTGTCTTGAGAGGTAAGGACGTTTTAACCTTTTTACTTTTAAGTAAAGAGCATGTTCGAATTAAACTATATTTTTTTATAACGGTTTTGTAAATTAATTCGTCGATGATAAATTTTAATAATACTCGTAATGTTTGGATATTGAACTTTATGACACGAGTCACACATTGGTATTGTTTTGGTAAAAGTTTTGGTAACTTATAACAGACTCTGGGAGCTCTGTTGGTCTAGACGGTTTTAAGGTGCGTCTAAGACGTTCCTGGGACTTCGTCTCGAAACTATTTTTGAGAGATGATTGTCCGACTCTCACTCGCTAGGGAGTTAGACTATCTCCTTTGGCAGTTTCATCCTACTGACTGTCCAAATGTGAGAGGTGCGCACTATTATGAGTCTAACTAAGCACATGTGGTTACCTTTAGACCGTGCAAGGGTAGGACCTTGGCACACAGGTTGCGAAAAATATATATTTTTTGGTTGGTTTGATTTAGACTATTCTTTTTATGGTATTCTGGTATTTAAACGATGATTTTAACTCTGATTTCAGTTTACTATAAAGTATTGATATTATTATTATTATTATTTCACGACTTACTATATTCTTACTTTACTCAGCTTTGCTGACGTTCTCTTGTTTTGGGTCGTTCTCCCGCTGAAACTTGTACCTATTTGTGTTTTGGGTACAGCTGATAGGTACTCTTGATTTGCTGCATGGGTGCATTCTGGTATCGGGTTATGCTGAGCGAGGAAGGATTTTTATTATTTAACTTTGACTCCAAACTATTTATATTATTATTATTGAATTTATTGGTTTGCTATTGTTTTATACCGTTTTGAATTTTATAAGACTTCCGCTGCAACGTTTTCATTTAATTAGTTATCAAAGTTCTACTTTATTTATTTGTTATTTATCATTTTTCCTTGCACTTGGCTCGGTAAGATAAGTGTGGAGTAACAACTTTGAGTTTTCCGTTTTGATTTATAGTTTTGATTGCGAAACTTTAGGGCTGTTACACAATACATTCTACAATTCCGGCCTATTACATGTTGTAATGTTGTCTACAAATGCATTTCGAAGGTCTTATGTATGAGGCTAAAATTGGTGTTGCCGAATATCATTAGCCCACAACATGGAGGATTCATGGAAGGTCGGAATATTATTGAGAATGTGCTGATTTGTCAGAATCTCATGAAATGTTGGAGGCTCTCAACTTTTCGTCGCAGTTCACTAATTTGATTATGGAGTGTGTGTGTTCGGTAAGTTTTTTGTTGAGCCTTAATGGTGATGGATTTGGTTTCTTTAAAGGAAAACGTGGTCTGAGACAAGGAGATCCTATCTCCCCGCTTATGTTCATAACCTGTATGGAATATTTATCGCGTACTCTTCAATATGCCACTACCTAGTATAGATTCAAGTATCATCTAAAGTGTGCTTCAATGAGATTGACCCATTTAATGTTTGCGGATGATTTACTTCTCTTTTGCAAAGGAGATAAGGAGTCCATTAATATTCTGATGAGGGCGTTTGTGATGTTTACTAAGACGTCTGGGTTAACTATGAGTATAGGAAATTAAAGTCGCATCTGTTTTGTGCAGGAATGATTGCGGGACAGCAGGCTGACGCGTTAGAAGCTACTGGTTGTGCTGCGGGTACCTTACCGTTTAGGTATCTCGGGGTTCCGATTAAAACCACTAAGCTATCGAGAATTGACTGTGCTAAATTGGTGAGAAGATTACGGCTAGAGTGAGGAGTTTGGGAGCTAAGAAACTGTTCTATGTTGGTCGTTTGGTGCTAGTTCAGTCGGTGTTGTCGAAAGTTCATGTATATTGGGCAATGATTTTTATATTGCCTAAGTGTGTACTTGCAAGAATCAATGCTATTTGTTGGTCATTCTTGTGGGATGGAAATGAGTTGCTTCCAAGGGTACCCTTAGTAGCTTGGGAGAAAGTCTGTTATCCAAAGAAGGAAGGAAGATTGGGCTTGAGACAATTGGAGAACTAGAACTCTGTGGCTATTGGAAAACTTGTTTCTTGGGTGTATGAGCAGAATGAAAGACTTTGGGTCCAATGGGTTCATCATTTTTATTTTAAGAGGCAACAATGGTGTGACTATCAGCCTGGGGGTATGCTACTTGGGGGTGGAAGAAAATTTGTAGTATTAAAGAGAGGATGAAGATGCAATTTGATATGCTTAATTTTTAGCTTGTTTTCCTCGTCTTTGCTTCTTTTTTCCTTCGATTAAACCGCTTTAAGGAGCGATTTTGTGCTATTACTCTAGAGGGGGGTTCTAAGGGTCGAGTCTACACTGGAATAATAACGATAGAAATAACTAGAAATAACCAATCTAGGAAAAGGTGTTAGGCGAAAGTCGGGATTCGGAAATTGGAGTCTAAGAAGGTCGGAATCGGGTTTTTGTCGCAACATTGATAACGGTAGAATGCCACCTTTCGGTTTCTTCACCCAACCCACCAAAAAACCCGCTTTCGCGGCGAAGAAGGGTAAGTCTCAAGTTTAAGGTAATTTCTACCCCAAGTTTCCCCATATTGATAGAAATGAGTCAAGGTCGGTCTAGTTGGCCGGACTAAAACAACAATGACACAACAACCATAAACAAGATAAACCAACAAGCTAAGCAAGCAACCCACCAACATGCCTTAATTCAAATAATCCAAGTCCTCATCCCTGAACCCCCCAACAAGAAATCTACTTACGAATCATAATGGAAGATAACAAAACAT
This sequence comes from Agrostemma githago, assembly GCA_958450325.1. Lineage (NCBI taxonomy): Eukaryota > Viridiplantae > Streptophyta > Magnoliopsida > Caryophyllales > Caryophyllaceae > Agrostemma > Agrostemma githago. The sequence continues at coordinate 11,181,881 of OY288253.1, forward strand.
TAAAGGAAAATTAACTAAAGCATGCATAATGACTAAATCTAAAGAAAATGACAGCAAAACAATAAGGAAACTATGATCTAACAAAATAAACTAGGGAATAATCTAGAACAACATAAATAAAATCTAGAGATTAGAGAGTGGAAAAGAAATGTACCAACTATGAAGATCTATAATAGAAAGATTGCATAAATAAAGGTTGAATCTTTGATGAAGAGGATGAAGAACTTGTCACTAATCCTTCAATAATCTCCACATATCTTCAAATAAAACTTGAAATTATAATCTTCTACAAACTTGGAAGGAGAATTTAGAGAACTGTTGATAAAAACTAGGAAAATCTACTACTAAATTACTATGTAAACTACTAGAATTATAGAGGATTACTACTAGAGTATTAGATAGAGTTACTACACTAATGGTGGGATGGATGGATACATGGATGCCTTGGGCACCAAATTAGGATATATATATATATATATATATATATATATATATATATATATATATATATATATATATATATATATATATATATAGTAATGCCTTAATGGGTTGTTAACCCAAAGCCCAAATCCAACTTTTTGCTCCATTAGTGAGACAATCACCCTTTAATCTTCATGTTGTGGAACTTCACCCTATCGTGCACGGACCAATACCGCCGGGTGAATTTCGCCAGGTGGTTTCACCCGGCGAACTTTTTCCAGTTTTGCAGTTTTTGGACACTTTCACCATTGGGCGAATTTTCACCTGGTAAGCGAAATTTCGCCCGGTCATTTCGCCCGGTGGAGAAGCTCGGAAAATCTTCGGGGCAAATTTACCGTCGGGCGAAACTTCGCCCGGTGGTGTTTCATCGGGTGAAATTTCACCCTGTCATTTTTCTGGCTTCTTTTCTTGTCTTAGTCATTGTCGATTGACTGGATGGCTTTGAACTTTAAGTTGTGTGCTTTGCTCTTTGGACGGTGTTCCCTTCTCTTGTGCTCTTGGAAGCTCGATCGTGATTTCGGTGCCAAATCCTATCAAAATTGATAGAAAAACTACCAAAAACACGTAAAACGTTCAAGAGGGACGCTAATGCGAAAAGTACTCAAAATATGGCAATAATCGCAATCTAAACTCGCAAAACGAGGGGAAAACAGGTCTAAATGAGGGGAAAAACTGTCTAAATTTAGCAAACAACAATTCCCCCACACTAAACCGTTGTTCGTCCTCGAGCAAAGACCCAAAAAGAAATTACAAACTACTATTACTAGCTAGACTATGTTAAGCCGATACGGGGCAATTAACAGACCCGCTCCGTCCCTTCAAGTCACATCGGAATACTCATGAGGTAGAGTACTCACATGCAAAGCAAGTTATGACTTGCTCAAAATGGTGGATGCGACTAAACACACAAAAACACATAACACAAAAGAGTAGACGCATCCAAGGCAAAAATAAAACACTGATTCCCTCATCGAGACGGTGGGAAGACACCGATTACTTTCCTAAAACAACAATAAACTTCCAAGATAAATCACCCACGTAAACAAGGACCAAAGCCTAATACTATGACGAATAAGCGATAAAGATGTTGATAACTTAGCTAGGTCCTCCTAATCTTCTAAAGGGGTACTACGGAGCGTAAAACGGAGTGGAAAAAGTGAACCATGGATTTGTTCGACACTGTAGGTAGGTGCAGTCCCGCTCTCTTTGGCTAAGCCAAGAGGGTCGTTCCAAACTCGAATTTCCTAAATTAGCCCAAATAAGGAGGTGGAGTGTTTACAATTATTGGGGTGGATCGACTAATCACCGCTATCTTCCTACCTCGGGACTCGGTCCTCTAGTAGGCACTTCATGGCGACGAATCAATCAAAGGGTTTTTTTTTAAGGAGACGTTTTTGATGATACGATTTTCATTTGAAGCTCATTTTCTCTCCTTTTGTTTTTCATGTTTTTGTGCTCTTTTCTCTTGCTTTGGTTTGCCCTTTTTGGCTTTTCGACGTGGCTTGAAACCAAGCTTTGAGGTTATTTTTGTGTAAACTTATTGTAGTGATGTATAGGTGGAGGAAAATAGGTAATCGAGAACGCGCGCCATTCCCGAATAACCCACAAAGAGGCGGAAGAAATTTGGACTAAAGGTGCAATGGTCATTCGAGCAAGGTCACCTAGAAAACGGGATGCGGGAACCAAGGCCTAACTCCTCCATGGGTGGTCAAGGTGGTCAAATGCAAACCCCGAAGTAATCCTCTAGTAGAAAAGGTGGACTCAAGCTAAAGGATCAACAAATTCATTGATTAAGAGTCATTCTACTAGATTAAGGTTCAAAATCTACAAAGGGTTATCTACAATGGAATTTAAACTCTTGTAAAAGGTTTGTAATCGGGTTTTCGAAAAGTTTTAATCCTAGACACACTATACAAAACCAAAAGGAACACACGAAAAAGGGAATGGCAAATGAAAGAAAACACAAGTAAAGTCATGTACTCCATACTCCATCGTCATTAAAGCACAAAATCAACCACAACACCCAAAATGCTCACTTCGAGAGCCTCCAATAGCAACAACTTAACTCCTCTACAAAAGTAAAGAAGAAAGAAGGAATGAAGTTACCAAGTGGAGTGCTTCATAATCTCTTCAAATCGTGCTATCAAGGTGGAGGTTACCTGTAGGAGTAGAGAACAAAACCATACACGGGACACGAAAGCATAACGAGAAAGGAAAATGAAAAAGAGAGTGAAAATGTTTTTGATTTTTCGAATTTTTCAATTTTTTATGGATTTTGAAAAGATTTTTGAAAAAAAAAGATAGTAGATCCCTCCCCCACACTAAAACTGTACATTGTCCTCAATGGACAAGTTGGGGAAGATAGAAAAAGACGAAAAAGAATAATATTTTTGGATTTTTATGATTTTTCAAATGATTTTGGATTTTTCAAAATTTTTGAGGAAAGAAAAAGGAAAAGAAAATAAAGAAAGCGATAACATAGTGGCGGGCCTAGGTGAAATCACATCACCTACACCCTAGCCAAGTGGCTAAGAAAATGAAATTGAAAATGAAATAAAAGAGAAGAAATGAAAACGAAAAGGTGAAAAATTGGGCGTAGGTGTAGTCATGTCACCTAGCCCGGATTAAGAAAAATTTGAGAAAATGAGTAAAATTTGGATTTTTCAATAGGGTCAATGGCGTAATCACATCGCCAAGAGACCGGGAGCAAAACCAAGGCCGCTTCGGCCACAACAATCGGATAGTGAAAACGTGGGACAGCTTGCAAATTTTTTTAGAGTTAGAACAATCACAATGATTATAATAATGAAGGGACAAGGAACAAGGAACGAAATTAATCCAAAGACATGCAATTATAGATGATTAAAGACTCACCAACACAACCCACACACATACACAACACACACAAACCATACTACCTAACGACTCCGGGAGAGGGTCTAAATTGGGTAATCGTTCAACGCGCAAGAAGCCGTCGGAGACCCGAGATAGGGTACGGTTGTATGCCCCCGGTGGGTTCTAACTCACAAAGGTCGTAGATTATACGAGCTTCGGGTAACGTGTAGTGCGCATACTCCCAACCTTCCCTTGCTCCCGACTTAGTCTTGTTCAGTCGGAATTCACCGGGACCTAAAGGTAGGTCCCAATTGTGGCAATTAAAGATATTGGTTCGGTGTACATTGGGGACTATTAAAGCACGGTCATGGCTAATGGAGACGAGGCGATGATCGGGTACATGAAAGATCCAAGTGGGAAGATAGGCCTCGTCAAGCCAGACAGAATTGTGTAGTGGGATAAGATGGTTGGTTGCATAACCCAAATTGGTCGCAATTAAGGTCACAAGACCTCCACAGTCTACAAAGGGGCGTTGGGCAACAATAATACGGTGAAAATGCAACGCTATGACAAATGGTAGGTCTAAGGGGTCACAAATCAATTGCAAGACACACACATCAAGATTAATAATATTATTGGTCGAGGGTAACAAGCAGTGGGAGAGTATCTCAGAGAAGTAACGAATTGCGGGGTTACGGATTTCAGAGGTAAAGTTTGAAGCAGGATCGTAATACCGTTGACCACGTGATATGCATTTCCAAATGTCTCTTCTAGACGCACTAGCTTGTAAATCACTCGGAGGTTCACTAAGTCCGTTACCCGATGAGAGTAATCCTAAAGCTAAGCCAAACTCAGAAATAGTCAAACAATGGGGTTTACCGAATAATTTAAATTTAAACACTCTTGGTGTGGTCGGATAATCAATGGTAAAGGTTCCTAGGAACTCACAAGTCAAGTCTTTGTATGTAGAAGCCACGAAACTAAGAAGTCCGCTAGTTCCGGTCCTTGACGATAACTCTTTAATATCGTCCTCTATTCCTAAATTTTCCATTGTGAAGGGACAAAGCCACCTAGTACTCTGAAAGGTCTTTTCAGAAAAAGTTTGAGCCAAAGGGGTACTAGGACAAGGTAAAAGTTTAAGCTTAGAACATTTAGAAAGTGTCGAGGTTGAAGCCATACCTTGTTTTCGAGAGGCTCGCTTAGCTCTTGTCTCCGTAGAAATAATTTTGCAAGAATGATCCCAAAACTTTAGTTTTTCCTTCTTCAAAAACCAAATATTATTCACCCAAGATGGAGATGAAATTATGAATGGAGGTTTGAATGTGGTTGGTGTATGGAAGATGGTGGTTTGATGTTTTTATGAAGGGTGAAAATGTGGAGTGAATTGTGAGGTAAAGGTGATAAATAAAGGTAATTGAGGAGGGAAAGTGAAAATTTTAAAGTGGGTGGTAAAATTTTGGTGTAAGAATTTTGGAGGGAAAGTTATGTGTGGTAAATGTGATCAGCCATGTCGTCGGGTGAAATTTCACCCGGTCGAGCACCATCGGGTGAAATTTCACCCGACGGATTTTTCGTCATGAAAATCAATTTGCCAACTTTTTCCACCGGGCGAAATTTCACCCGGTGAAAATCTCATCGGGCAAAATTTTGCCCGACGGTATTTCCGTCAATCCTGGCAATTCTGGGAATTTTTCGTAGGGCGAAATTTCGCCCGGTCAGGTCTCACCAGACAAAATTTTGCCCGGCGGTCTTGTTTGCTTCGTTTTCCACCTTGCCATCCCATGGCTCTTCAATAATCACCCAGAGATTCAAATACAGACTCGACTCACATTACACAATCAATATCTCCCACAAACATGCTTGGGGTCTTCAAATTAGGCTCCATAACTTCTTCAAAAGCTTGATCTTCATCCAAATAAATGCTCCATGGCGAAATCCAAGTTCGACCATTCTTCTCAAGCTAACAAAACTAACAAACTCAAAGAAATATGATACATATGTACAAGGTGGTTGTTGAGGATACCACCAAACCTACTTCAATTTCGAGAGGGGGTTAAACAACGCTCCCCAATGGGAGCTCAACAAACTTCACGGTAGCAAAGGTCTCACGAACGTGGCCGGGATGATAAATCTTCAAATGTTGGCCATTAACCATAAATTTCCCGGCTTCCGGGCTTGATATCTCTATTGATCCATATGGTTGCACCTTGGTCACTTCGAATGGACCCGACCATTTTGATTTCAACTTACCGGGGAAAAGCTTAAAGCGAGAGTTGAAGAGTAATACCTTATCACCAACGGAGAAGTCCTTACGAAGTATTCGAGAATCGTGTCATTGGCGAGTTCGTTCTTTGTAGATCTTCGAATTTTCATAGGCTTCAAGTCTTAGTTCTTCCAATTCTTGTAGTTGGAGAAGGCGGTTATCTCCTACAACACTCTCATTGAAGTTTAGCTCCTTGATTGCCCATTTGGCTTTGTGCTCTAATTCCACCGGTAAATGACAAGCTTTACCATACACAAGATGATAAGGAGTGGTTTCAATTGGCGCTTTGTAAGCCGTTCTCAATGCCCAAAGGGCGTCATTCAACTTCAATGACCAATCCTTTCGGTGTGTATTTACAACTTTCTCTAAAATTCCTTTGATTTGACGATTGGAGATCTCGGCTTGCCCGTTTGATTGAGGGTGGTAGGCTAGGGACATCTTGTGAGTGATACCATATTTCCTAAGAAGGTGTTCAAAGGTATCTTTCCTAAAATGAGAGCCTCCATCACTAATTGTGGCTCTAGGCATACCGAATCTCGGGAAAATGACATTCTTGAAAAGCTTGATTACAACCTTGGAGTCATTGGTGGGGGAAGCTACGGCCTCGATCCATTTTGAGACATAATCAACCGCTACTAAAATGTATTTGTTACCAAAAGAGGATGTGAACGGACCCGTGAAATCAATGCCCCAAACATCGAACAATTCAATTTCTAAGATGGGTTGAAGGGGCATCTCATTTCTTCTTGTAATATTCCCACTTCTTTGGCAAGCGTCGCATGTGAGAATGAAAGCTCAAATGTCTTTGAACATGGTAGGCCACCAAAACCCGCTCTGGAGAACCTTGGCAATTGTCTTTTGGTTGGCCAAGTGTCCACCATACGATGTCGAATGAAGGTGCTTCACAATATTATATCCTTCATTGACTGTAACACTTCGTCGGTAAATTCCATCTACACAACAGAGAAATAAATAAGGCTCGTCCCAATAATAGCGTTAGGCTTCATAACGTAGTTTCTTCCTCTCTTGCTTGGAATGATCGTCTGGAATATAATGAGATACTAAGAAATTGACGATATCGGCATACCAAGGTGTAATAGTTTCAATGGCCATCAAGGCCTCATCTCTCATACCTTCATTGATGGGTATACCATCTTCTTCATTGCTTCCTTTACTAACCGTTAGTCTACTAAGATGATCCGTTACCAAGTTCTCTGATCCGGCTTTCTCTCTAATCTCAATATCAAATTCTTGTAAAAGGAGGACTCATCGAAAGAGTCGGGACTTGGTCTCCTTTTTGGACATAATATATCGAATGGCTGCATGATCGGTATGAACAATGACTTTGGAACCGGTAACATAATTTCGGAATTTCTCCATGGCATAGACAACGGCAAGCATCTCTTTTTCGGTTGTGGTGTACCTCGATTGGGCTTCATCTAGTGTCTTGCTTGCATAGTATATCATATGTAGCTTCTTGTCTACCCGTTGTCCTAGAACGGCACCAACGACAAAATCGGAAGCATCGCACATGACCTCAAATGGAAGATTCCAATCAGGGGCTTTGATAATTGGAGTGGTAGTGAGAGCGGTCTTTATCCTGCAAAAGGCCTCAAGACACGAGTCATCGAAAACAAAAGGCGCATCTTTCATAAGCAAAGAAGTTAAAGGCTTGGTAATCTTAGAAAAATCTTTAATAAAACGCCTATAAAAGCCGGCGTGACCTAGAAAACTCCTCACCCCTCTTACATTCGTAGGTGGTGGCAAGTTCTCAATCACGGAAACTTTAGCCTTATCAACTTCAACCCCTCTATTAGAAACGATATGACCTAGGACAACACCTTGTTCAACCATAAAATGACATTTCTCCCAAATCAAAACAAGTCTATACTCTTCACATCGAGCTAACACTTGATCAAGATTTTCAAGACAAGAATCAAAAGATGTACCATGGACACTAAAGTCATCCATAAAAACTTTAATGGATTTTTCAATAAAATAGGAGAAAATAGCCATCATACATCTTTGAAACGTTCCTGGCGCATTACACATTCCAAATGACGTCCTTCTATAAGCATAGGTGCTATAGGGACATGTGAAAGTGGTTTTCTCTTGGTCATCGAGATGAATGGGAATTTGAAGAAATTCGGAATGACCATCAAGGAAACAAAAATAAGAATGATGCTCCAATATTTCAAGCATTTGGTCAATAAAGGGAAGGGGAAAATGGTCTTTTATGGTGGTCGTGTTCAATTTTCGATAGTCTATACACATGCGCCAACCGGTAATGGTCCTAGTAGAAATTGACTCACCCTTTTCTCCTTTAACAACCGTCATTCCTCCTTTTTTCGGCACAACTTGTACGAGGCTAACCCATTTACTTCCGGTTATTGCATATATAATGTTAGCCTCATACAACTTGAGGACTTTCTTCATGACAACCTCTTTCATAGTGGGGTTCAACCTACGTTGACCCTCAACCGAAGGGCGGCGGTCATCATCAAGGATGACCCTATGCATACAAACATTTGGGCTTATGCCTTGGAGATCGGCAATGCTATACCCGATGGCGGCCTTTTTGTGCTTTCTCAAAGTAATCAAAAGTTTTTCCAATTGAGGACCATCAAGGGTAGCATTGACGATAACGGGATAATTAGTTCCTTCAAGAAAAACATATTTGAGGGAAGAGGGGAGTGGTTTAAGTTCAATATTAGGAGGAGAAGATACCATACTCTTACCCACCGGTAGTGGTTCTACCTTATCTTCATGCAACATTCATCTTCAAATGGTGGAGAGTCAAATGGTTCATCTTCTTGCTTATCATCATCTATCAAGCTATACTCAACCAAACTATCAATAACTTCAATGAAATGCATTTGTTCAATCATTGGTTGTTTAAGAGTTTGAGAAAGGGAAAACTCTACCGACTCGTTCCCTATGTTAAAAGACAACTTACCATTCTTAACATCAACTATAGAACCACCGGTAGCCATAAAAAGTCGACCTAAAATAATGGGGTAATAGTGTCATCGGGCATATCCATGACAACAAAGTCGGAGGGGATGAAGAACTTACCAACTTGAATGGGTACATTCTCAAGTATCCCAAGTGGGTACTTAACGGACCTATCTGCAAGTTGTATCGACATACTAGTGGATCTCATCTCCCCCACACTAAGTCTCTTAGCAATGGAATAAGATAACAAACTAACACTAGCCCCTAGGTCGCATAAAGCTTGATTAACAACAACATTCCCAACCCGACAAGGGATGGAAAAACTACCGGGATCCTCTAGTTTCTTTGGCATTTGATTCATAAGAATAACACTACATTGCGCCGTGAGAGGGACACATTCTTTGTCCTCTATTGTTCTCTTTTTAGACAAGACTTCTTTCAAAAACTTAGAATAAATGGGCATTTGAGAAATTACCTCGGTGAAGGGTAAAGCTACCTCTACTTTCTTCAACATATCCACAAAATGGCTAAATTGAGCATTCTCTTAATGCGGGTTAGCTCGTTCGGGAAAAGGCAAAGGTGGGACAAAAGCGGGAGGCAGTGGAACATTGGATTCTTCTTCTTCGGTTAATCGCTCCGCCTCTTTTCTTTTTGCTTCTTCCGCTTCCATTTGCTCTTTCTTCTTTCTTTGTTCTCTTTGTTCAATCTCCGCATTTTGAAGGATACCAAACTCCGCTTGTATTCCCTAGTTTTGTTTGGGGGAAGTGGGAGATGTTGCTTGTGGTGCACTTGGTTGATTGACTTTGGATGGGGTGTTTTGGCATTCAAGTTCAAATTCTTGTACGGGTCCTCAAGTTCCTTGCCACCTCTCAAAATGACGGTATTTGCTTGGTGTGAAGGGTCTCTTGGGTTTTTGGGTTGCCCGGGAAAACCATGGGGTGGATGGATTGGGGCGGCTAAGGCTTTTGTTGCTTTTAGCCTTTAGCCTTGCTTTGGTATCTTGATGATCACTCCATAGTTGCCCAACGGCTCTTTGCAAATCATTAATATTATCCCATGGAACTCCTCCTTGAACAAATTGAAAATTGCTTGATTGGCCATAAGATTGAGAGGGTTGATTAAATGGTTGTTGGTCGTAACCTTGATTTCCTTGAAAATTGCCTTGGAACCCTTGATCGTATCCATGATTGAAATGATTACCTTGTTGATTTTGGTAATTGTTGTAATTGTTGGGAACATGGAAATTGCTACCTTGTTGATTGAAGTTGCTCCTTTGGTGAGTAGGCATATATGGGGGCATCCTTGGAGGACCTTGGTTAAAGGGCCTTTGTTGACTTTGATTGAATGACCTCGGTTGACTCCCTTGGGCACGCGGCATAGGATTTAGAACGTTTTGATTTCCATAAGAGAAATTAGGATGATACCTTGTGCCGGCATTGTAAGTATTAGAAAAGGGATCAAATCGAGGTCTTTGCCCATACACTTGTATAACTTCGACTTCATTTGGCTCTTCAACATAAGTTTCTTCATTAGAAATGCAAGAGCTAGAATCATGGCCATAATTGCCACAATGATCACATTGAACTTCTCATGTCATTTGCTTTGGAGGTGATGGTTGCCTTGTTGGAACACTCCCTTGAATTTGGTACATACCTCTAGGAGTAGGCTTAGAACTCATGGCATCCATTCTCTTTTTCAATTCTTCAACTTCCGCTTGAAGTTTCAATTCATTAGAACTCTTAGATGAGTTAACTTCGAATTTCTTTCTAGAATCCCTCGATTGACCCATTCTAGAATCACTCCTTGACATCTTCTTAATAAGATTCTTAGATGCCTCATTGGTAAGGGAAGAGAAGTCTCCTCCGGCGGCCGAATTGAGGTTTTCCTTGGTTCTCGACGAAAGAGTGTTATAAAATGTTTGGGTAGTTAGTCAATCGGGTATTCCATGGTGTGGACATTTGCGCAATAGATCTCTAAATCTTTCTCAAGCCTCACTTAGGCTTTCAAATTCATCTTGCTTGAAGGTTTGTATCTCCATGCGATATTGATTAGTCTTTGACGGTGGAAAATATTTCTCCAAGAAGGCATTGGATAATTGAGCCCATGTTGTGAATGTATTAACGGGATGGCCTTGAAGCCATCTACGAGCTCTATCTCTCAAGGTCTTTGGAATAATAAACGAGGCAATTGGCATGAAGTTAACCCATTGAGACGGGCTCCTAATAATTTTTCTTTAAATGAAGCGATGTGCTCTTGAGCATCTTCTTGGGAGAAACCATGAAAAGTATCTTGTTGTACCGCATTTGTCAAAGAAGCTTTCAATTCATAATTCTCAGGAATCTCTCCAAAATCGACGGGAGAAGGTGTTTCTTCGTGTGTGAGTTGGGAATGGGAGGCCAAGGTCATCATTGGTTGGATTGGTGGTGATGATGGATTTGAATTTGGACGATTTGGAGAGGATGGATTTTGATTTGGTGGTGGAGTTTTTGGTGATGGTGGGGTAGGTGGTGAATTTTGTGAAGTGGAAGGTATGGAAGGATTATTTGGAATGGGATTATGTGATGTAGAAGGTGTATGTGGTAGGATGGGATTAAGGTTAGGAGCTGATAATGAAGGATGTGGAGTGATGGTGGTTGAGTTATTTCTCCGAAAACGCAATGCTCTAAAAGTCCTCTCCGGCTCCGGATCGAACCACAAGGGCGATGACGTATTCCTGGGCATAAAAACTCAATTAAACGGTGAGACTTCTAGCACCTAACGGTACTAGGGAAGAGGGAGAAGAGAAAAGAACCAAAGACAATAACTAAAAACACTATAACTAGACGTTCCCCGACAACGGCGCCATTTTGACGGCTCCCCAAATCGGATCGGTCGTTTAGCGAAGGATGGAGGGTCAAACAATATTTATAGACTCGTAATAACACAAAAACTACTAGAGTAATTGTGGTAACTCGAGGTCAGTCCACAGGGAACGGAACGTAGTATCGAGTTAAAAGCGACATGTTTGGAATCTAGAGAAGGGTTCTAAAGGTCGAGTCTACACTAGAAAAATAACAATAGAAATAACTAGAGATAATCAATCTAGGAAAAGGTGTTAGGCGGAAGTCGGGATTCGGAAATTGGAGTCTAAGAAGGTCGGAATCGTGTTCTTGTCGCAACATTGATAAAGGGAAAATGCCACCTTTCAGTTTCTTCACCCAACCCACCTAAAAACCCGCTTTTACGGCGAAGAAGGGTAAGTCTCAAGTTTAAGGTAATTTCTACCCCGAGTTTCCCCATATTGATAGAAATGAGTCAAGGTCGGTCTAGTTGGCCGGACTAAAACAACAATGACACAACAACCATAAATAAGATAAACCAACAAGCAAGCAACCCACCAACATCCCTTAATTCAAATAATCCAAGTCCTCATCTCTAAACCCCCCAACAAGAAATCTACCCACTAATCATAATGGAAGACAACAAAACATTAAAGGAAAAATTAACTAAAGCATGCATAATGACCAAATCTAAAGAAAATGACAACAAAACAATAACGAAACTATGATCTAACAAAATAAACTAGGGAATAATCTAGAACAACATAAATAAAATCTAGAGATTAGAGAGTGGAAGAGAAATGTACCAACTATGAAGATCTATAATAGAAAGATTGCATAAATAAAGGTTGAATCTTTGATGAAGAGGATGAAGAACTTGTCACTAATCCTTCAATAATCTCCAAAAATCTTCAAATAAAACTTGAAATAATAATCTTCTACAAACTTGGAAGGAGAATCTAGATAATTGTTGATAAAAACAAGGAAGATCTACTACTAAATTACTATGTAAACTACTAGAATTATAGAGGATTACTACTAGAGTATTAGATGGAATTACTACACTAATGGTGGGATGAATGGATGCATGGATGCCTTGGGCACCAAATTAGGGTAGATATATATATATAGTAATGTCTTAATGAGTTGTTAACCTAAAGCTCAAATCCAACTTTTTGCTCCATTAGTGAGACAATCACCCTTTAATCTTTATGTGGTGGAACTTCACCCTATCGTGCACGGACCAATACCGTAGAGTGAAATTTCGCCCGATGGTTTCACCCGACGAATTTTTTTCCAGTTTTGCAGTTTTTGGACACTTTCACCACCGGGCGAAATTTCACCCGGTCATTTCGCCCGGTGGAAAAGTTCGGAAAATCTTCGGGGAGGCAAATTTACCGTCGGGCGAAACTTCGCCCTGTGGTGTTTCATCGGGTAAAATTTCACCCCGTCATTTTTCTTGCTTCTTTTCTTGTCTCATTCTTTGTCGATTAACTGGATGGCTTTGAACTTTAAGTTGTGTGCTTTGCTCTTTGGACGGTGTTCCCTTCTCTTGTGCTCGTGGAAGCTCGATCGTGATTTCGGTGCCAAATCCTATCAAAATTTATAGAAAAACAACCAAAAAAACGTAAAACGTACAAGAGGGACGCTAATGCAAAAAGTACTCAAAATATGGCGATAATCGCACTCTAAACTCGCAAAACGAGGGAAAACGGGTCTAAATGAGGGGAAAAACGGTCTAAATTTAGCACACAACATTTTCCTATGTCGCACCGCTCCTCCACCGTCCTGTTGATTTTGAGCCACCGATCATCCGATTTTCAACATCAAACCCCAGCCGCTACTATTTTCCTTACGCTTCCTGTTTTATACCATCTAATTGTAAGTTCTTAACCATTTGTCCTCGTTTTTTATATAATTTATAGATCAAATAGGAGGCAAGTCTAAATATTTTGAGTTTCGACTCTTTTTCAGTTGTTTTTGGTCTAAACCGTTTTCTCGACATAAATTAACGATTATGTAATTATAATTGTGTCCCAATACCGGGCTTGGTTGTGTCTCGGTCGTTGCTTGAGTTTGGCCAGGAACGTTGGAGTTGTGGTAGAATGTCTTCCCGTAGAGTTGTGATAGTGTAGTGGGTATTGATTTGTGTTAATGACTTGCCAAAGATTATGTATTACACTATGTTATTCATGATAATGACGTATACTAGCCACAATGGGTTAGTATAGTTGGCTTATGGAGATTGCAAAGGGAAAGGATGGGTTAGTGTTCGTCATCGTCGGCAGAAATTTTGTTGTTGCTGCTCAATTTAATTGTGAGCTGTGAGTATGAATCAATTAGGATAGTGTTGGCTTAATGGGTATTTTGTTTGGAATAAAGAATGGTATGGATAGTTCTGTAGTTGTATATGAATGACGGTAATAGCGTATGTGTTAAGTTATTGAACCAGTTATATATTATTTTTAGCTTGTGGGTTCGAGGAGAAAGAATTCTTGGACTAATAATAGCTGAGTTTTGTCCGTCTTGAGAGGTAAGGACGTTTTACCCTTTTCACTTTTAAGTAAAGAGCATGTTCGAATTAAACTATATTTTTTTAATAACGGTTTTGTAAATTAATTCGTCAATGATAAATTTTTATAATACTCGTACTGTTTGGATATTGAACTTTATGACACGAGTCACACATTGGTATTGTTTTGGTAAAACTTTTGGTAAGTTATAACAGACTCTGGGAGCTCTGTTGGTCTAGACGGTTTTAAGGTACGTCTAAGACGTTCCTGGGACTTCGTCTCGAAACTATTTTTGAGAGAGGATTGTCCGGCCCTCACTCGCTAGGGAGTTAGACTATCTCCTTTGGCAGTTTCATCCTACTGACTGTCCAAATGTGAGAGGTGCGCACTATTATGAGTCTAACTAAGCACAGGTGGTTACCTCTAGAACGTGCAAGGGTAGGACCTCGGCACACAGGTTGCGAAAAATATATATATTGGTTGGTTTGATTTTGACTATTCTTTTTATGGTATTCTGGTATTTAAACGATGATTTTAACTCTGGTTTAGTTTACTATAAATTATTGTTATTATTATTATTATTTCACGACTTATTATATTATTATAGTTTACTCAGCTTTGCTGACGTCCTTTTGTTTTGGGTCGTTCCCCCGCTGGAACCTGTACCTATTTGTATTTTGGGTACAGCTGATAGGTACTCTTGATTTGCTGCATGGGTGCATTCTGGTATCGGGTTATGTTGAGCGAGGAAGGACTTTTATTATTTAACTTTGACTCCAAACTATTTATATTATTGTTGAATTTATTGGTTTGCTATTGTTTTAAACCGTTTTGAATTTTGTAAGACTTAAGACTTCCGCTGCAACGTTTTCATTTAATTAGTTATCAAAGTTCTATTTTATTTATTTATTATTTATCATTTTTCATTGCACTTGGCTCGGTAAGCTAAGTGTGGAGTAACAACTTTGAGTTTTTCGTTTTGATTTATTGTTTTGATTGCGAAAATTTAGGGCTGTTACACAATTCATTCTACAATTCCGGCCTATTGCATGTTGTAACGTTGTCTACAAATGCATTTCGAAGGTCTTATGTAAGAGGCTAAGATTGGTGTTGCCGGATATCATTAGCCCACAACATGGAGGATTCATAGAAGGTCGGAATATTATTGAGAATGTGTTGATTTGTCAGGATCTCGTGAGGCTATATAGTAGGAAGACTATTTCACCTTGATGCTTGATGAAAATAGATATTCAGAAGGTTTATGGCAGCGTGGAATGGAACTTTCTCGAGCAAATGTTGGAGGCTCTCAACTTTTCGTCGCAGTTCACTAATTTGATTATGGAGTGTGTGTGTTCGGTAAGTTTTTTGTTGAGCCTTAATGGTGATGGATTTGGTTTCTTTAAAGGAAAACGTGGTCTGAGACAAGGAGATCCTATCTCCCCGCTTATGTTCATAATCTGTATGGAATATTTATCGCGTACTCTTCAATATGCCACTACCCAGTATAGATTCAAGTATCATCCAAAGTGTGCTTCAATGAGATTGACCCATTTAATGTTTGCGGATGATTTACTTCTCTTTTGCAAAGGAGATAAGGAGTCCATTAATATTCTAATGAGGGCGTTTGTGATGTTTACTAAGACGTCTGGGTTAACTATGAGTATAGGAAAGTCGCATCTGTTTTGTGCAGGAATGACTGCCGGACAGCAGGCTGACGCGTTAGAAGCTACTGGTTGTGCTGCGGGTACCTTACCGTTTAGGTATCTCGGGGTTCCGATTCAAACCACTAAGCTATCGAGAGTTGACTGTGCTAAATTGGTTGAGAAGATTACGGCTAGAGTGAGGAGTTTGGGAGCTAAGAAACTATTCTATGCTAGTCGTTTGGTGCTAGTTTCAGTCGGTGTTGTCGAAAGTTCATGTATATTGGGCAATGATTTTTATATTGCCTAAGTGTGTACTTGCAAGAATCAATGCTATTTGTCGGTCATTCTTGTGGGACGGAAAGGAGTCGCTTCCAAGGGTACCCTTAGTAGCTTTGGAGAAAGTCTGTTAACCTAAGAAGGAAGGAAGATTGGGCTTGAGACAATTGGAGAACTGGAACTCTGTGGCTGTTGGAAAACTTGTTTCTTGGGTGTATGAGCAGAATGAAAGACTTTGGGTCCAATGGGTTCATCATTTTTATTTTAAGAGGCAACAATGGTGTGACTATCAGCCTGGGAGTACTGCTACTTGGGGGTGGAAGAAAATTTGTAGTATTAAAGAGAGGATGAAGATGCAATTTGATATGCTTTATTTTTAGCTTGTTTTCCTCGTCTTTGCTTCCTTTTTCCTTCGATTAAACCGCTTTTAGGAGCGATTTTGTGCTATTAATGCCCCGTTTAGCTATGTTTGTGCTTGTAGGTTCTTTTGACGCGAAACACGACTTATGGAGTCTTTTTCATCGTCGTTCGAGCCCATCCCGATCGAGTCACGACATCGCTAGAGAATCAAGTAATATCGACCCATGAAGCTACATGACTGGGTCGTAGGCCATGAAGTAAAGACGAGAAGAAGGAAGCAACTGCAGTGGGTCAAGATCGTGACCTTGACCCCTCACGGACGGGACGGGGGCAGCTCACGGTCGGGAAGCTTCAAACACGGCCGTGAGGCCTCTATTCCTCTCGCGCTTCGTCGATTCACTTCCCTTATTTTTGTGAACCTATAAATATCCCCCCTCTTGTAATGTTTTAAGCACGAAATTCTAGATAATTCTTTGCCTCTTTAGACTAATTTTAGCTTAATCTTCCTGAATCACTCTTCATTAAACCTTAATTTAGTTTCAACTAGATTAAAGCATGTGCGCTGCACGGGTTAGTTGGCTTAATTATATTGATGATGTACATTCGTTAAATAAGAAACTTAATAAAACTTTGTCATTACAATAAATAAAATGATCACATGATATTAGTAATCAAACATAATTTTAGCTGAGTTTATAGTCTTAAGAGCTCATTTTAGAACTCAAAAGAATACATTATTGCTCTTATTTATAATATAA
Organism: Agrostemma githago; assembly: GCA_958450325.1. Taxonomy (NCBI): domain Eukaryota; kingdom Viridiplantae; phylum Streptophyta; class Magnoliopsida; order Caryophyllales; family Caryophyllaceae; genus Agrostemma; species Agrostemma githago. The sequence goes on from OY288253.1 coordinate 11,198,786, forward strand.
AGTTTCATCACCTTATTATAATTTTTCGATGTGAGATTATTTTTACTTAAGTTTGTAGTCTTATTAAGAGACGTTTTAAGACTTAAAAGTTTTTTTGATTGATATATATGAACGAATGAATTTTTTTATTGATATCTAAGAACGAAAGATTAATCTTATTTATAATATAAGATTCTATTGACTCATCTTAATTTTTCAATATAGGATAATTTACTCAAAGTTTATAGTTTTAAGATCTGCTTTTAAGACCCAGAAAAACGCATGATTACTCTTATTTATAATATAGAATCATCACCTTATTTTAATTTTTTTTCGATGTGGGATAATTTTTGGTTTGTAGTCTTTTTAAAAGCTTTATAAGACTCAAAAGATTGTTGGTTGATATTTAAAACCGAAAGATTAATCATTTATGATATAAAATTCCATCACCTCATCATGATTTTTCGATGTGGTAGTTTACTTAATTAAGTTTATAGTTTTAAGAGCTATTTTTAAGATTAAAAGAATTTGTTTTTATATCTAAGTTAAAGGATAGACGATTACTCTTTATTTATATTATCGAATTTGATCATCTTATTGGAGTATATATATTTTTGATGAATGATTACTCTTATTTATATAATAAAAAAAATTCACCTTATTATAATTTTTCGATGTGGGATAATTTTACTTAAGTTTATATATAGTCTATTTAAGAGCTTTTATTTATAGGCGAATGATTACTCTTATTTATAATATATAAAATTTCATCACCCCATCTTAATTTTTTGATACGCGATAATTATAATTTAACTATATAGTATTAGTCTTAGTCTTAGGAACTTTTTTTTAAGTCTCAAAATATTGTTGGTTAATATCTAAAAACGAAAGATTACGTCGAATTCTATCACCTCATTATAATTTTTCGATGTGTGATAATTTTAATTTAACTTTATTTGTAGTCTTATTAAGAACTTTTTTTAAGACTAAAAGTTTTTTGTTGAAATCTAAGGATGAATGATTAGTCTTATTTATAATATAGAATTTCATCACCTCATCATAAAGAGAGGGAGTATAATTGTTCGATGTGCGATAATTTTTTTAAAGTATATAGTCTTAAAAGTTTTTTAAGACTCGAAAGGTTTTGATTGATATGATATCTAAGAACAAATAATTAATCTTATTTATAATATAAAAATTCATCACCTTATTATAATTTGTCGGTGTTGGATAATTTAACTAAAACTTGTAGTCTTATTTATAATATAGAATTATTTCGATGTGGGATAATTTTAACTTTGTAGTCTTATTAAGACCTTTTTTAAACTCAAAATATTGTTAGTTGATATTTAAAAACAATGATTACTCTTATTTAGTAGAAATTCATAACTTCATCATAATTAAGGAAGAATTATTATTAGTCTTAATTACAATATAAATTTTCATCCCCTTGTTATAATTTTTTTACTTAAGTGTAAAAAATAGTGACCGAATGGAATATAATTTTTTTGATGTGAGATACTTTACTTAAGTTTATAGCCTTAAGAGTGTTTTAAGAGTCAAAAGAGAGAAAATATAATTTTTCGATGTAGGATAATTTACTTCAATTTATAGTCTTAAGAGTTTTTAAATACTCAAAAGATTTTGATTGATATCTAAGAACAAATAATTAGTCTTATTTATAATATAGAAATCAATCACCTTATTATAATTTGTCGATGTGGGATAATTTAACTAAAATTTGTAGTCTTATTTATAATATAGAATCATCACCGTGGGATAATTTTAAGTTTAGTCTTATTAAGACCTTTTTTAAACTACCTCATCATAATTTTTCGATGTGGGAGAATTACTTAAGTTGTTATGTCTAAGGATTTTTTTATTAGTTTTATTTATAATATAAAATTTCATCACCTTATTATATTTTTTATTTAAGTGTTATAATTTTTCATTTAAGTGTATAGTCTTAACAACTTTTTTAAGACTCAAAAGATTTATGTTTGATGAAACTTTAATTTTTCGAATGTGGGATAATTTTATTTAAGTTTATAGTCTTAATACGGAGTATATTTTAAGACTTAAATTTTTTTTGATTAATATCTAAGAGCACATGATTATTATGAAATATATTATTTATAATAATATAAAGTTTCATCACCTTATTATAAATTTTCGATGTGAGATTATTTTTACTTAAATTTGTAGTCTTATTAGGAGACTTTTTAAGACTTAAAAGTTTTTTTGATTGATATTTAAGAATGAAGGATTAGTCTTATTTATAATGTAGAATTCATCAACTTATCATAATTTTTCGATGTGGGATAATTTATTTAAGTTTATAGTCTTCCATCAGCTCTTTTTAAGACTAAAAAAATACATCATTACTCTTGTTTATAATATAGAATTTCATCACCTCACCAATATGGGATGATTTTAAACTTATAGTCTTATGCATTAAATTAAATTTGTAGTCTTATACATTAAAAGTTTTTTTAAGACTCAAATTTTTTTGGTCGATATTTAAAACCGAATGATTACTAATATTTATAATATAGAATTCCATCACCCCGTCATAATTTTTTGATGTGGGATAATTAATTGTGGTTTATAGTCTTAAAAACTCTTTTTTAGATTCAAAAGACTTTTGATAGATATCGAAGAATGAATGGTTACTCTTATTTATAATATATAATTTCATCATCATATTAAAATTTGTCGATGTGGGATAATTTTACAACGGGTATATGTAATAAATTCATCACATAACGTGAAACAAATAATATGAAATTTATACTCTAATGAAAGCATTTTTTACCACGAATCTAATTATTTCATTTTTATGATTTATTTTACGATAATTTTTAAAAAAAATGAACTCTAAAGGTTTTTACCTCAGAATTGTAAAACATCACATTAATATAATAAATTAAATATATATTATAATAATTAAAAGATTCTCTAGTTGATTTTTTTATTATTATTTATGATACTTTCCTAATTTGAGGTTTGATGAAACGGACCAATGAGATCGCTCGAAAAAAGCCTAAAATATATATATTGATTCTTATATTATCTTTGGATTCTAGAAGACTTGTAGGAGATTATCCAATTTTGACAACATTGGTTATCTTCTTGGGTTGATTTTATTCAAAAATTGCTCCTTTCATCTTCTTTTGTGTTGTTGGTATAGTTTATTAGAGATATTAATATAATATCTCTAGAATATATTATTGTATTGATATAATTTAGTTTAGTTAATTATATCTCTTAGAATCTTTATAGTTTAGGTAATCTGTATCTTTCAGAATATCCTAGTGATATTATACTTGTACGCCATTGTAATCCTATAAATAGGACCTTGTACATCAATATTAATCATGCAATTCATAATAATTATTCTCATTCTTTCTTAATTCTAACATGGTATCAGAGCCTAGATCCATCGTATCAGCCTGAAACTACCCATCGTCCGCTGCCCTCCCATCGAATTGCATCAAAATATTTCTCCCTTCTCCCTCACCATAAACCAATTTTGTCGAGTTTACGTACCCTGATGATATGTTCCGACACCCTAGACTGACGAGTTTACGCACCCGACACGAGCGAGTTTACGTACCCGATATTCGTTCCTCTTATTTTCTCCAAGATTGGACTTTCCGTTCCGCCGTCCATCCTGTGGGAGCATATTAGAGATATTAATATAATATCTCTAGAATATATTATTGTATTGATATAATTTAGTTTAGTTAATTATATCTCTTAGAATCTTTATAGTTTAGGTAATCTGTATCTTTCAGAATATCCTAGTGATATTATACTTGTACGCCATTGTAATCCTATAAATAGGACCTTGTACATCAATATTAATCATGCAATTCGTAATAATTATTCTCATTCTTTCTTAATTCTAACATGGCACAAGTGCCAAGATAGTGAGCAGGAACATGCGTTCTATTTTGTTCGAGAACATGTTCAAAATGGGACACTACGTGTACAACACATATCCACTAACGACGAACTTGCAGATGTGCTAACTAAACCACTTCCTAAGGCACGGTTTTACTCGTTATTACTCAAGCTCGGCCTTTCCTTTGGAACGTCCGACTTGCGGGAGCGTATTGAAGATATTAGTAAAAGATATTATTTAGGAATATCTTCTAGTCTTTGTAAACTGCTATATTTTGTAATCTTTGTATTATTGGCAAATACTGTAACTTTCCTATTCTTAGGATTCTAGTTAGACACTAGGTTTACTCTTTCCTTAACTGTATTAGGTTTCTAGCCTGTATAAATATTGTGCTCATGTTAATGAAATTCTCAATTCACTTTCAATAACTTTCTTACATAATTTCTTCTTCTCTTTTGTTTAAAGCTTGAGTCTTTGTTTATGCTTTTTGTTGATAATTGTTTAGATTTCAATATGAATTCCTTTATCATGAGTTTTCTTATAATTGTTGTTTGTTTTAGCTTAGATATGTGTGAGTAGTCCTCTTGCTAGGATTAGTAGTGGGGTTGGGTGTTTTCGTGGGTGATTAAGGGTTTGTGTAGGGTCAGGCCCGTCCAATGATATTTGGAGGCCCTGTTCCATATATTATATGAAGGCCCTATATTAAGGATCGACTCGTGTATTTTTAGGTCATTTTAATATCCGCCGTCTCATTCATTTGTAGTCTTTTTATATTATTCGTGAGGAGTATTTTAATCAAATGACAACAAATGACCGAGAAAGAGTATTACACTAATAACTAGATTCAATTTTAGAGTGATTTTTAAAAAATTAAATATTATACGTGTCATGAGTCATGACCCATGAATATTACTCATAGTATTATCTGCTATATTAGTTAGGCAACTATTTAGATACTTGAAATTTACGACACGTAGATACTTCATTATTACCTACGAAGTATTAAGTAACTTTTTGATAAAAAAAGTGTCTCATAAACATAGACCTATAATATAAATAAGATTACTTGTATAATAAGTACTCCGTATGATATTTAAAATTAAAACGACCATCATAAATGAATAAAAATATCTATCTATGTGAAAGTTCATACAAATATTTTTATTCAAGGAGTAAAATAAACATATAAAAAAATAATAAAGAAACTAACAAGACGGGATTAATGAATGTACTACACTTAGGTTGAGAAAATTAATACCCAATTTTTTAGGAAAAAAACCAAAGAAAATTTAAATAAGAGAAAAAACAGTACATCTCGAGGGTCGAACCCCTGACCTCCCAACACAAACAAATTTGCATTACTGGTTCCAACCACTACTCCAACAAAACAATAAACGTCGTTTATGTGGACAAAACTTATCTATTTCTAGTGTAGTAGTGTTCCTGTTGAGGCCCTTTAATGGGCTGGGCCCCTATTCCCAGAACAGTCTCAACAGGTTAAAAAACGGGCCTGTGTAGGGTGTTGGTGGTTGCTTTGTTTGCTTTTTGGTTGTATGCATGTACCATGTTTGATGAAGTGTTTGTATGACTTGTAGTTGCAAATGCATGTTGTCTTGCCTTCTTTGTGTGGTCTTGTATGTTGCTAAGATGGGTTCTCTCGCGAGAGCGGGTCCTGATTTTTATATATTAAATTTTATTAATATTTCATTTTGTTTACGATTTAACTCGTATTTCTTAAATAATTATAAAACAGATTCATTTTTTTTAAATCGTTTGAACTCGTAAAATCCTATTTACCTCGAAAAGTCATTTTTGTGCTTAAAATGTATCTTACTTTCGTTTCATTCGATTTACTCATTTTATTTCTATTCGAGTTTCCGTTTCGACGGTTTATATTCCCGAGTTTATCTTTATATAAACTTGAATTCTTATTTTAAACTCGAAACTCATTTTAATTACCTCATTCGCAAGAATTTTTATTAATATCGAGAAATTGCTATTTAATCTTTTTCTACGCAATTTCGTACATAATTATTTTTGAAACGTGATTTTAATACTACTTTCTCGTAAACACGTTCTTATACGAGTTCCGTTTACTTATTATTATTATTATTATTATTATTATTATTATTATTTTATTTTATTTTAAGTGATCCATTTACGATTTTAAGCGCGAGTCGGGCTCAAATTGTAGCAGATCCGACCGTTTCCTCATCGGACCGAGATATTTTCGGAGTCGGTTGAGAAAGTCAAAACTGACTCCTCTATTTCCTCCTATTTTCCTGTTGCACGTTACCCTTATACCTCTTTTGCAGTTACGTTCTCCCTCAACTTCTCAAAAACCTCAACATGCGTTCTCTCCCTCATCTTTTCTTCTCTCCAAAAGAAAAAAAAGAACGTAACATAACAACAACAGTCAGTACACTGTTCTTCAATTTTTTTTCCTTGTTCGATCATTCTCTTCCTCCCGTGTTCATCTTAATTCAAGGGTAATTTAATTACTCCTATTCTCCGTCTCGTTTCCCTCTTTTATTAATTTATAATATGGTTTAATACCATATGTTAATTTATTTTGTAGGTTATCATATCAATTCCGACAAAGATGATTATCATAATTGACCCGGATCTCGCTTAAGGTAACACATGATGGCATGACACGGTATTGCATGATATATATGTTGTAGTTGTTTGTAGTATCGTTTTAAAATCGAATCTTTATGCGAATAAGTATGTTTTAATTATATTGCGATAATATGCTTAAATCGATTTCGTGTTTCTATCGCTTTTAATCTTCTCAATTTATTTCACATCGAATCTTTTAAAAGTATTATAAGGCCGAGACTAAAACATACAAATAAGACTTTATTTAAGAATTTTCGTGATTTTAATAAAAAGTAGCAAAGTGAAAGTTTTTATTATTTTTAACATAATTACTGAATGTTTCAGAATCGATTAGTGTTTTTGAACGATTTATTACTCCTGTTTAAAGACTTTATTTTCGAAAAGTTTGAAAATAGACTACTATTTATTTTAAGTCTATTATATGTCTGTAAAGTTTCGTAAATTAATTCCAAGTAATTTGGTCACAATAAAATGTTTACGAACAGATGTCGAAATAGTCCGTGAATCTGTCAGTTGTTGTAAAACTAATTTAAAACCTTTGATACACTTTGAATTTAATTTGTGTAATTTACCTACATAAACTTTGAAGAGTTTGGTTAATGTTTCCAATTGGGTTTGCTTTAAAATAAATTATTAAACGTATTTTATTAATGAGATACCATCGGGTGTCGAATTCTGTCAGTTTGTGAAAATACAAATAAAAACCCATGTTTTATTTAGAATCTGGATTTTCTCCAGAAATAAATGTTGTAACCAAGTTTCTAAAGTTTTCAACCCCACTGGTCTTACGTTGTTTTGATGTTTAATGATTTAATTACGAATTTTATAGTAAGACAGTGTTATTCAGGAAAATCTGTAAATTTGTAATTTAATACTTTTAATTACTTATATTTCAACCTTTTGAGAAATAATTATGATTTTGACTTTCGTTGACTTTTAATCGTTAAATATATATTTATAAAATAAGTATAATGTTTATTGTCTCGATGCCTAATATTAACTATTTTATATAACTCAAATGTTGAACGATTTCTAATTATAATAATACCTATTTTGGAAAGTTAATATTTGAAGAAAGTTTCCCAAATTAAAAAGTTTCATTTTAAGAACGTTTTGATAATCCTATCGAATTTTGACAACGACTTTGTTTTGGAGTTATGGAATAAGGACAAGTGTACTGGTAGAGTAATACAGTCTAGGGTATACGTTTTTGCCATCAACTATAAAGCTGGTGTGTCTATGTTGAGACGCATTGGTCGTTGAACTGAGCATGGTTTGTGTTCAGGAGTGTGTATATTTTGACCTTAAACTTAGATATCGCATCGTGTAAGTTGCCGTCGAGTTGAACTGGATTACGGTTGGTGTCCAGGAGGGGTGTACATTACTTAAGCCAGGACCTCGCTGCACGCAGTCCTGTTATAGTTTGAGTTGCCTAGTTAGAGACTGAAGTCTAATTTGTTTTGACTGAATTCTCGAACCTAGTTTAGTATGATCCTAGTGAAAGTCTATTTCGTCACACTGATTGATTTCCATAACGCCGTTATTATTATTGATTGACATTGATTTGCAGGTTGACAATCATTTTGAAGTATTTTACCGTATCATTTTAAATGTTTTCTATTTTCAACTATTTTGATATAATAGTAATTATGCTTTAATATTATGTAATATGGCTGGGAGAACTGCCTGAGTTGCTCCCCATTGAATTGTGGCTGTTATGTTTATAACATGGCAGGTACTATTTGCTCCGGGGTTTGGTGTGAGCTAGCGAGTGGCGTGGATCTTACTCCGCTTGATTTATGTTTATTTATGGATTGTTAAACCCATTTGGAGAATTTTTATTTTTAGCCCTTTTGTAAAAAGTGGTCTTTGTATTGACTGACCATTCTTTTGTAAAATATAGAACATCAGTGTGTTTTAATCCCAAATCTACAGTGTTTCTACCACTGTATTGCGTTAGAATTTATAGGGGATTACAGCGGGAAGCCTCTAGGTCGATTTTGGAGTGAGAGTCCGGATTATACCTAGATAGCTTGAGTACCCATTCATCCTTGCTCTCCCTTGATCATCTCGACACCCTTGAACCCGACCTAATCCTAGTTCTTTTCTTATCGAATTCTTCATCATCTTAGACATTGTTCTTCTTGCTTTTTGTTTTTAATTTAGTTTTAGTTGAATCATTTAGTTTATGTTATCCTTAATTTCTAGTCTTTGTCCAAATCAAAACTCTTCTCCTTCCTTGTTTCTTGTGACTTCGTCTCGTCTCTAGGCAAACTCCAGTTTAATCCTTTCCGTCCTTGTGGTTCGACCCGATTTGCCCTTACTATCTAGTTAGGATCAGTTGGTTATTTGGTGTTGGGGTTCACGACAAATCCGTTCATCACAATTCCAAGGGGGTAAGTGGCAAGGGGATGGCAGAGGTTACACTTTTGCGTCTGGGTATGAGGTGTTGCGGGTTAAAGCACCTGCAGTTTACTGGGCTGACATGGTTTGGTGTAATCAATCATCCATTCCCAAACATCAATTTGTAGTATGGTTGGCGTGTAGGGAAGCTATGAACACGAGATTTAAGATGTTCAAGTTAGGTATTGCCGAAACTGCGTCTTGCTGTTTGATATATAAGTCAATATTTATGCATTTTTTTACCCCTTTAATATTATATTTTCTATGTCGTCTTTGTATTATTTGAGCTAAACGTATAACTTTAGTAATTTTTGATTTATTATCGGCCTTATATTATTCTTGGTGCTAAATTGGGTATTTAATATATATTTTAATTATTTAAAATGTATACATGTAAAAGACTACTAAAATCGTATGTATGCTTGCAGGTCTGTCTTAAGACGACAATATCTCACTCATACGATGTCGGAATAATGCGAATCAAAATGCATTGTAAAGCTAAGTTCGATATGAACAACTTTGTTGAAGAGAAAAAAATCAAATTCATTCATCTAATGGGTCGAAATCAAGCTTAAAATCATCAGCTCATTATGGAAAAATAAGGAAAGCGAATCCGGTGTAAAAAAAGGAAAGAAGAAGACGTGGAATTATAAGAGCAAGATCAATTAATTAAGAAAAGAAATAATTTCACTAAAACCAAATTACCACTATAAAAGAAGGCATTAGGGCTTTAATGGAAAGAAGGAGAGAAGAGAAGGAGGAGCCACAAAACACACATATAGAAGTAGGGCAAAAGGCCTTGGCCTTTACGGCCAAGGTAGGTTAGGATGCAATCAAATTTTAATGCGGGACGCGATAAATTCAACTCCTAAATTATCTAATGGTTGTATCTATCTATCTTATTTAGTTTATTTATCGTTTAATTAGTTATTTTGTTTAATCTTTCAGTTATTTGAACATGTAATGTATCGATTATTGTCAATGAGTTATGAGATTACGTTATTGTTTTAACGTTTAATTAGTACTTTGATATTCGTATGAAATTCACAATTTAACTGTTGTTTTCTTTTTTATTAATTTAGCCTGATCACCTAGATTATCTACATGAGTCGATTGTTAAATTAATAGTGTTTTAAATTAGGTTGCAGCTTACTGGTCTAATTTAACTACTAGAATTTTGTATGATAATTGAGTTATATTTAATTGCAGCTTTCTGGTTTTATATAATTCAATTGATGGGTGTTCTCAACGCGATTAAATTTATTGACTTGATACGTGCTTGCATGGTTGAGTCGATCTAATTTAGTTAGGATTAAACTTGCGTGGTTAACGGAGTTTATTTACTTGCTTACAAGGGATTAAATAGTTACCGATCTATTTGAGTCTAATTAATTGAATCGATGATTAACCCGACTATATCATATATTGCATGCCTCGAACATTGTTAGGATTAATTACTTATTTATTGTTATGTTTTTATTTTATTATTATTATTTTCAAACGTAACAAAACCCTCCTTTTATATATTTATTTATACTATTAAATAATAAACCGTCTTAGATAATAACGTCAGTCTCTGTGGGATCGACATCTACTTACCCTATCTACCGTAGAGTTAGTAGTGTTTATAAATTTAATTTTGAGTGCGGAAACGACACGCATCAAATTTTGGTGCCGTTGTCGGGGACTGATTGTTTATTGTCTTAGACGTTATCTGATTATTATTATTACCCTTATTATTACTAGTATTTTTTTTTATTAGTTGAGTCGGCTTAAGTGCCGCCCTGAGTTTCGCAACCTTTGTAATGGGATGTTAATAGTGTCGGTTGCCCAAAAAAAATCTTTAATTTAATAATTTGATTATTATAGTTTTTTTTATTTTGTTTTTTTTCCCTGACGAGTTTTGTTTCCTTTGTACTCCCTTCCTCGGTCAATGATATTTTTGTGTCCAAGTAACGTGATATCACCAACTACCGAATAATTGGAATCCGCTAAGTCCCTCCACCCCCTTCTTTTTTTTTATATTATATGCTTAATGTTTAAGTTCTCAATGTCTGTTTTTGACATCGAGGATGATGTCGAGTTTAAGTGTGGTGGAGTGGTTAATTCTTACGGAAAAAAATTTGAAAAATTTTAAATAAATGGAGCTTATTGTTTAAAAAACCCTTTGTTTTTATTCGACTAACTAGAATAGGGAAGTCGACGACAAATTCTAATCTAACTTTTTTTTTCAAAAAAAAAAATATTAACTCTAACTTTAACTGTTACTAACTTAAAAAGTCGTTTTTGTGTATGCATTTATTTTTCCTCCAGATTAGACTTGGATTAATTAATTTAGTAATAGATGGTATTTTAAGTCTCTTTTAAATTTAGGTTACAAATAAATTATAAAGAATACCACTTGTTTAGCTACCTTAACTACTTTTTTTTCGTTGACTTAGGAGGTACGAGCGGTAAGCCGGTCTTGTTACAATTAATTTACTTTCATAGGTGATTCCTAATTAGAGCTATAAGAAAGATTAGATGCCTCAAAAGTGAGTGACTCGGTCTTGTGACTCGAGTTAGTAAATCCGAGGGGAACCTAGTCCTAACGGGATTGGGAGAATGCCTAATGCCATGTCCGGAAGGACGGGAGTCATTGGTTGAAAGCTCGCTACATGGGTCACTCGATCTTGGAAAAAAAAATTGATTGAAAAAAATAAAAAATGAAGAAAAAAATCAAGCAAAGAAAAAAACAATTGAAATAAGATCGAAAAAGTGAGACGAGGTGTCTAGTTTGCCTTATGTGCTCAGGAGAACGATCCTCGTACTGAACTGGTAATAAGAATGTACCGAAAGTAGATCCCTTTCCCCCTAAAACCTTAAATTGCTGAAACCCGTTTTCTTGAGTCAATTCTTACCAATTTTTTTGAAGGTACTTAAATAAGTGGGAAGGATAACGAGATTATTTCTAATTTCGATTTAGAAGCGATTTAAAATATTATATGTTGTTAAATTAATTAATTGAATAGTTTATAGTGGAGGAGAAATTTATGTATATATTACTTGCTAATCTAACTCGTAATTTGTTTCGTTAACTTTACTAACTTACTAACTTATAAAATATTTTTAGTTTGTCGTCGATCGTACCTACTTTGGTTAGTCTAAATTATTTTTAAGGTTAATGATTTGGTTCTTTGTTTTAGCTTGTGAGTTCTCATTGTCGAGGACGACAATGGACTAAGTGTGGGGGAATTTGATAAGTCAATATTTATGCATATTTTTACCCTTTTAATATTATATTTTAGCAATTCATTTGGGTCGTCGGCGTTTCAGCTGGATCGTCGGCGCTTTATACATGATTTTACCATATTGCTCTTCTCTAATAATCATTAATAATAATTAATTGGTTTTGTATATAAATCTAATTTTATGTTTCCGAGTATTAATTTGTCACGGTTTTTGTAATTTAACGATTTTTGTGACACGTTTCCCCGTAAATCTCGGGATCATATTGCCCTTCTCTTAAACTTAGGACATTTTGGGACAATTTAAACTAAGTTTGATGTTAATGTGACGTCTTAAATTTTTATCGATAATAGTTTGTAGCGTTCATCGTAATATTACAGATCGTAATAGCATTCATCGGCAAAATGTGGGATATCCACATTTACGGATCCGCAAAAAGTGAGTATATCACGTTTTACAGATCCGCAAAAAGTTAGTAACTCACGTTTTACGGATCCGCAAAACGTGAGTAACTCACATTTTGCGGATCTGAAAAACGTGAGTAACTCACTTTTTGCGGATCGTAAACCGTGAGGTACTCACTTTTTGCGGATCCATAAAATGTGAGGTACTCACTTTTTGCGGATCCGTAAAACGTAAGTATGCCACATTTTACAGATCTATGACGTTTTGCACCTTTTTTTAAAAAAATAAAATAAACCGTAATATACATCTTCGATTAATTCATAATCACCTAAAAAACATACGTAATCGTAACTAACGAATCTAACATCCTACGTATTTTATTAATAAAAATTAAACAATGCTCGGAAATACGATAGTTATAAATGGAAGAACACAAACGAAAATGCGAATAAAAATAATCAAGTAATAACTAACTCCGAAATGTAAATCTAGTTGTCCGGTCGCAATTAATTTAAAATTAAGAAATACGTAAAGACGTAAGCTCCACCGAAATAACATATAAAAGTGCCAAAAAAAGACAGTTTTACAAAATAACCAAAACCGTTACGTTATCGAGTATATTTCACAAATAACCAAATAAACAATAATTAGTAATGTTAATGAAGTAAGTTAAAGGAGGGGCAAAAACGTCAATTCACGTTATAAAGCGCTGACGATCCAGCTGAAACGCCGACGACAATGAATAGCTCTTTATATTTTCTATGTCGTCTTTGTATTATTTGAGCTAAACGTATAACTTTAGTAATTTTTGATTTATTATCGGCCTTATATTATTCTTGATGCTAAATTGGGTATTTAATATGTATTTTAATTATTTAAAATGTATACATGTAAAAGACTACTAAAATCGTATGTATGCTTGCGGGTCTGTCTTAAGACGACAATATCTCACTCATACGATGTTGGAATAATGCGAATCAAAATGCATTGGAAAGCTAAGTTCGAGATGAACAACTTTATTGAAAAGAGAAAAATCAAATTCATTCATCTAATGGGTCGAAATCAAGCTTAAAACCATCAGCCCATTATGGAAAAATAAGGAAAGCGAATCCGGTGTAAAAAAAAAGGAAAGAAGAAGACGTGGAATTATAAGAGCAAGATCAATTAATTAAGGAAATAAATAATTTCACTAAAACCAAATTATCACTATAAAAGAAGACATTAGTGGTTTAATGTAAAGAAGGAGAGAAGAGAAGGAGGAGCCACAAAACACACACATAGGAGTAGGGCAAAAGGCCTTGGCCTTTACGGCCAAGGTAGGTTAGGATGCAATCAAATTTTAATGCGGGACGCGATCAATTCAACTCCTAAATTATCTAACGGTTGTATCTATCTATCTTATTTAGTTTATTTATCGTTTAATTAGTTATTTTGTTTAATCTTTCAGTTATTCGAACATGTAATGTATCGATTATTGTCAATGAGTTATGAGATTACGTTATTGTTTTAACATTTAATTAGTACTTTGATATTCGTATGAAATTCACAATTTGACTGTTGTTTTCATGTTTATTAATTTAGCCTGACCACCTAGATTATTTACATGAGTCAATTGTTAAATTAATAGTGTTTTAAATTAGGTTGCAGCTTACTGGTCTAATTTAACTACTAGAATTTTGTATGATAATCGAGTTATATTTAATTGCAGCTTTCTGGTTCTATATAATTCAATTGATGGGTGTTTTTCAACGCGATTAAATTTATTGACTTAATACGTGCTTACATGGTTGAGTCGATCTAATTTAGTTAGGATTAAACTTGCGTGGTTAACGGAGTTTAACGAGTAAGAAAGATAAAACTGTTAATTTACTTGCTTACAAAGGATTAAATAGTTACCGATCTATTTGAGTCTAATTAATTGAATCGATGATTAACCCGACTATATCATATACTAGTTGGAAAGCCCGTGCGATGCACGGGCCGTTTTTTAGTGACAATGATAATGACACCAAATAAGTTATAGCCTTTACTCAATCCTAACGAATTTTCCTAGATTTTTCCCATTATACCCCTATATAAACTTTACTTTGACATTGAAATTAGATAACGTTTTTCTTCAGCAGCAATTTAGATAATCAATTGCTCCTAATTTCAATTATGACTTATAATTCAATTACTGATAATGTAAAATCATTCATTTATTTACAATTATTTTTAGATTGTATTATTATTGTTTGATTAATTGTTTAGGGTTAATTGAATTTAAAAGTTTCAACTAAAATAAAATAATATAATATAACAAAAAAAGTTTATCTAATAACAAAGGAAAAATGGAAAACAAAAAATAACAAATGAAAAAGGAAAACATCAATTAACAAACAAAGAAGAGAAAATTTAAATAAAAAATAATAATTTAAAAAAAAAAAACCCACCAACAACAACGTACGTCCTCCCTCACTGACCCCCACACCATGCCCTACCGCCGACCACCCTCACCCACCCGAACCTCACCGTCGACCACCCTCACCACCTGACCCGACCCCCACCGCAGACCACCCTCACCCACTTGACCCAATCCCCACCCGGCCAACCACCACCACCCAGCCCACCCGCCTACCACCCACCACCCACCAACCAACCACCGGCTCTGACCCGTCCCCGCCGATCCGATCTCAGCCACCGACTCCAGCCACGGACCCCCGAACGGTCTCGATATTCGTGGTGGTTCATGGTGAGTTTATCAGTGTTTGAGATTTATTTAGAGAGGAAAGCAAAGACTTGATTTTTTGATGTGGTGAAATGAGAAGGGTAAATCGGTAAAATATCGTTAGGATTGAGTAAAGGCTCATTTTGCTTGAATTGCTGAGACTACACCTCAATAGAAACTAAGTAAGTCGAAGGTAAGAGTAGGTCTAATAGTTAAAGAATATTATCCACATACGTGAATGTGTTTTTAAGGAGATAATATATGCGGTAAACGTCAAATTAAATTCTAGGCGTGCCGCGTGCATTATAGTTAGAAATATTTTTTATTACTTGAACTCTTTTTTACTTGAACTCCTTTTATGACGCAAAAGATTTCTGGTTGACGAATGCATGATTACTTTTATTTATATAATAAAATTTCATCATCTTATTATAATTTTTCGATTTTGGATAATTTTACTTCAATTTATGACCTTAAGAGTTATTATAAGATTTAAAAGATTTTTCGTTAATATTTAAAATGAATAATTTCTCTTATTTATGTAGTAAGTATAAAATTTCATCAACTCATCATAAATTTTCGATGTGTGATAATTCTACTTAAATTTATAGTTTTAAGAATTGTTTTAAGGGCTCAAAAGATTTATGATTGATATCTTAAGACGATGATTATTTTTATTTATATAATAAAATTTGATCACGTTATTGTAATTTTTCGATGTGGAATAACTTTTACTTAATTTATAATTTTAAGAGCTACTCCGTATTATAAGACACAAAATATTTATGATTAATTTCTAAAAACGAATAATTTCTCTTATTGAAGATATAAAATTTCATCACCTAATCGTAATTTTTCGATGTGGATAATTCTGCTAAGTTTATAGTCTTAACACTACAACAAATTGGCACTTGCGCCACGAATTATGCCACGGGAATTTTCTATTTGTGGCTAAATTTTACCTAGCCACGGGAAAAAAAATATACCACGGGAATTAATCCCTTTCGGGCGGCTGCATCGAAGTGTATTAATCCCTTTCGGGTGGCTGCGTTTAATTGTATTTGCGTCTTGATCCTTCCTTGGATTATTGCATAAAGTCGTGGCCAATAATCACTCTTGCCACGAAAGATGCCACACCCATGACAAAAATATGTTTAGCCACGAATTTGTTTAGTGGCAAATATTATTTAGCCACGACATAATTTACTTCCGTGGCGAAATTAATTTTTAGCCACAGATTTAATAAATGCATGTGGCTAATGGTTCTCCAAACTTTAATCAAATTACTTTCAACTTAAGCCGAGTGTCAAATATTGATCTTAAAAAATTCATTAAAATTCAAAGTTAAAGATAATATGAAAAAAAATATTAACTTTGAAAATATTTTATTAATAAAAAATTGGTATTATTATATTTAGCTTTAAGAAAAAATAGATTTTTTTGTAAAATTAAATACAAGAAAACTTTGGTTGTCTAATTTGTTGATTTTTTTACTAATCATCATTTTTGAAGTAATAGATTTCTTTTAATTTGACAATATGTTTTATTAAAATACTGTAATCTTAAGTATGACTTTTGAAAAACAACTAACATTTACATAGTGTTATATATGCTAGCTAAAATGTGGCGTACATAGCATATCAAGTAAAAGAAGCATGCGATTGATCATCCATCATTGAGACGTTTAATATTATTTAAGATTCCTTCATTTTTACCGCTTAATTAATTAATTTTTTCACATGTAATACACTTCTTTTTAAGACAAAAAAAACTTAAAAAAGAAAGTGACTGAGAATGATTTTTTTTTTCCAAATTATTGATTCTCTTACAATATTTTCATTGTGAAAAAAATTGCTTTATTAAATTCGTATTTAAGAATCCTAATCAGTCTATATATTTTTATGGAATTAACTTTGACTGTGAAAACAATAATTATTTTTGTAATTTAATTGTCTTTCAAGTTGTTTGGTTTGGAAGAAAGATTAATGTATTAGAAAGTTGTGCCTAAGTTCAAAACCAGTCAAAATAATTTTTCAAAATAAGAGAGGTATAAATAAGAAAATCAAATAATTAACAAATACAAGTAAGAAAATATACTCCCTCTATCCATTTTTAATCTTCCTACTTTTCTTTTTGGATTGTCCATCTTTAAACTTCCTACTTACAATATTTCCTCTTTTGTTTGATTTTTGTGGTCCATATCATTTCTGGCCCCACATTTTCTCTCAACTTTCATTTTCCACCACACACTACACTCCACCCTTAATTTCTGTGTCTACTCTCCCATGAAGTTTAAATTTGGATGGAGGGAGTAATAATTAAAGACTAATAGTGAGAAAATCCAAAATTAATTTATCGGCAACTTTTTAATTCAATAACTGTTCTGTAATATTATTTGGAAGATATTTTTAAAAATGAATTTAAAATAAAATTTACTTAAAGAAAAATAAAACTCGGCTAAAACTTGAAGTAGGCAAGAGAAAACTCAATGAGGATAAAAAATGATGAAATAAAATAATGACCGATAACAAAAAGAAAAAAACATATCGAAAGAACTAGCAATAAAAGAACGTGGAAAATAGAAACTAAAATAGAAATATCGATAAATTAATGAAATCATGAGTCCGAAAATCAACTTCGGAACTCTTTTTTTCCGGAATAATAATTTTTTAGTCATAATATGTAAATCATTGGGAAAAGAAATTAATCACTCAAAAGTAAATGTAGTTTGAAAAACATCACTTTAAAAGAATTCAAACCAATGATTATGTCAATAAAGTTCAATTTCATTTCTGGTAGCTGGCCATAAGAATTAAATAATATTGGACTACTATAGGGGTAGAAAATTCTTACGGTTATTAATTTATTTAATTTATTATATATTTTGTCACCGAAATAAATGTTTTGCTACAAACATAATTAGCCACGGGATAATCCGTGGCAAAAAATTAATTCTAGCCACGGGAGACTCTGTGTCAATAAAATCAATACTTGCCACGTTTTTTTTTCTCGTGGTTATTTGTTTGCCACGGCCACTTGCGCCACGAATGGTCTTTCCGTGGCAAAGTACTTTAGCCACGAAAATTTAGCACTTTTGTCACGAATTCAACCGTGGCCCAAGTGCTCATTTGTAGTAGTGTAAAAGCTCTTTTATGACTCAAAAGATTTTAGATTGAGATATTAAGACGAATGATTACTCTTAATTATATAATAAAATTCAATCAACTTATAATTTTTTTGATTCGTTTAAAAAAAACTTATAATTTTTCAATGTGGGATAATTCTCCTTAAATTTATGGTCTTAAGAATGCTTTTTATAAGAATTAAGAACTATGATAAGACTCAAAATACTCGATGTGGGATAATTTTACTTGAACTCTTTTTATGACTCAAAAGATTTCTGGTTGACGGGTGAATCACCGGGGTGTAAATGAGCCGAGTTGAGCGCGAGCCTGGGGCTGCTCGGCTCGAGCTCGAAAAGAAAAGGGGGAGTCTCGGCTCGAGCTCAAGCTCGTCGAGCTTCAAAAACAAAGGCTCGAGCTCGAGCTCGTTAACTCGACTCGTGGCTCGGAAAAAGGCTCGACTTCGGGCTCGAGTTGAGCTCGACTCGCGGGCTCGAGTTGAGCTCGACTCGTGGGCTCGTGTTGAGCTCGACTCGCATGATGGGTTGGGTTGCAACTTAAGTGCTCAATTTATTTGAGTTTTTGACTAATGAAATGGAAATTAAATCAATACATTATTGATTTATGGGTGTCTTAAGCTATTACGATGAAAGGAGAAATAAAAATACGAATTGTAATAATGAAAGATAAGAATCGATGTCTTGAATATTGTAATTCGCAACCTTATAGTAATAAAATAAAATCGTCTTAATAAGAGGCGTATATGACGGGATTTGAATGGTTTAGGCCTTTAGAGTTAATTTGGTTTGGTAATATGAGTAAATTATGGTAACAATTAACAATATACGGACAAATATTTAAGGTAATATGAGTAAATTACGATTTACTTTCTTTTTTATGAACAATATACGATTTACTTTCTTTTTTAAGGTATATTTGATTTAGGTAGCGGAAAAGAAAGTGTAGTTTTAGAATAACATCGAGCCGCTCGCGAGCTATTCGAGACGAGCCAGGTCTTGCTCGGCTCGACTCATAAATGATCTGAGCCAAGCTTGAGCCCGAGCCCGAGCCGAGCTCATACGAGTCGAGCTTTGACCGAGCTTTGACCGAGTCGATCTCGAGCTGCTCGCGAGCCGTCTCGACTCATTTACACCCCTACCGGGTGATTACTTTTATTTATATAATAGAATTTATTAATCATCTTATTATAATATCTCGATGTGAGATAATTTTACTTCAATTTATAGCCTTAAGAGTTGTTATAAGAATTAAAAGATTTTTCGATAATATCTAAAACGAATGATTTTTCTTATTTATGATGTAGTATAAAATTTCATCAGCTCATCATAATTTTTCGATATTGTAATTTTTATATCACAAATAAAACTCGATGTGGGAGTATGATTTATTAAGAGCTGATGGATAACCCATTAAGGAAAGTAGGGAGAATAAAAATGGATAGATGTATTTCAATTTATAGCCATAAAAGCTATCCCCATGATGTTCTCACTCTAATATGGCACATCGATTAAGAAATGGATAATGAAAGGTGGTAAATTGTTTGGTGGGGTTCAAGATGTCAAATCACAAAAGTAACCAATAGGAAGAGAGTATAATTGATGAATAAGGAAAGTTTTGAAGTGGGAAAATCTCAGTGGAGTTTCCTTTTAAGGAAAGTGGAAAAATCTTAGGGGGGAGGGAGTATTATATGACTCAAAAGATTTTTGACATCTATAAACGAAATTTTTTTCTTATTGATGATGTACAATTTCATTACCTCATCATAATTTTGTTTATGGTCTTAAAAGTTCTTTTAAGACTTAAAAGATTTCAAATTGAGACATAAAACTCAAAAGATTTCAGGTTGAGATATACGCAGGCCCGTTGAACAACAGGTTCAACCTGTTCCCAGAACTGGGGCCCATGAAAATGGGGGCCCAAATCTGCTCAGCCTACTTACTACTCCCTCCGAGTTCCTATTATTGTCCAAAAGGTATTGGGGTGAAAAATAAGGAAGGGAAAATGAGTGGTTGAAAAAAGAAGGAGGAAGAGAGAGAAATGGGAGAGTAATTGTGGACCACACATTGATGGCCTAAAAAGGAAAGTGGGACAAAAATCAAACTCAGCCTAAAAAGGAAAGTGAGACAATAATAGGAACTCGGAGGGAGTATTAATTATTGTGCAGTAAAATTAGGAGCAGTGACTCTTCTCCTTCCTTCCTACTTTAATTACAGACATTGTAATCTTGTATATTTACCATTTTCAAGAGAGAGCAATTAAATTCCCAAAATCATACGGTATTAATTTAAAATTTTTAATTCCCTAAATTTCTATTCTCATCAGTTTATATGAACTATAGATTTGTCTCTTTTCATATTTTTATACTCTATGATATGAAGTTGTAAAGATTGATTTATTTATTTTTTTCAATTAAAAGTCTAACCTAATTTTGAACTTAATATTATTCTTATTATTTTTGATGAGGCATCTCAAGTCAATTTGATCCAAGTAAGTTTTTATTCCTTCATTTTATTTTATGAGTACTACTAATAATAAATCTCAATACTTTTCGTCAAGTGCATTACTAAGAAAAATAAATTAATTAGTTAGATTTTTTTTCCATCCAGTTTAGTTTTTTTTTTTGTCAAATTATATTAGAAGTATTAAATTTTGGATTTAGATGGTTGTTGGAAAAAAATTTACAATAATGAATTTCAACTAATAATAATGTATCAGATTATTTCGTTTTTTATAATGAAATGAATCTTATATCACAATGTAATTTTAGTTACCGAAGATGTGATTTAGGATAGTGAATCTGTGACTAAGTACGCTCTTCGATAAATAAATAAAAAATGTAATTTTAGTTTCATATATATAGAGGCCCCATCTTGAATTTTAGAACAGGGCCACAAAATTTCATTAGACGGGCCTGGATATACGAATGATTACTCTGTATTGAATAATACGGAGTAAATTCAATTTAACTTATAATTTTTTGATGTGAGATTATTCTATTTGAATTTATAGTATTTAGAATGCTTTTTAGGACTCAAAATTTCTAGATAATATCTAAAGACGAATGATTACTTTTATTTATAGAGTAGAATTTTCATCGCCTTATTATAATTTCTCGATGTGAGATAATTTTACTTAAATTTATAAGTAGCTTTTAAAGCATTTATAAGACTACATTTTTTTATATCTAAAAATGAATGATGTCTCTTATTTATGATATATAATTTAATCATCTCATCATAATTTTTCGATATGCGATAATTTTACTTAGTTTTAACAAATTTCTATATATACTTTATTTAAATTAAAAAATATATTAATAATAATTATTAAAAAATTCAAAATTTTAATTTTATATTTTTTGAGGGTGAATAAATATTAAAACAATTATCAAACAGAATTGACTAACCGTTTCACGCTGTCGCTGTCCAATTTTTGTTGCTTATGAGGTGATAATCGCGGGTTTATATAGTGATAATTTGTTGAGTCTTAAATAAAATAAGATTGTTTTTTTAAA
Source organism: Agrostemma githago (assembly GCA_958450325.1). NCBI lineage: Eukaryota > Viridiplantae > Streptophyta > Magnoliopsida > Caryophyllales > Caryophyllaceae > Agrostemma > Agrostemma githago. The sequence goes on from OY288253.1 coordinate 11,220,694, forward strand.
TCGAGTCTTAGGCTGAGTATGATTATTTTTCATATACAAATTTTCTATATGATTTATTTAACTTAAAAAATATATTAAAAAATTTGGACCAATCACATCGCTCGAAAAGTTACTACTTTATTAATATATATTGATTGATTGCATGTCTCGAACATTGTTAGGATTAATTACTTATTTATTGTTATGTTTTTATTTTATTATTATTATTTTCAAACGTAACAAAACCTCCCTTTTATATATTTATTTATACTATTAAATAATAAACCGTCTTAGATAATAACGTCGGTCTCTGTGGGATCGATCTCTACTTACCCTATCTATCCTAGAGTTAGTAGTGTTTATAAATTTAATTTGAGTGCGGAAACGACACGCATCACTGTTTGTGCGAATGCAATGACGAAACTATCTCGCACCTGGTCTTCCAGTGTGATTACAGTAAGTGCGTGTTGTTACTGATTCAAAATTGGATGGGTATAGCATTGCTGGAGGTGTGGCCTATGGACAAGCTATGGACAGCTGCAAAGTGGTGGACTGAAGAGGGAAGTGTGTTTGGCTGCTGGTGCGGCTGCTGTCTACAGCATTTGGGAGCAGCGGAACCAGACGCGACTGAATGGATGCATCCTTCGACCTTATTGTTGTGCGGAAGCTAACAAACACGGCAATAATAAAAAGAAAGAGACCAAGATTTAACGTGGTTCACTAACAACTTGTTAGCTACGTCCACAGGCGAAGGGAAAAACTTTTACTATGTCGAGAATGCAAATTACAGACTCGTATGAGCTCTCTCTAAGTAATGACTTAAGAGACTCAAATATTTTTGGATGGATTCTAAGGTGGAGGGGAGACTCATATATATATGAAAAGAATCCCCTCACCTTTCTTAATCTTTCGATGTGGGACAAGAATACAATATATATGTTGTACATGAACCACACTTTCCTATTTCCTTAGATGTGGGACAACCACCAAATTAGGAAATATCAACTTCAAGTCACATATTCTAACAATTCTCCACCTTGACTTGAACGATCGCATCTTTCAACGGTCTTCAGTCAATAGTCGTTTTTCTCCCTTCCCTCGGTTGTCTTTTTCACCCAAGACACGGGTCTTGCCTTTTTCACCCAAGGCACGGGTCTAGCCTTTTTCACCCAAGGCACGGGTCTTGCCTTTTTCACCCAAGACACGGGCTTTGCCTTTTTCACCCAAGGCACGGGCCTGCTCCACCTAGGACTTAATACCCTTCGTGGAGATGTACAACCCCGAAGGGCTTACATATAACTGTCAACATTTAGCAAATCCAAACAATGTTTGAATTTGCTAGGCGGAACCGGCTTAGTGAACATGTCAGCTGGATTATCAGCTGTCCCAACCTTTTTCACCACGATGCGCTTCTCACTACGTAGGAAATGATACCTTACATCAATGTGTTTGGTTCTTTCATGATGCACCTGATCCTTAGCAAGACATATAGCACTTAAGCTATCACAGTACACAACTGCTTGATCATGATGTAACCCAAGATCACTAACTAACCCTTTCAACCAAATACCCTCCTTGGCCGCTTCAGTTAAAGCCATGTACTCAGCCTCTGTTGTTGACAAAGTAACAGACGACTGTAGAGTAGCCTTCCAGCTAACAACAGATCCACCAAGAGTGTATACGTAGCCAGTCATTGATCTTCTACCGTCTACATCTGCTGCATAATCAGAATCTGAATAACCCGTCACCAAACACGTTGTATCACACCCATATATGAGACCGACATCTGACGTTCCCCTCAAATAGCGGAATATCCGCTTAACTTGTTGCCAGTGTTCGCGGCCAGGTTGAGCCATAAACCTGCTTACAACACTAACAGCATGCGCAATATCAGGCCTCGTGCAAACCATAGCGTACATCAAGCTACCAACTGCACTAGCATACGGAACACCTGACATGTATGTCTTCTCAGCTTCAGTTTGAGGTGCAAAAGAATTAGATAACCGAACATTCGCAGCCGATGGAGTGTTTATAGGTTTCGCGGCACTCATCCCAAACCTGGATAAAACCTTCAAAATATAACTTTTCTGTGACAAGAAAAGCTTCTTCTGAACCCGATCTCTATAAATTTCCATGCCGAGAATTTTCCTAGCTGCTCCCAAATCTTTCATATCAAACTCGGAACTGAGAAGTACCTTGAGCTTCTGAACATAAGACATCTTCTTCGCAGCTATGAGCATATCATCTACGTATAGGACCAAGTATAAATACGAGCCATCCTCCATTTTGTTATGATAAACACAACAATCATAAGGACTCCTATTGTAGCCATGCCCTACCATAAAGTTGTCAAACTTCTTGTACCACTGTCTCGGTGATTGTTTGAGCCCGTATAAAGACTTCTTTAACTTACAAGCATAGGCCTCTTTTCCCGGAATTTCGAACCCCTCTGGCTGACTCATCAAGATATCTTCCTCTAACTCCCCATGAAGGAAAGCTGTCTTCACATCCAGTTGTTCTAGTTCTAGATCATAATGAGTGACCATCGCTAAAAGAACTCGAATAGAAGTGTGTCGCACTACAGGAGAAAAGATCTCATTGTAGTCAACTCCTTCTTTCTGACTAAAACCTTTCGCGACTAGACGTGCCTTGTATCTGATGCTTTCACCCTCTGTTGTTCCTTCTTTCCGTTTGAATACCCACTTGCAACCAACCACCTTCCTGCCTTGTGGCACCTTAACTAGCTCCCATGTCTTGTTCTTGTGAAGAGACTCTATTTCCTCACTCATAGCAGTGATCCATTGCGCAGAATCACCACTAGAAACTGCTTCTCTATAAGATAGTGGCTCAGATGACTCAATTTCGTCGGCTACTTGTAGTGCATATCCCACCATCTCTTCAGCATAGCAGTTCTGGGAACGAATTCTTCGCCCCTCTATCTCTTTGATCAACCTACTAGGCTCTCTTATTGTCCGTTTAGGACGCCCATCAAAAGCCTCTGGTTCATCAACACTGGACCCTTCTGGTTGACTTTCCTCCCCAGCCGGAGTAGTCTCTGGAGCTTCTTCTGTAACTTGAATCGATGTTCCTGGTAACAACACGGCTGGCGCTACATCTGGCTCCACCTGTTTCTCGAGACTATCATTCTTGTCTTGACTTGTTGAATTATCGGAAGACACAAACATAGAGCTTTCATCAAAAGTGACATCCCTGCTAAGAATGACACGGTTCTCTGACGGAGACCAAATGCGGTATCCCTTAACTCCATCTCCATATCCCATAAAGCAACCCTTTTTGGCTCGCGGTTCTAGCTTTCCCTCATTTACATGATAATAGGCTAAACAACCAAAAACCTTCAGACATGAATAATCAGCATCTTTACCAGACCATACCTCATAAGGCGTCTTGCAGTCAATCCCCGTATGAGGTGCACGATTTATCAAGTAACAGGCTGTCTTCACAGCTTCACCCCAAAACTTCCTAGTCAACCCTGCATTGGAGAGCATGCACCGAACTCTCTCAAGCAACGTCTGATTCATGCGCTCTGCAACACCGTTTTGCTGCGGTGTTCCCCTAATGGTGTGATGCCTAGCAATCCCATTATCCTTGCAAAGCTCATTGAACTCAGACAAACAAAATTCCAGACCATTATCCGTTCGTAGCCTTTTGATCTTCTTTCCCGTTTGATTTTCCACCAACGCCTTCCACTGAATGAAGGTTTTAAGGACCTCACTCTTGTGCTTCAACAAATAAAGCCACGTGTACCTGGAGAAATCATCTATAAAGGTGACAAAATAGTGAAAACCTCCAATACCTTCTACGCGAGCAGGACCCCAACAATCTGAATGGATATAATCAAGCGTTCCCTTGGTAGTATGCACCCCTTTGCCGAACTTAGCACGATGCTTCTTCCCGAACACACAATGCTCGCAGAAACTAAGATTCTTCATCTTATACCTACCCAGAAGATCCCTCTTGGATAATATCTGCATCCCTCGTTCACCCATGTGACCAAGTCGCATATGCCATAACTTAGTCTCATCTGTATGATGATCCTCTGACGCTACAGCTGCAGAACCTGTCAACGTCATACCTTGCAATAAATACAAGGTATTTCTCTTGATACCCGTAAGTATCACCTTGGAACCCTGCATAACGTTCAATGTCCCTTCTGAACCCGAAAAAGTGAAACCCTTTTCATCTAGAACACCAAGAGATATCAAATTTTTCTTCAATAAGGGAACATGTCTTACGTCAGTTAAAGTACGAATCATACCATCACATGTTTTAATCTTGATTGACCCTTTCCCCGAAACTTTGCAGACAGCATCATTTCCCATAACAACATTACCACCATTAAAGCTCTCATAAGTGGAAAACCAATCACGATGTGGACACATATGATATGAACAACCTGAGTCTAATACCCATTTGTCGGAAGGATGTTGAACCTTATTGACAGTTAAGGCTATATCATCCTCCGAATCATACTTTTGACCCTGGACAACGGCTGCAGTTGAAGGCTTTTTCTTTGGACAATCAGCCTTCCAATGTCCCGGTTCCTTACAAATGTGGCAAAGGTCATTTGGGCTTGGTCCTTTAGGTTTAGATTTAGACTTATTCTTTTTCTTACCTCCTTGACCCTTCCCCTTGGATGTATTAACTACTAACCCAACATTATGACTTTCACCCACATCAATTGTCGCCTTTTGACGCAACTCCCTAGTGTGAAGGGCCGACTTCACCTCTTCTAGGGTCAAGGTTTCTTTCCCAACAACAAATGACTCAACAAAATTTTCATACGAGTTAGGCAAAGAAACAAGCAGTATTAAGGCAGCATCCTCATCCTCGACCTTAACATCTATATTACGTAAATCAAGCAATATAGTATTTAATCTATCGAGATGATCTCTAAGGGACATACCATCTTGCATTCGGAGGCTAAACAAGCGTTGCTTCAAAAGCAACTTGTTGGTGAGCGACTTCGTCATAAACAAAGACTCCAACTTTGACCAAAGCCCCAAGGCAGTATCTTCGTCAGCAACTTCGGTGATGACGTCATCCGCCAAGCATAACAAAATGGAGTGAGCTTTCTCCTCCATCACCTCCAATTCGGCAGCTGTGATGCCCCCCTTTGTAGGTTCCGCTCCCTCAGCTGACACCGTAGCCTTAATACCCTTCGTCAAGGGTTTCCAAATACCTTGCTGCTTAAGCAAGGCCTTCATCTTAATTTGCCATAGCCCGAAGCTATTCCTCCCCGTGAACTTCTCAATCTTCATACTCATCGCCGCCATTTCCCGAGATCACGGATACCCGAGGTACCTTGAGCTCTGATACCAGTTTGTTGTGCGGAAGCTAACAAACACGACAATAATAAAAAGAAAGAGACCAAGATTTAACGTGGTTCACTAACAACTTGTTAGCTACGTCCACAGGCGAAGGGAAAAACTTTTACTATGTCGAGAATGCAAATTACAGACTCGTATGAGCTCTCTCTAAGTAATGACTTAAGAGACTCAAATATTTTTGGATGGATTCTAAGGTGGAGGGGAGACTCATATATATATGAAAAGAATCCCCTCACCTTTCTTAATCTTTCGATGTGGGACAAGAATACAATATATATGTTGTACATGAACCACACTTTCCTATTTCCTTAGATGTGGGACAACCACCAAATTAGGAAATATCAACTTCAAGTCACATATTCTAACACTTATGTAGTGCTTAATTGTATTAAAACTGTGATGTGTTTAAGGATAAGGAGTTTGGTTTTGGACCAATCTAAAATTGGGGACAAGAACTGGCTTATGACTCTCATTTGAGCCGTGTCTTAGTCTCGTTGTACAGTTGATTTTTTAATTAATACTAATTCTTACATTTTACCAAAAAAAAAAATGTAATATGGGGTACTTGTCTCACTCATTTTCTGAGATCCACAAGCAAAACCTATTTTCTTCGATGAAATCAGTTTGTTGGGATTTTTTTTATTAATTCTTAGACGATTTTCTTTGTTGTCTTTGTTAATTACGAAATGTTTCATGGTTCAAATAATATTCCTAATTATCAGAAAAATCTTAGTAAACTTTATACTCCATATTAGATAATTTTGAAATTCAACTATTTAGGATCCTAATTTTTGTTTTTACTAAATTACTCATAAAAGATAAAAATTTAGAAATTTAGAAACGTAATTTTGATTTTTGACGTAGTAATTGAAAAAAAATATCTAATTGTGCGCCCCAAATTCTAATACTCCGTATTCATTATAAGGAGATTCTATTTTATGATTTCGTCTAAGTCATACAAATGTTCAGTAACGATTCTAATTCGGCCAACACGATTCACGCAAATGTGCTTTGATTAAGGGTACAAAACAGAAAGCCATAAACCAGGAGCAAGTGCATGCACAAGTTGAGGGCATGAGGCCAACATGCACTTTAGTAGGTTGTAACATTAATTGGCAATGTAGCTAGCTACTAGCTAATTTGATAAGGACTGTCTCGAAGGAGAGTGTACATCAGTACAGTTCCATTTCATGACCAAGTCTCTCTATCAATGTAGGTTTTGAGATGAGCAACAAATATTTCACTCATTCTTCTTGAGTTGGAGTTATGCATTTGAAGTTTATAACGGATCAACTAATGTGAATATTACTAACCTAAAATGTACGGGGTATATAAAAAAAAATTGTCCCATCTAACCATATATATGATATATTATACTCATATAAGAGATGTTATTAATTTCTTATAGTTTGAAAATCGATATATCCATCATTAAAAAGTCAAACAATATAAATTTAAGGCTCAACATTAGAGCTGATCAAAAGTGGGCTTGGGCCGGACATGGACGGGCCTAACTATAAAAAAAATGTCCGGTGGGCCATATATTGTTGTCCGTGTCCGTTATAACGGCCACATGATGCTGCCCAAACCCGCCAACTTATGGGTAGCGGGCTAGCCCGTGGGCCTGAATAAAGTTAATCGAGTCTTTACTTTTCTTAAAATATAGGTCAGACATCGCAATTTAAGAGACTAAAATTCAAAAAAATACTACACATCGAAAAAAATATCCGATACTATTTCAAAATTCAAATACAACTTCACTAACAAAAATATTCATTTCTCATCAAATAATAGTAGGATCAGTCTCACCATTCTCATCTTCGCCTTCAACGTCTTCTAAACCAAAGGTTTCATCATGAATCAATGAGAAATTGAGAATAAAGAAGGTAAATGACTTGGTTCCTTGGTTTGATACTTTGATGGCTGATGCGTCAACATTTAAAGTGTGGTTGATTGCTTGATGTAGTGTAGGCTATTGATATTCTTTAGGGAGCGTTTGGATACATGGAATTATTTTCATTTTCATGAATCTAATTCTAGATATTCAATTATGGACATTCAATTCCATTTCCAATTCCAAAATGTTGTTTGGGTATCCATGAAATTGGAATTGGAATTGGGCGGGGCGGAGCCGGGTCAAGGTCACAAAAAATTAATTTTTGAATTTTTTTCCATGATGAAAATGTATATTTTCAATTAGGGATAAAAATTAATAAAAAAAATATATATTCCCACTAGATTTACGCGGAAAAAAAAATAATAATAAATAGTGACGGAATTGAAATGACTACCATGGGGTAGTCATTTGAGAAAGTCAAATTTAAACAAGGTTGGAATTGGTATGGAATTCATCTCAAATCCAATTCCAAATTCTCGGTTTCCCCAAACACTTGAATCATCTCAATTCCGGAATTGAATTCCAATTCCTAGTTCCCAAACAAGCCATAGGAGTAAGTGGGTAACTAGGGGTTTAAGAGATAAGTCTATTGACTTTTTTAGACATTGAAATTTGTGGTTTCTTTGTAATTTGTATTACAATAATCATATTCAATGTCTCTTTTGTCAGTAATTTCTTTAACTTATATAAGTATATATATTTTAACGGGCCTAGCGGGCTGTCCGCGGGCTATTTTCTTTAGTCCAAACCCGTCCGTTTATTATAGCGGGCCTAGTTTCTTTGTCCGTGGCCCGCTTTTTTTTAAAAAGTTTCTGTCCAGATCCGCTTACTAACTGGGCCAAATGGGCCGGGCCAAACAAACAGTCCGCACTTGATCAGCTCTACTCAACATGACAACATCGATCATGCAATTTTGAGACTAGTGAATAACGAATCTTAAGTAATATGGTGTCTCATAATAAGCGGTTCAATAAGGAAAGAGTAAGTATATCAGGGATGATTTCTCATTAAATTTACTTGAAGATCAATTACAAATTAATGTAATAATGGTACCAAAAGTAATAAAATAGTTACGTTTGTAATATAAAAGACTATACCAATAAAAATTGTGACAATATATATATATAGAGAAGAGATCAAATAAGTTCATCATATGTAATTAAGTGTATATTAAAGTTACAGATGACATACGCCACAGTTGCATTTGTTCAAATTTGATATGTAACTATAATATTCAGCATTGTTATCACTTCAAGTGATAAAGTTATACACTTTATCACTTATCTCGTGTAACTTTAAGCACTTTTATGTAACTTTAACACTGGAACTTATGAAATTATTATAATTATTGACCTTATTTGAAACTATCTTTCTCTCTATATGTATGTGTGTGTATATATATATATAAAGTTAATCTTGTTATAAAATAAGTATAAAATCAAATGATCATTTATTTTGAAGGAGGTGCAAATAAAACTAGATACTAAAAAGGGTCTCTAAATAGAACAATGTCTCCATAGTTTTTGTGATGAGTATAATAGATATGGTCATATGGAGTATAACGGATAAATCGATTGTTTTAGGATTAATCACTAAAGTTAAATACGGAGTAGTAAGATACCTCCCTATCATTAGGAAGACGTTATAAAATTGAATATGGGGATGAAGATAATTTTAATTCGAGCAACGAACGAGTCAAGTTAAAGAGACGCATGTCTATTCTAGTATTATTATCTAGTTGGAGATCAACCTACTACATGCATGCTCGCTTTTATTATCAACGGTTGGGCCAACGTATCCGCCGTTACGTTAGGGATGACAGTTGGTAGTTGCCTATATGATCCACCCTCGATTCGGTGTCTTAGAGGTTTGATACATGTACATTTGATCGGGACTGTCAGAGTAATGACAATGGTAGAAGTTTTATACCATATTTTTTTATGGTCACATCAATTTACTCTATTACATATGAAACTCCTTATTTTCTCCTCAATGGTTGAAGTTCCATTAACAACTTTTTAGTAAGACTAATTGTTCTTTTATTCAATCATCCACAAATCATAACTTATAAATTGGTTCCTTGTTTTTGAAATCAAGTTTATATAAGGAGCTTCTTATTCTGTGAAACAATGGGTAAGGAGCTCCTTAAGTAATACTCCGTATGTAACTTCTTATTTATCGTTACTGTTGCCTTCATGGTCTGAATACTTTGGACCCTTACCTGACCTTATGGGTATTTTTAATATAAATGTACTTTGTTTGATAAAAAATGTCACAGTGGTAACGAAAATGTAAAAATTATCCACAACATACATCAATTTATATAATATCGACAATATTAATTTCAGCACGAAAAAAAATAGTAAAATAAACTTCAATAACAATACTATTATTGCTAATATAAAAAAACCCTGAGTTACATTAATAGTACAGTACAATTTTAAGATATACAAAATATTTTTTTAGTATATTAAATTATTGTTCTCGATAAAATATTTCAGTCACTATATTTTAACAAAAAATTGAAATATGAAAGTAATTTTTTTTGAAAACTTAAGCAAAGCAGATTCCAAAGGTACTTATACACACCTCCTCTCTTGTATATGAGAAAAACACATATCATACCGGTTTGAGGCAGGGGCGAATCCAGGATTTCCCGATAGGGGGGGCATTTAGAAAACTTTACGGTTTATATTTTGAAATTTTTTTCATAAGTGAATTTATACGGTAAAAGTAATTGGTTGAAAACGAAGTTTTGTTTTATAAATTGATGTTGGTTTTGAATTATTTTTTTTCGTTTAAGAAAACTAACAAGAAAAATACTCCGTATGGATTAGGTAGAGTGACCAGGAAATATATAGTCTCTTCGTCTAACTCATTTATTTGTATTTGATTAAAAAATACCCCCACAATTATCTAAAATCTAAACAAATGAACGGAATGGAAGTAGTTGAAGACTCAAACGTATACTCTTATTAATCATAATATTTAACACAAAAGAAATATTGAAATTATTTAGCTCATTGGTTCACTTGTGTAGTCATAGTAACTTGGCATATTGAGAGGTATTCAGGTTCGACTCCTATTATTTACATAATTTTTATTGAAAAATAAAGGGAGTAGTAAAATACAAAAATGTGTAGAAAGGGGGATTTGAACCCCTTACCTCATAGACAAACAGGGATTTGAACGGTGATTAATTAAGTTAAACAATTTTAATTATTTCTGGGATTTGGGTGAGGGCAGCCGCCCACCCATGCCCTCACCCAAATCCGCCCCTGGTTTGAGGCATGAGTATCAATCTCAAAAATTTATCAACCAAGCACAAGGTATGTGTCATTATAAACTCATGTCTTATACCTATCTTAATCGAACCAAACGACCTCTTAGCTTATAACAATGAGTCACTGTTACTATACATAACGATGATTAGGCCCTGTTTGGTAAACAGCGGAATATTATTAGCAGAAGCAGATTTAAAAAGCAGATTTGACTAGTAAAATCAATTGACAGGTTTGACTGACAGATTTATTTAGCAGAAAATTTTAATATTGTTTGGTTATTAGCTGTTTTAGATTAGCGGATTGTTTAACTGTTTTGTCAAATGACAAAAAAGGAAATAAACGATTTTTTAATTAAATATACGTCAATTTCTTCTCACACCAACAATTTCAATAATTAATATCGTCGATTTCTTCTAATATTGATTAAAGTTTATATTTCTTGAGTTTATAAAGTCTCAGCCGAATCTTGTGAGTCATGAATTAATTACTGCAACAAATAAGTGTTTATCAAATTTATTGATTGGGGTCGGCAGCCTGTCAAGTAATCGCCTGCTGGGCAGGCCCTAGGAGGATTCCTGTCAAGCTCAAAAGGCCAGTCCCTGGCAAGAAACTGAAACAGAAGCATAAAACGCTAAGGATGGTAGTCGGCCGCTGAGACCGCAAGCCAACACAGCCTGCTGGAGCCTAGCGGCCACTGCACGAAGTCCGCCTGCCCTGGGGAAGTCCCTGGTCGACAGGGTCAGGACCCCCAGGGGCCCTCCCGTCATTTCGCCTAAGGTAATTAGGAATGGGTGGATGAGAAGCCGCCACTTGTCACTTCCTTATCCAACCATTCCTCTCCCACTTCTCTTTCTTGTGGGAAGGTATAAATACTCAACCCTTTCCCACAAGAGAGGGGTTGGATTTTCTCTCTCTAGACTCTCACTCCTAAAAAAGCCACCTAGTTCCTCACGAGCTAGGTTCATCAAGGCATTCCACGGACTAACTTAGGCATCGGAGAGGGTTCCCTCGGACAACCTCCGAGGCCCTGTGCGTTCATTGTGCAGGGAGCAGACCAACTCCGCCGGGAAGGTCCGATCGAGGGAGCGGGACAAAGGAGAGGTTTAAGGAAATCAGACGATCAATAGTTCACCGACAACCCGATTACTCTGCCCGGATCGAAAGCCGGGTTAATTGTTTCCGTGACCGGAACAATTTGGCGCCGTGGGGAAGATAACGGTTGTGCTCACGAGTTACCCACAAAAAATCAACCATTCCTAATCACAAAAAACTAAGACAATCAAATTAATCATGCCAGAAATCATTGACACCAGTACAGGGGTGGGTCCGACGGTCCCACCGGTGACCCCCCTGTATGGTATGCCACAGCCTGAGAGGATTCCTCCCGCCACGATCCTGGGGGTGGGGGGAACCAATCTCCTAGGCGTACCGAGCGCTGCTGCAGCGCCTGAGCTGGGGACACACCCAGGGCACACTCTAAATCTGACCCCAGCTCAGATGGCGCAGACAGCCGCTTTCTTCTCTGCAATGCTGAACCAGGAGTTTACTCCTGGGGATCTGGTAGGCAGGGTCGCGTCGACCCCCAGGCAGCCACCCTCAATAAGCAAGGATGGAGCTGGGGGCACGAAGCGGACCGCCGCTAGAAATGCTCAGAGGAAAGCAAGAAGGACGGCCCAAGTGTACGCGCAAGTGCAAAGGCGTATCACAACAGGCAGCCCAGAACTACCCGCTCAACAGCAGGCATTCTCCATTCATACAACAGAATCTGCGTCTGGAGAACAGAGAGGCTTATCCCGGGAATTGCAGGAGAGGATGAGGCCCAGGGAGCCCATGTCAAGGCGCCTGGGAGAGAAGCCAGGCGGGGTTTTCTCCAGGTTAACACCGGCTGTCAAAGAACAGTCAGCCCCCGGTTTATCCCAAAGCCTGCAATCCAGGCTTAACCGGGGGCAACCGCTTGAATCTAAGTATCACCAGGGAGAGAACCTCTGCCACTCCCAGAGGAAGAGACCCAGACAGATTTCCCCTGAAACAGAAGATGAAGCAGCAAGCAGGCCGCCTCCAAGGCACCGCTCCCCCAGTACAAGGAAACCGACCCATAGACAATGAGACTCTTACGGTAACCAGTCTGGGGAAAGCAGGTCACGACTGGTAGGCAGGCCCACAAAAACCCTACTTCATCCTGAGGTACAAGAATACCCCATTCCAAAAATTAAGATGCCCACCATTAAATTTGATGGGACAACAGACCCTGAAGACCATCTGGCGGCATTCGAGAGCCACATGGGCATGTACGATGTGGATGACGCCATCTGGTGCAAAGTTTTCCCAACCACCTTGGTAGGACTCGCACAAGGATGGTTCAGTGATCTCCGCCAAGGATCAATCAAATTCTTCATAGAGTTGGCCGAGATCTTCCTCGAACAATATGCTGGGAATAAACGAAGACGCCTCACTCGCTTTGATCTTATGACCCTAAAACAGAAAAAGGGTGAAAGTGTAAGGGAGTACCTGAGGAGGTTTGACCTATCCTACCAGCAGGTCAGGGAGATCGATGATTCCACCGCTGCCTACGCCCTGACAATCTCCCTGCTTCCAGGAGAAATGAAAAATCAGATGATCAGGGCCCAGCCAGAAACCTTGGCCATGGCCAGGAAAATTGCTGAAGGATTCATTCTGCAAGAAGAGTTCCACAGCCTGCCGGATACCCCTGCAGGCCAAACAAAGCCGCAGGGAGGACCGCAGGGTGGGCGTGGCAGAAGCGAGCCGGGCAAGCAGAGAGAGGAGGGAGACACCCCCAAAAAAGAACGTACCGCATACCAACCAAGATTCGACAGCTACACGGCCCTCAATAGGCCGAGAGCGGAAATTTTCGAGTTAGAAAAAGAAACAACAAAATGGTCTCGTCCAAACAAGCCTCGCAGCCCAAAGGGAGACTCCAAAAAATTCTGCACGTTCCATGACTACATAGGCCATACCACAGAGGAATGCCGCCACTTAAAGGACGAAATTGAAAAACTAATAAGAAACGGCTGGCTGAGTAACTATGCAGCAAGGAACAAACCCTAGAAAGAGGTAGCAGACAAACCTGAGGGTTCTGCCCAAAACCGCATGGTCATCCATGTAGTTTCAGGGGATGGAGAGGGGCGGACCAGCAGGCGCAGCCAGAAGAGACAGATCCGCGAGCTAAGAAACCAAATTTGCTACGCCGAAAAGGCAGGCAGCCCAAGGGGCACTACCCTAAGCATCACCCCTGAGGATGCGGGGAGAGTCGTGTACCCACATAGTGACCCTTTAGTCTTAACCCTGGAAATCAGCAATCATATTGTTAAGAGGTGTATGGTGGACACTGACGCCTACACAAACCTCTTATACAAAGATGCTTTTGAGAGGATGAACCTTGAGAAAAGGCACCTAAAGCCAGCCCCCGGATCTTTGTACGGATTCAATGGAGCAGGCATGCTACCCATGGGAGTCATCGATCTGCCCGTCACGTTCGGGGAGGGGACCTCAGCAAGAAATATCAGGGTTTCGTTTGTTGTGGTGGATGCCAAATCCGCGTACAACGCCCTGATTGGCCGAGCCACCCTAGATGAAATAGAAGCTGCCGTATCAATTAGGGCTCTCACCGTAGCCTATGTAACTGACTTTGGCATGGAGGGGAAGGTCCACGGGGATCAGGAGTCGGCCAGACACTGCTATTCCGTGGCCCTGCAGGCCCATGAGACAGAAAGAAAAGGGAAGAGAAAAGCCCAATGCTCTCTTAGCAGGGAAGGTGAGATTCCGACTGCCCAGCAAGAGCCAGTCCACCTGGAGCCCGAAGAGGAGAGCATGCTAGTGGACTTAGAGCCAGGGAGGCAGGTCCTCATAGGGGCCGACCTGGAGGAGTCCTATCAAAAGGAACTAATTGCGGTCCTAAGAGAAAACAGGGTGCTTCAGACGAAATGCCCGGGGTCGACCCAGGATTTATTGTTCACAAGCTGAACATCAGTCCGGAGGCTCGCCCTGTAAAGCAGAAGAAGAGGAACATGTCCGTAGAAAAAGATGCGGCAATAAAGGAAGAAATAGACAAACTCCTGAAGGCAGACTTCATCGAAGTCTGTGATTACCCAGAATGGCTGGCAAATGTTGTCATGGTAAAAAAAGTCATCAGGCGCATGGAGAATGTGCGTAGATTTTACCAATCTCAACAAGGCCTGCCCTAAGGACTGCTACCCTCTGCCCAGAATAGATCAGCTAGTAGACGCCACTAGTGGATACACCACGCTGAGTTTTCTGGATGCTTTCTCAGGGTACCACCAAGTGTACCTCTGGCAGCTAGACAGAGTGAGGTGCGCCTTCATAACCATCCATGGCACCTACATGTACAAGATGATGCCATTTGGGCTGAAGAATGCAGGCGCCACTTACCAGCGGTTGGTAGACAGGGTCTTCGAAAACCAAAAAGGAAGAAACTTAGAGGCCTATGTTGACGATGTGATCGTCAAAAGTAAGGGGGACAAGGAACATCTGATAGACCTTCAAGAGACCTTCACTTCCCTGCGGTCATATAAGATGAAGCTGAACCCGAAAAAATGCACATTCGGGATCCGATCCGGGAAGTTCCTAGGTTTTTTGGTCAGCTCCCGGGGGATAGACGCCAACCCTGAGAAAATTCAGGCGGTCCTAGGCCTCCCGGAGCCTAAAACCATCAGGGACATTCAGAGGCTGACAGGCAGAATGGCCGCCCTGGCTCGGTTCATCGCCAGATCAGCGGACAAGTCCACCCCTTTCTTCAAAATATTAAAAGGCAACAAACAGTTCAAATGGGAAGATGAACAGAAAAAAGCCTTCGAACAATTGAAGGATCACCTGAAAAAGCTCCCTACCCTGGCAAGACCGGTAGCCGGAGAAAAGCTATATCTATACATCGCTGTCACAAACACGACGGTAAGTGCTGTCATCCTAAGGGAGGAAGCAAACTCACAGCAACCCATTTACTTTGTGAGTCACGCCCTGGGAACAGCCGAAAGAAATTACCCCCTGATAGAAAAGGCCGCCTACGCAGTCATCGTTGCAGCCAGAAAACTCAGACCCTACTTTGACGCACATCCTGTCGTGGTCCTCACCGACCAACCACTGGAGAAAGTGTTGGAAAAGTTTGAGAAATCAGGGAGACTGTTGAAATGGGCGATTGAGCTAAGTGGGCTGGGAATATCTTACCAGCCAAGAACAGCCATCAAAGCTCAAGCCTTGGCCGATTTTCTGGCTGAATGCTCCCATTCAGGGGAAGAGGAGCCCCCTGCTGAGGAGTGGATCGTACACACTGATGGGTCCTCAACAGCCAACGGTGCAGGTGCAGGCGTCGTATTGACAAGCCCCGAGGGAGTGGATTTTGAGCATGCACTCAGGTTCACCTTCCAGGCGTCCAACAACGAAGCAGAATATGAGGCTGTAATCACAGGGATAAAACTGGCTAAAGCTGCAGGGGCAGAGCGAATTACACTAGCCACCGATTCTCAGCTCATCGCCAATCAAATTAACGGAGAATACGAGGCCAGAGATCAGACCATGGCCACCTACCTTGAGAAAGTAAAACAGGAGTTGTCAGGTCTGAAATCCTATGAAATCCAGCAAATACCTCGGTCGCAGAACAACCGAGCCGACGCTCTGTCAAAGCTGGCCAGCTCCAGCCTGCAAGACATACGGAGGTCGGTGTGGGTCGATGTTCTGCATGAAAAATCTACCGGCGCCTGTCAGGCAATTAGCACCGTTGAGGAAGGGCCGGAAAGTTGGATGACCCCCTTCATCCAGTTCAAAAAACATGGTATCCTACCATCAGACACAATACAAAAGAGAAAGGTACAGGCTAAAGCAGCCTGGTTCATAATCATTGGTGAAGAACTCTATAAGAAGTCTTTTACTTACCCTCTGCTCAAATGCCTACGGGCAGACCAGGCTGCTGAAGTATTGGACGATATCCACTCATGCATTTGTGGACATCACATCGGAGGGAGATCGCTGGCCCACAAAGCTCTAAGGACAGGCTACTACTGGCCTACCATGCTGGCGGATGCCAAGAGCCTGACCCAGAAGTGCAGAAAGTGCCAACTCTTTGCCCCATCAATCCATGCCCCGGCCCAGGAACTCAGGCCGATCCTATCCCCCATCCCCTTTGCTCAATGGGGGATGGACATACTAGGGCCCTTCACGGTGGCCACTGGGGGCAGGAAATTCCTAATTGTTGCTATAGACTACTTCACCAAATGGATAGAAGCTGAAGCAGTGCCCAATATTACCGAGCCGGCAGTCAGAAAGGTGATCTGGTGAAATGTTATCACCAGATTTGGCCTACCAAAAATGATGGTATTTGATCATGGCAGGCAGTTTGACAATGATCCCCTGAGAATCTGGCTAGAAAGCCACAACATCGCAGTTGCCTACTCGGCCGTCTGTCATCCTCAAACCAACGGACAGGCCGAGGCAGCCAACAAGCAAATCCTAAATGGTCTGAAGAAAATGGTAGATGACCTCAAGGGTAGGTGGGCTGACGAGCTTCCCAGCATACTCTGGTCAATCAGGACCACCCGAAAAGAGTCGACAGGCCAAACCCCGTTCGGTCTAGTATATGGAGCAGAGGCTCTATTACCTATTGAGGCAAGGATCCCCTCTCTACGCTCCCTGCAATACGACCGAACTGAGAATGAAGCTGCAATGTTTGAGGCCTTAGATTTGGTCAATGAAATAAGGGAGGAGGCCAGTACCAACATCGTTGCCTACCAGCAACGAATGAGGAAAGCCTTCAACAGCAGGGTACGCCAGAGAAACTTCCAGATGGGTGATCTTGTTCTTAGAAAAACGCAGACGGTTGGAAAATCAAGGGAACATGGAAAGCTAAGTGCCAACTGGGAAGGTCCATACCAAGTGACTCAAATCCTGGGACCAGGCACATATAAAATCGCCAACCTTGAAGGGCAAGAATTGCACGCTCACTGGAATGCGGACACCCTGAAGAAATATTATGTCTGAACCAGGGCTAAAGATAGTTTTTATTTTTCGCTAAAAACAATGGCGGAGGACGGTCAAAAGAATGTCGACGGCTCCGACCACCCTAATGTTAAAAGTTTCGTAAAAGAAATGAGAAGATTCAGATTTATACTCGTTGCCTGTTCACACTCGCGTTTTTCACACACAAACGAGCAGGGGGCAAGAGGGGGAGGCCCCCCTGTTGCCAAAGTTAGGAAAAATGGACCCCTCAACAAAAAATCCGAGCCTCCCTGCTTACCTCTGGGCAGGTAGGGGGCAGACCCCCTGGACCTTTGAACAAAAGCCAGGGACAGGCCGGATCAACAAGGACTGGGGGCAGGCCCCCCAACCTTGTATAAAAAACGCAAAAGCCTCCCTGCTTATCTCTGGGCAGGCAGGGAGCATGCCCCCTGGACTTTGAACAAAAGCCAGGGACAGGCCAGATCAACAAGGACTGGGGGCAGACCCTCCAACCTTGTATAAAAAACGCAAAAAACCTCCCTGCTTACCTCTGGGCAGGCAGGGGGCAGGCCTCCTGGACTTTGAACAAAAGCCAGGGACAGGCCGGATCAACAAGGACTGGGGGCAGGCCCCCCAACCTTGTATAAAAAACGCAAAAGCCTCCCTGCTTACCTCTGGGCAGGCAGGGGGCAGGCCCCCTGGACTTTGAACAAAAGCCAGGGACAGGCCAGATCAACAAGGACTGGGGGCAAGCCCTCCAACCTTGTATAAAAAACGCAAAAGCCTCCCTGCTTACCTCTGGGCAGGCAGGGGGCAGGCCCCCTGGACTTTGAACAAAAGCCAGGGACAGGCCAGATCAACAAGGACTGGGGGCAGGCCCTCCAAACTTGTATAAAAAACACAAACAGCCCCCCGAATTACCTCTAGGCAGGCAGGGGGCAGACCTCCTAGACTTTGAACAAAAGCCAAGGACAAGCTGTGCCAGGCGCGATTAACGTCAAGGAAAGTAACATGGCGAGCTCCACGGCGAGTTACGAATTTTTTGATCCAAACCATGATTAAGACGAAGAAAGTGGAAGGATTGAAGATAGGCTAAGCAGAAAAGTGGAGGAAGCTGGGGTTTTATACAAGAGAAACACGGCATTAATGACGCTCCAACCACCCTGGAAGGAGAGCCACCAATCGGGAACTCTTCACGGTTCCCAAAAATCCACCTAGAGGAGAAGTGTAATCATTGCAAAAGCACTCTCAACTCTTTGCATACCTGACGTGAGCATCGCTACGTTCCTTGGGAAAGTGCAAAACATTAAATGCTGTAGCAGACATGGAAGTCAACCTCCCTCCAAGCAAGAATCGCCAGCAGAAGAAAAGCCTTAATTTCCTCCTACTGACGAAGGCCAATTGATTGGGGTCGGCAGCCTGTCAAGTAATCGCCTGCTGGGCAGGCCCTAGGAGGATTCCTGTCAAGCTCAAAAGGCCAGTCCCTGGCAAGAAACTGAAACAGAAGCATAAAACGATAAGGATGGTAGTCGGCCGCTGAGACCGCAAGCCAACACAGCCTGCTGGAGCCTAGCGGCCATTGCACGAAGTCTGCCTGCCCTGGGGAAGTCCCTGGTCGACAGGGTCAGGACCCCCCAGGGGCCCTCCCGTCATTTCGCCTAAGGTAATTAGGAATGGGTGGATGAGAAGCCGCCACTTGTCACTTCCTTATCCAACCATTCCTCTCCCACTTCTCTTTCTTGTGGGAAGGTATAAATACTCAACCCTTTCCCACAAGAGAGGGGTTGGATTTTCTCTCTCTAGACTCTCACTCCTAAAAAAGCCACCTAGTTCCTCACGAGCTAGGTTCATCAAGGCATTCCACGGACTAACTTAGGCATCGGAGAGGGTTCCCTCGGACAACCTCCGAGGCCCTGTGCGTTCATTGTGCAGGGAGCAGACCAACTCCGCCGGGAAGGTCCGATCGAGGGAGCGGGACAAAGGAGAGGTTTAAGGAAATCAGACGATCAATAGTTCACCGACAACCCGATTACTCTGCCCGGATCGAAAGCCGGGTTAATTGTTTCCGTGACCGGAACAATTATGTACTTCTTCCATTTAATTTTTATCTTCCCATTTTAATATAATACTCCACCTATATATTAAAAGAATGAGAAGATAAAAAAATAGGTGAAGCTAAGTATAAAAAAAATCAAAAGGAAGGAAAAAGTACTTAGAATGATGAATTCTATGAAAGAGTTTAGAATAATGAAAACATGAATAATGAAAATATGGTTTAAATTGTAAAAGCGTAAAGTGGTAAATAAAGAAGAAAAGTAATCCGCTAAGCTCAATATGTTGCTCTTAGCAGCATATTGCAAAACGACATATTCGACCCCAATATGCTATTACAATCCGCAATTTACCAAAAACTACCATTAGCATATTTTGTGGTCAAACCCGTCATTTGCTCTCAATATACCGATTTTTGGCGGATCCGCCATTTACCAAACACCCCCTAAGTTTACTAAATGTTAACATGATATTAAACTTAGGCCCTGTTTGGTAAATAGCGGATTGATATTGGGAAAAACAGATTTAGAAAACAGATTTGACTAGCAGAATCAATTGACAGTTTTGACTAGCTGAATTATTTTAGCAATGTTTGGTGATTAGCAGTTATAGATTAGTGGATTGATTAATTGATTTGTAAAATGACAAAAAATGACATAAGCAAAGTTTTGATTAAATACTCCGTATATGCCAAACATACATCACACCACCATTTTACAACTAGTTTCTCTATTTTTAGGGGTAGTGCTTAATACAAAAAATTGGTCCAAGAAGTTCATGATTGATCGTAAAACAAAACAATTCAAATCACCAAAGATAGATCAACATTCAATTGAAAAATATTGATCCATAGAATCGTATAAAATACGGAAATTGAATCAATTAAAAAATAAACCAAACATAAATTAATTAGTGCAAAAAAATCAAGGAAGACGTACCTTATCAGATGAATTATGAAAGTGAAAAGTTGAAAATGAAGGAAATGACGAAGGTAGAGTTTGATCGGCAAATGGGGTAATCCTCTTACTACTAAGAGGATAACAATCCTAAGAAATGGGTGAGGTGTCAACCTCTAATGACATGTTTTCCCTCCAAGACATCATAGTTTCAATTAGGAAACAAATTAATATTAAAATATTATCTTATTCTAATTACAATATCCACTTTAATTTCAAAGTAAAAAAATCCTATGCTATAATTATAATATCCAAATTCAATTCAAGTTAAATATTTATGTAATCAAAAAAAATAATTGTGATACTATTAAAAAAATACGTAGATATTTATGATGATGTAACAAAATATAAATCTCACAACTATCGAAACTAAGTGTTGAGATCATATTACCTAAGCTTGGTCCGAGAAACAACTATAATACGCCAAAAACAAAAAAAAACTATACCATCAATAGTATACGAGAAGTCTCATTAGGGAATTAGTGATAAAAAAAATATGTTCATCAAAAAATTACATTGGGTAAGATTACTCGATTTTAATTATCATTTTTGAAATTTTAAATAATTTTCTTAGATCAAAATGTAAATATTAAAAATGTGAAAAATTAGTAACTTACCAATTAGATATTTATAAGTAATCACTTAATATAAAATTCTAAATTTACCGTGCATTATTGCGCGGGATCTATACTAGTTAAGAAGTAAAAAAATAGAAAATCTAATATGCTAATTGAATATGCTGCTACTAGCAGCATATTGCAAGTTGGCTTATTTGACTCGAATATGTCATTTCAATTTACCATTTAACAAACACTTATATTGGCGGATTTTGTGGTCGAACATGCTAATCCATCCAAATATGCTATTTTTCGACGGATCCACCGATAACCAAACACCCCTTAAATGCTAGTCTTCTTTTTTACTGAATTCTTTGATCTTTCTATTCTAGTTGATTTCCATCACTTTGATCATCATCTTGACATATTTTGATATCGATCAGTCGTCACTCTTGACATACATTTTGCTAACGATGTTTGTTATAAGCGTAAACAAATGATCACACATATATCCATTCATACAACTTGACATCATCAAAACAAAAATTACTAGTAAATCTAACCCGAAGACTTGAAACAATAGGAACCCACGTGAATTCTAAGGGCAATAGCAATGGAGGCTAATAAGAAGTTTCATACACAATAAGGAACTCATTATCCATTGTTCCACACATAAAGAGCGCAACTACTTTTTACCGTCGACGCTTTACTTCTTACCGTCGGCGTTAATTACGTGAAATGACGACTTTGCCCTTACTATTTATTCTCAAAATAATATTACTTTTACATTTTATAGATTATAATTTTTTTTTAAAACTCGATAACAAAACCGTCTTTTTCGATTATCGTAATAAACCAAAACCGACTTCCTATATAGTTAATTACGCAAAATGACGAATTCTCCTTTGCAATTAATTCTCGAAATATTATCACATTTACATTTTATAGAATATCGGTTTATTAGAACTCGATAATAAAACCGTTTTTTCAATTATTGTTACGCCTCCGATTTTAAACAGTTAATTAGATTAATTAACGACTTAATACAATTTAATAAACATAATTAACAAATACGAGTAATATGCAAATTAAATCCTAATTAATCTACGACAAGTCGACAATCAATATTTATTATACAGATCAATGCAAATTAAAATAAAAAAAAAAATCCGGAAATGGGTCAGGTCAATTGGGTTTTTCGACCCACCTAAGGGTCGTATTATTTTCTCTATAATACTTGAAAGTTTTGAGAAATAATTTAAGTATAATATAAATCTTCCAATGATATGAGACATGAAGTATAAGGTGGTGAAATTGGTTACATTGATAATATTTCATACAAACGGCCCGGGTTTGAATCCTCTTGTTCGCACATTTGCCTTTTGAAAAAATAATTAAAATTTACAAAATTATGCAATTAGCAAGGATCAAACCCCAGACCTATTGATTAGGAGGCAAATGACCAAACCACTAGACCACCATCAACAAACTGATATATCAAGTGGCTGAAAACTATATTAAAAGACAAAAAAAAAACCGAAAAAATGGGGGAGTCGAAGAATTTCTTCGACTCGCGGATGGGGGGTTCGAAGAATTTCTTCGACTCGTGGATGGGGGAGTCGAAAAAAATCTTTGACTCCCCCATCCGCGAGTCGAAGAAATTTTTCGACTCTTAATATAGTTTTCAGCCAATTGAGATATCAGTTTGTTGATGGTGGTGTAGTGGTTTGGTCATTTGCCTTCTATTCAGTAGGTCTGGGGTTCGATCCTTGTTAATTGCATAATTTTGTAAAATTTCACCACCTTATACTTCATGTCTCATACCATTGGATGATTTACATTATACTTAAATTGTATTAAGTCAAAACGGTTTTATTATCGAGTTTTAATAAACCGATACTCTATAAAATGTAAATGTAATAATATTTCGAGAATTAATTGCAAAGGAGAACTTGTCATTTTGCGTAATTAACTATATAGGGAGTCGGTTTTGATTTATTACGATAATCGAAAAAGACGGTTTTGTTATCGAATTTTAATAAATCGATAATCTATAATTAAAATGTAAAAGTAATATTATTTTGAAAATAAATAGCAAGGACAAAGTCGTCATTTCACGTAATTAACGCCGACGGTAAGAAGTAAAGCGCCGACGGTAAAAAGTAGTCCCCATAAAGAGTTTCTTATTAAGAAATTGGTTTCTAAAACTAAGAACCAATTTTATAAATAAAGGAGAAGAGAGGGGATTGGATGGTGTACTGCTATTTGAAGAGAATTGTTCTTTTTTTTTTCTCTCTCCATATTTTCTTTCTTCTTCATTTTCAAACTCTATTTTTGTTTTGTTTTTTCTTTCATTCAGTATTTTATACTTTTAATAAGAAAAAATATAATAAAATTAATATCAGTATAAATTATTTATTAAATAAATGTTCTTTAACTTCCGTTTGCTTATTTATGTACGTCTTTAATAAATTTTTTTATAACACGCACGATTTATTACTTACAGTAATTACGTAGTAATCCGTATATATTCTTTTCAATCAAAATCTATAAAAATGTTATTGAGTTAATTTTACACAACTATAAATATTTAATTAATGTTTAGATATTTAAAAATAGATTTGTTGATAATTAAATAAAATAATGATCAAAAGTCAATTGATCCCACTAAAAAGAATAAAAGATAATATGAAACTCTAACCATTGAGATAAAAATGTAGAAATTCCATATATAATAAAATATGGTGATGTGACAATAAAAATATATGGTAGGGAGCTCCTACCATTGCTTTTGCCCTAAAGACCATCAAAAGTCAGCATGGGCGCAATAAGCTCGATCATGCATGCGTCGTCACAAGGCTCTAATCTCACACGGTTCGGTTCATATTCGTTAATCCTCGAACCCTCGTTTAGCTCGACAAAACTCTCAACTCAAGCCTGAAAGTGGACAATTACTGTACTGTACTAGTCCCTATTTCTAAAATAAAAAAGGTGCAAAAAAAAATATACTCCTTTTTGGTAAGATTTTCGTATTTTTCTTTTGGATTGTTTTTCTAATATATGTAGGTTTATTTTTTAATACAAAATATTTGGTTAATACTTACCATCTTTAACCTTACTCAATTTCAACCACATATTTTCCTTCCCTAAAAATCTATGCCTACAAGTAACAGGAAGATCATAGTGAAAATGAGGGAATAAAATTTCTCCAAAATTTGAATAATACTCCGTAATGCTTAAGATATGTTTGTATTAAACCTCCCTTGTGACATGTATATCCATCACAAATTTATAAGGGGTTAGAGATAAGTATATTAGTAGAAAAAGACAACTCATGCATGTACTATCCCCAAGCATTATACAGAGTAATTTTTGTCTTATCTATTTTATTTGATCCGTCACAAATTTATGACGGATATAACTGCCATTGACAAGAAAAATTTGTGATGTTTGTATAGACTTGGTCAATGTTGGTATAAATTAATTAATGCGACATACAGTGCATCATGTCAACAATGTTAAAAAAGAGTGAGCTGGCCTGATCGAGATGATGTCCGTCTCATACTTAAATGTTCCATACTTGCCATTTAATGTGGGTTAATCCTGCACTTATAACATGGAGAAGTAGTCTTAGCTTGTTAATAAATCATACGTACTCTACAAAATACCTATATAAAACCCATCAACTACTATCTACTTACTCCATCATATATATTTTCTCCATTACAATTTTGTTTTCAGGTACTTTACTTATCCATATTTCTCTTTTCATTTCAGTCTTCTAGCTTTAATATAACTCATCTGATTCATTATTCTTTAGGAATCGCTTGAGATGAGAGTAATGTATTAAGAGGTAATGAAACTAAAATGAACTAGAAAATGGAGGAACTAGTGATGGTGCTAAGCGAAAATGGAGAAAAAAAGATCAAAATGAGACTAATATCACCTCTGATCTTTTGGGGTAATTGATTACTCCCCCCAAGTAATGCATTACTCCCATATAGGGTAATTGTTACTCTCTTCTCACACTTTACACCATAAAATAGAAACATTAATTATTCATCCCTCCATTTTCTAGTTCATTTTAGCTCCATTACCCCTTAATACATTACTTCTATCCCAAGCGAGCCCTTAGTGTATTGAAATGCTATATACACTATACAATGCAATACAGTACCTGACAAGTTTTGTAAGTAGACTCCAATCCGTTTTGTGATCCAAGTATATTGTCGTTGCTGTCGTCCTCAAGATAAGGCCATGTTAAATAAATAATACACCAAATTAATATCGGTAAAAGCAGATTTTCAAAGAAGATTTTACCAACAAAATGAATTTTCAGGTTTGACTAGCAGATTTTTATTTAGTGAAATTGTACGTTGGAAAGGTGTTTGAAAATGGATAGTTTTAGATTAGTAGATTTGTTTAACTCCTTTGTAAAATGGCAAATAAGGGTTTTAGATTAGTAAATTGTTCTAAAGGTGTTTGTAAAATGACTCTTAATTAATTGAAAGTAGTACGAATTACGGAATAGTATTTTTGAAAGGTAAAGTTGGACAAATTTTATAAATTCTAAAATGCTAACCAAATAATAACCAATATGATCGTAGTAGCAGCATTAGTAAAATAGCATATTGGATTTGGACCCCAATATACGATTTCAATATGTCAGTAATCAAGCACTCCAAACCGCATATTTGTTGGTTAAATATAAACTCTCCGATATGCTAAAATTTGGCCAATATATCATTTATCAAACGGGACCTAAGTATTACGAGTAGTTTTTGTTTTAGTTACTTTTCTAGTTAGACTACAAAGATCACTCTAGTAACTAACTCATTTCCCTAATTTGTTTGTAGTGGAACCTTTAATTTGTGTTTACCAAATTACCATGTAATTATATACTCCAAGGAATATATATATATAGACATATATACCTACTTCATTACTGTGATTTTGTCTGGCTGTATATCAGTGACACCTAAATATATCATGGTAGATGACGGAACATGTATATGTATGACTAAAATTCATGGTTTACGAATAACGAGTGAGTGTGTGTATATACTCCTATTTGGCTGATTCACACTATTGTTTTCTTTTACCTCTTTAGTACGTAGATATAGATAAGCTTCAAAAAATACTTATATGATACTCTAGTATCAATATCACTAGGTTGGTTGCAAATATACGTAAATAAATGTGTGCAAATTTTGATCATATGGTTGCTATTCCTGATGTCTTTGCAGAGTTTTGTGTAGAATAATTTGCATTACATATCGCAATGACGGCCGTCATAAATAATTGCATCCCTGATTCTTTAGGAAAATCTTTCAGATGTGGTAAGTATCTTTCACTTCAATTATTTTCATTTTAACACAATGATATTATTACGAAAAATAGAAATATTAACTTATATTTACTGTACTTGTCAATGTTGTTTTAATTAGCTTATTAATAATGTGGGTTAGAACACCGTATTTCTTTATTCCATTCGTCAAATGAAACACAAGACCCGTACAATACAAAAGAGAGGGAGATATTAACATGCTATATGGTACTTAAGAGTCAAGTCGGCTACAAGATGTCTGTGTGTGTGTGTGTCAATGGAAATCCTTGCATCAGAAGATGAGCCATGGGGCGGGGGAAGTAGGGGTAGTTTCGATATACATCATATAAACTAGACAGCGTCACACGGCTTGCAAAGTGAAGCGAGGAAATAACTAACCTAATTAGGTAGGTGGGATGTTCATGTACTGTGTGTTAACGTTGGTTGGGGTTCGTGTTCATCAGGGGGTGAAAAGGCAGAGATAGGAGGGACAAGGCTAGGGTCGTTCAAGAAGGCGGCCTGGAATGCTTCTGC
This sequence comes from Agrostemma githago, assembly GCA_958450325.1. Classification (NCBI taxonomy): domain Eukaryota; kingdom Viridiplantae; phylum Streptophyta; class Magnoliopsida; order Caryophyllales; family Caryophyllaceae; genus Agrostemma; species Agrostemma githago. The sequence goes on from OY288253.1 coordinate 11,247,590, forward strand.
CCGATTCAGGAACTCTTTCACCCGCAGAAGCAAGAGGCACAGCAGAGTCATCTCTATCGCTTTAGAAGACACCCATGATGCTGATGAAACCCACGCTGTTGATTCCTTCCGTCACTCCCTTTTCTTGGATGAATTGCTGCCTTCTAAGTACGACGACTATCACCTCTTGCTCAGGTACCCGGCCCCTTCACCTAGCTGTTACAACAATTAATCTGATTGCATTGTTCAATGCATGGAATTAATTAAGCAGATTAGATCAGGATTACAGTATATAATAACAGTATGTATTCTAATCCGATTTGACGTAATACAGATTCTTGAAAGCCAGAAAGTTTGACATAGAGAAAGCAAAGCAAATGTGGTCTGACATGCTCCAATGGAGGAGCGACTTTGGAGCCGACACAATAATGGAGGTACACATACTAGACTAGACTGGAAGTCTAGAATAAAGCAGCCATATCTCAAGAAATCGTACTGATCAGTTTTTCTGATGCACGCAGGATTTTAAGTTCACGGAAATAGAGGAAGTTAAGCAGTACTATCCGCAAGGGCATCATGGAGTCGACAAGGAAGGCCGGCCAGTTTACATAGAGAAACTCGGTCAGGTGGATTCAAACAAGCTGATGGAGGTCACCACTATGGATAGATTTATAAAGTACCATGTACAGGAGTTTGAGAGGAGCCTAGCATCTAAGTACCCTGCTTGCTCTATTGCTGCTAAAAAGCACATTGATCAGAGCACCACCATTTTGGATGTTCAAGGAGTGGTATGCATCTCATCTCATCTCATCTCATCTCATCTTCATTCCACACTTAGCTTCAACTTAATTATTATCAAGCACTCAAAGTAAGTGATGTAAGAAGCTGGGTAAAGGATGATTTAATTTGCAGGGGCTTAAGAACTTCAATAAAGCAGCAAGGGAGCTCGTTCAGCGGCTTCAGAAGATTGATGGTGACAATTATCCTGAGGTAGTTAATCTAAATCCATATATATAACCATTCAATTATCTAAAATCCCTAACAAAAGCTTCATGTTATATTTAATAATTTTAATTTGTCCTGCATCAGTCCTTGTGTAGGATGTACATCATCAACGCTGGATCAGGGTTCAGACTGTTATGGGGCACTGTTAAATCATTCCTTGATCCAAGGACCACTCAGAAAATTCATGTAAACATTCATTAAAACACATTTTTATCCAAAACTAGCTCTGAAGTGTTCTTACATGGTTCTGATATCTTGTTTGCTGTCTCAAGGTCCTTGGCAATAAATACCAAAGTAAGCTGCTTGAAATAATTGACGCTAGGTAATTAACTGCAAGCTAACATGTAAAACTGTACAAGTATAATAATTAACTAAAATTTAACAGTCTATACCTGATATACATGATGCAGTGAACTACCAGAATTCTTAGGTGGGACCTGTACTTGTCATGACAAAGGTGGATGCATCAATTCCGACAAAGGACCCTGGAACGACCCCGATATTATGAAGGTTAACTCTCAAAAATCATCTCAGTTTGAACTTTAAAGCTTTTCCAACGTCCCATTTAGTCTAATAGTCTCGATTTGGGTTTTAACATTGTTACATTGTCAATAAGCAATTGAACTAATGACTTGTGATTACTACTCAGGATCAAGTCCTATCTTGAGAAGATCTTTATATTGAGATTTTACCTCTAATGTATTATTTTCAGTGTGTTTATATATTCTCTTTATTTCTCTGAAATCTCAGATGGTCCTCCATGGTGAGGCAAAATGTGCAGTAAGATGTTTGCTTCCTATTATAAACGTGAAGACGATCTCTGAAGAAGAAAGTGTGCATAAAACGGTATGGATCAGAGTAGTACGGAGTATATTTTTAGTGACTTGCTTTGATGAGCCAAGGGATAAATTCCAATTATATTTTGCTTAATAATTTCATGTCATTGATTCTTATAACTAGAATAATAGCAAGCTAGAAGACTTCCGTTCATATTCAATCACAGTAAGTCTAGTCATTCTTGGATATTTGAGCATATGAGAATTAAAGCTTTTAAAATGATACAAAATCATAAAGCTTGTGCAATTTAAAGCATAGATGCAATGAAAAATCGGAAGTATTCGTTCATATAATAAACTAATGGAACTAATACACGAACTTTACAGGAGAAATGCTTCAAAGTAGCTTCAACTAGCTTACAGTGCGACAACTTCATCCCAGCGATCGATAATAGCATTGATAATCTGTGGATCACCAAATTACCCCCACTTAGAATTTCCAAAGGTATTTTCCTCCTGATGATTTTCAAGTTATCATCACTTCATCAGTAGAATCATCAGTTCGTAAGTAGCTCTAAGAAATTAAATGTCGAATAACTTTTTTGTCTTTGGAAATTGCAGGTTCATTCTCAAGGAAAAAAAGTATCAAATGCAACCAGCAGGGGAAAAGTGACCACCTTCTTTCGGGATTTATGACATTGATGATGGGGATTATAACCATGATGCGCTTAACACGTGACATGCCTAAGAAGATCACAGATGCCACCCTCTATTCTAAGGACAATATCTCTGAAGGCACCCCTAAAAAGCAACCAGGACATGTGATCTCTGAGGATGAGTACATGGTGATGATGAAGCGATTGAGTGAGTTAGAAGGGAAGGTTACAAGTCTTAGTGCTAAGCCAGATACCATCCCACCTGAGAAAGAAGCGCAGTTGAACGCTGCTTTGATGCGTGTAGACGCTGTAGAGAAGGCTCTTGCTTCTACCCAAAAGGTAGTATTATCAAAGCTAACATTATTATGCCATGTTGATGAATTTCAGTCAATCTTGGAACATTTGACACTTACAATATAAAGTTATATTTCATTTGCCAGGCTCTTGAGGAGGCATTGCGAACGCAGAACGAGCTCATGGCATTCATCGAGAAGAAGAAGAAAAAGAAGAAGATGGTGAGGCTTCATTTTTCATCCATCTTAATTTCTTCCCAATTGCGGACAAATAATCTTATTTATGTCTTATTTTGTTTTGTCGTCACAATTGCAGTTCTTTTTCTGAGAGCAAGTAGCTGTGTGATGTCCGCAAAGCCGTGGCTGCTTAAAATAAGTAAAGAGCTCGAGTGGCTCAACCATGGTGGCTTTGTGAGATCCAGCCTGACTAGTCACTACCCTGTATCTACGTCCCTACATAGTGTTGTTCCTTTGATGCCTGTAAATATACATTGTTTCCAACGTCCTATAGTTTGTATCTCTGTACTTTGCTTTCCCTTCTGAAAACTTGTACATCTTGACGACAAGTTGAATACATTTTTTTTTGTAAAAGAAGTATAAAGTAATGAATGAAATATGTGTCAGTCTGTTGTATATGAAGCTGGATCAGACAAAACTGCGTCGGTGGCCAGAGCTAGGCCATGATTTTCTTCTATAGAAACACTAGCAGGCTTACAACCAAGAAGACCAGTTTCCGTCAAAAGATCCTGCACATATTTCCGTTGACATAGAAAAATACCAGAAGCATTCCGGGCAACCTCGAGACCAAGAAAACATTTTAACTTACCCGAATCCTTCATGTGAAAGCAATGATTGAGATAAGTTTTAAAATCAGTAATGGCTTGAGGACTATTTCCTGCAATAACTACGTCATCTACGTACACAAGAATATGCAATCTATATATTCTATTAAACATCAAACAAAACACTATCCATCCTTAATCCACCCAATGCTCACTTCTAAGTAACCCACGTGTCATCATTTGATTGGGTCGGTTATTTGTTTGCCGCCATTAATTTGGTAGAATCCAAAGTAAAGCAATCAAGTTTCATCTTCATTACACATTTAATTACATAATAAATATAATAATTCCTCAAAACATTTAAACCAATAACGAAAACATTTGTCACATATTTGTATTAGACCGTTACAAACAATATTTAACTAAATAATAAATATAATGAAGAGTTTATGGATCCCTAAGTACCTAAGAGGGGGAGGGGGTGAATTAGGTACCTTTTAAAAATTCAACTTAATCTTTATTGATTAAAGTAAGTTGAGTGGAAGTAGAAAACGATTAGGTGAAGAAGTACTAGACTTAACATACAACGGACAGTCAGACTGTTACGCTCTGTCTTAGCAAGGAGTACGGCTACAGAACAAAGCCACAATATATCGACCGTTGTCAGACTGTATTCGATTCGCTTAGCAGAATGAGAAGCTACAGACGAATGTCACAGTAGGCGACTGTTGCGTGAAAAGAGATAGCACAACTAAACTAAGTTTGAAGCTTGAGCAAATGAAAGAAAAAGCTAAATAACATGTTTTATCAAAGAGATGCAGCGGAAAATAAAGAACGCGATAAAAACACGATATTTTTGAATTGGTTCGGCCAACACTTTAAGGGCCTACGTCCAATGCTTTTCTTATTGCTTTTCTTTAGAAATCTACTCCGAATTCAAAAGACCCTTACAATAATAAAGCGACCCATAACCTACTCCGGTTGCGACCAACAACCTACTCCGGTTGCGATTTTGAGTTTACGAGATTACTCCGTCTCTAACTCACCAATGACCTACTCCGGTCACGACCAATAGCCTACTCCGGCTACGACTCTTAATAACTTAGAAAAGTTACAAAGATTATAATTCTAACCAAGTTAGACAAGAGTGTATATGATTCTGTATAACAGTGTGTTCGACTGTGACTTTGAAATTACTGAAGACTTTTCGAAAATACTTTGCAAAATGTTTTATGATTTAAACCTTTTAAAGAACAAAATGCAATATCAGATTTAGAATTGATGTGTTTGAAAGTCTTAAGAAATGAATGAAGCAAATGGGTTTCTTTTATAGTAGATGTGAAAATTGGATAAAAGAAAGATGCATCATTTCAAATCCAAAGGTTTATAGAGATAATTGTTTTTCCAATGGATAAAAGGAAGAACCATTAGATTGAAGTGCACAACTAGCAAAGTTGAATAGTCAATTCATCCTTCCAAAGTATGAATGCTTTTATGGAAAAACTTGGGGAAAGAGGTTTATTGTTGCACAAGAAACCAACCCATCTCTTTTTTCAGAAATCAGATTTTTTCAAAGCCAATTTTATTTTTTGTAAAAGATTTTTCTAAGGATTAAACTTTTGAAAATAAAATCTTTTTGATCCTTTTAAGAGCTGTCGAACGATGTAACAGTCAGCCTGACTGTTACTTACTGCTGTGCCGAATATACACACTTTGTCTTTACAAGTGACTTATGGACTTAGACTCATTTCTATTCTCTTCAATTGAAGTTCTTGATCTTTATCTTGGGTAGCTTTGGCTTGTCTTGATAACATCATTCTTGAATTAGCACATTTGATAATTATCGCACTAATGACGATTAACCTATAAGATTAAACTAGAGCACAAGTTAAATAGGCATTGTCATCATCAACAAACCCAACAAATTCCCCCTTTGATGATGACAAGCCTAAGCAAAAAACTTAATGTCCCAAGTTCCCCCTCAAAAGGTTAGTCTATCAAGATTAGTAATCACATAGCAAAGAGTTTATAGGCTTGAAAGAGAGGAAACAATACTTAGACAAAATATTAGATATAAACACTAAGGACTAACAAGGAAGGATCAAGAATTCGGTTTGAAGACATATGTTTTACCTTTTCCCCCTCTTGGCATCATCAATGAACCTGGCATAACTCCGGACACAGTATAAAACACATATAATATAGTCACATAATATTACGATAATAAGTTTAACAAGCATCCAGAGGGCAACGGTCACTAGGACTGTCGCACAGAATTCATAGAGTTATATAGACCAAGGTTTTTCAAAAAGAAATATTAATGAGTTTTTGAAAAGAGGAATTTAAGGAGGAGGAAGAAGAATCATCATTAACATCAGCATCTACATACATTACTGCTCTTACCATGAACCAGTGATTTGAGAAGGATGGTGAGAGAAAAGAGAATGAGGGTGATAGAAGAAGTGAAGATGAAGTAGATAGATTTAAAATGAATGAGAAATGGTAGATATGGAGAAAAGTAAAAAAATGACAAAAGAAGAACATTGAATAAACATATGAACCCTTTGATAGAGAAAATTAGGGGTTTCCCCTTTTGTTTTGATATTTTCATTTTTTTTTTTTTTTTTTTTTTTGATTTCCCGATTTTTTTTTTTTTTTTTTGATTTTTGATTTTCCGATTTTTCTTTTTTTTTTTATAAATATATACATACATTTGTCATCAAACAAATTGAAAAGTGATGACATGAAAATAAAAGATAACATAAAATGGGAGAAATAAAAAAAAAATGTGAGATGGAGTGTTAAGAGAAAAAAGAAATGATTGATTTTGTAGATTTTTTTTTTTTTTTTTAATGACATAATTGTACAATAGATGATGGTGACAACACTTATGGAGAGAGAGAAAAGAAGAAAAATGGTGATGGGGACTTTACTGTGGAGAAATAGAAAAGAAGGGAAGCAAAAAGGTGATGAGAAGACAAGTGAGAAGAAGTAAAGGGAAGAGGAAAAAGAAACTGACATATGACCTTTTTTTTTTTTTTTTTTTTGCCATGTGTCAGCAAGGGGTTGGATGGAGGAGAGAGAACATAAAAGTGGAGGGGTAGGTTACGTAGGATAGAGTAGCAAAGTAAAAGTAGAATTAGATGCATGGATGATGATTATCTTGGGAAAGAAGAAAGAGGAAAAGCAATTGAGTAGTTGTAGGGATTAGACTAAAGAAAGAAATATTAAAAATGATGAGAGTTGTCAGGGAGATTTGTGACAATAGAGGAGAAAGAAATTTGATGGAGGCTTGAGGCAGAATAGATGAAAAAAAGAGAGAGAGAAGGCTCAATTTTTGAAGATTTTGAGGTTATTTAATAATATTTAAGATACTATTTTTTTTTTTTTTTTTTTTTTTTGTTGACAACTCTTTAAAAATTACAATGGTCAAATATAAACATCACATAAATTCATACACATAAGAATGCAAGCTAAATTATTAAGTAATAATTAAGGACTTAATCACATGCATAATTACTAGAATAAGAGTTATAAGTTCATCTAGCCAATCATGCGAGATAATACGATAAGCACACGTAATCAATTAGAAAAATTAATCAAACCAATTTCGAGTCGAAACTTCTCAAATTGGTCTCTTGCTAGTGGCTTAGTAAATATATCGGCAATTTGATCTTCGGTATTGCAAAAATTTAGCTTAATGTGACCCTTTTCTACGTGATCTCTAATAAAGTGGTGACGGATATCTATGTGTTTAGTTCGAGAATGTTGAATCGGATTTTTAGATATGTTTATGGCACTCGTGTTATCACACATTATAGGAACAGAGTCATAATACATACCAAAATCGATAAGTTGTTGACGTACCCACAAGATTTGAGAACAACAATGAGCGGCGGCCACATATTCACTCTCGGCCGTGGAGAGAGCAACGGTGTTTTGCTTCTTTGAACCCCATGAAATGAGACACGGACCTAAGAAGGTAGCTACACCCGAAGTACTCTTTCGATCGACCGTACACCCCGCATAGTCTGCGTCCGAGAAACCTACAAGGTCAAAAGGACAACTTAAGGGGTACCATAGATAAAGCTCTTGTGTTCCAACCAAATACCGAAGAATGCGTTTTACGGCTTTAAAATGGGATTCTTTGGGATTTGCTTGGAAACGGGCACACAAACAAACACTAAATAATATATCGGGACGACTTGCGGTTAAGTAGAGAAGTGAGCCTATCATACCTCTATACACCGATTCACTAACATTATTACCACTTTCATCCTTGTCCAATTTGGACGATGATACCATCGGTGTAGTGTATGGCTTAGCATTGGTCATCCCGAATTTAGTTAGCATCTCCTTGATGTACTTTTGTTGGTGAATCATAATTCCTTCTTTTGATTGCTTGATTTGAAGACCGAGAAAGAATCCGAGTTCACCCATCATGCTCATCTCAAACTCCGATTTCATTAGATTAGAAAAATAAAGAGTAAGGAGTTCACTAGTTGCTCCAAATATAATGTCATCGACATATACCTGGACAACCAACAGTCCATCCGACTGTGACTTTATAAATAATGTCTTATCCACCGAACCTCTACGAAAACCATTTTCAAGCAAAAACGTTGACAAGCGATCGTACCAAGCTCTCGGGGCTTGTTTTAAACCATAAAGTGCTTTGTCAAATTTAAAAACATGTTCGGGATAATCATTATCTATAAAACCCGGAGGTTGCTCCACAAAGACATCTTCCTCTAAATAACCATTTAGAAAAGCGGTTTTAACATCCATTTGAAAAAGTTTGATGCCTTTGTGAGCTGCAAAAGCTATTAGGAGCCTTATGGCCTCAAGTCTAGCTACCGGTGCATAGGTTTCGTCATAGTCGATACCTTCTTGTTGATTATAACCTTGCACCACTAGTCTAGCCTTGTTCCTTACGATTTCACCGGAATCGTCTAGCTTATTGCGAAAGACCCATCTAGTACCAATGACGGTACGATTAGAGGGCCTAGGGACAAGATGCCATACCTCATTCCTCTTGAATTGAACAAGCTCTTCTTGCAATGCTATCAACCAGTCGGCATCAGTCAGAGCGACTGTGACATTGAGCGGTTCGATTTGAGAAACGAAAGCGTTGCAAGAGTAGAAATTGTTGAGGGATGATCTTGTCTTTACTCCAGATTTCAAGTCACTAGTCAGATTTGAGAGGGGGTGTGAGCTTTGATGCTTCCACTTCCTTGGAATGAAAGTATCTTCCCCCTCGACTGTAACAGTCCTTCCGACTGTTGCTTCATGGCTGGGAGTCGATGCTTCCACACCAGATTCTAAGGACTCCTCTGGTCCTTGGGCATTAGTAGCTGCTTCACCATTATCTCCTTGAAGGTTACTTTCAGGAGAATCATTAATTCCCCCTGAACTTGTGCCTTCGTCTTCAGGTAACAGTCTGGCAGACTGTTGCTCAGCAGCTCCGTTTAGCTTATCTTCAAGTGTGTCTTCTTTTCGAGCAAAGCCTATTTCGAATTCTTCATCTTCTTCATCATCATGTTGTACCTGCTCAAAAAGACTAGATTCATCAAATATGACATGCACACTTTCTTCAATCATCATGGTTCTTTTATTATAAACCTTGTAAGCTTTACTATGATCGGCATACCCTATGAACACAGCTTCATCACTACGGGGGTCGAATTTTCCTAAGTTATTTTTACCATTGTTATGCACAAAACACTTGCTTCCAAAGCATCTAAAATAGGAAATATTCGGTTTTCTACCACGTAGCAACTCATAGGGAGTCTTATTTAATATACTTCTAACCATGACTCTATTATGAATGTAGCAAGCGGTGTTTACCGCTTCGGCCCAAAAGTTTCTAGGTAGTTTACTACATAACAACATAGTTCTAGCCATGCTTTCAAGTGTTCTATTCATGCGTTCTACGACGCCATTTTGTTGAGGTGTCCTAGGGGCTGAAAAGTTATGATCTACTCCATTATCGTCACAATAAGCACCAAAAGATGAGTTTTCAAATTCGGTTCCATGGTCGGTTCTAATTGACACAAGTTTTAGATCAAGTTTGTTTTGAACCCTTTTTAACCATATTAGAAATTCATCAAATGCTTCATCTTTGGAACTTAAAAACAATGTCCACACAAATCTAGAGTAATCATCAACAATCACCAATACATAGCGACTACCACCTCTACTACGAACTCTCATAGGACCACACAAATCAATATGCAACAGTTGCAGTGGTCGTGACGTACTAACTATCTTTTTGGATTTAAAGGAGCTTCTAACATGTTTGCATTTAGCACATTGATCACACATTTTATCAAATTCAAACTTCATGTTAGGGAAACCATCAACAAGATCAAGTCTTCTAAGTGTATTAAGAGTTTTAGCACTAACATGTCCAAATCTTTTATGCCATAACCACGGGTCATTTTTCATTACGCTCATGCAAGACATAGTTTGACCATTTAAAGTATTCAAGTCAGTTAAATAGACGTCTTTGACACGTCTACCTTCAAGAACAACTTCACGGGTAGTGGCATTCAAAATACGACACAAACTAGTACTAAACTCAACCAAATTACCACGATCACATAATTGAGAGATACTTAAAAGATTATGTTTCAAACCTTTGACAAGCCGCACATTGTCGACACAAACCAATGAAGACTTACCAACCTTTCCAAGTCCTATGACTTCACCTTTTTTGTTGTCTCCAAAAGTTACCGTGCCACCATCATACGCTTCTAGTGAGAGGAATTGGCTTCTATCACCCGTCATGTGACGAGAGCATCCACTATCAAGATACCAATTGCGGCGTCCCCCCACCAAGCCCTACAAGGAGATTAAGAGGAGAGTTTAGGAACCCAAACAAGTTTGAGTCCCTTAGTTAAGGCATCCTTAATTATCTCCCTACGATTCCAAGTTTGGTTTGTAACATTTATACCAAAATCTATGTTGTGGTATCTAACTTTGCAAGCATTTCGTATGTGACCGGTCTTTCCACAATAGTGACAAATGATGTACTCGAGAAGTGCTACATATTTTCATTTCCTAAAGTCTCTTTTAGTGGGATCGGGATCATATATGTTACAGTCGCGACGTCTGTTCCATTTGAACCCTAGCCCACCTTTTTGACGACAAAGGTTGTCTTGTCTAGCAAGAAAATTTAGCACGGTTTGACTTCCCTCCCAAGTTCTATAGACTCTTCTAGCCTTGATTAGTTCATCAATAGTGGTTTGTATAGAGTGGGTGAGAAACTCATTTTCCTTTTGGGACTTTTTGAACATCTCTTGGAGAGTGTCACACTTGACTTTATACTCATGTAAACTTTTATCTCTTTGTTCAATTAGACACTCTAGGTTATGAGCACACGCCTCTAGATACACAATTCTAGGACTCGATGAACTAGACTCGGGAACATCATTTATGTCATTAGCTATTTTTTCATGAAGTTTACTTAACTCTTCCTTAGTGGTGTTGAGATTGACTTTAAGAGACTCATTCTCTTTGGACAACTCGGACATTTGTGAGTTAAGAGACTCATCTACTTCTGGTGGTTTAGACACTTCCATTTTCAAATCTTGCAACTCATTTAGCAAACACTTGTTAGCCTTCTTTAGACTCTTTAACTCGTTTTTCACTTCAGAAGTCACAGTCTCACTGTCTGTTACCTTGATTATCTCTTTAAGACGCACATTTTTCATAGCAATTTCCTCAATTTCATCTTGCATGACTAAAGACCTTTTAGTTTGAGAACGACACCTATCAAAAAGTTTATCTAACAGTTTACAGACCTTTTCTTTTGAGTAGGTACGAACTTTAGCCTTAAGGTTTTGTACCTCATTTTCGGAGTCGGAATCGGAGTCATCGGGATTGGCCATGAGACACCTAAGATGATCAACTTTGGAATTTTTTGCGTTTTTGGTGAGACACATTTTAGCTTCTAACTCCTCATCTATAGGTTCGTCTTCTTCCGAATCGGACATTCCCCAAATAGCGGACATGACCTTACTTTTATATTCCCTTTTAGCTTTATCCCGTTTTTCTTTTGAGTGAATATCATTCCATTTAGGACATTCTTTGATTTGATGAGTTTTATCACCACATTTAAAACATCCTATGGTTGAGCTAGGTCGTTTCTTAGGAAATCGTTTTTTACTGAAATTGTTGTTAAACCTACGACTTCCTTGAGCATTTACCATACCAACAATGTTCCTAGTGAACATGGCAAATCCATCCTCTTCGTCCTCATCCTCATCACTTGAGGTGGACTTGAGAGCAAGACTCTTTCCCCTTTGGTTATCACTTGAACGCTTCACGAGATTTAACTCGTGAGCCATAAGTGATCCCATTAGTTCATGAAGAGTCAAGATGGATAAATCTTTAGCTTCCTCTATGGCGGTGACCTTTGGTTGCCATTTTTCGGTTAGACTACGAAGGATTTTTCGAATGATGTCTTCGGACTCGAAATCTCTTCCTAGACTTTTAAGCTCATTAATGATACAAGAAAAACGACTCGATAAGCTATTTATGGACTCGTCTTTTGACATGTGAAACATTTCATATTGTTGCATGAGAAGGTCAATACGGTGCTTTTTGACTTGAGACGTGCCCTCATAGGCTAGCTCGAGGGAGTCCCAAATCTCCTTAGCCGTGGGACATCCACTTATACGACTCACTTCCTCCTCTCCGACACATCTTTGGAGGATAGACATTGCTTTGGAATTTTTCTCTACAATTTTAAAATCATTTTCATCATACTTAGACTCGTCTTTAACTTTAGACACACCGGTTGTAGCATTGGTCTCGGTTATTTCTAACGGACCCTCTTTAATGATTTTCCAACATTGATAATCGATACTTTTGATATAGTGTTCCATTTTTAGCTTCCACCAACCAAAATTCTCACCGGTAAAGACCGGGATCTTGGAGTGTTTAGCAGAATCCATATCGAGGAATCAAACTCTAGGTGGTTAACCTTTAAAAGAGTACGAGGCTCTGATACCAACTGAAGAGTTTATGGATCCCTAAGTACCTAAGAGGGGGAGGGGGTGAATTAGGTACCTTTTAAAAATTCAACTTAATCTTTATTGATTAAAGTAAGTTGAGTGGAAGTAGAAAACGATTAGGTGAAGAAGTACTAGACTTAACATACAACGGACAGTCAGACTGTTACGCTCTGTCTTAGCAAGGAGTACGGCTACAGAACAAAGCCACAATATATCGACCGTTGTCAGACTGTATTCGATTCGCTTAGCAGAATGAGAAGCTACAGACGAATGTCACAGTAGGCGACTGTTGCGTGAAAAGAGATAGCACAACTAAACTAAGTTTGAAGCTTGAGCAAATGAAAGAAAAAGCTAAATAACATGTTTTATCAAAGAGATGCAGCGGAAAATAAAGAACGCGATAAAAACACGATATTTTTGAATTGGTTTGGCCAACACTTTAAGGGCCTACGTCCAATGCTTTTCTTATTGCTTTTCTTTAGAAATCTACTCCGAATTCAAAAGACCCTTACAATAATAAAGCGACCCATAACCTACTCCGGTTACGACCAACAACCTACTCCGGTTGCGATTTTGAGTTTACGAGATTACTCCGTCTCTAACTCACCAATGACCTACTCCGGTCACGACCAATAGCCTACTCCGGCTACGACTCTTAATAACTTAGAAAAGTTACAAAGATTATAATTCTAACCAAGTTAGACAAGAGTGTATATGATTCTGTATAACAGTGTGTTCGACTGTGACTTTGAAATTACTGAAGACTTTTCGAAAATACTTTGCAAAATGTTTTATGATTTAAACCTTTTAAAGAACAAAATGCAATATCAGATTTAGAATTGATGTGTTTGAAAGTCTTAAGAAATAAATGAAGCAAATGGGTTTCTTTTATAGTAGATGTGAAAATTGGATAAAAGAAAGATGCATCATTTCAAATCCAAAGGTTTATAGAGATAATTGTTTTTCCAATGGATAAAAGGAAGAACCATTAGATTGAAGTGCACAACTAGCAAAGTTGAATAGTCAATTCATCCTTCCAAAGTAATGAATGCTTTTATGGAAAAACTTGGGGAAAGAGGTTTATTGTTGCACAAGAAACCAACCCATCTCTTTTTTCAGAAATCAGATTTTTTCAAAGCCAATTTTATTTTTTGTAAAAGATTTTTCTAAGGATTAAACTTTTGAAAATAAAATCTTTTTGATCCTTTTAAGAGCTGTCGAACGATGTAACAGTCAGCCTGACTGTTACTTACTGCTGTGCCGAATATACACACTTTGCCTTTACAAGTGACTTATGGACTTAGACTCATTTCTATTCTCTTCAATTGAAGTTCTTGATCTTTATCTTGGGTAGCTTTGGCTTGTCTTGATAACATCATTCTTGAATTAGCACATTTGATAATTATCGCACTAATGACGATTAACCTATAAGATTAAACTAGAGCACAAGTTAAATAGGCATTGTCATCATCAACAAACCCAACATATAATAATAATAATAATAATAAAGTACATAAGAATCTTAAATAGTTGAAGCATCGAAATACAAAAAAATGACTGATGATGAACCGACAAAATAACAATTATATACTGTCTGTGTTTAGATTAGGATGAGGATGATTAAAACAAACCATCCTCCATGTTCTATCTACCCAATGCTCAATTCTAAAGTAACACACGTGACATGATATGATTGGGTAAAAACAACATAACAACTGACAAACCCAACAACTGAAAATGAGGGAGTTCACAATTAGTGCCAAAGTCGGTTATTTGTTTGCTATATTCTATTAAACATCAAACAAAACACTCTCCATCCTTAATCCAACCAATGCTTGTTATCACGGTAGTAGTAGAAGTAGGGATAGAAGAAGGAAAGACGATCTTATCTGGAACGAGAAACAGAGATTGTGTCGCGACAAGAACGTCACTGTCCTAAAGTTGATTTATGCCCCGTCTGCTACACACGGCCTCAATGACACTCAACTCCCAGGATTCCACAACCAAACCGTAACTTCAGTGCAGGTGGAGAACGGATGAATACAGCCAAGAACGTTTGCCAATAATTAAACCGAAACAGAGAAAGAAGATATGAAGTATGAGAGTGTATGATTTATGTGTGACAGGAATGAAGGGAATGACAGATTATATAGTGAAGCAAGAGCAAGGGTTCACTGTACAGCAACAAATGCACACTGGAAACTTGCAGCAATCAGTCTCGTGAATGAACATAATCAGTCTCGGAAATGACAGAAGACTGACCGAGTTCAAAGGAAAAGGAAGATGCTTCTGGAATAAAAAAACAAAAAATCTGACCACTAAAAAATACCCGCAAGCGGTGCGCCGCAGGCGCTCTACCAAAACCCGAGCCCGGCTTGTGCTCGTCTCGGCTCGGCGCGCGTGTGTGTGGTGTACGTAGTCCTCACTTGTACACATCTAGTAGAGCATTTTAGTGGGTCATATATAAACACATTTTAGAAGCATTAAATGTTCCATGTGGGATAGTTAATACCACTAAGTGTGCTTCTTTTGAAGCATTTAACTCTAACAATCCCCCACATGATTCAAAAGAAGGTGAAAATGGAGAAATCATTGGCAAACGGAGTTTTAGTGTTTAGATGTTCAGTGTCTTGTAGACTTTAACTGACACCCAGTGCGTACAAAAACCTAGAACCATCATTTAGAGGTGGATCGAAGCCTTTAACCTCCTAATGATCTTGGTAAAAGGTTAGTTGTGCACTTACCGTGCTCAAATCAGGGCTAGTATTCGCACCATCCATGAACTCATCATGAACGCCAACTGTATATCGTAAGTATTTTACTTGGACTTCCCAAGTGCTCTCCAAATGAATCCTGGTAATTCATGAATGCCTTTAGAGATCCTAAAGCCTAAGGATCTCTCGGGGTTTAGAGCAATAACCCCCACATTCACATAGGTAAATTCATCAGGTTTGACTGTCACAAACCATCCGTTTAGGACTATGAATTTATTAAGAGCCGAAGCTCAACCTTAAAACACAAGACAGTAAAACTCAAAACAAAACATATGTCACACAAAACAGTTACAAAAAAGGAAATGGTTGTGACATTATGACTCGAGTTCACCGTGACTTCGTTTGACCGCATTTGACCTTAGCTGAGCTAAGTTGGGTATCAATCACAGTTTACTCCTTTACAAGCTTTAAACCCATTTCCCGTGCTGTCTCCAGCACCATCTTTCTACCAAGGCCTTTGGTGAAAGGATCCGCTATGTTCCTCTCAGATCTTACAAACTCAATTGAGATTACATTTTCTCTGATCAGATTCCTCACTATTCCATGCCTTAGGCGTATGTGTCTCCTTTTCCCATTGTATGTTTGACTGTGAGCTACCCCAATTGCAGCTTGATTGTCACAATGCAATGAGACTGATGAAGTCGGCTTCCCCCACAATGGAATGTCAGCTAGCAGACTCCTAAGCCACTCTGCTTCATGTCCTGCCAATTTTAGAGCAATAAATTCAGATTCCATTGTCGATTTGGCAATGCAAGTTTGTTTAGACGATTTCCATGAAATAGCACCACTAGCAAGTGTAAACACATAACCACTAGTAGATAAGATATCCAATTAGCATCAGTATAACCTTCTAGAACAGCAGGTGTTTTCTCATAATGTAAACCCCAAATCCATAGTACCCCTCAAGTATCTCAACAAACGAATAAGGGCCGTCCAATGGTCTTGTCCGGGGTTGTGAGTGTACCTACTTAGTCTGCTTACTGCGTAGGCAATATCAGGTCTGGTATAATTCATAAGGTACATAACACTACCCATAATCTTGGCATATTCCTCTTGTCCCACACTGTTCTCGAGGTTTTTAGCCAGATCTATACTAGAGTCATAGGGTGAGGACAGGGGTGAACTATCAAACTGATTGAACTTTCTCAAAAAAAATTCAGTGTAGTGAGATTGACTCAAGCATAATCCTGTTTTTGTTCTAGTGATTTTCACCCCAAGAATAACATCGACCTCCTCTAAGTCTTTCATGTCAAAACACGAATTTAGAAAATTCTTGGTAGCGTCAATCACATGCATGTTGGTCTCAAATATGAGCATATCATCCACATACAAACATATTATCACACAACCAGAATCATCATATTTAGAATACACACATGCATCAGAATCGTTTACCGTGAAACCATTGGATCTGATAGTTTTGTCAAATTTGTCATACCATTGCTTTGGTGCCTGTTTCAGACCGTACAAGGACCTGATGAGCTTGCATACCTTGTTCTCTTGACCAGAAGCCAGAAAACCTTCTGGTTGTTTCATGTAGATCTCTTCATCAAGGTCGCCATTTAGAAATGTAGTCTTTACATCCATCTGATGAATGACTAAATCTTGTATAGAGGCAAGTGCAATTAGAGCTCTAATGGTAGACACTTTAGTGACAGGTGAGTAAGTATCAAAGAAATCCAAACCTTTTGTTTGACGATTACCACATACAACAAGTCTAGCTTTAAATTTATCAACTAACCCATCAGGTTTGAGTTTCTTTTTAAACACCCACTTATTATTTAGGGGTTTACAACCCCTAGGTAAATCTATTAACACCCCAAGTGTTGTTACTCATAATAGACTCTATCTCACTATTAATGGCTTGAAGCCAAAAAGTGGAATCAATGGAACTCATGGCCTCTTTATAAGTTCTAGGATTTGTTTCGAGCATAAAAACATTTACAACATACTCATCAACTAAACTCGTTTCGGCAAGAAAAGCGGTCACGAAATCTGGACCAAAACTGGTTTCGGTCCTGGATCGTTTGCTCCTTCGAGATTCCTCGGGAACCACCGCCGGAGTAGAAGGACGCGCTGTAACAACAGGAGCCAAAGAGTTAGTATTCATAGGGAAAATATGCTAAAAAAATTCCGCATCTTTAGATTCCTTTATGGCCCCAAAACCGGACGAATCTTTAAGTATGAAGCGATAAGCGGCATTATTCATGGCATGCCCGATAAAAATACCGTCTATGGTTTTAGGTCCAATTTTGTTCTTTTGAAACGTTGGAATCCCGATCTTCGCCAGACACCCCCACACTTTAAGGTATTTGAGATTGGGCTTGTATCCTTTCCACAGCTCATAAGGAGTCTCACCTGTTTTCTTATGAGGTACACGATTCAGAACATGACATGCATAAAGAGCTGCTTCACCCCACATATTAGAAGGCATTCCGGAACTCAACAACATTACATTCATCATATTTTTTAGTGATCGGTTTTTGAGTTCGGCAACACCGTTTTGTTGGGGTGAATAGGAGGAAGTCCTTTCATGTATAATCCCATGGGTCTTACAATAGTCACTAAGTGGATTACCGTCGTATTCACCTCCCCGGTCATATCTTACTCATTTTATTTTAAAGTCTAATTGATTTTCAACCTCGGCTTTAAACTCTATGAACTTTTCTTCAGCCTCATCTTTGGTTGTTAATAAATAGACCCTAGTGTAGCAAGAAAAATCATCCACAAAAGTGATATAGTAATGTTTCCCACCCCTACTTGTGGTGTTCTTAAAGTCAGCTAAGTCTGAGTGAATTAGCTCAAGAAGTGTAGTAGAACGTTCCACACATTTGTTAAAGGGTGTTTTAGCATGCTTAGCTTCGACACATATTTCACATTTATCAAAGCTTGTGTCGCTAAAGTCAAGAATAAGGTCATGTTTTTCATGTTTTTAATGGAGGTCACATTCACATGTCCTAGTCTAGCATGCCATAAAGAAACAGACTCAGCAATATAAACAGAAATGGACGAATTCTTATTAATAACTTCTATGTCTAATACAAATAATCCATCATTACAAAAGCCTTTACCAACAAAATTTCCATTTCTAGTGAGCACAAGTTTATCTGATTCAAAAGATAGTTTGATACCTGCTTTGTTTAATAAAGCTCCAGAAATAAGATTTCTTAGAATATCAGGAACATGTAGCACGTTAGTCAGTTCAAGAGTCTTACCGGAAGTGAGTTTCAAAGTGACTTTCCCTTTACCAAGTACTTTCACGGTGCTAGAATTCCCCATAAATACGCATTCCCCACTCAGTACTTGAGAGTAGTCTGTGAAAACATCCCGATTGGAGCAAATGTGCCTTGTAGCGCCAGTATCAACAACCCATTCGGAAAAATTTCTTACTAAATTAACTTTTGACACAACAGCAGCAATTATATCGTCATCTTGTTCAGTAAGATTAATATGAGATTTATTGGGATTCCGTTTACCAGCATGAGAAAAGCCTTCGGGACAAAATCTAGCCGAGTGACCCGGTTTACCACATGTAAAACAGTTTCCCTTAAATTTCCGCTTACCTTCACTTTTAGAATCCCCTTTGCCATCCCGTTTAAAGGTATTCTAGTTTCTAGTTCAATGAACTTAATTAGAAGACTTGTTACCCTGTTTTTGACTCTTGTAATGATTTTTAGACTCGGTCAGGTTAGCCATGGAAGAGGAGTGTTCAATTTGCTTACCTAAAGTCTGTATACGGTTTTGTTCCTCAATCTTTATATGAGACACTAGTTCTAAAAGAGTAAAATCCTTTTGTTTGTGTTTCATACTACGAACATAATTTTCCCAAGACACCGGAAGTTTATCTAATAAACAATTAGCCTGAAAAACCTCACAAATTTTCATACCTTCCGCCATTACCTCTGCACATAGATTTTCGTACTCATGAACTTGATCTAGATGGGTTTGTCATCGACTAACTTGAAATTTAACCAACGACTGCAGGCATACTTTTTCGTTCCATAATCATCAGAACCATACTTGGTTTTGAGAACATCCCAAATTTCAGTAGCCTTCTTAAACTTACTGTAAATCAAGTACAAAGAAGACGTCATGTAATGCAGTAACATTCCCCTACAAGTAACATTATCCGTTTCAAAATCTCTACCCGAATTTACTGGAGCCTCAGATTTAGTAAGTGTATAAACGACTCCCAATTGAGTTAGAAAAAATTCCATTTTATCCGACCACATACGATAATTTTTTCCATAAAATAGTTCTAATCTGGACATGTCCGGTATGAAAGGGTTATGAACAACAGCAGTAGGAACGGAAGTAAGAACAACACTAATAGGACTACTAACCATGATGAGAAACGAAATTAAATCAACTTTAGATTGTTATCACGGTAGTAGTAGAAGTAGGGATAGAAGAAGGAAAGATCTTATCTGGAACGAGAAACAGAGATTGTGTCGCGACAAGAACGTCACTGTCCTAAAGTTGATTTATGCCTCGTTTGCTACACACGGCCTCAATGACACTTAACTCCCAGGATTCCACAACCAAACTGTAACTCCAGTGTAGGTGGAGAAAGGATGAATACAGCCAAGAACGTTTGCCAATAATTAAACCGGAACAGAGAAAGAAGATATGAAGTATGAGAGTGTATGATTTCTGTGTGACAGGAATGAAGGGAAGGGCAGATTATATAGTGAAGCAAGAGCAATGGTTCAGTGTACAACAACAAATGCACACTGGAAACTTGCAGCAATCAGTCTCGTGAATGAACACAATCAGTCTCGAAAATGACAGAAGACTGACTGAGCTCAAAGGAAAAGGAAGATGCTTCTGGAATAAAAAACAAAAAATCTGACCACTAAAAAATACCCGCAAGCGGTGCGCTGCAAGCGCTCTCCCAAAGCCCACAACCCGAGCCCGAGCCCGGCCAGGCTCGTGCTCGTCTCTACTCGGCTCGGCGCGCGCGTGTGTGATGTACGTAGTCCTCACTTGTACACATCTAGTAGGGCATTTTAGTGGGTCATATATAAACACATTTTAAAAGCATTAAATGTTCCATGTGGAATAGTTAATACCACTAAGTGTTCTTCTTTTGAAGCATTTAACTCTAACAATGCTCACTTCTAAGTGACCCACGTGTCATCATTTGATTGAGTCGGTTATTTGTTTGCCGCCATTAATTAGGTAGAATCCAAATGAAAGCAATCAAGTTTAATCTTCATTACACATTTAATTACATAATAAATATAGTAATTTCTCAAACATTTAAATCAATAACGAAAACATTTGTCACATATTTGTATTAGACCGTTACAAACAACATTTAACTAAATAATAAATATAATAATAATAATAACTAGTCGCCATGCCCATGCACCGCACGGGATTACTTATTTACTTGTCTAACTTCCATGTGGTTGTCACGGCGCGTGCTTGTAGAGGTGTCGTAATCGTGGATAGGGCAGATGTTGCGAAGATCGAATCATCAAAACTACTAAAAGACGCATGACATGTAAATATAAAGAACAAAAGAAGTTGACATAATCCAGTCTAAGGAAGAAACAGACATTAAAAAATTTGTATACTATAAAATAATTGCAATATGTAATCTGCATAAATTATGCCCTTGTTCTTCTGTGTTTTTCTCTGTCGGGGTCTATTTTGTCTTTTCAACTTTTGGCCTCTTTTTCTCTATTGTTTTCTTCTCTACGGATGCTTCTTTCGCCGTCACTTTGAAGCTGTAAGTCATTTTTGGTGTGGAAATTCTATTACTGAAATATAAGTGAAAAATAGCTTGTAGTTGGTGTGCGTAATAATAATTAACTTACTCCTTGTCTATCTTTCTTCCTCATTTTTAGCTGAGGTGTTCCCCGGAGGGTCGGACGTTGTTGTAGGCTGACTTTCTAAGTTGTCTTATTGTGGTTGCTCCTGCGAAAACATTGGAGTTGTTTGGGTATATGGTCTCGTGTGTAAAAAGATGCTTGTGTTTTTGGCTAAGAATTGTTGTTGTTACCTCTTTTTTTTGTCCCCATTTCCACAGTGGTTGGAGTTGGAGGGTCCTTTGGTGTCGACAATACCTTTTGACACTTTAGTTCCCGTTCGGAGTTGTATTTGGTCATCCCAATCTTGACTTTCATGGTGTATTCTCTCCCGACACATTGTTGGAGTATGTAAGACATACTTTCTCCTTTCCCCCGTCCTGTTTTTCGCTCTCTTGTTAGGACAAAACGGTTAAAATTTGTTCGAGTAGTTGGTGTGTTATTTGTTGTGCGTACCTTTTCATATTGGGTTAGTAATGCTTCGATTGGTCGCCCGACTATCTTCTCAGCTTCTCTCCCAAAAATCACCAAAGATGCGTATGCTATTTCGTCCGCTATTGTAGTGATTAATTTGTGCCTGTGTTGTAGAGAGTATTTGTGATATTGTCTAGGAGCAGTAGATAGGTTTAACATACCGTACGGTGAGTTATATTTTTTGTATTTTTTCTTACCTTTGTTTGGGGTAGGGTATTGGTTCGTTACATTGGCGACACTTTCCGTCCTCGTCGATTCCAGCGGGGCATGATGTGCAAGACTGATACCGCCAGTCAACATCTGTTCTTACTTCTGTTATCATTCCGTGGCATTTGTATACCTCATTCTATTCCAATTGTTTCATTTAATCAGAAATGTTCAATGGTATATCATATCAGTAGGTATGCGATGTCTGTCAACATTACCTGATCGTCGACGTCTGCTTGTAGAAGCTCTGCAATGGTTGAAGTACGCATATCTTCTGCGACCTCAGCATCGAGGACTCTTATTTGAACGGGTTCCTGGTCTCTGTAGGGTGGTATGGCAATGCAAATAATAATATGTGGCTAATCTAGTATATGTGAGATCGAGGACATGGTTCATGTGCGTTTTTTTTATTGTGGGGGCAAACGGTTACCTTTGCAGTAATATTCTAGTCTCTGGGAAGTCCAAGTCGAGGAAGACCTTGGTCCCATATGTGGATTGTAATTGGTAATCTTCTACATCGGTGTTGTAGTCTTTGTTAATAAGTATGATATGTGCAACATTATTATAGGTAAAAAAAATCAGTCAAATGTGATTAGACTAACCATAATTAGATCAAAGCAATTTAACTAATATGATTTGTAACAATAAAAAACTTAAAACCAATTAGTTTAAAATGGTTCCTATGTGACTGCAAATCAAGATTCAACGGGTACCTAATATTTACGTTAATAACATATTAACGCGTGTCCATTAGACACATGTTAGAAAAACCGTTAACATAATACCTACATAATATTAAGTGACATTATAATATTTGGCTTTATTAAACACTTTAACTCAGTTAATAACATAATATTAAGCCTACGTCCCCTTTTTATTGTCCTTTCGACTTTGTATTGTCGTACTAAACCACGGGTTTATAAACAGTCGAGACGAATGGAAAAGTATTGTTTAGTGCCAAGCCGAAATGCGTAGAAATCAGAAGTAGCAGTAGTAGTAGATGAGTAGGTGTGAGGTTGAAAGAGGAGAAAAGAGAAGTACTGGTAGTACGCTGCTGTGTCAAAATATGTGCATCCACATACGCATGTTACATGTTTCATGTACATTTTTCTTGGCATTGAAGTGGCGTAGATTTTTGTTGCCTTATTTTCTCATATCACACAATACGGAGTAGTGAACAACTTTTTTGAAAATCATGGTTTTGATAATCATATGTGACAGACTCAAGCATATAAATTTACATATATTCAAAAAGATGAACGATAAAAGTTGATAAACAAAAGTTTATTACTTTCATAATTCATGACCCTTGCAGATGTGATGACTACGACCATGTCACGTCCATTTTATCGGCTAATTTCTTCTGTAATGTAGTCAGACGCATCACCACATAAAGTCATGTTCACTATTTTTTCCCTGCATGTAGTCATTATATTGCGGTAAGTTAATTACTTTACACGTAACTATATGCGTGGTGAAGGTGGTGAAGGTACCTTTCATCTTGTATTTGTATATTACGTAAATGTGTCCGACCATTTTTTGTTAGCACCTCCCTTTTCTCCTCGATCGTTTTTAGGAAGCCAACAACGTCTGCACCATGTTGTTATAAAGAGTGAATAGGCAAATAGAGTGTTTAGATAGTAAAATTGTTGCATTTTATAGTGCATGTGTCGGTGTACTTTCCTATCAAATAATCATTTTTGTTGTTGCGTTCTTCCAATTTATCGAGTGGGTGGAATTTGAATTTGTGGAGTGGAATACTTTGAGTTTGGTTCTTATCCTCCTGTATCGATGTAAATGGGGTGTACTTGATGATGTGTGGGTTTTCTTTTATTGGTTTGTACGATCTATTATTTTGCGCCACCTCAAAATGTTGGAGGGTGTAAATTTTCCCCTCGTGCAGCACACCTTCATATGAGGTCACCCATCGTTTTGGTATTGTTGCATGTATATGGTTTCCCTGGCCAGAATGAGATGAAACAAAATGTTCAACAATTTTTTAGCACCGATAAAAATAGACATGGAATCAAAATGGTCGTCCAATTGAATGGTTGGGACCTCACCTCTTTGTCTAATAGCACCATGTCTAGAGACAGTGGGGGGCAGTTTTCGTTCGGTGTTACGCGCCATATCCTTGTGGCTCGTGTTGTTATCTGATATTTGGACTTTGAGGGGACCAAGCCTGCAATGGTAGTTCTTATTGGCGCCATTTGTTTCCTTTGTTGTCTGTGGTTTGGTTATTTTGTTGCAATATTGTGTCGCGTATTTTAGCTTGGGTGTTTAAAGAGTGTATCGGTAGAGTAGTGTGCATGAGGTATTTATATGCGCCTAGTATAGTAACTTGAGAATAAATGCTCAGAGGAATTATTTTATTCATTACGTAATTGAATGTGTCATTATCATTGTTATTTAACTAAATGTTTTGAGGAATCTTGTCACCTAGGATTCTACATCATCAATGAGGAAGAAGTTAAAGAGCTTACATTTCAATAATAACCGACTTTGATTGCTTTACCAAGGATTTTACATCATCAATGAGGAAGAAGTTGATGAGTTCCTCACCTTGGATTCTACCTAATGAATGAGAAAGAAGTTGAAAGAGCTTACATTTCACCATATTAGCTAATGAATGAGAAAGAAGTTGAAAGGTTGTAAGTAATAATAACCGACTTTGATTGCTTTACCTAGGATTCAACATCATCAATGAGGAAGAAGTTGATGAGTTCCTCACCTTGGATTCTACCTAATGAATGAGAAAGAAGTTGAAAGGTCCTAACTAATAATAACCGACTTTATGTATTCAACTCCCGTCTTTTCAATTCCTACCCAATCGCATTGCGCCAAGTGTTCTACCTTAGAATTGAGCATTTATTGAATAGAGCATGGAGAGTGCTTTGTTTTCTATTTAATATATACCTAATGAATGAGAAAGAAGTTGAGAGGTCCTAACTAATAATAACCGGTTTTATGTATTAAACTCCCGTCTTTTCAATTCCTACCCAATCGCATCGCGCCAAGTGTCCTACTTTAGAATTGAGCATTTGTTGAATAGAGCATGAAGAGTGCATTGCTTTCTATTTAATATATTAGGCTGGCTTTGTAGCTCCGTAGGCTTACTACACCCGAGTATCGTTGATGTGGGAGACGTATCAAATAGAACGTAGGTGGGTGGAGGTTGTTTTCGATTCTTGGCTCGACGACTACACATCTTTGGATCAGGCGATTTAATTTCTCAACGGTAATAGAGTGGGAATTGATCATGCTCGTTGTACACTTGGTTGATGTAATGGAAAAGACAAACACTCATTCTCATAGGTGGTGGATTATAAGAGAGAAAGATGAAGAGGATGGTAGGTGATCGGAATTTATTTCTTAACTTAGGATTCTAAGTAATCAATGAGAAAGTAGTTTAAGGGTTTCTTCACATTGGATTCTAAATAATAAAGGAGGAAGAAGTCGAAGGGTTGTAACTCATAATAACCAACTTCCTCATTGATCATGTATTCAACTCTCTTTCTTCACTTTGGATTCTAAGTAATAAATGAGAAAGAAGTTGAAGGGTTGTGCCAATCGAATCATGCCAAGTGTGTGCCTTAAGAAGTGAGGATTGGAAGTATGGAGCGTGGAAGGTGCTTTGTTTCCCTTTTAATATAATATATAGATAATAATAATAAAGTACATAAGAATCTTAGATAGTTGAAACATCGAAATACAAAAAAAATGACTGATGATGAACCGACAAAATAACAAATATACACTGTATGTGATTAGATTAGGATGAGGATGATTAAAACAAACTATCCTCCATGCTCTATCTACCCAATGCTCAATTCTAAAATAACACATGTGGCATGCTATGATTGGGTAGAAACAACATAGCAACCGACAAACCCAACAACTGAAAAGTCGGTTATTTGTTTGCCATAAATTAGGTAGAACCCATCAACTTCTTGCTCAATTGCCGCGTCCATTATTTCTTCCTCATTGATTATGTAGAATCCAAAGTGAAGCAATCAAATTCAACCTTCATCTTCTTTATATAAAAGCAATGTCCATTTACTCCTATGTGGCACTATCCTATACTCTCCATTTGAAAATAAGACTAATTTTTTTCACTTGGTTGTTTTTAGTTTAGTTAGTATAATACATACACACAAGGCACAAGCATTCAATTCAAATCAAACTGCATTTATTACTCTACCCTTCATTAATCACCAATTTACATCACCCGAAGCAGTCACTAACTTCACCTCCTCATTCCAATAACATTCAATCCATCTTCTTAATTAATCAACTTAGGGAAGTGATGAAACTACACAATTATACATGCTCCTCATTCTCGATGTAGTTCATTATTGAAAGCTGCCTAGGAAACCGACGGCTCATCCCTCCAAGAATGACTACATGGCTCTTCCTCTCTACGAGTATTGAATTATATTTCGCGTTCACCTCTTATTCCGACTATGAAATGCTCCTGCATTCTCCATTTCGAATCATTCTCGATGTAAATCTTTGTCAATCAACACTACCAATTTTTGCTCTACATGTATCAAATTGTATTTATTTTATCTCTTCATATTACAAATCTTTCTGACAAATCAATTTTCTAATATTTAGTTGATTTCATTTGCTGAGTAATTTTTTTTCTTAATTCATTCGAAATCAATCTTATTATTTTTGTGATTTGATACAGATGCAGATGACAAAAATATATTAAAAAGGGATAAAGATGGAGATATTATAAAGAAAATAAGATAAAAATGAAGGTATAGAAAAAAAGAATGCATATGGAGATACAAGCCAACTACAGTCAAAGGTAAAATACTTTTTTTCCATATAAGATTATTTATTTAATCGAAATTTTCAAATTTGTATTTTTCAAATTTTAATCATTCGTTTCCATAAAATAACTGTACATCTTCAATTTAATTGTGAAATTTCAAATATAAAATTCGAAGATATATTATTTCTATTTTTTATTTTCATAATTGCATACTTTCATAATTATTTCCTTCAATATTATTATCTTTTTCAGTCATATTTTGTTGAAGATTATTTCGTATTTACTTTCATTATGAATAGTGGCAGTAAATTATCGAGTCGAAATACGAATTGATAAAGTATCGTCAACATTCTTATATAGTATTAAAATACATTAAGATTGTTGATATAGTATTATTATATAATCCTCCGTCTAAAGTATAAAATTCAATTTTTAATTTAAAATATTAAAATAATAAAAGCATACAAAAAAATAGTTTCCTTTGCTGTAAATATTGAATTAGTTTCCTAAACTATATATGAAATTAAGTATTAATTTTTAATATTCGAAGTTATGAGTATTCATTTTAATATATTTCTTAACTAATTAGTCGGCTATCCAAATTAATGTTATTAAGTTACCAAGATTTTTTTAAATTTATAGAGTATAAAATACAACTCTTTCCATTAACGAAAGAACCAACGTACTCTTAATAGTCAATATCAATCTCCCTTAGATCATGTTCATCCATGAATGGATTTTTCATTCTTGGATGGGACCTATCCATTCCACCTCATCATTTCTTCCTCAATTTTTTCATCTTAAAAAAGCTCCTCCATCCAAGAATGAATTTAATGTCCTCTAATAAATTCCAAAACCCACCCTCAATCCACATGACATTTTATCATTGGTAGAATAAAATTAAAAGAAAAAAATGTTGCATAGAAATGGCAACTTGCCCCACAATTCTCATTCTCTCTTCCATTTGAGTGAACAAATGATTTTGATTTCTCCTTCACCAAGAATATTTCATTCTTGGATGGAAGACCAAAATTTCTCCATCCTCCATCAAGAATGAAGAAAAAACAATGGATGAGGATGCTCTTACTACTAAAAGGATAGGAATCCTCCAAAAATTTGACACGTGGCGGCTCCACCTTCAACAAACTCCCGCCTAACAATCCCCCTTACTACTCTTCCTGGGCCTTTGCCTAAAAAGGCTCACGCGTACAATAGATCATGTACTGAAGATGTTATCTTATTATTGGGTGTACAATAGAAAAAGGCCCACTTAACGTGTACAATAGAAAATTCCACGCACACCATAGTATTTAATATTGTAGATATTATTATTACCTATACTATTATAAACTATGCTATGTTATGTTACTCCCTACGTTTCAACCATTTGTATACGTCTGTTTTATGCACGTACGTTGATACTCATGTTCTTTTGTCTATATCTTAAGTTACGTGTTACTAAAAATTATGAATATTTGATATTCAAAATGTATTTTATTAGACGATTTAAACAAGATCCCACATTGCTATATTTTATCTTATATATTAAAAGTTACCTTGAAGATTCTCATCACTTATAAATAGTGTTAAAAAACCAAACGTATACAAATGGTTGGAACGGAGGGAGTATTATTATTGCCATATTTAAAACATCGTATTGATATGGTGTCGTTATTCACTCACACTTGGAAATTGGAGTTCCCCAAAATATTATATCTAATTTTAAATATAATATGTATATCGTATATATCTAATTACATTCATATATAGGCTATATACGGTTTTAATATCCTAATTAAAGTTTAGTATATATGTCATATGTTATGTGTGTGTACACACACATCTAATTATATATAATATTAATTCCCGAAATATTACATTGTGTTGATACACATTGCCTAATATGACCTGGGACTGATTTTCAGACATCGGTATCATATTTTCAGGAATGAGTATCCCAGTGAACATATATATAGATAGTATATTTTTGTATACGTTATCAATACACAAATGCTATAACTATTTTATCACACTGAATATATATTTAATACACAAATATTCCAGTGTGATTACAACCATGTATGTGGACTTATATTTGTATTTAATACACAGATATCAATAAGAGTAAGAATAACATTTTTACTATCTAATACAATATTATAATATTCATTATTTCAGGAAACTAAATAAGAGTAAATATGATCCATATTTTCATAATAATATGTACGAATATTTTATCATATTTGATACGTATGTAATATGTATTCTTAATTCTTAACATAAATAATTAATTAATAAATTATTTTGTCTGTACATATATATTGCCGTGAGTACTTCATAAGAGAACTCATTATCATGAATTTTATACACATTACTTCATAAGAAAATTCACAATAAGGTGTATGAAGTAGTCACGGTAATACAACCCGTGACTGATCATTCGTAATAGACATTCGTAACAAGATTGCCTTCGAGGTATGTATGTTGTCCATATTCAAAAATTCATATATCAAATTCAATTGCGCAACAGTTGGAGGTATATCTACCATATGTTACATTCAATACTCTTTTACGTATTAAAATCCGTATATTAGAATTATGTATTTCTAATGTTTGTTCTCAATATATATAGCGAAACTCAACATTGTACACAGGGAATTATAATCACACTCTATTCGATAAACTATGGATCACTTCCCGGCAAAGGAGGCTAGGTTGAAAAGACGATGTATACTAAATAACAAACGTCAACGCACAACGCACTCTCCTACGGGTACAAATTACTATACAGACATCATTTAGGACTCTTCATACATTTGTCGTGATACTTTAACGAATAACATTTGTGTCAAACTTAGGAATTATTCCATGACAAAATTACCTCGGAATATGTTTCAGGCTACATACATAATAGTTCTGCACGCTCGGCACTATCGAACATTACTAATTCTTACAATTCAGGTTATTACAATCACACTTATTTTTTTAAAGCAATAAGTTTGGGTCTCTTAAAATTTTAAACATAGTATTTTTTTCATGAAATGCAAACGCACTACACAGGGAATTCACGTGAAACACAAGCTTTATCCTCTCATCAAACACTTAGAATGTCATCCTGCCTCGGCAAAGGTAGTAATACTACGTTCCACTTTATTTACAATTATTTTCGTTGAATTTTATTACTCTACTAAGTATGTATGGATATATATATATATAGCTTTATATCGTAATTGGAGTTCCATATATGTGTGTGTGAGCACACACACATACACATATGGTATTAATTCCCGAAAATTCTCTTACTACTAAGAGGATAATAATACTAGGAAATAGGATGAGGTGTCAACCTTTCAAGAGATGTTTTTCCTCCAAACATCATAGCTTCAATTAGGAAACAAATTAATATTAAAATCCTATTTTTTTTTGCAAGAATGTTATTTCTCTTTTATTCATCCAATTGGGAAGAAAGAAGAGACCAAACTTACAAGACTAACCCCTAGAATGTGTTAATGCACATCCAATTACAAGCTAAATTGTATACAAAGATCTATGTTTCTACTCTTTAGCCTAGAAAATACTTCAAACTTAATTTGCCCTATCAATTGTGTGTATGGTCTTTCTTTACCCGTAAATATTCTAGCATTCCTCTCAATCCATATATGGTATACACAAGCCGCTATCGTCAAGCAAAACCACACATGTTTCCAATGCTTCTTCTTCTTCTGCTGTACCGCCCACACCAGCTCAAGTCTGAGTTCATCACTCCGCCCTCTAATTTGCATCCATTTCTTAAGTTCCTCCCAAATCTGCTTGGCATATGAACACTTAAAAAACAAATGATCATGACATTCCGCCCTACATTTGCACAAAGAGCACCTGTTTATCAGATGCAATCCCCTTCGTTCCATATTGTCCAGAGTAGCAAGCTTTCCCTGCGCTGCAAGAGAAGCTATAATACCATGTTTCGGGATAACTCTCTGCCCCTTTACCGCTACTAACCATTTCTGCGTGTTAAATTTTTCCCTGAACCAATCATAGGCCAAATCGACCTGAAATTTATCCTGAAATGCCCAGCTCTGAACCAATTTAAAAGCTGCATCCATAGTACCCATCCTTCTCAAAAGTTCATCTCTTACCCTTAGTACACTTTTGAACATTGCTGTGTATTGTTCCTTAGACTGCAGTTCCCACACCGAGTCCACCCCCAGCACATACTTCCTTGTCCATTCAGTCCAAACTCCTTGCTTGCCAGTAATCAATTTCCAAAGCCATTGGCACATCAAAGCTTTATTCCACGCAACAAGACTCTTGACTTGAAACCCACCCTCCTCCCAAGGTGCACAAACACTACCCCAACTTCTATGAGCCACACTCTTCTTTACAGGATTACCTGTCCAGAAGAAGTTTTTACATAATTGTGAGATTTTCTTCATCACATTCTGAGGTAGTATTGAATTAGCGCACCAGTAATTCATAATCCCAAAAATTACAGAATTGATTAATTGCACCCTTCCTGCATATGTTAACTGGTTGGTAGACCAATTTTGCATTGTTGTTTGAATCTTGCCGATCAATCCCGAGTAATGCACCAGTTTGTTGCTAATATCGTTAAGTGGGATTCCCAAATACCTACAAGGGAACTGTCCCTCCTTAAATCCAGTTTTCTCCAATATGGTCCGTCGAATACCAGCAGCAACACCCCCAAGGAAAACATCTGTTTTCTCTTTATTTGCTTCTAGTCCTGATTCATTAGCAAACCTGTCCAAAGCTGTTGTTGCAGCAACAGTAGAAGGCACGTCACCCCTTGTGAATATCATTAAATCGTCCGCAAAGATAAGATGATTTAGCTTCATCTTACTGCACTTTGGGTGTAAAGAGACTTGTGACTCTTTCCCGATTTCCCTTAACCTTCTCGATAATACCTCCATACTAAGCACGAAGAGATACGGGGATAATGGATCCCCTTGTCTAACTCCACTCCTTCCTTTAAAGAACCCCTGTGATGACCCATTGATCTTTAAGGAAAACCAAGAGCCTTGTATACATCCTTTTATCTAATCAATGAACATAGATGAAAAGTTGAAACCTTGAAGCATATCTTCAATAAATGTCCATTGCAAGGAGTCGAAGGCCTTCCTAAGATCGATTTTCATGAGGCATCTTGGAGTCAAAAATTTCCTTCCATACCCTTTAATTAGGGATTGCGATAATGCAATATTCTCATGTATGTTTCTATCTTGCATAAAAGCCACCTGTTCTGGTCCAACTATTTGATGTATCACCATTTTCAACCGATTAGTTAGCAGTTTACTAATGGTCTTGTATAAGACAGAGCAACAAGAAATAGGTCTGTAATCAAGTACAGACAAGCAAATTTCTTTCTTTGGTATCAGGGTAATCAAGGTGGTATTAGCCTGTTTAGCCATTTTCTTCTTATTAAAAAATTCCTTTACTGCATCACAAAAATCCTTGCATACCGTGGACCACGATGCTTTAAAGAAGCCCGACGAAAAGCCATCCGGACCCGGGCTCCTATCCGAGCCAATTGAGAATACTGCTTCCTTAATTTCAGCATCTGTTGGCATAGCCTGAAGCAGCCTCCAGTCTTCTTCTCTAATGAGAGATCCCTTATTCAATACAGTTCTATCAATTCGTTCCACTCTCTTAACAGAACCAAGTAGGCCCTCATAATATTCCACAAAAGCCTTAGAGACCTCCTGCAACCCTTCTCTATACCTTCCTTGAAAATCATTAATGGCACCAATCACTTGTTGCATCCTCCTCGCTTTTAGTTTAGAATGAAAATATGCAGTTGCATCATCCCCTAGCGCTAAATTCTCCATCTTGGCCCTCTGGTTTAGAATGCTTAGCTCTGATTTCTTTAGCTTATTGCATTCACAAACCAGACTTCGCTCACGTGCTATCAGGTCTGCAGACATAGGCTGAACCTGGAGACTCAGTTGACAGGCCGCCACTTCATTTTCCAACTCAGCAATCTGTGCCCCAATATGCGAGTAACTATTCTTATCCATATCTTTAAGAGCCCGCTTTACATTCTTCAAATTTTCAAAAAGCCTATAACTAGCAGTACCATATTCCTTCTTTCCCCATGCTGCAGCCACAGTTGAATGATACTGAGGATGGTGCGTCCAACAATTCAGAAAACTAAATCTTTTGGACTGAATAACCTCCTCAAATATGGTCACTAGAGTAGGAGAGTGATCCGACACTCCTGCAGGCAGATACTGCACAGAAGAGTTTGGAAAAGTAGAGGCCCAATGGAGATTGATTAGGGCTCTGTCCAGCTTTCTCCAAACTCTAGTGTCAGGATCCTGATTGTTCGTCCAAGTATACTCACATCCATGTCCTGCCATTTCTTGTAAACCACTAGTACCAATACAGCCATTAAATGCTTCCATATCCTCTATGTCTGGAGCAACTCCTCCAATTTTCTCCCCTCCATGCCTAACAATGTTGAAATCCCCAAGGACAACCCATTTATTAGCAGTGCTACTAAGGCAATTGAGACCCTCCCACAGGCTCTCTCTACTGCAGGCATCATTTTTCCCATATACAATCGTAACCTCAAACTTCTGATTTGTTCCATAATGATAGACCATACTATGTATAAACTGCTCAGTACTCTGGAGTACAGTAACCTTGACAGTGCAAGGGTTCCATACCAACCATATTCGACCATTTTTATGACATTCATAGTTGCATTTAACAGTAAAAGCTGCAAATTTATTTTTAATCACCTTCTTTGCTTTTGCCTCTTTAATCCGAGTTTCCAATATGCCAATAACATCAATCCCCTTTCCCCTAATAAGTTTGAGTATTTCATTACCTCCTCTGATATTCCACGATGCTATAATCATTTAGATATATCAGGAGGGACTTTATCCCCTACTGGAACAAAATTATCTTCCCCTTTCTCATTATCATTCTGATCAGCCATACCTCTTTGCAGAATGATGAATCTGTTTGGTGTATGTGCCAGTTCCATATTCCAGACCTCATCTGAATTCTTATCCATTTTTCCCGAGTATCTAGCGGTGCCTTTCACCTTAAGGCCTATTCCTGAGCATGCTTGACGCTTTACAACAGGAACAAAACCATCAGCAGGGCCATCTTGTGGTGCAAGACCTAGCCTCCCACATTCTGAGTCCGCAAACCCCACAATAGGCTCCAACCTTTGATCAGTTCCCGCTGAGATACTGCCTAGCTCAAGGGGTCCAGAGCCAGTGATAATCAGGCCACCGGTAGTCTCCTTCCCAAGGGATCCTTGACGCTTTACAGTTTCCGGAACAGAATTTGTCCCAACTGAGGTACCACCTAACCCTTAGGGAATAACTTTCTTGGGCGTGAATCTGACTTTTGCAGGAGCATCCTGCAATTTGTCTTTCTGTTTCTCCTTTTTGCAATGAATTTTTAGATGCCCCAATTTACCACAACATGTGCAAAAATAAGGCACCCATTCATAGTCAATTCTTTGAACTGACTTTCCAGTGTATGGTGAATTTATTGTCACAGACTGAGGTAACTCTTGCGAAACATCAGCCTCCACCATGATTCTGGCAAAGGAAAGTCTTTCTTTGTATGTTGTAGTGGTATCAGCATACATGGGTTTGCCAACCTTACTTGCTATTTTACTCAAGATCGTGTCGGTCCATAGGTATGGATCAAGATCCGGCAATATAATCCATACAGGCACCATAGACAATTTATCCATCTCCTGTGAGAACCCTGGAGTCCATTGCTTCAAGATAAGAGTTTTACGCCCCATTGACCAAGGCCCTCCACGAAGAACTAGATCCATGTCTTCCTTCGTGGAAAACCGGAACGAGAACCATCCTCGCTTAAAGTACTGCACCATAGGTAGCTTGGCATGATTCCAGCTTTTTGTTACGAAGTCAGTAACCTGTTTCAAGGAGGGCTTTGCACCCAGTACATTGCCCATGAGAGTATACTGCCATAGTTTCAATTCTTCCACGAATTCTTCTTCCCCAATGTCAATTTCAGTAGCATTAGCACTCTCTTCGTCATAATAGAGCGCCATTCCAATTTTTGATTCCTTGATTTTTGATGCCCAACCCCCTTCATGGAGAATACCCTGTTGAGGAGGGTTTTTAACAGAATCTCCCCCATTTCCCGCCATTGAAGCAGTTTCAACAACTTTCTCTAGTTTCTCATTCAAGATTGTCTGGGTTTCAGAGGTTTCAATTCCCAAACCCCTTGAACCACCAGTCTTTGCCGATTGAAAGTCATGGCTTATCAAATCATTGAGGGTATGACCTCCTTGGTTTTCTATCTAGGTTTTAGTTAATTCTTGCTCCTGATGGAGATTTTTCTCAAAATCAGTATGAGAAGAATCACCATTGTCGTGCGCTTCCTTCTGTGTCTGAATCTTTCTTGGCCTTCCCCTTCCTCGACCTGTGCCCGCTGTAGACATCGTACGTTAATGGCGCTAAAACGAGAGAGTAATTCTTTCTCTAGGAGAGGAGAGAGAAATTCTTTCGTATTAAAATCCTATCTTATAATAATTACAATATTCACTTTCTATTCAAAGTAAATAAAATCTCATCATATAATTATAATATCCAAATTCAATTCAAGGTAAATATTTATGTAATCAAAGAAAATAATTGTGATGAGCTATTAAAAAAATACGTAGATATTTATGATAATGTAACAAAATATAAATCTCACAAGTATCGAAACTAAGTGTTGAGACCGTCTTACCTGAGCTTGGTCCGAGACACAACTATAATATGCCAAAAACTAAAAAAAGCATACCGCCATTATACGAGATGTCTCATTAGGGAATTTGTGAGAAAAAAAATGTTCATCAAAAAAATACATTGGGTAAGATTACTCAATTATATTTATCATCTTTGAAACTTTAAATAATTTTCTTAGATCAAAATGTAAAGATTAAAAAAGTGAAAAATTAATAACTTATCGATTAGATATTTATAAGTAATCTCTAAATATAAAATACTAAATTTACCGCGCATTATTGCGCGGGATCTATACTAGTAAGTATTAAATGAATCTCGGTAATATTAGAGAATCAAGTATTAATTACATCATTGTGGATGGTAAAATATTAAAGTATAAAATACAATTTTTAATTTAAAATATTAAAATAATAAAAGCATACACAAAAAAAATACTTTCCTTTGCTGTAAAATATTGAATTAGTTTCCTAAACTATATACGAAATAAGTATTAATTTTTAATATTCGAAGTTATGAGTATTCATTTTTCAAAGTACTAACAAAAAGTTATTTTTAATTATTTTCGTAATTTAAATATTAAAATTGATAATTATATTTTTTATGCAAAAATGGATTAATCTTTGTTGATACTTTCTCCAATATAATATTTTATAAGCATTAACATTTTATTTATCGCAGAAAAATTATTCTTCATCAAGGAAAATTGTCCTTCTATAATAAATTTGCATTGACAAGTAATTAGAAATCGTTAACTTATTAATTAAAAAATTAATTAATATATTTCTCAACTAATTAGTCGGTTATCCAAATTAACGTTATTAAGTTACGAAGATTTTTTAAATTTATAGGATGTAAAATACAACTCTTTCCATTAAAGTATTAACCAACATATTCTTAATAGTCAATATCAATAAATATTAAATGAATCTCGATAATATTAAAGAATCAAGTATTAATTACATCATTGTGAACGGTAAACTCCACTTTCAAATATTCAATTAATTCATCTCGGTAAAGATGCACTCTCAATTAATGTCTCGACTAATTAATGTGCATTGTAAAAAATAATTTGTCTCTATATTTATTGATACATTCATTAAAAAATAATCGTCGATTAAAACGTCTATCTCAATGATTTAAATGTAATCATCGATTTAAACTGAGAAATATATTTGAAGAAATAAAAACTGATTTAATTTATGAGAGTTAAAGAGTTTATTTTTAATTTTTTGGATTTAAAATAAAGAAAAAATAGAGAGTTAGAGTAGAACTTTTTTGACGTTTTTAATTAAGTATTTTAATTTTTAAAATTTTTGACCGTTTTAATTTAGAATTTTTCGACTTTTTTTAATTTATACTCCTATCAAAACAAAATTTAAAATAGATGTCGATTTTTTCATTTGACTTTTTTAATTTTAAAGTAATTTAATTTTTAATAATTTTTTTAAATTTTTTGACTTTTTAATTTAATATTAGTTTTATACTTCTTCGTATGCTATTATCTTTTAACCTTATATGAGTATTATATGCTATTACTTCTTCATATGCAAATTAGTTTTATATGAGTTTTATTACAAATCAACAACACACAACAGCTAAGATCAACATAACTTGCCAAAAGATTCGATTTTCTCACTGTACCATCATTCTTATCAACACTAATTAAAACAAAATTAATATAAAAAAGTGGTAAATTAAATCAATGCACATCATTTAAATTCATTTAACCCAATACAATGAGCAACAATAACAAAGCATTAGCCACGCAAAAAATCGAGTCGATTAACATGAATTAATATTGACAATAATTTTAAGAAATTTAATAAATTGAAAAGATGATAGAAAATTTGAAAATTAACTACAACAAAGCATTAGTCCCACAAAAAAATAATCGGGGTTGATTAAATTGAATCATTCATTCGAAAATCGAATATCAAACACTAATTAAAACAAAATTAATTAATTGAAAAATTATGCCCAGGAGATTATCAACAAAAGTGAGCAACATTTTAAGCTTATACAATGAGCAACAACAAAACATTAGTCACACAAAAAATCGAGGTTGATTAACATGAATCATTATTATTCGAAAATCGAAAATCAAACACTAATTAAAACAAAATTAATAAAACAACAACAAAGCATTAGTCACCCAAAAAATCGAGGTCGATTAACATGAGTCATTATTATTTCGAAAAATGAAAATCAAACACTAATTACAACAACATTAAAAACAACAACAAAACATTGACACAAAAAATCAAAAAAACGAGGTTGATTAACATGAAACATTATTATTCGAAAAATCGAAAATCAAACACTAATTAATTAAAACTTCTATTAATAAATTGAAAAGGGGAAATTATAACAACAAAACATTAGTCACACATAAAATCGAGGTTGATTAACATGAATCATTATTATTCGAAAATCTAAAATCAAACACTAATTAAAACAAAATTAATTAATCTTATGCAATGAGCAACAACAACACAACATTCGTCACACAAAACATTGAGTCCGATTAACATGAATCAAGATTCAAAAATCGAAAATCAAACACTAATTAAAACAACAACAAAGCATTAGTCACACAAAAATTCGAGTTCGATTAACATGAATCATTATTATTTCGAAAATTGAAAATCAAACACTAATTAACAGGGCCGGCCCATGGGCTGAGCAGTTCAGTTCTTGGCACCGGGGCCCAGGTGAAGGAGGGCCCAATATCACATGTTTTGAAGGAAAAAAAAAAAACTAACCTACAAATATGTGTTACAGCTACAAGGAGGGAGGAAGAGAGTATTATGGAAAATATAAAAACTTTCTATATCCTTGTTTCTTTCCCAATATACTTACTTAATTACCATCAATACAATATTGTGGAATATAAATTCAAAAGTTTATATTTAATTAATTTCATAAATTATTCACTTCCAAAAAAATACAGTATATACTTTATTACTTGTATACGGAATATTACCTATATTTTTTTCTAGTATTATTGTATCAACTTCATTAACAATTACTATTTCGAATATCAATAATGGTTTTTTTTTCTTTAAAAGAAAGCGTACTCTGTTTTATGTGATTTTTTTAAATAAAAGGGGCCTCAAATCAAAATTTCGAACAGGGCCTCATAATGTCATTGGCCGGCCCTGCTAATTAAAACAAAATTAAAAACAGCAACAAAGCATTCACATAAAAAATCAAAAAATCAAAAAATCGAGGTTGATTAGCATGAATCATTATTATTCGAAAAATGGAAAATCAAACACTAATTAATTAAAACTTCTATTAATAAATTGGAAAGGGGAAAATTATAACAACAAAACATTAGTCACACATAAAATCGAGGTTGATTACCATGAATCATTATTATTCGAAAATCGAAAATCAAACACTAATTAATTAGAACGAAATCAATAAATTGAAAAGTTGAAAATTATATCCAGAAAGGAGATTATCAACAAAAGTGAGCAACATTTTAAGCTTAGACCCTTCTTCAAATGCTAAAACAACATGCATTTCAACCGTCATAACATGATAATGAATAACGGAGTAATGAATAATTAATTTAAATTAACAAAGCATGATATGGAAAATTAGAAAGAGTATGCCAATCAAATTGAAACAAAAACCAATTAAATCTAACAGAAATGACAGGAATGAAAAGAAATAACAAAAAATTATGAAGAAATCATAATACTAACCATCAATTTGTTCAAAAGATGACTAGCTGCATTAAAGCAAAAAAATGCAGATTCATCCACAAATTCCTTCCAAGATACAAACATTAACCAATTAACAATCAACTACAAAAACCAAAGTTCAAAAAATTTTGAAGATAAAAAAATCATACAAATTGAAGCTTAAATCGAGCAAAACCAGTGATCTACCCTGAAAATAAAAAATTAACAGTTTAACCTGACCAAAAATGCTAAAACCCCCAAAACTTAACTTCACTCATTTCATTTCTACGTCATAATCAAAATAATAACACGATTCAAGATGATTTGGACAAATTATATCAAACAGTTCACAATAATATCATCACAATCACACTAATTCACACAAAATAAACCCTAAAAAGTGCATCTTACTCTTAATTTGGTAGGATTTTGATTCAAATTTAGTCCTCTGGTCGATTGCAGTATCCATGACGGCATCAACGGATGTCAAGGAGGGGTGAGGCGGCGTGATTAAGAGAAGAAGAGGAGAGATTATGAAATGTGAATAACTGAATGGAGAGTGTTGTGCCCCGACGACTGAAGGAAAGGTCTGTGGCAAAAAAACCTAAACCGTGTTGTATAATGATGACCCGGGTGCAATCCGTATTTAGTTAAAAAAAATTGTGTTGTATAATGATAGATCCGTGAACAATCCGTATTCAGTTATAAAAATATAAACAAACATGGGAAAAACGTGTCCATTCGTATTGAGGTGTGTGAAATAAAGAAGCGCGGGTGGTTTGGCTTTGATTATACGTAGTATCAATTTTTTTTTATTAAAGTACGAAATATGTATGACACGCTTTATTTTGTAATTATTTTATTGTTGGTCATTAGTGTATTGTAGTTAGTATCACAATAATTTTGCGCGAGACGGTCTCACATGAGACTAATTGATTGTTGAAACGCATGGGTATAGTATAATCAAAATTCACACTTATGTTCTTATTGAAAATCAATGTAAGACAATTAATTGCACAATAAAAACCCACGTAACTCCGTTCAATTTCACGGGTTATGCCCGGTAAGTATCAATCTTGCGTTACTTCATTAGGGAATATCAATGAAAGAACCACAACCCGTGAAATTTTTCACAGGTGTCACACTTACGTAAACAATTATAGACCAACAACCCGTGAAATTTTTCACGGGTATCACACTGGTTGCTTCATTAATTCAGCTCCCACCCCCATCCTCTTCATCTTCCTCCCTTATAACCCACCACCTACAACAATGGGTGCCTTTCCCATTGCCTGGATTATTAGTTTTTAAATTTCTCGGTGTTGACAGTTCTATTAGCTTTTGTTTTTTGGCGTGTGAATGATTAGTTTTAACATTCTTTGGACAAATTTCCGCTTCGTCTCAGTTTACTGCTGCTTTCGGAGCTGTCGCAGCAACTACTGCTTACTCATTTGATTGCTCAAACATATGCTGAATGTTTATGAACATGACTTATTTCTATGAACTTCTGGTGCTTGACTTAAACCCATTCACTGTAGTTCCTTTCAGAGCATCATTTGCCTAATTCTACTTTCTAATTAATCCACATGTGTTAATCTCATTGAACCATAAAGCTAAAAGCATTAAAATTTTATTAAATCAGGGTATATTAAAACATTTCTCTATTTTACCGCAGAGATAAGATTTTTTTTATAAAACCAAGGGTATATTAAGAGATTTATCCATTTTATTTAAAATAAGTATATAGATTTTAAATATTATATTGTCGTCATCGTTATAGTTATTTTTAGTAAACAAAGTTTGATAATATTGGTAGTCATTTTATTATATACAAGACATGCTTTATCTTTGATGACACAAAATTCTTATAAGATTTAAGATCATAATTATAACACATAATAAAAAACAATCATCTCAACCTCAGATAATTTTTTTTTGTTTATTCCAAAATCAATACGGAGTATCCAATATTATTCAATTGTAAATGCACATATAGACATACGCGAAAGTGTTAAATATTAACCCCCTTAACTTTTGGCAATTGTAAGATTAGACCCCGTAGGTTTCAAATGTTGTAATTAGGCCCCATAACTTTGAGTAGAAGTGAAATTCGATTCAATTTTTATTTTCAACATAAATTATATCATTAAATCATTATATCAATTTTTGTTTTAATAATTTTAGTTTACTCCATAATTTATATAATCTATGAGATTATTGTTACAAATTTTCGATTTTATGTAATTCTTTCAAAAAACTTTTTTTCCAAAATATTTAAAAATTGCATGCATTTTATAAATATACAATTATTTTTATCGTATGCAGAGAAAATGCATAAATAAATAGAGTTTTTGTTTTTGAGGTGCAATTTTAATTGAATAAAATAAAAAACTTGGATTGAATTTCACCTTTACCTAAAGTTATGGGGCTTAATTACTATAATTAAAACTTAAGGGAGTTAATCTCACGATTGATCAAACTTAAGGGGGCTAATCACCACTTTCGCCGGCATAGGTAACACGATTTTTGAGTTAAATACATGTATGTCTAACAAAATAAGATTGCTGCAAAAGATTGACATCGGGTTCATTTATTTTTGCTACTTTTATTGATACTCCGTATATGTTAATTCGACTCAAGTACGCTTCGAGTTTGGGGAATATTAGTTCAGATAAATTTTGATCATAAATTTCTTTAAGTAAAAGGTCAAAAAACAGACTTACATGTATGTTACAATACTTAAAAATAACTAGAATAAATAAATAATCAATGAAAAACTTCTAAAATGAGTGTTTTTATGAGAATATAAAAAAGCACTTATAAGCATGCTCAATCGATTCGGGTCTAATATGTTATATTAATTAATTCGGTTCGATGTGGATTGGGTCGGGTATCGGGTATTACTCGGGTTAATAACCATATCAAGTGTTCGATCGTTTATCAATACAAATTTCTCTACTTCGATTTTGCTATCAAAACAAAGAAACTATTCTATCAAATCTGTGCTACCCTCTTTCATCCTAAATTCCTCTATTCCAACGCACCATAGAGGTCAAATACAACTCAGAATGAGTGCTGAAGTGTCGAAATATATATATGAACACAAACAAAAGAAACATTACATAAAACCACAAGATAAAATGTCGTTCGGAAGTGGAAGGTAGCTAGAGAAGAACTAAAACATACTCTCTCCGTCTTGAGTTGCCCCATATCAACATTATCCTCTTACCTTTTCATATTTTCTTAAATTTTGTGCCCAACCCGAATGGGGCTAATTCAACAATATGGATGGAGTATCAACAATAACAATTTATAAACTACTAATTAATTAACCCGAACAATGTGTTCAAGGAATCATAAGAAGACGATTAAGGCCAACTTATATTAGAATAAGTAAAATTATCGGATAATGGTCAGTGAAAAGAGAAATTTAAAATAAATGTAAGTCAACCATTATCATAGACCTCAATCATAAAATCATACACAGCTAATAATGGAAAATAATAGCACAGATATAACACAAGAAATTTTTTTAACAAATGTGAAACATGTAAATTAAAAGAAACAGAACAAAGAAAAATACAGATAAAAATGGGCAAGAACAACACACTCATGACAAATTAAAGGAGCGAAAACAAAGAAGATACAAGCACAAGAACAATATATATGACACATCCACTATTTGTATAATCTAATATACAAAAATTGGAATGCAAAAAAAGCAATTTTTTGTATTTCATATCAATTGTAATGACAAAAAAAAGTCTGCTTGCATTGCTTAGTCATGGTGTATACAACGATCCAAACACCAAAGTATAAACAATTAGCTTAACCGATACTTCGTCCGTCTCATTAAGAGATAAATAAATATGTGGGGTCACAACGAATGGTAACCACAAAAATCATATAAAAGAGGAATAAACTAAAAGGTGACTCTTTTAGAGAGACGACCTAACAAAGGAAATGATAACTCTTCTATAGAGACAAAGGGAGTACAAACTAAGGACAAGAATTAAAAAGAAAAATTGACAAATCTGACAAAATATAAAAAAACAAACGTAGACCCGTGCGGTGCACGGGTATGGCGACTAGTTCTATATTATTCTTGCGATAATTAAATAAAGAGTGATCCGACGGACTTATAGAAAATCTGTAGGCACATAAAGCTTTGGAAAGCGTGGCATACCAACATTGGGGAGCTTGACGAAGACCATATAAAGACTTTCTGAGCCGA
This sequence comes from Agrostemma githago, assembly GCA_958450325.1. Classification (NCBI taxonomy): domain Eukaryota; kingdom Viridiplantae; phylum Streptophyta; class Magnoliopsida; order Caryophyllales; family Caryophyllaceae; genus Agrostemma; species Agrostemma githago. The sequence continues at coordinate 11,290,822 of OY288253.1, forward strand.
CAAACCTTACCTGTATGTCACGCCATGACTAAAACCAGGGGAAAGACGCATATAAACCTCTTCATCGAGTTCACCGTGAAGAAACGCGTTGTGGACATCCATTTGGTGAAGTTCCCAATTATTAATCGAAGCAATTGTAAGAAACGTTCGAACCATGACCATTTTGACAGTCGGAGCAAAAGTCTCTGTAAAATCAATACTGTCCTCTTGATGATTGCCAATTCAAGAATAACCAAACGAGGTTTATATCGTTCAATTGCACCCTCGGAATTATATTTAATTCGATAAAATCACATACACCCGATAGCCGTCTTATTGGCCGATAAATTCTCCACCGCCCAAGTACCGTTAGCCTCTAAAGCGGCAATTTCTTCTGCCATAGCGGTTCGCCATTTTTCATCCTTCATAGCTTCTTTAAAAGAAGTTGGCTCCGTCTCGCGAGAAATAGCTGAAATAAAATTATGGTGTCTAATAGAAAAAACATTACAACTCACATAATGAGAAAGAGGATACGGAGTACCTGAGACGGGCAGAGGGATGGATGACGTGTCGGGGGGAATCAGAGATGTGTCAATATGAGCGGTAACATTTGCCCAACGAACGAAATCCTGATGACAGACATTTCTGTGTTTCACACGTTGTCCGCGTCCAAGCAATTGATTGTTTCCATCCTCATTATTGATACCATTAAGAGCAGGATTGTCTTGCTCATTGTCAAAATTCTTGATACTTACAGACTCGGTATGGTTGGGCAGCAGGTGTGAGCTGCTGTCGGAATGAGAACTAGCAGAGGTTTCAACAACAGACTCAACAACAGGGGAAGAGTCGTCCCTGTTTGATTCAGCGGGTATAGCTGGACTTTTATCAGCAGAAGGAAGAGGCGTATCATGTAGTAAGTCCGGATTGACAGTAGAAAAATTGGGCTCTACTACAACCTGCTCATTCTCGTTATACAAAGAGTACATTTCCGTTAACTCGGATTTATTAGCAAATGGAAAAATATTCTCCAAAAATTGGACGTCCATGGATGAGAAATACTCGCCTGTTTCAGTATCAAATAATAACCAACCTTTCTTTCTGTAGACACCCACATTTGGCTGCTAGGTGTCTATAGTAGTTTCCGAAAAACACCCGATGATGATCCGACACGAACGTGCTTTTACGCGCTTGAATATGGGCTCAAAATCATTAGTTTTGGCTTGGGCTTTTTAACGGAGTGTAAATCTTACAAAACCAACCTCGAATTTAGGCCCAGTGGGTCGTTTCCAATCAAATAAGACTAATTCGAGTCAAAACCGACACCAAGGGCAAAACCGTCTTTTAGCAACCGGGTCAAACCCCGGTCAAAGGCATTTCAGAGACATAAAAATCAGCCACGCAAACTTCGAAAGTCTGATTCGAAGTCAAAAACTACAAAAATCAGCTGCAAAGAAGATCCAAGCAACTAAACCTCTCCGTTAGAGATAAAAATTTATCTCTAAAGAAGTCTCCCACCCGTCCAGACCCACTCGATCGAGTGGACTAGCCCACTCGGTCGAGTAGGCTCACAAAACCCGCGGAAATCGGTGTCAGACCGGGCGCTCGATCGAGTGCCATGCACCACTCGATCGAGTGACTCCTTTTTTATCCAAAACCGAGCTTTTTTCTATCCAAAGCCGGGGTATTTTCTTATAAATACCCCACCTCCCTCAACACAATACACACTTTACAACCTTACAACTTTCACCTCTCAATACAACTTACATTCTTCTTGAATCTTAAACCACCATAACTCTTCCTATATCGTCTCGAAGCTCCCGTGCCTAAGCCACAACTAGACGAGCCTCATTCCGAGAATACAAAGCATGTAGGTTGAGGGTGCCAAATTCAATCCCGATCTCTTCCTTTTCTCTCTTTCTTTCTCTCGTCTCCCTCATCTTTTCTTCGTCGTTGCGTCGTTTTTTTGTTTCTAATATCATTGTTAATATTATTACTATCTAATTAACGTAAAACATCGCGCATATATCGATTTTCTAAAACTATCTCGATTCGAATACGTTTAAGGATGAACTTCGTATAAGACCCTTCTAATCCCTTTACGAGTTGTAACAGTGGTGGAGCCCTCTCGAGGAGCCCCGCCCTATGCACTCAAGGGCATGATGGGATCGCGAATATTCCTCCTTAAACATATTCGATTTCTTTTTTCAAGATTAGAACGAAACATGTTGATGCAAATCGAACATCACATAATCCGCAAGGATTAATAACGATGTCATGACGCGGAGGGAATCGACTTTCGATCTAATCAAACAAATAAAACGTTTATTCTTAAGATGCGATATCGACTCTGTAGTCGAATATTATGTCTAAAAGAATTAGTCAATAAATCGAGCTAGCATGAACCCGCTGATGCCGAAATAATCGTCACATAGTCCGAAATGATTAATTACGACATTATAACGTGGAGGGAATTATTTTGTCCTAATTCAATTTAAAACAACTTTATAACATCTTTTCTAAATTTTTCGATAATCGATCTCGTAATAATAGCATACATATTGCGAGTATCGAAAATTAAGTCGAGTATAAATTAAATCACATTTTTACGCGGCTTAATAAATTATCGATTTAAAATTAAAGCAAATTCGAGACCGACGCCTTTTCGAAACGGACAGCAGTCCGTACAAGAGGCACTCGACCGAGTGCCTAGCCCACTCGATCGAGTGGCACCCCAAAAAACCGGCAGAGGGGTTCTAAGCAGGGCACTCGACCGAGTCTCCCCCATGACTCGGCCGAGTGGCCTCATTCACGCACCGAACGTGAGCTCTTCACATACAATAAGCCTCATCAAATATTTTTATTGACTTCGGTCAACATGTGTCAAGTCCATCACGTGTCCTACTCTTTTCAAAACCGTGCATCGTGTCTTCTTAAATCTTTCTAATCTATTTATAAACCGTCTTTATCGTTACTAACTCAATTGTTTCTATTTTTGTGCTTTATTTTCGTTGTTTGTTTTATTGGACTAAAACGAACCATGCATGCTAAATACAACTTCGACATAATTCAAAGATGCATTAAACGACGTAAATCAAACATAATTCACATGTTTAATCAAAAATACTGTTTGCATAACATTTCAACTGAATCACTAACGCGCGTATTCTAAAATCGAACGATATCTTAGTAGAGTCCGCTAAAGTGTGGGCGGGGTTGGGTGTCCTTTGTAGGCTTCCCAACACGTACCCTCACCCCTTACTCAGAACCATGGTTTCCGGATGCCCGAAATCATTGGCACACGAGAGTCATTCAATACACGGTAACCGATAATGTCGGTATCGGTATCGCAATGTAAAGAGACAAACCTCATAAACTCTGAGATCGAAATGGGCCGTACTATGTGCACGACCCACTAAGATATAGAGTGGGTTCGAATGGTCCCGAACTCCCACAAAGTTTGGTGGCGACTCCAACTTCGATTTAAATTTCAACCCGAGATCCATCTCACATGAGATTCATTCGCCTCCTCAAACCCGCGTGTGGCCGCGTCGGGGTGGACTTATGTCATGTCCACACTTCCCAAAAGGATAACCAAGAAAAATACACCATCGAATACGACTAGCAAACTTATCACGGACATGAATATCCTTAGCATAGCACAAATAACCAAAGACTCGTAGCATGTCTAGACTTGGTGCTTTTCCGTATAGAATTTCGAATGGTGTCGTGCCTTTGAGAACACGAGATGGAGTTCGGTTACTTAAATAAGCGGAAGCTAACACACATTCTCCCCAAAAATCAACGGGTAAGCTACCTTGAAAACACAAGGCACGAGCGATATTGAGAATATGCCTATGTTTTCGTTCGACACGGGCATTTTGTCGACACGGGCGTTTGGTGGATTGTACCCTTTTCACGAAAATAGTTTGCAAGTCCTTTAAACTCGGTAACGTTATCACTACGCACATTTTTAACAAGCCGATTAAATTGTCGGTCAATTAAAGCAAAAAAATCCATCATGATGCGAGACACGTACTTCATCTTTAGTTTTTAATAGGTAAACCCAAACACTCCTCGAAAAATCATCGACAATTGTCAAAAAATAACGAGAATTGCAAGCACGATTAGCACGATACGGACCCCAAACATCACAATGTATTAATTCAAATAAAGTACCTGCTTTATTCTCACTTAACGGAAAAACGACACGAGTTTGCTTAGCAAGAAAACAAATGTCACAACTCTTATGAATTATAGAGCTTTTATTACTAGGAAGAATAGATAGGTACTCCATTATTTGGTAAGATGGGTGCCCTAACCGTTTGTGCCACAATTCAACATCCTCGGTGCTTGTAGTAGTAGCATTGACATGTTTGGATTCCCCCATGGCCAAATAATAGAGCCCGTCAATTATCTCACCCACTCCAATCCTCGTCTTCAGGGTACGGTCTTTTATCACACAGTCATTATTAGTAAAGTTGATGCTTAAATTTTGAGACACAAGTAACTGTGAGACAGACAATAAATTGCATTTGAACAAAGGAACAAATAAAACATCATCAAGGATAAGGCTCTCGTTAATGTGCACTCGACCAACCATCCGGGCTTCTAACTTGACACCATTCGGTAATCCCACTTGAACCGGAGTAATGGAGCGACATGAACTAAATAGCGTAGTGTCACAACAAACGTGGGTCGAGGCACCAATGTCAATAATCCAAGACTAATTATGCTTACCATTTAATTGCACCATATTTAAAGAATAAGACGGCTCACCGGAGACCATATTAGCCTTTAAATTTTGCTAGACAGAATTGTCTGTGCGTTGTCCTGCTTTGAAATAGGGCCGAGTTCGCCCGGGCTCGCGGCCTTCGGGATACCCGTGTTTCAGCCAACATCGTTCCTCTAAATGGCCATTCTTCTTACTGAAGGTGCATTTCACGATTGGTTTACTACCTCCCCCGGGTCTGAAAGATCCGCCTTTCACAGAGAAGGCCATTGGAGAAACATCGGCAACACGCTGGCTCATGTTACGGACTTCTTCTTCTTGCATGAGACGCGAATATACATTATGCAAGGAGGGCAACGGTTCAATTCCTAAGATGCCAGACCGAACGATTGCATAATATATTTCGAGTCCCATTAAGAATTTACGAACTTGACCATTTTCACGTCGTTTGCGGAGTGTCTCGTCCAGGCCACATTTACATCCTGTGCACTTACAAGACGACAAAGCATCGAAATCATTGATTTCGTCCCATAACTTTTTCAGCCGACCGTAATAATCCATAATGGATTCCCTGGTTGCTTGTTTACAGTCTAAAATTTCTGAATTAATTTGATTGATTTTCATACCGTTTCCGAGAGAGAATTTTTGAAGTATGTCTTCCCATAATTCGTATGCCGTTTCCCGATAGGAAATCAACTTATGTAAGTCTTTTTCAATTGAATTGAAAATCCAACAAACAATCATACAATTGACGGCGCTCTAATCTTCAAGATTGTCAGAGTCATCGTCTAGTTGTTTGAGTTTTCCATTAACGAAGCCTAACTTTCGTTTGGCTCCCAACGAAACCGAAGTGCCTTCGCCCATTCTTCATAGTTGGTCCCTTTGAAGGTTACGTGAGTGATAACAGTGCCTGGGCCATCATTTGAAGCAAGAGCGTAAATAGGATTCGGGGTACGAGGCGTCGATTTTTTATCGTCCACCATTATTGTGTGTTTTTTGTGTCCTCAAAAAAGTGAGGCTCTGATACCATAAAGTAATGAATGAAATATGTGTCAGTCTATTGTATTCATCTTGCGAATGTTACAAATATATATGCTCGAGCTATCCTAGTATACACAAACCAACCATTATTCGGTTGCTATGAATATGTAATATTGTTTCCTAATTACATGAGAATCAAATTCTCAAGATAGACACGGAATATTCTATATTTGGCTAATAAAGTAATTTATGCTCGAAAAAAACCAGTAACTACAATATGGGTTTGAGTCATTTGGAATATGTTTCTAAAGGTAATCGTTAGGTATTGTCTGCCATTGATGTTCAGAATAGAAGTGATAAAGTTTGATATTTGTGTTAGGAATAATTTTCTGTATTTCTCATTGATTTTCATCATAATACAAACGTCCTTATATACTAATAGTAAAATCACTTAGAATCTCCTATTGCCTCCAATTCTGTAACTCTATCTTCTATCTTGTGAGTAAATATATCACAGTACAATAATATCTTTCCATAACAATACATAGAATATTCTCGTGATATTCTAACACTCCTCCTCAAGTTGGCGTACTTGGTAAACCGAGTCCCAACTTGAACTGTAAATGATCAAAAACTTCACCTCCCAATGCTTTGGGGAATAAATCTGCAGTCTGCTCCTTGCTCTTGATATTTGATAAACTGATTGTTTTCTCGACCAACTGCTGACGCACAAAATGACAGTCAATTTCAATATGTTTTGTGCGGTCATGAAAAACAGGATTCCGAGCTATTTGACTGGCCACTTCATTATCATAATACAATCGCATCGGTTCTCCATGAAACACTCCTAACGATGTGAGGAAAGATTTCAGCCAAATTAATTCACTTGTTGCTAACCCCATAGCTCGGTACTCGACCTCTGCTGACGATTTGGACACGGTGACCTATTTCTTAGCCCTCCATGAGACATGCGATCAGCCAAAGGGGACAAAATATCAACTTAACAACTTTCGATTTACTGGACATCTTGCATGATCTGAGTCACAATACCCTCGGAGTTGTAAATCCCCACCTTTCTTAAATTTTATCCTTTTACTCGGACTTCGTTTCAGATAGCAGACTACTCTCAAAGTTGTTTCCCAATGCTCCTTCCTTGGTTCGTTCACAAATTGAGAGAAAATATGTACCATGTAAACTAGGTCCAACCTCGTTATGGTCAAATATACTAGCCGTCCTACGAGTCCCTGATACTTAAATATATCCTTGAGCGCGTAACCATTTGCCATGGCCAACGCGTGCCCTTGTTGTGGGGTGCACGCTGTCCGTGCCCCTTGCATACCCGTCTCTTCGATTATCCCCATTGCATATTTCCGTTGGTTCAGAAATAATCCACTCTTGTCACGTGCAATTTCAATTCGTAGGAAATATTTAATTTTTCCGAGGTCCTTAATTCCAAAGCTTTTATCTAAGAAATTCTTGAACCTTTGGCATTCTTCACTATTATTGCTAACCACAATCAATGTCATCAACGTAAACCAATACACTAATGAATATGCCATTCCTATTCAATGTAAATAACGAATAATCGGCTAGTGACTAAACAAACCCATATTCTTTCATAGAAATAGTCAATTTTGCGAACCAATTTCGGGAAGCTTGCTTTAAACCATAAAAAGATTTAAGCAACTTGCATACCATCTTTCCAATTCGACTCGGATTTGGGTAGTGTATTTTCTTATCGAGTTTAACCCCATCGGCTGATAACGAATTCGAAATATAATGTTTATCGGATATAATCATGTATCGGATTGACCATGTCCGTTTTGGCCACTAAGATATTTCAATATTGTAGAATGTAGAATGGGTCCGATCTCAGGTGAGTCGGATCGGGTTTTGCCGGATGTAGCCGCAACACAGGAAAACTAGTCGCAGATTCATACTACTACATAACCTACTGTGTCTCATAATATGGAGTAGTATTTAGTATCATGCTTCGCCTTGTCTAATTTGCTTGTTTCATTCTGCTTTAATTTGCTTATTGCTACAGCTACAAGAATTTTATAAGATATGGTTCCTGCACTTTCTTCTTGCCTATGTGCATTAAATTTGAACTGTGGACCCATACATCATCCGAGATTGTCTCAAAGTACTACATACTATCTAGGAGCAGCAAGGAACCAAGCCAGTAGCCCCTTTATGTTTCATAGGCAAGATGCAACTAAACGGTCTGCAAAGTCAAGCGAATCTGAGGTAAAAGTCCCTTCTTGGGCTCAACCTAAATCAGATGAGCCACCTCCTTGGGCTCGAGATGAAAAAAACCACATTAATATTGATTTCAAGGAGGGTTTTGAGCTCCCGTTCTTTGTTTATTTGCTTACCTCAGCAGTCACTGCTATTGCTGCGGTAAGCCAACTTAATGTAATGGCAAAAAACACAATACAGATTATATGAGATGGTCTAACATGTGAGATCGATTCAATAACCCTATAATTAAATGACGAATACACATATCAAACAGTCTCCTAACACTAACAGACAACAGTTCTGTTGGATCTATGCTTCTTTATATTACTATCTGTTTTGATTATGTCAAGATTTAATTATCATGGATATTACTTGGTAGTTCATGTCACAGCGATGAAGGATGAATGAAGATCAAAGGAAAGGACTCAACAAGACTCAAGACATAGCCTAAGGACATAAGGATCTAAATGTAAAGGGGGCAATTGATGGGCCGTATTTAGTCGTAGTTATTACGACGGTTTTTGGTTTATTTTGTGAGCTAAATCGGTTGTCTTGTATTGCATTTGTGTCGACTTGGTATAAATGTAATATAGGCTATTTTGAGGATGTTAACCATTGGACCGTCGATATGGGCAAAGAACGACTAAAGCATGAAGAAGAAGGAAGCCCACTTGAAGACCCGGAACGACAAAAGCAAGGAATTGCACGAAGCAGCAACAGGCCGTCAGGCGAGTCGCGCGGTGTTCCCGCGGGTCGCGCGCTCCCGCGAGTCGCGCGAGGCTTGGGCGAGTCGCATGAGAGTCTGGAACTTTATGCGCGATTCCGTCCTATCTCGTGATATTTGCTATATTTTAAGACTTTGATATTATTTAGGAAACTCTATTACTAGTTTTTATTATTATTAGTATTACTAGTATCCTTAAGATATTTTATTATTAGGAATCTTTTATTAGGATAAATATAGCCTTAGGTTGAGACTATTAGATGAATTATGATGACATTGAAGTTGAACGTAACATTAGAGAGAGAAAAAGGGAGACCTTTGAAGAACCCTAATTCTCCGGTTTCAAGTATGTGTAACTAATTTACTTTACTTAGATTCAAGCCTTTGAAGCACTTGATAATCGTTTGTGAGTTTGAATGTTTTAATTATTGATCTTGATTATTGTGAATTGCTTTGTTATTAAATCTATGAATGTTGTTATTGATTGCTAGATGCGCAACTAGTACTTGATTCCTTCATTCTATCGTTAGTATTGTTAATTGAGTAGGATTTACTGATTAACTTTACACTAGTAACAACTAGGAATTAATATTGAACGGGATACGTTGATATTAGTACTTAGAAGCAATTCACATAAATATCTAAGGTACGACTGGATTGTACGTGCTATTTATTCTCTATTGAATTCTCAGATCTATATTGCTTCCGTCTAATTGAACCTAGAACTGGATTGTTTAGGTTGTTTTACGGTTAGGGTTAATTAAGAACGGGATTCGTTTTAGTTAACTATTCTTAAGAGAATTGGAATTTCATATTCACAATAGAGTAGTCAGGATTATTAATTGAAACCATCTTACAATGATCAATCGCTATTGAGTGTGGATTTGTGCTTGGGTCTAAGTTCTTTCTCATCATTCGATTTAGTCAAAGTTTTCATCTTTATTAGATTTAGTTGTTAGATAATTATTCAAAACCCCCCTTCTTATTGTTTAATTAATTAGTTATTTATCATTTTATATTAGTACGCAGTTATAGTTAAACCAATTTCCTGTGGGTTCGACCCTTATTTCCATTATACTATTGTTTTAGTTTGTTGGTTATAAGTGATTATAAATTAGTAATTTGAGGCATACGACTTTAGCCTGTCAGCAATACAACTATATATAGTAAGGTTAATATAACCTCAACAAAGGTTAAGTTAACCTTACGTTTATATACAATGAACACGAGCCAAGATTTATCAAAATATTTTTAACAAAATAATATTCCTTTAAAGATATAAAAGATCTGAAATGATGGTTCTTATCATACGATATAAGGAAACTAAATATTGAGTGAATGAATGTCTCCATAAATAAATGATTCTTAAGAATATCTTATCTTTATAAGATATGAAGAAATCATTAAACTATGGAAACTTTATTTGATTGATATCTTCCTTTGTATATTTCACCAACCATATCTTTTTACTTTAAGGAAATAATTGATCTCAATATTACTTCAAAGGATATTTCTCATCTATATATATATGTGTGCTCACTCACACTAGGACGTATGACTTAGATATATAATTTTTCATTTTGCAAAAATCACCACGTTTGAAGTTGAAGGCATTTTGCAAAAAGTTTTTTTTTAAAAAAAGTCTTGGCTAATAAATCGTGTCTTATTGTCTATATCCTTCAAAATCATATAGTTGCATTATTCTCTCTAGACAATTGATGTGTATCTTAGCTAGAGAAATATTGTAAACTTGAGTCGAGTAAAGTATACGGGTAGAGTAGTGGTTTACTCAATCGAACGATTAATCTCGTTCACACCTTGAACGCTTCACATCGTTCAAACACCGAGGGCTTCACATCCCTCTCACCGAAGGCTTAACATCCTTCATAGTCGTGGGCTTAACATCCCACAAACTGAGAGCTTAACATCTCTCAAATCGAGTGCTTCACATCACTCACACCATCACGATTAGATTTAATCGTGATCGTATTTATTTGTAAGGTAATCTGGAGTAGGTACACTTATAAATAAAAGACACCCGGTGGACGTAGGCTTTTCAATTGGGCCGAACCACGTTAAAATTGCCCGTGTTATTTACTTTACGCATTTTAATTATCTTTGTTGTTTCCTACACTTATACTTTTAGTAGTAAGTGTAATAGCAAATAAATTGTGATTTCATTTAATTAGCCGTATCTAATACGTAATACTACACTACATCTTTCATAATTAGATTCGAGTGTAGTATCTCGTAAAAATTTAAAATACAAGGTAATACTCTATTCACCCCCCCCTCTAGAGTATTTCCTAGGATCGCTAGACTCTACAATTGGTATCAGAGCCTGGTTCTCTTGATTGATTCACATCAAAAGAGTAGATCCAAAACTAGCGACTCTTAATTAATCCATTTCGATCAAATGGATTCCAAAAACGCAAAGTTTCCCACTTTTGATGGTGTAGACTATGGTTTGCGGAAAAACAAAATGATGCACTACATAAAAGGAACGGATTTCGAATGTTGGAAAATCATAGTCAAGGACCGATCGCAATCCAATCCGTTGATGTTCTTGGAAACATCACCATAAAGGATGAAGAGGACTATGATGAGAACGATTATAAAAAGGCCGAAAAGAATTCTCGTGCAATGTCACTATTGCAACGAGGAATTTCGTCTAAAGAATATAATCGACTCACTTCCTGCGTATCCGCGAAAGAAATCTGGGATAGTCTGGAACTTGTATATTAAGGAACTACCCAAGTTAAAAAAATTTAGGATTGATTTATTAACTCAACAATATGAATTGTTTAAAATGGACAAAGATGAAAGTATCACTGAAATGTCTGCAAGATTCACTAATATCACAAATGAATTAAGGAATCTTGGAAAATCATTTGATACAGAAGATATTGTAAGAAAAGTCTTGAGAAGTCTCACTGATAAATGGCAACCTAAGGTAACCGCCATTGAGGAATCAAAAGATCTAACCTTACTCAGCTATCAAGAATTACTCGGTAATCTTATGGCACACGAGCTCGCTTTGAATCAACGTCAAAGTGAATCCTCTAAGAGTAAAGGAATAGCTCTAAAAAGTTCTCTCAGTGACGATGAGGAAACCATGAGTGACGATCTAGCCCTTTTTGTTAAACGCTTTCGAAAAATTTTCAAATTTGGACAGAAAAATTCCTTTAGGAACAAAACAAACACTTCAACCACAAAACAGAGTAGTCGAGGTTGTTTTAAGTGTGGTGAAGTCGGACACCTAATTAAAGATTGTCCAACGTGGAAAAGTATAAGATCGAAAGGAGAGAGAGAAAGGTCCAAGTCGCTTCACAAACAAGCTATGTTAGCTTCATGTGGATGGGGGGATTTAGACTCAGACGAAGAAGATGGATCAGATGATGAAGACGAGGCAAACATTTGCCTAAGTGCTCAACATGAACAATCTTCAAAGTCGAAAGCAGAAAGGTACAAGGATATGTGTCTAATGACTAGGACACACCACTCAAGTTCAGACACGGATGAAGACGATGTCGAGGAATATAAAAGTTCGCAAGAGAACAAGTGGTATCTGGACAGCGGATGCTCTAGACATATGACAGGCGATAGGAGAAAGTTTGTGTCACTTGAGGCATATGATGGTGGAAGCGTGACATTTGGAGACAACAAGAAAGGAAGGATAATCGGCATTGGAAAAATCGGAATTTCCGAGTCACATTGCATTGATAACGTGTTGCTTGTTCAGGGACTAAAGCACAGTTTACTCAGTATATCACAATTATGTGATCGGGGAAACAAGGTTGTATTCCATAACAATATGTGTCGTATTATCCGAGAAGGTTCCTCAAACGTGATTCTGGAAGGAAAGAGGGTTAATAATGTCTATATAGCAGACATCAAAACCCTACCAAAAAATGCCATCACTTGCATGAGTGTCACGATCACCGATCCTCTGTTATGGCACAAACGCTTTGGTCACATCAATCCTTACAGTCTCAACAAGCTTAGATCACTCGACCTTGTTGAAGGACTTCCTTCTTTAACCTTCGATACAAGTAAAGTCTGCGCGACTTGTGTTCGGTGTAAACATGTTCGATCATCCTTCAAGCCAAAGAAATTCATCAGTACGACAAAACCTTTAGAACTTATTCACATGGACCTCTGTGGACCCATGAGAGTGAGTAGCAGAGGAGGAAGTCGGTATGTATTTGTTCTTGTGGATGATTTCTCTAGATTTGTTTGGCCCGTCTTCCTTAGCTCGAAAGATCAAACTTTTGATGAATTCGAGTGCCTAATGAAGCTAGTCCAAAACAAATATAGTTATAATCTTGTATCCATCAGAACAGATCATGGAACTGAGTTCGACAATCAAGCCTTCATTAATTTTTGTCGAGAAAATGGGGTCGGACATAACTTTTCGGCTCCACGAACTCCACAACAAAATGGAGTGGTCGAACGTATGAATAGAACTCTTGAAGAAATGGCTCGTACTATGTTACTCTGCAGCGGTCTGCCTAGAAATTTCTGGGCTGAGGCCGTAAATACAGCATGCTATATACATAACCGAGCCATGATTAGGCCTATGCTGAAGAAGACACCCTATGAATTACTTAGAGGAAGAAAGCCAAAGATATCTCATCTAAGGTGCTTTGGTAGCAAATGTTTCGTTCATAACAACGGAAAAAATAATTTGAGTAAATTCGATCCTCGCAGCGATGAAGCAGTATTCTTGGGCTATTCGGATCACAGCAAGGCCTATAAAGTTTACAACAGGAGAACACTACGAATGGAGGAGAGTATTCATGTAGTATTTGATGAAACTGATACACTTGCTACTTCAACACCTAGATGCAGAAGAGGATGATGAAGATGACCCAGATTTCTGGCTCACAAGAAAAGATCTTCCAGATGTTGAAGAAGAGCCTAAAAAGATTGACGGTTCAGATGCAGAAAGTCGTTTGAAAGAGGTAAGGGTTGATCCAAACTTATCCTTGGAAAAGGAAGAACAATCTGAGAGTTCTTCAAAATCCCAAGATAAACCAGAATCAACTTCAGCCAATGTTTCAAAAGAATTACTAAATTCATCTCCCAAGGTTAATATAACCTCCAGCACAGACCCAGGGGGAACTAAGGTATCCGCTAGTAAGGATGATTTAACCTCAACCACCAAAACAGGGGGAACAAACATAACCGACAACTTGGTTAATGTAAACTCAGAGACAAGGTTAGAGGAAATGGTAGGACAAAACAGAAACATTCCTACAAATCTCAAAAAATGGAAACATCAGAAATCACACACTACTGATGATATTCTAAGTGATTATCACAAGGGAGTTCAAACGCGAAGATCTCTAAGAAATTACTGTGTACTTAATTCCTTTTTGTCTACCATAGAACCAACAAATATCAAGATGGCACTTACCGATTCTGACTGGATAGTGGCAATGTAAGAGGAACTTGCACAATTCGAAAGAAACAAAGTGTGGCATTTAGTGCCAAGACCATCAGAAAGAAAGGTAATAGGAACACGATGGGTGTTTCGAAACAAGTTAGATGACTCCGGTTCTATAGTAAGAAATAAGGCGCGATTGGTGGTACAAGGCTACAATCAGCAAGAAGGGATAGATTTTGATGAAACTTTCGCACCAGTTGCAAGACTAGAGGCAATTCGACTGCTCATTGCATTTGCTGCTCACAAAGGATTCAAGTTATTTCAGATGGACGTAAAAACCGCATTTCTAAATGGACACTTGAAAGAAGAAGTTTTCGTAGAGCAGCCGCCAGGTTTCGAAAGTTCAGATCACCCAAATCACGTCTTCAAGCTGGATAAAGCGCTATATGGACTCAAACAAGCTCCAAGGGCATGGTATGATCGTCTATCTCAGTTTCTGCTGTTAAATGAATTCAAAAGAGGATCAGTTGACAAGACGCTTTTTCTAAAACACGTCAACAAAGACATTCTCATAATTCAAATCTATGTGGACGACATAATCTTCGGATCAACAAATGAAAAGCTCTGTGAATACTTTTCTAATCTGATGCAATCCGAATTCGAAATGAGTATGATGGGAGAACTAGGGTTCTTCTTGGGGCTACAAATCAAGCAAACAAAGGAAGGAATTATAATACATCAACAGAAATATATAGGCGAACTCTTAAAAAAATTTGGTATGGATAAGGCAAAATCAGCTGTCACTCCCATGGCAGTCACCACAAAGCTGGAAAAAGATGAAGATGGTAAGTCAGTAGATAATACTGCCTATCGAGGTATGATCGGATCCCTACTATACTTAACTGCCAGTCGACCGGACATTATGCATAGTGTATGTGTCTGTGCACGATTCCAATCTGACCCAAAAGAATCACATCTTATCGCAGTAAAGCGCATTTTGAGATACCTTATCGGTACCCAGAATCTCCACTTAATATATCCTATGCATGATAAGTTTGACCTTAAAGAATATTCAGATGCAAATCATGGAGGATGTTATGTCGATCGAAAAAGCACGTCAGGAACAGTGACATTTCTCGGATCAAGCATAATATCATAGGGATCAAAGAAACAAGCAACGGTAGCACTTTCTACCACAGAAAGTGAATATATCGCTGCTTCTCTGGTATGTACTCAATTACTGTGGCTGCGTCAGCAACTCAAAGATTATGGGGTATCCTTTGATTCTGTACCTATCTTATGTGATAACATAAGCACTATTGCCATCTCAAAAAATCCAGCTCAGCACTCCCGTACCAAACACATTGACATACGTCATCATTTTTTAAGAGATCACGTTGAGAAAGGAAATATACAACTTGTCTACTGTCCTACTGACCTTCAAAAAGCTGATATTTTTTACCAAACCTTTGCCCAGGGAGCGGTTCGAAGAATTGCGGTTGGAACTTGGCTTAATAAATGGTAACTAACTTCTATTATCGTTGTTCCTATAACTCTCACATGATTGACGAAGATTTGGTACGAATCTATAACTGGTTTATTATTAAAATTTGATTGTCATACATAATTGTCCTGTTTATGGTATGTGAATTATAAATAGATCTTGTTATTTTCGTAATATGTGTACTGTTCATGACATCTTCCAATATATCATATAAAGTATAATTTCATTCCAAAATATTCAAGCAAGATCTTGAATATTCTAGAGTAGTTCACACTTGAATTATTCTAGTCATGAAATTATTCTCTTTCCATAAAATATATGGTATATTCTTTATGTTGTGCATAGTCTATCAAATAAAATCTCTTCCAAAATCTTTCTCGTCACATGACTAGCTTATTTATTCCATAAAGCTATTACTTCTTCTCCTCCTATAAAATCATTAAATATACAACTTCCTCTCTCTCTCTCTCTCTCTCTCTCCTCATAAATCACATACTCTTCCTCTTTTCAATCTCCTTCGTCTTCCTCCCCTGTCACAAAACTCTCAGCCATCATTTCCAACCATGGCCCCTAAAAAGGCCACTCCTTTAATTCCCCACAAGAAAAATCTCAGGTCCCATGCTAGAGACATGAATATCGAACCCCGATCTGCCGATTCTGAAGACACAGTCGAAGTGCTTGAGGATGTCTCTGTTATGGGCAAACGGAAGAGATCAGTCAAGAATGGTGATAATGATTGTGAAGAACTAAGGGTACTTCCTGAAAATGAGCATATTCTCACCGTATTTGACAATGTACGTCTAACAAAGAAGGAGCACAATCAAATCACCAAGGTACTCTCTTACACATTAGTGTCAGGTCGACAATACTTGCCGGGTTGGTATGATGAAAACCCGTGTCTCGCCATCTTGCATGAGATTCTGGCAAAACAGAAGTGGACCGACTTACTTGCATTAGGGAGTCACGTGTACCCTGCTCAAGTAACACAGTTCTGGGCAACTCTTAAGATTGAAAATCATGTCTTGTATGCAAATTTTGGTGGAAAGGTCATTAATATTAACATGCATGATTTTGAGACTGTATTGGGGGTTCCTTGTGAGGGGGAAGAAATTCAAGCCTGGACCGGTTGGAAAAACTATGATACTGATACCACTTTGACTATCAAAAGAAAGTTAGACCCAAAAGCCACCGAGAGTTCACCTTTGCTTGGTGCCTCTCTATCACCACTAGCAAAACTCCTCTTTAATGTGTCTTACTCATCACTATTACCTAGGAAGACTGGAACGACCAAGCTGCACATTCACGAAATAATCCTGATCTATCATTTGCTTGAAGGAAACAAAGTAAACCTACCCTTTTTAGTATTCAGTCACATTGAGCATGTGTTAACTGAACTAAAATCATCCCATACAAATGGATCCACTTGCATTCCCTACACTATGTGGATATCTAAGATTCTTAAAGATAAGAAGGGGGTAATTAGCAAAACATCAATGTATGACGTCCCAACGGACATCATGACCACAGCCTTCCTTAAGCAAATGTCGATTCTGGACGATAATGGTCAGTTCAAGGTGAAGGGTGAGTGTTCTTCTACTAGGAATAAGGGGAAGGGAATTCTTGGTCAATTCCCAGATACTCAGGCTGGGACCATGTTGGAACAGTTGATGAATAAGGTTGACAGTATTGAGAAACATTTGTTACATCAGCCTAATACTGATTCTAGGTCATCATCGCTTGAAGAGAAAGTAGTTAAGCTCACTGAAATGCTTGCTACTTCTCGAACCGATATTGGGGCTAGTATGATTCGACTGGAACTTCAGGTAGATGGTCTCCGCGCTAAGATACTAAGCATGGCAAATGATGTCTACGACTTTAAGAAGGCTGCGAAGCAGTTGGGTGAAGGGTTGAACTTTGCGACAAATCTGATCGACCAAGCAAATGCTAACATAGGTCCTCTTGGGCGACATGGGGCAATAATGGAAAAACTGGCAGAGATTGTCAACAACACATCTCGTGCTGTGTACCTTCTGGAAAAGCGTGCTCGGGGTGGATAATTATTTCTCATTCGGGATACTACTCATAACCCTTATCTAATAAAGCTCTTAGTATAGCTTTAGGGTCTTTTTATCTAAACCTTCCATGCTTACTGCTCTATAATCTGTGATGTTGAACTACTTTATCGTCTTGATTATAATGGACTATCTATAATAATATGCTTTAACTGGATATTTTGTGTGTTCTGATCGTGTTTGGTAATCTCCCAGTAGTCCGTCCCTTTTCGATGATGTCAAGAGGGGGAAGCAGGGTCAATGTATATAGCAGGATGTTTCCATGAAGTTATGCCGGTTCTTTTAACCAACGTTTTATATAACTGCTCGTTTGACCTAGGGTTGGTTTAAAATAATCACAACACTCCTACTCCATAAGCTCGACTTGACATAATCAAAAAGGGGGAAATTGTTGGATCTATGCTTCTTTATATTACTATCTATTTTGATTATGTCAAGATTTAATTATCATGGATATTACTTGGTAGTTCATGTCACAGCGATGAAGGATGAATGAAGATCAAAGGAAAGGACTCAACAAGACTCAAGACATAGCCTAAGGACATAAGGATCTAAATGAAAAGGGGGCAATACAACTATATATAGTAAGGTTAATATAACCTCAACAAAGGTTAAGTTAACCTTACGTTTATATACAATTAACACGAGCCAAGATTTATCAAAATATTTTTAACAAGATAATATTCCTTTAAAGATATAAAAGATCTGAAATGATGGTTCTTATCATACGATATAAGGAAACTAAATATTGAGTGAATGAATGTCTCCATAAATAAATGATTCTTAAGAATATCTTATCTTTATAAGATATGAAGAAATCATTAAACTATGGAAACTTTATTTGATTGATATCTTCCTTTGTATATTTCACCAACCATATCTTTTTACTTTAAGGAAATAATTGATCTCAATATTACTTCAAAGGATCTTTCTCATCTATATATATGTGTGTGCTTACTCACACTAGGACGTATGACTTAGATATATAATTTTTCATTTTGCAAAAATCACCACGTTTGAAGTTGAAGGCATTTTGCAAAAAGTTTTTTTTTAAAAAAAGTCTTGGCTAATAAATCGTGTCTTATTGTCTATATCCTTCAAAATCATATAGTTGCATTATTCTCTCTAGACAATTGATGTGTATCTTAGCTAGAGAAATATTGTAAACTTGAGTCGAGTAAAGTATACGGGTAGAGTAGTGGTCTACTCAATCGAACGATTAATCTCGTTCACACCTTGAACGCTTCACATCGTTCAAACACCGAGGGCTTCACATCCCTCTCACCGAAGGCTTAACATCCTTCACAGTCGTGGGCTTAACATCCCACAAACCGAGAGCTTAACATCTCTCAAATCGAGTGCTTCACATCACTCACACCATCACGATTAGATTTAATCGTGATCGTATTTATTTGTAAGGTAATCCGGAGTAGGTACACTTATAAATAAAAGACACCCGGTGGACGTAGGCTTTTCAATTGGGCCGAACCACGTTAAAATTGCCCGTGTTATTTACTTTACGCATTTTAATTATCTTTGTTGTTTCCTACACTTATACTTTTAGTAGTAAGTGTAATAGCAAATAAATTGTGATTTCATTTAATTAGCCGTATCTAATACGTAATACTACACTACATCTTTCATAATTAGATTTGAGTGTAGTATCTCGTAAAAATTTAAAATACAAGGTAATACTCTATTCACCCCCCCCCCCCCCCCCCCCCCTCTAGAGTATTTCCTAGGATCGCTAGACTCTACAAGTTCTTTGCTTTTGGGGTCGTCTAAACTTTCTTTGTATTTGCAGATAGGTTCCATCTTTGAGTATGCAAATCAAAAACCTGTTTTTGGAGTGTTGAGCATAGATAGCATCTTCTATGCTCCTATACTCGGATTATTTGCTTTTATTGGGATACCAACTTCAGTATGTTTTTCATCTTCACTCTTTTTTCAACATTTCCATATCTAATACACACAGTATCGCCATGAGTTCTCATCAACTAAGGTTAATCAAACGGGTCATGTCATTACAGGCTTGGGCTATTTAGAGGTTGTGGGTTATTTTGGGTCACTTCGGTTAAGCTCAATTTTGATTTATTTGTAATGGGGTTACAAATCGAGTGTAAGTGTTATTTAGAGTCACTTCCATGCTGAATGGGATCATTTTGGGTTGGTGGCTGTTGTGAATTTGTTTCAGGGGTAATTTCATTTTTTTCCTTATTATTTATGTCAAGTTACGGATCATTATATTAAATTTGCATTACCATCACATAAAATCACGACCAGTTTCTAAGGGTCTTTAACGTTACTCAATCGTGTCCTATATCATGCCTTCAAGCAACTTTGTATTTTTTTTTATGCTTCTCGAAGGATCAATCTTTTGAAGATGATCTTCAATGATGTTTGTATATTCAAATGCTTTTTTTATTTGTATCTCCTTAGGTTATGTCCCTTGCTTCCTTGACTCTCTGGCACATGAATTAGCCAAGGAGGCTATGAAAATGTAGGAGGTACTTTCAAAACGAGTAGTTTATTAGTTTCGTATATAACTCGGTATATCTAATTTCTTGGTGCAGGCTTTTCTTTGGTACTCCCTCCGTTCCAATGAATTGTTTGCCTTTGGTTTTGGCACCAAGGGTAAGGGATCCAATGAGGAGGTGACATGTGGAGCAAAACTCATGAGAAGGGTAAAATTACATATAAAAAGCATTCCTAAAATAGAAAGGCAAACAATTCATTGAGACGCCCCAATATGGAATAGGCAAACAATTCATTGGAACGGAGGGAGTACAAGTCTGTTCAAGCAACCAACAAGGAAGCTGAAGAACAAGATCGCAGAGATGACGAGCTGGGCTCTTCCAAAACACAGTTTTTAATAGAATAGATTCAATGTACATCCCTTTCCTATGTAGTCTTGCCTCATTCTTTGCATATCTTTAATGTCTTTATAGTCTAGATAGTTCCTATGTATCTAGGAAATAGATTGATACCTCTAGCCTTGTATATAAATAGTTGTAATCAGTTTATGAGTTGATCAAGGGAAAATACCTTCCATTATGGTAACAGAGCAATAACTAAGAAATACACTATTTTCCCCTTCTTTCTTGTTCTCCTTCTGTCTTTCTTTTTCTGTGTAGTTTCTGTGTGCAGCCACCACCCTTCCTCCGGCCTGCCACCACGCTTTCTGCCCAGCCAAAAGCCCAAATCAATTTAGTTGCTTCCATCTTCCTTGTCACAGGTTCTCCGACTGTTCTGCCATGGCCCCTGCCGAGAACCACCGCGCGCCGCCTCCCTTCACGACTCCCACCACCGGCGCCCGGTCTCCGGTTCCCACCGTGCCACCTACACCGCCTCCTCCGACGCCTGCCGGTGCTATTGGCCACTGGATATGGATTCCCGGACCGGCCCCCTCATGGCAAACTCTCTTGTATCCGAATCAGATTTGGTTCCCTCCTGCAAACTCCGACGCCGGGATCGTCAATCGCCGGCCTCGAGCGTTCGTCGCCACCCAACAGTCGCCGGTTGCGGCTTTCATTCCCACCGTCCAGCAACCGCTTCGTGCAGCACACACCTATCATCCTTCCGAGCTAGCTGCCGCTGTTCAGCCTGTCACCTCCCGAAAACCTGATACGGAATGGTATATGGACACAGAAGCTTCTGCTCACATGACCCATGACTCAGGTACCTTTGTATCCTATTTTAATTCGAGCAATTCTCGTAATATAATTGTCGGTAATGGTCATCGTATTCCAATTAAAGGTTTCGGTAATACTTTTTTATCCCGTCCCCTTCCTCCTTTCAAACTTAATGAAGTTCTCCACGCCCCGGACATAGTTAAAAATCTTGTGTCAGTCCGAAAATTTACCACCGATAATAATGTTTCTGTGGAATTTGACCCATTTGGTTTCACTGTAAAAGACCTTCGAACGGGGACCCATCTTATGCGATGCAGTAGTAGCGGTGACCTTTACCCTCTCTCCACCTCCAAAACCGACAAAAATGAAGCTCCTCATTCTTTCCTAGCTCTCTCCGCCGTAACCCCAAGTTTATGACACTCTCGTCTCGGACATCCGGGACCGTCTATTCTAAATAATTTACGCTCTACTCATGCTATATCTTGTAATAATGTACCAAGCTCCAAATTTTGTCATGCTTGTGAACTCGGTAAACATACTCGTCTCCCTTTCTTCCCGTCTAATAATACTACCGTTCTTCCCTTTGATATCGTCCATAGCGACCTATGGACATCCCCCGTCCTTAGTAATCTTCAACATCGTTACTATCTCTTATTTTTAGATGACTATTCCAATTTTTTATGGACTTTTCCGCTTAAAACTAAGGCCCAAGTTTTCACTCTCTTTACTCAGTTCCATAATCTCGTCCTTACTCAATTTAATCGAAAAGTTAAAAAATTTCAATGCGATAACGGTCGAGAATTCGATAATGGCCCATACCACTCCTTCTTTCACCAACACGGAATTCAATTCCGTTTCTCGTGTCCTCATACCTCCAGTCAAAACGGAAAAACCGAACGAAAAATTCGAACAATAAATAATATCATCCGCACTCTCCTTGCTCACTCTCACGTTCCCCAAAACTTATGGCCCTACGCTCTCGCTATGGCCACCTACCTCCACAATCTCACTCCAAGTAAAGCGAGCCGTCATATCTCCCCTACTCAACGTCTTTACCTACAAATTCCCTCCTATAATCATCTCCGAGTTTTCGGTTGTCTTTGCTATCCTTATCTCCCTCCTTCTACCATCAATAAACTTGACCCTCGGTCTACTCCTTATGTGTTTCTCGGGTACCCTTCCGCTCACCGTGGCTACTTGTGTCTCGACTTATCCACTCGTAAGGTCCTTATCAATCGACATGTCACGTTTCACGAAATAATTTTTCCTTTTAAAGAAAAAATATGTCCTAACCCTCCTTCCTACGATTTCTTATGTTCTGATCCATCTCCATATTTAACCCACCACTTAACCCAATCCACTACCCCTCCTCTCATGGTCTACTCCAGACGGTCCAAGACTACTCCCACAAATCCGGCCCATCCCTCTCCCCAGTCCACTAACCCATCCTCCTCTCCTCTCACTCCTACTAAACCCTCAGCCCACTTCGATTCTCAGCCCAATTCCTCTCCCCAGACCACTACCCCTTCCTCCTCTCCTCTCTCTTCTATCAACTCCTCGGCCCACTGTAACTCTCAGCCCAATTCACCTTCCCAGTCCTCTTCTACCTCTACCACTAAAAACTCGCGCCCTCCCCAAACCCAATCCACCTCCACAACTCAGCCCATTTCCGCCACCCCCTCTAATAACCCCACCCATCCCATGGAAACCCGTAGCAAACATGGTATCCATAAACCCCGCTTCATCCCTAGTCTTACCGCCACCACTGATCTTTCCCCCATTCCCCGAGATCCTTTTACTGCTTTACGAAACCCCAATTGGAAACATGCCATGACCGACGAATTTAATGCTCTAATTAAAAATGATACATGGGTTCTTGTGCCCCGGCCATGTGATGTCAATGTTACTCGATGCATGTGGTTATTTAAACATAAATTCAAATCTAACGGTGTATTGGAGCGGTACAAAGCTCGTCTCATTGTCAATGGCAGGTCACAACAGGTTGGAATTGATTGTGAAGAAACGTTTAGTCCAGTTGTTAAACCAACCACCATCCGCACTGCTCTCAGTATTGCGGTCTCTCGCCAGTGGTCACTCCATCAATTAGACGTGAAAATTGCTTTTTTACATGGACATCTTTCTGAAACCGTCTACATGCACCAACCACCTGGGTTCCGTGATTCTCCCTATCCCGACTGTGTCTGCCTTCTCAAGAAATCTCTATACGGTCTTAAACAGGCTCCTCGGGCTTGGTATCAACGTTTCGCCTCTTTTGTCCAGTCCATCGGTTTTATTCAAAGCCGTGTCGATCACTCCCTCTTTGTTCTCCGTTCCACCTGCCACATCGCTTACATTCTTCTATATGTGGATGATATTATTCTCGCCTCGTCCTCCGATCACCTCCGCGACACTATTATCCAGCAGTTTAATTCGGAATTCTCTATGACCGACCTCGGCCCTCTTAGTTATTTTCTGGGTATCTCCGTTGACCGTCGCAAAGAGGGACTTTTCTTGTCCCAAACTAAATATGCTGAAGAAATCTTGGCCCGTGCCAACATGACCTCTTGTAAGCCATCTCAGACACCAGTTACCTCCGAGGCCAAGCTCAGTTCCACCACCGGCCCTCCCATCTCCGATCCGACTCTTTATCGCAGCCTCGCCGGTGCCTTACAATATCTCACCTTCACTCGTCCAGACATCTCTTATGCAGTCCAACAAATATGCCTTTTCATGCACGACCCACGTGAGCCCCATCTAGCAGCCCTCAAGCGCATACTATGATACATCCGCGGCACAACTTCTTACGGCCTCACTATCCGGCCCTCATCCATGACATCTCTCATTGCCTATTCTGATGTTGATTGGGGAGGATGTCCCGACACTCGTCGCTCCACCTCCGGGTACTGTGTCTACCTAGGCGACAATACTGTCTCATGGTCATCAAAGCGCCAACCCACCTTGTCCCGCTCTAGTACAGAAGCCGAATATCGTGGTGTTGCTAACACCGTAGCCGAGACTTGTTGGCTTCGAAATTTGCTCCTCGAACTTCATTGTCCTCAATCCAAAGCCACCATCGTCTATTGCGACAATGTAAGCGCCATTTACCTCGCCGGTAATCCCGTTAACCACCAACGAACCAAGCACATTGAAATGGACATCCACTTTGTTCGTGAAAAGGTTGCCCTAGGTCAGTTACGTGTCCTACATGTCCCATCTCGTTATCAATATGCTGACATTTTCACCAAAGGTCTTCCTAAGGCTCTATTCGATGATTTTCGCTCCAGTCTCAACATTCAGTCCCCTCCCGTTTCGACTGCGGGGGCGTAATAGAATAGATTCAATGTACATCCCTTTCCTATGTAATCTTGCCTCATTCTTTGCATATCTTTAATGTCTTTATAGTCTAGATAGTTCCTATGTATCTAGGAAATAGATTGATACCTCTAGCCTTGTATATAAATAGTTGTAATCAGTTTATGAGTTGATCAAGGGAAAATACCTTCCCCAATATGGAATAGGCAAACAATTCATTGGAACGGAGGGAGTACAAGTCTGTTCAAGCAACCAACAAGGAAACTGAAGAACATGATCGCAGAGATGACGAGCTGGGCTCTTCCAAAACACAGTTTTATTACGTGGATTCATCAGCATCAGGCTTTTACCGTGAAAGACAGGTTGCATAACCTGGGTATTGCTGCTGATAATCTATGTTGTTTATGCGCTGCTAAACTAGAAACTTTGGAGCAACTATTTAACATTTGTGAGTTTAGCAGGCGGCTCGTTACAGAGGTGAAGAGGAACTGTGGCTGGAGCCGCAGCTTAGAGATTAATGAGCAAGGGACAAAGCGGCTTAAGGGATCGAAACTTCAAAAGGCTATTAAAAATGGGTTGATTAACGCGATAATCTACCATATTTGGAACCAAAGAAATAAAAGCAGGATGGAGTATCAAGTGATTAAACCCGATATCCTAGCAGCTACTGTCTCCAAAGAGTTTAAGGATTTTTGTAAAAATAAGAGAGTCTACAAATTAGACAATAGGGATTCCGATTTCATTGTCAGCCTTTTGAGGTCTATGTAAATGCCATGATGTAAATCTGTTCATCAATATACTTACTCTTTACCAAAAGAAAAGATCGCAGAGATGGTTATCGGTAACAAATAATTTTCTATGTTTGATCCATGCACCTCCTCTTTCTCTCTTCTGTCTATACTTATTTCTTCCAAGTACCGAGAAAATTCTTGTCCATATGAGTACCTTTCTATATATAAAGAAGAATTTAATGAAATTGTATAATTGATGTGTTTGGTTTTGTGGTCATTTTTTGTGTATTGCTAATACTTCTTTCTTTTGTGAGATTTTCTAATCTTCTTCAGTTGCTACTTTTATCTGAAAAATTGTCGCCGAATGATTGATACTTTAAAGAAAACTGCCCTAAAACTCGAAGATGGTTGCATGGATGAAGATTCTTTGAAACTAAGATCTCTCTTTGTTCTGCTCTAATCGTGTTATCATGATTCTTCATGCTCATACTCAATGATCCCATTTTTATTATGAATTGTGTATCAAGTTATATGATGTATGAGGTATACTATACATCCGAACAAACCAAGTAGCAGCCTAACAAACTTATAACAAACAGAATGAGTCCTTGCCGATTCGGCCTGCTCGGTCTAAACAACCAGATGAGGATGAGGTACAACATGGTTTAAGATATATTATGTTGTTTCCTCCTATAGTAAGTCAATAACAACACAGAAAGCCGATGTTCATATGCCCCAAATGGAAAAATCAAATTACAACACAAACCATCGTAAAAACACGAGATTTTGTTTGCTTTCTTCAAGATCGTACAACCCATAAATTTCCCCAAACAATACAAATACACATTATCTGCTGGGATGAGTAGGAAACTCAAAAGTACTATATAAAAACAAGATATCAATAGTACAGAATGCATGCTAAGCAGTTACTTCACCCAACCCACACTTGTTTAGTGCCCAGCAAAGTGAGAAGGAAAGACTCGTAGTCCCCTGATGTATCACCCTTAACATCTTCTTCAACACTAGTTTTGTACATATTGACATACTCGACCTTAACCTTTGCCATGTCTATTTCAGCTCGTGTCACAATCGCTCTCGAAAGTGAATCTTCGTCAGTGCCAATTCCAACGATAGATGTTCTTATAACCTGTTACATGATAGTAAAAGATATGAATCGATGATTTCTTATGTGCGTGGTTGTTGTGTGTTCTCACACGTCTATTAGAGTCCATTCTAAGGAATTCACTATATTCGCTTTTGTACCATGATTCAAGAAGGTGAAATCTGATGTACTGTTACACCCACGTTAGAACTTAGAAGGTACTCCCTCCACTTCTCCATAATCTTTCACATTTCCTATTTTGTTAACTTCTCTATTATCTTCCACTTTCATTTTTAATATATCTTTTGTGGCTCTTATTATTTGTAACCCCACTTTCTTTTCCTATTTTCATTTTCATGCACATATTCCACTCGTCTTAATTTTCTCCCCAAAACTAATGTGGAAGATATAAAAGAAGTAGAGGAAGTAGTTTATTATATTCACCTTAGCGAAGTGCTTCTCGGGACAGTTCATGCAGAGAACCGCAACATTCAGTAAAGTGTTGAAATCCCCATTTCCACATTTTAGAATATCCTGTCCAAGCGCGTAGTATGTTAGTACATGTTTTATTATTGTTGCACAATAGTAAAGCTACGTTTGACAGAAAACTTGCCTCATCAAAGGAACTGGAAAAGTGTTGCTTATAGGAATCAAAGGTTGCTCTAAGCTGAAAAAAGTTTCTGGTGCCCAAGATCCACATGACATAATCATGGTCTAACTGCTTCCCTTCGATGGCTTCTCGAAGTTGGAAAGCTTCCATTTTCGCGACAATCATGTCTACCACTTCCTTATCATACCTGTAAGAGCTTACCAAACTCACCAGAAGCTACATTGCAGACAACAAGTGTCAGGCTCAGCAGCATACACAAGTGTGGATATCACACCAAAAAAAATGGGATCGAGTTGGTTGGAACCGGTGAATTCTGGTTTCAAACATTCTCCACTCAACTGTCTGGGGAAAAGTTATATTCTGCGTAGCAAATTGTAGTCGTATAAAGTTATTTAAAAGCCACAGCGGCCTGAACAATTTGTTGTTGTTGCCTGAAGTTGTATTGTGATTTGTAAATTGTAACCATTTATTTTTGGACATATTGTCGGCATTGTGTAACAAGACTGAAAATAAATGACGGATTTTGAGATTGAAACCAAAACCATTATTTTATTAACACAAAAATTCACAATATTTTCAGGATTAGCAAATTCTAAAGACAAAGACAACAAGGGTCTGAGTTTTGCATGATGATTGTGTTCATGTAATCATGTCTTATGTTGTAAGAAATTCAAATGATATAGTCAATCATCAAATGAATATGCATATCCAAGGGAACCAGATTTGTTTCCCACTTCACAGGATTGTGTAACGTTGATAGAGGATTACGGTATCACGATAGAGTTTAGGAAAAAATAAGGATATTACAGTATAGAGGATATTACAGTTCATGAAATTATTTAGCATGGTATTAGAGCCTCTTTCTTGAGGACATAAAAATTGCTTCCGCTTTCTTGCCGGTGAGCGAAAATTTACGGAATTACTTTTTCCTAACGATGTTTTCCTCAATCCTAACGAATTTTTCATAATTTTCCCAACTTTAACCTTTATAAATCTTTCCTAATTTCCCAATTTACCTCTCCTCTTTTACCAATCCCTCCATAATTCAATTTACCTAATTCAATCAAGCATTCTGAATTCGATCATGGATTGTAATTCAATTAATGATTACTCCGTACTTAATATCGATTTACTCATTTATGTGATTTTACAAAATTTCGTCCTCATAACGTATGTTCCCTAAATTTGTAGCTTCCATGTTTCTATCTTTTCTTCTTCAATTGTAGCCACCATAGATATCCCTCATGCTCAATTCTAGCAACATCGTTTACTCACATGGGAATACTAATAAGTTTCACAAAATAACTCACGAAACCACGAAACCACTCATATGGTCGAATACATAACTCAGTGCATTTCGACCATATATTGACCAAACCACGAAACGTTCTTGATTTTTAATTAGGGAAGACGATAGATCTTGAACCATATACTTATTTTATGGTTTTGAATGATATAATTTGACGATGATTCACCAAGTAATACAATACGGAGTATAATTTTCAAAAGAAATTAGGATTTTGGTTTTTTTTGTGATGATTGTGTTGGTATTGGTAGTGGTGGATGAGATTTGGATTTTTTAAGAAAGAGCTAAATATTATTATTGAGAATGGGGATATGACAAAAACAAACTTTTCACCTAATTTTATTGAAAAAAAACAGAAAAAAAAAACTCTACGTCTCATTTGAATTTGAATTCCACAACACTTTGTTCTCCTGCAAAAGTGAAGCTGATGATTCTATGATTTTCTGATTTTGCTATGAGTTTGATTAAGGTTCTCAAGCAATTTAAATTGACGGATAATTTTGTCGTTTTAAAATTGTCAAGTCTGAAAAACTTTGCGTTCGTGATAATTATTTTCAACGAGTTCGAAAAATTTAGCGTTCTCATTTGAAAATAGCCGGAAGAATCTATATGCCACCGTGGAGAAGAAGGTGATGAAGAATGAAGATCGAAGATATCTGTTTTTTTTATGTGCAAACTCATGGAAATTTTTACGAATTACCATGAGTTTGAGACGATAAAGTTTAGGAATATTACGGTATATTGTAATATACCGATATATCGTAATCAGAGTAACATCGATATTATAGAATAATTATATTAGCTACCAATATTAAAATATTGCAATCATATCTTCGTATTCCTGTAAATAGGGCGCTATTGTAATTATTTGGAACAAGAATTCAATAATACAAAACATTTTATTTAGCAGACACGACTCCGGTGGTGTTATGCACAAACGTTTAATTTATAAGATCGTTTGCCTCCCATTAAACGAGCGAGGTTGTCATCGTTAGTAGTGTTTCTGATTCAATGCTTTATAATGGTTTGATTAGATAAAGTGATAATACTTACCTTTCTGAAAGGCAGGGGAATGTGGGAAGAGATATCCTCTTCAATAGAGCAATCAAAAAGAGAAGAGTAGGCTTGTCTGACAGCAATGAGATGGTTGGGAGGGAATGCAGAAGCAATCTCAAGAATGACTTGCCAGTCTTTGACACCTTTCTTGTTACCACCGAAAAAAGACGACCCCTTCTTCTTCAGAGCGTCGTTGATGAGTCTTGCATCCCTCTCTGAGGGGTCATATGTCCACAGGGTCATTGCATGCTGCCAATGCCATACATAACACACACCACCCAGCAGGCAGACCAATTCATCACGATTTACGACAACAACAGAGGAGGATTTAAATCATTCATTAAAAAAGATGAAGGGGGTAACTTACAAGAAAGTGACCAGAGAGTTCAGAGTGGAGATCATGAAGAAGGGACTTTTTGTAGAGGTGTTGATAAGTCTCTCTGATCTGCTTTCGTTGACTTTCATTTCTGTGACCCAACACCCTTATCACTGCTTCTTCATCTGTTCCCAATCCTGCATTGCATTATTCCAAACTCAGATCAAACCTTAGCTATCGAATCGAATTACTATTCAAATATAGAATACTAACATTATATGCGACATTCATTCATTCTTAAAACATACTCCGTACAATATTATTTATCAAAATACAAGCAAATACGAGTAATAAATGAGAGAAAGAACCGTGGAAGGCTTTCTTGAGTCTCTCACAATCCTGGGTGGGAGGGGGTACAACTTCTGGGACTTTCAGGCTCCCCATTCTTCCTGTCATCATTTTTGCGTTATTCTCTTCAACTTACATACACTTACGTTAACACCATAGATATTAGACTATTAGTAATGCGGAAAAGACAAGGCACTCTAGTTCATTCTAATTTGACTAAAATTTCATTAATTATTAATTAATAGTTATAAATTAATTACCATCGTTAAATTAGTAAAGAAACATCAATATCACTAAAAGAAAAAAAAGGTTTAGGGGTCGTTTGGTTACTCATCCAATTACCGGGAAGTGCAAGTTCCCAGGAAGTATATTTTCAGGAGTTGTTTGTTTGTCCACTCCCCAGGAATTACCACTTCCCGGGAATTGCCACTTCCTCCACAATGGGGAAAGTTACTCACCAAGGGCCCCCTTGGTGTGTAGAACTTCCTGCATGAAGTCATTTCCCACATGCTCACCAAACAATATTTTTTAATTCCCATGAAATACAAATTCACGTGAATTTAAAGTTCCCGGTAACTTCATCTTCCCATGGTGAACCAAACGAGCCCTTAGTTATGTTCCAGGACCGGGGTTAGGGTGGCAAAGACCTTGTTTGGTTAGTCGTGGATCCGCCAAAAATTAGCATATTGAGAGGAAACAACGGGTTTGACCAAAAAATATGTCAATATTAATGTTTGGTAAAATGACGGATTGTAATAGCATATTGTGATCGAATATACCGTTTTGCAATATGCTGTTAGCAGATTAATTTTTTTGTCATTTTACAAAACGTTTAACAATCCGCTAATCTAAAACAGCTAATTGTCAAACACTACTTAAAAAATTCTGCTAATTAAATCTGTCAGGCAAAAATATTAATTGATTCTCCTAGTCAAATCCGCTTCTGCCAATATATCATTTCGCTGTTTACCAAACAAGGCCTAAATCTATTCCCCCTTATAGTGATATCGATGTTTTTAAAGGAAGCAAAAGAAAAACTTTTGAATTTTAAGATGTAATTATTTTGTAACAGATTTTTCTTAGTGAACTAATCGTTTTTCCCCGCGCGGTAATTTATTTGTAGATATTGTTTCGATCAATATCAAGGAAAAAACTTCTTTCAATTGACTAAATGTTGTTGACAAGTTTTAAATTTTTATAGAAATAAAATTTTTGTATCTATTGATAAATCTATGTCTTAGATTGCTAATTAACATTTAGCCAAGACCAAGATGTCCCTACTTAGAGATACCTTTGAGAAATACAATGCAAACTTTTTAAATTCTCGAACATATGACAAATAAAAAAAATATAAACGATAAAGGACACGATATATAGAGCATATGATATCGCATCCGATAGATAATTTATTGGAAATGATTTTAATTACTACTCCGTAGCTGTTAAATTAAATTCAGATAAGTATATAACTAAGATTGATTGAATATGAGAGTTTGGGATATGAAAATTGTTAGAGACCGAGGAAATAAGCAAAATGAGAAAGGGAAGAAAAAAAAGAAAAAAGGAAAACACTACTCATAACAGAGTTACTATTCACAAGGGGTATTTTTTTGCTAAAATTTTCTTTTTAATATGTATAGAATAGATGTTTTTTTTTATTAACTTAAAAATACAATTACCTTGTACTAGTAAATTAACAGATTATTTTTTTTTTACTGAAATCAATGTTTGTTATATTCAAATCGACATTGTTTTGATATTAATTTGATGAGGTAATTAGTTTATACTAATGATTAATTATTATTGTTATTGCTATTGTTATTGTTATTGTTATAAATATTATTATTATTATAAAATATTATTATTAATAATATTTTTATTATAATTAATATTAATATAGTAATAATTAATATTTTTGATACTATAATTAACATTATTAATTTCTATTATTATTTTTTTTAATATTATTCCGAATATTATTATTAATATTATACTAGAATTATTATTAAAACTAATATTAATATTAATATTAATATTATCATAATATTAATAATTATTATTACAATTATTATTACTAATAATTATTATTGTTATTGTTGTTAATATTATTGTTATGGAGTATTATTATTATTACGGTACCAATTATTAATTATTTCTTTTGTACCCTTGTACTTTGCTAAAAGTTTCTTTGGTACCTCTAAACTTTATTATTATCTTTATTGGTACCCCTGAACTTTTTTTTCCGTCAAGTTTTGGCAACAAATTAGCTTTTTATGTTCAAGATTAAAAGTTAAACGTCATTTAATATACCTAATTAATCGATAATTGAACTTAAACTAACAATTTTGTACGTGTTAGCAGTTATACTCTGAATCTAAACGGATTATATTTTTGACGTTATATTGTCAAATCAAATGATAACACTTAAATTAAGCTCAATTACTTGTTAGTTATCTAAGTTAAATGATATTGAAGTCTTAATGCTAAACAAAAAACATAATCTAATGACAAAACTTGATGGATTTTTTTTTGGGGGCGCTAGTTAAATTAATGATAAAATTCAAGGGTACCATGTATAGACATAGAAAAGGTAGGGATACCATGTAGAAAAGTGAAAAATATAGGGGTACCGCGTAGAAAATCCCATAAAATTATCTCACATCGAAAAATGATAATGAGGTCATAGATTTCTATTTTATAAATAAGAGTAATAATTTGTTATTAAATATTAATAAAAAATCTTCTGAATCATAAAATGAATTTAAAAAGAATTTTTAAAACTATAAACCAAAAATCTTATACTCTAATTCTTTAGAAATTCTAAAAATATAAAATTAAAATTTTAAAATAATTAAAAATAAAAATAAAATTATTATCATTATTATCCTAATACAAGTACATATATTTTTTTTTCCTCTATTTTATTATGATAAATAAGAGTAATCGTTCGTTCTTAGATATCTGTTAACGAACTAATTCAATCAAAACCTTAAGGTGATGGTTGAGACTCATTTGAAGCATTATATAATAGTTGGACCTCAACCATCGCCTTAAGGTTTTGGTTGAGATGGTTCGACTAACAATATCAAGCAAAAAATTATTCACATCGAAAAATTATAATAAGGTGATGGAATATCATCATATATATTACTCCCTCTGGTCATTATTTATCGCCATGCTCCCAACATTTTGCACATAAAATAAGAAATGAATATAAAATGATAAAGAAATGATGGTGGAATAGTGAAAAATGAATATAAAATGGTAAGAAAATGAATGGTGGACCTTAAAGTGTAAAATTCAATAATGACATTTCTTGTAAATAAAGGATAAAAAAAGGATAATATTGTTATAAAAGAAAAGTGGAGAGAAAAATAGTGACCGGAGGGAGTATAGATAAGATTAATCGTTCGTTTATAGATATCAACAAAAAATTTAAGAAAATAAGATTATCAACCGTATCGCATGCATGGTCCTAATACTCTAACTTTACTACTCCCTCCACCCCTTCAATGGTCTTCCCACTTCCAAATGGCACATGGATTAAGAAATTGATAATGAATGGTGGTAAATTATTGGGTGAGATATCAAGAAGTCAAATCACAAAAAGTAACCAATAGAAAGAGAGTATATTTAATAAATAAGGACATTAACCAAAAACCGTGAGTCATAAAATGAATTTAAAAAGAATTTTTAAGGTTATAAACCAAAAATCTTTTAATTGTTAAGAAATTCTAAAAATATAAAATTAAAATTTTAAAATAATTAACAATAAAAATAAAATTATTACCTATATTATCTTCTCCTTTATTTTAGTATGATAAATAAAAGTAATCGTTCGTCCTTAGATATCAACAAAAAAATTAACCTACATCGTAAAATTATAAGAAGAAAATTATAAGAAGGTGATGAAATATTATATTATAAATAAGAGTAATTGTTCGTCCTTAGATATCAAGCAAAAATTTAAGAAAGTAAACAGCAAGGGTATGCATTGTTACTTTAAGCGATAACATTCATTGTTATAACTTGTGCACTGATGATGACAAATTGTTTTTGATTATCACGCGTTTCATCGTTGTTGAATGTAATATGTTCCCATTTTACCTAGTGAATATTTATATCTACGTATATTTTTGTGCAAGGTACTTTAATTAGTCTTTTATTCTAACTACAACGCACCATATATAATGCCTATAATTTAATTTGACATTTACCGTATATATTATCTCTGATTCTTTGAAACACATTTACGTATGTAGATAATATTCCTTTACTATTAGGCATACTCTTAACCTCGACTGACTCTCTATTATTGCACAGTTTCACAAATTTATGCAATCATCCAACTTGGTGTCCTTATTAACATCACTAAAAAGCGGCACGTGCATCGCACGGGCTTTCCATCTAGTTTAGTATAATAAATGATAAATAATACTGTACGTAGTAATAAAAAAACGGATAATGAAGTGGTGGTTATAGCCGACCAAACCAAGCAAAACCTAATTCGACCTGAACATGACCAAACCCGTCCCAAACCCAACCCGAACCAATGATCCGACCCGGAAATGACCTGCACCTGACCCAGACCCGAGAACTAAACATGACAAAACTGACTCGACCCGAATGTCCCGACCCGAATAAACTAACCCGAACCCAATCCGACACCCGAACTAAAGATACGAGGTTACCAATAACCTGAATTGACCAGAGCTAACAAAAAATTGACCGACTATTCTTATAGAAAACGAGTCAATATCCTAAAAAATTTGAAAATTGCAAACCCAAAATGATCCGACCCGACCCAAAGTCAACCCAAAACTCACCAGACTCAAACCCGACCCGGTTGACTTGTTTGTCAGGTCTACCGACAACCTAACCCGAAATCGATCCACCCGTCCGATTGTCACCTTTAATAATGACCAATCGGAAATAAAATTATTTGTATGTCACAAGATTTATTTAACGATTATTTATTTAATTGTAATTATATAAAATAAACGTAAATATTAAGGTAAATAATAAAATAAAATAAATTAAGGTAAATAAAAAGTTGAGGTAAATAAAAAATAATAAAGTAGGTAGAAAGTTGAGGTAGGGTGAATAAAAAAGTAATATAGAGTGGTAAAGACTCACATTTATGTTCTAGAGGTTGTATGTTCAAGCCTTGGTAGCGATAAAGAAGTGCAAAAAGATAAAATCACGTATAAACCGCAACTACAAGTAGATGACACAACATTAACGGTAACTTAACAGTTAGGAAAAAAATTTGGAGAATTTTGGAACATGAAATTATCGTAACTTCAAAATTGAGGTGACAAAATCAAATGAGTAAACAATGAGCTGTTAATTCAATAACTGATCTGATCACAATGTTATTTTTGGAAAGTAAATAACACAACATTAACACGTTACAGTCTACAGTTGACTTAAAAGCCTATTGTGGAGTAATTAATACAGTACTGGAGTATTAAGTAATTAAAAAAACCGATGATCCCCTGCTTGTCTGATATACTGTTACTGCTGCTCAATTATTCGTTATATTTTTTTTAATTTCTACTGTTATACTCCCTCCGTATTTATATGTTTGTCTACTATTTTTAATATATGGATAAAGTATTACTCCCTCCGTTCCAATGAATTGTTGCCTTTGGTTTTGGCACCAAGGTCAAGGGATCCAATGAGGAGAAAGTGACATGTGGAGCAAAACTCACGAGAATGGTCAAATTACCTATAAAAAGCATTCCTAAAATAGAAAGGCAAACAATTCATTGAGACGTCTCAATATGAAATAGGCAAATAATTCATTGGAACGGAGAGAATATATTGAAAATAGACGAACATATAGACACATAGAAAGTATTTCAAAGGCCACGTAGCTAACCATAACTAATCAAGTATGAAGTCAACTTCCACATTTCTCACCCCCAAGAGAAATGCATCAACCCCAAATATTCTTTCCGATCAGGGGTGGAAATTAAATGGAACGAGAGATGATTTAGACAAGCCTCTGAAAAATACTACTCGTATTGCTTATCGAGTTAAATTAGCTTAGTTTTCAACATTATAGGTTCCGTCATTACTTTTTACAAGGCGGGCGTCGTCACATACATCTTAATGCTTGATTCTAATATACGGAGTAGTAATACTACGTAAGAATAAAAAATAGTGATCATTAAGCCGTCAACTAATTTGTACTTATTCTATATATAAGACGTTTTACAATATAATTTGCATTAATTGTAAGTCAAAATGGTGAGAAATCCTGCAAAATTTGGATTTGATGAATCATGATCATCATCCAACAGACCAACATATATATATACATATAACAGCTAGCTCCTTGGGATAAAATGGGTAAATGTAGTAGTAGAATCCAAGGGAATCAATTTTACACAACAAAAGCAGAGAGGTACCTACCTGAGAAGGCATTTGAGAGAGGTTGATGTTCATCTGAGTGAGCCATTATTGTCTGTGAATTGAGATAGGACGTGCGTTGTATATGTCGCTGTGTGCTAGCCTCGATCTGATGCTGGCTGTATTCTATTTATCTCATATTGTTGATGCCCACCACTTTGTTTATATAGGTCTATTTATGTTGTCTCGAATCTTTATTACCCCCTAAACCGTTTTAAGTCCCCCTTCTTTGATTAATGTCGCCCTAGTGTAATAGGAAAATAGTACTCCCTCCGGTCATTAATTATTGCCCCGTAGGGTAATGCACAAAAAATAAGAAACTTCCTTCATAATCTTAAAATAAGAAGTGGTGGACCATAAATTAAATGTTTTACATTTATAAGGATAGGTGGCACAATTTGGTTGATACGACAATGACACAATTTGTAATAAAGAGTGTCCATAAGGATAGATGGGTAATTAATATGTGACAAATAAGGAAAGTGGAGAAATGGGGCAAAAAATAATAAACTGCCATAAAAGGAAAGCGGGGCAATAATTTGTGATCGGAGGGAGTATTATACACCTGGTAGAACGTCACCCGATAGTATCAAATTTGGGCACCACCATAATTAAAAAAATAAAAATATCTAATTAAGTTTTCTTTAGATTAGAAACTTGAAGGAAAGTATGTAATTTTATATATATTCAATTAAGTTTGTGTCACATACTCACATGTAATTTGTGTAAGAATATTTTATGATATAATAATATTATGAGATATGTAATATATCTTCCCCATTATTATGGCAATATTTCTTCCTCATAATTATGGTCTTATTGGAAATCAGGATCTTATAGAGATATGCTATCACAATAATATCGGACTAAATAAGGAGTCTTTCCGTATTTACTCAACCTTGATGGAAGGTCGAGATTACCGTAATCTAAAACTCTAATAGGAAACCGGTCCTCTCTCTGCCTATATAATGGAGTCTTCCCCATCAGAAACTCTATGCGTGAATAATGAAAAGAGAACAACACACTTATTACGTTATGGGACAAGAGGGAGAAACCATACCTATTAATTATTATGAACCGTATCTATTATTATTATTATTATTATTATTATTATTATTATTTGAAGATCATATGAAGACGTATTATTATTATTCGAAGTCTTCTTATTATTATTCGAAGTCGTCTTATTATTTATGAAGTTGTCTTATAGAGATCTAATATCGTTCGTATTAGATTTCGACTTATTCCGTAATGAGGTATGTCTTAATCTCGTCTTAATTAATCTTTTGTGACCTTCATGTTATTGTAGACACCCACATTTTGACCGCCAGGTGTCTATAGTAGTTCCCGCCAAACACCCGATGATGATAGGACGTAAAACGTGCTTTGACAGACTCGGATATGGGCTTGTAATCATGGACATTTGGCTTAGACATTTTAAGGAGTACAAATCTCACAAAACCAACCTCAAATCCAGGCCCAGTGGGTCGTTTCGAGTCAAATAACACTAATTTGGGTCGAAACCGTCACCAGGGGTAAAACCGTCTTTTAGCGACCGAGTCAAAACCCGGTCAAAGATATTTCCCGAGACTTGCGGACCGACCGTGATAAATCACGTGTCCAATTCGGACCCTAACTCCACAAAAATCAGCCATACAAAAATAATAAACAATTCCGTTTAAGGTAGAATTCGATATCAAGTAGGAATTCTATCCGGAAACCGATTCAGACATTGACCGAGTACCAAATACTCGGCCAATACACCCTCAAACCAGCCGGTTTTCCTCTCTTTCTTCCCTCACAAGAAAACGGAATCCTCGTTCTCCTCAGCTTCTTACTCAAGCGGTAATTCTAGCTCGAACAGGAATCCTATTCAAAAACCGATTCAAGAAAACACTCGGTCAATTCACCTTCAAGTCAGCCAAAATCCCTTTCTTCTTGTCCAAGAAAGCGGAATTCTTATTTCCCTCGAACTCCTACGTTTCCTATCCTAAGCGGTATTCAAACTCTCCTAAACCAAGGTCGGAAACTCCCTATAAATAGGACCTCCCGTCCAACACAAAACAGGCATCAATTACCTCGCTTTTCCAGCCAATACACACGGTTTTTACACCCGAAAAAAAACAGCCTCCTCACACGATTCATATACAAATCCGATAGTTAGCAAATCCCGACATTTTTCCCGAAGCCTCGGAGCCTTGACCGCACGTCCAAACCCGGCGTCCCAAACCTCCAAAAAACCGACACCTTAACTCACCCGCATCATCTCGACGCTCCCGTGCCTAAGCCATCGTCCGACGAGCCTTATACCGAGAACACAAAGCATGTAGGTTGAGGGTGTAAATCAAACCCGACTCTTCTCTCTTCTCTTCTCTTCTTCTCGTTTTTATGGGTCTCGTCGGTCTCTTTTTTACTTTCTAATATCGATACTACTAAAAACTATTTTCATAAATCAAATATTCTTAAAATATGATATCGATTCTATATAATCGAATATCGTATCGAAAAGAATTATATTAAGATTTCGACGATTTCATTTTATTTTTTGTTCGTTCAAAATCCTTTTTTACAACTTTTCGTTCAAAATTCCTTTTTCTTATTTTTCGTTCAAAAACAAACTTTTTCAAAACCTTTTCTAAAGTCATTCCGAATATTCGATATCGATTTCATAATCGAATATCGAATACGACGAATATCGAAAATATAGACCGAGTATAAATTAATTGATGTTTGTACGCGATTAACGATTTTTCGAACACAAAAAATATATAAAAAATCAGACCCGCACGCGAGTCGCGCCCGGTCCAGGCGACTCGCGCACGAGTCTGATCCGGTTCTATTTTTTTAGTCTTTCGTTCGTTTATTTTTATTATTTTACGAAACGATTTCTAAATTTACATCTTTTCCAAAACTATTCTAAATATTTGATAATCAACTATCGAATATAACGAATATCGAGAATATTAAGTCGAGTATGAGTTATGCGATATTCGTACGCGATTTAATCAAATTTTTCCGAAAACCGTTGTCGAAATCAGGCCGCCACGCGACCCGCATGAGTCTCGGGCGAGTCGCGCGACTCTCGGCCCAAACGCGTCTTTTTCGTTCTTTTTTATTCTTTCTCGAACATCGTTTTTTATACAAAACAACGTTTTTAGTAATATTTTTCAGTTTTCGATTGATTTTTATTTTCTCGGTTTCATATATTATTATTTCAATCGTTACTAACCCGTTTTCTCGTGTTTGTAGAAATTTATTCTCTCGTATTCTTTTTATCGTTTTATTAGACTAAAACGAACTTCACATGCTAAAATAACTTTGACGTTATTAGCTTAACATGCATTAAACGACTTAGCAACCCATTTATTTATTTTTCCTCACATGTCTTAGGAAAATAATCTCTGCATATCATTTCATCGTCGAACTAACGCGTGTACACAAAACCGAACGATATCTTAGTAAAGGCCGCTAAGTGCGGGCGGGGTTGGGTGTTCTCGCTGAACTTCCCAACACGTACCCTCACCCCTTACTCAGAACCGTGGTTTCCGGATGTCCGAAACCATTGGCAACGAGAGTCATTCAATATACGATTAACCGCCCAGTCGGCATCGGTATCGATATGCTAAGGGACGAACCCAATAAACTCTGACATCGGAAATGGGCTAGGCTTTAAGTATGGCCCACTACGACATAGAGTGGGTTCGAATGGTTCCGAATAACCATAAAATTCGGTGGCGACTCCTACTTCGATTTAAAATTCTATTCGATCCATCTCATATGGAAATTCTATCGCCTCCCCAAAACCCGCGCTTCGCCGCGTCGGGGTGGACCTATGTCATGTCCACAATTTGGCGACTCCGCTGGGGATTAACTGATGTGTCACTTACCATCGGCATCCTCACGGTGAGACTCGAAAAGAAATCGTTCGATTAGTAATGTACACGTTTTAGTTCAATGATTCATGCATTACCCCGTTCTATCCCGGGCCGGTTACTTGTGACCGACGTCCCACTATACCACGGTGCATTCCCACTTGGATGCACTAAAGACTTCAATGGCGGAACTCGTTTAGGTTTTGCGGCATGTCCTAAGACCCACTCGGCTTAGGGAGTCCGTCCTCAGTACGAGAAAGCCATCGTTGTTGGTATAGACCCTATTAGACCGACCGAGACTTAGACTAAGAGCATACATGGCGTCGTTATACTGTTTCTATGACTACATGCTACTTGATCTTCTTTGGTCTTTTCAAAAACCGTCATTTTCAAAAAAAAATTACATCTTTTCAAACCCATTCTTTTTTCAAAACCCGGAAAGCTACCGAATTTAGGACTTATGATTTTGACTCAAAAGAGCCTATTTTTAGCCGGTATGCTGTCCAAATCTTTTCAAAAAAAAAGCCCGAAATCTCGGCCCGATAACCCCTTTCTCGGTTTTCAAAAAAAATCGGGTCTTCCAATCCGACTTTGCTCGGTTTTCAAATTCAAATTCACTTTTCAAAACCCTCTTCTTCTTAGGACTTCCCATATTTAGCAGTGTCGGGTCTTGTCATAAGTTAGAATCTATAGCGTCGAAACTCCGTTGATCCTATATCACGGGTTTCCACCCCATCCCAGTCCGCCTTATTTGTCAAGGCACGGCCCACCTTCGTAGGACAAACTCCTACAAAGGGAAGCCCGTTTATACACTCGAGTCTAAAGTCTGGGGAATTCTCACGTAGACCTTCCTTCGAACAGGACTAGGCCCACTTTGCCAAAACCCAGGGAGAGTCCACCATCCACTAGTCACCCGTCTAGGAGTCGGTCTTCAGTCCCACTCGGGGGCTACCCTTTAGCGGGGCGATCAACCGCGTTTGCTCTAAGGATCAGGTCTTAAACGTGTTGACTCACGTACCCCACTTTCGAGTCACTTAGATGTCGCACCATTTGAGTCCTATCAAAGTCTTTAGTCTCACTCGGGGGCTGTCCTCCACCCGAGCAGTCAACCTTGGTCACCTTAAGGAGTACCCTACGTTCATCCTGCACCGGCGTCCTTATGATGCCTTCTTTGTGTCGTACCTATGCTACGAATACTCGAGTCACCTAGGGTTAGGTCACCACGGTTGGTCCGAGCACGTGATACGGTCAAACACGGTCGCCCCCATTTTCGGATTCACCCTTATGCAGCTCGAGTCCAATTCACAGTCGTTACCTCGTCTAGATCAACATTCGAGTATCCCGGTCCAAGAGTCTTTGTCGACCCGTCACCCCGGACCGTGTCTAGTTTGACTCCCTCTCTTGCACTTGCGCAAAGCCGAGTTTAGGCGAGTCGTGGCACCCGTCTTTCTCTCCAATCAAAGACCTTACCAAAAAAAAAACAACCAACCGAGCATCCGAGTCCGGATTTGATTTGAGTCTAAGTCTGAGTTCGAGTCTAGGATACCCTACATCCTCATTTCCAAATCAAAGTCAGAGTCAAAGTCAGTTGTATTCTGTCCTCTTTTTTCAAAATTCAATAAAATCAGCTTTTCTATTTCTCATACATACTTTCCTTATGTGTTTCCGAGAACATGATGAACACCATCATACGCTGTGAGCACACGCACGTGACTATTATAGGCACATCTATAATGACTGCAGGAAACCGAGCTCGTGCTTTCCTTTTACCTATTCCATGTCTGGTATAGAAAGCCACATAACTACCCGTAGCAGGAGCATATCGAATCCTATGACAAATCTGGGTAGCCTTCTAGTTTGGGTTCAAGACGGGAGGCAAGCCCACTTCCCACAATAAACACCCTTCCAATGAGACTAACCAAACCCTACCTTAGGTGTTAGTCTGACCGACAAAAAAAAAAAACTGGACAAAAAGTCAAAAGTCCAAGAGAAAAAAAAGCAAAAGGCCAAAAAAAAAAGCTGGCCATGATCAAAAAAGAATTATCAACATCTCTCGACCAGACACGGTCAACTCAAACAAAGAATCCCATGACCGGGGCTAAGAGGTCAACCCAAAGAAATCAAAAAACCATGACCGTAGTGAAAACGATCAATTCAAAATTATCAATACTTATACCATCCAATAAGGGAGAGACAATCAAGCTGGTCAGCTAACACCACATTTAGCCTTCCCACGTTACAACCCTCAAGACCTTCTCGAGACCTAGGCTAGAGACAGCCCAGAATTTTGAGGATTTAAGCTCCATAGGATACACCCTAACCTTTAGGGCCAGACATGGAAACCAGATCCCACATTATCAACCTACCCGATCAAAGTTCGAGCCATTTTACTCGACTTCCCCTTTACATAACATAATTCACAATCACCATATGCAAATCCGAGAGCAAAACTCGTTAAAATCCCCGAGAGCAAAACTCATCAAATCCCCGAGAGCAAAACTCATCAAATCCCCGAGAGCAAAACTCATCAAATCCCCGAGAGCAAAACTCGTTAAAATCCCCGAGAGCAAAACTCATCAAATCCCCGAGAGCAGAACTCATTAAAATCCCCGAGAGCAGAACTCGTTAAAATCCCATCCCAATTCTTCTCATTCAAACCAGTTACCAGCCCCAAACATGGGAACTCAACTTGCAGTCGGCATAGAACATGCCCAAATAGTTCACACCACCTCTGGGGGCTACCCCGGAGAACGCTCACAGTCACAGGATCAACATCCTAACTATTCTAGCCCTTTGATCTAGACATCACTGGGAATGCACCTAGCCAACACCATCGCTGTGGCTAGTTACACACAAAGCCCTAGTAAACTAGGCACCATTATATATCTTTCAATCCACTGAACTACGGCTTAGTTTGATTTCACTACACGTGAATACATAGGCAGCCTTTCAACAAGGGCACAACCACCCACATTGACACATATTCAAAAAGCATCATCATTCCGGTCACGACACTGTCATGTTCTCAACAGCTAGCTTTGTCATTCTGGGGGCTTCTCCTAGACAGAAGTTATCCATCCACTCACATAATCCAAATACTTTCAAAATCTAGCCACCTTTCTATAGTGTGTCCTAGTACTCGGCTCAGTCAAAGACGAGAATCTGTCAGGACTCGAAGCAATACCCACTTTGGGAATGTACCCCTAAATCAAAAGAATATCCAAAAAGAACACCAGTCTACGACATTGCTACCACAAAGTCCTGTCATACGGAAACAGTCCCATTCCAAGGATTCGACCGTGTTGCCACTCGCCTAGGCTACGGAATAGCGCAACTTAAGAGTCTTGTCATCTTAGGTGGCCCACCCCCTACCGAGTCACGGTCTAACCTTTAGAGAGTCAAAGTCGTGTCTGTCAACTCGTCCTCATCGCATCCAGAGTCGAGTCTGTCGGTATATCTCTCTCTTCAAATTCTCATTTTAAAATTTGCAAAACTCAGCCATTTGAGAAAATCCCTTTCCTAGTCACCACGGGAATATGAATTTTTGTCCCTCCTTCATCTAGGCATACAGGCCTAACCTAGTAGCTCTAGGAATCCGTGTCAGAATCCAATTAGGAATCAAAGTCATCCCAGCCATCCTTATTTTCAAACTTCCAAAAATATTCAGCATTCTCCTTTTCAAAAATTTTTCGGAAAAAATCATCTTTTTTCTTCCCCAGCATGAGTCAGTGTTTCGCCTAAATGTTACATACAGATTATGTCAGCATACAGGTACACTCAAGACTCCCCGAGAATTCTAAGTTCCCTAGTGGAAAAGCTCCTGCGCAATTCTAAGACAGGATATATCTGCAAACAGGTATACCCATAGCTTCCTAGGCAAGCTCCCGCGACATTATCAGCATCAACCCAGGTATGATTTCTATTCTATGGCTGGCGAGCCCTTCACGCAGGTCTAATGGACCCTAAACGACCCGATCGGAAGGCTGCCAGGTTTTAATCCTTGATTGACCTGGTAGCTACTCTGACTTTTGCCTTGTCCAAGCCTCAGTCAGAGTGGGGGCTCTGTAGACACCCACATTTTGACCGCCAGGTGTCTATAGTAGTTCCCGCCAAACACCCGATGATGATAGGACGTAAAACGTGCTTTGACAGACTCGGATATGGGCTTGTAATCATGGACATT
This sequence comes from Agrostemma githago, assembly GCA_958450325.1. Classification (NCBI taxonomy): domain Eukaryota; kingdom Viridiplantae; phylum Streptophyta; class Magnoliopsida; order Caryophyllales; family Caryophyllaceae; genus Agrostemma; species Agrostemma githago. The sequence goes on from OY288253.1 coordinate 11,335,329, forward strand.
TGGCTTAGACATTTTAAGGAGTACAAATCTCACAAAACCAACCTCAAATCCAGGCCCAGTGGGTCGTTTCGAGTCAAATAACACTAATTTGGGTCGAAACCGTCACCAGGGGTAAAACCGTCTTTTAGCGACCGAGTCAAAACCCGGTCAAAGATATTTCCCGAGACTTGCGGACCGACCGTGATAAATCACGTGTCCAATTCGGACCCTAACTCCACAAAAATCAGCCATACAAAAATAATAAACAATTCCGTTTAAGGTAGAATTCGATATCAAGTAGGAATTCTATCCGGAAACCGATTCAGACATTGACCGAGTACCAAATACTCGGCCAATACACCCTCAAACCAGCCGGTTTTCCTCTCTTTCTTCCCTCACAAGAAAACGGAATCCTCGTTCTCCTCAGCTTCTTACTCAAGCGATAATTCTAGCTCGAACAGGAATCCTATTCAAAAACCGATTCAAGTACCCGACCGAGTGTAAAACACTCGGTCAATTCACCTTCAAGTCAGCCGAAATCCCTTTCTTCTTGGCCAAGAAAGCGGAATTCTTATTTCCCTCGAACTCCTACGTTTCCTATCCTAAGCGGTATTCAAACTCTCCTAAACCAAGGTCGGAAACTCCCTATAAATAGGACCTCCCGTCCAACACAAAACAGGCATCAATTACCTCGCTTTTCCAGCCAATACACACGGTTTTTACACCCGAAAAAAAACAGCCTCCTCACACGATTCATATACAAATCCGATAGTTAGCAAATCCCGACATTTTTCCCGAAGCCTCGGAGCCTTGACCGCACGTCCAAACCCGGCGTCCCAAACCTCCAAAAAACCGACACCTTAACTCACCCGCATCATCTCGACGCTCCCGTGCCTAAGCCATCGTCCGACGAGCCTTATACCGAGAACACAAAGCATGTAGGTTGAGGGTGTAAATCAAACCCGACTCTTCTCTCTTCTCTTCTCTTCTTCTCGTTTTTATGGGTCTCGTCGGTCTCTTTTTTACTTTCTAATATCGATACTACTAAAAACTATTTTCATATATCAAATATTCTTAAAATATGATATCGATTCTATATAATCGAATATCGTATCGAAAAGAATTATATTAAGATTTCGACGATTTTATTTTATTTTTTGTTCGTTCAAAATCCTTTTTTACAACTTTTCGTTCAAAATTCCTTTTTCTTATTTTTCGTTCAAAGACAAACTTTTTCAAAACCTTTTCTAAAGTCATTCCGAATATTCGATATCGATTTCATAATCGAATATCGAATACGACGAATATCGAAAATATAGACCGAGTATAAATTAATTGATGTTTGTACGCGATTAACGATTTTTCGAACACAAAAAATATATAAAAAATCAGACCCGCACGCGAGTCGCGCCCGGTCCAGGCGACTCGCGCACGAGTCTGATCCGGTTCTATTTTTTTAGTCTTTCGTTCGTTTATTTTTATTATTTTACGAAACGATTTCTAAATTTACATCTTTTCCAAAACTATTCTAAATATTTGATAATCAACTATCGAATATAACGAATATCGAGAATATTAAGTCGAGTACGAGTTATGCGATATTCGTACGCGATTTAATCAAAATTTTCCGAAAACCGTTGTCGAAATCAGGCCGCCACGCGACCCGCATGAGTCTCGGGCGAGTCGCGCGGCTCTCGGCCCAAACGCGTCTTTTTCGTTCTTTTTTATTCTTTCTCGAACATCGTTTTTTATACAAAACAACGTTTTTAGTAATATTTTTCAGTTTTCGATTGATTTTTATTTTCTCGGTTTCATATATTGTTATTTCAATCGTTACTAACCCGTTTTCTCGTGTTTGTAGCAATTTATTCTCTCGTATTCTTTTTATCGTTTTATTAGACTAAAACGAACTTCACATGCTAAAATAACTTTGACGTTATTAGCTTAACATGCATTAAACGACTTAGCAACCCATTTATTTATTTTTCCTCACATGTCTTAGGAAAATAATCTCTGCATATCATTTCATCGTCGAACTAACGCGTGTACACAAAACCGAACGATATCTTAGTAAAGGCCGCTAAGTGCGGGCGGGGTTGGGTGTTCTCGCTGAACTTCCCAACACGTACCCTCACCCCTTACTCAGAACCGTGGTTTCCGGATGTCCGAAACCATTGGCAACGAGAGTCATTCAATATACGATTAACCGCCCAGTCGGCATCGGTATCGATATGCTAAGGGACGAACCCAATAAACTCTGACATCGGAAATGGGCCAGGCTTTAAGTATGGCCCACTACGACATAGAGTGGGTTCGAATGGTTTCGAATAACCATAAAATTCGGTGGCGACTCCTACTTCGATTTAAAATTCTATTCGATCCATCTCATATGGAAATTCTATCGCCTCCCCAAAACCCGCGCTTCGCCGCGTCGGGGTGGACCTATGTCATGTCCACAGTTGTTCAAAGATTTATGGGAATTATGTTTTATTTATGTCATGTTAATAATATGCTAACATGTGGTATCAGAGCTTAGGTTATTGAAATCATGATTGTCCATTAATTAAGATTGTTATTACAGAATAATGACGTATTATACATTATAGTATAATAGTATGTGAAATTACTTGTGTTCCGTTTTGCGACTGATTTTATGTAATCACCTTTTGTTACTACTCCATAATAGTCTACACAAATATATCTCCTTCATGTGTGTACGTACATGTATAGTATGCAAAACAATTGTAGATTACAAAATCACACAACTATGATGCTAAGTAATTGTTTGTAGTATGCATGTCAAATTGGTTTATGCTTTTCCTAGTCCCATTATGTTATTCATGCAATTTGTTTAACTACCTCATCGATTTGTACTACTCGTATATATTATGTGTATATACGTAAATTAGGTTTAATTGTTGATGGTCTTTATGGATTTGCTAATATTAAGTTCAAGTGATTTTTCCATATTCAATTCGATCATGTAATGTTTGATGATGAGTAGTTATCTCCTGAATTTCTTACCACGACAAAGTTCTTATTATTTATATGGAATTAATGAAAGTTTAACCTGAAATTGATCTCATTATTGTCTTGATTATTCTGTTAAACTGATTTTGTCATGATTATATATATGATTTACTATATGCATATTGATTGGTATATAGATTAAAGTTGTATTATGAAGTGAATTAAAATTCTATTATTTGAGAAGTAATTCCATGACAATTTGATAATGAATTATGATATACTCCGTATGATTATGATTTACTGAAACATGGTTTCACCTTATTGTTTATGCTCATTCGATATAATTATTCGTTTGACAAATAATGATTTATGATATAATATAATTTCATATTCGGTTTTAGATAATGTAAATATGAAATTCTTATGGTTAAATTTCACCGCAGTGAATTTACAACTAAAGTTCAATTTTAACATTCTATAGTCATTATATCGTTCACATATAAAAATATATATTTACCCGCAGGTAGATTATATTACCATGTGTAACATTCTATTTATTTAAATATTTTAGTGACTACCCACATGAGCACTATTATTAAAGATGTGTTGTTTCACATATTGAAGCTTTATTATTTATGTTGTCTTATTTTATCACAACTAAAATTTACCTAATCAATGCAATCTTATGATATAACTCTGTTGTTGAGCTTAATGGAACAAACAAACTACTCTGAACGAAAAGAGTAATTAATTTAAGTTCACACTGAGGTTGACGAAATTGGATACTTGTCTTCGCAAAGACAAGCCGACTGACTTAACTTTTGAAAGTACTGCTCAAATTAAATATCTATCCATGAATCTTGGTAGAGATCTGACAGATTATGCATTTTATTCTTATGTTGGATAATTGTAACCAACACTAAGAGTTAAGAGTTCATTGTATGGACTAAAACAAACATTGAGACAATGATCCTAAAGTTCGATAAAATCATTACTGATTTTTAAAGAACTTATCGTGATCATTGTATAAATCTCAAGATCAGTGGGAGTAAGTTCATATACACTACAAGGTAAAGTCACTTTCGAGTCGGAAGTTTTAGTAGCAAATCTTCAATATTCCGTAGCTAATTAGCTTAGAGACCGAATTTGCGACTAAATTTCATTAGTAGCTAAATGCCTTGTCGCTAATTTAGCTACTGAATTAGCGACCAAAATTAGCTACCAATTTAGCAACGAAAGAGTGGTAACAAATTTTGAGACAATAATAGAAACGAAAATTCAAGTAGCTACATTAGCGACCGCAAATGGTATAGTAGCTAATTTAGGGACGAACTTAGAGATCGATTCAGTTGTAGCAAAATTAGTGACGCAATTTTTTGGTATCTAAAATGGCCACAAAAAAAACGAGAAATACACATCATACCACCAACATCACCCTAACTAGGGTGCCCACCATACCACACGTAGAGCTACCCCTAACTCACTAAACCACGCATATATGTCCACGCACCACACCACCACCTCTTTTATAGAAATTGAATATTTATGTTTGCAAGAGGAATCGAACCCATAACCTATGAACACTTGACCAACATTCAAACCATTGGGCCACTTGAAGATTTAAGTTTATTTTGACAATGAATGTATACTTAAATGTAAAATTAATCATTAAAATGTGGATTGTAAGATATTTTTGTAATACTCCAATAATAATATAAATATATTAAAACAAAATAAAATAAAATATCATAAGAAATATAAAAAAATACATGATAGTAACAACCGACAACTAAATTTAGCTACCAATTTATTTCCGTAGCTAAGAATTTAAATTTAGATACTAAAATTGCTACTCACCTGCTTTCATTTCTATAATAACTACTACACTTATTTACGAATTTACTTTGGTCTCCTATATAAAAATTAAATACATTATTCGCAATTTTATTTCGATATATATAGAGACGACTTTAGGTACTGACGTTTTTCTGTATCTAAAAACTTAAATTAGATACCAAATTTGTTATCGACTTTATTTAGTCTCTATAATAGCGACGTCATTAGCTACCACTATATTTTGATCTCTAAAATTGAGACTAAATATATTTATGTCTCAAAAGTAGTAGCTAATTTATTTATTTAGCGACTGAATTTTAGGCAGTTGCTAAATTAGTAGCTAAATTGCAATTCTCTTGTAGTGATATTTGATTCTATATGATGATATTTTATTAGCCAGTAACGATCTTGGTTTATTACATAGAACCAAGACTTATGTATTGAAATGACTAAAGAATATCCTTATGCATGGTTGGTAACTTAATGTATGCTCAGATAAATCTGACATTATTGATGCTCACATATAGAAAATTAGATCACCCACAGGTGACTAGTTATTCTGATTTAGATTTTGGGGATGTTATAACAAAAGGCACTGTACTCACAGTTGCTTTATACCTCCACCGTGGAAGATGAATATGTGACTTATTATGAGGCTTTAATAGGAGCATGATTGCGTAATTACCGTGATAATAATGAAATTGCAATCTTTTTTCTAACTCCATGAATGATATGATATCTAAGGATCAAAACACATGAACCTTAAATATCTTTACGGAAGCAAGATGTTAGATCACGAAAAGTATTGAGATCTCTTTAATGATTCTACCCTTGCTATATAATATTATTTCTATTTTCCAATGTGTATACATTTATTATTGGATTAATGATAACGGAAATATGGTCCTTTTAAGACATTATGTGGACCATTACGTAGAACTCCACTTATGGCCTAACTGTTCAATTCGTTGATGTAGTGGTACATGGAAGTAATCATGTTGCAGATTGACATGTGCACGCCATGACTCTCTTTAATGATTGAATTAGTCAAGGTATTTATGAAAACCGATTTGAAATAAGTGTTTAACACTTATGCGCAACTTATATATTCTCTAAAAAACATTACAAATGTTCCAATCGATCAAGTGGGAGACTGTAAGAATATTTTATGATATAATAATATTATGAGATATGTAATATATCTTCCCCATTATTATGGCAATATTTCTTCCTCATAATTATGGTCTTATTGGAAATCAGGATCTTATAGAGATATGTTATCACAATAATATCGGACTAAATAAGGAGTCTTTCCGTATTTACTCAACCTTGATGGAAGGTCGAGATTACCGTAATCTAAAACCCTAATAGGAAACCGGTCCTCTCTCTGCCTATATAATGGAGTCTTCCCCATCAGAAACTCTATGCGTGAATAATGAAAAGAGAACAACACACTTATTACGTTATGGGACAAGAGGGAAAAACCATACCTATTAATTATTATGAACCGTATCTATTATTATTATTATTATTTGAAGATCATATGAAGACGTATTGTTATTATTCGAAGCCTTCTTATTATTATTCGAAGTCGTCTTATTATTTATGAAGTTGTCTTATAGAGATCTAATATCGTTCGTATTAGATTTCGACTTATTCCGTAATGAGGTATGTCTTAATCTCGTCTTAATTAATCTTTTGTGACCTTCATGTTGTTCAAAGATTTATGGGAATTATGTTTTATTTATGTCATGTTAATAATATGCTAACAATTTGACCGCATGTGATCACTGATAACTATGGGGATGGTTCTATCAAAAAGGGACACAAACTCTCGATTGTTGGGTATGTGGATCAATGCTCAATGATCGCATCTTCATTGATGTTACCAAGAAAGATCACAACAAAGCGGTTGTTGGCTGGATTAGCTCTTCTGATGGTCAATGTATAGGAAATGGTCACAAGAAGATCTTCGCCTCATCTCCTCTTCAGACTGAGGCTTTGGCTCTTTATGAAGCTACTAAACGGGCCAGAAATATGGATCTTCTTCATGTTTGCTTAGTATCTGATTGTTTAATGATGTTGGTTTCGCAGTTTGAAGGCGCCTCGAAGCCAATGCCCATGAACTCAAGCATCAATGAAAACTTCTCACCCTTATCTTCTGTTTTCATGGCTCGCTTGGAATGTGGGTAATTATTTCGGGAATAATAGAGCAAAAATAAACTAAACATGAATGAGTTTGTTACTTGGTTGTGACATTTTATGGTGTAAAAGACATATGAGGGGAGAATAATTACCCCCATTGGGGGTACGTAATGCATTACTTGGGGGAGAGGGGAGTAATAATTTCCCCACAAATAAGCTAGATTTTCTTAATCACTGCTTTCCGTCATTTTCTAATTCATTTTTGCTCTATTACTCCAGGAATAATTACCCCCATTTCAAGCGAGCCCTCATTGTTTAAGTTTATATTATGTTACTCGAAACCTTCGTTAGAAGGCCCATGAACTAGATGAGCCTTTGATCTCTGTAATCTCTTTCTTTCCTAGCTGGCGAAAAAAAAAATTGTCGACATGGGTGGACAGATGGTAGTATATGTAAATATATATTGTGCTGAAAAATAAATCGAGAGTTGTGTCGAGTTCACGTTTATGTCACATGCATGTAAATGAGTCACAAACCTTGCAACTGAAACTCGGTCAATTATATTTTGTGTTGTTTTCGTGTTGGGTGTCGATCTACTTACATATATGAGTCATTAATCTTCAATCTGAACCCATTAATTTTGTTCCGATTTTTATATCATGTCGTTTTATGAAATGTGTAAGTATATTTATTTATTTATTTATATCAGAATTAAGATAATTTAAACTAATTTGATGAATAGATTATTCGTGTCGAATTTGTGCCGTGTTTTTAAGTCTCGACCCAAAATAAACTCGATTGAATTAAATCTTATGTTATGTTCGTGCCGATCAACTTACCTAATGAGTTATTAAGTCTCAACTATAAAGCTGTTAATCACGTGGCAGGCTCATACAGGGATGACTAATAGGGGGTTCTGGGTGAGCGGGAGAACTGGGCCTCCAAATTCGTTGGGCCTCATAATCCTCTTTCTAAGAACTTACTTTATATACAATATTATGACATATTATGTACACATGTGGCTTGTAGTGTATTCCCCCCGTACCAATAAGATTTTCTCATTTATATTTAACAGTGAGGATTGTAATAATCAAATGGGAATATTTTTTGGTACGGAGGGAATAGTGGTTTCAGTGTTCCCCTCTTCATGAAAGATCATGGGTTTGAACTATGTTGGACGCTATTTTATTTTTTTAATATTAAGTCTTGCTAACTTTTTATTTTGTACGACTAATGTATAGATATATCGAAAAAAAATAGTAACAATTAAAAAAAATTATATTCCGCTTTTTTGGTTGAGGAAAAATAATATATAAGGGCCTTAAACTCGGGACTCGAACCGGGCCTCCGAATTTTTTAAGACGACCCTGGGCTCATATCATGTTATCGGTTCGTGTCGTTATAAGTCGGCTAGCTATTAATCTATGAATGCTTAAGGGCACAAGTCTTTATCTTTAGGTCCCCATGTCACTCAATTTTGAGCTGGCTAAGGATTAAAGTTGACTTGAACGGTTTTCGAGTTCCAAAAATTAACTCGGTGGCAACTCCACAAATCGGCAATGAATTCGGTTCACTAAAAAGGTCGTCTTACCAAACATATTGACCTTTAAACACTTACAGCCACATCTTGATCGATTCTAACGGAAACATGGATGTCCGCATCCGTCTAGTACAATTCAAATCCTCAACCAAATTGAGGTCCGACACATCGCCCCATACGTGAGATCGGACCGGCCCCAGGACGGACGGGGCGACGTGGGTGGTCATCGCGACTAGGGTCCCGCGCAGGCGTGCGCGGGGCGCCGGTTGTGCAGACGAACGTCCACACAAAGCATAAACGACAACTTGCATGTTGCATTCAAGATCCAAAATTACCTTCAAACCCCAAAACCGGAAAAAAAATGTAATAGAAACCCCAGTTGAAGACAATAAATCGAACGGTAGTTCCGAAAACAGACATGAAATTGATTAGATTGATGCAAAATATCACAGAAATACTTGATCCTCGCAAGGCACCTGCAACCATGGACGCAAATTAAACGCGAAATGGAACAAGAAACAGAGAAACGAAACAAAAAAGGAGGAGGAGAAGAAGCTGTGTATCAAGCAAACCGAAAAAAGGTGAAAAAGGATTGTAAAGGGGAAGAGGGGGAATGGGGTTACTAATCTTGGTGGGAACACTGTTCATAAGAACCTCACTGTAGCTAAGGGTATTATTTGAGGTTGTTGCTTTTTAAAGAGTGAAGGAACTAAAGTAAAAAACTTATTCAATCCCTAGTTTCTTTAGCTCGCTCTATTTCTATAGGCAAAATCATTAAAATATTTAGCCCATGAGATGACTTCTGACTCAAGGCATCGGTTACAACATTTGTTTTTTCTTTGTGATACAATAACTCTAAATCATCGTCTGATCTTTAATTAGTTCTAGTGTTGTGTGCCAAATTTGGACCGTTTTTCCTCCCATTTAGAACCGTTTTTCCTCCGTTTTGCGAGAATAGAGTGCGATTATCGCCGTATTTTAAGTAATTCTCGCATTAGTGTCTCTCTTTTGCATTTTACGTGTTTTTGGTAGTTTTCTGTCCATTTTGATAGGATTTTCGACCAAAAACGTGTATGAGCTTCCACGAGCATGAGAGAGATACGGTCCAAAGAGCGAAGCACACAACCGAAAGTTCGAGTAATCCAATTGACCGACGAAGAAAGAGACCGGAAAAGAGGAGAAACTCCACCGGGTGAAACTTCACCCGGTGAGTCATCATCGGGCGAAGTTTCGCCCGACGACATTTTCCACCTCCCCGAAGATTTTCATGGCACTCACGACCGGGCGAAACGACCGAGTGAAATTTCGCCCGATGGAGAAACCGAGCCGAATTTGCAAATTGAGAAGAAAATCTCACCGGGTGAAATTTCACCCGGTGGGATTATTATGTCGAGCCGCAGGGTGAAGTTTCACCCCATGAAGATGCAAAGGGTTATGGTCTAGCTAAAATGAAGAGAAATTGGATTTGGGCCTTGAAGTTTGTGCAACCCATTAAGAGATTCTATAAGTACTCCTCCTAGAGTTTTGCGCCTCTTTGAGCCTTGAGTGAGCCTCTTAGGAGTAGGAGTAGGAGTAGTATAGAGAATTCTCTAGTAGTAGTAGTGATAGTTTGTAGTAAGCTCTCTTAGTAAAAATCTCCATAGAATTAGTAGATCTACTTAGTATTAGTATAATTACTCCATAATTAGTAATCAAACTTTCCTCTTTGTTAAAGATTGTGCTTTTATGTTGAAGATTCAAGGGTTTTGCAAGGGTTTATGTGACAAAATTCTTGTATTATCTCTTGAAGATTTATATTGCTCTTATTGAAGATTGAAGAATTTTGCATGGATTGGTGACAAATTCTTGCATTATTTCTCCCAAGATTCAATCTTTTATATTTATCTTCATCTTTCTTCGTAGTTTTCTCCATATTTGGTAAATTCTTTCCTCCCTTTTCTTCATTAGTTAGTTTATGTTTTTCTCTCCTTTGTTAGCTTCTCTTTAGATTGTGTGTTAGTTAATCTCTCTCCTTAGTGTCAATTGTTAGTATAGTTGTTATGCATGCTTTAGTTAATTTCTCCTTAATTAGTTAATGCCTTGTTGTTATTCATCATGATTAGTGAGTAGGTTTTCTTGTTGGGGAATTAGGGTTGAGGATTTGGATTATTTGATTCGAGGGATGTTGGTGGGTTGTTTACTTGTTGATTATCAATTTTAAGGTTTTTGTGTCTTTGTTGACCTAGACTGCAGCTAGGTTCACCTTGACTCGTTTCTATCAATATGGGGAAACTCGGGGTAGAAATTACCTTAATTTGAGACTTACCCTTTCATCGCGAAAGCGGGTTTAGGTAGGTTGGCTGATTAAACCAAAAGGTGGCACTCTCCCTTTTCAACGTTGTAACTAAAACTCGATCCCGAAACTCTAAGACCCCATTTTCGAATCCCGACTCTCCCCCGACACCTTTCCTATTATTGTTCCTAGCCTTAGTAGTGTAGTTCGCTAGCCTTAGTTCGACTCCTCTCTTCCCAAAACCCCCGTCTCAATCCCAATCGCGATTAAACTCTAGACTTGACCAATATCGCTTAACCCTCTCCCTGTGGATCGATCCTGACCTACCACTACTACACCAGTTAGGTTAGTCGGTGTTAAAAATATTGTTTGCATGCGTGTCAGCGACATCGCGCATCAAAATGGCGCTATTGCCGGGGAGACGGTGATTAGTTAATTGATTAAGTCTTTGTTTTATTGTGATTGGATAATTGTTTTTCTTTCCTCCTACCCTAGTGCCATTAGGTGTAGGAGGACTCATTGTTTGTTGAGTTTTTGCTAGGTATACTTTTGATTTAGGTTGCTTGATCCCCATCCGGAGAGCAAGTCGCTTGGAAACATTGTGACCGAAGCAACAACTTGATATTGTCATCTTCCACCAATTCCTTCATTTCTCAACACTCCATCCTCAAACAACTTCCAAGGATTCAAGCATGGCTACACTTGGGTCCCATTCTCAACCATCTATTGAAGATTTTTTCTTCACCCGTATTCGTTGGAGCCATCCCGGAGAGTTTCAAGCTTAAACCTTCCATCATCCATTTAATTCAACAACAAACTTTCTGAGGTTTGCCAGATGAAGATGTGATAGAGCATGTTTGCCTTTTCAAGGAAAGTCTTATTGGTGTCAAGCTTGAAGAAGTCACCGAGTGCCAACTACGTCGGATTCTTTTTCCTCGCACCTTGCGTGATGGAGCAAGGAGATGGATTAAGAGTTTCCCCAACAATACTTTTCGCACTTGGAAACATTTGAGCAACTCTTTCCTCGAAAAATACTATCCACCCTCCAAGACTAACAAATTCCGAAGGGAAATGCAAACATTTCAACAACAAGAAAAAGAAAGCATAAGTGAAGCTTGGGATCAATTCCAAACTCTACAAAGGAAGTGCCCACATCATGGTATCCCTCATTGGCTTCTGCTCCAAACATTTTTCTACTCCTTATCCGCCGATGCAAGGGACATTCTTAACGCAACCGCAAAGGGCGACTTCCTCTTACTCAACGAGGATGAATCCCTTGAGCTTCTAGAAAAGTTAGCCAAAAGTGGCGTGTGTGCTAAGGAATTGCAAGAGGGTGAATCAAGTGGAGACTCGAAATCGTCAAAGGACATGTAGGCCACTCTTGAAGTACAAATCGCTCAATTACTTGAGAGATTTGAGGCGATGGTTGCTAGGGACGCCTTCCAACCCGAAATGAGGCCCCCACCAAGAAGAGTCACACCACCTAGGCGAACGTCCATCTCGCCTCCAAAGCCATATAGGGTAGATATCCCATGTGATCATTGTGGAGAATATGATCACGACTCCAACTCTTGTGTGAGGAAGGAAAATGTTTATCAAGCCAACACTCAAAGAACATATGAAAAACCTCAAACGAACAATCCTAATTTGGGGACCGGATTTTATTCCATACCAACTCAAGGATCATATCCTTTTCCAAGAGCCCTCAATCAAAGGGTTTATCCTAGTTCATATGGACCCCACTATCAACCGAGACCTCCTCACACGAATCAATTCAATCAAGGCTATTATTATCCTCAAGGACCACCAAGACCAAACTACGGTCCTTCTTTTGGAACCCATCCTCCATTCAATCAAGGTCCTCCTTTTGGAACTCATCCTCCATTCAATCAAGGTCCTCCAAGGAACTTTCAAGGTAACTCTCAACCCTTTTAAGACATTCAACAAACGATCAAGTTCTTGTTGAAAGAAAATGCGTCGAACCGAGCTAGACTTGAAGCTTTAGAGGCACGTTCCGCCTCGCAAGCCCAATCTTCTCAAGAGCCGACCGATTCTTTCAATCATGCATCCGTGAATGCCATTAAGGTGATCAACATAAAGGAACCGGTGAACCCTTCTGACCCGCGAACTCTTACATCTCATCCCTCAATCAATGAACCCGATGAGAAAGGGGTCAAGAGTATAACCGAAGACCCAAGAAGAGATCCAAAAAAGTATCTTGTAGGAGACCTTGCGTATGTTATTGAACAAATCCCCATAGAGGACACAAACCTAGTTTCGAGGATCGAAGTGCCCCCCTTGAATGACAAGCCACCAATCCCATTCGATAACCAAGCCTTAGACAGGATAACCTTCACCGATTTGATAAAGAATTTAGAAACTAGTCCCTCTATGCCAACTCCGACCTAGTATATAAGGGGTATAATTTTGAATTCTACCATAAGGAAGGAAACTCCACTACTACCTAGGGTCACCCCAAAAGTTACCAAACCTACTAAGCTTGGTGACCTCGGTAGCTTTTGCATACCATGCTCGATCGACAATGTAGAGATACATCGAACATTATGTGATCTTGGGGCGGATATTAGCCTTATGCCATTGATCATTGCTCAGACAATCAATATTCCAAGGATGGTACACTTCCCGCTTAACGTTCAGATGGCCGACGGTACTTCGAAAGCGCCAATTGGGTTAGCACGAAATCTTATGGTTAAGGTAGGTCCTTTTTGCATACCTACCGATTTCGTGGTCCTTGACATGCCCATTGAAGAACGCAACCTATCTTACTAGGGCGACCTTTCCTAGCAACCGGCGGAGTGATTATCGATGTAAAAAAAGGGAAATTATCTTTTAATGTTGGTAATAGCACCGTTCAATTTGTATTGCCCGCTTTCTTGCAGAATATCCCTTTCGGAAAGGAATTGTGGGATCATATGGTGGAAATACCAACCGATGACGAACTTCTAGCACGAGATAATTACCAACCTCCTAATCCATTGAACCTTGAGCCGACATTTGACTATGCCACCGAGGAACCATCCGAAGAAATGTTCATTATAATGTTAGTGATGATGATGGCGTTTTTCTTATACTTGGTCAAGCTTCCAAATAAGAAGTTTTAAATGAGTAGGGTATGCTACCGGACGTAACTCGCCTTATGTGTTTGCCAAGGCCAAGAAGAGAGCATATGGTTGGTGGCGTTATTTTCAAGAACAAGAAGCATGGTACTTCGGGTTGCTTTTCAAGCAACCCCGATTAAACTCAAACTATTCAATTCGGTTTGGTGGTGTCCATAATAACCACCTTGTAAATATTTGTATATTCCCATCTCTTTTTATTTTCTTTGGACAATGGCTTTTGGATTTTTCCTTTGGAGCATGTTTGGTACCTGCAGGAACCGTGAAGATTTCTTTTGGAATTTTTGGGATGCGCTATGAATTTTGAGAGTTTTTCTCCATGTAGCTAATGCATGAGTCGAGAGGATTAATTTTATTGAAGAGTTAAGGATGTTTTTGGGCCAAGTCGAAGGTAATCTTCGTAGCAAAGTCCTATTTTTATATTGGATTATTTTACCGGGTGAAATTTCACCCAGTGGCGACTTTGCTCAAACTAATGGAATTGACGGAAAATCCGCCGGGCAAAATTTCACCCGGTGGAATCTCACCAGGCGAAATTTCGCCCTACGGTAAAAATATTTTGCGACTTGGAATTTGACGGAAATCTGACCGGGTGAAATTTCACCCGGTGAGATCTCACCGGGCAAAATTTCGCCCGGTGGGGAAATTTGCGCGGAAACGACGTTTTTCGACCCGAACACCGTCGGGTGAAATTTCGCCCGATGGTGACCATCGGGCGAAATAATACCCCGCGACCCTTTACCCAGCCAAACACCCTTACCCATCCTCATAATCTACCTTTTCCTCTCTCTCTCCCCAACCAAACCCCAAAACAAACCCCAAATCCTCCACCTTAAACCACCTCTAATCCCTCCATTTCTCCACCAAAATTCAATTAAATTATATATTCCTCATCCTCATCACATTCCTAACACTTCCTTGGAGTTTGTTTTTAGAAATCGTTCAAGTTCTGACAAACCCCAAACCGACACCGTCTTCACCATATTTGTCAAATTCAAGCAACAAGGATGAGAAGGGTAAAGCAAATGGCAAGGAAACGGATTTCTTCAATGCTTAATCGAAATTCGGGGTCAACATCATCCTCTAGGTCGGAGGAGACAGCCGAGGCTCGGGACGAATCTGTCTCGATGCCCGTTCAGACACAAAGATCAATCCCGCGCAAACAACCTGTTCCGCTTGAGGTACGTTACCTGAAAATTCGTCGTAATTTCCGTTATGCTGATTCTGGTTTATATTTTGCTAAAATAGCTCATCATGATAAATGTAAAAAACTTTGGGTCTGTCGTCTCGAGCCGACTCGTTGGGCGGCTCGAGATGTACTTGAGCGTATGGGCATAGAACCGCAGGTACAAGCAATGTGCCGAAGCCTTGGTCTTATTAAATTTTATGCCTCCGAGGAGGAAACTTTTCAGAAGTTGACGTGCGGGTTTTTCGCAACTTTCTAGCTAAGTGGTGACGATAATGCCACTGTCTCTTTTCAGTTGCGAGAAACTCTGTACGTCCTCAACTTGAGGGACTTCGGTGCATTGCTTGGTTTACCTTCTTCCGTCCTCGGAAGGCCTAGGGCAGGACAGACTCGGGATGATAAATTCGGCCGAGATCGATTCTGGTTTAAAATAGCCCGCCAGAGGACATTCAAGGGAGGGAAGATGCGTTCTTTCTCTATTCGGAACCCCATCCTTCGGTATTTGGCGCGTATCACTGCCAACTCATTTCTGTCAAGCTTTGATACGCACCATAACTGTAGTGCTACAGCTGTACAGTTATTGGAGGATGCGGTTTTGAATAGAGGCCCGTCTATCGATATGTCCGAGGCCTTAGCTACTCATTTTGCCCAGGTTGCGAAGGGCAGCCGCAAGAAAATTTCTTGTGGCGGTATTGTAACGATGTTAGCTAAAGCCTTGGACATTGATTTTAGCGATTTAGCACCAGTTGGCGGAGCGGGAATTTTCATAGATGAAGTTTATTGTCCTTTCCTTGTGTGGCCCCAGAAAGGGGATTATAACAGTTTGTTCCTATTTAAGATTACTGAAATGAGAGCTATTGCAATGCCTAACCCCGAATGGGTTAGGCTAGATATTGAAGAGAACTTTGGCTTGCCGAAGAGGTCCGGGGAGTACATTCGGGATAACACCCGAGGTAAGTTTTATATGGTTCAATACCCCGAGGGACCTTTAGATTATGGCGACGATGATATTGAGGTCGTAGACGTGTCGTAGGAGGAACCGAAGGTTGAAACCTCTCGGGATGAGGGTCATAGAACTTTACCGTCATCATCACACGCACCCTCTTCCTCCCATCAGACCGAACACCAAACCTCACAATTTTTCACACCCAACTTTGAACCACACAGACACTCCACGTTCACCCAGTCTACCCTAGGTTTTCAGGAGGACGTCAACATGAGTCCTCCACGACACTCCTCGTTCTTCGGATCGGAGGACTTTTACAACCAGTGGGGGGAAGTTTATGACCGTACACGTCAAACTTGGAAGAACTCGACCACCTCTCTGAACCTGGCCCAGGACGCCTATAATGTAGCCCGGGATGCGCGCGATACTGCGCATATTTCATACACGTACTCTAGGGAAGGCTTTGAGTTTGCCCGGAGTAGCTTTGAGATGGCTAGGGACGGTGCTAGGGATGCCCAAGTGATAAGCTAATCGTACACCTATCAAAGATAACCAACTTAGGTCTAACCAAAAATATAGCTAGGGAAGTCAGGATCGTATCCAAAAGGAGACAAATAAATTCTACTCGCAATTAAAGTCTATCTAAGCAACAAATCGGGGGGTTTTTAATTGTGGTTAACTAATCTAAAAGTAGTGAAGGAAGAGAAGTAAAAAGAAGAATAACTAAAAGAAACAAGATGAATAAGGATGAATAAATAAAGAGGGAAAACTAGGATCGTCGGTTCACTACGAATCTCATATGGTCACGGTTTAAGTCACAGGTCTATTGCAGATATTGGTCTAAGGGGTAATGAAAAGGTCCTTCCGGTCCGCTATTCACCCTAGCATGTGTCTAAAGGCTGCCGATCTTATTAGGGCAAACTAATGTGTTGTAGCAGGTCTAACTTTTACCAGGCTTCCGATCTTAGGTTCAAGTTTACCAGTTCAATTAATCAATTACGTCGACTTAATCAATTAATCTCAATAAATACTACAATTGACAACTCAGACACAATATCATTGACAGATCTATAAATTATTTAGCGACCACATTCAATTCGCAGATCCCCTAAATCTTAGCGAAGAAAATTAGCTACTCATAATTAAATCAAGAACAACAATATTAAAGATGATAAATAAATTAAGCATAGCGAATAGATCTAAAGAGAAATTAAGAATAAAAGAATTAATAAGATTAAGAGAGAAAGAATTAAGAACAAAGAGAATAAGATAGAACAAAGAAAGAATTAGATTACCAAGTTTAAAGGAAGAATAGAAAAGAATTCATAAATCTAGATCTAAAAGTTTTAGAGTAAAGAGAAATCTAAAAAGAATTAAAAACATAAAAGAAGAGTAGTCTAAAGAAAATTAAAAGAATAAAAGAAGAGGTTGAAGAATTCTAGTCTAATAGTTTCTTAAATACTAAGCTAAAACAAAAGCCCAAAAGTCTTATTAACCCTAAACATCAAATTAGGAAAGTCTCGGTCTTCGTCCAGTCTCGAGAATAGTCGGTCGACTGTTATGGATAGTCGTTCGACTATCTGTGACCCGCTTCCATTCTCAGCAATGCGTGCTCAACTTCAAACGCTTACCATTTCTTTATTACTTCTTCAAATCGAGCATGTAATATACCGTTGGAAAGCTAAGAGAAACAGATTTCCAAAGCAACTGTAATCAGCTCAATTGAAGTTGTAGAACTCAAGATATTCACATTTTAATTTGACCTATTTGGAAACGATCATTCTCTTTTCTTATTTCGCATAAGATTTCATCTTTAAGCATGATTTTTGCCTTGTTTATGCATCCACGGGTTCAAACCTACATAAGATGCAACATGACCACAAAGTATCAAATTCGAGGGAAAATAGTAGACAATGCTACTCGATATGCATGGAAATGCGTACGTAAAAGACGGAATAATCATATATAAATAGCACGCATCAAACATCTCCAAACCGAACCCTTGCTTGTCCCAAGCAAGCACAAGACAAAGAAAAACATCCTAATGGAACGGTATACAACTCATAGCGGAATATGCTCCAAAGTTACTCGAACCGTACCAATGCGCAACGATCAAAATTAATGTAAACAACCACATATAATAACAAGCTTGACCAATGACAACAATACTGAACTTTCAACCTTGCAAGACTCGTCTATGTCGGACTCTCATGGATCGCTCATCACACAAAACAGGTGATATTGTGAGTTTATGTAAAAATGGAAAGACAAGGCACTCACCTAAACTGCGGCCTACAAGAACATGCATGCATTCTAACATGAAATTAACCTCTAATAACCGTACATACGCATTCTATCGGATAAAGACAAGTGCCAAGGACTTACATATAGTATAAAGTGAGGCTGATCGGGTAAGAAGGGGCAAAACGATATGGATATGAGGAGGTAAAAGCCAAGCTAGTATTTCTTACACCCATCAATAGTAGACATTCTGTTCTCACCAAGCTCCAGTCGAAGAAATTAGGCATAGCAATAAGCGCCTTATAAAAATCGCTTCTCACCAATAACTATGAAATTAGAGAGATCAATTCTTTTCTCATAGCAAAAACACATTCTTTTTCTAGTTTCACTTCATTTTTTTTTCTTTTTTTTTCTTCTTTCTTTTTTTTTTCATTCAATTTTTTTTTTCATTGAATTTTTTTTCTCAATTCATTTTTTCCAATTCCCCTTTTTTCTTTTCCAATATCATGGTTCCAAAAAAAAATAATTCCATCTAAATCATCTACTAGCTTGACTAGGGTAGGCTATATATGACATGTAGTTGATAAACGGGTCAAACAGGTTAATTTGGCTATGTGAGGCTCATGGGAATTAGATAAAAGAAAGGATTTGCCTTTTTCGCACATGTCAAAACCACGAGTCAAATGCATACAGGTACCAAGAGACGAATGTCATGCTTATGCAATTTGATGTTACATGTCTCATAAGGAGTACTACTCTCAACCCTAAAAGAAACTGATCATGAATGTCATCAGTTTAAGGCTCTAATTCCTTACAAATCTGAGTAGTTTGCCAACAATGAGTCAAGTTTATTCATTCAGTAAAGTTAACCAAAGATGCAAGAATGCCACATGTAATTATGTACAAAAACTCTAACGGCGCACTAGCATAAGCAACTAAATGAAGACATAGAAGCATTATCATCATCGCTACATATAACATTCCGACTCAACTAGACTCGACTAAATGCAAAAACATATTTTTGTGATTTTTTGATTTTTTTAAAATGCATGCGAAAATGCAAGAAATATGCAGATGGATGAAAATAGACAGAAGCATACCCTCCCCAAACCAAATCACACAATGCCCTCATTGTGTACAATAAACAATAAGAGGCAACAAAAATACGGGGAAGAAATGCAAGACAATGGAAGTGCAAAAAGAAAATAGAGAAAATAAAAGAACTACTTACAAGATATATATGAGCGGAGACCTTCCCCAAACCGCTCCTAAGCATCAAAATATACCAAGTTTGTCATTTTACTTAAAAAACACATCCACGCCCTAAGTAGCATGTCATATTCCTGCGCATGTGAAATATGAAAGCAAATATAAGCACATGATAAGATATAAATATCAAATGTCAAAAGTAGGGGTGGTAATGAGACGAGACAGCTCGCGAGCAACTCGAACTCGACTCGATCAAAGCTCGGTCAAAGCTCGGCTCGTGCGAGCTCGGCTCGAGCTCGGGCTCGACTCGACAACTTAACGAGTCGAGCTGAGCAAGGCGTGGCTCGGCTCGAAAAGCTCGCGAACAGCTCGATTTGATGTGATTAGTTAATATTTTGTTCTTGTTTATTAAAAAAATACTAATAATAGTTACATAGTTTTTCACCATATAAAATTTCTTATTGATTTGCCTAATACGTTTGTGTATATTTTTTGAATCCCAATTTATTAAAACACATCGGTGCAAAAAGCGTAAATTTTAATAATTATATATAGGGCTCGAACTCGACTCGAACTCGCATTTTAGCTCGCGAGCTTGGTTCCGAGCTCAATTTTTTCAAGCTCGGGTAAGCTCGAGATCGGCTCGATTTCGAATTTTGCTTAACGAGCAAGGCCAAGCTCGTGCTCGGCTCAGCTCGTTTACACCCCTAGTCAAAAGTATGGAATGAAACATCTTATCACGGGGTGGAGGACCAATTTCCACATGAAGTACTCCACTAATCTCCTCGTCCGCAAGACATGGAATATCAAAATTAAAATAAAAAAATAAAGTGTTAGTGGTCGTAGGAAAATGATCAAAAATTGGCAGCAGTGGGGCCGATAAGCATAAAGGTGGAAAAAGGAGTGGAACAGGGGGAACTAAGCCCAAAACCTTGGAAGGAGAGAGGATAACGGGCAAAGTAACCAATAATGGTCCATCTACAATGTCGTGCTCATACTCGTCCCATCCAACCTCGATTTTCGAATCAAAAGGTTCTTTATGAACCTCATCACACAGATTCTCACAAAATGGAACCAAGGCACTCGTGTCATAACTTTCGTCACAACCTATCTCGTTGTAAAAACAAGGTTCCTTAAAGATAACCGCATTACTAGTCTCACCAACGGGTCCATCACTAGTCAAATAAAGTGAAAAACCGGGCTTCACTCTTTCTTCAGCTAACCAGTCAAAGTACTCTATTAGCTCTTCATAGGACTTGGTTTCAAAATCCTTACAAGTGGAAAATATGTAGGCTTTTGTAGAGTCTGTCATACCTTTAATGACTGTAAGAACAAGTGTTTCATTAGTGAAACGAGCGGATTTGAGAGAGCTAAGCCAATCGCAAAACCTCTCCATATAAGCTTCAAAAGTCTCATCGGGTTCCTGTGAAAAATCTATAATAATCCTCATGGAAACGGTGAGAACGGTCTCAAGGAACTGGAGTTCCCTAAGACAAAAGATAAACTAAAATAACAAGCAGAAATACACTGTGTCCCCGGCAACGGCGCCAAAATTTGATAAGCTAATCGTACACCTATCAAAGATAACCAACTTAGGTCTAACCAAAAATATAGCTAGGGAAGTCAGGATCGTATCCACAAGAAGACAAATAAATTCTACTCGCAATTAAAGTCTATCTAAGCAACAAATCGGGGGGTTTTTGATTGTGGTTAACTAATCTAAAAGTAGTGAAGGAAGAGAAGTAAAAAGAAGAATAACTAAAAGAAACAAGATGAATAAGGATGAATAAATAAAGAGGGAAAACTAGGATCATCGGTTCACTACGAATCTCATATGGACACGGTCTAAGTCACAGGTCTATTGCAGATATTGATCTAAGGGGTAATGAAAAGGTCCTTCCGGTCCGCTATTCACCCTAGCATGCGTCTAAAGGCTGCCGATCTTATTAGGGCAAACTAATGTGTTGTACCAGGTCTAACTTTTACCAGGCTTCCGATCTTAGGTTCAAGTTTACTAGTTAAATTAATCAATTACGTTGACTTAATCAATTAATTTCAATTAAATGCTACAATTGACAACTCAGACACAATATTATTGACAGATCTATAAATTATTTAGCGACCACATTCAATTCGCAGATCCCCTAAATCATAGCAAAGAAAATTAGCTACTCATAATTAAATCAAGAACAACAATATTAAAGATGATAAATAAATTAAGCATAACGAATAGATCTAAAAAGAAATTAAGAATAAAAGAATTAATAAGATTAAGAGAGAAAGAATTAAGAACAAAGAAAGAATTAGATTACCAAGTTTAAAGGAAGAGTAGAAAAGAATTCATAAATCTAGATCTAAAAGTTTTAGAGTAAAGAGAAATCTAAAAAGAATTAAAAACATAAAAAAAGAGTAGTCTAAAGAAAATTAAAAGAATAAAAGAAGAGGTTGAAGAATTCTAGTATAATAGTTTCTTAAATACTAAGCTAAAACAAAAGCCCAAAAGTCTTATTAACCCTAAACATCAAATTAGGAAAGTCTCGGTCTTCGTCCAGTCTCGAGAATAGTCGGTCGACTATTATGGATAGTCGTTCGACTATCTGTGACCCGTTTCCATTCTCAGTAATGCGCGCTCAACTTCAAACGCTTACCATTTCTTCGTTACTTCTTCAAATCGGACATGTAATATACCGTTGGAAAGCTAAGAGAAACAGCTTTCCAAAGCAACTGGAATCAGCTCAATTGAAGTTGTAGAACTCAAGGTATTAACATTTTAATTTGACCTATTTGGAAACGATCATTCTCTTTTCTTATTTCGCATAAGATTTCATCTTTAAGCACGATTTTTGCCTTGTTTATGCGTCCACGGGTTCAAACCTACATAAGATGCAACATGACCACAAAGTATCAAATTCGGGGGAAAATAGTAGACAATGCTACTCGATATGCATGGAAATGCGTGCGTAAAAGACGGAATAATCATATATAAATAGCACGCATCACCAAGCAACGAGGTTGGCGGCGGAGGAGAACCAAAGGATGTTGCAGCAGCAACAGCTTTATTTTGATCGATTTATCTGTATGCCTCCGCCAGGGTCTTACTACCCGCCACCTCGTCCCCCAGGTCCGATGTGAGTGGTCGAGTGTCGTCAGTGTTGGTGTGGGGGTGTTGGATGTCAGTCGTCAGTTGTCAATAATCTGTTCTCTAGTCTCAGTAATCTCTGTCAGTCCTTGCAGCGCCAATTTTTGGCATTTGATAATTTTGGTTGTTGATTGTTTTGTGGTAATATTTTGTTGGTTTGGTGAATTGTCAGCCCCTCACGTGGCCCTACTTGGGTCTTTACAAACGTGAGGTTTTATTTGCAGGTGCCTTAGAAAAGAAGGATCTGATTGTTGCTCCCAGTCTTCGGTGATTTGATCGCACCAAGACCAATTTGAAAAATCCAAATTTCTTTTTCTCTTTTAATTTTCCCGATTCGTGCGGAATCCGGGCGAGGTGACATGATTACACCTACGCCTTTCTCCACTTATCAATTTTTCTTCTTTTTCCCTTTTCTTTTCACCTTCCTTTTATTTTTACTTCTTTTTCTTTCTTTTTCATTTTCACTTCTTTTCTTTTTATTCTCTTCATTTTGAAAAATTAAATATCCAAAAATATTTGAAAATTTATCAAAAATCCAAAAACATTTGAAAAATCATAAAAACTCAAAAAGATTTTCCGTTCTTTTCTCTTTTTATTCTTTTTCGATTCTTTCTCTACTTGTGCATTGGGGACAATGCACAGTTTTAGTGTGGGGGAGGGATCTACTATCCTTTTTCTTCCTTTTCTTTTTCATTTTTCCTTTAAAAACCAAAAACCCAAAAAAAAAAAATTCTTTTTCTCTTCATTTTAGTTTTCATTTCTTTTATTTTTGTTTTTGTGTCACTTGTATTGCCTTGCATTCTCCTTCTTGTAGGTACACCGCCAACCATTTAGCATGGATACGTAAGGTAGCGTGTAACACCCGCTATTTTTCCTAGCGTTTTTGTCTTTACCGTTATTACACTGTCATAACTCTGTCACATTTGGGCCTTGCATTTCATCTTTTTACTAAGCTCTATTTTCATTGTTGAGTTTAATGATTTTTATTTTTAATTTTAAAGATTTTAATTCTTTCAAATCTAATTATTTGATTTTCCTCGTAAACTAATTTGTTTTCCGCGAGGAATTCTATATCTCTTCGAATTGACATTTTTAAGCTCGGATTTAAGTTATTCTTTTTCCTAAAAATGTTTAAATACATTTGTATAATATTTTCAACTAAGAATTTTTTTTGTTTACTAAAGAGTAGCCATTTATGATTTTAATACGAAGTTTCGCGAATAATTATTTTCTTACGCGAGGTTTACTCGAATTACCTTGAAATGCCTTTAACTATTTTACGATTATACTTTTTATCAACTTATAAATTATTTGAGACTATTTCCTCACATTTTGGACCGACTAAGCTTCTGGTCACAAATTTTACTACGTATTATTTATACGTTTCATTTTGTCACGTTAAACCGTAAACGTAAGATTATTTTTCTTCCATTTATTCCATGCTTTATTATCAAACTCTTCATACTCCCCCTTACTTACTTCGGCTGGCTGTTTTGTGGCTAATTTCTACATAGTTTTTGTCAAAATTTATCATCATTTATGCTTAGAAACCATCCATTTCTTTCTTACATTCATTTTTCTCATAAACAAAAAAAATACTCTTTCAATTCCCTCTAAAAAACGTGATATCCTCCAGCAGTCCTACGCTGATTCTTGCTCCAATTCGAGTCATAATCGTCTCGTTTTTTTCGTCAAATTATCGTCATTGCGATCCTTCCGTTAAGGTAATAATCGATGTTGTTTTCGATCGTTATTCTCCTTGATTTTCTTAGTTTTTCTCATGTTATTTTTCTGCCATGATTTTCGTGTATTAAGGATTTGTGGACGATCCCGAGGCCGACGAGTATATTATCGATTCCGATTTGGACTTGAGGTAACGTCGATGTTACCCAGTATTACTAGATTTTATTTGTGTAATTGCATGTATATAATTATAATTTTATTTTTGACAATATATGTATGTCATATAATCTGGAAAATTTTTAAAAGTTGGAAATTTGCATGTTTCGGTAATTTTTATCTCTTTTACGAGATTAACGATTAAATCGTCATATTAATTTGTAAAATCGTAATATTCGGCCTAAACTTGTAATATATGATTTTATTCTGTAAAAATGAGATTTTTGATGATTTTTAATAATTTGGTATTTTCTGATATTTTTGATATCGATTATTGAATTATTACCGTTATCAGACAAAAACGATTAAAAGCCGATTTTTAGTTCTAGTACCTAAACATTTTATTTTAATCTGATTTTTGACGTGGTGAAACTTTCTGATGAAATAGAATTTTCTGAATGTTTTCATAATTTTTCGGAATTTTTAAGTGGATGAATTAATTAATCACTTTAAATCATCGTTTATCGTTAAAACCGCGTTTGTCGTTTAAATTTTCGATTTCTGGTCCTATGATTAAATCTGGAAAAAATGTGATTTTGATGATTTCATAATAAAATGTATTTTTATGATTTTTGATGCTATAATAAAATGTTAGGGACGATAAGTTTATTAATGAAATCGTTAATTGTGAAAACGGGTTTAAATGACGGTTTTGTTGGAATTTGTTGAATCTGGAATCTTGGAAAAATCTGAAAAATTTATATTCTGGAAAATCAGGATTTTTAAAGTGTAATAATAATTTTTGGATATTAATACGTAAATCGTTTCGTAATTACTATTTTTATTGGTCGTTATTGTCGAGATTAGACGATTAACGAGAAAACGCTTTAAAAATCGAGTTTTAGGATTCTGGAAAATTTTCTTTTCTGGACAGAATGTCCATAAATATATTTTACGTAATTTTTGTACTATTTATTAAAGTCTTTAATTAATAAGTATTGATTTTCGGACAAATTGTGATTTGTCATTAAAATGCTTCGTCTTACCTAAAAGAATTATTTTTCCAGCAATTTTGAAAGTATTTAAATCTGAAACTTTAAGAGTTAAATCATCCCTTGACATATTCTAAATATATCCAATGGTTTAATTAAATAAAAGACGTTAAAAGATTTGATTTGACATTTGCCGTAAAATCCTATTTATAATCGTATTGTCGAAACTAATAATAGTTAGGGAATTTTAGTTTTGTAAATTTTGGAAACACCCTAATTAGTAGTATTTAAAATGTTTAAAACATTTCTAAATCAATTTATAAACACTTGTATGCCGTTTCAATAATTTCATTAACTCAAATGTTCTCGTTTTAAGAATTAATATCGTTAAAGCCGAAAGTACTAGTTTTGTAAATCTACATTGTTTACTAAAAATGTTTATTGGTATAAACTAATATTTTTGCTATTTTGATATGAGGCTATTTTTGGTAAAGTTTTTAAAAATAGAAGTTTCCTAAAATAGAAAGTTTCCTCCTTTGGAAAGTGATTTCTTTTTCT
This sequence comes from Agrostemma githago, assembly GCA_958450325.1. Lineage (NCBI taxonomy): Eukaryota > Viridiplantae > Streptophyta > Magnoliopsida > Caryophyllales > Caryophyllaceae > Agrostemma > Agrostemma githago. The sequence goes on from OY288253.1 coordinate 11,361,318, forward strand.
TTTGTTCTCTTATTGTTTATACTAGATTAAAGCCCGCGCGTTGCACGGGTTAGTTGACTTCGGGTTAATTGGCTTAATTACATTGATGATGTATATTCGTTAAATACTCTCTCTCATTCTTTGGAAAAGCACACTTTGAATAAAATATATCACCCATTTGAATAAAAAGGTGTGCTTTTCCAGTGAATGGGAGGGAGTAAGAAACTTGATCAATCTATATCATTATAATAAATAAGATAATCACATGATATTAGTAATCAAACTTAATTTCAACTAAGTTTATAGTCTTAAGAGCTTATTCTAAAACTCAAAAGAATACATGCGAATAATTTTTTTGATTGATAATATAAGATTCTATCACCTCATCATAATTTTTCGATATAGGATAATTTTACTCAAGGTTTATAGTTTTAAGATATGCTTTAAAGACTCATAAAAACGCACGATTACTCTTATTTATAATATAAAATCATCACCTTATTTTAATTTTTTCGATGTGGGATAATTTTAGTTTTCGAGTCCATTTAAAAGCTTTTTAAGACTGAAAATTTGTTGGTTATATTTAAAACCATAAGATCACTCACTTATGATATATAATTTCATCACCTCATCATACTTAAGTTTATGTTAGATGATAGACGATTACTCTTTATTTATATAATCGAATTTGATCATCTTGTTGGAGTATGTACTTTTGATGAATGATTACTCTTATTTATATAATAAAAAAATCCACCTTATTATAATTTTTCGATGTGGGATAATTTTAATTAAGTTTAGATATGGTCTAATTAAGAACTTTTATTTATAGACGGATGCATGATTATTCTTATTTATAATACATAGAATTCCATCACACCATCTTAATTTCGATGCGGGATAATTATACATTAACATTATACCTTTTTTAAGTTTAAAAGATTGTTGGTTAATATCTAAGAACGAAAGATTACGTAGATGACATCTAAGGATGAATGATTAGTCTTGTTTATAATATAAAATTTCATCACTGTTCCGGTAACGGAAACGATTTACCCGGCCTAGGATCCGGGTAGTACAATTGAATTAATGATAAACAACTGATCGTCTGATTCTCTTGGTCTCCCCTTCCCCTTACTCCTTGAGTCGGACCTTCCCGGCGGAAACGGCCTGCTCCCTGCACAGTGAACGCACAGGGCCTCGGAGGTTGTCCGAGGAAACCCTCTCCGATGCCTAAGTCAGTCCGTGAAATGCCTTTACGAACCTAGCTCGTGAGGAACTAGGTGGCGTTTTTAGGAATAAGAGTCTAGAGAGAGAAAATCCCACCCCTCTCATGTGGGAAATGAGGAGGTATTTATACCTTCCCACAAGAGAGAGAAGAGAAGGAGGAATGGTTGGATAGAGAAGTGACAAGTGGCGGCTTCTCATCCATCCATTCCCAATTACCTTAGGCAAAATGACGAGAGGGCCCCTGGGGGTCCTGACCCTGCTGGCCAGGGATTCTCCCAGGGCAGACAGTCTCCAGGCAGGGGGCTGCCAAGCTCCGACAGGCTGGGTTAGCCCGTGCTCTCGGCGGCTGACGGCCAACCTTAAGTGTTTCATGCTTTGTTCCAGGTCCTTGCTGGGGGCTGGTCTTTCGACTCCCTGACAGGAACCGTCTCGGGGCCTGCCTAGCAGGCGGTTGATTGACAGGCGGCCCACCCCAATCAATTGGCCTTCGTCAGTAGGAGGGAAGCGAGGCTTCTCCTCTGCTGGCGACTCTTGCTTGGAGGGGGGTTGACTTCCATGTCTGTTGTAGCATTTAATGCTTCGCGCCTTCCCAATGGAGCTTTGTACTGCTCCTGTCAGGAATGCAAAGAGGCGAGAGCACTTTTGTAATGATTGCTCTTTTCTTCTGGCGGATTTTGGGGAACCGTGAAGAGTTCCTGATTGGTGGCTCTCCTCCCAGGGTGGTTGGAGCGTTCATTAATGCGGTGTTTTCCTTGGTATAAAATCCTTAGCTTCCTTGATCATTTGTGCTTCATTCCACCTTCAATCTTTCCATTTTCCTCATTTTAAGCATGACTTGGATCAAGAAAAGTGTAGTTCGCCGCGGAGTCAAACATGTTTCCTTCATCTTCAGAGGGTTTTGGAGGCTCAGATATGCGCGGACCGCTTATTTAGCTGTTCGCCGGAGTCGCTGTTCACGGCTTCGCCTTCGCCGGAGGGGTCGGAAGGCCTCCATTAGGATGGGCAAACGCCCTAGGAGGTCCTCTCCTCCTGCGGCGCCTAGGTTTAGGCGTTGCTCCCAGGGAGGGGGCTGTTATGATAGGGGGTGTCATGAGTGTTTTCCATGGCTGCACCCTGAACAATTCGGCTTCAACTCTGACACCGATTCCTCCCTGGAGTCGGGTCCTTCTTCGCCTGTAAAGAAGACAGGCTGTCGCACTTGCGACGAGTCCCGAGCTGTCCCTTTTTGGAAGGGACTGGGAAGACAGCAGCCATGACTCTGACGACAGCGAAGGTCTTGGCTGCCTGAGCGACAGGGACGAAGACGGGGCTTCAGATGACCCCTTCCAGGGTTCCCCAAGTTGGGACTGGGGTTCGGCTCTCGGGAGTCCAGGCAGTCCTGGAGACTATTCCCCAGATCTGGGGGATGACTAGGCCTGCGTGGCAGGGCATTTGTTTTTCTGTTAGGCCGAAACTCTTGGGCCTCATGTATTTTTCCTTTCATATTTGTCTTTAAGATGTAACTTTTCTTTATAAGACTTTAATGAAATGAAGATCAGGCGACGCGTTTGTGTATTGCGATTTTTTTTTTTTTTTTTTTTTTTTTTTTCAGGGGGGACGTCATAGGATGACCAGTCTGCTGACACCCTTTGGTCCTTCCAAGGTTTTTCTTGGGAAGCTGCCTAGGGCAGACCTCCCCAGGGGTGACACGTGGACTGCAGCCCTTGGACGAATTCCAGAGGGCTGAGCGACTCTTGGCATGCCTTCCTCTATAAAAGTGATTCATTATCCATCACTTTCCTCTTTTCCAATCTTTCTTCTCTTTCGACATTCCTTCACTCTCTTCACTTTGTCAAAAACCCTTGGGTATTGACGGATCGCTTCTTCCTTGCACCCCCATTTCCCTGAGACTCCTTCTTCGGGCTTGTGACGTGCTGTCAGGCGATCTTTAGGTCAGATTTTCATCCTCCATTCTTATTTCTTTCTTTGATTTCCTTTTTTCCGCATCTTTTTTTAGAGTAATCATGTCCGGAACCCGTGAAAGGATTTTGCCCTTTATCGACCCATCAAAGAGGGGAGAAGGGATGGACTTTGCCTCCTCCTCTAGGGAGGTTGATTTTGAGGAGGAACACTTGGCGGACAGTGGGGGCGGTAATTCTCCTGAACCCCCTTCGTTCGATGCTATCGACTCGGACGACGAGGCGTTGGAAGTTAACCCTTCCCGAACTTCCGGTCCCCTCGTTCGTCGGGAAAAGGGTAGGGTTTATTATTTAGACAAGGCTAAATACCGCATCCCTCTGAGTACTTTCCCTGACCCGAAAAATCGGGAGGTGATCCTTGCCAAGAACGCCGCCGTCGTGATTGAGCGGCTCTATAACTTCGGGGAGGGGTACACAGTTGTTGTCCCCGGCGAAAAGGATACCGTATGCAACCCCCCGGATGGGTGTATAGCGGTTTACCATAAATGTTTAGAGTTTGGCCTTTGCTTTCCCCTTCATCCTGTTTTAGAGGAGATCTTCAGGCGCATGAACGTCGCCGTCGCCCAGCTTACAGCCACAGCTGTCAGGGCGCTGATTTCATATGTCTGGACCTGCCTTTTCCACCGCATGGAGCCTTCCATCGACGCCCTGCGGTTCATGGTGGGCTTGCAGATGGTTTCATCTGGGAGTACGGGCTCCCCTGGTTATTGGTCCCTCTTGAGGCAGAAGGGACATTGTTTGGTGTGGCCTGGTATGGACAGCTTGAGGGATTGGAAGAACAACTTCATTTACATACACAGCACCCATGGGTGGAGGATTCCTCGTCACTTCAGGAATCACGTCCACACCAGGATGGAGACCCCTGAGGAGTACCACCTTGGCGTGGGTGGGAAGGCCTTGGAGGTTAAGCTAAGTGAGAAGGAGAAGGAGTTGACGGCCTACTTTGCAGGCCATACTAACAAGTACGGGGTGTATGGCCCCACCTTATGGCTCCCTCATGCGGAGCTTTTAGCGACTGACAATTATTTGACCCGGCTGGGCATGAATCCGGGTCTGAATAAAGGTAGTTCAGGAGTGCTGGTGATTCCTTCTTACTCTTTTGTGTATTTCGGAAATGCCTTGACGGCCTGTTTGTTTGTTTTGCAGCTCTTGCCACTTTTATCTGGAGAAAGGGAGAGGTGAGACGCCTGGGCCTGGACGAGAACCTCACTGTTATCCAAAGTCGCCCTTCTCTTCCCCCTGGTTTTAAGAGAGGCGAGAAGAATCTGATGAAGCATTTGAAGGGCCTGTCATTCAGTAGGCCAAGGCTTCCCCCTCCTCCTCGAGTTACGCCCGCCAAGACGGCGGTTTCTGAGACTACCCCTTCGCCAGCTGCGAGGGCGATTGCTTTCGAGGCTACTCCTTCGCCTATTGGCAGGCAAGAGGGCCTTTCAGCAGGGATTCAGATTCCCCCGCAGTCGCGGGCCGCGGGTTCCGAGGAGACTGGGGAGAGTACCCCCCGGGCACTGACCAGAAAGAGGAGTCGGGAGGCCCCTAACGCTGACCAGGTGGTGGATTTGGAGACTGCCACGCCTGAACCCAAGCGTCTTGCTCCGGAGATTCCCGCCACCCTTTTCTCTGAGGAGAACGTTGAGTTCCACTATAATGCAGGTGACAGCCAGGATGTTTCTGCCCTACTCTCCGACTCAGGGGCGGTTTTAACTGACCATCTTCTCAAGACCGTCAAGTCTGCTGCCAGTCAAGTGACCCAGTATATTAAGCGCACCTCCCGAATTATGCAGGCTTCCGCGGAGCTGGCTGCCCTTGGTCGCCTGAGTGATGAGGAACTAGCCAACCCCGACCGCCTTTCTGCAGTTGAGAGGGATGTTGCTCTCATTGCCAGCCTGAAGGATCAGCTGGCGAAAAAGAAGACTGAGCTAGAAGAGGCCAGGGGTCGGGCTATCCACTGGAAGTCTGAGAGCAAGAAAGCTACACGGGAAGTGTCTCGCCTGGGGGAGGAGTCCAAGAGAGCACAGCAGGCCTTTGCTGAACTGGAGCAGGCCAGAAAGGCTTTGGCTGAACTGGACCATGCTAAGAAGAGCGTTATTGACCTCGGGGAGCGCCTTTCCAAGGCAAACTCTGATCTGCAGACGGCCCTCGGCGATCTGGCGGCGAAGACCGAGGATCTGGGGCGAAGACCGAGGATTGGGAGAAAGAGAGGGGTGAGATTCTTCAGGAGGTGGAAATGGCGGTGTCGGCGGGCTTCGTTAATGGTGCTAACTCCTGCCTGAAGGTTGTTATGGAAGCTGTCAGGGAGATGTTCCCGGGTTTTGACGAAGATGCCTTCCGGGCCCTCTACACTGCTAAGGATGAAGCTCAAATGCGTAGGCTGTCTGAGGGAGATGCTTCCGGTCCAGACGCTCCCCCTGCTTAACATGGAGGGCAGTCTTCCTCAGAGGGCTCTTGCTCGTCCCCTGCTGCGCCTGTGCCAACGTTTTAATTTCCTTACTTCTTTGCGCGCCGAGCCCTTTGGTGGCCGGCTGCCGTACTCTTGGTTGTAACTATTTGTCTTGAAAACTTGAAAACTTTTGTCTTGTATTTCCTTGACGCTACTTTTTCTTTTATATGTGAATTTTCTGTTTGCTTTTGTATATTTTGATTCTTCATGAGTTTGATTCGCAGCCCGCCTGCCTGTAGGTAGGAGGGTTCTTGTTTGCTTGGCCTGCCCCTGGCATTTGTTTAAAATCCAGGGAGCCTGCCCCCTGCCTGTCCAGGGGTAAGCAGGGTGGTTTTTTGTGTTTTTATACAAGGTTGGGGGGCTTGCCCCCAGTCCTTGTTAGTACGGCCCGCTCCTGGCTTCCGCCTAAAGTCCAGGAGGCCTGCCCCCTGCCTGCCCAGAGGTAAGCAGGGAGGTTCCTTAGCGTTTTTTATACAAGGTTGGGGAGGCCTGCCCCCAGTCCTTGTTGGTACGGCCTGCTCCTGGCTTTTGTTCAAAGTCCAGGGGGCCTGCCCCCTGCCTGCCCAGAGGTAAGCAGGGTAGCTTTTGCGTTTTTTATACAAGGTTGGGGGGCCTGCCCCCAGTCCTTGTTGGTACGGCCTGCTCCTGGCTTTTCGTTCAAAGTCCAGGGGGCCTGCCCCCTGCCTGCCCAGAGGTAAGCAGGGTAGCTTTTGCGTTTTTTTTTTTATACAAGGCTGGGGGGCCTGTCCCCAGTCCTTGTTGGTACGGCCTGCTCCTGGCTTTTCGTTCAAAGTCCAGGGGGCCTGCCCCCTGCCTGCCCAGAGGTAAGCAGGGTAGCTTTTGCGTTTTTTATACAAGGTTGGGGGGCCTGCCCCCAGTCCTTGTTAGCCTGGCCTGTTCCTGGCTTTTCGTTCAAAGTCCAGGGGGCCTGCCCCCTGCCTGCCCAGAGGTAAGCAGGGTGGCTTTTTTGGTTTGCGTTGGGGGGTTCACTTTTCCCAATTTTGGCAACAGGGGGGCCTCCCCCTATTGCCCCCTGCTCGTTTGTGTGTGAAAGACGCGAGTGTGAACAGGCAACGAGTATAAATCTGTATCTTCTCATTTCTCTTAAAATTTTCTTTTTGACATTGGGGTGGTCGGAGCCGTCGACATTTCTGATCGTCCTCCGCCTTTTTACTTTAGTAAAAGTGAAAACTTCCTACATTCTTGTTCAGACGTAATATTTCTTTAGTGTATCTGCGTTCCAGTGAGCGCCTAGCTCTTGTCCCTCCAGATTGGCTATCCTGTACGTGCCTGGCCCCAAAACCTGAATTACTTGGTATGGGCCCTCGCAATTGGCACTCAGCTTTCCATGCTCTTTTGACTTCCCAATCGCCTGTGTCTTTCTCAGAACCAACTCGCCCATCTGAAAACTCCTCTGACGGACCTTGCTGTTGAAATTTTTCCTCATTCGCTGCTGGTAGGCAGCGATATTGGTACTGGCTTCCTCCCTTAGTTCATTCACCAGGTCTAAGGCTTCAACCATAGCAGCTTCGTTTTCAGCTTGGTCGTACTGCAGGGAGCGCAGAGAGGGGATTCTTGTCTCAATTGGCAATAAAGCCTCTGCTCCATATACCAGACCAAATGGGGTCTGGCCTGTAGACTCCTTTCTGGTAGTTCGGATGGACCAGAGTATACTGGGGAGTTCATCAGCCCACCTACCTTTGCAGTCATCCACCATTTTCTTCAGGCCGTTCAGAATTTGTTTGTTGGCTGCTTCCGCCTGTCCATTGGTTTGAGGATGGCAGACAGCTGAGTAGGCGACTGAGATGTTGTGGCTTTCCAGCCAGATTCTTAGTGGGTCATTATCGAACTGCCTGCCGTGGTCAAATACCAGCATCTTTGGTACACCGAACCGGGTGATGACATTTCGCCAGATCACCTTTCGGACCGCCGGCTCAGTGATGTTGGGCACTGCTTCAGCCTCCACCCACTTGGTGAAGTAGTCTATGGCGACAATTAAGAATTTTCTGCCCCCTGTGGCCACTGTGAAGGGTCCTAGGATGTCCATCCCCCATTGAGCAAAGGGGATGGGAGATAGGATTGGCCTGAGCTCCTGGGCCGGGGCATGGATCGATGGGGCAAAGAGTTGGCATTTTCTGCATTTCTGGGTCAGGCTCATGGCATCTGCCAGCATGGTAGGCCAGTAGTAGCCTGCCCTGAGGGCCTTGTGGGCCAGCGACCTCCCGCCAATGTGATGTCCACAAATCCCTGAGTGGATATCATCCAATACCTCAGCGGCCTGATCCGCCCGCAGGCATTTAAGCAGGGGATAAGTAAAAGATTTTTTGTAGAGTTCTCCATTAATGAATATGAACCAGGCTGCTTTAGCCTGTACCTTCCTCTTTTGTAATGAGTCTGATGGTAAGATACCGTGCCTCTTGTACTGGACGAAAGGGGTCATCCAGCTTTCCAGCTCTTCTTCCACGGCATTAATCGTTTGACAGGGATCAGTAGACTTCTCGTGTAAAACGTCAACCCATACTGATCTCCGCATGTCCTGCAGACTGGAGCTTGCCAGTTTTGACAGGGCATCTGCTCTGTTGTTCTGGGATCGGGGAATTTGTTTGACCTCGTATGATTTCAGGCCGGACAATTCTCCCTTTACCATCTCCAGGTATGCGGCCATTGCTTGGTCTCTTGCTTCGTATTCTCCATTTGGTTGGTGATGAGTTGGGAATCTGTCGCCAAGACAATTCGTTCTGCCCCTGCGGCTTTAGCTAGCCTGACGCCTGCGAGTACTGCTTCGTACTCTGCTTCATTGTTTGATGCTGGGAAAACGAATCTGAGAGCATGCTCAAAGTCGGTCCCCTCTGGGCTGGTTAGTACGACGCCTGCGCCTGCGCCGTTGGCCGTCGAGGACCCGTCAGTATACACGACCCATTCCTGGGCGGGGGCTTCCTCTTCCCCTGAATGGGAGCACTCAGCTAAAAAGTCTGCCAAAGCTTGGGCTTTGATGGCTGTTCTTGGCTGGTAAGATATACCTAGCCCACTTAGCTCAATTGCCCATTTCAACAATCTCCCCGATTTTTCGAATTTTTCCAACACCTTTTCCAGGGGTTGGTCGGTGAGGACTGTGACTGGATGCGCGTCAAAGTAAGGTCTGAGCTTCCTGGCTGCAATTATGACCGCGTAGGCGGCTTTTTCAACCATCGGATAATTCTTCTCAGCTGCCCCCAGCGCATGACTCACAAAGTATATAGGTTGCTGGGTGCCTGCCTCCTCTCGTAGGATGACTGCGCTGACAGTTATATTGGTTACTGCAATGTAGAGAAAAAGTTTCTCTCCTGCTACTGGTCTTGCCAGGGTAGGGAGCCTCTTAAGATGGTCCTTCAGTTGCTCGAAGGCCTCTTTCTGCTCGTTTTCCCATTTGAACTGTTTGTTTCCTTTCAGTATTTTGAAAAAAGGAGTGGCTCTGTCTGCTGATCGGGCAACGAATCGGGCCAAGGCGGCCATTCGACCCGTCAGGCGCTGGATGTCTCTGATGGTCTTGGGCTCAGGGAGGTCTAGAACTGCCTGAATTTTTTCAGGGTTGGCATCTATACCCCGAGAACTGACCAAGAACCCTAGGAATTTTCCGGAGCGGACTCCAAACGTGCACTTTTTCGGATTTAGTTTCATTTTGTAAGCACGCAGAGAACTGAAGGTTTCCTGCAAGTCTGTCAGGTGTTCCCTGTCTTCCCTGCTTTTTACGATGGCATCGTCAACGTAAGCCTCGATGTTTCTGCCTTTTTGTTTCTCAAACACTTTATCAACCAACCGCTGGTACGTAGCCCCTGCATTTTTGAGCCCGAAGGGCATCATCTTATACATGTAAGTGCCCGAACTAGTGATGAACGCACACTTCACCCTGTCCGGCTGCCACAAGTACACTTGGTGGTAGCCTGAAAAGGCGTCTAAGAAGCTTAGCATGGTGTAGCCACTGGTGGCGTCTACCAATTGATCGATCCGAGGGAGCGGATAGCAGTCTTTCGGGCAGGCCTTGTTCAGGTTTGTAAAGTCGACGCACATTCTCCATGCGCCTGACGACTTCTTGACCATAACAACATTTGCCAGCCATTCAGGGTAGTCGCAGACTTCAATAAAGTCTGCTTTCAAGAGTTTGTCAATTTCTTCCTTGATTGCTGCGTCTTTTTCTGCAGACATGTTTCGTTTCTTCTGTTTTACAGGGCGAGCATCCGTGCTTACGTTCAGCTTGTGAACGATGCATGAGGGATCAACGCCGGGCATCTCGTCTGCAGAATAGGCAAATACGTCTTTGTTCTCCCTCAGTAGTTTGACCAGTTCGGCCTGGTAGGATTCCTCTAGGCCTGTTCCTACCAGGACCTGTCTTCCTGGTTCTAAGTCTACCAGCATGCTTTCGCCCCCTGGTTCCAGGCGGTCGGGCGCCGGGTGCTCGACTGGGACTTCGCCTTCCCTGCAGGGGGAACTGTCAGCTTTTCTTTTTCTTTTTCTGTCCCTCTCGTGTTCTTGTAGGGCCACGGAGTAGCATTGTCTGGCTGACTCCTGGTCCCCACGTATCTTTCCTTCCAGCCCGAAGTCTGTGACATACGCAATGGTGAGAGCCCTGATGGAGATTGCCGCCTCAATTTCATCCAGCGTGGCCCTGCCAATCAGGGCATTATAGGCAGACCTTGCGTCCACAACAACAAAGGTTGCCCTGACATTCCTGGCTGTGGAACCTTCCCCGAAGGTTACAGGCAAGTCGATGACGCCCATGGGCAGCACGCCTGCCCCACTGAATCCATACAGCGATCCGGGAGCAGGCCGCAGGTGCCTTTTTTCCAGGCCCATTTTTTCGAAAGCATCCTTGTACAAAAGATTTGTATATGCGCCCGTGTCTACCATACATCTTCGCACAATATGGTTGCTGATCTCTAGGGACAGCACCAGAGGATCACTGTGCGGATATATCACCCGTCCTGCGTCGTCAGGGGTGATACTCAATGTCACTCCCCTTGGACTCCCTTCTTTCTCAGCGTAGCAGATCTGGTTCCTCAGCTCGCGCATTTGCCTTTTTTGGCCTCTTCGACTGAGCTGGCCCTCGGTGCCCCCTGAAATTACGTGGATTACCATCCGGTTCTGCACTGACCCTTCGGGTTTCTCAGACACTTCCTTCTGAGACTTGTTTTTAGCTGCGTAGTTGGCCAACCATCCGTTTCTGATTAATTTCTCAATTTCATCCTTCAGGTGCCGGCACTCTTCGGTGGTATGGCCTATACAGTCGTGGAAAGTGCAGAATTTCTTTGGGTCGCCTTTTGGGCTGCGAGGTTTGTTTGGACGGTTCCATTTGGCAGTTTCTTTTTCCAATTCGAAGATTTCCGCCCTGGATTTGTTCAGAGCGGTGTAACTATCGAATCTGGGTTGGTAGACTGGGCGTTCCTTCTTGGGAGTGTCTCCCTCTTCTTTTTGCTTACCTGGTTCACTTCTGCCCCTTCCACCCTGCGGTCCCCCTTGAGGCTTTGTTTGGCCTGCAGGGGTGTCCGCCAGGCCGTGGAACTCCTCCTGCAGAATGAACCCTTCAGCAATCTTTCTGGCCATGGCCAAGGTTTCTGGCTGGGCCCTGATCATCTGGTTTTTCATTTCCCCTGGAAGTAGGGAGATTGTCAGGGCGTAGGCGGCGGTGGAATCGTCGATCTCCCTAACCTGCTGGTAGGATAGATCGAACCTTCTCATGTACTCTCTCACACTCTCACCCTTTTTCTGTTTCAGGGTCATGAGATCGAAACGGGTAAGGCGTCTTCTCTTATTTCCGGCATACTGTTCAAGGAAAATTTCAGCCAACTCTATGAAGAACCTGATTGACCCCTGGCGGAGGTCTCTGAACCACCCCTGCGCAAGTCCCACCAGGGTGGTGGGGAAGACTTTGCACCAGATGGCATCATCTACGTCATACATGCCCATGTGGCTCTCAAAGGCTGCCAGGTGGTCTTCAGGGTCTGTCGTCCCGTCAAATTTGATGGTGGGCATTTTGATTTTTGGAATGGGGTACTCTTGTACCTCAGGGTGCAACGGGGTTTTCGTGGGCCTGCCTACCAGTCGTGACCTGCTTTCCCCAGACTGGTTACCGTGAGATTCCCATTGTTTATGGGTCGGCTTCCTCGTACTGGGGGAGCGGTGCCTCGGTGGCGGTCTGCTAGCTGCCTCATCCTCTGTTCCCGAGGAGGCCTGCCTGGGCCTCTTCCTCTGGGAGTGGCAGAGGTTTTCACCCTGATGGTACCTGGACTCGAGCGGTTGTCCTCGGTTGAGTCTGGATTGCAGGCTTTGGGATAAGCCGGGGGCTGACTGTTCCTTGGCCGCAGGTGTTAGTCTGGAGAAAACTCCGCCTGGCCTCTCTCCTAAGCGTTTTGACACAGGCTCCCTGGGCCTCATGCGCTCCTGTAATCCTTGAGATAAGCCTCCCTGCCCTCCAGACGCCGATTCTGTCGTGTGAATAGAGAACGCCTGTTGGACAGGTGGTTCTGGTTTGCCAGTGGTAATGCGCCTCTGCACATGCGTATACATTTGGGCTGTTCTTCTCGCTTTTCTCTGAGCATTTCTGGCGGCGGTCCGCCTCGTGCCCCCGGCCTCGTCCTTGCTGACTGGGGACGGTTGCCTGGGAGCCGATGCGACCCTGCCCACCAAGTCCTCAGGTGTGAATTCCTGATCCAGCATCGCAGAGAAGAACGCGGCTGCCTGTGCCATCTGAGCTGGGGTCAGATTGAGAGCACGTCCAGGGCGTGCCCCCAGCTCGGGTGTCACAGCAGTGTTAGATCCACCGAGGGGATTGGTTCCCCCTACCCCCAGGATTGTGGCAGGAGGGACCCTTTCCGACAGCGGCATACCGTACAGGGGGGTCACCGGAGGGACCGTCGGACCCGCTCCTGCACTGTCATCAACGATTTCTGGCATGATTGTGTTTAATTTTGTGGTTATGAGTGGTTGATTTTAGTGGGTAACTCGTGAGCACAACCGTAAGTTCCCCACAGACGGCGCCAAATTGTTCCGGTAACGGAAACGATTTACCCGGCCTAGGATCCGGGTAGTACAATTGAATTAATGATAAACAACTGATCGTCTGATTCTCTTGGTCTCCCCTTCCCCTTACTCCTTGAGTCGGACCTTCCCGGCGGAAACGGCCTGCTCCCTGCACAGTGAACGCACAGGGCCTCGGAGGTTGTCCGAGGAAACCCTCTCCGATGCCTAAGTCAGTCCGTGAAATGCCTTTACGAACCTAGCTCGTGAGGAACTAGGTGGCGTTTTTAGGAATAAGAGTCTAGAGAGAGAAAATCCCACCCCTCTCATGTGGGAAATGAGGAGGTATTTATACCTTCCCACAAGAGAGAAAAGAGAAGGAGGAATGGTTGGATAGAGAAGTGACAAGTGGCGGCTTCTCATCCATCCATTCCCAATTACCTTAGGCAAAATGACGAGAGGGCCCCTGGGGGTCCTGACCCTGCTGGCCAGGGATTCCTCCCAGGGCAGACAGTCTCCAGGCAGGGGGCTGCCAAGCTCCGACAGTCTGGGTTAGCCCGTGCTCTCGGCGGCTGACGGCCAACCTTAAGTGTTTCATGCTTTGTTCCAGGTCCTTGCTGGGGGCTGGTCTTTCGACTCCCTGACAGGAACCGTCTCGGGGCCTGCCTAGCAGGCGGTTGATTGACAGGCGGCCCACCCCAATCAATTACCATAGAATTTCATCGTCTTATTATGGTCTTAAGAATTTTTTGAAGACTCAAAAGATTTTGATTGATATCATATCTAAGAACAAATAATTAGTCTTATTTATAATATAGAATCATAACCATATTATAATTTGTCGATGTGGGATACTTTAAGTAAAATTTGTAGTCTTATTTATAATATAAAATCATCACCGTAGATGTCTAAGGAAAAAATTATAATTAGTATTTTGTGTATAGTCTTAAGAATACTTTTTAAGACTCAAAAGATTTTTGTTTGATAAAACTTTATAATTTTTCGGATGTGGGATAGTTTTACTTAAGTTTCACCTTATTATAATGTTTCGATGTGAGATTATTTTAGTTAAGTTTGTAGTCTTGAGAGTTTTTAAGACTTAGAATTTTTTTTATTGATATTTAAGAACGAATGATTAGTCTTGTTTATACTATAAAGTTTCATCACCTTATCATAATTTTTCGATGTGGGATGATTTATTTAAGTTTATAGTCTTTCATCAGCTCGTCAATTTTTTTTCGATGTGAGATAATTTACTTAAGCTTATAGTCTTAAAAACTCTTTTTAAGTCTTGATTATTATAATACGAAGTATAAAATTTCATCACAATTTTCAATGTGAGATGATTTTAAGTTTGTAGTCTTGTATATTAAAAACTTTTTTAAGATTCAAAAGTTTTTTTGTCGGTATTTAACCCATAGTGTTGTATTTAAGCATTTAAAATATTCCACTTTTAGTATAAACATATGGATTATCTTATTATGATGAATGATTACTTTTATTTATATATTTTGGATGAATGACAATATATATTTAATCTATTATATTAATGTGATATTTTACAATTCTGACGTGAAAACCTTTAGAGTTCATTTTTTTTAAAACATTATCATAAAATAAATTATAAAAATGAAATAATTAGATTCGTGTTAAAAAATGCTTTCATTAGAGTATAAATTTCATATCATTTGTTTCACATTATGTGATGAATTTATAACATATAAGTTTATAGTCTTAGAAACTCTTTTTGAGATTCAAAATACTTTTGATAGATATCAAAGAACGAATTATTACTCTTTATTTATAATATAGAATTTCATTATCATATTGTAATTTGTCGATGTGGGATAATTTTAAAACTGTTATATGTGAAACAAATGATATTAAATTTATACTCTAATGAAAGCACTTTTTAACACGAATCTAATTATTTCATTTTTATAATTTATTTTACGATAATGTTTTTAAAAAAAATGAACTCTAAAGGTTTTCACGTCAAAATTGTAAAATATCACATAAATATAATAGATTAAATATATATTGTAATAATCAAAAGATTCTCTAATTGATTTTTATTATTATTTATGATACTTTCCTAATTTGAGCTTTGATTGAACGGACCAATGAAATCGCTCGAAAAAAGCCTAATATATATATATATATATATAGGAAAAATTACAAAATACCACCATGGAGTTACCGTATTTTACAAATTACCACTATGTATCTTGTTTTTTACAAATTACCACCTAGATTACTCCGTATATTTCAAAATCCCACCGTATTTCAGTTCCGAACAATCATTTAACTTGATTCCCGACTTATTAAGTAAAGTAAACGATAAGATGACAAAATTAACCTTACGGAGTATTTTTTTTTCTAATCGAAAAATGCCCCTTGCCTAAGCTCAATACATACGGAACCAAAATCATCACCACCATGTTCATCATTATCATTCATCATTCATCACTATCATCATCACCAACCTCCAACCTCCCAATAATTCAATCATCATCAAGACATCAAGCATCGTTTTTCATTGACCCAAATCAAGCAAGACATCAAGCATCATCCACCACCAGTCCCCCACAATCACTCTACATTGACCCAAATTTAACCAAACTCCATGGACACTAACCACCTCCTCAGTCCACCATAAAAAAACGCACCTCCCTTGCTTCAATCCCATTCCACCACAGTTCTCTCCTTCTCTTTGTGCAACACCCTTAGCGCCACCTTGCCCCGACCCACGAGCGAGTTGCAACCCAGACCATTATCAGCCACCCCTAGCTTCCTCTCCCCAGAGCCGCATCCCCTAGCCACCAATCCGTAAAAACAGCCGGCCAGATCTACGGTGCTTGTCGGAGATGTGTTAAAGTTAGGGTTTGAGGAGGGAGATTTTAATCCGATTCTAATGCAATATCAAACCTCCGACTAAGCAAATCTACTGTTGGCTAGTTCATGTTTGAGTGTTGAACTGGTGATGGTACTTGATGGATGATAAAGAATTATTGGGTTTTTTTTTGAAGATGGTGATTAAGATGCGTGATGAATTGATGATTATGATGTGAGATGGTGATGGGGTTGATGATACTGTTTTTGGTTGGAAAAAATATAGGGGTAAATTTGTCATTATTTAGTTTATTTACCAAATAACTCGGGAATTAAGTTAAATGATGATCGAAAATGAAATACGGTGGGATTTTGAAATATACGGAGTAATCTAGGTGGTAATTTGTAAAAAACAAAATACATGGTGGTAATTTGTAAAATACGGTAACTTCATGGTGGTATTTTGTAATTTTTCCATATATATATATATAGAGGTAGGTTCAAATAAGGTCAACTATTTTTTTAACTTTATATTAAAGTTACAGATGACATACGTTAAAATTGCATTTTTCAAAATTGATATGTAACTATAACATTCAGCACTTTTATCACTTCAAGTGATAAAGTGCAACTTTATCACTTATCTCGTGTAACTTTAAACACTTTTTGTGTAACTTTAACACTGGAACTTAGGAACTTACAAAAGTTGTTGACCTTATTTGAACCTACCTATATATATATATATATATATTGATTGATTGAATACTTTATACGTTCCAATGAATTGTTTGTCTTTCCTTTTGGCACCAAGGTTAAGGGAATCAATGAGGGAGTGACATGTAGAGCAAAACTCATGAGAATGATCAAATTGCATATAAAAAACATTCCTAAAATAGAAAGGCAAACAATTCATTGAGACGCCCCAATATGAAATAGGCAAACAATTCATTGGGACGGAGGGAGTACAACTTTTAAATATCGATAATGGATTGTTTTGGAGTTATGGAATAAGGACAAAGTGTGGGTTTAGAGTAATAATCTGGGATGTACGTTTTTGCCATCAACTGTAAGGCTTGTGTGTCTTTATGGGGCACATTGGTTGTTGAACTGAGCATGGTTTGTGTTCAGGAGGGTGTATGTTAGTCGCCGTCAGCTGAACTTGACATATTTGTTGTCTAGGAGGGGTATGCACTACTTAAGCCAGGACTTTGCTGCACGCAGTCCTGTTATAGTTGAGTTGCCTAGTTAGAGACTGGATTCTGTTATGAGTTAAGTCTACAGTTCTCGAAGCTAGTTTCTAGTATTATCCTGGTGAAAGTCTAGATTCTATATTAATCCTATCCATAACGCCATTTTGATTATTTTATTTATTATCGATATAAATTGGTTTGCAGGTTGGCAAATATTTTTATGTTTCTTCGGAAACCCTTTTGATTATTTTGTTTTACGCTAAAAGCTTATTTTAATATGATGTTTTACTGTTTTTCTTTTTACTATTTTTCTATAATAGTAATTACAGTTTTAAAATCCTGTTATACGGCTGGGAGAACGTTGGCGTTGCTCCCCACTGATTGTGGCTGTTATGTTTTAACATGGCAGGTATATGTGTTCCGGGTGTGGGCTAGCGAGCAGTGTGGATCCTGCTTATTTATTTTTATAGTTATGTCTTATGGATTGTTCAAACCCCTTTTGTGGATTGTTTTAAATTTTGGCCATTTTATTTAAGGCCTATTGTTTGACTTTACCATTTTAATTTTTACTAAGACATAGTTACAGTGTGTTTTAATCCCGACTCTACAGTGTTTCCGCCACTGTATCGCGTTATATTTTCTAGGGGATTACAGTTGGTATCAGAGCATCACTGCTCCCAACGCTTACACCTGAAATTAAGGAAAATACAAGTAAATTATTCAAACAGTAAATAAAAATATTATTAGAGATGGGTAGAAACAAGTAAGGACTTATGTGATTAGCCTTCATGTTCCTGAAACTCAATGATTAGCATTGAATATTTGTTTTATATGTCAAAGAAGATGATGAGTGGACAAGATGTTGACATGATGCTGCTCCAAATTGGGACGGGACCTACATAGCACTCTCAACGCCTGCTGACTCGAGTGGACAACTTGGTGCTCCAAGAAAGATGCCGATGGTGACTTTTCAGCTCCGGTTTAGTTTGCTCAAGCTACAGGTTAGATGATTAAGAGTAGATCCCTGTTCCGTGACGTTGCAGTAGTAGATCCAGATGGAGCGACCCAAGACTTGTGTGCTCGTTCCTCTACAAGAAGATGAAGTAATCCTTTTTATTCCCTCGTGAACTCTGGAGGATTGAAGATTCTCCTCTGGTTCAAGAACTTAGTAATATAGGATCATCGATTCTTTTCTTCCTTCCTCTATTTCTTCCAATTCTTCTCTTGTATATTCTCATCTTCATTCTCTTGGTGAATTCTTGTTTTATTCTTCAATTCTACCATCTTTCTCTTGAGATTCTTTGGTTCGACCGGATTCTGTCTTTGTTAACCCGTGTTATAGATGTTTGAGGTTTAGTAAACCCTTGTTACCTGGTTTGAGAATTTTGAGTCTACCCTACTTTCTAAGCAAGTAAGCTTGAGGATTAACTTGAATAGCAAAATGTTGCTTGATGGAATTAGGATGATACTTTAGGCACTGCACCTTGGGTTATAGGTTACCTTGATTATTTTGGGGTACTTAGAGTTGGATATATTTGGGAGTAGTAAGAGAGTATGTCATATTTGATGGATACCTAGTACCTAACCTAGAACCAAACTAAGGGTAACTGATAATATTACTTTGGATTCTTTACCTAATGCTTATTTAATGAATGCATCGCGAATATTTGGGATCATAGAGTATTGTTTAAGGTGTTAGACTGAGTGTTGTGGTACCATTCAAGGTTTTCATTAATGTCGTTAGAAATTTTGGTTGACATAGATTACCCGTATTTCTTAAGGATTAGATCATTGATCGTCGTTTAAGGTTGTAACCTATGAACTTTGGGGTTGAGTGATCTAACTTGGGATAAATTGTTGTTGTCCCTAGAGAAGAGAACTATCTTGCACAATCACAGTTTGGTTTTATTGTGCTGTTTTGAGGAATATTATAATACGGATCATCTTATTGGGACTGTTATAACCTTAGACCAACGAGATTGTGGCTTCGTTGATTTAATAAATATTTTGGTGGTTTCGCTGATACAATATGAAATTTGGTGGAATTTTTAGAAACCTTAGCCCAATGACGTGTTTGAAGATGTGAGTGTTTGCGCCATTACCTATAGGTTTGAGGGTATTTGAGGATTTGTTATACTTTCCCCAACTTCTTTACTTGTGGCATTATAAACATGTTGGTAATCATTTTGAGGATTCTGTGCCCAAGCATTGTTATATTGGTGGACCTTGTTTAATGTTCCTTACTCTAGAAATTTGGAGCATACCTCGAGTTCAAACCTTATGAGTTTTGAAATTATGAGCCTTATCGATCAAGGGTTTGGGTATGTTTTGTTAACCGTTGGAATCTTAATTGTGGATTTGATTCTAAAGCATTTGTGGATTAGTATCGTGTCGCTTGAACGATTGGATAGTCACGTAAGTCATTTTTGGAGATTGTGACCGAGTAGTACCACCTAGTGCCTAATATTGGACTTGACGTTATTTGATGGAAATTAGGGACCCGGGTTGTGGGAGTCATACCGGGAATTTTGAGATGGTTAATTTAATTCTTCAATCCTTGAGAGTTCTATCTGACTCTCAAATTCGTCCTCCCCTTAGCTTCTCTTGAATCCCGCTTCTTCTTCTTCAGCCAATCCCTTTCGACTTCTTTATCGGGTTTGAAAATTTTCGTTCCGATTTGTCGTTGACTTTGACTCTATTTATCCATTTATTATTTTCCCCAGACTTGTGTTATGAAAAGTTTGACTAATCTACAAATTTTTGATTTTCATGAAATTTTAACATTTTGAAGCATAATTTCAAATTTTAAAACTCCCCATTTTGTAAAAACTGTGAACAATTTAGCATTTTGGGTTTTCGTGAAATTTTTAACACCTTGAGTTATAAATTTCATAACCGTATACTTTGTTTTTGTTTTATTTTTGGTTGATAACACATGTTTAGACCTGTTTCGAAATGCCTTGACAAATTATTTCAAAGTGTTTTGAAATTGATTCAAATTTTGATTTTTCAAGCGAACGGAATTTATGAAGACTTTCACATTTCCAAAAACTTCGATTTCTATATGATTATGACATAAAACGTTTTAACATTGTCGAAATTATTTTGAATGTTCGGGTTTGATAACATTTTTGAAAACTTTCATAATTACTTTGATAACAATTTCAAAATTTTAACATTTTGAAATTAGTTTTCGTTTTATTGTCGGTGAACTTTTGAATATGTTATTCAAAATGTTTGATGAGTGCTTCGATTTTTACTAACAACAAAATGTTTTATTTCAAAGCTACTAATTAAAACTTGTGCCAAAAAGCGTGACGCAATTTAGTTAGGGATCATTCATAGAGTAGTTCAAGAGACATCTTCTGCACCAACAATGTGCCATATAAGATGAACACAGTTCGAGAGAAACGACCATATGTAGGACTCGCATCCAGCATTCGTAGGTGTTAGAAATAAGTGCGTAGCAATTGCCCTTTCGAATCTCGAATTGACTTGTGATTTGAATCCGTTTAATTAGAAAGATTTTCTAATTAATATCCGATTGATTAGATGTTTCCTAATTGTATATGGTTTCCTAATCTATTTAGGGTTTCTGTCTAGGTTGAAAGTATTATATAACTCTTATACCTTAATAATTATGATATCAGTCTGAAATCTGTAACCTCTCCTCAAATTAATAAAACTAACCCCTCATTAGTGAACCACGTAAATCTTATTGAACCACGTAATGACTTAATTTCTACAATGTATGAAATGTCCGGTACTCCATTATTTTTTATATAGTTATGATCATATGATGTTCAGTTTGATCGATTTATGATGAAATGGTTATGATGTTCATACTTTGTGATACAATTTTTCATACCCAAGAAATTAAATATGATGTTCATACTTTGATTTATGATGAATTGGTTATTGTTTTGATCCAAATATTTTACATTGTGATCATATAGATTTTGATACTTCAATGATTCTAAGAACAATGAGTCTAAGAACAGTCTAAGAACATTTTGATACTTCAATGTCAGTATGTTTGTAAGGTTGAAATTCTAGTCTTTTGTTGAGTCACAAAATAAAAATCATTGTTTTTTAATTGTGATTAATATGATTGTGGTTATAAAAAAAAATCATTTGTAAAACATGAAACCCAATATTGTGAAACTTGAAACCCATCGTAAGTTACATATAAAACATCAATTAACTCTAAATGGTTAGTGTCTTAAGCATGAAACCATTTAGAGTGCACGACCTGATTAATTTCTATGCAACTGGAGATAAATTTCTATGGTAAGTAACATCTACCGCCCACATCATTTAGGAGATGTATCGGTATATACGGAGTAATATAAACTAACTAATTTCCAATTTGGAGAAAGCTCTGATTGCACCTTTCGCAAGCTGTAGATACACGTCATCAACTGAATATCAAGAGCAAACTAATCAATTAAAAATTCCATCAGAACAACGAAACAAAAAGCAAAGAAATTGAGATGGTTAGATCAACGGATTTTGATTCATGCCCATGTCCAGCTTTATCAAAGCCGAGTTCAAAACCTTGCTAGTCAATTAACCTATTCCATCACGTCGTAATCGATTCCGATTGAATTACCGTTATTGGGGGACTTTAATCTGTTAACCCATTTATCGCCCCGTTAATTGAAATCCTGATTTAATATTTGGGAACAGAAGATCATCGCTTCCTTCTCGAGGTATATTATCAACAACCAAACTTAATCTCCCCTTGTTTCAGTAATTTGTTATTTCGAGTTTGCTGTCAGTTACTACTTGCTATGTAGTTCAATTTAAAAAGAAAAAAGGCATAGTAATTTAGCTTGAAAGATAAATAAAAGTGACCATGTATACTACTGAAAATGACTCAACTGCTCAGAATTTTTATCCATTGGGTCCGTAAAGATTAAATTTATATTATCGTAAATTAAAAATTGACCATCATAAATTGTTTATGTTTACCTCGATAAACAATGAATTGACTTCTTTACGTTTGAAATTAGATTTGACGTTGTATATGAAATAATTGAGTAATTTGGGAGTCGAGCGAACATGGCAAAGTGTGCTTCTTCATTGCTCGGGTCTGTCACCAAATTTGGCCTGGTGCCTGCTTGCGAAGAACAAAGCTACTGATTTTGCATATGAATGTGACTTGGTAGGAAAATGATTTAAGATGTTTATGTTGATTACCTAGGTATTCTTGATGTATACCCAAATTTGTAAGACGGAGCACACTCATTTTCCATCAATAGCTGCATAATAATGGTTGAATCCTCAGTCAATGTGTCCAGTTCTGTAATGGATTCATCGAATGCCGTGTGTTAAGTTGATACCATTACAATGATTAACTTGCTATGTGAGAATTACATGAAGATGATGAAAGCTCATGCTCATGTGTTTATACCTTCCCGGAGAATCTCGTAAACTGAGAGCAAGACCGAGTGAGAATCTCTGTATTAGTTGTTGCAGAAGCCGCCTAAAATAAAATATCAGCAATGTAAGATCGAAACATCAAAATAAAAGAACAAAATATATTGAAGCATGAGATCAATGTTATTCAAGGGAAGGGGTGATGCATAAAATTGTAGAAATAATTTGATAGCGATGTGAAACAACTCAGTTGAGAAGTTGAGGGGGAAGAGAATCTTTGCAGTATTTATACGAAGAAGCAGGGGAATGAGGTTAATGTGGAGCAGTTCTCGAGGAGTCCAAGCTTGCTTGAATAATCAATTGAGCCACAGACCAAGAGGCTTTAGATTTCTACATGAATTGCACCAAAAAAATTTGGTGCATTGTTAATTGGCCTTGCTTAGTTGTCATATTCAATGTTTTCATTTATTTATTTATGAATTGTGACGTAATGCAAAGGGTATGTTTTGAGAAAAAGTATCCTCGGCAATTGGTGTTGGCTTCATTGTAGTAAACTCCCAAGAAATCAATTTAATGCTTGAATTAATTGCTGAGATAAACCTAATCACACTACACAATTATAGTTCAAATTTAACTGAAATCAAAACATAAAAAATTAGTCCTATTCTCAAATGGAGAGCAATTGATAGTGCCACGCCATGTAGGATTAAATGGACATTGCTTTAATATAAAGAAGATGCTTTCAAAGTTGATCACATTTTCAACTATTCTACCCTCATCCATTCAATTCTTTACACTTACTATAAATGGACAATCTAATCAATTCTTTACATTCCCTTTTTGGCAAAAGACTTTACTTTATCATCCTCATATCCTTTCTCTATTTACACAAAATATACCATTTGATTTACCAATAATACCCTTACTTTGACCACTTTTCTTAAAAATTGTGAAACTCCTTATGTAAACCATTGAATGGATGGGAGGGAGTAGTACATTGTTGTCTTACTCTAGTTGTACTTATTTCTAAACCTAAACTCATTCACATTTCTTCAACTCGAGCTTAGTCTTTAATCTTTGGCGATCTTCTGTCTAACACACACAATCTGTGTGGATTCGATCCTTGTTACCGCTAGCTACCTTGGTTAGTCACTTAGTTGATAGGGTTTTGATTCTGTGTTTGTTGACAACACGTCCAGAGTTAGACTTTACTCTATGTCTCCATGGCTGACTTTACTCAACCGTGACATAACCGCCTTGAGTCTCGACTTAAATATTCTTTTCGTTCCCGCACACTTGTCAATGTATGTTTTCTTTTGTCTATATCTTTAGTTACGTATTTTTAAAAATTATAACAAATTGATATTTATAAAATAATCGATTAAACAATTTAAACAAGATCCTACATTGACTATATTTGATCTTATGTATTAGAAGTTACATTGACGATTTCTTTCATCTATAAATAGTGCTCAAAAAGCAAATACAAACAATTAAATGAAATAGAGAGAGTAAAACATTTTAGACATGGAATCAATATTTTCGAATGACGTTTAGAATCGGACTACAAAATCAATCCGATCATCATTGGTAAAGCTCGGGCTCAAAGATTGACCCATACCCGACCCTAAATTAATATCGGACCATTTTGAGCCGGGCTGTAGGCTTTTTGGGCCAAACCTAAAGCCCAAGCACTAAAATAAAGTGGGTCGGGCCAAGTTGGACTGTCGGGTTGGGACTATGTGTCATTTGAATATTTGATCACGTCTAATGTATACCGTATGTATTTACCCAAATTCTTACATGTGACGGTTATATGTGACAGACAAATATAAGAGATAAGAAAAAAAACATGTATGGGAATAACACATGGGTTAGATGTAGACCTGTCGGACGGGTCGAACGGTGGGGTTCATGTTCGGTCATTTTGGGTTCGGGTAAAATACGGGTCGGTGTATTTCCGGTTTGAAAAATACGGATTTTATACGGGTTTCGGGTCAAATACGGATCATTAACGCACTTTGAAAACATTAATTTTATTTACTTTTTTTTATCATAAATATAATTTTATTCTTAATTTTCTTAATCATCTCATTTAATAAATGATATTAGTGAGAATAAACATGTTTTACTTAATACTCCCCCACAGTTTTTTTTATCGTCTCTCTTTCCTTTTTGGTACTAGTTCAACAATATTTCCTCTTTCCATTTTTGGGTTGTACTTTAATCATTTCTTTATTCTTCCTTAAATTGTTTATTCTTTCCTTTACTCACAAACCCCACCATATTTCTACTTTATACCCCACATTTTCTAACTTTAATCAATTCTTTATTCTCTCCTTAATATTTGTGCCAAAGAAAAGAGTGAGGATAAAAAGAACTAGGAGGGAGTATATTTTTTAATATACTTTTTTTTTCTCGCTATAGGAAGTACAAATATATATATTGACGAACTTTGACTCAATTTTTTGATTTTTTTTTTCTCATTATAATAATCATATGATAAAAAAATGATTCTAAATAAGGTTATTTAACAGGAATAATACCAACTTTGGGTGGTATTCCATCAATAAAACCAACTTCAATTAATACGGGAATAAAACCAAGTTTGAGTCATATTACACGAGAATGAAATTGGTTCTTAAATGACCGGCTGAAGTCGGTTTTGTGGGCCCCATGCTATTAATTAACACTCTCATCTTCTTCTTCTTCGTGTTATTAATCTTCATTGCCCTAAATCTTCTTCCCTAAATCTTCTTCATTGCCCTAAATCAAATTCTCTCTCCTAAACCATCTTTTCTCCAAATCCATGGATAACTCATCAATTTCATGTTCTTCGAGTTCATTGGGATTGAGCTCGAAAGAAGTTTTCTGCAACCACAAGTTACGGGCATTGATTAGGACTATCAAGAAGGGAGAAAATATTGGGAAGAAATTCTATGGATGCCCTTTATGGCCGGTAAGTTCAATAATTACGATTATTGCTATCAATTAGTTTAGTGATATCAATTTGACTAATATCTTTTACCATTCTAGCATAATGGGTGTAGCTACTTCTTGTTGGTGGAATCAAATGCTCACCCTCAAGTAAGTGGTTGCGAAATTGGTAATTTGAAAAAGTCAGAGTTGGAGGAAAAGGTCATGAAACTGAAGATGAAGAAACAAGAATTGAAGACGAAGAAACAAGAATTGAAGATGGAGGTTATGGATCTCAGGGCAGATTTGAAGAAGCATATGAAGAGAGAGAAAAAAGCAATTGTTGCGCTGTTGGGTTCTTGGATTTTTTTTGCAATACGTTTGTTGTTTAGGAAGGAATAGCATCGTTGAATAGCATCGTTTGTAATGTAGCAGTGGTCAGTTTGCAGCAGTAACTGGGTCGTCAAATTGTAGCAGTAATCGGTTTGTAATTGTTCAGTTTATGGACAAGTTTTCCAGTAATCTATGTTTGAAGTTTTACATTACAGTGTATCATCACAAACAACATTCAAGTAATTAATGGCGGAAGTAAGAAAATGGATCGAAAAGAACTAGAAATCAAAATTTAGATAAACTGGGATAAACTTTTGCATTCTAAACATTCCCATTGTCAATAACAAAATGGAGCCTTAATGTTCAACCAACAAAGTAGCATCTTGAAGATTTCCACTGTCACTAACAAAATACGGCCCTAACATTCGACAAACACAGTTTTTGAGTGTTAATTAAAACTACATCGAAACCGATTAGTGAATGCATTTCCTGCAGTTTTTGAAAGCCAAAATATAACAACACAGTTTAGTAGTACTAATTAACATGGTTATTAGAAGCTTGAGTTGATACTTCCGCGTTCACGGACCTTGGCCCCCCTAAAGTTCCTGGCAGATTAGTGAATGCATTTCCTGCATCATCAAAGAGCACACCCATTCCAACTGGTGGCCTGGATCTTCCTCCAAAACCACCTCTTGCAGCACCTGTTCTCCGCCCTCTTGCAGCAGTTCTCCCCCCTCTTGCAGCAGTTCTTCCTCCTCCTCCGGACCTTATGACTCTGCCACCCCGTCCAACTCTTGCTTCTTCTGCGGTTGTATCATGATGATTGTCGGAGACAGAAGGTACTGCACTTGTGGAAGCCTCTACGGTTGTATGGAGTCTTGGTCTGCCTCTTCCCCTTTTTGGTTGTGGTGTAACAACTCTGTCTTTATCAGGACACCTTCTCTTGTTGTGAGTTTTCAACTTGCAAATGGAACAAGTCATTTCAATCCCATGCTTTGTAAGCTTGCCACTCCGCTTTGGATCCTCAAAAGGGTCCCTTCTTCTGTTCTTCCTCGGCCTGCCAGGTCCAACTTTTATTGGAGGGGGGTGCAGTTGTTGTTCCGCACTTGGCCAGTGCCTCTGACCTGCAAGAGACCTAATAGACCCACTGTATGTCTTAATGTAAGTCTCCCTCTTGTACCAATCAGAAACATAGTCCTCCGGGTGTGCATGATTATAGAATATAGCGGCCGCAACATGACAACAAGGTATACCCGTCAAGTCCCACTTTCTGCAGGTACACGTCCTTGCTTCTAAATTAACAGTAAGGTAGTCTATCCTTGTCTTACCTGAAACTCAGTGGCAGTTGATGGCAAAACGTCACACAAAGCAGCTTCATTATATCCTTGATCTTGTCTAGCTTATCTTGAACTCTTGGGCATAATAAACATGTCATCTTCTCCATTTCTGTCCTCTTCTTCATCATTCTCTGCATTAATGCCATCCTAATGTCCTCAAGCATATAAATCAGATGTTTTGACCGTGCATTAATGATGTATGCGTTGAATGTCTCTGCCATGTTATTCACAACTACGTCTGTAGTCGTGCTTGTCTTGATGGAGGACTTGCAAAACACCTCTGGCTTGCAAGCTAAGAATGCCTCAGCAGCCATTGGATATTCCTCCTTCATTAAGTTAATGGCATCCTTGAAATCAGCTGAGTTGTAAGCATTGACGCAACTCCAGAACATAAGCTTCATGTCATCGCCTTTATAGCTTTTGTGCCAGTGGGCAAATATGTGTCTAGCACAATGTCTGTGCTCAGCCATTGGAAACTCTTGAGCTACCATGGTTAGTATGCTCTACAACATAAAAATATTGCATCAGTTTTCATATACAAAGCTGCTTCAAAACATAAGAACAGAAAAAATATTAACACAAGAACATAAATAGTTTCAAAACAGTTTCAATGTATATAAGAATAGAGGGTGTAATAGACCAATAGTGAAGAGAGGAAGCAGAATTTCATGTAAACATTGATGTTTCAGAGATGGAACACGCAGAATTCACATGACATTCATATTCATAAAACAAGATTGAGCTAAAAACCAACCAAAAATAGAACAGATGTTATGGCAGGCTTGTGAAGGAACAAGTACTATGATTTGTGTCAAATGGATATTAACATAAGGAGTTATTAACATTCATATTAACATAAGGACTTATTGTCAGTTTCAATGTATATAATGGATAAGAATAAAAATGTATATAATCAGAAATAAGAACAAAAAAACAGTTTCGAAACATACCGGATGCTCGTCAGAAATAAGTGTCCATCCTTCACCATTTTTGTCTCCCACACATTTCTTCAATTCCTTAAAGAACCACTCGTAGCTCTCGTTGTTTTCACTTTCGACCACCACCCAAACTAATGGAAACATTTGCTCATTTCCATCCCTCCCTACTGCACTAATCAACTGGCCACCCAAGAATGTTTTTAAGAAGCATGCATCTACGCACAACACTTTTCTGCATCCACTCATCCAACCTTCTTTCAAGGCATCAAAACATACAAACAGTCTCTGAAATACAGGTGGATTAGAAGACCTCACAGAAGGGGTAGTGTACAAAGTGAAGACACTTTGTGGGTTTGCTTCTTGAAGTGCTGCTAAGTATGCCCCTACTTTGCTATAATGCTCCTTCATTGAACCATGTAGCATCCTGTGAACATAGTACTTCACTTTGTAAGCCACTCCTCTAGTGATTAGCACTTTGTAGGCTCTCCTCACTGTCTCGATTATCTCAGCTGCTGGCCAGTGAGGTCTTGACTTAAAAACCTCAAGTAGTTGCTTAGCTAACCATGACGACTTCAGTTGTGTGTTCCTCTCCATGGTTCTCTGACAAGTGTGCTTTGGATCTACACTCTTAACTACAAAGCAAGCCCTTCTAGTATCCCAACTACCATAAAGCTTAAAGGGACAACCAGTTACACATCTAACCCTAAGCTTCTGGCCCATTTTTTTGTGGCTGACATCAACTTTCAAATTCCTACCTTGAGCAACTTCATATCTTGTCACACAGTCCCTAAAAAATTCCCTACTCCGAAACCTTATACCAACTTTCCAACTAAGTTTTGAGAAGTCAGTCTTCTCATTTACTACTAGCAAACTAGACCTTCTTCTATTTCCAGGTGTGTCTTCTTCATCATCACTTTCGACAGAGGTGTCTTCACCCTCACCACTTTCATCATACCCACTGTCCTCACCACCATTGCCACCCTCACCAGCCTCACCACCCTCAGTAGCTTCACCACCTTCAGTAGCCTCACCAACCTTTGTTCTGTCTTGACCAGTTAACAACCCACAAGATGCTTCTAGTTGTAACTGTTTTGCAATCTTCACAGCGTTTGCATTCCAATTTCTCACTTTCTCCCTTGCTTCCCTATACTCTTCATCATCTGAGTTATTATCAGACTCCACCTTCTGCTCAACAAAGGCCTTCCTCACCTCTTTCTCTGCGTCAGAACCACTACCACCACCCTCTTCCTCTTCTAGTTCTAGATCAGTTAGACCACCCTCAATATCTTCTACTTCTAGCTCTTCTAATTCAGGCTCATAAACAGAGTCATCTTCACTCAAGCTATCAAATCTCTCCCCTGAACCCTTTTCTGATGCATTATCTTCACCTCCAGATGCATATAAATGTATGGCATCACTCAAACTAATATCATTACAATCATACAATGGTGTATTTGAGCTTCTTTTTGTAAATCTGGGTGAGGATCTGAGTGGGGCTAGGTTATTTGAAGTGCTCTTTCCAGAGGTTTTCTTTGGAGTTGTTTCCATTGCTTTACTTTTGGAAAGAGGATTACTTTGACCACTTTCTTGTGATTTTTGGACACATATGGCAGTGGAATCTTTATGAGAGGTAGGTGGTCCCCAGTTTGTCTTGGAAGTTAATGGTTGTTCTGGTTCTTTTCTTCTCCTAGGGGTAAGCTTTTGGCGAGTGGGTTCTACATTTGGTTCCTTAAAGGGTTCCTTTTGCACTCTTTTGACAAGAGATTCTAGGGTGGTAGTGGTAACTTCCTTACTTAACTCAATTAAGTTCAATAGTTGAGCCACATCCTTCTCAAGAATTAAGTAACACTCCACCATTCTTCTCTCTACTGCAACACCTAACATTGTATATGCATCCTTGTCATCCAAAGCTCTCTTTAGTCTAAAGTTTTCTGGGTCTTTGTAGAAGATCGCATCTTTCTTACTGCTAAAAGTACCACACTTATTTGCTTCCTCAACAAGTGTAAACCAACAAAACTCATCTACCTCCACCGGAACTGTTCTACTAAGCTTTCCAGTGTAAACTAAACCCACCTCATGCTTGATAAACGAACCCCCATAACAAAACTTCAAGGTCACCGTACTCCATGGATCAACCTATGTTTTCAATTACACCAATTATAAAAGAATACTTTAAACCCCAAATACCCCAGAAAAATCGAAAACCTAAAGTGAAACCCAGAAAATCGAAAAAATCGAAAACCCTAATTTCAACCCAGAAAAATCGATTTAGGGTAAATGAAAAAAACACTAACCGTTGACATTTTCGAACCACGAGATTGAGGAATGAATTTCACTATACCCCTGAAATTGATTTTCGACAAAATTAATGACATACCTTCGACCAAGTTTGAAAAAAATTTGAGAAAGAAAAAAAATTAAAAGTTCAGTAAAAATTACCTCGACGAACAGACGAAGTGATGAATGATGGATGAAATGATGAATGATGGATGATGGATGAAGAAGACGGTTGAGTTGATGAAGATGAAGTTTAATCGAGTTATTAATGGGGTAAAAGTGATAAAAGTGATCAAGTTATTAATGGGGAAAACAGTTAGGTAAAGTGAGTTAATGAGTTAAGAGTGAGGGAAAATTTGTGTTAGTGATACTATAAACAGGTCTAGGCGGTAGCAGGTAACCCAATTTCATTCTCGTGTAATATGACTCAAACTTGGTTTTATTCCCGTATTAATTGAAGTTGGTTTTATTGATGGAATACCACCCAAAGTTGGTATTATTCCTGTTAACTAACCCTTTTAAATATATATACTCGTATATATTAGTACTCCCTCTGTATCTATATGTTCGTCCACTTTTAATATAATATTCCACCCATATATTAAACAAAGTGGACGAAAATATAGATATGGAGGGAGTATTTCTTAAAATTTTGAACATAAAAAAATATTTCTTAGTGTTTTTGATAAACTTTAGTGTATAATAACAATATTTTTTAAATTTATCTATTTTTGGACGAGTAACGAATTCGGGCGGATTTTGACCCAATATATTCGGGTATTATCGGGTCGGATCGCTTTCGGGTTTCGATCATTTTCGAGCGGTTTTTATCGAGTTTTTTCCGGGCGATTTCGGGTAATAGATTTCGGGTCGGGTCAGTTGTTTACGGATCTAGTTACATGTAATGATATTAGATCCGTTGTAAACTTGAGACGAAAATACAAGTGTCAAGTGATATCCGTGTGACCGTGTATATATCTACCCAAGTGGCGAAGTCACTCACACAGGTGATACGAAAATAATAAGTATCTAATTAATTATTTAGGAAATCATTAATATGAATTTTCGATAGTCAGTCTTTTTCCATATTTACGAATATATTTGGAATAAGTATCTAATTAGTTTATTTTCTAGTAATATATAGGAATTATATTATGCTATAATATTATTTCCATAATTAAGATTAGTTTATTCTAGTAGTATAAATAGGAGTCTTTGTATTCGTTATAAGAAATGAAGTTTATGAATAA
This sequence comes from Agrostemma githago, assembly GCA_958450325.1. Classification (NCBI taxonomy): domain Eukaryota; kingdom Viridiplantae; phylum Streptophyta; class Magnoliopsida; order Caryophyllales; family Caryophyllaceae; genus Agrostemma; species Agrostemma githago. Next base: position 11,392,367 of record OY288253.1, read on the forward strand.
GAATTTTGAACCTTTGCGTTGCATTTGTGTTTATCGGTTCGACGAGTTTCGATCCAAATTTTGTTATTGTTTGACGTGTTTCAGACATTAACTCGGGTAACAATTAATAGGTCTTAATTGTTCTCACCATTATTCGTCATATAGGTCTAGGTCGAGTAAATATCTCTTTCTTTCACAAAATAAAACCTCAAAAAAAGACTTCCGCTACGTTAAGCATAGGAAAGTCCTAATTTTCGTATCTTATGGTATCAGAGCGTAATTTTCGCATCATATGCTTAACGTAGCGGAAGTCTTTTTTTGAGGTTTTATTTTGTGAAAGAAAGGGATATTTACTCGACATGGACCTATAGGACGAATAATGGTGAGAACAATTAAGACCTATTAATTGTTACCCGAGTTAATGTCTGAAACGCGTCAAACAATAACAAAATTTGGATCGAAACTCGTCGAACCGGTAAACACAATTGCAACGCAAAGGTTCAAAATTCTTATTCATAAACTTCATTCCTTATAACGAATACAAAGACTCATATTTAATTATACTACTCTCTCCCCCCCCCCCCCACTAAGATTTTCCCACTTTCCTAAAACGGAAACACTACTAAGATTTTCCCATTTTAAAACTTTCCATTTTAGGACTAAAAATTGACCCTATACAATACCTATATTTACAATAATGCCACAATGATTAAATCACTCTTTTATAATTACACACACTAACATAACAAAACACTATCACTAAACACATTTAAGCAACTAACCTCTCCCTCAAAAATAAAAGGTAAAATTTTAAAAAAAAAATTAAAAAAAAGAAACAAAAAAAACCCAACAACTTCTTCATTCATTGACGTTCTACTGCTCTCTCTCTCTCTCTCTCTGTTTTACAAACCCTAAAAATTTTCACACATTTCTCATCTTCTCCAAGCCCCTACAACCTAATCAACTCCTACCCATAGATTCTCAAAATCCTCCCAATTTCTTACCCTATTTCTCCTTTAATGGAGTATTATGGGCGTGATGAAGTAGGTGCCAAACCTCCATTCAAATGGGATCTTAATTTCCGTCCATGTGGTATTGATTTGAACTACCCACATCCGGAGGTGGCGCAAAATGAGTGTATGATGCTGCGTTGTCCCATCATTTTCGGAATGACATCAAAGGAAGCAATGGAATACTTGATGATAAAGCCTGAGGTTATCTCAGAGGATTCTATGTCGTCATCTCTCAAAAAAAGGGGCAAGGGAGGTTAATTTTTGTTTCCCTTTTACATTTTGTTGATTTTTCTTAGTTGCATGTGTGGATAGATAATTATGCATTTTCATATTTGATGCATATTGTGGGTTTATAATTTCTGATGTTGGTTTTTATGTCTTCGTTTTAATTGATCTGCTCCTATTGTTGTCCATTTATTGTTGCGTGTTTGTATATATATTTAATTTTGTAGTAAGGAAAAAACAAATTATGTTGAGTTTGTGAGTTTAATTCCTGTAAAATTATGATTTGTGCGTTTGATTCCTGAAAAATCGTCCATTTCGTAGAGTTCAAGGATTTGTTTGAGTAAAAATCGTCCTTTGTGTATGATTTGTGTGTTTGATTGATTCAAAATCGTCCACCTCTTATAATTAATCGATTTGTTTGAGTAAAATTCATCCTTTTCGTTTGATTTGTGCATTTGATTCCTGAAAAAGCGTCCACTTTGTATACTTCATCAATTTGTTGGCGTAAAAATCGTTCATTTCGTATGATTTGTGTGTTTCGTTGTTTAAAAATCGTCCACTTCGTATAATTCGTCGATTTGATTGAGTAGAATTGGTTCTTTGTGTATGATTTGTGTGTTTGATTGATTAGAAATCATCCATTTCGTTGCATTCGATGGTTTGTTTGACTAAAATTTGTCCTTTTCGTATGATTCGTGTGTCTGAAGGATTAAAAATCGTCATTTTCGTATAATTCGTCGATTTATTTGTTCAAGTAAACGTCCTCCATTTTCCATTATTTGACTTAAAATTGGTCATTCCATATAAAATCTCAGGATTTTTTAGTTATTTCACGATCTGTTCAACTAAAATTCATTGATTTTGTATAATATGTTAGTATGTTTGCGTAATCTCTCCATTTCGTCTAATCTGTTGATTTGTATCACCATAAATCGTCCATTTCATTATTTTCATATAATTCGCCTATTTTGTTGAGCTTAAGTCCTCCATTTTGTCTAATGTGTTGATCTGTAGCTTGTTGTTGTTGGTATATTGTTGTGGGCACTCGATGATGATAATGATGAGAATGCCATTGCACAACATGGATAAAGAAAATGAATCTCAGCATGGGTGCCTAGTCCGAGACAGTTGGAACGACATTGTAGGTGCCTAGTGTAACACTATGCGAACCCACAACGTGGCGCCCTGTTTAAGACTATGGGAACCCAAATCGTGGCGCCTAGTGTACGACTACGGGAACCCTTACCGTGGTGCCTAGTCTGAGGCTATGGGAAACCATAGTGTGGGTGCCTAGTCTTACACTACGGGAGTCCCGAAACTTGATGACGATAACAATTGAAGATGTTATCCGAGAGTTATACAATGATAACATATGTTTTTCTTAAAAACGGTTACATACCAACAACAACAAGCTAAGATGATTACATTACAAAATATTTAAGCGAAAACATTACAAGTAATCATGACTCCATTTTAGAAAATATAAGGACCTCTTCAGTCGATAATCATGATTACTTTAAAAAATACTCCAAACTAAGTCGATTAATTTACATTACATGTTTAGGTTACTTTGCCAAACTAAGTCGCTATTCTGTCCGCCGATGCCAAAATAACTTCGAATTCTTCCATATTAAGTCCAATTCCCCTTAAAATCTCCTTTAACTTACTAGAGTATCGGTTCTTGATTAAGTATGCCATGCAGTCAGCAGCTAATTCTTTGTTTATTGTTAAGTTTCTTGGTAGAGTGCCTGCTCTTCTGTGTGACGCCTTTTGCATGTGTGGAAGTTTGTAATCGTTGTGTCCCTTTCTTTTCATGATTTCAATCATGCATCCTTGCCAACTAAGCCAAACGTCATCTAAACATTCTGGTGTTTGAGAGTCATAAGCAAATTGCACATTTTCTACTAGCTCGTCAACCGTCTTTGCTGGTTTTGAACTTTGCAAGCTTTGAATGCTTCTAAAAAAACGAGATCCAAAACATTTAAGTTTGGACTGTTTGCTGGCTGTTGTGTTAGCTGTATGTTCCAACCATCTGATGTTGCAGCTTGTATAAAGTCGATGTCATTGCCCTTGATATGGGGTTTCGCATTGTCTTGTTGAATAATTATGTTCTTCGTTGTTGTTTCTGGCCATTTACTCTTGATTGATGGAATAATGTGATTGATCATAAACTCTTTGCTGATTGTTTTGTTAATCGACTCGATTGGCTTTGTCTCCATTGTACCTGCAACTCTGTTTTTGGAGTTCCTTTTGGCTGGTTCTTTGAATGTTAACGGAAATATTCCTATCTTCCCATCAAATAAAAGAGACTCATCATTAGCATAAATGGGTCTAGAAACGGCAGTTAAGAACATTATTTTCGCAATATGACGTTTATTCTTGCAACAACGGTAAGGTTGATCTTCTCCCGCCACCAGGTAGTATCTTTGTGTCGATTTTGACATGTTGAACCACTTCTCATCAATGTGTACTATACGGTCCATCTCCTTAAATTTCAAGTTTCTGTTCATTCTGTCAATGACGAGTTTGCCGAGAACAAATTCCAGCCTATCGAATTTGTTTTCCAAGGTCAAATGTGGGTGAACGAATGACGTATGACTTTTAATAAGACCCCGTTTAATCCACCGACTTACTGTTGTTTCACTTTGACCAATAGCAGCTGAAAGTTTATGTACTGTGCTCCTTGAAGACAAGTCCACTGCTTTAATAGCGTCGATCGGACAAATAATGCTCGGCCTACCTTGTTTTCCCGGTATACGTGAATTCACGTTTATGGGGACTCCAACTTCCCCCTGTTTTTGGGCCCTTTTCCATATGTTGTGTATGGTTCTTCTCGACACATTGAATTCCGATCCTAATTCGTTGAATATTCCATGTCTTGGCTTGCCTTTGACGGTGTTCTCCAAAAGAGAGCACACAATTCTATGTCTTGCATCATTTGTTAAATTTATTTTTCCCATTTATTGATGGACTAACTTTTTTGTTTTTGTAGGTGAAAAGGTGAAAGAATTAAATGGAGAAGATTGAAAGGTGAAAATTCAAAGAGGGAGTAAATTCTTAGAAAAAGCATTTAGTAGAGGGAGTAAATGGTTAAATGTAGGAGTAAATGAATGTGTAAATATGTTTGTAAAGGGTAATATACCAAAATTTAAATCTCCCTCCATTTTCTAAGTGCCAAAAATTGAAAACTCTCCCTCCATTTTGTATAATGGACTTTCACGAGTAATTGTGGTGTATTAACCATTAAGGACACCAACAAACTTATTTAGATTATGTTTAGTATTCTAATTATGGGACATTTAATGGGATATGACTAGATGGTATCCCACTACCCTATTTTATTTGATTTGTTTAATCTTTTTCTTAATCTTTGTGCCATTTCCATATGGGAAAATCAAAGTGGGGGGGAGGGAGTACTAGAATAAACTAATCTTAATTATGGAAATAATATTATAGCATAATATAATTCCTAAATATTACTCCGTACTAGAAAATAAACTAATTAGATACTTATTCCAAATATATTCGTAAATATGGAAAAAGACTGACTATCGAAAATTCATATTAATGATTTCCTAAATAATTAATTAGATACTTATTATTTTCGTATCATCCCCTCCTCCTTTGAAGAGAATTGTCCTCAATTCTTGTAACTTTAATCCGCCGGGATCGAAAACGAGAATCACTAGCAATAAATTCAAACTCTCGGTTATTCCTCTTAATTTTAGAAGTCTCTTGTGCCATCCACCCCACCGCCCTCCGTGCACAAGTGTAAACAACTTTTCACGAGCCGTATTGCTGGACAAGTAACGGACTTGACTTTGAAAGCCAACAGGATCAACCGTGCTTTTGTTTGGCTTAGAAGTTAGATTAAAACCAAAACCATAATCAAGTGTAAAACACGACTCCTTGACATCAATAACAATGGCTTCCTCATCTCCATAATCATCAAAAATCGGTGGCAATGTTGGATCAAAAGCCACATTTTCCTTGTCTGTATTTTGCAACGAAAATATTCCCGACATTCTTTTTTTCTTTTTTTTCTCTCTCCGTGAACAGTACACGTGAACAGTAATTTTTTTTTTTGAAAAATAAAAATAAAATCGGAACTCAACAAAGAACCACAAGACAATTAAAACCGATTAACCTTCGAACTACCTCGCCCGAATTTAACCTTTGAATTCCAATCGCAATCGGAGATTCAACCTATAACTTGGCTTCGACACTCCCTTGGACCGTCTTGATTTTAAGAAAAATCAAGAGTTGTAGCTCTGATACCATAAGATACGAAAATTAGGACTTTCGTATGCTAAACGTAGCGGAAGTCTTTTTTTGAGGTTTTATTTTGTGAAAGAAAGGGATATTTACTCGACCTAGACCTATAGGACGAATAATGGTGAGAACAATTAAGACCTATTAATTGTTACCCGAGTTAATGTCTGAAACGCGTCAAACAATAACAAAATTTGGATCGAAACTCGTCGAACCGATAAACATAATTGCAACGCAAAGGTTCAAAATTCTTATTCATAAACTTCATTCCTTATAACGAATACAAAGACTCATATTTATACTACTAGAATAAACTAATCTTAATTATGGAAATAATATTATAGCATAATATAATTCCTAAGTATTACTAGTAAATAAAGTAATTAGATACTTATTCCAAATATATTCGTAAATATGGAAAAAGACTGACTATCGAAAATTCATATTAATGATTTCCTAAATAATTAATTAGATACCTTTTATTTTTGTATCAACAGGTTACCTGGTCTGGAGAAGACCCCTCTCTTTAGAGCATGTACAATGGAGAGGATTTACTCTCCTCTTAGGACTCTCTCTCCTCTAAGAGCAGGTCCTCTCCATTGTAGCTTATGTATTGTTCATCCTCTTGGTAAGAGGATCATGTCATTTTCCTCTAATTTTAGAGGAAAATAATTATTGACCCTTGTGCAAAATACATATTTTTTAATATATCATGTTTACCTTTTATCTTTTATAAAAATTGGAAATAATTTTATTTTCTCATTTTATATGGTTTCATTTTAATTTCTTTTTTTTTTTATATCATGTTGTTTCATAGTTGCACTTATTTTGTCAAAATAATTAATATTGTTGACTTAAAATTTATTTATTAATGCATATTAGTTGGTGAGAAATGAATGTCTCGATAAATTTGATATTGCAAGTATTTTATTTCGTTAAATGTTGGTGAGTGTATGTGAGACATTGTATTATGTAGTGAACTTCTAATATGCTAAGAACTACTTAAAAATGACGTTGACTCATGTAACTCTTTTCCCGAGTCATTTGTTGTTACACCTGAAATGTACGCGGAGAGAAATTTAGACAACTTTATGGCTAGGAAGGAAGAACTACATGACAAACAAAACACATGTCTTTAAAGAACGATTTGGTCGAGCACATGTGGACTATGTTCCAAGGCTCGATCATAAATTAAAATCAAAATTTTTCTGTTATGTTTAATGTATTTTCATTTAATGTATTTTATTATGATTTTTATGTTACTAGATTTAATTTAATCGACACTTTTTTTAAAAAAATTAGCTATATGAGTAATTTGTATATTATGAAAACAATATAAAGTAAGTCAATATTAACTATACAATCATTAAAAAAATAAGAAAAATAATCTATACTCTCTATTGTGGGAGAAAAATTGAAGAAGAGAAGAGAAAGAGGATGTAGATAGTGAAAAAGGTTGTGGAGGAGAGAGAATATGAGGTGTCAAAAAAATAGAGGGAGAGAGAAGAAATAAGAGGATGAAAATATTCTCTCTATTGTACATGGTCTTATCCCCGATATGGACAAATCCTTGGCGAACACCACCGGAAACACCCCTAAATCGGAGAATGAAAACCTAAATTCAAGTAATTGGCCTAAAAAAACATGGGAATTGGTGTCAAAGCTACGAAAAGCAAACCCATTAATCCAATGCATAATAAACTACGTATCAATGGACATCATGGCTAACACTCTGTTAGCCGCAGGAGCATCCCCTGCTATGATTAATTCAGTCGAAGAAATCCCTGACTTCACCCCACAAGTCCACGCGCTTTGCATCAACGTCGGTACACTCTCTTCCACTTCCTTACCGGCTATGAAGCTCGCCGCGCAGCTCGCCGTTCAGCATGCCAAACCCTGGGTGCTTGACCCTGTCGCTGCCGGTTCTTCCGGCTTCCGGTTGAAGGCTTGTCTGGATTTGCTCGAGTTGAGGCCTGCTGTTGTTAAGGGTAATGGATCTGAGATTATTGCTCTTGCTCGTGCTTCTATTGGGGATAACAAGGTACTCATTCTTTCCAATCTTTCAGAATTGTCTTTTTTTCTATTCCAATTACTCGGCCTGATAATTCGGATCCCAACCCGAGCAAAGTCCAAAATCTTACCCATGCAATTATAAGGATGCTCTCACTTGATAAGTTCATCAGAATTACATGGGAGGGAGAGAGCATGGATAAAGTTGAGAACAATATGAATTTCTTGGTATTGGAGAAGATACGAGTTGGTTAGGGCGGTCTTGAGGGAGAAATTCGGGTGGTGGAAGATATTTGAGGATTATTCTTAATTCTTTTATTTTTCAAAAATTATTTTCACTTTTTTTTTAACTTAGGGGTTTGTTAAGCCTTTCAAATTTATTATTAACGCTTTCAACATAATTTTGCGTTTGAAACTGTATTTTACTATTCTATTTTATTTGTTCACCTTTATTTTTATTTTTATTTTTATTTGTTAGATTGATTTAGGTTGGCCGAGCACAATTCTTTTTGGGACTAAGTCGCTGAAGTTGTTGTTGTTGTACTCATATGTCCTTGTTATATTGTTCAGATTTAGCTATGTGAAATTACAGCACTCAGATAAGTTTCATCTTTCAAGGACAACATGCTCAAAATGGTGTTATATATGCAGGGCGCAGATAGTGTCCATGAATCCATAGAGGCATTAGAAGCTGCAAAATCATTGGCTCAAGCAAGTGGCGCCATTGTTGCTGTAACTGGGGCTGTGGACATAGTTACAGATGGGAATCAAGTCATTGGTGCACATAATGGAGTTCCGATGATGCAAAAGATAACAGCGACGGGTTGTTCTGTTACTTTTCTACATAACCCGGGCGCAGAGATTACTTTTTTATGTCGCGTTTTTCAGGGGCTCGCGCGACTCGCTCGGGAAGGGCGCGACTCGCGCGGGTCAGGCGACTCGCCCGGGACGCGTGCGGCTCGTGTCACGGGCTGTTTTCGAGATCGCTTTTTTGAAAATCGATAGTTTTATTAAATCGCGTACAAATATAGCTTAATTTATACTCGACTAATATTTTCGATATTCGTTATATTCGATATTCGATTATGGAAATGATATCAAATATTCGGATTGATTTTTAGAAAGGATAAAAAAAGGTTTTGTAAATTGTTTTGAAAAATTGAACTAAAAAAAAGACGATGTTGATTCTCTCCGCGTTAAAAATCGTCATATTTTGTTTTTAAAACCATGTGACGATTTTTTAGCGTCAATGAGATTAATTTGGTTCTTTTTTGATACGATATTCGACTATGGAGTCGATATCGCATTTTAAGAACGTTTGTTTTATATGAAAATAGCTTTTAGTATCGATATTAAAAAAAACGTGACGAAGACCCATAAAGAAAAACGGACCGACGACACAATGACGAGAGAAGGAGAAAGAGAAAGGAGAGAACGGGTTTGATTTTACACCCTCAACCTACCTGCTTTGTATTCTCGGAACGGGGCTCATCGGAATGTGGCTTAGACACGGGAGCGTCGAGATAATGTCGGTGAGTTATGGTGGTATGGGACGTGTAGGGTGTCGGGTTGAGGTGGCCGGTTTTTCTCGGGGGAAAGGCGGCGTGATCTCGGGTTTATATTATTGGTTATTCGATGTTATTATTGCTAATGAATGTCGGTGTTTTTTTTGTAGTTATGATCGATGTCAAAAGTGTGTGTATTGTATTTATAGGAGAGTTCCCGGCCTTGGCTAGGAGAGGTAGTTGGATAAGAATTACCGCTTTGGATAGGAAAAGTAAGAAGTCGAGAGGATCCTGAACTCCGTTTCTTGGTGGGGAAGTCACGGAATTCGGCTGAAATGAGGAGTACTCGGCCAAGTACTCCTTGTGCTCGGTGGAGTTCTCGAGTAGGATTCCTATGGGAGATCGAATTCTATCTTTAACGACTTTGTTTAATATTTTTTGTAGCTGATTTTTGTAGTGTTTGAGCTCAAACCGGACTCGTGGGGTGACACGGCTGGTTTCGATGTCTCGGAAAATATCTTTGGCCGGGTTTTGACTCGGTCGCTAAAAGACGGATTTGCCCCTGGTGTTGGATTCGACCTAAATTAGTCTTATTTGACTCGAAATGACCCACTGGGCCTGAATTTGAGGTTGGTTGTGGGTTTTGTACTTCGTAAAAAGCCCAAGCCAAATGCCAATGATTTTGAGCCTATATTCGAGTTACGTTAAAGCATGTTTGCGTCCGATCATCATCGGGTGTTTGTCGGAAACTTCTATAGACACCTGGCAGCCAAATGTGGGTGTCTACAAATACTAACACTTCACAAAACTCCTCATTGTCACACTCTTTGTAGTTTGAACCATAAAGAAACAAAGACTGCCGATCTTATTCAAGTCAAGTCAAGTCGAGGGTCTCTAACGTCGAAATTCTGCCGATCTTACATCGCAGGTTTCTTCCCTTACCCCGTCTTCCTTTCCTCGAGGCCGAGTCAACCTTTTACAAGGCATAGTCCTACAACAAAAGGTTCGTGATCCTTACGTATAAGGGTCACTTGTCCAACACTCGAGTCTTAACACAACCTTCGATCCCACTTGGGGCTACCCTTCAGCAGAGCGATCAACCACGGTTGCTCTAAGGGTCATGTCTTACACGTGTCTCATGTACCCCACCTTCGAGTCACTTAGATGTCACACCATCTGAGTCCTATCAGAGTCTTTAGTCTCACTTGGGGGCTGCCCTCCACCCGAGCAGTCAACCACGGTCGCCTTAGGGGGTACCCCACGTCCATCCTACACCGGTGTCCTTATGATGCCTTCTTCATGTTGTACCTATGCTACGAATACTCGAGTCACCTAGGGTTAGGTCGCCACGTTTGGTCCAAGCACGCGGTACGGTCAAACACGGTCGCCCCATTTTCGGACTTATCCTCGTACAGCTCGAGTCTCATGGTCGAGTCTAGGTCACATTCATTACTTTGTCTGGATTAACGTTCGGGTATCCCGATCCAAGAGTCTTTGTCGACCCGTCGCCCCGGGTAGTGTCTAGTTTGACTTCCTCTCTTGCATTTGCGCAAAGTCGAGTATAGATGAACCATGACACCAGTCGTTTTCTCCAATCAAAGACCTTACCAAAAAAAGAAACAGTCAATCGATCATCCGTAAGTCCAGATTTGATTCAAGTCTAAATCTGAGTCCGAGTCTAGGATACCCTACATCCTAATTTTCAAAGTCAAAGTCAGAGTCAGGGTTAGTTGTATTCTGTCCTCCTTTCAAAATTCAATAAAATCAGCTTTTCTATTTCTCATATATACTTTCCTTGTGTGTTTCCGAGAACATGATAGACATCATCATACACTGTGAGCACACGCACGTGACTATTAAAGGCACATCTATAATGACTGCAGGATATTGAGACCCGTGTTTTCCTTTACCTGTTCCATGTCTGGAATAGAAAGCCACATAACTACCCTTAGGAGGAGCGGTATCGAATCCTATGACAAATCTAGGTAGTCTCCTAGTTTGGGTTCAAGACGGGAGGCAAGCCCATTTCCCACAATAAACACTTATCCAATAAGATCGACTAATCCTTACCTTAGGTGTTAGTCTGACAAAAAAAAATGTTGGACGAAAAAAATCAAAAGTCCAAGGAAAAAGCAAAGGGCCGAAATAAAAGAGCTGGCCATGATCAACATCCCTCGACCATATACGGTCAATCCCTTGACCGGGGCTAAGAGGTCAACCAACCAAAAGAAAAAAAAGAAAAAAAATTCAAAAACCCATGACCATGGTCAACGGTCAACTCAAGTGAAAGTCCCAGGACCGGGGTACGGTCAATTCAAAATTATCAAAGCACATACCATCTTATAAGTGTAGTTTGTAGTGCCTAATTTGTTGTGTTTTGGTCCTATTTTCCTTGTGGAATCGCTCCTTGGGAGCGGTTTAAGGGTTACTTATGCTTCCTTTAGTTCGTTTTAGGTTCCCGATACCATCCATGAAGAGTTGGAGCGATTCTGACTCAATACATACACTTTTCGGAGCCAACGAAGCGAAGGAACGATCACTCGATGCCTTGGATTCGACCCCGAGACCTTGGGACCCAATCCCGAGCCTCCGAGACCCGATCCCGAGTCCCGAGAATCGATGAGAAACCCATGTGAAGCAAGGAGGGACCAAAAGGAGCTTAAAGGAGGCCTACAAGATCCATCCCCGATGGGAAGGACCTCATCCCGTCCGGGATGAAGTGCACAAAAGAGAGGGCTGCTGTTTTGGGTCCATCCTGACCGGGATGAGCTCATCCCGACCGGGACCACCTCATCCCGACCGAGACCAACTCATCCCGACCGGGATGGCCCAGTTACAGGCCCGCGTCACTTGTTTCCTTTCCTCCATTCATTGTAACCCTATATATACCCTCCCTCTTGTAATCTAAGCTTATGTTATTCATTACCCACTAAACCCTAGACTACTTTAGCATAGATTAGCATAGATTAGAGTAGATTAGTCGGTAATTAGTCCTTAATCTAGTTAGCTAATCTTGTATTAAGGAAAGCACGCTAGTAATCCCGTCTTTCCCCTTTTTATGTCCTTGACATCCATGAACCCGACCTAACCCTAGTTTCTTCTTATCGTTTTATTAGCTTCCGCTAGTCATTAGATGCTTGTTTAGCCTTTTTATTTGTTGTTATAGACTATAGTTTAGTCCTTAGCCATCGCTTAGATTAGCTTGTCTTGAACCGAGTCTTTGACCGTAGCACACCTTAGTCCGACACCCCGTCCCTGTGGATCGACCCAACTTGCCCTAGCTACCCAGTTAGGAACAGTTGGTTATTATTTGGTGGCGGGATCCACGACAAATCCCTCCCATCAAATTGGCACCGTTGCCGGGGACGGCGTAGTTTAGACTTTTGTGTGCTTAGTTTTAGACTTTGTTCTTGATTTTTGTGTTTTCTTCTCCTTGTGTATCTCTGTTCTAATTCTTGTGTGCTATTCTCCCTTCCTAGTGCCTCAAAAGCACTAGGCTACTAACGTTTGCTCAAGTGCTTCTAGCTCATCCTAGGTATCAAAGCAACGTTATGGAAATGGCACGTCCTAGCTTCCATCAATCGTCACGGGACAACTACGGGGCAAATGGCCAAGTCCCAAAATTTCACCAACCATATCAACCTCATCAACAATCTTACGAACGCCCTCCGTATGGTTACCATGAAAGTTGTCAAGGATCATCACAACATCCTAACAACTACCAAACACCCTCACATAACCCACAACCAATAATCCCCAACTTCGAGACTTGTCAAATGTTGTTCCAAATGCAAAAGAGTCAACAAGAGGCGATAATGCTATTGCAAAAGGGTCAACATGAGATGATGATTTTAATGCAAAAGAGTCAACAAGTGATGATGACTCACATACAAGGGGTTGAAGAGGAGCTCAAGGCCCAAATAGGGGTGCAAGATGCTCGCATCAATGCACTCATGGCTCGTATCACGATGTCGGCCACTCGAGCTCCACGACTTGTTGAGGAATGTTCATTTGGGCAAGAAGGTCGGGTGTTTCCACAAGAAAGTCAACCCGATCATGAAGCCATGAATGAAGAAGAGAGTGTCAATCAAGAGACCATTGTTGAGTGTTGATTGGGTGGTGAAGATATGGGAAGAATAGAGGAAGTTGAAGCTTCAAGGGCCGACAATGAGGAGGGGTGTGAACATGATTCTCGAGATAACTCTTGGGGAGCCGATGTATTGGCTATCAAATTGGATTTGTTCGATTTTCTTCTTGATGAACCGGATCTTGACAATCCAAAGCCAAGTGAAGACAAGACTCCTCTAGGCCATGTAGACAAGGTGAGTGAAAAGGAACGCAATACTTGGGAAAAAGAGGTAGATGCCTTAGAACTCGCCTTGAATGGGAAATTGGAGGATCCTAAAGCCTCCAATGAAGAAAACTTGATGCCTTCACCTCCTCTATCGCACTCGATTTCTAGTCCCTTGTCTTGTGAGACGGTTGATGGAGAGGATCCTTGTTGGGCGGTGGAAAAGAACTCTACTCTCGACCCCGTAGAAGAAGCAACCCCCTTAGGGTGTGATCTCCCAACTCATAACACCGAGCATGACTCTAGACCACTATACCTACCGGATGGTCATAATAGTTGTTGCTATCATGGTTCGGAAGACCCGGAAGATCACGAGAACCCCGAGCATAATGAAGATGATTGCTTCTTGCCTCCGACTTGGAAGCTCTTGAAAGTGGCTAGGCTCGGCCATGTGAGCCTCAATGAAGATGTTGCTAGAGCATTTGACTTACTCCTTCGAGCTCTTGATGGCTATGGAGGTGTAGATGGTGACAGTATCCTATTGTAAATATATTTTTTTTGAGCTTTTGTTTGTATATATGTTTGTTTGGATCATTTGGTTTTTAGGATTGTTAGTTTTTGTGGAAATCTAGTAATTTGGTATTTTGATGAGCGATGTGAGGGAGGGAATTTGATGTTGTATTTGAGCTTGTTGTGACAGGTGTGACGTGAAGGTGAATGCTAGAGAGGAGTGGTCATTTTTAGAGCTTGGATTGTGAGCAAGGGAGTCGGTTTTTGAAGCTTTGGACAAGCTTTTGGGGTTATAGAGGGTTTGAGGAACCTTCCCGGCCGAGAAGAGAGCATCCCGACCGGGAAGGTTGAGCCGTCCTGACCGGGAAGGATGTCATCCCGATCGGGATGAGGGTTCCAAAATTTGGGTTTACTGTTGTGTCGTCCCGACCGGGATGGGAGCTTCCCGACCGGGACGTGTGTGTCATCCCGACCGGGACCATCCATCCCGACCGGGATGATGTTGTGCTCCTTCTTTTGGCCTCTTCTTTGTCAATTGAGCCCACCCAACCATTTTATACCTCCTCCCAACCTCCCTACCTATACTTGCCCTTATCATGTGACCCCTACACTTCATATACACATATTCACCTCATTTTCCCTTCACTTTACACCGACTTTCACATCAAATCCCACCTCCTTATACCTTTGTACTTTAACCATGCGGCCTTATTGAGAAGGAAGAGGAATAGCAATGACAATGGCAAGCTACGTGCCGATACCGACCTATGAGACGATGGAGCGAGTGAGTTGCTAACCGCATGGTACGGCAACTATCTTTTCTTTTCCGTCTTTTATTGCTTGTCTTCTATTGTTAGTTCCCCTTCCCCTTATCATTTGTGTCATGGTGGCCCTCGGGACCTTGGTAATGGTCGCTCCCGACTCTCGATGATGTGATTACATCGAGAGTCCTTTGAAAAATCCAAATTTTACAAGATTTTCCCCTTTTTGTAGGATTTAGCCGGATTTGGACGGAATCCGGGCTAGGTGACTTGATCACACCTAGTCCTCCCCTCGCATTTCCTTTTCTTTTTCTTTTTATTTCTTCCCCCATCCATATCTTTTCTTGTCTCGGCCCATGGTGACTTGACTACACCCCGGCCGGACGCATTCTACCCTTTTCTCCACTTTATTTTTGATTTCTAGCTTTATTTTCGTAATTTCTTTTCTTTTTCTTTAGTGGCTCCTTACACTACGATCGAGCATGAGGACATTGCTCGGCTTAAGTGTGGGGGAGCGATATTCTATCATAGTTAGTTTTATTTTCTTAGTTTTTCGAAAAAAATCTTTGAAAACCCTAAAAATTTGAAAAAATTTCAAAAATCAAAAAGATTTTCTTTTGTGTGTTTTCATTTTGTGTCGTTGTGTCGTATATTTGTTTCGTTGTGTGTGTTTTGCCTCCCTTTTCCTTATAGGTTGCTTGAATCACCGTTAGTTTTGGAAAGCTTTCAAGACATCCGGTAACATCTTCTATCCCTTTTCCCTCTTTATTTCTTGTGAAGTTTGGAGAAGGTTTGTGATGTGGTGTGCTCGGGTGGAGCTTGTTGAAATTTGTGGTGGTTGTGGTGGCTTGTTTGGAAGTTCGGGGTGGTGTTTGTTCTCGTTGTGTGTTTGTTTTGTTTTGTTTTGTTGCCTTTAGTCTCTTTTTCTTTCGCTCTTGTCTCGTCTTTGTCTTGTGTTGTGTATTTGTGTCTAGTGTGTAAACGGTTTTCGAAAACCCGGTTTAGAGGCTAGTGTGCAAGTGTTTACTTTCCCTCTCTAGTAGTATAAATCGAGTCTTGGACTTTAGTCTAGTAGAATGACCCTAAAATCAATGATTTTGTTGGTTTCTTACCTTGGGTCCACCTAGCTTACTGGGGATTTACTACGGGATTTGCATTTTGACCACCCACGGTGTGAAAAGGCCTTGGTTGCCGAGTCCCGTCCCTTAGGTGACCGTGCTTGGGGTTGTTTGACTAGTCCAAGTTTTCCCCTTTTTTGTGGGTTTGAAGAGAAGGACGCTCCCCGACTCTCCCATTTCCCTACCTCCTACACATTTCCACACAATAAAATTGCAAATTGTTGAAATCATCTTTCTTAGTTGCAAAGAAATACCTTCGAGCCATATCAAGCCAAAAGGGCAAAGAAAAGAAAAGGAAAGAAAATGAAAGAAAGAAAAGATTGAAGAAAAAAGAAGAGGGCAAAAAGCCAAAAAGAAAATACAAAAGATGAAAAAGAAATGGCTTAGCAACACAAGAAGCAAAAATGCAAAAGAAAGAAAATGCCAAAGAAAACCGTCTCACAAAAAGATTCTCACCCTCTCAAAATAAGTCTTTTTCCGATCGTTACCGTGAAGAGCCTACCAAAGGACCGAGTCCCTAGGAAGGATGATAGCGGTAATGATCGGTCTTCCCTCATTTTGCAAACCTTATCCACCTTTTTACTTGGACTAGTTAGGCAGTTCTTAAGCATGGGACGACCCTCTTGGCTCATCGCTAAAGGGGGCGGGGTCTCACTTACCTACAGTGTCGACTAACACCGTGGTTCATCCTTTTTCCATCCCGCCGATCGTCCCATAGTACGTTCTTAGAAGGTTAGGAGGAACCTAGGTAAGTTATCAACGTTTTTGTTGCTTTGTCGTCATACTATTAGGGTTTGGTCCTTTTTGGTTTGTATTGCTAGCTTGGGAACGTTGTCACTTGCCTTGAGTCCTAAACCGGTGCTTCTTTCACCGCTTTGTTGAGGGAAGCGGTATTTGTTTTGTCTTGGATGCAGCCGTTTGATGTTTGTTTGTGTGTGTGTTTGTTTGTTTGTGTGTTTTTGTGACCGGTTGCATCCACAGTTTTGTCGCAAGACCCCACTTGCCTTGCGGAGTGCACTTTTCCTCTAAGTGCTCTCGCGTGAGTTGAAAGGGCGTAGGGTGCGCTAATACCCGCTCGGCTAGTTTAGTAGTTAGCATGTGCTTACTCGAGGGCGGGTAAGGGTTAAATGTGGGAGAGTTGATAAGTGTAGTTTGTAGTGCCTAATTTGTTGTGTTTTGGTCCCATTTTCCTTGTGGAATCGCTCCTTGGGAGCGGTTTATGGGTTACTTATGCTTTCTTTAGTTTGTTTTAGGTTCTGGTACCATCCATGAAGAGTTAGAGCGATTCTGACTCAATACATACACTTTTCGGAGCCAACGAAGCGAAGGAACGATCACTCGATGCCTTGGATTCGACCCCGAGACCTTGGGACCCGATCCCGAGCCCCTTAGACTCGATCCCGAGACCCGAGAGTCGATGAGAAGCCCATGTGAAGCAAGGAGGAACCTTAAAGATCATATTGGAGGCCTACAAGACTCATCCCCGACGGAAAGGACCTCATCCCGTCCGGGATGAGGTGTACTAAAAGCACTGCTCCTGTTTTGGGTCCGTCCCGGGCGCGACCAATCCGTCCCGGGCGGGACCATCTTGTCCCGGGCGGGATGGCCCAGCTACAGGCCCGCGTCACTTGTTTCCTTTCCTCCACTCTTGTAACCCTATAAATACCCCCCTCTTGTATTGTTACAACATCTTAGCTAATGTTAGACATTACCCATAAACCCTAGACTACTTTAGCATAGATTAGCATAGATTAGAGTAGATTAGTCGGTAATTAGTCCTTAATCTAGTTAGCTAATCTTGTATTAAGGAATTCTTGAAGATCTCCACCAAGATTGACAACCTTGGAAGATTGTTTTGGGTTTTCTCTTTTATACAAGTTTTCATTCTTGCTTTCATCTTCTAGTATGGTATAATCTCTTTTCCTTTCTCTTAATCTTTGTTTTATCATTCAAGTTTTCATCTTTATATCTTGTTTATTGTTTTGTTCATCATCTTTGCTAGTTTTACATATGTATGCCCTTGTTCTTGTTTTGGTTTCTCTTGTTAGTGTTAGTTTTCCTTTAGATATGTTAGAGTAGATTCTTGCTAGGGTTATTAGGGTGATTGGTTGTGATTGTGGATGATTAGGGTGAGATGGGTGGTACTAGATGTTGTTTTTGTTGTTTCCCATTTACCTTGCACTCCACATGTTTGATGAATTGCTTGTGAGACTTTAGACGATCAATCCTTGTTTTTTTTCTTGCCTCTTCTCTTGTATGTGTGTGTTTGGTTGTAGGTTTGGTAACCTCATTAGTAGCGAGAGCGTGGTGAGGGTGACCCCTAGTCCGTTTAAGTAGCGAGAGCCCGATCGGAACCTAGGCTACTAAAGCATGCTAGTAACCCCATCTTTCCCCTTTTTATGCCCTTGACATCCATGAACCCGACCTAACCCTAGTTTCTTCCTATCGTTTTATTAGCTTCCGCTAGTCATTAGATGCTTGTTTAGCCTTTTTATTTGTTGTTTTATACTATAGTTTAGTCCTTAGTTAACCTTAGCCATCGCCTAGATTAGCTTGTCTTGAACCTAGTCTTTGACCGTAGCACACCTTAGTCCGACACCCCGTCCCTGTGGATTCGACCCGACTTGCCCTAGCTACCCAGTTAGGTTAGTTGGTTATTATTTGACGGCGGGATCCACGGCAAATCCGTCCCATCACCATCCAATAGGGGAGAGATAATCAAGCTGGTCAGCTAACACCACACTAAGCCTTCCCACATTACAACCCTCAAGACCTTCTCGAGACCTAGGCTAAGAGACAGCCCGAAATTTTTGAGGATTCAAGCTCCATAGGATACCCCTAACCGTTAGGGCGAGACATGGAAATCAGATCCCGCATTATCAAACCTGCCGAACCGAAGTCCGAGTCATTTTTACTCGACTTCCCTCTTTCCTACCACATTGCAATACCTTACCCTCGAAGCCTTAGCTCCACAAAATCGAGCTCCAGATGTTAAAACATCAAAGCCACTTACGACCTAGCACCACATTTCCAAAAACATCCAAACCAGTTACCATCCCCAAACACGGGAACTCAACTCGCAGTCGGCATAGAACATGCCCAAATAGTTCACACCACCTCTGGGGGCTTCCCCGGAGAACGTTCACAGTCACAGAATCAACATCCTAACCATTCTAGCCCTTTGATCAAGACATCATTGGGAATGCACCTAGCCTACACCATCGCTATGGCTAGTTACACACAAAGCCTTAATAGACTAGGCACCATAATATATCTTTCAACACTGAACTACGACTTGGTTTGATTTCACTACACGTGAATACGTAGGCAGCCTTTCAACAGAGGCACAACCACCCACATTGACACATATTTAAAAAAAGCACCATCATTCCGGTCACGACACCGTCATGTTCTCAACAACTAGCTTTGTCGTCCTGGGGGCTTCTCCTAGGCAGAAGTTCTCCATCCACTCGCATAATCCAAATACTTTCAAAATGTCGATTTTAGCGATTTGACACCAGTTGATGGAGCCGAAATTTATATAGATGAGGTTTATTGTCCCTTCCTTGTTTGGCCCCAGAAAGGGGACTGTAACAGTTTGTTTTTGTATAAGATTACTGAGCTGCGAGCCATTGCTATGCCTAACCCCGAATGGGTTAGGCTAGATATTGAAGAGAACTTCGGCATGCCGAAGAGGCCCGGGGAGTACATTCGGGGTCACACCCGCAGTAAGTTTTACCAGACTGAATACCCCGAGGGACCCTTAGATTTTGGCGACGATGATATGGACGTTGTAGACGTGTCAGAGGAGGAACCGAAGGTTGAAACCTCCCGGGATGAGGGTCATAGAACATTACCATCATCATCACACGAACCCTCTTCCTCCCACCAGACCGAACCCCAGACCTCGCAATTTTTCACCCCCAATTTCTCAGACTTTGAACCACACAGACACTCCACGTTCACCCAGTCTACCCCAGGTTTTCAGGAGGACATTAACATGAGTCCTCCACGACACTCTTCGTTCTTCGGATCGGAGGACTTTTATAACCAATAGGGGGAACTCTATGATCGAACACGTCAGACTTGGGAGAACTCGACCACCTCACTGAACTTAGCCTAGAACGCCTACAATGTGGCCCGGGATGCGCGCGATACTACGCATAACTCGTACACGTACTCTAGAGAAGGTTTTGAGTACACCCGGAACAGTTTTGAGATGGCTAGGGACGCTGCTAGGGATGCCCAAGCAGCGAGGTTGGCGGAGGAGAACCAAAGGATGCTGCAACAGCAGCAACACTATTTTGATCGATTTTTCGATATGCCTCCGCCAGGGTCTTACTATCCACCACCTCGTCCCTCGGGTCCTATGTGAGTGATCGAGTGTCGTCAGTGTTAGTGTGGGGGTGTTAGATGTCGGTTGTCAGTCGTCAGTAATCTGTTCTCTTGTCTCAGTAATCTCTGTCAGTCCTTGCTGCGCCAATTTTTGTCATTTGGTAATTATGTTGTTGGTTGATTTGTAGTTGATTATTTTGTTGGTTTGGTGAGTTGTCAGCCCCTCCGTGACCCTACTTGGGTCGTTACACACGTGAGGTTTATTGCAGGTGCCTTAGAGAAGAAGGACCTGATTGGTGCTCCCGGTCTTTGGTGACTTGATCGCACCAAGACCATTTGAAAAATCCAAAATTTTCTTTTTCTTTTGATTTTCCCGATTTGTGCAGAATCCGGGCGAGGTGACGTGATTACACCTACGCCCATTCTCCCCTTATCGATAGTTTTTCCTTTTTCTTTTCATTTTCCTTTTCTTTTTACTTCTTTTTCTTCATTTTTCATTTTCACTTCTTTCCTTTTTATTTTTTTCATTTTGAAAAAATCCAAAAACATTTGAAAAATCATCAAAAATACAAAAACATTTGAAAAATCATAAAAATTCAAAAACTTTTTCCGTTCTTTTTTCTTTTTCTTCTTTTTCTTCTTTTTCGATTCTTCCTCTACTTGTGCATTGGGTACAATGCACAGTTTTAGTGTGGGGGAGGGATCTACTATCCTTTTTCTTCCTTTTCTTTTTCATTTTTCCTTTAAAAACCAAAAACCCAAAAAAAATTTCCTTTTTCTCTTCATTTTAGTTTTCTTTTCTTTTATTTTCGTTTTTGTGTCACTTGTATTGTCTTGCATTCTCCTTCTTGTGGGTACACCGCCAACCATTTAGCATGGATACGAAAGGTAGCGGAAATGAAATGAAGACCGCGCGGTAATACCTTCTACCTTTGTTTTATCCCTTTCTCTTATGCGTGGGAGTTTCGGCGTTTATGCTATTTGGAGGTTCACTTGGTGAACATTTTGGAATTGGTGGCTATGGATTGTGTTGACTTGAGGAAGTTTGGAGTGCTTGGCTATACTTGTGTATTTGTTTTGTTTCCTTGTTTCCTTGTGTTTTTGTCGTTTTTGTGTTTTCTTTTTCATTTTGTGTATAGCTTGTCTAGGTAAAGTTTTCGAAAACCCGATTTTGAGTTTAGGCTGAGTGTTTATTACTCCCTTGTTAGTAACCCTTTTTGATTTTTGGACATAATTCTAGTAGAATGACCTTGAACCAATTTTTGCATTATACTTTTACCATGGGTCCATCTTTTCTACTAGGAGTCTACATCGGGATTTGCATTTGACCACCTTGACCACCCAGGTAGTGATAAGGCCTTGGTTACCGTTCCTCATTCTCTTAGGTGACCTTACTTGAGAAGCCACTTTTAGTCCAAAATTTTCATCCTTTGATGGGTTCGGAAGGGGTGCACACCCAATTAGCCTATTTCTCTACCATTCACCCATTTCCACAAATAAGTTTGCAAGAATATGCTTTACCTTGATCTCAAATGAACCATCTAGCCAAAAATGGGTTATTTAAAGAAAAAAAGGGAAAAATGAAGAAGAAGGGCATAAAAAAAAAACCTCGATCGAAATAATGGGGAAAGAAAAACCGAAAAGAAAATCAAAATCTCAAAAAAAATCGTTCCCAAACCCAAATAATCCATTGGTTGACTTATTGCCGTGAAATGCCTACTAGAGGACCGAGTCCCGAGGAAGGAAAATAGCGGTAATTTGGCAATCCTTACCATTTTGCAAACACTTATCCATCTGTTTGGTCTAATTGGCTTTCTACGAGTTTGGAACGACCCTCTAGGCTTAGCTTAGGAGACGACATAACACTTACCTACAGTGCTAACTAACTCCATGGTTCTCACTTATCCACTCCATTTATCGTCCCGTTGTAGGCATCTTTAGTGGAATTAGAAAGACCTTGGTAAATTTTCAATGTTTTTAATTTTTTGATTGTCATCCTACTAGGATCTTGTCCATGTCGATTTGTGTTACTAACTTGGTAGTGTTCTCGCTTGTCTTAAGCTAAAATCAATACTTTCTCCGCCGTCTCGATGAGGGATTCAGTGATTTATTTTCTCTTTGGTTGCGACTATCTTTCTGTGTGTGTCTTCTTTGTTTTGTGTTTGTGTGTGTTAGTCGAAACCCCAATTTTGAGCAAGACCCAACTTGCCTTGCATGGAGGTATTCTACTTCATGAGTATCTCGATGTGAGTTGAAGGGACGGAGCGGGACCGTTAATTGCCTCGTATCGGCTTAGCATAGTCTAGCTTAGTAGTAGTAGCTAGTTTCTTTTTGGGTCTTTGCTCAAGGACGAGCAACGGTTTAGTGTGGGGGAATTGTTGTGTGTCAAATTTGGACCGTTTTTCCTCCCATTTAGACCCGTTTTTCCTCCACTTTGCGAGAATAGTGTGCGATTATCGCCATATTTTGCGTAATTCTCGCATTAGTGTCTCTCTTTTGCATTTTACGTGTTTTTGGTAGTTTTCTGTCTATTTTGATAGGATTTTTGACCGAAAACGTATCCGAGCTTCCATGAGCGTGAAAGAGAGAGACACGGTCCGAAAAGCAAAGTACACAACTGAAAGTTCAAGTAATCCAATTGATCGACAAAGAAAGAAATCCGAAAAGAGGCAGAAGACCACCGGGTAAAGTTTCGCCCGGTGAGTCATCATCGGGCGAAGTTTTGCCCGACGACATTTTCCACCTCCCCGAAGATTTTCATGACACTCACCACCGGGCGAAACGACCAGGCGAAATTTCGCCCACCGGGTGAAATTTCGCCCGATGGAGAAGACGAGCCAAAATCGTAAATTGAGAAAGAAATCTCACCGGGTGAAATTTCACCCAGTGGGATTAGTTCGTCAAGCCGCGGGGTGAAGTTTCACCCCCATGAAGATGCAAAGGGTGAAGGTCTAGCTTAAAGAAGAGGAATTGGATTATGGGCCTTAAGCTTGTGTGACCCATTAAGAAACACTATATATACTTAACCTAAGATTTTGTGCCACTCTTGTGCCTTGAGTGAGCCTCTTAGGAGTAGGAGTAGTGTAGAGGATTTCTAGTAGTAGTAATTGTAGTAAGTTCTTTAGTAAAAATCTCCATAAATACTTAGTAAATCTTATTAGTATTAGATTAATTCTACTCTATAATTTGTAATCAAGCTTCCATCTTTGTTGAAGATTGTGTTTTTATATTGAAGATTTAAGGGTTTTGCAAGGGTTTAAGTGACAAGACCCTTGTATTATTTCTTGAAGATTCAATCTTTTATATTAATCTTCATCTTCCTCCTTAGTCTTCTTCATAATTGGTAGTTTCTTTCCTCTCCCTTCTTCTATTAGTAGTTAGTTTGTTTCCTTGTTAATCCATAGTTTGTCTTGCCAATCTTTATGTTAGTGTAGTTTACCATTAGTTAGTTAATGTTTTTCTCTCTCTTTTGTTAGTTTCTCTTTAGTTTGTGTGGTAGATTATTCTCTCCTTAGTATAATTTGTTAGTATAGTTATTATGCATGCCTTAGTTAATTTCTCTTTTATTAGTGTTTTTTTGTTCTCCATTATGACTAGTGAGTAGATTTCTTGTTGGGGAATTTAGGGATGAGGATTTGGATTATTTGAATTAAGGGATGTTGGTGGGTTGTTTACTTGTTGATTTATCAAGTTTAAGGTTTTTGTGTCTTCGTTGACCTAGACTGCAGCTAGATTGACCTTGACTCGTTCTTATCAATATGGGGAAACTTGGGGTAGGAATGACCTTGACTTGAGACTTACCCTTTCGCCGCGAAAGCGAGTATAGGTGGGTTGAGTGAAGAAACCGAAAGGTGGCATTCTCCCTTTTCAACGTTGTAACTAAAACTCGATCCCGAGACTCTAAGACCCCATTTTTGAATCCCGACTCTCCCCAACACCTTTCCCATTATTGTTCCTAGCCTTAGTTGTGTAGTTCGCTAGTTTTAGTTCAACTCCTCTCGTCCCAAAACCCCCATATCAATCCCAAACACAACCTAACTTTGACTTGACCAATTTTACCTAGACCGTCCCTGAGGATCGATCCCGACTTACCGCTACTACGTTAGTTAAGTTAGTTGGTGTTAAAAATATTGTTTGATCGTGCGGGTCGCGACGCCCGCGCGTCAGAATCCTCTCTCGCTTTTAAATTTCTTGCTGATATTATCGAAACTCAGAAGTGGGAAAAATTATTGGGGTTCTTTGGTCCAATTTATCCGAGTGAGTTAATTCAACCATATTCCTCTGTTACCGTACAAGATGATTGGCTTGTGGCTAATGTGAATGGAGAGCCGATTCTTATTACAAATAAAGATTTTAATGATGAATTTGGGTTAGATGGTGATGGTGATGGTGATGGTGATAATGTATACTGTGTCAATTCTTGGCCGTCTATGTGTGACGAGTACAAGCTAAAAATCAAGAAGACCATCAACCCAGATGCTACCATTAAATCACCTGTTATCGCCCCTGCAGACTTAAACCCAGAATTTAAGTTTTTTTAATATGGTTAGACGCTCACTGATCCCTAGGATTGGCACAAGAGGCCATATGGGAGAGGGTAGACATTGCCTTTGTTGTGTTTAAACCCTCATTTGCCATTTCAACTGTTGTGAAGAAGCCAACTACTAAATCGAAGGGTATTCCTTATGGAATGTGGCTCTCATAGTTGTTGCTTACAAAAGGGGTTGTCAAAGATGGTTGTATCAGATTCGATGGTTGTGATGAGATGGGTGATAGTGTACTTGGGCAGATGCAGCTATGCTTATATGATGATCAATTAATTCCTTTATGTGAGTTAGCTGCTTTGAAGGCTGCGAAAGAGAAAGGGAAACAGATGGTCGAGGAAGAGGTTGAAGAGCCTAAGCCTAAGGGGAAATGCAATGTAGAAATATAAGAATATTATGATCCCATTGTCCCCATTATTGATGAGCTCTTTGAGACTCAAGAAGGCTGGCTCGACTCAGATCCCTCACAACAAACATGAAGGTCCAGGAATCATGACTTAAATCTAATTAAGAGCTGCTGGAGAACCTGTCAAAGATTCAAGTTCCAGAAATCCGCCAGATCATGTCCCCACTAGAAGAATACCATTCTGGCCTGGTCAAGAAGATGGAATACTTTGAAGAGCAGTTTCCTGCATTGGGAAGAGTATCCAACATTCTAAAGGAGATGATTAAGGAGGTTGACAAGAAGGTTGACAATCTAATGGTGATTGGTGAAGGTCGATGAGCTGCAAAATTCCACCAACCATGCACTAGCTAGCTCACGTGAGACACACACCCTTTACTACCAGATTCTCTCCCGCCTCCATGGACCTACACCACCTCCTCCATATCCTGCCCTTCCTTAAACCCTGCCCTCTTTTATAAACAATGCCTTATGATTTTGGCAATCATATTTTGAATTCTTTTTTTTGGTGAAAGGTAAGCGATATATTGATAATAATAGGGCGTTACAAAACATGAGTCACCATACAAGTAATTATCCCCTAATTAATTTTCCAATAAGACCAAACTAATTAATGAAACCTCCTAATTTAATCCATTGCTTACTATTGCTCACAAATTTTACTCTAACCACTACTTCCCTCTTGGTATTCTGAGATACCTGTTTGGGCATGAAAAGGTCAACAATACCGTACCCAATTAAGCGCTTGTGCTCCTTACCCTTAAAGAAGTTGTGTATCCACCAATTCCAAGTATCCCTACCAGGAATGCTCATCTGCAACCAATCAGCCACCCCTTGCAGGCAAGCTTTGCTGTACTAACAATAAAAGAGGTGTTCCTGATCTTCCACTTCAATCCCACAAATACTACACTTAGTGTCACTAGACATTATCCCAAATTTTTGAAGAAGAGTAAGGGTCTGCAGCCTATTATGCATTCCTACCCAGGCAATGAAAGCATGTTTATATAGAGCACATCCATAAATGCCAGATAAGACTAGTCCAATCCATAGTATTCCTAGCTAACAGGCTGCAGCCATTCATATCCTTGCTGTACTAAGTACTGATTCTCTGGTCTGATCCACCAGTCCCCACAATACCCAACAATCATCTTGTCTTTCACTGAGCAGATGCGTTTCCATGACCATGAAGAATGAGATTTAGCTTGCATAAGTTTCCAATCTTAGCCTTTTAAAAAATTACTATTGATCCACTGAACCCATAGGCGATCTTTCTTATTAGCAATCCACCACACATACTTTGCCATAGAGGCAATATTCCAAGTAAGTGAAGTCTTATCCACAACCCCCCTTGCTTCTTCTTTGCACAACATGTATCCCAAGGAATGAGAGGTGTAGATATGTAGTTAGCATTCCCCTTCCACAAGAAATTCCTGCAAACACCATCAACTTTTCTCACTACAGACCTACAGTCTTGGGTAGAATGAATACCCTAGCCCAATAAGTGTGAAGATTTTGTAGGACTGATTTCACCAAGGTAAGTCTTCCTCCATAAGTAAGGTGCTTATTAGTTATTACCCAACCTTCTTATCCTGTCAACAATTTTCTCAACCAAAACTGCACTCTCCAACACATTAATCTTCTTAAATGATACAAGTATGCCTAAGTATTTAAAAGGCAGAGTCCCTCTCTTTATCCCAGTCAGCTTCAATATCTCCTTCTCATTCTTAAACTCATTCATATAGATATTTGATTCATCCCTATTCATCTACAAACCTGAGGCTACAGAAAAAAGTCATAAAAGCTCGAATAAGAATAGTGACAGCCTCCACATTCCCATAAGAGAACAGGAGGAGATCATCATCAAAGCACAAATGTGACAACTACATTTGCTTGCACATTGAGTGATATTTAAACTCATCCAACCTCTGCATTCTATTCAAGATTCTGCTCAAGTACTCTATACATATTGCAAACAAAAAGGTGAGAGAGGATCCCCCTCTTCCATTTAAAGAAGCCAAAGATAGAACCATTCACCACAAGAGAATATGTAGGGGAAGTAACACATTCCATAATCAGGTTGACAAAGGCCCTAGGAATAATACTAATTGCAAGCATCATGTCTTCTAAGAATTACCATTCAATAGAGTCATATGCCTTTTTAAGATCCAATTTCATGAGGCACCTAGGAGAACAAATTTTCCTCCCATAGAGTCTAACTCGATCTTGAGTAATGAGAACATTCTCCCCAATTTCCCTACCTTGGACAAAGCCACTCTGACTCTGACTAATGATAGATGGTAATATTTTCCCCAATCTTTGACATAAAACCTTAGTAATACATTTATAAATTGTATTATAGCAGGCTATTGGATGAAATTGAGCTACAATTTTAGGCATATTCACCTTAGGAATTAAAGTAATATGAGTGTGATTGATTTGCTTTAACAATTTCCCTAATCAGAAAAAGATATGCACAGTCCTTAGCACATCATCTCCAATCACATGCTAAGCATCTTTATAGAATTGTCTTGAATACCTATCTGGCCCTGGTGCCTTATCCCCTGGTATATCAAACAAACATTTCTTGATCTCATTATTAGTATATGGCTGCAATAATTCCATAACCTGATTATGTGTAATAGTTTTCCCAGCCCTGTCTGTATGTCTATGAACAGGTTGCACCTGATTACTAGTTCCCAGCAAATCAATATAGAATTCCTCAAAAACATTATTAATTTCATATAAATTAGGCTTCCAGAGCACCTATATCCTCCCCCTTTATGTTTAGAATTATTACTGACAATAGACCAATCACCACACATATTATTGCAGACTTTATTCCAATTGCTACTCTTCACCCTAGTCTCAAGAAGACTAAATAAATCAACATTATTATTAGCCAAGAACCATTTAATTTCTTGTTGCTTAGTTGGGTTATTTAGCCCCCTAATGTTCCAAAAACCAACATTAACCATATTCAGGTGGTCTGGTATCTGTTCCTTCATCCTTTTTGCTAGACTTGGATCTTAACAATGCTTCCAAAAAAGAGATAGGTTCTTAATTGTATACCTTCTCTCCATCTTCCGTCTAAACTTGCGTGATAATCCTATAAGTTGATTCAGGAGGAGCTAGCTCTGTAGAGGAAAATTTGCTAGAACATTGCAAATGTACAACTTAATTATACATACGTCTTTTTTTTTTTGCGAATTTATCTAGAGCACTCTTAGCTTGGCAAAAACACCACTAAAACCAACACTCATGCATTTCCTTGTTAAGGAATTTATTTTTGCTTATATATGTAATCTGTTAATCTTAAATATAAAAATGATTTATATTAAATAATTTTGTATAAATAAACTATAAAGCAATCTTAAATCTAAAAACGGTCTATATTAAATAATTTTATATAACATGTTCAAAAACTATTATCTATTGAAATTGACAAAGTTTAAAGATACTCAGGCCACATTTTTTAATAATGTCATATCGCATGAATCTTTGGCCATCACATTCATGCTTACAAACCAATTCCTTATTTTTGAGCTTATTTCTTAAAATTTAGAACAAACTTTAAACTTTAGTAGATAACATTATGTTAAAAACAGTTATTGCTAATGCTCTTAAACCATTAACTCAATTCAAAAAAAAGTATGCCAAAAGTATATTGCTTTCTGACCAAGAAGCAACGAAAAAAGACAGGTGATTAAATAAGATACTTATGATTTTTCATGTTCTCTGCAATCACTATGCATTAAGCAAGATGAACATTGTTGCACTATGAAGTCCATCTTCAAAAACAGTAATTGGTCATTTTCTATGGACGTGTGGATTTGCCCAATTGACCGTAACTTCATTTCCAAATAAAATCTCACTCTTTAATGATTTTCTTCTATTGGTAGTAGTTTATATATGTTGGCTTCTTGAGTTGGTAATCCATCCAAATTCACATGGCAAAATGAGAAAAAAAGAAGGTATGGTGATTAACCTAGAATTATTATCAATTTAAATTACGATTGAAAAACAATACAAGGAAGTTGTAAAATAATACTCGTACGATTTAAATGAATATTTAAAACATTTTACAACATGCATACTTTATAAAGATGGATTTTTCCAACATTGGAACCACCAATATTTGCACAATACCTACAATGTTTCATCAAAAGGAATAAAATAATTATATTAATGTTCATGGCCTCATGGGTAGTCGTGGGCAACACATATAAACTTTGTATTATTACTGAATTAATTATGAGCATTTAGGAACCGGAAAGGTGGAAGAAAATGAATAGCTACTGTTTAGGCAATTAATTAAGGGTGGTACTTTTTCATGATTGTAGATTACTCAACTGTACCTACAAATTACGATTTTACCCTTCTCATTTCCACTTCCCATTTTATTTTTCTAGAGAGCTTTTCAAGATGATGGAAAAAAAAAATCTCGAAGTTCCAAAACTTCATCTCCCTCCACAACCCACTACGCCGGCGATCACGCCGATCTCTACTCCGGTCACCACATTTTTTTCATTTTTTAAACGATAATTAATGTTATTATTTTTTCACGATTTTTTTCGAAAAAATGATTAATTATAATTTTTTTACTTTGGGAAAAACAATTTATTTTATTTTTTTCCCTAATTAATTAGAGTACATTATAATTCAATTGAATTATTATAATATTAAAAAAAAAAACTACTCCACTCCCTTCCCCTTACCAGGTAACCCTCCACCCTACCACCATACCACAGCCTGCCCTCCCCACATCCTCAGTCCTCCACCGCGCCACCTGTTGCCGGCCTCCCACCACCGCATCGCTGTCTCCAGCCACTGGACCACTCTTGGCACCCCCTCCCCCTATCACACCCACCACCGACTCCGACTTTACCACCCCTGCCTCCCCACCGCGCCGCCCTACCTCCGACCACCCCCACAGAGCCGTCACCCCTGCCACCAATCCCCCCACAACCCTCCAACCACCGTCACCCTCCAACTACCCTAAACTCTAACTATTAAAAGAAAGGAGAGATTATATTAATTAAGTCGATTTTTTTTTTCTGATAATTATTCCATGTTAAAATATCATTACTGAATTAAATATCTATTACTGAGTAATTCATGATGAATACGCAAGCGGTCGATTGATTTTTAGAATTGGTGAGGTACAGGGGAGAATTTTGATGAAATAAGTTAGAAGGGGGAAGATTGTTTTAGAATAATAAGGGTAATTTTGGAACGGGGTTACTCTTCGCAGTACACGTTTTACTCGACGCAGTACTTTTTTACCATATTTTTCCATTGGATGCCCTTATCAGAAAATACCCTAATTTCATTCTTCTCTCATCCTCTCTACCCTAACCCTAAAATCATCTCTTTCTTTTTCAATTATTATTGACTACCTCTAAATCTAAGTCTACATTCATTCAACTTATCAAATTTAAAAGATCATGGATACGATTTTGATTGAAGAACAGGTATCAATCATTAATTATCATTAATTATCGAATTAGGGTTTTTTGTTTCAAAGTTCAAAATAATCGATTTTTTTTGTTTATTGTTATATATCATTAATTACAATTTTTGTTTTTTTTTGTTTTGAAAGATTTTGATTCAAGAACATGAATCAATCATTAATTATTGAAATTAGGGTTAAAGCTCAAAATAATCGATTTTTTTGTTTATTGTTATATATCAAAATTAACAATTTTTTTGGTTTAGAAACTCAATTCTTGGATTTAATACTTTAGATTGGGTATTAAATCAATCATTAATTATTGAAATTAGGGTTAAAGTTCAAAATAATCGATTTTTTTGTTTATTGTTATATATCAAAATTATCAATTTTTTCGGTTTAGAAACTCAATTCTTGGATTTAATAATTTAAGATTGGGTATTAAATTAGAAGTATGCAATCGAATAGTGTATTACAGAACTGAGTATATAGTGTTACTTTTTCATTGTTTTGTACGGAGACTTATGTACTGTGATTTTTTTTCTTATTTCTTTACTGCTTGTTGTTATTCTTTAGAATAGTTATTTTTTTTCAATATTTTAACCAACGTAGTACGGTCGATAAGTATATACTCCACAACAAAGTACTTCACTATGGCTGAAAACCGACCATACGGTTAACACACAGACACACAAACCTTCTGATTTCAAAGATTAAAGTAAATGTACTGCAACAAAATCTACTGCGTAGAAGTAAAAAAAATAAATGTACTGCGTAAAAGTAAAAAAAAAAATTTACTGCGTAAAAGTAAAAAAAATAAATGTACTGCTTAAAAGTAAAAAAAATAAATGTACTGCGTAAAAGTAAAAAAAAATAAATGTACTGCGTAAAAGTAAAAAAAATAAATGTACTGCGTAAAAGTAAAAAAATAATGTACTGTGTTGACTAAAGTAGATATGGAGAAGAGAAAAATAAAAAGAGAGGAAAACAAAAGAATGAATTTGAGGGAGGGGGAAATGAGAGGGGCAAAATCGGAAAAACGGTACTGCGTCGAGTAAAATGCGTACTGCGAAGAGCAACACCCTTTTGGAAAATTTATCGTGAGACCTCTCACATACAAGGTAATTATTTTTATTATTATTTTATTCTTACTAGGAGGTCTCACGATAAGTTACCGTGAGACGGTCTCACAAGAGACTAAGTGTCAAGCCCCTTTCCTCAATGTGCTAATGATATGAAATTAACTGAGAAAGCAAGAAAAGCATACCTAGTATTTTCATGCTGCCACGTGGAATCTTCAGTTTTGCCTTTTAATATGATTTATTTATATATAGATAGATTTCAATTTTGTCATCTCCATCTCCATCTCCATCTCCCCCCATTGTTTTACGACAAAATGATAAATACGGACATGAATTCTCCAGAGCTCCCACGCGTTTAAGCAATTTCTCACCATAATTTCATTTTATCTTCTTCCTTAATCCCTACATTTGCATCTGATTCTAATTCATCTCATTCAATCAGACTTTCAATCGCATTTCCTTTTCGTCAAATTCTTGTGAGTTCTTCTGCCTTTTTTTTGTTTGTTTTATGTTGAATTTTTTATTTGAAGCATGGATAATCATCATGGTTGATTCGGTATCTTGTTTACTCTATTACATTTACGTTAGCAGTTGATCACCGTACCATTGATGAATTTCAACCTCTATCATCTGACTTCTGAAATCTGAACCTTGGTTCCGCCACTGCCAGTAATGTTTCTGATTAATGATTTGTGTATAGGTTAAATTGTTGTAGAAAATGGTGAAGGAGGCAGTATACTATGATTTATTAGGAGTTAGTGTTGATGCTTCAGCCACAGATATTAAGAAGGCCTACTATATAAAGGTTAGCATACTGCGATTGATTCAACTTCTATGTTTTTCGTGTAATCATGTCTAACTTATTTTTCAGTTTGACTTATTTTGATCCCATTGCATTTTACCTATTTATAAGTGTATCATTCAGAAGCTCCGTCGGTTTTAATGTAAAGTGCTCAAGCGATGCCTAGAATTTCGTGACAATTTATGTGGATGTTGGCTGTTAGTTTGCGAGGAGTCACTAATAACTAGTTGTGCTTGTTTATTGCTAGTTTGCGAGGGGTCACTTGCCTGGATCAATTTGCTCCGGCTTCTAAATTAATTAACATGAGCTGTTTTTTTATCCATTCTGGTTATTGTAGGCGACTGTACTGTGTTTCTACGACGTTTTGAAACAATGTCCTTCCTATCGCTCAAGGGAGCACCACACTATCTTTGTCGGGTTTTGATAGGATAACGTGCTTTGGCAAATATTTTCTCAGTTTCTAATTAATTATCAGTATAAACATCGCTTGGATGGAGTTTTAGGAGCGAGATGGAGGGATGAGATGTGGATGAGAAGGAAACTATGATTGTTTTCCTTGCAGATCTTTTCAGCATTGAAACATTATCAATATAGTCTCTCCCTTTGTTCACTCAATGTCCTTCCACCCAGCTTACTAACCTAAAACAAAAACTTCCTTTTCGTTGTACCTCACACCCGTAATCTTCTAACCCCTCCATCCAAATATGGCTTATGCACCAGTTTCTCAACCTTACTGGCTTCTGTGATCTACTCCCTCCGTTCACAAATTATTGTCCCATTTTAATAAAATACTTATCACATATGTTTATGAAATGTGGCAATAATTTGTGAACGGAGGGAGTATTATACCTTAGTTGCACTTAAAGTTCCAGCACGAGTTTGATACTATTTTCTGTTTTAGTAGCTGAACTATGACACAGTTTTTTGTGAATCTGTAATTGGCTTATCTGCCTCATTTTTAGTTGACCTTTGTGGGTTTTTAAGAGTTTGTTTGGCCGTATAGTACAGTGAAATACAACCTTATGTTTCCTTAGCTTAAAGCATGAAACAACTTCTTGAAACCAAATCAATATAGCTGTAAACCACTCTAGATACCCAGGATGCCTTCACGACATTCACCTTATGAAGCTCAGACTGTATCGTAACTCATCATTTTATATTTGTCCTCAGGCAAGGATTGTACATCCTGACAAGAATCCAGGAGATCCAGAAGCTGCGCGGAAGTTTCAGGTACAGTACAGTGTTTAGCGATCTTATTTAATATTATGGTCTAGAGACCCGATGGTCGTGATGACACAGTTCCTTTTCAGTTATTAAAATGCAGCTACTCTAACCATTTAAGCTTATTGTATATATGCATGTCAACAACGACAACATCACTTCATTGTCTCAAACTCTCCGACCTTCAACTCATGGCAAGCAACAGAATTGACTGTATGCAACATTACAGCCTTGCTTCTTAGATTATCCCCTAACGAAAATCAGTTGGGATTTTCCGACCCACGACTACTTACAGAATAACATGTGTGAAAACTTGTGAGCTATTTTGATTCTTTTTTTCACAATCCAAAACTAAGGAATAGTGCATTTTTAGATTTATTGCCCTATTGGGGATGGAGATAACCAAATAAGCTTATTGCATGTGTACATATGCTTATGTTGTTTATTTAATTGTGGTATGGTATCTGAATAGTTAGATGAATGTTTTCTCTTTGAAGTTGTGTACATGGGATTCATATACTTGCCTTACTTCAGGAACTTGGCGAAGCGTACCAAGTTCTAAGTGACCCTGGGAAACGTGAAGCATATGACAAATTTGGGAAGACAGGTGTACCTCAGTAAGTGTTTAGACTTTCGGTATCTAAATATTTAGTATAATGGCAATGAATTATTATTTCTCGGCTACATCTGACACTCATAGTAGCTTGTTTTGTGAGAGATAGAATGCACGGAGTATCTACTAGCCTGGTCACCACTATAAAGTATATCAAATAAGTACTAATTATTAGTTCTCTGAGTTTTTTCTGGGTGAAAAATCCCCAGATCTCTATACTCTTGTGTAGTCTTATGTTGGATCTGGAATATCTTTGTCATCATCTTTTCCTTATCACTTCTTGTTATATTCTTGTTAGAGATGCCATGGTAGATCCAACAGCAGTATTTGGGATGCTATTTGGAAGTGACTATTTTGAGGATTATATCGGCCAACTTGCATTGGCTTCCATTGCCGGTATTGAGTTTGAAGAGGATATGCATGTTCCTACAGAACTTCGAAAACAGAAAATTCAGGAAAAGATTAAGGTATTCTAATTAGTTGTTATATCCAGTACTAGATTGTTAACACATTGAGACCGGACTCAATGGTTATTACTTTGCAGACAATGCAACGGGAGAGACAGGAGAAACTCGCAAAGATCTTAAAAGACCGCCTTCAACCTTATGTTGAAGGTCGCACTGATGAGTTTGTTAATTGGGCGAAGACAGAAGCATTAAACCTATCCGAAGCTGGTAATTGCAAAGTACTTCAACTTTTCATCTTTAGTGAAACACTGGCTTGCTAATTCGTTACCGGTGCTTGGAATTGTTTCCTACAGTGTCCAAAGTCTGAACACAATGATTTCCCCCCTCACCTCACTTTCTCTGAGTGACAAGTAGCTTCTTCTATTCCATTTTTGGATGTGCTGTGACAAGTGACTATCTGAACCAGAACTCTGACTCGTGCTTATCGTTTCTCCACTTACATGAATTGTAAAAGTCGGTAGATTAGCTATTTACACTTGGAGACTTTGTCTTTTAAATCCTTGTTTTTCTTGGAAAGTTACCTCTATGTTGTTGGACATACTTGCGTTCTGGTATAATTGCTTTCCAAAATATTTGCCCAGACTCAGAATTTGATCTCGCTTACGTGACATCGAAGCTCTTATTAGCTACCCCTTCTTGCTTAATTGCTATTCAACATAACCCGAATTTATAATTCTTGATCATTGTCAGTTTTTGGTGAGGCTATGTTGCACACAATTGGTTATATTTATACTAGAAAAGCTTCTAGAGAACTGGGGAAGGAAAAAAGGTATTTGAGAGTACCATTCTTAGCAGAATGGGTCCGTGGCAAAGGACACCTGATTAAATCACAGGTGATGGCAGCATCAGGTAACTAATCATTATCCATATCTAAGGCTTTTTTAGGAAGCTCATTATCTTATACCATCTTTTATTGTTGACATGGCTATTTTTGGTCATGTAGGAGCTGTGCACCTCATTCAAATACAGGAGGACCTAAAACGGCTGAGTCAAGCAGAAAATAAAGAAGAGAGCCTGATGAAAGCCATGGAAGAAAAGAAAGACGTCATGCTTCATTCGCTTTGGCAGCTTAACGTAATCGACATTGAGACAACTTTGTCACGCGTCTGCCAGGAAGTATGTAAATATATAGGTTTCTATTTATCATATTTGGAAAAGTTGTGAAGAAATGAAGTGAGATGAAAGTGACACTAGGTTGCTTATTCTTATCTTTGGAATATCTTGCGGAGTAAATTATTTGGTACATATGGAGTTAACTTGTGTTGGGTTCCATATTCTCAATCGAGTCAAAGACTCATTACTCTTTGGTTTTTGATTATGATGGAATAAATCAAAATGGCAAAGTAAAGTGACCGCGCTTCTTTCTATTATGAAGTAGCGGTCATTAAATGTTGTCGATGCAATTTTCAGCTTGGTTCATTCGGACACAACCTCTTTGTGTTGCTAACACAAGGGTAAGGTTGCGTACATCCGACCCCCCATTTCCCCACAATTAGCGGGAGCCATTGAGGCACTGGGTAATGTTGTTGTATGGATTTAACTTGTGTTCAGACTAGTGTCTATTCTATTTTACTTTTTGTTGCAAGGGAAGTCGATTTGGATTCAACCCTATGTCGTGAGTACCAATCATCGGGACTTTAAGTTACCCCAACATGTGCTAACCTATTGTCTATTCTTTGGTCTCGTGTTATAGTTCTAATGGTTGAACTTCTAGGAAAGCATCTATGTTCCTTGGGTTTTCTGTTTGTAGTCTGTCATAGTTCTATACTTTAGCAAAACGTGGTTTTGTTTACATCAATATTTAGCTCCCCTAGGTAAGGGGATTAGCATGAAATAAGCTAAAACGAAAATCAGTATACTTGTTGTTTTGTTGAAGTCTTAATTAATGAACTATATTTATAACTTCTGGCATTCATTCTTGTATCAGGTTCTTAGGGATTCTACTGTTTCAAGGAATGTTTTAAAGTCACGTGCGAAGGCATTGAGGAAATTCGGAACAATATTGCAAGTAAGTCAATATCAGTATCCGCAAAAGATTATTTTGGATGTACTTTAGAGCTGTCCTTATCATCCAATTAAGGTTGTAGCTTGTGTGCTTAGGCATATAGTCAGATATCTGGATGCATGAACACGAGTTAATTGTGCATGGAGTGCTTTTTTTTTTTTGTGGAAATGCATGATTTTTTTTTACTTCAGATAATGCCCATGAACCAAAATTTAATTATGAAAATGCTACATGATGCATGGTTTCTGCTCGCAGGAGCATATTGACATGTTTTCCATGCATGGTAACTACATGATCTAATTAATTGACATAAAACTGACGACTTTGGTTTTCATTGACACCGACAATCATATTACGGAATAACTATACAGTTGTTAGATTCGGTCTGTGTGGTGGAGGTAGGTCTTAAAAAACATGTTTTGGGGTTGTGTCTATCTACTTAATTTGTCTGAACCTTGATGATTCTGATTGAATGTTGACTACTGAAGAAGTACATTGACAGTTATATCACGCTCTTATAAACCATTTGCCTTCGTTTATTATACAACATTGTGTATCTTGATTTAAGTGGCCTTGCTACATATTGGCTGGACACTGAAGGTGGACATCACATGTATAACTGAAGTTTGATCTAAGCTTGTTATGGATATCGTTTACTCATTCCAGCTGAAAAATTATGCAACATCTGGATTAGGATTGATACTCATATTTCTGCCTTTTAAAATGTTTAGGTTAAGACTTAAGAGACCTATGAGAAAAATGGTTTGTGTAAGTTACATTTTCAGCAAACAATAGATGTGAATGGGTCCTATTCTCAAATTAGAAACACATCTCCACAAGTAGTATTCCATTTTTTCAGGGTGCAAAGGCTCCTTACATGAGAGTAAACAGCCTCAGAAAAGAAGACCCCAAACCAAAGGTTACTTCATCAAGGTCCAAGAAAACTTGAATGTCAGTATCGGCTTTGTTATATCTACATTAGTGCATTGACGGTGTGTTTTTGGGTTTTGTATTTAGTTCTAGTA
The DNA here is from genome assembly GCA_958450325.1 of Agrostemma githago. NCBI lineage: Eukaryota > Viridiplantae > Streptophyta > Magnoliopsida > Caryophyllales > Caryophyllaceae > Agrostemma > Agrostemma githago. The sequence goes on from OY288253.1 coordinate 11,429,997, forward strand.
GAGCAATTTATTCCTTTACTGAAACACTAACCAGCTTAGTGAGTTTTTACTGATGTGAATTCTCAGCCTTCTGTCTAAACGTGAATTGGCTTGAGGAACAGGTGCATTGTTGACTGTATACTGAAGATGGTTTACCGTTCTGGTTGAACCTGAATTGTCTTGAGAACGAAACTAGTGTCCTATACTAATAGTACATTAATCAAGGAGGAAAAGGTAAAAGAAAAACTAGTAAATGGGAGGAACTTATACAAGTACAGTTTTCTGATAGTCAATAATGGCTGTGAACTGCGGATAATGCATATGGTAGTTTGTGATGATGTTAGTTATTTAGTTCAGTTTTTGTCACTTCTTCTTCTGTTACCTTGTACAAAAGGATTAATTCTGAATGGGGCCCTCTATATCTGATTTGATTCAAGGCAGCAACATTGTTGCATTTGTTGAATTTAGAAACCTGATAGATGTGTAGTTCAATGTATCAATAAAACAATAATGGGGAGAGTTTTGGAGGAATGGTATGTCAGTCCCTTTGCGGCTGCATACTAGTTTCTTATGTATATATTTTTACCGATTTACTTTTTTTTCTGACGAGGGTTTACTCCTAATGAATTTTTCTAAAATTTTCCAATTCTACCCTTTGAAACCCTTAAAGTCTTAAACCTTTCCCCATCAATTACCTCTTCTTTTTACCAATCAAACATTTCTGAATTTGATTATAGATTCTAAATCAAATATCGATGACGTAATATCGATTATCTATGTACTTAAATTTTTTTTTTTATTGTATTAAGAGATTGATGGTATCTCTAAACTTTTCTTGTATTCGGTTTTGCTCCGTTAGCATTGAGGCTTACTCTGCTGCCTCGAAATGGCGGTTTCATGTATGCAATTTCAAACTCCTAATTAATGAATTACTCTGTATTATTGGGAAAGATTATACACCTACCATTCTATCACACCACTTAAAAGGAACGAGCCTACACTTTGTCTAGTAGGGCATATATAAATAAACATTTACAGGAGGTTGTTTGAGAACAACGTTGCTAGGTTTTTTTAGTCAATAATGGTGTTGCTTGTTTTTTTACAATGATGAAGCTTAATTGTGCCCTTGTGAGTAATTACGGGGGACATAATACAAATTGTTGAGTTTTTCTTTTTTTTTTTTTATGAATGAACACATTAACACACTACGGAGTATCAATTTATACCCGTGGCAATAAGGGAAGAGGGGCATTGGAGTTCAGCGACATGTGGGCGGATTCCGGCGATTAATTGCTTAAGTTTTTGATGCTGACGGTTGGTGGTAGTAAATTGGGGGGTTTTAGAGAGAAAATAAAACAATTAACTTTGAGAAGACGGAAATGACAAGGACAAATTAGTAAAATGTTCTTACAATTGAATAAAAGTTCGTTGGGAATATTTTTATTATGTTAATCTGCTAAATACAAGGGTCTCGCTATATATACTACTACTACACGCACAGCCTCGAATGATCTACTGAAAATGACAAAATACAAATGATTATACAACTCATTACAACCTTTATTCTTGCTCTCACGTGAAGTATTCTTGCATTGGTGTCCTTCCTCTTCTTGGTAGACTTTGTTCATCATTAGATTACCTACACTTTTGGGCCTTCTACACTCCCCTCAGACCATATACATTAGCAAGAATTACCCAATTCTCAACCTCCACTTTTTCAACTTTTCTCTATCCTACTCAACTTCCACCTCAGCTTTCCACTCATCCTTCAATTTTCACCTAAAACATCCCACATCAACAAGAATTCATTTCTCACTCTCTCTTACTTTTTTATATACCCCACACAAGCAGACTTGGCAAAACGGATCAACGGATAGGGGTCGGGTCGGGTCGGCATCGAGTTTGGTGGCAATTGGGTCACTCGGGTCAGGTCATATTGAGTTTGGTTAGTCAGTCATCTGGTTATATCGGATAACGGGTCACAAGCTAGTCAAGTTGTATCGGTTCCGATCCGGGTCGTTACATTTTTGGGTTCTATCGGGTCGATTTTCAGGTGAGTCGGATCTGTTTGTCGGGTCGGGTCAACTATTGCAACTCTAGTAGTAAACTGGTAACCCATACAAATTTGTCTGATTATAACTCGTTGGTAAATGATAAATATGGCATAATTAATTACGGGGTAACTACGAGTACCATTAACAAATCATAAATTAACGGTACTAATAACGGTTATAGGTACTATAACGGTTATAATAATACACGATGTTTCACAATTAATTACGTACGTATTTTTTGTTTAATATAAAAACTAATATTTTAATTAAAAAAAGAAAAAGAAATTACATCACTGCAACTCTGCAGTTCTCGTGCATTCTCGGACAGGCGAGAACCTCACCTTCTCTCTCCTACACAATCAACATTTTTTTTTTTTTTAATATTATTTCACTTCTTTCCAAGTTCTCGTCCTCGCAATAAAACTCTAATGTGCATGCTCTCAAGATATGAGTGTGGAATCATTACTCCAATCTTGGTTAGAAGCTTGTGATGTTGACCAACAGAAAGACTTGGTAAGAATATTTGCAACTTGAGCGAAAATTACACATTACAACCTTATAAAAATCAGTTTTTTGTAATTACAACCTTATAAAATTTTTCTTTTCAATTACTACCTAATAAAGCACTTTTCATTTGCAATTGCTACCTTTAATGAACTCCGGTGGGTTAGTAAGCTAATTTCCGTCCCAAATTAGATTACGCCTAATTTTGTGACCATTTTGCCCTTGACTCAGTATACTCTTTCCCCAATCTTTATCTCTCTTTCAACACCTCTTAAAAATTGTATTGCTCTTCAATTGCTTCACTCTTTAATTCAATTTTTGTAGTCTTCAATTTCTTCATCCTCTCTCTATCGTTTATACCTCTTCTTTATTTTCGCCGCCATTAGTGCTGTAGTTTATTGTTGTGTACGAACAAGATATGTAACCCTAATTCTCGATTCTGTACTTTGCAAAATTTATGTTAACCTAGAAATTAGGGCTTGTGGAAATTTAGGGTTTATCCTTAATTCCCTTTATTATTCGTCTAAATGTTGCAAGTTAACGGTGAATGGTTGAATATCCATATCTACAAAAAATTGAATAGCAAAGGCAACATAGCAGACATTAGGCGAAACAAAATCAACAACAAATTGGAGAAACCCTAAAAATTGAAATTATCTAATCGACAACCACATTTGGCTCTCAACATGCTAATGAACTACAATAACACTATAACTACACTTAATTCATATTAGAAAGACTAAAATTAAATGCAAATCTGGGTTTCGTGTGAAGAATCGATTCAAAACCCTAAATTAACGAAAAACCCCTAAACTAATGAAAAAACCCTATATTAACACAGGATTTGGGGCTACTTGCTTGCAGATATGTCGTTCCCTTCAATTGCGCCAGAATTTGGTATGGATTTTGGATTCAATTGGAAAATTAATTAGGGTTTAGTGGATGATGATTGAAGAGGAAGGTACGGAGTGAGTAGTGTAGGAGGTGAGTAAAAGGGGTTAAAGGAGTAAAAAGAAGATTTTAACATCAAGGGTATTTTCGTCATTTAACAACTTCGCTAACGGAAAATAGCTTACTAACCCACCGGAGTTCATTAAAGGTAGCAATTGCAAATGAAAAGTGCTTTATTAGGTAGTAATTGAAAAGAAAAATTTTATAAGGTTGTAATTACAAAAAACTGATTTTTATAAGGTTGTAATGTGTAATTTTCGCGCAACTTGATTATAAGATGGTACATATGTGGGGTTGATAACCCCTTGTACTACCTTTTCTCTAGTGAAATGGTAGTCCATTTCAATATTTTTTTTTCTTTCATGATAAACATAATTAATTGTGATGAAACTATCAGCCTAGTTATCACACTTTAGCACAACAGAATTAATGTGTTTAACTCCCATATTCTTTAATTTAACAGTGTAAGTAGTCATGTCACTTCACATGTGGTGTGAATCGTAGTTTTATACTCTACTTCATTAGATGATCTGGTTGTCACAGTTTACTCCTTTGACTTCCAAGAAATTGGTGATAACCCTAAGATTGGTGTCACCATATAAATCAAGGCAATAGTGATATATATCGTTACCTTCTAATTTCGTAAATAGTGTAGTCTTGGATTGTTTGAATCCAGACTTTTGAAGAGTAGGGCTCAATTTGGCAAACCATTGTCTAGGTGTTTGTTTAAGCTCATGCAAAGATTTCATTAAACGACACGCCATAGGTAATGTGTACTTAGGAGGGTGGTTTTGACTTATAACCATTCTGCCTCTTGCACTATAGTACCCTTGTGGCATGCTCATGTACACTTCTTACTTCAATTCTCCATGTAAAAATGGATTGTTGACATCCATTTGATAAAGATGCTACCTTTGCATAGCCGCCACTACAAGTAAGATCTGACAATGGTAATTTCGCCACTGGAGCAAACGTTTCAATGTAGTTCACTCCCAATTTTTGTCTACATCCTTGTATGACCAGTCTTGCCTTATATCTCTCTAGTGTACCATCAGGTTTGATTTTCACCTTGTACAACCATCTGCTTCCAATTGACCTTCTTTCTGGTTACAATTGGGTAACATCCCATATATCATTCAATTCTAGGGCTTCTAGCTCATCATTCATAGCATCCACCCACCCCTCTTTTGTCACAACTCACTGGAGGATTTGGCTCCTCATGAAGAGATATAGATTGCACCATATTGGCAAGGGAGGGTTGACCATAGTTTCCAGCACTTGATTCATTTCTGTAGTAGATTGTCTGTTATTGGCTCCTCTATGATTGATAGATACAAAATCATTCATCCATTCTGGGGTTCTTCTCCCCCTTTATAATCTTCTAGGTGGATGTTCATCTTCTTGGGTTAGGTTGTCTGCCGGAGTTTTTCATTATCATCATTAGTATTCAACACAGTACATTTTCTATGCCTGCTACATCAATTAAGATCTTGTCATTTGTTTCTCTTTTAACTAGAGCAGTTGGCAATAGTTGCTGCAAATTATTGTATCGACCGAATTTTCATCCTAAGGTAGTTTTATTGATGTTTTGATTGATTGTTCCCTACCCCCAATTAATATTCATAGTGAACCATTGACCTTAGTCCGTTAATTATACTTTGTCATTATAATTAACATGGAGTATAATTTATTTTTCTTTGTTGAGCTTATTAGTTAGACTTCGCAACCAACCAAACCGAATTTCTTGAACTAAAACATAACTACACCAAAACTTTTCATTTAGCTCATTGTCCTTATGGATTCGATACCTGTAGACACCCACATTTGGCCGCTAGGTGTCTATAGCAGTTTGCAAAAAACACTCGATGATGATCGGACGTAAACATGACTTAATACACTCGAATATGGGTTCAAAATCGTTAGTATTTGGCTTGGGATTTATAGCGGAGTAAAAATCTCACCAAACAGACCTCAAATCCAGGCCCAGTAGATCGTTTCCAGTCAAATGAGACTAATTTGGGTCAAAAGACGTTTCCAAGATATAAAAATCAGTCACGCAGCTTTGGAAGTTTGATTCGAAGCCAAATACCACAAAAATATCAGCTACTAAGAAGAATCAAGCAACCAAACAAACTCGTTAGAGATAAAATTCTATCTCTAAAAAGAAGTCTTACTCGTCCAGACCCACTCGATCGAGTAGGCTCACAAAAACCGCGAGAACCGGCGTCAGACCAGGCACTCGATCAAGTGTTATGCATCACTCGATCGAGTGGTTCCCTTTCCAGCCGAGAAAGGATTCATTCTCCACCCAAAGTCGGAATCCTTTTCTATCTAAAATTGTGTATCTTTCCTATCCAAAGCGGGTGTTTCTTCTCACCCAAGCCGGGTACCTTTCCTAGCCAAAGCCGGGAACCTCTCCTATAAATACATCCATTTGCAACCTTCAATGGACAGACACAAATCGCAACAACAATTCATACCCATAATTTCAGCAATCCTAGGCAGATTATACACACATCTAATCCCGATTTTTCCTCTAGAAATCCTTTAGGAAACCCGGGAGCAAAACTCGTCAATTCCCTTCCCAATTATACACACCATAACTCTCCTATATATATCTTAACGCTCCCGCACCTAGGCCGCTATTACGAGTCTGTTTTAGAGATAATAATTAAGCATGTAGGTTGAGGGTGTTACAAATTCCGCTTTCTCCTTTTCTCTCTTCCTTTTTTTTTATCCTTTTCGTCCTTCGTTCTTCGTCCCTTTCGTCACATTTTTTTTTAATTTTATTTATTTCTTTTCTCGTTTCTAATATCGATATTATCATACTATTTTCAAAGAGCATTATTTCCTAGGATGCGATATCGACTCTATAGTCGAATATCGGATCTGAAGGAATTAGTCAATAAAACCATATTAAACGCGATTCTGTTGATGCCGAGGTAATGGTCACTGTAGACACCCACTTTTTGACTACCAGGTGTCTATAGCAGTTTCCAAAAAACACCCGATGATGATCGGACGCAAACGTGTTTCTACGCGCTCGGATATGGGCTCAAAACCATTAGTTGCTGTCTTAAGCACTCACGGAGTACAAATCTCACAAAACTGACCTCAAATTCTGGCCCAGTGGGTCGTTTCCAATTAAACAAGACTAATTTGGATCAAAACCGACACCAGGAATAAAACCGACTTTTAGCGACCGGGTCAAAACCCGGTCAAAGCCGTTTCCGAGTAAGCTCACCCACGGTCCACCTTCAGACGGGCCATCAGGTGCACAAAATCCTAGACACCAAAGTGCATAGCTTGGCCTATATATACACTCTCATGCACATGCATTTATACATCTCTTTGAACCCTAATTTTACACACATCTTTTGGAACCCTACTTTCAACCCTAATTAATCTCTAGTCTATAGTACACTCAAGCCCTAACCCTAGCAATTAGAAGACAAACCCTAATCACCGTAACTTAACTTACATCTCGATTACTCCCGTGCAAGCCACAACTACGTGTCCCGTCCGAGAACAAGAACATGTAGGTTGAGGGTGCAAAACCCCGTTCTTTTCCCTTTCTTCTCTTCCTCACGTCATCTCCATCATCTTCTTTTTATTTTTATTTTATTTTATCGTTGTACCTATAATATCGATAATATAACTAGTATAAAATACTAAAATATTCGTCGATTCGTGTCGAGTGTGAGTGATGGTGGGATAAGGAAACCCGAATATACAAGAGTATTGCATTCAGCGTTGCCGGTCGCTTATCCCATCACCCCGATCGTTTGATTGTTGAGACGAATTAACATCAACCATAATTTTCTTATTCCGTCATAATCGCATATTTCGTTGATCTTTAAAACTATTTCCACAACAAATACTTTTTTTTTATTAGGGTCGAAACCCATTGACGCGGATCCGACATCACGCAATCCTTAGGGATTTTTTACGATGTCGGGAAGCCGAGGGAATCAAGTCTTTAAATTATCGCAAAGTGTCAATCAATTGGATTCTATACCAATTCAATAATTGGCCAGCGAATCCAAACGATTTAGTCAATAAACTAAACTAACACGATTTTCGTTGATGCTAACGTAGATGTCATTTAATTCGGCAAGAATTAATTACGACACTATAAACGCGGAGAAAAATCTATATCGTTTGAGTTAATTTAAACGACTTATATTATTTTCTTCAAGTTTTCGCTTTAGCATTTCATACCGATTCAATAATCGAATATGGGATATGACGAGCATCAAAATTAGAATCGAGTATAAATTATTCCAAGTACTTAATATTGATTTCATAATCGAATATTGAATACGACGAATATCGAAAATATTAAGTCGAGTGCAAATTACGCAATATTTGTACGCGATTTAATAAAGTCATCAATTTTCCGAAGAAAACAATTTCGAAACAGCCCGTCACGCGACTCGCCGGCATCCCAGGCGAGTCGCCTGACCCGCGCGAGTCGCGCCGTTCCCAGGCGAGTCGCGCGACTGCCTGGAAACGCGGCACAATTTTGCTCTTTTTTATTATTCTTCGAACATCGTTTTTTAGACAAAACATTTTTTTTAGATCTCGATATATTTTTCCCTTGACCTCGGTCAACACGTGTTAATCCATCACGTGACATATAAAACTTTCCAAAATCATGCATTCATCGCATCTATATCTTTATTCAATTTATCAATCGTTATACCGTTACTAACAAGTTTGCTATTTTCTTGTTGATTTTTCATTGTTTATTTTATTGTACTAAACTGAACCCGCATGCTAAATTTAACTTCGACGTTAGAATTAGTTGCATTAAATCGACATAGAAATCCTTTCAATTTTTTGCATGTTTAGGGAAAATAATGTTTGCATATTCATTTTCACCGAACTACTAACGCGCGTATTAGAAAGTAATTTGATATCCTAGTAGAGGCCGCTAATGTGCGGGCGGGGTTGAGTGTCCTTTGTGAGCTTCCCAACACGTACCCTCACCCCTTACTCAGAACCTCGGTTTCCGGATGCCCGAAACTGTTGGCGCATGAGAGTCATTCAATACACGATATCCGATAATGTCGGTATCGGTATCAAATGCAAAGGGACGAGCCCAATAAACTCTGACATCGGAAATGGGCCGTATTTGGTATATGGCCCACTACGACATAGAGTGGGTTCGAACGGGCCCGAACTCTCACAAATTTCGGTGGCGACTCCACTTCAATTTAAATTTCAATTCGATCCATTCTCATATGGAGATTCATTCGCCTCTCCAAATCCGCGCGTGGCCGCGTCGGGGTGGACCTATGTCATGTCCATAATTTGTCGACTCCGCTGGGGATTAACTGATGCGTGACTTACCATCGGCATCCTCAGGGTGAGACTCGAATAGAAATCGTTTGACTAGTATAATACGCGTCTTAGTTTTACGGTTCATGCATAACCCTATATTTTCCCGGGCCGATACTCGCGACCGACGTCCCACTATACCGTGATGTACTCCAATATGGATATGTCAAAGGTGTCCATAGTCGATTTGAGTGGATTTCGCAGCATGTTCTAAGCTCAACTAGACTTAGAAAGTCCGTCCCGATCAACGTCTAGACTATGTGCACTGGTATAGACCCTTTATAGACCGACCGAGACTTAGTGTAAAGCATACATGTTGTCGTCATAATGCTTACGTGACTATGTGCTACTTGGTTTCCGTGTCGTTTTCAAAAATCGTCATTTCAAAAACTGCATATTTCCAAAAATATTCAAATTTTGAAAAAACCGGAGTGCTACCGAAATTAGGACTTACGATTTGACTCAAAGTAGCCTATTTTTAGCCGGTATGCTATCCATTTCAAAAATTCAAAATTTTTCGACTTTTCAAAAAATTCGGGCCTGACGGCATTTTCGCCAATTTTAAAAGTCGGGATCCTCTTTCGATTTTCAAATTTTCGGAAATTCATTTTTGATATTCAAAATTCCGAAATTCCAAAAATGCATCTTTTCAAAAAATATCCCATTTCAAAACCCGGGACGTATGCCGAATTTAGGACTTATGATTTTACTCAAAATAGCCTATTTCTAGTCGGTATTCCGCCCATTTAAAAACTCGAAAATATTTTTGAACTTTCAAAACCGTGGCCCGATATGTTTTCCGATTTTTCTCGAAAAATCGGGCCCCCCTCCACCGAATTTCTTTCGGATTTAAAAAAAATATGGTTTTTCTATGGAGTACCCCTCAACAATTGGCTTTTCCAAGTGGTACCCTCGCCTTTTTCGAATTACAAGGTGTACCCCTAAACTTTACTTATCATTCCATATCATAACCAAAGTGATAAGTATATTACAATTATTTTTTGTAAAATGAATAATTAACATATTAATCAATCCAATTTGATGCTACAAACCACCTCTTTTTCTTTACCATTCACCAAGCCACCAAATGTCCATCACAGCGCACTCTATTGTTGGCCGACGTCGACCTATCTCCCTCATTCTTTTAAATCCTTCAACCTCAATCCCTCCGTCACCCCCATATCCTAGTATGGTGGAATGGAGTTTTTCGAGTAAAGGATGCAAATTGAAGAAATATATCATGGTTGATGAAAGTAAAATAGAGAATAATCACTATTTATATCATCAATTGAGAAATTTTCGTTGGAAAATTATAACTTTGGTTACAATATAGACTAATTTACAAAGTTTAGGGATACATCTTGTAATTCGAAAAAGGCAGGGGTACCACTTGGAAAAGTCAATAGTTGAGGGGTATCCCATAGAAAAACCCAAAAAAATATGAATCCTTTTCAAAACCTTCCTCTTCTTAGGACTTCCCGTATTTAGCATGTGTCGGGTCGTGTCATAAGTCGTCGAAGGTCTTTAGCGTCGAAACTCCGTCGATCCTACATCACGAGTTACCTCCCTATCCCAGTCCGCCTTATTCGACTAAGGCAAGGCTAACCAACATAGGGCATACCCCTACTAAGGAAAGCCCGCTTACACACTCGAGTCTAAATTAGAAAGTCCCACACGACCCTTCCCTCTAGCGGGACGGTCCTCACGACCTTTCCTAAGGGAATTTTGCCCATCTTTCAATCCGTTAGTCGGGTCGTCCCAATTCGAAAGTCCTTTAACTTAAGGGTCCACCCTAATCACAGGGCCGTCTTTATTCGGGTCGAGTCAAGGGTCTCTAGCGTCGAAACTCTGCCGATCTTACATCGCAAGTTTCTTCCCTTACCCCGTCTGCCTTTCCTCGTGGCCGAGTCAACCTTTTACAAGGCATAGCCCTATAACAAAAGGTTCGTGATCCTTACGGGTCGCTCGTCCAACACTCGAGTCACCTAGGGTTAGGTCACCACGGTTGGCCCGAGCACGTGGCACGGTCAAACACGGTCGCCCCATTTTCGGATTCACCCTTCTGCAGCTTAAGTCTGATTCGCGGTCGTTATTTTGTCTAGGTCAGCGTCCGGGTTTCCCGATCCGAGAGTCTTAGTCATTTCCGTCACCCCGGGCCATGTCTAGTTTGACTCATCCTCTTGCATGTACGCAAAACCGAGCTTAGGCGAGTTCTAACACCTGTCGTTTCTTCCGATCAGGGACCCTATGAACGAGACCCCACCAAACCACAGCAAATCCCGCGCCGTCGAGAAAGGGGATATCCAGGGGAGTATGCTTATGCTGTCTTGCTCCATTAACAATATCTTCTCAAAAATCAATACCGCCCTAGATAACCTAAATACCAGGGTGACCACCATCGAAGAAGACCTTGTAAGAACCCGATCCCGTCTAACACAGCTAGAGCGGGTAAGGCAGCCAATCACCCAACTGAGCCAATTGAAGGGTGAACATTCTTACGAAACTGCCCGATACCCTTAAGATGGCAAGACCGAGAGAGGTAACCATCAAGTCACCTCTCCGAAAATCAAGAACCAGTCAAAGGTGAAGACATTTACCCACTTGGATATGTACTACATCGTCGCTTTCCAGAGGTTGGTTTCGAAGGGCCTAATACTACCTATAGGCCCAACAGTCGACCCACCTTCAGAAAAATGCTCCAAATCATGGAACCCGAGCATTACTGCAAATTCCATAGAGGGAGGGGACACGATACAGAGCAGTGTTGGAAACTGAAACACCTCATCCAAGATTCCCTCAATGCCGGGAGGGCTCCCGTTTTGGAAACATTATCACTTGCAAAGCCCCTCATGGACTATACAGGGCCCGATGACCAAAGCATCCAATCTACCTCCCATGCATCCAAGAGTCCGGATTTGATTTAAGTCCAAGTTTGAGTCCGAGTCTAGGATATACTATTTATTTCTATTTCAAAGTCAGAGTCAGAGTCAATTGTATTCTGTCCTCTTTCCAAAATTCAATAAAATTAGCTTTCAATATTCTTTCTCATATATACTTTCCTTATGTGTTTCCGAGAACATGATGAACACCATCGTACACTGTGAGCACATGCACGTGACTATAGGCACATCTATAATGACTGCAGGAAATTGAGACCCGTGTTTTCCTTTACCTGTTCCATGTCTGACATAGAAAGCCACAAAACTACCCTTAGCAGGAGCGGTACGAATCCTATGACAAATCTAGGTAGTCTCCTGGTTTGGGTTCAAGACGGGAGGCAAGCTCATTTCCCATAATAAAACACCCCTCCAATAAGACTGACCAATCCTTACCTTAGGTGTTAGTCTGACCAAAAAAAAAACTGGAAGAAAAAAAAGTCCAAGAAAAAAAAGAAAAACTGGACAAAAAAAATAAAATCAAAAGTCTAGGAAAGAAGCAAAAGGCCAAAACAAAAAGCAGGCCATTGTCAAAAAAAAAGAGGCACCCATCACCGAGGTTAAAACGGTCAATCCAAATGAAGAATCCCGTGACCGGGGCTAAGAAGTCAACCAACTAAAAAATATTCAAAAAACCCATGACCGTAGTTAACTTTCAACTCAAGTGAAACGGTCAATTCAAATTACCAAAACCCATACCGTCCAATAGGGGAGTGACAATTAAGCTGGTCAGCTAACAGCACACTCGGCCTTCCCACATTCCAACCCTCAAGACCTTCCCGAGATCTAGGCTAGAGACAGCCTGGAATTTTGAGGATTCAAGCTCCATAGGATACCCCTAACTATTAGGGCCAGACATGGAAACCAGATCCCGCATTATCAAAACCTATCCTGATCGAAGTTCGAGCCATTTTTACTCGACTTTCCCCTTGCACAACAACACAACACGACATAACAAAATTCACTCGAGATCAAAACTCATCAAAGACCCGATATCAAAACTCATCAAAGACCCGAGAACAAAATTCATCAATCCCCGAGAGCAAAACTCGTCAAATCCCCGAGAGCAAAACTCGTCAAATCCCCCCGAGAGCAAAACTCGTCAAATCCCCCCAAAAGCAAAATTCGTCAAATCCCCCCGAGAGCAAAACTTGTCAAATCCCCGAGAGCAAGACTCATCAAATCTCATCCCAATTCTTCTCATCCAAACCAGTTACCAACCCCAAACACGGGAATGCAACTTGAAGTCGGTATAGAACATGCCCAAATAGTTCACACCACCTCTGGGGGCTACCCGGGAGAACGCCCACAGTCACAGGATCAACATCCTAACCATTCTAGCCCTTTGATCAAGACATCATTGGGAATGCACCTAGCCTACACCATTGTTATGGCTAGTTACACACAAAGTCCTATTAGACTAGGCACCATAATATATCTTTCTTCAGTGAACTACGACATGGTTTGATTTCACCACACGTGAATACGTAGGCAGCCTTTCAACGAGGGCACAACCACCCACATTGACACACATTCAGAAAGCACCGTCACTCCAATCACGACACTGTCATGTTCTCAATAGCTAGCTTTGTCATCCTGGGGGCTTCTATTAGACAGAAGTTCTCCTTCCACTCACAAAATCCAAAATACCTTAAAAAAAATTAGCCTCCTTTCAATAGAGTGTCCTAGTACTCGACTCCGTCGAAGACGAGAATCTGTCAGGATTCGAAGCAACACCCACCTTGGGAATATACCCCAAAACCAAAGAAAGATAAAAAAAGAACAGTCTACGACGTTGCTACTACTAAGCCCTGTTATACGGAAACAGTCTCATAACATCTTTCCCATTCTGAAGTTCGACCGTGTTGTCACTCGCTTAGGCTACGGAATAGCGCAACTTAAGAGTCTTGTCATCTTAGGTGGCCCATCCCCTTACCGAGTCACAGTCCAACCCCTTTGAGAGTACAAGTCGTGTCTGTCAACTCGTCTTGTCACGTCCAGAGTCGAGTCTGTCGGTAGGCGTCTCTCTTCAAATCCTCATTTTAAATTTTGCAAAACTTAGTCATTTGAGAAAATCCTTTTCGACAAGGTCAAATTTCGGTCTATTTAAGCTGCAAATTTCTTTTCTACCTCTTTCAATTTTGAAAACCTATCTTCTAGCACGTGAGTTGCTTTCAGGACTTCGATTTCAAAACTAAGCAAAAATCTTTTTTCCCCAGCGCGAGTCATATTTTTCTACCTACGTGTTGCAAGCAAATTTTATGTGACTTATACAGGTACGACTCAAGGGTTCAAAAGCAAGCCTGTGCAGCTCACATATCTCCCCAGCGGAAAGCCCGAGGCGGCTTTTTCCCCGGAATAGCACGGGATGGGCCCACATATAGGCGCACCCAAGACTTATGCGACAAGTCCGATTCCCTACGAAGTTATCATCATCAGCTCAGGTATGACTTCTATCCTATGGCTGGTGAGCCCTTCACGCGAGTCTAATGGACTATAAACGACCCGATCGGAAGTCTGCCAGGTTTCAATCCTCGATTGGCCTGGTAGCTACTCTGACTTCCGCCTTGTCCAAGCCTCAGTCAGAGTGGGGGCTCTATAGACACCCACATTTTGACTGCCAGGTGTCTATAGCAGTTTCCAAAAAACATCAGATGATGATCGGACGCAAACGTGTTTCTACACGCTCGGATATGGGCTCAAAACCATTAGTTGCTGGCTTAAGCACTCACGGAGTACAAATCTCACAAAACTGACCTCAAATTCAGACCCAGTGGGTCGTTTCCAATCAAACAAGACTAATTTGGGTCAAAACTGACACCGGGAATAAAACCGACTTTTAGCGACCAGGTCAAAACCCGGTCAAAACCGTTTCCGAGTAAGCTCACCCACTATTCACCTTCAGACGGGCCATCAGGTCAAGTCCGTCAAGGCACAAAACCCTAGACACCAAAGTGCATAGCTTGGCCTATATATACACCCTCATGCACATGCATTTAGACATCTTTTTGAACCCTAATTTTACACATATCTTTTGGAACCCTACTTTGAACCCTAATTAATCTCTAGTCTACATTACACTCAAGCCCTAACCCTAGCAATTAGAAGACAAACCCTAATCACCATAACTTAACTTACATCTCTATTACTCCCGTGCAAGCCACAACCATGTGTCCCGTCCGAGAACAAGAACATGTAGGTTGAGGGTGTAAAATCCCGTTCTTTTCCCTTTCTTCTCTTCCTCACGTCATCTCCATCTTCTTTTTTTATTTTTTTTATTTATTTTATCGTTGTACCTATAATATCGATAATATAACTAGTATAAAATACTAAAATATTCGTTGATTCATGTCGAGTGTGAGTGATGGTGGGATAAGGAAACCCGAATATAAAAGAGTATTGCACTCAGCGTTGCCGGTCGCTTATCCCATCACCCCGATCGCTTGATTGTTGAGACGAATTAACATCAACCATAATTTTCTTATTCCGTCATAATCGCATATTTCGTCGATCTTTAAAACTATTTCCACAACAAATACTTTTTTTTATTAGGGTCGAAACCCGTTGAAGCGGATCCGACATCACGCAATCCTTAGGGATTTTTTACGATGTCGGGAAGCCGAGGGAATCAAGTCTTTTAATAATCGCAAAGTGTCAATCAATTGGATTCGATACCTGTGGACATGACATAGGTCCACCTCGACGTGGCCACGCACGGGTTTGGGGAGGCGAATGAATCTCCATATGAGAATGGATCGAATTGAAATTTAAATCGAAGTGGAGTCGCCACCGAACTTTGGGGGAGTTTGGGCCCGTTCGAACCCACTCTATGTCGTAGTGGGCCGTATACAAAATACGGGCCATTTCCGATGTCAGAGTTTATTGGGTTGGTCCCTTTGCATTTGATACCGGTACCGACATTATCGGATATCGTGTATTGAATGACTCTCATGCGCCAACGGTTTCGGGCATCCGGAAAATGAGGTTCTGAGTAAGGGGTGAGGGTACGTGTTGGGAAGCCCACAAAGGACACCTAACCCCGCCCGTACATTGGCGGCCTCTGCTAAGATATCGAGTGACTTTCTAATACACGCGTTAGGCGAACGGGAAAATGTTGTGCAAACAATATGTTCCCTAGACATGCGAGAAATTGAAAGAGTTTCTATGTCGATTTAATGCAACTAAATCTAGCGTCAAAGTTAAATTTAGCATGCGAAGGTTCATTTTAGTGCGATAAAATAAACAATAAATCAACAAGAAAAACAACAAACTTGTTAGTAACGGTATAACGATAATAACGGTTTGCGAATGATATAGAATGACATAAATAGGATGATGCAAAGTTTTGAAAAGTGATGTTTCACGTGATTGATTAGGCACGTGTTGACCTAAGTCATAAAAAAGGTTTTATCGAGACTAGAAAAGGGATGTGAGACTCACGGTATTGTCGTGATAAGGCCACTCGATCGAGTGATCGACGGACTCGACCGAGTGGTCCCCGGGAAAGGCTCATGTCTCGTGTTTTAGACCCTACTCGGTCGAGTTATTGACGAACTCGGCCGAGTACACTGCCACTCGATCGAGTCATTGCGAGACTCGACCGAGTGGAGGTCGGAAAACATTCTGTCTCGGTTTTTGGGATGTCACTCGATCGAGTGGCCTATGGCACTCGGTCGAGTGACACCTGTACGAACCATAGTACGTTTCGGCTTTGCTTTTTGACTTTAATAATTCGATGAATTGGGCATAAATATTGTATAATTTATGTCCAGTTTATATTTATGATTCTTGTCGTGCCCGATATCCGCTTATTGAACCGGTATCGAATACTAGAGCGAAATTTGAAGGAAAAGGCTATAAGTCGTTTTAAGTTAACTAGCACGATATAAATTTTCTCCGCATTTATTAATGTCGTAATTAATTCAATTGAATTAGAACACATCTATATTAGCTTCAACGAAAATCGTGTTAATTAATTTATTTGACTAAATCATTAGATTCGACGTCCAATTATGGAATTGGTATCGAATCTAATAGATCGATGCTTGAATTAAAAAAACTCGACTTGATTCCCTCCGCATCCCGACATCATAAATAATTCTTGCGAATTGTTTGATGTCGGATCCGCATCAACGAGTTTCGACCCTTATAAAAAAGTATGTTTCGAAAATAGTTTTTAGAAAATCGATGGAATATGCGATTGAATGATGATGCGAACGAAATAAAAACTATTATTTAGGTTGACTTGTTTCAATAATCAAGTGATCGGGGTGATGGGATAAGCGACCGGCAACGCTGAGTGCAATACTCTTGTATATTGGGTTTCTTTATCCCACCATCACTCACACTCGACACAAATTCACAAGTATTTTAATGTTTTAGACTAGTGATATTAACGATATTAGGATGCGATAATAAAATAAATAAAAACAAAAAAAAGACGAAGAAAAAGAGGAAGATGACGAGAGAGAAAGGAGAAGGAAAGAAAGCGGGTTTTGCACCCTCAACCTACATGTTCTTGTTCTCGGACGGGACTCGTAGTTGTGTCTTGCACGGGAGTATCGAGATGTAGGTTAAGTTGTGGTGGTTTAGGGTTTGTCTCCTAAGTATTAGGGTTAGGGTTTGCAAGTGTGAGATTAGGGTTTGATTAGGGTTGAATCAATGTGGTAGAAGGTGGATCAAAGTTGTGTAAAGTGTGTGTATGGGGGTGTATATATAGGCATTGCCCATGTACCCCGTCTAGGGTTACTCGACCGAGTAGCCCCTTGACTCGGTCGAGTGGCCCAAACGTCAGCAGTCGGGCTCGAATGAGGGCCCACTCGATCGAGTGGGCTGAGCACTCGATCGAGTGGGTCAGCTGGGTCGCGTGGGTCCAATGTTTTGGACCTCGAGATGGGTTTTGTGTTTGGGCTGAGTTTTTTATGTTTATGTGGCTGTTTTTTGTGTGTCTCGGAAACGACTTTCACCGGGGTTGACGAAATCGCTAAAAGTCGGTTTTATTTTCGGCGTCGGTTTTGACCCAAATTTGTCTTGTTTGACTGGAAACGACCCACTGGGCCCGGATTTGAGGTCAGTTCTGTGAGATTTTGTACTCCGTAAGTGCTTAAGCCAGCAACTAATGGTTTTGAGCCCACATCTGAGCGCGTAGAAACACGTTAGCGTCCGATCATCATCGGGTGTTTTTTGGAAACTGTTATAGACACCTGGCAGTCAAAATGCGGGTGTCTAGAATACCAATTCAATAATTGGCTAGCGAATCCAAACGATTTAGTCAATAAATTAAACTAACACGATTTTTGTTGATGCTACCGTAGATGTCATTTAATTCGGCAAGAATTAATTACGACACTATAAACGCGGAGAAAAATCAATATCGTTTTAGTTAATTTAAACGACTTATATTATTTTCTTCAATTTTTCGCTCTAGCATTTCATACCGATTCAATAATCGAATATAGGATATGACGAGCATCAAAATTAGAATCGAGTATAAATTATTCCAAGTACTTAATATCGATTTCATAATCGAATATTGAATACGACGAATATCAAAAATATTAAGTCGAGTGCAAATTACGCAATATTTGTACGCGATTTAATAAAGTCATCAATTTTCTGAAGAAAACAATTTCGAAACAGCCCGTCACGCGACTCGCCGGCATCCCGGGCGAGTCGCCTGACCCGCGCGAGTCGCGCCGTTCCCAGGCGAGTCGCGCGACTGCCTGGAAACGCGGCACAATTTCGCTCTTTTTTATTATTCTTCGAACATCGTTTTTTAGGCAAAACATTTTTTTTAGATCTCGATATATTTTTCCTTTGACCTCGGTCAACACGTGTTAATCCATCACGTGACATATAAAACTTTCCAAAATCATGCATTCATCTATATCTTTATTCAATTTATCTATCGTTATACCGTTACGAACAAGTTTGCTATTTTCTTGTTGATTTTTCATTGTTTATTTTATTGTACTAAAATGAACCCGCATGCTAAATTTAACTTCGACGTTGGAATTAGTTGCATTAAATCGACATAGAAACCCTTTCAATTTTTCGCATGTTTAGGGAAAATAATGTTTGCATATTCATTTTCACCGAACTGCTAACGCGCGTATTAGAAAGTCATTCGATATCCTAGTAGAGGCCGCTAATGTGCGGGCGGGGTTGGGTGTCCTTTGTGGGCTTCCCAACACGTACCCTCACCCCTTATCCAGAACCTCGGTTTCCGGATGCCCAAAACCGTTGGCGCACGAGAGTCATTCAATACACGATATCCGATAATGTCGGTATCAGTATCAAATGCAAAGGGACGAGCCCAATAAACTCTGACATCGGAAATGGGTCGTATTTGGTATATGGCCCACTACGACATAGAGTGGGTTCGAACGGGCCCGAACTCCCACAAAGTTCGGTGGCGACTCCATTTCGATTTAAATTTCAATTCGATCCATTCTCATATGGAGATTCATTCGCCTCCCCAAACCCGCGCGTGGCCGCGTCGGGGAGGACCTATGTCATGTCCACAGTCACATGGTCCGAAAAGACTAATTACGACATTATGACGCGGAGGAATTATTTCATCTTAATGCAGTCTAAAACGATTCATAAACGTCTTTTACAAAATTCACTCTAAATATTAGATATTAATTCTATAATCAAGTATCGAATATGACGAGTATCGAAAATTGAAACGAGTGTCAATCATATTATATTTTCACGCGATTTAGCAAAATTATCGATTTCAAAAATCAAAAGCAAATTCACGGACAGCCGTCCGTACAAGGGGCACTCGATCGAGTGGCACCCCAAAATCGGGTCAGAAAGTTTTTTTGAGGACCACTCGCTCGAGTCCCTCCATGACTCGATCGAGTGGCGCCCCAAAATTTGGGCAGAAGGTTTTTTCGAGGTCCACTCGGTCAAGTCCTTCCATGACTCGATCGAGTTGCCTTTGTCACGTCAAATACGTGAGTCCTTCAACATATTCCAAGTCCAGATAAAATTCTTTTAACGACTTCGGTCGTCACGTGCTAAGTCCATCACATGTTCATCTTTTCAAAACCATTATCGTATTTACATCGTCCAATCTATTTACGCTCTGTTATTATCGCGATTGTCGTTTGTTTTATTATATTTCCGGGTGGTATGCCGCTCGCATGTTGTAATCTTTTCTTTCGCGCTTTTTATTTCGTTGTTTGTTTTATTATACTAAAATGAACCTCGCATGCTAAAAACCATTTCAACATAGTTCAAAGATGCATTAAACGATGTAGATTAAACATATCTCACATGTTTAGTCAAAAACACTGTTTGCATATCATTCAACTGTCAAACTAACACGCTTACACGAAAAACGAACGATATCTAAGTAGAGGTCGCTAAGTGCGGGGGGGATTGGGTGTTCTTTGTGAACTTCCCAACACGTACCCTCACCCCTTACTCAGAACCATGGTTTCCGGATGTCCGAAACCATTGGCATACGAGAGTCATTCAATACACGGTAACCGATAATGTCTGTATCGGTATCGCAATGCAAAGGGACGAACCCCATAAACTCTGAAATTGGAATGGGCCGTACTCTGTGCACGCCCCCCTAAGATATAGAGTGGGTTTGAACGGGCCTGAACTCCCACAAAGTTCGGTGGCGACTCCTAATTAGATTTAAATTTCAATCCGAGATCCATCTCACAAGAGATTCATTCGCCTCCCCAAACTCGCGTGTGGCCGCATCGGGGTGGACCTATGTCATGTCCACAATTTGGCGACTCCGCTGGGGATACCTGATGTACCACTTGTCATCGGGATTCTCAGGGTGAGACTCGGAAAGAAATCTCCAATCATAAATTTGAGAAAATACAATAATTCTCAAAATGATTATATGTAATCTCCAATCATAAATGTATACATATATCATAATGATCACATGTACTTTATACAGAAACATAACAATAAATGATATCAAAATGTCATAAACATAATATGAGCACACTACTTTTACATTAGCAAGGCTTTATCTACAACACTCATGCGCTCTACATGGCCAATAAACGCCTTAGGTGGTAATCCCTTAGTTATTGGATCTGCTACCATTATATCCGTCCTAATATGCTCAATCGACACTCTACGTTTCTGCACATCCTCTTTAACTGAGAAGTATTTCAATTCAATATGCTTTGCACCCTTAGAGTACTTATCATTTTTAGCGAAGAATACGGCTGCTTTATTATCACAATAAATCCTCAGCGGCTTGGCTATACTATCGATGATTCCAAGTCCCGAGATAAAGTTCCGCATCCACAATGCATGAATAGTGGCTTCAAAGCACACCACAAATTCAGCTTCCATAGTGGAGGTAGCAAAGATAGATTGTTTTCCACATTTCCATGATACTGCTCCTTCAGCTAATAGAAAGACATAACCAAATGTTGATTTCCTAGTATCTTTACACCCGGCATGGTCTGAATCTGAATATCCAATAACTTCTAGATCATTATTGGATCTCCTATATGTAAGCATGAACTCCTTGGGTCCTTGCAAGTACCTGAGCACTTTCTTTGCAGCTCTCCAATGGTCCATTCCGGGATCACTTTGATATTGACAGGGGTTAGTCGTATCCCTAATCAAAAGTACCCTAAGGTCACTAACTAATGTAGATAGCGAAGTCAGGGGTCGAACCACAAGGAGATGGGAATTCGATTGTTTATCCTAAGAATTAGGTTCTAGATTACGGGTCACAATTGGTTGGTTTGGTAAAGTAGAAACTAAATAACTAAAACGGAATAACAAGAAGAGAAAATTCTAAGGTCTCAGGTTCACTACGAATATTAGTCGGGTCAGGGAGTCAACTAACAGGTCAATAATCGAACTACCTAACGTGCAAGTCCGGTCGGTACAATACAACCTTTAGATCTAAACTTAACCTGCAGTCGCTAGCATTAAGTCAGTCTACCCGAATTATCGTGGCCTAATTAGTTCTTAACCCGGTCGGTGAAAAGCCTTAATTGCTATGCTAATTAATTGAATTATGCATCAGACAATCAATCAGATTTAAGACGATAAACAAGCCATAGTTCATGCGATTAACAACTAATCAATCAATTATAACCCCTCCTAACATGCATAGATCCCCTTAACCCTAGATGAGAAATTAGCTACACATAATAAAACTAATCAGACAAGAAAAAAAGAAATCAAATCTAAACATGTCAAGATGAATTAATAATCAATTGAAGGAAATAATGATACTAGAACAATAAATAAAGATGAATTGAAAGAGAATTGAAATTCAATATCGAATGATGAAGGAAATTGTAAAGATCTCTAGGTAGGTAAACTAAACTATGAAAACAGAATAATCAAAAGTGTGTAAAAGAAGGTAAAAGAAAGTGTAGAATGAAAAATGTCTGACACAAGTCAGGAAAACTGATTTTAAAGAGTAGCAGTTGGACTTGAAAACAGGCCCAAATTTTAAGTTGAAACAAGAATGACGCAAGGCCCGGTTTGGGTGCACTCGATCGAGTGCCTGATGACACTCTATCGAGTGACCCCCCAAAATATGGGCAGAGAGCTTCACGGAGTGGCACTCAATCGAGTTCAGTACGGGCACTCGATTGAGTAGCGCTGTAGATCACAGCATCGCGCGCTCAACTTCATACGGCTACCATTTCTTCGTTACTTGTTCAAATTAAGCATGCAATATACCGTTGGAAGGCTAAGAGAAAGAGCTTTCCAACGCCACCATATTCACTCTAATTGGAGTTGTAGAACGAAAGTTATGAACATTTGAAGTTGACCCTTGTGTAGGCGATCATTCTTTCATCTCGTTTGATATCCTTTCCTTCTTTGATCTTTGTTTCTTCATGTATTCCGCATCTTCTTCCTTCGATTCTGCGCTTAGATGTGAATTCTTCAATTGTCGATTCCATATTGCTCCGATTAGCTCCAAATGCATCCAAATCTACAAAATACACACAAATACGAAAGTATCGACATTCAAAGTATATATTGCATCATTATTAACGAGTTAAGCACAAAAAACCGAGATAAAACTAACAGTTAGGAAATGGAAATATGTATATAAATAACACTCATCAAACTCCCCCAAACCGAACCTTTGCTTGTCCTCAAGCAAACCACACATATAAATACAAGAGAGGACAAGTGATGTGAAGCACGACTAAGATCAAGCTTACAATCATTCTACTAAAAATCGGCTCAAGTCGGTTAGAAAACACGCAATGCCAAAAATATAACTAAATCAATAATCATGCCTTAAATGAACTATTGTTTGCCAACCTTTCAATCTTGCAAGACCATCAATGTCGGACTTCCTCGCGGTTATCGCTCAACACTCATAAGAACGGGTGAGTATATAAATGTGAAGATAAGAAAGAATAAGAACACTCACTCGACTTACGAAACATGCATGCAATCGAATATGAAATCAATCTCCCCAATCAAATACGTGTTCCACCAATCAGGACCATAGTACACGCCAAGGACTTACAAAGAGTGGCTAATATGTGAGAGAATAAAATGGATTGTGCTTAAAGCACGTATGGGAATGTGGAGCTAAAATCGGGCCCAATCGCAGCTACACAATAAAAACAATTCCAATCAAAAATCCCGAAAGATAACGTCGAACCACCAACTAGAGATATAAATTCAAGATTAGGTGTAAGAGTGAATTCTGTTCATCATCACAATTAATCTCTAGTTTCAATCCTTTCGACCATTCCCCGAAATATTACAAGAAGCATATATTTCATCTTTTTCTTTTTTTTTCAATTCATTTTCTTTTCTTTTCAATGCTTCTATTTTTTTCAAATTTTGAATAGGGGGAAGGCGAGTACAAAGTCGCACCAACGATATTACACACTAAGTCCAAAAGATGCAGAAATCTCCAAACATGACCAAATAGTGAAGTAATTCCAATTAAGTTCAGTGCGACTGTCTCGACTGAATAGGCTATTCTGGGTTGTAGTTAACTAATATAGGCACTAAAAACAGGCTTACAACGGCTGAAATGGGCTAAACAAAGGAAAACGACCTAAATCTACAAGGTAGTAAAAATGGGTCATTTTTGGCTATGTGGAGCTCATCAAAAACAAAATTGCCTTTCCTCGTGTACCTCCTCCTCAAACCAAACACGTATTCAATATCAAGAACCGGATGTCATATTTATGCAAATTGATGTTACACATTCCACAAGGAGAAAATCACTCAATTCCTAAATAATAATGAGACCAGTTATGGATGTTACTGGCCTAGGAAGCTCTAAAATCCTCAGAATTTTGTGGCTTGCCGACAAGTGGTCAAATTTACTCATTTGGCAACTAAAAGTTCAAATAGGCATTCATATCAATTTAATCAAATCTTAAGACAAAACACGTTTTCAGGCACGAAATAAGCTGAAAATTAGGAGAAATCATGTTAAGAGCATTATCATCATCGCCGTTTTGCATGCTTCACATCAGACACACACATAAAAACACACAAAAAATTAAAATATTTTTGGATTTTTCTGATTTTTCAAAAAAAAAAATTGGATTTTTAGAACTTTTTGAAAGCGGTAAAACACACGACACAAAATAAAACACACAAAAGCACACAAACTCTCCCCCAAACCTAAATGTCACAGTGTCCTCAATGTGACTCTAAAGTAGATAAGACAACAAATCCACAGCCAATCCTAAGGGCAACGTAACTTAGGGAAAGACAAAAATATAAGAAATCGAATAATAAAAGAAAAATAAAAAAATGGAAGGAAACTACCGTATACACAACAGTGCTCCCCCAAACCAGCAGCAAGTGGGGGTTCGTCTTATAGATCAGTTGTCCACAGATGACTGTGATCAAAACAGCTTAAGGCTCTCAAGAGTCGATCAAACATCTGCGCATGTGCTACATAAAAGCGTAAGTAGCACCAAGATATAAAGAAGACAAACAGAGACAAAGTCAATGATCGTCTTAGCCTATCAGACGAGCTAGACCAATCCTCAGCATGGTGGTCATAGTGCATAAGAAGAGTAAGAATGTTAATAGGCGGCTCGTAAGACAAGACATACACATCAAATATCTCAGATTCACCCCAAGGCTTATCATCGGGTATAGATTGCATAAAAGAAGAGTTAGAACTTTTAAGACTACTCAAAGGATCAATCTTACCGATCTCCGTGAAAGAATTATCACAATCCTTCCCACTAATCATAAGCTCAAACAAAGGGTCAAGAGAAATATAATCAAGACAATCAATAGGTGGAAGTGGGTCGTCCTCAATATAAGGGAAAAACTCAAATGTCTCTAAAGTTGGTGTTTCAAAGAAATCATTCTCACTATCCCATGTAGCCACACCTCTTCCACTCAAGGAATCGTCAAAAAGTGTATTCTTCTCTTCCCTTTCATTTTTCCTCTCAAGCTTAAGATCCTCTCTTTTGTTCAATTCTGTCTCCAAAACCTCATAATTGACATCAAATGACACTCTCTCAAAATCACACAAATCAAAATCCTTAATGTTATCTTCAATTAAAAGAGCATCATTCAGAGCATCCAGACACACATTTTTCTCAAAAAACACACATTCTAGCTCACAGTCATTCATGGCGGTTTGGTGATCTTGAATAGATTGAACATTATACCCATCATCATCATCATCATCATCAATTATGTTCACAAGAGATGGAGATAGAACACTTACCTGGAGGTTCTTCACTACTTCCATAGGCGTACCCGATTGACTTTGTTGTTTTTGGCTTGCTAATTGGGCAATTTGATTGTTCAAGATTTCATAATGATCTAGCAATTGGCCTATTTGAGTATCTTGCTTTTGTTGAGCTTGCACGAATTGCAGCAACAAAGCCTCGATTTCTGCCTTGTCATTTTTCCGCCTCAACTCTAATTCAGCACTATTACGGGCTAAATATTTAAGGATTTCCAATCGTTCCTCGTAAGAGATATAATTAAACATCCCTCCGCAATTTTCCTCAATTCTAGCCCGTGAATCATCATCAACATCATTATATATCATATGACACATATCCCGTATATCAACATTAAAGCCATTTTGAATAATGAAAGACTCAAGTCTATCCCAATAATTATGTAGTGACTCATGTTTGAATTGTAGGAAGTAAAAATTGGTCATAATAATGAATGATAAAAAATATATATATAAAAAAAAAATTAAAAAAAAAATTATATACAAAAAAATAACCTAGAACCTAAAAAAGATAAACAACTAAATAACACCGTCTCCCCGGCAACGGCGCCAAAATTTGACAGGGGTTAGTCGTATCCCTAATCAAAAGTACCCTAAGGTCACTAACTAATATAGATAGCGAAGTCAGGGGTCGAACCACAAGGAGATGGGAATTCAATTGTTTATCCTAAGAATTAGATTCTAGATTATGGGTCACAATTGGTTGGTTTGGTAAAGTAGAAAGTAAATAACTAAAACGGAATAACAAGAAGAGAAAAGTCTAGGGTCTCAGGTTCACTACAAATATTAGTCGGGTCAGGGAGTCAACTAACAGGTCAATAATCGAACTACCTAACGTGCAAGTCCGATCGGTACAATACAACCTTTAGATCTAAACTTAACCTGCGGTCGCTAGCATTAAGTCAGTCTACCCGAATTATCGTGGCCTAATATGTTCTTAACCCGGTCGGTGAAAAGCCCTAATTGCTATGCTAGTTAATTGAATTATGCATCAGACAATCAATCAGATTTAAGACGATAAACAAGCGATAGTTCATGCGATTAACAATTAATCAATCAATTATAACCCCTCCTAACATGCCATAGATCCCCTTAACCCTAGATGAGAAATTAGCTACGCATAATAAAACTAATCAGACAAGAAAAAAAGAAATCAAATCTAAACATATCAAGATGAATTAACAATCAATTGAAGGAAATAATGATACTAGAACAATAAATAAAGATGAATTGAAAGAGAATTGAAATTCAATACCGAATGATGAAGAAAATTGTAAAGATCTCTAGGTAGGTAAACTAAACTATGAAAACAGAATAATGAAAAGTGTGTAAAAGAAGGTAAAAGAAAGTGTAGAATGAAAAGTGTCTGACACAAGTCAGGAAAACTGATTTTAAAGAGTAGCAGTTGGACTTGAAAACAGGCTCAAATTCTAAGTTGAAACAAGAATGGCGCGAGGCCCAGTTTGGGTGAACTCGATCGAGAGCCTGATGACACTCTATCGAGTGACCCCCCTAAATATGGGCGGAGAGCTTCACGGAGTGGCACTCGATCGAGTAGCGTTGTAGATCACAGCATCGCGCGCTCTACTTCATACGGCTACAATTTATTCGTTACTTGTTCAAATTAAGCATGCAATATACCGTTGGAAGGCTAAGAGAAGGAGCTTTCCAACGCCACCAGATTCACTCTAATTGGAGTTGTAGAACGAAAGTTATGAACATTTGAAGTTGACCCTTGTGTTGGCGATCATTCTTTCATCTCGTTTGATATCCTTTCCTTCTTTGATCTTTGTTTCGTCGTGTATTCCGCATCTTCTTCCTTCGATTCTGCGCTTAGATGTGAATTCTTCAATTGTCGATTCCATATTGATCCGATTAGCTCCAAATGCATCCAAATCTACAAAATACACACAAATACGGAAGTATCAACATTCAAAGTATATATTGCATCATTATTAACGAGTTAAGCACAAAAAACCGAGATAAAACTAACAATTAGGGGATGGAAATATGTATATAAATAACACTCATCAGATATCGACCCAACATTCTAACAGCAAAGCTGATGTCTGGTCGAGTACATGTTTGAACATAGTTTAAGCTCCCAACCACTGTTGCATAAGGAATTCTTTCCATTTCTTTTTGTTCAAGCTCATTCTCGGTACATTGCATTTTACTGAACTTATCCCCTTTCTGTATAGGAACGATTTCGGGCGAGCAACTCTTCATTCTATATCTCTCTAAAATTTTATTGATGTAAGTTCTCTGAGATAGCCCTAACAATCCTTGTGATCTATCACGGGTTATTTCAATCCCAATCACATAGGATGCCTCACCCATATCTTTCATCTCAAAAATTTTAGAGAGGTACTTCTTTACATCATGTAACATACCCATATTATTCGCAGCAAGCAAAATATCGTCAACATACAGAACTAAAATTACAAACTTACTCCCACTGATCTTCATATAGATACACCGATCAACGATGACCTCTGTGAAACCATATGATGTGATAGTATCATTAAACTTTAAGTACCACTGTCGGGAAGCTTGTTTTAGTCCATATATCAACTTTCTCAGCCTACAAACCTTGTCCTCATTACCTGGAGCTAAAAAGCCCTCGGGTTGCTTTATATATACTTCCTCCTCAAGTTCACCATTTAGAAAAGCGGTTTTCACATCCATTTGGTGAAGCTCGAGATCATAATGAGCCACCATCGCCAACACAATTCTTAAGGAATCCTTCTTAGATACTGGAGAGAAGGTTTCCTTATAGTCAATGCCGTCTTTCTGAGTAAAACCTTTGGCGACAAGTCGGGCTTTGTATCTTTCTATGTTCCCCTTAGAGTCCTTTTTGATCTTATAGACCCATTTCGACCCAATGGTCTTGGACCCTTCAGGTAACACAACTAAATCCCACACTTTATTATCATCCATTGATTTCATCTCTTCTTTCATAGCAATCAACCACTTTTCAGAATCGTTACTTTCTATGGCTTTTCGGAATGAAACGGGATCCTCACTAATGATTAAGTCACATTCACTTTCCACGTGATAACACACATAATCATCTGAAATAGCAGGTCTTTTTTCTCTTATAGACCGCCTTGGTTGTTCATGTGGTGTATTATTTCCTCCTTGAATAGTGACTTCTGATTCATTGTTATTGTCATTTTGTGGGTGTTGGACATCATTATGTTGCTCCATTGTGTCATTTGACTGTATAGACACAATGGGTACAACTACTTTAGGTGCAACTTCAGGAGAGTGAATTTCTTCCCGAATTTCATGAATATCCACATTTCGTGGTTTATCACTCCCACTAGTTTGACCATTCTCAATGAATCTAGCATTACCAGTCTCAACTATTCTCGTACTGTGGTTAGGACAGTAAAATACATGCCCCTTTGACTTTTCAGGATAGCCAATGAAAAAACCACTGACCGTCCTAGAATCTAGCTTCTTTTCATGAGGGTTATACAACCTCACTTCAGCTTGGCAACCCCATACTCAAAGATGTCTTAAGCTCGGTTTCCTTTCCGTCCACAGTTCATAAGGAGTCTTAGGAACTGACATACTAGGAACCCGATTTAAAACATAGGTAGCTGTCTTTAATGCATAGATCCATAAGGAAGGGGGTAGGGAACAATTATTTAACATGCTGCTAACCATTTCAATTAGAGTACGATTCTGCCTTTCAGCTACACTATTCTGCTGAGGTGTACCTGGCATAGTATATTGAGCACAAATGCCTCTATTTTCAAGAACCTTTGCAAACAGACCAGGACACTGACCATTTTCGGTGAACCTTCCATAATATTCACCACCTCTATCCGATCTCACAATTTTTACCTTCTTTTCTAGCTGCCTTTCTACCGCATTCAAGAATATCTCAAGGACATTCACAGAATGAGTCTTTTCATGCAGTAGATAAGTGTATCCATACCGTGAGTAGTCATCAATAAAGGTGATAAATTACTTTTCACCACTCCAAGAAGAAGCGTCAAAAGGTCCACAAATATCAGTGTGTATAATTTCAAGTAGATGAGAACTTCTCGTGGATGGTTTCTTTACTGTGTGTTTAATATGCTTACCTTTAATGCATTCTATACACACATCTAAGTCACTAAAATCTAATTGAGGAAGAATTTCATTCTTTACCAACCTCAATAACCTTTCTTTAGATATGTGACCTACTCTTTGATGCCACAAGTAAGCTGAACTTTCATCTGATGCACTACGTTTAGGGCCTCCACTTTCAACATAATACAAAGATTCAGAAAAATTAACATCAAGATTGAACTTATAAAGAGAATCACATAAAGTACCACTACCACAATAGTAATCGTTCCGGTACAAAGTAAATAATCCAAGTTCAAAGTTAATCTTAAAACCTACATCATCTAGCTTACTTAAAGATACAAGATTTCTAGCACATTCGGGTACATAAAGACAATTTATAAGATCTATTTGACAACCAGTGTCTAAGATCAAACAATAGGTCCCAATGCCCTCAATTCGTGCCTTCATCCTGTTTCCCATGGATAGATATTCATTTGGTCCTCTTATGGGCCGGATCGAACTGAATCCCTGTTTAATATGAGAAACGTGAGTAGTAGCACCAGAATCTAACCACCAAGTACTATTAGGCACTCCAATAAGGTTTGATTCAAATCATACGAAACAATAATGCATACCTCTTTTCGAACCAATCTTTCATTTTTGGACATTCTTTCTTGAAATGTCCCTTTTTCTTACAAAAGCGACACTTCAAATCCTTTTTCATCTTACTTTCGGGTCCTTTAATGTAAGATTTGCCCTTGTTTTTGCCTTTCCAACTTGGTGTGCTCTTGTTGCTGTTGGCTTTTTCATGACCTACAAGATGGACAACTGGGGTTTTTGCCTTCTTTAATCTCCTTTCCTCCTGAATGAGCATAGCCTTTAACTCTTGAAGTTTCCATTTAACCGCTAATGTGTTATAATTCACTTGAAACTGGCTAAACTCATTAAGTAGGGAGTTAATAACAAATTGCACCAAGAAGGAATCATTTACTTCCATCCCTAGCTTCTTTAACTTTGCTGGCAGATTTGACATTTCTGTCACATGAGTATGCATTGTTTCCGAGCCGTTCAAGTCATATTTCTTATTAGTCAGTTCACTCATAAGACTACCTGTTATTGACTTGTCCGCCAGCTCAGATTGAGAGCACTCATTTATCTTTTCCAAGAATTTCCTCGCTTTCTCTATTTTAGGCATTGATGGCTTAATACTTTCGGCCATTGTCAATCTCATGAGGGTTAAACTCAGCCTGTTAGAGCGTTCTCACGACTCATATAAGAAAATTTCTTCCTTAGTGCTCTTGTCAGTTATGGCTGAGGGTTTCTCATCAGAAATTATGGCTAGGTCGAGTACCATAATACCCAGTGTGAACCGGATTTCCTCGGACCATTCATCATAGTTAAGCCCATTAAACTTAGTAACAGAGTTAACGGATGCAGGTAAATTAGATGAGACTACAAAAATTTACACATGCTTAACCTATTAGTGCTTTGAAAACTTAATACAAATTCAGTAACATTACATACACATTTAAGTAACCTTTGGGCAATACTAAAATGCATATACTACAATCGATGTCATAAATACTTTAATAGTCAATTATCAACATACCAAAAATTTTAAATGAATGACATCTTTGGATATACATAACATTCAAATTTCGTACAAATAATAATTTAACCCTTTCATATTATTATCTATATTTCATGTTCCTCCTTTGGGTGGTCACATAAACATACATAATAAAATATAGGACTTTAATATTAAACATCTCTATAATATGGTCTAAAAAACCATTTAAACTTTTCATATGTTTAAGTGTATGTATCATAACAAGGCCACTTTGGTGACTAACATGCACATACAATATAAACATTTTAAACTTGTCCTTACAATGTTAATAGTTCATAACCTAATTTATACATTGTACTGTCAATAATCAAACACTTAATCATTTATGTAGATGTGAAACTAAATTTATGTGCTTGAGACAATACACAACCCAACTTGATAAACACAGTTACAAGACAATTTTCGTGAATCAGTTAACCAAACTATACGTAATGTAGTGGAATGCTAATCATTGTTAATATGGCCAAAACAAAATATAATAGGCAGAGAAAGTACATTGCCATCTGTGGACATGACATAGGTCCACCCCGACGCGGCCACGCGCGGGTTTAGGGAGGCGAATGAATCTCCATATGAGATGGGTCGAATTGAAATTTAAATCGAAGTGGAGTCGCCACCGAACTTTGTGGGAGTTCGGGCCCGTTCGAACCCACTCTATATCTTAGTGGGCCATGCACAAAGTATGGCCCATTCGGATGTCAGAGTTTATTGGGCTCGTCCCTTTGCATTTGATACCAATACCGACATTATCGGATACCGTGTATTGAATGACTCTCGTGTGCCAATGGATTCGGATATCCGGAAACCATGGTTCCGAGTAAGGAGTGAGAGTACGTGTTGGGAAGTTCACAAAGAACACCCAACCCCGCCCGCACATTAGTGACCTCTACTAGGATATCGTTTGACTCTTGAATATGCGCGTTAGTAATACGATGAAATGATATGCAAACAACGTTTTAACTAAACATGCGAAAATTATAATAAGTTACTAAGTTGATTTAATACATCTAATATTAACGTCAAAGTTATATTTAGCATGCGAGATTCTTTTAGTACAATAAAAGAAATAACGAAAATAAATCGACAAAAATAGAAACAAACGTGTTAGTAACAGTAAAAAATGATAATAACGGTTTACCAAGAATGTAGAATGCTATAATTGATATGATGCATAATTTTGGAAAGTAGTATGACACGTGATTAACTTGACACGTGTTGACCGAAGTCATAAAATTTTTTATCGAGGCTAGAAGGACGTTATAGGACTCACGGTTTGACGTGGTAAAGAGGCACTCGATCGAGTCATTGAAGGACTCGACCGAGTGGGCCTCGGAAAATGCTTATGTCCAATATTTGACGTGCTACTCGACCGAGTCACGAAGAGACTCGACCGAGTGAGCAGCCACTCGATCGAGTCTTTGCGAGACTCGACCGAGTGGTTCTCAAAAGAACCTTCTGCCTCGGTTTTGGGGTGCCACTCGATCGAGTGGGCTAGGCACTCGATCGAGTGCCCCCTGTACGAACTAGGGTTCGCTTCGCAATTCATTATCGATTTTGAATTGCTTTTCGATTTAGGAAACTCGATAATTTTATTGAGTCGAGCAGAAATATTGTAAGATTTATGCTCGATCCGGACTTTGATGCTCGTTGTATCCGATATTCGATTATTGAATCGATATCGATTATTTAGAGCGAGATCTAAAAAATACGTTTGTAAGTCGTTTAAAATCAAACCAAAACGAAATAGACTATCTCCGCGTTTACAGTGTCGTAATCAATTCTTTCGAATTATGTGACAACTATTTTTAGCATCAACCAATTCGTATTGGTTAGATTTATTGACTAATTCGTTTAGATACAACATCCAA
Source organism: Agrostemma githago (assembly GCA_958450325.1). Classification (NCBI taxonomy): domain Eukaryota; kingdom Viridiplantae; phylum Streptophyta; class Magnoliopsida; order Caryophyllales; family Caryophyllaceae; genus Agrostemma; species Agrostemma githago. Next base: position 11,463,041 of record OY288253.1, read on the forward strand.
TTATTGAATTGGTATCGAATCTAGAGAATGACTCTTTACGATTGCTTGAATTAAAAAGGACTTAATTTGATTCCCTCGGCATCCCGACATCGTAATAAATCCTTGCGGATTGTGTGATATCGGATCCGCGTCAACGGGTTTCGACTCAATTAAAAAAAATGTTTTATTTAAAAAAATAGTTTTGAAATTGATGAATATGCGATGAATGATGATTATGACGCGACAAGAATTAAAAAAAAGACGACTTTGTTGCAATTGACTCGCTTCAACAATCAAACATTCGGGGTGTCGGGATAAGCGACCGGCCACGTAGGTGAAACACCTTTGTATTCGGATTTTCTTATTCCGTCATCCTTCATATTCAACACGAATTAGCGAGTATCTTAATGTATTATACTAGTGATATTGACGATATTATAGACGCGACAACAAAATATAAAAAAACAAAAAAGACGACGACGACGAGACGGACGACGCGAGAAAAAGAGAGGAGGATAAAGGAGAAATCGGGATTGTGCACCCTCAACCTACATGTTTCTTGGCTCGGATGTGACTCGCTTGATTGTGGCTTTGCACGGGAGTGTCGAGGTTTACGCAGGTTAAGTTATGGTGGTTTAGGGTTTTTTGGTTTCCTAGATGCTGGGGTTTAGATTGAAGATGAGTAGTAATTAGGGTTGTAAAGGATGTATTGTGTGTGTCCAAGAAGAGTTTTAATTACATGCAAGAGGGTGTATATATAGGCAATGTCACCTCACCCGTCTAGGGTTACTCGACCGAGTCAGCGGGGTACTCGGTCGAGTGGCCCAAAGCAGCCGCAGACGGGCCTGTTGAGGGCTCACTCGATCGAGTGGGATGACACTCGATCGAGTGGGTCAGCTGGAGCGAAAGGGTCCGGGTTTTTGGACCTTGAGTTGGCTATTTTGTGGATCTTGTATTTGGGTTGAACTTTTGATGTTTGCATGGCTGTTTTTCGTGTCTTGGAAACGGCTTTGACCGGGGTTTGACCCAATCGCTAAAAGTCGGTTTTATTTCCGGTGTTGGTTTTGACCCAAATTAGTCTCATTTGATTGGAAACGACCCACTGAGCCTGAATTTGAGGTCGGTTTTGTGAGATTTGTACTCCATAAAAAGCCCAAGCCAGAAACTAATTGTTTCGAGCCCATATCCGAGCGCGTGGAAACATGTTTGCGTCCGATCATTATCCGGGTGTTTTTTGGAAACTGTTATAGACACCTAGCAGCCAAATGTGGGTGTCTACCCCATCATTATTAACCATCAATCATCATTACTATCATTGTTGCACATGATCAGGCCAACTAATACACTTAACATGTGAGAATTAAAATATCATAATAATGAACGACCAATTATCAAACGAACGTGAAAGAACCCATCGCAAATGCAATTTCTTCGTCCATACAGACATAGAGTCAAACTATCATCATACAATATACTCCGTAGTGTATTTATAAACAGTGCAGCAGAAATAATCATGACGAATTTTATGCGGCATGTGCTTAAAACAATTAAACCATGATGTCTTCATCACAGAACAAATTAATACAATAACAGAGTATAACAATACTGAAACACTACTAGAAATACCTCAAAAGGAATCATTAATAAATAATCATTTAAGTTTGATAAATGGTGTCTTTGCTTAAACAAATCACTTATTCCGAATAAATGATGTCTTATCTAGAAATAAAAACACCATTTTTCAAACAAATGATTTCTAACTATATACCATTAACAACAAAGACATCATTTTTAAAACAAATGATTTCTAACCCTATACAATCAATATCAAAGTCACCATTTTTTTAAACAAATGATTTCTTTTCAATTTGTTTTTTTATTTACTCCGCAAGTAGTACCAGTACCGTCATTTACTCTATGTACTTGCACTTTCTCAAATCCTTATCATTTCTTCATATCTTCTTCATCAACTTCTGCAAATCTCACACCTAATTTCCCCCTCTTTTTTCCATAAACCCTAAAAATCAAACCACCATGCCTGGCCCCGTCGTCGTCGATCAAGAACAGAGTCAATCCCCTGTCGTGGCTGTCGATCAAGTCGAGTTTCTTGAACAAAAGGTAATCAAATTACTTTATTTCTTAATTTGATGATTTTTGAAGCTCGTCTTTTCTTGAGTGTACATCTATCTTTATTATTGTGTTTTTTATTGTAGAAGGAAGAAATTGTTGAAGATAAAGATGTGAAGGAAGGGGACGATCATGAAGATGAGGATGACGACGATGATAACAAGGATCTCGCTCTCGGTATTTACTATCTTCATTCCATTAAATCCAGTTTCTTCTATTGTATGTTATCGGAATAGGAATTGAATTGGTGATTGAATCTGTATTTGAAATGATATGATATTTTTCTATTCTCAGTTGTCGCATCTGAATGTGATATTCTTGTACACAATAATTAGTTTACCCTTTCAAATAATGAATCTACTCTTAGGATATCTCTACACAGTATCCTACTTCTGCAGGTCTGAACATCAGGATGAGTATATAGATTCTTGCATAGCACACGTTGCAAGTTGAGGAATTACCTTGATATCTACATTACTTCATGCGTAATAGAAACTTGTATTGTCTTTCTTTCTCCCAGTTTATTCTAGGTTCACCAATTGTTCAATCTTTGCGTTGTTGAGCTATGATTGATGATGACATTATTTTATGTGACCTTAGTTTAGGTCTGTTATGGTTTCGATTTTTTCTGGAGGCTCTTAGCAATCAGTTACGTTTTGGATTTTCCGTGTATAAATTGATTGGTGATAAATTGATTGGCAAGAAAATGTTGGTACATAATTGTTGGAATGAAAGGATTTGACACTCAAACACACTTTCTACTTGTTGTCTCACATCAGATTGTAAGCAAAAGCTATGATCTCCAGCTTTACGAGCTCTTACTCATAACGAGATTGATCAAGTAGGTTCCTTCATGTTCAACACAAACTTATATGAGCAAGTAGGTTCCTTCATGTTCGTCTCATACTAGACTCAAGTGTATTTCTGTTGGCTTTTCTTAAAAGAATTAACATATGCTTCTTTATTTGTCGCACAGAGGCTTCAATGAAGCAGTCCATGGATTTATGGACGAAGGATAGTCTTTGATCGACAGTGATGGCATCGATGACGTGAGTGTTTTAGTTAACCCGTCTCCTAGCGGAATTCTGTACTCTAACAACTATCGTAACGATGGATTTTGTTAACTAGGGAGTTCAGTGCTTTGTACTAGAGGTTCTATGCTTTCGGTTGATTTACAAGCTGAGCCAATTGTGCTTTTTTTCAACTAGATGCTCATTCCTATTCTTGTGTTGTCATGCAGAATGTTCCTCTAGCAGTCCTTCATCGGTTCTTCAGAGAACACCGCTATTGTTGTCAAAGCTACCCTTGTACCTTACTAGTTGGTCGTACCAGATGTATTGGTGGTCAAGTCTTCCTCTAGCTCACACCATTTTTTGATTTTTGGAAAATGTACCCATATTTGGGGATATTTATGGAAATGCATTTTTATTTTAGTTGATATATAAAAATAAGTACATTGTATTTTAATGGTTAGATCATCTTGAATATTAAAATATTTTTTTAAAAAAAAAATCAAGGTAGCAAAGAAATCATTTAAGTGTGTTACATGCTTTATTAAGTTGGTAGGCAAAGAAACCATTTAAGTACATTAGATGATTTATTAAGTTTAGATAAGACACCATTTATCTCTCCCAAATGATGTCTTTCTCATGGACCTAAGAAACCATTAATCCCTTAAAATTGATTTCTAAAGCATAAGCAAAGACACCATTTTACTCACATGGTTTCTTACCCTAAGACACCTTTGACCTGGAGATCATCTCCATAATGGTGTCTTAGGGTCTTTTTACATGATTTCTTTGACATATTTTCTAGTAGTGAAAAATTGTACTTTCTATGCACGAAATTATGACCAAATACTATCTGTAATTGTACTTGATCATACATACAATATGAAAACGGAGAACTCAGAACAAAGACAGCAACTTGATTGCATAAATTTCATACGGATAAATTAAACGAATCTATACTCGCTCTGATACCAACTGTAAGACAAACTTCATGATTTTGATTATGAAATCAGTCCCAAAATCGATTATGGATTCGTATTAATTCAACCCTAATACAATCGGTGAACGGAAAAGCGGACTAATCTTGGTCCATGTCTTACGACGTACTCAATAATAATAAGAATATAAGAAGGTCCAATATAATTATCTTCCTTAACCCTTTCTTTAATGTTTCCCTTGAGATGGAGTAAGAAACAATGAATACCCTTTCAAATCTTTGTCTTTCATTCTCCAGTTTTTCTTACTGTGAGTCTGTAACTTTTTTATGAACCAGAGATGAACGTTCACTGTATTATTTATAATACAGTATTTGTTGTGAAGAGTCATGTATCTTCACAACTTACTGGATATGATCAAAAGGGATAGACTTAATCAATATAATTGGGTAAGGTAAGAGGGAATATTAATTCCCGAACTTTAATTACGTTAACCAAAACTGAATCATCACGGTGTCGACTTTATATCTAAGTCCCGTTAAATGTGAACTCGTTATTTACAAACCCGAAAGACACAAGGCCATAAGAATATAAATATTCTAACACCCTAGTGATTGCATTTGCACCAAATACAAATTTCATATAGTTGCGATAAAGTCATTGACTAGTGTTATTGATAGCTTAGATTAAATTTCCCCTGTGAGTCCCTTTATAGCAGAGAAAAAACATATGCACAGAGCCCAAGTCTTGCTCAACTTTTTCATTTATGATAAGACACATAAGCCATAGGCTATTCTTAATTGTTTGTGTTGTACAATGTGGAATGTTTGACATTCTGACTTATTTGTGTGTAATTATGATTTACGAGTGTTGTACATTTATCCAGAGGCATAGAGTATGGATCTCGTTCTTTCTGGGTTTATGTGTGTGTGGACATGACATAGGTCCACCTCGACGCGGTCACGCGCATGTTTTGGGAGGCGAATGAATCTCCATATGAGACGGGTCGAATTGAAATTTAAATCGAAGTGGAGTCGCCACCGAACTTTGTGGGAGTTCGGGCCCGTTCGAACCCACTCTATGTCGTAGTGGGCCATGCACAAAGTATGGCCCATTCCGATGTCAGAGTTTATTGGGTTTGTCCCTTAGCATTTGATACCAATACCGACATTATCGGATACCGTGTATTGAATGACTCTCGCGCGCCAACGGTTTCGGGCATCCGGAAACCGAGGTTCTGAGTAAGCGGTGAGGGTACGTGTTGGGAAGTTCACAAAGAACACTCAACCTCGCCCGCACATTGGCGGCCTCTACTAAGATATCGAATGACGTTTTAATATGCGTGTTAGTAGAACGATGAAATGTTATGCAAACATTATTTTCCCTAAACATGCGAGAATTGAATGGGTTGCTAAGTCAATTTAATGCATCTAATACTAACTTCAAAGTTATATTTAGCATGCGAAGTTTATTTTAGTACAATAAAATAAACAACGAAAAAAATAAATCAACAAAAGGAATAAACGCGTTAGTAACGGTACATAACGATAATAACGGCTTATAATTAATATAGAACGATGAGACGAAATATGATGCATGATTTTGAAAAGTAGTATGACACGTGATTGATTTGACACGTGCTGACCGAAGTCATTAAAAATATTTTATCGGGACTTAAAGAATATTGAAAGACTCCCGATTTTGAAAATCATTGATTTATTAGGTCGCGTAGAGATATAATGTGATTTATACTTGACCTGAATCTTTCGATACTCGCCATATTCTATGCTCGATTATGAGATCGGTATCGAATATCTAGAGTATGTCTAAAAAAAAGATGTTTGAAAAATTGTTAAATTAAATTAAGACGGAATAATTAATTTTATGTCACGATTTTCAGGGATCCGTGCGACCCGCGCGAGAAAGGCGCGACTCGCGCCACCACGCGACTCGCACAAGGTACGTGCGACTCGCGTGGAAGACTGTTCTTGGTCCCGATTTCGCGTTACTCGTTGTATTCGGTGCTTGGTTATAGGACCAATACCGAATACTTAGAGTGATTTTTGAAAATATGATGTTGTAAGTCGACTTAGATCGGACTAACACGATATGAGTGATCTCCGCGTTTATAGTGTCGTATTAATTCGATTGAATTAGGTGACAACCACTTTAGCATCAACGAACATCGTGTTAGTTGGATCGTTTGACTAGACCATTTAAATTCGACATCCAACTATTGAGTTGACATCGAATCTAATAGATTGACGCTTTGTATTTACTTGAATTAAAAACTTATTCCCTCCGCATCCCGACATCACGATAAATCCTTACGGATTGTGTGATGTCAGATCCGCATCAACATGTTTCGACTCAAATAAAAAAACTTTGATTTTAAAAAAATAGTGTTTAAAAATTAATAAGCATGCGATGAATGATGATGGTAACGGCGTGAATAAATAAATAAAAACGTGACTAGCGACGCAACAAAATAAAAAACGATTATTGATGTTGACTTGCTTCAACAATTAAACACTCGGGTGTCGGGATAAACGACCGTCAACATCGGGTGCGATACCCTCGTAATATTCGGATTTTCTTATCCCGTCATCCCTCGTATTCGACACGAATAGGCAAGTATTTTAGTGTTTTATACTAGTAATTATTATCGATATTATAGACGCGACAACGACATAAAACAAAAAAAAATAACGACGAGACGGACGACGCGCGAGAAAGAGAAGAGAGAAAGATGGGATTTTGCACCCTCAACCTACATGTTTCTTAGTCTCGGACAGAACTCGTTAATTGTGGCTTGTGCACGGGAGTATCGAGGTTTATGCGGGATGAGCTATGGTGGTTTAGGGTTTGTAAGTGTAGGATTATAGGATTGATTAGGGTTGTAAATATGAGTCTAAGGATGTGTGTTGTTAGGGTGTAGTTATGAAAGTTAAGGTTTTAATTGCATGCAAGGGGGTGTATATATAGGCAATTGCTCCCCCTTGTTGTCTAGGGTTTAATGCCTTGATGGACTTGATCCGATGGCCCGCCTGAATGAGGACCGCGGGTTTGCTCTTCAGAAACGGCTTTGACCGGGTTTTGACCCGGTCGCTAAAAGACGGTTTTATTTTCGGTGTCGGTTTTGACCCAAATAGTCTTATTTGATTGGAAACGACCCACTAGGCCTGGATTTGAGGTCAGTTTTGTGAGATTTGTACTCCGTAAAAAGCCCAAGCCAGAAACTATGGTTTCGAGCCCATATCCGAGCGCGTAGAAACACGTTTGCGTCCGATCATCATCGGGTGTTTTTTGGAAACTACTATAGACACCTGGCGGTCAAAATGTGGGTGTCTACAGTGTGATTTCGTCTATTCACAACTGTGAGGGCACATTGCTAGTAGCCTGGTACCACATGTTCTAAACTCTCTTATGGTTATGGAATTCATCTAGAAATATGTTATTCCTTACATTTCCAAGACAAACAAAGATGTATATACATCTAGATTTTACTATATGATAACCTAAGATTAATGCATAGGACTAGTTGAATTACCTGGTACAGTTGATTTTTCGCCATCAATTGTGCTAGTCTTATTTTGTCCTTGGGATATTTGTATCAACTTTTGATAATTCTACTTATGGATATGCCAGAATAGTACTCCGTATGAGATATCCGCTTCAGTTTCATATCCACATATGGTATTTTATTTGGAATATAGTTTCACTTTATACTCATACGTTATACGGAGTAACACACTTGGCACTGTTTTAAAATACACATTCTTCATTAGGTTTATACAATCTAAGACCTATATTGGTGTTTTGTCATCTGCACATCTCCCATCCTACTCAGAAGACTTTATATTTTAAAATATTTCATTCAATTATGTTCTACCAAATTCATTGTTTGGAGTTTTCTCTAGTCATGTGTTGTTAAAGACCCTCTTTTTTCGTTTCCCTTTTTATTTAGGTATCACTCTCAATCTTATTGATTTTATCTTACTTTAGATCTTCTTATTTTAGTTTCTAGAGGTATTTTTTAGCCCACAATGTTTACCTAATCATCATTGTTCTGGTATTTTCTTGCATTTTCTTTTATTTTTATTTTTCTACTTTTAGTATATCTCTTCAATTCAATTTGGTAGAGTAGGTGGCAATGTGATTTCATAGTTATAGTCTTGTTGTGAGGGGGGTCGGGTCACAAATTGGTCAATTGATGTTTGACCGACATCTTTGGGAACACATTTTTTAGCGTGTCATCCTAGGTGACTGGTACCCGATAAACTTTTAGCACTTAACATAGTATTACAGTTATTACACCTAGCAAGTTTTTTTTATCTACACTCTTAGTGAAACTTTTTCATGTTTTACTTGTGCTTTAATTTAGCCATTTTTGCTTCCGTCTGCCAAATCATCTCATTACTGGGTGGTTGAACCGTTTCGGTTTGTGGAGTAACATTTGTGAATTGTGACACGTTTTGTGCTGATGTATCCTGTGCAGTCTCTGTAGACAATTATGGTCCAAATTGTGTAAACGGCGTTTGATCCATTTGACCGAATTGACCCGTATGACCGAATTGACCTGTTTGTGTAAAAGGATACGGTGGTAAAGGTGGTCTCCCCGACATTGTGGACGTATCGAAAATAAATTGGTTGGGCGTCATGTTAAAAGGTTGTTGGGACCCTTGTCCCGTTTGCGCCTCGGTTAAATCGTAACCGTAAGGGGTTGACCCGCTCGGGGTGCCAAAGTTCATGAATGAAGGTGTGATACCGGACCATTGGTTAAATTGTGGGATCGTAAATTGACCGTGTGCCTCCGATTGTGGTGTTTGTGAACTGAAGGGTTCTACGCTACCTTGACGTTGTTGTGATCGACTCCTTTTTTACGCTGACTCGATGTTGTGTGATTCCGACATGATTTTAATATTTTAACGGGTTAACAATTTAATTATCAAATTAATTAGCAATTCAAATAACAAATTTACTAACAAACACCAATTTAGTTAAATCGATTTTTCTAACGTTAACATTTTAATTAAGGAAGAAAACTCAATGATATTATCACGATAAATTAAAATACTAACTCTTTATTATCATACTTAGACAACATAATGATGATTAATTCCTTAATTAACATATTATCGTGTGTCCAGTGGGCATACGTTAGAAAATCCGTAGTTAAATTGACAAATTAATATGTAACAAATTATTTACGAGTTAACTTAATTATAATAAGTGAATAAGTGAATATTGAAGACTATAATTAAGTAATAAACAACAATAATTAACAAAATTAAAATAAAGGGGATTAAGTTAGAAAATGCAAACAGAGTTTCTAGAAATCCGGAAAAGCGGTCGAATAGCGAGATTCGATAGATTATAATAAAAAAAAACCATAAACCCGATACGATCAATTCTTTAATATAGCAAATTAGTACCAAAAAACGCATAAAGACGCTAGATGGCTACATAAATTGATGTAGACATATTTTTGTAATTTGATTACGCGGCATATATATATATACTTACCCTTTACCAAAAAAAAAGTAGCACCAAAAACGCATCTAAAACCTTCAATTCATCAAACTTCAAGATTAATACTTACTATATTTTGTATATATTTTTTATAAGATTAATAATAATTTTTATAACTAATAATTTTTATAGGATTATTTAACATGAATAATACCAACTTTGGGTGATATTCCATAAATAAAACTAACTTTAATTAATACGGGAATAAAATCATGTATGAGACATATTATACACGAATGAAATTGTCTCTTAAATGAGCGGATGAAGTCGGTTTTTGTGGGTCCCATACTATTAATTAACACACATCTTCATCTTCTTCATTCCCACAACAAACTCGATTTTCCTCTAAACCAAATTCTCTCCTAAACCCTAATTTCTCCAAATCCATGTTCTTCAAATTCATAGGACACTAAAACCCATAAATTAAACCTAGAATAAGAAAACCTTAAATTAGAAAAGGAAACCCAGAAAAATCGATTTGGGGAAATAAAAACAATACTCACCATTGACATTGTTGACGCAAAGGATTGAGGAATGAACTTTTGTACAACTATAACCCCTGAAAATGAATTTTCGACAATATTAATGGTAATTATAAAGACGGACGTAGCTGACACTTGATAAACAAACAAAAGTTTCGAAAAAAATTTACTTTCAACAAGATGAATTGAGGAAGAAGAAAATGAAGTGATGAATTGAGGAAGTAGAAGATGAATTGAGGAAGAAGAAGAAGATGAAGTAAAGATGAAATTTGAAGTTAAAAAGTTGAAAATTAATGAAGTGTGGGGTTACTGAAGTTAATGAAGTAGAAAATTGTGAAATATATTTGGTATCTTTTATATATTAAAGCTGAAGAATTTGAAGGCTTCTTATTAACCCACGTCAGCATCCTACGTGGAGGGTGATATGGCGCAAACCTGGCACTTACGTGGACAAAAATATAGAAGCATTCGGTACAGTTACAATGGAAGAGATAACTGCACTTAACTTCCCGCGACGCCACTGCCCACCACTCAATTAAAACCACCTTATAAAAACCACCCCCTTTGGGTTTAAAAAAAACCACCCTTGTCATCTCCAATTCTTCCCCATCTCCTCAATCACCATGATCTAAAAAGAGCAAGCACATGATAAGTGTGGTTTGTAGTGCCTATTTTGTAGTGTTTTGGTCCCATTTTCCTTGTAGAATTGCTCCTTTGGAGCGGTTTAGGGGCTTCTTATGCTTCCTTTAGTTCGTTTCAGGTTCCCGAGACCGATTTGGAAGAGTTGGAGCGATTCTGACTCTATACATACACATTTTGGAGCCAACGAGATAAAGGAACGATGACTCGATGCTTTGGAATCGACTCCGAGACCTTGGGACCCAATCCCGAGTCCCGAGACCCGATCCCGAGTCCCGAGAATCGATGAGAAGTCCATGTGAAGCAAGGAGAGACCAAAAGGATCATATTGGAGGCCTACAAGACTCATCCCCGACGGGTATGCACCTCATCCCGTCGGGGATGAAGTGCGCTTTTGAGGGTGTCACTGCCAGGCCGTCCCGGTCGGGACCAACCCGTCCCGGTCGGGATGACAGGGCCGTCCCGGTCGGGATGACAGGGCCGTCCCGGTCGGGTTGAACCCGTCCCGATCGGGATCAATGTGCTGTAACCCGCATTTCTTTTCTTTCTTCTCCCTTCCATTTGTAACCCTATAAATACCCCTCCTCTTGTAATCTTAGGTTATGTTCTTCACTTCCCATTAAACCCTAGACTACTTTAGGTTAGATTAGATTAGATTAGTGTAGATTAGTCTGTAATTAGTAGTTAATCTTAGTTTAATCTTGTATTACTGGATCTCTTGAAGAATCCATCCAAGTTTGACAACCTTGGAGGAATTATTTGGGTTTTCTTCTATACAAGTGTTCTCCTTTTCATCCTTTGTAGTTGGTATAATCTTTCCTTTCTCTTTTCCTTTAATCTTTCATGTTTAATCTTCCAAGTTTTAATCTTTGATTGTTGTTCATCATTTTCACTAGTTTGTTTATATATGTTTTGATGTTTGTGTTGATTTCTCTTGTTCTTGTTAGTATTAGTTTGATTATGTTAGAGTAGTGTTCTTGATAGGGTTAGTAGGGTGATTAGGGTGTTAATTGGGTGATTAAGGGTTTGTTGTAGATGTTGGTGGAAGATTTGGGTTTCCTCTTAGGTTGATGCACATCACATGTTTGTTGGAATGCTTGAATGACTAAGTAGGTTGGAATGCTTGTTTTTCTTGCCTTCCTTTGTCATGTGTGTCGCCGGATGGGTTCCATGAGGAACCTCTAGGTCGGTCTAAGTTAGATTACCTAGATTACCCTACTACCGCCTTCACTCTAACTCCTCCTTGACCGTTCTGTTACCCCTTTGACCCCGACCTAATCCTAGCCCGTTTTCCGTAGTTGTTCTTCTTAGTCATAGTCTAGCCTCTCTCCCTCTTATCATTCTCTAGCTTAGCTCGTTGACCTAGTCTAGTATTTGGGCCGACCTAGTCTAGACGCCTCTACCGTCCCCGTGGATTCGACCCGACTTGCCCTATCTACCGTAGGAATAGCCGGTTAATTATTTGGTGGCGGGATTCCGCGACAAATCCCTCCCATCAGCACACATGCTTAAAAGCAACTCCTTCCACTAATGTATGTTTTCTAATCTATTCTATTTTGATTTGATTGATTCCAACTTTTTTCTATTTTAGGGAAGATTTTTTAGAATTATTTGTATTTCATTCATTAATGTTTGGAAATAAGTGCCTTGCAATTGTCCTTTTGGATCTCGAATTGGTTTCTGACCTGAATCTGTTTAATTATGAAAGTTTCCTAATTAATATATGATTGATTAGAGTTTCCTAATCAATATCTGAGTATCTGACCTAGGTTTCCTATTGTATAGGGTTTCCTAATATGTTTAGTGTTTCTGTTTAGGTTGAGAGTAGTATATAAACTCTCATACCCTTACCCTAAGAATCATGATATCAGTCTGAAATCTGCAACCTCTCCTCAATCTAATAAAACTATCTCCTCCTTCTGCCCGTGGATGTAGCTAACAGCTAGGTTGTTAGTTAACCACGTAAATCTGTTTGTCTCTCGATTTTACGTTCTTAATTTGTTTGTCTTTCTCTTCCGTTATAACAAACTGGTATCTAGGGGTGAGCAAAACCGGATATCCGATCCGGTTTGCGAAACCGGATCGGATATCCGGTTTTAAAATTCTGAAATTTTACTATCCTGATCCGATCCGAATTAAACCGGATATCCGGTTTTCGGATATCCGGTTTTTCCGGATATACGGAAACCGGATATCCGGTATCCGGTTTTGAGTTTTTTTTTTAAAATAAATAATTTTCTTTAAGTGCACATAATCCGATTTTTGATTTTAAGGTCGTAACGAACATTGCGTTCATTGTTATACAAAAATAATAAGTAAATAAACAAGAAAAATATCTAGAAATAATTTAATTATCACAATCATCCCGAATATTCGAATACTATTAATAATTCTCCGATAATAGAGTCATAGGTTCAACCTGCTTTTTTCAAACAAGAAGCTTGAAGATCAAATCTTTTCCACACAAATCAACCCAAAACAACAACAATTGACAGATAAATGAAGTAGTGAACAATCAAACAAAGAATCAACCTTAATGACCATAAAACGTGAAACGACGGCCTGAAATATGAAGTAGTGAGAGACTGAGAGTGGCGTCGTGGCGGAATGAAAGAGTGAGAATGTCGGATTTTTTTTGTTTTTGATCCATTGAGTCATCTAGTTTATAATAGTTTGTTAATTTTTTAATTTTTTTTGTATTTTTGAAAACCGGATCGGAAACCGGATATCCGGTTTTCAATTTTGCTGATACGTATCCGCTACGGTTTTATGAAAAACCGTATCGGATATACGGATATTCGTATCGGATATACGGAAATCCGTATAATTGCAATCGTATACCGTATCGTATACGGATAATAAAACCGTATCGGATTTTTCTGCTCACCCCTACTGGTATCAGAGCTTTAGGTTCTTCCGATCTGTGAAAAAGATGTCTGAGATGAGCGTTAAAATTGAGAATTTTGATGGGAGGAATAGTTTTAGTCTGTGGCAGATCAAGATGCGGAAAGCAACAGAGACGGTGGGCGTCATTCATGAAGAAAGACGACACAGTCACCGCTGAGATGGCCGTTCTGGAGGAGAGTTCAGTCTGTCGGATGATATCATCACTGAAATCGGAGGAAGATAGAAGTAGTAGTGGTAGTACTAATAAACAGGTGGAGCAGCAAGTAACTCTGGATGGGAGTGAAGCAAAGTCTGAAGATCAACCACTGCAGTTTGAATCTGAGTCTGAATCTGAATCTGAACCATCAGTTTTTTCATTACCAGTTCAGAAGCAGCAGAGATTGGCCCGTGAGCGGTCAATCAAGCTTCGGAACAGGTATGGTAATGAAGATGAGGTGGGTCTGTCTGATCTGGTTCCGAATAGCAAGGTCCAACACGGTTTGGACTTGCTAAATTCTTGAAATATCTGATTGCCCTTTGTTGGGCAATATCTGAGGCAGGAGGGGGAGAGGAGTTTTATTTCTGGTACATCTGGCATTCGTTGGAGTGCATCTGGTACATCTGTCTGATTGAGGAGATTTCTGATACATCTGATCTGGCATTCTTTGGAGTGCATCTGGTAATCTGATCTGGCATTCGTTGGAGTGCATCTGTCTGATCTGTCTGATCTGTTTGTGAGATAATTCAAGTCAAGGTGGAGATTGTTAGGAAATAAGTGCCTTGCAATTGTCCTTTTGGATCTCGAATTGGTTTCTGACCTGAATCTGTTTAATTAAGAAAGTTTCCTAATTAATATCTGATTGATTAGAGTTTCCTAACCAATATCTGAGTATCTGACCTAGGTTTCCTATTGTATAGGGTTTCCTAATCTGTTTAGGGTTTTTGTTTAGGTTGAGAGTTGTATATAAACTCTCATACCCTTACCCTAAGAATTATGATATCAGTCTGAAATCTGTAACCTCTCCTCATATTAATAAAATTATCCCCTCCTTCTGCCCGTGGATGTAGCTAACAGGTTGTTAGTGAACCACGTAAACTCTCTCGATTTTATGTTCTTAATTTGTTTGTCTTTCTCTTCTGTTATAACAATTAAGATTGATTGTTCTCGGTTGTTTTATGAGAATCATGTGCCCAGTTACACCATTTATGATGTTGAATGCGCTGATCATTGCTTTCGTAAGTTCACCAAAGACGGTCACTACCTCATAAGCTTTAGCCGAAACCTACAGGTGCTCATCTGTTGTGGAAGCAAATTCACCCATCTATTCTGCTGTAGCAATGGTATCCAACAAATACTCTGGATTTTGTAGGGGAAGCCAAGCTCAAGTTTTGGAAGATTCGGGAACAGTTTCAGAATTCACTCTCCACAACAGAGGAATCTCGAGCTTTGACCACAAAATGTGCCAGACTTCAAGTGATCAATTTTCTTTTGTCTTACTCCGTAGTATCTCATGATTTCACTAGCTTTTGTAGGGCAAAGGTTGATAATTTTGAACAATGTACACCAATATGCAGGAAAAAATTAGATGCATACTCCACTGAGTTGAGGAGAGTAATGGTATACATTAGATGCAAACTGTTGACGCAAGAAGAATGCAATGTTTGTGGATGGAGGAGTAATGGTACAAATGTGGTATACATCAAATTAAAACTGCCTCCTGTCATCTCCTATTCTCTCCCCCATCTCAGCAGTAGGAATTAGAAAACAACCTTCCTATTCTCTTTAAACTTTGTTTGATTGGTTATCGGTTTTTTGGCTTCGTTGTTTGTGTGTAGGATTGTTTGATTGGGCAGATAAATAGTCTTGGGAATGCTAATGGTAAGAGCCTAAGAGGAGGATGAATAGCAGGATGATCTCAATTTATGTATATTACATTGAATTCCACTTCCACCAATTGACGAATTCAATGATTATGCATAGCTGGAATTTTCAGGTATATTGTTTGTTTTCTTGACAGTTTTGGTCGATTTGTTGCTTTGTTAGTTCAAACAAGTACTTTAATTACGTTTTTTATTAACTTGGTCCATGTAGATTTGTGCGTATTTTGCTCAATTATACGTTTTTGGTCTTTAAATCCTTTGACCTCTACATTTCTATTAACATAAGAAAATGGAAAAAAAAGTTGCTTCTGGAAAAAAATGTGGATCCTTCAGCGGGATCAACCTCCTTTGATAGGCCATGGTAATGCTTCTCAAGTTCTGTGTCTATGGAGCAACTATTGGAATTTGCATTAACATGTAAGGTAATTTTATCTTATGAAATTGATTTCTTGAACTCATTTCATGATCGATTAATGCAAAGTCTTTGGCAAAGATCTCCGAATGGATGTTTTTATAAGATGGATTATTGTCATGAAAAACTAGCTTACATTTTATTGAATGAAAATTATGAACTAACTTTGAAAAAACTGTTGGAGCAACAAACTTCAAATTGTAGCATGAGTTTTAGGGTAAGTAAATGGTGAAACAAATGGAGATATGGATTACCGACATAAATCTTAGTTATGTCTTTATGTAAGTGTCATGAACTCATGAAGAACACAATCGGCTCTATGAGTTAATTTGAGAGACGAATTGATCGTCAACATATAGATGATACTCTTAATTTTATTTGGCAACTAATTGAAAATCAACGACTACACGTCTACACTCTCATATGGAGTACTACATAGGAAATAAGCTTCAATAATCTTAATTCTAATATCTGATTTTTTTTATCATTTTTTCATAAAGGTTGTGGTTGTTATTTGACACAAGGTTATATAGCTACCATGTTGTACTATAAACTAATACACAATGTCACCAAGACAGTAGTAGTAAGATGTGACAATTTTCAAATGAAATGACAACGGTAGGCGCTAATGACCAAAGGTTCAATACTCTTGCTATTCTTTCCATTATTATATTCCATTAATGCAAAGATCATTTTGACAACCCCGGGAATTTCAATCTTCGTGTTTGTTATGTAATGAATATTTTCCTTGGTCAAATTGCTTGCTATTTTAGTTTGATTAAGCATTGACAAATTAATGGCCATGAAATCCCCTCTAAATTTTATCACATACGTATGAATTCAATCATGTAGTAATTTTATGTTGATTCTTTTTACACTCATTTTGTTTAGAGTCATTATTCTCTATTGGAATAATTTGTCATAAGAGCATCGCATGTATTACATAATGGATGTACTATTTAACAACTAACGACCAAATATAATGTATGATGTGTCGTATATTGTGTGATGAATAGTAGGAATAATAAGTAGGTTCAATTGATGCATTGCATATTAGGAGGTTAAAGGTAAAATGTTTTGTTGCACTACATTCCTCTTCTATCTTATACTTGGAAGAAATTGTTAAAAGATCATGAACGAATTCGTGAGTAAAATGAACGAGATAGTTCATGCTCATGCCAAATTTGAGTGGCAAAGGAGAAACAAGTTGCAGGTGAAGAAGAGCTATATGATATTTTCGAGGATAAATGATTTAAATTAAGATGGACCTAATCAATCAAGGATAATACAAACATACATATGTATGCATTTATTATCACTATGCTTGCATGTCATGGTGTCGTCTCTGTCCATGTTGTGGATAATTTGTGCAAAAGAGGGTTTACATATACTATAAGATTTGTGCTTTGATGTGCAGTAATGTAAGTCTCCTATGTTTTTGCTTGCTCATATTGAATGCAAGTAATGCTGATTTTATAGGTTGTCAATGTGCACATGGAAGAATTGGAGAAACAAATGGGCAAATGACCAAGATGCACACTTACTACTGCATGATATACTCCTTGGCAATATGTGAATTTTTGAAAGCAAAAGGAACACCATAGAATAGATGATAAACCAAACAAGACTTCCTTGAGTAATAAACTAATATATTTGTGACACATGAAGAAGATATTAGTTGGTTCTAATTAGACAAATATATAGTTTTTTGTTATTTTTCTAAGGATGTACTCCGCATAATTTTTTTATGAAATGAAATCTTGCTTCTTTACAAAAATAAATAAATATGAAGTACTTTGATTGATATTGTTGTGTTTGTGAATAAGTACTTTGATTGATATTGTTGTGTTTGTGAATAAAAGCGTGAAATTATTTGTTATCTGTATATATTTTCACATTATTTATGGTAGTTATTATTTATTTGATTACTTTAAAATTATGCTACTAATTATAAATGCATTTATGGCACATATTATTGAGTTCAGTTCATCTATTTTGACATTTTTTTTTCTACCTTATAACTACATATTAGAACATATTTATGAAATTCGTTTAAACCTATTAATCAAATTTGAGAAGCTAGATCTTTTATGAAGTAGAAACCATAAAAAAATAATTGAGAAAAATATTGTAAACTAACTTTATAAATCATTTTAAACATCAAACATGAATCGATTACTAATTTTTTTTTATAATATTGGGATATAGGGTATTAAAATAAAATAAAATTCAAACAATTTTTTTTCGGTTCACATTTCCTCAAAATTCGTGAGAATTAATATTTCTAGACATGTTTTTATAGCACAATTTTGGTGAATAGCAAAGGTTTTTGGGAGAGTCTCATGTGAGCCGATCTTATCATATTTGTATTGTGATATCATCTCACATGAAAATTGTACAATTTTTAAAGGAACAACCGCGCAATTTGCGCAGGATTAAAACTAGTTATTCCTGAAGTTAATGAAGTTACTGAAGGATTAGTGAAATATTGACTAGCGTCTTTTATATATTAAAGCCAAAGAAAACCATTGCACCACAATGAACCACATCAGCATCCCATGTGGAGTACAGATAGAATCTGACATGGCAATTGAAAAAAAAAATTGTAACTTCTATGCTTAACTGCCCACTAGATGCAGTTATTATTATTAATAAAATAGTGGGTGGTTTGTATGCAGTTATGTCTAATTTATTATTTATTTTTAAATTTTTTACAAAATAGTTCCACTCTATTTATTCACATTCACTTATATATATGTGTTTCATTTATTTCCCTGAGTCAAGAATTCAATTGTCATTCATAATGTCATTCCAATGCAAGGTGCTCACGATTCCACAAATTTCAGAATCAACAAAATTAGTACAGATAACAGTCCGCATTATGAGAAAGTGGCTACGTACATCCAAAAAGCCAGATGCCGATCCAGAACAAATAGGCAAAAATTCAATGATTTACAAAGTCGAGCTCATCTTGGTGGACAGCACAGTAAGCACTACCACCCAGTTAGTTTGAACCTTAATTTAAGTTGCAGTTTAATGGTATGTTGTTATAAAAGATTTACAAAAGACTATTTTACTTAGATGCACTAATTTTCTTCTGTCAGGCAACACTGTCGAACTTCAACATGAATGAATAGGTGCTTATCCATCTTTCACAAAAAAATCAAGTAGACATTGTAACGCTACAATTAGAAGACTGACAAATGAGTTGTGTATCCTTCTAAGAGCATATTATATATAGTCAAACTCAACCATGGAAAATGACGGATGTACACAATAATCATTGATATTTTAGATATTTAAAAACATATTGCTCATCATCGAGAACAAAGTATGACCGAAACTGCTCTGTTGCTCTCCATCTCACTAAGTCATTATTTTTCTGATATATACACTCCTGCAATAGCATCAGAAACAATTACATTAATTACATCAGAAACAATTGCATTAATTACATCAGAAACCGGTATTTCTTTGTACATAATCAGGGAGCCACAATTCAAGCATCAATCAGACAGAGATTAGTAAAAGCATTCAATAACGGGATCAAGGAGGGACATATCTACAATATTTCAAAGTTCTCGGCCTCATCTAATATTGGGACAGAAAAATCTACCGCTCATACAAGCACTAAAGTGATGGAATTGCATTCGGATTCAAACATTCCAATGTGCGTGTACAAGTTCATGAACTATGATGATATAATATCCGGAAACGGCCCCGATGACTTATATATGGGTGAGTACTAAATATACTACCAAAGTAGTCAGTAGCAATCCATTATTCCACTCTTTTTTTTAACTTCTCATTTATAACTTACAACAGTTATAATAATTTTAACTCAATATTTTCAATCTATAAAGAGAAAAGAGACTACATTAATATATAAATTAAAAGATCACAATATACAAATCAAAAGCAAACCCTATCTTCTTTATTCAATACAAAACCCCATTTCTGTTTTAATAAAAAGAAGATCTAACAAAAATAGATTTTGAGCAACTACAAAAACGTTTATGATGGAGAATGTTGATACTTCAAGAAAAGAGAAGGAAAATACAAGGGATAATAAAAAAAATCGCAACACAAAAGGTACATGTTATTCTATACATTTAATTTTATTTATTTATGTTTGTAATGAATTAATCCTTGAACTATATGTTATTTTAATTATGTTAGTACTTTTTATTTCATTTTATCACTCACATAAATAAAAGTATCAAAGTTTGTTGTATTATGAGGAGTAATTTAAATAAGTAAATTAAATTTGTTGTAAGACATTAAACAAAGATGATTGTACATAGAAGTAGTCATAAGTTACAATTTATGAAGCATTTTGAAAATCATGCAAGTGGTTTTTTTAAGATTAAAAAACAATCAAATAAAAAACATAAATTGTAGATGTATTAAGAAATGGGATTGAATCATAGGGTAGTCACAAATTTCACTTTATACTGAAATTTTGAGGCCGATGATACACAAAAATCACAGAAAATTACAGGTTGTATACCACTTTAGTCATTTAATATTTATTTATTTATTTCATAAATTTTTTGCCCTAATTTATTTTGGTTAGGTAAAAACTCTGTTTTTTTTAATTTGGATAGTGAGTAAAAGAAAATAGTATTTTCTGGGTTTTATGCACTTTCTATAAGGTCAACATGACACTCAAAACATTTAGTGATAAGTTCAGATCTATTAGTTTGAGACTATTTAATATAGTTTAAGTGAAGCAAAATTATTCAATATTCAACAGTTGAATATTTTTGTCAATGTTGGACATGCAACTTTAAATACTTCAATACTATCTTTTTAAGTAATCAATAGTCATTATGATTGAAAAAAAAAAACAAATAACATAATCAGAAGTTTTCGAGAGCCTAAATTTATTACAAATTTGGATATCTACAATATTTAAGTAAAAAATATGCCAAATAATGCTAAACCATGTGAAAATATGAAGTAAACACTACTTTTTATAGCAAATGAGAATGACAAATTTGAGATCTACATCATATATAATACTGAGTATATGAAAAATGGTAATATTGTCTAAAATATGTCGAATATTATAAATACTGTAACATGCATGCAATTATATACATATAAAATGAAAAAAAAAACATATATCAGGAGTTTTCGAAGTCTATATTTATTTCAAATTGCAAATCTACAATATTTAAGTAAACAAATATGCAAAGTAGCGCAAAAATATGTGAAGATATGAATTAAACAGTACTATTTTTATCAAATGAGGATGCGAAATCCCAAATCAACATCAATACAACTAAAATGTATAAAAAATAATTAGACATTTTCAAGGGTTTAGAGTTATTACAAATTTGCATATCTACAATATTTAAGTAAAAAATATGCGAAATATTGCTAAAGCATGTGAAAATATGAAGTAACACTACTTTTTATAGCAAATGAGAATGATGATGAGAAATTTCAGATCTACATCATATATACGATTAAAATGTATGAAACATGGTAATATATAGTCAAAAATATGTCGAATATCAGAAATATTGTAACATGCATGTAATTATATACATTTAAAAACAAGAGATGAACGATTTTTATAGTTTTAGAGAATAATACTTTCGCAAATACCATGAAGATTGAATAAACCCAAGATCCGTGCAGATTAAGCCACAAATACCCTCCAATATTGACTATAATTTTCGTATACCATCCCATTTTGATCGCCATGTACAGAAAAATACGAAAAACTGGCAGAGAAGCATAGATTTGCTTAATAAACGGCGGCATAAACCTCCATTTCTTCGAAAATGTCATAAAGAAATGAATAGATCCGAAGAATATGTAATAATTTTTAATAATCTCGAATCTACAGAACATAGAAACAAAAAATTTAGTAACGAAAAATAGGTCGAAAATTGCGGATGTCGACATTACACACAAAGAAATCTCACCATTTTCGTTATCAGCTTTGTAGATCTTGAAATGAGTTCGGAAATGTTCTGAGTTTCTTCGAATTTTTTGCTTGAAGATCGAGTATTAACGCTTTCATTTTTCAGAGATGTTATGAGGATGAGTATGAGTTGAAAATCGGGAATGTTCTGAGTGTTTCAGAGAGGAAATTAGGGTGAGAATGATGAAGATGGTGTGAGGATGAGTGAGAGTGAGGCAATTAGGGTTGTGCAGGATGAGTAACAAGTTTTTTTGTATATGAATATAAATGATGTGATATGGAATAGGGTTGTTTCTAGAATGGTCTATGAAGCTGGGCTATGTAGTTAGTGAGTCCAATTTCGATTTGGGTTTCGATATTTTGGGTATGAGTAATAATTTACATGCAGGTCCGTTTAATTTGGGTATGAGTAAGATCTGATTTTGGGTACGAGTGATCTGATTTCAGGTATGAGCAACTTAAACTCGATATTTTGGGCCTCCAATATAATCGAGTCCACCATTAATTTGGGCACAACTGCAGGCCCGTTTATTTTGTGCTTAAAGGACGCAGTTAAATTGTTTCGTACGGGTCTGGGTCTAGACCTTACAAAATTGACCCGATCATATTAGTCTACCCGAAGACGACCCAACATTCAATTTGAAGAACCGAACTTGACCTATACCCGAAAATGATCTGCCTACTATCATAAAAAACTATTTGACACCCTTGAAAAGGTTAAAAATAGTAAACCCGAAAATGACCCGACCTGACCCAGAGTCAAGCCAATTTTAATAATCCGAAAGTGGCCCGACCCGAAATCAACCCGATTTTCATAATCCGAAAGTTGCCTGGATTGACCCGAACTCAACCCATTGACCTGTTTTGCCAGGTCTAACCGGGTCATTTAGTTATTTCTTAAGAAATATTTTGATGTCCCGTTCTGTTTTGTTTTGGTTTCCCGTTCTGTGTTGGTTTTACGTAAGATTTTTCAAAAATGTTTAGTCAAGTTTATGTACCCACATTTAATAAGATAGCTTAGCATATACTACTACTACTACTATTATTACTACTATTATTATTGTTATTATTGTTAATGTTAATATCATTAGTAATTCTTCTTCTTATTATTATTACTATTACTATCATCTTCATCTTCATCGTTGTTGTCGTCATTGTTAACCATAAAATTATTTGTTTTTTTAGTACTTAGCCATAAAAATAATTGTAATACGGAGTATTAATTAAATTTGTATACTCGCATAGATATTGACTTTTGTCTTTTCTTACTCTTTCTACATTTTAATGTGTATGCCATTTTCAACAAAGAAAATCATTATCTTTGTTTAATTTTCTTTTAGTCCGATGTTTTGCTATGGATTGATGTAAACTATTAGTTATTTAGCCATAGTCTTTCTCATGACGTGTTTAATGAAAATTTATACTTCCTCCATTTTTTTATATCTTCCCAATTTCCTTTTTGGTCCACTTTTTTTTTATCTTCCCATTTCATTTCTTTCCATTTTGGTCCATAATTTTTACCATACTACCCTTACTATTTACAACACTTTATACATTTATTCTTTCCTATTTACACACACTTTACCCTTCTACCCTCAATATTTCTTAAATTATCATTTTATATTCATTACAAAAAAATTGTGTCAAAAGTGAATGAGAAGATAAAATAAAAATGAAGGAAGTACTGACCCGATTGTGGAGCCCGAAAAATTAGTCAACGGTCCTGATAAAGCAATTGACTACGCATGTGGACCATCCTATCACAAGTCGTTATGGGTAGGCGTGTATTGGCCCAAACATGGCCAGACTCATGCAACTACACAATGGATCTATCAAGAGAATATTGCTTATCCTAAAAGGATATGGAGGATCTCGTGGGATTGGCAAGATATCCACAAAAATAGTAGGAGGATAAAAGAAGATATGGCTGGTATCTTTTATGATACACCAATCTCAAATAAAAGGCAACAAGAGGATCTCCAAATATTTGAGATATCAAATTATCTTGAATATGTGGCAAGGAATAATAAACAAGGGGATCTCCATCAAATAATTGGAGATGGGAAAATCTCAGACATATGACAAGGAATAATGTGTGAAGATCTTCGCCAAATAATTGGAAGTGACGTGATCTTCTATATTCACGCACTATATAATATTTCAAGAATGAGATCACGCATCACATAGTAATCTTCGAGACATGGCAGAAGGATATTCATCACATAATAAGAGATGTCGTGATCTTCTATGATCACACATTATCTTTTATTTAAGGCAAGTAAAATAAAGATCACACCCATAGGTGGCATATGATATTAGTAGTTATTCTCATAAGATTAGTTTCCTTTTATCTTTGTTATTACTAGAGTAAGATATCACTCAGAATATCACGAGGATATCACGCATTGTAGGCTATATAAGCCATGATCATTTATTCAATAAAGACATCGAATATTTATGAATTTACAAGCAACTTGTCAAACTCTGGATTAATTTGTTAATCACGTGTTTAAACTTCGAGAAGGTACTTCGACTCGTTTAGAGGGTTGGTGTTCCAAACTCTGAGCTATTAATTCCGGGTTCAAGGTCGAACTACGGGTTAAATATCCTTTGGTTACTCACCGATTAACATCGAATCACAAAATACAGAAAATCGAAGCGTTTGCTTCCCAAAAATAGCCGAGCCACAAAACACAAAATCCTCACAGACCTTAACCACAAACCAGGGTTACATTAACCTAAGTTCAATTTCACTCCAAAATCCACGTCATCACTCAAGGTTACATTAACCTTCGACCCAACTTTCATTTCTTATTCTAAACCGCTTCCGCATTCGCATCATTTGGTATCAGAGCCGTGTTTAGCGACATGGGAGATAACGAAATCAACGACAACAATGTCAACAATGACGCAAGCAGCTTCAATACTGGAGGGAGTAATGACGACAATCTCATCCAACAATTGCTCCGTGCCTTGCGCAATTTACCCAAGAACCGAGCAGGAGGAGGCGTTAGGAGATTCGTGGACGTGCCAAAGCCTCGTGATGAATTCAAAGTCACGGAATTTCCGAAGTTTGAGGGAGGAGTCGATCCGAAGGACTACTTGGAATGGGAGCGTAAGATGGAATGAATGTTCGAATTCAAGGACGTTCCCGACGAAAAGCATTGTAAGTATGCTATACTTAGACTAACAAAAAATGCGTCTTTATGGTTTGAGGGCATGAAATTGAGGAGGGCTAGAGAGGAAAAGCCAAAGGTTAAAACTTGGGATGACCTGAAACGTAAGTTACGCAAGAGGTATGTGCCCAAGAGTTATAAAGTCGATCTGTATAGAAGAATTGCCGAATTAAGACAAGGGAGTCTAAATGTTAGTAGTTACATTTCAGAGTTTGAGAAAGCGTCTTTGATGTGCGAGTTAGACGAGTTAGAAGAACAAAAAATGGCTCGATTTTGTAGAGGTTTAAATCGTGGTATCGCGGATGTCGTTGACTTACATCCCTACGAGTCATTCGATACACTTTGTTCTTTGTGTCTTAAGGTCAAAACTCAACAAAAAAAAAATCTACCCCTAAGACGGATACTTGGAATAAATTTGAGGAAACTAAGTTTGAAGGGTCAAATTTGCATGTGACTCCTAAGACTACCCCTATTTCCCAAATGACACCCAACACGCCCTATAAGGCCAAGGACATGTCTAAGGTCCGTTGTTTCAAGTGTCAAGGGTTCGGTCTGTAACACCCCTGATTTTTATGAATTAAATTTTATTAATATTTTATTTTGTTTACAATTTAACTCGTATTTCTTAAAATAATTATAGAACAGATTCATTTTTCAATCATTTGAACACGTAAAATCCTATTTACCTCGAAAAGTCATTTTTATGCTTAAAATGATCTTACTTTTGTTTCATTCGATTTACTCATTTTATTTCTATTCGAGTTTCCGTTTCGACGGTTTATATTCCCGAGTTTATCTTTATATAAACTTGAATTCTTATTTTAAACTCGAAACCCATTTTAATTACCTCATTCGCAAGAATTTTTACTAATATCGAGAAATTGCTTAATCTTTTTCTACGCGATTTCGTACATAATTATTTTTGAAACGTGATTTTAATACTACTTTCTCGTAAACACGTTCTTATACGAGTTCCGTCTAATTATTATTATTATTATTATTATTATTATTATTATTATTATTATTATTATTATTATTATTATTATTATTATTATTATTATTATTATTATTATTATTATTATTATTATTATTATTATTATTATTATTATTATTATTATTATTTTAAAGTGATCCATTTACGATTTTAAGTGCGAATCGGGCTCAGTCTGTAGCAGCCCAACCGTTTCCCTTCTCGGACTGGGATATTTCATGGATCAGTTGAGATAGTCAAAAACTGACTCCACTATCCACTCCTAATCCTATGCACGTTCTCCCTACTCTTCAAAACTTCTCTTAAACCCCAACACCAATCTCCTTTTTCTTTCATAACACTGTACGTATCTCTCTTTTCCTATTCTCAAAAAAATTGGATTGAACGTACATCATCTTTTTCCCTTCTCCGATCATTCTCTTCATCCCGATTCATTCTAATTCGAAGGGTAATCATCGAATTCTTAATTCCTTCTTCCTACTTCGCGATTTATGATACTAATAAGGGTCTTGAACCTTGTTTATAATTTTTTTATAGGCTTTCGAGACAACCCGAGAAGGACGAGTATATTATTGGCTCGGATCTCAACGAAGGTAACACATGATGGCATGACTCGGTATTGCATGATATATATGTTGTAGTTGTTTGTAGTATCGTTTTAAAATCGAATTTTTATACGAATAAGCATGTTTTAATTATATTGCGATAATATGCTTAAATCGATTTCGTGTTTCTATCGCTTTTAATCTTTCACATCGGATATTCTAAAAGTATTATAAGGCCGAGACTAAAACATACAAATAAGACTTTATTTCTGAATTTTCGTGATTTTAATATAAAGTAGCAAAGTGAAAGTTTTTATTATTTTTAACATAATTACTGCATATTTCAGAATCGATTAGTATTTTTGAACGATTTATTACTCCTGTTTAAAGACTTTATTTTCGAAAAGTTTGAACAGAGACTACGGTTTATTTTAAGTCTATTATATTCCTGTAACTTTTCGTAAATTATTTCCAAGTATTTTAGTCACAATAAATTGTTTACGAACAGACGTCGGATTAGTCCGCGAATCTGTCAATCTTTGTAAATTCTAATTTAAAACCTTTGATAAACTTTGAATTTATTCTGGGTAATTTATTTACCTAAACTTTGAAGAGTCTACTTAATGTTTCCAATTGGTTTTTCTTCAAAATCAATTTTCAAACGTATTTTATTAATGAAATACCATCGGGTGTCGAATTCTGTCAGTTTGTGAAAATACAAGTAAAACCCCATGTTTTATTTGGAATTTGGATTTTCTCCAGAAATAAAGGTTGTAACTAGGTTTCTAAAGTTTTCAACCCCACTGGTCTTACATTGTTTTGATTTTTAATGATTTAATTACGAATTTTATAGTAAGACAGTGCTATTCCGGAAAATCTGTAAATTTGTAATTTAATACTTATAATTACTTATATTTCAACCTTTTGAGAAATAATTATAATTTTCACTTTCTTTGACTTTTGATCATTAAATATATATTTATAAAATAATTATAATGTTTATGTCTCGATGCCTAATATTAACTATTTTATATAACTCAAATATTGAACGATTTCTAATTATAATAATGCCTATTTTGGAAAGTTAATATTTGAAAAAAGTTTCCCAAATTAAAAAGTTTCATTTTAAGAACGTTTCGATAATCCTATCGAATTTCGTCAACGGCTTTGTTTTGGAGTTATGGAATAAGGACAAGTGTACGGGTAGAGTAATACAGTCTAGGGTATACGTTTTTGCCATCAACTATAAAGCTGGTGTGTCTATGTTGAGACGCATTGGTCGTTGAACTGAGCATGGTTTGTGTTCAGGAGTGTGTATATTTTGACCTTAAACTTAGATATCGCATCGTGTAAGTCGCCGTCGGGTTGAACTGGATTACGGTTGGTGTCCAGGAGGGGTGTACATTACTTAAGCCAGGACCTCGCTGCACGCAGTCCTGTTATAGTTTGAGTTGCCTAGTTAGAGACTGAAGTCTAATTTGTTTTGACTGAATTCTCGAACCTAGTTTAGTATGATCCTAGTGAAAGTCTATTCCGTTACACTGATTGATTTCCATAACGCCGTTATTATTATTGAATGACATTGATTTGCAGGTTGGCAATCATTTTGAAGTATTTTACCGTATCATTTTAAATATTTTCCGTTTTCAACTATTTTGATATAATAGTAATTATGCTTTAATATTATGTAATATGGCTGGGAGAACGGTCTGAGTTGCTCCCCACTGAATTGTGGTTGTTATGTTTATAACATGACAGGTATTATTTGTTCCGGGGTTTGGTGTGAGCTAGCGAGTGGCGTGGATCCTACTCCGCTTGAGTTATGTTTATTTATGGATTTTTAATCCCATTTGGAGAATTTTTATTTTTAGCCCTTTTGTAAAAAGTGGCCTTTGTATTGACTGACCGTTCTTTTTGTAAAATATAGAACATCAGTGTGTTTTAATCCCAAATCTACAGTATTTCCGCTACTGTATCGCATTAGAATTTATAGGGGATTACACGGTCACTTTAAAACCGAGTGTCCCAATCCAAGAATCATCACCTTAAGGGAGGCGATTACGTATCGTGATGATTTGTGGGAACAAGAGGAAAGTGACGAGGAGGGAAAAGTTTATATGGCAAAGGGAGGAGAGGAAGAGGTGGAAGAAGTATTAGAGTTTGAGGCTACTACACACGTTGAGTCACTAGTCTTGCGTCGTACACTACACACACTTGCTAAACCGTCTATAATGAAGCAAAGAGACCAAATATTTCACACTAAATGTCAAGTGAACGATAAGTGGTGTAACGTGATTATTGATGGTGGAGTTGCACTAATGTCGCATCGCAAGAAATGGTGGAAAAACTTTCTTTGACCACTACTCCCCACCCAAAACCCCACACACTACATTGGCTTGATGACGGAAAGAAGGTGAAGGTCACAAAACAAGTGCGAGTTGGATTCACGATGGGTCCGTATAACGATGAAATCACGTGTGACGTGATTCCCATGGATGCGTGCCACATTCTTTTGGGCAGACCATGGCAATTCGATCGTGATGTACGTCACCAAGGGAGGACTAACGAGTATATTCTGATGGTGAATGATAAGAAAATCGTCCTAAGGCTAATGGCACCGAAGGATGTTCGTTCTATGCATTCTAACCGGACTACCAAGCCTAGTTTATCTGTGTTTGCTAGTGAGCAGGTGTTAGCAAACAAAGAGGAGAGGTACGCCCTTAAAGCATCCAGCATGTTCGTAGTTTCAAGAGGGAACGACCTTGACCAAGGTTACATTAACCTTGACCAAGTTTACCGTAACCTTGACTCTAACGAACTTATGCAACCGCTAGTAGGTGGGTCTGATCAAGATGTATTTTCGAGTGACCTTGAGCCTAGCTTGTCTACAGTTGTTAGTCAAAACAGAATTAAACCGGTGATTGACCGGGAAGAAAAAGTGAATACGCTTATTGCGTCAAAGCAGCCCGTGCCTCAAGAGAACCAATCCGGGCTCGTACACCCAACGATTCGAATGAGGGATAAGGACAATGGAATCCACACTACTTTAGCTCTAGTCTTAAGCAAAAATGACCTTACGGAATTGAGGTCAATTCCTTTTGAAGAGAGGGGATGACCCGATTGTGGAGCCCAAAAAATTAGTCAACAGTCCTGATAAAGCAATTGACTACGCACGTGGACCATCCTATCACAAGTCGTTATGGGTAGGCGTGTATTGGCCCAAACATGGCCAGACTCATGCAACTACACAATGGATCTATCAAGAGAATATTGCTTATCCTAAAAGGATGTGGAGGATCTCGTGGGATTGGCAAGATATCCACAAAAATAGTAGGAGGATAAAAGGAGATATGGCTGGTATCTTTTATGATACACCAATCTCAAATAAAAGGCAACAAGAGGATCTCCAAATATTTGAGATATCAAATTATCTTGAATATGTGGCAAGGAATAATAAACAAGGGGATCTCCATCAAATAATTGGAGATGGGAAAATCTCAGACATATGGCAAGGAATAACGGGTGAAGATCTTCGCCAAATAATTGGAAGTGACGTGATCTTCTATATTCACGCACTATAAAATATTTCAAGCATGAGATCACGCATCACATAGTAATCTTCGGGACATGGCAGAAGGATATTCATCACATAATAAGAGATGTCGTGATCTTCTATGATCACACATTATCTTTTATTTAAGGCAAGTAAAATAAAGATCACGCCCATAGGTGGCATGTGATATTAGTAGTTATTCTCACAAGATTAGTTTCCTTTTATCTTTGTTATTACTAGAGTAAGATATCACTCAGAATATCACGAGGATATCACGCATTGTAGGCTATATAAGCCATGATCATTTATTCAATAAAGACATCGAATATTTATGAATTTACAAACAATTTGTCAAACTCTGGATTAATTTGTTAATCACGTGTTTAAACTTCGAGAAGGTACTTCGACTCGTTTAGAGGGTTGGTGTTCCAAACTCTGAGCTATTAATTCCGGGTTCAAGGTCGAACTACGGGTTAAATATCCTTTGGTTACTCACCGATTAACATCGAATCACAAAATACAGAAAATCGAAGCGTTTGCTTCCCAAAAATAGCCGAGCCACAAAACACAAAATCCTCACAGACCTTAACCACGAACCAGGGTTACATTAACCTAAGTTCAATTTCACTCCAAAATCCACGTCATCACTCAAGGTTACATTAACCTTCGACCCAACTTTCATTTCTTATTCTAAACCGCTTCCGCATTCGCATCAAGTACAACTTTTAAAAATACAACCGCGCAATTTGCGCGGGTACAAAACTAGTTTGGTATTATTCATGAAGTTAATGAAGTTACTGAAGGATTAGTGAAATATTGATTGGCGTAGGCGGTAGCAGGTAAGACTATTTCATTCGTGTATAATATGTCTCATAAATGGTTTTATTCTCGTATTAATTAAAGTTGGTTTTATTTATGAAATACCACTCATAGTTGGTATTATTCCCGTTAAATAACTCTTTTATTATATATATAGTTTTTATAAGATTAGTAATTATTTTTTACTCCCTCCGTTCCAACCAATAGTATACATATGCTTTTGGCACAAGATTTTAGGTGGTGTGTGAAAGGGATAATTTGATGTTGAAGTTATTATTTTACCCTTTGTCAACTTTTAATAGGGTTTGGGGGTTGGATGGGGGTGAGGGGTAAGAAGGGTTATTTGGGGAATTTAATAATTAAATGAGTATACAAATAAGGAAATGTATACAATTGGTTGGAACGGACCTAAAGGAATATGTATACTATTGGTTGGAACGGAGGGAGTATAACTTATATTAGAATATTAGAATATTAGAAATTTAGAATAGTACTTATAAATGTAGAGTATTAAGATTTGAGAGATTAGTAAGAATGATTTGAAGATTAGAAATATATTATAACTAGAGTGTTACCCGTGAAAAATTTCACGATTTGCCCACTCATATTTATACAGAGAGTAGAGTGAAGTATAGACTTATTTTAGATTATTCTTTAAGAGACTGAAAGTTAGTTTATGGGTTTATAGGTGGACGAAAATACGAAAAACGTGTAGCACGTTGAAGTGTTTGTTTAAGTAGTCAATTGTCTATCGATAAAGAATTTATATTATATGAGAGATTGTATAGAGTATATAATAACTAAAAATCGTAAAGTTTGCCAATATCAGAAGATCAAACCTCATCCCAAACATTAACAGATAACACCACATGAGCTTAGATCTACTAATTTGGTTTCAACACCATTTTATCGTTTGACACGTCTTGAATAGTTAAATATATCGTTTGACACGTCTTGAATATCGTTTGATTATAATGAAATAGTTAAAATGAATCTTTCGGTTTTCGTTTGATTATAGTAAAATGTTACTCATGCATGTATTAATTATTTCGTACTAATTATATTGAAATCTTATACCTTCATTAACTCATATTTGACATACTAATGCCCCAATTCCCAATGAGTTATAAGGAGTTTGTTATAACGGAAGAGAAAGACAAACAAATTAAGAACGTAAAATCGAGAGACAGACAGATTTACGTGGTTCACTAACACCCAGTTAGCTACATCCACGGGCAGAAGGAGGGGAT